>JAREYC010000002.1:129749166-132482500 GCA_030015325.1 Cryptoblepharus egeriae | reverse complement strand
TTCACTTACTACCCAAGTATAAATTAATATATTAAAGAGAGCGAGCCCCTTACCCCCAGCATTTGGTTCCCACCACCTCCAAGAGGTATGGATACCCCCGGTTAAGAATCCCTGAACTACAGTCCAGACCTTTGACCACCTTATTGCCATTTTCAGATACACTATTCTGACTTCCATTAACTTCAGTTTGTGGTGATGTGGTGAGAAGTCACTGATGCACTGAATTCAATATGGGCACATTTCTCATGCCACTGCTAACCCAGATTATTATGGCATCCAGAAACGAAATCCAGGCCAACTTCAATGCATAACAGTTTGTTAGGTTTCCCTCATCTTCATTTGTGGTAATTAGAAGCAGCATGAGGTTATTGAAAACCCTGTCTGCTGCAGCAAGATAGTGGAGAGAATCTTTTTCTTCTGTTATAATTACAAATGTATGTAGGGGTTCACTAGTTGATATTCAGTAGTTCTGTAGTTACATGATTTACATTCAGGACTGCTATTAAATTCATGTGGATTCCTAGGAAGTGTTACTCAAATATTCTCTTGCTTTGCTTTCTTGTGGACAAATGTGGGTTTGGGGGAAGGATTGAGCGGTTTTTTCTTTGCAAAAAGCAAATTATTCTTCTTGATACTACACCTTGGAATGATTTAAGATGGCTATTTGTGGTAAAAATGCTATTTATAAACTCATTGCGTTTTGGCTGCCATCCTCTATAATATCAGCCACACAGTGAGGCAAGTTTTACCACAGTTACTACACATTTCTTTTTGTGCTCACATCGCTGGAGGCCACAGGTGGCTGCTTTGCACCCACAGGCAATTGATACTCTCAGCTCAGATCTGCTTTCTTTCATCCTTGAGAATTCCATTTTATGAGTATAAACTATTTAAAAGGACAAGTCTTGATTTACATGTACAAATATCTATACCTGTGGGGGACAGGATGCTCACACTTGCACATCACACTAGTGTGGAAGCTTGCATAAAGGCTTCTGTTAGCACCTTCTTTGGCAAGGTGTTCACTGAGCTCATGAAACCTCACTCATCACTCTTCACCGTTGAGCATTTCCATACTTGTTTTATTGTATTAATAATCTTATTTTTACTATGTGAATCGTCCTATTATCTTTGTAATGAAGGATGGTGCAGATCTGTTACATAAGTACTGTTTCGGAGTTATCAAAAGCTAATCACAGGATTTTTATGTGGGGAATTTTTCTGTATGCCTAGAGAAGGAAGCAATGGAAAGTATTAGAGATGTCCAGGTTGGGCCAATGGTCTACAACCATTAATGGGTCCTGGGAACAGAGCACAAGAAATCTAAATTGGAGTCACTGCCGAGAGGAACATCTGCTGCTATTGTGGCTTCCTCCTGTTGCCCAGTGAGCTGGGACCCTGTGCGGATGCTGACTGGATAAGAGCAGACCACAGCAGCAGATCCTCCTTCTTCAGCATTACTGGTGACAGCTAGAGCAACACTGAAGCAGAAGTGTCTGACAGTAAGAGCACAATCCTAACCATGTGTACTCAAAAGTAAGCCCCATTGTGTTCAATGGGTTTTACTCCCAGGAAAGTATCTTTAAGATTGCAGCCTTAGTAGATTCCAGCAAAGAATAGGACCTACAGCTTCCAGAAAGATCTGAAACCATCTCACTCGGAACATGCTGTAGAAATTTTGCCTACATATCATGATAAATGCTGTAAATCAGTGGTTCTTAGGGAACTTTACTCCCTGAGTAATTCTTTGCACAAGAGATGCTAGGGCAGTGATGCAATCCCCAGGACTGTGCTCACGCATGGGTATGGAGGGCAATTTTGAAATGTACCAAAAGTGCTGCAAGGGTCTTGGGGGCATGGGGAGTCCTGCGGGGTGCTTGCAGACTTCCATGAGGCTTGCTTTTTCAAGTCAAGGGAGTGCTGACTCTAGCCATGCTGGACTTTTCCTATCACTGATAAGCACTATCCCCTGTTAAGCACTATCCCCTGCATTTTGCCCCTCCCTTATTTTATTTTGATTTTTAAGACTGAATTCTTGATGGACAGGGATGTTAGCTTATGATTTATTTTCATACCAAGCAAGGTCCCAATAACTTCAGGTTCTCATTCACACAATCTGCCCAGCACGGCTGCAGTTTTCAGTGTGTTTCTTTGGTAGTAAATTCTATTAATCTCAGGCTGCAATCCTAAATCCCAGTTAGGTCCGGCATAACTCCCATGGTGACCTGGGAATGTCAAAAAAGTGTCATAAGGCACTTCTGTATCACTCCTTGGGGGTTAAGGCCAGTGTACGATATGTGCCAGCCTCCCCACACCACCATGGGAATGGTGAGCGACTGAATTGTTCTGGCCTAAATTGCTTAGGATTGCACCTTCAGGGTAACTTCCCTAAAAACATGTGGAGAGGTAGAACCTCTATATTCTTAAATCAGGGGTGTGGAGAAGATATTTAAAACTGAAAAATAATTTTACTTAATGGAAATGATTGTAATATTACTAATGGTTTATTTGTATAGGTCTTAGCAGAGTTTATGATGGAGGAAACAAAAGGAAGCAAACAGAGAAAGAATGTGCCTTTGGCTCCGTTACATATCCTGATGCCCAGGGCTTGTGGAGATCTAAGGAGTTCAAGGGAGTGGCGAGTTTCAAAGAGCAATTTGAAGGAACAGATAAAAGGAGGCATCATGAAACTATTAAAGAGTGCTATTTTTGGCACAGGCATTAGGAGAGAAAGGGCAAGCAGCAGCATCTTTTAATATTGATATCTGGAACATGAAATAAATATTCAGTAATCTCTCTTTACCTGCTAAACTTTCATTTGGAACACTATTGTTCCACATGCTGTCCATGTTTCCTGACAGTGTAAAGTAGCCCATCCCCTTGCTTACACGGCCACTTCACAGGGGTGCTGCTGCTTTACACTGGCATTTGGATCCTCACACAACTTAGTGTTGTTCCCCTACCACTGAATACAAGTGAGTCACTGTATACCACCAGTCTGGATATTCCCATTACGGTAGGTTCAAACAAATTCTCAGTTATACTTGGAGAAATTTTTATTGGCCTGGAAAATAGAAATGGCAGCCGATCTGAGATGATGTTTATTATGATAGCCAAAACACACACACACACACACACACACACACGTGCGCGGACAAACACACAAACTTACCATATTCAGTCCACTGTTCTCTGTGCTTACTGAAAGTAAGTTTATACTATGATAGCTATTTTTGTTCCTTTACCTAATGATTTTCCTTTTTGTTATATTGCTATTTTTAGTATTTTTGTATATTCTTACATAGGCTTTGGAAGGGATATAAATATTTTAAATGTATAAGCACCTTGAAATCATCAGAACTCACCTCCAAGACAACATGCATGAGATGAGAAGCATGAGATGAGGTTGGTGTGATACACCAATGATTAATAATCAATTATAATAATTAATCATGTAATCTAAGAGAGAAAAACAAGAGGACAAGCAAAATTTTTGTTTACAACTTTGTCAATTAAGACTCCCATGCTAACCTGGTAGTGTGACAAAAGTGCCATAAGACATTTCTGCGCAACCCCGGGGGAGCATTAGGCCAGTGCACAGACATGCACTTGCCTCCCTACATCACCACGGGAATGGGAAGACCTAAGAGTTGTGCAAACGTGGGTTTGGATTGCACCCTTACCGTATTTTCAATCATGCATTTCCAATATCTTGGTAGATGATGATCTTTGAAGTCTCCTCCAACCAGTGGCGTAGCTTCTCTTATATTTAACAGGCAAAGAATAACCGTTCCTCTTCGCCCCAGCACAGTTTCCCAAATTAATAAGGGATATAATTTTCATTTTTTTAAATTAAATTTGATTTTGTTGTCACAGGGAGGAGATGCAACAAAATCAGAGCAAATGAGTGGTGAACCGCTGAGAAGGAGGAGGCAGGTTTTTCCCTAATTTTCTTTTTAAAAAATGTCACTTCAAAATTTTATCACTTCCATTTGTGACATCACTTCTGGGGTAACAGTTTGAGCTTTACACCGATCTACATGATCATTAGCTATGCCACTGCCTCCAACTCTCTATGTATGTTAACTATCCACAGGTCCAGAGTCTGGAACAGCACAACCAAGTTCTGCTCACCAGATGGAACTTCTTGAGGGAACAAGACCATACCCTTACTGACTTGGACATCAAACTTCTCTACGACCAGTACATGAACAGATTGAGGCAAGAGATACGGTCCATTGATGTTGAGAAAGAACAGCTGGATGCAGAACTGGAGGAAGTACTGGGTGCTATGGACAGTTTCCGGAGCAGGTAAGTTTCTCTTCCAGCTCTTTTGATAAATATTGGGGAAAGTATTTAGAAAACCTCATAAAAGTTTAAGGTTTCTGGAAATCTATCTTTGCATCCTCACAAATATTACTATATTCATATCTTTGGTATGTGACCTTGTTTTGGTATGTGACCTTGTATATAAACTTTGATACAGATTTTCTGTAAGATCTACATAGAGAGGCTTATAAAATGAAAGGCACGGTCTCCTTTCCTGGCCTAAGGCTTGAAAGAGTATAATTCATTGATGTTTTGGTTGGCATATATAGGACTAGAGATGTCCTCCTCCAACCCTGCCTTTTTCTTATCACCCACCAAGCCCCATGTATGAGGGTATATCAGAGGAGGTTACAAGAAATAGGGATGGCTGTGCTGTTGTTGCAAAGGAGAGCAGTTAGCGTCAGAATCAAAGCAAGTGTACAATTATGTGCAGTTGCTGGGATTTTTTTGCTTGAGCAAAGGGCTTCTGCTCAGCAGAGCAGAATGCAAGATCAGATTGCAAAGATGTACACTCTTGACATTACTTTATGGGAACTGTATGGAGAGCTTTATTCCCTTTTGAGGCACAAACAAAAACGCTCAGTTGAGATGTGGTTAGTGAATATTGTTTTATTCTTATGCTGGTTTGTTGGCTTGACTGGAGGAGAAGTTGGTTGAAAGGCTAATGTACAAAGTGCAGTCAATCAGAAAAGAAAAATGTGAAACAAGAGGCGCATAGTATGTAATTATGTGTAAACATAGTACTGTCTACGTACTTACATCAGACTTGCTCAAGTTTCACTCTTCCATATATTTTTTCCTCTTCTTTATCCCAATCCACCAATAAGATACTAAACTGAGGATTGGAGTTTAACTGGACTACTTTGTTGATGAAATAATAGTGTTTGACTATAAAATGCCAATTCCTAGCATGCGGGGGACTAAGGAAGGAGTTATTATTCTAGTTGTTTAACTCCCCTGTAAGCAGGGTGACCAAACAGAGGGATCATGTAATCAAGCACCAAAGCCCACACACCTTTCCATCAGTTCCTGTAGAGACTGATAATTCTTAAGACACTCAGTACCTGTATTTATATACTGATATCTATATAGTTAAAAAACTAATAGGCTGCCTGTGATTCTTTTCCTAAGCCACAATGCCTCCTCACTTTCTTCACTTGTAATTACTAAACACCATACTGACAAATTAACATGGCTGCATTTCCCTTTGGTGGATGGCAGTGCTATTCCTGGGAAAATATTTCCTGGGATGTATCTAAAGCTTGCATAAGGGACTCATAGGAAAGCAACAAAGGTTTCACACAAATCCTGACATTCATTTGAATTGGCAAACACCAGCTGCAGGCTAAAATGCCCTGAACATATCCACTGTACAGAGCATAAATTTTCTAACAGCACAATCCAGAGCAACTAATCTGTCCACATAAGAGCCCTTAGGTTGCCCTATCTAACACTAGGTTGGAGCAACTGCAAGATGCTCCAGCCCAGTTACTCTGAAGGAGGCTTAGGGCAGAGCAAGGCAAGATAGGGTGCCCTTAGAGAGGTGGACCTGCTCTGCCCTAACTGGGGCAGCCTAAGCAGCTCAGGAGAGGCAAGCTGAGGGCATGTTTAGCATTGCCTAGGGCAGAGCAGTTACTCTGTATCCAGAGCCTGTTTCCAAGGCAGAAATGCCTCTTCCAGTTCCTCAGAGATATACCACCTCAGGAGCAGGTACAGTAATGAGTAAACCCATAGGGGTCCATGATAAAGCCCGAGTAAGAATGGCAGTGTTGACCAAAAATCTGAGTTCTTGGCCATCCTAGCTGCAACCCCTTCCTCTCAACCTCAGGATATGGAACAAACTACAGCTGCCCACAAACCTCAGGATACAGCAGGCCACTCCAAGAAGCCCCTTGTATTCACTGTAGAATGTACTGGCATCTCATCAGGGACTCTTTATAAGGCAGTGTGGGCTGCATTGGGTGATGCGCTACTGGTGCGGCTTGTGTGGGCTGCATTGGGTGATGCGCTCCGTATGGGGTGATGTGCTGGAGGAGTTTGACTGTCCTTTGGCAGGCCCCGGGCGTCAGCACCCCCATTCAGGCCTGCTCCATGGCGGAGCAGCAGCCAGAAGCTGCCACTTGTCTGAGGAGATGGCCTGAACGGCCATCTGAGGTGCACTGCGCAGAAACACACTGAGCATGCCGAACAGCTTCAGAAGAGACTTCCTTAGAGCAGAGAAAGTCCGCGCCTCTGCACAGCCATTCGGCCTCACTCAGGAGGCGGAGCGGCAGCCGAATGGCTTCAGAAAGAGTACTGCACAGGCATCAACTCTGACGCCTGCACAGTCTCCCCCGAAGCTAAAAGGCTTCAGAAAAGTGTCAGAGATGGTGCCTGCGCAGTACTCTTTCTGAAGCCAGTTGGCTTCAGAAACAACTGCACAGGCGCCAACTTTGGTGACTGTGCAGTCCAGGTTGGGGGGGGCGCGCATCCCAGGGATGACGCACAGACTTCCGCACCAGGTGATGTGCAGAGTCATGTCACCACTGTAGGCACCACAGCTGTTCCTTGTTCAGTGTGATCTGAGGGGTGTCTCCTCAGGAGCAAGTCTTCCCCTTGTGTCAATTACTTAGCATGCTCTGGAGCAGTTAGGGCAGCCCAGGCTTCCTGACTCTCTGGATTCAGCATAACTTTCTGCTCTGGATACAGAATAGTTAGGAGAGTGCAGTTAGGTCAGAGCAGGCTGAATTTGCTCTGGATTGTGTCCTTAGTCCCTAAAGACAAAGCCACCTGAACCAGCTTCTGGTCTGCCAGGACTTTATGATCATTGCTCTTGAGGAATTTTGAAGAGTTTTTAACTTGCGTTTGGGAAAACGTGCCACAACACAATTTGAGAACCTTTAAAAGATATCCCCTGACCTCATCAGTCGTTATGAAATGTACTGGGGTAATTATTAATTATTAATTATTAAAAGTACATTGTGTAATTATTAATTACAGCATGACGACTTTTCCCAAGGGAAAAAACAACAACTCAAAAGTAAAAGTCTAAAGTATCAACAGCAAGTTTCAGTGGGGAGTGAAACTTCCTTGTTTGAATTTGCCCATTTAGTATTTGTGGGTGTTTGAAATGTTATTTTTCTTGCCACTACTCAGTTAATTAAAAGGAAAACGTAAAAAAACTCACAAAAAGGTCAACAACTCTAGCACCTTCTAAAGCACAGCAATGTCAGTCAACACCACCACCCATGGTAAACCATCCTCCCCCTCCCCAACAGGTAGTACATAAATGCAAAGTCCTTACACACCATCTGGAGGAGGTAGCGGCCACATGGTAGGGGTCACTTAACCCTCTGTTGAGAGCAAATTCCACAGAATGGATACCACAACCCAAAAAAAATCATCTTCCTCGTGCAGTGATTTTCAGTCTTTTTCATTTCATGGCGAACTAACAAAGAACTGAAATTGTCAAGGTACACCATCAGTTGTTATTACCATTGACCCGGCACACCAGGCTGTTAAAGTCCCCCAAATTTCCTATTAATTACTGACATTCCCCAAATTCCCGCAGCACACCTGAGGACTATCTGTGACACACTGGTTGAAAATCACTGTCCTGGTGGATGCCTTACAGGCAAAGGTCAGAATGGTTGCTCAGAAGGCAAAGATCCTCCCCAGAGCAAGGCCAGCTGATGACCAGAGTTGAAACTGGGAAGTCAGATATGGAAGGAAGCAGTCCTATATCCAAGTCCCAAACACATTAGGCCCTAATTGTTTGCATGTTGATTCAGACTTAGGTTCTATTTTAATCAAAGAGGCTTAATCCCAGATAAACATGATTTGGGTTGCAGCCCTAAAGTTGTTAACCAGCACTATAAATGGAGCCCAGAAATAAATGGAGCTATAAATAACCAGCACTATAAATGGAGCTCAGTATCTTTTTCCCCCTCTCCCAATCGTTTTCTTCTCCCTATGTGTAGCAGCCATTTATTAGAGCTGTACTGATACAATATTCTGCCATTTGATCCAAATATGATTGTTTCAGGAACTAAAAAATATTTTCTTAATAATCATTTAATTAAAAAAATTTAATTGCAAAAGATATACAGGGTTTTGAAAATGGTTGTATATCCCCCCCCCCCTGGAGGAATACCCAAATTCTGTTAATTCAATGAAGTGTGAAAAAGTAGTGTATTTTAAGAGCATTTGTTATTATTTTAGTATTTTTATATTCCATAGTGACAGCAAGAGTCTCATCTCAGGTCAAACCATCACCCTTCTTCCTGAAGCAAAAGAGATTTGTATCTTTGACAAGGACATGGGAATTCACAGTCTCATCTGATTAGAATCATAACAACCTCAGCACAATGTCTTTTATAGTGGCCGTTTGCTGGTGTTTCTTCTGCATCTTTGTCGATTGTGACCCCTTTAGGATAGGGAGCCACTTAATTATTCCGTATTCTTTCTGACCTGCTTTCTGACGTTTGATAAAGTAGACATTAGATGTTCTACCTTTATGGAAATCAGTGGTCAAAAATGTGCAATAATGCATTTCCCACCAGACATTTAAGAATCAGAGTTCCACATTGCTTATTTGTGAACACAGTTATTGATTAGACTCTCCAGCTCTCTTACATTTCACTTCTTACATTCCGCTTCTGTACAAGTTTGTTCCTAATTCATACTGTGAATTACTTTCCACTGGCGTAGCTCAGAGGTGGGGGGTGCTGGAGTCGCAATTGCACTGGGCTGAAGGCTGTGGGGGTAATAGTCTGGCTGCCTTTCCCCACAATTACAACCTTTGCTCCCCACAGTTGCCCCTCATGCCTCTTGCAAAAAAAATGCCAGAACTTCCAGAACTTCCTCTGCAGCTTGCCCAAGTCAGAATCAGGTGGGTGTGTTGGCATAGTTTGCTCAGAAAGCTCTGCAGCTTTGATAGTCTGTTTCTTCCCTTCCACCCATTCATCCTGGGACCACATGTTATAACTCTGATGTACATAAAATCCTCTTTTTGGGGTGGCCAGGGCCAGAATGTTTCCAACTGAGGTGCAAGGGAATTCTGATCACGAGTGATCAGAACTGCATCGCTGAGGCAGCCTGTAATTCAGTGTGACATGTGCTAGCCTAGCTACAAGTCAAAGATTCCAGCTAAAGGGCAGAAAAACCAGAAGAACCAACATTTCTGCCATTATCATTGAAATGGGGCTTATGAAATAGGTAGCTCCCAGGGTGGGGAGGAGGTTCTGTCACCACCCACTCTCTGTGTTTGGAAAACCTGCCTCTTCTCAGAGCCTCAGGCCTTTTTCACTTGGTTGTCGCCTGTTCATTTGCAACCATCAATGCTATGCCTGCTCTACACCATGGTGTCATCAGTGGTGGGCTCCAGCAGGTTCGCACCTACTCTATAGAAACAGTTGTTAACAAGAGATAGGACATATAAAGTTTAAAAATAGCCATTTAAAAGTGGCTGCCAGATGGGCATAGAACCAGTTGTTAATTTCTTTGAATCCCATCACTGTGTCAGTTGCTTTGGGACTTGAACCTTGTGGTTTAAGGTTGATCACTGAGTCCCAAACTTTCAACTCCTGGTTCTGTTGACCTACTGGGCCATTGGCCGGAGATCCCCATTAGGACTACAATCCTATATGCTGTATATAAATTGGTTTTTTGCAAAGATTCTGTGGCTCCCCAAGGTTTGGGAACCACTGGTCTAGTTTATTGAGCTGCCAAGGTCTGTGCATATTTAGATTTTCAGGACCTATTTAGTCACTAAAAGGAACTTGGGTTTGCTGCTACTGCAGTTAGCAGACAATACGAAGCCTCTAGATAGGCAGACCAGGAATAAGTATTAGGAACCTGGCCTTCTGTCCTACCCTGGTGAACACTGCCTTTCATTCTGTCTGATGCACGTCTGGCAGCAGCTGGAGCATGCACTGGAGCTTTGGCAGGCCTCATAAATTTTTGGCACCCCCTCCATGAAAAATTATTTTCAGTAATATTCTCAGTAAAAAAACCAAAATGAATAATACTAATAATGGCCACAGAAGAAATGCATATAGGGAATATTTTTTAATTAAGTTTTGTATATATAATATATATACCGTACTTTTATAAGTTTGTATATCAATATATAACTTTGTGATTTCAGATAGATTGATGGATACGAAAACCATGCTTTTTCCTGCAGGTAGCTGCAGCCAGCATTAGCCAAATCATAGTTGTAGCCAGTTTAACTCCTGCTGCCACAACCATCTTGGAACAGCTCCTTGGGCACCCCCCCCCCCTGAAGTTTTGCTTCTGGGGCTGGGCAGTCCCAGGCCACATTTTTGTTTGGCACAGGGAGTAACTAAGTTCAGTGATCCTCCTTTACAGCAGGACTTGGGTAGAACCATGTATAACCCCAGTCTGGCTCTGACATAGTATATTTCATGATGCATTTCTTTCCAGGAAAAGGATCTTTCCCTGATGCCCCCATGCTCTTTGCATAAGGTCCACACACAGAGAACAGCACAGGAATTAACTCACCAGAAAGTATCCCCATTATCACACAGCAGACTGGGCCACTTCTATCTGGTACTGCTACTCAATAATAATTGGTGCTGCAGCCTCCCATTTCAAGTGGATGAGAATACTTACTTGCCACAGAAGAGTTGTTCATTTGTAGGCCTTCTACTCTGCCAACTGAAAGTGGCTGTTGGGGTGCCTACCTTCATGCTGATCTACCTTGTGAATGTGCTACCTTGCAGGAATAACCTTCCTTATCATGACAGTCTAAGCAGAGGGCCTGACAACATCTGAATATAGGTGTAATCTATCAGTGAATTTTTCTCCCACGTTTTTACCTCTGTGTCAATGAGGTTGACCCATTACATTAAAAGCTAAAACTCCCTTTTTGTTTTAAAATAGCCTGCTTACCTTTGCAGTGTGGCAAGCAATCAATCTATCTCTCTCCATCTCTAGGACTTCAAAAGGTTCATTTCAAATGGGAGACAGACCCTTTCCTTTCCCTAGAGCAGGAGTTTCCAAACACTAGCCTCGGGGCCAGATGTGTCTCTTGGCAAGCCTCTATCTGACCCCTTGACTCTTGCAAGCTTCTGGCCCACTTGACTGAACACAACCAGAGCTTTGCTCTGGATAGATCTGGAGGGTGTTATGAGGGCCAAAAAAAAGTTTGGGAGAGGGGGAAGAATTATTTCTAGCCATGCCCCCTCCAAAGGAAAAACCAGTAAGAACACTTTTGGCTCATCCCTGTTTATGGCTTCTGTGTCTTTAAATGAGGACTGACAGGTCATTTATATAACCTTACAAAAAATATGTTTTCCATTTAAGTGCACTAATAAACAGGGAGATAAGGTAGGTTTGGCTGGTCCTGCCTGTTTTTAGTCCATTTCTTCTGTGTGGCCCCTGCCCATGCCTGCAGTAGGCTAAATGCCAAAACCTGCTTGAGAAGCAGGATACTGAGAAAAACCAGGCAAGAATAGGTAGGTCAGATGCAACCACAGTGACCTCATTTCTGGCGTTCTGCAGGTTGCATCCGTGCAGTCCTGTTGCAAAGCACCACAAGAGGATAAATTGGAAAGTGTGTGAATTGAAAGACGCATCTTAAGACAGTTTGAAAAAATGTCTTTATTGGCTTTTTTAACTGCCCCCCTTCCCAGAAAGGAACAAATTTAGTCCTTGGTTCTGCCCCCAAGGCTGAGCTCTGATATTCAAACAGGATTAAAGAAAGGGTAGCACAGATTATGTTCCTATTGTAAATACTTACAAAAATACAATTAACCTATGTAATACATAACATCTCCACCCCTACATCCATGTCACCGCTTCATTCTCATTTAAACTTGGCAAAATCCAATCTAACCTTCTGAACTCATTTTCTCCATTGTACTATTAAGGTCTTGCATGACAGAGAAGAATGTTCTCTAGAAGTTCAGCAGGTTCTCAGATGTTCATCAGTAATGCCATTCACTGTGCTCAGAGTTTGCCTCAAGGTCCCATTCGGGACCTACAATTCACCAAAGGCTACACCCCATTACTTCCTATTGAGAAGAAACTGGATCATGAACAGCTTTGTGACATTAGGCTGCCAGCATCACTGAATGGAGCTGCTTTGCTCCCATTCCTTCAGCATCTTAACAAACCTGTTTAAAAAAACACCCACAGTGATAGAGCCTCTGCCAGGAACTTGGGTACAATGGGGATGCTATCCAGTCCATCCAGTTCTGTTAGCCTTGGAACTGCTGACATTCTTTTCTTCCAATGAGTCTGATCCATTTTGTCATGCCTTGGCAAAGTTGCAGGTTGAGCAGATGCAATAATTATTTTAATATTTTATTCTGCCAACTTAAGAAATGATACATACAAACAGGAGCAGGAGTGTTCAGCAGTAGTGTCACTTGAACTGTTCGTTTCTTGACAACTAAGAATATACTGTAAAGGGCTGCTCCTCTACATTCCTACTCCATTCTTGCAAACTGCTTCTCTAAATGGATTGGATTGCTTTGGTTTCTACTTTGAGACTTGATATTTTACTGGGGAAGTACAAAAAAAATTCATCTTAGTTTGACTTTTGGACCTACCCCATACCTAAATAGTTAACATGAACCCAGCTGTTGTGGCTGAGCAGCCTGATCCCTGCCTTCCCCATCCTGAACTTCTGATGAGGCACCCAGGACCTACCCCCCTCCATCACCTTATCTCTGGGCACATTTGTGGAGCCACTGGCTTCTTCTGCCAGAGGCTCCATCATGCATGATGACAGTGCAACATTTGCACCATTGCAAAACCACTTATGATGTTGGATCATGGCAATCCCAACCAATTTGGGCCAGCACAATTCACTTGCCCCTGTTCCCATAGTGATGTGGGGAGGACGGCACATATCTGTACACTGACTTGACCCTCACCGAGGAGTGGTGCAGATGTGCTTTATGGCATTTTTGGGATACTCCGAGACCAGCATGAGATTTGTGCAGGGACTTATGCTGGCCTGATTGGGGATTAGGATTGCAACCTGGGTCTGTTGTTATCAAAAGCCCATAAGAATGGGTGGTGATTCAATCCTTAGCACATTTTCTTGGGAGTATGGTTGCAATCCGAAAGACACTTTCCTGGGAATAAGACCCATTGAACATAATGGGGCTTACTTTTGAGTAGACATGGTTAGGATTGTGCTCTAAGTCCCATCGTGGGCGCAATCCAGAGTAACTACGGGGAGTCCTTGCTCCGGTATAAGAACAACGTACCCTGGATTCCAATATGAATTTCCCATAGGTTTTCACTAGGTGGTGCAGTAACTACAGGTACATGTAATGTCTCTTGCGTGCTCCCATAGTTACTCTGGATTGCAGGGTGTGTTCCATAGAGCTTCTTTCTGAGTAGACATGGATAGGATTGCCAACCCAAGTTGGCTAAAACAAACTGTTGAACCATAATGCTACTCCTATCAGATTGCATACTTCTTGGATGCACTTAAAAATTGTTCAAATATATGACTATGTTCCATATCAGATTACACGACCCAAATGCAGTACAGTTGAGGAAAGTTGATACATTATGATCTGGGCATCTGATGAGATTTGGAACATTAAGTATGATCATACAGTGTAGGAACTGACCCTAGAGGAGCTGGAGTCTGAAATGAATATAGGAGTAAAGAAAAGAGGTGGAGCATGTAAAGGAAATTCTTTTTGTTATTTGCATTGCTATGGTCAAGTGATTAGCCGCTAAACTAATTGCAATTTACTTCTAGCTTGTTGGGCAACTTTTTAAATGATATTATTTCTTCTGTTGTCTGCTACATATTTTTGAATAGTTCTATATTCTTGTTACACCATATCAATACAGTATCCAGTATAGCAGATGCATAATTTTTGTTTGTGATTCTAGGTGTTATGATAACATTACACATATAATAGGTAGATTGATGTGGACTTTTTGCACTCCAGCTTTCTTTATATGCAGGACCGTATGAACCCATAGTTGGGCTCCTAGGTTTTTGGGAATCAGGGAGAAAGGGGTGTGTCAGTGGACACTGCAGGGAGGCCTGGTCAACCAGGAAGGTTGCACCACCTGCCCCTGGCAGCTGAGCTGGTGGACAGCCAAGTGGACAGGCACCCTTGACCCCATGAACTTAGCCCTGTGACATCCACTCCACCTACCCTTGAAGCAGGGCTGGACTTCCATCTATGCAGGCGGTGCTTGGCGAAAGGTTGCCAACTGCCCCTGGTGTGGGCTGAGTCACCATGGGTGCTTCATGTTGCCATGGTTTGGGTTCCTTTGGCTGGGGTGGACTGTTCATGGCCATCTGCCATAGGCAACAGGACTTCTCAGTTTGTGCCTAGCAATGGTGCAGGTAAATTGATGGTCCCCTTGTTCCTGCAGGACTTCAGCCTACTCAGCCTAATGAATAATATGGCGCTGTATGTATGTGTATGGGGGTGAGTAGGGGAATGTAATCACTGGTATTATTTCCTAAACAGATATTGTAATGGGAACAAGTCTGGACAACCTAATTATATTTAAATGATACTTTCTGCCATTTCATTCATACCAATCATTCTTTCCCCTTAGATATGAGGAAGAAATAAACAAACGAACTGGAATGGAATTCACCTTTACAACCCTCAAAAAGGTAGGCACACGGGCTTTTCAGCCTCACATCTGTGCAATTGAATATCTGACTATCATCTTATAACCACCCAGATGGCTGAACTAATTGCGGTTGGAAACGAGAGACGCTTTTTCATAGTGTCCTTTTGTATGACCCATGAATTTGTGGAGGTATGTTCAGGTATGGAATGGATAAATAAACAATACATTATTTTAAATGAAAAGTTTCATTTTCTAGCTGGAGTCAAACCTCGATTTTAGCAAAAGACACAAATACAGTGCACAGACATGCACCAGTCTCCCCACACCATCATGGGAATGGGAAGTGGGTGAGTTGTGTCGGCCAATTTACAGTAGACTGCATACTGAATGTCATGTTTTCAGAATTTACACTTTATAAGTAAATGTTTTAATTTTCCCATCTTCCCTGCTGCCATCACAGGACAAAATAAATTTGGTGTGTGATGATGTCACATCACAGTATTTCACTACTAAATGATTTTTTGAAAAGGGGAAGAATGAGTCATAAGGTTGGTGATTTGGGGCAGAAGCCTTGCACCCTTAAAAACATCTGGTTCTGGCCTCAAATCCTTGTAATAACTTATTCCTCTGGAAAAAAAGATATTAAAAAAGGAACGGTACCTAGACAATCTGTAATTGTTTAGTTTCTTTTGGCACTTGAGCTGCAATGTGTGGGCCAAACTTGTGTAATTATAATCAGCCTATTCAAGACTTCTGCCAAGTTTCATCGGCAAACTGAGTGTTCCTGAATTTCCTGTTTGTAAACTATAATGACACTTTGTGTGTGCCACTATCGAAATTGCCTTGCTTCACCCCTGGAGGGACAGCCTTGAATGTTACTTGAAAGCCACTGCTATGGAGACAACCTTTAGGGATGAAACAAGTTGGGTGTCATTAAAGATTAGATATGTTCCTTATACTCTATTGCTATTGTGAGTGATTAATTCCTATTAAAAATACTCATCCCCTATTGAAATCTACTTGTAACAAGTGGCTCCCTGTTATTTTTGTTGATGGTATTTATGGTCCACTCTTTTTTTCTTACAAAAGATGACTCTGAAGGCCAGCCCCAGTTCCTGGACTCTGTACTCCACTTAATTTCCCATAGAATTCAAGAATTGATATGATTGTTCATTCTGTATATGGTGCAAAATGGCAGCAAAGGAGATGAGAATGAGATATACGAGCTTGACACTGTAAGCCTAGGTCTGTGGTTTCCAAATTCTTCTCTTGGGAATCTTGGAGTTCCTCAAAACCTTTTGAGCTTCACAAGGAGAAAAAAGTAATGTTAGGCAATGGTAGTAATGGTACCAAAAGTAATGGTAGACTGGTTAGGGAAGATGGAAAACATTTAGTGGGAATAGCTAACAGAGTCATAGAATCACAGAGTTCGAAGACCCAGTGGATCATCTAGTCCAAACCCCTGCCTGTTGCAGGAAATCCTTGTCTTGTGTGGACCCAGGTCTCGGACCCTGGTCTGCTGGTTAACAGGCACAGTGTCTTAACCACTTGCACCACCAGAGGATATAGTGCACTTGGCACTCGCCAAGACAATCCTCCCAGATAGTACCAATTGAATGGGAGAGCAATTAAAACAGTTGTCTCAGTCAGGAGCCTGGCATGGTGTGCCCACTTCTACCCACCCACTTGCCTCCATTTATCCTACTCCCACCATTGCCTGGATTGGAAAAGGGGGTCATGGAGTAAGCGTGAAGGAAAGAAAAGTAGTGATCTAGCCAGAACTTTGCACATCATCAGGGAAGGGGACCATTATTTGATATGCCTTCTCATGTGGCAGAAATTCTTAGGCCAGCCCTGTTCACAGATTATACTCCCTCCTTTGCAAGCAAAAATTTTCTGGCTTATTGTTGGTGCCACTTGTTTCCAAACAAGAGTAAGGGTTAATGCCAGAGTTCCTGCTTCACCCAGCCACCTCCTCCTCCTTAGCATGTATGAAGGTTCCATTTTAAAGGGAAAAACACCAACTCGTATGCTTTTGTGCTTCACAGGATTTGGACAACAGCTTCCTGCACAAAACTGAATTGGAAGCCAAACTGATTGGGCTTGATGCTATGGCGGAGCTCATGAGTAACGTTTACAAACAGGTAATATAAACAAAGAAGGCGGACTACAGAGATGTTTTGCTGCGCAAAATTTGTGGTTTCTCGTCCACAGTCAATTTTAATAATATTCATTCTTGCTGATGCATTTTTAAATCCATGCAGGTTAATGACCATTGTGTGTTAGATATTATTCAGATCTGTTAAAAAAAAACAGATCTTGGGTGTGTGCTCATACAGCTACTTTATCCATGCAAGTCACAAATAATCACACATCGCCTGCACTGATTCACTGTCAGCCTATAAATTCAAAGATATAGGAAACATTTGCCTATACTCAATGGGACAAGCTAGTCAAAATGGTAGGTGCACTGCTTCTTTGTGCCCCATTTCCCTTCACTTATTATTTCTTGAGCCTCAGATAAAATTTACCATATTTACTCAAATCTGATGTGCACCTTGATTTTGGAGGCTAAATTTGGCAGAAAAGGGTGAGCATTAGATTCTAGTAAATACAGTATTTGATTATAATATAGGTTCCTTATTTTTGAAAACTATTTCTGTAGATGTAGTTTTATATGTTCCTTTGCTACTATAAAACTAAGCCATTAGCCACTGAAAGGACCCAGCAGGGGCATTCTTATTTGCACCCAGTATTCATTTTTAACCAATATTTTTCATGAGTCAGTCCTCTATAACTAGTAAAGGAAGGAATTCCCCAACACATTATTCCCATTACCCACAAGGGATTCAGTATAGATATGTACACTTTCCTTAGGAATTCAAAATATGCCACCTTCAAAGAGACTCATGGCTCATTCTGGCATGACAACTCTTGTTACTGTTACCCAGCCTTGCCAATTTTCTTTATATTTGCTTTTCTCAGAATGGCAGTGGATTTTTGGAAGGTCCATTCTGTAAAGGAAACCTCTCTCTGTCTGTCTCTCTGTCTGTCTGTCTGTTCATCAAGCCACCCTGCCTCTTCCATCAAATAACTTTTCAAGACCTGCTGCTTAAGTTAAGCCAAACTTTTCTGCAATTACCTTCTTAAGGAAAAGGGTATCGTGGATCATGATAAGCTCCCAGGGCCTGCCCCATTTTGGAATTCAGACTCACTGGAAGCCGCTTGAGCTTCCCTCCTCTATTGGATGCTAGCTTCCAGGTGTCCCCAATAAAAGAAAGAAGCTTCTGTTCTGAGAGGCTGCTTGACAACTTGCATTGGAGAATTTTACTTAGAGAAGTTCCTGGGAAGTGTAGAAATGAACCAAGTTATCTCCAAAATCAAAAATTCCACTTGCTCCACGAGTGAGAGCATGGAAAGGGGAACCAGCTTGGAACATGAATGTAAAGAGGAAAAAAGGTGACGGGCAGGAAATTGACTTTCACTGGTGTCAGTGTACATTTGTGTACTTTTTTACACATCACTTTTACCTATGATTGTGGCAGCCCTTGTTTATATACAGGATGATTGAAAAGTAACTGCCTATATTGTAACTTATAAGTATTTTAAAATAGGAATTACTTTTCAATCAACCTGTATGTGGGCCTGTGATTGTAACAGCAAATATAGGGCAAAATCCAGAGCAGCTATGGGTCCACACAGTTATTTCATCGTCTAGTGTTATCTTATGGAAAGTCATCTTAACTGCTCTGGAACAAGGAGCTTAATTTCACTTTAGGATATAGGCCATAAGCCATGGAGCCTTTCTGTGGTCTTTTTGTTATTGGTTATTATAGCACTGTGGTTCCTCTGCAGGCATCCTTGAATTATGATGCTCTGAAATAAGTTACCTTTAATTAAAATATAGGGTGTCTATCCTGCCCCAGTTTCTTGGAATCATGAAAATTAAAATTACTTTAAAAACACAACAGGGTTCTAACTCTCAGTGTTCCCATTCCGTGGTTGTGCTCCACATGTCAACATAAAAGGATTTCATTATTATTACATTAATGGATCTGCCTTTTAATTAAAGTATCTACTTACAGAGCCTCTCTGCCGCCTCCTTTCTGCCTATTTAGTTTTTCCTGTGTATGGGAAGCTTGAGTCAGAGGTATAGGATGTTATGCTCTACTGGTGGGTATATGGTGTCTTGTGTTCAGTGGCAAATCCCATTATCCACTATGGTTCCATCCAGAACCTCCTGTGGATAGGAAAAAAATCAGTGTATAAAGAAAACAATGGAAAAATAGGTTTAAAGGACTCCTTCCAAGTTTCCTGTTCCTCTGTTGTTCCTAATTGAATAAGGTAGTGCTTCAACATCTGTAGGGATTTGATTCTGGGACTGAAAAATGAAATATTTGCTTGTGTGATTACCTGTCTACAACAATAGAAATGAAAGAGAGAATTTCATAGGATTGGAACCTTAATAAAGGAAGAAAATCTGAATCAAAGTAAAATGTTGGCACCAAACGTGCCATATGGTATATTTGCACTGACCTGGGAGTTAGGAAGGCCAGTACAAGGAATAGCACTGACCTCTCTACACCAGATCCAGCTTCTGTGAGTAAATTTGCATCAGCTGAGCTCAGCCAAAACGTAGTTAAGGTGGTGCTCCATTCTGATAGGATTTGTGCCACCTCTTGAGTTGTCACAGATACGAATAGAGTTATTGGGGCTGCTGTAGTTCTTCCTGAATCTTGTGCAAGCTAGGATTGCACTATTAACAAGTTATGCTAATAATGCTTTTAGGAGAAGAGTGGCCTCCAGCAATAGCCTGGAGGTTAATGCTGCAACATATATAGACTATGATTATCCAGGGCAAGGCCATAAGCATTCCCCAGTTTTAACATTGCAGATATACCTAAAGTCACAACAATGCTTGGCGGCACAAGCAAATGTCACCAATTGTAAGAGAATAATTCTCAGACTGTAGTAAATCCCAGATTTTCGTATGATCCCTTTTCCACATTAACTCTATACGTCAGTATCTGGAAAATCTCAGCTATCAACTATTTAGTTTTTAAAGCAGTTTTCTAGCCATTAAAGAATACAAGGAAAATAAGTTTGAAAATGCTTGAGCAACATCTGGTCAAAAAAAATCAAATGTTGATTTGATCAGGGTTTCAAGATTTCAGGGGCACATAGCTGAATATAGTCTGTGTGATCAAAGGGAGGAAGAAACTGCAATATGTAATTACAGTAAATATGTAAATACAGTAATATGACAATATGTAAATACATATGCAAACATATAGACATAGGTGAAAAATACAAAACAAATATTGATAAGATATGGTAACCCAGCTTCTCCTGGCATATTATAAAACTATTTTAAGCACAGCTTCTCTTTTATACATGCAGAAGAATATTTTAATTTTTCTGGACCATAATCATGAGAAGCACTGATTTTGTGGACACTGTTCTTTTACAGCAACCCTTCTCCACTTTAGTTTTATTTTGGCTATGGCTCCTTAAGAACTCTTCTCAAGTTCCCAAGGCCCCGAAAAAGACAGATACAACACAGACACATGTACAATTTTTTATATTTATCTGTACAACTGTCGTAGTCTTCAAATATGCCAGAGCTCCTCAGAGGGCCATGTGGCTCCCATTGAGAGTAACTGCTGTAGGGACTGAAAAGAAGAGATGATGTCTTTAGCTCCATGACAGCGCAGTCATAACCCCCGTTAGGCGGGCACAAGCCCCAGCATAAGACCTATGCTGGCCTGGAGGTGTCACAAAAGTGCCATAAGGTACTTCTGCACCACTCCAGGGGGGAAGGGATGGAGGGGCTAGGCCAGTGCACAGAAATGCCATTCCATTTCAAATAAACAGGAAGAATAGGGCATGTTCTTCCACACTCCTTGTCAACTGCAAACTTGGCCGCTTTGCTGTTTAACTTCAGCACCAGATCAGGTATGCAAAAAAGCATTTATCCCAGTATCATCTGCTTCTTCCTTCCCTCCACTTTGATACCTGCCTGTTTACTTCTACTCTCTGTTTCCTGTTTTTTTAATCCATAGAAAGTCCTGTCCTCCTACTCCATGATGACTGTTTACTCATGAGCCTTTGCTGAGGGACTTTTTAAATTATTAGTTTGCCCCAAGGAAGACATTAATTAAAGCTTTCAAAAAAAACCAAAGGTGGTGCACACAAAGGAGGCTGCCATTGCATCTGTACATGACTACTGTATTCTATGCCACTTTTGAATCAGCCTAACCAGAAGGACTGATGGTGGGTCTCTCTTTCCTCATTAAATCGCAACCAAAATAGAGGTGCTACAGAATCACTTGCCTTCAGAGGAGATTATCTGTTGTGTCTCTGTGCTTGCCTCCTTCCAATCATAACAATATGATTGTTATGCTATAACAATAAGTTCTTTCAAATGTAACAGTCACACATACCTTCAGAAAAAGCATGACTTTGCCTCCAGAATTATAGTAGATAAGTTTAGTAAACAAATACTTTGGATTCGCTTCTGTTTTTCTGAAGATGTGTCATTGTTGAAGTTGACAGTTCTTGTCTTTCATGATCTGCCTTATCTGCAAATCCACCCCAGGGTTGTTTTGCAGTGTTTTCTGATGAGCCTGCCATTATTAACTTTGGCAGGGTGCTTCATCTTTCACCCAGACTTTGCACAAAGCGCATATTTGCTGTCTCATCGCTGCCTTATCTTTTCCCCAGAAGAAGCCTGCTTAGAGATAAAGCGTGGGATCCAAGATTATATTTCAACCTCCCCCATTACATTCTGACCCTCACCCTCCCAACAGACCACTGAAATACAGACATCTTCTAAGTGGATTTTTCTTCAAGTCTGCTCACCAGGACACAGACCTCCCCTATAATTTGTTTCATGTCCTAAAAAGATGGGGTAGCAAAAGCTCACAGCAGTCACTGAGACTGAAGCTGAAATACTTCTGCAAACCATATATTTGTGATGGAAAGCATAAGAAATTTAGCCCTTGTGCCTCCTAGAGCCAACATGGTGTTGTGGTTAGGGAGTTGAACTGAGATCTGGAAGATCCCTTAGCTATGAAGCTTGCTTTGTGACTTGGACTCACACTCAGCCTCGCCTTTCTCACAGGGTTGTTGTGAGGGGGAGGAACTAAAGCTTTGTATCCCTACAATCCAGAGTAACAATGGGCGCATGTAAGAGACATTACGTGCACCCGTAGTTATGGCACTACCTAGTGAAAACCTATGGGAAATTCATATTGCAATCCAGAGTAAGTTGTTCTTACACCAGAGCAAGGACTTTTCTGGATTGTGCCCTAAACCATGTTGGGCATTAACATGGGAAAGGCAGGGTATAAATCCCTTAAATAAGGGCCACCCACATTCTGGCATCAGTTCTGAGACTCATTACGATCTGCCCTCTCTCCTTAGTAAAAGTAAGGAAGGCACAGGAGATGTTGGGAGAGGAGTGGCAAGGAGAACTTGGACTGCATTATCTTTCTAATGACATTGCTGATCCAAAATGGGAGGTAAATCCAAATCCAATTTGTTTGACAATTATTTTAAAAGAATAAATGAATAACTAATTCATTTTAATTGGGTCCATTCAGAGTCAAGCTGGGTGGAGCTTACCATTACTGCTTGGAACATTACTCATTTCCCCCGTATTGTTATCTGAAATGTTTTGACATCACTGGGTTGTGTCTAGAAAGAGGTAACAAAATGATGCAAAACTGATTTCCCACCTGTTTGTGCCACTGTGCTGTATAAACCCTATGCCCGCATTCTTCCTCCCAGATGGTTCGGAGATCCCTAGCTGTATTGGCAAGGGATCTTGCTAGTACTTGTGCACTAGCTGATCATGTCCCCAGAAAGTGGGTTGAGGTTCAAGTGTACATGTGTGAGAGAGATGATGGCACGCACAGCTGTATAGATGTGTGGAACTGAATTATTCACCAGCTTCCTTAGGATCTGAAACAAGCACTACAAGTCATTGATATTCATATTCTCACAGGGTTATTAGAAGTGCAAACTTTTGTTTGAAACTGATTGATAGACTGTATCTGTAATGCAGAATTTGGAAATAATTTTCCTAGGGTGTAAAAAGCCATGCTTAAAAAAGACATGTTAGCTTGATCAGTTACTCATACTGTGGGGAAGCGTTTAGGTGACAGCAAAAATTGAAGCTTTGCCCTTTTGGTGGTAGTTGGGTAGTATTAGTAAAAGTTGGCAACAATCATTGCTATAGGGTTAGTGTCACCAACAGCCAGTGTTCTGTCACTTTGTGAAATCTGCACACAAGCTGTCTGCATTTGACCCTGGTTATGTTAGTTCCTGTTTCAATAAGGACCCATCCCTACCTGTTTACCCAAGAGTTAAGTGTTAATGAGGAGATCATATGTTGCAAACCCTGCTAGGTGGCAGGAAGCTTTTCACTGATGATGGACAAACGGTGTGTTTTGTCCTCATCTTTTGTTCCTTCCCAGTTAAGGGAGCGGCAGTGAAAACAAAATTGGATAATGCTTCTTATGGAAACAGTTTTAAACTTTCCATACAGCAGCAGGAGAGCAGAAAAGGAAACAAAAGCAGAACTTACAATGGCATTAATACATCTGAGGCAGGAAATAATACATCAGCTTGATTCTTCCTTTTTTGGGACTTGAAGAATAACTCCACCAACGCAGGTTGGCATTGGCAGATTGGCAGATTGGCTAGGATACCTATAGCAAGAGATGGAGAAAGATGGGTGCATGAGGGCAGGCACACACCTCCATTGTGTTCTGGCTTAGGAATCCTTCAGGTTAGGTCTTGCCTACCCCCAAACCACACCAAGCATGTATATGTGGTTTAGTCACTGAACTGAGGTTACCCTCAGAACAGCTGATTTGACCTCATCCACAGGGTAATGAGCTGCTGCCTGTTACAGAAAATAATATCAAATAGATCAGTGATCCCCATACATTTTAGTGTACGGACACCCTTTCTAAAATGACACAGGACCTACCTATCTTTACAGGCCTTTTTAAAAAAAGTGTTTTACTTTACTGGCCACTCATGCCACTCAAGAATGGCAAGGACCTAACAGAAGCAGATGAGATTAAGGGCGCAATCCAAAGTAACTACGGGAGTCCGTAAGAGACTTTATGTGTACCCATAGTTGCTGCACTACTTAGTGAAAACCTATGGGAAATTCATATTGCAATCCAGAGCAAATTGTTCTTACACCGGAGCAAGGACTCCACATAGTTACTCTGGATTGCGCCCTAAGACTACAGTGATTAAAGGCTACAGCATTTGGGCATTTCAGTCTAGAAAAGAAGCACTTGAGGGGACACTTGATTGAGATATACAAAATTGTGCAAGGAATGGATAGACTACATAGATGCTCTTTTCCCTTTCACATAATATCAGAACTAGGAGACATCCACTAAAATTGAATGTCGGGAAGGTTAGAACAGACAAAAGAAAATATTTCTTTACCCAGCCAGTAGTTGGTCTGTGGAACTCCATGCCACAGGATGTGGTAAAGCTGAAGCTCAAATATTTTGGCCGCATCACGAAAAGGGAGGACTCCTTAAAAAAAGCCTGATGCGGGGAAAAAATGAAAGCAAAGGGAGAAGGGGACAGCAGAGGATGACATGGTTAGATAGTGTCAGCAAGGCAATAAACATGAATTTTAACAGACTTTGGAAGCTGGTGGAGGATGGTGGAGGATGGAGGGTCACAAAGAGTCAGACACGACTGAACAACTAAAGAACAACCACAAGCCTTTTTTTACAAAATCCTTTTTGCGTTGGGAGGGGGCACATTCTGGAGTGTTTGCTGAACTCCACATTTATCAGTTCAGGATCATTCTAGTGATCTTATATTTCTGTTCATTTGCCATTTGATAAGAGTCAACACATTAGCCTCCTTCAAGGTGCCATGTGGGTCAGTGTAGCCATAAAGGCTGTTGTAGCCTGCTCAATGGGCTACATTGGCTGCTGCCTGATTTATGAATGCCAATGGGTGTAGGCTATGATGGTGATAGGGTAGCAGTGCTCCCCCCCAGCAGCTTCTTTAACTCTTGATGCACATTAATCTGGCGTGTCTGTTTTGTGACCCATAAAAAATTGAGTTGTGATCCACTGTTGGGTCCTGACCCACAGTTTGGGAACTACTGAAGTCAATGATCAATAGATGAGAGCAGACAAAAAAGAGGAAGAGGACAAGATGGCCATAGAAAGAACTCTTTCTATAGTTACATTTTAAAAGACGTTCTCCTAAAAGCAGAAGCCAAAGGCGGGAGTAATGCAAGCCTTGTGAACCAATATTGCATAGTAGGTGGCAGTGACAGCCTATGAAGCATGCAAAGGAGAATTACAAGATTGATCCTGCAATCAGCAAGGCAGCCATTCCCAAACTGTATGCTAAGGTATGGTTCTTCTATGCTCTGGGATATAAATTAAATAATTAAACACTCTGAAGAGCCTCCTCCCTCAGAGGAGGTTGCACACTGCACGTTGTGTGGTCCACTTCTCAAGTATTTCCTCCTTTCCACAAGTTTCTATTGCAAGAAAATAGAGACTAGAAAATAAGATCACTGTCATACTTCTGGATCACACGTGATGGGACTGATCCATTGGTCATGATGCAAATACATAAGGAAATAACCACTCTCAGGGAAGACATCCCTTGCATCTGTATGTGAGTCATGCTTCCAGGTTTGTATCAACTTAGGCTGCAGTCCCAACCTCCACTTCGGAAGGTATAAACTCAAGCACAAGTCCTGTGCTGGCCTGGGAATGTCACAAAGGTGCTGTAAGGCACTTCTGTGCCACTCCTCAGCAAGGGTTAGGTCAGTGCACATCCATGCACTTGCCTCCCTTAATCACCATTGGAATGGGAAGACTGATGAGTTGTGTGGGCAAAGGGTAGGATTGTTAGGTATGTTAATTAAACATACTCAGAACTGTGGTGTCCACAGAAATACATTAAATCAGGATCCTCTGAAGGTGGGTAATTCTTCTGCATGCTGAAAGGAAATCTCTTGGGATGTAAGGATGACATATGCCTCTACTTTTGAATTAGGAAGAAACTGTGCCTTATAATAATCTAAAGTCTGAAAACACAGCTATAAGGCACCAAGGAGAGCAGTGCCAGATTTACATATAAGCTCAACAAGCTATAGTTTAGGGCCCCACTCTCTTGGGGGCCCCCCAAAAAATTAAATTGTATTTCAGTTCAACAATTACTTTTTAAAAATAGATATTTTTTTATGTGCAAATAGGCTTTAGATACGTATTAGGCAGTGGTGGGATTCAAATAAATTAACAACAGGTTCTATGTCCTAATTACCTAAATTAACAACAGGCTCTATGTCCCATTAGTAACTGGTTCTCAGAACCAGGCACTCATTAGCAAAGGGTTCTGTAGAACCTGTGAGAACCCCCTCAAGCTAACCACTGCTATTAGGTCCATAAATTACCATATAGCACCATTAGCAGCATATATTCAACACAAAAAACAGCGACAATTTGTTGTTGACAAAGGACAGCTGGACAGATAAAGGACCCCATTAGGGCTTAGGGCTTCATCAAACCTAAATCCGGCCATGAAGGAGAGTAAAGAATGTTGGATGTTCACCCAAGAGGAAAATGCAGAATTGAAAATATTTTCCAACACAGAAATGGATCCCAGAATCGTTGAACAAGAAGAAAAACCATCAGTGCTGATGGTGCTCTCTTTCAGTGCACATCTACAGTACTGTATGTGTTGACCTGTTTCTCTCCAGTATTGTGCAACACACACATACAACTGCTCCAGAATGCATGCCACCTGAGAGTCATAATTAAGAAATTACTGCCACCAATTCACTAAGAGGCTATCAGTATCAATAAGTGGCTAGATTGGTCTCAACTGTATATGCAATATGGGGATAATAGTAAAAGGGTTTTGTAAGAATTCTTGAAGTGGTTTATATAAAGTGTTTTGAATATTAAAAATTATATATTTATGCACAGCTGATGTGCGAGTGCCTACCTGTAATTACTGTAACCTTGATGTATGTATGGCAGCTCAACCATGTCTTTTTCCTGCTTGTCTAGGAACTTGAAGATGTGCTATCACAGACCAAGGATGTCTCAGTGGTACTGGGGATTGAGGACCACAGCAGATTCAACCCTGACCCACATAGGATTGTGGAGGACGTGAGAGCTCAGTATGAAGCACTGGCTGTACGGAGCTGGGAAGAATTAGAAGAACTTACTAGAAGCAAGGTATGAACCTATTTGTCACTGAGAGTTGCTCCAATCTGTATTTACAGATTTCATATTAAAACACAATGACAGCTTTTAGGGTCCTGTTGCCATAATTCTCTTCCACAAAATTGGGATAGGACCCCCCTGTCAAATCTGTGAGCATGTGAACACAATCCCTCAAAACTGGGACAGTTCTGGTTTTCTGGGACATATGGCACCCTATTTGAGGGAGAATATTGCAAAAGATGGTACATATTTAATTCAAATACAGTAAAGGGAGATTTTTGTAGAAACTTGAAGTGTTTCCCCTCAAAATGCTGAACTAGGCAGAAAATTAGCCCATAGGACAGTTTACTAGTTTATAGTTGAAATTTGTGAAAGATGAAGCCTTCAAAATCTTTTGAAATGTGGCCAGTGGACATTAGACTGACTGGCAGCCAGACTGGCAGACAATTATATTAATACTCAAGTCGACAAGTCAGACTTGTCTTTCTACTCAACCAAAGGTTAGTCATACTATCCAACCAAAGGTTAAGTATATTTGGCTATTGACAACCATAAGTAAAAATATGTATGTTTGTTTGGATTGTATTGAATTTGTACTCTGCCTTTCTCCCTGAGCTCCCTAAGGCAGCTAACAACCAATAATAAAAGACATTTTAAAACTATAAAATGCAATTAAAACAATATAAAACACCATGCATATAAAACATAACATGGCTTATATTAATTTATTTTGAGAAGAAGTGGGCATTTTCTTCATTTTAAAACCATCTTGTAGATGGCTGGGGAGGGAGGAGGTGGGGACAAGATTGGACAGATCATGCTTCAGAGGAATGTGAGATCAGTGGCGAGATCAATGGCATCAGTGATCACCATATCTTAATCCTCCCCGGGCCTACTCCGCCTGCATGTGTTAACTCAGACTTGTACCAAGTGATGTCATTGATGCAGGACCAAGTTGATCCATAGTGGCTGCTTTGGTTTATACCAGGGTAAGCAATTGTATCCTCTCCCCAAGGAGACCTCCAGCAGCCAAAACTCTCACCATAGGATGCAGAGTACGCTGCACCAGTATTGCTGCAATACCACTCAGGAGTTTAATTAGGATTTGGCTGCACATTAAGATTGAGCTGTTAGAGAGAAGGAGAACATTTCAATGCAAGTCCCAGTTCAAAGAATAAAATCATGGTTGCAATTTTTTTTTTACCAGAAACATGTTTTTTCTTGAGCCCCACATTTAAAAAAAAATCTTAACCAGTTTGCACGTTGCTTTTGCTGACAGGTATGTACTGAATTTTTTAACCATTCCTTTCAGCTAAACGAAGGCGAGCTACTCTCTGCTAAGTATGGGGACCGTCTTCTTAATGACCGGAGAGTGATTGCTGAGCTGAATATCCAAATCCAGAAAATAAGGTCTTGCATTGTGTCCCTGAAAAGTCAGGTAAGATGTAGTTGCAGGAAACTGGAAATGAGTAAAAACCAGAAAATATGCTCCATCAACATTTTGCACAAGTGTTTTACTTCCTTACAAAAAAGTATGGACCATAAAATACATGATTAAGGGTGCAATCCTAACCTTGTCTACTCAGAAATAAGGCCTATTATATCCAATGAGGCTTGCTCCCAGGAAAGTGTCTTTAGGATTGCATTCTAAGTCTATGATTAAGAGGGTGGCTTTAAACACGAATTAATCTGAAAGAGCCTCTTTTTAAATAAAAATGTAGCCATGGCAAACTTGAGTACCCGGAAGGAGTTTGCATTGCTCTGGGAGAGAGAGTTAACACTTTTTCTCATTTTGTTTTCCCATATAAAATGATAAATAGCTGCTTCAGGGCTATTGCTAAAGCAAGGTGTAGTTTAGTCATCTATGATTATGTGAATAAAGTGTCCTTCCTCTGTTATTTCATATAACATTAATAAGCATTTTTAGGAATTTGCCTTCATGTTTATAGCAGATGAATTCCTGCCCTGCAAAATGTGTCATTTTAGACAGAGAAATGTAGTGTCCAGCCTGTCAAACATTCATCATGAACTCATGTGAACAAATACCTAAATGTGGTGTTGTCCCTGTGAAGAAGAAGGTGACAAGCATAAAGGCAGGGAATCTCCTACAGCATGCGTTGTTGGCAAGGTTCATATTGGAAGAGCACATGCTCTGCACAAAGAATCCCCCAGATTCTTTTGGTCCCCAAATGCCAAGTCTGGAGAATTACTTGTCATCCGGTTGGGAGATGTCACCTGTTGAATTACTAGACAATACTGAGCAAGGACAAAGTTCTGACTCAGTATAAAACAGACTTGTGTATTTTATGTCATGAGTAACCAGTCTCTTTCATAATTCAGTGGCTCTTACACTGTCGTAAACTAAGGTGATGTTTATAATGTTGTCACTATAAATTTATATTGGTTTCATACCAGTTTAACTGTCATGACTTCCCTTATAGATCTATGAATCTATAAGTTTCATGAAGCTGCTGAGAATTATTTGAGATCCCTCTCAGAGATCTAAAATTCCCAGGGCTCCCTTAAAGCTGCTAAGTAGTAGTATTGGCATCCATCAATCTTGAAAGTCTATGGTATCGTGCTCAACGCTGTATGCGAAGCACAAAGGCCTGTGTAGATTAATATGGAGAATAGGCTGTTACCCAAGCAGCAAATCTCCCCTCTATCTATCCACATCTATCCACACCACTGAAATAGTCCAATGGAACGGCAGAGCCGATACGATTGGTTCCAGCTGCGTCAAAGAGCTGGGCTAAGGATAGGACCTGTCTTGTGGGGAGCTGGGTCTCGAACCCTGGCCTTCTGGTTAACAGGCACAGTGTCTTAACTACTTGCGCCACCTACAGCCCTATATAAAAGTATATAGTGTGACTTAAGGCACAATCCAGAGTAACTTACTCTGTATTGCCCTGGATTAACTTTCCCATTGGTTAACACTAAGTGGCACGGTAACCGCGTCAACGTAGATGTCTCTTACGTCGACTCAAGACCTGCCGTTGCGACTCTGGATTGAGCGGTTAGAGAGAGCCTTGGATATTTCTGTTTATCCCCTTTTTTCCTATCATCATATACCTTCTCACATATATCACTATTTGCACATTTTAGTTTGACAGCTCAGATTCAGGGATGAAGGTTTGAAGGGATTCAGGGAGGAAGGATTGAAGGATGGTCCTTTTAATAATATTAATATTATATTAATAGCAATATGGTAATATGATGCAATTCAAAGCTGGATAAATTTTTATTTAAACAGGAAAGGCAAAGTGACAAGTGACAGGCAAATGGTCCAAATCACGGATCTGCAAGAGCACTGACCTTCCCACGTGTGCTCACCTCTAGTAATTTATTTAAAAACATTTTTATCCTGCTTTTCCCCTTTTAAAAGGAGGCAACCTAGCCAGCTTATAAGGAAACTGGCAAAACTGGACAAAAATCAAACATTTTTAAGAGGCTGCAAAAGAGAAAATAGAGGAGAAGGTCAGCCTAACCTCTGAGCAGATAATTTTACATCATGGTTGGCAAAACAAAAAAGGCTCTTTTTCTTATTCCCACCAAACACGCCTCTAATGGATATGTGAGACACATAAGAAGACTTCTTCAGATGATAGAGTTCAGTTGTTTCATATCAAGGAGATGGTTCTATACTTTGATCCCAAGCCATTTAGGACTTTAAAGGTGATAAGCAGCTTCTTGGATTGCACTTAGAAGAAAAGAAGCAACCAGTGTAATTGGAAGAAAAGTGGAAATATCCAGTGCCATTCACTAATTTGGCACTAATTAAAGTTTCCAGATGGACTTCAGGGCACCCAATATAAGGCAAATTACAGTAATCTAAGTGTGATGTAATCAACGTATGAACCAAAAAAGATCACATAGCCAGGTGTGACTGAAAAAATATGCACCAGTCTCAATTGGCTAAAGGCACTTTTTGAAATGGCAAAACTGAACACCCAGGACATTCTGGACATCCAGCAGCAAAATTGCATCTCCAAATTGCAAGCCTGAAATAAAGTATCTTGACCTTTGCTACCTGCTACATGGATCCAGCAGAGAGCCAGGGTCACTAAGGAATGGGATAGGAGAACTAATATATCTTTCCAGTATACTTTCAACCTTTCCCATGTCATTTTCTGTCTTTTCCAGTGCCTGCATCTAGAGGAGAACATCAAAGAAGTTGGCGGACAGGGTGAAACTACCCTCAATGATGCCAAAGCCAAGTTGGCCAAATTGGAGGAAGCCCTTAACAGTGCTAGGCAGAACTTGGCTCACATGGTCATGGAGTATCAAGAACTGATGAATGTGAAGCTAGCCTTGGATATAGAGATTCTTACTTACAGAAAGCTGATGGAAGGGGAAGAATTCAGGTGAGTAAGAACATTTGGGTGTGTATATGAACTGAGGAACAGTGGTAAAATTGATTGCTTTTAAATTCTCGTCTGTGGATGTTGAGGTTCAGTATTCTCCTGAGTAAGTTTGGGTAGAATTGCAACCTGACTGTTAAAAATTTTCTTGCTGGATGATGTCATTTTCCGTCATGACATCACTTCCGGTAGGTCCCTTCAGATTCTCATACTAAAGAGTGGTTCTAAAAGAGTGGTGCTAAAAGAGTGGTGCTAAAAGTTTGAGAGCAACTTTTTTTACAGCATTGGACAACTTGTATAACATTTCAAATCTAGTGTTTGCCAAAATCCAAAGAACCATGAAATAAAGAAGGCACCTATCCACATAATGAATGCTGGAAGTGGACTTGGGTGTTCAGACTATTATTCAAATTTCAGGCTATTATTCAAATTGCTACATCTTCCTTCATAAGTCTCACTTATTGTTGCAAAGTTCCACTCATTTGTTTTGCTGTTTCCTTTGCAGCATGGAGTCTCCACCACCTGCTGTCATTAGCAGAATCTATGCAAAGCCTGGTAAGTTTATTTTTAATAGTTTAATGGACTCTGTAGCCATATCTCTCAAATGCTTAACATTTTGAAGAATGTCCTACATGTGACAAATTCTCACCTATTCTGAAAATACTGAATGGAGAAGGAGCTAACAGGTAGGAGTGGGCAGGTCTTTGCAAAGCTAATCGAGCAAGTGAAGAATAAAAAATAGAATAATCTGATGGAATATCTTCACATTTAGGAACACTTGAGAGGTACGAACGCAGACATAGAAAGAAAATATTAGAGAAACCTCTCATAATTGTACGTTTGTGTTTTCTCTCTCACTCTTTTTGCAGCTTCATTATATTCCAGCAGTGTAACTTCAAATGTGGCAACTAGAGCAAGAGAAGATTCAACAGAAAAAATGAGTCAAAGTGGACATATTCAGAGCAGTGGAAGTAGGGGATCCTCCAGCAGTGATCTCTCTAGAAATCTTAGCAACAGAGGTAGAGATACCCAAGATGGTAGACTTGCTAGAGGTCACAGTAGCGAAAGTGGAGGTAGTCAAGATGTTTTAAGAAGTCACAGCAGTACACAACAAGGTAATCTGGAGAGTAGCCTTTCTAGAAGCAGCAGCAGTAGAAGCGGAAATTTTGCAGATATCGAAGACACTATGGAAAGCAGCGTTACTAGAAGTCATGGAAGTTTTTCACAGCCTGATGTTCACAGAAGCCACAGTAGTAGGAGTCAGGAAAACCTAGAAGAGAGCCTTTCTAGAAGCCAAAGTGACAGAAGTGGTTTAACTGACAGTGTGTTTGCCAGAACCCACAGTGGTGAAAGTGAAGGTGTCCATGAAAGCAGCTATTCTAGAAGCCAAAGCCAAAGAAGTGCAGAATTTTCACCATCCACTTTTTCCAGAACCCAGAGCACAGAGAGCAGAAAGGATGAATCTTCTGGACGTACTGTTTATCGAAACAACAGTGCTGAAGATGGTGGGGTCCCAGTAGGTGGTGTTTCTAGAAGTCAGAGTGATGGTAGCCTTGGGAATGAAGAACATGTTGAACCTACAGTTTCTCAAACCAACAGTGCTGAAGATGGTGGGGCCCCAGTCAGTGGTGTTTCAATAAATCAGAGTGGGTCAGGTAGCTATACTGAGGAGGCCACCCTTTCTAGAAGCCAGAGTAGTGGTATACAGTGGAATGAAGGATTTGTTCGGGCTGCTGTTTCCAGAATTAATAGTGCTGAAGGTGCTGGGGTTCCAGTAGGTGGGATTTCTAGAAGTAACAGTGGGGCCATCAGAAATAGTTCACAAGGTAGGCCTTCTAGAAGCCAGAGCGGTAGCAGCCGTGGGAGTGAAGGAAATACTACTTCCAGGACCAGCAATGCTGAAGATGGTGGTGTTCCAGTTGGTGGGTTTCCTAGACATGATAGTAGAAGCAGTTCTAGGAGCCAAAGAGACCAAAGTGGGGGCTTTGCTGACACTGTCTTTGCGAGAGCCCACGGTGAAGTTCAGCGAGAGGGCAACATTTCTGGAAGCCCCAGTGGAAATAATGCAGGTTTTGTAGAGGACAATGCTTCTGGAAGTCAAAGTGGTGAAAGGGCCATCTCAAGTGGTAGTGGTTTCCGAACCCCAAGTGTTAGGAGCACTACCTTAACCGACAGTGTCTTCATTAGAACTCCCAGCAGTGCAGAAGATGTTCGTGAGGAAATGTTTCCAAGAATTCCTAGTGAGGAAAGAGAAAATGCTACAGTTTCTGGAGATGATAGCAATGAGAATCTGTGCATTTCTGAAGCTAGTCTTTCAGAAGGCCATCACTCTTCTAGTGAAAGGCTGTCACAATCGGGGCATTCTAGGCAGCCATCAGCAGATAATATTTCTAGGAGTCACAGTGGTGAAAGTGGAGGTCCCATGGAGACATCTACTCCTATTAGCCACCACAGCAGATATGAAGAAATGGCTGTGGAACGTAATATTTGTAGGACCCAGAGTGAAGAAAGTGGAAGTTTTAAAGCGGCCGATTTTCACAGAAGCACCAGTGAAGCAAGCAGAGGTGTTTTAGAAACTAGTCATGAAAGTGCAGATCCTTCACACACTAATATTTCTAGGACCAACAGTGGCATGAATGAAGATGTTCCAAAAGAACATCACAGCCCTGCAAGTGTAGGGTTTTCACAGCCTGAAATGTATACAAGTGAGAATGCTGAGAGGGAAGACAGTGGCTTGCCAGAGAGTGGCCATGATGGAAACTATTGCTATGAGCATGGAAGTGTCTCACATTCTGATCATAGTATAAGTCACAGTGTTGCCAGTGAAGGTGCTTGGGAAAGTGGAAGTTCTGTGGAAGAACACGTCTTCTTAGCCCACAGTGGAGTGTCAGCATCTCCGAGTCCCATCTGTCTGGTCTATGAGGTCTGCACTGACCATCATCACCATGTTCCATCTGGAGAAACATACTACTATGTGGAGTAGGTAGCACCATGGAATAGGTATGCCATGGGAACAATATATTCAGATATCTTCTCCTTGATGTCCCAAAACCATCCTTTGGCTCATGGACCACAGATGGGAATCCACATTAAGCGTCATATTATCAAGGGTTAGCAGTTGGAATTAGCACTTTCCAGTAGACCTTTCAGGTGACAGCACTGTCTTCCATATCTGTTATGATTTCTGGCATCATACTCATGGAGTGGCTTGAGTTCTTCCAAAAGTATACTCTGAGGTGAGGGAAATATACAGTACAATATTCAGATATAATACAGGCATTAACTACAGGAAACCATAAACCATCAGCATATTCTTTGGATCAGTATTATAATCAGTGCCTCACCCCACCCCCTTTCTTTTATTTAAGAATTTCTCTTAACTTCTAATATGCAGATGATGCAGGCCTTTGAAAGGAAAGTGGTGTGATGTTCTAAAAGGGAAAATAGTTTGTATGGACACTGATCTTCTGGCTCCTTTTAATAACACCACTTTGAGTTTTAGTACTGATCTCTTAGAGACAGAGGTTTCTTTGGGGCTTTCACTATAAACCCCAGCTTTGCTAATTCCACAGAGGATTGTGGCATTAGGGCTAGTTAGTAATACTTTAACATTCCGTGGGTTTTATCACGTGTGATATCCCTTAACACACACACATTATAAGATTGCTACTGTTTATACAAGGCCTGGCCAAGTTTAACACCTTCAGGGGGTCAGTCTTACATGACCTTTTCCTTTTTGTGCCTGAAGAGGTCTCTGAGATCCAATCATGAGGTAGCTCACCAGATGAAATCCCATAAAACTTCAAGTTCAAGCCCTGGAGTCCCTCCCCTATATAGCTGCTTTTCAGTAAGTTGGACTCCATTCTATCTCCTACCATTCATGCACTGCAATTATGGAGTTAGTTTTATCAAAATGCAGATTGAAAAACTACCTACTCAAAGCATGTTGTATACCCAAAGCTTGTTGTAGCTCAAAGACCAGTGCAGTAAGTGAGTACCGGTATATAGCTCTGCATGTCTACATGAGGATAGGTAGTAGGTGTTGTGAAATTTCAGTATCACCAAACTATAACCAAAATGCTAAAACTGAAAATGTGCACTAAATTTCAAAGGCTGTGTAGCAAAGCAGCTTACAGTGCAATCCTAAGCATATCTGCTCAGAAGTAGGTCCCATTGTTTTCAGTGTGGCCTACGCCCAGGAAAGTGTGTTTAGGATTGCAGCCTTAGTATCGGACTGATTGGAGATAATATGGGAATGCTAAGGGCCTAACTTACAGAGTTGTTGTGAAATTGAATGAGATGAAGATTTTAAAACAGTTGGCCCTGGTTTTTTTCATGTTAGATCTAAGCCCTGTTAAAATCAACTGGACTAGTTAATCATAAGTGTTTTCAGTGGCACTGCGGGTGGTGATGGTAGCCAGTTTAGGATCATGTAGAGACCCAATTTAATGGGTCTACATAGCCATCAGATTGGATTGCAGAATAAGGCAATGAGGACAAATTAGGGTAGCTGTGAAGGAGAGCAAGGTAGGCCACTGTTGGACAAAAGTGTGTGATACAGTATATGGATATGTGTGCATATAATTGCTGGGTGTTGGAATTGAAATAGGGGTAATAATTTGAAATCATGCCCTTGAATTGGATATGGGCAAAGAGAAAACTTTTTGGCAAGTGACTGCCAACTGCCAAGAGGTCACAGGACAACAGCAGAATGATGTGGAAAACTACAAGGAGAGAGAAGAGGAGATGATGACTATGGAATGTGCAAAGATCATGGCTAGGATCATCTCCAAAGAAACAGCAAGCAGGAGGTTTCAAAACTGCCTTGTTCGTAGATTAAGGATGTGAACGCTGAACTGCATTCACCTGCTTCCAAGCTGAGGATTTCACCTCCAGAGTACACATTGCACAAGGAAACCTAATGTTAAGCTATAAGCTAAGTAACTATGGTGGCTATTAGTAATTTATCCTGGGACATTTATTAGCATATATACTGAGATAATGCTGTAGGTTTTGCACTTCTGTTTGCTTAAGTTATTTTGTCGTGATTCTAACAACTCCCCTTCTCTCTGCGACAACTTTGATTACTTGCAAGTATACAAATAAAAATATATTTGTAAGTAACAATACTTGTAAGTATACTTGTGAACACACGAGGAATATTTCTATATAGTAGGTCAAAAGTTTTGCCATCAAGCTGCTCTTATGAAATTTTCAGTGCAATCCTAAGCACGTCTTCTCAGAAGTAAGTCCCATTGTGTTCAATTGCACTTATTACAAGGAAAGTTTGGTTAGGATTGCAACCTTTGTTAAGGTTTTGATGGCTTTTGGGCCTAACCGGTAATGGGTTAGTGAAAATTTTGAAGAGGATTTGCACAATCTTGTGCTATACTAACATTCACTGCCAATACAAGTGATGTATCTTATTGTTAGTAAACTACTTGGATGCAGAACAGGTTCCAAAAAATGTTGCGGACCTCCCAATATTTGATAGTCTTTTTAAAAGAATTGAATAATTCTCAATTGAGGTAGGCTTTTGTATACTGAATCCTGCTTTTAGTGAAGGAAATCTGCAAGGTCTGATTTCACAGCCATTGCGTGGTGTTATGAAAGCCAATCACAGAAGTGTAACAAAGCCAGGTTTTGGTTCTCATTTGGGCTATTGCACTGAATCAACATATTAAATTGAGACATCATCCCAGTTAATTAATTGAGAACCATCCCAATACAAGGATGACCATTTTTAGGCAGGTTCGGCTTTCAGATTGTATGCTTATTCTTTTAATTTAGCTAACCGTGGCCAAAATACTCGTATTATTGTCTGCATAGCGCTTTTGTGTATTTCCATTGCATTATATTAAAATAGGTTTACCACAAGATACTTACCATATCTTATTAGTGCACTAATATGCACTTGTTAGTGCCATATTAATAAATTGTTCTGAAACCATTGTCACTTTATAGTTTCTCTTTCCACATGACATTTCTACCCAATATATGCACACATTTTATTGACTCTTTCACATTGGTACTTCAAAGAATTTCAAATTTTTATAACTGGTTTTTGAAGAATTCTAATGTCACCGGGGCAGAGTGTTCACCAAATCCAGCTTCCTATTCTGAAGAAAAATTTCTGCACCACTAATCTCCATCTATATCATTCCTTTACTACTAAGTAACATATATTTCCTTTACTACTAAAGGAAAAGTACTGCGCAGGTGTCAGAGATGGTGCCTGCACAGTACCCTTTCTGAAGCCTGGGTTCTGGGTCCTGGGTTCAGGGGGGTGACCTAAACCATTAAATTTTTTTCATGGATGACTTTGAGGTGAGATTTGCCTTTCCACTTGGTCTGAATTATTACTATGCTTGAGCATATACAAGGCTGTCACTAAGGTTTGCGCCATCCAGTACGAGAGCTCATTGAGTCACATCCATGATTGTCCTCCTCCCATACCACATCATACAGAATAAATTACTATATCATACACATTCTCTAAATGTACTAGAATCACTAGGATTGCTAAAAACACTTTAAATTTTTTTAAAATATATAACAGTACAGGTCATCCAAGAAATCAGTAACCAATAGAAAACCAGTGGCCAATTTGATGGCACTTATACAAGTGAAGAAGAGTTCTAGTATTGGTTGTGATACATGGGAATGACAGCTGAGTCACTGGTTCTCTGCTGCGTTTAACACCACATTGTTCCAAGAGCCAATCAGTTTCTTTGGTCATTTTAAGGCAAGGAAATTCACTTTGTTACATAAAGAAGTTGTGATTTCCTTTTCTAGTTATTGGGATATAACCTTTGTTAGAATACAGATATTACAGCATGATTTGTTTCATTGCATTCTGCTTTAAATCACACATCAAATTATATATAACATGATATTCAAAAATATCAGTATCAAGTTTTTGCCAGAAGTTTTGTCACACCAGAAGTTTTGTCACACCTTTCTACCCACAACTGTATTACCTGGTGTGGTTTAGCAACACCACTGAGCTTAAGGTTGCAATCCTAAAGACAGTTTCCTAGGAGTCAGACCCATTAAACACAATGTGGCTTACTTTTGAGTAGACATGGTTAGGATTGTGCTCATAACGACACTCTTCATGACATCTGCTGAATGCCCTTCTGAGTCAAATGGCTTGAGTCCCATGGAACTACTTCCCAAAATATCCTTCTACAGCACACCCACAACTTGCATTTAAGGGGTGAAAGCAGTTATCAGGCCTAATCCATGATCAGTTGGCACTCTAAGGATGCAATCCTAAGCATGTCTACTCAGAAGTAAGTCCCATTCTGTCCTATGGGATTTACTTTCAGGAAAATGTGTATAGGTTTGCAGCCTTAGTGGTGCTAATTTCTTTCCCTTTAACCACATGCACCAGCATGCAGCATGCATGTTCCATACCAGATGCTTCCTGCAGCAACATCCACTTGCCATAGACCAGTGTTCATGATGGTGCCTCAGACAATGTGCACCACCCCAAAATAGTTGGCTGTGACATGATGGCACCTGCTTCCAGGACCAAACAATTTTTGGGCCAAACAATGTGGCAGGTTAAGATGCTTCAGCCACCAAGCTGGCCTTCCAAATGCTGAGGTTCTGGCTGTGGCAGGGGGTGATCCTCTCACTGCCCCAGCAAGGGGGGAACCCAAAACCATGGTACCCAATTTCATCACCCTTGCACAACTTTATAAAAAAGGAATGTCTCTGTGCACACTGCTCTTTGAAATCTGACATCAGGTAGGCATACCTGCTGGGAAATTAGCCCAGTATAGGGAACAGGATAGTGCCTGTCTCTGTGTCTCTGAATGGTTTCCATTCACTCCTATGCAAAAAAGAAAAATGCTGCTTTGGGACACTGCCCTCCACCATTGAAGTGAATGGCATCATTAGGGTTGCCATAATTCTCTTCCACAAAATTGGGACGAGACCCTCTGTCCCATTTGCCAGTATGTGAAAACAATCCCCCAAAACTGGGATTTTCCCTGTTTTCGGAACATATGGCAACCCTGCATCAAGTGGTCTTGTAGGAGCGGGTTGGAACAGTGGTGATCAAAACACTGTATTTCTTCCCTAAGGGTCCTTTCAATAAACAAGAACATACCCTGCATATGTGCACACAATCATCCAGTGATGGGCTTACCACTGACTGCTCCAAGGACGCAGGTCTGAGATGCATGTCACTTCCCCACTGGTGCAATACCACCACTGATACCTGACTCAGGTGGTAGACTTCACCCAACTCCAGAACCAGCCGAGGAAATATTCTGAGACTTTCCTGCTGTCTTGAACTGTACAGCACTTCTAGAAAATTGGACGTGCTATTTCCATTCACATCAAGAGCCTCAGAAGGCTTTCCACATGGTCCTGGGGTCAGGCAGGCTCAGCACGAGGGGCATTTGCCCTCTGCTTTGTGCAAGTCCCTCCACAGCAACCACATACTCCATCCTTCATAATGATTGATTATTTGCAAGTATAATTTTAATACTTACTCAAGCCCTTGCAGCACCCATTTCATCTAATTCCTCACTCCCTGCTCATTGCATGAGTGAGGAAAAATAAAACAACAAGTGATTTCCAAAATTCATATTATTAGTCACATATTTCAATCCTGCTATTCCTCCTAGATACTCAAGGCAATGGATGTGGGTTTTCTCTTCCTGCCCATTTTGATTGTCACAACAACCCTGCAAGGCAGACTAGGTTGAGAGAAGTGAATTTCCTGGAGTCACACAATGAATATAGTGGCTGTGTATCTTGGTATCCCCAGCCCTTTTCTCACACACCAATTGCTATACCATAATGGACCCAGTACACCATACTGGGTTTTATTGCTCAAAAACAAAGTGCGTCCATCAGTGGAATGAGATGTGACCACAACACAATCCACCAGGCAGATTCTGCTAGGAAAATAACTTTGCAACAGGAATGTTTTCACAAGGGAACAATGTTGTCAAGCTTGTGGACAGACAACTATTGACGCCAAAACAGCGTTTGAGAGAGATTCTTCGAAGGTGACTCACGCAAAGTGAGCTGAGGCTATTGTCCTACTCAAACAGACACGCCACTCAGAGGCTTCCAAAATGTGGCCAAATATAAGAAGGAGGTTTCTCCAGCAAACTCTGTTTGCTGAGCTTTCAGGTATTTGGCTGCTATCAGGAAAGGTTTAAGAAAAGAAACAGTCCATGTTGGCCAGACAGGCTGCATTCCTTTTGGGAGAGATAAGAGCCTTCATGTGAAGCACCCACTCCTGAGGTTCACCAGACAGCACAAGGTGTCAGCCCAACCCAGTGGTAGCTCCCTGATATAACAGGGATCACGGAGCTTCCATTTTCAGTTTTTGGGTCAAATTCTGGTCCTTTTCTCCCATGAAAAAGTTTTTAGTGGGTTAGTTACAACTCAGTCCTATTTGGCTTCACTGCTGCCCAAAACTTGTATGCCAGAACTGGTCTCTGCCTTTGGCTGTTGGTGCTCCGGCAGTGCACTAAACTGTACGCTACTGGAACAGCATAGCGAGGCTGGAGTGCCCCTGTGTGCAGCAGTGGGGTGAGGAAGCCCTGCTGATGCAGTGCAGGGTGGAATACAGGAGATAGTATAGGAGACAGGAGAATACAGGAGACAGAGGTGGGGGGAGGCATCTGACTTGGCGGAGGTGCACCAGATGCTATGCGCTCTAATATTAGTTGGTACACCCACTTTTTCTCCCGAGGCTTGTATCCAGGCTGACCATATGTCCGGGTTTTCCAGATTTGTACTCTTTTTTAGCCTTAAGTCTGGGTGTCCTCCAAAAGGGCTTCCTTGTCCTCCATTTTGGCTTCATTTTGGAACTTGGCAATGGTTTGCAGTACCCCATCATATCATATGCAGTGGTGGGCTTCAGGGGGTTCTCACAGGTTTTATAGAACCCTTTGCTAATGAGCGCCTGGTTATGAGAACCAGTTAATAATGGGACATAGAACCTGTTGTTAATTTATTTGAATCCCACCACTTGTCACATGTCCTTGGATTCATTTTGAGGAGCAGATTCAATACAAGCAGATTCAAGATGTTGTGATATCCCCCACCAGTGCAAGCTTCTCCATTAGTGGTGGAGGAGGAAGAGGACTGGGTTGTTTAAGTAAGTAAGGGTGCAATCCAATGGTGGGCAGATGCCGGTTGGGGCCTACTCACCCGAACCGGATCTTGTTAATTGGCTGCCGCTGGCGAGCCGGTGTGGCGGCGGATGCTGAGAACCGCGGGGATCGGTTCGCAGCGCTTGTGCCTGCCTTCCCCCGCCGGCAGGGGGCTCAAAGGCCCCAGTGCGGCCTCTCTGCCGTCCTCCAGCCTTCCCCCACCGGCAGGGGGGCTCCAAGGCCCCAGCACAGCCTCTCCGTCATCCTCCTGCCTTCCCCCGCCAGCGGGGGGGGGGGCTCCAAGGCCCCAGCGCGGCTCCTCCGCGACTTCAGCAGCCTCAGAGCCCCAGCCTAAGCAGGTCTACTCAGAAGTAAGTCCCAGTGTAGTCAGTGGGACTTACACCCAGGAAAGTGTAGAGAGGACTGCAGTCTCGGAGCCCCATTCCTCAGCAGGTCTACTCAGAAGTAAGTCCCAGTGTAATCAGTGGGACTTACTCCCAGGAAAGTATAGAGAGGACTGCAGCCTCAGAGCCCCAGCCTCAGCAGGTCTACTATGAAGTAAGTCCCAGTGTAGTCAATGGGACTTACTCCCAGGAAAGTGTAGAGAGGACTGCAGTCTCAGAGCCCCATCCTAAGCAGGTCTACTATGAAGTAAGTCCCAGTGTAGTCAATGGGACTTACTCCCAGGAAAGTGTAGAGAGGACTGCAGTCTCAGAGCCCCATCCTAAGCAGGTCTACTCTGAAGTAAGTCCCAGTGTAGTCAATGGGACTAATTCCCAGGAAAGTGTGGAGAAGACTGCAGCTTCAGAGATCCATCCTATGCAGGTCTACTCTGAAGTAATTTTTTTTAATTTTTTAATTTTTTAATTAAAAACCTCCCTGGCCCCACCCACTTCCGGAGAACCAGATCTTGGGCCAGGCCAGGCCCACCACTGGTGCAATCCTAACCTAGGCTGGCCCACCCCATCAGTCTTCCAATTCCCATGGTGATGTAGGAAGGCTAGTGTGAGTCTGTGGGGCAGAAGTGCACTATGGCACTTGTGTGACACCTCCAGATCAGCACAGGATTTGTGCCAGGGCTTAGGGTGTCCATTGCATGCTAAGGAAGCAAGCAAGGTGAAAACCCAGTTGTGAAATTGTAGTGAATATCAGAAGTCATGCATATAGATGTTGAGAACGAAAGTAGCACGTAATATTCCACAGTCATTGAAGTGGCACCAGGGGGTTGTTGGGGTCATCAGTGACTGAAGACAAAGACACCATCACATAGAGGCTCTCTCTCTCTCTCTCTCTCTCTCTCTCTCTCTTTCTCTCTCACACACACACACACACACACACTTACTCTCTCCTCTAATTTACATGGGCGAAAGTATTTCTTGTGGAAGTAGTATGAGCTTCACCAACTAAAATTCTTACTTCTATATACATTACAGCCTATGAAGGAGTCCCAGTCCAACTTTAACTCTGGCCACCATAGAGAGGCACCATCTATTCAACTGCTTGAACTAACCCAACTCAGGCTGCAATCCTAAAGACACTTTCCTGGGAGTAAGATCCATTGAACACAATGTGGCTTACTTTTGAGTAGACATGGTTAGGATTGTGCTCTCAGAAAGGATGGACGTGTGGGCCAAGCATTACGTGGAATCCATTAAGATCCACTATAAGAATCTGAAAAGGAGGTTGAAAGGACAATGGGGGATTCTGTGGTCCTGCAAGCAACTACCTCTTTTCACCTTTCCCAAAGGTGCTCACACCCATGACACGGGGAGGGAGGAAGGAGGGAGGGGAGAGAGAGAGAGCAACAGCAGATCTTTCCACCCCATGTGAGCTTCAAGGAAAATGTATGAGGGAGTGCAGCACCCTCTAGCTCTGAGAATGGGTGCATTGCTTCAGTAAGGAACAAAGCAGGATTTGTGTTCAGCTTCCTGAAATGAAAGACGCATGAAAAACGAGGGGATTAGTGACTCAACGGCATCTCTGGACTGTGGAGAGGGGGAAGGGGCTGACTCAGTGAATCATCTGAATAGGTGGAGCGGAGGCTGAGAAGGGCACATTTTTAATTCAGCATCAGTCAAATTAAATATTTGAGCTTGTGATGTGGTGCAGAACTGAGGCCAGTTCCAAATGAAAAATGGGAGATTGTTGAAGACAAAGAGGGCTGGGTGCAGTGGGACACAAAGCAATGAGTCATATCCTCTTTGCCGCAATCCAGGTGAACTCTCATTCCAGATCCCAACTACTCCTGAGATGTTAGAATCATAGAGTTGGAAGGGACCCAGGAGATCATCTAGTCCAACCCCCTGCTTGCAGCAGGAAATCTTCATCTTGTGGAGACCCGGGTCTCAAACCCTGGCCTGCTGGTTAACAGGCACAGCGTCTTAATCACTTGCGCCACACGAATCTATTGAAGGACTTTGCACTCTAGCTGCTACAAGCAGTGTTGCTTGTTCTTATTCTGGGCATCTTCCTGTGCCTTTAGAACCATCATAACACAATAATGTCACGACAATCATAACATCATAAACATCAGAACACATCTCATTGACCTGAAATGTATGTACTTAGGAAGGGTGATCACTTGCCTGTCACCTAGTAGTGACCTGTAGTACTGGAGAACACTGACTGTAGTTCTGGTTGTAGTATTTTAGTGACCTGTAGTGCTAGAGAACAGAATGGAACTATGTTTCAAAAGCATGCCCTGTACTTCCAAATCCCTCACTTGTTAAATGTGGAAGGGAGATGTAATCTGGAAGAAATGGTTGGCAGAGGGGCATTCTTAAGGATTCCCCTGACAGCCAATATAATCCCCCATAGTTTCTCACTTCTCACCACTCACTTGCTCCTTCCTTCCTTCCAGAGAGAGACGGTTTAGAGGAGGGGGGATTACAACTCAAAGTGTGGTCCTACTATAGGAGGCCCTTGAAAGTATGGAGAGAAGAGCTACCAAGCAACATTCCCGACCCTAGGTAAAGCAGGAGGTCAAGTGAGCCACAAAGCTATTAAGCAGTGCAAGCCCTTGGGGTTCTTATAGAACCATTGCTGATCCACTCCTCCTGGAAAATAAAGTTAAGGACATACAGATGCAGGATGGAAGGAAGCAGAGATGATCAGTTCATTTGTGAGAGTCAGCATGCTCAGATATGAACCAGATATGCTGAGATTTCCAGACTCAGGTGAAATAGAGAACCTCTCTCTCTCTTTCCCTGCCCACTTAGCCTTTAAAGGCTGGACTAAGATTGCCATCTAGAGTACACCAGAAAACTTGCTGTGCAGGTGAACTGGATTTAGATACTTAAGATACATTTAGATACATCTCAATACCGGTACTAGCATTGAGAATGCAGTTCACTGTATGATGAATGCATTTGTTTGGCACACAAAAAGTAACTCTATTGGGGAGGGTGCCAGAAATGGGGGTGAGTGGGAATCAAGATGTTGGATAGGAGAACTTTAGCACTACAGTGCAAACTCTTTTTCCCGTATCTGAAATAAATAAAAATAAAACTTGAGGGGGAAAAAAGCAACTCCTGATCATGCTTTCCTGTATGCTGTTTTAGTTAGGAAAAAAACTGGAAGCTGATGGGGGCTGCTGATGGGGGCTTGTTTATGAATGAGAATAGCTTGCCAGAAAGGACCAGGACACAAACACAACACAACACACACACACACACACACACACACACACACACACAAACACACACACATAAAGGCCGACCTCATCCCACCACACCAAGAGATTGACTTTGTATGTATGGAATACCTGCATCAGGGATCGAGAAACTGCCAATTACTTGACTACTTGACATTGTTTCCCCATAACTTTATATGGGGGAACGGCTGTCTGCTTCTTGTATATGTGCATACCCTAGATCAGTGTTTCCTCAACTGTAGGTTAGGATCCACCAGAGGGATGCAAGCCAATTTTTGGTGGGTCACAAAAAGTATTTGAAACATTTTTTTTAAATGCTTGTTTTCCAAATGCAGGGAGTTCCACCCATGGAAAAAATATTTGAGTAGGTAGAACTCCCCCAACTCCACCCCTACACACATACCTGCAGCTTGAGGTGGTATGATATTGATAAAGTTTTTAACACCTTTTTCCGTAAAAGCCCTTGAGAGATGAAATGTTTATGGTTCATTCTTTACTTCACTTGGCATCAGCAGAGGTCTTGGCGAGTAATCTAAATGTGAAAGAAGCTGCTCCTTTCACAGGAATCCACTCTGATCATCCCTGCAAACAGTTGATCCGAAAACCCTACTTTGGAGTCAAAATTCAGAGAGAAAAATTTTGAAAAGTGATGTCTCATATTCTGGGGACTTGTCCCTTCTTTGCCCTCTCAGGCAAAGAGGTGGGTGTCTTGGAGCAATCTATAAGCTGGCAAGCAGAAAATGAAAACACAAAAGCCTCTGGAACAAAAAGTGGATTTTTTTTAACACAAATTTTTCCGCTGTTAATATATATAATACAGCATACTTATTATATACAGCATATATACCCATGCTAACTGGGTATACAGACACCAATAGGTGGTACTCCCTTTATATTTAGCAGGAAAAGAATTACCATTCCTCTTTGCCCCAGCAGAGTTTCCCTAACCAATAACGGACACAATTTTCATTAATGTACTTAATTTGATTTGGGGGGGACACACAAAATCTTCTTTGACTTGAAACAGCATATAAGTATATTAGCTATGCCACTAGCAGAGCAAATGGGTGCTGAACTGCTGAGGAGGAGGCAGCAGGTTTTTCCCCAATTTTCTTTAAAAAAATACCCAGGGATGACATCACCTCCAGTTGCGACATAACTACTGGCGCAACATTTTGAGCTTTGCACTGGGTTACATGATTATTAGCTACGTCACTGCCTGGACCCCAGTGGTGTGCCAAGGGCAGACTTGGTCAATCTGCCCTGACTGGAAGCAATGAGCATTTGCAAGCCCGTTGCTCCAAGTCAGGTTCTCCAAACCCTATCCCAGGGGCCAGTTGAGGCCCATGGCAAGCCTCTAACTGGCCCGCAGCCAGCCACTGATCCCCTAAGAGCTTCTAATTCAGTTGAACAAACACAACTGGAGCTGTGATGGTGTGGCAGGAATAGGGTACCTTTATGTGTGTGCTTTATTTCTGTGCTATATTTTCATGCTTGCAGAAATCCTTCAAATTTGAGCCAATTTTTTCTATCTCTAATAAATTTAAATTTTATATTTGAAATATTTTATCTGGCCATCAACACTGTGCCAGATAATTGGGCAAAAACTTGGGAGACCATAGCTCTTTAAGTGATAGTTGGTGAATTTCTCCCTCTTGGGAGTGCTGGAGGTTGAAGGCGAGCCTTTTTGTCCCATCTATTAAGTAGATATGAACCTTCTGCCATGCCTTGTTGGCCTTCCTTCCTCTCGCTCAGATGGTGTGGATAGTGTGAGTAAATACAGCAGCTATCACACCCTGGTTGCTTACTGTCCTGCAGATGAGCAGGTCCAAGCATAGTAGCAAGGAGGACACAGTCTTCATCTGGAGACTGCCGAAGCAGATCTCCATCAACAATGGGGCTTCCTTTTGAGTAGACATGATTAGAATTGTGCTGTATATCTTCTTTTGGATGATCAGAAAGCACACAGGGTGTGTGTGGGGAAAGTTTGGCAGTGCTGATCTCTCAGGAACCTATAACACTCCAAGCCTCCTCCTCTGGCTCCGAGGACCCTTTCTAAACCTGGACCAGGATAAACTTATCCCTTTTTACCCACCACCTTCCAGGCCCTGCATTTCACTAAAGTGCTATATACATGCGTATTTTTATACCACCCTTCCTCCAAGGAAATCAAGGTGGTCAATAGTTTATCCTCACAACAACTCTGTGAAGTAGGTGAGGCTGAGAGAGTCAGGACTGGTCCAAAGTTATCTAGGAAGTTTCATAGCTGGATCTTGAACTTGGATTTGACCTGGATCTTCCAGGTCTATGTCCAACTCCCAATCACACCATCCTGGTTGTAACACCATTGCTGTTTTTATGAGTCCATTTAATTCCCTTAGGATAATGCAGATCAGTTTCACATAGGGCACAATCCAGAGTAACTATGGCGAATCCTTGCTCCGGTGTAAGAACAATTTACTCTGGATTGCAATATGAATTTCCCATACGTTTTCACTAGGTGGTGCCGTAACTACATTGATGAAAATGTCTCTAACGTGCTCCCATAGTTACTCTGGATTGTAGGGACACTTTGACTGCAGATCAAAACACTTTGACTGCAGATCAAAAGTTCTAATATTTTAGGAATCTAAATTATTTAGCAGTTCAGTTGTCTCCAGGTAAGAAACTCATCTTTCTTGCAGACAGAATGCATACACACATGCATGCATGCACACATGTACACTGTGGAGAGAATATAAGTATGCATGCCTGACTTTAAATGCCCCACATACATGACTAAAAAACCTGACCCCAGTCAGATATATGTGCATATATTATCAATACATGTGCATGTATGATCAACATACATGCATGTATGATCAACATACATGCATGTATGATCAACACGTGTTGTGTTTGTTGCTGGAAGCAGTGGGTATCATTGGAAAGGGGTGAATTCTGCAGTGTTGTGAAGGGGGCTCCATGTCTTGGGGGCAAAGGAGAGGCTTGTAGCTTTTTCTCAAAGCTTCTCAGTCGGGCAGTAAAAGTTTCATTGCTTCTTTTCGTTTTGTCACCCAGCATCATCCATATGTATTTTTCTCCCTTTCAAGCCATAAAGCTTCTTGCAGGTGAGGAAGAGAAAGCAGCTCCACCCAACCAGGCAAACAATCAGCATCTTTCTAGACAAGTCCAGTCTCCGACTTAGGTGTGGCAGGCAAGGCAAGTGCCTTTATTTTGCCTTATAAGGCCATCGCTTGCTGTCTCTTTCATCGGCTGGCCTATCAGGAAAGGAATGCAAACATTCCAGCCTCAACTGAGGCTTGCAACATCTGCCAGAACTTAAAATTTTTTCCCTTTTGCCAGGTGTACTGGCAGCATGGGTGACTTAGCCAAAGCCACTCCTAGAAACTCAAGACTGAAATTCAACCTGATCACTATTAGGCCGATTTATTTCCCATGTTAAGTCCCATTGAAACTACATTCTGAGTGGCAAGAGTTCCAGATCTTTGGGATTCTTCTCATAGTGTGGGGACTGAACATCTTTGCACACGTTATATCCTGGATAGCACACATTACAAATACATGAAGAAGTTTCCATGAATTTGTTCCATCTCCCACAATGGGCTGAGCCATTCTTGAGCAGCATTTTAGCACACAGATTGGCAGTTTGTGTGTGTGTGCCTGTGCTCTATGCACCATATGAAAAACCACCAGTGGGGGGATTCAAATAAATTAACAACAGGTTCTATGTCCTAATAACCTAAATTAACAACAGGTTCTATGTCCTAATAACCTAAATTAACAACAGGTTCTATGCCCCATTAGTAACCAGTTCTCAGAACCAGGCGCTCATTAGCAAAGGATTCTATAGAACCAGTGAGAACCCCCTGAAGCCCACCACTGAAAACCACTACATATAAGCAACATCCACATGGAACAATTTTTTTCCATGTGACAGTCACTGCATGTGCATAAATGCCTTGTGCATTTTAAACAATACCTATTTTAGTTTCACAGAATTTGGAAGGTATCCTTAGTGGTGTGCCTGATCCCTCACAATGCAGGTTATTATTTGGGCCTTCAGATTCAGTGGAGAATGCCGATCACCAGTCTGTTAGGGCAGGGACAAAGAGAAACTAGTATTGTGCCAGAGCATGCAGGGTAAAAAGACATTTGGCCAGAGAAATACCATATTTACTTGAATCTAATGTGCCATTGAATCTAATAAGCACCTGATACTTATAATCAAAATACCACATTTACCCAAATTTAACCGTCAAATCTAATGGGCACCCTTATTTTGGAGACTAAATTCAGCTGGAAAAGGTGAGCGTTAGATTCGAGTAAATACAATATGTTAAAAAAGGTTTTGCAGTTGGTGGACAACAAGACATCTTTGTGAGACTGATTTAGGCTCACTAACTCAGCAGAAACTGAAAGGGGAAAAATACTTCCATCATGTTCTTTAGACTCTCCTTTGAACTTCTTTGCTTAGGGAATTGGGGAGCAGCTTTGAACTTCTTATTGCTTAGGGAATTGGAGAGCATGAAATCATTTGAGACTTAGAGCCCAATCCTATCCAGTTTTCCAATGGTGGTGCAGTTGTACCAGTGGGTTGGGCACTATATCCTGCGGTGGAGGGACAGTCAGTGGGACCCTCTCAAGTTATGGGAACATGTTATCCCTTACCTTGGGAATACATTGTGGTTACACCGGAGCTGGAACATTGGATAGAACTGGGCCCTCAGTGGGTTGTATCCAGATGAGATTCCTGTATTCTGTCTAGCACTCTTGTGCCAAACTAGATGGGTGGGGGGCTCTTTTTCAGTACACATGACTTTTTCCCCTCTCATATGTCCAAGAGTTATTCTTGCAGTGAGACTGTGTACAGATACTAACTAGTTTACATAACATGACCTAAGCTGATATTACATTAATTCTTCCTTTGCCTTTCCAGAAAAGTCAGAAGCAGGTAAAAGGAGGAGTTGAAAGAACTGGGAGAAGGAGGAGTTTAATTCCAATTGTAGGAAAGGCTCACATTTGATCAAATAATTCTCAATCTTTTTAGCCTGAGGACTGACTTTTAAAAACTATCGGAATCCACCTCCATTTAAGTTCTCTCCATCCAATACCAAAATAGATTGGACAAGCCAGTCACATAAGGACAGAGTTTTTGAACTGTCCACCACCACTTGAGATGAACTGAAACAACAGAAACCCTATGGACACAATCTAGCGTTACTACGAGGAGTCCTTGCTCCGGTGCAAGAACAATTTGCTCTGGATTGCAGTATGAATTTCCCATAGGTTTTCACTAGGTGGTGCAGTAACTAGGGGTACAAGTTTGAAGAAAGGAGAATCAAATCAGAAAGCATAAAATCAGAAAGTCTGAGGAACACCAAATCTAGTGGAAGGTTCCAAAGCTGCACAGAGACGATGCATTCCCGTTTGCATGTCTGTAATGGATCTACTTGGATCTGCACCAGCCATTTTGTTGATGTGTGCAAGTGGTTCAAGTGAGAGGGAAGGAGAGAGGAAAAGGATTCTGGCACATATTTGTGCTGCCTTAATTCATCTTCATCTTCCACCATTGGTAGCACTTGGTAATCCTGCTTGTAAATGGCTGGTGATGGAATTGAGTGGCAAGAAAATCAACTACGAACCAAATCTTTAAAAATAAACCAGGACAACTTGCTCATCTGCACCCTTTGGAATCACTAATTATATCTCTTCTGAAGAATTTTTTTTGTCAGAAATAGATACATTTTGAAGAATAAGCTCATGAAGCTGACAGCACAATCCTAACCCATGGTTAGACTGGCACAAGTCCCGTGCTGGCCTGAGGGTCACAAAAATGTCCTAACACACTACTGTGCCACTCTTTGGGGGGGATTAAACCAGTGCACAGACATGTGTCATAGGAACGGGTTGAGGAGTGATCCTAAATGAGCTGGTTAGTTCATTAGTTAGAATTGCATCTTGATTCACTTAACATAAAGTTCCACTCCCAACAGATATTGGATCTGATGTGAGAACTGTGTATGGATCAGGCAGTGCCTAGACTCTGCTTCGGCAGAGTCGAACAGGCAAACATAATTAAATGAAGGGACATTATGGTGAGAAACAGGTGCCGCCACATGGAAAGTTGTGCTCTTGTCCCTTTTTTGCAGCGAGTTGTGGGAAATAAGGCTGCCACTGTAAAGAACGAAGAGGTGATTAAAAGCAACAGTGTTATCAAACTGGGTGGAACAAAGACTTGGTACTTCAGAGTTGGCTGCTTTATTTGGCAGGCCTGACCATGTGGCAAAAGGCCAAGCATAGGTTGCTTGTGTAGCAAGTGAGAAAGACACTCCTCTCTTCCTGCTGGGGCCTGTGAGTGTTTGTGAGGCTGGCGGACACTCCCTCTGAAAGGAACCACCTCAGAGCTGAGGCATCCCAGGGTGGGGAGCCGCCGTCAGGAGCTCTGAGACAGAAAGGCCACTGGAGAAGGGTCCGGCTGCTTGAACTGCAAATAAAAATTGTTTTTCCTCCGCAGGCGGTTGCAAAGCATGCCAGCGGGGTGTGTGCTACAACTTGCAATAAAGGGGAAATCATGGAGGCCTCCTGAATATAAAGCAATGGTGCCCAAACCTTGGCCTGGGGGCCAAATGTGGCCCTCAGCAAGCCTCAGTGCCGCCTGTGGCAATTCCCTCTGGCAAGCCTTGTAGATCGTCTTGCAATCCTCCAGTCCAGATCGTCTCCACTACAGTCTTATACATATATTTATGAAAATTTATTTAAATTTGAAATCTAAATCATTTTTTCGGCACCCGACAAAGTATCAGTGTCAAAAGTTTGGACACCCCTTAGGTAAGGGAAAGTTTGTTCCCTTACCTGGGAGCTGCACTGCAGCTGTATCAGTGCTGGAAAAATTGGATAGGATTGAGTCCCAAGTCACCAAATTCCCTCTTTTGGGTTGTAACTCAATTTCTTTTTGAGTTTAATTCTCAAAGAGGGATTCTCCAAAATGAAAAGTATGGTGATGACAAAGGCTGAGAGTGCAATTATTTTAGAGTAAGCTTGAAGAAAAAGGAAACACTTTTCAGATGTTGCATGAAATGCAGAGCATGGCACTGACGTGTACATTAAAAACATGTGTTTTTTAATACCAGCCAGAGGTTGAGGAAATATGGCCAGGGCAAAGTTTTAAAGACCCCCAGCCTTCCTGCCAGTTTGTTCTCATTGAGGGAGATGCAGCACTTTATTAAAACACACACCACAACTACGTCATGTTACATGTTTTGTGTAATTGGGCTGTTGAGATGAAGTTACCTTGAAAATGGAAACTTTGAAGTGATTCCTTACCCACATGAAAGGGCCAGCTCATGATAATTTTTTTTTTCAGAATAACTTTAGTGTGATCTAAGAAATAGATAGGAATCTTGAAAAAATCCTTTCTGAGCACAGGCAGTATTGAGTTGACAGGTATGGGGCGGGACAGGTGGGTGGACTTTGGAGAAATACTGCTTTTTGGGGGCACGAGCCGCCACTTAAACAAACAAAACCCCAGACACTTTCCTGATCTCAAAATGTATGCTTTCACAGAACAATTTTAAAATCCTTTTATTGAGCAAATCCTAGATGAGGCAATGTTGTTGTGCTGCTTTTGGGGCAGTGCACTCTCTCATCCCATCCTAGCTAAGCCAGGAGTCTGGGTAAGCCTGGCTAGAGCAGGGGACTCAAAACTTTTTGGTCAGAGGTCCACATCAAATATCTGCCACGCTGTTGAGGGCCAGAAAAAAATAAACAATCACTACAGGGGACTTCATCATGTTTGATTTATAGTTGTGAATGTAAGTTTGTGGAGGAGGTATGTGGAATTGTGTCTAAACCAGCTTGGAAATTTGAGCCCATTCATTCATGTGTTCAGATACATTTCTTCTCTTATCATTTAATTCAAAAAGCATGTCTTAACTTGTAGAGATTTTCAGGCTGCCTATGAGCCGGATGGAGGCTTAGAATCATAGAATCATAGAGTTGGAAGGGACCTAGTAGATCATCTAGTCCAACCCCCTGCCTGCAGCAGGAATTCCCCCTAGAGCATCTCCAACAGGTGCTCATCGAGCCTCTGCTTGAAGATCCCCAGTGAGGGAGAGTCCACCACCTCCCTTGGCAATCTGAGGGGCTTGTGGAGGGGCTGCATTTGGCCCCAGGCTGAGATTTGGAGACCCCTACTGTAGAGGGACCAATCTTCAGTCTTGGAGTCTAGAGTCACCTTCCAGCCAGAATGTGAACAAGAGGAAGCACCATCCATATAATCTCTCAGGAAATGAAATGGACAAAATCTATCATATTCACTGTTTATTATGAAACTCATTATATGAAAAGCTAATTTATAGAAAGGGAACTAGGAAAGTAGCATAAGTCTCTTCTAATGTTCAGTGAGACCAACCTCCATCTTGGAAGTTTATGCCATAAAATAAAAAAAGGATACAGGATGGCTAGTTTAAGACATTCAGCTGCCAGTGACAATGGTTCCATGGCAAGCTAAATTTTGACAGGTATCCAGGATGAGGTTTCCTTGGCAAACAGAGGTGAAGCTGGAAAGCTCTATGTGTGCATATTCCATATGTGTGCCTCACACTTTAAACAAAGAACAAGTCTGAACCTGAAGAAAAAGTTCCACAATTGCCCCAGAGCAATCACCCACTCTGAGTTGCACTCTAGGTTATGCAACATTGCTTGCTAGGTAGAACACAGAGGCATCCATAGTCTTGTAGAGAGAAGACATGCCATTGAGTAAGGATCTACCCTATGCCTTTTTCATGGACATCAGATCCAGTGGAAGCTTTTGGTTCAAGTAAAAATGCTGCATGTGTGTGTGGGGGACAATAAAAATATGAGTGACAACCAAGACAAATCATGAAAGTCTCATGTGTGCTGTGTTTTGCCCCATTTTGCCAATCTACCTAAATACTGTGTCTAAAAGAAACCAACAACTCCATGAGTCTGCAGACTACATGAGACTGCAGGATAATCATAGAATCATAGAATCATAGAGTTGGAAGGGACCTAGTAGGTCATCTAGTCCAACCCCCTGCCTGCAGCAGGAATTCCCCCTAGAGCATCTCTAGATTCCCCCTAGAGCATCTCCAACAGGTGCTCATCGAGCCTCTGCTTGAAGATCCCCAGTGAGGGAGAGTGTAGCTCATGTGTAGCTAATGTGTAGCTCAGCATTCACAATCAGTAAACACTATCTCTACTAAGTAAGGGAGTACGTAAGAGACATTATGTGCACCCGTAGTTACTGCACCACCTAGTGAAAACCTATGGGAAATTCATATTGCAATCCAAAGTAAATTGTTCTTACACCGGAGCAAAGACTTCCCGTAGTTATGCTGGATTGTGCCCTATACCATGGAGACAGGAGTAGAAAGCAAAAAAGATGAAAACAAGTTCCCTCAAGACTTTTCTTCAACAGATGTACGACTATCATGCTTGTTATACTTTCCAGCAAAGTATAACATGCAGCAACTTTCCTGCATGTTGTATGTGTGTTGGACCTGGTCCCTGCCAGTGACACTGGACTGTTCAGTGCTAGAAATGGAGGACTGGTTTTAGTGCAACAGTGTCCCCAAATGAAGAACTTTGCTTCTCCATGATAATCCCCTAGGACAGTGGTCAGCAAACTCATTCGTCAACAGAGCCAAATATCAACAGTACAACAATTGAAATTTCTTTAGAGAGCCGAATTTTTTAAACTTAAACTATATAGGTAGGTACACTGTTATTAACTTAATTAAGGTACTCCTAAGCTGGCCATGTCAAACAGGGCACCTAAAAAGGTTTCGTTTTATAATAATAAAGCCACCAACACAAAATTATTACAATTCTTAAATTGATAACAAAAATACTCCCAGGAAAGTGTGGCTGGGAAGGCAGCCTGAGCTGTTCTCCTCCTCCAGTGGCAGGGAGTTCCACAGCCCTGCCTGTGTCCTCCAGTGCCTGTGTCCTCCAGTGCCTCTCCAGTCCCCCATCCCCCCAAAGAGCAGGGACCCTTTAAGAAATGGATTAGTCCTTCCTGGTTGCCTGGCTCCCTCTTGGGCAGATCTACTTTACAAATAAGTCCCATTACAGCCAATGGGCTTACTCCCAGGAAAGTGTAAGAAAACACAAAATAATTACAATTCTTGTTATCAATTACAATTGATAACAAAAATACTCCCAGGAAAGTATGGATGGGAGGGCAGCCTGAGCTGGTCTCCTCCTCCAATGGAAGAGCCACACTCAAGGGGCCTAAGAGCTGCATGTGGCTCTAGAGCTGCAGTTTGCTGACCTCTGCCCTAGGAGAATTGAATGGCATATAGAGGAGGTGCCCTTGGTGACATCATTGGTCTAATGCAGTGATTTTCATCCAGTGTGTTGTGGCACACTGGTGTGCTGTGCATGGATAGCCCTCAGGTGTGCCATGGGAATTTGAAGACTGCCATTCATTAATAGGAAAATTGGGGGATTTGAGCAGTCTGGTGTGCCTTGTCAATGGCAAAAATAACTGATAAACCTTGAAAATTTCAGTGCCTTGTTAAGTGTGCCGTGAGATGAAAAAGGTTGAAAATCACTGGTCTAATGGCTTGAAATAATGTTCTTGGGGGAACCCAACTGTTGAGAGCAGAATCTAACTACCCTCCATAAACTCCACCCTTTCCAAAAAAAAAAAAAAAAAAAACCTGTATTGCCACATCCTGAACCTTCATTTCATACCACAATCCCAAACATGTAGGGAAACTTGTTGCAGAAAAGCTCCAACAATATATTGGCTTGGACCTTTCCACCTATTGCAGTTGCACTTGCCTTTCATGCTCTTCTAAACACTTTGACTTTTGCTAGCGCAAAGGGGTGTGTGATTCTATCAGCTGAACAGGGGTTAAAAACATGGCAAGTGCTTAAGACAGAAAACAAGAGTGCAAAGAGGAGAAATGGAGATGAGATGCCTCTGATTGCAAATGTTTTGGCTCCTTTGAGGAGCAGGGAAGGGGTGTGTTTCTGAGATTTTTCTGTAGTGTTGATGTGCCAAGTAAAAAAAGTGTATAAATCTGAGTTGAAGTTTCCATCCTTGGATTCCTTGGCTTGTTAAGGATGGAGTGACCATCCACAAAGTTGGAACTGAGGTAAAGACATGGCTATTACAGTCCTGCAGTGATTTTCAGGTGTAGTCCTCAGGTGTGCCACGGGAATTTGGAGACTGATATTCATTAATAGGAAAATTGGGGGATTTGAACAGTCTGGAGTGCCTTGTCAATGGTGAAAACAACTTATGGTGTGCTTTGACAATTTCAGCGCCTTGTTAAGTGTGCCATGAGATGAAAAAGGTTGAAAATCACTGTGCTGGGAAGATGGTGAAAATCCATCAAGTCCTGACAGACCGACTGACGCATCAAAAGACCAAGCTAAAGCTTTGGTCCTCTCCTCAGAGATTAATGGAAATTACTGTGTTTCTTGCTTTACCTTACTGAAGGAAGCATATCAGTTCTTCCACCCTCCCCAAGACTCTAAGAGGGAAGCTGAAAGGGCAGTCTCCGTTATTAACCTGGTAACATACAAGCTGGTTAGTTCATTATAGGATTGCCATAATTCTCCCACAAAATTGACACAGGACCCTCTGTCTCATTTGCCAGAATGTGAACACAATCCCCCAAAATCGGGATTGACCCTATTTTTTAAGACATATGACAACCCTAGTACATGAGGCAGTTTCCCCTGGCTTCATTTGCACAGGAGATATGGAGAACTATGACCACTTAGATTCATATTCCAATATGGTCCATCCTTGTTATACACTGATTTTTTTATAAATGGATTTGTCTCAACTCAAATGGCCACTGCAAATTACATTTATAAAAACTACTTTTCTACTGTTGTAGAGAGGCAATCATGCAAGCAATCATTCTATTCTTTGGTCCCAGAATCAAACCCCTGCAGATATTAAGGCACAGACTTGTTCCATTAGGTGCAATGGAGGAGAAAGAAACATGGAAATGGGACTTTAAAACTATTTTCCATTTTTTTTTTTTTGCATCCATCGATTTTCTTATCCATGGGAGATTGCAGAACAGAACGCTAGTGGATAATAAGGGGCATCTGTATAGTGATAGGCTTGGTGGCCTCCTGGAATTTTCTTCAGAAGCTATTTCCAAATGTTCAATCACTGAGCTAATGTCACATCTCAGACACTTTAAAAATAAGTTAGAGAAGTCATGTTGTGATCTTTTCCTTAAACCAAAGTCTTTAAAACAATGATGGGTCAACAGTTCTTAAGCCAGTGAACACTTGTGCAGATGGTAGCAAAATACAGGAAGTGTACCAAGGTACCATAAGTAGTGAGCTCCAAAAGAATGCAGAAGTTGAACAACTCTGATTTACCGATTTTACTATATTACAAATATAGTAAAAACCATGGAGCACTATGCTAATATTTGAAAGTGAGATTATAAATTTATAATAATTTAAATTATAAATTTATATTGCAATCTTATACAGTTGATATCTCAGAAGTAAGTCTATTTCTGCTCAGTGGGGCTTACTCCCAGGAAAGTATAGGTATAGGTACAATCCTATGTACATATACTTCAGTGGTGGGCTTCAGGGGGTTCTCACAGGTTCTGTACAACTCTTTGCTAATGAGCGCCTGGTTCTGAGCCGGTTACTAATGGGACATAGAACCTGTTGTTAATTTAGGTTATTAGGACATAGAACCTGTTGTTAATTTATTTGAGTCTCACCACTGACTTGGATGCGTGTCCCATTGAACTTAATGGGATTTGAGTAGGTTTTTCTTGGCATACAGCTCTATTAAAGCTAATCAGTTGCTGCTACAAACTCTAACAAGCATGAATATTAACCTTTGAAAAGCCAATCCTGCAGGGAAGCTGCACTCTTGTGAAGAGCTCTTGTTTGATCAGGCTATCCTGTTCTTTCAAAGTACATCTTGCTATTCTTACCAGCTGATACTGAGGCTCAGAATATCTTTTGGCAGCCCTTGAAATAAAACAGAAAAGGTTGAAAGCCAATGGTCAAGAGTTCAATGAGTTTTTAAGGTGTTAGTAGTTGTCCTGCTTCCAGAAGAAGCCAGGTTTTCTGTCACACTGACATCAGCAACTCAGGTACACAGGGGCTTTGCCTTAAGGCTAAGGCAGGATCACTGCTATTCCCTGTTCTCTCTTGTTCTGAATTTCTCAGCAGTGGTGTCACAGGGAAAGGTGATACATTTTATGCCAAGGCTACAGGCCCTGGCTGGTAGCTGCTCTGCTTTGTGTGCAAGTTTGATTTTTTTTTTCCTCCCACAAGGCAAGGACTTGCTTTGGCTGGTTTCGAAGAAATGCTGACTTCAGCTGCCCAAGGAATATGGGTGGGGAGCTGAAAGGAAGTATGTTGAAGAGCAGAAAAGTGTTAGCAAAGGAAACACTTTGATTTCTTCATTTTCTTGCTTAGTTGTAAAGAAAAAAAACCAAGCAGAAAGAAAATAGCTTTTAAATAGCTATTTAAAGAGCTTAGCCCAAGGACCAACTGAATAGCTGCTATGAGTGTATGAAATGTTTTAAGAGCCAAACTGGACAACAAGTTAATCATACAATTTCGGATTGCATGTGTGTTTTTTAAAATACATTTCAGATGGATGAGAGTTGAGCGGTGATCTGAATCAGGCCCTGGATTGCTATTCAGAATCATAGAATTGGAAAAGACCTTCAAGGCCGTTGAAGCCAACCTCCTTGAAGCCTCCTTCCCGGAGCATCTCCAACATACCTGTAAAGCCTTTGAAGACCTTCAGTGAGGGAAACCCCACCATTTGTCCCCCTACCTTCCTCATTTTAATTAAGCCATAGGCAGGGTGACCTGAAGCTAAAAAGGCGGAAAAGGTCTTGGATTCCTCTCAGCATGGCCTTTCTGGCAGACAATGGCATGTTTGCCTACTCACAAGTAACAATGTCATCCATCAGTCTCGAAAGCATATGGCATTGTGCTCAATACTGTATGTGAAACACGAAGGCCTGGGTAGATTAATATGGAGGATAGGCTTTTCCCAAGCAGCAAATTCCCCCTCTCCATGTCACTGAAATAGTCCAATGGAACGGCAGAGCCAATACAGTTGGTTCCAGCTGCATAGCAGAGCTGGGCTAAGGACAGACGCTCGTCCTGTCTTGTGGAGATCCGGGTCTCAAACCCTAGCCCTCTGATCAACAGGCGCAGTGTGCCAACCACCTGTGCCACCCATAGCTCATGAGTAAAGCTGGGATATTGGGCACTTTCACTTTCTGATAGAGTTCAATACATATTTTTCATTTTTAGTTTTTTGGCCATAACTTTTGATAGGAAGGAGATAATTGCAAATCCAATTTTTGCATTGGAGTCTGGTCTTCAATATGAATCCAGCAACATATGACATGATGGGGTACTGCACACCATTGCAAAGTTCAAAAATGAAGCCAAAAAGGAGGACAATGAAGCCCATTTTGGAGGATGCCCAGATAAGAGGCTAAAAAGAGGACAAATCTGGAAAAGTCCAGTCATATGGTCACCCTTACCATAGGTCTCCAAACGTCAGATTTGCAACTGACTTTGAACTTGGTGTGTGTCCAAAATTTTCCTACTCCTTCCTCTTTGGGTTTTTTCCCTCATTTTTCCCCTTCTTACAGTCTTTTTTTCTTCTTGAAGCAAAGCAATCTGGAGAGAGAGAAAATGTTTTGGACCCATGTTCTGTTTGCATGAATGCTTTGAGTGTGTACAGACATCCAAGCCTGCAGCAGTTCATTTGGGTTTCCATGTGACATTAGATGAGATGTTGCAACGACAGGGAGTTTTGTTAAATTTGTTCATGTTATTAAAGGAGTCTCTACTGTCTGGTGTCTTGATGCCACAGTGTTTCTGCAGTGTGTGCTTGTACAAATGTCCTTTTGCAAATGTATCCATTGCATTTTGTATCTATTTGTGCCTGATATTACAAAGACATGGGCAAAACTGCTGTGTACTAAAAATGTTTCCAAAACTATTTAATAATTGCCATGTGAATTGCCTGCTGGATCAGGCCAAAGGCCTATCTAGTCCACCATATGGCCCTTTGGCTGCCTGATTTGCAGCCAACGCAGAAAGCAATTATTATTATTATTATTATTATTATTATTATTATTATTATTATTAATAATAATAATAATAATAATAATAATAATAATAATAATAATAATAATAATAATAATAATAATTTATAGCTGCTCTTCTGGGATCAGCACGAATTATACACCGCTACATCACACAGTCCTAGACTCTTGGGAAGGGTCCGACTGGTGATGTGAATGAAACCAGCACGAAATTGTTCGCTGTGTATTTATGGATAACAACAACAACAACAACAACAACAACTCTATTTCTATCCCACCTTTCTCCTGGAGAGACCCAAGATGGCTTACAAACAATGCATAAAACACCAACAATAACCTATGGCTTCATGAAACCCTCTTCATGAAACCCTTTTAACCTGTGGCTTCATGAAACCTTCAATGCACTCTCATATGGACAAGTCCAAAAATATCTGAATTCCTGAATGTGAACACACATTCAAAACCTGTATGACAGGCTGAAATGTAGCTTTTGGGGAAAACTTCGTCGGTAATTGACGTCCAGAGCAAGGTAGTTGGGTGTATGTAATGGTATTTGGGGGATTCCACTTTATTCACAGCGTTGGTGGCCCTCACTTCATTTGGGTTAGTTTGGCATCCAAAGCCAAATCCTGCAAACCAGAGAGGGGATGAATTGACTGGAACCAATAGTGTACTCAAATTGCTACAATGAAAATGAAAATGGCAGTGGATAGGGTACCCCTCTGAAACCCAACAATTGTCCCCTAACCATTGCCCCCAGCTTCTTCTTAACTACTGGAAACAGCTTGGCTTGTATACTTCAGGGAGGTGAAGACTCGAGCAGAGAAAAAGGCTGGATTCACCTGCAGCTTTGCTATGATCGTTCCATGTCTTATGGTGCTGGGGATGCTGCAAGCGCAATAGGAAAGCATCAGGCGGGTCTCTTTCTGGGAATAATGCTGACATCAGTGCCGGGGATCAGGGCAGATTGCAGCCCGAGCCAAATGCAGACTTCCCAGTGAGGAAGAAAAGAAACAAGCCAAACAATAGCATGATAGGTTTTATACTGGAGCACCAGAGGTTTAATGACAGTAGGGTTGCTGCTGGTGTTTTACAGTCAGGGTTCCCTCTCTCCCTACCAGTGCAACCCTAACCGCTGGATTGGCTGGCACAAGTCCTAGCACAAGTCCCATGCTGCCCTGGGGGTGTCACAAACTACTGAGGGAGTTAGGGCTGTGCAAAGACATGTGCCAACCTCTTCATGCCCCTGTGTGAATGGGTGAGTTGTGTTGGTGTAAATTGGTTAAGATTGCACCTGTCCCTGTATCTCATTTGCCACATATTTGCCAACACTTGGCCATCATCATCTGCAGACTCTCTCTCTCTCTCTCCCCACAAATGCCTAGTTTCTTCATCACCTCCATGGAATGTCTCCTGCTACCAGTTGCCTCTCTCCTCATTTTCCTATCCAGTGCCCATAGTAGCTCTGTGAATAGAAAGCTTGTTCTGTGGAGTTCCTGGCTTGCATAAATACTCTAGCAGACCACTGCTTGCAATCCTAAAAACACTGTCCTGGGAGTAAGACCCATTGAACACAATGGGGTTCACTTTTGAGTAGACATGCTTAGGATTGTGCTCTATATCCCACTAAGTTACCAGATTTACTAGATGCTAACACGCACCATTTTCAGCCAAATTTAGTCTCCAAAATTACATTTAATTTAGATTTTGTCTCCAAAATCTCATTAGATTCAAGTACATATAGTATTCTGATTATAAGTATAGGTCAATATTTCGTTTACTATATTATAAAAAAAATATTATATTATATTATATTATGTTATATTATATTATATTATATTATAAAAAAAATTAAAATAAACCCATTGTTGTATAAAGCAGGCCTCCGTCAGTCTTGAAAGACTATGGTATCGTGCTCAACGCTGCATACACTGCATGCGAAGCACGAAAGGCTGGGTTGGATTGTTATGGAGGATAGGCTGTTACCCAAGCAGCAAATCCCTCCTCTCCACACCACTGAATTAGTCCAATGGAAAGGCAGAGCCATTACGACTGGATCCAGCTGGCGTCGCAGAGCTGGGCTAAGGACAGGAGCTCACCCTGTCTTGTCAGCCAACCTGGGTCTCGAACCCTGGCCTGCTGGTTTACAGGCACAGCGTCTTAGCCACTTGCACCACCCACAGCTCATTGCAGTACATTGTTGTATACAGTAGTGCAATTAGGCAAAAAAAATCATAACAACCCCATTGTCATATCTATATATATAAAACTGAAAAGTCACTGACTGGCTCACTGACTCATTCACTGACTTACTGACTCATTAATTCATCAATGCCCAGCCAAAACTGCTGGGCCTAGAAGCGTGAAATATGGGGAGGGTGTTCCTTCCATGATGGAGACACCCACAAAGAACCAGTTTTCAGAAATTCCAACCCGAAGGGGGTGAAAAGGGTGTACAACATGTTTTCTTCCCTATACTTTATACTGAAGAATCCTTGACTGAGGAATGTTCTGCCCCAACCCTGGACCTAGAAGCATGAAATTCGGGGAGGGTGTTCCTTCTGTGACATCAACATCCACCAAGAACTGATATTGAGAAATTTAACCCTTAAGAGGCTGAAAAGGAGTGCAATGTGTTTTTGTCCTATACTTAACATTGAAGACTGATTAACATCCAGCTGATGTACTGGGGTTGATGGTGTGCATAGGGGGAGGTGCACATGGGGGGGTGATGCACATGGGGGTGATGCACATGGGGATATTGCACATAGGGGATGATGCACATGGGGAGATTGTGTGCATGGGGGGACGGTGCACATGGGGGATGTTGTATGGTGTATTGCACATGTTGTGCATGAATGGACAGTGTGCATGGGGATGTTGCATATGGGGTTGATGCGCATGCAGGGATGATGCGCCTGGGGATGGTGTGCATGAGGGAATGTGTGCATAGGGGATGGTGTGTATGGGGGACGGTGTGTGGGGGGGATGTTGTATGGAGTATTACGCATGGGAGATGATGCACATGGGGATGATGCACATGGGGGTATCACACCTGGAGTGCATGAGTGGACAGTGTGCATGGAGGGACGATGTGCATAGGTGGTGTTGCACAGGGAATGGTGCACATGGAGAATGTTGCACATGCAGCAATGATGTGTATGCGGGGATGGTGTGCGTGGGACGGTACGCATGGGTAGATGATGCGTATGGGGACGGTGCAGATGGGGGATATTGTACGGGGATATTGCGCATGGGGGATGATGTGCATGAGGAGATAAGTGCATGGGGTGTTGCATATGGTGCCCATGGGGAATGATGTGCATGAGGGGACGGTTCACATGAGGGGTTGATGAGCATGGGAGGTATTGCACATGGGGGAACGGCACATGTGGGGGGACGGTGCGCATGGGGGCATGATGAGCAGTGGGGGATGGCATATCGGGGAATTTTACTTCCACAACAGGGATACGTTTGCTAGTTATTATCATATAACTCATATGCAGTACAATTAAAAGTTGTGCCTATTTTGCAGCTGCACATTGCAATCATCAGTAAACTTTTTTTTAAAATCTCAAGCCTTTTACAATAGGGGTGTGTACTAGATTTGATGTACTAGATTCAAGTATTCATGGGTAGTAGGAAGCAGAATCATGTATATGTTCTGCCTCAAGTATCAAGAGGGCCAGCCAAGCCAAGTCTGGCATGGTGTCATGACCTACATGAAGGTTAGAGCCTGAGGGGCATTTGCCTCAGGCATCACCAAGGAGGGCCCCTCAAACTAACTCAGCTCTAGTCATGGAGGAGGTGTTGGTGGCTATACACCCCCTGTACTTTCTTCAAAAAAGAATCTCTACAGGAGGAGTGTGGTTGCAAAGCTGCTGCAAGTGCTCCCTCATCTCAGGAGACCCAAACAAACAATGCAAGGCAGTCACTTACAGTGTTTTAAGGCCCTTCATTTGTCTCCCCAGAAACACTTATCTCCAGCTTGACTAAGACATGTCAATAATTGCTCCGGAGGTGGACTCATATACACGCAATGTGATTATTCATTGTCCAGGAATGAAAACTGTGGGTTCCTTCACCCCTCTGTCTTTGTTTCCCCATCTCTAAGGGGGAAAAACAACATGCCAAGAATAATTACTTACTATACAGTGGGTGGCGTGAGGCTTAATTACTTTAAATGTTTGAAAGCTACAAACAGTGTTTAGCCAAAATGGTGTCTGCTTAGCACTTAATGAAGCTCACATGTGCCTTTCATTAAACCGTCCCCTTTCCCCCCCCCCCCCCCGAAGTGCTTGGCAAGCATCTTTAGGTCAATCCCCATAACTGCACTCCTTGGGAGTAGAAAGGATGAATCACAGCTCTGTTATTATTCATGGTTTAAGAGGATGATGGCTTGCATGGAAACCTGCTGCTTGCTACAACAGTGTGTTTTTGTGAATGCACCATTCATGACCAGTGGTGGGATTCAAATAAATTAACAGCAGGTTCTATGTCCTAATAACCTAAATTAACAACAGGTTCTATGTCCCATTAGTAACCGGTTCTCAGAACCAGGCGCTCGTTAGCAAAGGGGTCTATAGAACCCGTGAGAATACCCTGCCAGTGGTGGGCTCTAGCAGGTACGCACCTACTCTATAGAACCGGTTCTTAACAAGAGATAGGACATATAAAGTTTAAAAATAGCCATTTAAAAGTGGCTGCCAGATGAGCAGAGAACCGGTTCTTAAATTTTTTGAAGCCCATCACTGCCTGAAGCCCACCACAGAATCATGACTCCATTCCCATTCGTAACAGTTCCACAGAAGAGATGAAAGGCTGAGGAGAAAGGCAACCATCTTTTATGCTGAGAATCTCAATGTACAAAACAGAAACATGCTAAACATTCATATTGTAAAGGTGGTTTTATTTATTGCTTATTTTAAATTCATTTTAGCCTAAGACATTGCAACACCCTGAAACAAAAAAAACCTAAACCTGACAGAAAATATCAGCGCCAGCCACTTAACAAGATGAAACACAGTACTTTCCAAAGAAGGCTAGAGTGGCGGAAAATAGTGTGGAAGTTATTCTACTGCTTTGCTCTGTCTTCAGAAATTTCTTCTTGAGAAGGCTCTAAACAAGTCTCGACACCACAAGGTTTCTGAGGTGATTTCCAGAAAGACGAGTGAATGAAGACCACCAACTTCCCACCCATCATTAGCTGATATGGAAACAAAATCCCTCTCAATTATATGCGTGTGAGAGAGTATAAAAAAGTCATGTAGTGACCTGTGTTTCAACTAAAATCTTGAATAAGTTTCTAAAAAGAAGCTTTTCTTTTGCGGTACGCTACCACCACCAAATGGACACTTCTGGCAACGAGGGACATTTTTAGTGCTTATAATGAGCCAAACAACTAATTTGTTGGACTACTCCTTGTGAACTGCATGTTACCTAAAACAGTGGCATTCAAAGTGGGAGTTGGGACCCCCCTTCAAAGGATGTGACCTTGAGTCAGGAGGGTTGCGAGAAGGTGGGATCCACCATCTTGAAATCTGGCACTGGGCTTTTCCGGGATTAAGTCTGTCTCTCATCTTAGGTTACAATCCAGAGTAACTGGATTACTCCAGCCACATAGTTACAGTGCCACCTATGGGAAATGCATAGAGCAGTCCAGAGTAAGTGCTTCTTACATCTTCGTGTAGTCACTTTGGACTGTAAGGTAAGTTCTGAGTAAACATGGAGGAGCTCTGGCATCACAGTGATATCACATTCCAGTAAGTTTGACGGATTTTTAAATCTGAAAGGGGGTCCCTTTTAATGCCAAAATGCCCGAGTACCACAAACCTAAAAGATGCTCCAGAATTATCATCTGCAATACTCAGAAATTCTTTGGCAGATAGATCATGGTGGAACTAGTTTCTGGTTTGTCTCAAATTTGAATTAATCTGGGTTTGATCATTCTAACTCAACCATAGCAAACTTACTTTGTATAGTGGGCTGAAAAGCATTCACGGGAGCTTCTGATGTCTGGAAGTGATGTCATTAAGCAGGAAGTGATGAGCAGGGGATCACCAGAAATAAGCACTTTTCCTCAAGTAGGATCTTATCAGTATATACACTGCATGCATGGATTTGTAAATATATATTTATTCATGCCATAGATACAGATCAGAAAAGGTGTTTTTTTTCTTGTACAGAAGCATTTGAATATTCAGCATAACTGAGGTTGAGCATCTCATGGTGCTAGTTTGATGACCTGTTCCTAAATCTGGCCCTCCAATGGGACTACTAGCATTGGCATCCATCAATCTTGAAAGACTATGGTATCATGCTTGATGCTGGATACGAAGCACAAAGGCCTGGGTAGATTGTTATGGAGGATAGGCTGTTACCCAAGCAGCAAATCCCCCCTCTCCATGCCACTGAATTAGTCCAGTGGAACGGTAGAGCTGATACGATTGGTTCCAGCTGTGTAACAAAGCTGGGCTAAGGACAGGAGCTCACCTGTCTTGTGGGGATCCGGGTCTCGAACCCTGGCCTTCTGGTTAACAGGCACAGTGTCTTAACTACTTGCATCACCCACAGCCCATCGATGGGACTACCACAGCTAGTACATTCAACCCACACCTCATCCCCATCCATATCCTTGCTCCCTAGTTTTGTGTCCTACCAACACTTCTGGCTCTGGGGATCTGCTTTACATAGGTACCAGGCAAAGAGCACAGTCCTAACCATGTCTACTCAAAAGTAAGTCCCACTGTGTTCAATGGATCTTCTTACTCCCAAAGTGTCTTTAGGATCAGCAGCCTTCATATGACTGTGTGAAAGCTAATCCAAGCGAGCCTTCTAGTGGAGGACTCCATAGTTGCATTTTTCAGAATAAATCCTCCAATGCAAATTGTTATGTGAAAATACAAGTAGCTGCCTGATGCCAACGCAAAGTCCTAGCACTATATAAAACTACATACTATTAGTTTGCTCAGTGAAAATAACGAATCAAATGGCTGAAGCAGATTTAAGATTTTTGGTTGAGTACAACATAGCTGATTGAATGGATGCAAGTAGAGCTTATGGAGTCCACCCCATTACTCTTTCAAAATAGTGCATTCAGGAAAAATAGTGCATTGTATTTAAATCTGATGTTTAATATCCTGAGGAAGTTGGGAAGAAGGTATTGCTAGTCCTGTCACCACACATTTTGTGGTGAAGGACTCAAGAGTACAAAGTGGGGGGAGCCAATGAAAGACATTAGCTGCAATCCTAAGCACATTTTCCTGGGAGTAAGATCCATTAAACACAATGGGGCTTACTTCTGAGTAGACATGGTTAAGATTGTTCCCATAGTGGCATAGAAGGGGCCAAACCTGCACGATGACAGTAGGAAGGTATTCTTTACTGAGAGTATATCTCATTTATATGCTGTATAGCACACTGATACACATTGGAGACTGCTGCTGAGCATCTTTGCACTAGAGGGCATCTTTTCTGCCCCGTCTCCAGCCTAGCCAGAATAATGAGAGATTCTGGCAAAATGTGTGCTTTTCTTTTTTTAAAAAAAGCTAGACTTCCTTACTTTAACAAATGTTAAAATGTTTTAAGCACCATCCCTCAAAATTAATTTGACAGAGTTAGCGATCAGAAAGTTATTACATTTTCAAATACCCTGGAGAGTGTGAAAATATAGACCAGGCAAAAGCTTAAATCACACAGAAGAGGACAAGGGGAGCAGATACACTGTAATAAGTAATAGCTTACCACTTTCACTGCATAAAACAAGCACATGAGTGACACATCACTTTTCAATCTATAGGCCTTGATGTGCAACATGCTGAACATTTAAAATGCTTATTTAGAAGATTTTCACTTACTCAAAACATACACTTATATTCTTAGCACTGTGTCATCATTAGCATTCAAAATGGCTAAGCAGCTTTCTGAGGTTAGCCAATGGGGCCATTCTTGTCTATACACATTATAGTAGATGTTAAATATTAATCAAAAATCCATTATCATCAACTTGATATACAATGAGGAAAAGAGTTGTATGCCAATACAGAAGTTTCTCACAAATACATAACACTGACTGAATCATCAACACCCAGTCAAAACCACTAGACCTAGATGTGTGAAATTTTGGGTGACTATTCCTTCTGTGATGGAACCACTAAGATTCAATTTTCAGAAATTCCAACTGAACGGGGGTGAAAAGAGGGACAGTAACATTGAAGAATCGCTGACTCATCAACACCCAGCCCAAACCCCTGGATCTAGAAGCTTGAAATTTGGGGAGAATATTCCTTCTATGACATGTGCAGCCAATAAGAACCAATTTTTAGAAATTTAACCTCTAAAAGAGCAAAATGAGGTGCAATGTGTTTTTATCCCTATACTTAACATTGAAGACTGACTGCTCAACACTCACCCCAGCCCCTGGACCTATAAGTATGAAATTTGGGGAGCACTAGTTTGATGCTCATTGGTGCCTACTGTGTGGTGTTACCTGCTGGTGCTTGGTGCCAGATGCAACATAGGGATGCCCAGTGCCCACTGGTACCCAGTGCCCGATAGGGATGCATGGTGCCTGGTAGTGTCTGGTGGTGCCTGCTGACCACTGGTCCCCAGTGCCCAGTAGGAGTGCCCAATGATGCCTGGCAGGATGCCCAGTAGAGATGCCCAGTGCTCACTGGTGCCCATGGTGCCCAATGATACCCACTGTCCACTGATGTCTGGTGGTGCCCACTACCATGGCTGCCCGCTGGTGCTTTCCACTGGTGCCCAGTAGGGTGCTTGGTAGGGTTACCTGGCGCCCACTGCCAACTGGTGTTTGGTGGAGAGACCTGATGCCGATGCCCACTGATATCCAATGGTCCCCACTGCCCAATGGTTGCCAGTATCCGCTGCCCACTAGTGCCTGCTGCTATCCACCACTGGCTCCAGTACCCTCTGGTACATGTTGGTGCCCAGTGGTGCTCACAAGTATTCTTGAAATTTTAGTGTCATAGAATCATAGAGTTGGAAGGGACCTAGTAGGTCATCTAGTCCAACCCCCTGCCTGCAGCAGGAATTCCCCCTAGAGCATCTCCAACAGGTGCTCATCGAGCCTCTGCTTGAAGATCCCCAGTGAGGGAGAGTCCACCACCTCCCTTGGCAATCTGTTCCACTGCCGAAGTGTCACAACTAGTTTGTGGGTAAATTCCATTAGTTGCTAATGAAGCCAATATTGATTTTTAGATACAGTGATAAAAAACCCTTTGACATACTGTCAAATCAATGGTATCTCACTCCATCAAAGTGACACTAGAAAATGTATGAGCAGCAGCCAGGTGTAAACTTAACTTTAAACATTTAATCCTTGGACTTTACAGCAGCATGGATTTTACATAATCATAGACTTTATCACCTGGGTGTGTTGGATTAACTAGAAGTTCTCCCTGAAGATAAGTCCTCCTGGCATAATTAATTATGGAAAAATAACTTCAAATAAGAGGCAATTTACCTACAGATTAATGAGAGGTATTGTTTGGGAAAACTGACACAAAATTAACCTGACGCTAGTGACAGCTTATATATTGGAAGCAAAAAATTAGACTTTCCTTCCCACAGTAGATAAATGAAGACTTATGTGTCATATACCATGAATTTATAAAATCACATATTACACAAATATTTGTAAAATAATGAATGTAAAACATGATTTGATGAAATGGTGGTGGCCATTTATTATTGAACACTGGAATACACAGAAGTTATCTCAAATGGAAATTTGGATCATTCTGGCCTCTGGATTATTGTCTGAATTATGTTTCTTAGGTTAAACATTATTAGAGATGATCAAATTGGACTGAATGCAATTATCAACAGTACTTTTACTGTACCTTTAATAATTGTTAACAGTTATTTAACAATTATTAACAGTACTAGTGCACTTATAATAGTACTTATATACCACTTTTAAAACAAAGTTTCCCAAGAAAATCAATCTTTCAAACTTTACATACACTGAACATTGATAAATATGCCAAAGAGTTAAAGAAATTGGTCACATTCATTTATTGAGCCAATTTATAACCCACTTTTCCCTTGCCAATGCAAATGCCAAAAAGTATCTTACAGGTTTCTGTTTTAAAAATAAATAAAGGTTAAAATGAAGTAAAATAAATATGGGGAGGCAGCAGTTCAGACCAACAACTATAAAAAGTGGAAAAAACACTACCTGTGGGGGGGGGGGGGGGAACAAGCAATATAAAGGCACAGGAAGCAAATTCTAACCTATCACCCAAATTCTTAACGGGAAAAAGCCACAAGGGAAGGGGAAGTTCTTAACTTTGCTGGACAGGAGTTCCATAATTATAGTGCCACTACTGAGAAGGCTGTACTGTTGATACCCAAGTCAGAAGGGGCACTTGCAGGAGTCTCCTCAGATGACCTAACAGGGCAGGCCAGAAGGTGTGGGAAAAAAATGGTCCTTCAGATAGCATGGTTCCAAACTGTGATCGTTATGCCAAAGAACATACAGGTGGGATCTTGGTATCCACAGATTTACCAGTAAGTTACTACTAATATCAAGATCCACCTTAAAGGGCTTGTAATAAGGAAAAAAGCTCCAAAATCCTACTACCTACCTTCATGTTGTCAAATAATTATAATTTCATCTGATTCTATTATTCACCCCATCTAGTGGCTAAATTCAGTATAGTGTCTATACCAATGCATTCTGGGACAATAGAAGAGCAAGGAACTTTAAATCTATTTTCACGAGGGTTTCACTATTTTAATTTTTAATTCTCCAGGACTTCCAGAACTCAAGTGGATAATAAGGCACAATCTATAATATGATTTTTATCCTTCGGGAAGCTTCTTGTATCACTCACTACGGACTACTCCTAGACCTTTGTGTTTCAAGCTAATGACATGACACTAGTGACACTGGTGATATTTCACAATATGAAAGGCGATAGTTGGCCCCACTGTAACACAATACAGCTTTATCTGGCCTGACACAATTAGCTGTGGCAATGACTGGGTTGTGCAGGGCTGCAGGAGTCTCCAAACTTTCAACCTCAAGGCTCCTGGACCTTGAACAATTGTGTAGGGGAGGGAATTTCGGCAGGTCCAGTTTGTGATCTTTGAGATGAAAAGTGGCATCTGCTGAAATTCCCTCCTCTACACAATTGTTAAAGATCCTGGAGCCCTGAAAGTCTGGAAACCTCTGCATTAGAGGTATAGATTAAGGAAAGAGGGGTCAGAGCATCTGACATACCTTCTGGCATACCTTCTGCATCTCACTGCAGGCACAACTGTAGGGCAAGCCACCAACTTCTGTGCATAGCAGACATCATTACTACTAAAGAAATGGTACCCCTATGCAAAGTGTTGAAAAAGCCTTGCCAGCATAGATCCATTCCTATGTAGAATCTCATTGTATAGCTGACCAACGCCAGCATTCACATTTTACAAATCATTTATGCTTGATATTAAGATGCTGAATTCTGTATTAGTTTCCACACTCTTGCAGCATAATCACAGGGAATACAGACACCTTGTCCATACAACCACCACAGCACAACCAAAGGTGAGAATTTACAAGTCCTTAAGCATTTGATTTAAAAAGTAAGAGACTTCTGTCCCAGCTGGTATTTCCAAAGCAACACACCAGTTCCATGGCACAGTTTTTGGTCAAGATGTGGGTGATTTTCTCTGCCATGTTCCCACTGATGGCGAGAGATCGGAAGTGATCAAAGTCATTCCTGCCCAGCTTCCGCAGGCGCCGGGCAGCTGCTCGGTAGCACTTCCAGGGCTGAGGCTCAACAAGCAAGTATGTAGTCTTGGAGGCAAGATAAGACAAGAACTTCAGCAGACCACTGTCTCCATTATTCAGGTGAATCCACATTGTCACAGACATACAGAAGCAAATATCAAAAGCAAAGCGGTTAAACTTATTTAAATAGGAATTTAGTAGAGTCTCCCTTGCTTTGGCATCCATGATATCAAGGACGGCACAGGAAACAGAATCAGGGAAGGGGTTTTGTTGCTTTCCTCTCTCAATCAGCACTGGATCAATGTCACAACAGAGGAGCTTCAGGTCCTTTCCGGTCATAGGATGCTCACTGCTGGCTTGGTTCTCCTTCAATCCAAGGAAGTGTCTGTACAGAGCGATGCTGAGCTCCTGAAGAGAGAAGAGAAACTGAATTGCATCTCCTGCTTGCACAAACATAGTCTGCAATCCTAAAGGGCGTAAAGACCCAATGAACACAAAGGGGCTTACTTTTGAGTAGACACGTTTAGGACTGTGCTCATAGTCAAGTCAAGAACAAGGATCAAGATATTAGTGCCCATGGGATGGATCCCATTCCTGAAGCAACTATACTTGTACCTTTGCAAGTCATCACAATACAAGGCAATGTACAACGAACAAGCAGGAGACCTCCCACCCTGGCACATACTTTTTGATACACACACCCTCCTCCTGGTCCCATTTAAAATTGTAGCTACAATTGTTCCCCTTGGCCATGGTTAACTCTCACTAAGCTACTCTCCACTTTTTCCTCCACTTCAAGTTTTTTGATGGAGACGGGAAGCCGGGGCTGAGAAGTGGTTTCTCATTTCTCTTAAAAGAGCTACCTTATTAGTTTGCTCTGGCAGATTAGTAGCCTGTCTGAGCAGGCTATAGTTTCCTTCAATTATATTTTTTTTAACGGCCAGAGAAGGCTGCTTAAATTGTAGTTTTCTATGTGTTTTTTGCTTGTTATCTGCTTCCGGTGCCCTTTGGGAAGAAAAGCAGAATACAAATTAATTAATTAATTAATTGAAGTGTTTGTTTTTGTTTATATTATGGTGATAAGGAACTAAAATCACACAATAGCTTTCTGTACAAATAACACCAACAAAATAAAAAATCAGGCATTTTCTTATACCTAGCTGCCTGAAGCTGCATCTGATGACATTATGCAACCAATATACCCTATCGGTATCCAGTGCACTTTAAAAACTATTATGAGTTATAATTTATTAAATTATATATTTAATAAATATTAAATTTATTAAATACATCCTTGGGTTTTTTGAAAAAATATGTAACACAGCTTTCAGCTTTTCCTTGTGGAGAAAAAGAAATCTGCAAAAAATATCCATAATATTTCAGAACATTTTAAGTTATTAAGTTATAGGTTAATTGCTGTAAGCTGCCTTGAGTTTCTTTTTGGGAAAACAGCAGAACACAAATGAATCAAAACAAATCCAATAAACAAGTCAATAAAAGAGATAACAAACAAATCAATAAACAAATCAATATAATAAATCAATCAAAACAAATCAATAAACAAATCAATAAAATAAATGACAAATAAATCAATATAATAAATCAATCTAAACAAATCAACAAACAAATCAATATAATAAATCAATATAATAAATCAATCAAAACAAATCAATAAACAAATCAATAAAATAAATGACAAATAAATCAATATAATAAATCAATCAAAACAAATCAATAAACAAATCAACAAACAAATCAATATAATAAATCAATCAAAACAAATCAATAAACATATTAAAATAAATGACAAAAATCAATATAATAAATCAATCAAAACAAATCAATAAACAAATGACAAACAAATCAATAAACAAATCAATAAAATAAATGACAAACAAATCAATCAATAAACAAATTAATAAAATAAATGACAAACAAATCAATATAATAAATCAATCAAAACAAATCAATAAACAAATTAATAAAATAAATGAAAAACAAATCAATATAATAAATCAATTAAAACAAATCAATAAACAAATAATAAAATAAATGACAAACAAATCAATATAATAAATCAATTAAAACAAATCAATAAACAAATTAAAATAAATGACAAAAATCAATATAATAAATCAAAACAAATCAATAAACAAATCAATATAATAAATAAATCAAAACAAATCAATAAACAAAACAATAAAATAAATGACAAACAAATCAATAAACAAATTAATGAAATAAAGGACAAACAAATCAATATAATAAATCAATCAAAACAAATCAATAAACAAATTAATAAAATAAATGACAAACAAATCAATATAATAAATCAATCAAAACAAATCAATAAACAAATTAATAAAATAAATGACAAACAAATCAATATAATAAATCAATTAAAACAAGTGACAAACAAACATATAATCAGAAACAGTATCTCACTGTAAACACTCTCAGTGCATCAGACAATAATTTATCTGATATTTTCCATCCTTCCTCAGAGACCCTCCAAAAAATGCAGGTGTTGATTGTGCGGTGGGTCGCGACCCCCAGTTTGGGAAGCAGTGTCTGTGGCTCACCCCAGAGTTGCATCCGACGTCTAGGCCCAGGAGCGGGCGGGCGCGAGGCTCTGGGAAGAGGCTGCTCAGCAGCGCTGCGGGGAGGAGGCGGAGACGCTCCTCAGGCGGGTGGAAGCGGGAGTAGTCGGGGAAGTTGCCGTACGGAGCGGCCCCGCCTGGGAACAAGGGGGGCTCCCCGCTTTCGGGACTCTCATGGAACTCTCCAGTGGGCGCCGCCATCTTGGAACGGACAAGGTCCGGCCGGGAAACACGACGCCGCCTCGCAAGAGTTCCGTAGAGAGAAAGGTTCCTAAAGGGCGGGGCTAATGGTTTAAATTCACGCACTTCTCCCCTTATTCTTTTGAGCCCGCCCTCCAGCTTCTTATCCAATGAGAGACGGCAGAACTAAGATTGACAGGCACCATTCTTTTCTCTGTGAACATAGAGAGAAGAAAAGCCTAGACTCACAACTTCGGAACCACAGAGAAAAAAGTATAGAGTCACAAATATGATACATGAAGATAAGGAAAAGACTAAGCTGGGTTATCTTTTGGAACCATAGAGAAAAAAGGCTAGAGTCACAATTTCAGTTTCAGAAATGAACTCATTGGTTGTTTTTGGCCAGCATCACTTAATAATTGAAAGAGGACAGGGCTCCCCCAAATGTAGGACACAAAGAAAAATTGTAGGACGCAACAAAACAAAAGGCAAAATTCTCTTATATATTGTTTTCATTGGTCAGTTTAAACACTATATTACTTCCTATATTGTGTTCTGGAAAAAAAAAATCTTCCTTGCCCTCCTTTTCCTTGTGATCAGGCAGCATTTAGTCTTGTCATTCATCAATTATATATAAAAATTATATGTAAAAGTATTTAATTTAATCAGAAATAATGTACTGTTTACATTAACCACATGATAGCTCTCTCTCTCTCTCTCTCTCTCTCTCTCTCTCTCTCATATATATATATATATATATATATATATATATATATATATATATATATATATATATATATATACATATATACACACACACACACACACACACACAAATATATATTCATACCAGTGATGGGCTCCAGGAGGTTCGCACCTACTCTATAGAACCGGTTGTTAACGAGAGATAGGACATATAAAGTTTAAAAATAGCCATTTAAAAGTGGCTGCCAGATGGGCAGAGAACCGGTTGTTAATTTCTTTGAATCCCATCACTGATTCACACACACACACACACACAGTGGCGCCTCACATAACAACTGCCTCACATAAAGTATGTTTTCTAGGATTCTGCTTCACGTAACAAACTGTGCTTCATGTAACAAACACACTCTTTGGCACTTGGGGCAGACACGCTGGTCGGCAGCCTTTTTAGAAAGAGTCAAGGCTGCCTAGCGCACCTGCCCATAGTGAAAGCAACACTTCCATGCTGTTCCTCCTGTGGCCGGGCGTCTGCTGGGCAGAGGGAGAGAAGAGCAGTGGAGAAGAGGGAAGCAGCTCAGGGCTGGCCAGAAGGGAGCAGGGGAGGGAGAGGCTCAGGATGGAGAAGGAGAAAGTGGAATTCACGTTTTGAATTCAGTTCCAGTGTTTTGTCATCATTTTTATATCCAGTTAATATTTTTATATGAATATTTTTGGGGTTGTGGAACCAATTGTCTGAGTTTCCATTATTTCCTATGGGAAAATCATCACGTAAAGAATGTTTCACGTAACAAACATGCCTCCGGAATGAATGAATTAAATTTGTTACATGAGGCATACATATATACATACATACATACACAAATACTATATCTATTTATATATCTATATCTAGATACCTATATCTATCTATTTCTCTATCTATACACACACAAATACAATACAAAATAAATACACATGTACATACACACATATATTCACACACTGTTTTCAGTTTTTATTTTGTTCTATCCTTCATTTTCCTTTTCTGTCTTCCATTTGACGTTGTCCTCTTTTTCAATTATGACACTTGGTCACCCTAGTTGTGCAGGACTCAATCCTGGTCTAATAACAATGAAAGGCTCTGGTGAACCTCAGTTTATTCTTTATTTTTTGTTATTCACGTTCCTTAAAAATCACAATTTTCCCTTAAATACTTCTTGAACATTTCTTGGGTCCCATAAATTACAAGTGGTGTCCACATTTCTCTTTCCAGCAGATGGTGCCATACTTTCAAGAACCAGAATTCTAGTCAGTGCTGCTGATTGTATTGTATTCTACTTCTTGGGTTTGGGTTGCTATAGGTCACATATAATGGATGCATATGTCTTATGAATAATTTCACTGGTGTAGTTTTCAGATCACCTGTTGGCTCACCTGTTGGTTGTTGTGACTCACCTATGGGTTATCCCAGTATTCTTATTGTCAGTTTATGTCACATCAGTGGTGACACAAGAATAATTGAGTCCATTTAATGACTAGTAAAAAAAAAAACACAAGGGAATTGAAACAGCATAATCAGATGTCATAACCATAAAAGAGGACAAGCCCCCCACAAAAAATATAAGACACCCAAGAAAAATGTAGGAAAAATGTAGGACAAAATAAAAGCTAAAATACTCACATATACAACATTGCTTTCAAGTGGTTAATTTTAAACACTATGGCTGCAATCCTAAAGATGCTTTCCTGGGAGCAAAACCCACTGAAAACGATGGGGCTTACTTTTGAGTAGACATTGATTACATATAATTGATTATATGGTGCCCACTAGTGCCATTAATTGATTATTAATTGCCTGGTGGTGCCCACTAGTACCTGCTGTCCTCTACACTGTGATGCGGCAGGTACTCACTGCTCGATGATGCCTGATGCCCGCCAGGGTTGCTTGTCTGCCTGTTGATGCGCAATGATGCCCGCCGCCTGACTGTCCCCTTTGTGCATTCTGTAGTTGTGCCTGTTGGTGCACAATCCCAAGTGATATCGATAGAGACACCCTATCTAATTAGATATTAGAATGGTGTCTAATACAACATTCCCTTATTTTCTATTTCTTTCCTTTCCCATACCCTATTCTGTAGGACTTGTCACTTCTTGTTTTGTATGACTAGTTATTTGCTTGTTTTGTTACTATTTATTTACTTACTAGTATGCCAATAAGGGTTATGGAAATGAATGACTATAATTAATTAATTCCAAGAAAGCTACATGCTGCCTGGTCACTAGCTAAAGGGATTTTTTTTCCTGTAAGAGCATTTTTTTCTGTAAGAGCATTTTTTCCTGTAAGAGCATTAAAAGTGTAAAACACTTTTAATGTATTGTTTCATTTGTGAATATCTGACAGTGAGCCTTACTAAGAATCTTTTCCTGCAGCCTTCCTGAAAAATGAAACGGTCTCCAGCCATGAGGATTGTCTTTTCTGGCTCTTTTGCTTTTGAAATCCAGAAACAATTGTGCAATTCTCTGGGAAACCCTTTAGATCTGGTTGGAATATATGCTTGCGTCATATAGCTTTGCCCTTGCCCTATGATAACCAGAATATAGATGCCTGACCAATTTTTCCTGAATACCTTCACGCAAGAGGATTTAACAAGCTCCCTGGACAGTTTGTTTTGTGTCTGAGAATCACGTGTAGATCTGATGAACTTTCCCCCTTTCCTTCAAGTTTATTTTTTAAAAAACATGCCTTTCTGTAATTTAAAACTGTATTGATATTGTCTTACCTTGGGTAGAATTAGTGAGACATTGTATTACTTGTTCTTTGTGACAATAAGGGTGAAATCCTGATTTTAGGCCAGAGAAAACAGCCCAGCTAAGCTGGTGGTGGGCTTCAGGGGGTTCTCACAGGTTCTCTAGAACCCTTTGCTAATGAGCACCTGTTTCTGAGAACCTGTTACTAATGGGACACAGAACCTGTTGTTAATTTAGGTTATTAGGACATAGAACCTGTTGTTAATTTATTTGAATCTCACCACTGATCCTGAGTTGACATTTAAGCCAAATCCGCAGGGCTAGGAAGCCTTCTAAGGCTGGCCAGACTGCTGCTGAAGACCAAGTAAGTGGCACCTGGTGAGGGCTTCCTCCTGAGGAGACCTGCCTCAGATCACATTGAACAAGGAACAACTGTGGTGCCTGCCATATAAGGAAGCCCAGGAGACCCTGACAACCAGTAATAGCTGCAACATTATGATTCACTACTGCAGTATCTGTAGTGTAGGGTGGGTGCTGGAGTGGGCTGTTGTGCCGTATCCTGAGGTGGGCTGTTGTAGTTGTGCCGTATCCTCAGGTTGAGAGGCAGGAATAGTGTTCAGGCTAGCCTAAGGGTGCAATCCAGAGTAACTATGGGGAGTCCTTGCTCTGGTGTAAGAACAATTTACTCTGGATTCCAATATGAATTTCCCATAAGTTTTCACTAGGTGGTGCAGTAACTACGGGTGAACATAATGTCTCATATGTGCTTCCGTAGTTACTCTGGATTGAAGGGTTAGATCACACAGAACTTTTTCTTTTACTTTCATTTTTACTCTGGCTTATAATGGGCCCCAGTGGGTCTTCTCTGATTTACACCTGCTCCTGATGTGACCTAAGTCAGAGGGGAGGGGGCATGCCTTCCCTAGAAACAGCCTCTGAATACAGCCTAACTACACTGTTCTACGCCATGCCCTCAGCACGCCACTCCTGAGCTGCCTAGGCTAGCACTGCAAGTTCACCGTTTTGGGGTTATCCTAAGTGGACTTATGTCGGCCCAGGCCTTTTCTGGTGCAGCTAGACTGGCTTATCTACGTAGCATTAGGCCAACCCAAATGCCAGATAGGCTGCACCAAGTTCACTTCAGGGTTGCAGCTTAATAGTTTTTTTCTAAATACAACGGTACCTTGTAAGACAAACGCTTTGTAAGAAAACACTTTGTAAGACAAACAGTGCCTTGTAAGACAAACAGTTTTGATAGAGTTTGTCAAACAGTTTTATAAGGAAAATTTGTTGTAAAACGAACAAATTGATGGATCTGCATTGTGAGTAACAATAAGAGGTTCTGGAGGAGAACCTCTTACAAGGCTTCTTAAAAGGCACCACTGTACATTACATTTCTTCAGGCAGTGAATCCCTGAAAATATATTCCAAGGGGGTATCAACAGCAGAGACTTGGACAGAATAATTTCTCATATATGATTTGCTAGTAAATTGAAAGCCTGAAGGTCAGTTCTTAGCGCAGTCTCTGTACTCTGAGGTTATACACTAGGCCCTTTGTTATAACAATTAACAATAATTACCATTATTAAAATAATGGGAGTAGAGAGGACATGGAGTTGATTTCCTAGAATAGGAATTCCATTTCTAACCATTCCAGAATTACCTACAGTAGTTGCATTTAACTACTAGACTCTTGCAGGAAATAAACATGTCAGTGGTTCTAAGCTCTGCTTGACTTTGGGAGAGTCTTTTTATATATGCCTCCCATTCCCTGGAGTCATTTAAAGATTTAATTATTATTAACTATTAATTTAAAAAATTTTTTTTCATTTTCTTGTAAACTGCTTTGTCAATTTTTAAGTTGAAAAGCAGTATATAAATACTATAGATAGATTTGTTCTGTATTCCTTCACTTTGACATTTACTCCTCTCCTTGTCCTGTTCCTCCAGTGAGAATAAGGCAATATCCTGAGTAACTACTGGGAGTCCTTGCTCTGGTGTAAGAACAACTAACTCTGGATTCCAATATGAATTTCCCATGGGTTTTCACTAGGTGGTGCAGTGACTACGGGTGCATGTAAAGTTTTTTTACATGCTCCCACAGTTACTCTGGATTTGGGAGTAAGTAGCTCTCCCTTCTCCACGTTATCCTCCACTCAGATATCATTAATAAGATATCAAAAAGGAAACAAAACCATCAGCCTTATGACCTAACTGGTTATGAGACACAGAAAGTACTGTATATCAATGATGTTTTTATGTTTCAGCTGTAAACAAAAATATCCTTTTTCAGCCTTCAAAGAAATCCAGTGATCTCGAGACAGTCCTTATTTTCATATTGTAAAATAAAACACTAGCAACATGGAGCAAACACAACTTCTCATTGATTAAAAACATTGATACACTGATCAAAACTTGACTAACCCCCTAATCCAAAGTAATTATGGGAGCACCAAGGGACTTGACGTGCACCCGTAGTTACTGCACCACCTAGTGAAAACCTATGGGAAATTCATATTGGAATCCAGAGTAAGTTGTTCTTACACTGGAACAAGGACTCCCCATAATTACTCTAGATTTTGCCCTAATAGTGATGTTCTCTGTATTTACTTGAGCCAAAGCATCATCTGCAAGAATGATTTCCTGTGATGCGTTCCTTTCCATAAAAGCCGAGGTTGATTCCACTCTGCCATTCATGTTGATGGATACTGTAATCCATTGAAATAATTTACTTTTTATTGTGATGATGCAGTATACTGAAAAGCCGATAAACCTGAGTGAGTAGATATAATTATCTTTTGTATAAATATTAATAAGTATCATCTTGCATGCTAGCAGTGTAGGATGTTATTTTATAGGGATTCTGTTATGCAAAAGGTTTCCAGCTAACATCTGCAGATTGTCTGCTTGGGTAACCTCAGCTCACAGCGGCCACCTTATAGGACTATTAAGCCGGTACCATGCCTCAACATGGCACTTCATTGAGAAGCAGGTTAAAGCAATACATGATTAAAGTCTGAAACATGGTGGCCATCAAAAGGGAGAGGCAGTCCAGCTCACTGCCACGTGGAAATGGTCAGCAAAAATGAATCAGATAAGAATCACATTTGGTTAAAACAAATCTAATTACAGTGTCTCCTTGCCATCTGTGTATAGATTTCATAGGAACACGAGTTTATCCTGAGTCACAACATTGATCCACTCCATTCAAATGAGTTTTGTCATCACTGACTAGCAGGGACTAGCAGCAAAGGAATGTGTCTCTGCTTTTCTTGGAGATTGAAATTCAGACCTATATAATTCAAATGTTTTCTTTTAAGGCAAGGATGTCCAAAAATGCTGGTCCAGGAGCCAGAGGCGGAATATGGCGAACCTCCATGAGGCCCTTAAGCAAACCCTATAGTCCTCTGGGACTATAGTCCTCAGGGATGCTTGGCTCCCTGAACCTCCAGAAAGTATTCTGCATGTAGCTCCTCTCTGTGTTTATGAAAGTGTTTATGAACTGGTTCAAATATTACAGATTACTCCCCTCTCTCTGTGTTAGAAAGTGTTTATGAATTGATTTGAATTCATTCATCCATAAGTTCTGTCTCTAATATATTCATTTATGTAAATTTATTCAAATTTTATCTGCAAATCAATTCTTATTTTTTCCTTTCCACCGGGGATCGAGACCTGGGTACCACAAGACAGGGTGAGCTCCCGTCTTTAACCTAGCTCCTGCCAACCTAGCAGTTTGAAAGCATGGAAAAGCAAGTAGATAAATAGGTACCACTCTGGTGGGAAGATAACAGCATTCCATATGCATGCAGGCCACATATCGGACAATGCTGGATCTATGGCTCCAGAAGCAGGGATGAGCACCGCACCCTACATTTGGTCACGGCAGGCAGTATAACCAGCCAGGGACTCCCTAACTTTCACTTTTTACCCCAAACATAGGCTGCAATCCTAAAGACACTTTCCTGGGAGTAAGACCCACTGAACACAATGGGGCTTACTTCTGAGTAGACATGATTAGGATTGTGCCCTATGTGTCAGAGAGATGATGCGGCCCTCCTGCTAAAAAGGTTTGGACATCCCTCTTCTAAGGCACCCTTCTGGTTAATGTGCAACATGTTCTAGTTGAACATGTATGTGTGTGCGTCTGTGTGTCTCATTTCTTGTAGCTATGGCCTACAATCAAAAACTCAAGGCTGTCATCCACAGTGACCAAATTTGAAATAAGTGCTGTGCTCATAGTATACAGTATACACAGTATGCACAGTATACAAATTGGCAGGTCCCTTGAGGCTGGGTTTTGCACAGTCATTGGGTAAGATTGTGTCATATTAAGGATGAGTTATATGGCTTTCACACCCTACCTAGAAATAATTTACTTTAATTGAAAAGATTATATGGTTTTGCTGATCAAAGCCCTTTACAACGGCAAATAAAGTTTCCTTTGAGGTGCTGCTGGGTATAATAAAACTAATAAAAATTGTAATAAATAAGCAATAAAATTAAAAATGATATAATAAATAATGAAATAAAATAAAAACCTGTAGTAATAAATAAAACTGTGATAATAATCAATTAAAACTATAGTACTATAAAAAATAAAATAAAATAAATAAAAAACTGATAATATAAACTAATTAAAAAATCTAGTGTGAATGGGACAAAAAGATAAAAGGTTGCTTGCCTTTATGCCCCATTCATTTTGAATCACCCTGTACAGCCTAATTCAGTGTTCTTCAACAGAGACTGTCCAAAAGTCTCCAAAAATGGCATCCATCAGGTAATTGCCAAAAGCAATTCTGGGGATGTTAGAGTGCTGACGTGCTTTATGGCACTCTTGTGCGACCTTGAATATCAGGAAGCCACTTCCAGCGCCATTAATGCTAGAGGAAAAGAAGGTACGTACCATTAAAGTAGGCTGGTACAGAGGTCTGGAGGAAGAGGGGAAGGTGGAACAGTGTGGCGAGTGATCCCAGGGGCAGTCTTCAGTTGAGCAGAGGATGGGACCAGGATCTGGCAAGTGGGCCACATGCTAATCCCAGTCCCAGGTGAACACTTTAGGTGGTGCAGAACGAGTAGTCTCATTGCCATGTTACCTGGGATAAAGATAATTAAGAGAACAATCCTAACCACGTCTACTCAAAAGTAAGCCCATTGTGTTCAATGGGTTTTCCTCCCAGGAAAGTGTCTTTAGGATTGCAACCTAATTCTCCTTGCTTAGGGCTGAGCCCATCAACATTTTTAAAAAATAGTTTTTTACTTGCCACGCAGAGCAATTATACAGATGTTTACTCTGAAAGTAGCATATTATTTCCAGGGAATTGACTCCTACATGTGTATAAGATTGCAGCCTTTTTTCCTCTCATCTATCTAGAGCTTTTTGAAACTGTCCATCATATTCTTTGTCCTTTCAGCATGCTTTGTTTACCAACCTTTTGGATTATAATATTCTTTGGGAATAGTATCATGGGTGTAAATGCGTGCTTTTAATCTCATTGTGTTTTTCAGTTTCGATTGGAATGTGACCCTGATATTCATAAAATGTTTTGTGCTTTGTTGCTTGTTCTCCCTTGTTAGTAATTGACTATATTTTTTAATTAAAAGGATATAACAAAATAGCTTTTACAACAAACTGCAACTAACAGATGACATGTTCCATTTTCTATATGGGGCTGTAACTCCATCATATGTGGTGTTGTGACTTGGAATGAATGTCCAGTTATTTTTAGAGATGCCTCAACAAAGAATGCCACCCAGAACATGGCTTACCTTCTGCAGTTCAACAACCCGGAAGTTCAAAAGGTGACACAATTGCCATCATCACATCATCCCAAACCTTCTAGATTAGATGATCACATTGCATTAAATTCAGCAGTCTGCCTCTGGATCAGTTAAAACATGATAGCTGAAGGGAGTGGACGCAGTTGTGGAACTGGTCCCTGTATTGCCCCAGGGCACAAGACTGCAATATGCTGTCCTATTCTACAACCCCGTGGTGGCTGTGGGTGGCGCAAGTGGTTAAGACGCTGTGCCTGTTAACCAGCAGGCCAGGATTCGAGACCCACGTCCCAACAAGGCAGGGTGAGCTCCTGTCCTTAGCCCAGCTCCGCGATGCATCTGGAACCAATCATGTCTGCTCTGCCCTTCCATGGACTAATTCAGTGGCGTGGAGAGGGGGGATTTGCTGCTTAGGTAACAGCCTATCCTCCATATCAATCTACCCAGGCCTTCATGCTTCGCATGCAGCTTCGAGCTCGATACCATAGTCTTTCAAGACTGATGGATGCCAATACTCTACAACCCCAAAGCTCCCCAGTGTTGGGTTACAGAAGGGGATAACTTCAATCAACAGATAGGGGATATCCAGGGCATAACCAGCCTATGGAGACTTGCATGAATCATAGAGTTGGAAGGGACCTAGTAGGTCATCTAGTCCAACCCCCTCCCTGCAGCAGGAAATCCTCCTAGAGAATCCCTGACAGGTGCTCATTGAGCCTCTGCTTGAAGTTCCCCGGTGAGGAACCAGATGTTCCTTCTGGTTTTCTGACAATAACTGGACACACTCTGGAGACCTCAGACAGTTTTCAGAGCATACACTGATGCAGCAAAGGGATTTGCATGCCAGCAGGATTGCTGTGGAGGGCAGACAAGGGCGGCAGCAGTGGGCACACAGTAATGCCACCTGTGGCTTTTTTCCCCATGATTGATTGATTGATTGAATAAATAAATAAATAAATAAATTCAACAATGTCAGAGATGTTTTGTGCTGTGTTTATTACCCTCTGTAATGTAATGTTTATTACCCTCTGTAATGACTCTCCCATGCAGAAGGCAGTTGTGCTCAAAATTCACTGAACAGCAACCAACATGGCTCCACATTGCCATCTTCTGGAAGGTGTCCAAGGTGGCCTTTACCAGCCACCCTGGGATTGCTAAACTATGGGATTTTGCTATGGGATTATGCTATTGCTATGGGATTGCTATGCCAATGTACTGCCTATTGACAATGAAATGTGTTCTCAGTTTATGGCAGTCTATCTACCTTACAGCAGTAGCTACTCAACAGTACCAAGTCTTTGTGAAACAGATCATTGAGTGGTGGGCTTCAGGGGGTTCTCACAGGTTCTATAGAACCCTTTACTAATGAGAGCCTGGTACTGAGAACTGGTTACTAATGGGGCATAGAACCTGTTGTTAATTTGTTTAAATCCCACCACTGAGATCATCCCATTTGATCCCTCAAACGTGAGGAAAGCAACACCTGACATTGAGGGGCAAATAAACTGTAAATCAAAAGAAAGGTTATGGTTGGAGGGCAATTGTCTTTTCACTATTCACCTCCCAGTTTTGCTCATAACTATTTTTAAGTATGGCTGCAATCCTAATCTCAGGTTAGGACAGCATAAACCCTGACTTAAGTCCTACACTGACTTGGGGTGTCACAAAACTGTCCCACTCCTGGAAGATCAAGGAGTGCACAGGCATACACCAACCACCACAGGAATATTTGCAGGTGAGTTATATAATCTATGTTAGGATTGTACCCAATGGTCGAGGATGATCTAGGAGGATTTCATGCTGCAGGCCAGGGGTTGGACTAGATGACCTACTAGGTCCCTTTCAACTCTAGGATTCTATGATTCTATGGTGGGATTTAAATAAATTAACAAGAGAGTCTATAGTCCTAATAACCTAAATTAACAACAGGTTCTATGTCTCATTAATAACTGGTTCTCAGAACCAGGCGTTCATTAGCAAAGGGTACTATAGAACCTGTGGGAACCCCCTGAAGCCCACTTCTGATTGTACCCTACGTTCTTAAGGGGTAGGTAGTGAGGGAAGTTGACTCTAGAGTTCAATCAAGTGACTGGGATTTATTATTTATACCCTACCTTTCCAATGCTGATGCATATGCTCAAGGCAGCTTACATAGCTTTTTTATTGTTTTTGTCCTCACAACAACCCTGTGAGGTAGGTAATTGTTCTCTAGTCTGCTTGCAGATCTCTTCGGTTCCAGATCGAATTTTCTCATGGTGTCATCACATCTGGAACCAGGGAATACCTTCCTAGCTTCCAGTAGGAACAGTTTTTCAGGTCAGCCAAGAAAGTTTAGGATTTTCAAGTTAAAAGCACTCAAGTCAAGTGTCTCCAAATACAGAAAGCAAGGACCCCATCCAGACATAGGCAACATGTTGACACGAGTTAGGAGAAGACTGGGGGGAGGAGGGTTCTGACTAATGCCAGAGAAGGAAATGTTAACGTTCAAAAACTTCTTTTTGCTTCACACGTTTGCATGTAAAGGAATGGAAACAGATTTTTTATACATGGATTTGACTCAGTATGGCCACTGCAAATCACAGTTTTAAAGCTGCTTTTCTACTGTTGTAGAAAATCATCCAAGCAATCATTCCATTCTTCATATCCAGAATCAAGCCCCTGCAGATATTGGCATTACCTTATTCCATTAGGAGCAATGGAGCTTAGCAAGAAACCTAAAAGTGAGTACTTAAACCTATTTTTCCACAGTTTTATTTATCCACAGATTTTTGTAGCCAAGATATACATAAGTTCCATCTTGGCCAGGATGACCATATGTCAACTTTCTCCAAGAAAAGGTCCTCTTTAGCCTTGTATCCTGGAAAAATCTTTGTCTTCCACTTCCTTGTGAGCAGGCAGTATGTAGCTTTCTTATAATTCATAAATTAGACATAATAGATGTAATAGTTTTCAATTTAATAAGTAATGTAGTGTTTAAAGTAGCCACATGAAAGTGATATATCATCTATTTATATAAAAGAGAAAAGTCACTCACTGACTCACTCACTCATCACCGCCCTGCCAAAACTGCGGGCCCTAGAAGCGTGAAATTTGGGGTGGGTGTTCCTTCCATGACGGAGGGGTGCACTAAGAACTGGTTTTCCGAAATTCCAACTGGAAGGGGGTGAAAAGGGGCGCAATGCGTTTTCTTCCCTATACTTTGCATTGAGAATTGCTGACTCATCAACATTCCTCCCCAACTGCTGGGCCTGAAGCATGGAATTCTGGGAGTTCCTTCTGTCACCTGAACTCCCACCAAGAACCATCTGGAGGAATTAACCCTTCAGGGGCTGAAAAGGGGGCAACCTGTTTCTATCCTATACTTAACATGGGAGACTGACCAACATCCAGCCAATTTGGTGCTCAGTGCCTGGTGCACTGGGGGGGGGGTGTTGTTCAGAGGAAGAGGTTGCACTGGCAAGGATGCTGCAAATGGGGGGATGATGCACGTGGGGGATGATGCGCATGGGAGAAAGTTGCGCATGGGGTAATGCTCATGGGGGATGATGCGCATGGGGGGAAGTTGCGCGTGGGGAAGTTGTGCATGGGTGGATGTTGCGCATGGGGAAAGTTGCGCATGGGGGAAGTTGCGCATGGGGGATGATGCACATGGGGGAAAGTTGCGCTGAGGGATGATGCGCATGGGGAATGTTGCGCATGGGGGATGATGCGCATAGGGGAAGATGCGCATGGGGGAATGATGCGCATGGGGGATGATGCACATGGGGGAAGTTGCGCATGGGGGAAAGTTGCACACAGGGGAAAGTTGCGCATGGGGGACTGATGTCCATAGGGGATTGATGCATATGGGAGAAAGTTGCGCATGGGAGAAAGTTGTCCATGTGGGATAATGCGCATGGGGAAGTTGCGCATGAGGAAGTTGCGCATGGGGGATTGATGCTCATGGGGGACTGATGCGCATGGGGGCAAGTTGTGCATGGGGTGTTGATGCACATGGGGTATTGATGCGCCGTGGGGGGATTGCATATGGGGAAATGTTACTCCTACAACGCGGGTACACTTTTCGCTAGTATACTATATGAGGTTTTTTTAGCTTTTAATTTTGTCATGTCCTACATTACTCTTGGGTGTCGTACATTTCAAAGGGGCCTTGTCCTCTTTTCTGGTTACGACATATGGTCACCCTAATGTTAAGGAATGCACATCACATGTTCATGTTCTGCTCAGCCCTTAAAATGAGACTGGTGTTTAAGTACCAAGAGTACCGAGGACTGCTTCTGTTGCTGACAAGCAATTGGCTGTGGAACTGGTTTAGATTTCATTAGTATGATTGCATTTTATGGCTGTTTTCAGTGTTCTGAGCAGCTTTGCCATGGCCAATAAATGACAAATAAATAAACCTGGAAGGGCACAGATAAGCAGGGCAATAGTTCTGTGAACTATAAAGACTGGTTATGAAATATGTGGATTTTACAATAGCTGTGAATTCCTACTTTCAGTATTAAAATGAACCAATCCAGACTAATGGGATGGATCCTTTTGATTTTAAGACAAGTTGACATGCAAATGGAATCAAGGGAAGAAACATCTTCTGTTTTCCATTGAAATACTGTATTTATTCAAATTTAACACTTTCCAAATTTAGTCTCCAAAATCAGGGTGCACATTAGATTCAATGGTTAATTAGATTTGAGTAAATGTGGTATTTTGATTATAAGTATATGGTGCCCATTATATGTAATGGTTTATATGTAATGGTGCCCATTACATTTGATGGCGCATTAGATTCGAGTAAATACAGTAGTTCCTGGATTCTGGAAAAGCTCCAATTGGCAAACACAGAAAAAGTTAAAAAGAGAACTCCAAACATTAGTCCCCTGGGAGGGCAAAATAATCTCTGTTCTCAGTTCCTTTATCATCTGTATTACTTTGGAAATCATATTGATGGAAGAAAGAGAGTAAATCAAGAAGGGGAGCAAGTGGGGCATGGATTGACCCTACAATCCAGAATAACTATGGGAAGACGTTAAGAAGCACTTACTCTGGATTGCTCAATGCATTTCCCTTAGGTTTCCCATAGGTGGGAAAACGTCCCATATAAAACGTCCCAAAGTTACACTGGATTGTAGCCTTAGGCACACTGCAATTTTCCATGTAAGGATCCCTTTCTCTTGGCCTCAGAACCATTCAGGACAGAAGTGGCAAATTAACACTGATGCTGACAAAGCTGGGGGGGGGGGGCACTTACATAGCACATTACAGTGCTTGCCATGTGTAGCACTCTACCTGCCCCCCCCCCACTTTAATTCTGGATACAGCAACTCTCCAGCTAAAGCATCCACTTTGCTGGCTTATTAACCGCAAATAGTTTTTTGTAGTTACCTGGGGTTGTAACAGATCCATTTTAATTTTAAGATAAAAACAGCTTCATTTGGAAAATTGATGCTACCCGCACTCCATCAGAACCCATGTTTTTCTGCTCAGCCATCCTACCAGTCTGTTCCATACATCATCAATGTGTTCTGCCTTTATGGATTTTGTTCCATCAGGGATAGTATTGTGTAGTGTCTTCACCCTTGTGCCTCTTTGTCCATTTATGCACCTTTATGAAGGCTGTGGGTGGCGCAAGCAGTTAAGACGCTGTGCCTGTTAACCAGCAGGCCAGGGTTCGAGACCCGGGTTGGCCCCACAAGACAGGGTGAGTTCCTGTCCTTAGCCCAGCTCTGCGATGCCAGCTGGATCCAATCGTATCGGCTCTGCCTTTCCAATGGACTAATTCAGTGGTGTGGAGAGGGGGGAATCTGCTGCTTGGGTAACAGCCTATCCTCCATAACAATCCAACCCAGGCTTTCATGCTTCGCATGCAGTGTATGCAGCGCCAAGCACAATACCATAGTCTACCAAGACTGACGGAGGCCTGCTTTTTATGGTTGCTAGCAGGAGTGTCCAAAGTTCAGGGCTCCTGGATCTTTTACAATTATGTAAAGGAGGAAATTTTAGCAGGTGCAGCTTCTCATCCCACAGATCACAAGCTGCACCTGTTGAAATTCCCTCTTCTACACAATTATTAAAGGTCCAGGAGCCCCTGGTCTATCGTACTCAACATGTTTCTACCCAGGAAGGGGTCATGATAGCTTAGCAATGCCAACCATATAAGCTGAATAAGTGGGCAGTTTTATCATATGGCCTCAGCATTTGACCATCTCGTTGGTCCGTATGTGTAACCTATATCCTTTGTTATCCTTACGTTTGACTGCTTTACCAACTCCTGACCACTGCCTGTGTCTGAACATATTATGCACACCCACAGAATTCTCTATTTCCTCCGTCCACCTGCTCTTGCAATCTTCTAGATATTGGATATGAATATACATTGGATTTGAGAATGCATCATATATAAACAAGATACTGGTAAGTGGAAGAGTAGGAGTAACTTGCTAGAAGAGCAAGGAATGGGAAAATTCTGGGTGTTGTTTTTTTTTTGTTTTTTTTTTGCACAATGCTATTTTCCAATAGCTCCAATTGCTGGTAAAACTAAATGCGTGTACATTGCATATACAAACATATGAGGGCTCCAAAGGAGAAGACAGCAGCAAGAAGCAGGAATGCGCAGAATGAAGAGCTTGGCACTAGCCCCTTTCTTCAATGATCAGGATTGCCACGGGCAACCCAGTGACGCATATTTCTCACCATTCCCAGGCAGATTGCAGATAAGCTACCCCTATCAGGTAGAAGGATCACCTTTTAAATAAGAGGTAGAGGCTGCTTATCTCAGCCCAGGGCCCACAGTTAGAAAATAGCTGGTTGATTTCCAAATGGGAGAACATTTATACCACACAGAGATGGAAAGATACTCGAGTGCGCTCTTTGATTTTTTTCAGACTGCAGCCCAGGGACATGCTGGGGGGTGGTGGTGGCACATAATGTTCGTGATCCTTCTACACTGAGCAGCCTCAGAGGAAACATGTTCACTGGAAAGAAAAGTCTTTGAAGAACCCATTAACACCATTTTTTTTTTGCCAGATGGCCATTTTAAGGAGGGGTGATTGGACAAAGTCCTGAGTGCTATCTTGCCAAGTGACCCGCTGATCACAGCCACTGTTCCCTCCAATAATCTTTTTTGGTGGGACAACAACGATGATGTCAACTCTGGTTTGGCAGCTGGTAGCCAAGATAAGGGCGTGGGGACCTAGGATGGGCACACTACAGTAGAAGATATAGAATAAACATACAGAACAAACCATCCTACTGTAGAATATACTTTTTTAATAACAGAATCATTTGAGGACATGGGAGGCTGTACTTTGTTAAAGCTGGGCAGCCCTCAACCTGGTCTTAGTGGAAGGCTGTCCCGTGAAAGGTGCTTTAAGCTTTCCGAAGGAGAAACAAGATATCAGTGCAACAATCCAATAAATAAATAAATAAATACACAAAGCATTATATATTATCTTGAGCAAGAGAACCAGTGCGATGCTGCAGTGATCACAGAGACTGTGATCAAAATCCTCACTCAGCTGTGAAGTCTTCCCTCCCTTCCCCTCCTCCCCCCCCCCCCCCCCCCGGAAATTCAGGCTACAATCAGATAGCACTTTCCTAGGAGTAAGCCAAACTGAACACAATGGAGCTTACTTCTGAGTAGATATGCATATGATCAGGCTCTCATTCAATAACCTATCTTTCACACAGCTTTGTATGAGTTAATCCATCATCATCAGATTTCCTCCTTTTCCCACCTCGTACCAAGTTAAGTGCAGGAAGGGAAGGCTATGAACAGGAGTTCTACAAAACCCAAGAGATGATACAGCATTAACACTGACATTATGACTGCAGTAGCAAGGATATTCTCTTGCAATGTGTGTTGCATGCTGAGAACTACACAGGCTGACCACAGGTTGGCATCACCTGGCATATAAACACGTGTTTGTAAGTATGCCCTATGGTCTTAAAAGACACAACCCTTGGCCAAATTGGAATTTCAGTAATTATTAATTAACTTTCCAAGTGGTGCTTGAGATTATCCATTCCGATCCCCCCATGCAGCCACTTCACCACTTTGCCTATCAGTTCACCAATACCTGACAACAGAGAGATGGCAGGTGACTTCAGATTCTAATTAGCAACCTGTTTAAGATTGCTATTCTTATCTGTAAGAGAAGGTAAACTAGATAGTGGTGGTCAAAATGGAAGGAAAGTCTTTGCACAAGAATGTTGCATCACCTCGATACTGGATTGCGATGATCGGGTTTATGAGTGCACATCCTAGAGGACATTCATTTACAGCTGGACTTCTTGTTCTCATCAATCTGCAATCTAAACACCAATGAAAGCAATAGGCGTTGAAATTTCTTGTGAATAAAGGGTGCCATTAACTTAGCGGTTCAGTTTCTTTGTCTCTGTGAGCAATATACACTCCCTCCATGATTAAAGGAATGACATGGCAATAGAAAAGCTGAGCTATCCTCTCCAGAGCAGCACCGGTTCACCAAATGCCAGTCTTTTATAACAAAATTCAAAAGCAAGAATTATCTATTTCTCCTTTGTCTGAGCCTAAATTTGCTGCCTCTGGTTTAATGCTGTCAGTAATGCAAGAAAGGAACAGTGTGTGTGTGTGTGTGTGTGTGTGTGTGTGTGTTTGTGTGTGTGTGTGTGTGTGTGTGTGTGTGTGTGTGTGTGTGTAACACTATCCCGAGTTGAGCAAGTGAACATGAATAATTTATGGTATACGTTTTCCTTCTATCACCCCCTTTCTTACTTATGGTTAGAGCTGAAACAAAGAAAAAGGGTAAAATAAATTTAAATTCAACAGCTGCTTTCAGTCCTCAACTAGTAAATTAAAAGCAAGGACAGGAGGATTCCATTGTGTGTGTGGCAAAGCTAGAATTTTAGTGCTAAAGCTAAGCAGGGGTCAGAATTGAAAGTAGGCTTGAATGGGGGATTTGCCTGTGAATCAGACATTAGTCACTTTGAATATTTTGGGAGAAAAATGGATGTATCACTGAAAAAAAAAATATATATATATATATATATAGACCAGCCTCGCATCTGTGCCAGAGATTTGCAATTCAGCTTAGAAATGCCTCATCATGTTGCAAATTATCATGAACTGCTCACTATGTGAAACTCTGGACACAACAACTTTGGAACTCTGATTAATTTTTTTCCTCTCTGCCTTGTTTCAGCTCTACTACAAACACAACTGTGGGATCCACTCAAAAAGATTCCTCTCCCAGTGACCTTTTTTAGGATTGCAACTAGAGGTTCAAATCACAATCATGGGACAGAGAGGGAGGACTAGCACTTTTGCCCCAGTATGCTTTTTTGAGTCATAAAAGATTTAACAGCATATATATACGTATGTGTGTGTGAATATATATATATATATATATATATATATATATATATATATATATATATATATATATATGTACAGGCTATGGAAGGAACCCAAGGCCAGTGCGTGGTGCTCGCCTGATGGAATGGAGCTTACTAAAGGGCCAGAGAGGTTGGTTACTTTTCCTCTCTCCTTTCGTTGTTGTTGTTGTTGTTGTTGTTGTTGTTGTTGTTGTTGTTGTTGTTGTATTAACACATATGTAAATATATTTGCTGTTTCATCAAACATAGAACCCAGTGGTTCAATCTCAATCTCGGCTGGACCCAAAGATCTGCAGGAAAAAGGAGAAGATGTAGACGATGTCTAGGTAGATATTGAGGGCTCCAAAGATATATTCTTCTGGGCTCATAGCATAGCGGCGATTACCCATCAGGAGCTGTGTGTCGAAGGCCAGGAACTGGGGAAGAGAAGCAAAAGCAAGCAGAAGATAAGTGTGTGAAGCTTCAGCAATGATCCATGTGCCTTTCAGTTGCCCAAATATCATTTCCTCTAAATCCCTGTTACTGGGAAGCAACAACAGGAGAAGGGTTTGCCTTCATCATCTGCTTAGAGGTATCCTAGGGTTGTCCACCATGGGGAAAGGGATGCCAGACTAGATTGGTCCCCTTTGGCCAGATCCAGGTGGGCTCTTCATTCCATGGTAAAATCATTCAGGGTGAAATCCTAACCAGTTTAGGCCAGTATAACTCACCCTCTCCCCATACCTATGGTGGTATGGGATGACCCACAGTGTCAGTCAGTGCACTGACCTACACCCCAGGAATATCACAGAAGTGCCTTTTAACACTTTTGTGATACTTCCAGGCTAGTACAAGACTTCTGCAGGAGTTGTGCAGGCCTAACCACAGATTAGGATTGCACTGACTATCAGTTCACTGTGAATGAGCCACTGGTGTTGATTTTGAAATGGATTAATCAACTCCTTGGACTGGAAAAGAAAGAGGAGACAGGGTGGAAGTCCATCACACTCCTCTCCTCCTCACTTCTGTTCTATGCCCATTTTTTCCAATTCAGGTAGTGGAAGCTTGCCAGATGAGCAAGGACCAGCTTTCGACATGTCACTTCAAGTATCTGGAAAACTTGGGCAAGCCGAGATCTTCTTGCTAATAACATAAGAAGAGCCTCCACCAAAGGCCCATCAAGTCCAGCTTCTTGTATCACACAGCGGCCCACCAGATACTTCAGGGAGCATATATGACACCTGGTATGTGAGGTTGTTGACATCATGGCTGTCATGGTCCTTTCCTCTTGGAAATACATGCTGGGTAAAGAAATATTTTTTCTTATCCATCCTAATCCTCCCAACATCCAATTTTAGTGGATGCCCCCTTGTTCTGGTGTTATTTGAAAGGGAAAAGAGTATCTCTCTATCCTTCCCTGGCATAATTTTGTTAGGGCACAATCCAGAGCAACTATGGGGAGTCCTTGCTCCGGTGTAAGAACAATTTGCTCTGGATTGCAATATGAATTTCCCATAGGTTTTCATTAGGTGGTACAGTAACTATGGGCACACATAATGTCTCTTACGTGCTCCCGTAGTTGCTCTGGATTGTAGGGATTGTCTCATTCATGTCTCAAGTGCCTCTTTTCTATACTGAAGAGCCACAAATGCTGTAGCCTTTCCTAGTACAGAAGGTGTCCCAGACCATCAATCATTTTAGTTGCTCTCCTTTGAACCTACTCCATTTCCTCCATATACATTTTGAGATGTGGCGACCAGTGCTCCAGATGTGGCCTCATCATCGATTTATACAATGCCATCATAATTTTTGTCATTTCTAATAACCTCAAGCATAGAATTTGCCTTCTTTACTGATTCTCAGTGAGCAAAAAGAAGATCAACATGGCATTGCAGGTTCATAGCCCTGTCTCCAGATCACTGCTCAAAACAGCCGCGTCAATAAGACTCATGGCTGGGCCAATTCCAGCTACAGCCTTCCAGCTCTGCTTCTGGACTCTCTAGAAGGATCCGGCTAGTTGCTGTGAGAAACAGGATGTTGGATTAGATGGGCTTTTGGTTTGATCCAGTAGGGCTAATCTTTTGTTCTGAAGGGCTATTTATCTCCGTATGCCGATACGACAATTGTGAGAGATACTGGATTTGGCATAGCATAACCTACAGGCACACATGGCTGATAAGGATCCAAACCCACTTAATTTTGAAGCCCTGTTCCATAAAGGAGCAATTATTGGGAGCTATACAAGATCCATTGCTTGCCAAATGGCCTTTCAGATGTATTTATCTTTTCAGCTTGTTTTTACAATGTAATTGCTTCTCTGTTGCATCCAAAAGCTGGGCTAAAATGCTCAATGTATATTTGGCTTGGCAAACTCTGGTTTGTGGTTTAGCGTAAATTGTGGCTTATCAAGGGTGCAAAGTGCAATTATCAGAAAGTCCCCAGGAGAACAATTAGGGTTTTCTTTGTTCAAGAGCAGAAGTTGAAAGGCAGTTTATACCACCAATAACATGGTCACTGAAAATACAGGCGATGGTGACGTAACTGCCCAAAGGCTTTGAACCAGCTGAGTCTGGCCTACTTTACAATATCTTCCCTATCCCTGAGTAAAAGCACATTAACAGGCTTTAAAGACCCTACTAGCAGCTGGTATAAATACCGAAATGAAAATGGGTAGGACAGAAGATTCAGGATTCAAACTCTACTTGACTGGATTTAGAAGGGAACTAGTAAAAAAGAGCCATAGGATGAGAAAGGCAAAAATGGGGGATAAACAGAGATGGCTGAATACTGTTTTATTTTTTGTGGATTTCAGTGTTTTCCAAAAGTATAAGTGCAAAAAATGGTCTTGTGCATTTTTATTCAAAATTGACATATCTATAAATTGTAATGGCTTAAAATGTACTTGGTAGATGGTAGAGGTGATAAAGAATTAGCAGATGAAGCCACAGCCATTACCCATGCACCCTTTTAACCCTTAGCTGACCATCTAAAAATAGCCTAATTTGCATAAATTATAATTGCCAATCAGTGGTTGGTCATATAATTAAAAACCACATAAGATGTTTTGGGGTTTTGTTTTTTTTTACTGATTTCAGAGGTTTTTTTCTGTTTTATAAAAGAAGTGCAGAAAACGGTGTTAAATGTTTTTATTTCATTATCACCATTTTCACCCACCTCTAAACAGTTAAGGCGCTGTGCCTGTTAACCAGCAGGCCAGGGTTCGAGACCCGGGTTGGCCCCACAAGACAGGGTGAGCTCCTGTCCTTAGCCCAGCTCTGCGACGCCAGCAGGATCCAACCATATTGGCTCTGCCTTTCCATTGGACTCATTCAGTGGCGTGGAGAGGGGGGATTTGCTGCTTGGGTAACAGCCTACCCTCCATAACAATCCAACCCAGGCTTTTGTGCTTCGCATGCAGTGTATTCAGCACAGAGCACAATACCATGGTCTTTCAAGACTGATGGAGGCCTGCTTTTTTAAGGATAAGCTACTAGGTAAGTTGAGGAAAGGAAGAAGGATGATGCAAGGGTTAGGAGCTTCAGCAGGAAACCATAGAGGCTTGGGAAAGGCAAATTGCTACATCTGGTTGTAAATACGGTAAAGAACAGTTCTCCCACCGTTACTGAGCTTCACTGCTGAACATCAAGAACTTGAACACAAGCCTTTCATATTGAATTCTGCAAGACATGATTACATGAAGGAGGCCTCCATCAAACTTACCTGGGAATGTAGACCCCACAGTTAACATGTAATCGCTGAAAATCCTGACTGCTAATGGAAGAGAATTATGCTGTAAGCATGAATTCAACTTACTTACCATAGTAAATACAATTGCGCCAAGAACAGCATATACAGCCTGGAGCCATGGCACCTAAAGGAGAATGGAGAGATTAGTTGGAGTTTGCAACTAGAGCAGGGTTCTCTAAACTTTTCAGCCAGAGGGTGGCATCAAATACTTAGTACAGTGTCAAGGGTCAGAAAATAAATTTAAATATGTAAATAAATACATGAGAGATAAAACATGGGCATAATGAATGGGCTGAAATTTCCAGGATTTCTCCAAGCACCAGCACACTTCTCAGAAAGAAGGCACATATTCAAACAGATCCTGTTTCCTAAGCACATTCTAAGGCCTTCAGAGGACACAAGAAGTTACCTTTGGTTTTGGGGGAAACTAGGAAGTGATTGTTTGGGCTTTACCCTTCCAGATCTAACCAGAGTTGTGTTCAATCAAGTTGTGTTCTAGTTGTGTTCAATCTCTAGTTGTGTTCAAGCTCTAGTTGTGTTCAATCAAGTGAACGGGGGTTCACTTGCAGGGGTCCATAGACTTGCAGAGGGCTGCATTTGGCCTCTGGAACTGAGTTTGGAAACCCCTCAACTAGAGGGATAGAGACAAAGAAATCTACTTGGTGCCATGAACATCCACTTCTCTGTAGAGTTTTAAAGCACAATGAGGCTAAACTTGTCTAAAGTCCAATATCTGCTGCTTCTATGAAGGAATGAAATTGGAAAAGAATCCAAGTGAGCAAAAAAAAAATTAAAATTATAACTTCAGTCATTAGAGTCTCATTACTCTAATGAGTAAGATTCATCTCCATGGGTCTTACTCCCAGGAAAGTGTCTTTAGGATGTGCAATCTTTAGGATTGCAGCCTAGGAGTTAAATACAGCTTTTTCTTCATCAGGCATTCCTGACAAGTGTTTTTGTGTGTGCGTGTGTGTGTTTGTGTTATAACTGAGACTTGACATCAGAGGAGATAACGAAGAACCAATGGGAAACCAAGTAAGGCAATTTCTATATCTGCTTTGCTCATAAATGTCTATAAATGAATACCTAAAAAACATGGGGATTAACAATAAGAGACTGGGTAATCCTGTGCTGCTGTTACATTGAACTAGGGTTGTGATGGGGCTCCTGCTTTAATCAGGGCTCAGTTTTATACATTAGTTGCTTAATTTGCAAGTGTAAATGAGCCTTCAGTTTTTTCCCAAGTCACACCCCACCACTTTTACAAGCACTATCTTAATATTCTTGCTTTTTTGGCAACAACTAATAAAAAGTACTTGTCACAGTTATAAGAATGCTGTCAGCCAGAACCCATTTTTTTTGCTTGGTAACTTGTGCTGGTTTTTGCTGACCTCAACAATTGAGAATTCAGTGGTGGGATGGGTCACAACAGAGTCATGAAGCTATAACATGCTCCCTGCACTGTGCTTCAGTGGCAACACAGATCTGATTTATATTGATATGCTTCTTTCTGCAATAGATCTTCCTGCAGTGTACCTAGTGTGTCACCAGGTGATTTTCCACTCGGGTGCTGATAAGTATCAACCTACTTAGCTTCATGCCTGAATGATGTGTTTTCACATCTCTGTATGTGTTCCTCCGAGACCTGGTACACAATCCAGCAGACAGAGGTTATATAGCAAGACTCTTTTTGTACAGCCTTATGGAGAACAGAGAGCAGACAGCCTGTGTCTCCAGAACTGAGCTGATGGCTTCCCCCTTTCTGTCAAACAAATAAGAGTGAAAGATAAACCCATACAGCCCAATCCTAAATAATCTTAACCCATACAGCCCAATCCTAACTAAATCTTAACCCATACAGCCCAATCCTAACTAAATCCTAACTATACTGCATCTCAAGAAGGAATTTTGACGGCTGGAGTTGTCCTTAGAATAAGGGGACATTTGCCACCTTGACACTGAGAAAGTAGCAATGGGTCAGGTCAGATCTGCAGAAGTGATGTAGCTGGCACAAGTCCACATTGATCCATGTCAGGGGATCAGGCACGAGAAGGGATTAGTATACAATACACTGCCAATCTCACCCCCTTCCAGGCCCAATTTGCCCATCCAGCCTCCATCACCGCCCTCTCCTGACCACATTCTTCCCCTTCCCTGCTCTCTCCCAATTCTTGACGCAGATGTATAGAGTCTGATGGGTGTTTCTGTGGTTTCTTGCACCATGCCTGGAGGGCCACTGTGGGATATATGAAGCTGGACTAGATGGGCCTGATCCACTGGAGGTTCTTTTAAATTCTTATGTAAAGCACTTTATGGTGCTTTTGTGACAGTGCACACCAGCAGAATATGCATCTTACTGATGCTTCTCTCAGGTTTGGACCAAGCAAAGGCTTGACGAGCACCTGTCGGAGATGATCTAGGAGGATTTCCTGCTACAAGCAGGGGATTGGACTAGATGACCTACTGGGTCCCTTCCAACTCTAGGATTCTATATTAGTGTCCACTCTTGCTTAGGTTCTTTTTTCCAATTTCCAAGAGTGGGGAAATTGGTGGCAAACTTTGCTTAGTTTTTTTTAAATAGTGAGTACATTTAAGAGACACCAATGAATTCACCTTGGGCCTTGATACAAGAAATTTAGCCCTCTTTGTCCCAGTTAATATTTAAGGTAAATGTATGACAGGAATGTATTGTACATTTCCTACACGGCTGATACAATCTTGTTTGTACATTATTGGGCCTGCTGAAGATGTTGGGATCACATGGTCATCGAGGTCAGATTTTGAATCAACATCCTCTTATCTAATGGTGACTATTGCAAATATTTTAAAAAGAAACCTATGTGGGGTGTAATGGGCCTCTTTGACGCTAACTGTCTGGATGTACAAAACGTCCCAGAGAACCTAGATGGACCATGTCGTAAAACCTGTTCCTGGACTTTAACTAGAAGGACCACCAAATTTCTTTGGCAGTACATATCTATGCAGGTTACTCAAAAGTAAAAACAACTGCATTTGATAGGGCTTATTGCCAGGAACGTGTGCAGTCTGGTGATTTGTCTTGTTATCTGCTATATGTGTAGACATTGAGTGAGGGCTCTCTCTCTCTCTCTCTCCCTCTCTCTCTCTCTCTCTCAGGCACACACACACACACACACACACAAAGAGAGAGAGAGAGAGAGAGAGAGAGAGAGAGAGAGAGAGAGCGCAAAATCACCAATAGTATTAAGGATACAATCCCCAAGTCAAGCACTGTGCAAATCAAAAGCAGCTGTCACGAAGAGTGTTGTTATGAAGCAGTGTTAAAGGAGGCACTAAAATACCTTTACAATATAGGGGCATTTGCTTCCAACTATGCTTATGAGGTTTCATTTCCTGAACCTTGGAAGCATTCCAGAGTAGACTGAATAACCACACACCACAACACCCCAAGTTTATGGTAAAGTAAAAAAAAAAACACCTTGGAGTGCAAAATAATGCAAATAAATAATCACTTCCCAATAGTTTGTATGGTCTAGGAGGTAGGGAGGGATCTGCCTCCCAGTTGAAACAAAGCTTTTCTAAGCCACAGAGAAGTAGAGTGAGGTTGATTGATTGCCTGCTTGCCCCATTTCCATGGTAAGTAGGCTATTTTTAAACTTAAAGGGATGTTAATTTTTTTAATTTAATAGATCATTCTCATTCACATTGAATACACTTTGAGATTTTTCACCCTTCCTCGCAGGTGCAAAAATCTGCTGATAATATACCTGTTTGGTTGTTTTGCCTTGAATAATAAAAGGGGGAAAATCAAAGTGATGATGACCTACATGATGACCTACTAGGTCCCTTCCAACTTTATGATTCTATGAAAGTCTTATGATTTTTTTAAGAGGTGAAATAATTGGGCATTAGGGTAATATCTAACTTTCCAGCACTGGTAAAAATGGGGTATGCATGACATTGGGAAAAAGGGCAGTCACAGAGTTCTCCTCAAGGTAAAGGAGCATTTGTTCCCTTAATTTGGGGGCAAATTGTGGCTACGTTAGCACTGGAAAGTTGAAAAGAATTGGGTTCTCAAAATGCTTCTATCCATTGGAGAGCCCAACCCAAATTGTAAATCGAGGAGCAGCCGGTAATTAGTGGGATTTTCACAATACTGGTCAGCACTCCCTGTTTTGTCAACATCTTCCGCTATCTAGCGGGTTCTCAGCAGTGACAAATGGCAGAATGAAAACTCCGGCTGGGAGATCCCAACTTCTTTGCCCTCCTTTTCAATTCCCATAGCCCTATTGCTATCTGTACTTGCCTCACGAACAACGTCAGGAACAATAAACACAACCTGGTGCCAAACCCTTCAGTTGTAAGAGAAAGAGATAAGGAAACAGAGGCAAAAGCACAGCAAAAGGAATAGAAGTTCTTGTTAGGAAAGAGCTGGGGTTCTGCTCTGAAAAGAACAGCGGGAAGAAGGATGACATTTCATAAGTCAGTTGAGATACATTGGGTGCAATCCTAAAAAAAGCTTTCCTGTGAGTGAGCCCCATTGAACACAATGGGACTTACTTCTGAGTTGATGTGCTTAGGACTTTACAATATCATCACTAATATTTACACTATCATCACTAGTAGACAGTGAACACAATTTTGTTGGCTACAGTACTATCCCAACCCATGTGCACATCTACTTTGTCAATATACTGCAACTATATTCTATTTGGTTTTGTGGTCTCATTTGTGGAGATCAGGATAGTAACAGGAGTTGAAAATTTGGCCTCTCTTTGACTTGATGATTGGACCCATAGGGTGTTCTGTCCTTGCATTTCATACCTTACAATCCAGAGCATGTAGTAGACATTACATGCACCCATAGTTACTGCACCACCTAGTGAAAACCTATGAGAAATTCATAATGCAATCCAGAGTAAATTGTTCTTACACCGGAGCAAGGACTCCCCATAGTTACTCTGGATTGCGCCCATATTCTCTAACTATGAAGAGACTTAGGAGGGTTTGTGGGAGAGGAGGTTTGTGGAAAGGAGGGTTTGTGGGAGATGGATGCGCTTGTAGAGACAAGGCATGACTTACGTATCTGAATGGAAGCAAGATGACGAGGATGATCCCACTGAAGAACAGCACCATCAGCATTACAAAGAGCACACCTTGGCAAGAGGTGAAGTCAAACTGCAAAAGGGGGTGGAAAAGAGGGCATCGTAGTTGTATCAGTGTACATTAATACCTTATCACTGAGACCCATTTAAAAAAAATGGTACTCTTTTAGGACCCACCCTAATGAATGGCCTCAAGGCTTATAGGTTTAGATATGTTACTGTCAGTGCAATCCTAACACCTACTTAGGGTGACATGCCCCAGCACAAATCCTGTACTGGCCTGGGGGTGTCACAAAAGTGCCCCAAAGCACTTCTGCACCACTCTTGGAGGGTTACGCCAATGCACAGACATGGGTCGGCCACCCCACACCACTGCAGGAAGGGGGAGATAGGTGAGATGTGATATCCTAATTTGTTTAAGATTGTGCACTTCATCTGCCTCTACTCCCTGTCACTGATGGGGAAAAAAACATGCCAGATAAAGACACTCAAACATTTTTCTCCCTAAATTTACACAAACTTGCAAACTGCAGCTCAACTCTTTGCAATACAGTTAGCAGCTGATTTTTAAATAGTTTCAGGGTTTGAAGTTATCTGATCTTTCCATTTACCAGAAATAAGGTCATCACCCACCAAGTGGGTCCTGACTCACAGTCTGAGAAACACTGTATCACCTCTTGCGGTCTGAAATTGTAGCGTATAAGGACCCCCCATTTTGTTTGCTATTTGTAGAGCAAGTAGGCTTACTCTTCACAGATCACCATCAGAAACAAACCCTTAAAAGAACTTTACTCACCCTTGTCTGGAAGCTGAATATGGTGACTGAGAGGCATACCAGCGCTGTGATCCCCAGACACATAAGGACCGATTTGGTGTCATAATAGCTGCATATGGAATAATAACATGAACATTACATCTGTGATTAGATCCAAGGTAGGATTGGTGCAGACAATTCAATAAAGTGAATTTCAAAACATTTCATGGTTCCTTCGAAGGCAAAAGAGGATTTCCCCCCATAAAGCCAAATGAGCCTTTATATGACAAATGAAATTTCTCAGGGACTTTCTTAACATCCTTAGAAAATGGACAAATCAGTTTAGATATGTAATTCATTCACTATTAGTGTATGGTCAGATATAACGTTAGTTAAATAATTAAAGACTTCTGTGAGTCTTAAGGAAGAGGCTGCTGGCTGCATCTTTGGATGAGCCACTGTTCCAGCCTTGCCTCTTTTCAGCCAGAAGATACTCCTGGATCTGTGACTTGGGCAGAAAGCAGATTCATCTGCAGAAAACTATTACCATATATACTCGAGTATAAGCTGACCCGAGTATAAGCCGAGGCACCTAATTTTACCACAAAAAACTGGAAAAATTGACTCGAGTATAAGTCTAGGGTGGGAAATGCAGCAGGTACTGGTACTGGTCCTTTTCCTTGCAGCCTTTTTGGAACTCATAGGCTGCAATCCTAAGCACACTTTCCTGTGAGTAAGCCTCACTGAACTTAGTGGGGCTCACTTCAGAGTAGACATGGATAGGATAGGGTGACCAGATGTCAAACCCAAAATTCCTGAACCCCAAGGCCAAAATTCCTACCCCCAGGCCAAAAATCCTACCTGCTTAAAAAATTGCCAAAAATGTATTTTTTTTATTTTTATAGTTTTTGGTTTTTGGCCATAATGTTTGATAGAAAGGAGATATCTCAAAACTGATTTTTGCATTGGATTCTGCTCTTCAATACAAATCCAACGGTATGTGACACAATGGGGTTTGATCCCGCCACTTTTCAGTTCACCCGAGTATAAGCTGAGGGAGCTTTTTGGGCCCATTTTTATACCCGGTTTATACTCGAGTATATATGGTACTCATACACACTCCAAAAGAAACTTTTTTAAGATGTAACAGCAAAGGATATTTGTGTCTTTATTTGACTCCAATCCATGGCCCATCAAGGCCTGTTTCTTGATTTTGATTGACAGCAGTTCCACAAGATGTCATATTTGTGCTACCTGAGATTTCTTTGGTGGAGATGCCAAGTTCTGAACCTGACACATCTATGGGACATGTACCACTGAGCAATAATCTTCCTCCTCAATGGCAGAAGGACAGCACCTCAGGCTACAAGATGATACCATGCAAGAGAATGGCATCACCATCACACTCCTGTTGTGGCTTTCCAAAAGGCATCTAATTGACAATCGCTGGGGATAGAGAGCTGATCATTTGTGCCCAATAATAATAAGATTATTGCTGGGCAGTGTAGGTGTCCCATGTCCAGCCCTGGCAGCAGCTGTCACAAATGTTCCGTAAGGCATATCATGGCTGATGGGAGAAGAACCATGTTGGGGGGGAGGCAGCATCAGTCTCTGTAGGGCCACCCACAGGTTAGTATCTGCATGTTGTTTACCCCCACCTCAGGATTGGTACATTAATGCCTTCCAACATTTCTGTGACACCCGCAGGCCACCACAGAACTTGTGCTTGGATTTATGCCAGCCTAACTGGGGATTAGGATAGCCTAACTATGATGCTTGTGTTATATGCAGACACCCCAATCCTTAATAGGCTTCTGTCAAAGTAAATCCCACTGATTTCAATGGGACATGGTTTCACAAATATCAAAACAATGTGGGTGGTGCAAGTGGCTAAGATACTGTGCCTGTTAACCAGCAGGCCAGGGTTCGAGACCCGGATCGGCCACACAAGACAGGGTGAGCTCCTGTCCTTAGCCCAGCTCTGCAACGCCAGCTGGATCCAATCGTATTGGCTCTGCCTTTCCATTGGACTAATTCAGTGGCGTGGAGAGGGGGGGATTTGCTGCTTGGGTAACAGCCTATCCTCCATAACAATCCAACCCAGGCTTTCGTGCTTCGCATGCAGCGTACACAGCGCCCAGCATGATACCATAGTCTTTCAAGACTGACAGAGTTCTGCTTAGGATTGCAGCCACAATTACATTTTGCTTTCATTTTGAAAATGAAATCAACATTCTTAATAATAATAACAATTATTTTTATTTCATTTTGTTACAACACCAGAAAAGCCTGCTTGTAACCGCCCTGATTTTTACTGCTCTACTCTGTTCCCTCGGATTCTATGGCCAAGTAATGGCTTTATTTATTGCTTTTATTGCATTCATTACCCTTCCACTGGCCGGCCATCTAATCAACATGAAACAATGGAAATCTGTGATGCTTTTGTGCAGGGTTTTGTTACTGCAGAAACAAAGGCAGGGTTGTGTAAGGCCTGCAACACAGAACGCTGGTGATGGAAGTTTTTCCCACCTCAGGCTGCATTGAGGCTCCCCGTGAATTGCATCTAGCCCCCTAGGTCGGGATTTGGACACCTAGTATCTCCAAGGCAAGAAGCCACAGGGGCTTAAAGCTTCCCTGCAGGCGGCGCATGGAATTGCATTCTGCTAAAATGTCACATCAAAACGCTGAAGTACCTTTCTGCTAACCCTCCTCACTATAGCCCACTCCTTTCCCCTTGGAAACAGTTAAGTTCAGGGAAAGCATGATGGGGCATAGATTGGTGTAAGGTAGGGTTGCCATATGTCTCAGAAAACTGGGGCAGTCCTGGTTTTCAGGGATTGCGTTCACATACTGTCAAGCTTGATGGGGGTCCTGTCCTGGTGGTTACTAATGGGACATAGAACCTGTTGTTAATTTAGGTTAGTAGGACATAGAACCTGTTGAGAATTTATTTGAATCCCACCACTGGAGAGAATTATAACCCTAGTCTGTGGTTATCCAACCAGTGACAAACATCTAGACCAATAGTTCCCAAATTGGTTAGCACCAGGACCCACCCATATGAAAAATGATACTCTTATGATACCCACCTAGTTTTATGAGATAAAAAAGGTTTTTCCTTAGCAGCTCAGGTCTCTGTTTTTATCTTTTACTATGGTTGTGGGCTGCCTTCTGGAAATGGTGTTCCTCACAACTGTAACAACTGGAGCACCCCTCTAAGGGAGCTGCCCAGGTGCTGCCCCCCTGCCTGCTGCATCCCCTTGGAGGCATTCTAAGGTCCAGAGAGACCATATGTGGCCTTCCCAACCCTCAGATAGCCTTCTGGAACCCAAAAAACATCATCTCCAGTTTTCAGCCAAAAATTGGAAGCAATAATTTTGGGCTCCCAAAAAGATAAGAGGAAGGCACACTCACTTCTTCGTGAGTAATGTCCACGTGTAGCTCAGTTGCAGTTTCCACAGGGCTTTGTGCATTTTCTTTGTCAGGATGGAAAGGGGCACTTCCCTCTTGAGTGTTTTTGGGGACTTGTGTTCATTAAATTAGTACCATTCTTATGGTGTTGCATTCTTCTCAGCCTAGACTGAGGCATAGGTGCCTATGTGTGAGTACCGTATTTTTCAGGGCATAAGTAGCCCCAGCGTATAGTTCGCACCTAGATTTAAAGGAGGAAAACAGAGAAAAAATATTTTCCTCCTTTAAACCTAGGTGAGGTGTGCCCTGTGTTGAGGCTCCCCCTCTGACTATTCCACCACCCCCTTTTCAGGGAATTCCCTACCTGCACTTTCCAGGTTCCTGAAAAGGGGACCTGAGTGTAGGGGGTACAGAGGGCTGGGTGGGAGCAGAGGGCTGAGCGCTACTTAGTCCATTTACCCCCAAACCCAGAGTAACTACGGGAGCACGTAAGAGTCTTTACATACACCCTAGTTACTGCACCACCTAGTGAAAACCTATGGAAAATTCATATTGGAATCCAGAGTACGTTGTTCTTACACCAGAGCAGGGACTCCCTGTAGTTACTCTGGATTTTGCTCTTAGTGAGGGCTGCTTAGTCCATTTTCCTCCTCTTCTTCCCCCTCTTCATCCATAGCTATTAGATTCCTTTTTGATCCTTGCACCAATGTCTCCTTCCAGGAATCAAGCAATCTCTCTACTTAGAATCCTGCTCTGTCTCTTATAGGAAAATCCTGCTCCCCCTCCCTCCAGAGAGCTTCTTGGGCTTTTTATCTGTCCTTGCCAACTTCAAAGAGCTACTTACAAATATACTAAGGATGCCTCCTCGTACCCCTAGTGCCAGAGTCTTTTCTAATTGATGGCTTTTTGGGAGAACTAGATAGCAAACCGTTCTACCTTCAATGACCATAAATCTAGGCTTTAACTACTTTACAGCATTGGAATGAGAACTCCCCGCCAACTCCAGGGCATAGGTACCATCATTTTAACCCATTTTGGGGGGTTAAAAAGTGCGACCTATACCCAGAAAAATACAGTAAATGTGTGCGTGGCTCAGTTTCAATTTCCATATGGTTCAATATATTTTTCTAGGCAACCATCAGCTTGACCGTTTAAATAATCAGGTCGTGACCCAGTAGTGGGTCTCAATCCACAGTTTAGGAAATATTGATTGACCCTTTATTTTACCAACTTGCTGACTAAGATGTCCAAAGAACCTTTTCAGGTGCCTTACTGATATCAGGATACATCCACCGTTATAAAGTTGAGCCTAATGTTCTTTCTTGAGGACATCTGATTCAGGGTCAAAAAAGGTATCCCCAAATTATTCTGGCTCACCCATTATTGTGGGGATACTTGTTCCAGTTAGCAACTGGTGACACCAACATTGTCCAATTAAGGCTGCAATCCTAAACACAGTTTCCTGGGAGTAGGCCCAATTGAATACAATAGGACTAACTTCTGAATAGACATGCTTAGGATTGCACTGTTTGTCTCATTGGAAAAGTGCTATGAGACAATGAAGCTGTGATCTAAGGGGGTGTGCTCAGTGGAAAAAATGGCATCAATCAAGAAACACTGCCTGTGGTAAGTTCACTCAGCTTGTACCTCATTCCAACTCCTGCTCTCAACATCTCCAAAATACTCCCTATTTTTGGGCCTTGCTAGCATTTAGAAGGATTCCATGTTAGAAGGAAACTGGTTTTCTTAGCTGCCTTGTAATGGTTCTAATCTGGATCAAAATATCGACTTACCTGATCACACAACCTTTCAACAGATCCCAAATTATGACAATGTACTGAGTTCTGATTGCAATTTTTTTCTTTGAAATTAGGAAAGAGACTTTAATAAAGTGTAAAACAGGGTGGGCTTCAGGGGGTTCTCACAGGTTCTAGAGAACTCTTTGCTAATAAGTGCCTGGTTCTGAGAACCAGTTACTAATGGGACATAGAAACTGTTGTTAATTTATCTGAATCCTACCACTGGATATTACTATTTAGTATGTGTTGATAGGAAACACAGAAAGCTTCTCCATCAATGGAACAACTTGCCAGCTAGATTAAATAAAAGTTATCCTTCTCCTAATATTTATTGGCAAATAGTATGAGTGTTTCCATATCTACAGGCATTGTGTTAAAATTAAACCCCATTTGAGCAAAGGTGGCTGATAATATCCTGTTATCAACAACAGACTTCCTCTGCTATCAGAACAGTCTCTGTCTGGGTCACAGACAATTAGGAGGCATAAATCTCAATGAACCTAGAAATTAATTGTGAGATACATGATGGGTTTGTTTTTAATTTGTTTATTTGGTCTTCGAGGAGGAGCAAACAGATTTTGACAGTCAGAGGAAAGGTTAGAGAAGAGTCTCAGACAGGAGGGACTAATTGGGAAAGAAGAAATACAAACATAGCTGAAGCTGTTCAAGGAATGACCTACCTGGAGAGCATCCCAGTCAGATAAGCCATAGACAGAGTCTGTGGAGATAAATATATTTATTGTTACTGGAACCAGGAAGAATGAGACACAGCTGTTTTAAAAACAAATGTCTTGCTACCTGAAGACTTAACAAATTCCAGCATACACTTTACTACTATGTTAAGGGCAAGTTATCTGAACTAGGCAGATCTGTACAACTTCATTGCTACCACAAACCTATTTTTTTACATTTTTTAAACAACTCATTCCAATCCATGTTTACTCTTGAGATACCCTACAATGCAGAGTAACTATGGGAGCACGTAAGAGACAATAAGTGCACCTGCAGTTACAGCACCACCTAGTGAAAACTTATGGGAAATTCATATAGCAGTCAAGAGTAAATTGTTTTACCGGAGCAAGGATTCCCCATAGTTACTCTGGATTGTGCCCTAAGTCACTGAAAGCCAATGAAACTTAGTGATCTGTTCTATCCAACTATCCTATCCAACCTATCCAAGCACTGGTGCAGCTGTGCCAACCAGGCATTTACTGCCTCCTGCAGTGGAAATGCAATGATGGAGGTCTCCTCTACGGAAGGGAACATTTTTTCCCTTACATTGGGGCTGCATTGATGTTAGATAGTTGGATAGGCTTCAGCCTGGCAAGTGCTCATAGGATTGCAGCCTGATGGCCCAATTCTAAGATCTTGCAAAGCTGGAACACTAGTTCCCACAGGTAATGTCCTTTATAGCCAGTGACTGCAGAAAGGTTTAATCCAGTGAACATCTGAAAGCTCATTTCATCTTGATCTGTGTATGAATTTAATTTTCCAATCCAGAGTGAGAGGCCAATCCTATCCAGCTTTCCTGCACTACTGTAGCCGTTCAGACAGGGCTTGCAATGTATCCCTTGATGGGTGGAAAATCAAGGTAAGGGAACATTGCATTGCAACTGCATCAGGATTGGAAAATTGGATAGGTTTGGTTCCTGTGTGACTTGTATCACTGCACATGGTTCTCCTACATCTTGCAGACTGGAGGAAGAGAATGGCCTTCATAGGCAATGACAGCCTTTGCCTTTAGGAGTTGGATGATTGCAAAACCACCTTGCACCTTCCAGCAATGTTGCTAGAGCTACTGGTAAGGTATGGAGGTGAGTGAGGGAGAGGGAATAGAGCAACACATCAGGGTTTACCTGCTCCATCTCTTGGGGCTGTTGTGACTTGTTCAACCAGTTGCAACTGGTTGCTGCATTTGTGTAACCCTCCACTGCTCTTGGTCAGGAGCTGCTAAAATAGCTCCCATGACCCATGTAGCAAAATATATATCACAAAACTGCACATATAGATGGGGCTTGCCATTGCTAAAAAGGGGATCAGCATGGTGCCCAGTAGTCATGTCAAAGGAGTCAAACAAAGGAGTTTGACATTTCCACAGGCTTGTTGATCAAACCCTCATATTTTGAACTAAAAATGTGTTAATTTCCTTTGAGGTTTCAGAGAAGGCCCAGATGCAAACGAGTACAGGGCTCCTATTGGGTAGGAGAGGGAATTTTAGCAAGTGCAGTTTTTCTCTCCTTTGCATGACAAGCTGCAAGCTCCCAACATTTCTCTTCTGTATAATGATCAAAAGCACAGCAGCTTTCTCCTCTATATGATATGATCACCTTGTTTGGTGCAACTCCTATATTACAGAGTCCATTCTATCAGCACACCCTTTTCCTATCAGCCAGTAGGAAGAATCGGATGGCATTCCCTGGCTTGATGAACATCATGGTTCCTATAAAATTCCCATTGGTTAGAAGAAGCAGAGCGCCGAGTGTATTACTTACAAAGATGCTCAGCAGGATCAGGTTCCATGGGAAGTACCTCCTGGGAATTAAGTGAAAGGCAGCCAAGTTAGTAATGTTGTCCAAAGAGTATAATCAGTGGGAGGAAAATTGCATAACATGGTTGCATAACAGCATAATTAACAAGCAGCACAGCACTTGGAGCAGTAGGGCAACAGCATGTTAATTCTGCTGGGTAACTACAGTTAATGGCTTCCAAAGGGGCGACTGCAATAGGTTGTTGCTGCGAAAACAACAGAACCTAGTGGCACATTAATAAAGACTAACAGATTTATTGTCGCAGAAGCTTTTGTTGCCTTTTGGATTGGGGGCGGGTGTACATTCACCAAATGGACTGTAATCCACTATACAGGTGTGATGCAATGAACGTGCATCACCTTTAAGGTGCCACAAGACTTTTCTTCAGCTCACAAGATTTTCTGGTTATTGGAGCACAGCTGCTTCTCCCATTGATCCAATGTGAATTATGGTATGGTTACTCCTGTTTTCCAGCTCTGTTGGTTTAACTTTAAGAGTGGTTTGATATGCAGAATTGTCCAGGGTACCACATGTTCCCTTTTTCCAGGACATGTCCTCTTTTAAGCCTTGTGCATGAGCAGTGCTTTTCTGAAGCTGGTTGGCTTCAGAAGCAACACTGCGCAGGAGCTAACTTTGCAGCATGTACAGTGTCCCGGGGAGGCGCAGGGGTGGATTGCCCCTGAGTACAGTATATATGTGATTTGAATCAAGCTCAATGGGTGAAAATGTCTCCTCTGCCTTCCTCATCCTCTCTACAATAACATTAGAGACGTGGGTGAATTTCACCAAGCCCCTGTTTGGAGATGGGCCATCAGGTAAGAGGAAGGCTCAAAAGGACTCCAACCATCAAACAAATTTGAGGAAAACTTCCAACAAAGGACTAACATGAGATGAGAGCAGACAAGGTTTCAAGATATTAGAGGTCCCTTCATCAAACTGAACAGATAAGTATTTACCTGGTGGGTAGTAGAGAACATTTGCACATCAAGTGTCCTGTGCACTGAAAGTAACATCATTTGTACATCAAGTGTCCTGTGCACTGAAAGCAACATCTTACCTAGGTCCAGAGCAGCAGGCCAGGATCAAATAGGTAACAAAGAAAACCGCACTGTGGAGAAACAAAATGAGAGAGAGAGAGAGAGAGAGAGAGAGAGAGAGAGAGAGAGAGTCAGCCAAGCAAAACTGTGCCCTTTGTTGTTGTGAGTCAAAGAATCTTGTCCTTTCTCCAGAGATCTTAGGAACAAATGCTGGATAAACACCTAACAAAAAGTTCTGAACTTCCCACCACAATTTAATAGTGACCCAGAACCAGAACCCAGGATGGAGCTATGTGGAGAAAATAGGGTTGGGCTATGCAAATTGGTGCTTCGATTATAGGGGGCACCAGACACTGGTGACAGCTAGTGACAGCGCTCATAGCTGTCACAAAAGCCTTCATTGCCATAGAAGGCTTCAATTAGAGATATTTTTTAGAAAGGAAATATCATTAAAACTGGAAATGGGTATTGGGAATTTCATAATCGATGCACCTTCAACCTTTTCTCCCTTAACTTAAAAGAAGAGGGCTTGATCACTCAGAGGCTGGGGTTGCCAGAGTCAGGGATCATGTTTTAGTCCCCACCTCACTTGTATTGCTAACAGCATCCATTTATTTCCCCCCATGTAAATACCGTAAGTAAATGATTGTGCAGAAGCACTTTGATGACAAGTCATGCGTTGTAATTAGGGGTGGCACCAAAGGTTTAAGCTGGAGAAAATCTGAAAGAATTCTGAAGATATGATGTCAACAAAATCTTTGTAGAAAAAGCCACCAGATCCACCTGCATTAGATCAAGTTTTGGTATTTAATTTGTCATCCTTTCTGGCTCAAACTGTTATTTTTCTTGTCAGTCCCAAAATTGCACATGGACTGCAATTTCCCTCCCTGTTATCAGCCACACAAGTGCACTGACCTCCTAGCAGGACCTTCAAGAACAATGCAGTAAAAAATATTTTTACTGCAGCTAGACTTGTATTTGCACAAAATTGGAAAAAAGAAATGATACCAAACATAGAGATGGAAAAAGAAAATTTATGAAATTGTCGAGACGGATATTCTGACAGAAAGACTGAAAGATGGAGATGTTGAGGAAATTTAAAAAAAAAAAAATTTGGAAGCCATTCTGTGTATAGTTGACATTGTTAATAGTATAGTGAAGAGAATATGTTGTTATGTTAGGTAAGATGATAGGCGTTATAATGATTTTAATGGCAAAAAGATAGAAACTGATTAATTAGATGTATGTAAAGTAGTATTAAGAGAATGTAAAATAGGTGTTGTGCCTGGAGAATCTTATGTGTATTCCTGTGTATACATATCCCTATTGCTGTATATCCAATATCCCTTTTCTTGTATTGAAAATAAATAAAAACAGCTAATTAGAAAAGAACAATGCAGAATTGCAACGAGGAATATGTGTGTTAAAGGGTTTGTTGTGAATTGATCATCATATACCATGAGCATTAGATAAGAATTAATATGGTATATTATCTGTTGTTAACTGGTAGGTTATTAAGTGACATGGGCCTGTATTGGCATCCCTGGACTTTTACATACTTTATCTTTTTTCCAATCAAAATCATTTCATCCTACTATAATTGGACAACAACCTCCATATCATGTATCCTAAGCCTTTTATCCCAGTCCTAACCCTGACCCTACCTTTAAAAAGTGCATTTAATATAAATATGCATATATTGGAATATATATATATATATATATAAGTATACCTGGGACACAAGAAGAATGGAAGCAATGTACTACCAGGCATCTTTGTCTATTCCCGGGGAAAACCCTATGAGCAAAAGAATGTGACCCCTAAGAGAACATTAGCACATCCCTGTCACAATTTGATGAATCGTCAACTGTCATGCTAACCAGTTGTCTGCTGTCACTTGCAGGCTGGAACTCTTTGAGTTGAGGGTCTCCACAAGGCCAACAGTTTTCCTTATTCTCCTCTGACCACTGCAGTTCCAGCTGTACCAAACTAGATGCTTATGACTGGGACATGGTTGTTGCACACACAACGGTCCAGTCACTGTACAACTCTTACCAAATTGGAATGTGATCACCAAACTGTTCAGATTTACTTTGGAATATTTATTAGGGTGGTGTGGGTGGCTGTGGGTGGCGCAAGTGGCTAAGACAGTGTGCCTGTTAACCAGCAGGCTAGGGTTCGATTCCCGGGTCGGCTCCACAAGACAGGGTGAGCTCCTGTCCTTAGCCCAGCTCTGCAACGCCAACTGGATCCAATCGTATCGGCTCTGCCTTTCCATTGGACTAATTCAGTGGCGTGGAGAGGGGGGATTTGCTGCTTGGGTAACAGCATATCCTCCATAACCATCCAACCCAGGCTTTCGTGCTTCGCATGCAGCGTATGCAGCACTGAGCACGATACCATAGTCTTTCAAGACTGACGGAGGCCTGCTTTGCTTTTGATTTATTAGCAGGTAACCTAGCAGTAAACTCTTTTAAAAATAAATCCTCGCTTGTTTCAAAATGCCTATCTTTTTATTTGAGCCACAAATTAATCCCAGCTTTTGCTGATGAAGTAGCTGCAGATGATGTGTGTGATCTTTGGGCAAAAAGTGTGGAGATCTAGCAGTGGCACTCATCCTGCCTGTCAACAAACTGAATCCCTGCTCTGCTTTAGACAGTCATCCCAAACATACTTTCCCTGAGAAGTAGGGAAGAATAATGTCTGTCATCCTGAGCTCCATGGAAGAAAGGTGGCACAGTATCAATGCACTGAAAAATGTAGTGTCATCACATGGATGAAAGCCAGAATGCAAAGCAGGTGGAGCTCTAAGGCCTTTGGATTCCAGTTGAAAATATCAACAAATTATCACTATAAAATAATAGGTGGCAGGAATCTAAAGGAAGCAAACTGATGTGATTTCAGCCACGTAGGGATCAATCCTAGCCAATTTAGGCCAGTTTAATTCATGTGGCATATTTTCCTGCAGCGGTATGCAGAGGTTGGGATATGCCTATGCAGTGGCCTGACTCTCCAGCCGTGGGCAGAAGTGCCTTACGACACTTGTGACACCCCAGGTCAATACAGTACTTATGCCGAGGCTTATGCCGGCCTAACTTGAGATTAGGATTGCAGCCTAACTGTTATAGTGAGGACAAGACCAGGTATCAAAATAAACACTGATAAATACACAAGGCCTCCAAGAGAAATTTTTTAAGGCGGTACAAAACCCATTTGGGCTCCCTAAGACTTGCAAAATTATTTTGAAATAAAAAAATTGAGGTTAATTAATGTGCAACAAACTTCAAGAAGTGCTCATTTATTGATCATATAAAACATGTTAAAACGTACCGGTATTCAAGTACAGTGGCGCCTTACATAACAAATTAATTCGTTTTGGAGGCATGTTTGTTACGTGAAATGTTCTTTACATGAAGCAGATTTTCCCAAACTCAGATGATTGGTTACACAAAACAAAAAATATTCCTACAAAAATATTAACTAGATGTAAAAATGATGACAAAACACTGGAATTGAATTCAAAACATGCATTTAATGTGCATGATCCTGTGAAGTCTGCATAGGCTGCAGTCCTAAAGACACTTTCCTGGGAGTGAGACCCATTTAACACAATGGGGCTTACTTCTGGGTAGACATGGTTAGGAGGCTGCAATCCAAGACACTTTCCTAGTGTCTCCCCACTTCCTCCTTCACTTCATCCTGAGCCTCTCTCTCCCATACTCCCTTCTGGCTATGTTATGTGAAACATACTTTACGTGAGGCATTTGTTACGTGAGACGCCACTGTAATATGACAATATAAAATACTAAAATCTTATCAAGGAAAAAATTAGAAAAAATTTAACTATTCAATAAGTGCTTTTCTTGCTTTCTTAAGTGCAAAATTTCTAATCACGCTATCGAAATCAACTTGTCTGGCAACGCTAGACTCAATGCTTAGTCTTGCTAGGTCAACAAGTCGAGTTTATGACATAGTAGACCGCAAATAATTTAAGCTTACTGAAAGATCTTTCAGCAGATGCTACTGTAGCTGGAATTGTCAACAATATATATGTATATGTGTGTATGTATATGTGTGTGTGCACATATACCATATTAATTTGTTAGTAACAAACACTCAAATGGTCCTTGAGTCATGGGCCCCTCTGTAGCTCTTGGGCCCCGGAACAATGTACCTGCTGGACCCCCCTCTCATAGGCCCTGTAAACACAAGGTGAGGCCTTGTTGAATGCAGTTCAAGGGTGGATCTAGCCCTTAGGCACTGCCAGAAGATTCATGATGCATAAAAATTGTAAGAACAAAATCATATAGGGATGTCCAGGGAAAGTTCCACAAAATCAATCAATCTATTAAATGAAGGGGAGAATGATTTAATGACTCCAATGATCTGATTCAAGGAGACAGTCGTCCTTGGAGTTTCTGAAAACTTCCACAAGTATTTTTCCACAATCTATTGGACTGTATCAATTGACTGCTCACCCTACTATTACATTTTGCCTGGTGGAAAGTCAGGTTTCAATTATGTGTGCAAGAGTTAAGCTGCTGTACACTGTGAGGCTGGGGGGTAACAACCCGGAAACATCACCTGTAGGTCCTGTATCAAATTCCATATCATAAGCACAGCTCTCGGCAATCTCTAAAGCAGTGATTGTCAGCTTTAAAAATCTCTCAGCACACTAACAAGGTACTAGGTATGTCATCATGTTTCCATCAAACAATCCCAGTTTGCAAGACCTGGTTAAGAGGATCAATAGAATATACCTAGTGCATGTATATTAGGCATTCCCCCCCCCCCCAAAAAAAAAGCTGAAAATAAAAAAAGAGCTGATTCCAGTGAATTTGGATGGATATGAATTTCAACTAAAGTGATTTTGGCTGCAAACCTAGACACATTTATAAGCCTATTGAACACCATCGACGTCCTACTGAGAGGACATGCCTAGGGTGGTGCCGTTAATCTAGAATATGCTCCTATGCACATGTGACTCATTCCTGCTGCATTCACTGTGTGACAAGCATGCCTGCCTGAACCAATCCATATGTCATGCAGCTGTATTTCTATCCCCTGGATGAGAACTCATCCATGTGTAGAGGAGAGTCATGGTACACAATAGGAATAACAAATTCTTACTCACCTCCTGTTAATTCAGTCCCTTCAAAATGTTTCACGTGTGTAAATCTCAATAAGCTGTGGGTTTCGAAGGCTGCTACCCACACCCTATTAATCCTAGGAATGACATTTGTGCATTTTATTCCTTTAAGTAAAGTGAGGGCACAATCCTCACTTGCGCTGGAACAGAAAGGTCAGTGTTCCTGCCACTGTATTGGGCAGCCAGTAGCTTGCTCCACAGCAAGGAGAAACTTTTCCTCTTTCCCTTCTTAATGAAAACTTTCATTAAAACTTAATGAAAACAGCAGCTAAAGGTCTTCCCATTGCTCCAAAAGGAGAGAAATTATTCCATTAATGGACAATGATGATTTAGAAGACTATGTTGGCTTTGTGTCTCTCACATAGGGCGCAATCCAGAATATCTATGGGGAGTCCTTGCTCCGACATAAGAACAATTTACTCTGGATTGCAATATGAATTTCCCATAGGTTTTCTACTAGGTGGTGCCGTAACTACGTTGATGTAAATGTCTCTTACTTGCTCCCATAGTTACTCTGGATTGTAGGGATAGTCAAATTTGTTTGGCTACATTGTATTATGGCACCATTTCAATGTGATCCCCCCACTGGTTGAGATCGCTCAAGTGACTATTCCCAGAAAATCCCTCTATGAAGCAATTCCTCTATGAAATAATGAAGCAGCAGCAAACCAGGGACACAGTATACTGAACAGATAGTGATTAAGGTGAACAGTCATGTGCTTGAGGGGAAGGAATGAGGATAATATTTCCCCAAATACTATTTTCATTAATGGAAAACCCAATGATCTCAGTGGGCCTGCATATTTCAGAGTAAATGTAAAAAAGCAGTGCGGATAAACATTTTATGCAGGACTTTGGGAGCTATAGCACTGATGTTTTAACTTAACATGCTGGACTGTTCCTGAGGTGACATCAGTACTTACTAGGAAGCCCAGTACCACATTGGATTTGCCTGGATATATCCTTTGACGGGTTCACTGCAGGGAAAAAAGAGAAAGATGAGGTACATGACAGCAATTCCAATATGTTGCACAAAATAAAGAAAACTCAGTGGAGCCACTGACCCGATATCTCAGTGGTCAATGTCTTTCGAAGTGTCATTTAAGTTTAAGTTTTACTATCTAGGCTATCTTTTGTTCCTGCTCAAGGAGACACTGAGGCAACTTAGAATAACTGAAAACAATTTTAAAACAATTGAAACCACACTGACAAAACACACAAAAATTCACAACAGTCTATAAAAATACAGATGAGAGATACAACTCGGACAAGAGAACAAAAAAAGCCTTAAATACCCTCACAAAAATGGGAGAGTCTGAGGTCTAAGCAGACATCTGAAGGGACGTAGCTTTCCATAGCTGTGGAGATGCCCACTGAGAAGTCTCCAAGAAAATGTTAATTTGGGCCTAAAGTACATGAACTGAAATATATGCTAGAAGAAACTTATATTTCCCTTCTGGCTACATAACTGCTAAGGATGGACATGCTGTCTTTCAAGAAAACACGTTATACTTCTCATTTAGGAGCCATTTAGGGTTACTGTTGGAAGCCATTCTGAATTCAACTCATGTATGAAATGATGAAATTAGGAAAGCAAACGTCTAGGCATGTGAGGGACACTCTGCCACATGACCCTCTGAGGCATCGTCTGTGTAAGTGGTTCACAGATCAGAATTCATATGAGGTCAATCATTGTCTACAGAGAAGCTTCCAGACACCAAGCATTGCTTGTGGAAACAGGAGGAACATTATTCAGTCTCACAGACCATCAGATCAGGCAGAGAGTGCTTCATCATCAGCCTAATGCTATTGATTTCTTCGTCATATTCTACTCCAGGGAAATGGCTGTTGGCGTCAGAGGCCGTTGATTAAATGGCCTGAAAAGTCTCAAGTGATGCCAATTCATTATTGATGCCAAATGCAATTTGATCCAGGTGATCTTTCGCAACAAGCCTCCCTGCTTCAAGCCAACAAGTGCTGGACACAGCCATATAAACTAAGGGTGTGCAGATGTGCTGGGAAAGACTCACGTCCATTCCCAAAACAAAGGGATAAATCAACTGACATAAAAGAGTCCGGGATAAAATAACACAGTGCTAGCTGAGCACTTTCACAAAGGACCAATGGCCATTTTTTGTCTCCAATCACTTTCTTTCTTCTACATCTAATGCAAGAAGAAGCTATATTCTTAACCCTGGAGGTGACTCACAAAAATGTACCTGTCGAACAGAAGTTGCTCAGAATTTTACCAACAGCAAAATTTGAGGTCTATCTGAATTTTTCTCATTGATCAAAATATCTCAGGCATTTTGAGGGATGTTACAACAGTCTTCAACCTTCCCTAGCATGGTTTGCTATCATTTTAACACCTCAGTTTTAACACAACAGCTGTACACATGGAGAAGCACTGAAGCCGGTCAGTTAAACGAGAGCCCATGTAATTCATCTTTAGAAATTAATCTTTAGATATGTATTCCTCTTCAGATATGTATTCATAAGCACGGGGCGGGGGGAACTGTAGAATAGTGATGGAATAGCAATAACACTAGAAGCATTAAGAACCCATAACACGGAATTGGTTGTTGTTCCAGAGACTGACCAGAAGGTGAAGAGAGCCACAATGCCGATTGTAACAAGCAGCTGGAGCAAGATGATGGCATAAACCTGGAAACAGGAAAGCAGAATAAATATCAGAATACAAATGCTTCTAACCAAAATCTGACCAACATCCTCCTTGTGGAATATGTTTGCATGCTCCAATAGCACCCACACAATATTCTTCCCCATATGCAATGTGTGCAATAACGTGTGTTATTCATTCCATGAGCCGTATAGCTCTCAATATGACAGGGGTGTGTGTGTGTGTGAGAGAGAGAGAGACAGAGACAGAGAGAGAGGGGGGGGGAGATAGGGTGGGTAGGATTCTATTCTGAGAAATTACCTAGCACCTGTTCGGAGTTATTACCTTCCTGATGAAGACTCTGCGTACGTTCTGGTCATCCCAGCTGAAAGTTGTGAGAATCTCAGTGTCACCACTGCCATAGTTAGGACTGGTACCTGGAAGTTTGGGAAGCAAGACACATTAAGTTTTATCCTGTGCCTTCCTCGGAGTCAAGTGGGGTATACTGTACGTCTTTAAAGCTGTGATCTTAAGGGGCAAGCCCCACTGAGCAAAGTCGGACTTATTTCTGAATAGACACTCAGAGTAAAGTAGATAGTGTCACCGAGGCAATGAATATGAATTTGGACAAACTTCAGAAGTACGTGGAGGATAGAGTGGCCTGGTGTGCTGCAGTCCATGGGGTCACAAAGAGTCTGACACAACTTAATGACTAAACAACAAGTCCCACATAGACTGTGCTTGAAGTCAGCACAAAAAATAGTCATGTAAATTATGTAATTCTAAAGCCACATCACACAAATGCAGAAATTGGCGTTTGCTGTAGAATTCTGCTGTCTCATGGTATTTCACGACAGTAAACCTTATGGCCTATATCCTAAAGTGAAATTAAGCCCCTTGCTCCCGAGCAGTTAAGATGACTTTCCATAAGATAACACTAGAGGGTGACGTAACCGCGTGGACCCGTAACTGCTATGGATTTTGTCCTATGACTCATTACTTGTACTACTAGTAGAGAAAACAGCCATTTTAGAGCCAAATTATTATTTGGGGAGTTATTTTTGGTAGAAAAATGGAGTGTGGTGGGGAGTGTTAACCCCGCTTCCTACACATGACAGGGCTGATCTATATCAATACGCTTGTTGCTTTTGGACAAAAAAAATATATCTTGTTTAAGCCCATCTGTTTACAAAAAAGTAACATAACCCAGTTTGACCCTCATCCTCAGTGTAGTAAATACAAAACATTAGAGTCTTATGTACAAAGACAAGAAAAGAGTCTTAGGGTGCAATCCCGAGTAACTGTGGGGAGTCCTTCCTCCAACATAAGAACAATTTACTCTGGATTGCAATATGAATTTCCAATAGGTTTTCACTAGATGGTGCTGTAACTACATCAACGTAAATGTCTCTTATGTGTTCCCATAGTTACTCTGGACTGTAGGGTTAAACTGCAATCCTAAAGACACTTTCCTGGGAGTAAGGAAAACTTTTCCCATTGAAAACAACGGGACTTACTTTTGAGTAGACATAGTTAGGATTGTGCTCTTAGTATTTCCTCTAAAAGGAAGGGTTGAGTGACCTACATAAGTCTTTGAACTTCTCCATAGTGGAGAAATTGTTTTTAAATCCTAACACATGCAATTTTGCACAGTTTAAACTGGATAAACTTGACACTGCATCACAGAGTGTTTTTTTTTTTTTTTTGCATTTTGTTTTGGTTGATGTTAGCACAGACCAGCAGAAACAAGTGAAACAGTACACTTGTACATCAATTTGAAGACATACTGACATTGATTGAGGTGGCAGTGGAGGCACAATTGTAAATCTAGCCCCATGCAAACACACAGCCCTCACCAGTGCGGGATTGTTAAGACTGACTGACTGCCTGACTGACCATTTGCGAGAACAACTGAAGCAGTCACCTCAGGCAGCAGATTCATGGGAATACCCATCTCTATCCACCTACCGGTACTTCTTTACACTGCTCCTCCTTCTCCTTCCACCCATGTTTATTTCACTTTGTGTCTTCACAAAGTGAAGTTTTAGTGGAATAGGTGCTTTCAGTCGAGTAAGTGGAAAAAATTCAGGGTTTGCAGTAAACCCTGAAAACACAGAGTGCAATCCTAACTACATAATACAGGCCAGTGCAACACACCCATCTCCCTGTTCCCATAGTGGTGTGGGGAGGTGGCACATGTCTGTGCACTACCCTAATCCTACCAGGAATGACGCCAAAGTGCTTTATAATACTTTTGTGACACACCCAGGCCGGAACAGGTGCCGAGACTTGTGTCTGCCTAATGGGATTTGAACTGCAACCTGAGTGTATTTATTGTACTTATTTATATATACTTTGTATGCCTTAAGCACTCTTTTTATTTGGATGGAAAGGTAAAATATAACACTTGAAAGTTATAAATTTATCCATACAATCCAGAGTAACTACGGGAACATGTAAGAGATGTTTACGTCGACGTAGTTACGGCACCACCTAGTGAAAACCTACGGGAAATTCATATTGCAATCCAGAGTAAATTGTTCTTACGTCGGATCAAGGACTCCCCTAAGTTACAAAGTTATAAAGTTTAAGTCATAAAGCACCAACACTGGCCTGATGTCAGCAGCCCCTGCACTCCTCATGCTGCCTGCACTAAAGAGCTGAGGATTGGGGTGTCAGTCAGACAGTCTTAACAATCTATACACAATCCCTGCATTTAACCAAGCACCAACTCTTCCTGGTGGGTTACCATACTGCACCATCACTAATTTCCCAAATGTTTTCAGCCCATCAGTCGCATATTTCTGCTTCTCATCAGCAGATTTGCTTCTTCTGATCAGTACGGACAGAAACACAGTGTCCCTTCGCCACATGGAGGAGCAGGTAATACATGAAACTGTTTGAGACTGGGTCTTGGAAATTGAAGGACAGAATTTCATCAAATGTACAAAGAGGGCAAAAAAAATTGATTCCTTTTGAGGGTGAAATGCATGGAAAATTTCCATTTTTAAAAAGATGTCACAGGTGACGGTCTCAGAGGTCTCAGAGGTCTCTAAGATGTAATGAAAAACAGTTTGAAAAACCCGACATAATTTTGAAAACTGCACAGTCCAGTTCTGGTGAAAGAAGACGTGACCAACCAACAAACTGCAATTAGGAGGATGATCAAAGGCCTGTGGAGCCCATGCAAATTCTATACTATCAGGATCATGTGGATGTCCCCAGAAGGGCTATCCCATGACAGTTGGAAACTAAGCACAAGTGTGAAACGGCTGCATGCCAAGGTCGCCGCAGTTCTGAAACCAGGCTTACAGCTTTATAAGACATTTCTAGGCATGTTTACACAGAAGTCACGAAGTGCTTAGAATACTCCCAGAGATAGGCTTCCAGCCAAGTGAAATGTCACAAGCCAGTGCCGCAGCCACCATCACTCCCAGAAAGATTTATAGCTGGATTGCAATGTTCTTTCAGGCTTGGTTTACAAATCTTTGGACTCCATTACTGTCCTCTACCAGTTTATGTTATGCAGCTCCACTGCTGAGTCACATGCAGAATCCTGTGGGGGTGAGATGAGGCCAGATGACCCAGAGTGGTAAATAATTTTCTTAAGTTATCTCTCCGAGGCTACCTAGCCACCAATGAGTTTCTTTGGATCGATGCCAACTATTTAGCTGGTATAAGTTTGGAGAGCCTCAGGGAGCTTGGTGAGCCAGGGAAAGGGGTATAGGATCTTGGTGTAGGCTGCACCACTGAGATACCCTCCTGCACACATTAGTCTTGCCCTGATCCTCCCTCAAATCACCAATTAACTGCCTGCACTGCCACCATACCTTCTCCACCAGAGCTTCTGCAGGCGTCTGTAACACATGCAGGGCCTCTGGTCATTTGTGCCAGTGATGTTACAGAGAACAAGCATGCCTTTTACTATGCTACACCAGGACATATGGCATATCGGCTGCCATAAGCTCACTGTTGAACTATAAATCTTTTACAAAGCATTTTACATCAACTTAGCAATGCAAGAATCTATTGGCTTTGAAGATCAAGAGTGTCCAAAACCTGGTCCAGGGGCCAGATGACAATCCTTGTAATGCATCCAATATACTCTTGTATTTAAATTTATGTAAATTTATTCAAATTTGAAATGGAATCATTTTTATAGCCCCTGACACAGGGTCAGAGAAATGATGTGATCTTCCTGCCAAAAAGTTTGGACATCCCTGATCTAACCTGTTTCTCACGGTGTTCTATTAGATGCTTCCAGGAAGACCACAACTTAGGCAAGAAGCAGCCCCCAGGCCTGTCTGCTCCCATAACTGGTACTGTCTCTGAATATGGAAGGTTATTATGGACTTTCCTCCATGAATTTGCCCAGCGTTTCACTGAAGCCATCTATAGTGACCAGTAACACATTCGTTTATGCAGTGAATTCCATAAATTAATCAAATGTTCTGCAAAGAAATGTTGAAGTGATTCAGTTCTGATCTGCTGCAAATCACTACTAGTATGACTTCGAACCTAATTCTATGCATTCCCACTGAAAAGTAAGTCCCTTTATAGTCAATACAGCTTTAAGGTTGGAATGAATAGTTTTGAAGCCTCAGACTAGTGTTAAAAAACTTGACATCCATCAGTCTTGAAAGACTATGGTATTGTGCTCGATGCTGTATGCGAAGCACGAAGACCTGGGTAGATTGATATGGAGGATAGGCTGTTACCTAATCAACAAATCCCACCTCTCCACGGCACTGAAAAAGTCCAATGGCACAGCAGAGCCGATACGACCGGTTCGAGCTGCATTGCAGAGCTGGGCTAAGGACAGGAGCTCACCCTGTCTTGTGAGGACTCGGGTCACGAACCCTGGCCTGCTGGTTAATAGGCACAGTGTCTTAACCACTTGGGCCACCCACCACTCACAGGTCTAGTGTTAAAGGAAAGAGCAAAAGTTTCATGTCTTAACACCTTTTGTAAAATGAAAAAAACTGCTCTCATCTCATGTTTGGCATTCTTGTTTCCCAACTAAAAAAGCACATTGCTGTGATAGTATGATTATATTTATAGACTGCATAGCAACAGAAGATCATAAGGTGGTTTACTTAGCAAAGGGAAATTAACAAATGATATCTTTCTCCCTTCCTCCCTCTCCTGAGCTGCCTAGGCTGGCCCAGCTAGGGCATCCCAGGTCCACCTGTCTTGGGGCAGTTTATGTTGCCTTCAGCTGCTGCAAGCCTTTTCCAGAGTAACTAGGGCAGCACATCTTGCAGTTGCATCAGCCCAGTGATAGATAGGGGAATCCAAGTGCACTTCTGGATTGTGCCCTAAGTGAAGTAAGTTAGGGTGTTTGTATTCACAGTGGATCCATCCTTGGACCCTCCACTGATGCCGTATTTTGAACTTATTTAAATCTGTGATCTTCAGAGCTGGGCTGAGCTCCAGTCCTCGCCAGAGGGATTTTTGAAGCCCAGAGAAATGGCATGTGAGAAGCATTATGCTGCCTCTTCAGGCTTCAGAATAGCCCAAAAAAACAAAAACAAAAAAGTGACTTTCAGTTTTCCTAGGGAAAATGTGACTTTTTTTTATCTTTAAGGCCTGGGGAAGCCTTCAAGGTACTTAAAAGGCTAAAAAAAATACTTCCAGTTTCCCTCAGGAAATCGGAAGTTTTTATTATTATTAAATTTAAAATTATTACACTTAATTTACACACAAAAATATATGCAAAATATTTTGAATTACAATAAGGCCACATGCTGCCTGCTCACAAGAAAAAGGAAGATAGTTAATATTTTTCCAGGACACAAGACTAAAATAAAAGAGGGCATGTCCTGGAAAAAAAAGAGGACATATGGCCACCCTGGGTTCAGATGGAGCCAAGTCTAGTTCAAAGCAGGTCTGTGCCAAATTTGAGCCAGATTCACAGGTATATAATCTGCATTCCACCAGTACTGTACATACAATGACAGGAAAAGCCAAAGGATTGGGCTAATAATAACAAATGAGTGGAGTGGTCAACAAACTATGACAAGTCAATCCCTCCATGTATGGATGAACATGTGACTTGCTGTCCACTGCAAGCCTACACGTGTCTAAACAGAAGTAAATCACACTTGATTCAGTGGGGCTTACTCCTAGAAAAGTGGGTATATGATTACCATCTTTGAGCCCAATCCTATTGGTGCTTAGAGCAGTAGATCTCTCAATTGCCACTAAAAGTGCCAATGTGGTGCTGCAGGTGTGTTGCTGTCTCACGCTGTGGGGCCATCCTACAAAAGGCCCACCTTGGCCGCACCATGGAAAGTAAGGTGGTGGTGGAGGCCAATTGTGGCTAGATCAGGAAAGTACTGGGATGGGGACTGGGAAGGGCAGGAGAGAATGAAGGGCAGGAAGAGGTGGACAGGAGCACAACCCAGGATCCCATCCCCCTTTTCTGACCTGGCTGGACCCAAACCCTCACAGATTCCTTGAACTTACACAATCTAATAGCTGATGTACATAGCAGTCTACCATGACTGTTAAATTATTTTACCAGTGTAATTATTTTTGTCTAAATATGTCTACCAGTTAAATTATTTTTAACTTGGACCGTCTGGTTACTTCTGGGCTCTCTGGTTACTCCCCTCCAGGATGCAGCCCACACTCTGGCAGTACTAATGTGCTGCATATAATGGTGTGGGATAGGATTGGGGGATTAGCCTCCCTTTATTTCCAGATACATAATTGTGGTAACATGAAAGAGAAGGCTGAAACAAAAGATTATCAAGATTTAAGAGTCTGAAGGGAGTTGCATATATGAAGCTCAGGGGCTTATTAATTCTTAACCTTGCCTTTCCATCTGGAAACCAGTCTTTCTTGAGGGATTCTCTACCAGCGTCACCTATCTAGTATTGCCATTAATCCTATAAAGGGCATCCTTTTTATTTAAACAGTTTGCCTCAAAGCTACAGAAAACTTTGGGTAATGGCTAATCAAGCCCTAAATTGGGGTTCAGTGGTCAGTGCAAACTGAGAAATACCTGAAACCAGGAACATGCGGTGTGGGAATGGCAGGTGACGTAGAACCTCTCTGCTGTTGTCCATAGGAAAGCATCACAGTTGTCCCACCTGTTTACACCTGAGAAAGTAGGTGTAAAGAGAGCCCCTTCAGGTGTAAGCAGGTGGCGTAGCTGTGGTGCATTTCCAGGATTGGTGCAGAAGTGTCATATCTATCACCTTTCCAATGCCCTCAGGCCTGCACAAGACTTGTGCCAGCCTTACCAGGTATTAAGATTGGGCTGACAAAGAGGGTTCTTAACCCACCCCAATTCTAGGCTGTTATCAATTATTATTATCAACGATGATAATGTCATAAAAATGAATAAAACTTTAAATTATCAATTATATTGACTATGCCTACCATAGGCTGGTCAAGACAGATTTCTCAAGCAGTGGATTTTGAATACCACTTACCATTATGTTTTTACCTTCAAGGACAGGGCAAAGCAGACTGTTATTTTCTGCCTTGTGCACCAAAATATCATAGGCTGCCACTGTGTGAATGGAAACAATTGCCACAGAGTAAATGCCATCTCAATGCAGCTTCTTGAAAATGCTTCTCAAAAATGATCTCCCGGGCAATTTGATTAGGCTATATAGGAAGAATGTCCCATAATTGTGGAACAGTTTCATTCCCTCTCTCTGCCAGTGAAGATCTCACATCTGCCCTGATTTGTCATACATTTGATGGCGGCAGCAGCAGTAAAAAAATAATTTTGAGGAACTTCGAGCTCAGCAAGAATTCAAGCATCAGCATCACTGGTTCCTTAAGTTTTCAGGCATGCCAAACACAAAGCCCACATATTCCATGTAGCCATCTGAAGCATGCTCTGCCCCCAATCCCCTCTCCCTGGAGATGTACTCTTAGGCCTTTGGAACATAGAATCAAAGAATCCTAGAGTTGGAAGGGACCAAATAGGTCATCTAGTCCAAGCCCCTGCCTGATGCAGTAGGCAAGCATCATCTGGCCTAAGGATCAGCGGAGGCACCTCATTGTCAGGGTTCTGTGCATATCTGAGAAAAAATTGATACACTTTGCAGAATCCAGAACTGAAGCTGATGCATCACACGACGCTGCCAATTTTTTTTGAGTGCAATTAAAACAGTTAACCCTTTAACTTATCCCCCTTAGCCCATCTTTGATTTGCTGCTGCTGCTGTTGCTAAATGCTGCCCCATTCATGCCAAAATGATCATTTGAGAAACATTTTAGTGGGCACGATGGAGGCAGCCTAAAACATGTTCATCGTCACACAACTTGACCTGGCAACTTAAATACAGGTGTTAATGGTGCCCTAATTCAAGTGTTTTTCAGAGTCTTCCACATGTGACTCACAAGTTGATGAGTCTGCAAAAAGCATGAATTTTCACAATTTGAGTTCAAGTCATCTGGTTTCCAACATTGTCATCCAGTTATTTCTTTACTGGTTTACTGCAAACTACCTTTCAATTTTACCATGTCGTTAATCTATTTTCTGAGCATTCATTTTTACACTCCAATCTAACCTAATAATTTGTTGATAAGTTGCATTTACTGTCTTTCTTTAGATAGGGATCTTCTCTCTGTTTACAAAAAACAGTGTACTTCTCAAGGCCCAGGCAAGACATGAAGAGTAATCAGGGAACGATACTTCTGAAAGTAGGTCTGGAGTTTCTAGGTCATATCATTGTGATGGCACAATGTGGAACTTTCAGGGCACAAAGTATGGTACTTTCTGGGTCTCTCCATCAATACAGACACAACTTCTTACTTGAGAATGTTCTGTCATAGGTCCCACTTCTTGGTGTCAGGACCCAGCAAGATCTGAGACAAATTGCATCATCAGAACCTGTCAGTGGTCATGGTTTAAAGCAGGCAGATGATGTTCCAAAAGGCCAGAGGCAGATTCAAAAGTTAGGCTGCCCCTTTTCTTACAAGTGAGAAACTCAAAGTGGGGAACAAGTCCAGGGCAGCACTATCAGAACCCTACTGGCTCTTCAAATCACCGGATTCTTCCTCGACGGACTGTCAGGAGGATACCATGAAGCAGCAAAGAACAAGTCAGCCAACTCTTCCCTATGAGCTGTCTCAATGGTACAGATAGTAGGGTGTCTAACAGACCAGTTTGGGGCCTCTTGCTGGAATGCATGTTCTACTGGTGCTGAGTACTTTCTGGCAATCACAGAATGTGCCCCTCCATTCTGCAAAGGTGGATCCCTACTGCATAGTATGTATTATGTGATAGAAGAATGTCTTATATGATATGCATGTGGAAAGTAGATGAATGTCCGATTATACATAGTATGTATTATTGATTGAATTTAATGTTTTAATGATATGCATGTTGTATGTAGGGGAATGTCCGTTCTCTATTTATGTGTCATGTTTAATTATGATGTAAATGCCTTCTATGATATGCATGTGGAAAGTAGGTGAATGTCCGATTATACATAATATGTACTATGTAGTCCTGTTTTCAGTAAGTTGTTACAGGAGTGAATAGTGGGCAGGGAGTAGGAGGAATGGAGGGAGGCAACTGCAAGTAGGGGTGTATGGAAAGGAGATGGTATCGGAAGCAGCAGTCTTACATATATTATCACAATTCCTAGTCTCGGTTCACCAACCCAGGTCCAATCAGACTTGCACCAAGCAAAATTACTGGTGCTACAGATAGGTGCTGGTCTCAGCGGTTGATGGACCTCAACCAAGGTCCATCAGCAGAAGAGAACAAGGAGGAAACTTCCCTATAGGATGCAGGAAATGCCACACTGGTGGCTGCATCAGCACCAGGGGAGTTGTGCTGGCTGCCCATCCTTCAGTTGGAGTCCCTAGTTTGACACAAGTGAAGACTTATCCCTTGCCCTTTTGAGCATGCTCTATTATATTTGCACCAATAAAAACACTAAACATTTTAAATTTTCCTTCCTTCTGCTTCCTGAATTTGGATTAGATATGTCATTTTCACCCTTCCTCATTTTTTCAGAGCTAATTGTGGTGCAACATTATATCTGTGCTGACATTTAGATAAATATGATTTGTGTTAACTCATGCAACATGTCATCCTGCCCCATGATATGCACCAAAATGTAAGGGCACGGGTAACCACCCTACCAAAGAGATGAAAGGAGCATGCAAGTATTGTGGGACACTACTTGTCTTTCCTACCCATGGTTAGAACATTTGGGGTGCAATCCTAACCTTGCTGGAACAGGCAGGGCAACTGGCATGTGTTGTATCCAGTGCAGGTTTGGTGCAGCCTGGAGTACAACCTGGAGTAAGGGGATTTTAGCTAAAGCAGCACTATGGATCTGCTCCTGCAATTTCATGGGTGCAAATCTGAGCATCCCACTTAGCACCACTAGGGTCAGACACAGGGGTGGGATCCGAAAAGCACTGCTGCATCTATCCCCAACCTCCTCTGGGCAAAGGGTTGGCTCCATGATGCCTGTGTATGTCCATGTATTGGCCTATCCTACTCCCGAGTCATCTCAAATGTGCTTTATGGCATGTTTGAGATGGCTAGAAGCCAGCAGAAGGCATTTGTGCCAGCTGTCTGGGAGAAATAGTTAGGACTGCATTGTGGGAGTGTTATATCTTCACTGGAATACATTAATTCATAGATTTGAGAACTTGTTAGAGGATCCTTTGCTTCTACCTTTGTGGAAACATTATGAATTATACACTGGTTGTTAAGAGCACTGCAAAATGTGATATCTCCTGAATGAAACAGATACAGATACTCAACTAATGTATCAGCTTCATCAACATCACATTATTTTAAAAGAAGAAGATAGGGATTCCACAGCTATACCATAAATGTATAAATTAGCAACATAAGAACATAAGAAGAGCCCTGCTGGATCAAACCAAAGACCCACCTAGTCCAGCTTCCTATATCCCACAGTGGTCCACCAGATGCCTCAGAGAGGAAACAAGACACCTGTATTCTTGTGAAGCCCTCTGCTTGAGAACGTCCCTCCTTGGGAGGCCCTACCAATCCCAACAACATCCATCTTTAAATTGGTGTTGAAAACATTTATGTTTTACCTTTCCCCAAAGTTCATGGGTATTGTTTTGCGGTCTTCTCTCTGTCAATGTTATTTGATATTTTTGTAGTCTGTTACTCAGAGTACTGCTACTCAGTGTGATTGCCGGCCTGTGAGCCATCCCTGATTGGCAGATCTGTGACTGGTTGCCAGTCTGTAAGCCGTCCATAGCCCCCAGTTTGACCAGCATGAGTTCCAACACAAGTCTTGCGCTGGCCTGGGGGGGTGTTAACAAAAGTGCCATACACTTCCTGGTGACCAGATGACCGGAAAAACCCAGATTTGTCCGGATCTTTAGCCTCCTGTCAGGGTGTCCTACATTTTGGCATAATTGTCCTACATTTTGGCTTCATTTTGAAACTTTGCGATAGTGCACAGTACCCCATCATGCCATATGTCGTTGGATTTGTATTGAAGAGCAGAATCCAATGCAAAAATCAGTTTTGAGATATCTCCTTCCTATCAAAAGTTATGGTCAAAAAACCAAAATAAAAAAATACATTTTTTGGCAATTTTTTTCAGTGGGTAGGAATTTTGGCCTGGGATTAGGAATTTTGGCCTTGGGGTTCGGGAATTTTGGGTTTGGCATCTGGTCACGCTGGGGGGAGGGGTTGGACCAGAGCACTCATACATGTGCCAGCCTCCCCACATCACCATGGACATGGGGAGACAGGTTGTGCTGGTCCAAATTGGTTAGGATTGTGCCCCAAGCATCATAAGACTCTCTGAGAAACTGAAAGAATGAAGCAGGAAAGATCAGGTCAGCTGATGTGCTGCAGCAGATCCTTTGAGAAGTACAGATCTATTGTACTGTGATTGCTCTATGCTTATATTGTTATGGGCTGACTTTGTGGTCCCTTTGCTGCAACAGCATCAAAAAATGCTAAATAATTTTAAATAATATTGCACATTAAATGCATTAAATATTGCACATGTCAAGAAACAAAGAATTAATGGAGCACTCACTCGGATCCACATATGCCCAGTTGGGGTGGAGAGGAACATTCTGTGGAGGAGGGAATGCCCCAGACTTCATTCCTTCTCCTGAAGTTGCCTCTTCATAGGTTGGGGGAGCAGATGGTGCATTTGTGTTGTCCTTCTTTTCTACATTTCCCTGTTGCCCTTCGGAGTTTGAAGGCTTGTTATTGACAGATAGCTGCAGATCAAAAAAGAGAGAGAAAATAACATCTTCTTTACGCTCTTTTACATAGGGTGGGATGGAGAGGAGGCCAAGATTCTGAAATGGGTATACAAATAGAGAATTCTCCTTCAGTGTGAATGAATGAATAATACCAACATCATCTTCTATATATATAAAAGAGAAAAGTCACTGACTCACTCACTGACTGACTCAGTCATCAACACCCAGCCAAAACCGCTGAGCCTAGGAGTGTGTAATTTGGGGTGGCTGTTCCTTCCATGATGGAGGGATCCACTAAGAACCAGTCTTCACCAACTGGAAGGGGGTGAAATGGGGCGCAATGCATTTTCCTCCCTATACTTTGCATTGAAGAATCAGTGACTGAGGGCTCTGCCCCAACCCCCGGACCTAGAAGCATGAAATTCGGGGAGGGAGTTCCTTCTGTCACATGAACACCCACCAAGAAGTGATGCGGAGAAATTTAACCCTTAAGGGGCTGAAAAGGGGTACAATGTGTTTTAGTCCTATAGTTAACATGGAAGACTGACCAACATCCAGCCAATTTGGTGCTCAGTGCCTGGTGCACTGGAGGATGTTGTTTGGAGGGAGAGGTTGCACTGGGGAGAACACTGCACATGGGAAGGTGATGTACATGGGGGATTGATGTCCATGGGGTTTCATGTGTATGGGGGACTGATGTGCATGGGGGACATTGCGCATGGGGGATTGATGCGCATGGGGGATGTTACCATGGGTGTTGATGCACAGGGGGTTGTTGCGCATAGGGGGTTGAGGGGGTTGATGCACATGGGGGTGATGCACATGGGGAAATTTTGCGTATGGAGGTAGATGTGCATGGGGTAGATGCACATGGGGGGTTGATACGCATGAGGGATGATGTGCATGGGGGAAGATGCGCATGGGGAATGTTGTGCATGGGAGATATTGCACATAGGGGATGTTGCGCATGGGAAGATGTTGAGCATGGGGGTGTTTCACATGGAAGGTTGATGAGCATGGGGTGGTGATGTGCATGGGGTGTTGATGCAAATGGGAGGATGTTGCACATGAGGGGATGTTGCACATGGAGGGTTGATGCACATGGGGGGGTTGATGCGCAGTAGGGGGATTGATGAGCAGTGGGGGGATGATGAATAGGGGAATTTTTCTCCGGCAGTGCGGGTAAGTTTTCACTAGTGTTATATATACAGTGTAATTTAATGCAGAATGTAATGAAACAAGTTGCACTGAAGTACTGGTGTTCTATCAAAAATTATCACCAAATAACCAGAAAAAGAAAACACAAAACTGAAACTGACCAATAATTATGAATGTTCTAATCTAAATGAGGTGTGATTATGACACAGCATGGAACCAGCGAGATATTATTATGAGTCTGTAACAGCCTGTCCTCCATATCAATCTACCCAGGCCTTTGTGCTTCGCATGCAACATCAAGCACGATACCATAATCTTTCAAGACTGATGGATGCCAAGTTTTTTCCTTGTATCAGAGATAATACTCAAATTCCTGCTTATTTGTGTGAATATCTTCAAGGTAGTCATTGAGCACAATCCTAACCAGGTCTACTCAAAAGAACGCCCCATTGTGTTCAATGAGTCTTACTCCCAGGAAAGTGTCTTTAGGATAGCAGCCATTGTCTTTTTGTTGGTTACTGATTGTTTGGTTGGTTACTGATTGATTACAGGAATTACCAGACCAGGTAACAGTAAACCTTGGTGCTGGTGCTGGTGCTGGTGGGAAGGTTGTGAGTTATTGGTTACTGGCTTAGATAACTTTTAAATTATATTCAAAACATTCATGGTGGACTAAAGTCTATGACCGATTATTAATCATGATGACTACTTTGCATCTCCAGATGCAGGAGTGGTATGTCACGTCAGAACTATGCACAGGAGAGCAATAGCAGGGGAGGGCTTTGTCTTTCATCCATTGCTTGTGGAGCATTGACTGCAGAGGATCTGGCTGTTGTTGTTATTATTATTATGTTGTTATATATCACAGTTGCCAGGTGTTTGACTGGAATTGGCTCTACTGTGATTTGTTTCCTATACAAATAACTAGGAATCAGAACGGTATCTTCTCAAAATGTGTGAAGTTCCCAAGACCACCTCTTTTTGTAACTGGAAAGTTATCTTGTGGAGATCCATGTTCCTGGAGGCTTGATGGAATTGCTCCAAGAGCACCTATTATTATTGGAATCACAGTGTACTTCCCACCCCAGATTCTATGAATTTCTATTTGTAAGTCCTTATACTTTGTGAAACAATGATGACAGCCAGTGTATTATGTTCTAAGGGCACAATCTAGAGTAACTATGGGAGCACGTAAGAGACATTACGTTCACCCCATAGTTACTGCATCACCTAGTGAAAACCTATAGGAAATTCATACTGCTATCCAGAGTAACTTGTTCTTACTCCGGAACAAGGACTCCCCATAGTTACTCTGGATTTCACCCTGACTGGCAGTCAGTTTGAATACAAAAGTTCCATAGGATTTTGGCTTGTTCATTCTGGACTGTCTTTCCTGGTTTGTGGTCCCAACAGTCCTTGGTCATCAGTAGATTGAACTTTATGCAGATTCCAGTATATCATGGTGGCCACTTTGTTATATGATGATGATGACGATGATGATGATGATGTACTATTCCACAGTCGCCAGGTGTTTGCCTGTAGTTGGCTCTATTGTGATTTGGTTCATATCCAAGGATCTAGGAATCTCAAAGGTATCGTCACAATATTATTATTAAAAGTAAGCCTCCGTCAGTCTTGGAAGACTATGGTATCATGCTTAACGCTGCATACGCTGCGTGCGAAGCACAAAAGCCTGGGTTAGATTGTTATGGAGGATAGGCTGTTACCCACGCAGCAGATCCCCCCTCTCCACGCCACTGAATTAGTCCAATGGAAAGGCAGAGCCAATACGATTGGATCCAGCTGGTATCGCAGAGCTGGGCTAAAGACAGGAGCTCACCCTGTCTTGTGGGGCCGACCAGGGTCCCGAACCCTGGCCTGCTGGTTAACAGGCGCAGTGTCTTAGCCACTTGCACCATCCACAGCACAAATTATTATTATTATTATTATTATTATTATTATTATTATTATTATTATTATTATTATTATTAATATTAATATTAATATTAATATTATTATTAATATTATTATTATTATTAATATTAATATTATTAATATTATTAATATTGTTGTTGTTGTTATTGTTATTGTTATATATTTCATGTATAATAACTATTACGGTCTCTCAGCCTCACCTGCTTGCCTCACTAGAAGGGAGAGTGCTATAACAGCGCAATAGTGCATTGAACATGCCAAGACCTGAATGCTCCTGTCAAACAGTCACAGCTCCTGTGACTGTGTATAGAACTGGAATGAAAAAAAAATCCGAATTTAAATCCCCCAGTTTAGCCACAGACTGTCATCATATGTAGTCATGCACAAAGTAGTATCTTTCTGCCAAAGATCTCCATATATCAGTTTAATTAAAAGAGGGAGAAGACATGTATGTGAACACAATCCCCCCAAAATTGGAACTGTTCCTGTTTGGGGGGACATGTGGCAACCATACACACAGAGAGCCATAACACATGGCAATGCATGCAGCTGATTTGCTTGGACCACCTCTAGTTGATACTGCTTCAAAGAAGGCACATTACAACTACAAGCCTGGGCTTTTGGTGCTGCAAAGGAAGGAAGGAAGGGAGGAAGGCAGGGAAGGAAGGAGCTATTAAGCATAACCAAAATTTTCTTCTCGCCTCCAAATTTCAAATGGATTTTACTATTTCTGCTATACTATTTATGTTACTTGCTATGCTGTGTTATTTTGTCCCCTTCATGGATCACTGTTCTGTTGTGGCAAAGGGTCTTGCATAATTCATAAGACTATGAGCTATGCCATGTAGAGCCTCCTAAAACAGACAGGTCATAGTGGAGAGCTCAGCCAAATGTGATCCACTAGAGAAGGAAATGGCAACCCACTCCAGTATCTTGTCAAGAAAACCCTATGGACTTAAAAGTCAAGTGATCACCTTGCTGACAAACGTTTATTTAGTTAAAGCTATGGTTTTCCCAGTAGTAATGTATGGATGTAAGAGCTGGACCATAAGGAAGGTTGACCGCTGAAGAATAAATGCTGTTGGTGTTGGAGACTTGAGAGTCCCTTGGATTACAAATAAGTCAATCCTAAGGAAATCAATCCTGACTGTTCATTGGGAGACAGAGACTGAAGCTGAAATTGAAATACTTCGGCCATGACAAGGGAGGACTCTTTAGAAAAGTGTTACTGGGAAAAACTGAAGGCAAAAGGAGAAGAAAGTGGCAGAAGATGAGGTGGTTAGTCACCAATGAACTAACTTTGGAAGTTAGTGGAAGACAGGTGGGCCTGGTGTGCTGCAATTCATAGGTTTGGACACAACAACTGAACAACGACAACATGTTTTTTCCCCAAATGCTTGCCTATGTAAACTATATCTCATTTCCTAGATTTATCTACTTGCTGGCATCTAGTGTTACCCCAGCTAACAGATTGAACAGGCTCAATCGATAGATGCTGGAGAAAATCCAACCTTGTGTTGTCACAATCATCTTGGCTTCAGTTTTGGGTAGAAAGGCTTAAGCAAGACACTTTTTGTAGATTCAGTTTCTCTTCCCCAACCATTGTCACCAGTGTCTCTTCTCCAGTGCCTTTACTTAGTGGCATGCCAAAGAGTCATCAGCAATCAGGCAAGAAGTTTGCAAGAGGGATTGAGAAGGCCTTAGGAATCAAGTTTACAAGCAAGCATGTGATAGTGGGAAGAAGAATATATGGGTCCAGACACCTCTGACTCAATAGTGGGCCCCTTTAACAGTGTTGGTCCCAATATGGTTATGTGATTATGCCATCCCTTGATCCTGGATTGCCATAATTCTCTTCCACAAAATCTGGTCAGGACCCTCTGTCCCATATGCCAGTATGTGAATACAATCCCCAAAAATCCAGATTGTTTTTCAGGACAAATGGCAACCGTACATTGACCATAATATTACAAGTGCTTTTCCTTCTATAAACACTAATAAAGAGAATGAATACACCAGAATACATTAAGAAAATAATTTTGTTTGTCTAAATATACTGTTCTTCTGGAACACAGATCCTCTTTTTCTGGAACTGGAAATATTCCAGTTCCTCTGGAAACACAGATCCTCTTTTTCACCGTTTTTCCATGGTAGGAAAAAAGCCTCTCGATATGATTAATATCTCTTGACACCTCATTCCAAAACAAATATTTAGGAATGTAACCTTAGAAATAAGCCTAACTCAGTGATTCCCAAAATTTCCAGAAGTTTGTGAACCATAATATGTTGTGATGAAGAGAGGATACAGCAAAAAAAAAAAAAAATCCCAAGCATCACACCACTTCTAGGGGTGATAAGGCTTTGTTTTACTGACCTGCTGAGGGTGCAGAGATTCCAACAGAAGCCTCTGCAGAGCTACCCAAGCCTCAGAAAATCTGAATATAAAGATCGCAACAACCCGATTCCATTTTTAGAGAATGAAACCAAAATGGATCATAGGCTGAGGCTTGGGGATCCTTGCAGAGGCTTCTCTGGGGCTCCTTGCACCTGGTTGAGGTTGCTGCTGGTGAGTCACATGAAGCCCTGTCACCCCTGAAAGTGGTGCTTGATAGTGGTGCCTGATGCATGACTCCTGGGGGAGCAAATCATTGCATTCTCCCCACCCCTTAAAGGAGCAAAGACAGAGCTCTTTAGGCTGAGATGTCATGACACCCCTGTTGGTGAACCTCTGGCCTAACAGATTTCCATAGAATTTATGTCCTAGGCTCGAGTCTAGGGAACATACATGGGGTTGCAGCTGTGATCTGGCTTGCGTTAAATTATGATAATGTAACCATCAACAGCAACATCAAACCAAAATGACAACCCTCTAACAGTTTCCATTTAGTGGAAGCCAATTTGCCACAAACCGAAACAACCACACAATTGTTCTCTACCTTATAATAATTCAACACTTGACAACTGAACAACCAAAGCCAATCAGCAACAATTTTTAAAAATAAAACAAATGAGATATGCTTGGCTGTGTCTTGGAACAGCGTCAATGTGGTGCCATCTGGATTGAGATGACCTCATTCAAAGGAAGCAAGAATCTGGAAGGTTAGGGTGGTATGTGGGGAGAATATGGGGGAGAGATGAGATATGTGGGGGAGAGAGAGGCAATGGATCATCACAAACCAAGTGCAGCTTTCAGGTGTGTTGTGCAAGGAATCCAGCATTTCCCACCATTCCTGGCACACATAAGATAGCGGCACGTAAGCTGATTCGAGAATTGCAGTATCACCTGGCCACATTGCATTCCCTGAGCATAAAAGAGTATTTTAAGAAAACTGATCCCTGGGTTACATAACGTCATTTGCACACAGGCTAGGCCCAAATTATGGGACAGAAAATATAAGCTCTTGCCATTCAAACATCCACCATTTCATAGGTCATACTAGCATTGAGAGCACAGCGCCCTAAAGCCAACAAAGAGTTGAAAGACCAAAACGTGCACTTGAAACCCCAATGCAGTCACTGAATACTTAGAAACCATAGCAATTGCTTTCTTAAGATTTGGAGAATGGAGGGGGGGATAAAATTGCACCTCTGACAATTTAATCCACAATGGTTTCAAATTATTAAATATCCATCCCACTAATACAGTTGATAGCTGGGGCGTGTGTCTGAATGGCAGTGGGAATGTGGGATGGCTACAGGGGGATGGAAGCATGTGGGAGTTATGTGATATAAGACCGAGTGACTGACAGTAACTTAATCATCACCAGCGACATATATAATAAAACTCTTCCCACACCTCTCTTGGCAACAAGGTATGGCTACGCAGCAGCAAGCAGGTGGAAGATCTTGACAAAGGATGTCAACTTGATATAATGTTATCGATCTATGCAGCATCCCGACCAGCCCTGACAAACCACCTTGACAGCCACCACTGCATCATGTTCTGATCCCAACCTACCTTGCCCTGGGTCATGTTTTCCTGTTGAATGATGCTCCTCCGCTTGTGAGAATGGCACTTTGCAGACAGACAGAGATGGGAACGAGCCAGTAAGGAAGGCTTTATCCTGCCCCCCCGCTTCTGCTGGCAAGTCACTTAGCAACTGTCCGGATTTATTTTCACTACAGCATCTGCAGCCTATGCTGATGCTCTGACATTCTAGCAACATCTAGAGCTCGCCTCTCAGCTGGTGGAGGTGGGACTGTACCATTCCCAAGCTGTTGGACAGGGGGATGCTGAGGAAAGCAGATCCAGAGAAAGAAAGTGGGAGGAGAGAGCGACAGGGCCAGCTTTTACGTAGGCTTGTGCACAGTGTGATGTACAGTCACAGGGCAAGAGAAAAAGCCAGCAAATGCCAGAACGCAGCTTAATGATGAGGAACTGGATTGCAGAGAAAGAGACAGACAGACACACACACACACACACACTGCACACCAACAAGGATGCTCTTCTTACCCTACAATCCAGAGTACCTACGGGAGAACGTAAGAGACATTATGTGCACCGGTAGTTACTGCACCACCTCGTGAAAACCTATGGGAAATTCATATTGCAATCCAGAGTAAATTATTCTTACACTGGAGCAAGGACTCCCCGTAGTTACTCTGGATTGTGCCCTTAGCCTCACAGTTTTGCTGGATTGCTGTGAGCATCCTCAGGAGTTCTTAGCATATCCTTGGGAATCATGAGAAATTTTCAGCAATCTAACAGTTTTCGCAGTAGCAAAAGAAGAGATAACCTTTCTTTGAGATCAACCTCCACAGGATTGTGGCTCTTTATGACTCATAGAATCACAGGGCGTAATCCAGAGTAACTACGGGGAGTCCTTGCTCCAGAGTAAGAACAAGTTATTCTGGATTGCAATATGAATTTCCCATAGGTTTTCACTAGGTGGTGCAGTAACTACGGGTGCCTGTAATGTCTCTTACGTGCTCCCATAGTTACTCTAGATTGTAGCCATAGAATCTATAGAGTTGGAAGGGATCCAGTGGATCATCTAGTCCAACCCCCTGCCTACAGCAGGAAATTCTCATCTTGTGGGGACCTGGGTCTCGAACCCTGGCCTGCTGGTTAACAGGTACAGTGTCTTAACCACTTGCACCACCAGAGGATAAGAGTCTTTTGTGTTTGACTGCTTGAGGTTTTTTAAAATATAGTCAGTGCAAGAAGACCACATTTAAATGCTGATGGTTTCTGCAGTCCAGCATATTGAATTTCTCTTTTGTGCAATCCTATGCACACTTTTCTGGGAGTATGCCCTATTGAATATAATGGGACTTCTGAGTAATCATATACTGTATAGGAGAGACCGTCCTCTCTTTCTTTTAAAATTCAGGAATTGGGAACAGGAGTACCTTCAGGAGTACCTGAAGGAGTAGTAGCAATCCTGGTGTCCAAGGCTAAAATTTCAGGCTTCGACCTCACAATGGACTGGTCCCCCCTTTGTGGGCTGCTATCCCCTGCCTCCCTTCCCAGGGTGGCAGCGCACAAACTTACCGACCCTCTGAAGGCCTTCTAAAGGTCTTGGAGGGCCAAAGGCAGTGGTGGGCACCAGCAGGCTCGCACCTACTCTATAGAACCGGTTCTTAACAAGAGATAGTACATATAAAGTTTAAAAATAGCCATTTAAAAGTGGCTGCCAGATGGACAGAGAACCCGTTCTTAATTTCTTTGATGCCCATCACTGGCCAAAGGTCATCACTTTGTTTTCATAGAAGTCAAAAGTGATTTCTAAATACCCTTAGAAGGCCTTCTGAGAGCAGAGGAAGCTTTCACAGCCTTGAGAAGGTTGACCTTAAATGGTTGAGAAGGGCTTCCCCAGCCTTGAGAAGATTGACTTTAAAAGGACTGGCACTTGCAAAAGTGCCATAAGACACTTCTGAAGGAAGGAAGTGGACAACATCAGCTGCAATATCCAGCTGTCCACTAACTATAGATCTAACTCAGGAGGGTTGTTCTGGGGTGGGAGTAGAAAAGACGGAGAGCTTTTGCAGGAGTGGGTGGGCAAGCAGTGAGTGGCTTGGATCTGGCCATTATGCTGGATCCACGTTTTGGTCCATAGACAGCTGGAGCAGCCTCTGTCCACTCCAATCCACCTAGATCTGTGCCTCCTCCAGGAGGTGGCTTAGAACTGAGTAGACCCATTGGGGTGACTTGCCTTATTCAGAGATGGGAAAAGCTTATGTTCCCCCCAGTAGCACAACAGCAGCCCTGATCCTTGCACTGGACTAAGCACGTCAGCCTCCCTGTTCCAGTGCAAAGATTGCACTCAGAATGCCATCATTCCTCCTCTCCGACTTTAGACATTTCGTACGATGAAAGGCAAAAGCATGTTAGTTTAGATAAAGCATCTGTTAATATAAGATAAGAGGGATGTTGAGGTTTATAAAATTATGAATGGTGTTGTGACAGCAGAGACTTTTTTTCCTGACACAATTCAAGTAAGAAGCAAATCTACTGTACAAATCCTATGCTTTCCAGAAGGACATAAATTTGGAATATTTAACAATTGGTTATTATAACCATGATTGGCAAATTGACATAAAATATAGTTTCAGATCTTGGCCAATTAGCATGGCATATCTTTAACCATGGTTTAGATATTCAGCCATAATCCGTGCCCATGTTTAAAGAAAATAAAATGTAGCTAAGTGTTATGGCTGTGTCAGGCTACAAAACACAAACTGTTGTGCCCTTTATGTGAAGTTCCCTGTGGCTCTGGCTGGCCTCTGTCTGAAGGTTTCAGAGCTAGACAGATGATTAGCCTCAGGCCAACATCACTCTTCTTATAGTCTCAATCTGTAAAACAACATCTGAAATTCCCTGCTTTAAGGCACAATATTTCAATACTGTGGTCAGTATTTGACCGTTTGCAGAAAAACTAACATCAACTGAAAGCTGACGCAGTTTGATCACATTATCGTGTCAGTCTCTGTCTCAATCAGTGATATATGCTCTGTTCCTTTACAAGGTACTGATCTTTTAACAGGAGAATTATTTTGACCTGCCTCTATAATGTGCAATGGCTGATTTGCCTCTGCTCTCAAAACCTTTGGTTTGTTTAAGACTTTGTGTTTCTCAGCCTTCCCTTGGGCAACAGATGAAGCTGTTGCGGGCTGAAGAGCTACTGACTTGGGGTCATGTTGAAAATGATGGGAGATCTTACTCAGGTAACATTGGTCAGATGATTTGGACAAAGATATCCATCTGAGATATCTGTAATCTGAGCTAAATATCTAAGATACGTAGCAGCCTCTTGAAATAATCATAATAAAAATTCACATTCACCAGTGTTTTAAAGATTGTTAATCATCTATAGAATAAATAATCATGATTTCTCCAGCATGAGCATTAGAATCAAAAATAGAAAACTGAAAGGGGTAGACCTAAAATTTCTGTAACTTTGCTCACTTTCTCCAACCAAAATCACATTGTTGACATGAAGAACTGAAACATAACTTGTAAGATTCCTGTGTTTTGTATCCTTTCCCAGGTAAAATTTTCATTACATGTACAGGACATCCAGCAAAAGTACAGTTGCCGTTATGTCCTGAAAAACAGGGACAATCCTGATTTGGGGGATTGTGTTCACATACTGGCAAATGGGACAGAGAGTCCTGTCCCGGGTTTGTGGAAGAGAATTATGGCAACCCTAAGCTAAAGTGACATCATTGGCCATAAGGGCAGCCACTCGATGTAAGATGGTTCCAGTGGATATGTTGTCAGACCTTCAGTGGATCAAGTAAGGCTACAATCCAGAGTAGCTACAGGATCTTTTACACCAACGTTGTTATGGTGCCACCTATGGGAAACCTATGGGAAATGCATAGAGCAATCCAGAGTAAGTGCCTCTAACGTCTTCCTGTAGTTACTCTGGATTGTAGGGTTAGTCATTAAATCACCATCACGTAGGTATATGAATAAATATTAACAGCCCACAACTGTCGCTTGTGGAGTACAATATAATGTTCATCCCATACGTTCCTAAATACGTTCACATACGTTCCTTATATTTTCCTAAAATCTTTCAGCACAGATCAGCACATCTCAACTCCTCTATGCAACCATTTTATTTGTTGTCTACAACCCCAATGGCTCTCTTCAATTGCCCCCCCCAACTCTTATCAACACTCTGCCTTCTCTTTGTTGGACAGGCACAACAGACAACAAAGCATGGAATGTGGTTACACAGTTAATAGCCCCAAACATAGTCTGAGGGGTTATTATTACAACCATTTTGTACTGTTGGTTGAGCTCTACATTTTAGTTGTGAGTAGAATTAGTGATGACAGCAATTTTCACATTAAAAACTGAAAAGTCTTCTTGATCTTTTGTGATATAAAATATACATAGCTAGAGGGCTCCACTGCAAGACACACCTTATCAGAATTTAAGTGGGGATTGAATCTCCGCCATACTTTCTTCCTATAAGCAGATTGCAGCAGATCAATCAAAGCCTTCCACCCTCGGAAATTAATGATAAGGGTTTTAACAACAGTCTCTGGAAGCAATTGTCTGCCTTCTTTCTTATCAATGAACATGGAACATAATTCCATGGAACTGAAGCTGCCAGACACAATCCATCTTCAAATGTAAGACATTTAGCCCTTTGAGTTTAAGAACAGGAAGCAATTTGCAGCTGCAGAAGATCTGTGGAGATGAACCAAAGGAGAAGTAGAAGCCACCAAAGTGGCCCTGGTGATGAAGGAAGAGGGCAGAGATGATTAGGCTACTACACCAAAGTGGCCGCTCCATCACTTTCAGCCCCACTAGGCATAAGATGAGAAACTAACCAAGTTGCTCAAGTCTAGCCACACAAAAATCCAGAGGAGGGAGTTGGAGGAACAAACTAACCAGGTATTAATGTCAATCAATCCCATCCATTTTTATCAATTGCTCAAGTCAATGAATGGATTCATAACCTCATGATCGTACATTCCCCTATAATTTCTGGATATATGTCCAGGAGTGATGAGGGGCACCACGTGTGAAAGTGGTGTGATATGAAAGTGGTGTGATGTGCAAGAGGAGTGATGGGAGCACCAGGCCAGGCACAACCTGGAGTGGGATGCAACATTAGAACCAGAGTTCATATATTGTTCACATATAAATAAGATCATTGTTGATAAAACAATGAAAATTGATGTCACTTGTTTTCCTTGCACAGACACCTAGTGAGGATGACAGGCCATGCCAAGTAGCTTGGTTTGGAGCTTTTCACTTACAGCCCAGCACACTGAGCCACTGAATGCTGCCAGAGAGGAAGAAGATAGATTATTGTGGATGGCAAAAGCTGCCAAGAGGGCTAACTGGTTTCAACTTGCCAGATTCAAGGGTAAGAGTAGCATGAAAATATTACTTATCTGAATGTGGTGTAGGATTGATTCAATATGGCAGTGCCTTCTGTGCATAAAATTTGTTCAGTGTGCATTAAAAGCTCTCTGTGGTTCAAAGGCAGTTAATGTAGTGTTGTTTTTTTCTTAGCTCAAGGGGATGTTGGCTAATTTTTGCCTTAACCGCATAAGATTGCAAGAGCTTCACGATTGACATTTAGCACATCAATCCAGACTCTCACATGGTGTATCTGTGACTGTGAGAAAATTGCACTTGTGTGTGTGTGTGTGTGTGTGTGTGTGTGTGTGTGTGTGTGTGTGTGTGTGTATTTTGAATCCTCCAGATGTAGGGAGTACCACATATAGGGAAAGGTACTGACTTGTGAGGAAATGTTCACTGCATTTCTTCATTTCAATGAAATCTTCATTTCATGCCCTATCGCCAGGGCCCTGCAAAAGACAAAGTTAGGTGTAATACCAGTTAGGTGTAACACTTAACACCAGTACCAATACTTAACACTCAAAACGCAATCCTAAACAATTTAGGACACCACAACTCACCAATATCCCTGTTCTGGCAGCAGAATGGGGAGGCCAGAGCATGTCTACGCATTGGCCTACCCTCCTGGGAGTAGCACAGAAATGCCTTGAGACACTTTTGTGACAACCTCAGGATAACAAGGGAATTGTGCTAGCTTAACAAGGGGTTAGAATTGTGAAGACAAATAAAAAATGAGGGAAACTCTGTTTACTTCTTCCAAACATACCCAGATACAGGAGACATCTTTCTCTGTAACATGAGAAAACCCATCAAAATATCAAAGGCACAGAGACAGGAGTCATTCTAAGAAGATAGATGGATTTGACCTATTGTGTCTTATGGTCTCCTCACATGATGAACTGGGAACCTGAGAAGGTAAGTATGCAGTGTACCACCAGGCATCTTTGTCTATGCCCGGGGAAAACCCTATGAGCAAAGGAATGTGACCCCTAAGAGAACGTTAGCACATCCCTGTCACTATTTGATGAATCGTCAACTGTCTGCTGTCCCTTGCAGGCTGGAACTCTTTGAGTTGAGGGTCTGCACAAGGCCAACATTTTTCCTTATTCTCCTCTGACCTCTGCAGTTCCAGCAGATCAGAGAGTCTTGTCTAAGGAGGCCTTCCTCAGTGAGCTAAGCACTGACAATCATGGAGATTTTTTCACCATTTTTCTTGCTCTGTCCCATATCATTTAGTTATGTCAGGCATCACCCTTCAGATCTTGGTTCTTGGACTCCTTTTGTCTTTTGTATACAATATGCCCAAGATGGAGCAGTAGTCTGTAATGTGAAAAACATGGCTGCCCTAGAGTTTCCCCATTACTGAGGTTGTAGAAGAAACTTGCTTCCTCTTTGCCCAGCACCTTATTACCCTACAATCCAGAGTAACTATGGGGAGCATGTAAGAGACATTACGTGCACCTGTAGCTACTGCACCACCTAGTGAAAACCTATGGGAAATTCATATTGCAATCCAAAGTAAATTGTTCTTACACCAGAGCAAGGACTCCCCATAATTACTCTGGATTGCACCTGTGAGGGTAACCTCTTGGAAGGGAGGTTAGGCCAGTGCCCAGACATGTCTGCTTCCCCACACCACTGTGGGAACAGGTGAGTCATGGTGGCCTAAATTGGTTAGGATTGTTCAGCGTGCATCTAAAGCTCGTTGTGGTTAGAAGGCACTTAATGTAGTGCTGTTTCTTTCTTGCCTCCAGGGGATGTTGTCTAATTTTTGGCTTAACCACATAAGATTGCAAGAGCTTCATGATTGGCAGTTAGCACATCAATCCAGACTATCATGGTGCATCTGTGACAGTGAGGGAATTCAGTGGTGGTTATGAGATGAACTCAGTTATGGTTATAGGATGAACAAAGATAACTGGAACCAATGTAGGAACTAGAACCATTCTTTAAGTTGTCTGGGCAAAGAGCACAGACTAGATATTTCCTCTTATCTTATGTCTTCTCTATTGAACGTTTCCCAAGCAAGTCCTACAAACTTGTTCATCTCCCACTTAGGAAAGAGGTGGCTCCACTGAACTCCAGACTGAGCTTCCAGGAGATTTTGTGTTTGATTTTGACTTATCCAATGTTCTCTACAGATTTAGTAGTGGTGCAATGCCTCACCTCCAGTGGGAAAACCATGCCATCACAGTCCTACCTGGTGGAATAGATGTTGTTTTGATTACTCCTAATTAAGGGAAATCTGGCAGAACTCTGCAAAGTTTTAACAAAATGGCGGATATTCAATAAATAGCTATGTAAACCTGATTCATACCTTCTCAGGTCCCAGAAAAAATCAAATTGGTACCAGAATGGGTGTGAATCGGTGTCATCCACAACAACACTTTTTAATTTTGCTTCTCTCTTCTTGATATACATTGTGTTTGTTCCTTTTCAGTAGGTGAACCCAGAATAGCTTCCTCTCAGGCATCATCTGAGCCCATTGTTGGAGAGTTCATTAAAATAGCATTCATGCCTGATTCAGTTAAGGCAATGGCTGAGACCCAAAGCACTTAGTTAACCTATAAGACCAAAGGAAAGGAATGCAGCCTATCACCACTGTAAATCTGCCAGCTGCCAATTTGGCTTCCTCTTCCCCTATTCTCAAAGTTGAAGCAGAACAACTGATGCTCCCAAATATGGCCCACCTTTGGTCTCTGGCACTAATACACTTGTGTCAACATACTGTACGTACTCTTCCTCTGAATGCTTTTGTTTTGCTAAGGAAATGCTCGTCTTCTTGATATCCCTTGTGATGTGACGATGAACAGGATATTGTGATTCAATGTCATTTTTATTGCCTTGTGCCAAGTTGTTGTTTGATCTGGCCCTGTCTCTCCAGGAGAATTTTCTCCAGGAGCTTGGTAAATAATTTTAAAAAGTCATAAATCCCTATCCTCTGCAGAAGGTTGGGTTGGCTAGTGTCTACTTGGAAGTTATTGGTATGTCTGTCTCCTGAAGAGGTCAGGAGAGAATGTAAGGTCTTAAAATGAGAATGTAAAGGAAAGTTGTATTCTCCTTTGGTCACAACCAGTCATTGATTAAAAGCCCAATCCAACCTCCCACAGTCTTCCACTATGCTGCCATACTACCAGAACATGTGCTGGGTGCTATGGAGGTGGGTGGGTGGGAGGGAATGCTCAGGAGGCCACCTAAGGGAAAGTAAAAAGTTTTATACACGTCTCCCAGTAAGCAACCTCATTAGCTATGGTTTCAGGCCTACATACAACAGTTATTTTACTGTTGCTAAGTCCAAATGAAGAAGATGGGCTGGGTTGAAAAATTAGGGATAAGATCTGGTGTGTGCCATTGCTGCTGTGATCCATCCCCTCTAGCCCACCCCAACACCTGGCAAACTCCTCCACACTCAGTAACCCCCTCTCTGTCCACAACCTACTCCTCAATTGTCTTACATCCACCATTATATCCCACATGAGCAGTAGAGCCACTGGTTGCTTCTATTACACTCTCCTTGCACTTGGCAGTGAGGTGCCATCATGAACTTATTCATTCATTTGCACCCCCCATGCGTTGATGAGGGCCTCAAGATACATAAGGTACATTCTGTTTGCTATGGGTAGGGAAATATTTGCAAGGATGAACAAGCAATCAAATTAACCCCCAGTTGCCATGTGTACAACCTGAAGGTATGTTTTACAGCTTTGTGTGTAGCAGATCAATGGGGGACTCTCTCTCTCTCTCCCCGTGCCCTTCTTGCCTCCAGTCCTTTTCCTTTTTCAAGTCCTTGGAATGGAAAAGGAAGAAGATAACAGAGAGGAAGAGAAAACTTAGAGAGGAGGGGAGTGGATTGGAGACTATAGTGAGTTGGAGACTAAAGAATTGGGGAGTGGAAGAAAAAGAGGTTAGCACACCATCCGGTAAAGAAACTTGCATTTGGTAGGCCATCTCAAGCATCATGAGGTCTTGGGCCAGTCCAGCTTGTGAGAATTAGAGCACAATCCTACCCATGTCTACTCAAAACTAAGCCCCATTGTGTTCAATGGGTCTTACTCCCAGGAAAGTGTCTTTAGGATTACAGCCTTAGGCAAAATGAAAGATTGCTTGGAGCTAACTTTTTTATTTATCATTCTTGACAACTTCTTTGGGTGCCTCCTGACTATGGCAAGAAATCATTTTTTTCAAAGTTAATGTACGAAGTCATCTTCTTAAAAGATATCAGAAAAGTTCTGTTTGTTTCCGTTATTTTGAACATGAAATTAAATTTTTTAAAAAATTAGAAGCCATTATGTGTCACTCTGAAACCTTATGAAAACACCCAGCCAATTCAGATCTTTAAAACATACCCACAGAAAGCGGCTAACGACTCTGGCATGAATAAAAAACAAACAAAAAATTTGGCATGCAGTGCTGGGAATGCACAATTATCAACCCATCTGAAGTTTACTTTTGAATCCAAAATATCACACATTTCCCATGAGGAGACAGATTGCTCAAACTATTGACTTCCTGGCGCCAATGGGGTGTAAACTACATCCTACAGGGAGAAGGCACTCATAGAGTCGTCCTTAAGGTAAGAGAATTTTGGATTCTTGTCTCAGAGAATATTCTGGATCATGCAAATAAATTATTACAAAGCTATTGATGTTGGGGATGGGGGAGGGGGGTGGGGAGAAATGTTTCTCTTTGGAGAAACCCTGGATGGGTTTCTGCTTTCAGATATATTTTTAAATTTAATGCTTGCTTGGAGGGGCAGGAGAATCCTTACCTGTTGAGGGACCACATGGGATCATCTGGGGCCTATCCTTGGCTTTTAGAGTTCATTGAATGCAGGACTTCTATGCTGAGGGGAGTGGTGGAGAGGAATCCATCCATATAGGAGACCACATGAAATATAGGGCCTTGTCTTGGCTTTTGTACTTTTGTAGGAATGCAGTCCTATGTATTGTGTTGGTGTGAAAAAATGAAAAGATAAGTTGTATGTTATTTCTATGTAAATATATACATACTATGTATAGAGATGCATTTATTCTATGCAATTTATTATTATATCATATAGATATACACCATCTATCTATCTATCTATCTATCTATCTATCTATCTATCTATCTATCTATCTACACACACACAAAACTTATTATTATATTGTATAGATATACTGGTGACCCCCTAAACAATTGTATTTAGTTGTCATCCCACTTCTGCAATCCTGGCTATGGCCCAGGGGAGGGGAATTTTAGTTTTTAAAACTACAGAGGTTGAAATAACGGAATGTGTTGAATGAATGACTTATGGGTATAATTGAAAGATGTTGAAAGAGCAGATTGTCAGAAAATGAATTCTAAGAAAGTGGGGATACCTGTATTCCCTGGGTTGCATTATAGTGTCAGGTGATTTGCTGTATCCCGAGGCTGGTAAGCTGTTCTTTCCAGGAATGTTGGCATTCACAATGGGAGTTCCTGAAACTTAGAACTGGATGAGACTGGGGAGAAAGCGGACTGGCACACAAATGCTTTCAGAGCAGGAACTGGATGGAATAGTGCAGTCAGGCCGGAAGTAAGAACCATGACGATCTTCATTCATATTTATTTATTTATGCATGCATGCATACATATAGAACACAATTATTATCTCCCAAGAATATCCAGCCACTTGCCTTGGCAGGAAGCCACATTGTTGCAGCATGCCGCAAACTTGTCTGGAGCCACACATCCTTGACAGGACACATTGTGCTCACTCACTCTTTGGGAAAGAGGACATAAGTGAATGAAATCAGGTGAGGAAGAAGATAAGCTGAATAAACAGAAAGAAAGGGCAAATGCCAGCCTATCTTTAAGACACGTATGAGAATTGAAAAAGAAAAGGGTCATAGAGCAAAAGTATAGAGGAGGATGGTAGGGTAGAGATCATTGAAGGAACAGGACTGGCATATCACCATCAAAGGGAGGTAGTATTAATGTGCCACCTCAGGTGCCAGGAGGTTTTGGACCAGCTCTGGAGGCCTAGTTCAGTGGAACCCCACCCCATGCTCCACTACTGACCAAAGCAGATTGGAAATAACCAAGAGGAAAATCGCTCTGGTCTAGTTGTTTCTCCCTTAAGACTCTTTTAAGTTGTACAATGTGGCAGGGGTGTGCAAACATTTTGGCAGGAAGGTCACGTTATCTATCTGACACTGTATAGGGTGATAGAAAAAAAAATCAATTTACATTTCAAATTTGAATAAATTTACATAAATGAATATATTAGAGAAATAACCTGAATGGATTTCAAATCAGTTCATAAGACTCTTTCACATACAGATTGAGGAGGTGTGTGCAGCCTCCCCAACCCTCAAATCATGCTCCTGTCTGCTGGATCAACTCGACTCTGGAGGATTATAGAGCTTGACCATGGGCCGTATGTAGGGGTCTAGACCACAAGCAGTAGGAAGGCTTACCATGAGCTGACTCTGACCACTAGGTCAGTGTTGGGGCACCCCTGACTTTTAGGAATCCTGTCCTGTTTCATTGAACTTTCAGGGCCATGAGGTGTGTTTTATAACAGGCTATGTTTCTTTGCATGAATGCAGATAGTGGAAGATGTTTATATTTTTCTCAGAGCCTGAGAGGCAAAGATATCATCAGGATCTGAGACACAGTATTGCAAAATGGCTATCAAAAGCTCATTATTGGCCCACTTCCTTTATTGCTGGAGTCAGAGGAAGCAAAAAAAACACACAAAAAACTGCCATGTAGCCTCTTAAATGTAATCGTGCAACCACCATTAATGTTTTATTGTGGTTGAGTGCTGATAATGGTGTCATGCTCCAGGAACCCACAGTTATGGTAGTCCACTGATTAAATGGAAAAAATGTCTGGCTGTAATTCTTCACCTGACATAGTTAAGTGCATTCAGTGCTCAAGGGGAAAAGGAGGTCTGGGACAGAACGATACATATACTTGTGAGAAATAATAATGCAAAAGCATACACTGATGCACCATGCTCAGGCAGCACCTCTGCGGGCTGAACTCTCTTTTCTGGCCCACCAGATGTTCACTTATTGGATAGGGCTCCATGGGGTCTATAAACTAGGGTAGGCCCTAAGAAAGTCACTCCACCATCACCACACAACAGCTTTGGGCACATAAGTGTTTTCTGAGAATCAGCAAGGCCCGTCTGAAGGCTGTGCCAACACCTAATGCCAACTCTGCCATTGGCCATAAGTTTGATCTACAGAGAGTGACACTCCTGAGATACTTTGAAAACCCTTCTTCTGAACATAACGATAAGGATCACTTGAAAATAGAAAATGTGGTTATATCATGAGTGGCTATAGAAACCTCATAGCAAAGGCAAGAGTAGCATCAGAGGTTGGCCAGGTTGGACCAAACTAGACAAAGGTCCACAAGTCCTGAAAGCCCACCTGGATGACATATTATGTGGTTACTGTTACCTCAGCTTTATGTGAACTGTGGCAAACAATATACTCAGCTAAATGTTGCTCTGATATATTGTCTTTGAGAAAGTCCTCTGGACTTGCTCCAGTTTGGCTGCATCTTTCTTAAACTGAGGTGCCCAGAACTGAACACAGTTCTCAAAGTGAGGTCTGGTTTTTACACTTGAAGTTCATCCGAACAGGACAAACTCTTTATAGCCAAGCGAAGAAAACGACCTCCAGTAGGCTGTCAACGAAACCACAAAAAATTATTAACAAGCAATGAATGGAAAATTAACCAATTATAAACAATTGATTTAAACCCATACTCCACAAATCTGGTTGCAATGTTGACCAAACCAGCCTGCTCTTGCATCTTTCTTTATATTTCCACAAGCATCCTTTGTCCATTTTCCTGAAAAAACACCAGTGAGGTTTTATTTTTCAGTTCTTGGTGGGAGTTCAGCTCCACTGCTCATTTCTCTGCATTACTTCTCTAAGAGTGTTGTCAACTGGTCAATGTATCATGTGATTTTAGGAAAAATGAAACATAATTTCATAATCATAACTTTTTTGGAAAGAGGTTGGGAAAAGAACTATGACAGAATCAATAGGTTTGTACAGAGCATCATTTATCAAGTGTCTTGCCATGGTTGTGGGTGGCGCAAGTGGCTAAGACACTGTGCTTGTTAACCAGCAGGCCAGGGTTCGAGACCCAGGTTGGCCCTACAAGACAGGGTGAGCTCCTATCCTTAGCCCAGCTCTGCGATGCCAGCTGGATCCAGTCGTATTGGCTCTGCCTTTCCATTGGACTAATTCAGTGGTGTGAAGAGGGGGATTTGCTGCTTGGGTAACAGCCCATAACAATCCAACCCAGGCTTTCGTGCTTTGCATGCAGCGTATGCAGCGCCGAGCACGATACCAAAGTCTTCCAAGACTGATGGAGGCCTGCTTTTTTTGCCATGGTAAGATGGTTGCCAGACACCATGACAAAGGGAGCAGAGTGGAATTTCTACTACCATCTGCACCTACTCAGAAATATGGGGGAATAGAGAATACATCACCTCCATTCTCCCAATAGTATAACAAGATAGCTGTGCTCAGAAGTTACCTTCATATATTCAAAGGCCACATGTGAGAGCAAGAACATGCAAACATGCCCCCCACCCCGTGCTGATGTGCTCCTGAAGCCTGGCCATCCATGCATGTATCATTGCAGATGTTTTTCCTGTTGCATGGTTGATGGAGGGTTGAATTTACAGTCATATTGGTGCAGGGCTCCCAGATTTGTTATCCATGAGAAGTTAAGATCTGAATAGCTCCAATTTTAATTAGCTTTCCAAGAAGGATGAGATTATACATGACTATCAGTGGAAATAAGAACATGGCTTCTCGTCACCTCTGAAAGGTTTAGAAGATCAACCAGCAGGATATAAAATCATAATGTTTTACATTTCCTACCCCAGACAAAACAAGAATTAGACCGAGAAACCCAATCCACACTTTCCTAGGAGTAAGTCCCACTGACTACAATACTTTTGAATAGTCATGCATTGGAGTCAGTGATGGGATTCAAATAAATTAACAACAGGTTCTATGTCCCATTAGTAACTTATACTCAGAACCAGGCACTCATTAGCAAAGGGTTCTATAGAACCCGTGAGAACCCCCTGAAGACCACCACTGATTGGAGTGTGCTCACAAATTCCTTAAAGATATAAAAATGATTACAATACTGTAATATAATATTTATTTACTATTTATCTAAAAGATTTATATACTGCCTTTCCTCAGTTTAAAACAGATACCCAAGGCGGCTTTTGTATTTTATTAATATAAAATAATATAGAACATACAAAATATAAAGAAAAATAAGTCTCAGGTTTCTCAGGCTGATCTCGGCCCCCTTACACTGACATATCTGATTATAGTAAGGCTTTTGGTTTAGCTGAAAGCTAAAGTAGTGTGTTAAAGGAGAATCCTGGGTGAATAGCCCATTCCTATCCATCAGATTATATTATGCAGAACTGCATGGTATGTGGCGGGAGTGGTGGTGGTAGACCAAACAATTCAGAATAGATAAGTAAAACTGTTACACCACCCTGTTGCTCATCTAGCTGCTCTACTAGGGTGCCCAGAAGCCACTGTCACACATGTTCATATGACAGCTCAAGTGCATGAAGATGGTACAGCTTTGATGCCAATGTTCCAGTCTCTAAATAGTGGTGGATTAGAAGATCCACTGATATAAGTCCCCATTGGACTCAGCCATCAGAAATCTAATTACAGTATTTTAATCCTATGCTCGGGGTGTGTAAAAAATTCTTACATAGAGGACCACATGGGATAATCTGGGGCCTATTCTTGGCTTTTGGAGTTCATTGAATGCTGGGTTTCTATGCTGAGGGGAGTGGAGAGGGATCCATACATATAGGAGAACACATGAGATATAGGGCCTTCTTTTGGCTTTTGTACTTTTGTAGGGATGCAGCCCTATGTATTGTGTTGGTGCAAAATGAAAAGATAAGTTGCATGTTATTTCTACGTAAATCAATACATACTATGTACAGAGATTCATTTTTTCTATGCAAATCATTATTATATTGTATAAATATATACCAGTGTAGATACTTGACATAATTGCCCCCCTAAACAATTGTGTGTTGTTGTCCCCCCACTTCTGCAATCCTGGCTATGGCCATGGGGAAGGCAATTTTAGTTTTTAGAACAACAGAGAGAGGTTGAAAGAACAGAACATGTTGTTTCTTTATTCAGCATGTGTTGAATAAATGACTAATGGGTATAATGGAAAGATGTTGAAAGAGCTGATTGTCAGAACATGAACTCTAAGAAAGCAGGGATACCTGTATTCTCTGGTTTGCATTATAGTGCTAGATGAGTTGCTGTATCCTGAGGCTGGTAAGCTGTTCTTTCCAGGAATGTTGGCATTCACAATGGGAGTTCCTGAAACTTAGAACTGGATGAGACTGGAGAGAAAGCGGACTGGCACCCAAATGTTTTCAGAACAGGAACTGGATGGCATAATGCAGTTAGGCAGGAAGTAAGAACCGTGATGATCTTCATTCATATTTGGGTGGGCGATGATGCATTGCGTTCACTTATCAACTATTGCCATGCACTGGCTTTTCAAAATGGGTGACCCAAACAGTAGTGATTCCACTGCTCTCAAGCAGGGATGTCAAACGTAAGGCCTATGAATGCATCAGAAAATCTTAGAAGCCCATTATCCTGCCCTCAGGCCAGGCATGGGCTGACACCGGTTCGGACCGGATCGGCCGAACCGGATGTTACCATCAGCCCGCCAGTCGCGATCCGGTTGTTGTGGGGGCTGGCCATAAAGGCCAAACCGGTTCGGGAGTCACCGTGGCCGCCATTCCCCCGCTGGCTGGGAGGGCTCTGAGGCGTGCACACTCCACTGTGCCCCCAGAGCCCGCCTTCCCCCGCTGGCCGGGAGGACTCTGAGGTGCGCGCACTCCACCGAGTGCCCAGAGCCCGCCTTCTCCCGCTGGCCGGGAGGGCTCTGAGGCACGTGCGCTCCACTGCGCCCCCAGAGCCCGCCTTCCCCCGCTGGCCGGGAGGGCTCTTCTAGGCCAGTCTGGAGAGGACTTCAGCCTCAGAGCACCATCCTATGCAGGTCTACTCAGAGGTAAGCCACAAATTTTTTTTATTTTTTAAATTCAAAAAATTATTTCCTGGCCCCGCCCCCTGACCTCGGCCCCACCCCTGACCTTGCCTGGCTCTGCCCACTTCCGGAGAACTGGTTGCTGGGGCCAGGCCTGCCCACTTCTGCCTCAGGCTCTCCCATCACCACCATTAGCCTCTCTCAGGTGCTGACTTATGCTGAGGTCATTGCTAAAAGGGCAGATATCTTGAAAATATGGTCCAGAATTTGCATATTTTTTCTTCTGTCATTTATAACAAGTTCTTATGTAAGAAACTGTGCTTATTTCTGATCATGACCTGTTTATTGACAACTCTTGCTGTTTAATGACATCATTTCTGGCCTCCAGAACACATCATAGGTGCTATTCTGACCATTGTATGAAGTGAATTTGACACCCCTTCTCTAAAGCGCAGTATAACTGCTAAAGATCATTCAGAAATTTCTCTTCTTCCTGACATTTCTGAGTGGCAAGGATAGCAAGAACGCCGAGACTTAGATATCATCATCATCGTCATCATCATCATCAATATACTATACTGCTTTTTTCTTGGAAAAAAGTTCAGAAGTGCTTTACAGAAAAAAAAAATCAAATAATGGTACCCTATCCCTAAAGGTCTCACAACCTTAAAAGATGCAGAACACCAGCAAACAGCCACTAGAGCGGTGGTTTCCAACCATTTTCATCTCTGGATGAAATTCACACTGGTTGAAAATCATTTCACTAGAGGAGATAGCATTGATTTTCAATCTTTTTCAACTCATGGCACACTGATAAGGAGCTAAAATTGTCAAAGTTGCACCATCAGTTTTTTTTACATCTGCAAGGCACACCATGTTGCTGGGAAGAGGGCTCAAATCCCCAAATTGCCCTACTAATAAATAATGTTAGTAAATACTAATACTAATTAGTAAATACTAAAACAAAATCCTGTAGCACATCTGCAGCCATCTGCAGACCATCTGAAAATCACTTGGACAGAGGAAAAGAGAACTACTGAATGCACTGTATGGAAGGATGCATTATATCTCAGCCTGAGGCTGAAAGTGTTGGACTCTTGACAGAAAAAATGTATTACGCTGTTAAATGTTAATTTCCCTGGTTATTAGGAGGGAAGGCTGGGCCTGAAACCTCCTCACCTGGAACAGAAGTGAAGAGCATTACATTTCCAAACCCCACCTCCACTTGATGATCCGTGGCTGTTCTGCAGATAACAGAATATATATACACAGAGACATTGTACCCCAGTATTCTTCCAGCATCAATCATTAAGCAGAAGAGTTGAAGCTACCAGTCTCTGCTTCAGGCATCCTCTTGATCACTCTGCACTCATGATGTGGGAACTCCGCTCCGTGGCCTTCACTCGAGCCGTCCTTGCTGAATTCCTAGCCACTTTGCTTTTCATCTTCTTTGGCCTGGGTTCTGCTCTCAGCTGGCCTACTTCTCCACCCAATGTCCTCCAGATCTCACTTGCATTTGGGCTGGCCATTGCCACTTTGGTTCAGGCTGTGGGGCATGTCAGTGGGGCCCATATCAACCCTGCTGTGACGGTGGCATGTCTGGTAGGCTCTCATGTATCCTTACTGAGAGCCTTCTTCTATGTAGTGGCCCAGATCCTGGGAGCTGTGACAGGGGCTGCTCTTCTGCATCAACTCACACCGCCTCACATCCGGGGCAGCTTGGCCAGCAACAGGGTAAGAATGCTACCACCACTCAAACTGGGAAGGACTGAAAGACTGTAATGGTGTGTGCATCAGTACCTGGATCATCCAGGTCACTGAGCTTCATGGTTTGGTTTGAACTTGAGTCTCACTGTAGTCAGTCTGACAAAGTAATTACTATACCACATTTCTGGCAATAGGCATGCTTCTCCATAAATGCTGAGCAAACAATTCAGAATTGTGATAATGAGCTTATATATATATATATATATATATATATATATATATATATATATATATATATATATATATATATATATATATATATATATATTAGCTCATTATCACAATTCTGAATTGTTTGCTCAGCATTTATGGAGAATATATATGGATGGGTCTTAAAATAGGTGGAAAAATGCTTTCCCTATGGATCACTTGTTTATTAAGTCAAGCCATGGTCCAGTTGGCTCAGTCTTATTATAATCTAATTAGCATCAACCCTGTAAGATTTCAGGCATTTCCTATTGGCTACTGATACAAGTAACAAACAGAAATTCAATTCCATTTTTGCCTCTCTGTGTTGGGAAAAAGCTATACCTATTGGATTTCTGTCTGCCATGAATCCATTATAGACACAGAGGTGGTGCTAGAAAAAAATGATGGGAAACCTGTTAAATTCTTCCACCTCTTTCCGATGAAAAACTGCATGCAAGATAAAAGTACTATAGGATGACTTTACTGATATTGTGCAAAACAAAACTCTGCTGTGACCTTTGTGAGTGGCATTCTGTTGCATTCTATTGTGAGTCTATAGAATCACAGAATTTATTTCCATGCCATGTCCCAACTCACATGTTATTAGTGTTATTGCCTCTTCCTAACTGCTAAATATTGAAGCTGGCATGAAAAATCTGTTTTTCCACAATTGCTGCCATGTGAAGGAGTCCGCCTGAGTCTCACGCCTTGTTTCAGAGGATGGTTCCTGGTAAGCCCAGCTCTTACAAACAGATCCCTTGGCAGCTGTTGCTGCCCATTGTCAGTTTACCAGTTTCCACTGCCCAGATCTAATAGAGTCAGAAGTTTAAGTAAACATTAAATCACAGAAATTAATTTTCAGGAAACGATGTTGTTTGCAAGCCTGAACATAATCGAGGAGGAGATCAAACGCAGTCGGATCTCCATCACACAGACCCTAGCTTGTTTAATACAGTTCAATAGGTTTGAGCCCATTTCTGTTACCTTAAAGTGGCAAGGACTACAGTCCTAAACACATTTTCCTGGGAGTAGGCACCACTGAATACAATAGGGTTTACTTCTGAGTAGATATGATTAGGATTACACTGTTGGAAGCTGAATGTATCTCCAAGACATGTATATTTTCCAGTTCAGAGGTATGAACTTTGGGGGCTGATTATAGCTGTTTGAAGTACAAAGTGAGCATTAGGCTACCATAATTCTCCAAATTTGCTTTAAATCACAACTATTTCTGAATGATTGTTGGTTTACTGCTATAGTGATCACAGAAAATGTGAATGAGGAGTTCTCTTTCACTTCCAGCATCAGCTTTGCAGTTATGCAGTTTTTTAGCAGACCCAAGGAATATAGTTTTCCAAAAGGCCACAGATATCTGCCATACCTATTTGGACAGGTTGGCCAGATGCCCAAACCGCAAAAGGAGGATTAGGTCTTGAATTCCTCTCAGCCTGGCCTTTCCGGCAAACAATGACACATTTGCCTACTCACAAGTAAAGCCGTGATATTGGGCACTCTCAATTTCCCATAGAGCTCAATGCATTTTTTTAGTTTTTTGGCCATAACTTTTAATAGGAAGGAGATATTTCAAAACTGATTTTTGCATTGGATTCTGCTCTTCAATATGAATCCAATGACATATGTCATGATGGGGTAATGCAGATCACTGCAAAGTTCCAAAATGAAGCCCTTTTGGAGGACACCCGAACAGAATGCTAAGAAAGGGGACAAATCCGGAAAAATTCGGTCATATGGTCACCCTGTGTTTGGATACATAATAGAACATTTGCTTGGAAAATTACATTTCCTAAGGGTGCAATCCTAAAGACACTTTCCTGGGAGTAAGAATCATTGAATACAATAGGTAGTCACAATTTTGAGTAGACATGGTTAGGTTTGTACCTGGTGTACTGTATAGCAGCATGCCAGACAATGAAGAGGGACTCGGGAAACAACCCTTTTTGTTTCTTTTCCCATTACAGTACTTACCACTACTGTATGGCGGTTGAACGGACAGAAACAGAGTGGACTGGAGGCTCATGAGGATGAGATAGTTACACAGCTACTGTTGCAGGCTAGTTTCCTCCCAGACTGGAGGCTGTGTGAAGTGTTCTCTATGCATTCCTCAGCCTACCAGAAGTTTTTGCCATGACTATGGGGTTCTTATCCACACCAGGTATCATTGTGGACATGCTTGTAGGAGGCTTTGACTCCCATTTTTGCAATGAAAAGGCTTATATAATTCACTGACGTTAATCAGGGATTCTGATCAGGACAGTACTATGTCCAAACTCATTAAAAGAAGAGTACATATCATATATTCTGCTAAAACAAATAGCATGTTTTGACTTTGACATCCTTTGTGAGTCAAACTGCCTTGTATGTAGTTTTCAAGAATCCACTAGAAAACAAATAAGGGAAGGTTGTGATGTAAGAATAGGGGCCATTGTTCTAGCTAAAATAGGGACAGTGGATAAAAAAATATCCAGTGGGGAAAATGGGAGCCATGCAAATTAAACAGGTAGGGGTGGATAGCATAAAATGGTGTAAACTCTTCCAAGTGGTAGTGAGATGTCCTTAAGATATGTGCAGCAGACAATACTGTTTGCCACAATATTGCCGTCCACTAATGCAATGGTCATAATAGTAGATCCACTACAACTTGTATTACCCTACAATCCAGAGTAATTGTATTACCCTACAATCCAGCACGTAAGAGACATTTACATCGATGTAGTTACGGCTCCATCTAGGGAAAATCTATGCAATATTGCAATCCAGAGTAAATTGTTCTTATGTCAGAGAAAGGACTCCCTGGAGTTACTCTGGATTGTGCCCTTACTCTCTTCACTTGGCAGGTGGGCTTTTGACTCAAACCACAGGGATCACAGGTGACAGGAAAGGCAATCCATACTTGAGGACATTCTGTACATTTGATGCAGGTTTATGTGTACTTTGTGATTTACTTGTCTCTTTTGCACTGTTCCCCAGGACTAGCAGAACAGCAAATTATACAAAAATTGACATATTGTGGGCTGGTCACAGGGTTCAGCTATTGTTGGTGAAGACTTTCAGCTACTTTAGTCTACAACAATGTTTCTCAACCAGTGGTACAGTTAAATGAGTGGTATCAGAGGTAGTAACTGGTGGTACCCCCAGACAACTGCTGCCAGGCAGCGAGACTCAGAACACGACACAACAAACAGCAGTAGGAAAGTCAGCTTGGCAAGAAGATTTTTCAAGCTCAAAATAATCCTTCCCATCCACCCTGAGCATCTTATTGGTGTTTGTTGCATTGCATTTGGCCTCCTAACCCAGAAGTAACTGCAGTGATGTCATCACCAGTTACTTCCAGTGGAACTTCAAACAAGGTGGACCATGTGAAGTAGCACTATAGAGGCCAAATTTTGAAGAAACACTGGTCTAGAAACAGTGGTGGGCTGAAGCCGGTTCGGGCCAGATTACCCGAACCGCTTCCTGTTTCTGATCCCCCGCCACCGATCCGGTGGCTACCGGGGGCCAGAAAACCGGGCGCACTGGTTAGGCGCCCGGCCCCACCACTGCACTGTGCATGCATCAACCTTCCAATGAAGGTTGACGCATGCGTAGTGCGTCCTGAAGCTCGCTGGCCAGCTTCAGGACTGCGTCCTGGTTGGCGTAACAAGATTGGCGCAAGCACAGTGCAACCTGAAGCGGTGAGCTTCAGGATGCACTGCGCTTGCACCAAGGTTGGCACATGCACAGTGCGCCGGGGTTGGGGCCCACCCTCGCCCCCTTGCCCTGCCCACCCGCACCCACAGTGTGCTGGGGTGGGTGCTGTGCCCTCCCTGCCCCTGCCCCGCCCTGCCCCTGACCTTGGCCGTAACCCCTGACTCCGGCCCCGCCCACTTCCGGCGAACCGGATGTTGGCCCAGGCCGGGCCCACCTCTGTCTAGAACCTATCAAAACCTTACAGGCCATAACTCATGGTTTGTAACCTGCCTTTGGCTTGGTCATGTAATACAGAACAAAGTTATACCACGTATGCATATGAGCCAAGCATGTCAAAGAACTGTGTTAGGTATTCGAATGTCATCTGAACAATGTCATATTCAAATGTCAAAGAATCTGATCAAATGTCAAATATCAAAGAATAGCAATAGCTATTCAAATGTCAGGATTCAAGCAGAGTTTTAAATTATATCTGCCAGGGCAGGTGCATCACAGATTTAAAAATATCTTGGCCACCAATAGAATGCCATATGGAATAATGTTAGATGTGAGATTTTAAGAAGCCATATGGAATATTACCAGAAAGCAGAAGATACTCACAGTTCTCAGTGATCAATTTTAGATGTACCCAAATGCAGTCTGTTAAAATGTTCCATAGGTACACACTTAAAAATGTTAATGGCTCCAATTGTTGTTTCAGGCTATGGTAGGAACAAACTTGCATCCTGTGGCACCTTAAAGACTCATATATTTACTGAAGCAGAAGCACCATTTATCAGTTTCTGTGTCAATTATTGTGTGAATCTTTAAGGCACCACAAGAGTCTTGGTTGTGTTTTCTGCTATTGATTAGCATGGCTATCCCACTTGAAGTATTAACCTATGGTAAAATCCTTGGAGAACATCTTGATGTTCTTCTGCTTTCTTTCAGGTGCATAATGACACAACATCTGGGCAGGCAGTTACAATGGAGATCTTCCTCACTTTCCAGTTGGTCCTATGCATTTTTGCCTCCACTGATGACCGCAGAACTGACAACCAGGGATCCCCAGCTTTGTCCATTGGTCTCTCTGTTGCCCTGGGTCACCTACTTGGGGTGTGTATCTCAGCAATGTCTCTTGGCAGGAACAGAATATGTATGTGAAAGACAAATCTTAAAGATTTTAAATATTATGAAATCCAAAAATTAAAATCCCAGAGCTGAAAGATAGCTGAAAATATTGGCATTGCAGGCCAATATAGTCGATCTTGGAAGACTATGGTATCGTGCTCGGCGCTGCATACACTGCATGCAAAGCATGAAAGCCTGGGTTGGATTGTTATGGAGGATAGGCTGTTACCCAAGCAGCAAATCCCCCCTCTCCAGGCCACTGAATTAGTCCAATGGAAAGGCAGAGCCAATACAATTGGATCCAGCTGGCATCGCAGAGCTGGGCTAAGGACAGGAGCTCACCCTGTCTTGTGGGGCCGACCCAGGTCTCGAACCCTGGCCTGCTGTTTAACAGACACAGCATTTTAACGGCTTGTGCTGCACTTAACATGTACGAGCATCAGGTTTTGTGTCAAAAATAACTATGGGATAGCAGAAATTTATCAAGAAAAATCATGAAATTTTGTCAATATTTCACAATTTTAACCCATCTTCTCCTTCCTAGCTGGTTGTTCTTCACTGACATTTCACTGTTTAGCAGCTATTTCTCTCGTCTGTTGGTTAATCACATGGTTTGTCCCACCCAATCAAAAATAACATACGAAAAACATGGTATGTGTTAGTAAACATAACGCTGAGCACTAAGCATATGCTTGTTCTTCAGTCTTCCCTCTCTGCTGCTCCTTGCACACTGCTGTAGGCTGATTTTGCTGGTGATTTGTGCTGGCCCAACAGAGCACAATTGTGCTTTCAGTGTCTTGAAGTGGCTTTTGAGATGCTTTCCCCTCTTTAACTCAGCAAGATATAGCATTACATAGATATGCCACTTGCATATATCACTTGGTCCATCTAAATCAGGGATCTCCTAATCCTGGCCTGGGGGCCTGAGGTGGCAAGGGGTGAGCCTCAATGTGGCCCCCAGCAAGAACTCTCTATCCAGCCCTTGGGCAGGCTTTGTAATTAATACATTCTTATATGTAAACTTATTCAAACCCAAAATGTAAATTAGTTTTCTGGCCCCTAACACCATGTCAAAGAGATGATGTAGCCCTCCTGACAAAAAGTATAGAGACCCCTGATATAAATCAACATCTCTCTCATTTTCCTAGATCTACTACACAGGCTGTTCCATGAATCCTGCTAGATCTTTTGCTCCTGCTGTGATCATGGGCAACTTTGACAGTCACTGGGTAAGTTCTCAAGCAGTTTGTACACAGTTTGTAACAAGTAGACAGTGTTTCATAGATGAGAGCTGTTCTTCAGAGGTATCACCATGAATCAGGCTAACTCCATACAACTCCATATATTGTCCAACTCCATACATTGTTGGAAGATCCTGCCCTGCAACAGTCAATCCTGATTTTACACTGAGAGCTCTGGTTAACAGTGCTAAAGGAACATAACTGCACTATAACATATTAATGTTACATATACAAAACTGCAGCCTGTGTTTAATGCCTTTAAGAAGGGATTGGACAAATTCCTAGAGGAAAGGACCATCATAGGTTATAAGTCATGAGGGGTGTGTTTAGATGTGGACAGCCTCAAAATGCCAGATGCAGGGGGAGGCCACCTGGGCGCAGATGTCGTATGTGTTCCTGGACCCTGAAGCATCTGGTGGGCTGCTGTAAGATACAGGAAGCTGAACTAGATGGGCCTTTGGCCTGATCCATTGGAGGATCTTCTTATATCCTTATGTTTTGTATATGGTGATTTTACATCAGTGCATGGCACATATGAATTACATGCTTATCCACAGATTCATTGCCTTGGTCTTAGGGAACATAATGCAGTCCCTTTACTGTGTATATTGGTCTGGCCAGTACATGGACGGGAGACTGCTGGTATAAGACCAATCTTTTCTAGAGCCTGCATAGCAACAGCAACATTGGGACAGCTTATGAGTTAGTGGCACCAGTGGGAAGGCCTAGACCTCCCATTAGTTGCCAGTGTAAGAAGAAATACATCCTGAGGATGGTAAGTGCATTAGCAGAGATAGAAGTGGGATAGGGGAGGATAGAAGGCGGTTGAACAGGCAAGAGGAGGGTGAGGTGAGTAGATCAGGCCATGGAAAGGGGTGGGATTGGTGGCACCATGCACACTACATAATGTCCTCCTTCCTGAGCAAATTAACATCGCTTCATTCAAGCCAGCAATTTTGCAGCCACAGGTCAGAGTAGGTTAGTTATGCAGTCTGGGAATTTCCCTAAGGCAAGGAAACAAATGTCCTCTTAACCTGAAGTGACCTGCACCCTGGTCGTTACTTGAATGGGACGCAGTATGACCACACTAATCCCACTGCATCAGTGTTGGTTAGGGCTGCCCCTAGAAAACCCCTCCCTTCTGCCTTGAGTTCCACAGCAAAATATATAAGCAAATAAAATATATCCCTACACAGAGAAATAAATTTTATGTAGATGCAGCCAAAATGTGGACCAGCAACACACACTGCCACTTGTTTTACAAAGCCAATGCCATTCCCGCAATACCCAATGGCCATATGAAGAGTTCTTTCCCAGGGATAGTTTCCAGGAAACCTGGCCCTGCCTGGCCCCATAAGACACATTGGCAAGGTGGCCAAACCAATGTTCCTAGAAAAAAATGCCTTTGGCAGTGCAGTGTTAATGGGATAATCCTTTGACATGGGACAGAAAGTTGCCAATTTGAAGAGAAATGTGGTGACATTAGTAGTGACTGGCAACAACAAGAGTGCCAAATGTTTGCCTCCTCCATTTGGATGTGTTGCAACAGGAAAGGGCTTAAGTGATTTGCTGTATGTGACTTGGCAATAGTGACCTCTCGGCTCTGTGAAGTCTTTGGATTCTGGTCTGAGCCAGTTGTAGAGTGGTTTCTCACTGGATCTGTATGGTGGGTAATAACATTTGTGTTCAATGAAGTGAAAGTATGGAGGAAGCAAATGTCACTTGTGACTTTGGCAAATATTCACAAATTCTGCACAACATAGGGATGGGAGAGGTCATATTGTTGACATCTGAGATGTGCTTCTTTAGCCTATCGTAGCTCAGTTTTGAATCACAGTCTTTTTTATATACCATTGTTTTTTTCACAAATACATTTGATGCTTTCGAGGTCAGAGTAGTTCAACCAAGGTTGGATTCTTCTTCTTATTAATCATAACTATCATTGGATAGATGTAAACTTCCAATTGCACTGATACTTCTCTTCACAATGCAACAGGCATTATCTACTTGGGGGCGGGGGGATAAGATGGGGAAACTATTAGATGAAACTTGGAAGCTGAAAAAAATTATGTGTGTCATCAGATTTTTATCTAACTGCAATCCTAAGCCTGTCTACTCAGAAGTAAGTCCTATTGTATTCAGTGGAGACTACTCCCAGGAAAGCATGTTTAGGATTGCAGCCTAAGAATTTTTTGGACTGTAATAACTGCCACTGAGTCTATCTCACCTTCTCGTTTCCTCCTTCAGGTTTTCTGGCTGGGTCCGATGGCAGGAGCAGTGATAGCTTCCCTGCTCTACAACTATGCCCTCTTCCCACATGCAAAGACCCTCTCAGAGAGGCTAGCCATCTTCAAAGGCTATGAGCCAGAGGAAGACTGGGAGGAGCGTGACGTTCGCAGGAGGCAGTCGATGGAGCTACACTCCCCACAAACTCTGCCTCGAGGAGTGATGGAAAAAGTCTAGGAATCAAAATCCAATCACCTCTGAAACCAGAAGGCCATGGGTAGCTGTGTCCTCCAGCATCTACTTCTGGAGTCAAATGTGCTCTGGTACAAGCTGCATATATACAGTTCATTATTAAGCTTCTCCCTAGGAGAACACGTTTATCTGTCACAGGACGTCCACAGAGCCTACCTCTACATGCCAAACTGTAAGAGATGTGCCATTAGCTCCAAAATATAGTCCCACAGATTTTTGAGCTATGTTCCTAGATGAACATGGCTTTTTCTTGTCCTTGTACAAGGACAAGACTTTCCTTAGGAACTAACTTTCCTTAGGAAGTCTAGCATTCTGATCAGGCAAGGGATAATAATATATGAACAAAAACTGGGCACATCTCTTAAGAAACAATCCACAATTTTGCAGGTGTAAAATTGGTGTCAGGAATAATGAACGCTGCAAATTCCAGAAACCTGTGTTTTAATATTGCAGACTTGCTATGCAATCCAAAGCATATTTACTCAAAAGGAAGCCTAACTGAGTCCAGTGGGATTTACACCTTAGAGTTGCAGTTTTAAGTATTTTTCTGGCCAATCCTGAAGGCGCGTTTCATCATTGGAACATGCATTTCCGCCATGTAGTCTGTCTGACTCGAACTTATTTAATATTGATTAACGGTAGTACTGTAACCCTAAGAGAAATGTATTACGCAAACCTCAGTCTTTTGATCTCCAAAGAAGGTTGATGGCCAAACAGTAATTCAAATTAGTTTATCCTTTTCAAAGCCTGAGGGTGCAATTCTAACCCACCAGTTAGGCTAGCAAAAACCCCAGCACAAGTCCCGTGCTATCTTGGGAATGTCACAAAGTGCTGTAAGGCACTTGTGCACCAGACCTGGGGAGAGTTAGGCCAGTCAACAAACATGCACTTGCCCCCTTACATCACCACAAGAATGGGAAGACCAATGAGTTGTGCCGGCCTAGGTTAGGACTGCACCCATACTCAGTATTTTCAAGATGTGTTTTCAACTAATACTTTGTTTTGCTATTTTGTACCCTTCCTTTCTGCTGAGGGTATGGGATGTCACATTTTACAAAGACGAAAGAAAAAGGTGAGCTGGTTAGATGGAATGGCTTATCAAATAGCTAAATTGTTAAGAAATGTTTATATTCCTTTTATTTTTCTTTATTATTATTGCCACTTGGTTTTTGCAAAACATGTATGTTTAGTTTCATTTCTAAATGATGGGAAGATGCCATGCATGTATGGGTCTGTGCAGTTTTTTAAACTTTGAAATGCATTGGTAAATGTTAATTTCTTGTGTCTTTCATATATCACAATGTACTCTTTAAACAATTTAAACAATTGTACTCTTTATTTTAATAGTTTGAGATGCTTTTGTTATTATTGTCCAATTTTTAGATTTCCATGTGTTCTCCTTCTCCAGTGTTTATTCGATGTTTTCATACTGTGGCTGCAATCCTATCACATCCCATGCTGGCCTTGGGGTGTCACAAAAATGGCATAAAGCACTTCTGCGCCATTCTGGGGGGGGAGGAGGGTTAGGCCCGTGCACATACATGCACCATTCTCCCCATACCACCATGGGAACAATGTTCAAGTGATTCTATAACTTCCAGATAAAAGTGCTAAACGAATGGCCCATCCCTATCATGGACCTGGTGCCAGAGGTGGGCAGGCCTGGCCCTAACAACTGGTTCTCCGGAAGTGGGCGGGGCCAGGCAATGTAAGGGGGCGGGGCCGAGGGCAGGGGCGGGGCCAGGAAGAATTTTTTTAATTAAAAAATTTCAAAAAAAATTAAGCATGTAGCTTACCTCTGAGTAGACCTGCTTAGGATGGGTCTCTGAGGCTGCAGTCCTCTCCACAATGGCCTAAGAGTAAGTCATTGACTTTCATGGGACTTACTTCTGAGTAGACCTGCTTAGAATCCCCCCCGGCCAGACAGGAGAGGCCGAAAGCGGCGGACGCGCCACAGTGTGTTCCTGTCCTCCCCCAGCCAGCCGGGAGAGGCCAAAAGCGGCGGACGCGCTGTGGTGTGTTCCTGGCCTCCCCCAGCCGGCCGGGAGAGGCCGAAAGCGGCGGACGCGCCGCGAGACTCTCCCCCCCCCGGCCAGCCCCCCACGAACCAGTTCGGCCAGTTTTGGCCTGCCACCATAGCTACCGGTTCACAGACGTCAGGCTCAGTGGAACTTCCGGTTCGGGCGATCCGGTCCGAACCGGTGTCAGCCCATGACTGGCCTGGTGCATTGCTAGATCTCACATTTGGATGGTGCAGCACATTATACAGTGATCACAAAATTCAGTGTACTGCCGAGGACAGCATGGTGGCTGCTACAAACACTGAGTGCCCTTTGCCAGCCAAGAGTGGCATCCATGTTAGGGTTGCCATATGTCCCTAAAAACAGGGACAGTCCTGATTTGGGGGGTCGTGTTCACATACTGGCAAATGGGACAGAGGGTCATGTCCCAATTTTGTGGAAGAGAATTTTGGCAACCCTACTGGCACAGGAAAGTTGGCACCCCCTTTAGACTTTAGTGTGACACTTGTGCGCACACACATACACTAACATACACAAAATTACACTGAATATATACTATTATGCTCAATAAACATTCTGTGGGTGCGGAGTCTTATTTAAACCAGATCATAATCATATGCATGTGCAGCATTAGCACATCAGCAAATGCATTAACAGATGGTATTTGAGCCTCAATGGTAGGCTCACTTTAAACAGGAAGCCAGGCACCTGGAATGTATACCTAATGCTATACTTAAAGTAAGCTTGGTATAGAGATCAGAAGAGCCCTGGATTACACTAACCCTGAAGCTGTTCTCTACCCCAGCCTGTTTCTTCAGTCCTACATTATCAGCAGTGGTGGGCTCCAGCAGATTTGCGCCTACTCCATAGAACTGGTTGTTTACGAGAGATAGGACACATAAAGTTTAAATATAGCCATTTAAAAGTGGCTGCCAGATGGGCAGAGAACCAGTTGTTAATTTCTTGGAATCCTATCACTGGTTATCAGCCAACTTCTTTCAAAATTCAGTTTCCTCAAATCTTGGTGCTTTCATCAGAAAGGGATAAAAAAGAGGATAATCACATTTTAAAGGATTGTCAAGGACAGTAGTTAGACTACTCCCCCTTTAGTGCATGTTTTTATGTATACTGTTGAATTGATATCATGCTGTATCACATTTCAGAATGCCTTGCAGGCAGCTTCTGCAAGGCCTTTTGGGGAACAGCACAGTCAAAGATATGGGTTGTGGGCAGTGCAACCCAGAATTGGCTTCCAGTCAAAGCAGTCTATGGCCCAACAAAAACGAAATCACAAGCCACAGGTGGCCCACTGGTGGGAAACTATACTTCTTGTTATCCGCTATGGTTAAATTACTTGAAACTAGTAGTGGATAATGAATCTGCAGATAATAAACCTGATTGATCTGATGGAATCAACTGAGTTAAGTACAAGGGGTACCCTGGAGGGGGGAGGGACAGGGTGACCAGATGCCCAAACCTCAAAAGGAGGACAAGGTCTTGGATTCCTCTTGACCGGGCTTTTCTGGCAGACAATGGCCTACTCATGAGTAAAGCCGCGATATTGGCCACTTTCACTTTCCATAGAGCTCAATGCCTATTTTTTATTTTTTTGGCCATAATGTTTGATAGGAAGGAGATATTTCAAAAGCAATTTTTGCGTTGCATTCTGCTCTTCAGTATGAACCCAACAACATATGAAACTATGGCAAAGTTCTGAAATGAAGCCAAAATGGAGGACAATGAAGCCCTTTTGGAGGACACCCAGACAGAAGGCTAAAAAAAGGGGATAAATCCAGAAATTTCCTGTCATATGGTCACTCTGGGGGAAGGGAGTATCTTTCCTACTGTCAGAAGAATCCAGCAGAAGCTTCCTTATTATTATTTTATTAGGAGTGTCAATTTGTTGCATGTTGTCAGTGTTGCATAAAATTATGTACGTCACCTCGGGCAATTTCTTGGTTGAAAAGGCAGGCCGTAAGTGCCATCAGTAGATTAATATATATCTTGCTGAAAGATGAGGTGCCATGAAGAACAAAAGCCTGATTGATTGATTCTAGCACATGCTCCATTTCAAAGGCAGCAAAAGAAACAGAGAGCTGATCCTTCTTTTGGTTCTCAGGAACAACCCCTTTTGCGTGGAAGCAAGCAACTTAGAAGGAGTCACTCAACAGACTGCTGACAATGAGCCATCTGTGGGAAAGACTTCACTTCTTTCCCCCAAGGATTTATACTGATAACCCAGCCCAGCCTTGGATTTAAGAGCACGATGTAGTGATTGCTCCTAATGGACAACTTATATCCAACTCAAGTGCCAGCTTCTGATCTGAAGTGCCAACAGTCATCCAGGCAGTTGTGAAACTAGCTTTAGCATGAACAGAAGCTCTTTGTGGCCATGGCTCTGTGATACAATAGAGGAGGGGTCTCCAAACCCAGTCCAGGGGGCCAGATGCGGCCCTTGGCCAGACTCAATGTGGCCTCTAGCAAGGCCCCTCTATCTGGCCGTTGGCCAAGTCTTGTAATACACTCCAATACATTCTTATATGTACATTTATGTAAATGTATTCAAATTTGAAATGTAAATTAGTTTTCCGGCCCCCAACACAATGTCAAAGTGATGATGCTGCCCCCTGCCAATAACTTTGGAGGCTCCTACAATAGAGTGATAAAATTCTTGTTTTCCCAGTTTTTGCGATGTGATTTTGGCCAACTCATCTCATGGCTGGGGAACTGTTGTAATGTGAAACCAGAGGTTAGGATAGGGATACAAACTGCAAGAAAGGAGATTCTGGCTGGATATCAGGAAAAAATTCCTGATGGTGAGGTCAGTTCGGCAGTGGAACAGATTGCCAAGGGAGGTGGTGGACTCTCCCTCACTGGGGAACTTCAAGCAGAGGCTCGACAAGCACCGGTCAGAGATGCTCTAGGAGGATTTCCTGCTGCAGGCAGGGGATTGGACTAGATAGAATCATAGAGTTGGAAGGGACCTAGTAGGTCATCTAGTCCAACCCCCTGCCTGCAGCAGGAATTCCCCCTAGAGCATCTCCAACAGGTGCTCATCGAGCCTCTGCTTGAAGATCCCCAGTGAGGGAGAGTCCACCACCTCCCTTGGCAATCTCTTCCACTGCCGAACCGCCCTCACCGTCAGGAATTTTTTTCCGGATTTCCAGCCGGAATCTCCTTTCTTGCAGTTTGTACCCATTGGTTCTAGTTCTGCTTTCAGAAGCAGCTATGAACAAATTGGCCCCTTCCTCCATATGACAGCCCTTCAGGTATCTGAAGAGGGCAATCATGTCTCCCCTCAGCCTCCTCTTCTCCAGGCTGAACATCCCAAGTTCCCCCAACCTTTCCTCGTAGATGACCTACTAGGTCCCTTCCAACTCTAGGATTCTATGATTCTATGGATGCCAGGATAGTGCGACATTGCTCAGCATCTTTTTGGTACAACACCACAGGAGGTGAAGTGGTGGTAGTTCTGCTTCTGTTAACAATGGATGCTCCTTCTGGACATTATATGATGCCTGCATGCAAAGACTGCGATGGGCGCAATCCAAAGTAACTATGGGGAGTCCTTGCTCCAATGTAAGAACAATTTGCTCTGGATTGCAATATGAATTTCCTGTAGGTTTTCACTAGGTGGTGCAGTAACTACGGGTACACATAATGTCTTTTACGTGCTCCCATAATTACTTTGGATTGTAGGGTATGTGGTCCAGAAATTGATAGGAAAAGGTGCTACATGAGAAAGGAGAGAACATACCGTACTTGCATAGTATAGCTACATCAATAGTAAACGGTATATACACACATACAATTTAACAAAGGCTGCTAATTCACCTTGCCTATCTTTTCGTGATGGTGTGGGAAGGTTTGCCTGTGCTTTGGCCCAACCCACTACCCAGGAGCAGGGCCAAAGTGTCTTTTTAATGCTCTCTTGTGTCACTCCCAGGTCAGTACAGGACTTATTTTGGGGCTTAGGCTGGCCTAATAGGAGATTAGGATTGCAGCCTATGTCTTTTATTGATTGTTAGCCATCATGGGTGCCCTTTGGGGAGAAAGGTGTATGAATGAATGAATGAATGAATGAATGAATGAATGAATGAATGATACTCAAGCCCCATTTCTCATGATCCTTCCCCACCCCGCACTGTCCATTGCCATCCTAAACCACAAAACCAAAAGAGATTGGTGGCAATTGCAAATTATAGAGCCTGGACAAGCAGTAACAGATGCAACCACTTAAATGCCACGCAGCAAAACCAGTGACATCTCATTTCATTTTGCTCAGTGGGCAATGGCCCTATTCACTTGCAAGATGAAACAAGAGAGCAGGTAACTGAATTTCCAGCCCAGTAGAGACACCATTTGACTGGAGCAAGAGGGGATGCAGGACAAACCAGATTTTCCAGAATTTCAGATAGTCTGCATGAGAAAATGTATTCTGCACGGACCACAGTGTACCAATTTTCAGTTGGCTCCTCTCACATTGCCTTTCATTGCATCTTGATGAACAAGTGACTCTTTCAACACAAGGCAGGGGAAACACCTTTGGCCTGCTAATCCCTGTATGTTCAACTTCTGTGAAAGGTACAGTGGCAAGACAGTTTGGCCAGCACTCCCATATTGTCTGAGACAGCCAAAAAATGGGCAAAAAGCAGAGACAGGCAAGTCCAACATGGCTAGACTCAAGTTGAATCATGAGTTTCTGCCTCCAGTGACTTGCCTCAAAAATGAGACATAATGAGTGGACTTCTGAGTTGCCCAGAGTGCAACTTGAACAGACTTAAGTTCCAATCCCTGGCAAATGGGAAAATGGATGCACATGTCTTTCCCCATACAAACTGGAAATCAATAAACCAATGAATCAATCAGTCAATTGCATTTATATACCTCTTTTCAGCAAAACGTTCACAAAACGGTTTACAAAGAAAATGAAATAATTAATGGCTCTATGCTAACACCATGAGAGTTCAGAAAGAGGCAGCACAATCCTAACTTTCCCTGGATCAGGGTTTCCTATGCTGAATCCAATGCAAGTTAGGGAACTGCTGCTGCACTACTACAGAGAAGGGGAAGCTTTTCCCCTTCCACAGGGTAGAGCTGCAGTAGCCCCAATGAATCTACTCAGATTACAGAAGTTTTATGACACCACCTGGCCAGCACAAGCACTTGTGCTGGTCTAAAAGTGCTTGTGGATTGCACTTATACAGTGAAATCCTAAGCACGTTTACTGTGAAGTAAGTCCCATTGAGTTTAATAGTAATAATAATAAAACTTTATTACGGTCTACAGACCAGCCACAAATAATAATCAAAATGTATAAAAACATACAAATATAGGGAATATATAACAACATTATGCTCCCGTGTAAAAGCCTGCTCTAAAATAACCATCAACATCAGCAACAAAGGATCTCCCCTTGATGCTATTTTGACATTACCAAAATGACTAACGGACTATACTCTATCAGGTTCAAGAGTTTAATAGTATTTACTCCCAGGAAACTCTGGTTAGGATTGCAGCAATAATCTTGTATGCAAGGAAAGAAGTCCCAATGGAATGAAAAACAACATTTTTCCATGCCCAGAATGGTAGGTAGTTCCAGGGATGGCCCCAGCTGATCTGTCGCATGTAGTTCAGCTACAGAAGTCAATGGAATTAAAGCAGCTGAACTGAGATCTGGTTTTCAACCACTGATTCTGTGCAGCAGGAAGAAATGAAAAAGACAAATCCTTCGGTATTACAGCCCCAGCAGTAATACTTATAGTTTTACTTATTGTTTTTCTGTTGCACACATAGTGCCTGCTCACAAAAATTGTGAGGATCTTTGTGAGATTATTGTCTCAAAAGCTGGGCATGCCACATTTAGAGCAATTCCCAGGAGATCATGCACTTGTCGCTGAACTCCATGTGGCCTATGAGCTCATCCAAATCTCAGCCCTATAAAAAAGATAAGAAATTTAAATACCGTTGAGCATGCCTGGAATTGGTTTGCAGCCAGCTTCACACTGTGCAATGCCATACATAACATCATGAGTCGTCCTCATGAATGTGCCGTGTCAGGCTTTTACCCCATTTGGACATACAGTACCTATACCATGACCCTGAATGATTTTTGATATGCTAACTGCTTATACAACTCAGAGAGCACACAACTTTCTACCATTTTACACTGGGTTTTCCAAGTGTCTTCTTAGGAATTGGGGTTTACTCCAAAGCTTTTCAGGTGTTCATCTTCCCTAAAAGGCAATGTGCCTTCCAGTATCAATCTAGAGTTGCAGGGGAATGTTGGCAATAGGCAATAGTGTTGAACTATAGGCAATAGTTCAGCAGAGTACCAGTAAGACTCCAAAACCTTGGCTCACCTCCCAAGTAAACATGCACCCTCAATCGCATCCCAGAATCTACTGGGATACTGTGTATCCCCAAATTCTTCATAATCCAATCACAGCAGAAGGCATTCCTTGAAGATAAAAAATGGAAAAATGCTGAAAACTTTAAACTGAAATTAATAGTTACTCCACCCCACCATTCCTCTAACTTATACTGACTTGTTGTTATACATTGTACATTTTTTTGTGTAACTTCATAAGCTAACCTTGCACGCTTACCATATTACTGATATATTGAGATTATGAAGAGTTCATACAAGAGTATGTAACACAAGACGGTTATATACTCCTCCAGTTGCAAGTGAGGAGGAGGACATATGGAAATCCATCAGCTGCACTGATCTGCATGTGTATGAGATCTACTATAGGGTTGCCATATGTCCTGAAAAACAGGGACAGTCCCAATTTGGGGGGAATTGTGTTCAAATACTGACCAAAGGGACAAAGGATCCTGTCCTGGTTTTGCGGAAGAGAATTATGGCAACCCTAGATTTACAAGAACTCTACAAGTTAAAGAAGACATGCATAGAGTTGCACTTTTAATTCTCAGTATTTCATTGGAACACAGTCATTCACCCTGACTTTCTTAGATTTTTGGGAACCTTTATACGCTGTGGTGATTCAGTGCAGAGCAGGGGGTGATGATGTGGAGACACCCTGAAATGTCTCCTTTCCCCTGATCTGCTCCTATGTGGAAGCAACCTCAACAGATTCTGCTGCCACCATGAGGGCGAACTCAAGAGAGACAAATACCGAGTCCTTAGAAGCCTCACTCCTTACTTTGCGTAGAATTTCCACAAGCCTAACCAGCAGTATATAGCCCAGGATCCAGAAAGCTTGAGGCAAGGCTCTAAGCTCAACCAACCACAGGAAGATAAAGAGTTAATATTTTAATAAATTTTTTATTATTTTAATAAGAGGGTATGTGTAAGTAATGTAAGAAGGAAAGAATGAAATTAGCAGGCTTGGAAGAGAGAGGGCTTGGAAGAGAGAGGGCTTGGGAGTTGGCATCGACCACGAACGGATCTTAACCACAACCACAAGCAGGTGGTTAAACACACACATAACTAAGCAATGTCCAAACATGCCTATGTTTATAATCCTGTATGAACTTTCCTGAGAATATGAGCACAATCCTAACCATGTCAACTCAGAATTAAGCCCCATTGTGTTCAATGGGTCTTATTCCCAGGAAATTGTCTTCAGGATTGCAGCCTTATAAGTCCCATTGAACTAAATGAGACTTATTTCAGCATAGACATGCATAGGACTTGACTGTAAATCTCACTGTTCTAAATCTCAAGTACTAAATCTCAAACATTAACTGTACTTTCTCTATTAGCTTGAGGTTTTCATTATATCTTTCTGATCACAAGGAGGGCAGATACGATGTTGGGCACCAACAGATGCTTTCTCTATGCACACCAGACCATAACACATCCAAATCTCCTTGGTCTTCAGAAATCCAAGGTTGACGTCGCTGGTCCAGCTGATCAGATCATTTCTTAGCCACCTAGGGATGCCTACTGACCCTCTGATCAAGCGGTCTTGAATGCCTAATTGACAGGCACATGCTAATTCCACCTGAAGTGGGCAGGAGGTAAGGAGGTTTGGACATTGTACAATTGGGGAATCCACCAAAATAGAAAGGGAAGACACAAATAGCCTGTCTGCCTGACCCTGCGATCTTCCTGCAGTGTGCCAGTTTCAAGGGCTGCAATCCTATCTACACTTTCCTGGGAATAAGCCTCATTGACTACAATGGGATTTGCTTCTGAGTAGACACATATAGGATTAGGCTCAAAGAATCCCTTTCCTGTTGAAGCAGAAACAAATGCAGAGCCAAAAGCACCAGAAACAAAATGTGGATGAGCGAAGCCATCAACTAGGGCAAGCCAAACATAGAAATGCAATTGGTCAATTGGTAAACTTTTTGGTAAATGAAGAATAGATCTGGGGAAAACAGTGGGAGTGTTGGTCAGTCTGGACTACTAAAATGTGTATATATTGTCTCCATGCAGAGTGAACGTAGTAAATATATCACAAAGAATCCTGGTATAGAAAGCTTTTTCTAGAAACCATGTGTAGAAACCATTAGCTATTAATTAGCTATTTTTTCCATTTTCTTTGTAAACCGCTTTGTGAACTTTTTAGCTGAAAAGCAGTATATAAATACTGTAGATAGATAGATAGATAGATAGATAGATAGATAGATAGATAGATAGATAGATAGATAGATAGATAGATAGATAGATAGATAGATAGATTTTTGAGGTTCTGGAACGGAAGGAAATAGGCAAGGCTAGGCTGGGTGAACTACTTTTATTCAAAAGCAGTACATGAAGATTCGTGATAATATTTTCACAGTGGAGATGTGAGAGGTAGTACTGAATAGATGAAAGGATGAGATCAAGAAATTTGGGAATTGGGAGGTGTGGCAGAATCCTGCAATCAAAAACATCATCCAAAACACCTCAAATAATTGGTGTTGATCTTCAATGCCAGATGAGGAAGTTTATTTAGTGTTCTGTATTTTATTGTGTTGGGCAGTATGCATCTTGACTCAGTTGCTTGAGTCATCTGCTGCGATTTGCTGTGCTTTCTGCATGACCTTTGGGAAGGTGTCCAGCCATTCTCCACTTCTTATGCAACTGACGCTACATATGTCATTGTGCTGGAGCTAGATGGGCAGAATGGAACCCTTCCTCCCTACCCCTAAAATAATATCACTATCTTGAAACTTGCCTTTGGGCAAAATCCAAAGTAACTATGGGGAGTCCTTGCTCCGGTGTAAGAACAACTTACTCTGGATTCCAATATGAATTTTCTATAGGTTTTCACGAGGTGTTCAGTAACTATGGGTGCACGTAAAGTCTCTTACATGTTCCCATAGTTACTCTAGATTTGGGGGTCTGTTTCCTTTAAAAACAAAGTTTTTAATTTTAAGTTTTCAAAATATTTCACCTGAACAAGTTTCCAAATTTGTCTGAACACTTCCCTTTAGGAGAAACTCAACTGCACTGGATGATGGGGAGGTCAAGTCTGAAGCCCTTCTGATTCCTTCCAATTCAACAGCTTTCTGCAGGGAGAATAAAGTGCTACAATGATGAATGAGTGAAGCCAAAGAAAGATATTTTAAGGGAGAAGTAAAGCTATACTCAAATTTTGGAAACCAGCCAGGCCCACTTGGAGAACCAGCCTGTAGCACAATCTGCTCCGTGCCAATTGAACTGGGTAGGTAAGATGTTTCCAGGCTTAACTGACGGGGATTAATTAAAAACAAAACAAAAAGAAGCTTAACATACATACCATTGCTCAAAAATATAGTACAGGTACAACTTCAGGGGCGTTATATAAAATTAGCTGGCTCTTTTGACTTCAGAGATCAAAGGCCTGCCCATTGTATGGAAGTATAATTCTTTGCCCTCCCAAATTCTATCTTTACATAATCCATATGTCACATGGAGGCAAGCTCTTCTCATTTCTATGAATCAAGGGTTAAAAATCTGCAAGGGTGGGTTTGCTGAACACCAACCTGGCTCAATCCATAGTCCAAGGGATCAGCTAAGTCATGCACTGGCCAAGAGTCCAAGTCTTGGGTCTTGGGACTTGGGTCACCATAACTGGGTTCACTGACAGTAGTAGCAACCAATAACCTTCATACCCAGGCGAGACACAGCACCACATTTAGCAAGCTGTCCCTCCCACTTTCCCTCACCCCGGAACACTACTGTCAATATCCTGTTTTCAACCATTTAAAGCAGTGGTTTTCAATCTTTTTCATCCCATGGCACATTTTTAAGGTGCTAAAATAGTCAAGAAACACCATCAGTTTTTCTACCATAAGGCATTGGTTGTACTCTCAGATGGACACTCGAGGTCCCGCTGTGGTTTTTTTGGCCACCTTAGATCTGATCTGATATCACATCTGACAATCTAGCTGCTTGCAATTTTAATTAAACAATACAATTGATCTATATATTACTAAGGTATAAATGACCGTTGGCTGGTCCATTTTCCGCAGGAAGAGCTATAGACTGATGACGACAAGGTCTTGGATTCCTCTCAGCATGGCCTTTCTGGTGGACAATGGCATGAGTCGAGCCACAATATTGGGCACTTTCACTTTTCCCACAGAGCTCAATGCATATTTAATAGTTTTAGTTTTTTGGCCATAATTTTTGATAGGAAGGAGATATTTCAAAAACGAGTTTTGCATTGGATTCTGCTCTTCAATATGAGTCCAGTGACATATGAGATAAGGGGTATTGCACACCATTGCAAAGTTCCTAAATGAAGCCAAAATGGAGGACAATTAAGCCCTTTTGGAGGACACCAAGACAGGAGACTAAAAAAGAGGACAAATCTGGAAAAATCCAGTCATATGGTCACCCTGCCATGGAACAAAGTGCATCCAGTTTTCAAAGGTCAGTGCATTTACACTTATGCATGCTTGAAATTAGACCTTGCACAGTACTGAGTCTGGGCTAAATGAAAACAAATCTGGCCTGTCTGCAAAAAAATCTAACCAGGCCAGTTTCAGTGGAGCCAGGCAGCAACACTTTGTTCCAAGGAGCTTTGGTAAAAAAAGAAGGTGGAGGCGATGTCGGGGAGGGGGCACTGATGCCGAAAGGATGCATCAGTTCAGTGGTGCATTTTATTGAGCTCAGTAATACTTAGTGAGCCTTTCATATTATTTCTTCATATACAAATTAAGTGATGCTTTAAGTTGTTCATAGGTGAAATACAAATCTCTTACATAAGATTTGTGGAATTCAGTAAGGAATACAAACTTTTAGGGTTGTACCCAAACTTATAGCCCATTCCAATCCGCCCACAGCGTGCGTAATGTAACAACACCAACAGAATGCACACTGCATCTTATGCTAGGGGGGAATTGTTTACCTACTTTTATGTAGGCTGCCTGGTAGCCACTAAGACTCCTTGGACCTAAGCCAATTTAGGGTCTTACTGAAGAAGACTGAGAGATTCACTGCCATAAATTTGCAGAAGGACTGGGGCAAGGGGTTGCAATCCTATACATAATTTGCTGTTACTTAGCCCCATTTAACACAGTGGAATTGACTTCTGGCATGCATAGGCTTGTGCTATAAATCATGTTGACTAACAACCCAATCCTATTGGGCATTTATGACAGCAGATCTTGTGATCCATCACCATAAGCACCACTGTGACACTGTAAGCACCACTGTGGCATTGACCACTTTCAGGTGTGTCAGGTGTCACAAATTACTGGCAGCTCCATGTGCCCACCAGTGATGGACCCAGTCTATACTGGAGAATGTAAGGTGCTAGCAGAGGTGGCTCATTGGTTGTTCAGGAGAGGTTCATAGTGAGGAGCAGAAAAAACAAAGGGCATGAAGGGATAGATCTTAGCAGAAGCAGAAGTATCACACACTGGGATCTTATTCCCATTTTTCCTGACCCAGCTTGCCTCCTGCCTCTCCTTAGTCTTACACGTAAGTCTTAGTCTTAGTCCCAGTCACATAAGGAATAAGCCCTCTGAATCTCATGCTTCTAGGTCCAAGGGTTGGGGCAAAATGTCCCTCAGTCAGAGATTCTTCAAAGTATAGGGAAGAAAACATGTTGCACCCCTTTTCATCCTCTTGTGGTTGGAATTTCCAAAAACCAGATCTTAGTGGGTGCCTCCATCATGGAAGGTTGAAAGGGGTGCCTCCAACAACACCCCCACACAACAACCCACCCCTGTGCATCAACTTCCCCCATGTGCAACAACGTTTCCCCCCATGCAACAACCCCCCTGTGCAAACCCCCACCCACCCTGCGCACCATCCCTCCCAGTGCATCATACAGCACCAGGCACCAAACTGGCTGGATGTCAGTCAGTTTTCCATATTAAGTATAGGATAAAAACACGTTAAACCTCCTTTCATCCCCTTATGGGTTAAATTACTTAACATCATTCTTGGTGGGTGTCCATGTCACACACCCCCAAAAAAACTTCATGCTTTTGTGTCCATGGGTTGAGCAGAGCATCCCTCAGTCAGAGATTCTTCAATGGAAAGTATATGGAGGAAAACGCGTTGCACCCCTTTTCATCCCCTCCATCATGGAAGGAACAAACGCTCCAAATTTCATGCTTCTATCTAGGCCCAGCAGTTTTGGCTGGGCATTGATGAATGAGTCAGTCATTCAGTCAGTTTTATATACAGTGGTGCCTCACATAAAGAGCTTAATTCATTCCAGAGGCATGCTCTTTAAGTGAAATGCTCTTTAAGTGAAGCAGATTTTTCCATAGGAAATAATGAAAACTCAGACAATTGGTTCCACAACCCCTAAAAAAATATTCATATAAAATTATTAACTGGATGTAAAAATGATGACAAAACACTGTAATTGAATTCAAAACATCCATACAATGTGCATGATCCTATAAAGTCTACTTAGGATGCAATCCTAAAGACACTTTCCTGGGAGTAAGTCCCATTTAACACAATGGGGCTTACTTCTGGGTAGACATGGTTAAGAGGCTGCAATCAAAGACACTTTCCTGGGAGTAAGTCCTATTTAACACAATCGGGCTTACTTCTGAGTAGACACAGTTAGGAGACTCCAATCAGACATTTTCCTGGGAGACTTACCTTGGCTGCTGCTGGAGGTTCAAGGTGGTTGGTGGGGGCACCTGGGGGCAGTTAAGGACACCTGCCTCTGGCACCTCCAGACAACTGCCCCCAAGTTGGGGGCAGTTAGAGGCAGCAGTGCTGGCCAGCAGCCCTTTTAAAGAGCCTCTGCACAGAGTGCCAGGGCTGCAAAGCACGCATGCCCATAGCACGCTTGTTTGTTAAGTGAAGCGGAACTTGTTATGTGAAGCAACATTTCTTGGAAATTTTTGCTTGTTATGTGAAACGCTTGTTAAGTGAGGCACTTGTTAAGCAAGGTACCGCTGTATATAGATATCCTGCCTTCCCCATGCTAAAATATATGCCCAAGGTAGCTTACAACATTCCTTAATAAAGTACAACTTGCCCCAAACTACCAACTCATCCCCAGAGGAAGCAGTTGTAGAAGAGCCCCCACAGTTGACACTGAGCAGGACTATCCCTACAATCCAGAGTAACTATGGGAGCATGCAAGATTCATTACTTGCACTCGTAGTTACTGCACCACCTAGTGAAAACCTATGGGAAATTCATATTGCAATCCAGAGTAAATTGTTCTTACACTGGAGCAAGGACTCCCCATAGTTACTCTGGACTGCACCCTTCGTGTCTGTTCACTGGCATAACCCCCAAAGAGTGGCACAGAAGTATCTTATGCCACTTTTGTGACACCACAGGTTAGTATGGAACTTGTGCTGGAATTTATGCTAGGACTTACGCCGATCTAACTGGGGGTTAGGATAGCAGCCACAATGTTAGATAGCACAGAGACATTATGATGGAGCAGAGGGGTTTTCCAGATTGCTGTATTAGGGATCAAGGAAGAATTTTCCCCAGGCCTGACTCACAATTATGGGGATTTTATTTTGTCATTTTTTACAGCATGTGAGCTGGTGCTTGAGTAATCCTCCAGGTATCTGCTCTACAAGTTCACTTCTACAGTGAACTTGCTCTAGAAATGTTAGGAAAGATGAGACAGGTTTGAGAATGTACAGAAAGGTCTAATAGGGAATGGTCTTGGTCACATCAGGATGTTGCACTAGATGACCTTTTGGTTCCTTCCAAAAACATTGACAATTCAATGGTCCTATTCATATCAGATGCTCTAAATGACGTATAATATGAACCATAGCCTCCAACCCTATCCTCATGACTACTGGTTCAAACGGCTCCTATAGTCAGCTGGGTAAGAGAACTACTTACCTTTCCTCTTTCTTATTCTCTTGTTATCCTAGTAGGGACAGAACTACTGCCCTAACTCATTCATCTTCTTAAGTGCTATCCCACTTTTTATCCCAGGAGCCAGATAAGAAGTGGCAGAAAATCCTACTAGTTTTAATAGTGGTTAACTTTGATTGGAGAGTATTATTTATACTGGAAATAGTTCTATGTGCTGTTTCATAGTGGTATAAAATGTTAAAAACAGATAAAAGAAGATAATCAGCTTCTTTGTTGTGCTTGGTTGCTCTGTTTTCATGAACCTGGAAGTGTAAAACCTGTGGTTTTCTTGATTGAAGCCTTATGAAAATCAAAGGCTGCAGATTCTTTGGGAGATGACAGAATCAACCATAAATCAGTATGATACATATTATGATGACTCCAGCCTTAATACTAGGGTCACTTATCCTCCAGGATTGGTTAAAGGCAAAAAGCAGAAGAGGGCAAAGGAGAGGAGGAGGAGAATAAAGAGGAGGAATCCCTCACATCAAATGAGTCGTCTGAGTTTCCATGATTTCCTATGGGAAAATAGGATTTGTATAAAGAAAACAAACACACTTCTGAAAAGATGGTAGAATCAGTTGTTAAGTTGTTTCCGACTTTTTATGAAGCCATGGACAGCAGCACATTAGGGCACCCTATACTCCACTAGCTTGTCCAAAGTCTGTCCAAAGTCATGTTCATAACCTCAGTTATAACCACCATATCCACTGCCATCCTCTTCTCCTTTTGCCTTCTCTTCTGGTTAAGGGCCCAATCTAAACAAGCCCAGTTCTGATGCTGAGCTAGAGTTGCCATGTGTCCAGAAAAACAGGGACAGGCTCGATTTTTTAGGATTGTGTTCACATACTGGCAAATGGGATAGAGGGTCCTGTCCCAGTTTTATGGAAATGAATTATGGTAACCCTACACTGAGCTCTCGTGCCAAGGTACTGGTTGCCATAAATGTGTCATACAGCACATTTACCTCACCCAGAAAGTAAGCACCAGTGCTGAACCCAACACTAGTCAGGCACTGGGCCCAGCACAAGCAGGAAGAAGACACCTCTCAGGCCAAGAGTAAGTTCAACCACTGGTTAGATGTGAGGTCCCTGGGGAGTAGCGGGGAGATCAGTGTAACAAAAGTTAATTAAGAAAGGCAGAGTGGGGAGAAACCAGAATGGGAGGGAGGTGGGATCAGCGGAGCACCACTCTACCATATCTTAAATTCCGTGTTGGTCGGAAGAAGAAATATTATGTCATGCTGAAAAAGAAAAGTACAGGAATAATTTCAGTTAGTGTTGAAAACCCTACTCACTACACTGGCTAAAGGTACACAGCAATTGGGGTGAGGTGTTGACATATTGGGGAAGTTCAGTGCAGGGTGGGAGAGAGTGGGGGGTGGTTCAAGGAAAGGAGGGGGTAGAGACTAGCAACAACATTGCAGTCCAGATCCTACCCTCACCTTTTCTGGCCTGGACCACTCCATTCCTTTTCTTGAACTTAAACTAGTAAAATAGGTAGTATGGGTCCAAAGAAAGCCCGTAGGTAGAGGAATTTGAAAACTGAATTATTTCTTTATTCAGAAGTAGTAAATGGCTACATTGAAGGCTGTAATCTTTTCTGGCACAACAGAAACAAACACTTCTACCCATAGATAATCATGCAGAGTACCAGGATGTGAGTTAAAAAGTACTTACCTGTTGCTGGCAGTCTGATTGCACTCCCATAACATAAAGCTCAGGCTTGGCAAACTGCATGCTATGAAATGCTGGCTATGGAATGGAGAGGATTGGGCTCTATATGTGCCTTGGAGAGCCATGATTAGGGTGTCTCTCTCTCTCTCTCTCTCTCTCTCTCTCTCTCTCACACACACACACACACACACACACACACACACACACACACACACACACACCTTGATCAGATTACTGTTATCTTCTTTCAGAAAATTTTGGGGATCCCTAATTCAATCCGCACCTCTACTATATTTCTAGAAACTGGATTTCATTTTCCTTCTACTCTTGCCTGGCTCCTAACATTTAAGTTTTGGCTCAAATTACATCTGAACTCGGGCCCAGATTCTCTTTTATTTAATTTATTGGAAGATTAATTTTCTTTATCCTGGGCTCGACTGGTAGACGACAAACTCATTTCCATTTGTCTCTCCCTTGAAGCACTAGTCGACCTCAATCTTTCCCGTGCCTATACTCTTATCAAAGAAAAACTTCTTCTTTCTGAATTTAATTATTTTTGCAGTACCCTAAATCCTATTGGCTCTCTGCTTTCTGCAGGTCTGGCCCCATCATTCACTTACTCTCCTCAGTATTTCTATTTCTTAACCAACCTGCTTCACAGAAGAGCCTTCATGCTAGCCCGCTTTAACATCTTCCCCTCAGCCACCCACTATGGTCATTTCAGACAAATCCCCCGGGCTGAAAGACTCTTTCTGTTTTGTAAAGCGGTCCCAGATTCACTTTCCCATATTTTATTTAAGTGCCCCGTCCACTTTTTTCTCCGTTCTTGTTTCCTTGCCCCCTGGCTTCCTCTTTTTCCTTCCTTTCCTGATTCCCTCCTCTCAGTTTTTATGAAGGGAGAAAATAACCCCCTTTCTTTAGCTGTGGCCGGTTACCTGCACGAGATCCTTCGTAAAACCCCACCCCCTGGGACCTAACTTCATTTATGTTTTTCTCCAGTACTTCTATGTGTTTTTATGTTTGTATTTTAAACTCTGGATTGATTTAATTTATTTCTTAATGCCAATAAAGGTTTCAGTTCAATTCAATTCACACACACAGGCTGCAATCCTAAAGGCACTTTCCTGGGAGTAAGACCCATTGAACACACTGGGGCTTACTTTTGAGTAGACATGCTTAGGATTGCACCCATACACACACATCCCACCTCATTCATTGAGAGCTTATAACAGGCCAGTGACTGTTTTTTTTAATGTATGCCACTCTGTTCTTGGTTGGCTGATGGACTAGACATTGCCATCTGATTTACCATAAAAAGCAGGCTTCCGTCAGTCTTGAAAGACTATGGTATCATGCTCAGCGCTGCATACACTGCATGCAAAGCACGAAAACCTGGGTTAGTTTGTTATGGAGGATAGGCTGTTACCCAAACAGCAAATCTCCCCTCTCCACACCACTGAATTAGTCCAATGGAAAGGCTGAGGAGGCACCTGGGAGTTCTTGCTCTGGGAACAGCAGAGCCTTCTGATTGACTATAACCAGGTACCTGTGTACTGACTACATAAAACTGAAAAGATTCCTATACAGTTCATGTATGTCTACTATTGGCCTCACTACCACTCTTTGTAGGCACTACTTTAATCCAGCAACTTTTGTCTTCCTACCAAACTGGGAGCTCAAGGCAACTTATAGATTGCCTATAAATATGCAACCGATAAACATGAAACAATAAACATGCAACCAAATACAAATACAACATAACCAACATTGCAGCATAACCAACATTGACAGAAGTTTCCATGGAGCAGTTCCATAACAAGTATATGTGAGGTTTTCATTTGCAATCTTAATATGCTCAGAGAAGTCCCTAAGAGTAAAGAGTATCACAATCTGATGGCCACTAAAGAAAAAGACCTGCCAGGCATCCCTGCATTCAGTGGTGGGATTCAAATAAACTTAGAACAGGTTCTATGTCCTAATAACCTAAATTAACAACAGGTTCGATATCTCATTAGTAACTAGTTCTCAGAACCAGGTGCTCATTAGCAAAGGGTCCTATAGAACCTGTGAGAACCCCCTGAAGCCCATCTCTGCCTACATTCCTCATGAGGTGGAGGGCACAGAAAACAATGATACAATCTCAACATATGGGCAGGATAATGAAGGAAGAGGCAGTCACTCAGATATCCAAGTTTCAAACCATATAAAATTTTAAGTCTAAGTACCAGCGCCTTGAACTGGGCTCAACAACATACTGATCAATGCCATTGACAAAACAAATACATAACATGGTCAGAAGACTATATTCCCAACAACAGCTTTGCTGGTACATGTACATGTATGTAATTTGTGGCCCTATGTAGGCACCAAGCTTTCAACATGCACAAGAGAAAGGTTTGCCTTTCAAGATCTTCACAACCAGCCAGCAGCAACTTCAACTATCTGTAAGAGATTTGATCAGGATTAAAACTGGGTCTGCAGAACGGGTACCAATTATTGTTTGATTATTTCCTTCTTCCAATGATTATGAATTTTAAAGGCACAAGGTGAGTACCATGAAATATTTGTGGTTTGGGGGGTTTAATATTTTTAGTGAAATGAAATGCCTGACACATAACAACGCAGTGGAACTAATTTTTTTAAAGGTAAACAGACAAGGTGCTAATCTCAACCTCATTATGCAAGATTGTGCTTATCTAATGACTGCAGGGACATTCAATAGGACCTCATTGTCTAGAGGAGAAAGAGAAAAAAATCAGCACTGACATTGCAGCCTCAAAGTGAACGGGGAAGGTGTCAATACTGTCTGAAGGTGGAAAGTTTCCAAACCCCATGGGTACAAGTGCGGGGGGGGGGGGGGGAGGAGAGAGGACTGACCAACGTCTTGACTCCACCCACATCTTTGGTACTATCCTTTCTTGCTACACCTGTAGAGACAGATATATATACCTGTATGGCCCCAAATTTTATTGCAGTTCCTTACCTCCCTGGGTAGAGGCGAAATCTTCCCACTGTCATTTTAGCAACCACCTGATTCAGCCCAGTTGCCATGAGGAGAGAAATCTGCACCATGGGCTTTGTCAAAGCAGTTTTCTGCGAGTTCTTAGGCACTATGCTTTTTGTCTTCTTTGGATTAGGTTCTGCCCTAAAATGGCCTTCAGCCTTGCCAAGTGTCCTGCAGATCGCTCTGGCTTTCGGCTTGGCCATCGGCACCATGGTTCAGACATTTGGTCACATCAGCGGTGGCCACTTTAACCCAGCAGTGACCACAGCTTTCTTTGTCGGGAATCAGATCTCGTTCCTCCGGACTTTGTTCTACATCGCAGTCCAGCTAATAGGAGCAATTGCAGGTGCAGGCATCCTCTACGGAGTGACTCCCATTAATGCCCGTGGCAACCTGGCAGTCAACGCGGTAAGTACTTTCTGCTGCTGGGGATATAATTCATGCTGTTGATAGTCCGAAATCTCATGCAAGGAATGAGGCAGGCAAAAACATGCCCCAGCTGGAAAACTGCATGTCAAGTTGGGTTCCAAAATGAAAGGGCAGCCACTCAGTTCTTGCAGCTTGCGGCACAAGAGATTCCACCAAGCACATTGCATGGAAATGTGCTTTCCCAATACATCTGGCAGTTTGCTGCTATGACAGGTTAACTGTGCGCTGCAATTTACAAGGCAGTTTTTCTTTCAAAGGCATCTCATATCCTAAGTGGGTGAGTCAGTCATTCAGTCTGAGAGAGAAATTATTTAACTGTGTCACCTGAAGGAGGAGGAGAAAAATATGTAAGGAGGTTGTGCAGATATATGAGTTTCCTTTTGAGTTTGTGCACATTTTTCAAGCATTAGATGTACAATTTTATGGCAACATTGGAGAAAACATCTGGAACCCACAGAACTGCACGGGGGGAGGGAAGATCTGTGTATGAAAATAGCCTTCTCAGGCTCTTCTTTCCCACCACATCTCCAAAAGCTACACTAAAACTAGTCCAGGAGCTCAGCATTCAATGCAAAGCAGTTTGGTAGAACCGGACAATCAGCAGCACAAAGAAACCTCTACTTCTCTGAACACAAGTGTTTTCCATGGGTGTACCAGGGTATTTTCAGATTTCTACTAAAGGCCATGAAACAACATTAAGCCCATTGATTCAACAGGATTATGTGAACTCAACTCTATGCTGGATTGTGATCAAATGACATAAATCATCTAAGAGTCCAAATGTAATTAGACCTGGACAGGGAAGATTGAAGGAGCTCAGTTAAGCCAGCATGAGGGTGATACTGGCAGCACAACATAGCAATAGACTTTTATAAGATCTCTTGTGTAAATATTGCAGAAACCACCTGAGAGCTTTTACTTACATTATTATGGAAACTCATTCAACTTTCCCTCAAAGTTTTGCCCTGGGATGAAACCTAATATTTGCTTTATATTTTGGTCTGTCTGAAATTTCAGTGCAAATTAAAGACAACTGGAAAAAAAATCCATTGTAAGGATCACCGCATGAATGTGCTGCACTGAAGTTCTGAGCAGGAATCAGATATTAAACCCACATTTAGAGCCTTTCCCAACCCTGATATTATGGCTATATTTTATATGCCTTCATTCCTCAAGATCCCACCATAAAACAAGATTCTTGTTTTATGACCACTAACACGTTAATTAGCGTGTAAGATGATGCACTGGCCATAAAACTGACTTAGGGGTTAGTATTGCCTTTGGGCCTCTCTTGCATGAGTGATGCTAGCATCAGATTATGTAGAAGAGAAAACGGAGGCCTTTGAAATGCAAATGAACTGCTGGTATGGAAGTCTTGACTCTGGCATTACATACCCAAAGGAAGCATAAATGGTGAAAATGCCCATAGTCTCTGCCAAGAGGACTTAGAAACTGATCCCTTAATAAATCTCACTCAACCCTGGGTTATGGTTTAGTCAAACTTATACTTGCAGTGTGAGTATAAGGTCAGGGAACCTCACTGGTCTCTACTTTAGGCTGCCTAAACAAGGACCCTCAAATCTTCTCCAAATTGTTATAAGGGTTTCTCCTTGCATTTTTTCTCATCAATTACCTGTTGTTTTAATAGCAATTTGGCACAGATCCTAGGCTCAATCCTACCCAGCTTTTCAGTGCCAATGCAGCCATGCCAACAGCACATGTTGCATCCTGTGCTGGCGGTAAGGCAGCCATGGAGGCCTTCTTTATATAGGGGAACATTTATTCCCTTGTTTTAGGATTGAATTGCAGCTGCATCAAAGCTAGAAAATTAGATAGGATTGAACCCACAGTAAGAGCAAGAACTACAGGATTAGGCCAGAAAGGCCAGTGTGCTGAGTGATGAAAGATAAAAGTAGAAATATAAAAGGGATATAACAACAGATAAGGTTTACTCCTTAAAAAATCTATTTTGTTGAATTCACTTCGAGACTTCTTTCCTGTTTTATAGGAGAAATATTTTAGTCTTGAACTATGCAGCTTACAACTGAGTTGTTTATTTAGTATTCAAATTCACATGAAAATGCAGATCATTTGGCCCATAGGATAGGAATCCGAGCCCTATGGAGAATCCTTTTAAATTTTTCAGAGAGGGAACGTTCCCTCATCAGAACTCAGAATAAGCCTGTTTATTTAGTTGGAAGACAATTTCCTTTATTTCATTAGGAGTGACTTTCAGATAAGAATGAATAGGATTATCACTTAAACTTTCTTGTGCTCTCTCTCCTGACAGCTCAGCAACAATACGACCGCAGGCCAAGCCGTGGTGGTGGAGTTGATCCTCACCTTCATGCTTGTGATGTGCATTTTTGCCTCAACTGACAGGAGACGGCGTGACAACTTGGGCTCTCCATCGCTGTCCATTGGACTTTCTGTTACCTTGGGTCATCTGGTGGGGGTGAGTGTTTCATTGGTTTTTTGCATATTTCCCTTTGTGAAGAAGACACAGAAGCAAGGGAGAGTTTCTAAGATAATAGTATCATGAGAGGTTCACACCTCACAACAACCCCTTAATAATAATCCCAGGGACCGAAGGGTTGTTGTCAATGTTATAGCTGGATGGTGTGTATGTGGTGGCATCACAAGCATGAAGTGACACATCAGGGGAGTCATAGTTTCATTGACATATGCAACAGAACAGAAGGTCTGCCATGGAAACAGTGACATTTCTGAAGAAAGGGGCTACTTATGCAGTGGCACAGCTAAAAATCTGATGACAGCCATGTAAACTCCAAAGGAAATTGGAATATAGGATTGCTAAGTGTCCTGAGAATCATCCCCTGCCATGCAAGGATGATCAGGGGATGAAGTTTCATGCAAAGGAGGGGAAGCCTAATAGTGCCAGGTGGGGGCAGAGGGTGGCACCTGCCTTTTCAGGTGAAATAATGTGGCCTGCGGGTGGAGGCGGAAAGGAAGGGTGGAGTAATAAATGGCAAACATTCTCAAGCTAAGCAGAAGATTGCATCCCCCCATCCTAGATTTGGATTCCGCACCCTTTGGCTCCTTCCCCTGAAGGCCACATAAAGAAGCTAGAGCTCCTTATCCCACCCTGAGAACTGAATAGTGCCATCATCATTGATGAACTAGTCCAAAATCATAGGCAACATGCACAGTTTCAATTGCTGTGCTGGACTATTCCCATATACACTTCTCTAAAGATTTTTAAATCAACATAAGATCACCAGATGAATTGAAAGATGAATCAAGAGGCTAGAAGAACTAACAACACAATTTCAACAGTGTCTAACCCACTGTTTTGTTTGTTTCCTTTTCCACAGATCTATTTCACTGGCTGCTCCATGAATCCAGCCAGATCTTTTGGACCTGCTGTTGTCACAGGAAGATTCAGCCCAGCTCACTGGGTAAGAAGCTAGCTTTCTATTTGACATAGGAACAGGAGCAGAAAATACAGAGAATTGTTTGAGTATCACAAATAATATACATCAGCATGCATTAATGTTCTAGTAAGGCTTGTCCAAACACTGGCCCAGGGGATCGGAGGTAGCCCACACTGAGCCTTAATGCAGCCCACAGCAAGACCTCTCCATACAGCACGTGGGCAAGCCTTGTAATCCTCCAGATCTAATACTCTTATATGTACATTTATTCAAATTTAAAATGTAAATAATTTTTCCAGCCCCCAACATAGAGTCAAAGAGATGATATGGCCCTTCTGCCAGAAGGTTTGGACACCCCTGTTCTTGATTAAAGCAGGGGTAAGCCTATACATTTCAGGAATGTCCTCAGTTCTATAGCAGCGGTGTTGATGAAGATAGGATCCAGGCCCAGGAAAAGGCCTAAGTCCTTGATATCGGGGGAAGTCTGAAAACTTCTAATTCTTATTCTTTATTTCTCAGGTCTTCTGGGTAGGACCCATTTGTGGAGGTGCCCTGGCATCCCTTCTTTACAACTATTTTCTGGTGCCCCATCCAATGAATATGTCAGAGAGGGTAGCAATTATGAAAGGCACCTACGAGTCAGAAGACGAATGGGAAGAGAAAGAGAAAAGCATGGAAATGTCCTCTCCCTAGACAAAGATGTTCTGGATGACAAGGAGAAAAGCCAAATCTGACACTGCTGATGCTGCTTGGACACTAACTTCTAACCCAAAGAACAAATAGCTTCTGCTAGTGTCAAGGGCTTGAAGAGGGAAAAGGGGAGATTTTAATTTATGTAAATAACCATCTTGAGTGTGTGGCTGCTGGTGTTCCTGAATGTATGGTTCAACCCAGGTGAAGAAAGAGCTGTCACACTGCAATCTCTCTCAGATATGATGCATTCAAACAGCCACACCAAACAGGAATGGTTCCTAAGCTCTTGGGACACACAAAGGACTGCAAGTGTTAATGGGCTGTGCCTGAAGTCGTACTAATGTCTGCAACTGTTCAGGGTTTGGGGTCACTTATATAGCTACTTCTGATTGGGCCCTGGAACAAATCCCCCAAATGCACATACACACTGGGGCTTTCAGAGAATAGGGCAACGTGGCCTGAGCTGAAATTCCCTGAATTCCTATATGAAATAATGCTTTGTGACTGGCTTTTCTATGTATAAATCTCATCAATCCATGTACAGCATAAATATAGCATAAATCAGGATGGGTAATAGGTAGGCTTACAGTACAAGAGGAAATTTGACAGCAGGAGGTTATATGGAGCTTTGGAAATTTGAAACGAATCCTTCGAAAGCCTTTACTTCTAACTTTTTTTAATTTTTATTTTTTTGGCACCTTGGGTTTTCAAATTGGTTGGTGTGGAGAGAAAAGCTAATGCTGCAGTCCTAACCTTAGGCCACCCTAAGCCTCGGCATAAGTCCTGTGCTGACCTGGGAGTGTCACAAAAGTGCCATAAAGGCACTTCTGTGCCACTTCTAGGGGTTAGGTCAGTGCACAGACATGCGCTTGCCTCCTTACATCACCACGGCAAAGTGAAGACCAATGAGTTAGGCCGGCCTAGGTTAAAATTGCCTCCTAAATTAGGAGCTGGATGAGCTCCTTCAATGAGAGAGAGAGGGCCTATGCTAGTTAGTAGCAGTAAAGGAAAAAGTAAGGCTAGCCTGAGATTAATCTGCAAACCAAAGATAGTAGACAAAAGGAAACTCTCTATGGTTAACATACTAGCTGTTGTATCCCTTTCAGGGGCAGGATATTTGTGAAGTGTTGGTGCTCCTTTCTCCACTTCCAACAGAAGAGGGGCTTGGCCCTAGAAGAAGCATACATCCCACAGATTTGCCCAGAATCCTGTGAAACAGTGTTTTGAGTTCAACAACCCCTGTTCCTTGATCTACAGGGGTTGTCTTTCACCACTCAATCATATGCATGTAGTGAAAGTGGAGCCAAAACTGAATTTTGCTTTTAAAAAAACTCATTCTATTTCAGAAAATATGTCTGGAAACTAGTATTAAATAACCTGGTAGCAAATCCATAGACAAAAGTATGTATTTACATTTTTCAGTGACTGAATGGAGGAGTACAGAGGCCTTAGGGAGTATGAGAGTCTCCATGCTCACTCTTAGGAGTCCAAGTCACATCAGCTAACCGTCCTTAATGGAAACAGGTGTCTACTGGTCCATTTCAAACAGTATATATGTTCATATATACAATGGAGAAAATAATGCCTGTACCTTTAACCATTGCATAGAAGAGATAATTTAGGCAGGTTCTATTCAATATTGAAGAGTTTAAAATGCAACACCTACCAAAATTCCCTCTTCTGCATACTGTCCTCCACTATATGGTCATCCTGATTTCAAAGCATTGCAACTTAACTGGGACTGGGGGAGGTGCTGCTAATTTCCACACTGCCTTGTATCTCATTGCATTTATTTCCTGCCAAAGAAGAATACCTTTGTATTTCAGATTTCTATAATATGTTGCACTATTTATTATAATAAAAAGAGAGTGTACAGCAAGAACGACAAAGAGCTTAATGGGATTCTGATCAATGGTAATGGTTATAATTCTGGAAAGGTTTCTCAGGTTTGTTCTTCAGACTCTAGACTTCTGGCTTGACACAGATGTTGATAAACAACTGGCAGATTAACAGGATTGCATACAGATCCCTAACAGGGCTTTTAAGCAGACCTGCAGCATGCCATTGAAGGGGTCAGCACACACAGTGCCCACATACAATGAAATGAGAGCTGGTATACATTGCAGCTAAGGCTGCAAATACCTTAGTATTACTAAGATAATACTATATACATGCACATGGGAGAAAGTCCCATTGTATTCAATGGGATGAGCCACTTCTGAGAAGATAAGCATGGGATTGAGTTGCAAGAGACTGAGCTGCAAACCAGAATTCCCCCAGTTTTAATCTTGCTTCTATCAAGCATAGTCCCTCAGTGACATCAGACCAAATAAGTCAATGGCACCTAGGAGAGCCATTGATTCCCTTTTAACAACCCAGCCCCAGATCCCAATTCATTATGAACTGTTGGATGACATTTAAAGCCCACATCATGAAATTCAGAACTGGCAAAGAGGAATCGAAAACAACATCTCATGCAAGAGAGTGACAGAATGAACTGGATGAACTGACCCAATGTACCTTTCCTTGCATTCATTTCATTGTAGTGCAAACAACTATCGCTAACCCACCAAACAGCTGATTTCCTATAATATTTACAATATGTTCTGTAAATAGCAAGCTTTTCTTTTTATGTGATTTGAACAAGTTCTGACATGGCAAGGGAACAATAGTTTCCTATACATTAACCAAGCATGAAAGTCACATGATAAACAACAAACATGAAAAAATGGTGTTCCAGCCTCTTAAGACCGCTGTTTATGCAAAAGTCATGTACCGTTTATATGTACAGGATAACACCTCAAAAGGCCGAGGAGAAAAAAAAATGGTATCGTTGTCAAGGCAGGCTTATGAAGTTAAGCCCTGTGAAGCTGAAACAAAGAGTAAAATCTCATTCACATGCCAAACGTGAAGTTAACTACAGAACTATGCTTTTAAAAAGACTCTGCCTATGCACACAGAATGGAGTGGCAACCCCTTGAAAACCAGAAAGAACATTTTGTTTTTCCACTGGTATGTAACCAATGTGCAAGTATGTAATGAATATGCAATTGTCCTTGCTATGGCGAGAACTGCAGAAGAACACTTCTACCTGTAGAAGTTCCAACGTGGTGTCAAAAGCAACATGCTGTCAGATTGGCTGGTGGCTGCACAGACCAGCAGTAGTGGTGGTGGTGATACGTTGGTAGTGGGACAAGATGGAGGAACTGGAAAGTGTCTTGGCAAGGAAGGAGATGGGCATGAAGTGGAATGAGGAAATGAGGATCCCATCACTACTAATATGTATGAGGATCCAATCTCTGTCCCCTTTGCTGCTGCAGTGTTGGAGGCACTATCCTGCTAAATACCAGTTGCTGGAATGCAAACAGTTACAGAAAGACTAACGGTGCAATCCAGAGTAACTACGAGGAGTCCTTGCTTCGGTGTAATAACAACTTACTCTGGGTTCCAATATGAATTTCCCATAGGTTTTCACTAGGTGGTGCAGTAACTACGGGTGCACGTAAAGTCTCTTACGTGCTCACGTAGTTACTCTGGATTTGGGGGTATGACTTTCAAAAGAGCTGGCTTCTGATTTTAGGGGGCTTCAATAAATCTGCACCCACAGCAAGAGGACGGGTGGTTTGGCCATCAGGCATTGTCTATCGAAAATGGATGAACTGACCTGATCTACCTGCCTTTCCTTGCATTCATTTCATGTTATGTTTTCTCCCTTTTGTTGCCTCCTCTCTGCTTGTCTAAATTCATACTGTAAGCTCCTTGGGGCAGGAAATGTCTCCTTGCTTTTGTTTCTGCAAAGAATCGTATATGCTAATGGCAGTGTTAATAACCACAGTGGGTATTTTTATAGATTTTTGAGTATTGAGTATTAAGTGCATCTCAATATCACTCTCTTTTCTTTCGAACCTGATAACAATCTTGGGAGGACAATGAACAGTATTGTTCCAGCCTTGCAGCTGAGGATAAGAGAGAAGAACTTGCCTAAGGCCACCTAAGGTGAATCATGGCAAAGGCCAGATGAAAGGCTGAGTCATACCACAATCAGTGCTTAGTTCTGCTCCACCACTTTTTGTTATCATCCTCTTGCGTACTTGGAGAGAGAAGAGGAAAGTGTGAGTCCTACATTTTGAATATGATCCAATATTCCTAACAGTCTTTAGTTTTTTTATGGTGAACGTGGCACAACTAGACTCTCTCCAGTGGAATCAACACTTCTTTGAAGTGCCTTCATTCATCAGCCAGGATGAGCAGCAGGATGGTTTGTGGTTCATGAATATCCAGGTTCAAATCCCCACTCAGCCATGATGCTAGGCCAGTGGCGTACCATCCATTTGTCATGAGGTGTCTTGTGCCATGGAGGCGTACACCCAGTTTGATGTTATTGACTTTAAACATTAGCTAAAAGGCAGGTTTCAGGTGTTTTGATAGGGGCAAAATTTCAGTCCTTGCTATGGGCACCATTTTGCCTAGGTACACCTATGTCCTAGGCTAATCACTATCTTACAGACTCACCTCACAGGGTTGTCAAGAGGATAAAAGGAAGGGAAGAAATATGTACTGATCCTTGAGATCCTTGGAGGAAGGGTGGCATAACAATATGAAAAATAAATAAAACTGGTGAAGCTAATTCTGATGAAATTACCACCATTTAAGGAAAAACACAATGTTCCCAAATCCTGGCTGTTCCTACATCCTGGATGTCAGGTTACTGCAAAAGGTTTAGTATTAGAGCCAATGCAGCCCTAACTTGCAAATTTTGAATATGCTAACTGTTCAGCATATTCTGCCAGTGTATCTCCCACATGTCCCAAACTGAGGGACTGCTATGTCTTATTTCTGGGGTTTTCTGGCCATTTGGAGAGTTGTTGGAGGCCAAATGGCTAGAAAACCCCAGAAATAAGACACAGAAATATATTATTGCTGGCCAGAAAAATTTCAAAACCTCCAGCGAAATTGGTTTGTTCCAAACATACAGAAGATCTTTCATCTGTACAAAGCCATCATCTAGACAGGTTTGGAGGGTGAGGCAAAAGTCCTGCAGGGATGCCCTCCAGTGGTATGTCCTCTCCATGCCTTGGAAAGTTCATGCACGTGCTTTTCCAAACAATTTGCTGGCCATATTGCTACTGCTGCTGCTGAAACCACAATGAAGAGTACTCTTACCCATCCTTCGCTTGGTTCCTAGTTAGTTTTCTCAACTGGGCAGCCAATGGGTAAACTTACTGGGAAGCAGTGGGGAGCAGATCACAGCTACAGGTAGTTCCCTTCTTTTTCAGGTGCTATATAACAGTTCCTGGATGGCCCAGCCTACAATGTTTATCAGAGAACAACACATCTGAACACAGCAAAGTACCACTGGTGGAAGAAGATGGTCCACCGACGCTGTTGCTGTCCTGCAGTCACCCAGGATGTATCCTCCTGCACCCTGGCTTACAAGGAAGCAGTAGAGAACACCAGCAGACCCTCACCACCTCAGAGGTGGTCAGACACGGTCAGTTATGTGGACATGGGCTTCTGACTTGACAACATCTGTACCCAGACCATCTTGTACCTGGAAGCAGTTCAATACCTAAGTCTCTTTTGAAGAAAAAACTAAAATCTTTCCTTTTTTGGCCAAAGGACTGACCTTTGCTATTGGGCCAGGGCATTGCCACCAGTATATTACTAAAATCCTAATGAAATGTCAACAATACAGTGATGAAAGCGCTGATATCACCTGCTCCATAGTAGTTCTTTATGTTTCTCTCCTGGCAAAGGTGGCTAATGTTCAAGATAAGCATGTGTAACCTTGTGATAAGGACCTCCAACCTCATCTTGATCTTAGTCATCAGCAGCAATTTGGACCTACAATGCACAGTGCATGACTGTTTGGTAAGCAAATGAGAAGAAGGAGGAGACTCTCTGTTACACAGAGGGAAGAGACTGCCTAAACAGACAACATGGATACTGTTCCAGACAGAAAAAGATAGTGGGGGTCAATGTGGGAGACCACAAAATGGACAGTATAAACACAATCCTAAACTTGTCTACTCAAAAATAAGCCCCATTATGTTCAATAGGTCTTACTCCCAAGGAAGTGTCTTTAGGATTGCAGCCCACAGGTGCCTTCTGCAAAGAAGAAAAATGCCAACTGCTCCCAGAGCAAGAGTAGTTATAGGATTTGGGGCAAAGAATACAAAGACATTGGTGGATGTACAATGGTGTCTAGTACACCTCCTAGAAGCTTCTAGGACCAAAGGTATGGCATTGTGTGGGCTGTACTGGGAGATCTTTCCTGGAGAAGGAATCTGAAAAGATCGTCCAAGAGCAGTGGTGGGCTCCAGCAGGTTCGCACCTACTCTGTAGAACTGGTTGTTAACAAGAGATAGGACATATAAAGTTTAAAAACAGCCATTTAAAAGTGGCTGCCAGATGGGCATAGAACGGTTGTTAATTTCTTTGAATCCCATCACTGTCCAAGAGCCCTGACCACTGGGCAACTGATCTTAATTCATTATGTGGTAAGATTTGTGCTTGCAACAAGATTATGCCTGAATCTGCAAGATCTTAGATGTTGTTGTCACAAGATGTCCTGCAGGGCTGTGGCTTTCTGTTCAGTCTATGGCCTTTTCATAGCAAGACCTTGTCTAAAGAAAGGCTTACCTCACCACTTCCAGGATGAGGTCATTGCTGACTCTGTAAGGAATGTTGTCTAAAAAAAACCAAAATGAAAGTAGTATCCATTTTGGAAAGTGAAGTCATTGGAAACAAGCCCACTCCTCTTTCAAGCCCAGACCTCACCTCCCCAGTATATCTTTTGTGCCAACAACCAGGAGGCCCACCTTAAAAGAAGCATAAGTACAGTGGCGCCTTCACGTAACAAACGCCTCACGTAAAGAAAGTTTCATGTAAAAATAATTTCTCTAGGATTCTGCTTAACATAGCAAACTGCTTCACGTAACAAACTGCCAACTGGTTGGCAGTTGGGGCAGACGCGCTGGCCGGCAGCCCTTTTAAAAAGCATCAGGGCTGCTTAGTGTGCCTGCCCATAGCGAAAGCAATACTTCTGTGCTGTTCCTCCTGTGGCCGGATGTCCTCTGGGCAGAGGGAGAGAAGATGAGTGGAGTAGAGGAAAGCAGTTCAGGTCTAGCCAGAAGGGAGCAGGGGAGAGAGAGGGTCAGGATGGAGAGAAGGAGAAAGCAGGGAGATCTTTGATTGCAGCCTCCTAACCATGTCTACCCAGAAGTAAGCCCCAATGTGTTAAATGGGGCTTACTCCCAGGAAAGTGTCTTTAGGATTGCAGCCTAAATAGACTTCATAGGATCATGCACACTGAATGCATGTTTTGAATTCAGTTTCAGTGTTTTGTCATCATTTTTATATACAGTTAATTTTTTATATGAATATTTTGGGTGTTGTGGAACCAATCGTCTGAGTTTCCATTATTTCCTATGGGAAAATCTGCTTCACGTAAAGAATGTTTCATGTAACAAACATTCCTCCGGAACGGATTAAATTTGTTACATGTGGCACCACTGTGGTTGCAAGATCACCAGACCTGCCTGGTGTCTGTCTAGCTACAGGGTTAGTGACTAGTTAGGTAGCAGTGATTATCTTTTTTATCTTAAGATGCTGTATTTCAAAAGGAAAATTTGAAAATGATAATCTGTGGTTGTCCTGGCCACTGTGATAACTGGCGCATGCCTGGGCCTTAAATGCCTGGGCCTTAAAATGTCCCTTCTGGTTTTATTTGCAAAACTGGAAATGATGTTTTTAAGGCCTTTGAAGGTCTCCAGAAGGCCTTCAAAAGTCACTTTTGGTTTTTCAGAGAAAATAGGAAAAGATGGCTGCCATCCTAAAGACACTTTCCTGGGAGTAAGACTCATTGAACAAAATGGGTCTTACTTTTGAGTAGACGTGGTTAGAATTGTGCTTGATGTTTTAAGTCTCTCAAGAGGCCTTAGAAGACCATGTGCAACCAATACATACTTGGCCTCTCTGGCCCTCAGAACACCTATGGATGGGAAGGCAGCAGATGCAGGAGGCACTGCCCCACAGCTGTGATGACAAGAGTTTTTTCACCGATGGACACCACATGCTCCATGGGTGAAATAATAATAAATAACAACAATAATCTCTCAACTACCTAAAAAAGTTGCAGCTATTAAGAGAAAACACACACCTGTTTTTTTTTTTTTCTTTTAAAAGCAAGCCAAAAAAAATAAGGAAAAGAAAAATGATGAAAACATGAAGTGGTTTGTTCTTGGCAAACTCAAAGAAAATTATACACATACCCAATTTGCTCTGACACTAGAAATTAGAAACACAAACCCCACAATCTTTATGTCTAGAGCTGCTATTGTTTACTTCTCAGTAAATATGCAAAAGAGGAGATTGCATGCTACCTGAGAAATACCCTCATACCGGTCAGTTGCTAAGGAAGAAAAATAAAGTCTTTTTTCCTGCTTTCCGCTTTGTTCTGCACCCTGAAAAAAGGCATATAACTACCATTCTCTTCCTCATGAGGTATTGGCTACAATTCCTGAGTCCCCTCGTCAGTTGGCTTACTCTGGGAGCAAGTTTGGACCAACTGTGAGAGAGGCTGAAATACTTGACATACCTTGATTGTTTTGATTTTGTCTAGTGTCTAATATGAAATGTTATGAACTATCAAGAACCAGGGTGACCAGACATCCAGCTTTCACCGGAGACATCCGGGTTTTCCCTACCTCTACTGAGGAGTAGGAAAACACCCGAGTCTCTCCGGGATTCAGGCCTGGCCTCAGCATGCCTCTGTCCAGGGCCTTCATGGCCCCTGCAGTGCCCTCGGTGCTCACCGCTGCACTCGCCAGCCATCCCTGGGTAGGAATTCTGGGGAACTTGGCAGGGAATTCTGGCTTCGGCATCTGGTCACCCTGTCAAAGAGTGCCAAATGCTAAAGCTAAATCCATGTCATTTATCTGATGGGCATTACTGACATCTACACCAGTCTGATCAAACATGTTTTTGTGCTACTCTGCCAATTTTTTTCCATCAGGTTATATGTGTAATACCCCCTTTCTTTCTCCATATTGTCTGTATGTTTGTATGTGTAATACCCCCTGTCTGTATGTTGTCTGTATGTTGTTTGTATGTGTAATACCCCCTGTCTGTATGTTGTCTGTATGTTGTTTGTATGTGTAATACCCCCTTTCTTTCTCCATATTGTCTGTATGTTTGTATGTGTAATACCCCCTCTGTATGTTGTCTGTATGTTGTTTGTATGTGTAATACCCCCTTTCTTTCTCCATATTGTCTAGTCAACATTTTGACCTTTTGTCTGCCTAATGTTCATAGGTAATTCAGTGGACTGTCATGCCTCTTTGACCTGCAGCCTCTTTTGTAGGGTTAATTTTAAAAAGATAATTCCTGTGTTCAGCATTTTTTCGGAGGGTTCTCCATATTACCTTACTCTGTCTGCTCTTGGTATCCTGGGATCACCTCCCATGGAAATAGTGGCTCTGATCCCCTGGGATTCCCCTCACCCTCAAATGGTGGCAGTGGGTACAAACAACCAAATCTTTTTTCCCCCATGCTAGTCCAATAAAGCAGGAAGCAAGAGGTAAATATGCTCTAACCACTAGGACCTACTCTCCTTGGTCAGCTAATCATCTTTTCAGCTCCCATTTTTCCTTTTCCCTGACAATATCAAAGTAGCAGAGCAGACTGAAGTGGGGAAGGTTGGGTACAAGCAATGGTGGGTTTTAGGAGGTTCTCACAGGTTCAATAGACCCCTTTGCTAATGAGCGCCTTGTTCTGAGAACCCAGTTACTAATGGGGGCATAGAAGCTGTTTTTAATTTAGGTTATTAGGACATAGAACCTGTTGTTAATTTATTTGAATCCCACCACTGGGTTCAGGTGCAAAAAATGGCACCAATGCGTATCTGTGATCACAATTAGTGATGCATATATGTACTTCACACCCATTCCAAACAGTATTTTTCAAACAACCAAGCAAATGTCACACAAAAATGTTGACAGCTTGAATCAAAAGCAGTGTCAGGGGAAGAGTGTACATTTGTTGTGCCTTTGTTGTGACACCTTCAGCTTTCATCAAAACAACTATCAGCCCTGTGTCAACTTTGCAGTGATGAGAAGAACCACACCTATTCCAACCGTTTAGCCACAGGCTTTGCCACATTGTGTGGCAAGTAATGGGCACTCATACTCCTCTTGAAGGAGGCAGACACGAGAAAAGATGATGCTCTGCTTCTGGGATGAGAAACTGTGTCTTATCAGTTAGATTAGTGTTTCTCAAATGGTGGGTCGGGTTCCACTAGGTGGATTGCAGGCAGTGATGGGATTCAAAGAAATTAACAACCAGTTCTATGCCCACCTGGCAATCACTTTTAAATGGCTATTTTAAAACTTTATATGTCCTATGTTTCATTAACAACCGGTTCTATAGAGTAGGTGCAGACCTGCTGGAGCCCACCACTGATTGCAAGCCAATTTCAGGTGGATCCAGTGGCATAGTTAGGGTGGTGCAGGGGGAGCAGTTGCAGTGGGCTACAAGCTTTAGGGGGGACTACAAGCTGAGCTTGACACTAGTGATTAAAATTGTGAAAAATGGGGTATGTATGAAGGACATTTTATGCAGAATGCAATGAAACAAACTTCATTGGAATATCTGTATTCTATCAAAATTTATGGCCAATTAAGCAGAAAATGAAAAACACAAAAGCCTATGGAACAAATGTGGATTTTCTAAATTTAATCTTTCCCATGTTACTGTTGGCTCTGAGAACCAATGAGATATAATTCTGATACTGTATAGAAGTAGTAAGGTGTTAATATGAATCACCTCTCATTACATATATAATATTCAGCACATATCTCATAAAACAGTTACCCCTAACTGCTAACTGGGTATTCAGGCACTTCTACATGGTGCTACTCTTCAATTTAGCAGGGAAAGAATAAACCATCCTCTTTGCCCCAGCACAGTTTCCCTAACCAATAAGGGACATAATTTTCATTTTTAAACTTAATTAAATATGATTTTGTTGTTCTGAGGATGGGGGGGAACAAAATATCTCCAGAAAAGCAAATAAGTGCTTTAGCTATGCCACTAGCAGAGCAAATGGTGATGAACTGCTGAGGAGGATGAGGCAGGTTTTCTTTTTAAAAATATCCAGGGATGACGTCACTTTTGGTTGTGACAACACTTCCAGGGCAACATTTTCAGCTTTGCACCAGGTTACATGATCATTAGCTAAGCCACTGGATGGATCTCCACTTTTTTTGCAATATTTTATCTTTAATAGATTAGACTTGATGCTACCATGCAACTGTCTTTTGGGAAAGGTTACAGATATATGCATTTGGTGGATCTCCCATTATTGGCTCTCCCAATGGGTGGATCTCCCATTTGCACCTATTCTTTGCTCATATCATTTGCACCCAGCAGTCTTTTTGAAGGGGTACTCACCAGTACTGAGTACTGGCACCTCTGTGGTGTATACCAGCACCTCCGTGGCTCCCCGCATAGACATGCCTATTAATACAAATAACATCTTCATGGTGAGTACCCCCACCTTTATTTCTAGAAAAAAGCACTCATTGAATCTAATAATGTTTATCTGCACCCACTGCAAAGAACAATAGCTGAGACTGATGATAATACAGACAATCAGAAATTCAGCAAAATGTATACCTTCAAGAAGAATGACCAAGTGGCCTTCAAGAAGAATGGCATGTTGCCCACACCATTTAATTAACTAGATCGTTTTCCTTTTATGCTGTTCTCTTATGGATAAAAAGGTAAAGGTCCCCACAGGTTAACTGCTAGTCATGTCTGACTCTAGGGTGCGGTGCTTATCCCCGTTTTCAAGCCTTTAGAGCCAGCGTTGTCCAAAGACACTTCTGTGGTCATGGGGCCGCCATGACTGTACGCCAAGGCGCACGGAACACTGTTACCGTCCCACCGAGGTTGTACCTATTTATCTACTTGCACTGGCATGCTTTCAAACTGCTAGGTTGGCTGAAGCTGGGCTAAGGAGCTCATCCCATCTGGCAGAACTCGGGTCTCGAACTGCTGGCTTGCTGAGTGGAATTCCAGTCAAGCAGTGTTCTAACTCCAGCGTTCTAACCACTGAGCCACTGCAGCCCTTCTCTTATGGATGTGTCTGATTTATTCACCAGGAAGAATGGTGAATAAAGAAATCATTTGACTTCTTCTACACTGTGGCCAGGCTCAAAAGAAAGAAGACATGCTTCATGCACAGCTAAAGTTTTGATACAAATAATAATTTGTTTTTGGCTTGACTCCTGCTTTCTCCTTGTGGCCAGGATTTCCAGAGTTTTGAATGATGCTAGTCAGCTTTCTAACAGCAGGACTCTGAACTAGTTCCTTTTACTAGCTGGATGAAAAATGGAACAATGTAAGAAATAGTCTTTGCCACAAAACACTCATTTTGTGCATACAGTGCCAAGGTTCCTATATTTTTATACTGTCTCTGCTATAATGACTATAGACAAGCATACTTTTACCTGTATTTGTCATTTATAACCATGAATATGGAAACGTGAAAATGACCATGTATAATCATGTGCTCTGTTGGCAGATGAGAGTGATGGGCTCTGTGATGTGCTCTGTTGGCAGCTGAGAGTGAGTGTCTATTCAATTTATGTTCATTCAGAGGAGGCCAGCAATACTTTATAATCTACGGTAAAAAGAGGCTGTATGGCAGGAAGGATGTCCTTTTATGTGTTTTACTAGGGGAACCAGAGGTTCAGTGGTTGTATCTTCTCCCCCCATTCCCTTCCTCCTAATGTGCTCTATACTATATCTGACCAAAGATACTTATTTTATGCCAATAAGGTTTCTATGTGCATGTACAAAACACTCATGTAAATTATTTCTCTTTATATTTATATTTCACTCTTCATTCAAGACTATGTAGAAAATTTATTAAATGTCTAATGAAGGAAAAGGTGATAACAAAACCAAGAAAACAATGATAATGGAATTTGACCAAAACAAAGGTTCCTAGGGCATAATCCTAACTGTGTCTACTCAAAAGTAAGCCCCATTATATTCAATGGTTCTTACTCCCAGGAAAGTGTCTTTAGGATTGCAGCTTAAAGGCCCAATCCAGAGCAGTTATGTGAAGAGATCCATCAGAGCAAAGTCCATTTGCGTCTTTACCCCCCACGCCGAGAATAATGAGCCGGAGACAGATGCTGGATTTAATGGCCACTTTATTGAACTACATAACATATTTAAAACCCAGCAAAAAGGGGCTGCTAACTTGTCGTGCTGGCAGCTAAAAAATAAGGGATGGCGAAAGCCTGGCTCAGGTGTCACCCTCGCAAGGGTACCCATCAACACCAACCCAAAGGTCGAGACAGCTGGGCGCTTGGTCAATCAAAGCAGCCAGGCACTCGGTACACCCGAATTAATGCCCGTCCGAACCAAGTCTAACTTCCCAGGTGCAGGGCTAGCCATCCCGACCTGCGTCCAGTCTGGTATCAATAGGCAAGGGATGCGTAGCACTGACCCTGCTGTCTCAGGCAGTCACTGAAGGCCTATCCTGCCTACTCCAGCATGACACCTGCCACACGGGGAACCTGGCTAGAACATGGTTCCACTGCCCCATTAAAGACAGGTTAGCAGCCCCTTAACTAAATTCCACACGTATTCCTCAATGGCCAGGTCAGTAAGGTGAACCCCATCTGGTCTAAAAACATGGGGCAGCTGCCACATGACGTGGCGGTGATAAATCACCAACCCACCCCAACTCTCTACAAAATGCACCACGTAGGCATTGACCCGCTTACGGGCCAGATCTACCTTCCGGATGCTCCTAGCCCCTTTCCAAACCCGCCTGGGAAGGAAAGAAGACCAAACAAACCGGATATCTGGGTACCACCACTTCACAAGTGACAGGTCTTTTATGATCTGCACCCTGAGGTCCACAGTCCTCGTCTGGGTCAGATCATTCTCACCAAAACATCAGGGGGTGGGTTGTCACGCAAAAATCCGCTAACTATGGGCAGCAGCTGACCCCACCCTATTCCCCTCTGGACAGCCCAGGCAATACACACATCTGGACTGAGGCTGAGACAGGAGCCGGCGCCACTGCGTTCGGCCCACTTCCGGGCCCAGAAGAGGATGGAGTGGCCAATCACCAGGACTCGAAGAGGTCTTGATGAAGAGGAATCTGCAACATAAACAAAGAGAGAGTCACTAAACAACTGCAACAAAGCAGTAGACCAAAAATTCATATTCAACTAAAATACAACAAGCAAATGAGCTCCCCAGAGCATCATTTGCGAACATAATATCTGAAGGCACCCGAGCGCCATCGACCGATGCGCCGGATGACCTCCTCAGGGAGCCCCATGGAAGATGCTAAAGTGGCAGCGCCAATCCGAAGGGAATGGACACTGTAGAATTGCGGGGAGAGACCAAGCGTGGTCACTGCCCAAGCAAAAATAGACCGATATTGGAAGAAGGTAAGTGGGGTCACATCTGCATGTTGGAACAATGGTCCAACAAAATGAAGCACCCTGTCCCTATACCTGGTCAAAGCCCTCACTGGGCACAGGGCGTGACCAGGAATAGCTCTCAACCTGATGACCATTCCTCTGGTCAGTCTTGGATCTGCGTAGCCGCAGGATACAGACCGAGCTTTCGAGAGTCACGTCCGACCACCATAGCACCCAGGCAGGGTCAGCCGAACGAGACCACACCAAAACCTCGCTGATCCGAAAGGCTCCAAAAAACATAACCAGAGTCACTGCTCGAAAGAGGTCCCTTTCGAAGTCAGAGCTACAACACCGGCCGAAGGCCTCCATCAAACACCCCAAAATCTTAACAGTTACCGGCTTCTGTTGGTCCGGAACTGAAGGTCTGTCCCTACGCATGCCCTCCAGCATGTGTTGTACCTTAAAATCCTGTGTAATATCCACCACCCCTTTCAAACCAGCCATAAAGGCCAAGGCCTACAGGTACACAGAGATAGATTTTGGGCGAAGGCCAGATTCGAAGAGGAAAAGCATGAACCTGAGCAAAATTTCTACAGGTAAAGGCCACTCCATGGGCACACTCTTGGCCCGACAGAAGGCCTCGAACTCTCCCACCTTTCTCTCGTAGCTGCTCCTTGTAGAAGGAGCCAGCGACCCCATAATCAACCTTTGCGCTCTCACGGTCCAAGGCTCCACAGCCACTCGGGTATGGGGTCCGGATCTTGAAGAGCAGTCGGGGCAAGTTTGCCGGAAGCGCTCCTCCTGAAAACGAGACAGAGCATAGGCAACCCCGTTTTCAAGCCCCGGTACATGACTAATCGATACTACCAAGTTAATGCGCAGGCACTGCAACAAAAAGCACATACCAAACGCATCACCCTTGGAGAACGAGAAGTCTGCTTGCGAATCACATATACAACACCCTGGTTATCACACCAAAACCAAACAGTAGAGTTCCGGAATTGGTCTGCCCAGATGTGTACAGCAACCACCACTGGAAAGAGTTCCAGGAAGGTAAGATCTTGTACTACATCACTGGCCGTCCACGAAGAAGGTCCATCCGAATGGACCTGCAGGTCAGCCCGGAGGATCTGCACCTCCCTCCAGAAAGAAGCGCCATTGAAATCAGACAAGAAGGTCAGCCAAACCTTCATGTCTTCCTTCATGGCCACAGAGACCCTGATCTTATGGTAAGGCACCTTCAAGCCCACCATAGCATCACATAAACGCCTAAGGAAAGCCCGACCGGGAGCCACCACCCGACAAACAAAATTCAAATGTCCAACTAAGACCTGTAAATCCTTGAGCGAGAGCCTCTTCGCATTCAAGGATTGCACAAGAAGGTTGCGCAATGTCACCAATTTGTCTACTGGCAACCTGGAGCACTGTGCTAAAGTGTCCAGTTCTATGCCTAAAAAGGTAAAGGTGGTGGCAGGCCTCTTGGTCTTTTCCTCTGCTAAGGGAACTCCCAACTCCAAACAAAGGCTCTTAAAAGAGGCAAGCAGCCTATCACACTGATCAGTGCCCGCCGCCCCCATAAAGAGAAAGTCGTCCAAATAGTGGACAACCCTCCCAAAAGGGGACCTTGCCCGAAGAGCCCATTCTAAAAAAGTACTAAAAGCCTCAAAGGTTGAACAGGAAACAGAACACCCCATGGGAAGAGCTCTGTCAACATAATACCCACCCTTGAACCACATACCCAGCAGGCAGAAATCACTCGGATGAATGGGGAGCAGTCGAAAGGCTGACTCCACATCAGTCTTGGCCATAAAGGCCCCAGACCCGCAAGTCCGCAAAAGACGCACTGCATCATCCAAGGAAGTATACCTAACCGAGCACAGGTGAGGAGGGATACCATCATTAACAGACTCTCCCCGGGGAAACGATAAATGGTGAATTAACCGGTACTAACCCGGGGCCTTCTTGGGAATGACACCCAATGGAGAAACCCTCAAATTCGGAAAGGGAGGGGACAGAAAAGGACCAAGTACTCTGCCTGCTGCAACTTCCTTGGCCAACTTTTTCTGCACAACCACCTCCATACCCTTCACCGACTTCAGGTTTGCCGCCCAAAAGGCACTGTCCGGGCGAGGTGCCGGAATTCGAAAACCCTCAACAAAACCATCCAACAAAAACTTAGCAGCATCCCTATCAGGGTAAGCCTCCAACAAAGCAGTCAACACAGACAGCTTAACTGGGGTCGGCCCCCTTTCACGCAGCTGCGGGTGGCTGAGGTGGTTGACCACCACCTCCCTTTTTACCCCCTCTTGGGCCTGTACCCTTATATCCTCTTGCTCTTGCGCAAGTGCTGGCGGGGTGCCTACTGCCACACACTGCACAGAGATGGGTAAAGGGGCAGCTAGTCTTGGAGCAGGTTCCCGTAGAGCTAAACTCGTAGCAAGCCCTTTGTCCTTGAACCCCCAAGGCGCCCGAAGATGCCTTGGGTAGTGACGAAGGGTTGCGAGCAATAAGGTGACCACTGGAGCGGTCACCCTGGATAGGTTTGGCAGTAGCCACAACCTGCATCCAAAGCTCAAATTTCGGGACCGACCAGTCCAGGGAAGGGTCATTAGCCGCCCTCATCCTGATATTTTGGTCGTAATGGAGCCAAGCGTTGCCTCCAAAATCCCGCAGGGTCCTGTGCACAATGTCTAAATATTTTATAAGCGCTGGGGCCCTCTTGGGCCTCAGCTGGACCACAACGGCCATATAGATACAATACCCATATAGCCAATTGGTCCAATTGTGATCAATTTTGCGGCGCTTCGCTGCTTCTTGATCCCACTCTGGCTCCCCCACTTTTGGCATCCTTTCAGGCTCTACGTGGAGAAGGCTGAAGAGGTTGACATAGTCGCCCCTCCAGATCTTCTCCTTGACGGACATGGCTAGATGTCCGCCCAGTGGCAGGTCAATGCTGCCATAAGGGCGATCCTCAGGACCATCCTCAAACTCAGCATGCCTAGCCAACCTATAGATTTTCTCCCAAGTGGGCATACCCCTCCATCGATCAGCTTCTGTGCTCTTGGCCCGAGACGGGCGAGGCATACCCATCCAGGAACCCTCAAAAGGCCCCATGCCCATAGGGGGCCAGGAATAATAAGGGCACCCCCAGCCTGGCATCCACCAAAGCATCATTTGTGAAGCCCTTTTGGGAGGAGGAGGTGTAACAACCGGGCACTCCTCCCAGCAACCCACCACCTCTGGCTCCTCAGCATCAGATTCCTCACCTATGGCACCATCTCCCCAGGATGAAGCCGGGACCCCCGAAACACCTCTCAGCACCTGGTCTGAAGGAGGAGCCTGAGGTTTCCGGCCGCCCGACCTGGATGGGCGAGCCGAAAACATTAAAGCCCCCCGACCCTTCCTAGGGAAGGTACGGGCGGGCACGGGAGTAGAGGGCCCCGCATGGAGGGACACTGCGGAAACCCGCCTGAAGCGTCCCTCCAGCGCCGCCCCCTGGCCAAAGCAGCCAACCGGCTGCCAGCATCACCTCCGGCCAGACCATCCCGGCCAGGGGAGGCAAAAGGGCCAGCCCATTATTGGGCTAGCCCCATTATTTCACCTTTATTTCTAGAAAAAAGCACTACCAACCATTAACACAGAATCACAGAGAAAGCAGGCAGAATCTCAAATAAAGAAAGAGGCACCGATAAAATGTGTCAATTTTATGACATTTAGGACAAAATTTTATGACATTTAGGACAACTTTCCAGCAAGAAAGTAAGGGCAATGCAAATCTTAAGCAAAGGAATGAACATTCCCTTACTTTGACTTGTGGCTCCCTCTTAAGGATGCCCCCACATGCCCCACTGGCACTGCCATGTCAGTGTTGAAAGATTGGCTAGGATTGTGCCTAGGTTTTAAATAATTTCTGAATTGTTTAGGTGAAAAGATTATTCAAAAACTTTTCCTGGGATGCAGGAACTTCTGCAGGCTGAAACTTTTGAGCACCAATGGGCTACCCCACTTGCAGAATTATCTGCCAGCTGCTATAAAATAACTCTAAAGTGTGTCCTTCTAGAGCCTTTCTCTGGATGTCATCAAAGTGCTGGCCACCCACCAGAGCAAGTAAGTCAATGCTGGAAGCAGGAGGGGGTTGGCAGAGAGAATCAGGGCAAAGAGAGGGAAATAAGTGGGGGAAAAGGAGAACAGGGAAAAGAAGGCTGGGGGAGGGATTGAAACTGCTGACAATAGCATATGCCAGATCCTATCTCCTCTGACAGCTGCCTATCTGCCCCTTTTCTCTCCTCAGACTTGCCCTCGTAAAACTGCTAGCATAAGTTCAAGGAAATTCATTGTGGGGCAGGCAGTTTATGAAAAGGAAAGGTGATTTAAATCATTCTTTTCCTCCATAATATCCCAACTACTCCCCACCCAGCCTGGTTGCACCAGTGAAGAGGGGGTAAGGAAGGATAGGATTGGGCAATCCCTGGTCCTCCAAGTTTCAGTACAGAAACAGCTGAATATGCTCTGTGTGGGGACCTTTTCATCACTCCCGGAACAATCAATAGGATTTGTCAGGTCCTCAGCAGTACCTATTGTCTGGTAAAATAATACCTTGACACTCCTGTAAAATGATGGATACCTCTTTTTAGAAATATGAATATGTGTCATGATGCTGCAATCTATCAATATCAAGAAAGAGGTAGTGACTCTCCAGAACAGGTTATTTTAGGTCTCTTTGGATGTAAGGATTTATTTTGGATGATCTGATTCTGGCGCTAAGCTGATGGTTCTAACCGGTTTGGAAATGCCATGAAGGGGCTTCTGCTGAGTTTTCTGTCTTTCCTGTTCAGGTCCAAATTCTCTCTGAATCAGAAAATGATTTAGGGTGCAGTCCTAATATAGGTCAGCACAATTCATTGATTTTCCCATTCCTGTGGTGATGGAGGCAGGCAATCACATGTCTGTGCACTAGCCTAATACTCCTCAGGTGAGTGGCACAAAAGTTTCTTATGGCACTTTTGTGACACTCCCAGGTTAGCACAGGGTTATGCCAGAACTTAAGCCAGCCTAACAGGAGGCTAGAATTGCAGCTTTAGAGACCAATCCTATGCCTGGTGTCCGCTCAGAAGTAAGCTCCATGATAGTCAATGAGGCTTACTCCCAGGAAAGTATGGCTAGGACTGTAGCCTCAGGACTTAAATATGATACTTTCCAAGAGCTCTCTCTAGCAAGTTCCTCCTATGGCTACAATCCAGAGAAAAGAGGGGAGACACTTTGAAAATGTCTTTGATTGCAGCCTCCTAACCATGTCTACCCAGAAGTAAGCCCTATTGTATTAAATGGGGCTTACTCCCAGGAAAGTGTCTTTAGGACTGCAGCCTAAGTAGACTTCATAGGATCATGCACATTGAATGCATGTTTTAAATTCAATTCCAGTGTTTTTTCATCATTTTTACATCCAGTTAATATTTTATATGAATATTTTTGGGGTTGTAGAACCACTTGTCTGAGTTTCCTATGGGAAAATCTGCTTCAAGTAAAGAACGTTTCCCATAACAAACATGCCTCCAGAACGAATTAAATTTGTTACATGTGGCGCCACTGTATTTATTTTTAAAAGGTAAATCTCACATCCATTGCTCTTTATAACAAAACTGAAGTAGAACATGACAAATTAAAAAAACACACATAGATTAGTGAAGCAGCCAAAAAACAAATGCCACAAGGAGCACAAGTCAATCACAAGAGATTAGCCAGTACCAGAAGGTATGTCTTCAAAATGCCAAAACACTGACAAAGGGCGCAATCCAGAGTAAATACGGGGATTCCTTGCTCCGGTGTAAGAACAATTTGCTCTGGATTGCAATATGTATTTCCCATAGGTTTTCACTAGGTGGTGCAGTAACTACGGGTGCACGTAATGTCTCTTATGTGCTCCCGTAGTTACTCTGGATTGTAGGGCTAGGGAAGCTGATCTTACCTCCCATCCATTGACAGGATGGGTGCTACCACAGATGAAGCCCTCTCTCATATTATTACTAATAGAGACTCTACAAGATCCCTTTTTATAGGGGAAGGAACTACTGAGCTAGACGGACTATATTTGATCTCAATGAGTGAGTGATTCCGGTGGCATAGCTAGGTTGGGTGCAGGGGGTGCAGTTGCACCAGGCTACAAGCTTTTGGAGGGGGGGGGGTGGCTACAAGCTGAGCTTGACACCAGTGAATAAAATTGTGAAAAATTGGGTATGTACGAATGATATTATAATACCATCATATTATATATTGCTGGAAAGGTAATTTTATGCAGAATGCAATGAAACAAACTGCATTGGAATATATCTATTCCATCAAACATTATGGCCAATTAAACAGAAAATAAAAATACAAAAGCATATAGAACAAAAGTGAATTTTTTAAACTGAACTTTCCCATGTTATTGACGGCTCTGAGAGACAATGAGATGTAATTCTGATACTGTAATTCTGATACTGGAACTAATAAGGTGTTTATATGAATCAGCTTTCAGTACCTATATATAGTCCATATATCATAAAACAGTTACCCCATGCTAAGTAGGTATTCAGGCACTTCTAAATGGTGCTACTTTTCTATTTAGCAGGGAAAGAATAATCATTCCTCTTTGCCCCAGCACAGTTTTCCTAACCAATAAGAGACACAATTTTCATTTTTTTTTACTTAATCAAATTTGATTTTGTTGTTGCAGGGGGCAGGAGAGACAACAAAATCTTCTTTGACTACAGATAGGAAATAGGTGCTTTAACAATGCCACTAGCAGAGCAAATGGTGAATTACTGAGGAGGAGGAGGAGGAGGAGGCATGTTTTCCCCCAATTTTCTTTCTAAAAATACCTGAGGATGACATAACTTCTGGTTGTGACATCACTTCCAGGGCAACATTTTGAGCTTTCCACCGGGCTACTTGACCATTAGCTACCCCATCACTATTCCTGAGTGATTCTAATCAGGAATGTACAGGCTCATTAGAAATCTGGCAATCCTAAGACGTGCAGAAGAGAAACTCATGAGATAGTAGCATTCATGTTTAGATACTGAAAACTAAATTCACTAAACCTTCTGTGATGTGTACCCTGTCCCTCATGCTGATGGATAGAGGAAGAGTCACTGCATTTGTCATCATAACTCCTTCATCCAGCTGTCCTAACAAAGAGCAACGTGAATATTGTGAAGTCCAAAGGTGTGTGGAGTGGGCGGTGGAGGGAGGAATGTTCCTAGCAGGATTACAGTTCAGAGCAAAAAAAAACCCTTTCCAAAACTAATATTCAAGTCCCTGCAATGTAATCCTGTTGGAAAACAAACAATTTGCAACCGCACTTGAGTTTCAGCGACACACCTCACAACACATCTCTGTATTATGTTTGTATATAGGTTTATCTGGACACCCTCATTTTGAATGGATCATTTGTGTTAAAGCAGATAACACAATGTGTTAAAGCAGATAAAAATGCTGTAATCCTTAATCATGTCAAGTTATGGTCTGATACCAATTGTGAAATTGCTGCTCTGCTCTGTCACTTCTTGTTTCCACAGTTTAGTATTATGTGTATCTTTTTTCAGACCCAGTCTTGCTGATATGGGCACGAACACTTGCTCTTAATATTATTTTTGCCTTGTTCCTTGCTTAGTTTAGTTGATTCCAGCAGGCACCCAATCAATGGCAGAGGTATACACATTTATTGGAGAGACCTAATACTAATTAATGATAATTACTTGACATGATTCATGGGCGTTATCTGGTACAGACTGATTTACGCTATTTGCATCTGTACATTAAAAGACAAACCAAAATGCTGCTGGGGTATAGAGAAGCAAGCATATTGAATGATCAAAAGAAATCTCAGCCAAAACTGCAGCAATTCAGATGTTTGGAGAGCTGAGAGCGACATTTATTGTTAACATTCTGATTAACTATACAGATTAAGGCTGCAATCCAATCCACACTTACCTGGGAAGAAGCCCCATTGAGAATAATGGTAATTGCTTCCAGTTACCAAGTAGACATGCATATGTTTGAGCTCTGAAGGACCTACATCAGCTTTAGAAATGACAAAGTACACAGAGAAGCAGGTTTGGATTCAAATCCCATGTCAAATGAACAGGCAGCAGGGAACATGAGAATCAGAGAACATCTATTAAATTTGAGTGTTTGGAGAATTAGGACAGAAAAAAGAATTAATTTTTTTACCCAGTTAATATTTTTATATGAATATTTTGGGGTTGTGGATCCAATCATCTGAGTTTCCATTATTTCCTATGGGAAAATCCGTTTCACTTAAAGTGAAGAGCATTTCATTTAAAGAGCATGCCTCTGAAGAGCATTTCACTTAAAGAGCATGCCTCTGGAACGAATTAAGCTCTTTATGTGAGGCACCACTGTACTAAGCAAAATCCTAACCGTGTCTACTCAAAAGTAAGCCCCCTTATAGTCAGTGGATCTTACTCCCAGGAAAGTTCTTTCGGATTGCATCCAGACCCTACAATCCAGAGTAACTACGGGAGCACGTAAGAGATATTACGTGTACTCATAGTTACTGCAGCACCAAGTGTAAACCTATGGGAAATTCATATTGCAATCCAGAGCAAGTTGTTCTTACACTGGAGCAAGGACTCCCCGTAGTTACTCTGGACTGCGCCCTTAGTCTCACATCTTTTCTCCTCCATGTGCTTGATTTCCTGGAAACTGATGCTTCACCATAAATAGGCTTTAAACTTGACATGCAGAGATGACCTTAATCTGACCCACACTAATCCAGCTCCCAAGACAACATGAATGGAATGAAGTCACATCTGGATGCTGGTACAATACTTGTACTAGGCAGGAGATCCTCATTCCCTGGAGCTGAGTATCCCAGCTCTATTTCCTGAGTAAGAAAAGCCAATTAATAAGACAAGCATGAAACGCAAACAGGCTTCTCAAAATTGTTTTCTTAGTGATACACACCTCCTGAGTACATGTGAAGTGATGATTGCAAGGGACTAGGAATAAATGGGTATTATTTCATAAACAACTGGTGTTCACCAGAGAACAAGCTCCTATTGCAGTCGTTAAGATGGCACCAAGCAGAAAGATCTGGCAGTCCTTGCCAATATTGAACAATATTGCAATGCACTAAAGATCTTAGGAGGCAAATAGTGGAAAGATCCAGAGTAACTACAGGGAGTCCTTGTTCCGGTGTAAGAACAATTTGCTCTGGATTGCAATATGAATTTCTCATAGGTTTTCACTAGGTGGTGCAGTAACTATGGGTACACGTAATGTTTCTTTCGTGCTCCCGTAGTTACTCTGGATTGTAAGGTTAGTCTAGGGTTGCCATATGTCCTGAAAAACCAGGGACAATCCCAGTTTTGGGGGATTGTGTTCACATTATTGACAAATAGGACAGAGGGTCCTGTCCTGATTTTGTGTTAGAGAATTCTGGCAACCCTAACCTAGTAGGAAGCAGTCACCATGGTTCAGTGGAACCATTTGTTGGTTTGCTCCACCCCATTTGTTGGTCCAGCTACATAGTTAGCCCAGGTCTGGGGAGACCTGTAATAAATTTACATAAATTTTATGTAATAAATTTCTATGTAATAACTTTTATGTAATAAATTTACATAAATTTGCATGAGAGCATATTAAAGACATATCTGGAGAATAGTAATTCTTGCCTGCAGGCCAGATGGAGGAGTCTTGCTGATGGCCGCATTGAAGCTTGCCACAGGCCGTATCTGACCCCTGGATCAAGGTTTGGACATCTTTGCTTTAGGGCAGCATTTCTCAAAGTGGGGGTCGGGACTCCTTTTGGGGTCGCCTGGAGCTTTCCTGGGGGTTGCCTAAAGACCTCTGGTGCAGGGGGCCAGATCAGGTTTGCCAGACCTCCAGCTGTAGCTGCGCGCGCACTGGGGCTGACTGACCGCCTCAGGGCCCAATCCTTGCATGCCATGAAATAAATCCCATTATAGTTAGGGGGCCTTTACTCCCATGTAAATGTGGATAGGATTGCAGCCTCAGGGCCCAATCCTATGCATGCCTACTCTGAAATAAATCCCATTGTGTTCAGTGTGTGCATAGAACACACATTTCATTTGTAACCATGAAAATACATCCAGCGTATCGGATGTTTACATTACGATTCATAACAGTAGCAAAATTACAGTTATAAAGTAGCAACAAAAATAATTTTATGGTTGGGGTCCCCACAACATGAGGAACTTATAAAGGGGTCACGGCGTTAGGAAGATTGAGAACCACTGCTTTAGGGTGAAACCCTAACTAACATTCCAGCCCTGGCATAGCTGTACCAGTGGGGCATGTGCTGCATCCTGTAGTTGGGGGACAGTCATGTAGACCTCCTTAAGCAAAGACAATGTTTTTTTTCCCTTACTTCAGAGTTGCCATTGCCATCAATTGCCATGAGCGGAAGCACATTGTGAAAGATGTACGAAATCCAGCAGCACCTACAGCAGCGTAATGGTTGAGAGATGACCCTCTCCCTAATTACCAGCTAAGGACTACATAAGAAGAAACACTTTTTTACAGACATTTAGACACCCATGCCCTATGACACTGGACCCACGTCTAGTGAATGGAATGAATTTGTAACCATTATTGAATGGGTTTGGCTTCTTCTTTTACATTTCCCTGCATGAAGTGCCTGCTGTGGAGATATATTTGAGGTGACAACACGGACCTTTGTTTCTTCTGTGCAGTGACCAAGGCTGTATGACTCAAGGCTTGCCCCTGTCAACTCTGTGCCTTCACAATATTTCAGGGCGTTTCTCCCGTTTGGCCTTGCCCGCTGTTTAACTGGCATGGAAATCCCTTGTTTTTTTAAAAAAGTGTGGCTATGGTTGAACAGGTTGTTCAAGAATGGGTCTTACCCTGTGTCAAGGGTGAGGAAAACTTCCTGGACATCTCAGCAAAGCTGGCATTGCACTTCTACTCAGGTTAATACTAACATTGTGGAATAGAGACCTCAGTTTCTATGTAAATTCCTACTATGGAGAACTCTGACAATGTAAAATGTTTTATGGTAAGCCTTTAAAATGTAGCATGTACGTAACACATGCCCAAAATAATATGTTTGCAAACATGCACGTGCCAGACAGGATTTTGCAATCGTAAAATACAGGCTTTAACACAAATCATACATGGCTGCGTGTCCAAAATGATGTGTCATTTGGGAGATCATCCAAAGTTTCCTGATCATTATGAGGGGGTGTTGCAGAATTTAAGTAGCTGGAAAATTAACCCTGAAGGATAACAAACAGCAACATTCAGTTCTATGATGTCTATCAAATGTGGGATATATTATGCCCAGTGCTTTTCTTTCTTATAAAAAAAATAATTCCAAGGAGTAGTTGTGGTGGAGTTGTGTAGGAAAGTAGTTTTCTGGTTTTTGAAAACTGAAAAACCATATGAGATGGCTGAATTTTCTGCCAAGAACAGCAAAGCCAGCTCTCTGCCTTTCTTTCAGGCACTCTTTCCTGAGCTCATTGTCATGATTATATCTGTCTTGGGGCAAAATCCATAGCAGTTATGGGTCCACGCAGTTATGTCACCTTATGGAAAGTCATCTTAACTGCTCCAGAGCAAGGGGCTTAATTTCATTTTAGGTTATAGGCCTTGGCACAGATTCTTCTCTCAGTGTATCATCAATCCCCAAACTGCAACAGCTTTTGGCTTGGCCATCAGTATGTTGCTCCTGGCAGTGGACTAGTTATCTAATACTCAGATAAACTCTGCAATGAGTAGTTACTTTCTTGTTGGGCTCACATATCTGTCCTTTCCTTTGTGTTACTGTTAACAGGTGCTATGGCAGATCACTCTGTAGCTGGGGCACCAGAAAATTTTCCTTGGCAAAATTTTCTGGTAATCCCACATCACTAATTCTTACATGGAAACGCCATTTTAAATTACATTCTACCTTTGAGTTGCTGGGGACAATTTATTTTGTCTTCATGAACTTCATGACTTGCTTGGGAGCTTAACAGAGGCCTCTTTTCTTCCACAACTGTGCTGTGGAAGACAACTGTTGGCCCAAGGATTTAGAGAGTTCTGGCAACTTTCTCTGTACACTGATACCAGGAAATACTCTTATGCCGCACAATGAAAGTTAAGTGATCTGGATTAACTAACAGGCCAGACTGGTTTGCAGGTGAAGAAGTTTAATCCTGAACAAGCTAAAATCATTTGAGATGCCAAGAGGTAAGATGCTATCAGAAGGCAATACACTCTAAAACAGGGCCGGTGGCAATGTGGTGAAAACCCCAAGTTTCCACCCTATTTGTTGTCTCTTGAATCTTTCAAAATACTGAAATCTTCCACCATACCGAGCTCCTATATATGCTATATAAAGCAGTCTCTCTCTCTCTCTCTCTCTCTCTCTCTCACACACACACACACACACACACACACACACACACACACACTTGCCCAGCTCATACATCAGAATCATATGAAGTATAACAGTCGTTTGTTCAACTTAGGGCGCAATCCAGAGCAAGTTCAGCCTGCCCTGCCCTAACTGCTCTCTCCTAACTATTCTGTATCCAGAACATAAAGTTATGCTGCATTCAGAGAGTCAGGAAGCCTGGGCTGCCCTAACTGCTCCAGAGCATGCTAAGTAATTGACACATGGGAAGGACTTGCTCCTGAGGAGACCCCCCTCAGATCACACTGAACAAGGAACAGCTGTGGTGTCTGCCTTATAAGAAAGCCCAGAAGTTCCTGACAACCAGTTACAGCTGCAGTTCCTCTAGTGGAGGGTGGATGTTTGGAGTGGCCTGCTGTATCCTGAGGTTTGTGGGCAGCCGTAGTTGTTCCATATCCTGAAGTTGAGAGGCAGGGGTTGCAGCTAGGCTGGCCAAGAACTCAGATTTTTGGTGAGCACTGCCATTCTTACTCGGGCCTTATCATGGACCCCTATGGGTCTACTCATTACTATACCTGCTCCTGAGGTGGTATAACTCTGAGGGCTGGAAGAGGGCATTTCTGCCTTGAAAATAGGCTCTGGATACAGAGTAACTGCTCTGCCCTAGGCAATGCTAAACATGCCCTCAACATGCCTCTCCTGAACTGCTTAGGGCAGAGCAGTTAGGGCAGAGCAGGTCCACCTCTCTTAGGGCACCCTATCTTGCCTTGCTCTGCCCTAAGCCTCTTCCAGAGTAACTGGGATGGAGCATCTTGCAGTTGCTCCACCCTAGTGATAGATAGGGCAACCCATGTGGACAGGGCACTTATGTGGATAGATAGGGCAACCCATGTGGATAGGGCACTTATGTGGACAGATTAGTTGCTCTGGATTGTGCTGTTAGCTGCAAGTGTGAATGCCACATCTAGGACTCTGGACAGCACAAGTACATGGAAAAGGCACCACAGAAGTCAAGTTGGGTTTTTGTTTTATTTATTTTATTTAATAAATTTTTACCCTGTACTGTGGCTGAATCTGAATCCTATCCAACTTGAAGTTGGATAGGATTGGGCCCTTGGTTGTGTTTCATAATGCACTTGTTATTGTCAATGTAAAAACATTTGTTTGGTATTTATTCATTTACTGGTAATGCATACAGGGATCTCTCAGACATATAGGAGGTCATGTTCCTAGAAAAGGTGCTGTAAATTGAAACTATGTCAAGACTGATTTTATCACAGAAGCAATGAAGAATTTGGGTTTATGTTCCTGACCAGGATCTGATATGCAGCTTTTTATAGACGTGAATAAAAATATGTTTATTCAACTACAAACTACAAAGTTTAATCATAGTGTTTAGAGAGCTCTTCTTTGTAGGAAAGGATTACTGAAAAAAATGTGAAGGAGAAAGAAACACCACCAGAGTCATCTGACCCATGGAATTTGACAGGGCTATTTTGAATATACTTTTTAAGAATATACTTTATATTTTGAATATACTTTTTAAGAATATTCTTTTTAAGTCCTTTGATTGATAAACAGCTATGCCAACACAGCCTGCTTTGCATCCCATGCTTTGGTTCAGCTGGAGACTAGGCAGCAGTGAAGTTGTACATAAAGACATTTTTTTACTTACCTACTTTGCCAATGAGTCTACTCAGATCTATTACCATCTCTTTGGATGGCATAAATCTTTTAGATTCAAGGGAGTATTTTGTGTCCAGAGTGGTGACATAGGATTTTAGAAGCCACTGCCACTCAGAAATCACTCTAGTCCCTACACTATTCCCTGTTTAACCACTAGTGCAGCGGACAACCTGGAGTGTGCTGGCACCTGCATGCATCCTGCAGGCATTAATAGTGGCACCAGCTATCACAAGATCCATTAACATATTATAACAATTTGATTGGTCTATAAAGCACAGCTTGATCTTTAAAAATAAAAGAATTCAAGTCTGTTTTGTTTGATTTCATTCTTTTTCCCATAGCAATGGATACCATGTGGGTTGGTATTGGGGACCATATTCCAGGTGGTGGTTGTAGTATAATAATAACTATACATATAGCAATTGAAAAGCTGTGGCAAAAGACGACACATTTTGTGAGCCTTTTGGGAAGAAAAATGGCATACAAATCTAATAAATAAATATGAAGACCAAATTACCAGTGGTGATTGGTGCCTTTTGTCCTATTCCAAAAAACCTTGAAGAGCTCCTGAACCATGAAGAGTTCAGGGTCAAGGTCCTGAACCTTGAAGAGCTCCAGGACTACAGAAATCTCCATCCACCAACTGCAAAAAGCAGCTTTTACTGGGAATGGCTTACATCTTGCAACAATATTTATAGTAGCAAAACAGGATCCAAACAGGCATCACAGTTTCCTTAGGAACTAGGATGAGACAGAACATTATAAATATGTGGGCATTCTTCAGGCAAAAAACATCAAACATACCCGTAACATCATACATCAAACCTTTACCTCAAAGGTAAAAGAAAAATTGAAAGTGAATAGTGAAATTGAGAGTCAGAAAAGTCCTAAAGTCCAAATTTAATAGTGGAAACATCACATGGGCTACATCTGTCATCAAATACATTGTAGAAATAGAAGACAGAAAAAAATCAAATAACTAAGGCTAAAATCCAGAGTAACTATGAGAGCACGTAAGAGACATTACGTGCACCCATAATTACTGCACCACCTAGTGAAAACCTATGGGAAATTCATATTGCAATCCAGAGTAACATGTTCTTACTCCAGAGCAAGGACTTCCCTTAGTTACTCTGGATTGCTCCCTAAATGGCTTGTTATGTGTTTTATATAACACACAAGGCTAGAATGGCCTAAGGTCAGGGACTTCCTAGAACCTTCAATTAGAATAGAATTAGAACCTTTCTTTTTTTCCATGTACATTCAGATCCATTCTGTGTTATTGATGTACTACAGAGACATCTTGTGGAGAAGGAAGAAAATTGTCACCTTTCCTTACCAGACCTATTGGATCACTTTCCAACCATTATGAACCATATACAGTGGCGCCTCACGTAAAGTAAGTTTCATGTAACAAACAAAAATTTCTCTAGGATTCTGCTTCACGTAGAGAAAGTGCTTCACGTAAAGAACACATTCGTTGGCAGTTGGGGCAGATGCGCTGGCCGGCAACCTGTTTAAAAAGCGTCAGGACTGCCTAGCGCACCTGCCCATAGTGAAAGCAACACTTCTGCTCTGTTCCTCCTGTGGCCAGGTGTCCTCTGGGTAGATGGAGAGAAGAGCAGTGGAGAAGAGGGAAGCAGCTCAGGGCTAGCCAGAAGGGAGCAGGGGAGAGAGAGGCTCAGGATGGAGAGAAGGAGAAAGTGGGGAGACACTTTGAAGGTGTCTTGGATTGCAGCCTCCTAACCATGTCTACCCGGAAGTAAGCCCCATTGTGTTAAATAGGTCTTACTCTCAGGAAAGTGTCTTTAGGACTGCAGCCTAAGTAGACTTCATAAGATCATGCACATTGAATGCATGTTTTGAATTCAATTCCAGTGTTTTGTCATCATTTTTACATCCAGTTAATATTTTTATATGAATATTTTTGGGGTTGTGGAACCAATCCATTATTTCCTATGGGAAAATCCACTTCACGTAAAGAAAGTTTCACGTAGAAAAACTGCCTCAGGAACGAATTAATTCTGTTATGTGAGGCGCCACTGTATTGACTTTGGGCAAAATCCAGAATAACTACAGGGAGTCCTTGCTCCGGTGTAAGAACAATTTACTCTGGATACCAATATGAATTTCCCATAGGCTTTCACTGGGTGGTGCAGTAATTACGGGTGCACGTAATGTCTCTCACGTGCTCCCATAATTACTCTGGATTTGGGGGTTTGTTTTAAAGCAGAAGTAATTTCAAATCACTAATGATCGAAAAGTACATTCCATTTTTTGTTTCGAACTGCTTCCTTCATTATTAATGATATCACAAATGTCAGACAAAATATATCATAGACATTCAGACACATACACCAGTTCATACTGCATATGAAAACAGCCTCTGGCAACTTAAATATTCAGATGCAAACCACACATTAATGGGAAGACTGAGGAGCACTGTCACCCACCCTGTCTCCTTCCTCTACAGAGCAATAAAAATAATGTGATGATAAATTGTTATTTGGGACATCAGCAAGCTGCCCTTCTCTTTAAGATGGACAAAATGGCTTCCATAGGAATTACTCACCCCAACAAAATAAACAAACAAACAAACAAACAAACAAACAAACAAACAAACAAATAAATAAATAAATAAATAAATAAATGCCTCCATGGGTGTTTTATCATTACTGTAGACTGGGGCCTCCAACGTTTTTGGCAAGAGGGCCACATCATCTCCCTGACACTGGGTTGAGGGCCAGAAAATAATTTACATTTCAAATTTGAATACATTTACATAAATTTACATATAAGAATGTATTGGAGTGGATTACAAGGCTTGCCCAAAGGCCAGATAGAAGGGTCTTGCTGGGGCCACACTGAGGCTTGGTGGCACCCAGGCCGGGGTTTGAAGACCCCTGCTGTAGACACACAAGGAAAGTCAATGAGACCACCCACTGCTCCAGGGCAGTGAACCCTATATGACAGTCTATATGTCAGCTGTCTCTCCTTGCCCTGAAACACCTCCAACATGCCCTCCCCATGTAACCTCCCATGATCTCCAAGCTGGACAAGTAAGGCTGTTGTGGACCTACCTTATTTTGTTGGTGCAGAAGCTGGAAGCAGCTTCGGTTGGCCAGTGTGCATCCCTACATTGGTTTGCCCTGGCTTGAGGAGGTGCAAACATGCTTTACAGCACTGTTAAGGACTATACTTTAAGTTTTGAATCAGAAATATATAAGAGATAACATATTTTAACATATACCAATTAGAGTTGCCATAATTTTCTTCCACGAAATTGGGACAGGACTCTCTGTCCCATGTGCCAGTATGTGAACACATTCCCAAAAATCGGTGTTGTCCCTGTTTTTCAGGACATATGGCAACCCTAATACCAATCAAAGCAGAATTCCTGCTTTGTTTCTTATGTCTGTCATTCCTGAAAAATACAAGGACTCAGGATCAATGGCCCATATTACATCAGGCCTCTGGCAGCCTAATTTGGTGACATCTATAAACAGGGGTGTGTAATGACGCACTAAAAGATCAACATACCAGATAGCCCAGGTTGCCAAAGGTGGTACTAATGAACCTATTAGCCAAGTGTTTCTGGTGGTTGCTTTGCTGGAACCATATAGGATATCCAATTAGCAGACACCTCTCTTGCTCCACCTGGGCAGTGATATTTTGAAAATGGTATTAAAATAAACTCTCTAAGTGATGAGGCGCCTAATTACTTTGTTCAAATGGAAGTAAGTTTGGGCTGAAAAGTGCAGACTGTGAATGTCAGAAAAGTTCAGCATCAGACTGGCTATCTGCATATTAGAATCAAGGCTGGCAAAACTCATTGTGTAGGTCCCACAACTGAAGATGGAACAAAGGCTGAATTGCCTTTCAATTGCCGGTTTTAATGAGTGACTTCATGGGGGTATAATGAAAACATCTTTAAACAACTCCTTCTGGGTTTGACCAAGTCCTCCTGGTGGATTTCTGACTGTGATTTTTGCTCCGACAGATATGCATCCTCTACATACAGTGCTATTCTATATGCTTACACTATACATCTCCACCTATAATAACAGTGTTTATATCATTTTTCAGCAGAAAGCTCAAAAAGCAGTTTACCGAGAAAATCAAATATCTAAATATCTTTTTGCTTCCTGTGCCAAAAGAGCTCACAGTCTAAAAGGAATCACATGTATAGTGCCTGACGGACTGATGAAGGCTAAACTGCCTTTATACATATGCATTCCTTACTATCTCCACCTCCTCCATGCTTCAATTCACACCCTTAGGGCGCAATCCAGAATAACTACAGGGAGTCCTTGCTCCAGTGTAAGAACAATTTGCTCTGTATTGCAATATGAATTTCCCATAGGTTTTCACTAGGTGGTGCAATAACTATGGGTACACGTAATTTATCTTACATGCTCTTGTAGTTACTCTGGATTATAGGGTTAGCTATCCTTTACAGCAGTGGTCCTCAACTTTTTTGGCCCTAAGGACCAGTTCTGTGGAAAAAATATTTTCCAGGGACCAGCCCAGGGGTGTGGGGAGAGTTCTGCCTCTGGTGACCAGGACAGAGGGCTTCCCCACCTAGAGCACACCTAGAGCACAGCACAGGTGCCTCCAGCTGTAAATCCCATTTCAACAAATTAATAGAGCTATTGCTAGGTTATTGTGGATAGGATTGCAGGTGAGAGCTCAATGTCTCAATGCATGGCTACTCAGAGCAGGAATTTTCAACTTCTTCCAATGCAGGATGCACTGAAAAAGCACGAAGTCATCCTAGTCTCTCTTATTGGAGAGTAAACCTCATTGACTATAATGGGACTTATTTCTGAGAAGACAATCATTGGATTGGACTCTGAGGCTGCAATCATAACCGCGCTTTCCTGGGAGTGACCTCCACTGACTATAATGGGACTTATTTCTGTGTAGACAGGCATAGGATTGGTCTCTGAGGCTGCAATCCTCAGACAGAGTCCTCCTGCTGTGATAAGGGAAAGAGGCACTTAGGAGTCCTCTTAGGGAGGACTGCCAGGCAGCTGCCATGGACCTCTGGTGATCCCCGGCTTGGGGGTCAAAAAACCCTGCTCTAGGGAAAGAAATCTCTTATAATATGAAGTCTAGTCAGGGGAATGTACGTCTTCAGAAATGCCCCACGTTGTATCATGAAGGGAGAACAAATATAGTAACATAGAGGATTCAGGCTACAGCTGGCCTACTGAGAATGAAACAAACACACATCTGCTACCACTATTAGTTGGTGGCTAGACTCAGTCTTTCCAAGGGTAATACAGATAAGAAAAATGGCATAAACAGCAAGTATGCTTCTGATTTCTGAACGTTGTTGTTGCTGTTGTACATCCAGGATGTGCTGCTGCAACAGTGAGAGAGAGAGAGAGAGAGAGAGAGAGAGAGAGAGAGAGAGAGAGAGAGAGGCATGCTACTGGTAAGAGACAAATGAACCAGTGACTTGATCCATCTAAGCACCAAGGAGCGAGTGGTGCTGAAGGCACTGCTACGAAGTTCAGCAATGGCGACATCTTCCCTATGGACCCACTCAAAAAGGAAAAAAAACCTGGTAATGATTCACAGATGACCTATCTAACAAAAAACAGGTACAGTAGTGACCCACCTGTCATCTTTTAGCATTCCACTAACTAGCTTAAAAGCACTGGTAAGGAATAGCGTTAAGCCACAAAACAGCTCATACAAAGAAAAAGGACTTCAGATTTAAAGAGAAACCCGAACCTTTTGGAAGGTAAGCAATATTATCCTGTCCTCCCCCACTTCCATAATGATAAATCTAAACAGTTTGAAAAAATAACAGTAGAATTACAATATAATTGAAGTAGGAGTACTACATTACCATTATAGTCAGGAGCAAATCATCTATTTTCTGAATTGGGAAGAAAGTTGTGTGATTATTTTCTGTTTTGAGTAAAGTAAGGTGTTGTCTTAAAAGAAAAAAAAATAGTTTTATCAGAGGAAGAAAAGTTAGAAAAAGTGAGATATCTGAAATATTGTATTGGATGTATTGGCTGTGGATCTAAAGCAGAAAATATTCATTAGTAAGTTCCCCAAAATGAAAAAGGCACATTAATGGACATGTTACATATTGAAAGGCTCTGCTTTTAAGAGCACTTCTTTGGAAGTGAGGGTAGAGAGAAAGACTGAAGCTGGTGTGAGAGGCATTGTTTCCCATGGTGTACATATGTAATTCATTACCTGCTTGCTCTTTCTGAATTTTTTGAACATCTGTCTAAAGAGGTTGAAGCAACACTGAGTGGTTCAATAAAACAATTATATTCATATTGGGTTTTGTAAAAGCAGTCAGAAATAATGGAGAAAATACCATACATATGTTTTGCTTCTGTATCAACTCCAGTCACACAGGTTTTGCAGGCTTCGGAAGTTTGCAAAAATATTGAACAGAGATAATAATTGTAATGTGGGATAATCTGCAAATTACCGACAATGACGCTTCTATCAAACAAATTATTTGTGCAGAAGAGGAAGAATCATCATTGTTCCTTTCCAAACAAATAGTTCAGGAATTGCTGTGCCCATCCCATTCAACTTCAAGGAATAAAAGCAAATTAAAACCCATTCCTCTGCCTTTGTTGGTGGGTAGCATGTATTATGGTAGGCTGAGAAGCATGAACTACAGCTGGATGTTTAAAAATTGGTTTCTGAGTCCGGGGTCTCATCCACAATGCATGGCACTTTGAAAAGTTGGCTCATTTTATCTCTTGTAAGTGGCACAGTAACATTGAAAAGTCACAATCTGAGTGTATATTTTTTGTGCAGAAGGCCAGATGAAAAATACACAATGGCTGTGTGTCTGCGGACTGGTCATAACAGCTTTACTTCCAGTTAGCTGGCATATGGTCCTGAAAGATTCAGGTGATGAGTCCAGGTAAGGAACATCTTTCTGCATAAAAGCCTTAACCTGTGTGGAAGGGTGTCCACATTTTCTGGCCAACATTCCATATTAATCAAGCAGGATGAGACAACTGTCAACATTCCAGCTGTCAAATGATAACATGCCAGGCAAAGATGCTGAAGGACAATTGAGGAGAGAGGTGGCAAAAAGGCAAATGGGACGCTGGAAAGGAGGATAGGTTTTTTAACTGATGAATGTTATACCTCTGCAAGTGACAGCTGCAGGCTGTTAGTAGTTTAGTAACAATACATATTATAACTTGGTTGAGCTGAGAAAAACAAGTCCCCAAGATATAACCAACTACTGATTTCCTGTTAAAAGTTAGATAGATAGATAGATAGATAGATAGATAGATAGATAGATAGATAGATAGATAGATAGATAGATAGATAGATAGACAGACAGTGGCGCCTCACGTAACAAACGCCTCACGTAAAGTATGTTTCACGTAACAAACAAAAATTTCTCTAGGATTCTGCTTCACATAACAAACTGTGCTTCACATAAGGAACAAACTTGTTGGCATTTGGGGCAGATGCGTTGGCCGGCAGCCCTTTTAAAACGCATCAGGGCTGCCCAGCATGCCTGCCCATAGTGAAAGCAACACTTCTGCGCTGTTCCTCCTGTGGCCGGGTGTCCGCTGGGCAGAGGGAGAGAATAGCAGTGGAGAAGAGGGAAGCAGCTCAGGGCCAGGCAGAAGGGAGCAGAGAGGCTCAGGATGGAGAGAAGGAGAAAGTGGGGGCACACTTGGAAAGTGTCTTAGAAAGTGTCTTTAGGATTGCAGCCTAAGTAGACTTCATAGGATCAGGCACACTGAATGCATGTTTTCAATTCAGTTCTAGTGTTTTGTCATCATTTTTACATCCAGTTAATATTTTATATGAATATTTTTTGGGTTGTGGAACCAATCATCTCAGTTTCCATTATTTCCTATGGGAAAATCCGCTTCATGTAAAGAATGTTTCATGTAACAAACATGCCTCCGGAACTAATTAAATTTGTTACGTGAGGCACCACTATATAGATATATATAGATATGTATGTATATATGTATGCATGAACGTATGTATGTATTTTCAACTCTACCTAACCTGGCTCCTAAAAGCTGAAATATTATTTTCTGTTGTGTAATGAAGGGAATACATAATAGTTAAAGGACTTTTTTTAAAAAAAGTACAAGTTGTCCACAGCTCGGTGAAACTGAAATGTCTAGATTTACACCCATTGAAAAATGTATCATTGAAAGAGAAACATGCTAGCTATTTAATTTGAGGTCCTCATAGAATTAATGAAAAATTGGATTACCAATATATTAAAAGTTACATAACTGCTCCTATGTAGTTAGTCATTTGATCCCTCTTTATGTAGCTGTCTGTAACAGGGAATTGGGGACGGGGAATGTGGGAACAAGATCAGCTGGCTTCAAGATACGAATTGAATACACCCTATAAAACAAAGCCTGTGTACATACAGAAAGACCCTGGGCACATAATTCAGTTATGTATGCACAGTTCTGTATGCACCCTGAAAAAGAGGATCTGCAATTGTAATGAGAAATTGACCTGTATGCAGTCTGTACTATGCAGACAGTACTGTAAGTTAACATACGTCATTTTTATATAATATTGAATAATATATTGTCATATGCATAAAACAGGTTGCTGTTGTTCTTAACTGATTAGACTGCCTCACAGTATCCCAAACAGATGCAACCTCATCAACTCTAACCTTGTCCCGATTCTTTTAATAACTGGGACATTGGCAGTGGATAACTCCACAATGTGCCAAAGGCAGAACAAAAGCTGCCACTGGGTTACCTCTCCCTTGGATAAACATTTGCATTGACTGAGTCAAGGATACATGTGTTATGCTAGATGAAGAGTTTTCCTCAGGCATGGAACTTGGAAATCACAAAGATACCAAGTAAAGTAAAAGTAAAAATGTTAGGGTGAAAAATTATCTTTAACAGGATATGTGTCTCATCAGAACCCATGGAGCATGCTATATTTGTAGCAAGTGAACACTTGTTTCTTGAATTATCAGTTTATGGTTTTCTATAATGCTGTTTCATTTTTCTGTAAAAATATTGTCATCATCAAGTAGCGCATAGCAGAGAAATTAATCAGTTATCGTGTACCTTGAGGAAGGGGGAGGTTCCTTTATACTTCCTGTGATTTGATTTTGTCAAGTGATAGAATCGTGCCATTAGTCTGACTTAATATGGGGCACAGTCTATGCAGATATGAATAAATACAGTTTTTGTCCATCTGTGACTTCTCAAGCAGGTGGCAATCCTATGAATCGGAAAGTGCCCATAGCTTTACTTCCAATGTCAAGCGACATTCTGAGGGTACATTTACCAGTGATTTTACCCGATATTTGGACAAGATGAAGGCCAAGGATTTTGTGCACTGGCTAATCAATACCAAACGTTACAGGTATGAGGCAGTGAATGTTTTTTTGACAGCTTCTGGTAGTCATACATACATATACATTACATAACCTTTATTGGCATTTAAAATACAGATTGACTGGTAGCAAACAGTACAATCGGCAGGAATAATAAAATCTAAAACCGGATAGAAGAGGGATGGGAGTTATGGTTGCTCATGGAGACTATTAACAGAAATTCCGCCACAAGATATGTGATGGAGGGGGAGAAATCGCTAAGGAGGATTGGGAGAGGGTCGGTAAGAGAAGAAGGGAGAGTTAGAAGAAAGGGGTCAAGAAGGAAAGATCTAAGAGTGTGGTGGGCAGGGCATCGGAGTAAAATATGAGCTATAGTATCTGGTTCGCCAGAGCAAAATAGACTAACCCTACAATCCAAAGTAACTGTGGGAGCACGTAAGAGACTTTACGTGCACCAGTAGTTACTGCACCACCTAGTGAAAACCTACAAGAAATTCATATTGCAATCCAGAGCAAATTGTTCTTACACCGGAGCAAGGACTCCCCGTAGTTACTCTGGATTGCACCCATAATCTGTTTTGTCGGGCTGTATTGGAGTATCTTCCAAGGTGGTAAGCTGATGGGAAGATGTTTAAGTGTGCAAGGAGGAAGGCTCTCCTTTTCCTGGGATCAGTCAGATGGAGAAAGTAGTTTGCTGGACGACCCAGTGAGGGAGACAACCCAAAAAAGAGGGAGAGCAAGTCAGGTTGAGGTTGGCTAAGAGAGTTCCAGTTTCTTGCTCCCATAGTTTGGTCTTAATAATGTGGTGAGCTTTTGGGAGGTCCAAGTCAGCCAAGATTTCAGGGGAGAGGCCAAGGGCTGAGTGCTTGGCATCAAATAGTTTGAACCAGTTGGATGTGTAAGTGTCCTGAATAAGGTCATGTAAAATGGAACTTGGGTGAAAATTGAGATGAAGTTTTAACCAAAATTTGAATGTGGAGACCCAGGCAGTAGTGGAGGGGAGATATATACCTAATTCTAGTGCGATCGTGGACAGCCTAATTAGGTTAGGAATCCCAAGAATCCTTCTGAGAAATTTGGCAATTGACTGGTCTAATTCAGAGTTGACAGCTTCTATCCAAACAGGCGCTCCATACAGTAGTTGGGGGATGAATTTGAGTTGGAGCACCTGATGAGCAGCAGGGATGTACTGATTGCCTTCATTGAAACAGACTCTGGCTATTGCGTTTTGGGATAGGAGGGCTGAGAAGATAGGAGATTTGCGTTGAAGGGTCCAAGAATGATGGTGATGAAATACGACCCCTAGATACCTGAAGGATTGTACTTGCTGGAAATTGTGTATTTTCCATAAGGATGGCACCCAGGATTTAGAGAAGACAAGAATTTTTGTTTTCTTGGGGTTGATAGATAGATGGTTAATGAGACAATACTCTTGAAAGGTTTACGGAGTTTACGGAGTTTTGAAATACTCTTGAAAGCAGTTTACGGAGACCACGTTTAGAGAGGGACAGCAAGACAGCGTCATCAGCATATAAAAGAAGTGGGATAGGTGCTTCTGGTAGTCTTGTGAATCAGTTGCCAAAGCAAGGCAAGGATTTATTGTCCAACACAAGGAGAAGGATGAGTTCAAACAAATCATGGTGTATCCCACAGGACAGGAAAATTGCTACCTGCTGGAGATAGATTGGATCTAGCAAGTGTTCAGGTGGGAATAGTATCAATTGTTATTAGTTTAGTGAACTGAGTAAATAATGATTAGTTACTTAATCATCGTCCCTTTAAGGCAAGAGTCCTCAACCCCCAATCCGCAGCCCACTGCTGGTTCCACAGAGCCTTGCTGGCGGGGCTGCACAAGGACTAGATGGAGCCCTGTTGCCTCCAGCCTGCCCAGTTCACAGGGCTCCGGGAAGGACTGATCTGGGAATGTGCAGTCTAGCACTCAGGCTGCATCCCCTTAGTTCACTCCTGCCTGGAGTGAACTAAGCAGGCGCAGCCTGGACATTGGGCTGCACATGCTCAGTTCACTCCTTTCTGGTGTTAACTGTGCATGCACAGCTCTGGCTGGTCTAACAGAAAAAAAAACACTTTGAAGATGTAAAGCAGGGGTGTCCAGCCTTTTAACTTCAGGGTTCTTTGACCTTTAATAATAGTGTAAAAGAGGGAATTTCAGCAGCTGCAGCTTGTGATCATTGAGATCTAAGTCTACACCTGCTGAAATTCCCTCCTCTATTATAGTTGTTAAAGGTCCAAGAGCCCTGAAGTTAAAAGGTTGGACACGTCTGATTTAAAGCATGTTGCATTAGGCATTGATTAACTACTGGTATATGTGAGTACATATGAAAATTTCAATACATGTTACAAGGTTGTAAAGTCTTCATTTTGGGGTCAGGGCAACTTACAGTAAAGAAAAAAGTTGAAGATCACTGGAACAGAGCACTACCTAGTAAAGCAGGATCAAAGTGTGGGCAGAAATGGGGGCAGGGAGTAGGTGGATTCGATCCCAAAAGATGGTGCGACTGAAGGTTTGTCTCCAACCTCTTGATTGATTGATTGATTGATTGATTGATTGATTGATTGATTGATTGATTGATTGATTGATTTTGTGACACTATTAAGGTTGAAGACCACTGATCTGAAATATACATACTTATTCTTTGGCACATAAAAGTTATCTGTGTTTATATGAAGGAAACAGCATCTTTAATTATTTTCCTTTCCAATTCCATTGAATTAACACATTAGTTCAAACTAATTCTTACCCCATAAAATATCTCTTGATTTATTTTCATAAAATTTGCAGTTCTCATCAAAACTACTATTATATTGAAAACAATGAATAAGAACCTCCTGAACTTGAATGATGATTCAAAAGCCTTAGATATTTGGTGTCAGGGCTGATTGACTTTTTAACAACTGTATTCCTGTTCACAGCTCTACCAAGAGGTTCATTAAGGAGAACCCCAACATGATGAGTTACCCACCTGGGTTTTTCTGGTTCCGGTAAGTCTTCCTTGCACTGTAGATTTTTTAAATTATGCCTTTACCATGTTTTCCTTAGCTGGATCATGAGTACAGTTCAACAGTCAAGGGCTCATCATATAGGAAGTCATATTTCTAAGAATCTTTCTTTTCTTCTGGGGAAAGTTCAGTCAACCATATTTAAATTAAATTAAATTAGAATTTAATATGCATTGGTGGTAGTCAGACAATATGAACTAGCTAGATTGAGCCTAAGGCCATAGTTCAAAGCTTTTTGTTTTTAAATCTAATAATCCACCCATCCAACCAAGTGGACAAGCCTAAAAGAACCCTCGATATCCAACTTGACTTGAGTGCAGCTCACTTGCTTGTTTTGATCTATCACTTTCACAGATATGATTGAACAGAAAATATGTTCTCAGAAAATATGAGCATTTGATGTCTCTCCACATCCAACAAATCTTTTCTTTAAAATGGTCTGCCATCACTCCATCTCTCTTCCCTGTTTCCAGGTTGGTGTTTATTTGATTTGATGTTAAATGTATCTAAAACAAAATTATATCACACTAGAAGTTACCGTACTTATTTCTAGCTTCTGCCTCACCTTACCTTGCCTCGCTTTTGATTTTTCAGGAAGTTCAAGAGCCACCTCACCCTTTTTCCTTCAGCCATGCATGCATCCTGTTGAAAATGTTGGTTTCCACTTTTTAAATTTTAATTTAATTTTAATTTATTTTAAACAGACAGTCCCAGAGTTGAAGGGGGATATAAAGAAATCAGGAGGGGATAAAAACTACTGCAAGAAACCTGAAAGGGAAGTTCCAAATAGGCTAGATAAATCTCTCTCTCTCTCTCTCTCTCTCTCTCTCTCTCTCTCTCTCTCTCTCTCTCTCTCTCTCTCTCTCAATCGCACATACACAAATACTTTCTCAGAAGTAGCAATGTAGGATGGCTTCTAACAGAAAGTGTCTTTGGAAAGGAGGAACCAAATACCTTATTGTCTCTCCTCTCATTCTGATGTAGCCAAGAGGAATGATTGTTAAGGAGAGTCTTACACAGAGTCAAAAGTAGCTACTACAGGAACATTAAATAGATTGCTAATATTAAATAGATGCCACTGTAAATAAATAGATGGGGTAATGGTTCAGGAGTTTGATCTAGAACTGGAAGATCCAGGTTTAAGTTCCCACTCAGTCATGAAGCATCCTTGGGCCAGTCACTATCTCTCAGCTGTACCTACCTCACAGGGTTGTTCTGAGGGGGGAGGGGGAGGGGGAGGAGGGCAGGAATCACACATGTGTATACCTCTGAGTTACTTGGGGGAAAGGAAGCATTAAAATGTGAGAAATTAATTCAGTAAAATAGCCTCCTGAGCCAAACGCAACTCAATTTTTCTGTTATTGTTTATTTTTTTCAGATATCATTGACGTAAACATGCAGCTCCTTCCTCAGCTCAACTGCCACTTGGAGTAACCACACCTGATGCTGACAGACTGTTTTGAACAAGAGATTCCATCAGTACAAGTCTTCAGCTGCAATTCTAAGAGCACTTTCCTGGGAGTAAGCCCCATTAAACTCAATGGAACTTACTTCTGAGCAGACATGAATAGGATTGCACACTTCATCGTGACTAGCTCCAAAAGCTTATTTTGCATGTTGCTAATTAAACATATCTTCAATAAATGGTGAAAGTCAAATTTCAGCTGATTCATTTCTATCTTTTTGGCACTGCTTCAAAGCTGTCTTCCTCAAGATCTGATGCAATAATAAATCCATAGGTGAAGGCTATGAATGATCTGGCTTATTTGCATGCTTTGGCGTAGGCAGCATTTTCATTCTAAAAGTTTAAAATTTCATGCCCAAATTATTCTTTCTATTCTTTTTAAAATAAAAAAAAACTTAAATGACTTTAGATATTGGAACTAGAAGAGACTTTCAAGACACAATATATAGTTCTTTTATTGTATACAGAAGAGCAACAGGCCTTCACCCTCTGTGACTTCAAGGTTGACTCTCTTGCCTCACTACCAGGTGATAAAACTCCCAGGAAATTCTGGTTCTCCACCAGGGAGCGCTAAGTTATCCTGGGATAGTACCAGATAGTGGAACAGATGATTTGAAGGCTGCTACTTTGTGCTTAGAAAAATCTAAAAACCATAATGGCCTCCCATTGATGTGGCTGTGGGTGGCGCAAGTGGTTAAGACACTGTGCCTGTTAACCAGCAGGCCAGGGTTCGAGACAGGGTCCCCACAAGACACAGTGTGCTCCTATCCTTAGCCCAGCTCTGTGACGCAGCTGGAACCAATCGTATCGGCTCTGCTGTTCCGTTGGACTATTTCAGCGGCATGCAGAGGAGGGATTTGCTGCTTGGGTAACAGCATATCCTCAATATTAATCTACCCAGGCTTTCGTGCTTTGCATGCAGCATCGAGCATGATACCATAATCTTTCAAGACTGATGGATGCCAATGCAAGAATGGCCTCCCATGAAAGCAGCCTTATTAAAGGCACAGCTGGTTCCCTCTGAGGTGCAACAACTCTGAGGAGATAGAAAGAGATAGGGTTGCCTAAACACTCTTGCGTATCTGCTATACAGCACACATGGTAACTGTCCTGGTGCCGTTAACTGAAGGGCAACAAAAGCTGTCAGGCCTACTGTTCCATGTGGTGATTTAAATGAAGGTGATGCCAAGGACATGGCTGGTGCAGGTAGATGGGCACCACTGAGAGAAAATTGGGGCAGGCTCAATGGGACGTCTCTTCCTGGGACCTGCATTCCATCTCTAGCTGCCTAGCTTCTCCCCACACGTGGCAGCTCAGTCATTCCATCATGCATGAAAGTGCCACATTGCCACAAGGATGTCCAGTGTGCATTGGTGAGGTAAATCTACAGCTGGCAACTGGGTAAAGGGTTGAGGAAGGCTAAATTGCAGCATGAAGGAGCTACTGACCAACTAGGGCCTATTAGCCCGGAAATTTTCTTTGGTACTTCATGGGAGAAGGAGTCGGCTGCAAGGCACTGAAATGGAGTCCCAAAATCTGGGAACAGGCTTCAAGCTGGAGGTGTTTCAATGTCACTCATACTTTGTTCTTCCTCTGCATTGATGGCTGAATAAAGCAAAGGAACAAAGCACTGAAGGAGGGGAGACTCCCTCACACTAACCTCATACATCCGCAGTTCAGATGTGCCTATGGGAACAGGGAGATGGGTGAGTTGTGCTGACCTAACTGGTTAAGATTGCACTGTAATTTTCTTTTTCAATTTGGTCCATCTTTATCTGTAATGGAATACCAATTGCGTTGGTCCACATGTTTCAGCTCGACTATTAAATACAACAGTCCACAATATCTCTTCCAACAGTGGCACACCTTAGCATCATGTCTTAGAAAGACGCTAAGTCAGGTCAACCATATAAAATGGAGGACAGAGTGCCTCCACCTGTAAGCATTGGATAGAAAACAGAATTGAGGCAGGTGCTGCTTTTCAAACCCTTATGATGAGCTAAACCTCTCTCAATTCCCTCTTCTATGTAATGGTTTAAGGTGGAGGCACTCTGTTCTCCACTCTATATGGTCACCCTGCTCTGAGTAAACTTGAGGGCTTCATAAAACAAACCTGTATAGTATCAGAGTCAATAAGATTATCATAGATTGTAATAGAAAAACAAGAAACTAATTCACCTAGATTAAGTAGTAGTGTGGATACTACAGGTGAGGATGGGCCTGCTGGGCATGTGGCATTGCCTAATATCAGTGTCTCAGATTGTTTTTGCCTTTGGACTGGATCTGACCGTTACCCAACCAAGTTTTGCATGCTATAAGCAGGAAGACTTCTAAGGCTATCAATGTTCTTTCTCATTGTATAATCACCCCTGGTCAAAGTCTACATTTCGTATTATATCATCTTTGTTTTCATGTTATATCATCTTTGCTTACATTATATAATTCATTGCTTTTCACAATATGCCGCATATTAATTTGTCACAATAATAACACAAGGATGACCTCACTTTCCGCCTCTAGCAATCTCTAGCTGTGGGGAAAATTTTAACAGGACCAGAAGAATGTCCAATATTACAATGGGTTGGAAAAATATGTCCAAGAAAAAACTTCAGTCAGAGTTGACAACCCACACCGAGGGAAGCTAGCTACTAATTTCAGTTGGGATTCATGCTCTCTTGGTTTCCTCCTCTGGGTTGCACTAAAATACTTCAGTGAAGGTGAATATAAGATTCAAATCCCTATTCAGGGGTGAGGCTCATGTATGCCCCAGACCCCAGAGGGGCAATGGCACCAAAATGGCTGGTGAGAGCCAACTGCCCTTGGGGTAAGGGAACATACCGGTACACACCTTACCCCAATAAGGCTGCAGCATCAATGGGTCTCCTTGGAAATGTGCCTCCTTTTCGCAGGCGTGAAGTTGGCACTTGCATAGTCCCAGAAGGGGGCACACACGCATCCCGGGGTTGATGTATACATCCCCGCATCAGATGACGCACGCACTGGGATCACCCCTGGCTGCCCCAAGCCTTTTCCAGAATAACTAGGGTGGCCCATCTTGCAGTTGAGTCAGCCCAGTGATAGTGTAACCCAAGTGCACTTCTGGATTGTGCCCTTAGTCAGAGACTTTATTCTAGGTTCTGCCTTTCAGTGAAATTCAATCATTGAAACAAGGGATAGGGCTTTCTCAGTTGTGGCACCTAAATTATGCAACTCCCTTCCTTAGGCGGTCTGAACAGCTGAGTTAGTAGGAAACTTAAAATGGCTGCAATCCTAAAGATGCCTTCCTGGGATTAAGACCAGTGGTGGGCACCAGCAGGTTCGCACCTACTCTATAGAACCGGTTGTTAACAAGAGATAGGACATATAAAGTTTAAAAATAGCCATTTAAAAGTGGCTGCCAGATGGGCAGAGAACCGGTTCTTAATTTCTTTGAAGCCCATCACTGATTAAGACCCATTGAACACAATGGGGCTTATTTTTGAGTAGACATGGTTAGGATTGTGCTCAAAGTCTGGTGCAAATCCACTTATTTGTTGGCCTTGGCTAATAGTGCTTTTTGTTGATCTGCTGGTTTGTTTGCTTTTTGGTCTTTGATATCTGTAATTGTGCTTTATAATTTTAATATAATATTTTTCCTGATTGATCTGTTTGTTTTATAATTTTTGTAGGCACTTTGGTGTCCTCTGGGACTAGATGGGTGGGTAAATATAAAAGCATTAAAATTTATATTTTTAAATAAATACAACTGTCCTTACAAAAATGTTCCCCTGCAATCTCTTTCACAGGATAGGGCCAGCTGCAAGAAAATAAACTGCAGGGAAGTCTGGGGCGTCTCTCCAACTTTCTCTGTGAGTAGGCTATGCAAGAGAGAGCAATCTGTGCAAGGACCTGGACTGGGTAAACATAATGGGAGAACCAGCTCAGGGGATAGAGCATCACTAAAGGGGGCAGATATGGCATAATCAAAAGGAAAAAGATATCCAAATAACCAACACAGGTTATTGAATAAGTACTGCTCCAGCTTTAGTGAATTTTTCTCCCTCTGCTTCTCTTGATTGTGTTCAGACAAACATTTAATGAGAAGCAACAGTATGGCATTCATGTGATAAGTTTGAAGGTATTTTCCATCATTCTAGTGTTCCCTCTTCCTTTTCATCCTGTTCTCTGCCCCTCTCTTTTCAGTTTCTTTTAAGCACTTTTTTTCTGAGATTTCTCCTAGGATGGGAAGATTACAAAAATCATCATTTTAACTTAGAGGATTGGGCTGAATGAGTTGCCAAAGAAATCCTATAGGCTTTACTGCCAGCAGTACATGTCTACTGCCAGCTGTGGGTGCTGCGAACATACCTTAAAGCACATTTATGGCACCTGGGGAACAAGGCATGCGGGCAGCAGGTCAGCAAACTTGACTCCTAGCCTCAGTGCCAGGAAAACATCATTTAGGAGCAGCTGGAGGTGAGTATTGACACTGAACTGAGGCAAGGCTTTTCACAGTGGTGGAAGGATGGGGAGAAGGTGAAACATGCTGGAGGAGGGAAGGATTTGGCCTGGGAGGGGGTGGAGATGACAGCATCCTGTATGCCACTGTATCCTGTCCTCCTTCCCTGCCTCAAGAGAATTAATCTGTTTCTGAGTCAACTTGAGCAGAGAAAAGGAGGCAAATCTCCAAGGAGTCCCACTGATGCTGCAGTCTTGTTACTCGGGGGTAGGTATGTATGTTCCCTTACCCCAAGGGCCGCTGGCTTTCACCAGCCATTTTGGTGCCTCTGCCGCTCTGGGACATAGGATTTGGCTGTATGTGAGTCTCACCCCTGATTTGAATCTTGTATTCTCATTCATTGAAGTATTTGAGTGCAACCCAGAGAAGGAAAACAAGAGGGAATGAATCCCAACTGAAATTAGTAGCTAGCTTCCCTCGGTATGGCCCAATGGCTGCACAGAGACACTTCTGGCTGCTGCTTTGCCTCAGAGGTGGCCCCAATGGGTGTGCTGATGTCCGTTGCATGCCAGAGAAGTGTCAAACTCCTCCAGCGTGTCATCCCACAGTGGCACCAGCCACACCAGTCTGGTGATGCCACTAGGGGCAGCCTAAGGCACATAGACAGGTTGACCTGGGCTACCCTAACTGGGCAGTTCAGGAGAGGGATGTTGAGGCCACGTTTAGCATTGCCTAGGGCAGAGCAGGAACTCTGTATCTACAACCTGTTTCCAGTGCAGAAATGCCCTCTTCCAGCTCCTCGGAGTTAGACCACATCAGGAGCAGGTTAAACAATGAGTAGACCCATAGGGGTCCATGATAAGGCAGAGTAAGAATGGCAGTGTTGACCAAAAATCTGAATTCTTGGCCAGCTTAGTTGCAACCTCTGCCTCTCAACTTCAGGATATGGCACAACTATGGCAGTCCACTAACCTGAGGATACAGCAAGCCGCTCCAAGAAGCCCATTTTATTCGCTATAGACTGTACTGGCATCTCATCAGGGACTACTTATAAGGCAGGCATCACAGCTGTTCCTTGTTCAATGTGATCTGAGGGGGGTCTTCTCGGGAGCAAGCCCTCCACAAGTGTCACTGACTTGGTGCCTACTGAGCATGCTCTGGAGCAGTTAGGGCAGCCCAGGCTTCCTGACTCACTGGATGCAGCATAACTTTCTGCTCTGGATTCAGAATAGTTGGGGCACCCAGCTGAAGCTCTCCTCAGTGCCCTAACTCTGGATTGTGCCCGAAGAATTAATGGGCAGTTACATTTGGGAACTCCTTTGAATAATCCTTTGAGTCACAATGTGCAATGTGTTTGGGTTTCAGACTAGGATCACAATAATCCTTCATCCTGGAAAGACTTCTTGTGCTAATAATAAGACCAGAAAATTAAGAATGCTACTGAACACCAGAAACAATGCTAACAATGTTATTGGCAGGGCTCTGAACAGGACAGATCTGTAAATGCCTATCCACCATCATGAAATGCACACTGTATAAAGAGTGCGTACTTCCTCCATCCCCGAAGTTGGGGACAAGCAGCAGAAGACCAGTGGTGAGTCTCATATCTTTTTGGCAATCCAGTAACAAGTTTAACAAGCTTAACAAGCCAAATGGTAAAACCACAAACATTTCATGCAAGCAAAAACAGCCCAGGAAGTAAGGAGAACCTGGCTTCTTTTGTAAGGTGTGCAATATTTTTTCCCTTCTCATATAAAGCAAACTACAGATCTTCAAAGGAACTGAGCAGGAGGCATGAGCAAAATGTGGATTATTATTATGTGCAGAATAATATACAATCCTTATCCCTGCCGGTATACATGTTTTTAAAAGTACATGTTTTTTTCCTGGATTTTCACCTACTAGAGAGAGAAGCACATAATTGGTAAACTGTGTGCCAATGATGATAATGCTTGCAGAAAGGACCTTTACTTGGAAGTCAGTGGCAAACACTGAAACATCAACCAAAACAAGGCTGCTTGATACATTGCATAGAAACAGAAAAATCACCCACCTCTACCCAAGCCCACAACTGAGAGAAATGACAACTCCGATCCAGAATATCAGACCTGGAAAAAAGAAACTTTCCTGGAGTAGGATCCATTGAACACAATGGGGCTTTCTTTTGAGTAGATATGGTATGGATTGTGTTCATAGTTACTAAACAGTTTAGATTTCCTACCTGTAATGTGCCCCAGTTTGTCACTTGCAAAAAGTTTAGGATAAATGTTATATAGCCATTAAGTCATGTCCAACTCTTCACGACTTCATGGACTGCAGCATACCAGGCCACCCAATCCTTCACTTTCTTCCAAAGTTTGTCCAGATTCATGTTCATTGCTTTGGAGACACTATTTATCCACCTCATCTTCTGCTGCTCCCTTCTTCTTTTGCCCTCAGTTTTTCTTCTAAGGAGTCCTCCCAAATATTTGAGCTTCAGCTTTAATATATTTCCTTCTATTAAACAGTCAGGGTTGATTTTCTGGAGGATTGACTGATTTGATCTCCTTGCAGTCCATGGGACTTTCAAGAGTCTTCTCCAACACACTATTATTGGAGAAGATTAGGGACTGATAGTGGTGAATATAAAAGTTGGACATTCCAGTGTCTGGCTTGTGTGGAACAAAGGCAGGTATCATATTTTCTATGACATATTTGCAAAATGTAGTGTAATTGGAGAATATCCAGATCCCTGGAAAGCTCCTCAAACATATCAGACTGAGGTACAGTAGCTATGTGTACACTTTAAACTCATTCACTTCCTCTTCAGCATCTTGTCCCTCTATCTTTCTCACTTCCTTTCCTCATCTTAATTTAGGGACTGGGGCATACATACAAAGATAAACACTTTTCCTTTAACATAGTCCTTGATTTGCCCAGAAGCACCAATTGCACATACCGTACCTGCCATGAGTCAGGAACGTGTTACACATTTGTTAGGGCTTGCTGATACTTCTTGATCATCTTTTTGGTAAGAAAGTGTTTTTGGTGCATTATTTTATATATCTATTTTATTTAATAATAACACCAGATTGTAAGCTTTTTTCATCTTAGTCTCGTCTTTAGCCAGATTTTAAGCATTTTCTTGGATACAGTATAGTTACTTTATTTTTTTAAGAGACAGATTTATTAATATTTACCCATGCCAGTATTACAAATCATACTTTTTATTATTTTCTGGCTATGCTGTGCTATGCCTGTGCTATGCTATGGCTGTGGGTGGTGCAAGTGGTTAAGACACTGTGCCTGTTAACCAGCAGGCCAAGGTTCGAGACTGGGACTCCACAAGACAGGGGGAGTTCCTGTCCTTAGCCTAGCTCTGCAACGCAGCTGGAATCAATCGTGTCAGCTCTGCCATTCCATTGGACTATTTCAGTGGCATGGAGAGGGGGGAGTTGCTGCTTGGATAACAGCCTATCCTCCATATCAATCTACCCAGGCCTTTGTGCTTTGCATGCAGTGTCAATCATGATACCATAGTCTGATGGATGCCAAGTTTTGTGCTATACCCTTATATTATAATAATTACATTGTATAAATGATGCCAGATAGCATCATCACCAGCCTTGTTTGCCAATATTAATCCAATGTCAGTTTTGAACTCTAAACTGTTTCATTCAAAATGTCTATACTGTACATAAAATTGACTCTAGGATAATGTTTCCCTGGTACTCAGGTTGAGCCTCAGATTCCTGGGAATGCACTTTCTTTTCATCCCACACATCCTTCGATACCCTAAGTGGTAAAAAAGGAAGTGAGGAAGACAAGACACACAATTTGGGTGAAAGAAAACAATCTCACCTGTGCAGCCTGATGCAAATTAACGCAAATTACATAACCCTTCCAAAGCACCTCCTGTTTATATTGTCTACCTCAGTGTAATCACTCTACTTTGTCTCCAAATCTATTTCTCTAACTACATTGATTGCCTCAAGCTTTCATTGCAATTACTGCCTCCTGCACGTACCCCTATAACTCATTGAGAAATGTGGCAAGGGTGTTCACTAGTGTGGAGTCAGCTGTATATTTCATTGTGACAGTCTGTCTGGGCCAACCCACTGAACAGTATCACTGTATTCAGATTTTCCCCCTTTCTCTTATTTTGTTTGTTTTTTGTATCCATCCAAACCCCTGTTAACCACCCAAACACAACTTTGCACGCCCATACAGAAGCATTCAGAGTCTATTCAAACCCATTGGTAATTAGATTAAGAGATTAGTTGCGTAGATTGTGTAATTGTGTAAATTAAGGAATTAATTTGTGTAGCTGTTCCCATAGCTACACAAAGGCAGGGTGACGTGAACAGATGTCATAAAAACAAAAGAGGTGAAGGCCCCTCCAAAATGTGAAACACCCTAGAAAAATGTTGGACATGATAGCTAAAAACACTCATTCCTCATATTTATTGCCTTCATGTAATTCGTCATATAGCTTTCCCAAAACCCTTTAAATAATGGAAGAGTTTGGCTACTCAGCTGTTACTATGCACCTCCACTGTGGTGTGATTCCCTTCCCAAAGTGTGTGTTGCAATTTGAGCCTGTTCTTGAGCTGCTTTGGCTCCATTTTGGAGCCATTTCAGACACCCCATTACTTATCATTGTAAGTAATGCCTGATGACCCATTCTATAGGGCCTCTGTTGGCTTCAGAAGCTTCCATAATCCATGGCTTCTTTGGCCTTCAGAAGAATATGGAGTGGTGTGCCAGACCTCCAGCACCAGTAGGAGTGTTATAACTCAACACAGAGGATGAGGGGTTGTCACAGCACTACAAAGTTTAGGAACCTCTGAAGTATGCTCCTTTCTCAAAGTCATATCAATGTTATATAATATCAGTGATCATATGACATTGAGCAAGGGGCTCACTTCAGAGGTTCCCAAACTTTGCAGAGCTGTGACCCACCTCAACCTCTGTGGTGGGTCATGACACTCGTTGCTGGTGCTGGAGGTCTGGCACATTCTCCACTTTTATATCCTCTCTTTGTAAACCAGATACAGTAAGTAAATTTCCCTCCACTACCAAGTTTTCCTCTTTTGCCCCTTCCCTCTTATTAATCTTGATATTATTACTGTAAAATAAGAATCAGTGTTCAACCAGAAACAGGAGATTGTTCTGCTAATGACCTCCTAATGAGAGAAGTATAAAGATCATCACAGTAATGGGTAAACAAATGCCACCTTTGACAAACTATACCTTCCATTGTGCTGAACTTATAGTGATCATTTGTTCATTAATTTTTGTCTGCTTTTTTCTAATAGTATTCTGGAACCAGTTTATTGTAAACATTATGACAGGAACAGGCTTAGTTGTAAAATTACATACTGGGCAGACAATTGTCAGTCAGCAGTGTGATGCATCTGCAAAGAAGGCAAATGCCATTTTAGGCTGCATTAAGAGGAGTGTAGCTTCCAAGTCGCAAGAAGTTCTAGTTCCTCTTTATTCCGCATTGGTGAGACCTCACCTTGAGTACTGTGTTCAGTTCTGGGCACCTCACTTTAAGAAAGATGCAGCCAAACTGGAGCAAGTCCAGAGGAGAGCGACAAGAATGAACAGTGGGATGGAAGGGAAGCCCTATGAGGAAAGGTTGGGGGAACTTGGGATGTTCAGCCTGGAGAAGAGGAGGCTGAGGGGAGACATGATTGCCCTCTTCAGATACTTGAAGGGCTGTCACAGGGAGGAAGGGGCTCATTTGTTCTTAGCTGCCTCTGAAAGCAGAACTAGAATCAATGGGTACAAACTGCAAGAAAGGAGATTCTGGTTGGATATCTGGAAAAAATTCTTGACGGTGAGGGCGGTTTGGCAGTGGAACAGACTGCCAAGGGAGGTGGTGGACTCTCCCTCACTGGGGATCTTCAAGCAGAGGCTCGACGAGCACCTGTCAGAGATGCTCTAGGAGGATTTCCTGCTGCAGGCAGGGGTTTGGACTAGATGACCTACTGGGTCCCTTCCAACTCTATGATTCTATGATTGTAAGTGGATGTTCAAAAGAACTTTGTAATAATAATGACGTCACTAGGGTTTGTGTCACCCAGTATGGGAGGCCAGCATGTCAACCCCCATATGTACTTCCTCCCACGCAGTGAGTGGGACAATGCCCCATGTGGTGGGCATGGTGATGCATTACATTGCACTTATCCTTGCAGCATTATACTGTGCAGCATTATCCAATTATCTTGTAAGTGCTTTCTATGTGAGTGGCCTTCAGAAAAATGTGTAGGAGATTAATGCAGCAAAACCTCTGACAGTCTTAAAATACAGTAATTAAATAATAAAATAAATACAAAATAAAATATTATTAAAACCTATTTATCAGCTGAATGCAACAAGTGAGTACACTGATGACCAGGGATGAGGTACACCTGGGTACATCCTTGTGTACACATGTTACCACAGAGCCAAGCCATCCAAGTTAAAACATTTTACACTTCCCACTGGAAAGCTGTGGGTTAGGGGCTGTTCTTATTCCAAGAGGAAGGGAGGATGGCAACTCTGGCACTGCCTTAGAGAAGTTCCACTGCCCATAACCACCAGCCTAGCTTCACATAAGGGTGGCCCATGTAGAAGATTCCCTTGCATGACGGATTCTTTTACATAGAAGATGGTAGTTCCTTAGATAACCTTATGACTTAGGTACCCAGCTGTAAGTCATCAGTCATGGCTTTAAAGGTCACAACCAGCACCTTGAATTGTGCCCAAGAACTAAATGGCAACCAGTATAGTCATAATGGTCCGACAGACTCAAATTGCCAATCACCTATGAGTACACAGTCTGTTGTATTCTGCAATAAGGGCAATTTCTGGAACTTCTTCATTCACACGGTGTTTTTAAATAAAACCAAAATAAAAGTTTGGAGAAAAGAGGAGCACAATAAAGAATGTTTTCCCCTCCACCCCTCCCAGCATGCCGCAAAGAGGTAGCAATGGCATCAATGGTCACATTGAGGCAGAATGTGATGGGTCAGGGCAAGGAACAGGAGCAGGGCAGAAGGAAATTAGCAGGTCAGGGGTAAGACAATTCAGAATTCGATACATAGGTAGATCCTGGCAGAATCTGGCTTTTTATTATATTGGAACTCCCGAATTTATGTTAGGCTTGGGGATATATCCAGAATTAGAGTCCTGAACCTAACTTCATTGCTAGAGGTGTTTGAAAACAGTGTTGATTATTTTACTAAGAAGGAAGTTCATTGTGGTCAGTATGAATTGGGCTGTAATCTCAGCCTGCAATTCTGAAGACACTTTCCTGGGAGTAAGATGCACTGAACACAATGGGGCTTACTTTTGAGTAGACATGGTTAGGATTGTGCTCTCAGTCTCTTACTCACTGGAAACTTACTCTATTCACTGCAACTCATGGAGTGGAGAGCTGCCAAGCACCAGCATTTGGAAACCAACCAAGGAACATGTTTTTAAAGATTTCACCTCCGATTGGAAAGTCCCACTTAGCCTGCTGTGAAAATAAAGCCAAAAAGATAATATGAATATTGGCTTTCATTCATCATCCTAATTGTATATTGAGGGCAACATCATTAAAATAGTTTCCTTCACCACACCATGACGTAAAACAATCTAGGCATCTCATCCTTTCCTTGTGTGCAAAACAGCTAACGTCTTACAAGATCTCCTTGCCAGATCGTAGATGAGATGACACAGCAGTTCAGGTTGATTTTAATAAACTTTTTAAAGGCTCTGAGCTTTTGCAAACAGCTTTGCCTTGATTCTAGTAGTTCTGGTTTTGCAAGGATTGTTTCAATAATTTGCAGTGTAGATGGGTTTTGTAAGAAGCTTTTCCTTGATGCAACCAACTCACCTTTTGGAAAGCTTATATTAATTTCAATATGTAGGAATCTTCCATAAAGATGAAACAGAGAAGAACAAAATGCAAAAACAGTATACGGGGTGGGATCAATAAGTGTCAGGACAGGTGCCATAGTAGAGGAGCTAAAATACATGGAAGGCACAGATTGACCTTGACCCCAACCATGTATGCACACTAAGTTTTAACGTCCTAGCTCACTTCCTCTCTTTACAGCAGTGCTTGGAAGAAATGTGTGTAGCATGTGGTCATCACATTGACCTTGACAGAGAAAGTTGAGCAGAGAATCTGCACCAAATTTTTCCAAAAGCTTGGCGATACCTGCGCCAAGTTGCAGAAAGTGTATGGAGAGGAGTATATGAACTGCACACGAGTATACAAGTGGTCCAGACGTTTCCAAGATTGTCAACAAAATGTCAACAGTGATGATCAGAACAGAGACCCGCAGAACAGAGAAAAACATCACAGATGTGCATGCAGCTGTGAGGAGAAATCGTTGAATCACCATCTGTGACTTATCGGACAATAGAAAGATATCGGAGGATGTGCAGATTAGTTATGGTTTGGTTCAGTCCATTCTCACTGAAGATTTGGGTATGAGACACGTGTCTGCCAAGTTTGTATCAAAACTGCTTTCAGCTGACCAAAAAGGAACTCAGGTTTCAATTGCACAAGATCTCATTGATTGTATCAAGAACAATGAAACTTTTTGAAAACAGTCATAAAGGGTGATGAATGGTGGGTCTATGGCTATGACCCCAAAACCATAGCTCGCTCTTTGCAGTGGAAGACCCCAATCTCTCTGAGACTGAAGAAAGCACTAATGTGTTGAAGCGATGTGAAGACACTGTTGACTGTTTTCTTCGACTACAATGGGACTGTTCATCGTGAGTGTGCTCCACATAATCAGAAAGTAAACAAGTAGTACTACTGTGACGTGTTGTGCATTTGTGGAATGCTATTTGTTGGAAAAGGCCAGAATGTGTCCACTTAGTGGAAATTGCCCCATTCAGCACAGCTTGTGCTGCAGTTTTTGGCCAAGCACAACATCCCCCAAGTCCAATAGACACCGTATTCCCCAGATCTCACCCCTTGCGACTTTTCCTCTTTCCAAAAATCAAATCCCACTTGAAAAGGACAAAGATTTCAGGACGCTGAGGAAATCCAAGTTAATGTGACAAGGCAGCTGCTGATTATTCCAGAAAACAAGTTCCAGGAATGCAGTGGCAGAATGAGGGGAGAAGCGCAGGATGCGGTTTGCATGGGCGACAGGCCATCAGGGGTGCCAGGGGATGCCATTTTCACACTCTTCTGGTAGCCCCCCATCAGCCCCTCCTGTGTCCGACCTCAGACGCCCCTCTGGCCAGCCGGGGTCTTCCGCACCTTCTCAGGTGCCCCCAAAGCCAGCCCGAGTCTTCTGAGCCTCTTTGGGCACTTCCAGGGGCAGCCCAGGTCCTCCAGGGGCAGCCCGGGTCTTCCTCAGGTGCCTCAAGGGACAGCCCGGGTTTTCTAGGGGCAACCCAGGTCTTGCACACTTCTTCAGGCACTTCTTCAGGCACATGCGCAACTCAGGTCTTGCGCACTTCATGGGTTTATGCAGCCGCTACAGCTCCCCTCTAGTTATGCCACTACCTCTTCATTTTCAAGCCCTATTGCCCACCTTGCCAGTCCCTGTGCCCCAGCGCCACTTCTCACGGCCATCCTGGAGCTCCTGCCACAGCCTACCCACCACTGCCGCCACAGCCAAACAGGCCTGCATGAGCAACTTCCAGGAGGAAGGCACAGCCTAAGGGGTGTGTGTGTGTGTGAATGAGTGAATGGTGTCTGTGTGTGCATGTGTTTATGTGTGTTTGGGATCCCCCACTCTCTCCTGCCTGCCTAGATCACCCACCCCACACTTACCTTACCCTAGATCACCCACCTCCCACCCTAACCCTACCCCCTAGATCACCAACCTCACACCCTTAGCTACCCCGTAGACCACCAACCCCACACCTTAGCTACTTCCCAAGATCATCCATCCCACACCCTTACAAAAGCATAGGATTTGGTCCTTATGCTGCATTCCTATCCACACTTACTCAGGAGTAAATTCCAGTGACTATGATGGGATTTGCTTGGGTAGACAGGCATAGGAGTAGATCCTAAAAGTCTATGTCTTTGCAAATATAGGTGCAAAGGTATGTCTTGTCTTTTGCAGTGCCTTCCTACTACAAGCAGGGGGTTGGACTAGCTGACCTTCTCAAGTCATTTCTAACTGTTTTGATAGGGCGAAATTTCAGTCTTTGCCACGGGTGAAAGTTTGCCTAGGTACGCCTCTGCAGGAATGCTTCCATCAATGGAAACAGCTCTGGATTAAGTGTGTGTACCTTTTGAAGGGGACTACAGTACTTTGAAGGAGATTAAATATGGGGGTTGATGCTCCTGCAAGGTTGATGCTTGTACAGGGTTGATGTACATGGGGGTTTATGCACATGGTGGTTTAAGCACATGGGGGATGTTGCACATGGGGGTTGATGCGGATGGGAGGATGTTGCGCATGGGGAATGTTGCACATGTGAGTTGATGCGCATGGGGGATGTTGCGCATGGGGGATGTTGTACATGGGGAGATATTGCATATGGAGGTTTATGCAGCCAATGGTGATCCACCAAATGGTGATGGTGATATTGAATACGGCTGGATGATGTGCAGGGGGGGTTGATGCGCATGGGGGTTGATGAGCACAGGGGATGTTGTGCATGAGGGAATGTTGCACATGGGGCATGATGCAGTGCATGGGTTGATCTGCAATCGAGGGTATTACACAATAGAGGGATAGCATACGGAGGTATTTCGCTAGTTTTTAATAAATAAATTCACAATCTGTAAAACAAGTGTAGTTTTATAACTACTCACTTTTCAAAGGTAATTTAACAACTTAACATTTTGCTTGCTTACTTGTAGGCTGCCAAAAAATACTGGGCACTCAATATCTACAGGGAATCTGTTCAAGGACTTATCACAAATACTGATTTCCATAGATAATCAGCTCCATGGTGAGCCTTTCTGAAAACTGGAAGTGCCTCCTGGACATGTCCAAGAAAGCTTCTGAGATGCAACACAGCCTTCCTGCACCTCAGGACACCTCATAGACATGACAGATGACACTTCCAGTTGCGTCTGAGAGGTCCTTGAGGTTTGCTAGTCACAAGGTCAGCACTGGCATTGAGTCAACTCCGTGGACCTTGAACCCATTGATACAAGAGGGCCCATAGTGGATTCTGCAAATATAAATACCACTCCAACTAGGGCAGATCATGTTAGCCACCAGCCTCACAGACAAGAACTCTTGCTCTTGAATAATTAGTTGAGCCTATAATGAGTTGGTCTTCTAGAGTAAAAATTGCCATGCTATTCAGGATCTTAACAGTGTTCCTGTAGATGAGAACATCTCTACTTCAAGGGACATATACAGCCCAAATGCATGCCTGCAGTGTCCAGCCAAAATCCAACTCATTCCAGCCAGGCTGCTTTGCAGGGATATACCAGTGGCACTAGGCACTCATGGCACACATGACATAATGTTATCATGCACATGGGCTCTTCACAGCCTGCCGGAGAAACCATCTGGACAGCTGCAAGGAGCACATGTGTGGCTCAAATGCAGCCACACATGCACCCTTCACAGCCAGCTGGAGGATTTCTTCAGCCAGCTGCAAAATGCACATATGTAGCTCATGTAGGCTCAACAGGAACCACACATACACCCTTCTTAGCCAGCCAGGGGTATGTTCGCCAGCCGGCATAAAATGATGCTGGGGTGGGTGGAAGTGCTAGGTGGGTGGGTGCACTTGCACCCATCAACATGTAAACGCCCATGGCATAAGACACCTCTTGCTATTTAAATAGTCACCACTGCTGCAATAGAATTGCAGTCAGACCTCATTGGCTTCTGTTACTTGACTGTCAGTTAACCTGCAATCACAGAATTGCCCTGTTGGGAGGAGATAGGTGGCAATCCCATAGATCAAAAGCCCAGAGATCTATTATTGATATAGATCACACTTTGTTGGCAGATATGGATCCTTTCTGACTACCCAAGTTTCAACTGTCTTCCAAGAAAGATTACGTGGGGGACAGCAGGCACCCATCAGTCTTGAGAGACTATGGTATCGTGTTCGCTGCATACACTGCATGCGAAGCACGAATGTCTGGATTAGATTGATATGGAGGATAGGCAAATTCCGCCTCTCCACGTCACTGAAATAGTCCAGTGGAAAGGCAGAGCCAATACGATTGGTTCCAGTTGCGTCGCAGAGCTGGGCTAAGGACAGGAGCTCACCCTGTCTTGTGGGGCAACCCGACTCGAACCTTGGCCTGCTGGTTAACAGGCACAGTGTCTTAACCACTTGCGCCTGCTGGTTATTCTGCTTCCAGGGTCTGCTGCAACTTCACTCCATTATTCCTTGGATTTCAATTCTGGTGGAGGTCGAAGTCAGTATTTGATGGGCTTGGGCTCCCCTTTCGATGCCATCCTTGTGCAGTGCTCTGCAAGAGTCTTCAAAATCCTTTTTGGGCAATCTCAGAAAAGGAGTTATGTCAAAACTGATTCTGAGCTCTGAACTCTGAGAGACAGAAGCTTGACAAACCATGCAGCAGAATGGGGGCAAATGGCATATGCTAGGGAACTATTTATCTCCATATTACACACTGACTGGCAATTGCTCTATGGAGTGGAAGGGGGGGTTCTAGACTTACCAGGGAACAAACATCGGGTCTTCTTTATGCAAAATAGGTACACTAGCCCTGGTCTGTTGCCCCTCCACTGTCAATTATAAATACTCATAAAGTACTAGCTATTAAAAATATTTTATAAGCAATGTCTAGGCAGGCTATGTAGCAGTTTGTGATGTGTGCTTAATTTCCTTCCACTTAATATTGGAACATTTAAGACTAATGGGTCAAAACTTGTGCCTTTTTTCTAGAAATAAAGGTGGGGATACTCACCATGAAGATGTTATTTGTAATCATAGCCATGTCTACTTGGGGGAACAGAGGTACTGGTACGCACCACAGAGGTGCCGGTACTCAGCACCTATCTACAGTATTTATATACCACTTTTCAACTAAAAAGTTCACAAAGCGGTTTACAAAAAATGAAAACATAGCTAATTAATAGCCTATGGGTCCCTGTCCCAAAAGGGCTCACAATCTAAAATGCAAAAGAACACCAGCAGAAGCCACTAGAGCAGACATTGCTGAGGTGTGTAGGGTTAGTTACTCTCCCCCTGCTAAATAAAGGAAGAACACCCACTTGAAAGAGTGCTTCTTGCCCAGTTACCTGTGAGTACCCAATCAAAAAGACCTCTGGTCAAAACTCTGGTCAAAAAGACCTCTGGTCAAAAACATAGCAACAGAGATGGGTAGGGACCCTACTGAAGAAATGGTTAATTGCCCAGGGCAGTGCAGGATAAGATACCTCCTAAATGATCTAGGGCTGCAATGGCTCAGTGGTTAAGATGCTGTGCATGTCAACTGGCAGGTTTGAGACTAGGATGCTACAAGGTGGAGTGAGCTCCAGTTACTTGTAAAGCTCCTGCCAACCTAGCAGTTTGAAAGTATGTAGGTGCAAATAGATAAATAGGTACTACATTGGCGGGAAGTGTTCCATGTGCTTTGGGATTTAGTTATGTGGGCCACATGACCACAGAGGTGTCTTTGGACAATGTTTAAGAAACTGGAATGAGCACCACTCAATAGAGGCAGGATAACTGCCTAGCAACTAGCAGGACAACTAGCAGGATAACTTGTGGGGCACACCTTAACTTCACACAATCAGTAGCAAGCAGGAGCCTGGTGGGTAGTGGGACAAGAGCACCATCATGATATAGAAAGGCTTGAACATCAATACAGTTATTGCCAGTTCCGTGTTTCAAGGAAAATATAATAAATGGGAATACAGCTGCAGATTAAAGCTTAGGCTGTGGCATCAGATCTGGACCCTGAGGCAGGATGCTCTTGGGTCAGTCTAATGGTGGAAGACAGATGAAGGTCAAAGAGAAAAAGGCAGCCATCATGGTAACAACAGGTTGAAGGAGAGCATAAGATCAGGTAGATAAAGAGCAGAAGTTCCTGAAATAAGAGTCATTGTAATAAGGTCACTGAAGGAAGCAGACTGTCTGAGGTGCCCGCCTTTGACTACTCTAACTGCTTCTGATTCCCAGTCAAGGATTTGAGGAATGAGAAATATGGAGACTAAAAATGAGAGACTAAATATGGAGACTAAAAAATCCTGAGAAATTTAGGCTGCCCTAACTCACCTGACCTATGTGATGTGTTGGTGTGGGAGGTCGGCATATGGCTGTGCATTGACCTGGACCCACCCCCCACCCCCACCCCCACCCCCCAGGAATGGGGCAAAGTATCTTACTGTACTTTTGTGACTCCGCCAGGTCAGCACAGGACTTATTCTGGGGCTTAAGTAGAGGTTAGGACTGCAGCATAAGACATTAGACAGGAATTTGGGGTAAAGACTTCTGTGCAGGCTTCTGTGAGAGGAAAATGTATGTGATAGATCAGCTTGACAGGCCTCTTGAGTCCTCCACAATTAAGGCCCCATTAAATTGCAAAAGGCCTCATCACAGAGAGAATCAGATTGGATGAGACTGGATAAAAATCAGAAAATGACATTGGATGAACCATCTAGTCAAACCAGGTGATTGGAACATAGTGCTTGGAACTTGAGTCCCAATAAAAAGCTGAGAATGTGTCTGTTTTGCTAACACTAGAGAAAACTTTGCAGAAAGGTCAAAAATTAAAGCAGGGCCAGGCAAATCAGTGTTGACATGGCTTCATTTTATTCATTTCTATAGCTTTTCAAGTTCCTGGAATTACAGCCACTATTAATGGAATCCGTTGTCTAAAGTGGTCAGCCAACATCACAGGAAATTCATTCCAAAGCGAAGACAAATCACTGACTTTGGCTAAACAGAAAAATGGACAAATAATTTAGCCAAATACATGTCAGGCTGAAATTTCATGTTTCTTTAACCATTCCTTCTCCTTGGTAGGAAGGTCTTTGTCAATATTTCAGAAATGCAATTTTCAACGGTAGACTTTTCCTCATTTTGCAAATTATCCCTGGCACTGGGATTGCTGTTCATTCAAACAACAAAATGTTGTGCCATGTAAAATGCAACCCATCACCCAAGTGACACAGTTGTTGACACCGTCCCTACTATGAGGACAAGGGGTCCTGTTCCGGTTTTGTGGAAGAGAATTATGGCAACTCTAGTTGCAACCCAAGCTCAGAGGGGCCATAGGAGTACTGCTTCTGCCATGTTGTTTTGTGGCTCCAACCTGCAAAGGTGCAACAGTTATCTAGTCTAGGATCTGAGGTCAACCTCACTGGAGACTTTGATGGGGCTCAGTTTGGGTCAGACTTCCAGTCCTCCAAGGGATCCCTCTTTTTGCTTAGGTGTCCAGACTTACCCAGAGAAGAGATGAGGTGTGTGCAGATTCTTGCAATATGAAGAATTAGAGGCCTATGGCCCAGATTTACAGGTGGATATGGTTGGATGAAGGAAAGCAGAGCCTTAGGGATGCATGGTTTTCCCCTTAGGAATTTCCTCCACCCTACTTTGGAATCCAGTTACTCGATTTGTATGTTGCTCAAGAAAATGTTTCATGGAAAGCCTGCCAGTCAATGCATACTGCAGGGTCCGGGTGCCCTTCAGGCTAAACAAGATTCTTGCTTGCCTAGCTCTTGTGCATAGACATATGTCTTATCTCTTGCTCCCCATTAAAGCATACTTTGTGGGTACCTCTTTATTGCTTGATTCTGTTCAGGGAAATGAACAGAAGTGATCTCAGAGGAGGATCTCTCTCCTTTAGTGTGCCTGGAATGCTGACAGGGAAATGTCTCAAGATCTCTCTTCCTTTCTTAGGATGCAATCTTAACTGAGGCCAGCATAACCCATAGGTCTTCCCATTCCCAAGGTGATGTCGGGAGGCAAGCATATGGCTGTGTTTAAGACACTTCTGCACCACTCCTGGGAAAGTTAGGAAGTGCACAGTCATTACCAGCCTCACTACTCCACTGTGGGAAGAGGGTGATGGGTGGGTTGTGCTGGCCCATATTGGTTAGAATTGCACCCTGAAGGACTTCAGGTGTTGGTGGATTTGGCCAGTGCAAGTCCATGGGTCCCTCATCATTGCCTGACCTCTGACACAGCCCCTGCTATCAGTACATATATTTCTTCAACAACAGCCAGAGAATCTAGACTCTGCTTGCTAGGAACATATACAGTGGCACCTCACGTAACAAGTTTAATTCATTCTGGAGGCATGTTTATTATGTGAAACGTTCTTTATGTGAAGTGAATTTTTCCATAGGAAATAATGAAAACTCAGACGATTGGTTCCACAACCCAAAAAATATTCATATAAAAATATTAACTAGATGTGAAAATGATGACAAAACACTGGAATTGAATTGAAAACATGCATTCAGTGTACATGATCCTATGACATCTACTTAGGCTGCAGTCCTAAAGACACCTTCCCGGGAGTAAGGTTTAACACAATGGGGCTTACTTCTGGGAAGACATGGTTATGAGGCTGCAATCCAAGACACTTTCAGTGTCTCCCCACTTTCTCCTTCTCTTCATCCTGAGCCTCTCTCTCCCCTGCTCCCTTCTGGCTAGCCCTGAGCTGCTTCCCTCTTCTCCACTGCTCTTCTCTCCCTCTGCCCAGCGGACACCCGGCCACAGGAGGAGCAGCATGGAAGTGTTGCTTTTGCTATGGGCAGGTGCGCTAGGCAGCCCTGATGCTTTTTAAAAGGGCTGCCAGCCAGGGCATCTGCCCCAACTGCCAACAAGTGTGTTTGTTACATGAAGCACAGTTTGTTACTTGAAGCAGAATCCTAGAGAAATTTTTGTTTGTTACGTGGGACATACTTTACATGAGGCGCTTGTTGCGTGAGGTGCCACTGTATAGTGTTTTCACATCCACTTTTTGGTCCCATGACTTTGAGTCTATTTTTATCCCACTCTTTTTCTTTCTGGAGAAATATGGGTGGCATCACATGATACATGAGGGAAGATCACAAGAAAAAGTATAGACTTTTACCTGGTCATTTTACCATTTTTCAACGTTTTGATGAATTCTTCCATCGCCTTCCTTTCAAGATAGGCAGCCACATCACTGGAATATGAGCCTTCACCATGTCGTTTATACCTGGAGGCAATTTTCGCATCACTTGTGAAGTCATCTGAATGAGATCTGTTAGGGAAGTTAGGGATAAATAGAGTTAAGACCTTCAAGATCTTGCTGGGCTTCATGATCCACCAAGATTCACATAAATTCATATAATTATTAAAATTGATATCGCTGTCACATATTCAACACCAGCTACTATTCGGTTGCTAAGAGGAAAGGGGGAGGAAGGGATGCAAGATGTCATCAAGAGGACCCTGACCAAGAATCAGCACCCTGATTCTTGCAGCAGTCTTGCAGGAGGGTGCAGCACCATGTCCTGAAACATGCAAGGAGTTTATTATTTCAAATACAGTGGTACCTTGAGTAAAGAGCGACTTGAATAAATAGTGTTTTGGGTAAAGAGCAAAATTTTCTCAGAAATGTTGACTTGTTTAAAGAGCACTGTCTTGAGTAAAGAGCACTTCTGAGGAAGTTTGGAACAGGCTTCCATGGCAAGGGAACCCACAGGGGGAACAAGGGGACTAGCTTGAACTACAGTGGGGCCCTGGGCAAAGTTTGGAATAGGCTTCCATTGCCAGGGAACTCATGGGGGGCCCCAGGGGAGCAGCCTGAGCCAGGTTTGTATGTGGGATCTGTGTATGGCAGTGTGGAAGGTGTGCCTTATCAATGTTCACGTGTTGCTCCCCATAAGCAGCTTGGGAATGTTAAAGTTGCACAAAAAGACAAAGATTCCATTGAGCCAATGGATAGCAGTAAGTCCATTAGTTATTGTGAAAGAGCACAATCCTAACCATGACAACTTAGTAGTAAGCCCCATTGTATCCAATGGGTCTTACTCCCAGGAAAGTGTCTTTAGGATTGCAGCCAAGTCATCTTCCTCTCTATAACCCTCAAATCAGCCATGAAGGTTTTCAAAGATTCAGTTCAGTACTGTACAGTATTTTCTTTATTGCAGTGTTGTGTGATACTATATATTACAGTGTTTTGTACTGTGTTATATTACAGTTTTTTGTAATCATTTTTATAAACAGTTAATATTAATATTTTTATATGAATATTTTTGTGTTGTGGAACCAATCATCTGATTTTCCTGTGGGAAAATCTGCTTCACGTAAAGAGCATTTCATATGACAGGCATGTCTCTGGAATAAATTAAACTTGTTATGTGAGGTGCCACTGTAGTTTTAAGCCACTTTTGAAAAAACCACAAAATAGTGTACAAAACTGACCACATGCTCCATAAGAATCCGTAGAACGAAAAGGCCTTTGAGAGTGTCTGAATGGCAAGAGCCCTGTGCAAGGATAAGCACAAAGGAGAACAAAGCCTCTTTCAGGAACCTACCATGAAGGGCTTTAAAAGTAAACACCAAAAGTTTGAATTTTCCTTGTAAACAGTCCACTGAGTATCTCTTTCTAAGTGACACAAGCAGGAGGAGGTTCTGGAAATGGGCTTCCATTTAGCAGCTTATTATCTGTCTTCTTGAACTTCCTTTTCTCAACAGTATTCAAAGGTAGTCCCAAGCACAGCTTCTTCCAATAGCTGAATACAAAATTGTCCAGAGCGTGGACAAATGTAGTCAGGCTGTTTCTGCCCACCAGTGGTCACAGCTGACCCACCAACCTCATCTGGCCAAAGGAGGAAGGTACTACAGAAGAATGTAGTAAGTGCCATGTGTTGCTTGGATCTCTCTTGATGATCTCCCCAACAGCAAACCTGATCTTTTCGGGAAACTGCAACATTAACTAGAACTGGATGAGCACCTTTTCACTGAAAAGAAACACCACCAACTTACAGCACTTTCTCTTGTGCAGGTTGTGCTTCAGGTCATTAACTTTTACCCACAGCCCACTCCTATCTCAAACCCCCAGTAGAAGCTGTGTCTATGGAGTGGTGATGTTCTGAAGGAACATCTATGTGTCTATGGAGTGGTGATGTAAGCTGGTGGTGATGTTCTGAAGGTCTCCTCCACATAGACCAATATTTGTTCCCTTGCTTGGAGGGGGTCTTCAACCAAAACTATAATGGGTCAAGATAATAACTTTCCCAATTGAAATGATGCTGAGAGTTGCACCATTCTTGGGATCCAAGGAGAACAGTTCAGTGATGAGTGGTCTTTCCTTCAAAGTACCTGGGACCTTCCAATCTTGCAAAGGGTCTTGAAGGACCTTCTTGACCCAGGGCTCCTTGGCCCTAATTTGCTAACCATTGGAGAACAAGGACTTTTTCAAGGCTGAAATTCATCCTATGAAATTCATCCTATAAAACAGGACTGGATACTGTGCAAGACACGTCATTTGGCTGCACAGGTGATATCCGGATCAAGAGGGATTTGACCAGTTTCAACCTCAAAATCCAGGTGGAAGTGCCACTAAAGAATGCATGGAAAGCTATCTTTGCCCCATGATCATTCTAGAAGAGTTTTTACCAATGTCATACCTTCAGTATGATGTACCTATCCTATTGTCATTCACCTTCCTCAGCCCATGTTTTTTTCCTGAACAAGCTTCTGACACAGATGGGTGCCTTTGCATAATGAATGGGTGTGCCAGTCTCTGACAGTCACGGTTCCCCAGGTAGGTGGATTTAATTTGAGATGTTTGTCAGGCGGTTAACACCATGTGGCTACCTGTATTGCAGGACAGATTGCAAGTGGCAATTTCCAGCCACTAAGAGGTGGGTGAGAGGAAATGATCCATCCAGTATGGAGGAAACACAGGTGCAATGCCTCAGACCCAACACACTAGCTCTTATTGTCAAATTCAAATACAGTGGTGCCCCATATAAAGAGCTTAATTCGTTCCGGAGGCATACTCTAAGTGAAATGCTCTTTATGTGAAGTGGATTTTTCCATAGGAAATAATGGAAACTCAGATGATTGGTTCCACAACACCCAAAATATTCATATAAAAAATTAACTGTATGTAAAAATGATGACAAAACACTGGAACTGAATTCAAAACTTGCATTCAATGTGCATGATCCTATGAGGTCTACTTAGGCTGCAATCTTTTAGACACTTTCCTGGGAGTAAATCCCATTTAACACAATGGGGATTACTTCTGGGTAGACATAGTTAGGAGGCTGCTGTCAAAGACACTTTCCTGGGAGTTAGCCCCATTTAACACAACATGGGGGTTATTTCTGAGTAGACATGGTTAGGAGGCTTCAATCAAAGACACTTTCCTGGGAAGCTTACCTGGGCTGCTGCTGGAGGTTCAAGGTGGTCGGTGGGGGCACTTGGGGGCAGTTAGGAGCAGCCTCTGGCACCCACAAGCAACTGCCCCCAAGTTGGGGGCAGTTAGAGGGCCGACAGCCCTTTTAAAGAGCCTCTGCACGGAGCATCAGGGCTGCATAGCACGCATGCCCATAGCACACTTGCTTGTTAAGTGAAGAGGAACTTTTGTGAAGCAAGATTTCTTGCAAATTTATACTTGTTATGTGAGGTGCTTGTTATGAGAGGTACCACTGTAATCAAATTCAAATGCAATACAAAAAAGATTATGCAGCTGACACAATAGAAAGATGTTCTTGGATTAGGGAGAGGGATCCCTGTGAAATAAGGAGAAATTATACAACTGAAACTCCAGATGCTCTGGTTTAACTGGGTTGTGTGTTGTTCATCTAACAATCACATGCAAGACATGATTATATCATCCAGATGCTGGCTCAGACCATCTTATGCAAAATCTCATTTCCAACAGTGATCAAATGTATGCTATGAGAAGCCCATAAACAAAATACCTGAAGGCCAGATGTTCTTGATCCCCATTACCTGAAAGCAAATGTGTACCTCCTGTCCACTTTTGCCCCTGTGAACTCAACAGAGTCATTGTTATTGGCTCTTTCCAGGGTTAGAGCAATATTCCAGATATTTAAGTGTTAAAACACCACATTGTCAAACAGAAATATTACTAAGGCTGCAATCAATACACACCTTCCAGGGAGTACATCCCACTGAACACAGTGGGCTTACTTCTGAGAAGACAATGCATTTTGCTCCAATATATATATGCCAGCATCTCATCTGTAGGTGGCTTCAGAGTTTTTAGCCAATTCTGTTCCAAGGATGGGAATTTAGTACAGTGTCATGTCTTGAGTTAAATCCCAAGTCTCTGCACCATGCAACTCAACTTGTGCGGGATTCCTAGCATTTGCCCTTTGCTAATTTGTTCCCTGAAATTCCCAAGTCATGTTGACTTGAGTGGGAGAGCAATCCTAGCTAACTCTTAGGTTGTTGCAAGTCCCTTGCATCAATCTAAGGGATTAATGCACTCTTATGCTACCCTCCTTGCAGTTAGGTTGGCACATGGAGGTGCACCAACTTAGCCATCCTGCAACACCATGGGGACGGTACAGAGGGAGGCATGAGGGGAAGGTGGGAAGGAGGACAAGCCGGGGATGGGAGGGCAGTGAGCGGGAGATGGGACTCAGATCCAGCAGTTATCTGGCAGCCTCTGGCTGCTCCTCCCTCCTCCAACTTAGACCATCTCCAGAGGTGGCCTAAGTCGGAGGAGCCCTATAGGGGCTGCTGCAGCCCTACACCAAGGAAGAGGACAAGATTCCCCTTCCCTTAAATAGCATAGAAGCAGTCCTAATACCTGTGCTGGATAAAGCACAGGTGAGGATAGCATGCCTGTTCCAGAACAAATTAGGTAATGGACGAAACAGCCCACTCTTGCCTTTCTGTCCCCTCACCTCCTGCTCAATGCAAAATATTAATACTTCCTTGCCTGGACGGGAATGGATGGGAACATTCCTGCTGCTGCATGTCCGGTCTGAATTTTGACTCCGCAAGGTGTTTCACACACCAAAAAAGGTAAACAAACACATCCAGACTCAGATAAACTGGAGTCTGCACACGTGGGGATTCATCTCTGAGTCAGTGTCCTCCGACTTGGGTTAGTGTACGAGTCAGTGACAAGCCTGACTTGAGAGTATACAAGTCAGCAAAAAGTTTTTGCAACTTGAACTTGAGTCACCTGACTCAAGTTCTCATCCCAAGTTCCATCATTACAATTATACAAAACAGTTATAAATCCTCCTTACCCATATTCAACAGCCATTTGCCAACTACCAGGAAGTAAAGATACAACAAGCAGTCCAAAAACACAGAGCCATGTGAGGTTTCTCATCTCTTCTTCTGTACGTACTCACGTTTGGCAACTAGAATAGTAGCACACCCACTTCTCTATAAGAGGAGCTTCTGCTGGTGCCCTTAAGTAGACCTCAGGGCCGCACCCACCCACGAGCATAAGCCCCTCCTCTTGCTTTGCCCCAGTTCTTGTCCTGCCCTCATGTCACTTCCTCGCACACTTGACAAGCATGCTGTGCCATATATTTGGGGGGGGGGGGGCCTTCCATGTGCACCAGAAGAACTGTTTGCTAACCTTGCGTTAGCAAAATTGATAGTGCTCCAGATCAGAGGATTGGTCAACCTTTACCTACCTTAATTCAATTCTTCCAAATGTTGGCGTGAGATAGGCACACTCAAGTTGTTACATATGACACAAAGAGGAAGAAGTGAAGGAAGCCGGAATACTTGGGCCCTGACTAAGTTGGTGGAACCACCTCTTCTTCCAGGTGTTTCAGCCTCTGGCATGGGAGGGAGCAAAGGCTGGAGCGAGGGAAGTTGGAACACCTGGGTTATGACTAAGTTTGTGGCTCCACCTCCTCTCCAATTTATTTCAGCTTCTGGCATGGGAGAGGGAAAAAGTGGGTATGATGGAATACCTGGGCCCTGACTATGTTTGTGGCCCCACCGCCTCTCCCACATATTTCATTTTCACGCATGATGTCTGGAGTTAGGGAAGTTGGAATGTGCATATGCCTCCTAGTATCTTCCTCCTAGTATGTCAGTCATTGGCTTGCCGGAGGATTGAATTGAAGGGTAAGCACTAAAATGTTCTTTGAGCTTGGACTGTGGCCATTAAATGTAGCTTTTTCCCACAGTACCTCATGCCCAAAGGCCACATAACTGTCTAAAAACCAACAGCAGACTGCCTTGCTCCAACAGCATGAGCTATCTTCAAAGGCTTCTTCCATGTACTCTCAACTGAGGAAGAAAACTAAGCAAGAGAAGACTGGCAATTGCACCAACCATGGCGAGGAGTCCTGCCAAAGCACTCAGAACTTCTGGCCATACTTGTGACCATGTCTGGGATGGGGAGTATGATGCTTCCTCAGGTTGACCTATGCTCTTTTGGAAGTAGCAGTAGGAGCTTGTGATTTATCCCCATTCTGCTTACTCACAGCATCTAGAAGCTTTTATTAACCATTTCTAGGGGTTGGGGTAGTTTAAGAACAGACAATAGAAATAGGTTGCCACCAAATGGACAAGAAGAAGAAGCGGGTCTCCATCAGTCTTGAGAGACTATGGTATCATGCTCTGTGCTGTATACGCTGCATGCGAAGAATGAATGCCTGTATTAGATTGTTATGGAGGATAGGCTGTTACCCAAGCAGCAAATCCCCCCTCTCCATGCCAATGAATTAGTCCAATGGAAATCAATACAATCAGAGTCAATACGATTGGATCCAGCTGGCATCGCAGAGCTGGGCTAAGGACAGGAGCTCACCCTGTCTTGTGGGGCCGACCCGGGTCTCAAACCCTGGCCTGCTGGTTAACAGGCACAGCACGTCTTAACTGCTTGCGCCACCCACAGCCCCCCAAATGGACAACAGTAAAGAATTTTGGACATTTGGGTCACCTGTTCATGGTGTTATGAAGCTGAAGAACCTAATTCTGTGAAATTGAAACCGGAGAAAGTTGGGTATTATTAATTGGGCAGTATATTTTTGGATCTCTGCAAGGCCTGGATATGACCGAGGCAATCCTTTCCCCTACTGATCTTTTGCCTGAATTCTAGAAACCCAACAACTTAGAACAATTTAGGGACAATGCTCCAAAATTATTTTGTGTAGAAATATCAGTCCAATAATAATTTTGGTTATTCTCTTCTACACCTTTTTTCCTTTCTGCTATATCCTTTCTTTGATGAACAGAACTGGACACCATACTCCAGATGTGATCTTACCATCAGTTTGTACAGTGGCATTATAATATTAGCCATTTCCTTTTATTATGATGCCAAACATGGAATTTGCCTTTTCCACCATTATCACACATTGTGTTGACACTTTCATCAACCTATCCACTAGCATTCCAAGATCTGTCTCCTGATCTGACACAGAAAGACCAGGACCCATTACCTTAGATATACAGTTTTGATTGCTGTGTAAGACTATACATTTACTCACACTGAATCTGCCATTTCGAAGCCTATTCTTCTAGTTTGGAGAGATCCTTTTGGTGCACTTCACCAGAAGACATCTTCTGGTCTTCATCACTCAGAAACATTTGTGTTGTCCATGAACTTGGCCACCTCATTGCGTATCATTTATGATTCAGATCATTTATGTTTCAGATCATTTATGAACAGGTGAAAAATGCAAGTTCCAGGATAGATCCTTGGAGCACATCAGTTTTCACTTCTTTCAGTTGTGAAAACTGCCCATTGACACCAACTCTCTGTTTCATAGTCCTCCGCCAGCTCCTTATCCATGTGAGGACATGCCCTCTAATTCCCTGACTGTATTCTCAGCAGTCTTTATTGAGATACCATCTCAAACACCTTCTGAAAGTTGAGATATATAATATCCACAGGATCTGACCTGTGGCAGCTCCCAGTGAAGATAAAGAACAGAGGTGAAGTGAGTTAAATGGCCCCTACCTCTCTTAGTATACTTTTTCTAACTCTAACCCCCTTCTGAAAAATTATATTAATGAGTTTTATATTATAAACCAATTATATTAATTGGTTTTGCACAAGTGTATGTTCAGGTGACCAACATTTTTAAAAAAACAGATTGAAACCTTGAGACTATGGACAAGCATCCAAGTTCATCCAAGCCCTGACTTCACCTGATTGAGCATGGCTGCATTTCATTTCAATGCCTTTGGTCCACTGGTGCCAAAGGCAGCTTCTCCAAGAGGTAAGAGAATACGAACTGTCTTACCTCACACTCTGCATCTGACTGATGTATCAGAAGCCAAGTAGTGGGTTTCAAATAAATTAACAGGTTCTATGTCCTAATAACCTAAATTAACAACAGGTTCTATGTGCCATTAGTAACAAGTTCTCAGAACCAGGCGCTCGTTAGCAAAGGGTTCTCTAGAACCTGTGAGAACCCCTTGAAGCCCACCACTGGTTCTAACCCTAAATTGTAACCCTACTTTGATAAGGGAGATTCCATCTGTTGTCTCATCTGGCCCTCTCCAACCATAGTCAAGGAGGCCACATTGGCTCTTGTTCTTGTTCCTCCATCATCCGTCAATGTTAAATTGATCTTCCTCTCTGGATAACTTCAATTTTATATTTCCTATACCACTGATCTTAAACTATCACTTGCTCCATTTACCTTGGGCTTACATTAGGACAAGGCAATAGATTATCCTTTACCCCAAAGATGTCTCGGAGACCAAAACCTCCCAGTAGGATTCAGCATGTTCCACAATGTTGTCACTGAATCAAAATGCAGGAAGCTGCCAGTGTGAGATATAGTAGTTATTAATTTGTTAAAAATTAACAAATCTTTGAACCCAGATGGCATCCATTCAAGAATTAAGGAATGCAAATGCAAAATTATAATCAGACTTATGTAACGTCCCTTAGACTACTAACATTACAGTGCCTCTATACAAATTTATAGTATGGCTACCTCAAGAATAATGTGTACAGTTCTAGTCACTGTGCCTCAGAAAAGTGTAGAGGACAAAATAGGACAACCAGAATGATTAGTGGGCTGGAGCACCTACCTTCCAAAACAGTCCATAGTGTTTGGGGCTTTATAGTTTGGGGCGGGGAGGGCAATTAAGGAGGATGTGACTGAGACACAATTATGCCTGGTGTGCAGGAAGTGGATAGAAAGAAATTCTTCTTCCTCTGTCAAAGTACTAGAATCCAGAGTCATTTAATGAAACTGATTAGTAAAAGAATTAGGACCAATAAAAGGAACACACAGCCTGCATTCTTGTAAGAACTTAAGAAGAGTCTCCACTGGATCAGACCAAAGGCCAGCTTCATGTATCAGTCCAGCTTCATGTATCAGACAGTGGCCTACCAGATGCCTCAGGGAGCACATATGACACCTGCATCCAGGTTACCCCCCTAAATTCTGGCATTTGGAGGTTGTCCACATCTACACACATCCCTCATGGCTTATAAACTGTGATGGTCCTTTCTTTGAGGAATTGGTCCAATCACTTCTTAAAGGGAGTTCCACAGACCAACTATACGCTGGGTAAAGAAATATTTTCTTTTGTCTGTCCTAACCCTTCCAACATTCAATTTTAGTGGATGTTCCCTTGTCCTGGTGTTTTGTGAAAGGGAAAAGAGCATCTCTCTATCCACTCTATCCATCCCTTGCATAATTTTGTATGTCTCAATCATGTCTCCCCTCAAGCGCCTCTTTTCTGGACTGAAGAGCCCCAAACACTGTAGCCTTTCCTCCTACAGAACGTGTCCCAGACCATCAATCATTTATTAGCACTAGATTTTTTTAAGTTACCAACACATTCTTTTTTTAGGTTCTAGCATGCTGTGCACAACATAATTTCTGGGCTCAAAGCTAGAAAAGATGGCTCTCAACGCACTGAAATCACTTTCACCTATTTCTATTAAATACAATTGAAGGAGCTTGTCAGGAACATGACTGCCTCCATTTTGTATGCAGAGTAAAGTTACAACATGGCAACCTCAATGCCATTAATTTCAATGAGGAGGAAGCCATTTTGCTGGTTTTAAATTAACTATGCTGGAAGCGTGCTGGAAACATCACTTCCAACAATTATTCTATCTAAGAAAAGCACAGCCATAATATGTTTGTGGGATTGAATGCTATAAGATGTGGTAATGGCTGCTACCTTGGATGCTTTGAAAAGGGACATAAGTTCTTCTTATGTGTGTTCTTAAGTTCTTCTTTAGTGTGAAGATGAAAGGTGTTGACAGGAATGGGTTTTTGAGGAGCGCATGGGTAGGAAGTAAAATAAATTGCTGTTAGTTGGGTTTTTTGTTTCTTGGTTTGAAAAGCATCCATTTCATAGCATCGGAGGAAGGGATTTCATAGCATTAAGTTGTGTAATAAGAAGAGGGGTTGAAAGGCTGTTACATGATAAATAGGCATGGTTATTCTTGTTTCAGACTGTGGCCCCAGAATTTATCAGTCATTTTCGTTTGGCAGAACAATAAGTAATGACTGGACAGTAAATAATAATCATGCTCATTCTATTATTTAATTTTGGATGAGCAAGCCGACCTGGTGTGCGTAATAGCGGCCTGATTTGATGATAGAAAAGGAGTTGGTAAGATTGTGGATCTGATGGACGGAAACTTGAGGTGATGTGTCATGATTCCACATCTCTGACCAGGCAACTTGTCAGGCAATTATAAGGGCTCGAATACTTGGTGTTGAGGGGCGAGATTGGGTTTCTGAGTTGGTTGGGGGTATGTCTCTGTCATGACCTTGAAGTCCTTTAAGTTATTGGTATTGCAGGACACCACAGCAACCAAGGGCCTGTTCCAACAAATGTCTGCCCTACTTATTGTGCTGGTCACATGCTGCACCTGGTGTTTATCAGGAATAGGTAATCTGATCCAAAAGATATGGATTTCAGTTGCCATGAGTTGCCACAGTGCATTTTGTTGCACTATGTTGCATTTTTGCTGATGCAGGCCAACTCAAGTTATGCGAGTTTGGTAACTGGAAGTGATTTGGGAAATTTTCTCAGGAACAAGTAGAGATGTCACTCTGCATCAGGGGTGGGCCCGGCTTGGCCCAAGATTCTGGTTCACCGGAAGTGGGACTGGTTCACCAGGCCGGGGTCTGGTTCACCAGGCCGGGGTCAGGGGGCGGGGGTGGGTTCAGGGGCGGGGAGGGTCAGGGGCGGGGCTATGGGTGTGGATGAGTGGGACAAGGGGTGGGGCAAGGGGCAGGCTAAGGTTGGCGCCTGCACAGTGCCTGCTTTGAAGCTGGCTGGCCAGCTTCAGTACAGGCACTGTGCAGGCGCCAACATTGGAGCTTCTGCAGTGCCTGCCCTGAAGCTGGCCAGCCAGCTTCAAAGCAGGCACTGAGCAAGCGCCAACATAGGCACTTGCACAGTGCGCACTGAAAAAAGATAGCGGCCAGCCTGAACTGGTCAGCTCTATTTTCGCATTTCCCCATCGCTGCCGGATCTCTAGCGGCGGGGAAATGGGAAGATCCAGTTTGGACAATCAGGCCCAAACCAGTAAGTGCCCATCACTGCACTGCATTTGTACTTTCTTACAGTTTTTTGGGGGGGAGGGCAGTTTCCATAGTGCCCAAAAGGACCCCATGTGTTATCCCAAAAGAGTAAGCCATTTCTCTCTTGCTGGGTCTACTCAGATCTGCAGCAGCTCCTTTGCTGGCACTAGTCAGAGTGGACCCTGAAATGAGGGTTGAAGCCAGGACAGGGGATAAGATATTGATGGTGCTGTTGCTGCCAATACTGTCACCACCCCTGTTGCTGCTCAGCTTATCAATCTGTGATAAGTTACCAGTTGGACTCCAGCCTTTTTTGCATCAGTGCTCCTAAAATGGCCACCAATGTCACATTGTGCATGCCACTGAAAATCATTTTATAATCACAGAACTGCATTCTGCTGTCAGAAATGCCTCTGCAAACCAGCACAGGAAGTCCCAGTTGGCTAAGGGGAATGCTTACCTTACGTGTAAAAATCCTATAAGCAAAAAGCCTATCCATTTTGCCACCTAGAATGGCAATTATAATTATATTAAGAAATTGGTGCCAGGTAAGGAAACCCTGGAATTTGAAAACATTTCCTTTCTGTTTCCAATCCATATTTCCATCTATTGTCATGTTATGTGGTTTTTTTCTTCCTAGAAATGTAATTATCCTATAAATAGTCTGGTACTATTGTGAGACCATTTGCTCTGTATCTCTCTCTGGGATTCTACCTTCTCCTTTCACTGACTGGTATTATTATCTCTCTAGCTTCCTCTTCTTCCTTCACCTGAGCTCTAGCCTGTTCATTGATTGTTTTTAAACAGTGACACCTTCAGGTTCTTCTCAGTTTTGCACCTGTAAGCAATTTATTTTCTCCATTTTTAATTTATGGTGTTTTTTTCTTTCCTATATTTTGCCATTCATTTAATCATTGTTGTAATTAATTTACTAAGATTTTAAAAAATCTTATTTTATTTCAAACCAGCTTTTTCCCCATCTATTGAGTGTCAATACGTTGGTTACATCATCACCATGGGTCAAATTATCCAGGAGAACATATTTTTTGTGCATAAGCAAATCCACAGTGAACAGGTAACCAGACTACGTGTGGTAGTAACATCTGTGTGAAACCTCTGAGAGAAATCTGAAAGAATTACTCAGTTAACACTCTGTTCTACATTCTGATTTTTTCCAGGACTAGGGAAGCTAAGAAGGACCTACCATAGCTCTCTAGAGCTGGCAATGGGTTGGATCAGGGGTGTCCAAATTTTCTGAAAGGAGGTCCACATCATCTCTCTTACACTGAGTCAGGGGCCAGAAAAAATTATTTACACTTCAAATTTGAATAATTTGTAATGGTGTTTGTATGTCTGCAGCCGTTGCCGAAGCCAAATTCCGGGTATGGAGTTCATACTTGGCCAATAAATCTATCTATCTATCTATCTATCTATCTATCAAATTTAAATGCAAGAGTGTATTAGATACTTTACAAAGCTTGTCCACAGCCCAAGGGAAGGGTTTTGCCATGGGCTGCATCTGGCCCCTGGGCCAGGGTTTGGACACCCCTAGATGAAGGCAATCAATTTGAAATTGAATCCAGACAAGACAGAAGTGTTGTTGGTAAGTAGTCCTGCAGGCCTTAGTTATGGATAGCCAGGTTTTTATGGAGGAGGTTGCACTCCTCTTGAAGGAGCAAGCTTGCAGAGTGGGCATGCTTTTTCTGGATGTTCAGCCATTGGTTGTGGCCCTGATACTTTAGCCTGGCTAGGCTGGTTCATTTTTTTCTTGAACCAATCAGACTTATAATAATTATTAGAGAATAATTATTCTCTCAATATTATTTTCCACAATTTTTTAAAATTTTGTCAGCCATTCAGAAGCTGTAAACATTTCAACAGAAAGTTCAGTTGCACCACTTAGCAAGCATTATGGAGGCTACAACCTGAGCTTGACACTTGTGGCTAAAATTGTGAAAAACAGGGTAAGTATGAATAATAATGCCATCATGTTATACATTGTTGGAAAGGTAATTTAATGCAGAATGCATCAAACAAACTGCATTGGAATGTCTATATTCTATCAAATATTGTGGCCAACTAACCAGAAAATGAAAACACAAAAGCTTATGGAACAAAAAGTAAATTTTTTAACTCAAAATTTCCCCATAATACTAATTGCTCTGAGAGACAAGGAGATATAATTCTGATACTGTATGATGTTAATATGGATCAGCTCTCATTTCCATATACATATATCACAATACAGTTACACCATGCTAACTGGGTATACAGGCACTTCTAAGTGGTGCTCCTCTTATATTTAGCAGGGAAAGAATAACCATTCATCTTTCCCCCAGCAGAAGTGGTATATTTTAGATTACAAATCTGTGGATGACACTTTTCTCGCTTTGAGGAAATGTTCATATTGTATCATTAAATGAAATTTCCAGTGACACTGGATTGCAAATGCTCCTCAACTGCCTTGTCATTAAAAAATTTCTCATTTTCACTGGAAACAGAAACATCACCCTTTTGTTTAATTCTAGAAGGAAAGCTCTTGGCACTTCTTAAGTCATCAGAGTACAACCTGTTGGAGAAGTCCGAAATGACATCATGAGGACCAGGGCCGACACTTGGATTAGCATCACCCGAGGAGAGAGGCCAGTGCATCACCCTCATGCGGCTGGGTGAGGCAATAACCTGAATGGTGGGCATGGTTATATGCCATTGCCACACCTCCACTGATTTTTTTAGCCACACATTTTAATAAAATAAAGATATTTTAATGTGGTTTCTTTCACTGCATTTGGCTGTAAATTACATATCCAAATGTATATAGCATGTTTTCTGCCTAGACCTGTTTGACTAACTGTTGTTTCAAGGCAGTGATGGGCTTCAAAGAAATTAACAACCGGTTCTCTGCCCATCTGGCAGCACTTTTAAATGGCTATTTTTAAACTTTATGTGTCCTATCTCTCATTAACAACCGGTTCTATAGAGTAGGTGCGAACCGGCTGGAGCCCGCCACTGGTTCAAGGCAAGCTGCGAGATGAGTGAGCTGAAGTAATATCTCTGCCTAGGTGTCCAGTCTCAGTCGAGCAAATGTGACATTCTGATTGGCAGCTGAATGGTTACGGTTTCCTATATCAGCAGCAACTGGGCAGTCTAAACTGAGGGGTTTGAAGGTGGTTGACTGCTGGAGATATTGCTGGATTTAACACTGAACTTGAAACTGTGGAGTGACCTACTGACTTAGATTTCTGGACTCTGACTTGATGTTGGTTGCTGTGTGATTTGCTGTGTGATGTTGGGTGCTGTGTGAGTTATCATGTGTGACCTGGACTACCTTGGATTATCCCGTTTGTGTGTTAATACATACAACTCTGTTCTGTTTGTCTCCTCTCTTGCACCCAGTGCTAGTTATAGGATACCTACCAGTTTTTATCCCTAATATAACATGATGGGATTATTTCTACAAACCATTATTTTAACCATTTTGGTCACTAGGGATGTCACCCCACCCCACCCCCCAAGGGTGCCACATTTCTGACATTCTTGTTGATCCCTGATCATTTTGGAAGCCTTGCACTCCCCAGGACTAACCATCCACACCAGACAAGATATGCTTGCTTACTCACTGGTAAACACAGCTGTGCAGTTCATATCCATTTTCAATGCATTTCAACGCAATCATCAGAGACCTCCGTCTGGAGTGTTCCATCTGGGGTGATTTGTGGGAGGGTGTTCATTGGATCAGGATAATTCATGTCCTTGGATTCATCGCAGCCTGCCTTTTCCATTGAACTGTGGCACGTTTGCTTACTCATGAGTAAAGCTGTGATATGGGTCACTTTCACTTTCCATAGAGTTCAAAGCATATTTTAGTTTTTGGCCATAACCTTTGATAGGAAGGTGCTATTTCAAAATGGATTTTTGCATTGGATCCTGCTCTTCAATACAAATTCAACGGCATTTTACATGATGGGGTTTTCCACACCATCACAAAATCACATTTTTGGCGTCCCCCGGCGTGTGTCCCACCAGGCGTGTCACCAGGTGCGGACCACACCATCTGCACCACTCGCATCCCTCTAGTGACACTCCTGATGAGGATCATCACAAGTTAGGATTAAGAATCCCTCATGACTTATATCTGTTCAAGCCATTGAACTGCCTCCGACAATGACCATGATTAGATGTATTAGGGAAAAAAGGCATAACAAATGATGGCAAGATTACTTTGACTGATGCTCCTAGCTTGATAAAGGGCAATTGGTGGAGTATGGGCAGGCGTGATATAAGAATGCCAGCTAGTTCCAGCTTACCAGGAACTTGAATCCATTGTTGAAGGTCTCACCTGCCTAAAGCAACTGGGGAAGCAGGAGGCTTTTGGAGCCTTTTTCCTCCTTACTGATTTGTGGAACAGTCATTGAATGTTGGAAAAAGGAGTCTTGCAGTCTAATCCTATGCCATGTTAGAGCATACAGCTGCACCAACACTAGTCCTACTATTGTAAAAGGCCCATATGATTGGGCTATAAATCCATTATAGTGGATTTATGTCAGAAGATGTTCTCATCACCATTTCCTGCTAGTTTCCTGCTGACAAAACCAGTGCAAACAAAGGAAGGAAGGAGATACAATGCCTAAAATTCACAAATGTATATCTTGAGTGTCTGTACAAGTCATAGACTTTATGGAATCTTAGAACTATTCACCCTAGAGCTTTGCATGGGTGTGTAAGGACCAGTCCAACACAGGGCTGATAATATCGTTCTAATTCCCCTTAATTCTAATGTTCCCCTCCAAATGCCTACGTTCTTGTAGGGTTCAACCCATCAAAACTATATGTATCATTTAGAAATGCTCCTTACCCAGATTGATCAGCCATTTGCCAAGTATCAGGGAATAAAGTTGCAACAAGCAGTCCCAAGACGAGCCATCCTATGGTCTTCATTTTCTCTTCCACAGAGACGCAGAATGCAAGAGAGAGCCAAGCAGCACCTTTTGAAGGCGCAGCTTTTCCACTTAGTCTCGAGCAATAAATTTCTAGAGAATGTCCTCCAATAATGTTCAGAGCAACACCCCATTACTCACACAGTGCCGTCCCACCTCACCTGTCCAAGTTCTCCTCCTACTTCATACTCATTGCAAGAATGCAATAGACACTTTGCAACATATTCCTTGCTGCACAACCCGATCCTAGGAGAATTCAAGCATGGCTGACCAGAGACACTGTTGTTTCTTTACTTGCTTTCGTTTATTTCTCACTGTCAGTGGGCGTAAGTCCTACAAACATTGCTGCGTTGTTAATGCTCTTACTATGCCCAGTCTTTAGAACACCGCAGTTATTAAAGATGTTAACAGACTATAGCTCATGCTTTTTCTAATTATTTTAGTAAAAGTGAACAAAAAAATTGAAATGAAGTAATACAAGTACAAACTAAATAAGATAAAAATACATAAGCCATGAATAAGGTACATGAAAGGAAAGAAAGATTCCTGAATCTATGTTACGATGTGCTCTCTCTCTCTCTCTCTCTCTCTCTCTCTCTCTCTCTCCCCCCGCCCCCAAGTGGTGTCTAAGTTTATAAGCATAATTCGTTCTGGAAGTATCCAAAATGCTTGTCATCCAAAGCTGATTTTCCCATAGAAAATAATGGAAACTCAGATAATTGGTTCCATCACCCAAAAATATTTATATAAAAATATATAAAAATGATTACAAAACACTGTAGTGAAGAGAATACAGTACTATACAATACTGCTAGTGTGATGGAGAAAAGAGAGATGATGGATTTTGTAGGATGTCTTTCACTATCTCTAATGCAGAGTCACTGTTATCCATTGGCTCAATTGAATCTCCATCTTTTTGTGCAGCAACACTGGGGATTAGGATTGTAACCTCAGTGAATTACAACAAAAGCAGTTAAGATCCCTTTTAAAATCTTACGGTCTCCTTACAATAATGAACAACACACCCTGAAATTTCTGTTGATTTTGTTGAATTAATTGAAGCTTAAGATCCATATATATATGGATATGTTATTAAGATCACTTTGGTTAAACAAAATAGGACAGCTCTGCATTCTATTTTGTTATTTGAGTATCATATTTGTTTAAGTGTCAAAAATATTTATAAAAAATATTGAATGCTTCTTTTTTTCCTTCATTTTCATTTTTTTCTAGAAGTTTTCTAGAAACATATCTATTCGCTAAATCCAGAGTAGTTATGTGAAGAGATCCATAGATGCAAAGTCTACACGTGTCAACACAGTTACGGTGCCATATAGTGTAAATCTATGGAAAATTCGTATTGCAATCCGGACTAAAATTTTTTTGCATCAGAGCAAGCGGTCCCATAGTTGCTCTGGATTGTGCCCTAAGAGTAAGAAGATTTCAAAAATAAGATGAAGGTAATGGACTAAATTAACATCCCAAACTGCAATTCAGTGTTTTCCAACCTGAGGGTAGCAACTCTTCTGGGCTATGTGAAACTGTTTCTCCCTTAAAGGAATGGGAACTTCACTCTTCTGCAGCAGTAGCTAAAGCTGTCACAAAACCTAGTAAGCTGTCCCAGGCTACAATACAGTGCACCATTACTTAAGAATAACACCAACTGGAAAGCAACGGATCTACTTCTGAGTAAATTGGGTTGCAATTATGTATAGCTGCACTTGCTCATGCTCATTCCCCGTCTCTCTGATGTAGTGATTTTGTGCCACGGATAGTCCTCAGGTGTGCCACAGGAATTTGGGAATTGACATTGGAAAAATGGGGGATTTGAATAGTCTGGTGTGCCTTGTCAATGGTAAAAACAATTTATGATGTGTCTTGACAATTTCAGTGCCTTGTTAAGTGTGCCATGAGATGAAAAAGGTTGAAATCTGATGTGAATTGATTAGCGCACACACACAGTCACATGTTAAATGTTGAGCTTCTGGCTTAACACTACAGGCGCCTTAAAGAATAATTTGATTAATGGTTCTACTGGTATGTTCTCTATAGTGCACTTTGCCATAAGGTTGTGAAGACCAGAATTTTAAAAAAGTTAATGATTAAAAATATATCTTTTATTGGCTTTTTCTCTTTTTTATAGTTTAATTGTATTTATTGTTATCTAGTTTTAATGGTATTTTATTGTTGTTTTTAAATGTTGTTAGCTGCCTTGGGTTTTCTTTTGTTAAGGAAGAAAGGCAGGATATAAATCTAATAAATAAATAAATCTTATGATATTTTACTATATTTTAATAGAAACTGTACAGTTCTTATGTAACAATTATTAGTAGGTTGGATCAGGCCTTGGGTAAAATCAGAAAAAACAATGGTCAGACACCCCCCCCCCCAACGTTAGTCAAAGGTCATGGAAAATGCCATGATTTGTGGCTCAAAATCTCCCCTTGACTCAAATGTCTACATTATCAAATGTCTGCAGTATCATTTTGTAATGTCCCACATTTTGTTTGGATGTCTTACATTTTTATGGAGCGGGGGTGCCTTGTCCTCTTTTTTTTTTGTTATGGCATATGATCACCCTGTGCAACATAGATGCTGGCCTGAGAAAGTTTGGCTGCTTTGGTTTTGGATCACTTAAACATGTGTTTCTTTGGTTTTACAATTTAGTGATAGGTAATACAGTGTTGAAAGCAATACAAATGTTTTTAGCTTTTATTTTATTTTATTTTAATGTGTCCTACATTTGTCCAACATTTTTTATGCCCTACAATTTCTTAACATTTCAGGAATTTTGCTTGAATGTCAGGAATTTTGGGTGACCTTGTCCTCTTTTTAGGTTTCAGGCATCTCATCCTCCTGATGGAGGTTAATGGTCCATTTTCCAATACATGTCCTTCTTTTTAGCCTTATGTTCTGGAAAAAAAAAATCTTCATTGTCATCCTTTTCCTTGTGAGCAGGGGACATATAGCTTTCTTGTAATTTATAAATTTTATGCAATAAAATTTAGGTAATAGTTTTAAATTTAATAATAATATAGGCTGCAAACCTAATCTCCAGTTAGGCTGGCCTAAATTCTGGCATGTCCTTTTCTGACCTGGGGTTGTCACAAAAGTGCTGTAAGATACTTTTGCACCACTCCTGGAGGTGGGCTAGGCCAGTGCACAGTCAAACGCTTGCCTCCCTACATCACACGGGAATGGGAAGACAAATGAGTTGTGACGGCCCGTAAGGATTGCACCCATAGTGTTTACATTAACAGCATAAAAGCAACATATATTAGTGTTTTTAGCTTTTATTTTGTCATGTCCTCCATTTTTATTGGATGTCTTATGTTGGGGTTGCGGGCTTATCCTCTTTTGTTGTTATGATATATGGTGATGCTGATTTTTCTGAATCAACAGTTATTAATTGGTTGCATCTGAACAAAAATAACACTTTGTTCTGAGATACAAGTTGTTAAGCTATACTAGGAACATTAAATAATATCACAGTGAGTTTCCAGGCATAACGTTATCACGCCCATCTGCACAGAATGAGAGTTGTGTGCTCAGTGAGAACATTGGGTTCCATGCTTATTGTGCTTGAAAATGCATTGGCCTGCTTGCCTTCCAGAAGGGAAAATGAGGAAAGATTATTCATCTACATTTCAGAATAATTTATATTGTAAGACCACATTGTATAACATACAACTAATGAATTTGGAAGAAAAGTTAGGTATAAATGGAATATAGGAAAAAAATCTATATATATAAAAGAGAAAAGTCACTCACTGACTGACTCACTGACTGACTCACTGACTCACTCATCACCGCCCTGCCAAAACCGGTGGGCCTAGAAGCGTGAAATTTGGGGTGGGTGTTCCTTCCGTGACCGAGGGGTGCACTAAGAACCGGTTTTCGGAAATTCCAATGGGAAGGGGGTGAAAAGGGGCGCAATGCGTTTTCCTCCCTATACTTTGCATTGAGAATTGCTGACTCATCAACATTCCTCCCCAACTGCTGGGCCTGAAGCATGGAATTCTGGGAGTTCCTTCTGTCACCTGAACTCCCACCAAGAACCATCTGGAGAAATTAACCCTTCAGGGGCTGAAAAGGGGGCAACGTGTTTCTGTCCTATACTTAACATGGGAGACTGAACAACATCCAGCCAATTTGGTGCTCTGTGCCTGGTGCACTGGGGGATGTTGTTCGAAGGAAGAGGTTGTGCTGGCGAGGATGCTGTGCATGAGGAGAACTTGCGCATGAGGGGAAATTGCGCATGAGGAGAAGTTGCGCATGTAGGAAAGTTGCGCATGTAGGAAAGTTGCACAGGTGGAAGTTGCATATGGGAGGAAAATTGCACATGGGAGGAAGTTGCGCATGGAGGAAAGTTGCGCACAGGGAAAGTTGTGCATGGGGGAAAGTTGCGCATGGGGAAAGTTGCGTATGGGAGGAAGTTGCGCATGGGAGGAAGTTGTGCGTGGGGGAAGTTGCGCATGGGGGAGGTTGCGCATGGGGGAGGTTGCGCATGGAGGAAAGTTGCGCATGGGGAAGTTGCACATGGGGGGAAGTTGCGCATGGGAGGAAAGTTGCGCATGGGAGGAAGTTGCGCATGGGGAAGTTGCGCATGGGGGGAGTTGAGCATGGGGGTCTGATGCACATGGAGGAAAGTTGCGCACGGGGAAAGTTGCGCACAGAGGAAAGTTGCACATGGAGGAAGTTGTGCATAGGGGAAGTTGCGCATGGAGGAAGTTGTGCGTGGGGGAAGTTGCGCATGGGGGAAGTTGCGTATGGGAGGAAAGTTGCGCATGGGGGGATATTGCACATGGAGGAAAGTTGCGCACGGGGGAAAGTTGCGCATGGAATGAAGTTGCGCATAGGAGGAAGTTGTGCATGGGGGGAAGTTGCGCATGGGGAAGTTGCACATGGGGGGAAGTTGGGCATGGGAGGAAAGTTGCACATGGGGAAAGTTGCGCATGGGGGAAGTTGCGCATGGGGGAAGTTGAGCATGGGGGTCTGATGCACATGGAGGAAAGTTGCGCACGGGGAAAGTTGTGCACAGAGGAAAGTTGCACATGGAGGAAGTTGTGCATGGGGGAAGTTGCGCATGGAGGAAGTTGTGCGTGGGGGAAGTTGCACATGGGGGGATATTGCACATGGAGGAAAGTTGCGCATAGGGGAAAGTTGCGCACGGAATGAAGTTGCGCATAGGAGGAAGTTGCGCATGGAGGAAAGTTGCGCATGGGGGAATGTTGTGCATGGGGGGAAGTTGCGCATGGGAGAAGTTGCGCATGGGGTGATGTTGCACATGGGGAGAAGTTGCACATGGGGGGAAGTTGCGCATGGGGGGAAGTTGCGCATGGAGTTGCGCATGGGGAAAGTTGCGCATGGGGAAAATTGTGTATGGAGAAAGTTGCGCATGGGGAAGTTGCGCATGTGGGAATTTGCGCATGGGGAGATGTTGCACATGGGGGAACTTGCACATGGGGAGAAGTTGCACATGGGGAGAAGTTGCGCATGGGGAAAGTTGCGCATGCGGGAAGTTGCACATGGGGGAAGTTGCGCATGGGGAGATGTTGCGCATGGGGAGAAGTTGCACATGGGGAGAAATTGCACATGGGGGAAGTTGTGCATGGAGAAGTTGCACATGGGGAAAGTTGCGCATGGGGAAAGTTGCGCATGGTGTTTGATGCATATGGGGGAAGTTGTGCATGGGGGGTTGATGTGCATGGGGGTTGATGTGCAGGGGGGTTGATGTGCATGGGGGGAAGTTGCGCATGGGGTAACTTGTGCATGCGGGATTGATGCGCATGGGTGAAGTTGCGCATGGGGGTTGATGTGTATGGGGGAAGTTGCGCATGGGGGGTTGTTATGCCTGGGGGAAAGTTATCCATAGGGGTTTGATGGCATACAGGGGAATTTTACTCCCGCAACACGGGTACGCATTTCGCTAGTTGTTTGATATTTTGCTTATATCATTATTCTGAACTAGCTTAAAGACCGCACTTCATGTGGACTTTTACACCAGCTCCTGCAGAGGGAGACTTTTACATCAGCTCCATGGGCCATAGGATTGGCATATGTCCCGGTTAGTCCTTTGGCTTCAATTAAAATCTGTCATGTACTATTCATATTGTTGTAGAATTGCCACTTGTAACCATTTGATAGGTACCTGGACCTATTTTTGTAGATTAATATTGTGTCCCTCAATTGTGTTTCTTATTGGAACAACTCCTGAATGTACCAACCTAATGGCTTGAATACCAGTAGTTGCTTGATATTTGGATCTGATAAGAATGCAACATTAAATAGAAAGCAGTACTGTACTTTATAATTCACTGTTTATCCAGCCTAAAGGGTACATCTTGGCGATAACGGTTTAATGCTCTATGGAGAAGAACAATATACCACAATCATTTGAAAGTGTTTATGAACTGGTTTCAAGATCACCATCTCTCTCTATTAGCTACAACTGCAGCTGTTGTAGTGATGCATGAAGTGCAGGAGCAAAAGAAACTGGCCTCACCAACTCCTAGCCTCAACAGCCACCATTGGTCCATCTATAGCAGCATTTCTCAAAGTGGGTGTTGGGACCCCTTTTGGGGTTGTCTAGAGCTTTCCTGAGGGTCACCTAAAGACCTCTGGTGCAGGGGGCCAGGTCAGGCTTGCCAGACCTCCAGCTGTAGCTGGGCACACACTGGGGCTGACTGACAGCCTCAGGGCCCAATCCTATGCATGCCTACTCTGAAATAAATCCCATTATAGTCAGGGGGCCTTTACTCGCATGTAAATGTGGATAGGATTGCAGCCTCAGAGCCCAATCCTATGCATGCCTACTCTGAAATAAATCCCACTGTGTTCAATGTGTGCATAGAACATACATTTCATTTGTAACCATGAAAATACATCCTGCGTATCGGATATTTACATTACGATTCATAACAGTAGCAAAATTACAGTTATAAAGAAGCAACGAAAATAATTTTATGGTTGGGGTCCCCGCAACATGAGGAACTTATAAAGGGGTCACGGCGTTATGAAGATTGAGAACCACTGATCTATAGGATATGTTGGCACCAGTTGCAACTGGGTACATGGAGGTAAGCTGGCACATCAACAACAAGCCTCACTGGCTATGGAGATTGTGGGGAGATTGTGGTTGGGAGAAGTGCACTTCTTCCTAATTCCTCTCTGCACCTAGGTGTGATGTCCCAGGGAGAGGAAGGTACTGTGAGCATGAAAGGTAGAAACACACCAGGCTTGTCCCATATATAGGGTTGCCGTAATTCTCTTCCACAAAATCGGGATAGGACCCTCTGTCCCATTTGACAGTATGTGAACAAAATCCTCCCAAATTGGGATTGTTCATTTTTCAGGAAATATGGCAACCTGCCCTTATGCCCAATTACTAAAAGCAAATGCTTATGCTCTAAAAGCAAATGATCTTATGCTCCAGATCCCTTCTTCTGTGTAATAAACAGGTAACCATTTTCTTGGAAAGTTCTTGGGAAAATGCTGTCAAACATAAACTTTCCCTGCCCACTGGAAAACATTGCCTTGTGAAAATATTCCATAGAGAGCACACTTAGATAAATATGGCCAGCTTTTATTTCTTCCTTATTATTTTTGGTGAACAACATGTAGAATAATGACAGGCACTATTCTGATTGTCAGAGTATCATAATCACTGACAGACATTTTACATAGAGATTAGACCATGAGGCGGTACAGAGAACTCTTGCCACCCTATAGCAGAACAAAATATGCATGTCTATGTATTCACATTCAGAGCTAAATTCAACAAATGTATTTCGGTTTGTACACAACAAGACAGACTGTCTTCCCCTTTTTATATTTATTTACAACATGGAGCAGTGTTTTTTCTTAATTACATCTCTTACAACAAAATAAATATTTTTTCTGTTATTTCTAAAAAGAAAATAATCTATTTTCTACATATAGCGGTTATAGGAGGAAGAATATACACTAGAAAAATGTGCCAGCACCTTTTCTTTATTTGATTCCCCTCCTTTCTCAGTATTATGAAGCTCCTAATTTGGGTTTTTATTTCTATAAATGATGGAAGTGCCCTGTTTCTTATATCTATGGTATCAGAGATAGCAGGCGAGAGTGTGGACCAAAGTCAAAGTTATGGCTCTGTCTCCCTCAACAACTACCAAATCCTGCCAGTCATGGTCCACATGTCCTCTCCACTTCTGTGGAAGACTGGAAAAGCTGTTCTAAGGAATAAGAGAGTGTCCTCAAGTGTCCAGCCAACTCTACTGCATTTCCTTGGGCTTTGTAAGACTCCAAAAGAATTGTGGTGTATTCCATATTTCTTTCCTACCAAGTCATGCCAGCCATGCTGTCCCTACCGTTCCCTTTAGCCGTAGCTCCTGCAAGCTACCAACCCATTCTCTTTAGGTACAGAGAATATACATTTAAATTTTTGCAAGTAAATGCAAGATAGGCAAAATTTTCTTGACAAAATTTCCCTGATGAATCTGGGTCAGCCAATCTACATGTAAGCATGTCAAGGAGAATTGACATGTCAAAGTATGTCAACACCAACTTTAGGCCTTACCCTGTGCTCTTCCAAATTCCTAGGGGACAGGATACTTTGCTAAGCTTTACTGCTTGGTGCTGGGCCTGCTTTAGTTTTCTTGTAGATGTTTCTAATCCCGAGGTTAGTATGTGCCCAAACACCCTAAGCTGAGCTACATGTAGCATTACACAGATCCCTCAGGCAGCACCTTTAGACATCAAACACGAAGGCTTAGCTTCTATTACTTCCTATTTGCTACCCTTCGAGCATCATTAAATTTGGAGTTTAAAATTTGGAAATACCAGTATTTCAATTTAAATACAGTACCATGTAGTGATGTCCCCCCTCAAAGAACTTTTTGGCATAATACAATTGGCCCTAGATGCTCTTGGGCTGCAGTCCTAAATGTGCTTACCTAAAACAGACCCTACAACCCAGAGCAACTACAGGAGTACGTAAGAGACATTATGTGTACCTGTAGTTACTGCATTACCTAGTGAAAACCTATGGGAAATTCATATTGCAATCCAGAGCATTTGTTCTTACACCGGAGCAAAGACTCCACATAGTTACTCTGGATTAAATTCAGTGGGGCTTAGTTCTTAAGTATATTGATATAGGATTGCATTTTTAACCTTGCAACTTCTCTCACTGTAGAGAGCAAGAGAAAAATAATGTTAAGGCTTATATTTTGTCTTTCTTGAATGGTGACTTTGCTTTCATTCTGATTCACCTTCATAGAGGATTCTTACACAAAGTTCATGGAAATTAATGAAACTTTCCAAGTTGCAAGTTAGTGTGTTGCATCAGAGGAAAACTACTTACAAAACTCATCTACATGGGCAAAACATGATCAAATCAAAACCTGATTTGCCACATCAAGGCTGAGTTCTTCACAAATGCTCAGAAATTTTAAAAGTGTATTTGAAATCTGAATTTCAAATAAGCCTTACTTAACCTGAATTTTATCAATGATCTGGCAAGTAGATCTTACAAGTTCTTACCTCCTTTGCATGCAAAGAAAGCATGAGCTGTCTAGATGGTTTTTAAATTCTAAAATATCAATAAAGTTATGGTGTGGTGAAGAAACTATTTTAATGATGTTGCTCTCAGCGCACTATAAATTAACATGACCTTCTTGGTTTTGTTTTCATGACCGACCAAATGGGCCTTTCAGATGAGAGGGGAAATATAGTTTCCAAATATTGGCATTTAGCAGTTATAGCTGAATCCATGACTTGACATTGCTTGACATGCAATGCAAGGAATTTCAAACCTCCGTTGCTGAATATTCTCCCAGTTTTAACATTAACCTAAGAGTTCCCAAGCCATAAAAAGCCAGATACTGACAGGATCCACGTTTCCAGCTAATGTCCATCCTTCCTTGGCCCATTAGATTCCATCTTGTTGTGACCAGAAATGCTACCCAACGCCATTGCCATCTTTTGCTGAGGCATGCTAGGTTAAACACCAATTATTGTGCTCCTCACTCCTTTTCCACAAACTTATAAGTATACAATTTCTGGTTTTCTGGGGAGTGCAGAGCTTTTTTAAAATTAAAAGCAGGCTACCCTCTCAGTGTACTTGGGAAAACTGGAATAGTGGGTTGGCACCTCCAGGATCTTCACTGATTCTGCACAGGATCCTGATCTGTGCAGAATCTGTTCAGAATTCTGATTCTGGACTAGCCACTGTCTGATAACTGGCAGAAGCCCTATTCAGGCATTTACTCTCCCAAGAAGAACAAGTGCATGAGGGCTTCTTCTAAGCATGCTGGCTGAGCCCCTTGCCAAAGGTGTACATATTTAGCCCAGCCCTTGCTCTTTGCACATTCTAGTGTTGAACCTCAGTAGCTAAGGCTGAATATGAGGAAAGCTTCTCCCTGATTATAATTTTGGAAACTTCCTCACTTCCTCCAGATTTTCCTATGGTAAATGGCACTGCTATGCTTGAGGTGTATAAGGTTTCAGCTAAGCTACCTAGACCCAGTTCTATACTCAATCCTCCCTTTAACTGGCAAGCTTCTGGGCAGCATAGCTTTCCTCCTCCTCCACTTTCTAACAGGACAATCCAGAGCAACTAATCTGTCCACATAAGAGCCCTTAGGTTGCCCTATCTAACACTAGGTTGGAGCAACTCCAAGATGCTCCAGCCCAGTTACTCTGGAAAAGGCTTAGGGCAGAGCAAGGCAACATAGGGTGCCCTAAGAGAGGTGGACCTGCTCTGCCCTAACTGGGGCAGCCTAAGCAGCTCAGGAGAGGCAAGTTGAGGGCATGTTTAGCATTGCCTAGGGCAGAGCAGTTACTCTGAATCCAGAGCCTGTTTCCAAGGCAGAAATGCCCTTTTCCAGCCCTCAGAGTTATACCACCTCAGGAGCAGGTATAGTAATGAGTAGACCCATAGGGGTCCATGATAAGGCCCGAGTAAGAATGGCAGTGTTGACCAAAAATCTGAGTTCTTGGCCATCCTAGCTGCAACCCCTGCCTCTCAACCTCAGGATATGGAACAAACTACGGCTGCCCACAAAGCTCAGGATACAGCAGGCCACTCCAAGAAGCCCCTTGTATTCACTGTAGAATGTACTGGCATCTCATCAGGGACTCCTTATAAGGCAGGCACCCAGTGGTGTCACCAGACTGGTGCGGCTGGTGTGGGCTGCATTGGGTGATGCGCTCCGTATGGGGTGATGTGCCAGAGGAGTTTGACTGTCCTTTGGCAGGCCCCGGGCGTCAGCACCCCCGTTCAGGCCTGCTCCAAGGCGGAGCAGCAGCCATCTGAGGTGCACTGCGCAGAAACACACTGAGCATGCCAAACAGCTTCAGAGACTTCCTTAGAGCAGAGAAAGTTGTCCTCTGCACAGCCATTCGGCCTCACTCAGGTTGCGGAGCGGCAGCCGAATGGCTTCAGAAAGAGTACTGCACAGGCACCAACTCTGATGCCTGCACAGTCTCCCCCGAAGCCAAAAGGCTTCAGAAAAGTACTGCGCAGGTGTCAGAGATGATGCCTGCGCAGTACTCTTTCTGAAGCCAGTTGGCTTCAGAAACAACTGCGCAGGCACCAACTTTGGTGACTGCGCAGTCCAGGTAGGGGGGGCGCGCATCCCAGGGATGACGCACAGACTTCCGCACCAGGTGATGTGCAGAGTCATGTCACCACTGTAGGCACTACAGCTGTTCCTTGTTCAGTGTGATCTGGGGGGTGTCTCCTCAGGAGCAAGTCTTCCCCTTGTGTCAATTACTTAGCATGCTCTGGAGCAGTTAGGGCAGCCCAGGCTTCCTGACTCTCTGGATTCAGCATAACTTTCTGCTCTGGATACAGAATAGTTAGGAGAGTGCAGTTAGATCAGAGCAGGCTGAATTTGCTCTGGATTGTGTCCTTAGTCCCACTTCTATTTCACAAAGCCCTCAATTTTTGCCTATCATGCCTTGTAACACAACTTGTGTTCCCAGCTGCTGGATAATGTGAGGATACTGTGTTGGATAATGTAACTTTCCTACTTCTTTAATGTACACTCACTTTCAGATCTTTGTGGTAAACTGATATTTAAATATAGTATGCTTGTTTATTTGCTTCAAATTGCTTCAGCTTTACTGATTTCAAGGATATAGGTTCAGGTTTCCATGCACTGAGAGTAATGACGTAAGGTGAATCACAACTAAAATATTAAAATGCCTAAATATTTTAGGCAAAGTACTAAACATTCTCCCCATATCCGCCCATGTTTATTCCTGCATAATATTTTGATTCCGACTGTGCTAACTATGCCAACAGCTTTGACTCTCCTACCAGACTGTTTACATGATTGAGATTAATAGCTTGGTTGGATTCACCTAGACCACAGAAATGTTTGGCCTATTTTATACTGTGACTGAAACATTTTAAAATGTTCTGTTGAGTTAGGGTCTTATCACAAGAGTAGTTGCAGAAAAGGATGGCAAAACAAAAAATTAGGCAATCAAAATTTTGCTTTAAGAAATAAAATTGAGGAATTCACACAAGTACATTCACTTAGTCTTCTTGGAAGCATCTGCCTGGATAATATCCTTTATCATTTGCTCTTGTGAAAACAATGTAAAATGATTCAAATTCAGCTCAAATCCCTTACCAAACCCGTAGTCCGTATTCAAAGTGTACAACCAAAATAAGGACTCTAGTGGTTGTGTCGCTGTTGAAGTACATTCAAAGTTTATCATGTTAAGAAACCGATACTGTAAAGATACTGTAAAAATAAAGTGTGCAGCAGCAGCAGTCTCTCTACAACTAGGAACGCAACACAGCAAATGCATACGCACAGAGATACATACACACTCACACGGGCACACACACAGAGGCTGTGACATTTTCATTGACTGTGTGTGCACCTTGATTTGCTGGTTTGAAGACGAATTAGAATGCCCACTGAAGCACAGACAGGATAATCAAAAGACTTCTGAATGGCTTTAATATGAACACCAGCTACTTGTATGAAGGAAGTACCAAGACAGTTTGTTTCCTTCCATGTTTCTCCATTGCAAAAGTATTTTCTCCTTTGCCTGCACATCTTGGCTCTTCCCTGAGTCATCTTCATGTGCTGCTGCAACTCTTCGAAAACTGAGAGGCCTGAATGGCAAAGTTGTGCACCAAGAAATGCCAGACGTGATGGACCAGATCTGGATCTTCTAAGGCACAAATAAAAACTACATCCTCTGCTTTTCCCCCTCTTTCTTCCTCTTTCTCTCTTCCCCAGGAAAGTTGAGAAAATGTGGAATATATTTTCAGTGTTTGTAACTGCGTGCCAGTGAGTGCCCTCTGGTATTCAAAACGTAAAATCGACAAGTCTTGCTGTAATCAGGAAGTTGCAGCAGAACACTGTACCCTAGAGGGGGGGAAAACAGTTGTGGGGGTTTTATTATAAAAATTTTAATAACCTATTTTGGTTTATAAGGTTTGATTATATTTATTAAACCTATGAGGTTTTATTATAAAAAACCTTATAAACCCTGTTTATAAGATTATGAAATTTTTTTGAAATTTTCCAGTTTTTCTTATCATAGATTAATGAATCAGAGCGGACCATTAGCTTTTTCAAGGCACTGATACAGAAAAGAATCTTGTTTAAAGACTTAAAGTTATGAATTTTTATTATTTGAGTGCTGCATGTCACTCAGCCTAGCTGCAAGTCACAATGATGAGCTACTGTTTTTCAAACTGTGGGTCAGAACCCACCAGTTTCCACTGGGTCATGTAGCACCTGACACCTGGTGACCTTTGAAAATATAGAGATGAAAATAAATATAGTTTAAGGTACAGAGCTGCTAGGCAGGGTGGGCTCTCAAAGGAAGAGAGGCTTGGTGCTTTACTCTGAATAGGTGGAAAATTGTGGCTGTGGAAAGGTGTGAGGGCTGGGGATTGAATGCTGTTCTGCTTTGAATTATGAGCTGGAATATTTGAATTCCAAACTATGTTAAATAGCAGCATGAGTACACTGTATAAAGCAACCTTTGGCTGATTGTTGTTTAGGTTCGAAGCCTAAATTGATGATGTCGCTTCCAGCCATGATATTATTTCCAGGAAAATGACATCACATCCAGTGGGTCCTGATGCATTCCCCTGTACTGCTTGCTCTCTGTTCATTTTCATCTCTTCTCCCTCCACATTCTGCCTTTCTCTCACTCCCCAGCTCCTCTCACCCCCCTTTACCTATTCTAACAGATGGCAAGAGGAAAGCCCTGGCCATCCTGCTGACATCCTGACACTACTCATGGTATTACTGGAAAGCACTTTACTGTGCATTTTCAGCAGTCACCACCAGCAGGATGTGCATTCCACTGGAGGCTCCAGCCCATAGGTCTGGATTGTAAAGATTACATTTAAGTGCATTATTAAAGCTTGTATGTTTGGGTTTTTTTCTAAACAAGAGCCCCAAGGGAGGATGTGGTTCAGTGAGGAGGAGAGAACTTTAATCCTTCACTCCACCATGATGCTAATGCCAATCCCTTTGCTCCCATCACTCTACAACATGGTGGCTTCTGTGCCGAAGGAAAAATAGCACATCAGATTTAAAGGCAGTCTCAATATTATGTAATATCGTCCTAAAACTATAAGTTCTCACTAATTGAATTGAGGATTGTGTGTGGTGCGTTACTTGGGGCATGCAAATCTCAAGTCACATCACTGAGATTCTCCATACCTTTCCTCTTTGGATTTAGGGATTTTCTTTTTTCATGGTGATATTTTTCCACAGAGTTGTTTTTGCCATTTCTTCAGATATGTTAATGTCTGCAGGATCAGGTCTGCAATAAGCATTTTAGGTAGAAATGAAAATCCAATACAGTAAAATTAAAAGGACAGTAAAGTGCTATAATTATGTCAATTCAGTCTGTGTGGGGTGGGGCAGGAGAAACAATCTCTAGTCAAGGAAGGAGCAACAGTCAATTTAAGGAAATGCCATCATCACCAGCATGAAATGACAAATATCATTCAAAGGTATTGATTGTGGCTATGAGTGGTCTCAAACCATCGCCATATGTGATTTTATATGGCAAGTTCCTGATATATAAATTGACTTAGGGACAGAATAAACCAGGGAATTTCAGAAGCACATCCTTCAAACAGTAATGAAAATAATAGCAGAACCAATTGATATCTGCACCAATATGCTTCCAGAGTAGAGCATGACCCTTGTGGACATTTATGATAGACCAAAAGTATCACAGGACTTGATCACAGGAATCCCTGTTTTGTGCTTGAGAAGTATTCCAATACTTTCCCCAAAGGCCTTTTGGGGGAGGCTTAAATATGCTTTCTTTATTTCTTTTACCTTTGCTTAGCTTTCCCTTTGGAAAGTGAAAGTCTCCGATCTGGTATTGGGGCGATCTTTGAAATACTCAGATAACTTTTCGTTGGCATTTCAAGCACTGTATCTGAAGCCACTTGCATCATCTTATCAGATTCCTATTGCAAAAGAAAACAAAGCAGTCATGTGGGATAAAATCATACTACCCACCACACATGTCCTGCTAGAGTTAGGACACAATCCAATTCTTAACTGGCCTACAGCATGCATTAATACTTGTTTTATTTTTGTTTTACTGTTTTTAACGATGTTTTTACTTGTTTTACTGTTTTTAACGATGTTTTTAAGTCTGTTTTAATTGTTCTTAGCTTTTTAAATTTTATTGTATTTTAATTTTTTTTTAATTATGTCTTAATCTATATTTATAATTCAATTTTAGTAGTGTTTTATCCTGTTTGTTAGCCGCCTTGGGCTCCCTCTTGTAGGAGAGGAAAGGTGGGATATAAATAAAATAAAATAAAATAAAATAAAATAAATAAATAAATAATAATAACAACAACAACAACAACAACAACAACACCATTGTACCATGCACTGCTTGCTGTGGGGACAGCCAGAGACCATGATGTGGCCAAAAAGTAACTAAAATTTGTACTTCCCTTCTTTTCCATACATAATCCATAATGGCCTACTGCAGGGTGACCATAAAGAATGGAGGACAGAGAACCTCTACCTTTAAGCATTGGATAGAAGAGGGAATTGAGGCAAGTGCTGCTTTTTAAACCTTTTTATGATGAGCTAAACCTGTCTCAATTCCCTCTTCTATGCCAGGGTTAAAGGTAGAGGAACTCTGTCCTCCATTCTGTATGGTCATTCTATGGCCTACTGTATATGTACCAATCCTAATTATACCCCAATTCTCACTGATTTCTATTAGACTTGCTTATAAGCTGTTCTTCCAAAAAGCTTTGAATTTATTTACATAAAGTATATTCTGCCTTTCTGTCCAAAAATACCTTGCCCATTATATTTATTTTTACTTTATTTGTTCCTCACCAGCTTTCCTGTCTTCAAACAAACAGAAGAAATAAATGCTTTAGAGTTAAGCATATAAAGTGCCACTTAAATCAATGAAATTCCATGGTTACTGAAATTATTTCAAGTTTCTTTGCATTATTCGGGCCCTAATTAGAGGGACTGTGCCCCAAAAAGTTGGGCGAGACAGCGTAGAGAAGGACAATCAGACTGCCCAATGAGGAAAAAGAAACAGAGAATTAGGAGGCAGCAGAAGTGCTAGGAACTGACAAGTGGCTAAAGAAACACAAGAAGACCTTGGGTCTGGCACATAACACTGCTGTTGCATATTCAAAGTTTGAAAGGAAAAGAGAAAGAGAGATGTGGAAATAAGTCTATTTACATCTTCTTCTGACTTATGTGTTTCATCATCCAGTGTCTTCTTCTTGCTCTCTGGCATGAGGTCATCAAGCCAGCTGAGTTCACGTTTGGAAAAACAAAACTCCATCAATTTCCTGACAAAGACCAATGCCAAAACCTTGTGGGAGAAAGAGGTACATTGTGGTGTTAATAACATTGAATTCTGTTGTTTTTTTAATTTAAATTTTTAGCCAATTTCTTTATGACTTTTAGGGTGGGAGGCTGTTCTAAATTTTTAAATGTTTTTAAATGTTTTTGAATGTGTATGTGAGCCACCTTGAGTCAGCTTTGCTGAGAAAGGTGGGATATAAATCCTGTTAATAATAATAAATAATAATAATTCATTCACAGATTGCCCATCCAAAGGCTCGTCTGTCAATGTGTATACTTTTAAGTGGCATCCCCCCACAACTCATGTATGGTACTTCCTTCTTCATCCTGCTAAGGCTCCCCTATCAGTGATATAAGATATAGGAGAGGGTCTTCTAAGCAGTGATCCTATAAATGTGGAACTCTCTGCCCTCCAGTGCATAACTCTCTCATACCAGAGGCAGAAGAGCTGGTTATTTACACAAATTTTTTCAGAACTCACCTAATTTTTCTTATGATTTGGTTTAGTGCTCCCAAACATTTTTAGATTGTTCTAAAAATTGTTCTAACCTTAGCCCTTCACCAACCTCTCTTACTATATAAATTGCAGATTCTTTATGAACATCTAACAGACATTGCATCTCTTACTTCTTTGCTTCCTGGGCTCTAAATATTGCTACAATGAAATTTTACACAAAAGCCATTTGGAAAACAATATTCAAAGAGCACAAGCCTAACCATGCCTACTCAAAAGTAAGTCCCATTGTGTTCAGTGGGTCTTACTCCCAGGAAAGTGTCTTTACAATTTCAGCCTAAAAGGTCTAAGATGGCACAGGTGCAAATCATAGATCTTAAGTTAATGTTTTGCAAATGTAATTCCTACCCAAAAAGAAATATTTTTACCATCATAGGAAAGACAATTGCAGCTTCAGTTGCCTTAATGGCCCAAAGAGCAGCAAGACAGGAGAGCTGGATTAAAGTAAAGAGGTGTACTTTCCGCAAGGGGACATGCCGCAGGTAGATGAAGTCCGGCTGATGTTTGGGTGGCATGGCAAACAACTTCAAGCGATCAAAGAGCTGCGGAGGGTGTATGACAGAAGAGTTCAGGCATTTCACATAGGACAGTATTATAAAAATTACCATAGGTATTATTAAATATTATATTTAAATATTGTATTATATTAAATATTATAAATAAATTTAATTATTAAATATTGTTGTCATTACTAGCATTTCCTATTCTTATAAGTTGAAAAGAATATTTATGTTAACCAGAATGTATATTTAATTAAAAAAAAAAAAAACATGTCTTTTCCATTATTTATCTCACATTAACACTGCATGGATAGTTTGGGGTCACTGTAGAACTGAGGCTGCAATCCTAATCTCCAGTTAGGCCGGCCTAAATCCCAGCACAAGTCCTGTGCTAATTTGGAGGTGTCACAAAGGTGCCATAAGACAATTGTGCGCCACTCCCAGGAGAGGGTTAGGCCAGTGCACTGACATGCACTTACCTACCTACCACACCACAGGAACAGGAAGACTGCTGAGTTGTGCCAGCCTAGGTTATGTTTGCAACATGAAAAGTCACAAACAGGGATTCTGCAGTGTAGGAAGGGGAGCAGGCAACAAAAAATAAGGAAGGAAAAGCAGGTTCTTCCATTAAATATAGAACTTCTCAAGGTACCTCAAACCCCATCAAAATGCATACCTGAATTCCAGACAAGGAAGAATAACCCATGTACAGGAATACTCCATAGAGAACAGGCATAGGTATAAACTGGAAAGACAGAGAACATATTAACCTTATACTTGAGATGCTGAAATCTTTGTGATAAACAATATATTTCTATTTTATGCTTTATTTGCTCTTTCATAATTTTCCTGGAATAATTTTCTAGTGTATTATACATTCCATCTGATTGTAAGAGATACACATGATTCTTTTTTAATCTAGGAAAAATTGCCTACGAAAAGGTATTTTAAAAAAATTCATAAAGAGAAGAAGCTATGAAGACTATTTAAAAGAAGCTATGAGGATTCGTTCTTAGCCATTCTTTTACAATGACAAAAAACAACTTTCTGCATATACAACCACCACATCCATGGAGATTCCAGGAATGGATGCCAAGAACTATCTATGATTAAGACTATCCCCCAAAAGAGTATCCCTTTAAAATCAAGGTTTAAAAACTACTTTTTTACCTTTTCAAAACAATAGTGATATAAGTTTGGTGATAATGAAGCAGACCTCCGTCAGTCTTGAAAGACTATGTATCGTGCTCGGTGCTGCATACGCTGCATGCGAAACACGAAAGCCTGGGTTGGATTGTTATGGGCTGTTACCCAAGCAGCAAATCCCCCCTCTCCACGCCACTGAATTAGTCCAATGGAAAGGCAGAGCCGATACGATTGGATCCAGCTGGCGTCGCAGAGCTGGGCTAAGGACAGGAGCTCACCCTGTCTTGTGGGGCCGACACGGGTCTCGAACCCTGGCCTGCTGGTTAACAGGCACAGCGTCTTAACCATTTGCGCCACCCACAGCCAATAGGTGATAATGATAAGACTATCAGTAACCCTTAGATGCCCATCCGGATCCAGAGTCTGGAAATGCAAACTTATGCAAATTGGGCTATTTTTAGATGGGCATCTAAGGGATTAATTAACGAATTAATGCAGAATAGCATTAATATGATAAATTGCTTTTGGCACGTGTTTCCAACATGTGATTGTTGCAAAGCTACAGGTCTTCCCTTCTCATCTGCAGTTTCACCATCCACAGATTTGACTCAACATGGATGGCCACCATGAAGGACTTTGCCAATCACAAAGGAAAAAAGTATCCCTTTAAAATAATGATTTTAAAAACCCTTTTTCTCCTTCACAGAGCAGCCAGGCAGTCATCAGCAGTATTTTTAGGTCATGCCATCTTCGTCAATAATTGCGACCCCCTCCCATGGTCCTGGAGCTTGAAAGAATGTAACATGAAAGTGACTAAGGGCAAAATCCAGAGTAATTACAGGGAGTCCTTGCTCTGGTGTAAGAACAACTTACTCTGGATTCCAGTATGATTTTCTCATATGTTTTCACTAGGTGGTGCAGTAACTATGGATGCACATAAAGGGTGCAATCCAGAGTAACTATGGGGAGCCCTTGCTCCGGTGTAAGAACAATTTGCTCTGGATTGCAATATGAATTTCCCATAGGTTTTCACTAGGTCGTGCAGTAACTACAGGTACACGTAAGGTCTCTTATGTGCTCCCGTAGTTACTCTGGATTGCAGGGAAAGTCTCTTACATGCTCCCATAGTTACTCTGGATTTGGGTTATTGCTTCCAGGTTGTATTGTGGGTGACTAAGGGCTAAAGGAAGAATTTCGTGCAACCCAGAAATAGCCATTCTAATGGCTGAGAACAGCTTGCTCTGTAAAGATAAAAAGCTATTTAAAAATTGTGGTTTTTCAAGGGACATGGTGACCATCCACATCAAGTCAAATCCACAGATAGTGAAACTGCAAAGTGGATCTGTACATCTCATAAAGGCACATTTACAATAGACTCTCTTGTTGCAAAATCTATTGCCAGGAATAATGTCTCATGGCTGCAATCCTAACCACACTTTCCTGGGAGTAACAACTATTGAACACAATGGGACTTACTTCTGAGTAGACATGCTTAGGATTGCACTGCATACTAATTTCATTCTGCCTAATGATAGATAGATAGCCTTATCCTAGGTAGGAAGCAATGAACACCCTCATAGACCCTTGTATGTTCTTCTGTGCTTTTACCTGTAATGCTCCAGTGATAAAAATAGAGCAACCCATTAGTACAAATATAATCACTCCTGTGACCCTTTGCTCACGTACGCCCAGGAATTTAGGCTGTTCTCCAGGTGCTGCTATGCTGGACTCCACTCTGAGACTGTTCACATGACTCATAGAAAGAACAGTGGCAGCAACAAACCAAGGCAACCCCATCACTGAGCATACACCAATCATGATGCCCACCATGAGAAGGTCCAGGTGATATCCACACCCTTTCTGTAGAGATACAATTAACAAACAAGAAAAAAAAGTTGGAAGTATGTCTTAAATGTTTTGAAACACTAACAAGTTCTAGAGGACACATTATGTAGACCAAACGCAACAGAGTTCACTAGGAAAGTGAGGTCTAAGATCAGATCCTCCAATTCATATATTGGCATCTTTACTGTATGTCAATAGGCATGAGAAATGGAGTTTGCAGCATGTGTCAGGTGCTGCCTATTAGGAAGCACTTTCTCTCATATTCATTTCCCTAGGCATTGAGATCTCTTTCCTTATACTTCATTCACTACAATAATAACTGTCAGTGCAATCCTAACTTGTGAGGGACCAGGCAGGCTGGCTTAGCCTATGCTGAATTCAGCACAGTTTATGGGACTGGTGCCATGATACCGCAGTGAAGGGGTAGCTTTCCTTCTTCATCAGAGTAGGAGCTGATGCAGGTCCTTCTTCATCAGGGTAGAACGAAAACACCTCAGCCTAAATTTGAGTAGCTGGGAACTTGTATAACTGCCAGTCCAAGCACTGCATCCCATGTAATAGTTAAGGAGATTTTGCATAGTTAAGGAATTTGCATATTAAGGAATTTTAATAGTTAAGGAATTTGCATGAGCATCTCCACCAGACTGCAATCCTGAAGACACTTGCCTGAGAGAAAGACCCACTAAACATAATGGGGCTTACTTTTGAGTAGGCATGGTTAGGATTGTGCCCACAGGCTACAATCCAGAGTAACTACAGGACCTTTTACACCAATGTAGTTACAGTGCCACCTATGGGAAACCTATGGGAAATGCATAGAGCAATCCAGAATAAGTGCCTCTTATGTCTTCCCATAGTTACTCTGGATTGTAGGGTTAGGCAGCACTCTGTAGTGCTTACTCACAAAACCCCTAAAATCATATGACAGTGGCAGATCTGTTTTCAAATCCATTAGCTCTTGAAATGTTGAGTCTAGATTGGGCTTGAATGGCAAGTAAAGATACTGCCCACTTCACTCTTCTATTTCAAGCAGCACATTTGATGAGCTTAAAATTTGACCCACTTTGAAATTGGTTTGTGACCCACAGTTTGAGAAACACTAACCATTTTCCTGGGAGTAAGCCCAATTGAACTCATTGGAACTTATGTCTAAGTAGACATGAATAGGATTGCACTGACAGCTTGTAGCAGCTCCTAGAAAGCTTTTAGAAGATTTGCTATCAACATGATTTCTCATGTTTGAGTTTTTAAATTGTCATTACTTGTCCAAGACTGGAAGCTTCATGGGTGTATTTATCTTTTATATATTTTCCATTTTTTTCAGGAAGTAGCACAATGGTGGGAGAAAGGCAGGATATATATTCAATAAATAATAAAATAATAATATTGCTAATTTAAATAACTCTTCAGAATTTCACAGCACTAATGGGCACAGCACTAAGTTACCTTAAGTTTATGTTCTTTTCTGTTCACAATAACTGCTGTGATTTGCTGGTCCATAAATACCAGTATGGTGCAGAGCATAGCTGGGATGATAGCTGCTATCAACGTCCAGATAGGGTTTGATCCTAGTGGGTTAATGATCCACCCACGGTCATCTCTTGTGGGCTGTGGAAAAACACACAGATGGAACACTTTTGTGAGTGCATATGGGTGCAATCCTAACCCAGGCCAGCACAACTCATCTGTCTTCCCATTTCTGTGGTGATATAGGGAGACAAGTGCATGTCTGTGCACTTGCCGAATCCTCCCCCCAGGAGGGTGCAGAAGTGCCTTACAGCACTTTAGTGACATTCCCAGGTCAGCAAAGGACTTATGCTGGCGCTTAGACCAGCCTAACTGGAGTTAGGATTGCAGCCTATGGGCGCAATCCTGAGTAACTACGGGGAGTCCTTGCTCCGGTGTAAGAACAATTTGCTCTGGATTGCAATATGAATTCCCCATATGTTTTCACTAGGTGGTGCAGTAACTACGGGTGCACGTAAAGTCTCTTATGTGCTCCCGTAGTTACTCTGGATTGTAGAGCTTGTCTTGCTGAGTGTTAGATGCATTTCATCTTGATCTCCTGAGAATATTTTAGGAATGTGGTTTCATGAAATCTATAGCCTTTTCTTTAATTTTGCCAAGCAGATCACATTTGGGATATGAGCCTACAGATTTACTGTGCTGAAGCACTTTATTAAATCTGATATACATCCATTCCAGCACATGTAGAACTTTCCAACCTATGATTCCATGATTCAACTTCAGTCCACTTTCCCCATATAATACAACTTCTATATAATACTTCTTTCTTGGTGAAAGAAGGAAGCATAGCAAGAAGAAGGCAGCAAAGGTACCCATATGCTACATTCTGTGAGTCAATTACTAAACCCCATGGTGAAGAATCCGTGATAACTACCGTACTTTCTACTAAAAAGGTACATTCAGAAGGTCTGGTCTAGAGGGTTGCCCAAAGAATATCTGAAGGTCACGGGCCCCAAAACACCAGAAGCTGTATGATATCATAAGAACATAGGAAGAGCCTCCACAGGATCAGGCCAAAGGCCCATCTAGGCCAGCTTCCTATATCACACAGCAGCCCACCAGATGCCTCAGGGAGCACATATGACACCTGCATCCAGGTGCCCTCCCCTGCATCAGGCATTTTGAGGTTGCCACATCTACATCTATGTATGCACATGGACACAATCACACATACACACCCATCATGAGGAGAGACCTTGATTCTGGGCTGTGTGTGTGTGTTCAGAAAGCCAACCACAGCGGAGACTCCCACAAGACAAAAAACAGGCCAGAGAAGAAGAGATCACATGTTTAAAGAAACCATCTCAGAATGTAGAAAGTTCTTGAAATATAGAACCTTCTTGACTGTAAAACCCCCTTGAAGGTTAGAAAGCCTGCCCATGTAAATTGCCTTGGATTAAAGTCATGGGAGAAATAAAATGACCAGTTTATTTTATTTGCCATATGTCCCAAAAAAATTGGATTGTCCCAGGTTTCAGGGTTTGCATTCACATACTGGCAACATTGACAGGGGTTTTGTGGAAGAGAATTATGGCAACCCTAGATTCAGGGTAGATTTAAACTGTGCTCCTGCGATTCCTCAAAAAATTCCAAGTTGGTAATGGAAAACGAGTTACCTAAAGGCAATTTGCTTGCCATTACTAACGATTCCCTCTAATGTAGTGTTTTGAAATCTTAAGGAGAGATTTATTATCTCCTTAAGTCTTTGCAGAGTAGAAGCTGGGGCAGTGATTCTTATGCTCACGCCCCTGCAGGAGAAGGGGAGGGTTATTTTCTGCCTCCCTAGTAGTGCTGCCAGATTGTGCCAGGTATGGGGAACCGTGGGGAGCCTTGCAGATTGCTGGCAGAGCTCCTCATGGCTGGAAATAAGTAAAAGTGTTCAGATGTGATTGAAGCCTTCCACTTGACGATCATGCTGCTGGTTTCCCCCTTCCCTCTGCCCCTTTAAAGGGCGGGGGAGTGGGAGAACTTTAGCTTTACAGTTTGCTCTAATGCACAGCCATGAGAGTCTTGGTATCCCACAAAAACTGAGAATCTTCTTCAGATCCCAAAGCTTGGCAGCTAAACTGTTTTGGAAAGGGTCTCTTGAGTGAAGAAAGTTTAAAAGCCACTGCTTTCAGAAACAAGGAGAATAGAAGATGGTTCTGTTCCCCACCTCACCCCCAGTCAAGTTACCAGTGCTGGAAAATTGGTTAGGACTGCACCTTCACACACATACATCTTTTTGTCATGCAGTGCTATATAAGAGGCTACATCAGGTGTCTCAGAAAAGGAGGTGCCTACCTTGAACTTACTGGGGACATTTAGCTTTGGTGATGGGACACCGATTATAAAGTCAATCAACACCATAGTGATAATGGTAATGAAAATAGCAAAATCACTTATCATGGAACGTACCTAGTGAAAAAAAGAGGAGAAAGAGCTCATTAAGGTGCAGGCTGGTTTTCAGAGCACTTAGCAAGTGCAGGTTATCATGGTGGTAAACGATACAGATGGATAGGACAGGGTTTGAAAACTACAGCGGGCCAGAAAGCCATCAACCCATTCCAGCACAAGCTTATGTGGGATTATTTGCACATCAGCCCATTTAAAAATCAATCCACATCATTCAATCCATAATACATTCCTAGGAAAGGATCAAATAAATGGGAAATTCCTTCGAGAACTTTGAGAATAAATTAGGGTTCCTTCGAGAGCATTTTCTGAGCTCCACTTTAACTGGATCAGGACAATTCTGGTGGTCTTAAATTCCACGGTGCCGAAACTGAACAGGAGCCAACACACATTTGCTCACTTGAAAGTAAACGTGGCTGTGTGGTTCAGTTTTGCTTTCCATAGAGTTCAACACATTTGATTGCTTGGAAGAAGGACATCCTCCTCCTTTCTGGGGTGACTTGTAGAGGCTGTGTTCATTGGATCAGGACCATTCTAGTGGGACTGAATTCCTCTCAACCTACCCATTCCAAAGATCTGCACTTGTGTCTACTCACAAGTAAAGGCACAAAATGGTTCAGTATCACTTTTTATAGGCCTTCATGCAATTTTTTTTTGTTTTTTGGCCGTAACATTTGATATAAATTTTGTACTGAATTCTGCTGGACAATACGCATCCAATGGTGTATAACATGATGAGGTTACTCCAAACCCCCATGATAATAATTGACACCCTCCAGTGTGTCATCTCCCCAAGGATGGAATCTGGGGTGAACCACCCTGTCCGCTCCCACTAGCTATACCACTGGCTACTACTGCATACTTACTTTTGTTGGGAAATATCTACTGCTTTTAAATTGTTTCAACGTGGACGACATAATAAAAGTGGCAAAGAACAAGATGAAAGACCAGAAAAGAACATTGGGAATAAAAGGGCCTTTGCGTCCACAGGTAGGTCCTTCATATTCTCCATGCATCTTGTAACATTCCTGAATGAAAATAAAATATAGTGTCTGAAAGATGCAACAAGTGCTGGGACTTCATTGATGGGACAACTACATGGTTGAACTGTTGCAAACATTTGAATAAGTTAGAGCCTAAGACATTATAGAAGAATGAATAAAAAGAATTTGAATCAAAATTCCTATTCAGGCTAAATTAGGTACACTCTTTCCTGACAGCATATGCCTGGGAAGAATTATTCTGGTACAATCCAAAGGCCACAGTCACAGGCGTTGAAAGCATATACAGTATGTACAGGTCCAACCTTGTTATACACTGATTTTTTTATACACAGATTTGACTCAACACAAATAGCCACTGCAAATCACAGTTTTAAAACTGCTTTTCTATTGTTGTAAGAGAGGTAGTCAAGCAAGCAATCATTCCATTTTTCAGTCCCAGAATCAAAACCCTGCAGATATTGAGGTACTACCTTATTCAGTTGGGTGCAACAGAGGAGCAAAAAACCTGGAAGTGCAAATTTAAACCTATTTTTCCATTGTTTTCTTTATACACTTTATACACTTATTTTTTTATTTTTGGGAAGTTCCAGAATGGAACCCTAGTGGATAATGAGGGACACCTGTATAGGAAATGTATTTGTTTTTCTTATTTGTTTATTATATACTTATCCCACTCTTACACCAAGAAATTTTTGATGGATACAGTCCTGTTCCCATTCACATCTCTCCTTACAACAGTGGACTTAGACATGTGCCCAGAATATTCAGTAATCTGTACTCAGAGTAGTCTGGCCCAGAATAACCCATTGAGACGGCAGTCCTAACTATCTCCTTAAGGACCAGTCCAGCTCCTGAACTGATGACTGATTTTTGACTGAAGTCCTTCCAGACAAACCAAGTCTAAACAATACCCATGGCAATTTAATAAATCCAGATTTCCCTCCTGTAATCTAGCAGGCCTACAAAGTTAAAGCCAATGATTATGTAGACCAATGCAGAGCTCGAAATTTTGTCCCAAAAGTGACGTCAGAGCCAGAAATGATGTCATGGATTTTTTAAAGGTTAAAATGGTGGGAAAGGGGACCTGCCTCCTCCTCAGGAACTGATCACTCACTTGCTCTGCAGCTCCCTGCCCCCCAACAGCCAGTAGCATAGCTAAGGCATCTATCTGCTACTTGGGGTCAAAGAAGATTTTGTTGCCTCCCTCAATAACAAAATCCAATCCAATCCAATTAATCAATCAATAAATGAAACAAAATGAAAAGTATGCCCCTAATCAGTTAAGCTGGGGTGAAGAAGGACATTTTATTCTCTCTTGCTAAATATAAGAGTTGTACCACTTGGAAAAAGTGCCTCTTTATCCAGTTAATAGCAGTAACTATATGATGATACATGGAATTAAGAGCTAACTTTTATTAACACCTTATTGACTTCATGTTGTGTCATGGGCAAAATCCAGAGCAGTTACAGGTCCACGCAGTTACGTCACCCTCTAGTGTTATCTGATGAAAAGTCACCTTAACTGCTCTGCATCAAAGGGCTTAATTTGACTTTAGGATATGGGCCATATTAACATTACATTGCACTGGCTCTCAGAACAATCGGTCTGGTTTGTTTTAAGTTTTGAGGTGCTTTTTTAACACCTTTGTTTTAAGTTTTGAGGTGTTTTGTTCTAAAAGTGGCAGGGGGGATTTCATTTTGGGGATAGGATCCTGAAGCAAGTCACTGCCACCAGGATCCATTCCCTCCCATAGCCTGAAATGAACTTGTCCTCATCCCACCTCCAAACCCCCCTTGCTCTCCCCCTCCCCACTCGTAACATAGCCCTGCTGCCAAATTAGAAGGGGTCAGTGCAGCCGGGCTCCATAGTGGCAGGGCTGTGGAGAGACAGCTTCAAATGGCCCAACAGTGGCATGATCTTTTTGGGCCCTTTATGATAATGAGACATTCATTTGCTCATAAAAGGCCCATAGAACTGGGACAACAATCTCATTTCCAAAAAGTAAGGTGCAAATTAGAAAGACTCACAGACACGGTGAGATTAGCCCATGCAACAGCCGATGGTTTGATGTTATTGCTGTTCCAGTAATTTAGAGTGGTAGCGTTGGGACGGCTGGGTCGTGAACATCTGCAGCTGATGTGCATGGGGAAAGATTAATATGCATTATGACTTAGAGCATATCTTTGTTTATTACCCAAGCAAAACAGCATATATGTTTATATCAATTTTGGATGGGGGTGAGAACACACACATCCTATTACTACGTTTGTAGAAAGCATCCTGTTCAGGGTGACCGTATGTCCTCTATTTCTAGGATATGCCCTCTTTTTTAGCACTGCGTCATGGAAAAAAAATCTTCCATTTCCTCTTTTCTTTGTGTGCAAACAGCATGGAGCCTTCTTGTAATTCATAAAATATATGTAATAATTATTTATATATTTATTTACAATACGTATACCCACACCTTCTTACAGACACAAGGCAGCTTAAATTATATGTAATAGTTTTAAATTTAATAATAAGATAGTGTTTAAATTAACCACAGGGAAGCAAATGCATGAATGTCTTTAGTTTTTATTTTATGTCCTACATTTTGAGGGGGCCTTGTATTCTTTTGTGATTATGACATATGGTCACCCTAACACTGTTTCTAGAACTTACTTAGAACTTAATACATCCATACAAATGTTTCAGATCAAAGTGAAAGAGTTTTTAAAAAATAACAATAATAGTAACTTCAAAGAGCTGGATAGAGATTATAGATTGTGCTACATAAATTCATTCCACTTTTGCCTCTGGTCAAATAGGTTTTGCAACTTTTAGTATTGTTTGAGGCAGCAAAACCTTATGGTCTGGAGACTAGACAAAAAGAAACCATTCCATGGGATATAAAAGGGTTTTCAAAGTCCTTTATCTGATAAAATAAAAAGTAATTGACTTCAAGTTAAGTGCATAACCTTTCAAACCACTGTACAATGTCATACTTTTTCTGAATTATGTGACTGCAGTTCACTTAATTTGAAATTTTGTAACCGCATTTTTGGGCCATGGTAAATAAAATGGAGAGATAATTCCTCCTATGTCATTCCTGTCTCATCTTGTTTTTCAGGGCATTGTTGAAGGGAAGGCAATCCATTTGTTTGCCAGCTCAACCAAAATTCTCACAGTGAATTTAAACACAATAAAATAAATCAATAAAGGGTGTTTTTTTAAAAGCAATGTAGATAACTCACTAATACAAGCTCAGATGGTCCAGATCAGCATGCCTAAATATCGGGTAGGTTTTCCACAGCTGAACCAGGTTCTCAAGAGACTCATAGATGAAAATCATACAGATCAAGGAAGCAAAAGATTCTTCTGTGAAGCGGGTGATATAGCAGACAAGAGAACTGGCATCAGTTGCCACAAGCAAGATGCACATGAAAGATGTCCAAAGACCAATGGAGGTTCGTAGGGGAAGATAAGAAAGCTTATTTTGTCTGAAAAAATAGACAATAATAATAATGAAAAATGAAGGGGAAAATGAATAAACAAATGTAGAGCAAATGTAAAAGTTCTTATCATATAATCATATACATTTTACAAATGTAAAAGTTCTTATCATATAATTCTTAAGGTTAAAAAAGCCAGAGTCATCATGTTCCACCAGACGGCCATAAACTTCCCCCAAAGATCTAACAAACATGCAATCAAGAAGCACCTTAAACCAGTGGTACATAAACTAGGGGGCTGCAACTCCCCAGTCCATGTAAAGGACCCTTGCTCCCTTTAAGGAGAGCAGGAATGGGGGAAAGAACAGTGTGATCCTAGAACTGTGCACCTGCAGGGGAATGATGAAGCTATTTTTAAACTTCCCAGGGTCCTACCATGGTCAGGGGGGTCTGGAGAGACCTGGAAACCCTGCAAACCATTTGCAAGTTTCCCTGTGGCTTGGAAACAATGAAGGATTCTCTGGTAGTGCAAGTGTTTAAGACACTGTGCCTGTTAACCAGCAGGCCAGGGTTGAAGACCTGGGTCCCCACAAGATGAGGATTTCCTGCTACAGATGATCCACTGGGTCCCTTCCAACTCTATGATTCTAATATTCCAGCTGCAACAAGGAATGTACACTCTTCCAGGAAACCCTGGAAGTTTATGCCAGGCTCCCCAGGGCTTCCCAGATACGCCTGACCCTAGCAGGACCTCTGAAAAGGCTACAAATACCCCCCCATTCTCCCACAGTGGAGTGATCCTGGGGACTGCATTATTGTAAAAGCTCCTCACCTGCAAAGATTTCAGGAGAGTGTACAGTTCTCTCCAAGTTTGAGAACCACTGTCCTTAAACTGCATTCCAAATGCTTGGGATCAGAGTAGCCGTTCTATGTGAATTATAGTCCAATCCCATCCTGCTCTGGAACAAGTGGGCCATTTGGCCTGCTCAGTTATGCAGTACTGGCTTGGAAGTGGCTGCCATGCAATTCATCCCAAGTAAAGCCCAAGTAAAGCCCCAGCCACTTTAGTAAGAATCCTGGATCTGTGTCAGCTAAATCACTAGCACAGATCCAAGCAGTCCAATGTAGCAGCAGGCTGCTCGGGAAGAAGGTTAGGATTCGGCCTAAGTGCCAGAGGCTGGTCCGAGTCCCCTCCTGGACTGTGGTAGTATTCAAAGGACTATGGGGACTATGGTCTTGAGGACTATGGAAGGCATAGGCTGAGCGAGAGTCTAATAGCACAGTCCAAACTCTCTCCTCCAGGCTAGTGTAAGTTTCTTATACCAGTCTTAGAGAGTCATGAAAGTGCACTGGCATGGGAACTGGGGAAAGCATTAGTTGCACTGGGCAATTTGGGCCAGTGCAGGGGACTGGTGGGAGCAAGGAATGGGTAGGAAAGAGGGAGACATTTCAAGTGGGGAAGGGCAGGGGTATTCCCAGGGAAGGGAGGTGGGAAGTGAGAGGCAGGGATGAGACTCACCACTACTGCTGGGTCAAACCCTGTTCCCCATGCACCATTGAGCAGCCAAAGGCTGCTTTGGTCTGCTTAGAGTTTGCCACTGAAATCAGTGAAATCATGCAATATTCCAGCCTAGTGAGAGCAAACATTCCAGGAAAGAGGGCAGCGGTTAGAATTTAGGTTAATTTTTCTTGTTTTCTTCACTTTACTGTCTGTGCGAATTCACACATGTGTGTTCACATGTGCCTGGATTCATGTGCACATGCATGTGTCAGTGCCACTTAGAGTGTACACAACCTTACCTGCAGAAACTGAACAAAATTCTCTCAAACGCCAATACTGGCCCAGTACTTCCCAGGATGGTGAGAGGCTGGCCTGCACAGAGGGTGAACACCATCCCGGTCATTGAGGCACCAAACAAGGATTCTATTGCACTCTGCAGGTTTAAACACAGACAGAAGAACAGGCTAAATAGTAGGCAAGGAGTAAAGTCCATACAACAGCATCCTCTATCCTTACTGTGATAACAACTAAGGCTGCAATCCTAAAGACTTTTACCTGGGCGTAAGACCCTAATGACATTTGCCTGGGAACAAAGGGGCTTACTTTTCAGTAGCCATGGTTAGGATTGTGCTCCAAGTGGATTCAGGAATCTTAGTAGGGTCACTGCATGTAAACTATTTGAGGCCACTTTAAACTGCTCTTTGTAGCTGTCATTAAAACATGAATCAACTGATTTTTTTCTAATCCACTAAAGAACTTCTCTTAAATGGAAGGGAGGAATAGTTTGAGTTTTGCAAATGTCAGTTAAAAATTCCCTTTGATATCTCCATGAAAGGCTTGCCATGAGGAGATTACTACTACTTTAAAGTCCCCAACTTTAAAAAAATTTATATATTCCTTTTCAGCAAAAACCGTTCACAGAGCACCTTACCTACCCAAATAAATGTTTAGAAATAGAGAACAATTTCTAGAGGCACCTACATAAAAACTATTTTTGCACGTAAGAGTAGATCTTGGTCTTCATGTTTCTCAAATGGCCTTTTAATCTGGTAAATTAATACTGCATAACTACCACCTGATGTTCCGTGTTCACAATATTACCTTCAAACTGCAGTTATAAGCCAAGTTGAGCAAATCCATGTCTTTTTCCAATCATTGTGACTATAAAAGGATGGTTAAAGTGTGGTCAGGAGTAATCACATGTTGTTTTTAAAAGTGAATATGGAAAGGGCATCTCAATTAAGAAATGAATAGCAGATCGTCCACATTACCCAGGTGGTGTCAAATGTAATAACTCAAAAGATAGGATGCTGGTCACACCAGTTTAGCAACTGGTGTGGGGCTGTGAACTGAAGATATTGGATCTATTAATCCCAAATAGTACATCATGTTTCTCAAGTGGAGACAAGAGGCAGAGAAGTTAAATGACCCTAATCTGCCTCTGTTTTATCCATACATGTCTGAGAATTATTCACAATACACGAAAAGAGGGGGGAAACATTCTTACTAAATGTCCTTCTGTTGCTTGTCCAAGCATCCCCCCAAAGGTGATTATAGGAGACATGCAGGCACAGTACAGGAAGAGGAAGGAAGCTACACACTGCAAACTTAAAGCATCTTTAAAGTCACTCAGGTACCAAGGAGCTTTCCGTTTCACATCCAGGATCAAGCCACCAAACACCCTGCAACAAAAAGACAGGGGGATGATCACTTATAAGTAGGCTGCTTTAAAAATATCTGTATCTGCCTTAAAATATCTGAGTGGGAGGCAGGGCTGGGATCCGACACTTAGGTCAGAGCCAAATCCTGTTTCCTGGGCAGCTGCTCAGGCCACCTCTACATAAATTTCAGATTGCTGCATCTGAGCCCAACCTGTGATAATACAGTAGGAGTCCCAAAACATGCACTGTATACAGCACAGGTGTTTCAATGCAGTTAGGACTGCACTGTGAGGCACACAGAACTCACCTTCCCGTTCGCTGGAGCTCTGGCCCACTGTGATCTTCTGGTTCAACATGACAAGTCCCATTAGGGACTCCTGGGGTTCCTGGCATTTTTCGCTTATCCTGATAAAATTAAAAACAATGAAAACATCATTAGTTGTGTTTGCTCATATCCAACAATCATTCATTCATCAGTGACTACAAATAAGTGGAGTAAGATGCACATGTGGGATCAGAGCCATAGGGACCTGTATGGAGCAAGTAAAGCAAGAAGTTATGTGGAGAAGGAGAGGGAAAAAGAGAGAGAAGTACTGATTCAACATGGATTAGGATGATGAAATATGGACTGAGCTGACCAGTCATTCATCTTATGGTGGCAGGGTGCATTCATCTTACAATTCAACTTATGGTGGCAGGGTGCATTTATGTTTAGCTGTCTTCTGGCCATGCAGTGAAGCTGTCACATTACTGCTTGGATCCTTATTAAAACAGTAATAACAGAAATAACAACTGCTGCTATCAATATGATAGTCATTAAGGTGGATGAGATATGTGTGAAGGGAAGGCATGTATACAGCAAGGAAGTCATGGGAGTAGTACAGTACATCTCTGTGTGCTCTGTGCAGACACACTGCATCCCTCTGAATCCCTCAGGAGAGGATCAGGACACACAGACAGGGTTTGCCCTCATCATAATCATGTCCCCAAGTACAAAATAGGAATGTGCAGCAGTTATTCAGGATAAAGCATCAATCAGAGTGACCAGATGCCAAACCCAAAATTCCTGAACCCCAAGGCCAAAATTCCTAATCCCAGGCCAAAATTCCTACCCGTTGAAAAAACTGCCAGAAAATGTAATTTTTTTGTTTATTTTTCTGTTTTTTGACCATAACTTTTGATAGGAAGGAGATATCTCAAAACTGATTTTTGCATTGGATTCTGCTCTTCAATACAAATCCAACGATATATGGCATAATGGGGTACTGTGCACTATCACGAAGTTTCAAAATGAAGCCAAAATGTAGGACAATGAAGCCAAAATGTAGGACACCCCTACAAAATGTAGGACACTCCTACAAAATGTACGAGGCTAAAAATCTGGACAAATCTGGGTTTTCCCGGTCATCTGGTCACCCTGGTGACTCAATGCTAGGTTGCTGGAATTGCCTTGCACAGGGATCCGTGGCACCTCCTGAAGGCACTATGAATGCTAATCAACCTTCAGGGGTCTGTTGATACAGGGGTTGTCACATCTAAGCACTCAGTCAGTGTCCAACTAGTCTCTTCGATGGTGCTAATCGAGGATGACTGTGTTGGACACTGACTGAAGGCTCAGACAGATCAAAGGGTCCACCTGGCAGGACCAATCCCTAAACTTTCAATGTTGATAGTAAGTCCCAAGTCCCATCAGTGAGTGCCACAGAGGTGGCGATGCAGAACCTTGCCCCAGAAACTCCAGCAGCTTGGCTGTGAAATAGAGCGTGTGTTCAGGAACACCAGTAAGGTTGAGTGGGAAACCTGTAACATACTTCTAGTAACTCCAGAAGTTGAAAAGCGAGCCTATTTGATTGCCCAAGTCTCTCTATACTTGACATTAGTGTAGCATTATGAAAAATTGCCCCCAAGTCTCTATTCTTGCTACAAGTGTAGCATGATGGAAAATTGTAATGTTGCCATACAATGTTGGGAACTGGAGATATCACTTAGCTGATGAGTGCAACATTTTACAGAGTAAGCAAAATTACAAGTGTCCTTTGACCATGAAACTTACAATCTAAATTTTGGTGGATGGTTAGACAAGAAGAAGACAAAGCAGAAGAAATAAAGAAAAGTTATGTCAGATCCTAGCCTTGTTTCCTAGTCTTTGGATGTTTCCATCTATTTAGACTTAGAGCACAATCCTAACCATGTCATTGTGTTCAGTGGGTCTTACTCCCAGGAAAGTGTCTTTAGGATTGGAGCCTTAGGCCACCTCTAGAGGAGGAGCCTCAAGAGGTGGCCTAAGTCTGAACAGACCTATTGGGGCTACTATTGCCCTACTGTGGGGAAGGGGATAAGCCTCCCCTTTCCTGTGGCAGCACAGCAGCTGTTCCAAAACTTGTGCTGAACACAACACAGGTTAGGATTGCACTGTTGGTGGATAACAAGATACAAAGCTGCATCCTGCCAAAATGGGTGAACAGGCTCTCTGTGGAACATATATGTGAGCAAATGGGTGGAAAGTGTTGTTGCAGATTCATGCTGCTGGACACCTAATATAGAGAAGACCATCTCATTGCTCTTCCAAAACTCCAGCCACTCTGTTCCTTTGTACTGGAGAAGAAAACAAAGATTACCTGGGAAGGGAGATTTTTTGGTGGTTCAATTCTAATCGATGGATCCCATTCTCCAGGTGGCAAAATTGTCCCCTGATCTAGAAATTCATCAATCCCAGCTAAAAGGTCATTCCGGTCCTTAGCTTTGTAAGCAACATCGTGAAAAATCTATATATAAGAGAGCAGGGGAAAAAAATCAATTTGTTACATCAACTCTGAAATAACTAAAACAATTTGGAATTTGCAGAATACCCAGTCATACTGATTGATACCATAGGCAACCATTGGCTTACTTTTCCTGAAATTATGAATTAGGTAAAGGAAACATTTAGGTTGCCTTCTTGTTGAAAGCTAAATACAGGCTTTCCCTGTATCTGCAGGGGGTTTGTTCTGGAGCCACCCACCCAGCGGTTAGTTGAAACTGCAGATTCTGGCAAATGCCACCCCTTGCCTCCAGAGGCTGCACACATCAATCCATGGCCTCTGTTCGACTCAGTCTGAACTCTGCAATAAAAATAATGCAACGTTCAGTTTCTACAACAAAACCTTATAAGGCATTAGGAGACCCAGGGAAGTCCTCCAAGGCTTTGAGGCTTCTCCAGGCCTCCCAGTGCTATAAAGTAGAGGTCTCCAAGCCCTCAGCAAGCTTCAATGTGGCCATCAGCAAGATTTCTCTATCCAGCCATTGGGCAAGCCTTAAATCCACTCTAATAATTCTTATATGTAAATTTATGTAAATGTATACAAATTTGAAATGTAAATTAGTATTCTGGCCCCCCGACACAGTGTCAAAGAGATGATGTGGCCCTCCTGCCAAATTCTTGGGAGGCCCCTGCTATAAAGCTTTGAAAATAACTTTAAGTTTCTCAATGAAACAAGAAATTGCATTATTTCTACTTCAGAGTTTACTCTAAGCCCAGCAAAAGACGCACCTAATTGGTAACTGATGACATTAAAGAAGAATAATGCCACATTGCTTTTGTGGCTTCATGCACCCACTGTTGCATGAACTTTGCCAAAGGCACATGGCAGGATCGTAATCTTAAGTGATGTTGCTACAAAAGTACCCTGCTACAACCTTAAGAAAAATTGGGCGTAGGTACCACCTTTAGAGAAAAAATACAAGAGTTTGAGTATTTTGTGCTATATTTCAATGTACCTCATCTGTCATCAGGGTACCCACGGATCTTCCAATCTCATGATACTGTTGTAATTTTCCTAATGGACCCAGCAAAATAAACAAGAACCTGCAGTAAAAAAGAGAGAATAAAACAGAATAAAACAATTTTACAGATATTTTTAAGGAATATGGATGAGCATAGAAAGCTGCTTTAGATCATTGGCCCATTAGCTCAGTGCCATTTACTCTGCTCCCCAGAGACTCAACCAGAGATCTTTCTCAGGACCTGGTACCCAATCCTTTTAAGACATCCATGACTGAACACAAATACAAACAATGTCTACCACTAACAAAGCCACAAACCTTCCTACAATGGATGGTGTTGTATACCTATTTCATTTTAACTACTACAACATTTTTGTTAATGGAAGATGGAATTTGATCTCCCACTCCCGTGCCTTCCACCTAGGAATCCTTTAAACCAGGGATATTCAAACCCTGGCCCTGGGGCCAAATATGGCCCTCTGCAAGCCTCAGCAAGTTCTCAATGTAGCCCTCAGCAAGACCCCTCTACCCAGCCTGAGGGCAAGCCTTGTAATGGGCAAAATCCATAGCAGTTACAGGTCCACGCAGTTACGTCACCCTCTAGCGTTATCTTATGGAAAGTCATCTTAACTGCTCTGGAGCAAGGGGCTTAATTTCACTTTCGGACATAGGCCAATGTCTCTAATACAATCTTATACATTAATTTATGTAAATTTGAAATGTAAATCATTTTCCTGGCCCCCAACACATGTCAGAGGGATGATGTAGCCCTACTGCCAAAAAGTGTGGACACCCTTGCTTTAAACGATAACAGGTATAACCCCTTGTGTTGATCAGGGAGAGGACAGCCTCAATGCCTCCTTCCTTTCCAAGATGAGAATCAGTAAACTGCTGCAAACACAAGGACAAAAGTCAGGCAGAGAGAGACTTTCTTCAGAAATGTCCGTTTCATGGATAATTCCTCCAAGACCTATTTTATAGCATTTAATCAAAGGCTTTGGAGGAGTGGGGCATCACACTGACTAAATTCAACCAACAAGAGGCAGATAGTTTATTAAAAACAATTATTAAAATAAGGGAGGTGGATGAGAACTTGACCACACACAGAAGTGTTCTTTGATGGGGGCAAAGTAGAACACATAAAATCTCCCTTGGGCATAATCTAGTTTTGATTATTTCATTAGTTTATCTCACTATTCATATCTGTGCCAACTGTTTGCTTGGCAATAATCTGCATGGTTGTGGGGGGATATTGAGGCATAGGATACCAGTGAGACTGTTGCTGACATCCCACTCCAGATTGTCCTCAGCATACCCGTAGCAGGTCCTGATCACCACCTGATCCCTCCACAACTAGCTCTCCCATCTCCCTGCCCCTGCAAACATTTTCCGCACAACCACACAATTATTCTTTCCTAGCTGTTAACCAAAAAAAATTATTGAAAACAGTTCTCTAAGAACCATCATAGCCCAAATGTCACAATGCACAGTTGGGAGCATCATACTCATAGATACAAGCTCTCATCAGGGAGATGATGAGCTCAGGGAATTTTTTTTTTTTTTGTGAACCCATGATGTATTATTGCCATCAGACCAACTCATACCTGGTAGGGATTGGAATTTCAGTAATGCCTGGGAGAAAAACAGCTGTTGATAAGCGCACAAAAGCAACCACGGGCCGAGTAAGAAAATCCATCTCTCCTATAAGAACATTCGCAGCTTCAGCTCCAACGGGGATCTTCTTCATAAAATGGAGCTCTGCCTAATTCCAAAGCACAGGACATCATTTTGAGGTCTATACTGAAACATTCCCATATCACAAATCTTCATTTCAATGAAATACAGCCCCCTTTTCACAGGTTTGAAGGTGGACATTTTTTGCCAGTTTAATTAATTTATTTATTATTTTGCAGGGAGACTGCACAGAGAAATGCTTCCCAACATACTTTTGGTGGCATCCACACATATACACTATACCTGACATTCAGACAGCAGCAACTATACTTGGCCCTGACATCTTGGCAGCCTCTATCAACAACATTCAAGTTATTTTTCATTTGCAGTAGTCATAGAGTTGCAGAATCATTTGCAGAATCATAGAGTTGGAAGGGACCCAGTGGATCATCTAGTCCAACCCCTTGCCTGTAGCAGGAAATCCTCGTCTTGTAGGGACCCGAGTCTCGAACCCTGGCCTGCTGGTTAACAGGCACAGTGTGTTAACAAATGTGGAATTCCCTTCCTCTCAAAACTGAAACTGCCCCCCTTCCTTGCCAGTGTTCCAGTAATGCCTGAAAACATTGCTGTTCAATACCCTATTTGATTTCCTGTGATTTATCCTGTTTATTATACTGCTGTTTATTGTTCATGTGTTTATCTCCTTCCTCCAAGGAGCTTAGAGTTCATGTACTTTGTCTTTCCCTCCCTTGACTTTGTCATGTATTTTGTCTTTCTTTCCTTTCATTCTCACAACAATCCTACGAAGTAGGTCGGGCTAAGAGATTGTAACTGGCCCGTGGTGAACAAGGAAGCGTCATGGCTGAAATTTGAGCATAGATCTTCCTCATCTAAAACCTGAACCTCCACCATCATCCTTGCTCTCTTCTTTATTTTTATTCATGGCTGTTTAAAATTTTTACTTTTACAGCACAATCCTAACCATGTCTACTGAAAACCATGCCTAATCACGTCTACTGTTCAATGAGTCTTACTCCCAGGAAGGATTACAGTCTTAATGTTTCATTGATTGATAGCTGGCTTGGACACCTCTTTTGGAGGGAAATGGTGGGATCAAAATATTTTAAATAAGTTAATAAACTTGCACAATATTCCTTCTCACTAGTAGCACCATCACCACATAGACAATGAGATTTTGCAATGTACTGGTAATTCGCATCACAGAGGGTAAACCAAGCTAGTCTAGAATGACAGTAATGCTTGCACAGAATTAGCTTTGTGTGGTCTCAGAGACATTGGCTGAAATCCTAAACTGCAGCCCTAAGCAGTAAGTCTTATGCTGACCTGGGTGTATCACAAAAGTGGCATAACACACTTCTGTGCCACTCCTGGGGAAGGGTTAAGCCAGTGCACAGACATGCACTTTCCTCCCTATGTCACAATGGGAATGGGAAGACCAATGAGTTGTGCTGGCTTAATTTAAGATTGCACCGTCATATAACCAAATCTGATGTGACCATGCCACTGTTGTTATAATAAAGAAAAGCTATTCTTAAAATTAGAAATGGTGTCAAAGCTGTGGCCAACTGGTGCTATGGACAGCTGCAAATTAATGTTTAAAAAAACATACTTGGGAGATCTTATAGAACATGTTTCAGTCTTTCCAAAGCCCATTTTGCTAGAAAAAATTCAAAGGAATCATACTTATTTTCACTGAAATCAATTTACAATTGGTAACTTCCAGTTTTATTAATTCAAACTTTTACATCACAGATATTCATTTGAAAACCATGTTGTGCTCCCTGAATTTGTCATGGCAGGATAGGGAGAATCAAAAGTGTGGGGGACTAGTCCACCTACAAGGGCCCCAAATAACTTGTGAGGATTGCTAGGGTTGCAATGACGAGGGTTGCTGCCCTGCTCCATCAGCCAAGTGAAGTGGTAGAGGGCCTGATGCTCCCCCTTAGGCCTATGTCTCCAGTTATACCATGTCCTTAGTGAGAAGGCTCTCATGCTCTGCCTTCCATTCCCACTTCTGACCCCACTTCCCCCACCCCATGTAGTTTCTGGACAGAGCATCCCCATGTTATGAGTTAGTTATCTTTCTTGGGCTTGAATATCAGGGCTTTTTAAGAGACTTTTGAAGATAGAGTAGTAATGATGACAAAGATAGGATGAGAAGAATGGAGGAAATCTTTTGTGCAAAGTGGGATCACAGGAAAAATAAATAAACCCCAATGATGAAATAAAGGAATTCAGAAAATCTTTGCCTAACAGTTTGAATTTCGTCTTTGTGAAATTGAAGGCAGACAATTCTAGGTTTTGAATTGGATCACAGATCTGGTTTGAGGAAATAGTGCATGTGGTTTTTTTATATGTATTCTTATATGCTCTCATGATCTGAAGATCAAAAAAGTTGAATTAATTATCTGATTAACTGTTTTATTAATGTGATGACTTCACCTTGCTCAAGTCTGTTGGAGTAGTTTCATGGCTCAATCCATTTTTCCCCTCTGGGGTATGTGTTCCAGGAACCTGAAGACTTGTGGTGTTCACTCCTAAAAGAAAATGAAGAAAGAATAATACTTGAAAGAATACATTAATGCATTAATGCAGGAAGTACCAAGTGTGTGTCACAACAGCTTAAGGCAGTGGTACTCAAAGGTAGGAAGAGATTTGCAGGAGAGAAGCTAGGGCAGTGATGTGATCCATAGGATCATTCTCTGCAGAGGGATAGGAGGAGAGAGTTCTTGCAGATCGCTTTGCAGACATCCTCATGGCTTAAAAAATGGTTAGGTCTTGGCTATGAATTTGTCTAAATATTGTGCCAATTTTTCCACAGTGCTTTAGCTTTTTGGTAAAAGTATAATTAAAAATGAGCATGTAGTCTTAATTTTAAGTGATTTTTTCAACTGTAAATAATCCTGTAAATCCCATTGTGTTCAATGAGATTAAGGATGCAATCTTAAACACACTTTCCTGTGAGTGATACCCACTGAACACAATGGGGCTTACTTCTGAGTAGACATGGTGAGGATTGTGCAGTTAGAGCACAATCCTAACCAATTTAGGCCAGCAAAACTCACCCATCTCTCCGTTCCTGCAGTAACATGGAGAGGCCAGCACATCTGTACACAGGACTAATGCCTACCCAGGAGTGGCACAGAAGTGCTTTATGGCACTTTTGCAATACTCCCAGGCCAGCTCTGGACCTGTGCAAGGACTTTTCTTCTGCCCATTGTGCAGTCCCAGTATGTGCAAGTCCGTTATCTGAGTGCTGTTTAGTTTTTTAAAATCATATTAACATTCAATGTGTACTTTTATTACTTATTGTCACGATATACTATACTTTATTATGGAGTTTTGCAAGCTGCCTTGGGCATTTGCTTTGGCATGGGAAAGGCACGATCTAAATTTTCCAAATAAACAAACACAGTGTGTACTTTCATCCTTAAAAGAAGTCAAGTGTTGTTAGGGAGTGAATTTGAAAATGGTGGCACCACCAAAGCTGGTACGTGGCTTCCTGTAGATGCCCTTCTGTTTCCAACAGTTGCTGTTAAGAGATACACAGAGGATATTGAACATATTACAGATGTCTCACCTGTCTTTTCCATGGTATGATCTGACCTTTTCTGGCCTAAATCACCTTTCTGGCCTAAATCACTTGCTACAAAAGAGCGGACAATTGGGAAGCGGCTGCCTTTCTTCTTTTCATTCTGGTGATGGTGCTTTCTCTGGAGGACTTCCAATATTCTTTTTCGGATACTTTCATCAATGACATTGGGAAATAAATCTTGATCCAGTACCATATCTGAAAAAAAGAATCCTTGGGTCACTCAAATAACTACATGAATCAAACATGAAGCTTGCTAGAAGTTTCAGTATTGAATGGACAAGCTCTTTTTCAGCATATATCTCCCTTTCTTTGCCATTGATATTTGATCCTTGGGCCAATCCGTTAACAATCCAATCCAAACATCCTTTCCAAGCAATGCAACCATCAAGTCATGCACTAAATCTTATGATGGTGATGGGAGATGAAGAGATCTCCTTGGGGTGAGTTTCTGTTCACTTGCCCAAGGGAACATTTCCACTATGAAACCTTCCATTGTCTTTATGCTTAGGATTTTGCTGGTGTAGGATCACAACACGGAACCATGACAGAAAGGGAGAGGATATACCGGTAACTCAGACATATGCCACCAAACCTGCTCTATCTTTTCCACTTTCTACATTCCCCTCCTTCTCCTCACCGAGATACTCCTTGTCCCATGACCGTTCCTCCCAGCACTCACCTGCACCACCATCTTATTTCACAACAGTAGATACTGGCCTGTACATGCAACTGCAAGCATTTGCTTTGACTAATACCTCTGGAGTATATAACAATGCTGTATTTTGATTTCCAATTAAATTCATGCATTATGAGCAGGATTATAAAATTCATCATTACAACCAGCACCATCAGCAGAATCATACATTCTGCAGGTGGAGTATTTAGTTTGGACTGCATTATAAGTTCAGTGAACTGAACAGCTGTGTTGATCCACCCCCTATGCTGCCCGGGGCGAGGACTGCAAAATGCGTCCTTGCTAAGGAAAATGCCACCCTTGCTTCACATATCATGTCTATAGAATTTCTGATGGTGAAAGAAACTTCATGCTGCCTCTCTGGCCCTCAGAAGTCCTTCTAAGACCTTCTAAGTCCTTCAAACATATTCCTGAGGAAACAGAAATAATACAGTACATTCAGGCCTTCTTTCCGAGGGCCTGAAAATTATACTTCTGATCCCTTGAGTGATGTTTTAAGACCTTCTGGAGGCCTTAGACATGTGCACGGTGGTGGGCTTCAAGGGGTTCTCATAGGTTCTATAGGACCCATGGTAGTGAGCGCCTGGTTCTGAGAACCAGTTACTAATGGGAAATAGAACCTGTTGTTAATTTAGGTTATTAGGACATAGAACCTGTTGTTAATTTATTTGAAGCCCACCACTATATGTGCAGCTTCTCCAGCCCTCAGAATGTCTCTGGTCAAGGAGGCAAGAGGTGCAGGTAGGTCTAGGGGTGGCATGGCTGGAGGTATAACTTCCCTCAGTCTTTCAACCTGGGGTTACTTGCATCCATGGACTCCTCCAAGCATGCCACTGCTGAACAGTAACACAGCCAAAAAAATGCAGTGGTATCTTCCAGAAGGTTCCAGTTTCCTGGAGAAAGTGTAATTGCAATTCTCTTCAAGCCCATCTCAGTTGCTCATCTCCCTATTCTGCTTAGTTTTCTCTATCAACTAAGAAGTACAGCATACAAAAGTCAGGATGCAATCCTAACCAATTTAGGCCAGCATAACTCACCTGGCATAACTTCCTGTGTTGGTGTGGGGAGGCCATGTTTTGCCCCACTTCTGGGAGGTGAAGGTTAGGCCAATACATAGGCATGCACTGGTCTCCCCACATCACCACAGAAAGTTATGCAAGGTGAGTAATGCTGGCCTAAAAGGGTTAGGATAGCATCTGGGGAAGTCACTAAAATGCCGTAAGACATTTCTGTGCCACTGCTGGGGGAAGGTTAGGCCAGTGTACAGATATGCGCTTGCCTTGCTACATCACCACAGGAATTGGAAGACTAATGAGTTCTGCCAGCCTAAGTTAGGATTGCACCCTAAAACTAAATAACAATATTGTGATAAATGTCCTAACTTCTAGTTTAAGGGAGAAGGGGTTTTGTGTGCTTTGCTCTTAAGTAGCTATCCAGCTCCCTCTGCTAGTCATTGCTAGTTATTACATCCAATTAAGATACCTCTTTGTGCCCTTCCATCCTGGACATGGCTCTTTTCACCAAACTGTTTTTATCCTTTCTACATCTATTATTTTTCATTGTGTTTCCAATAAACTAGTTGTAATTTGATCCTTGTCTGCCTAATCCAATACAGGTGTCCCTCATTATCCACTAGCGTTCCATTCCAGAACCTCCTATAGAGAAAAATAATTTGTGGATAAAAAACAGTGGAAAAAATAGATTTTAAAACCCACTTCCAGATATCTTGCTCCTCCATTGCTCCTAATGGAATAAGGTCAGACCTCAACATTCTCAGGAAGTTGATTCTTGGACTCCCCCTTGATACCAAAAAGAGTGTTAAATAAAAGCAGATTAAAAAAATAAAAAATAAGGTTTTTGTTTTTTTCAAAAAAAACTGGGATTTTTAAGAAATGCCTTTTTAACCCTTCTTTGGAGATTTGAACATTCCTTATCTTCTTCTGTATCTATATATATAAAAGAGAAAAGTCACTGACTCACTCACTCACTCACTGACTCATCACCGCCCTGCCAAAACTGCTCGCCCTAGAAGCGTGAAATTTGGGGTGGGTGTTCCTTCCGTGACTGAGGGGTGCACTAAGAACCGGTTTTCGGAAATTCCAACCGGAAGGGGGTGAAAAGGGGTGCAACGTGTTTTCCTCCCTAAACTTTGCATTGAGAATTCTAGTTCTCAGCGACATTCCTCCCCAACTGCTGGTCCTGAAGCATGGAATTCTGGGAGTTCCTTCTGTCACCTGAACTCCCACCAAGAACCATCTGGAGAAATTAACCCTTCAGGGGCTGAAAAGGGGGCAACGTGTTTCTGCCCTATACTTAACATGGGACACTGAACAACATCAGCCATTTTGGTGCTCAGTGCCTGGTGAACTGGGGGATGTTTTCCGGAGGAAGAGGTTGCACTGGCGAGGATACTGCACATGGGGGGAAGTTGTGCGTGGGGGAAAGTTGCGCATGGGGGAAAGTTGTGCATCGGCGGATGTTGCGCATGGGGAAAGTTGCACTTGAAGGGATGATGCACATGGGGGAAGTTGCGCATGGGGGGATGATGCGCATGGGGAAAGTTGAGCATGGGGGATGATGTGCATGGGGGAAAGTTGCGCATGGGGGAAGTTGCGCATGGGGGATGATGCACATGGGGGAAGTTGCGCATGGGGGAAGTTGCGCATGGGGGGAAGTTGCGCATGGGGGAAGTTGCGCATGGGGGAAGTTGCGCATTGGCAGATGATGCGCATGGGGGAAAGTTGCGCTTGAGGGGAAGTTGCGCATGGGTGGAAGTTGCGCATGGGTGGAAGTTGCGCATGGGGATGATGTGCATGGGGGGAAGTTGTGCATGGGGGGAAGTTGCGCATCAGCGGATGATGAGCATTGGCGGATGATGCGCATGGGGGAAAGTTGCGCATGAGGGGATGATGTGCATGGGTGGAAGTTGCGCATGGGGGGATGATGCGTATGGGGGGATGATGCACACAGGGGGTAATGCGCATGGGGAAGTTGCACATGGGGAAATTTGAACATGGGGACATGATGCGCGTGGGGACATGATGCACATGGGGTCATGATGCGCGTGAGGGGGAAGTTGCGCATGGGGGAAACTTGCACATTGGGGTTGATGCATATGGGGGAAAGTTGCACATGGGGGAAAGTTGCGCATGGGGGAAAATTGCGCACTGGGGTTGATGCACATGGGAGAAAGTTGCACATGGGGGAAAGTTGCGCATTGGGGGAAGTTGTGCATGAGGGGACGTTGCACATGGGGGGATGATGCGCATGGAGGGACAATGTGCATGGGGGATGATGTGCATGGGGAAGTGGCACATGGGGTGTTTCTGCGCCATGGGGGGATGGCATAGGGAGAAACGTTACACCCGCAACGCAGGTACGCTTTTCGCTAGTATATATATATAAAAGAGAAAAGTCACTCACTTTTCTGACTCACTCGCTCACTAACACTCACTGACTCACTGACTCACTGTCTCATCACCGCCCTGCCAAAACCGGTGGGCCTAGAAGCGTGACATTTGGGGTGGGTGTTCCTTCCGTGATGGAGGGGTGCACTAAGAACCAGTTTTCGGAAATTCCAACCGGAAGGGGGTGAAAAGGGGCGCAACGCATTTTCCTCCCTATACTTTGCATTGGAGAATTGCTGACTCATCAACATTCCGCCCCAACTACTGGGCCTGAAGCATGGAATTCTGGGAGGGATCCTTCTGTCACCTGAACACCCACCAAGAACCATGTGGAGAAATTTAACTGTTGAGGGGCTGAAAAGGATTCAACATGTTTGTGTCCTATACTTACTTTACATGGAAGACTGACCAATATACAGCCAATTTGGTTCTCGGACCCTGGTGCACTGGGGGATGTTGTTCAGAGGAAGAGGTTGCACTGGCGAGGATGCTGCACATGGGGGAAAGTTGTGCATGGGGGAAAGTTGCGCATGGGGTAGTAGCACATGGGGTAGTAGCACATGGGGGGATGATGAGCATGGGGGAAGTTGCACACGGGATCTGATGTGCATGGGGGGATCTGATGCACCTGGGGGGATGCTGCGCCTGGGGGACATTGCGCATGGGGGAAGTTGCGCACAGGGAAAGTTGAGCATGGGGAAAGTTGAGCATGGGGAAAGTTGCACATTGGGGGATGATGCACATGGGGAAAGTTGCGCATGGGGAAAAGTTGTGCATGGGAATAATGCACATGGGGGGATGATGCGCCTGATGATGCGCCTGGGGGAATGTTGCGCCTGGGGGAAGTAGCGAGTGGGGGAAGTAGCGCCTGGGGGGAAATTGCACATGGGGGAAGTTGCACATGGGGGATCTAATGTGCCTGGGGGGATGATGCGCATGGGGACATATTGTGCATGGGGTCATGTTGCGCATAGAGTTTTTATGCACTGTGGGGGGATGGCATATGGGGAAATGCTACTCCCGCAATGCGGGTACACTTTTCGCTAGTTTGAGATAAATCAACGTATAAAAAAATCCTTTTAAAACAAGTTTGGCTGTGTAGTTCGCTAAATCAAATCGCTATGTAGTTTGATTTGAAATCACTGGTCAAAACACAGCACACAAGCATCCTGTTACCAAGAGGAACTGATGCATCTGGAAAGCTCCCAAGGACAATATGGGCAAAATCCAGAGTAATTAAGTGGAGCCCTTGCTCCGGTGTAAGAACAACTTACTCTGGATTGCAATATGAATTTCCCATAGGTTTTCACTAGGTGGTGCAATAACTACAGGTGCAAGTAAAGTCTCTTACGTGGTCCCGTAGTTACTCTGGATTTGGGGGAATGATGGGTGTCATTATATCTTTCCTTTCACCAGCATCCGTGTAAACATCAAGATTGTTAGCCTCAACAAATGTTGTTAGCCTTCTGGCCTCAGAATTTGAGTAAGGACTGCCAGTTTCTCCTGCTTTCTCCTCCCTTTGGCTCTGGTCAATCGCCTTCTGCCTCTGGGCCAAAGCTATCCTTAGCCTCCTACTCAAGTGCTTAAATAAAACCTATCACTCTACCATGAAGTATGTCAGGATTTTGAATCTAACCGTTGTTTCTAGGTGAATAGAATTTTCAGATTTGAAACTGACAGTTGGGTGGCAGTTGGAGTTCTATTTTGGCAGTTGGAGCTCAGTTGTTGGTCAGAGCAGAATCGAGCTGAGAAGCTCTGTATTACTGATTAGCTCTGATGGACTTGACTTAATGTGTATGACCCATATTGTCTTAAACCAGTAGTCCTCGACCCTTTTTGGCTCCAGGGACGGGTTCTGTGGAAAAGAAATTTTCTACGGACCAGCCCAGAAATGGAGGGATGAGGGAGGAGAGTTCCGCCTCTGGCGACCTGGAGGGAGGGCTTCCCCACTGAGAGCACAGCACATCTGCCTCCAGCTGTAAATCCCATGATAATAAATAGAGCTTTTGCTAGGTTACTGTGGATAGGATTGCAGGTGAGAGCCCAAAGTCTCAATGCATGTTTACTCAGAGCAGGGATTTTCAACCTTTTTCAGTGCAGGATGCATTGAAAAAGCCCAAAGCCATCCTAGACGCTCTTATTAGAGAGTAACCCGACAATCCAGAGTAATTACAGGAGGACGCAAGAGACACGATGTGCACCCATAGTTACTGCACCTATGGGAAATTCATATTGCAATCCAGAGCAAATTGTTCTTATACCGGAGCAAGGACTCCCCGTAGTTACTCTGGATTGCACCCTAAGCCTCACTGACTATAATGGGACTTATTTCTGAGTAACAGGCATTGGATTGGACTCTGAGGCTGCAATCTTATCCGTGCTCTCCTGGGAGTAAGCTCCACTACCTACAATTTGAATTATTTTGGCTCTGAGACTGCAATCCTGTTCACACTTTCCTAGGAGTAAGCTATACTGGCTACAATGGAACTTACTACTGAGTAGACAGGCATAGGATTGGTCTCTGAGGCTGCAATCCTCCGACAGAGCCCTCCTGCTGTGTGGAGGGAAAGAGACACTTAGAAGAGTCCTCTCGTGGACTGGTAAGGCAACTGCCAAGGACCTCCAGTGGTCCCCAGACTGGGGGTTGAGTAACCCTCTCTTAAACTACTCTGAATTGTAGCATTAATAGTTAATCTACTCTGCTGTATATGTCTTCACGCTTGTGGCACATAAACAGTCACAGGACATCAATCAGTCAACATACTGACATTGTACAGATCTGGCCGTCTCTCACAAGAACATAAGCCCTGCTGGATCTGGCCAAAGACCCATCTAGTCCAAATTCTTGTATCTCACAGTGACTCACCAGATGCATCAGGGAGCAAACAAGACACCAAAAGATCTGCATCCTGGTTTTTTCTTTGCATCTGGCATTTTTAGGTAGCCTACTAGGCATTCCCTAAGTCATCACCGGAGTGCCATCATCTTGGCACTTGGCATCACCATGTTCACTTCCTTAGTGCTCCCCCATCCCTTTTTACTTCTGATGTTGCTTGCCATATCCACAGCAAATCACCCCAAAATTGCTCCCAAATCAGATGTCTGATGCTTGAATTGTGCCAGAAATGTTCATTTATTTCTAGACATGGGGAGCTCTACCAAGCAATCTGCAGAGCTCCACAGACCCCTCCCTCCAGACCTTGGCACAGCCTGGCATGACCCCAGGGAAGGTGTAACCTCATCTCCATTCACCTTAAGGCATGATCCTGCTGCTTTGCTCCTTCCCCTATCACTTAAAGGGAACAGAGGATCTTTACATGAACTCGGGGTCACAACCCCCCTCCAGTTTGAATAGCACTTGCCTAGGCAATATGGACCTCCTGGAGAACTGGGCCAATATATTACGAAATATCTTGTCCCTGTTTACTGAGCATACATTTTGCTGTCAAAGCTGACAGATCCATACTCCAGAAATATGTCCAATCCTTTAAAAATATATAATAAAACAGGAAATAATTACTAGAACCAGCATGAAAAGTGAGGTGCAGCCACAGAGAGGACAGATGATTATGGAAGTATGTGTGAGTTGGGGGCATAAAGATTTTTTTCAACCCACTTGGCAAGCCATGTCATAAAGGCATGGGTCCTCTAAATACAGTTTTAGGAGATGTTTTAAGTGTAAAAGCTAAAAAACATATAAGGAAGTCCATCTTTGTTCCATCGAGGCAAGTACCTTCAATGCAGTAGCTCTCCATGGTGCTAGGCAGTTTGGTGCTAGGCAGTACCTTTCCTACTGCTGATTTTCTGAGATCTCCTACATGAGGATGATCAGGGAGCACAAAAATGGACTTTACACCTGCACAACAGTGTGGTCTATCACTAAACTAGAAGAATAATCTGTAAGTAGAGTCTTCAGGCACTCAAAAACTAAGCAGTAATCTTTAATCAGTAATCTCTATTTATTACTGATCTTTATTTTACTTCACAGATTTTTTTTCAGCTTCTAGGTTTTCAAGCAAATGACAGCATCTTTACACTCTAGCCATATAATTAGTTTAGTATTACTGCATCATCCAAAAGCATGATAACTATTCTGAACACAAGGCCTACTGTGAATTGTTTTTCTATCTAGTCAATCCCAACACGCATGCAGCGTATGCAGCGCCTAGCACAATTCCATAGTCTTTCAAGACTGACGGAGGCCTGCATGCAGTACCACCTCTTGGTTCCTAATTCTGACTATAATTGTGGCAAGCACTAGCAGAGGGTAGAGGAGATGAGAGGGGTGATAGAGATCACAAAGTGTAATCCCCTACAGCAGTGGTTCTCAATCTTCCTAACGCCGTGACCCATTTATAAGTTCCTCATGTTGTGGGGACCCCAACCATAAAATTGTTTTCGTTGCTACTTTATAACTGTAATTTTGCTACTGTTATGAATCATAAGGTAAATATCCGATATGCAGGATGTATTTTCATTTAATGAAATGTGTGTTCTATGCACACATTGAACACAATGGGATTTATTTCAGAGTACGCATGCATAGGATTCGGCCCTGAAGCTACAATCCTATCCACATTTACATGGGAGTAAAGGCTCCCCTGACTATAATGGGATTTATTTCAGAGTAGGCATGCATAGGATTGGGCCCTGAGGCTGTCAGTCAGCCCCAGAGCGCGTGCAGCTACAGCAGGAGGTCTGGCAAGCCTGACCTGGCCCCCTGCACCAGGGGTCTTTAGGCGACCCCTAGGAAAGCTCTAGGCAACCCCCAAAGGGGCCCCAACCCCCACTTTGAGAAACGCTGCCCTACAGGGAGAATGTGGAAGCTACTGACTATGGAGAACAGACCATCCAAGGAAACGGTGAGAGTAAAGAGGAAGAAAGCATGACAAGCCATGGAGCCCAATGGTGCTGCAAGTCCCTTGTGTTACTGATGCTTGATGCAGTCTTTTCTAAGGTGCCTTATGGTGACATCTGACACACCTCTCTGGTGTGGTGATGAATGACAGCTTCCCAGCTAGTAATCAGTTGGGATGTTTGTGAGCTGGGGGACCTGTGTCAGGCTTTAAAAGATGTTTTAAGAGGATAGGAGGAGGATGAAAAATGAAGAGAAAGAGGGGGAGAGTGAGAGAAGCAGAGAGAAGAAAGGAAAAAATGTGAGAGACAGGGAGGACAGAAAAAATGCAAGAGACAAAGCCAAGAAAGAGAGAGCGAGAAGGACAGGTGAAAGGGACAATGAAGCCCTTGGTGAAGTCCAAAGGGTAGAAGGAAGTGACAGAAGAGGTCATGCTCTAGGAAAATTTTATGAAACACACCCAGAATGGCTGAGACCTTTTATAGCAAGAAATCCAATTGACCTTCTGGTACAAGAGATCAACAAAGGATTGCAGTCTCCCTGTACCACCAGTGCATTTGAGACTGGAAGGCTTCTAAGGACAGAAATAAGGGCTGGGGTGTATAGCCTGCCTACTCAGAGACTTGCAGAACAGTGGAATTATCTGTAATTTCATGATGTATCCGACATCATCAGACACAAAAGAAGATGAATGGAATCTTGGCCATGAAGAATCCATTTCTACAGCTTTCCTGGTAGGAAAACACACACCAAAAGAGCTAAGCTCCATTGTCTCTGTCACGGAAACATATTACTTTGGTTATCTGGGAAAAGACCAACTGCCTTTGAAAACCAATGGCACAAAGACATCAGATCGATGCAACTTGCAGTTCCTCCTCACCAAATGATGGGAATTGAGGGTGCAATACTAACCAATTTAGGCCAGCACAACTCTCCAATTTCCCCATACCCATGATGACATGGGGAGCCTGGCAAGTTTGTACACTGGCTTAGAATCTCCCCCTCCCAGGAGAGGTGCAGAAGTGCCATAAGGCACTTTTATGACACCCCCAGACCAGAACAGCACTTGTGCTGGCCTAACTGCAGATTAGGATTCCAACTTTAATCACTCTGAGTACCTCATGATCTGTTTATGAACCTTCCAATTACTTACTAAAGACAAAAGCAGTGAGGCCCAACTGTGGGGCTCGGATCAACCCTCACATTGATATTGAATCTTTGCCAATCTGCTGGTGCTAAATCTGTGCTTTAGCTAGCGCTAAATTGGCAAACTAGGTCTTGCCAATCTCCTAGTGCTCAAGACCTAGCTACTGAATAATTAAAAAATAAGTTACAGTGACACGTCACGTAACAAATTTAATTCGTTCCAGAGGCATGTTTGTTACGTAAAACATTCTTTATGTGAAGCGGATTTTCCCATAGGAAATAATGGAAACTCAGACAATTGGTTCCACAACCCCCAAAATATTCACATAAAAATATTAACTGCATGTAAAAATGTTGACAAAACACTGTAATTGAATTCAAAACATGGATTCAATGTGCATGATCCTATGAAGTCTACTTAGGCTGTAGTCCTAAAGACACTTTCCTGGGAGTTAGCCCCATTTAACACAATGGGGTTACTTCTGGGTAGACATGGTTAGGAGGCTGCAATCCAAGATACCTTCAAAGTGTCTCCCCACTTCCTCCTTCTCTTCACCCTGAGCCTCTCTCTCCTCTGCTCCCTACTGGCTAGCCCTGAGCTATTTCCGTCTTCTCCACTGCCGTTCTCTCCCTCTGTCCAGTGGATGCCCGGCCACAGGAGGTACAGCGCCGAAGTGTTGCTTTCTCTATGGGCAGGCAGGCTAGGCAGCCCTGATGCTTTTTAAAAGGGCTGCCAGTCAGCCTCTGCCCAAACTGCCAATGAGTGTGTTTGTTACGTGAAGCACAGTTTGTTACGCGAAGCAGAATCCTAGAGAAATTTGTTTGTTACGTGAAATATACTTTACATGAGGTGTGTGTTACATGAAGGCGCCTCTCAGTGATGGGATTCAAAGAAATTAACAACCGGTTCTATGCCCATCTGGCAGCCACTTTTAATTGCTATTTTTAAACTTTGTATGTCCTATCTCTCGTTAACGACCGGTTCTATAGAGTAGGTGCGAACCTGCTGGAGCCCACCACTGGCGCCAGTGTATTTCATAAAACCCTGAAAGACTTTTAAAACATTCCTTAGCAGTATATTTAGCAGGAATATATACCGATGCAACACTTACCCATCTTTCTGGAAAAAGCATCCCATTTGTAATTTAAAAGATAAAAGCATTGCCGGCGATGATCTCAAGGAAAATTCCCAGGCTGCAACCTGCCTGCTTAGGTTGAGATCACATAATGATTCTGACTCACAATGGTTCTCCAGGTACAATTACTTGGGGAAAGGATTTGGACTGAAACTGGGATCACCTGCCTTTGGAAGCAAATCAGCATCATCTTTTGCCAAGAGAACCAAAATGTCTTATGTATCATCTTGTTCCATTTCTTTTCAATCTTAATTATCAAAAGCAAGTACCTGCAATTTCTTCAATGGTGTCTGCAGTCATATCCAGAAGGACAGTCCCATTGAGGATGCAGCTCCTCAGCTCAAAGAGACTGTGCAACGAGAGAGTAGCCACGTAAGGTTTACTCCAGCGCTCTCCTCCTTCTTCCACATCTTCCTCAAACTTCACCCACCTGTAAGATGAAATAATAGGAGGAGCAGAATTACCCTGATCCTGAGCAGGAATTCAGCCTTTTCCAGAATGTCTGCAATGGTCTTAAATGAGATATTATACAAATAGGACTGGCATATTAAGCAAAATTCAGCATATTTGAAATTGTGCTCTTACTAGGAAAGGAAAGGAAAGTAAAACTGAGGATAAACTGGAACAAAATCCTCTGTGGGCACCATATGCCATAACAAAAAAAAGTGGAAAAATGCCCCTCCCAAATGTAGGACACTCAAGAAAAATGCAGGACATGACAAAATAAAAGCTAAAACACTCATATATATTGCTTTCATGTACTTAATTTAAACACTGTATTTATAAAGATGTAATAAATTAGGCGCAATAGTTTTAAATTTAATAATGCATCTAATTTATTACATCTATTTTATTAATTACAAGCAACCTACATGCTGCCTGCTTACAAGGAAAAGGAGGACATTGAATTTTTTTTCCAGGACACAAGGATAAAAACCAGGATATGTCTGGGGTGGGGGGGGGCGACATATGGTCACCCTGTCTGTGGGTTCTACCCATAGAACTATCAGTCTCAAACTTTCCCAATTTGGCAGAATCAGACAGAATGTTCTGGCTTGAAAAATGAATGAATGAATGAATGAATGAATGAATGAATGAATGAGTGACATACTGTACTGGTGACCCTCCCTGTATCAGTGCAGTTTACCTTGGATAGTCCAATCCTACCCAGTGCTAGAACAAGCATACTACACAATCTACATGCATGATGCATGATGAAATAAGAAGATACTTTTCTCTTACCCTAATGCCCCATCCAGCCTTGTATGTATCTCTGGTTACTTGGATCTCCACCAGTTATATACCTGGTGGACATTTGAGCAGCCCAGTGTAATGCTAGCTGTCCTGGGAGGGAGTTTAGGATATGGCTGAGATTCTGCCGAGCCCAACCTGCCTTGGGTCTGATCCACCCATTCCTTCCTCCCACAACCCAGAAATGCCCTTCCCCTCTCACAATCCATTCTTCCCAAGCTCTAGTACCATTCAGCACAGTACTCACAACCAGCAACCTCCAGGAGTCCAGATATGGCACCAGGAGGGCTGTACAGGTCTCCCTATTGGTAATGCCTACTGAAGAGGTGCCACAAACATGCTTTATGGAACTTTTGTGACACCTTCAGGTAGGGAAGGGAACACTGAATTGGTGGAGGCACAACATTACAGGAGGTGACTCATGAGCAAAATGCATAAGTGAAAACACTGGTACTGGTTCCATGGATACAGGGGAACACATGTACCATTCTTCATGTGATTCATTTATATCCGGGTTGTCTTCCATCAAGGTGGCACATTTTGAGGTGCCTATATCATGCTCTTACACTGCATTCTGAACACTTATATTCATGATGATGAAAGTAACAAAAGCCCTTCTGCATATCATAAAATGGTACCTATATCCCGCAACTAGTACGTATTTATAATGCTGATATGAACATAATAACTACTCTGTGGTGGAGGACAGAAATACATTTCTGACCAACAGAATGTTCTACACATATACTAGCTGCCACCCATGGCAATGTGTTTGACGTGCTCTCCGTGATGGTGTGTAAAGCAGTTGCCAATCAAGTATTTAGAATGAAGGTTCCCATTTAGCTCCAAATTAGAGCCATTCCATGTGTGGTGGGTGACAAAATGATGTGGGAATGACACAGTGATGTGGGGGCAGATGTGACAGAATCATCCTGTCATCCCTGCCCCAGGAATTGCTGGCCAAACTACAGCAACTACAAACTATACCAACTTGATGTTTCTAGCATTACACCTTAGTGTTGCATCTGTGAAAAGCTACAGCAGTTCTTCTGCCACTAGGTGGCACCATCGGTCAACAAGACAAAAGCGTCATTGCAAACAGCAACGCTGGACCATGTTCTGCAATTAGGACAACTTCTTCAGTGTTTTCCCCATATGATGGCGGGCATCCAATCAATGTTTTTATGAGATTTTGAGGAAACTGTCACAGAGCCCTGTTGCCATGTTGTTACCTTCCCACCAAAATGGCACCTGTTTATCTACTTGCATTTGAATGCTTTGGAACTGCTAGGTTGGCAGAAGCTGGGGTGAATGATGGGAACATCATTCTACAAATCCTGTTACAATTAGACTGTTATCTAATTGTATTCAACATGCAGTGTGCCCAATCCCTCCCTACTGGCACAGAAGAAAAAAAAAGCTGCATTACAACATTCAATAATACAAGAAACTAGCACATAGGGCATAATCCAGAGCAACTACGGGGAGTCCTTGCTCCGGTATAAGAACAATTTGATCTGGATTGCAATATGAATTTCCCTGAGGTTTTCATTAGATGGTACAGTAACTACGGGTACACATAATGTCTTTTATGTGCTCCCATAGTTGCTCTGGATTGTAGGGCCAGTCTCTGTTTTTACCTGGCTGCTTCCTTCCACTCTGCATCTTCACCTTCTTTTATGCATATTTCATCCATCTCTGTGAACAAATCATGGGGAACATGTTCTTCATCTTCTTCCATGCCAAGGATAAATTGAACTCGCTGGGATGGGGTATCTAACAACACAAGACCAAAAATAATAAGTGAGGGAACAAACAAATCACTGAGAACATGTCGCACCATCTTCTAAAATGTCCTGCAAAGACAGAAGAAGCCCTGTCATGCTTCGAGACATTGGAGTGACTTATTAGATCAGCACACTGAGATAGTACAATTAATAATAATAATAATAATAATACAGATAATAAAGGTGTGTGAAGGCAGCCACATATGCAATTTACAGCACAATCCAGAGCAACTAATCTGTCCACATAAGAGCCCTTGGGTTGCCCTATCTATCACTAGGGTGGAGTAACTGCAAGATGCTCCATCCCAGTTACTCTGGAAGAGTATGTAGCAGTTGGGGCAGCCCAGGCATTCTGACACTCTGGATGCAGCATAACTTTCTACTCTAGATACAGAATAGTTAGGAGACAGCGGTTAGGGCAGAGCAGGCTGAACTTGCTCTGGATTGTGCCCTTAGTGCCAAATCAAAAGTAAACATCCATGGTAAACATCCAAAGCAGTATGCCTTTTTGCCAGCAAAAGAAGTTTGCATAATTGTCCTTTGTTTGGATGGTGTCACTTGTGTTGATTCCACTTTCCCTATCATGTTGTTTGGGATAGCAAGGCTTGTCTTGAATCAGTGTGCCAGAAGCTTAAGACACCCTATGCCCTCTTTAGGTACATCAGAGTAATCGGCCCCAGGTCAATAGTTAGCAGAACCTAATGTGGATTTCAACCGTAATACATTCCATGGTTCCCTACAACTAACTCAAATCCTTCTGAAGAATATAGACTTTCTAGTTGTTGTTGTTTTTATTTAAGGGCACAATCCAGAGTAAATATGGGGAGTCCTTGCTCTGGTGTAAGAACAATTTACTCTGGATTGTAATATGAATTTCCCATAGGTTTTCACTAGGTGGTGCAGTAACTACAGGTACACGTAATGTCTCTTGCTTACTCCCGTAGTTACTCTGGATCGTAGGGTAAGTGTCCCAGATTAGCATGCTAGAGAAACTTTAACCTGAGCGCCCCCAAAGAGCTTCTCCGCATCTCAGAATGATTTAAAAAATGCTCTTGCAACTTGTTTCCAGTTTTGTGTTCACAACTCGGAAGTGGATCGTGATCACTTTTTTGAACATTTCAAGACACGTAAACCATGCAGAGGGCTTTGCAGGAATCCTTATATGCTCCATAAGATCAGGACAAGGAGGGTAAGTTTTGAGAAAAAAAAACCTTCAGTTAACAGCAGAGGTCCAATCCTGAGGATCGTGCCACTGTCTTCTCCATGCCCCACAAAGTATTAGTTAGCTCTACACTAGAGTTTGAAAATCACTGGCTTATACTATCACTGTGAAGTCCCCTTCCCCAACACAGAGCAAGTTGATATCGCAAGCATACCATAACGCTCCTCGGACTCCTGAGTATCCTTCACCCTCACTCTTTTTCTGGGTTTTGGACCATGAGTTCTATGATGTCTGTGGAGTTGTCGCACCGAAGGCATCCGTACCCCAACATACAATGTTCTGTGCCCTAGATTTTGATTTGCAAATCACAGTGATATGTTTATTTTATTTAAAATCCATTAGTTTTTATACAACTTCAATCCAACAAATAAATGGAAAGAAATTTACAACATCCTGATTAATGCAGTAGTTAAATCTTATACAGAAAACAACCTGAATGGGTAAACAATAATCTTAAACTTACTATTTAAATATTGATAAATAGGATATTTTATGAAGTCATCTATAGTATTACCTTCTTCCTTATAACAAAGTATCTGACTCTTAAAAATAAATTTTCCCAGCCAACTGCTGCAATTGTTATTCTTGAAGAAATCAGCAAATACACTCTTAAGTTGTAAGTCTCATATATTCAAATTCATATATTCCACTTTCATATACACAAATAAGATACGTTAAGAATAAAAAATTAGTTAACATTATATTTCAAAATAATTTCAAATTAGTTCACAGATCGGCCCAAATCCTATCCAACTTTCTAGCTCTAGCATGGCTGTTCCAGTGGGGCATATCCTGTAGTTAGGAGGCAGTCACAGAAGACTCAATGCTGGAACGTTGGTTGACATCAAGCATAAAGTGATTCATAAAGTGCCAAGGGTAAAACAACATGGTTCACTGCCCAGAGAGGGGGACTGATGAGCCACACATCTTTCCCCATTCTCAGCACACTTGTGGTGCAACATCAACAACAGTGAAAAAATCTGGAGTAACAGATACAGATGTAAGGTGATGAAGAAAGATTTGGTAATCCCACCCATTTTTTTACTGCTAAAATAAGAGCACAATCCAGAGTAACTACAGGGAGTCCTTGCTCTAGTGTAAGAACAATTTACTCTGGACTGCAATATGAATTTCCCATAGATTTTCACTAGATGGTGCCTTAATTATGTCGATGTAACTGTCTCTTACGTGCTCCTGTAGTTACTCTGGATTGTAGCGTAAGTCTCAATCCACCCATCACTTTATATGACAACTAGCGAAAAGCATACCCGCGTTGCGGGAGTAACATTTCCCCATACGCCATCCCCCCACGGCACATCAACATCCCAGGCACAACTTCCCCCCATGCGCAACTTCCCCATGCGCAACATCCCCCCATGCGCAACTTCCCCCATGCGCATCACCCCCATGCACAACTTTCCCCCATGCACAACTTTCCCTCATGCGCATCATCCCCCATGTGCATCATCCCCCCATGCACAACTTTCCCCCATTAGCATCATCCCCCATGCGCATCATCCCATCATGCGCATCATCCCCCCATGCGCAACTTCCCCCATGTGCATCATCCCTCCGGCACATCATCCCCCCGGCGCAACTTTCCCCCAGCGCAACTTTCCCCCACGCACAACTTTTCCCCGTACACAACTTCCCCGTACGCAACTTCCCCATGTGCATCCTTCCCCTGTACACATCCTTCCCCCGTGCGCAACTTTACCCCATGCGCAACTTTACCCCATGCGCAACTTTACACCATGCGCAACTTTCCGCCCATGCGCATTCTCCCGCCATGCTCAACTTTCCCCCATGCACAACTTTCCCCATGTGCAACTTCCCCCCTGCGCAACTTCCCCCCTGCGCAACTTCCCCCATGCACATCATCCCCCCTGCGCATCTTCCCCCCCTGCGCAACTTCCCCCCCTGCGCATCATCCCCCCATGCGCAACATCCTCGCCAATGCAACCTCTTCCTCCAAACAACATCCACCCCTACTGCACCAGATGAAGCAGAAACTGGAATAAAGGCTCAGTCCTGTATGGACTGATACACTGGAGAGTTTAAAAATCTGAGACCTTCTTTAAGTATGTGTTAGCTGCAGAGTGGTCAAATTACTTGACTGATGGACTGATGTTGACATCATGGACTTGACATCATGGACTGATGTTAGATATCAATTACTTGACATCATGGACTGATGTTGGAGCACGTCTATAACTTTCTGTGCTGATCATAGGCATATTATTTTTTTTTAACCTCCTCCTTCTCGAAACATCGGTTTCACAGCTTATCAGATGTCTGGACTGGATTTTTTGGGGTCCTCACCAGTTCAAACTCTATCCGAGAGTTTAAAAACTGGTCAGGTATTGTCATAGAATGTTTTACATTCCTAGTTGTGCATCACATTGCAGTTTAGCTGATACTTTGTCTACTCCTATGTTCGCCAGATATTTGTCAAGGGCCTTAGGGGTTGCACTTTATGCATCCTCATAATATTTGCTTACCCTGTTCTTTATAGGGACAGACTGGAGATACTAAATTCAAATGAATGAGGTATGGTGCTGTTCAATTGTTTCATTACCCTTGAAGTAAAGATGGGGGGGGGGTGAGAAATGGGCACTGACAGATAGACAGACAGATTAGATTGAGAATTCTCTTTAAAGCAAAACATGTGAACAGGACCCAGGATTAAGAGTTCTCGGTTGTGAGCAGCGACACACAATCCTGTTCTCACTGACTACACGGTGATGCAATGGCTTCAGCTCAGCTTTTACTTTATCCCAGAGGAGTATTGGCATGGACCACACCGACCCATGAAAGCAGATCAGGCCAGATTACAATTTGGAGGGCTTGGTTGCCATTGAATGCACTACCCACCCAGGCCAAATCCACCTTCCTTCCTGCCCTCTCACCGCTCCATTCTGCCTTTCCCCTTCCCATTTCACCTTGCCCTCTGTCCCCTCCGCCCCAGGCTAAATTCGTCAGTAGATCTTCGGATATGTATCTCCTTTCAGCAGCTAGGCATCTTTTCACATCAGTGACTGCTTGTGGAGTAGTCAGAGCCATTATGTGCATTTTTCTGGCTGCCAGCCAGGATAGGATTGGGCCAAAAAATCTGTTTCAAATTCTTAGATTTTAATCCAGTAGTCAAAAACTGCATAAAGGTTTGTAAATGTAGACTGCATTATCTGAGATTTGAATTGGCAAATGTAGGGTTGAAAGGCTTTAAGGGAATGCATTTATACCTGAATATATATGGAATCTTTAATGCATATATATGGATATATATGGAATCTTTAATGCTGAACCTTGTATTCAACGGTAGCATTGGGCGCTTGAAAGTTAAAAAGCCATTTTTAAAGCATAGACACCCTAAAGGTTTATAGAGTTAGAATTTCAGCTATGGTGATTGCCTCTCATCCAATCCTAAGTGAGACTGTAAATTCTGTGCTTTGGTACAAAACAAATCCTCATGGTAGGATATAGAACATACTGACAAAATTTAGAAATCAGTAGTGCTCTACAGTGTGCATCTATTCTTTCTCTAATCAATGCAAAGCAAGCAGGGTGCCAGTTCCTATAAATAATTCCTTTTACACCAAAGGAAACTCATCATCAAGAGGAAGCCCAATTCAGCAGACAAGTGAGAATAGAATCTTTGCAGCCTCTTCTCCTGCATCTTATGCTTCATTCTCTTTATTCTCTTTTTGGAACCCGCCTGTCATAATATGTCTGAATTAGTAATAAAGAGCACAGGAGCAAAATGTCACAGGTTTTTCCTAGTTTCATTTAAATAAATGTCACAGTTTACCAAGACTTAGATCCAAACTTTGTGAGCTTGGGTATCTGTTTTCAGTTCCAGGGCTCTAGATCCTGGAAGATGTGTAGTAGTAATGAAGAAGGGACAATTAATAGGATACATTTTCTTCCCCACGAAGTACCAACAGCCTGAGCCCATTTGAGATGGATGGGAAGTGGCAGTGGTGCTTCCAGATGCCTACCTTCTTCTTCCAGGATTTCTGCAAATCCAAGGCCACTCTTAGTTAACAATCTCTTGTATCAATAATAATAACACGTGCTACTCTGTGGTAGTTTATAGTATGAGTATCAGGGGATTCTCACCAGACCTGCTTCTAATGTAAGATTCCGGCAGCATAGCTATAGTCAGATTAAGCAGAGTGCTCTGTCATTGATTCCCAGCTGGCACAAAATGGTATATGGCATGAACATGGCTGCTAAGGAGAAATTTTGGAGTACAGCCATCAAGTCTTGACATCAAATCTGACATTATACAGCCAGAATATATTTTAACTCTTCCAACATCACAGTATAAAATGAATACAAATAAATTTCACTTGAGAAAATATTTTTAAACTATTCATCTTTGATTTTTTTAAAAGCGTTTTCATGAACAAATTATAGGACTGAAAACACAGAAAAGATAAAATATTTATTCTGAAAATGGAGTTTCTGATTATTAAACCACTTAACTTGAAGGTCATTTAGAGATGCTAGTTCTGAGTTCAGTTCTGGTTCACTGAAAATAAAACCCTCCCTGAACCAGTTTCTGTTCAGGTTTGATTTGACTCTTTGAATAAGGCCCATATCCTAAAGTCAAATTAAGCCCTTTGCTCCGGAGCAGTTAAGATGACTTTCCATAAGATAACACTAGAGGGTGACGTGACTGCGTGGACCCGTAACTGCTCTGGATTTTGCCCTAAGATGGAGAGGGGAAGTGAGATGGGAAACACTCTACCCCTTCAACTTTGTTAAGAAGAGCAGCAGATACTTCTGGAGTCACATCTGTGTGAACAGGGAAATGGTTAAGAGACATCACATCCGTGCTCCTCCAGAGTTCTAACTATCTTGATCGGTGGTGAGGAGACTTATGATGCTAACATGAGATAGCATCATCTCCTCTTAATCTGTTTAGTTCCTCTTTCTCTCAGAGAAAGCGTGAAGGACATTCTTTAAAGTTGGAATTCCTCTGCATATGAGGACAAAAAAAAATTGGTGACAATTTTGACCCTCTGCTCTGGGAAACTTGTATGAAGCTTTGGAACATTTTGTGCCAAGGAACAGTTTGAGATTAGAGGGATATTTGCAAGCAGAAGAAGCAGCAGCCTGCATTTGTTGAACAAATATTTGCTAGTCATATTCATGCTGTCACATTTACACAAGCCAGTTGCCAGTTAAAACATTTTAACCACGCTTTTGTTTCAAAGTGCCAACCCAACAGCAGCAGAGGGCTGGGCCCATGACTTTCTGATGCCTAAAGCAGCATGCCAAATGCTGCCCCCGTCATATTCAATGATCTGCCAATCTTTTCCTACCCTCCTCTCAAATGTAGTACTCTCCTTCATATTTCCCCTCTATCCTCCTCTTCCTGGACTGGAAAAGGAAAGAAGGTTGTGATTGTAGGGAGACGGAAAGCAATGGGAACCCCATACCAATCTGCTCTGAAGCAACCAACTAGACTCTGCCCTGTGCTGCCCTGGTTACAGATGCAAAACTGAGGAGTTGCACACTCAGCCACAAAGTACCAACAATCTCATTAGTGGAAACTTGCATCTCATTTGAGAATCATTTGCCTGAAAGTAATTAAACTTTTGATAAAGGACAAAATTGATCCATAGATAGAAGAAAAGTGCTCCGTAGTCTTTCAGCTCCAAATTAAATGGCTTGTTATTCCACGCACATGGAAATTCCACACAGAATCTAATATCGATCCTTATATTACAAGCCAGGCCTATAGTACTTCATTCCTTATATTACTTATAAGGATATTCCTTATACTTCATTCTAGTATTTCATTCTTTATATTAAAAGCCAGGCCTCTAGTACTCATGGTTTGTTTGAAAAAAAAAACAAAATAGTTATAGTAGGAGGAGGGGAAAACATCCTAAGGGGCAGAGCCAATATGGGCAGTGTGGCTGAATGTCCTTCTTTCCTGAATTCCTGTCTTATTCCACTACCCATAAACTACTACTGTCACTCAATCAGGCTATATACAGTAAAATCCTTAACTCTGACCTACATACTTTATATGTTTACAGCACCAGTTCTAAGCCTTTTATCCTATGCACCCTATGAATCTTCCCTTAAGTTCCTTTTCAGAGCTAGCAGGAGACCCATAAGAGGCAGCAGAATCTTGGAACTCCTGAATCCAGCACAGATGAATCCAGCACCATATTTTAGTTCCAGTACAGAATATGAACATTTTCCCAATATTTGCCACTCATAAAATTTGACTACCTAAAAAAAGCATTGAACTTATCGGCATTGTACAGCAATGTGTAAGAAATACAAAACAGATGTGTCAAAAAACAGCAGGGTCTTTTCATGGACTGAAAACATGATACATGCCATATATACCACAAGGTTCTTGCAAACGACCCCATCTGCAGTGTGGGAGGACAGAAATAGGCCATGAACTAGTACAAACTAAAAATGCCAGGAAAACTACCAGGCAGGAGTGACTTTAGTTGTACTTCTTCTGCCATCTCAAACCATTCCTTAAATAAATTACAAGTACAGTGGCGCCTCACATAACAAATTTAATTTGTTCTGGAGGCATGTTCTTTACATGAAACATTCTTTACATGAAGCGTATTTTCCCATAGGAAATAATGGAAACTCAGACGATTGGTTCCACAACCCAAAAAATATTCATATAAAAACATCAACTGGATGTAAAAATGATGACAGAACACTGGGATTGAATTCAAAACATGCATTCAGTGTGCATGATCGTATGAAGTCTACTTAGGCTGCAGTCCTAAAGACACTTTCCTGGGAGTAAGACCCATTGAACACAATGGAGCTTACTTCTGGTTAGACATGATTAGGAGGCTGCAATCCAAGACACCTTCGAAGTGTCTCCCCACTTTCTCCTTCTCTCCATCCTGAGCCTTTCTTTCCCCTGCTCCCCTCTGGCTAACCCTGAGCTGCTTCCCTCTTCTCCACTGCTCTTCTCTCCCTCCGGCCACAGGAGGAACAGCATGGAAGTGTTGCTTTCACTACGGGCAGGTGGGCTAGGCAGCCCTGATGGTTTTTAAACAGGCTGCCGGCCAGCACGTCTGCCCCAACTGCCAATGTGTTCTTTACGTGAAGCACTTTCTTTATGTGAAGCAGAATCCTAGAGAAATTTTTGTTTGTTACGTGAAACATACTTTACGTGAGGCGCCACTGTACATAATAAATTTAATTCAAACATAATTATCTTCTCAAGACCAAGTATCAAAATTGGAAGTCATAACGTATTTAAAAAATAAATCAGAAAACACTTCAAAACTCTGACTTTGAATTCTCTTGGCAAAAAAATTGGATTTTTTTGGTACACTTTTGTAAACCTGATACCCAAAATACCCATCACCACATCTGGAATTGGATAGAAGGCACATTTACTTCAATTCCCAAGCAGTTAATTATAACTAATGGCCTGTCATGAAAATGAACAGAGAAAAAAAAGCAAGTTAACAGTTTCACCTTCCAGCTCTTCTGGCTCATAATGAATGTTGACGACATTGCTGGTTCCTCCCATATCCACAACAGCCTCATCTTCAGGTTTCTGTAGGAAAAGATAAATAGAGTGCTAAATACAAACAATTCTGCCCGCAACTTATGTAGCCACCCACCATGCTAAATTTGAAGGACATGAGGACCATATGCAAAATCATATTCAGGAACCCTGTGCTGATTGAGACTCTGAAGAAGTCTAGACCACTGATTTTTCAACCAGTGTGCCATGGGACACTGGTGTGCTGCAGACAGTCCTCAGGTGTGCCGCGGGAATTTGGGGGTTGACATTCATTAATAGGAAAATTGGGGAATTTGAACAGTCTGGTGTGCCTTGTCAATGGTAAAAACAATTGATGGTGTGCCTTGACAATTTCAGTGCCTTGTTAAGAGTGCCGTGAGATGAAAAAGGTTGCAAATCACTGGTCTAGACCATGAAAACATGCTTCCTGACCATGTTTTCAAAAGGATTGCACCCTCAAACTCAAAAGGATTGCACCCTCAGTATGTCTCACTCACATCTAGACCAGGCTTATCACTGAAATCTTTCATAATATAAATAACATTGTATTCTTATTCTGAAACCTTTATTGGTATATAAAACAATGCTGTTGGCAGGAGTGTGTGTGTGTGTGTGTGTGTGGGCAACAAGGAGATGAAAGATGGGCTGGAAAATCAGGAATAGGATCTCATAGCTCGTAGATCAAGTCACTGCTAGCAGGACACACCCAAATCCCCCATCAACTGCCCATGAACTTTCACTGTCAACTGCCCTTTCACTAACTTACCTGTACTGTCGGATCCAGTACACACTGGTTGAGCTGCTGGCGCACACAAGAACGACCAGCACACACTAGTGACTCCCTCACCATTTATAAGTATCAAGCCATGTACAAGAGTGAGACATGAGTTTCACTGTCATAATTGTAAAGCTCTGTCCGCCCCAAGGATTAGGACAACTATCACAATGCATGAAGCTACAACAACAGTATTTATATACCACTTTTCCACTAAAGGTTCTCAAAGTGGTTTACAGAGAAAATGAAATAAAAAAGCAGGCCTCCGTCAGTCTTGAAAGACTTTGGTATCGCGCTCAGCGCTGCATACGCTGCATGCGAAGCACGAAAGCCTTGGTTGGATTGTTATGGAGGATAGGCTGTTACGCAAACAGCAAATCCCCCCTCTCCACGCCACTGAATTAGTCCAATGGAAAGGCAGAGCCAATACGATTGGATCCAGCTGCGTCGCAGAGCTGGGCTAGGGACAGGAGCTCACCCTGTCTTGTGGGGCCAACCCAGGTCTCGAACCCTGGCCTGCTGGTTAACAGGCACAGCATCTTAACTGCTTGTGCCACCCACAGCCCGAAAATGAAATAACTAATGAAATAACTAATGTGAAGCAGTCACATGTGGGAGAAAAGTGAAAAAAGGAGCAAAATTGTGGTCAAAAGGACAGTGGTAATCTTTAGCTACTGTAACTATGCCAGGCCTATCAAGAATTTTCACTCTGAAGGACATTTTTCATCACATTAGAAATTGATGTTTTAAATCTTAAATATTCTTGCCAAACCTTGCATTGTAGAAGATCAATCAAACTGCCTTACATTTATTGTAATTCCTATTATCAATATCATATTCTTTGTACAAACCTCTTCTTTTTCGACATCACTAGTGTTGGTGTTACCCAGTGTGGTAACTCATGTGTCAAACCCATAGACTTCTTCCCATCAGTGTCTGCTCAGATTGCTGCCTCTTTCTCCTTTCTGGCTGCCTATGGCTGCCATGTTCCCTGGCCAGGCAACCACTTTGGTTCAGCTAAGGTGAGTTTAAAAGGAGGGGAGCACCCCAAAACCTTTCCTGACCAATGCTGCATGCTGCAGCCATGTGGTACTGCACACTCTTCTCTCCAGTCTTCTATATCAAGCTTCTCGGAATGTGTAAGTGCAGAGCAAGTGGGGAAAGTCTTGCAGCAATGGCCATCACAAGGCTGAGTAAATGGATGTAACAAGACAAGTTATTTTGGTGTCGCTCTCCCATGGTGTCACACAGTGCAGTTTGCACCTCTACACCCAGTAGTGGCACCCAGTAGTGATGCTTCCTATAACAAGATGAACATGGGATCTTCCCATCATTTTTTAATCTGGTGAAAAGCAAAACATTCCTATCCAACCCTAAAAAGGCAACCAGCTAACCTCGGAGTATTTTTTTGGATGGATCAGCAAGGTAATTTCTCACTCACTGGAGAAGCAATGAGGCTTCTCCATCTTCCCTGGAGCATGGACAGAGTATAATTGCATGGGATTTGTGGAATGCCTGCTAATCTCACCAACGTCACACATCTCACTTTGTGACAAGGCGCTGGTGGCTGTTGAAAGAAATGGGACATAGTATTCCTATAGCCCTAAAAGAAAGGAGGGTGCATTTTCTTCCATGTGAAGAGTCACAGACCACTCATTCACAATCTACCGCATCAATTTTCAACCTTCTATTACTGTCCACAGTCCATCAGCCTTTCAGGAATCCTTTTTCCAGCCACATCACCAAAGCAGTTTAGAAGGAGAAGGCAGAGATAAGATGTGGGATATTAAAGAATCCAAATTGTCGACAATCCAAATTGAGATGTACAGGATAAAGTCAATGTTTTTAAAAAATGTATATATCCACATTTCACCACCTAAAGATAATCATCAAAGCTCAGTGGGAAGAATTAAGCTTTTGCTACAACCTTGCTTAGCCCTTCTCGGTTCCCCGCCATGGCAGCTGGGAGGGGAACGGATTAATTCTCTTTGATCAAAGAAATGGAAACCGAATGCATTTCAGAAGTGAGGCATTAACTATAGCCTGTTAAAGATCCTCCTGGAATAATTTCCCCCTCCCTTTATGATTCATGTCATTCATTTAAATTGAAATAGTCCTTCAAATGGAAGAAAGGACAGTTTGCTAATAGCACCACTGCTTTGTTATTCCCTCAACCTAGGATGAAATCCAGGGTAACTACGGGGAGTCCTTGCTCCGGTGTAAGAACAACTTACTCTGGATTGCAATATGAATTTCCCATAGGTTTTCACTAGGTGGTGCAGTAACTATGGGTACACATAATGTCCCCTGCACCCCTTTAACTATGCCACTGCTGGTGAGGTTCCTCAGAGGGATTCCTCCCATCTCTAGGCTCCCATCTCTAGGCCTCCCATCTCAGAGGGATTCCTCCCATCTCTGCCATTAATTCAGTACATGTAAAACAATGATCATAAGTAAACTGCTCCAAACCAAGTTTTCATTCTACCACAGAGTCATGCTGGATCTACATATGTAGCAGAATGAGACAGAAAAGGCCTCGGTACTTTATCCTGCAGGTGGTGTACATCGGTAGGACAGACCTCCACTGCAAAAAGAGTCCACTTACACTGCACATGCTAGAGGCACTGGTTAAAACTTTCTCTCCTTGCTCAGTTCCCTACTCGTACATTAGCTGTTATCACAGACAGGAGAAATCATTAAAGGACAAACACACAGGTTTTCTGGTCCTGAAAGTGCTAATAGCAGGACAAACATGTTGCTAGCGTGTCACTAGAATGCAAACTGGACCTATCAGGAGTAACTTAGCAGCAGGCTTATTATTATAACCATTGACTTTCCATTTCCTAATGTCTTCTACAATACTCCAAGCCTTTGCCCTTCCTTTCTTAGCAACAGATACCCAGCAGATTGCCTGTGGCAGGGTTCAACCTTAAAGTGGTCTCAGACTGGAGGTGGTCTCATGCATATACTAGCCACGTAGGTTAAATACAGAGAGCGTTAAGAAAATTAATGCGCAATCCTAACCTAGACTAACACAGCTCATCAGTCTTCCCATTCCCATGATGATGTGGGGAGGCAAGGGCACGTCTGTGCACTGGCTTAAACCCAGTGGTGGGCTTCAGGGGGGTCTCACAGGTTCTCTAGAACTCTTTGCTAATGAGTGCCTGGTTCTGAGAACCAGTTACTAATGGGACATAGAACCTGTTGTTAATTTAGGTTATTAGGACATAGATCCTGTTGTTAATTTATTTGAATCCCACCACTGCTTAAACATCCCCTGGAAGTGTCTTATGGCACTTTTGTGTCACCCCCAGGACAGTCCAGGACTTATGCCGGGTCTTATGCTGGCATAACTACAGGTTAGGATTGCAGCTTTACAGCCTAATTCAACTGGAGATTAATACTGCAGCCATGAAGTCACCTGTCACAGCCACACATGCACATTTCCACCATCACAAGGTCATAGCTTTTTCAGTCTATTAGTAACCACTTCTACGATGGTAACAATAACTATTGCACTTTGAGTTAACTTAGCTATGGTTATCTAAATTCCCCATTTTTTAATCAATGCAAAACAATACAAACAACTCCCTAAGATGTAACTCTGTTTGCGTTTCAAGCGGTGACTCACACCTTCTGGCAAGATGCTAAATTACACAAAACACTCTGAGAGCACAATCCTAAATCCTGATTAGGATGCCACAAGTTCCACGCTGGCTGAGGGTGTCACAAAAGTGCCATATGGCACTTCTGCACCACTCGGTGTGTGTGTGGGGAGGGGGTTAGGCCTGTGCATAGACATGTGCTGGCCTTCCTACACCATCATGGAAATGGAGCAATGGGTGAGCTGTTAGGATTGTGCCCTCAGTCAGTTTCCAAACAATCTTATGGGTTTAGGGCACTAAAGAAATATTTCACACACCATCATTTCTAACAGCAAAACTGTTATGCCTCACCAAAGACAACCTCTTTCTTTTACTACAATAAGCTGGGCTAATCTGCTGGTGATATATACTGAGCATAATAATTAAACAGGAATTAAGTGTAGTGACATATCTATAGTATAATAAAATATGCAAACACAAACTCAGCATCCAGTGTGATGAGCTAAATTGGTATTGCAGGATTACCAATTGGGAGGATTTGGCTCACTTTATTTATTTACTTGAATAAATATGCGCTAAAGCCAACTAAGGGTGCAATCCAGAGTAACTATGGGGAGTCTTTGCTCCAGTGTAAGAACAATTTGCTCTGGATTCCAATATGAATTTCCCATAGGTTTTCACTAGGTGGTGCAGTAACTACGGGTACACGTAATGTCTCTTATGTGCTCCCATAGTTACTCTGGATTGTAGGGTAAGGTGAATATTTTTAAAGGCAGCTGCTGAAAATAACAAAACTAGCAAAGAAACCTACTGACAGCATTGCTGACATTTTCAATCTCTGATCGTACCCTGAACTTCCAGATAACAATCAATCAAGAAATGTTGAATTCCATAGTCAATCAATTGCTTCTTACAAACCAACTGCTTCTTGGCATATTGTAACCGGTTGATTTGCAATTTACAGTCTATCAGTTACTTCTTGACACTATCATCTGGTTTACTCATCCAGCCATACAAAAGTAAAGCAAATATAAATATGATTATTCATATGATCTTTTTAAAAAATTCAGGGCACAATCCTAACCAATTTGGGCCAGCTTAACTTCCCATGGTGGTGTAGGGAGACCAGCGCATGCCTGTGCAGTGGCCTATCCCTTCCCCCCCCCACCCCAAGTGGGACAGAGGTCTCTTACCGTACTTTAGTGTCACCCCCAGCCCAGCACTGGACTTTAGTTGGCCTAACTGGGGATTAAGATCATAGCCTCAAATTCTCCTCTTATAGGAGAATATTTGCCACTGCACAACAGAAATATGAAAATGCATCAGATTTGCCCCATTATGTACAGATTCGCAAATTAATTTTTAATGGAATATATTAACTAATGCCCATATCCTAAAGTCAAATTAAGCCCTTTGCTCTGGAGCAGTTAAGGAGACTTTCCATAAGATAACACTAGAGGGTGATGTAACTGCATGGACCTGTAACTGCTCTGGATTTTGCGCTATGTATTGTCCTGTGGAGCATGTGGCAATTTGAGTGCTTAAGTGAAAACAAGGCTTTAGAATGTATCAATACACTGTATCTAATGTGTTATTTAGACAACACAAAAAGGCTAGCCTTCCCAGCATCACTGGTTTGCCTGTTACCTTTAAGTTTAAGTTCCCAAACGATGTCATGGTTTTCTTCAGCAGGGGCACAAAGGCAGAAAAAAAAGAAGGAATTAACTTTCTCCCAAACTGATTGAAGCCTCCAATCCAGATTCTGGGCTAAGTTCTCTTCTGGTGTAAGTCAGGAAAACCAAAAGATAACCTGAGTCCTTTCCAGGCAGCCATCTAGCTGAATGGATACTGATGACAACAGAAGCCAGCTTCAGACTAATTCTTAACTACGTTGAGCCAATTGAGATACTGATACCGCTGGAATTTCTCACAGATGCCTTCCTAGAGCCACATGGCAATCATTACTATGACACCATGGAATACAGCAGCATGAGGATTCCAAATGGATTGGAAAAGATCATTCCATCCTATCCCATTCTTTTTAATTCTAAAAAGCAGAAAACCTTCAGAAGCTCTTCGGGCACTGCCCACAGCTTTCTTTAGGATGACCTGAAATTGAGATTGTGTAGATCATGTCTTCAAATAGGTTGTATCCATCTTCCCAAGCATGTTCTCAGTCCTCATACCTGAGATATCTGTTGCGGAGTAGACACCTTTCTGATAGGTAGGCACAACTAACACTGACATGCCATTTGGTGCTCCAAAAGCATCAGAAGGTGAGTGCTTTTTCCCCAGAGTGATTTGTTAGGCATCTCATCACATCAAATCAGAGTTCCTGCCTTTTTTATGAAATGTTTTATCCCAGCACTTGTTTTTTAGCCTTAACCTTGGGTAATGTTTTGTCCTGTGACTTTCAAACTCCTGACCAAACCATTGGATTGCTGAAATCAAATTTATCTAATAGAGACATTTATGTTCAAGACTCCAGTGATGTTGTAGAACGGGCTTCCTCCCCCTTTTTTATTTTTCTTTTAATTTACTAAATTGGCAGCATGGAGTAAGCAATACCTTTGGGGGGATACCATTTCTGTCATCCTGTAGAGTGCAAGAGGAATCACACACAACCACAACGTTAGCCAAGATCGTGACCTAATGACTTATACAGGACATAACTCAGTAGCCCTACAATCCAGAGTAACTACATGAGCATGTAAGTGACATTATGTGCACCCGAAGTTACTGCACCACCTAGTGAAAACCTATGGGAAATTCATATTGCAATCCAGAGTAAATTGTTCTTACACCGGAGCAAGGATCCCCCATAGTTACTCTGGATTGCGCCCTTAGTCTTGGATTTAAATTCTTGCTTGGCCAGGAGGTTTTGGCCAGTAACTAATTCTACTTCTTTCAGTGAAGGAGACTGGAGAAGGCCATAGGATGAAGGAAGAAGTACGTTGTAGTTAATGCACACACTTCTCTCTGCTATTCACTTTCCCTTTTGTAGAAGTTTCTGCAAACTTAGAAGAAATAAGGAGAAATAGGCAGTGAATGAAAGAATGAAATGAAATGAAATGAAAAAACCACCGGGGATAGAAGGCACTCTTCACCTCAGGATTGTTCTAAATGGTGGGAGAAGAGTCATGAGCACTACCATGAGCATATCAGAGGACAGGTGGTATAAAAATATGTAAAATGAATAATTTTAAGCAGGAGTTACAGGGTATATGGGGACTTTAATTAGGGTCCCCATTTCAAAAATATCATTCCAAAAATATCAGGTGGCACAAGTAGTTAAGACACTGTGCCTGTTAACCAGTAGGCCAGGTTTCGAGACCCAGGTCCCCACAAGACAGGGTGAGCTCCTGTCCTTAGCTCAGGTCTGTGACACAGCTGGATTCAATTGTATCAGCTCTGCCGTTCCATTGGACTTATTTCAGTGGCATGGAGGGGGGGGATTTGCTGTTTGGGTAACAGCCTATCCTCCATATTAATCTACCCAGGCCTTCATGCTTCGCATACAGCATTGATCACAATACCATAGTCTTTCAAAGACTGATGGATGCCTAGTTTCTCCATTGTATGATCTCAGAAGGAGCCAAACTCTGAACTTCCCCACCAACCTTTCCTACTCGCTTTTGAAATTTAGCCTCCTAAAATACTCCATGCTCCTTTTCTTCTTATTGTAAAAGATGGTTTGGAGGCATATAATACAGTACTTAATATGGATGATGACACATGGACATTGGAAGAGAAGCCCAATACAGATGAAGAAGAGAACAGAAGCCCAATACAGATCTGTACTTAAAACGAATTAATCCTACTGATGGAAACTGCTTTCAGAAAATAAATGTAAATTGTTGGGAACCAAGTGTTTTGTTTGGTAGCTCTGCAATAGTAAATATTATGTACCCTCCCCTTTGATAATGCTCTTTTCCAATGTCTTTGTAAATGCATGTATTGTAGAAAGTTCTTACAGAATAACTGGTTCATTTTGCAGTAACTGCCAACACAGTATCTACAGAATCCTTTTTTTTTTCTATTGCTAGCACACTTTGTAACTTAAAAATGCAGAACTGTTTCAAAAACATCGAGTTCAACAGACAAATTGCAGGAGTTAATAAATTAATAACTGATCGATGATCTCAGTTATCCATAATTCTCATATACCCCATCATGCTCCGTCACCCTCCCTTTACATTCATAACTCATCCGTCTTAGGATCCAATCCTATCTAACTTGCCAGTGTGGATGCAGCTGCAGTACAGCCCCAAGATAACCACCCTTGACTGCCACACAATGCAGCACACATCATGTTAGCATGATTGCATCCGTGCTGGAAAGTTGGAAAGGATTGGATCTTTGTTCCCATTTGCAGCCCTCCTGCCACTGTCTCCTATATATATATAGGGCTTCCTCCTGTCCATCTTTGTTTGCAGCAATCCAGCCCACTCTGTCTTTTTTGTTAGCTATCCAAACTGCTTCCAGGTAGCACACTGAAGGGCTGCCAAAAATGACTTTTAGGAAGCAGGGTAGAAGGCTGCCAACAAAGACAGACAGTACAACAGCAAAAATGCTATTAGGATGCCTTATAACTTCTGGCTGCATCCCTAAATGCCTTGCATCAACGTAGTGTCAGCAAAACGGTGACTACTTGTTTCTATCTTATCAACATATTTACTAATGCAGCCCCAAAGGTCTCTACCTGAATAACAACAAGCAGAGCAATCCAGAATTAGGGCAGCGAGAAGGGGGTGCCAGCGTAGCTGGGCTGCCCCAAGTAGGCTGTATCCACAGCAGAAAGGTATGCTGCATCCAGAGACTCAGGAAGCCTGGGTGGCCTAGCTGCTCCAGTAGGCACCAAGTCAGTGACACCTGGGGGGGCTTGCTCCTGAGGAGACCCCTTTCAGATCACACTGAACAAGGAACAGCTGTGGTGCCCACCTTATAAGGAGTCCCTGACTACCAGTAACAACTGCAGCATGAGGATGCAGTACAGTTTACAGCAGCTGCAAGGGGCTTGTTGGAGTGGCCTGTGGTATCCCCAGGTTAGTGGGCTGCAATAGCTGTGCCATATCTTGAGGTTGAGAGGCAGGGGTTGCAGACAGGCTGACCAATAACTCAGATTTTTTGTCAACACTGCCATTCTTTACTCTGCCTTGTCATGGACCCTGATGGGTCTACTCAGATTTTAAGTGGTATAACTCTGAGGAGCTGGAAGAGGGAATTTCTGTCTGCAATACAGGCTGTGACTATAGAATAACTGCTCTGTTCTAGGCAATGCTGAACATGCTCTCAACATGCCTCTCCTTAGCTTCCTAGGTTGGCTTAGCAAGGCCACCCCAGGTCCATCTGTCTTGGGGCAGCCTGTGTTGACTTAGGCTGCCCCAAGCCTTCTTTAGCATAACTGGGCTCCCCCATCTTGGAATTGGGCCACCTCAGTGATAGATATGGCAGCCCAAGTGCACTTCTGGATTGCAGCCTTCATCTGATTTCACCCATTTTGGTAACACTCCACGAGGCTGTATTTACTATTCCTACCATATTTGCCTTTTGGGAAGACATATGAGTTATCTTTTAGCCACCTTTTTTCAACCTGTTTTCTCCTGCAAAAGGCTCGATTAAGAGGAAACAGATGGTTGTACAAGCCAAACTTCTCCTAGTAATCATCAATTTAAATGAATTTAGTTAAATGAATAGAAATAGAATAGAAATAACTTTAATCGGTTGATTCTCTTGAAGTCAAGGTGATAGTTTCCACTCCCTCCGCATTGCTTCAATAATCTCCTATAACCATGTTTGCCCATATGCACAAAAAGAGATTATAAATGCAATGGTAGTGATATCATTATGGGGCTTGTTGGGGCTTGTTGCATTTTCCCTTATTGTGGTATTTTCTCCAGGGGTTTAGTTATCTGAACATTATAACCTTGTTAGTTTGGGTTACTCCCCTTCTCAAATGCATGATTGAGCTCTCTTTTATACCAGACACCATTCACAGCAGCAATACCAGTTAAGTGCCAGTCTTTACAGGAAATGTGATCCCTAGTGTAATATGACATTCACTATGTAAATTATACCCATTGTCAATCAGTTTAGGTAGTGGTGACCTTACTCTTCATCCCATGTCCCTTTTGTGGTTTAACAACAGGATAACCTCAAAAGCAAACATCTGGAGAAACAGAATACCAATACTTATCAAATCAAGAGAAAATGCAAAATTAGACAACACACTTTGGATCTTTCTCAGTTGGAGCTGATGTTATATCCTCAGGAAATGACCCAACCTGCCTGGTTTGTATCACTTTAAATTGCTTGAGGATACATCCTTTGTTAAAAAATAAAAATTCAAGCACAAAGTAAGCAAAGACGTTACGGCTGCATTTTTCAAACTGTGGGTCATGACCCATTGGTGTGTTGCTACCTGCTACCTACTTCTGATTTGTATCCATTACTTCCATAAGGGCATTCAGGTTCCTACATATTCCAACGGATTGGGCTTGTAGGCCCTAAATGAACTGAAAGCAACCTCCAGTAAAGTTTTGCTGTGTGACAGCAACCATCAGGTTATGACCCAGCACATAAGACAAGGTGGGTTGTGGCGGTACAAAGTTTGAGAACTACTATTTCCTTGAATACCAGTACTGGCAATTTTTTTTATTACGGGAAGTATTCAGTCATGTGAAGCCTTGTGAAGAAATAAAATCCTCAGAGACCTTTAGCTATGTTGTGTTTTTTTTTCCTGAACATGCTACTATTTGATGTTCAGTGTATTTTTGCTAGAAGCTTTGCTCATCTCTAGATCTGGTAGAATAGAAAAGAGTATTGTGGAAAATTTGATCCTCCAGTGAATTATTTTCTCATCACAGCATATTAATAGCACAGAACCAAGATTGCCACAGGTTTGCTAGTCACAGAAGCAGCCAAAATATTATGCTTGTATCTAGGCTTGATTTAAATGAAACAACTCTAACCCCCAAATCCAGAGTAACTATGGGAGCACGTAAGATACTTTACATACACCCGTACTTACTGCACCACCTAGTGAAAACCTATGGGAAATTCATATTGGAATCCAGAGTAAGTTGATCTTATACTGGAGCAAGGACTCCCTGTAGTTACTCTGGATTTTGCCCTAAGTTTAAATGCCTAGAACATTTCCATAAAACAGGAAAATTTGAGTGTCTAGAAAGAATACTTCCACCAACCAGGGGAATCAGGAATAAGATATAAATAAGATACACAGGCTAACAACAACACAGATTGAATTTTGTTTGGATGGAAAGATTGCTGATTGAAGTCACAGACTATGCAAAGTAAAAAGAAGTAAAAACAAATTTCTAGATGCCACATTATATTAAAAGATACATTTTTGTCTTCACCTAAAATGGCATGTGGAAAATATGTGTGTGGAAAATAAAATTTACGTGGAAAATAAAATTGTAATTCCTGTAGTGTACATCAGATATGTATATTTTTTTTTGCTTTGTATATTTTTGTATTGTATTTTGCTTTGCATATAAATGTATATTAGGTCTTGGCACTCCATGAGAAAGCAGGCACAGTTCCCAGGCACAAAAGCCAACAACTGAGTTCAAGTCTTACACATACCTGCCTTACCAGTCATGTGTCCCTAACATATGGGTGTAGAAGTCCTCAAGGCAAACTGCCCTACGGTAGGTGGCACCACTCCTTCTAACAGCCAGTACACCAACCAAGAGGAATTTGGTGGATGTTGGAAGCTATGTGACACCTTCCACAGTTGATTTATCCATTAATGTTTTATGGGAATAACCAGACCAATGTTTCTCAAATTGTGGTTCAGGACCACCTAGAGGGGATCATCAACCAATTTCAGAGTGGGAAAGAGGCATGGTACTTTGCCCTGAAAGGGTGGGGAGGAGATGGGACACTCAAAACAGGAAAGGACTATGTGATTGGAGAACGATCCAAATCTATGTTCTGTTTTGAGTCCCAAGCTGAGATCTTTGTATTTCTGAGTCATGCAAAATAACAGCACAACCACATTGTTTAAAGGGACCCTTGGCTGATGGAAGTTTAGGTTCAAAGTCTATATTGATAGTGTCACTTCAGCCATGACATCTCTTTGATAGGGATGTCACTTTGACACCATTAATAGTAATACTTCAGCCATGGCTTGGCTGTGACGGGGGGGGGGGGACTCCCTCTTAAGCCAGCCCACTATGATGTCAGTCACCTGCCCTGCTGTGCTGCCTGCCTCCTAGGAGAGGGAGTGAGTGCCAGGCCCCAAACTGCACTGGGAATGAATGGGAAGCACACATCTCACTCTTTCTTTCTGGGCCGCAGAGATCTGCAGAGAAACACTAAGATAATTAAATCAAGTGGAAAAATTGCAAGAAGCAATTTAGACCATATAAAATGGAGGTCAGAGGGTCTCTACCTTTAAGCATTGTATAGAAGAGGGAATTGAGGCAAGTCCTGCTTTTTGAAACCTTCTATTATGAGCCAAACCTGCCCCAATTCCCTCTTCTATGTAGTGGTTAAAGGTAGGGGTACTCTGTCCTCCATTCTGTATGGTCACCATGTGTAGGAGTCTTTCCCCTCCACCTTCCAGTAAAGCCCAGCTTTATTAGATCAAAATTGCACGTTGATTTTCACCAGTTTCTACTTGTTTGCAGGCAGTGATTTTTTTTCTCATTGCCTACCTTCATGTATCCCTTTTCACAAAGGCAGCCTAGTACATTGCCTGGGCACATGTTGGGCACTCCTGTGCACTAGATGATCCATTGGGTCCCTTCCAACTCTATGATTCTATGCTGCCCAGATATTGACCATCACAAATGTGCCTGAGCCACATTGTGATATATGGAAGGAGAGAAGTAGTGGAGTGGAGGTTTGTGCTGGTAGCAGTAGCAGCCGGAGCTGCACATGGTAAGCAACCCACCTGACAGCAGAATGATGTCTGGGGAGGTAGAGCAAATGTGGGACAAGCTAAACTGGGCAGGAGATGGCAGAACAGAAAGTGGATTGGGCCCAGAAGAATGGTTGAGACGACAGTAGAGTTGCCACCAGATCCTATCCCACCTCCTGCACCTCAGATCCCGACATCGGTCTCCTTAGTTATGCACCAGCAATTGAGCTGGTGTAATCCTAGAATCACAGAGTTGGAAGGGACCCAGTGGATCATCTAGTCTAACCCCCTGCCTGTAGCAGGAGATCCTCATCTTGTGGGGACCCAGGTTTCGAACCCTGGCCTGCTGTCTAACAGGCACAGTGTCTTAACCACTTGCACCACCAGAGGACTGTATATCCTTCATGGTTGTGGGACACTACACAGGATAAGGGAACTGATGTTCCCATATCTCAGGAGACCTCTGGCTGGTTTTCTTGCAGTGTAGCGTACAGCGATGGCCATTTTGGTTCCACTGTACTGCAGGGAAGGTAAGCAGCTTAAGACTGGGCCCTGACACATTACCACACTACCATACACATTGCTGATTGTCTTCCCCTTACCTCTGTATCTGTTTGAATATGCAGTCGTGGGAGATGTGCTTAGTGTTCTCATCCACCTCTGAGAGTGCGCCATACAATTCAAACTGCCTTCTGGCCTTTCATTTGAACTTCAATACCAAGCAGTTTAAAGCTAAAATGCAGTTCCGTAGTCTTAACATTGCATTATATACATTATCACAAAGTTGCCTCTTATTATATCTTTATGTCATGCCTTAATGTTTTTGCAATTACAGTTCAATAATTGTGTTTTCTGACAGCAAATTATCACTTTCTGGCCCAATGAACACAAAGGACAGGTGTCAGGAGTGGGACTGCCTGCAGCAGAGACGAAGCAAGACATATGGCTACATAGTGAGAGAATGTATATCCCGTGGTGAATCAGCTGTTCTCCTCCAATTGCTCCCAGCCCCAGCTCCTCTTCACCACCTACTGGATCTGTGTCATTGTCGTTATTGAGGCCACTCAAATAAGAATGATTAATTATGGGGAATAAGGGTCATTTTCCTGTTTCCCCGTCAGTACAATCTGCAGCCTTGAATTAGCTCCACTCAACAGCTGTGCTTCTCCAAGGGGGTAGAAAACTAGGTGCCAACTGATTACAGGAGGGAGGCCTGGCATGCAGTGGTATAACTACAGCTTGATCTGCAGAAATCAGTGGATTTCTGATGCAGAAATCAGTGGATGATATTCAAGCATGGAGATAAGCATTGTCAATAGAGCAAAGTGGCGTTAAAGGATGGGGAGCAATAAGTAAAGAACTCTTGGAGAAGAAGGATGTGATATAGGGGTGACATTGTGGGGAGAGTGGATGCAGAATACAGTTGAGCATCAGTTAACATCAAGTTAACATCAAGGCTCCTGCCATCTCCTCAGAAATTTAAAAACCAGAAATATAAGGTCTAGAATTAGAACCAAAAAACACTGGAATGAATATCTGGCAAGCTTTCTCGGAGAAGATGATCCTTGAATGAGATGCCATAATCACCATCTGCATCACCTCAGGCAGCAAAGAAACCTAGATGGGGGACTCTGAATATTATTTTACTAAAGAAGCAGGTTAGTAAGAGAGCTGGCTATTTTTCAGGTACCAGGATCTTAAAGACTTCAGTAAGGAAAGAGTGGAGCTGTTTTAAACATTAGCAAAATCTGTTCTCACTGAAGAATTCCCAGTTTTCAGAATCTTTTCCCTATGCCTGCCCTTTCAATAGCAGTTTATGAACTAAAGGTAGCCCCAAACAAAACACATTATCTGCAATTCTAAGCTCCACTTAGGCCAGCCTAAACCCCAGCCCAAGTACTGTGCTGGCCTTGGGGTTTCACAAAAGTGCTGTAAAGGCACTTCTGCACCACTTCAGTGCACAGACATGCACTTGCCTCCCTACATCATCATGAAAATGGAAGGAACGATGAGTTGAGCCAGCCTAGGCTAGGATTGCACCCATTAATGTTCTCAAATTTAGAGATTTCCAAAGTCTGGCTAACTATCACCAAAGGTGAACTATTGGCAAAGTAAATGTAAGCTTACTAGCGGATTTTGAGAGACATTAGGAAAAGGAAAAAGATTAGAATGGAGATCAAACTAAGAAAAATGAATCAGATCTGTGTACTTGAATTGTATAGTTCCTGGAAATAATAAAAGCTTTAAATTGAGAGCCAGGAGAGGCATCAGGCCAAGCTAGAAAGGAACAACGGGAACGCTGCCTAGAACAGAGAGCTGTCCCAGAACTGGGGAAAGCCATTTTTATAGCACTCTATTACTCCTGTCTACTCTCTTCATTTTGCAATACACTCTTTCCCAAGTCCCTAAGAGATTATTTGGGTAAATAACTGCTCATATCAGCAATCTAGTTGTACAAATAAGGTAATGCAGGATCACTGAAGAAGAAGAACTATCGGTGGATCACCCCAGAGTGGTGGGGATCTATTTATCTATCATCATTCCTTAAAACATTAAACAATTTAAAAATTCAAAGATTTATAGTAAATTTAATTAATAGAATAATATCAAAATTAAAACAAATTAAAAATAAAGGACTTCACAAAAATAAAGATTTCACTCTTCAACAAAGCTCATCAAGAGAAGCAGACAAGCAAGTCTTATTGAATGGATGAATAAATTGCCACTCATTGAATGTCTCAGGAAAACCCTTGTTTTACATTGTGAGAGCTTAAGTCACCTCAAGGCCAAAAAGCTGAATATGTGTTGAGTAGAGTGAAGAATTGTGGGCAGGTGCATGGCAAATGCATCTGCTCATGAATTGAATCATGTTCACCATGTCACTATATAAGTCAATTCTAAAAGTATATGAGCACAATCTTAACCATGTCTACTCAAAAGTAAGCCCCATTGTTTTCATTGGGTCTTAGTCCCAGGAAAGTGTCTTTAGGATTGCAGCCTATAACAGCCCAGGAAATGTGGGCAAAGTTGTACATTGGATCGGCACCAAAGCAACTGCACAATCACTTTGATACATGACAAATTTCACAGATCCTCACAGATCCCAGTTTTAAAATATCAGTATACTATATATACAGTATCATGTAATCAGCTAGCATAAGTTTCCCCAGCTTCATTTTTTTCATGTCAGGCTTCTGTTCAATGCATCAGAGCTGAACCAAAATAAAAGGGTACAATTGTATCTGTGTCTCATGGATACATATAGACTACTTTAAAACCCTATGTGATCTGCTTAATTTTTTATGTTTATTTGCAATGCTGTTCGAAGAAGATACATTTCCTATGGCAGGACTTTGGCACTTAACAAATTAGCACTTAAACTACCGTCTCCTACCCACTTGTCTTCCTGCTTTATTTGTTCCAAATGAATAAATGCAGATGCACTGTCATGAAAGGGAGGGAGAACTTTCAGAGACCACCTACCACTCCAGGCCAATGATGCCTAGCACCAAGCACTCACTCTCTTACTATCCGTCACTGTTTACCTTGCAGCTTGGTAGGATCAGCCCTGGTAGATCTAGTCTACTGCCACCAGCTGAAGAGATCCAGTTCCCAGAAGTGTTCCTTGGGCAAAACCTCTCCCCAGGAAGGGCATGAAGAGTTAAAGAATGTTCTCACTCTGCCAGGAATACCTGCAGAGTAGGAAGGATGATGAAACCACAAATCCAGAACAGGCAGAGGTTCTGAACCAAAACGTTTTATTTACAGATGAGGTAAACAATTAGATCCCGTATATCCGATCCAGATATCACGGTTAATGTCCCCCAAACAGGGTTGCCTCAGATTAGGCTGAGCCTAGATCCCTACACAGGTTATCCTGAATTGAAGCCACTCAGAGTTTCCAGATGGGGAAAGACAAATTAAAACAAAACAAACCCTACTGCATCTATCTCACTTTGGTCCCTTCTCATTCTTGGTGCTCTCCCACAGCATCTTTCCCTGTGCAAATCAGGAGACGATGTTCCTGTCTGCCCAGGCTGGACCCTGTAGGTCCCACCACTCCAGCCCTTCTATTGGCTGCCCCCCTTTTGCACCTCTGTAGCACCTCTGTAGGTGCTTTTGCCCCTATAGTACCTCTGACATTTTAGGAAATCAAGAGAAAATCTTAAACAGAAACCACAACTATTAACCTTTTCATCATATGCTCTCTCTCTCTCTCAATCCTAAAAGCAGATTTTTCCAATCTGTATGGAAATCCAAGCAGATTTTCCAAAATGCATGTCTGACAGCACTTTTTCTCATTCTTGTCCTTCACTAAGGAGACTGAGGTGTTCTCAAAATCCAGCCAAACAGAACACATTAGAATCTCCCTAGTGTCTTAGGCTGCAATCCTAAAGACACTTTCCTGGGAGTAAGACCCATTGGACACAATGGGGCTTACATCTGAGTAGACATGGTTAGGATTGTGCTTTGTGCTTAAAAAAATTCAGCCCTGACATTGCTGCCCAGAGTTAGGGCGCAATCCAGAGCAAAGTCTGCTTGCTCTGACCTAACTACTCTGCCCTAACTATGTTATATCCTAAACACAAAGTTATGTGTGAGGCAGAGAACTTAGGTGTGCCCATAACTGCTCCGGTGCAGTGATCCACTTAAGTTACTCCATCGGGCATGCTCAGAAGGCAGCCTGTGCTACATGGCCTGCAGTTACACATGAGTTGACCTGCTTCCACATCACTCAGAATCACTAGCAGCTGTCCAAACTGCTGCTCTCCTGATCACATGGGGAACCAGCTGGCAAGATGGGGGGAGAGTAGCTGTCAAGCTGTCAGAGTGCCTCCCCAGCATGGTGGACAGGACAGGGCTGTCAGGGGTAGAAATGGGAAACAAGCTGCCCCCCTGCACCCCCAAACAGGCAAGGTGCCCCAGGAAAAGCCCAGGCATCAGCAGGGGCAAGATGCACAGAGGGAGACATATGTGTGTGTATTGTCAATAAAAACAACATCAACAGATAAACATGAGTGTCCCGTGGTCTTTGGCAACAGTCCGGAGGAAACATCAGCATTAAAGGTACAGCACGCCAGATGCAGGGTCCACACTCAGGTGGGCTGGGAGGAGAGGGAAGACCCCATCCAGAAGGCAGAAGGCCCAGGAAAGAGACCCCCTTGCTGGCTCAGGCAGGGGAGGGGCAAGGCTCCCCCAAGCAGCTGGCAGAGCAGGGGGCAAGGGGAGGCAAGGGGGCTGCCAGGGGCATCTGTGGGGAGGGAATCCTGGAAGAGGGGACAGGAGCCCACCTGGGTCTGCCAGGGAGCAAAAGCACATCCTGGGGCACAGGGGACCTGGGGCTCCCACAACAGGGCAAGGGTGTCTGATCAATTGTGGGGCCACTGCCCACCCAAAACCTCTCACTTCACAAGCCTAAGGGGTGACATCAGGCCCCAGGAACCCTCTCTCAGCCCACCCCAGTGACTCCCAGATGGCCTTTTGCAGACACAAAAGGGGGGTCAGTTCACATGTGTACTTGTTCATATGTTTGCAGTTGCTCCTGCTCATTCAGAGGGTCACAGGGTAGGGGGGCTTCCAGATACAGAACAGTCTCCAGTGAGGATGCAGTGGGACCCCAGAATCAACCACATTCAGATTGAGCACATGGAAGGGACGACACAGTGCCTGCACCTTTAAACAGTGCCTGGACCTCTCAGTATCTACAGACTGTAGGCAGTTTGAACACAGCACTGGCATCTGCCTGAATTCCCTCATCTCTGCAATGCTCACAGGTGGTCTCACTACTTCCATGTGGCCTCTTGTTGTGGACTATCCAATGCTAAGGAAACTACAGGCAGCCCCCTCTCCAGAAACAGAGGACCAGGTCTGGATGCCATTGGGGGTCTACACTGAGGATGGGCAACCCTGTCTCTCCCCCCACCCCCAACCAGGTAGGCACTGCTCCACTCACCCATCCTCAGGTAATCCCTGGAGCAATCGTATGCATGTGTTCATTGTGAAGTCCTTAAAATAACTACTACTACACATGTTCACATCATTAATGTTAACAACGTATCTGACGACAGCAACATTGACGAATTGAATTGTAAATTCATCAGCAACATTGACGAATTGAATTGTAAATTCATCATCAGGCAAGGACTTCACCTGTGATGTATCATAGCATGACTATGTAGTTGTTAATTCGTCATCATTAATAACATCAGCTGTGGAGGGGGAAGTGATTCTGTGGCTCAAACTTTATTAGGTATGAAGGGTGCTTGTTTAACTCATGTGATTGGGACAGTGGGGTTTGTGTTCTAGGTAAGTGCTTGTGCAAACATGTCTGAAGGGAGATTCTTCCCAGGGCTCCTTGCAGGGATCCAGTGGCTTGCACTCCTGAATACACTTTCCTGGGAGTAAGCCCCATTGAACACAATGGGGCTTACATCTGAGTAGGCATATTTAGGATTGCACTGTGTCTCTGTCCCAGTGGAATGGCAGCCTGCTGCCTGCTAGCCTCCTTGCTGGTGAGACACCATCCTGCAAAGACAGAAGCATCACATCACAGGCAAAGCTTTCATTGGTATTGGCTGAGCATGGAATCAGATCAGCTGCTATGCCCCTTGGCTTGCCGTTTGCTGGCAGGGATGAGTGGAATCAGCACCTGCTGGCTGTGTGATCTGGCAGTCAGTCAGAGGGGCTGCAAGGACAGAGACCACACACACTTTTGAGGGGTGAGTGCCCTTGTTTCTGGTGGGTCTGTGTGTGCACCCCTTCCCCCTTTCACTCTACAGCCCCCCCCCTTACCTTGGGGGACCAGTTGGGTTGGAAGACAAACCTACAGAGGACCTCACAGCATTTCCCAACAAGTGGGCAAGCCCATTTCCTGGTGAAGCAAGGCCCCCCCTTACACAGGTGTAAGCCCCACTGAGTATACTGGGGCTTACTTTAGAGTAGACATACAAGACTGGAGGAAGATGAAGGAAATTTAAACAAGAGAGGTGCTTCCAACACCCCCCCATGCAGCCCTCCTTACCTGGTTGGAGTAACTCTGGGGAAGAGAGAAACAACAACTTGCAGAGACATAAATATGGTATTGGTAATCATCATTGCAAGATTGCCTGTATAGGTGTTTTTGAGTTTTTGAATGCAAACATTGCTCAACACCCCCTCTTATCTGATTGGGTACCTGTGGAGAGGGAGAAAGACAGAGCAACAAACATACAAAATAATTGCAAAGTCTACACTCTAATCATATATCACAGATATCATATTGTTTCATATCACATCTATATCATATCAATATATCATCATATATGGACCTTATGTGTTCATGTGTTTGTGGGGAGAACGCTCCCCAAGAGCAAAGTGCCCATTGAGAGAGAGCAGAGTGACGTGGTCCGTGGCCAAGCACTCTGCTTCTCTGAAAGGGAATTGTGGGTCCAGGGGTGGGCCTTTTTATGGGAGGGTAGCTGTGAGGGGATTGGTCGGCCACTGGGGTGACCCAGGTACTCCGTATCCTCAAGTAGGAAAGTACTGCCCGTAAGGTTTGGTGCAAAAATTTTTCAAAGTCCCCACTTTCCCCAGCCCCTACTTCTCCTTAACATGGAGACCTATGGGTCTCCTCATTACTAAACTACCTCTTGAGGTAGTATAACTCAGGAGGCATTTACGTGTGCCCATAAGCCTCTGAAAATGTTCAGGATACAACATAGTTATGTGGAAGGGGGAGGAACCTAAGACACGCCCCCAACATGCCCCCGAAACGCCCCCTGAAAAAATTAAAAAAAATCCCTCCGTCGGCGGAGTTACGTCGACGGAAGGTTTTCATTGCTCCGCCGACGTTGAAGTAATTGCGCCAACGGAAACGTCGTTGCATCGCCGGAGAGATGCGCCGGCATAATTGCGCCAACGCTATCGGCATTTCCGTCAACGGAAACGCCGTTCCGTCGGCGCAAGAGCCCTTGCGCTGATGGATTAGTTGCTATGGATTGGGCTGCCCCTGACTCTGAGCATCTTAAAAGCACAGCTGGCTCAATAGACTTCCAGAAAACTGGAATATACATAGCTATTGCTGACAGCAAGGGCTGGAATCCCATCTCACTAAAAGCAGTGATGGAAGTGCATGGGTCACTCCAGCTCTAAATAAAATACCACTATAAATATTTAAGCTTGCAAAAGATTATTTGGATTGGATTGTCAGGCTACTGTCAAGGAAATTAAGGAATTTTAATAAATAAAATTTCTAGGATATTTTGGCAAGTATTGGTCCTTAATTTTAAGCATGTAGGTGAAGATAGCAGTTGCTCATTGGTAACACGAAACAGCATTCTGCACTGCCTCATTCGTTATTTTAGGAATTTTTTAAAATAAAGCAATTATAAAAGCAATTTATTGTAAACATACTGTTGCATGTTCAAAGCAATGTACTTTGTACATATATCCATCTATAGAGTAGTTTTTAAAATACACAGGCATACCTTACTTCAAGACAGCTTTAAAGAACTTATAAAATGGGAAGTCATATTGTCATGAAGATTATCTCTATTCCAAGTTTTCCCCGGTTAAAAAAAAAGATTTGTTATTGCTTATCCATGTTTTTAAAATGGCTGTCTGTACATGCTTAGAGGTACAGGTCCAATCTCATAATTGGCAGGTGCATTATCCTCAGTCACTACACACTGGCTCAGTGGGTGAAATCCAGAGTAACTACGGGGACTCCTTGCTCCGGTGTAAGAACAATTTACTCTGGATTGCAATATGAATTTTCCATAGGTTTTCACTAGATGGTGCAGTAACTACGGGCACACGTACTGTCTCTTATGTGCTCATATAGTTACTCTGGATTTGGCATAGATCAGTGCAACTCATTGGTCTTCCCATTCCCGTGGGGATGTAGGAAGGCAAGCACATGTCTGTGCACTGGCCTAACCCTCCTCTAGAGGTTGCAAAGAAGTGCCTTAACAGCACTTTTGTGACAATCCTAGGTCAGCATTGGACTTGTGCTGGGGCTTAGGTGTGGGTGTTGGGATTGCTTATACAACAATCATAGAGCACAATTCTAACCATGTCTACTCAAAAGTAAGCCCCATTGTGTTCAATAGGTCTTACTCCCGGGAAAGTGTCTTTAGGATTGCAGCCTTAGAGGATAAGGATCTGCACAGGGCTGATCTACCCTCTATAGACCTATGTTTGACACATTATGTTTGATATGATTATGCAAGAATGCTTATCAGATAACAGATTCATATTTTCTTGAGTTACTCAAGTTGCTGCTCTTTTTTTCCAAAACATGCTGCAAAGTAAAAGCAAAATCACCCTGCAATCCTCAAAGTATCTTTTCTTTAGGAAAGTGGATGTCTAGGCAGGGATTTTCACCAGAATGGGGCACCATCTCCCAATAGCCTGAAAGTCCCTGTGTCTGCAGAACCACTGCCAGTCAGTTTAAGTAATACTTCAGGAGTGTATCCTAGACTGTTCAGGAATCATGGAGGAAATTAATTGTTTTGAGAGGAGGATGACTCAGATGCAAGTGTGAAGTATTTCCCTGGAGCGACAGACCAGTCCACACCTGTTCAGATGACCCCATAGAATAGAATAGGATGCTTTCTTGGAGCAGCAAGCAGGGGCGAGGAACACAGTCTTTGCCCCCTTTCTGACAGTTCATTTTCTGATGGCTCCACTCTTTCAACACCTTTCAGTTAAACCCAGCACTCATTCATTCAACATGTACTCTGTTCATTTAACCTCTCTCTGCTGGTCTAAAAGGTAAAATTGTCTTCCCTTATGTTGATTTGCAAGAGACATGGTGATCAAACTGTTTTTGGCATTGTAACTTTTTTTCAGTAAATAACCATCATTCAAATACATAATATATTAATAGCCCAGACATGCCATTGTTCATTTGACTGTAATTTGTTATATATTTTGGCTCTGTGTTAATAAACACATATTAGTCTTTTGCAACTGATAATTATGTTTTTTGCTTCTTTTTGCATTTCCAAGCTGAAAAAGACTGGGTCCACTTTTCAACAGTTTTCACTTTTGGACTGTGCTCTGGTCTCTAACCCGTCCAATAAGTGAGGGATGCCTGTATCTGTGTTGTAGTAACTGTCCAGTGTTCTGGGCTAAGAGCACAATCCCAACCAAGTCTATTCAAAAGTAATCTCCATCGTGTTCAATGGGTCTTACTCCAAGGAAAGTGTCTTTAGGATTGCAGTCTATGTGAGGTAGATACACAATACTATTCTTACAGAGGTAGGGGATATTTTTGGTTAGCTGTAAGCCTTATAAGCTGGCTGTTGCACTCTTATCATTCTTTTTGAAAAGGATAATATGTCAATAAGCATTTTTTTCGCAGAGTCACAAATAATACTCCAAAGATGTTCACTTGGAGTAAACATCCCATAAAAAAGATTATGTGGGTTATCCTCTACTTTGCATTGTTCCAAGAAAGTTAGGGGTCCTGGTTCAATGGTAGAGCATGGATTAATACAGAGATTTTCAACCAGTGGGCCATGACCAATGCCTTTAACTCTCCATTAGTCGAACCTGTTTGACTCTCCCGGTTGGGCGAAGTGAGCAAAAAATGCCACTGTTAGAAAACTGTCATAAGCACCTAATTAACTCAATTGTAACACTCCTAAAGTGTTAAGTGACATTCATTAGGATGTACAAAGAGACAATAATCGAAATCTGATTCAAAAATCCTCATTTATTAATCATACAGCATGTATGACTCTCCCAGTTGGGCGAAGTGCGCAAAAAATGCCACTGTTAGAAAACTGTCATAAGCACTGTTATAAAACTGTCATAAGCATAAGAAGGGTGTGGACAAATGCCTAGAGGAAAGGACCATCACAGGTTAGAAGCCATGAGGGGTATGTTGAGGAGGACAACCCCAAAATGCCAGAGGGAGGGGGCACCTGTATGCAGGTGTCATATGTGCTCCCTGAAATATCTGGTGGGACACTGTATAATGCAGGAAGCTGGACTAGTTGGGCCTTTGGCCTGATCTGGTGGAGGATCTTCTTATGTTCTTATGGCACATTGGTGTACCACAAATGGTCTCCAAATAAGCCATAAGAATGTAAGGGAGGGCCATTTATTAGAAGAGCCATTAAGTAATATGAGTCCCGCACCAGCATTATAATGTACCATGTCAATTTTTGTGTGTTGTTTATGCACCATGAGATGAAGATTGAAAACCACTGGACTAAATACATGCAGAAAGACATGGGTTCAATTTAGTAAGCATTATCTCAGACATCAGGATTGGAAAAACATTACCTCCAAATTATGAAGTATAAAGAGACAACATTGATCTGGCATTGTATAAAACTTGTGTCATGTGTTGACACAGTTACCATGTTTAACACATTTCTAGTTACAGTTGTGAAGCTGCCAGGGATTATAATAATATTTATTGTTTCTTAAGCACCTAAAATACAAGGTGCTACAATAGATTACAAATATAGACATTTAAAAGTATCAGAGGATTAAAACCACAAAGAAAATCCTACAGACATACATTTACAATATGAATGAAGGGACATAAGCAAGAAAAAAAAAGGGAAGATATAGGAAGATACCAACAGTATGGTAATAAATTATAGTGCCTCCTTAACTGGAAACAGATTTGTGAATATCAACCTGAGATGCTTCTTAAAGAATACAAGGGACTAGGAGCACAATCCTAAATATGTCTACTCAAAAGTAAACCCCACTGTGTTCAATGGGTCTTCTTACTCCCAAGAAAGTGTCTTTGGACACCATGTCTACTCAAATGTAAGCCCCACTGTGTTCAATGGGTCTTACTCCCAGAAAAGTGTCTTTAGGATTGTAGCCTTAGAACAGAATCCTAACCATGTCTACTCAAAAGTAAGCCCCATTAGCTTCAGTGGGTCTTGCTCCCAGGAAAGAGTCTTTAGGATTGCAGCTTTAATCATATAACTATTTGGGAACAATGACTTCCAAGGTAAGTTGCAGTAGTTACTAAAACTATGGGCGCAATCCTGAGTAACTATGGGGAGTCCTTGCTCCGGTGTAAGAACCATTTGCTCTGGATTGCAATATGAATTTCCCATAGGTTTTCACTAGGTGGTGCAGTAACTACGGGTGCACGTAAAGTCTCTTACGTGCTCCCGTAGTTACTCTGGATTGTAGGGTAAGCTTGATATCAGAGAAATGTAAAAGAATTTAGAAGAATTATGAGGAAAGATTAAAGAGCAAATATAAGCAAGAGCCAAAGAATACAAGCATTTAAAAGTAAGAAAGATACATTGATTTCAATGAACATAATTCAAGAAAAGGTAACCATCTAAAGAGCAATATAGCAGTAAAATAATGCAGGGTAGATTAGTATTGTTTATCAAGAGTAAACATAAGGGATGCATGGATGCTGTTGCCAAATGAAGACTAGTTTCCCCTATGGGAGTCAAACACCCACGCTGTATTTGCAGCCACTAACTAGTTCCTGTTGTGCTGCAAAGATTTTCATGTTGCTATTTACAGTCCCATACAGTTCTCATATCCTGAAATGCCAGTTGAGACCTGCAGGAGGAATCAAGCTGATGGGCTACTGATATAGCTTTTGGAGAATGTATTAGTACTTCTATTATTACTATTATTACATCATATTACTTCTGCTCAAAGATCTGGGTTCCCTAACAGTAGTTGAAACAACTCAGTTTATTCAGTTGGTCTCTTTCATCATGCCTGTACTCTTGTGCTGTAACTGAGGAGACACAAGTGATAGTTCTGGTTTAGCTCAAATGCAAGGAAGTCCTTTATTTAGGACATTTTACCACCTAATATGATTTATTCCCCCATGTAATTCCACTTACATGCTTTTTGCAATGTGTTGCGCAGTAGAATCATGGGACTTTCCCATAGAGCCACTGCTAATCACTCTCTTGTGTCTTTATTACAAAAGTGCATGAACATTGCCTCCTCATCCTGCTAAGAAAAGGTATGAGAAGCCTGATAGATCAGAGTTAAGCCTTACCCTACAATCCAGAGTAACTACGGGAGCACGTAAGAGACATTACGTGTACCCGTAGTTACTGCACTACCTAGTGAAAACCTATGGGAAATTCATATTGCAATCCAGAGCAAATTGTTCTTACACCGGAGCAAAGACTCCACGTAGTTACTCTGGATTGCGCCATTAGCCTGTTTAACGATGCTACTGAGATCTGCACCAGGAAAACTACTAATGCAAGTCCACAGTGCCCTGTGTGGGGGGAAAGGCTCAGGAAGGAGAAATAGAATATGGCATCCTCCATTGACCCCACAGTCCTCCCAGCCTGATCGACCCCATTCCACCCTCTCTTTATTATACCTCTTCCTTGCCCTCACTCCCCCTCCATCTGCCATGCTCTCTGCTCTCCTCAGGTTGGTGGATTCAAGGTCTGATCTGCTGATTATCAAGATTCAAGACTGGTAGTTTAGTGCAGGCTTCCCACCAGCACTCCTTACTCACACAGTGATACAAATGAGCTTTAAGACACTTTTGTGACACCTTACACCAGTGCAGTAGCCATTGCGCCACACTAACCAGTGAATTGGGCCATAAGAAGGTCAAATAATAGTCTTTACACATTTTATTTTTAAAAACCCAGCCATCATAACTGAGGTGTCATCAGTGACAAATGCAGCATATGCTCTGAACTGTTTTCAGTTTTCAGATGTGACACTGCACAGCGACCCATATGTTGTTGATGTGTGAGAACATTCAGAAGAGAAGATGAATATACTCTGTAGAAAACTGTAGAATAACATTTGCACTCTAAACCACTTAAGCCAATTTATGCCTCTAACATATACAGGTGTCCCTTTTTATCCACTAGGGTTCTGTTCTGGAACTTCCCGTGGATTAAAAAAAAACTTCATGTATAAAGAAAACAATGAAAAAAATAGGTTTAAAGACCCTGGTTACTTGCGCCTCCATTGTTCTCCAGGACAATAAGGTTGTCCTCCAGGGATATCCTCCAGGAATAAGGTTGTGTCTTAAGATCTGCATAGGGTTTGATTCTGGGACTGAAAAATGGAATGAAGGCTTACATCTCTTTACAACAGTAGAAAAGCAGTTTTTAAAAGTGATTTGCAGTGGCCATTTGTGTTAAGTCAAATCTGTGTATAAAAAATCCATGTATAATTAGGTTGTCTTGTACAATGCCTTTTGTTTACAGACAGATATACAATGATGTGATAACATTTGTAATGGAAGAACTTTCACAAGAGTGAGGCATAAGTTGTGCTTTTCCAGGGCTCAGGGTGCAATCCTACCCTAGGTCGGCACAACTTAGTGGTCTTCCCGTTCCCATGGGCATGTAGGGAGGCAAGCACATGTCTGTGCACTGGCCTAACTCTCCCCAGGAAGTGGTGCAGAAGTGCCTTACAGCACTTTGTGACACCCCCAGGTCATCACAGGTGCTGGAGCTTAGGCTGGCCTAAATGCAGCATAGGATTGCAGCCATAGTGTCACTGCAAACTGCTCTGGCTACTGCAGGTACAGACATTCTCCCACTGCTTTATATGCTGGCCCAACTTGCTCTGTGTCTCTAGACTGAGAGCACAATCCTAACCATGTCTACTCAAAAGTAAGCCCCACTGTGTTCAATGGGTCTTACTCCCAGGAAAGTGTCTTTAGTATTGCCGCCTTAGGTACCTTTTTAACTGTAACCCACTGCTATCTACAGTATTTTACTATCCCCATAATTGTTTCCATTGAAACCAATAGCAAAAACCTTATCAGTTTCTATTCTTAAATTGATTATGGTATGCATGAGCATTGTATATATACATCCCCTCTTGAAGGAACAACACCCCCTCAATATCCCTTTTCTTCTTATTGAAGCAGTAATAATTGTGAGACAGGAGAGAATACCCAGGAAGAGTTAAGCAGCACTACTGAAACTCACAAGATTTCCCCCTCCACCCCCTGCTTTGCCAGTTTCTCTTGAGAGTTAAAAGTGGAGAACATGGAAAAAAATCTATATGAGTGATACTGATATTCTTCTTCCGTGCAGAAGAGAAATATTCATATGTGAAGACCATGCCAAATATATACAGTTCTGTCGGGGAAAACCAAAATATGTTTCAGATTGTGTGTATCTGGCCATAGGTGACACAATCATTGTGGCAAGATGGAAAGGTGATTGTAAATCCACCAATGGCAGGAAAAAGAGGTACAAAAGTACTTGTGAAGTCTTGTTCATAACTCACAGCAGCTAAAAATAATACACGAAGGAGCTGTCACCAGGATCAAACCAATGGCAGAGACAACCCCTCTGCTCCCACTGCAGTTACTCCACATTTCGAGGGTCCCCCAACATACTGTTAGTAAATAAAACTTAACATCCTCACACACACACACTACACATTTAAAGCTACATCTAATTTGGCACTGAACAAACTGCTAGCCTCAACCCTTCTCTCCTTCCATACAGGGCTGTGTGAGAATGAATGATATTGTATAGTATCTGAAGTGCTAATTAACAGCTTTGGAGGTCTATAGGTTGAAAATCAAGGTTCAGGTGTGTGTGCTCCAACATACACACATATGCACAAGCAGAACAGAACTGACCTACACATAAGGTCAACATGCAAAAAACGGTTTCTGGATATCACAGACTGACTCCACAACCGAGATAAATGCATCCGTCGCTTTAGACTTTTATTTCTAGCACTAAATACAAGCCCTTCATTTCTTCCAGGTTGTTGTTGTTGTTTCCCCACCCCTCCAAACATGCCAAAACTGTGAAAACACTGCCTTTCAGATATCAAAAATGCTGAAAAATCATAAATACAGCAACCTGTGTGATCAGACACATAAATCCCAACAGGTGAATATGTTTGTGAGGACTGCAGAGTGTGGATGTGCCGGTTTTCCTCTTGTATGTTACAAAATGGAAAGTCTGTTTTCCAATTTCAGCTGATTCGCCGCCACCCCCCCAAATCAGAATAGGTACCAATACTTAGGATACAATCCTAACCATGTCTACTCAAAAGTAAGCCTCACTGTGTTCAGTGGGTCTTACTCCCAGGAAAGTGTCTTTAGGATTGCAGCCTTAGAGGGAAGGATGTAACAACTGGTCTTAACAAACAGGTGTGAGCTTCCTTCTCCTCTCTAGATGCTGCCTCCATCCCACCTAACACCAAAAGGCCTGGATATAGGAAGCTGTCTTATAAGACTAACACACACATGTATACATGCACACGCTTCTTGCCAGGAAGAAAAGGGAACCAAGGCAAGATCAAAAGATGACACAACATCTCAATTCTTTGACAGACGGAATATGGTACAAAGCTGCTTGATGCTGCGAATCTGGAAGACTCTATGTTAACACACCCCAACATGTCCTGTCTCAAACAGGTCTACCCAGTGGTGGGCTTCAAGGGGTTCTCACCGGTTCTATAGAACCCTTTGCTAATGAGTGCCTGATTCTGAGAAGCGGTTACTAATGGGACATAGAACCTTTTGTTAATTTGGGTTATTAGGACATAGAACCTGTTGTTAATTTGGGTTATTAGGACATAGAACCTGCTGTTAATTTATTTGAATCCCACCACTGGGTCTACCCTGAACTCTTCTCTTATGAATTATGTGTGGAAATCACAGGTTCATCCTTACGTCCATCGATCCAAGATGCAATGCTGGTAAGTGCCTAGTTTCCAGTACAGCTCGGGGTAGTATGTTAGATCAATGACTTTCAACCAATGTGCTATGGCACATTGGTGTGCCAGAAATGGTCCACAGGTGTGCCATAGAAGTTTGGGGGAAGGGTCATTTGGGGAAGAGTAATTTGGAGGAGTTTGGAGGGAAGGTCATTGATTAGGAGGACCATTTGAAGAGGGGTCATTTAGAGAAAGGTCATTGATTAGTAGGACTATTGGGGGGGGGTATGTGAGCCCCCAGTGGCAGCAGCTTGCTGTGTCTTGTCAATTGTGAACAGACTGATGGTGTGTGCACCTTGACAATTTTATTGTCTCGTAGGTGCGCTATGAAGATTTGACACAAGGTTGCATGTGTTGGAAGAAACGGGGCAAATAAATAAAGGAAAGGATAGATCTCCCTCCCTCGAGTTCCAAGAGGTGTGCATCTATCCCCAACCCACACAAACACATGGACAAACACACATGATAGGACACACAGGACATATACACATCGACACACAGATAGGACACGACACACAGGACACACACACACGGACACACACATACAGGACCCATACACATGGACAAAAACATATGATAGGACACACAGGGCACACAGGACACATACACGCACACACAGGACACATACACACACTCATCAACACATAGATAGGATAGAGCACACAGGACACACACACATGTACACACACATACAGGACCCATACATGTGGACACATGATAGGACACATGGGACACATACACACACACACTGACACACAGATAGGACAGGGCACATAGGACACACATATATAGGCACACATATACAGGACCCATACACATGGACAAACACACAGAATAGGTCACACAGGACACATACACACACACCAACAGGACAGGGTGCACACACATACAGGACACATACACATGGACAAACACACTAGGACACATACACACATCGACACACAGATAAGACAGGGCACACAGGAGGACACACACAGTGAGATGGAGACACATACAGAGGACAGGACACACACATACAGGGTCAAGCAGATAGAGGAGGACACAAAAGACACACACATATCAACACACAATCACAGAACACACAGGACACACACATGGACAGGACACACACACACACTTGGACATACACACAGGACAGGACACACACAGAGACAGAGGACAGGAGTCACAGGACACATACACACATGGACAGGACACATATCACACACACACAGAGAGAGAGAGAGAGAGAGGAGACCCTGTGAGACGATGCGTGGACAATGCAAGCCTTCCCCTCCTCCCTGCTAGGCAAATGGCTGTGCCGCAGTGAGCTGCTCCAAGGAGGCTGCACCAGGCGGCAGCAGCACCAGCACCATAAGCAGCAGCAGAGGCGGCAGCAGCATCCCCAGCCTCGCCCTGGCCGGGGCTGAGCCCACCTGAAGGTGACATTGCGGCAGCAGCAGCAACAGCTTCTTCCCTGGACCAGCCCTGCTTACCTGGTAGCTGCGGATGCAGTCGGGCTCGTTGCTCTCCGCGGGCATGGCTGAGGCTGGATAACTCCGGAGCAGCAGCAGCAGCAGCACTCCAGTCACAGACACCTGAAGCCCTCCGCGCGCCGCTCCATCTCCCACAGCCCCGCAGCCAATCCTAGCCCGGGGGGGAAGGGGAGGGGGACAAAAATGAGTGAGGGGAAAGCTACAGAGGCGGAGGAGTTGGGGGAGTGGAGGGGGGGAGTGGCACCAGGCAGGTGGAGCAGCAGCAGGAGGGATGGGCTGCCAGGAGGATGGCAGGGGGAGAAGGAGCAAGGCGCTCTCCTGGTCTCACAAGAGTCTGGCTGCAGGGGTCAGGAGTCCTTCCTCAAACAGGGGAGCCATACACACACCCATCCTTACATACATACATCCAGCCATTCACACACCATACTTATGTTCAGCCATCCAGCCACCTACCTACCATCCACAATCCATCCTTACATACATCCATACATACATCTATCCTTACATCCATTCATACATACATCCATCCATCTGTCCTTACATCCATATATCCATCCATCCTTACATCCATCCATACATACATATCAACCTACATACATCCTTACATCCATCTATCCTTACATCCATCCATACATACATCCTTATATCTATCCATCCATACATACATCTTTACATCTATCCATGATCCATCCTTCCATCCAGCCATCTACAAACCTTACATCCAGCTATCAAGCCATCCACCATTCATTTGCCCCTCCACTTGTTTGTTTGATTGTTTGTGGGATTTTTATCCACGCCTTTCCCATGCTGACACAAGTGCCTGAGACAGCTTGTGAAGCTTATTATAGTTCCTCCCCCTCTTGTTTTCCACACACCAACCCTGTGAGGAAGGCAAGGCTAAAGACGACAGTACAATCCTAACCCTGTTTAGGCCTGCACAAGTCACTGCACAATTCTCATGCTGGCTTGAGGTGTTACAAAAGAGCCGTAAGGCCCTTTTGTACCACTTCTGGGGGGATTAGATCAAGATGGGCCAGCCTCCTCATACCACCAAGGGATAGGGGAGATGGGTGAGTTATTAGGAATGTCGTTAGAATCCTAACCTAAATTGGTTAGGATTGTGCCCTGAGTAAGTGACTGGCCCAGGGTCACGAAAGAAGCTTCATGGACAAGAAGGGATTCAGTCCTCCCCCCCCCCCCCCATATCTTCCTGGTCGCAGACCAACTCTCTAACCACTACACCATCCCGGATCTTGTTTGGTCTTGTTTGGAGAATGCAGCTGTCCCCTCCATTCCCAATTATCCTGCCCCATTCTCTGCTTCCTACTCTCTGAATTGGAAAAAGAAGAGGGGAGTGAGAAGAAAGAGGAAGTGTGGAGGAGTGTGGCAGGCCTCTCTTCCACACTTCCTCTTCTTTCTTCTCCAACAACAAAACCTTTTATTTTAGAACAGCTTTTTAGGGGGCAGAGGATGGGGGGCTCTTGTTTTATTGTTTCTAATCTATGTTGTTTTTTAGCTTGTATGTTTTAATTGTTTTCATCAAATTGTTCTATTTATGTTTAAAATTATGTTTTATGTCAGATGCCTTGAGTCGGGCTAATTTGCCCGAGAAAGGTGGGTTATAAATTTTTAAAATAAAAATAAACATGAATCAGCATAAATCTCCAGGTGATTAGACAAACTACTGAAGATATTTTAACAGGGCTTCCTTGGCTTGTGGCCCAACCTTATCTCCTGTTGACACACATAATATAAGGCTGCTAGTACAGACTCCACTTCATCCAGCTTGCCAACTTGGGACCAAGCTAGTCAAGAAGGGTAAGAAAAGAAAAACCTGACTTTAAAAAATCACCATGATTTTTTTTAATCTCCAAGAAAAACCAAATATGAAAAATCACCAACTGTTTGGCTGGCATGAGTGGGCCAGTTTAGGAGTATGGGACCTCTGCCCCTGCTCTCTAGCATTGCCCTATAAGTAACCCTGCCAGTTACTCCACTCATAGCCCTATAAGTAACCCTGCCAGTTACTCCACTCTCATTCCTTAGTGGGGAGAGCCCTACAAGTGCAGTGGCATAGCTAAGAGGTTGAGGGGGAAGCAGTTGCACCGAGTGGCAAGCTTTAGGGGTCAATAAGCTGAGCTTGACACTAGTGGCTAAAATTATGAAAAATAGGGAAAGTATGAATGATAATACCATCATGTTATATATCATTTGAAAGGTCGTTTAATGCAGAAAGCAGTGAAACAATCTTCACTGGAATATCTGTATTCTATCAAAAGGTATGGCCAATTAACCAGAAAATGAAAACACAAAAGCCTATGGAACAAAAAGTAGATTTTTAAAATTCAACTTTCCCTTGACACTGATTGCTCTGTGAGATGTAACTATGATATTGCATGGAACTAATAAGGTGGTAATATGAATCAGCACCTATTTCCATATACATATATCCAGTGATGGGCTTCAAAGAAATTAAGAACCGGTTCTCTGTCCATCTGGCAGCCACTTTTAAATGGCTATTTTTAAACTTTATATGTACTGTCTCTTGTTAAGAACCGGTTCTATAGAGTAGGTGCGAACCTGCTGGTGCCCACCACTGCATATATCATAATACAGGTACCCATGCCAACTGGCTATACAGGCACTTCTAAATGGTACTCTTCTTATATTTACAGGGAAAGAATAACCATTCCTCTTTGCCCCAGCAGTTTTCCTAACCAAGAAGCGACACACTTTTTTCTTAATTAAATTTGATTTTGTTATTGATGGGAAAGGGGAACAAAATCTTCTTGGATGCCAGAAAGCAAACAGGTGCCTTAGCTATGCCACTAGCAGAGTGAACTATTGAGGAGGAAGAGGAGGCAGGTTTTTCCTCAGTTTTCCTTTTAAAAATACCCAGCGATGACATCACTTCCAGTTGTGACATCACTTCTGTGGCAACGTTTTGAGCTTTGCACTGGAGTACATGATCATTACCTACTGCACATGTGTCTTTGCACTGGACTACATTATCATTACCTACTGCACCTACTGCCACTGCACATGTGTCCGATCTTCACTGCACTTTTGGAAACAGGCAGCTTTCCAGTAGCCATGCTGGTAAGAGTGGTGCTCAGACTGGCAGAGAGGCTGCCACACTGGCAAACCTCACAGTACACTAGCGTACCTCATGATCCACCAATAAACCACAAGGATAGTATTGGATTGTTGATGACATTACATCACGTTGAGAAAAAAAAGTGAGAATTGGCAACCCAAGCTACAAATCCAAATACATGAATAAATAAAACAATGTGGACATCATGGAGAGAAGTCTGGGGAATTTTTATCACATTTCAGAAGCAATGTTGCCCTTCCTGCCATCTGCTTCTTTAGGACTTGCCCAAACAGCTTTTCCATTCCAAGATCTACAATAGCTTATCATTATTCTGTTATTATCTGGACTCTGATTTTACCCCAAATCACTGCATAAAGAAAGCTCCAGAAAAATTTTTTCCTTTAAAAATGCAATTATGCTGATTACTATGGGATGGCAAAGCACTATTTAGGGTCTTCAGAGCAAATTATCCTTTAATCAGAAGTGTTTTCCTTAGGAAGAAATAGCTTTTTGGCTTCTAGTTTACTTCCTGTATATTATAAACCAGATGAATTGCCCCATAATTACCAAATTCTGTTTTATGGGGGAAAAACTTGCATTAATTAATTAATGTTTTTGTTTTTAATTTCTTTCTTTGATAGCAAAATAGTGCTATTCCACAGTAAAAGAAAGAAAATAGAAAAAAATAATTAGTAATTAAACACCTGCTCATATGCAGACTGGAGCTAATTACAGGATAAATAAGGGGCAATTCATCAGTAATTCAAAATGCCACAAGTGAGAAGTTTTTAATTAAGGCTGCAAGGAACCTTTGCTGAACAGGTTTCTTTGTGATCAAGCATTATAGAGGTACTCTAAGTAAACACCAGTAAATAAATAGTTATATAAATAGTAAATAAAGCTGCAATCCAAATCTCCAGTTAGGCTGGCACAAGCCCCTGCATAAATGTTGCACTCACCTGGGGTGTCACAAAACTTCTGCCCTATTTGTGTGGGGGAGATGAGTCACTGCACAGACGTACATCCACCTCCCTACACCAAGTATGGAAAGATATGCCAGGTGAGTTAAGCCAGCCTAAATTTGTCAGAATTGCACCTTTAGTAAATGTAATGTATAATTACAGATAATGTAGTGCTACATTAATGTCATGTGGAACTAGCATTTTAATTCCACTTAGTTATGGGAAAGCAATTTCTGAGCAAAACTAGAAGGCCCTGCTGTGGAAGCAACTAATAATAGATCCTCTGAACGCCAAATGTGTTCTGAAACAGTTGATTTGTGATTTATTTATCATGCAATTAACATTCCATAAATAAGTGAATAAAATCCATACAGATGCAGAAGGGAAGAATAATTGTCAGCATACTTTTTATTTCACCAAAAGTTTAAAAAATTACCTAGTATGATAGATTATACATTCCCTATCATAAGATTTTCACATTGCCAGAAGCCCATACAAAGGACTGAACGACCAAGGGTCTAATGTTACTAATCAAGTTAGGATGCAATCCTAAACTTTCCTGAGAGTAAGACCCATTGAACACAATGGGTCTTACTTTTGAGTAAACATGTTTAGGCTTGTGCTCGAAGAATGTTAAAGACTAATAAGATGATTGTTTTGCTCTTGGCCGGTTTTGCTGCAGCAGACCAACACAGCTGCTACTTTGGACTCTTCAGCTTTTGACTGCATCTTTGCTTTTGGATAAACTGCTTCTGCTTTTGGATGTTTATTTTAATATGCAAATCCACCCTGAGTATTTTCAGAAACTTTTAAATAATAGATGTGGAAGGGACCGTGGGTCATCTATCCAATCTCCTGCAAGCAACAGGAGTCCTGTTGTTATTTTTTTTTTTAAAACCATTTTTGTCAAAAGAAAAAACAAACTTGCTTCCCATGCAGGGCAAAGAATAGTCTGAAGGCACATTATAAATGGCAGCTGCAGAAGATCAGCATCTCTGGGAGACTTTTGAAGAATGACATGTAAATTGCTCTGAGATCTATGGAAGAAGATAGCATAAATACAGTAAATGATACATGGAGGAATCTTCTATCTATATCTATAAAAGAGAAAAGTCACTCACTGATTCACTGACCCATCACCGCCTTGCCAAAACCGCTGGGCCTAGAAGTGTGAAATTTGGGGCGGGTGTTCCTTCCATGATGGAGGGGTGCACTAAGAACCGGTTTTCAGAAATTCCAACCAGAAGGGGGTGAAAAGGGGCGCAACACATTTTCCTCCCTCTACAGTGGTACCTCTCATGACAAGCGCTTCACATAACAAGCATTCCACATAGCAAGTATAAATTTCCAAGAAACCTTGCTTCACATAACAAGTTCCACTTCACTTAATAAGCAACCACGCTAAGGGCAGGCATGCTGTGCAGCCCTGACCCGCCACGCAGAGGCTCTTTAAAAGGGCTGCCGGCCAGCACTGCTGCCTCTAACTTGGGGGCAGTTGCCTGGGATGCCAGAGGCAGTTGCCCCTAACTGCCCCCACCAGCCACCTTGAACCTCCAGCAGCAGCCCAGGTAAGCCTCCCAGGAAAGTGTCTTTGACTACATCCTCCTAACCATGTCTACTCAGAAGTAAGTGTTTCAATTCCAGTGTTTTGTCATCATTTTTACATCCAGTTAATATTTTTATATGAATATTTTGGGGTTGTGGAACCAATCGTCTAAGTTTCCATTATTTCCTATGGGAAAATCTGCTTCACATAAAGAGAGTTTCACTTAAAGAGCATGCCTACAGAATGAATTAAGCTCTTTATGTGAGGCACCACTGTATTGAAGAATTAATGTCTGAGGGATGCTCTGCCCCAGCCCCCTGACCTAAAAGCATGAAATTTGGGGAGGGTGTTCCTTCTGTCACATGAACATCCACCAAGAACCAATGTGGAGAAATTTAACCCTTAAGGGGCTGAAAAGGGGCCAATGTGTTTTTGTCCTATACTTAACATGGAAGACAGACCAACATCCAACCAGTTTGGTGCTTGGTGCCTAGTGCACTGGGGGGATGTTGTTCAGAGGTTGCTTTGGGGAGGATGCTGTGCATGGGGGGTGTTGCACATGGGGAGATGCACATTGGGGATTGATGCACATGGGGGATGTTGCACATGGGGGTTGATGTGCATGGGGGTTAATTCGCATGGGGGTGTTGCACAGGGGGGAGTTGTGCACGAAGGGATGTTGCGCACGGGATGAACAAGGAGGATATTTCACATGGGGGGTTGATGCACATGGGATTTGATGCGCATGGGAGGATTCATGTGCATGGGGGATGAACATGGCGGATGTTTCACATGGGGGGTTGATGAGCATGGGGGTTGATGAGAATGGAGGGTTGATGAGCATGGGGGGATGATATGCATAGGGGGTATGATGCGATGGGGTGGATGAAGATGGGGGATGTTGTACATGGGGGTTGATGTGCATGGGGGATTGATGTGCAGTGGGAGCATGGCGCACGGGGAAATTTTACTCCTGCAAAGTGGGTACGCTTTCGCTATTTTACTATAAAGATCATCCTGAGTCATGGAATTAGTTTACCTCAGTTATTCCAAGCAATTGCCAGCTCAGCATGGGGATTAAAGGTGAGTAGATTCCTGACCCAGATATGCGGTCAAACCTGAGTGGTACTGTAATCAATAGAATTAGGAGAGATTAATAGAAAAATGAGATCAATACTGTAATCAATTGGATTAGGGTAGCCAGTCAAAGAAAGGTTGATGGATTTTTCACCTTATTTTTTCTATTATGAAGCAAGGTTTCCAATAAGGTTTTCCAGACTAGTTGGCTGGATGCCTTTTAAAATATATTTTAATGGCCACACCTTATGGGCCTGTTGTGCTGCATCCACTGTACCCTCACTGGAATCCATGACCCCTTGGACCTCAGTACACCAGGCCCCCTGTCTTTCACTAGCTTCCAAAGTTTGTCCAGATTCATATTCAGTGCTTCGCTGACATTAACCATCTCATCCTCTGCCATTCCCTTCTCCTTTTGCCTTAAATTCTTCCCAACATCAGGGTCTTTTCTAAGGAGTCCTCCATTTTTGTGAGGTGGCCAAAATATTTGAAAGCCTCATCTGTAAAAAAACATCATTGTATTGAAACTGAATTTATAGTTACAGATGTATCTGTGGTCAGTGGTGTAGCTAAGGGGGATGCAGGGGGTGCAGTTGCACCAGGCTGTAATGTAATGCTGCGCACTGGAATATATACAGTATATTTTATCAAAGGTTATGGTCAGTTACTCAGAAAATGAAAACACAAAAGCCTATGGAACAAAAGTGGATTTTCTAAAGTCAAACTTTCCCATTAGAGCCAATGAGATTAACCCCCAAATCCAGAGTAACTAGTGGATCACATAAGAGACATTACGTGTACCCGTAGTTTCTGCACCATCTAGTGAAAACCTATGGGAAAATCATATTGGAATCCAGAGTAAGCTGTTCTTATACCGGAGCAAGGACTCCCCATAGTTACTCTGGATTTTGCCCGTAATTGTGATACTGTATGGCACTAATAAGATGTTAATATGAAACAGCTCTCAGTACATATATCATATACAGTACATATATCATAACTAAATGTTAAATACAGGCATTTTTAAGTTGTGCTCCTATTTAGCAGGGAAAGAATAACTATTCTTCTATGTCCCCTAACTAACCAATAAGGGACACAATTTTCATTACTTTACTTAATTAAATTTGATTTTGTGGTAGTGGGGCAGAGGGGGGGGGAACAAAATTTCTTCAACTCCCACATAGCAAATAGGTGCCACTAACGGAGCAAATGCTGGTGAACTGCTGAGGAGGAGGAGGAGGAGGAGGAGGAGGCAGTTTTCCTCCCAGTTTTCTTTTAAAAAAATACCCTGGGGATGTCACTTCCAGTTGTGACATCACTACCAGGGCTATATTTGGAGCATTGCACCAGGCTACATGATTATTACCCATGCCGCTGTTTGTGGTTATTATGGTTAGTTTCCAAATATTGTTTGATTGAGAATTATCTTTGCTGTTTTCCAAGCTGTATTTATAAAACTTTGAGGGAAAAATATTAGAAAATAAAATATTGCTTAAAAAGGACGTAAGTTTCTAAAATCATTTTCGATATGCAAAGTGATGACACGCACACTCACAAGCTCAAATTAGAAAATCTTAGAGCACAATCCTAACTAATTTAGGCTGGCATAACTCGGCTGGCATAACTTCCCATGGTAGTGTGAGCAGGCTGGTACACACCTGTGCACTGGCCTAACACCCCAGGAGTGGGGCAGAAGTGGGCACCTTAAGACACTTTTGTGATACCGCAGGCCAACAAACGACTTATGCTGGCCTAACTGGGGTTTAGGATTGCAGCCTTAGAGCCACGCCTAAGGATCTCATAGTCTCCTATCATCCTGAAACAGCCATGTCAACAAGCACTAGCAATTGCTCCATCCAGAATAAATCATACCTGAATATTTGGTGAGAACAAAGTGACCTAAAGCAGAAGGCTTTATCTTTGAATAGCACCAAAATAAACTTTTCCAATCACACAGTAATTGTACAAAATCATGCAGTATTTTATGCTTTAACTTTTAATAATATTTTACCCCCTATTTTTGTTAGGGTTCATAGTTGATCCCCTATCAAAGGGTACAAAATTATGTCAATAATTTTCCCAAATTCTGTGCCAGTTCATATTCTATTTCTCACCAACCACAAAAGGATCAGTTTTTGCTGTGGTATTTCAAACACTCCATCTTTTTTTAGAAAGAGGCATTTCAGTTTACAAAAGACACAGACATGGAGAAAGCTTTCATTTAACACTACAAGAGGTACACCATATTCGTGCAAGAGTTAAGGTAAGTGGGTGTAAGCCTTACAGGAAAAAGGGAGTTTATTTTCAACTATTTAAATTTAAAAGTTTTAGCTTCAAGGAGGTTATAAAGTCAAAGGGGAACATATATGAAGAAAGTATAAAGGGTCTGTGAAATCCTATAGTATAGAAAGTAATAGGGTTCATTATGGACTCCAGCTACCATATTTGTTACATTGTAGTCTATAGTGTAAATAGTCTCCTTATTAGTATCTTTGTTTTCATTGCTTTCTCAGCCATTTATATCAGGAATCTAGTACTCCCTAGTTGACTAGTAGAATGGTACTCCTAGTAGACTCCCTCATCAACCCTTCCTCTAGACCAGTGATTTTCAACCAGTGTACCATGGCACACTGGTGTGCCGCAGGTAGTCCTCAGGTATGCTGTGGGAATTTGGGGATTGATAGGAAAATTGGGGGATTTGAACAGTCTGGTGTGCCTTGTCAATGGTAAAAACAATGGATGGTGTGCCTTAACAATTTCAGTGCCTTGTTAAGTGTGCCGTGAGATGAAAAAATCACTGCTCTAGACTATAGCATCTTGAGCAAGCAGACGTCACCAGTCATCACCATGACAGTTTCCTCTAACCCATACCAGTTATACTGGTTCCTAGAGGAAATATAATTTTAACTAACACATTTTTAATTTTCACCCAGATGCAATCTCTGCATATATCAAGTGCCACCTGTATATTAACCTGTAGTGATTGTCAAATAAGTGTAATTGCTTAAACTATGACTCACCTGGGATCTACTTGACCCCAAAGTCAGACTAGTTATGTGGTTTTGGAAAGCATAGAAGTGTTATTTTCAGGCTGTTTAATCTGAGTCACCATTTCAGACTTTTGAGCTCTTACCTGAGTCATCATGAAAGCTTTCAGGTTCTTACTGAAGTCATCGTGAAAGCGTTTTTTGATGCCTCCCCCTATCACATAGCAATCCAAGCACTCCCCATCTTACAGATGTCATCTAGGCTTGTTCTTTCTTTCCAAACAAGCTTTGTGATATTTTTAAAAAATGAAATGTCACAAATGGGAAATTAGTCACCTTTGATGAGTCCATCAGTGCCAGAGACACATCCTTGAAAGAAAATCCAATACATACAATTGACTCAGATACTTCCTTTAACTCTTTACACAACCTTAAGCCAGGGATGTTTGTCCGAAAGAAAGAAGGTCCCAAGAACTGCTGGTCTCTCATTATTGCTTACTAGTTTCTACTCACTGAAATGGATGTAAATGTCATTCTAGAACGAGCATGTGTTTGATTGATGTTCACTTTAAGCACTGAGGAATGACAGACACAAATCCCATCTGCAGTGCATGGCGAGTAATTGCTTGATAAAACTGGGTTCCCAATTCATTCACATAAATTTGAGTAGCAGCCTGTGTACAAATCAGAACGCCCACAGACTGAAATGGAAACATGAATGCTTAAAAGTGGAAGAGCAAAGCTGGTTGGGGCACAATCCTAACCCATTTAGGCTGGCACAACTCACCCATTTCCCTGATCCCATGGTGGCATGTGGAGGCTGGTGTATGTCTGTGCATGGGCCTAACTCCCCAGTCCCTTTCCCAGGAGTGGCAAAGAAGTGCCTGATAGCATGGAGCTTGTGCTAGCCAAACCAGGGTTGACTGCAGCATGATACACAGAAAGAGGAAGTCCAACTTGAAACCAGCTTCTGCCCCATGCTGGATACAGGGCAGGCCAGTTTTCCTGCCTTTTCCATCTTGGGTGAGGAATGGGATGCTTATGATATATACATATTCTTCAAAAAAATACCAACATTTTCATGATTTTGGCCTGTAGTTGTTTCACCACCACCCCCAAGGGTGTCACCTGGTGCACCTCGTATCCCCAAGTAACACCACTGCTTACACCACTACCACCAATAAATACCCAGCCGGGCACTAAATGTTACTTATAATATTTGCAATGAAATTATTCTATAAGAATTACATATAACCACATTCATTATGAGACTTAAAATTTTCTGTCTTATTTTAAAAATGGGAATCATTAAAATCAATTAATTAATACAAACTGTTACAAAGACTTGTGCTGGACTAGAACTAGCAGAACTTTAGCACACAGCAGGGAGAGTCTATCCTAAAACAATGTATAAAATTATGCATTTATGGCTGCAACCTCCAGTTAGGCCGGCCTAAGCTCCAGCACTGTGCTGACCCGCAGTGTCATAAAATGGACATTTCTGCCCCACTCCTGGGGGCATGGACATGTGCTTGCCTCCCTACATCACCATAGGAATAGGAAGACCGATGAGCTGTGCCAGCTTAGGTTAGGATTGCACTGTATGTTAAGATGCAGGCAACGATCTATAGTGTGAGAATAAAGATGCTTCGCATTCAGAAGGGTCATCCTATTTTCCACCATCTGTTAAATTCTGGCAGCCTTCACCCTGGACCTGGTACTAAATCTAAGTCTTACTGAATCAACATGGAACAATAACAACAAATATGTAATGACAACAATGTATACGTTCAGCCCAATCACAGTCACATTTCATTTCAAAAAAAGGAACATCGAGCGCAATCCCAATCATGTCTACTCAAAAGTAACCCTCTTCGTGTTCAATGGTTCTTACTCCCAGGAAAGTGTCTTTAGGATTGCAGCCATCTTTGGGGTGTTCTCATCTTTGCATAGTATGTTTTTTAATTATGTTGCTGATGTCCCTTCTCCATAGACTGTGATTCTTTTGGGGACATGGAGGATTTTACTGATTTGTTTTGCTATGTGAACAAGTCCTGCTTATCTGTCAAAACATGGATTTACTGGGCCAACAAATAAAATGATTAACAGAAAAACTCAACAAGCCTACAGGTTGCCTCCCAAAATATCAAGTATGAAGCATACTGTTTAGGAGACTGAGATTCTACAGAACAGGGCACCAATGGATATATGTTTGCCATATCTGAATGAAACAATATCACCTAGAAAGTAGAAAACTTTTCCGGGGGTCCAATCTGTTCTCAAAAACAAACACTCAAAAGAACAGCACTAACTTATCAGTAAATTTTGAATTTTGGTAGAAGGCCCTAGTGGTCCAATTCAAGCATTTCTGCTCAGGAATGGAGGAAATGAGGTCATTTTAATGAAAGTATCCAATAGACAGGGATATGTGGATTTTTGAACAGACAACCATAATCTTCTAATTAACGCAACCGAAACTCTACAAACCTAATATCCACAAGTGCTATGCCATATGCCCAGTTTGCATAATCCTATTACAACTGCATAAACATTAAACAGTAATACAATTCTAGTTGCAAATTGACTTATCTACCTAGTTACTTTCTAGCTAACTAGGTTCTTATTATTAGATTTGCCTTCCCATTTTTCGGAAACTAGATATTGAGGGTAGGAACGTTGGAGCTGAAAAGAGAAGACATTAGCTTTCAAGCCTGCAGCAGGATCTGGATCAAGACACCTTTGAGCAAAGAGCAGTTTAATTGCCCATCAGGGTCCATTTTCAGTTATGAAGCTTGTAAAAGCATGATAGGGAAGCATGACTCATCATAGGATTGACTGGAAAAGCAAGCAGGCTGAGTGCAGGAGCTGGACCTGGAAGGTTGAGCTCAAATCCCTGTTCAGTTTCTTGGGCTGACTTGTGCAAATCAAACTAGTCAGCCTCATTCCCTGATCAGCGCAATGCAATAAGCAGTTGTCTCTGTTGCATATGGTTATTCCAAAGAAAAACCTGATTTAATTTTTAAAAATCTCTATATATAAAACTGATAAGTCACTGAAGGACTGATTGACTCACTCAGACTCATCAACACCCAGCCAAAACCACTGGGCCTAGAAGCAGGGTTCTAAGGGAGGAGGGGGTTCATGGGGATGGGGTTCCTTCCGTGATGGAGGCACCCACTAAGAACTTGTATTTGGAAATTCTAACCAGAAGGAGGTAAAAGGGGGCACAACATATTTTCCTGCCTATACTTTCCAATTAAGAAACCCTAAGTGATCACTGCCCTGTCCCAATCCCTGGACACAGAAGTGGGAAGTTTGGGGTGGGTGTTCCTTCTGGGACATCAATACCCAGCAAGAACTTCTACTGAAAAATTTAATGCTTAAGGGGGTGAAAAAGGGTGCAACATGTTTTTGTCCTATATGTAACATGGAAGACTGACTGACATCAGTTTGGTGCCTTGTGCCTGATTCACTGGGAGGGATGGTGCACGTGGGGCGTGGGTTGATGTGCATGGGGGGTGTTGCGCATGGGGGTTGTTGTGCATTGGGGAGTTGATGTGCATGGGGGTGTTCCCAGGGGGGTGTTGCACAATGGGAGGATAGCATAAGGGGTGTATTTTACTCCCACAATGCAGGTACATTTCACTAGTAATCTATAAAATAGATTCCTGCTTATAAGTTTAATTAAATAGATTTGTCCCTTATTATGGACACACATTTTAAAAACTCTATGCCAGTGATTTTTCAACCTTTTTCATCTCACAGCACACTGAAATTGTCAAGACACACCATCAACTGTTCAAATCCCACAATTTTCCTATTAATGAATGTCAACCCCCAAATTCCCATGGCACACCTGAGGATGATCCAAGGCACAACAGTGTGCCATAGCACACTGGTTGAAAACCTACACACTTAGGTTGCAGCTGCACTTTCAATGGAAATTTTGCAATGGGCAGTTTTCCATGATGTCTACACAATGGGAACACTAGTTATGCATTGTAACACACATCGCCTTACATTAAGGAGGCTTCCAAGCTATGCCAGTGCTCGGGAGTTGGTTAGGATTACGCCTTGAGTGTTTTTTTTAAACCCTCAGCTTTAATCATCCTGACGCTCTCCCTAGAAGTCTCTTTAGTGAGCAATCTTATCTTTGTTTCCTGTACACTTCCTTTTTATCTTCTTTTTATTGAATTTTTTTGTGCAGATTAAGCAGTAATCTTTTCTCTTAAGATTGCTCTTTAAGGAAAAGGACTTGCACCATCTAGTGATGATCAGGTCTTCCTGCAGCGGAATCAAGATGTTCCTTTAACAGCAAAGCCTTGGTCATTGCTGATTTTAAAACAGGATGAGGATGATGACCACAATCAACCACAAAAAGCAGTTTTACTGCAAACGGCTTACATTTTGTGATGGTATTTGTCGTATCAATTAGGATAAAAATCAGGGCCTTGAGAAGAACTCTGGCTGCAATCCTAAAGACACTTTCCTGGGAGTAAGACCCATTGAAAACAATGGAGTTTACTTTTGAGTAGGTATGGTTAGGATTGTGCTCTAAATGTTTGGATGACTGTCAAGCACAAACAATAACATCTATCTGTTAAAAAAAAATCTCACAACATACCACAGTTCAGAAAAAAGTAGTTCACAAAGCAACAAAATAATGGCTTCCTCCCCATGAACTATTTATGATCTTCACAAAAATTGCAGAAGGTGCCACTTTGCCAAGTTAGAAGGGTTTAGAAAACCTCTTAGAAAAGCTGTGCTTTAGAAGGAACTGCTAGGAAAACCTCTTCCTTGATGGCATCACCTAGCTAGCTACATTTAGGGGTGGGGAATACAAATGCTGTCAATGAGAAATTTTTGAAAGATGTTGCTCACTATATCAAGGACATGGAGCATTGCTAGTATAAAAGGCAATCTTATCCCTTCTAATAAGGCTGATTTCACATTACTCCCAACAGTACTATGAAATGCAGACAGTAATAGCCAAATCTTACCGCCATTACATAATATCAGTGGTGGGATTCAAATAAATTAAGAACAGGTTCTATGTCCTAATAACCTAAATTAACAACAGGTTCTGTGTCCCATTAGTAACCTTTCTCAGAACCAGGCGCTCATTAGCAAAGGGTTCTATAGAACCTGTGAGAACCCTTTGAAGCCCACCACTCAGGGTAACCAGATGGCTGGGAAAAACCCAGATTTGCCCAGATTTTTAGCCTCCTGTCCGGGTGTCCTACATTTTGGCATCATTGTCCTACGTTTTGGCTTCATTTTGAAACTTTGTGATAGTGCACGGTACCCCATCATGCCATATGTCGTTGGATTCGTATTGAAGAGCAGTTGGCAGATATCGCCTTTCTGTCAAAAGTTATGGTAAAAAAACTGAAAACAAAAACAAAAAAAATACATTTTTTGCCAGTTTTTTTCAGCAGGTAGAAATTTTGGCCTGGGATTCAGGAATTTTGGCCTTGGGATTCAGGAATTTGGGGTTTGGCATCTGGTCACCGTGCCACCACTGCATAATATGGTTTGCTTCCTATACAGCTGTTGGGCATAGGGGAAAAGCTGGCAAGCAGGCCCTATAGGGCTTTCCCTGCCAGGCACCATTTATGCTGAGGTGCTAGAATTGTTGCTTGGCCCTGGGATTTTGAATCTGTCAAGACTACAGTGTCAAAATAATTTTAAAGAGAGGTTGATTCATTCATACAGAGGTTGATTTCATTCAAAGCACTTGCTGAGGGTTATAAGTTAACAGTAAAGCAGAACATAAAGTCACCAAGCAATCGATGGCCAAAAACAAGCCCTTTGTTCTCAAGTGGGAAATTATTAGCTGCGAATGAATACAAAATATGAAAATCATGATAATATTTTCAAAATACACAAGAGCCCAATTTTTATGTGCTGAAGCATTGTTCCCTCCTAATGCTTCGACAGAACCTGCATTTCTGAAAAGGTGGTACTAGGAGAGTCCAATTATCACATAGGTATGTGCTTATATAAAGAATATCTGCAGGCTGGAGACAGACCCCAGATCTTATGTTTGACAACCCTGGTCTAGATATCTAATCAAATTGCGTTAATGATAAGACGTTTTTTTCAGAAGCAGAACTTAAAAGGAGGTTATCTGCCCTTAATTATAATGCAGACAGAAATTGGAGTACACTCTCCCAACAAAAGCATTTCTGTTGCACAGTGTGAGATATTGAAGACTCTGCATAAGAATTAAACTAAGAGCACAATCCTAACTGTGTCTACTCAAAAGTAAACCCCATTGTGTTCAATGGGTCTTACTCCCAGGAAAGTATTTTTAGGATTGCAGCCAAAATAGCAAAGTAGAGCATTAGAAGTGGTTCAGGTTCCAACATTCAACATTGCCCTGATTATAAGATGTAGGTGGAAGGTGGAAAATTTGGGATACAATTTAAAGTTTGCAGACTTTTGAATCTGCCCACTATTGGCCACCTGCACTAAGTTTAGCAACTTTAACCTTGGGACATTATGGTTAGTCTACTGCAAAACACTCTGTGTGGGGCTGCACTGGAAGACAGATTGGAAACTGCACTTAATTCAGAATGCAGCAGCCTATATAGTCACTGGGGGTAAGTGATTGGACTCTGTTGTGATGCTTCCCCAATGGCTGGACTGGTTGCCCATTTATTTAGCGGCCCAAATCTATCTATCTTTCCTTCCTTTTCTTTCCTTCTGGGCCCTGAGCTGGAAACCAGCAGAGTCGGTTTTCTTCTCAACCAGTAAGCTGCTGTAGGTGCCAGTGGATTTCACAACTCACTGATAAAATTGATTTCCACAGACTGCAACCCATGGCCTGGTCAATTGTCAGTTACTGTGTCTTTATGTTAGCCATGACTTATTTCACCAAACTACGCGTTCCGCTTCACTTAACAAGCAAGCACGCTATGGGCACGTGTGCTATGCAGACTTGATGCTCCGCATGGAGACTCTTTAAAAGGGCTGCCAGCTGTCGCTGTTGCCTCTAACTGCCCCCAACTTGGGGGTGCCAGAGGAAGCTGCCCACAAGTGCCCCCACTGACCACCTTGAACCTCCAGCAGCAGCCCAAGTAAACCTCCCAGGAAAGTGTCTTTGATTGCAGTCTCCTAACTATGTCTACTCAGAAGTAAGTCCCATTGTGTTAAATGCAATAATGTGCTAAATGGGTCTTACTCCCTGGAAAGTGTCTTTGATTGCAGCCTCTTAACCATGTCTACCCAGAAGTAAGCCCCATTGTGTTAATTGGGGCTCACTCCCAGGAAAGTGTCTTTAGGACTGCAGCCTAAGTAGACTTCATAGGATCAGGCACATTGAATATTTGTTTTGAATTCAATTCCAGTGTTTTGTCATCATTTTTACATCCAGTTAATATTTTTATATTAACATTATATAGGCACATTTTGGGAGTTGTGGAACCAATCGTCTGAGTTTCCATTATTTCCTATGGGAAAATCCGCTTCACTTGAAGAGCATTTCACTTAAAGAGCATGCCTCTGGAACGAATTAAGCTCTTTATGTGAGGCACTGTAGTTTTCTTTGGCTAGCAGTTCGAAAGCATGTAAATGCAAGTAGATAAATAGGTACCTCCTTTGTGGGAAAGGTAAAGTGTTCCATGTGCCTCAGCATATAGTCATGCTAGTCCCATGACCACAGAAGTGTCTTTGGACAACACTGGCTCTAAAGGCTTAGAAATGGGGATGAGTACCACACTCCGGAGTCAGACACAACTGGCAATTAACCTGCGGGGGATACCTGCCTACCTTTTCTTTGGCACTCCATGTTGGTAATAATGACCAAAAGGTAATAGTCTGTAAGATAGCTTGCTGGTGACTGGTGTCCATTTGGCAAACATGCCCAAACCATCTTGGCCTGAGTTTTTTTCATCTGTTCTTCAATTGTCAGTTGTTGTTCACACCTTGTTCTTATGGTAACATTTGAAATGAGATCACATAAAGATATACCAAGTACTTTATCTGACTTAAGCAGTGCATTTGAAGTACTTCAAGCTTTTTCATGTCCAACTTGAAAAAGATCCATGTTTCTGATCCATAAAGGAGTATCGGTAAAATTAGAGTTCTAAATAGGCACATTTTGGTTTTGGCAGTTATCTTGGTTTTCTTCCAAAGGAACCACTTTAATGAATCAAATGCAGCTGCTTCCTGGCCAATTCTACTGTGGATTTTATAGGTCAAAGCTAGTTTCTTTTCCTGCACCACTGAACCAATATATTTACATTTTTGTACCTGCTATACAGTGATGGGCTTCAAAGAAATTAAGAACCGGTTCTCTGTCCATCTGGCAGCCACTTTTAAATGGCTATTTTTAAACTTTGTATGTACTATCTCTTGTTAAGAACCGGTTCTATAGAGTAGGTGCGAACCTGCTGGTGCCCACCACTGCTGCTATATTATGGCTCCAACCAGTTGCACACAAGCTTGGAGCTCATCATCATCACTTTCCTCTTTTCAATGTTGATTTTTTAGGCCATAAGACTCAGCAATTTGGGCAACACAGTTGAGGATATTTGTTGACTCTGTATCTGCACTGGCCAATATGGCGCTGTCACTGGCAAACATTGAGTCCATGAGGAACCTTTTTCATGGCAATCCAGGTCCAAATCAAGAAGTTGATCTTTAAAGCCATATAGTACAGCTTGGAGCCACTATATCTAAGAAATTACCTTCTTCCATATAGGGCAAAATCCAGAGTAACTACAGGAAGTCCTTGCTCCGGTGTAAGAACAATTTACTCTGGATTGCAATATGAATTTCCCATAGGTTTTCACTAGGTGGTGCAGTAACTACGGGTGCACAAAAAGTCTCTTATGTGCTCCCGTAGTTACTATGGATTTGGGGGATAATCTGGTTCCTCCACTTTGATCATCAGAAAAAGCCTTTTATTTGTACCACCGCCCAGGGAGGTGTGTGGGACAGCACCAAGAAATAGGGCCATTAATGGCATCCACATCCTTCCCCCTTGATTTATGAGCTGCTCCCTCCTGGAAACTTTTCAGCAAGACCTAAAGATATTTCTTTTTAGGACAAGCCTTCTGAGTTCTCAGCATCTTTTTAAAAACATTTTTTTAACATCTAGTTTTCTATGGGCTTGAGGCGTCTATAAAATTGCTGCTGTTGCCCATTTTATTGTATGGATATGTGATTGCCGTTTCTAAGATCCTATTTATTGTGATGGGTTTTTCATGTTTTAATATTTGTTTTTTTTTAGTTTTGTTTTAATTTGTGGTTTTAATTGTGATTTTATATGGTTTTGTATTCTAATTATTGTTGTATGCCTCCTTTGGTCCCTTTAGAGAGAACTGGAACCCTTTGGGGAGAAAGGGAGGATAGAAATACAGTAAATAAATAAAATAAACTAAAATAAATCAATATCCTGCTGAGGCAGTGGTAATGAACATGCCAGTACCATTTTAGATATGCTTCCTCCAAAGATATGTTCCATACAATCCAGAGTAACTACGGGAGCACGTAAGAGACATTATGTGCACTTGTAGTTACGGCACTACCTAGTGAAAATCTATGGGAAATTCATATTGCAATCCAGAGTAAATTGTTCTTACACTGGAGCAAGCTCTCTCTGTAGTTACTCTGGATTGCGCCTGTTGTCAATGAAGAGCAAAGTTCTGGGACTTCCCCTACATCAGGTTTGTCTTTGAAGAACTTCATCTGAGAAGGAGCATCGGAGCATCAAGAGGCAAATTGAGAAATTTGCTTGGGGGGCATAAATTCCTGTTTAGGACATCATTTTCCAGGGTTACATAAGATATAATATGAAACTTATGTTAAATTAATTCTGCATTCCTATACATGCTTTCTTGGGAGTATGTTTCATTAAAACTGTATAGGCTTGCTCTAATTTGGAAGTCCTCAGGCAATGAAGTACAAGTGGTCCTTGATGCTGTTCCAGATACCTGAACTGCCCTCAATTGTCTCTGACTCCTTCGTTGTGGGTCTTTGTTGTGGGGGAAGAAATTGTCTAAGGCAGGTGAATTGTACCATGTGGCTGTGGTCACGACATAACAGGAAGCCATTTTGGGGCTAATATTTTTTACCTCAAAAATACAAGTAAATTGGAAAGGTTGGGAGGGAGACAAGAACCCATAGATGGAGCCTGGGGTTGAGTTCAGCACAAGAAAAATGGGGGGGGAGGGTATGGTGAGACTGGCCATTCCCCCTCACTGGTCCTCCTGGTTCTAAAAGTATATCACAGGTTATAAGCAGTGGTGGGATTCAACTAAATTAACAACAGGTTACTAATGGGACGTAGAACCTGTTGTTAATTTAGGTTATGTCCTAATAACCTAAATTAACAACAGGTTATATGTCCCATTAGTATCCGGTTCTCAGAACCAGGTGCTCATTAGCAAAGGGTTCTATAGAACCCGTGAGAACCCCCTGAAGCCCACCACTGGTTAAGCCATGATGGGTAAACACATCCTCCGGATTTTAGATGTAAGCTACCTCAGGATGCCAAATGCAAGGAAATGGCGACAGCATGCAGGTATCTCACTGTCTTGTATGCCCTCAGAGGCATCTGATGAGACAGTATCCAGGAACCCAGACAAGATAAGCCTTTGGCCTTATTCAGCAGGGCTCTTCTGATGTTCTGCCACTTGGAAGCCAGGAATGCACAGTAATGCTGCCCTCCACCTTACCTGGAAGTAATGCCACCGCAATTACTTCTGGCATGCTTGGAGTTGCTTATCACACACTACTCTGATCGGCTGCCCAATATCTTTTCCTTTGTTTTCTAAGCCAAAGATCCAAGCGGCCAATATAAATGTGGCTCACATCTTTGGCTTTGATAAAAGCAAAAACCTTTTTTCTATCCTTTCCAGTTGAGCTTTTGCTTCTGTCTCTTTCTTATAAACTCTTTGCGGACAGGGAATCACAGATTTATCTTACTATGTTGTGATCTACTGCTATTGAAAAGTAGTATCTAAATTAGTAATTATAAAAAATTATTTTCTCAACCCCATGGGTGGTGTGTGTGTGTGTGTGTTATCCTCAATCTTGGGTCCTCTACCAGAGGCCTGGGAGTTTGAGGGTTCTGCGTAGTATCTTAGCTGTTCCTAGCATTGCACTTTTCTGGATGACGTACTTCCTGGAATCTGTTGGAGCCATTCTTTCAGCTTGGGTGTCACAGCCCCTAGTGCTCTGATCACTATTGGGATCATCGATGGGGTAGAACTACCAACAGGACACATCTTAGACATTGAGACCAGCTATAAGTGCCTAGGTGTCCCACAATCCCATGGAAATCATGAAGAGGAGGCAAGGAAGACTGCATCATCCAAGTACCACCAAAGGATACAACAGATTCTGAAGAGCCAGCTCAATGGGAAAAATAAAATACATGCCATCAATGTATACCCAATATATATGTAATACAGATAATAATATTTGGAAGAAATCCCTGCTATCTTCAATAAGGCTCACTTCTAGATAAATATGTGTGGAGGTTCTAATTTTAAAATAAGCAGGCCTCTGTCAGTCTTGAAAGACCATGGTATCGTGTTCAGCGCTGCATACGCTGCATGCAAAGCACGAAAGCTGGGTTAGATTGTTATGGAGGATATGCTGTTACCCAAGCAGCAAATCCCCCCTCTCCACACCACTGAATTAGTCCAATGGAAAGGCAGAGCCAGTACGGCTGGATCCAGCTGGCGTCGCAGAGCTGGGCTAAGGACAGGAGCTCACCCTGTCTTGTGGGCCGACCCAGGTCTCGAACCCTGGCCTGCTGGTTAACAGGCACAGCATCTTAACCACTTGCGACACCCACAGCCCTTATTTACAATAAGTCTTATTTACAACTAGCGAAAGGCGTACCCGCGTTGCAGGTGTAACTTCCCCATACAACATCCTCCATGGCGCATCAACAACCCATGCGCAACCTACCCCCATGTACAACATTCCCCTGTGCACAACTTCCCCCATGCACATCATCCCTCATGCGCAACTTCTCCCCACGCGCAACTTCCCCCCGTGCACAACTTCCCCCGTGCGCAACTTTCCTACATGTGCAACTTTCCTACATGTGCAACTTTTCTACATGCGCAACTTTTCTACATGCGCAACTTCCCCCGTGTGCAACTTCCCCCCATGCGCAACTTCCCCCCATGCTCAACTTCCCCCATGCACATCTTCCCCCACGCGCAACTCCCCTCCATGCGCACCATCCCCCATGCGCAACTTCGCTCCATGCACAACTTTCCTACATGCGCATCATCCCCCATGCGCAACTTCCCCCATGTGCAGCATCCTCTCCAGTGCAACCTCTTTCTCCGAACAACATCCCCCAGTTCACCAGGCACTGAGCACCAGATTGGCTGGATGTTGTTCAGTCTCCCATGTTAAGTATAGGAGAGAAACACGTTGCCCCCTTTTCAGCCCCTGAAGGGTTAATTTCTCCAGATGGTTCTTGGTGGGAGTTCAGGTGACAGAAGGAACTCCCAGAATTCCATGCTTCAGGCCCAGCAGTTGGGGAGGAATGTTGCTGAGTCAGCAATTCTCAATGCAAAGTATAGGGAGGAAAACGCGTTGCGCCCCTTTTCACCCCCTTCCTGTTGGAATTTCCGAAAACCGGTTCTTAGTGCACCCCTCAGTCACGGAAGGAACACCCACCCCAAATTTCATGCTTCTAGGGCGGGCAGTTTTGGCAGGGCGGTGATGAGTCAGTGAGTCAGTCAGTCAGTGAGTCAGTGACTTTTCTCTTTTATATATATAGATAAGACATTATTATGAAAGACACATGTATGCCACAGGCATACAAGTCTACCAGCCCTATATGACAATCTTCTGAAGGTTGAATAATCCTTTGTAATCTGCAGGAGAGTGAAACAGCAGGGAGGTTAACATTTGGTTGGCAGGCTATAATAAATGGCCGGTGAACTGAGTTCAGTTAGAGAGGTCACAGTTTGTACAGGCCTGTTTGGTATGATGCCCTGGATGACGTGGCGTCTTGACTGTATAGTTGAGCATGTCCGTTAAGTTGTCATAACACAGATTGACAGCTGGCGCAGTTTCTCCATATAATAGGTGGGGAATGAGGAAGTTCTACAATGTCAAAAGCTGCACGTCATGACTGTGGCCGCAAAGGAACTGAACCCTATTCTGTTCCAGAAGTAAACAGAAATAATCTCCAACTGTTCTTTAAGCCCTTGGGAAATCTCTCAGGACCTCTGCATTTTAACTGCAGTTGGCCTTCCTGTTGCGGGGTTATTATTCTTATGGCTTTTGGACCTTGGATGCAATAAATTCATATAGGCAATTAAAACTGCTGCATCGGAAAAAAAGAAACACACACTGCTATAGAAGAAAGTCTCCTTTTTTAATTGCTGGTGTGATCCTTCGCATTAGAACTGAAAGACTTTCAGCTGGGATGCCAAATGAATAGCACAAAAAAAAGTAAATTTCATTATGTTCAATAGGGCTTTCTGCCTTGTAAATGTTTTTAGGATTGCAGTTATAGATAATGAAGGGGCAATTTGCACATACAGTGGTACTTTGGTTTATGAGCATAATTCATTCCAGAAGCATGCTTGTTGTAATCCAAAATGTTTGTAATCCAAAATGTTTGTAAATCAAAGCACATTTTCCGATAAGAATTCATGGAAACTCAGACAATTCGTTCCACAGCCCAAACATATTTATATTAAAATGATTACAATTCTGTAATATAGTACAAAATAATAAAGAAAATACAAAATATAAAGAAAAATTAAACAAATTAACCTGTACGTACCCTACAATCCAGAGTAACTACAGGAGCATGTAAGAAACATTTACATTGATGTAGTTACGGCACCACCTAGTGAAATTCATATTGCAGTCCAAAGTAAATTGTTCTTACGTTGGAGCAAGGACTCCCCATAGTTACTCTGGATTGCGCCCTTAGGCTACAATCCAGAATAGTTACAGGAACTCTTGCGTTGATGTAGATGGCACTTACTCTGGATTGCTCTATGCATTTCCCATAGGTGGCCCCATAATTATGTCGAAGTAAATTGACCCGTAACTATTCTGGATTGTAGCCTTTGGGTGCAATCCAGAGTAACTACGGGGAGTCCTTGCTCCGGTGTAAGAACAATTTACTCTGGATTGCAATATGAATTTCCCATAGGTTTTCACTAGGTGGTACCATAACTACGTCAACGTAAATGTCTCTTACGTGCTCCCGCAGTTATTCTGGATTGTAAGATTAGTCTCTCAGGTCTCTCAGGCTGTAATCTGCCTCCCTTACACAGGAATGAGCCTCATTGATTATAGTAGGTCTTACTTTGCAATAAACATGCAAGGTTAGGTCTCTACCCTACAATCCAGAGTAACTACATGAGCATGTAAGTGACATTACGTGCACCCATAGTTACTGCACCACCTAGTGAAAACCTATGGGAAATTCATATTGCAATCCAGAGCAAATTGTTCTTACACCGGAGCAAGGACTCCCCGTAGTTACTCTGGATTGTGCCCTATGTTTACTATGCAGCTGCTTGCTATGCAGCTATGTTTACTATGCAGCTGCTATTCAAAGGTTTTTGAATTGAATTTAATTCTGGTTTAACATTGGTAATTCTAACCTTGTCATTTATTTATTAATGTGATTTTTTAAAATCATAGTTGTATACCAAGTCAGATGCCTTTTGAAAGGCATAGTGAGAGAAAGAAAGTAGAGTAGCAGGAGCTCTTTTTGAGGAAAGGGTTAAACAGATGAGATTCCCTCAGCACCAATGGAGGGTGGAAGGCTGTCCATTGCATGGGGATTACAAAATAGTTCTGGAGAGTATAGCATTGGCAATTTAAATTCTTTTAAATTCTTGTCTGTGAGCACCCATGATCAGGACTGCGAAGGCGACGAAAATCCACAGGCTGCTAATAGACTGGCCGGAGGGAAATTCTTTCTTAGACCCAAATATAGGAATAGTCTTTCACTGAGTCACCTAATAGTACCTCAGCATTTGCTATAAGCTTATCTTTATTATTTTTTAGAATGTCTGTTTATTTGCTTTTCAACAAAAGAAGTTTTTCAAGAAGTTTAAATAGTAAAGGAAATGCAAAAGCAGTTCCCAGCTTTAAAAACACATGTAAAGAGGTCTCCAGGGACCGCAAAAGGACGGTCCTAGGGTGCAATTCTAGCCCTGAGAAATTAGCCATTTATTAGTTATTAATTTTTTTCATTTTCTTTGTAAACCTCTCTGAACTTTTAGTTGAAAAGCAGTATATAAATACTGTAGATAGCTAGAATGTCTCAGAGGGGCCAGAAGGCACGTCTGCCGCACACAGACAGGAGGGGAGACTGGTGCAGGGGGTTGCTTTGGTCTCCCTGTACTTCTCTGAGCAGCGCAATAAGTTAACTTGCGCTGGCCAATCTTGGTCAGCACAATGGTTTAGAGTGGGAAGGAGGAAGGATGGGATGTTCTGGGGAGGGTAGGCAGAGGGTGTCCCTGTGGTTAATAGGTAGGGAACAGGAGGCAGAGCTGGGACCAGGAGATATGCTGAATCCTAACTTGCTTCGCCAGGCAATTTGAAATTTACATTTCAAATCTAAATAAATTAACATAAACGAATATCCGAGAGCAGTGGTATTCAGGCATTTCAGCCCAGGACCCACCTTTAAATTTAAAAGTCTGTCCTGGACCCCCTGTCAAACTTACTGGGAGGCTCCTCCATGTCTACTCGGAAGTAAGACCCATTGTGTTCCATGAGATTTACTCCCAGGAAAGCCCAGTACCAGATTCCAAGATGGTGGATCCCACCCTCTCACAACCCCCATGACTTGAGGTCACAACCCACACTTTGAATATCACTGCATTAGAGAAGGATTTTAAATGAAAATCTGAATTTTACTAAAGGCTCAATCCAGAGTAACTATGGGACCTTTTACACCGACGTAGTAACGGTGCCACTATGGGAAACCAATGGGAAATTTATAGAACAATCCAGAGTAAGTGCCTCTTACATCTTCCAATAGTTACTCTGGATTGTAGAGCAAGTGTATTTATAATACAGGTGAGAAGTATAATGCAGGCAGGTAGAACCACATGAGAACTGTAATGTTTGCCACACACCCCTTGCACAGTAAAAACATACGGATCAACCAAGAAACACATGGAGAGAGACAATGGGAGTAATAATACCCAGGGAAAAACAGAAAACACATGGAGACATGAACAGTTGCACTTGGGATAATGTATGTTGCAACTGGCCAACATGAGCTCCAACAGCCTTCAATGGGTTAGACTCAGGTTCACTGAAGCACCTTGTAGGCCAAATGGGGGTCCGCAAGGGCTGCAAATGGTTCTCAAGCCAGGGAGACACCTGCTTCTGGGGAGGAAAGCTATGGCAGGGCTAGACAATTAAAAGTCAAGATGTCACCATGCTGACAAAAAATTCATCAACCAGTAGTTAAAGCTATGGTTTTCCCTGTGATGCAGGCAGGCCTCCGTCAGTCTTGAAAGACTATGGTATCGTGCTCAGCGCTGCATACGCTGCATGCAAAGCACGAAAGCCTGGGTTGGATTGTTATGCAGGGTAGGCTGTTACCCAAGCAGCAAATCCCCCCTCTCCACGCCACTGAATTAGTCCAATGGAAAGGCAGAGCCGATACGATTGGATCCAGCTGCTGTCGCAGAGCTGGGCTAAGGACAGGAGCTCACCCTGTCTTGTGGGGCTGACCTGGGTCTCGAACCCTGGCCTGCTGGTTAACAGGCACAGTGTCTTTACCATTTGCGCCACCCACAGCCCATGATAATGTATGGCTATAAGAGCTGGACAATAAGGAAGGCTGACGAAGAATTACAGTGCTGGAGAAGACTATTGAGAGTTTCTTGGACTGCAAATCTTGCAGATAATCGACCCTGAGTGTTCATGGAATGACAGATACTGAAGCTGAAGCTCCAACACTTTGGTCACATCACGAGAAGGGAAGACTTCTTAGAAAAGACCCTAAAGCTGAGAAAAACTAAAGGCAAAAGAAGGGGATGGCAGAGGATGGAGTGGTTAGATAATGTCACCCAGGAAATGACATGAATTTGGACAAAATTTTGAAGCTAGTGGAGGATAGGGTGGCCTGGCATGCTGCAGTCCATGCAGTCACAAAGAGTTGGACATGACTTAACAACTAAACAACAACATTTAGGGATGACCCAGTGGTGGGATTCAAATAAATTAACCACAGGTTCTATGTCCCATTGGAAACCAGTTCTCAGAACCAGGCACTCATTAGCAAATGGTTCTATAGAACCTGTGAGAACCCTCTGAAGCCCACCACTGGGATGACCCATAGCAGAGGTTTTGCATGCAGAAGATATCAGGTTCTGTCCCTGACACCTCCAGGTGGAACTGGGGCTGGGAATGATCCCTGTTTTATAATTCAGAGAGCTTCTTCCCGTCAATGTAAGTAATTCTAGGATATATTAGCTGTCTGAATCAATAGGTGGCAGCTTCCCATGTTCAAGCTACTAATATATATTGTTAAGTGGTGTCTTAGGAGGAAGCACAAATATGGTGTGTATTAAAGTTAAACTTCCCCCACTTCATCCATTAAGAATTATGCTCCCTCTTACCTGGAACGTCTTGTCTTCTCAGGTGTATGACAACACCCTGCATTCTGCTCTTCGGTCATGATAAAAGTGTAACACAAGAGCACAATCCTACTCAGAAGGAAGCTTCACCATATTCCATGGTGCATTTAATTAAGCATGCCTGGAATTGCTGCCTGATTGTTGGCAGAGTATAGCAGAACGTTGGAAATTAGCTTTCATCTGCCTAGCCGGAAAAATTCCAGTTAAGGCTTCAACAAATTCCACTGGTATAATTAATTATAATATAATTATAGAGCACAAGACTGGTGGAAGTTTTGGTGCAGAAACCCAAAGATAAAACTTGAGAATACTAGAATATCCTATGACCAAATCCAACAATCAGGAAAATCTCACCTTAAAAAAAACTAATCAGAAATTTAGCAAACTGGCCAAAAATAGGATTCTGAATCAAACACTGTTCTTCATTGTGATCCAATAAACAGTCTTCTGAAAGTTGCATTTTTGGCTGCAATCCAGAGTTAGGGCAGTGAGGAGAGCCCTAGCTGGGCTGCCCCAACTATTCTGAATCCAGAGAAGAAAGTTATGCTACATCCAGAGAGTGAGGAAGCCTGGGCATGCTCAGTAGGGAGCAAGTCAGTGACACCTGGGGAGGGTTTGCTCCTAAGGAGACCCAACTCAGATCACACTGCTCCCTCCTCCTCCTCAGCAGTTCACCACCATTTGCTCTGCTAGAGGCATAGCCAAAGCACCTATTTGCTATCTGGAGTTGAAGAAATTTTGTTCCCCCACCCCACAACAACAAAATCAAATTTAATTAAGTAAAAAAATGAAAATTGTTTCTCTTATTGGTTAAAGAAACTGTGCTGGAGCAAAGAGGAATAGTGCTTTCCATGCTAAATATAAGAGGAGTACCACTTAGAAGTGCCTGTATACCCAGTTAGCATCGGGTAACTGTTTTATGATGTATGTACTGTATATATGTACTGAGAGCTGATTCATAATAATATCTTATTAGTTCCATACAATATCAGAATAACATCTCATTGGCTCTCAGAGCCATCAGTAACATGGGAAAGTTTGTGTTAAGAAAATCCACTTTTGTTCCATAGGCTTTTGTGTTTTCATTTTCTGGTTAATTGGCCATAATGTTTGATATAGATATTCCAATTTAGTTCATTTCATTGCATTCTGCATAAAATGACATTTCCAATTATATATAACATGATGGCATTTTGATTCATACATACCCAGTTTTTCACAGTTTTAGTCACTGGGGTTTGTAGCCCCCCTAAAGCTTGTAGCCTGGTGCAACTGCACCCCTTGTACCTCATAGCTATGCCACTGGTCAACACTGCCATTCTTACTCTGCCTTGTCATGGACCCCTATGGGTCTATGCAGTTCTATAACTGTTCCTGAGGTAGTATAACTTTGAGGAGCTGGAATTTCTGCCTGGGAAACAGGCTGTGGATATAACATAACTGCTCTGTCATAAGCAATGCTGAACATGCCCTCAACGTGACTCTCCTGAACTGTCTAGGCTGGCACAACTGGGGCAGCCCAGATCCACCTGTCTTGGGGCAGCGTATGTTGCCTTAGGCTACTCCAAGCCTTCTCTGGCATAACTGGGCTGCCCCATCTTGGACTTGGGCCACCCCAGTGATATATAGGGCAACCCAAGTGCACTTCTGGATTGCAGCCTTTGTTTCATAAGTACTTAAATGGGTACACACCTTTTTCTCTAGGGTTCATTTCTCGGTCTTTTCCAAATTTAGTATCCTAATAGCTAATTAAAGAACAGTTTGAGCTCAGAGATAGCTAATTAAAGAACAATTTGATCTGAGAATAAGCATGTAAGACAGACGGGGAAAAGCAACAAACCGGACAACAGAACATGCTGTTTTTATTCAGACTTGCTTCTCTAGGGCTGCTATTTCCAATTTTTTCCAGCCTTTTTTGAACCACTTAGGAGTTATTTACAAGTTCCAGGATCCCCTGTTAAACAAGGATACATCATGAACACATAAACATAATATCATGTATTATTAAACACCCGCTTCATATGGGCCAGAATTTCCCAGGAAGCCATATAGCTCCTGTTCAGAATTGCTGCTCTAGAACATTAGGTCTCAATCATTTTTTAGCCTGGGTTCCACTTCTGAGAACGTGAAGTTGTGACCTCCACAAGGGGTTCTGTCCCCACCTTGAAAACCAGTACTGCAGAGCATACTTCCTCTGAAGAAAGCCACACACACCGGTACTGTAATTTAATGGTGAGTGCAGTGAAAGGTTAACAAAGAAGGTTAACTAAGGGCGTGATCCAGAGTAACTACGGGGAGTCCTTGCTCCAGTGTAAGAACAATTTACTCTGGATTGCAATATGAATTTCCCATAGATTTTCACTAGGTGGTGCAGTAACGACATTGCACGTAATGTCTCTTATGTGCTCCGGTAGTTACTCTATTGTAGGGTAACTTTCTTGTTTGACAACCAAGGACAAATAGGACAGGACTGACATTTTTAGGAGTATATGGTCCCAGTTCCTTGAATGATTTGGTGAACCGGCATTGGATTCCTTTTCATTTTAGCGAACAGTTCTCTTTCTCATGTCTCTGTTTTTGGTTTCTCTTTGATACATTTGCATATGACGGTCAGTGGACATGTTGAATTCCAGAAGGGTTGCTGTGTTGACCTGTTTTGTACAGCAAACACACAAAGACTTGTGATGTCTTAACAACAGACAGATTGATCATGCAGTCTTAGCATACCGTGTTTACTCGAATCTAATGTGCCATTGAATCTAATATGTACCCTATACTTATAACCAACCCTATACTTATAATGCACCCTGATTTTGGAGACTGAATTCAGCTGAAAAAGGTGAGCATTAGGTTTGAGTAAATACAGTATTTCTTAAAAAGAATATTTAGCCAGAAATAATTTTCCAACTTTCCAACACTGTTGCAATGTAACCCCAACATGAGGGAACAAGTGTTTCTTTAGCTTGAGGAGGCCTTTGTGACTGCCTCTCCCCCTGCAGAATTTAGCTCATGCCCCCTTAGCATGACTGCATCACTTAAGGAAATTGGAATAGAATCAGGCTGCAAGATTTATGCCCAGATCAGTGTGCATAGGATTGAGCTGCATTCCTATGTATGCAGTGGTGGGATTCAAATAAATTAACAAGAGGTTCTATGTCCTAATAACCTAAATTAATAACATGTTCTATGTCCCATTAGTAACAGTTCTCAGAACCAGGCGCTCATTAGCAAAGGGTTCCATAGAACCTGTGAGAACCCCCTCAAGCCCACCACTGTGTATGTGCATTTGGGAGCACATTCCATTGAATCAATGATATTTACTTCTGAGTATACATGCATGGAGTGCATGGTTGTTGTGACATGAACTTTTGTGGGTTCGGGCCCACTTCACCTGATACATGAAGGATGTGCCACAATAAACCTGCTATTGTTTAAGGTGCTCTCTTGCATACCTGTGTTGAGCTGAGGAGTATGAAGATGGATGAGCTGTGGACTGGTGGAGGAGAGTATACTAAGCTTGGACATTATAATCAGCATTTTTGCTGGCCCATTTCCTGTGCAGCAAACATTGACATGACATATATACATTTATCAGGCCAAGTGAAACCTCACCCCTTTAATGTTTGGGTAGCATGAAGCTGTTTAAAGCCAGTAAAATGTCTTTACATTCTTTTCTAACTGGTTGACCAAGCAAGCAGGGCACTCCCTGACACATCTATTCAGAGGTAAGTCCCATTGTGTTCAAAGGTACTTGCTTCCTGCGAAGTATGCTCACGGTTGTAAAAAAAATGTACTTATTTTTCAACTCTCTTCCCAAAAGGAAGGATACCCAAGGAAACTTTGTGCCTTGATTTATGATCAAATGCCAAAGTGGAGAAGTAAAGCGTACAAGCAAAATATCCAGTGAAAGGGTTCCATTTTCGTCCCCAAAGGCAATCACCCCTAAACAAGTCCTGTACTGTATCTGCACACATTACACTAACGGAATCCTATATTTGATTGAAGGAAAGGCACTTTTCACATGCCGTACTCACTAATCAAGCCAATACATGTCTACTTGGAAGTATGTAAGAAGAGCCCCACTGGATCATGCCAAACCCTGCAATCCTAAAGACACTTTCCTGGGAGTAAGACACATTGAACACAATGGGGCTTACTTTTAAGAAAGCATGGTTAGGATTGTGCTCAAACACCCATCTAGTCCAGCTTTCTGTATCTTACAGTGGCCCACCAGATGCCTCAGGGAGCACACAAGTCAACCAGAGACCTGCATCTTCTTGTGTATTCTGATATTCTGAGGCAGCCTACACCTAAAACCAGGCTACATATATTAATCATGGCATGTAAACTGTGATCAGGGACAACTTGTGGCACTGTGGTTAAAGACACTGTTGTAAATACACTGTTGATTTGAAGATCAGCAGGTCAGCTGTTCAAGACCCAGGTGCTGCATGAAGCAACATCCTGATGACAGGCCAGCCAGATCTCCCCATATCTCATCAATCCTCTAAAGCGGACCCTGCCAGGAGCGGGAATAATGCTAAGGAAATGATGTAAATAATGACTGACTTTTCTTCTAGCACTGTACAGTAAATGAAGTATTATAAAATCCAATCATATTCATGTCAGAATAACCCAACATAGTGAATAGGGCAGAACATGCACTTTTCCACATCTATGCACTGCATATACACTGCTTCTATCCACTGCACATGCACTTCCCCAAATTTATGCACTTTCTCACATCTCTGCACTGCACATACACTTTATCTATGCACTGTACATGCACTTTCCCACATCTGTGCACTGCACATGCACTGCATCTCTGCACTGCACGTACACTATCTAAGCACTGCACATGCACTTTTCCGAATCTATGCACTTTCCCACATCTATGTGCTGCTTATACACTGCTTCTATGCACTGCACATGCACTTTCCCAAATCTATGCACTTTCCCAAATCTATGCACTGCACATACACTTTATCTGTGCACTGCACGTACACTTTATCTATCCATTGCACATGCACTTTCCCACATCTCTGCACTACACATACACTTTATGCACTGCACATGCACTTTTCCAAATCTATGCACTTTCCCACATCTCTGCACTGCACATGCATTTTCCCACATCTATGTGCTGCACATGCACCTTCCCACATCTATGGACTTTCCCACATCTGCATAGCACTATTAATTCCTGCTGCCGCTGCTGCGCATCAGTGGCTGGTCTTGCAACAATGTAGCCTTTCTTTGCCATTTGGTTGCATTGTTCCGGCGCTAGGACCGAACGGGAGGCTGTGGGCAGGGCGAGCGGCGGCGTTAGGACCCGGCGGCGGGGGCTTGGAACGCTGGTGGATACACCTGTGCCTAGGGCGGTGGAGTTTCCCCTGCCTCTGCCGGGGTCGGCTACAGGTGAGCGAGGAGTCCGGCTGGGGCTGTTCCGTCTATTGACTCCACCCCCGCCGGAGCAGCAGCAGGGGTTGCAGCAGCAGCAGCAGCAGCAGCAGGGCATTGACTGCAGGCGGGGCAGGGTCTGCTCCAGCTTCTCTTTAGGTGAGTCAGGGGGGCTGAGACCCTCTTGGGGAAGCTCTGCTCAGGCTGGGGCTGGAGAGCCTACAAAGGACACCCCATGGCAGGGGTGGCTGCAAGCCTTGCCCAGTTGGTCTCACTACTCCTGGGGTCCCTGATCCAAAGTTTGGGGAGGGGATGATCAAAAGGCACCAGGGTGACCATCTGTCCTCTTTTTCCATGACATGTCCTCCTTTTTAACCCTTGTGTCCTGGGAAAAAAATCTTCATTATCTTTCTTTTCCAGGGTGACCATCTGCCCTCTTTTTTCAAGACATGTCCTCTTTTTTTAGCCTTGTGTCCTGGGAAAAAAAATCTTCATTATCTTACTTTTCCAGGGTGACCATCTTTCCTCTTTTTCCAGGACATGTCTTCTTTTTTTAGCTTTGTGTCCTGGGGAAAAAAGTCTTCATTGTCGTCTTTTTCCAGGGTGAGCATCTCTCCTCTTTTTCCAGGACGCATCTTCTTTTCTCAGTCTTTTGTCCTGTCCATTGTCCTCCTTTTTCCTGTGAGCAGGCAGCATGTAGCCTTCTTGTCATCAATAAATCAGAGGTAAACATTTCAAATTTAATAGTAAGTTTTACAGTCTTTAAATCAAGCAGATGAAAGCAGTATATGTGAGTTATTTTTAGCTTTAATTTTATCATCTCCTACATTTTTCTTAGGTTTTGGGGGGCCCTTCTTCTTTTTTTGGTTATGACATTTGATCAACCTGGAAGGGAGTGCTTTGGGAAGGCATTGCATTTGGATCTGCTTGGGGGGTCCTCGAGGAGGGAAGGGAGAAAACTTTGGCTCAATCTTTGATCCAAAATCTTTTGATTCTTGATCCACAAGAAAACAAGGGAATTCTTTGGGGTTGCCATGAAGTACCGGTAGAAACTTTGTTTCTTTCCCTCTGTAACTCTGAAAGTGGCATTTTGCTCTTCCTGAGACTGTTACGTTTAAGATCTTTGCTTGGGCTAGCAGTAGGACTTCTGGGCTAGTAGTAGCAATTGTGAGTCCATTGTGAAAACCTGGTGGCTTTGGGGACCTTCCAGCACCACCGTGTTGGTAATCTGTAGCTCATTTCAGCAGATGGTTTATTATCCTATATTGTGTGGTGTGTGTGAGAGAGAGAGAGATCATACACACGCACCTTATTGAGGTATATTTGAGTAGTATAAACTGTTGGAACTGTCTTCAATTATCTTCCTTGCCCTCTTCTTTCCACTTCTTCTTTTACACTTTCTACAAGTGTGTGCAATTATTTTTCACTGATCCACTTTCACTCCTCTGATGCTTCCAGTTCATGAAAGAGTATTTTGCCAAATAAACATGCTGGCGTTTAAGATTTGCAAGAAGTTTGGGTGTATGTGTGTTTAGACCCCAATCCTTTGCATGGCATCTTCAAAAATCCCATTAAATAGGGCTTACTCCCAGGAAATTGTGGATACAATTGGTCTGTCGGGTATAATTTTTTAGACTTGGACCCGCGTTGAACTCTCAGGTCCCACATTACAAATCTGGACAAACTTCTTACCATATAGGTCTGCCTCTCTTTTGTTGTTGTCCTTCTGCTCTCTCTTAAAATATTCTCAATAAATAGACTTACCGGTACATTGCTAATCTAGTTAGCCCCTCTTCATTGGACCCACATTCAGTCAATCTTTCCAACCCCACACATTTCATACACAACACGCAAATGGATCTGTGTGAGTAGGGTTGCCATAATTCTCTTCCACAAAATTGGGACAGGACTCTCTGTCCCATTTGTCAGTATGTGAACACAATAATCGAAAATCGGGATGTCCCTGTCCCTGTTTTTAGGACATATGACAACCCCATATGGAACCCCACTTCTTCACATGGATCCGTTGCTCATTGTATGTACACCTGATCTTTGGTTAGCTGCTTCTGAAATAGTCCAAAAGGTTTGCAGGAAAAGAGCCTTTTTTAGGAGGGCTGCAAGAGTGTGCCCCACATATATTCCATGGCTGATCTTTATTCTTAAGTTTTCAACCTTGGCTAATATGAGCGGATCTTTCCTTTGCCCTCTAAGAGCTAATTCCTACTATTTAGATCAAGTAGTTTCAGAAAATAGATCAGAAAATCAAATAGATCAGAAAATTAGCGGTATGTGGCAACTTTCAGCTCCGTCTTATTGTAAGAAAAAACATTTCTTCACTAATCCTTCCAGTCACTGTATATAGTTGTGTCGCTAATAGCATTGGCAATCTTATTGTAGATGCATGCTGAGATAGAAAGCGGCTCGCTTACAACCTGGTTGTAAATTTGGACATACAGTACACTGGAATTTGGGACAATTTGCTTTGCGGCAGAGCTAGGTTTATAGCTCTTGGGTTCTGTTACAGACTGCTGAGAGACCAATGAGCAAATGGGTGGAAATGAGGCTCATTCCCAGTTAAAACGTAAAACATTAGCTGCCGTTAATGGGATAGTCTGCTTCTGGAACTTGTAAAAGGCGCAAATGACGGGGAAAAAATCCAGTTGCCATAGTGTGTAATTACAGCTAGATGATGAGTATTTGAATTTAAGGAGAAGGGTTTCTAAGATAGATAAACCCTTCTTTTTTCTCCTATCAGGAAACCTGATGACCCTCACCTTGGAAATTGCACATCAATGTAAAGGGGAGTTTAGATACAAGATGGTATTGTGGGGAGAAGTGAAATTTTCTGGGTCTTTTTACGTTACCCAAACTGCGTAGAAGAAAAGTGAGCTGATGGGGGGGGGGGGTGGAGAGGTTAGCCACTGATTTGTAAAACTGGATAAATCTGTAAAACTTTACAGAAGGTTAAAACTCCTTCTGTACTTAACACTATCTGTGGGTCATTCTGTTAAGGGGACAGTAGAACTGCTGTCAACCCTACAGAGGTGATATAGTCAGAATAAGAGTTAGATCCCAATAATACCAACATGTGTTTTCAGAAGAGTCCATTAAAGAAATAGCCAGATACATTGCTGTCCTCTCTCCATGTAAGAAGATTCTAGTTCCTCCATCTTTCCTCCCTGGGGCTTCCTGCCATCTTCTTTTAATCAGATTTTTTCTGTTGTAAGTAATAAGTTCCTGTATCGATTCAGCATAAAGTTATTTATTGTGATTGTAGAAGTTTTTTTTAATGCTTCCACTTGCATCTAGATGTGGCGGCTCCAAACTGTCCTGTTCTAAATCAGGGATGCCAACCCGGTTAACATTCTGTGATTTGACTTCCTGATTTGATCTGACATGTTTAAGCAGGTTTTTTTAAGGTATATAAAAGACATATAAAAAGGTATAGGTATATTTAGTATATAGGTATATGAAAGACATATATAAGGTGTTCACAACTCACCTTATAGAGAGGTTTAAAGCAATCTCCACATATGTATTTATTTATCTATTCAATTTATACACCACCTTTCTTCCTAAAGGAAGGAATACACAAGGTGGTATCTTGTTAAGTATCTTGTAGGTTATCTAAGTCTTTGTAGGTTACAAGTGAGCATATTGGCTATTGTGACAATACATCTGAGTGCATATGGTCTGTAATTGGGAAACCCTCCCTAGCAGCTGATGCTAATATATCTGAGTGCATATGCTCCATACCGGTAATTAGGAAAAAGCATCTTTCCTAGAAGAAGATGCTAACTTAATTGTGAGAGCTGACCTCTACTGAGAGGGCTAACATGTTCAGGAAAAAAAATCCACTTCTCATTTCTGATCCCCTTGTCAGGTGGATAGAAAGCTTACTCCTAAAGGAATACAAATATTGACCATCCTGGTTCAGTATGCGCCAGGCAAGTATTTGGAGAAGCTGGTGTTTCCTGTTTAAAGAGTGGGGATTGACAGCTTCTCTCATCTTGTTCCTTGTTGTGGGAATGGGCCGGCTCCAAAGCCGGCTTTAAGCCAACTGGGCCCCATGCCTAAGGTGAAACTAAGACTTCTCAAATACACACAACCACAGATTGCAAGAGACTGCTTAGAGAGTAGCAGCAACTTAAATTTTCTTCAGAATTATTAAAATCTGTTGAGTCTATGCTGTTTTCTATGTTGAAATTTTATTTCTTTCTGAGGCTCTTCATCCCTTGGCATTTTTTAACTTTCCATTTGGGCCCTAAAGCTCTTAAGGACAGCCCAAACTAGCAACTTTAGGGCAAATTCAAAAAATTTTGTTTTTAGTACTTGCATGAAGTGTGCACCTTTTCTATCTTTCTCTTCTCCAACACTCCCTCCCACCCCCAAAAGTAGCCTCCCCGTAACCTTGATAGATTTTCCTGGAAAAGAGTCAGACTTACCCAACAATCCAGAGTAACTACGGGAGCATGTAAGAGACATTATGTGTACCCGTAGATACTGCATCACCTAGTGAAAATCTATGGGAAATTCATATTGCAATCCAGAGCAAATGGTTCTTACACCGGAGCAAGGACTCTCCGTAGTTTTCTCTAGATTATGCCCTTTAACTCATAATATTACCTGTATTATGTTGTAAGACATGCTTGGCTTCTATCATTTCGGCAGAAATTTACTGTTTATATATTTCTATGTGGGGACAGTGACGAAGTGATGTGTAACAGGAGTCATAAATAAAAACTCTTGTTGTTTTACTTTCTGAAAAAGGAAATGATTTTCTAACCATTGTATGATCCCAGAAGGATTTTAAAAAGTTTCTTGGTGAGTAGGTCAGTGATGGACAGGCTGTCTTGAAAAGACTGTATTTCTCCTTAGTCTAAAGTGAAGCATCAGGAGACTTAGAAAAGACGTACAAGTGCATCTTTTCCTGGGAGTAAGCCCACTGAGTTCAGTAGAACTTACTTGTGATTGAATACTTATGGTTTGACTTGAACTGCAGGTCAGATCTTTTTTGGCTGAAGTGAGAGCCTGATGCAACTTTGACATAGGTAATAATTCTGTAGGGCAAGTTTCTCTTGCTCTCTTCCCTTGTGATTAGAAGGTAGGAAGTTACAGTTCCACCCAAATTAAGGGTTAACCTCAAGCTAGCCTGCCTGGAAAGTTTAGCATCTGGTGGTGGCTTCATGATAAGCCAACCTTGTATCCTCAGCTGATGCAAGACTGAACTTGTTAGATGGCTTACCTAGATGGTTAGTTGGCTTACCTTGAACAGTCATCAGCCAGTTTTCACTTGGTAGGGAGGAGAACCTGAACTCCTGACCCAAGAGCGGCTGGAGATGGTACCAGTAGAGTCTACCATTCTGATCATTTTTTCTTCAAGTAAAAACTATGGGAGAAAAATCCACAATGGTCCCATTGCCCTAAACTCTTGTACATGAAGGGCGCAATCTAGAGTAACTACAGGGAGACCTTGCTCTGGTGTAAGAACAATTTGCTCTGGATTGCAATATGAATTTCCCATAGGTTTTCACTAGTTGGTGAAATAACTAGGGGTACACACAATGTCTCTTAAGGCTCCCGTAGTTACTCTGAATTGTAGGGGAAGGGAGCAAAGAAATAAGACAGATCCAAATAAAAAAATTAATTACTAATGGGTCCCTGTCCTAAAAGGACACACAATTTAAAATGAAAATTGCTGTGTGATCCATGGCAAAGGAAGGAAACTCTTAAAACTGATCATGATAATTCCCATGTGGTTCTGAAATGGGGTGGGAAGAAAAAAGCAGGCCTCCGTCAGTCTTGAAAGACTATGGTATCGTGCTCGGCACTGCATACGCTGCATGCGAAGCATGAAAGCCTGGGTTGGATTGTTATGGAGGATAGGCTGTTACCCAAGCAGCAAATCCCCCCTCTCCACGCCACTGAATTAGTCCAATGGAAAAGCAGAGCCAATACGATTGGATCCAACTGGCGTCACTGAGCTGGGCTAAGGACAGGAGCTCACCCTGTCTTGTGGGGCCGACCTGGGAATCGAACCCTGACCTACTGGTTAACAGGCACAGCGTCTTTACCGCTTGCGCCACCCACAGCCTTGGGGTGGGAAGAGGAGTGCATACATTAGCATTAACTTCATTTTTTTGGTAAACCACTTTGTGGACATTTTAGTTGAAACATGGTACCTATATAAATAATGTAACTAGATAGATGTGAAAAGAATCTGCTTCTTGCCCCTTTTTCCCAGTGGGGTTGAACTCTGGGGTGAATGATCTCCTCCTTCAATTGTAAAATAAGATGGCTTTTTCAGTGGGGATCCAACTTATTCATTGTCTATCATTCTGTATTGGCAGCCTTGTAGTTTTCTCGTAGGTTAGTCCTGGAGCACTTGGAAATGGAAATCAGTTTAATTAAATGGTAGTGGGAATACAGCTGAACATTCGGTGTCAGGATCCCAATAACAGATTGCTGTTGATTCCCAAGCTTATCATTCCCAAGGGCTGACTGCACATTACATGAAGCATGTCATTTGGCATTTGGACACTTGACTTTTTGTTTCTGAAATTCCAGGCTGGAAAAGAGCAAGCCAAATACATGACTGCGGCAAGGCAACAGATTTAAGTCTCCCCACCTATGCTATGGCCACTATCCTGACTGTACAAGTGCACCTCCGTAATTGCACTTTAGGGGGAAAAAAACCAAGCACACAAGGCACATGGATTTATAAACTCATGATTTATAAACTCATCTCAAAATTTTGTAGGTGTGATTCTTAAGCCAATATACAGTAGTATTGTTACAGTGTCTTTTAAAATTGCCTTAACAGTGGCTCCCAAACTTTTTATCACTTTTATCACCAAACTTTGACCCACTTTTCATTTTGACCCTCTTTTTACATTCTATCAGGATCATCCAGACTTTTAAAAGGTTTTACCAAACTTTTACCAAAGATTGAGAAAGATTTACCAAAGACTGAGAAAGAACATTCGTTCATAGAATCAGAGTTGAAAGGTACTTAGTAGGTACCAGATTTGGAACGTACCTAGTAGGTCATCTAGTCCAAACGTGTATTTAGGATTGCAGCCTAACCCTACAATCCAGAGACGTTACGTGCATCCGTAGTTAAACTGCATCACCTGGTGAAAACCTATGGGAAATTCATATTGCAATCCAGAATAAATTGTTCTTACACCAGAGCAAGGATTCCCCGTAGTTACTCTGGATTGCACCCTAAAGCAGTTAATTCTCTGATCTTTCTACCACACTTTGAACCATCAAAAATCAGGTTACAAACCACAATTTGGGAACAACTGGCCTAAAGAGTATTTTTTTTTTTTCACATTTGATTGCTGTGCGTTGGATATTTCTGTAAAGATTTCTGGAATGTATTCCTTGATGCACATGTAACTCTATCTCCACAAGGCACAAGATAATGTGGTTATGTCTTGCTATGTGGTTATTTCTTGCTGTGTGTTCTGCATTGACGGTGTGATCAACTGCAGCTTCTGCTTCCAGGGAAGCTTATCCATGGTTGCTGATCTTGTTGAGCAAAACCTGTGCATATGAAGGATGCAGTTTGATTTCCACTGGCCTAGAAACAGAGTGTGCTGCTCCTTGGTTGTTGCATGTTTACTTAGTAATTAGTCATAGTTTGTACAAAGGGTTTGCTGCCAGGTATGGATGCATAGCATTGCGTCCCAGGACCTGTATCTGGAAGATTAACTGATGAATTTGTTGGTTGGCTTTGGACAAATGCATTATCTTAGCCTTAGCTGTTCGTCTGTAAAATGAGAAAAGCAATCTAGTAACTTCGGAGTAGGGAAAATTTTGGCAGGGTGGCCACCTCAGCTCTCTGCCACTATGTCGGGGACAGGAGGGAAAGGAATTAATTTACATTTCAGATTTGAATAAATTTACATAAATGATTAGATGGAACTTATATGAATGAATTTTAGTAAACTAATGTATAGTATACATGAGAACATGTGTAGTATAAATATTTGTGGTTATCCAGATATGGGGTTGACAGTGCTGGTCTTGCTCCTGTGCTCTTAATGTGATTTTTTTTATTTTTGCTGGCATAAGGCATCAAATTGAGAAAGGAAACTTTGCTTAGCTTCTGCATATCAGACTCAAATGGTGAATATAATGGAAGTCTTGGGCAAAGTCTGCTTGGACATAGTTGCAGAATAAAAGGACCAACACTGTGTTCATGACATGTTATTGACAGAGTCACAGGTATCCCATGCTTCCTAATGGTTTGTTTTCTGACGATCCACTTTTTCAACACCTTTTAATTATAACCAAAACTCATCCATTCAACACATATTCTGCTCTTTTCGACCTCTCTCTGTTGTTCTAAAGGCCAAAATTGCCCTCCCCATGTGCGCAAGTGGAAAAGACACTGTGTCTGTTAACCAGAAGGCCAGGATTCGAGACCTGGGTCCCCACAAGATAGGGTGAGCTTCTCTCCTTAGCGTAGCTCTGTGACGCACCTGGAACCAATTGTATTGGCTCTGCCGTTCCATTGGACTATTTCAGTGGCGTGGAGAGGGGGGATTTGCTGCTTGGGTAACAGCCTATCCTACATATTAATCTACCTAGGCCTTCATGCTTCACATACAGCGTCGAGCACGATACCAGTCTTTCGAGACTGATGGATGCCAATATTATTTAGATTTAGATTTTAGATTTAGATTTATTTATTTATTGGCCAAGTATGAACTCTATACCCGGAATTTGGCTTCGGCAACGGCTGTAGACATACAAACACCAACACACAAATATCAAACAATATATACAGAGCATACATCAGATAGAACACTACTTCAGTATTTCCAAAAGTCCCTCAGCATTGTTGATGGTTCAGCAATTTAATGACACAAGGAAAAAAACTGTCCTTGTGCCTAGTTGACTTAGTGTAAAGAGTCCTATATCGGCGTCCAGAGGGAAGAAGCTCAAACAAAATGTGTCCAGGGTGAAGAGGGTCTGCAGCAATACTCATGGCTCTCTTCTTGACCCGAGCGATATATAGATCCTCCATAGAGGGCAGACTGACTCCAGTTATTTTCTCTGCTATACCTATAGTTCTTTGTAGTTTTTTCTTGTCCAGTTTGGATGCTGTGCCAAACCAGACAGTGATGGAACTGCAGAGAACAGATTCAATAATTCCCCTATAAAACAGGGTCATCAGCTCTTGAGGCAGATCGAATTTCCTCAGTTGACGCAAGAAGAACATCCTCTGATGAGCCTTTTTAATGATGCTGCTGATGTTAGTTGACCATTTCGGGTCTTGGGAGACTACAGAGCCCAAGAACTTGAAGGACTCCACCACTGAAACCACATTACCACAGATGGAAAGTGGAAGTAGCACAGGGGGGTGCTTCCTAAAGTCTACCATCATTTCCACAGTTTTTTTGTGAATTAAGCTCCAGATGATTCCTACTGCACCACAGAACCAGTTGATCAACCTCCCGTCTGTATGCAGATTCATCACCATCATGGATAAGACCAATGACCGTTGTGTCATCTGCAAACTTAAAAATTTTAACAGAGGGGTCCGAAGAGGTGCAGTCGTTTGTATAAAGGGAGAAAAGCAATGGGGAGAGCACACACCCTTGAGGAGCTCCTGTGCTGATAGTTCGAGTACTAGATGTAATTTTCCCCAACCTCACCTGCTGCTTCCTGTCCGTCAGAAAGCTAAGTATCCACTGACAGATAGGAGCAGATATATTAAGGTGGATCAGTTTAGAATAGAGGAATGATGGAACAATAGTGTCGAACGCTGAGCTGAAGTCCACAAAAAGGACCCGTACATATGTCCCTAAAGAATCCAGATGTTGCAGGATATAGTGTAATGCCATATTTACAGTGTCATCCACTGACCTGTTAGCCCTGTAGGCAAACTGAAGGGGGTCTAGCAACGGGTCTGTGATGTCCTTCAAGTGGGCCAACACCAGCCTCTCAAAGACCTTCATTACAACAGATGTTAAAGCAACAGGTCTATAATCATTCAGCCCACTGATGGAAGGTTTCTTAGGAACTGGAACGATGATGGAGTCTTTAAAACATGAAGGGACCTTGCACCGCTCTAGTGAAATATTAAAAATCTGTGTAAGGATGGGGGCCAGTTGTGTTATTATGTTGATGTATTATGTTGTAGGTCCTGGTCTAACCCCATTCCCAAAGGAGTTAATGAGAATCCATTTGCAAAAATGTTTGTGTGGCAGCAGGAATTTGCAAGATAAAAGAAGCATTTTGTAATTTGCTAGCTAAAAAAAAATTGGAAGAAACATTTATAAACTAAAAAAGATTGGGTTCCACTTTTCAATGGTATTTGTTTTTGGATGGTGCTCCTGTCCCTAACTCATCTCATAAATAGGGGATGCCTGTACTTAACCACAGGTAGTTATTGATGTAAAGCAATGGGCTAAGACAAGGCAGATCAAGGTTCAGCTCTCCACTGAGCCATCAAGTTCGTTGAGTGTGCTTTGCCCCACTGAAATTTCTTATCCTACCCTACCTCTCTTGGTTGGTGTGGGATCAAGAGTGGAGAAGAGGAGCTATTCAGAGTTTCTTGGTGGAAGGTTAAAATAAAACATGCAGAATGTCAGCAGAATTGTTGTCAAAATAGACACTTAATGAGGGTAAAATAAGATATGGACCACTCCAGCTATAGTGTGCTGGTGGCATTAGGAGGGGAAAGTGCAGAGTTTTTCTGTAGCAACCACATTTCACAGCCTGAGCTCTTGGAAAATTAGTTAAACTGAAGCGTTGACGCAATTAGGACGACATCCCTATCACCCATAGCCAAAGGATTACAAGTGTACCTTGAGTTCCCAAAAGTTATCTGTAACAGAAATCTGTCATCTCTAGGCCAATGCCACTACAAAGGTGTATGGAGTGCATCCCTCCAGTTTTTGGCTGGCATCCACTGGATGCATTTTGCTGAATAAGAGTAAAAGCCCGGCATGGAGTTTGGTGATGTGGGCACCTGCTATTCTTGATTTGATTTTAAAAACAAATAAAACCATTTACCTTCATGGTTGATGAGAAAACCTTGATGGCTGTGCCAACTGTTGCCTCTTTTGTGTCTGCACTATGCTTTTTTAAATCTGGATTTTCTTTCAGTTCCTCCTTATCAACTAAAGTGTGCATGCTAAGCAAAAGTCCATATTAAACAACCCTCATAATTTTGGCAGCATATATTAAAATTATATATAATTTAATATTATACCATATATATATAGTGCCTAAAAATTAGGCATTTAGTCATAGTGCCTAAAAATTAGCCATTGTTTTATACTGTCAAGAGGCTCCATCAACACAGGATTTTTAATTTATTTTATATTATATATATAATATTATATTATATATATTATATATTATATAATATATAATATAAAATAAATTAAAAATCCTGTGTTGATGAAGCTTCTCCACAGTATAAAACAATGGCTAATTTTTAGGCACTATGACCCACTTTAAAACAACACTGTACCCACTGTACCTAAGTTTACCAGACTTTAAAAAAAATCTAGAAAGAAATTATTAATATAAACAAATAATTATCTATATTAATTTAATTATTAATTGTTAATATGTATTTTAAGTGTAAATATTTATTTATAAGTAGAATCTAGAAAGACCCACAAACATTTATCTACATGCTTGCAATTGGCAGAAGCTCAGTTCCTTGCAAGGAAGTTACCAGCTATAGTATCAGATTTCTGAACAGTGTCAGGGCTTGCAGCAGTTATCTGATCTTTCCATCACCCTTTGACGACTCACCAGATATTCAGTATTTACCCACAAGTGGGTTCTGATCCATAGTTTGGGAACCTCTGGTATAAACTATGTATTCGAATACTGGAGGAAGCACCCTGGAGCACATAAGGACTTTGTGTACATATGGAATTTTTGGGAAAGATGAGGTGAACTGGATCTCATTGTGGTGCTGAAGATTTTTATCCACACCCCAGTTGTGTACATGCATTGTGTGCAAAACTGTTTTCCCTTGTATCTTTAAAAGATCTGATGGAAAAGTCAATGGAAGTCCCATATGGAACCAGCTAATGTTTTCTCAGAACTAGCAGATGGGATGATGGTAGAAACCAGTTTTACATGCAGAAGGTTCTAGGTGTCATTCCTGGGATGTTCAGAGGGGCTGCCAAAGACCCACAATGACGGACCAGGATTTGGACTCCTGGTAAAAGGCACCTTTGCTTTATACAAATCATTCAAGCTCTTGATGGGCTTTCTCGTTGAGGGACATAGGCCCATATCCTAAAGTCAAATTAAGTCCTTTGCGATGGAGCAGTTAAGGTGACTTTCCATAAAATAACACTAAAGGGTGACGTAACTGTGTGGACCTGTAACTGCTCTGGATTTTGCCCGTATTCTCATTTCAGCTTTGCCCTTCAGGCAGATGGCTCACCTAGGAGTTCAAACTGTTTGTGACTTCAAGGTGTTGGTGAGAAGAACGTCAACCATGATCTTTCAGCCTTACAAGTTTTCTTTGACTGCTGATGACTACTGCAAGGGAGTGGTAACAGAATACAAGGAGGATTACTTGTACTAGAGGCATCTAGTGGACTTCTGTGGGATACAGAACTAGACGAGCCTTCGACCTGGTTCAGCCAGGTGGTTCTTATGCCTCTTGAAGGCCTGTGGCTTCAGACTGAATTTCAACAGTCTTTGGACTTGCCGGATATTCAACCCTCTCTTTCAAGCTTATATGTGCTGTTGGTTTGTCTTTTATCTCATTACTATTTGTTTTAAAACATCATTTTATCATACCATTCCCTTTTGTAATAAAGGCCCAAGGTTATCATGGTGTGAAAAAACCTGCAATAAAACACAAAATGAAAAAGCTAACCGTAAGAATAGCAGCCAACAGAAAACCGCAAGTCATAAAAGCAAAAAAGCAGCTCAAAATAACCTTGAGCCCCTGCAGAAGGTCAACAGGGAAAGTGAAGTTCTCCATTCAACAGGAAAAGTTCTATATCTTTGAAACTATTACAAAAAAGGCCTTTCGCCTTCTTGTCCCCGACTGAATTTCAGATAGTGGCAGACCATACTAGAGGGCATCTTAATGACCTTGGGAGATGGGCAGCCATATGGAAGAAAAAGTCTTTCCAGTACACAGGGCATCTTCCCATTCTCTTGGTGGTATAAGGAGGCTGGCGCATGTCTGTGCACAGGCCTACCCCCCTTTCCCAGGAGTGGCACAGAAATGCCTTACGGCACTTTTGTGCTACCCCCAGGACATCACGGGATGTGTGCCAGGACTTCTACTGGCCTAACTGGGGGTTAGGAACACAACCCCAGACATATAATCCATACAGTTTCTTAAAGATCGGCATCAGCCCCAGCATACCCAAAAACAAACCTATATAGACAGTGGAGGCACAGTTGTCTGAGGCCTAGGCCAAGTGATTCATACAAGCTAAATTGCAGTAACCTTTAGATGACCAACCAGATCCATTGATCAGCAATTATAATTTATGAAAATTAGGCTATTTTTAGATGGTTATCTAAGGGAATTATTAACCTTAGATGCAATTTTGATTTGGAGGGGCATCCCCTTGTAACACACTTATCCTATGTCACCAGTGCATCTATGGTGAATATATCATATTCGTATATGGTTGGCCAAGATGGACAAAATCCCTCTACTTGGTCTTCCAGAAGCAACAAGGCAATCAATCCAATCAATCAACAGTATTTATATAGTGCTTTTGAACATCCAAGAGGACCCCCAGATTGCAACTCCTGCTGATCATTTAATTTCTTTGGTTTCTTTTCTGGGTTATGTTTGATCTTGTGAGCTGCCAAGTATCGCATGTTGAGACGTAAGTGTGGGATATAAACGGCTTTGAATAAATCAGTTACAGTGTGTGACTTGTCTGCTGTCTGCTTTTTCTACTCTTAAACAATTACCCTCAATTATTCCAAAGTATCAGAAGGCTCTTGGCATATTTATTGCTCCGTTGTAGAGTTTGAGATTTGCCTAAGGCCTTTTTGAGGGTATGACTCACTATGGACCTTTGGGTTCTGCCGTCAATGGTTGGTGCTTCAGTTGGGGAAGTAGCAGTGGCTTCAGCTCCAAATGTTTCCCTATTTTGGTGTGAAGGCAAATCATTATTTAAAGACTGTGGTGACTAATTGTCTTTTCTTTGGCCAGAATCACCCAGCGCCAACTGTTTACGGGGAACTTTGCAGGGGAAAAACCAAGTGCCCTTCTTTTGGGACATCTGCTTATTTGGTTTATTTTATGCGAAACCGACGCTGAATGTGGTGGCTTTGCTGGAGTGGTGTTTGCTTTTTTCATATGCAAGCTTATGCAGGTGCAGCTTTGATGTACAAGGTAGGGTTTCTCTCTGTGCATTTGTTTCATAAAAACATATACGAAACACTAGGCTATGATTTAACTCCTTTAACATCTGGATTTCTGTGTTGTGGATGTTTCAATCCATTTTGTGTTTCTGCTCAGTAAAGTCTGTCTGAGGCTGAACCACAACTTTTGCGATAGGTATTTAGACTGCATCCTGGTTTTGTGTCCTCATAATGTGTGTGTTTAATATTTGAGCGCACTTAAAACGAGTGATGGGCACACTCTGCTCAATCCAATTTATTATAATTACTCAATCCAGTTTATTATACTTGGTAATTACAAGATTTGTAAGTGTTTAAGGGCGAAGGAAGACTCTTTCTGAGAGTTTCTTCTTGTCTTGTAATGGTAGTATTTGCCATAGGATTTTCCAGAAGCATCTTGTTGGCCATTAAACACACTTAAAGTGTTTAAATGCACCTAAAGTGCTCTTCTTTTCCCATAACATTGTGATGCCAAATTTAAATTATTCTGTAACCTTCTGGGGCTTGTATTACCTTAAACAGCCCTGTTTGAGTGTAATCTGAACATTTAAGCCGATCCTATCAGCACATACCTGAGAATCAGACAGTTTTAGACAGGATGTGAAATGAACGAACACCACAACATTTTGTTAGGAAAAAATTAGGAGAATTATGGAGTGAAGAATAAAAAGTGGTTTGGTCAGGTGGTCTGTTATGAACTATGCAGATAGCCCTATGATCCAGAGTAACTACAGGAACACTTAAGTGACATTACATGCACCTGTAGTTATTGCATCACCTAGTGAAAACCTATGGGAAACTCATATTGCAATCCAGAACAAATTGTTCTTACACCGGAGCAAGGACTCCCCGTAGTTACTCTGGATTGCACCCTAGATCAGCACTGAGCTATTGCAATTTGAACCGATTTCAAAGTGCTTGTGGCAACAGCATACTATGGACTCAAGACCAACAACCTTGTTTGTGTTGATTTAAAGAAACATCACCTGTGTTTCAGATTTTTTATTTTTTGAGTTCATTTTGGTTTTTTCTAGAAGCAACCGCTAAAATTAATGTCATATCTCCAAGACTTTAAAAAGTTATTTTAAAGGGGGAGAGTTGTCCAAAGAGCACATAGTCTAAATTTTAAAGGGGGAGCCAATTAAGAGAGGAGAGAATTGGGTTTTTAAGAAGAATAAGAAATGGGAAGCAATACTGCTTAAGGCGATCAGATTCTCTATAGTGTTCGCCGAGATTTTTGTACCACATTAAAATTCTTTAATGATTTCCTTGTTATAAATTCTTAGGGGTTGTGTACTCCCACAGACATCTGGATCAATGTGCCTTCAAGTATATCTACAAAGAGGAAACTACTACATCCTCACTTAAAACTGTCCAAATTATAAGTGGGATGAGTACTACGGAGTCAGGACTCGCAACTAAGCTTCCAATTGACCGCTCAGCTGCTCTCGAACATTCAACTGGTGGGAGAAGTTTAATAATAAACCTTTATTACGGTCTTAGACAGCACAAAACAATAAAAAAACAGCTTAATTACAAATATCCAAAAGGAAAAGAGCACAATAAAAATGTAGAAATTATCAATATAAAGTGCAAAGGTCATATAAAGGTCATATATAAAATCATATATAAAAGCCTTGGGTTAAAACCTCAGCCAAGATTGCGCATAAAATAATGGCCTAATACGTGGGAGAAGTTTGTGCAAGGAAATGGTATGAAGACTTTCTAATAGCATATTTGCTGCTTGCAGGTGTCTAGTTTTAGGTAAGAAGCATTTTATCGACAATCATTGACTCATCTGAAGATCTTTACAATATGGTTTTTTTTCCCCACTGACTTGTAGCAGGTAATTTTCACAGGATGTAATAACTTAAATATTTCCAGATACGGCTATTATCAAGAACTTTGTTTTGTCAGCAGATTCTTCGGTTACTCTGCAGTTTTGGTACTGAGTATCATTTTCTCCAAGGTGGCTCTGATCAAAAAGTTTAAAATTCTGATTAAAAGTTTAAGCCTTTTAAAACTTGTTTTTATGTGGTGGTGGCGTCATCTGTCTGAGATGTGTAGGTGAATCATCAGGGCAGTTTACATATGTCTGTCCTACATAAGGAGATAACCATCTGAAATTTTCTTTTGTTCCATTATATCCCACCTTTCTTCCTACTTGAGTTCTCAAGGAAACAGACATTCAGCTTAAACAGACATTACACGCTTAAAGCAATTTAAAGCTGAAACTGACATTCAGGCTAAACCAGTGCCCCATAGTAACACTGTTTGTTGCGTCAGACTTTTAGTTTGCAGCTATGGGTTGAAAATCTGAACTAGCAAGCTTGTTCTACACTGTAGCATCACAAAGCATGGAGAAAACCAATGTCTGGATCTTCATATCTGAGCTGGATGCCACTTGAAGAACTAACTGACCTTTAACCCAGGATACTTCATGTATCAAACTGTTTCGATTTTGTTTTGTTGAAGCTTTGATTTCCTTTGATAAGGAAATTCTTGTACCTGTGCCATGAGTTGTCACATATTCCTGCAAACAAGGAATAACTAGGGCAAGTAGGTTATTCTAGAATGCTGCCTTGCCTACCAATTATGGAAATAAGGTATCACCTGCTTTTCTGACTGGTTAGGGACTGGAGCTGTGATGAAAAACAGAAGTGGTTGAAAAGTGGAACCTGGTCTTTTTTTAGTTTACCAGTGTTGCTTCCAATGCTGTTTTAGATAGCAAATTGCAAAAGTCCCTTTTATCTTGCAGATTCCTCTTATCACACAAAAATTTCTGCACATGGATTCTCTTTACCTCCTTTGGGAATGGGAATAGTTTAGGATCTACAGTGGCCATGCACTTAATGGGAATGGGAACAGTTCAGGATCCACAGCGGCCATGCACTTAATGGGAATGGGAATAGTTCAGGATCTACAGCGGCCATGCACTTAATGGGAATGGGAATAGTTCAGGATCTACAGCGGCCATGCACTTAATGGGAATGGGAATAGTTCAGGATCCACAGCGGCCATGCACTTAATGGGAATGGTAATAGTTCAGGATCTACAGCGGCCATGCACTTAATGGGAATGGAAATAGTTCAGGATCTACAGCGGCCATGCACTTAATGGGAATGGGAATAGTTCAGGATCTACAGCGGCCATGCACTTAATGGGAATGGGAATAGTTCAGGATCTACAGCGGCCATGCACTTAATGGGAATGGGAATAGTTCAGGATCTACAGCGGCCATGCACTTAATGGGAATGGGAATAGTTCAGGATCCACAGCGGCCATGCACTTAATGGGAATGGAAATAGTTCAGGATCTACAGCGGCCATGCACTTAATGGGAATGGAAATAGTTCAGGATCTACAGCGGCCATGCACTTAATGGGAATGGAAATAGTTCAGGATCTACAGCGGCCGTGCACTTAATGGAAATGGGAATAGTTCAGGATCTACAGCGGCCATGCACTTAATGGGAATGGGAATAGTTCAGGATCTACAGCGGCCATGCACTTAATGGGAATGGGAATAGTTCAGGATCTACAGTGGCCATGCACTTAATGGAAATGGGAATAGTTCAGGCTCTACAGCGGCCATGCACTTAATGGGAATGGGAATAGTTCGGGATCTTTGGGAATAGAATAGTTCTCTCACACGTGTGCACGTAGACGTGTGTCTGTCAAAGCAGTCTGAATCACTATGTTACTGGCTAATCAACACAGGGAACGGCAATGTTTCCCCCTTCCCCAACAGAGGTTGAAAGATCGGCACATGCATTGAATGAATGACTTCTGGGTATAATTGAAAGGTGTTGAAAGATCAGACCATCAGAAAATGAACTGTCAGAAAGCGGGGGATACCTGTACCAAGATCCACATGGATTTTGTGACCATGCACTTTAAGAATCCCCATGGGAAGCTATGATCTTACCGATTGTGTGAATGAGTGGAAAAGGTATGTAGAAATTCAATCACTCACACAAAGCTCACAGAATAAGCACTCATTTGATTGTTGGTTCCCTGAGCACATATTCTGTGCAAAGTGTCCATTGCCATATGGATTTATGTAAATTTATGCTGTTCTTTAGTCTTCAGCTCCTTACTTGTGGGAACATTACATGGGCTGCTTAGAATCTCTCCACATTGACAATGTTCAGGACATCAAATTTCTAGTTGCCTTGCACGTGGATTCTATCTTGCTGTATTTCAGTGCTTAAAAGGCTTGGCTTGTCCCTATCATTAGGGACCTTAGTATGGTAGAAAATTCCTTTCATGCTGCGCACAACAGTGGCCACACCTTGAATGTCTTAACCATACAGAAGGTTAAGTATGTGCTGGGACCTGCCCTTAGCCTATAAACCCCCTAACTGCACTGTCCCTATTAGAATTTCGGCATGTGCCGTACTCTTGGCATGTGCCAACATGCTTTTCTGCATCAAGGAAGGACTTTGGTCTTTTGTTTCCTTAGCTAAAGCCAGGTTTTCTCCATGTTAAATGTTCTTGGCCTGCAGATAGCTTACTCAGTGTAAAAACACACCCAGAATTGGAGAACATAAACCCCAAAATTGGAGAACATAAACTCAAGATCCCTCTAACTTTTATCAGATCTGAAATGTATTTGAACAGTAGATGGAACTGATGCACAAAAATTTCTTTGGATTTTCTAGCACAATATTTGAAATAAGCATTGGTTATCCTCAGATTCCTCAGGTGCAATCCAGAGTAACTACAGGGAGTCCTTGCTCCGACATAAGAACAATTTACTCTGGATTGCAATGTGAATTTCCGATAGGTTTTCACTAGGTGGTGCCGTAACTATGTTGATGTAAATGTATCTTACATGCTCCCATAGTTACTCTGGATTTTAGGGTTTGTCCAGCCCGCAGGTGTACATATTTAGTCCTTGTTACGTATATGCAATGTCAGGCAGATATGGCTTACGCTCCACCTAATGGACTATCACTAGGTGATGGTAAAGACAGTTTACTATAGGCAGGACTGGATAAAATGTGGCTCTTGATCCAGTCTGTCTCATAGAAAGTAGCACAAAAGTATTTGTTCTTTCCCTCCACTGTTCCTGTGCAGATGGAATATGGAGCAGCCAGGTAAAGAACATCTCAGTGACAGCCGTAGAAGTACACGGGACAGTATATTTTATATAACTAGTTATTTTATATAACTAGTTTTTTATATTGATACTAGACTCATATTTTATATAACTAGTTTTTGAGCTTGCCTGGGGCTGTACTGATTACTCCTTAAGGTATTTTAAATTCCCTTGCATAAAACTTTGGAGATCAAAATGCCTTGTGAGTAAAAGGTCAGTCCTCACTACAATGTGTGTGCTGTAATCAATGTGTGAAGGTCACATACACCAGTGGTTCTTGAGCATTTCAACCATGGGCTCGCTTGTGAGAAAGGCAATCTATCTGGGACCCTCCATGGATGTGATGTCACTTCTAGCCATGACTTCACTTCCAGGTTGATGATATCACTTTTATGTCAGAGTTTTTCCCAAGTTCAATGAGAGTTACTCCCAGGAAAGCATGGGTTATAACCTGAGTGCCTCCTTCCACAATAGTGACTCCCAGTGCCAGATTCCAAGATGGTGGCACCCAGATTTTTGTGAATCCCTGAAATGAAGTTCTGACCCACCAACCCCACTTTGAGAATCACTGGCGTACACTATCTCAGTGGATATAATTGCACTGTTGATTGAATCCCAAAAATAAATGTGCATTGTTTCACCTACATATAGATGGATTTTGCATTTTCTTCCCTTGTGTGGGTGTGAGAGATGAGGTAGGTATGGGAAGGCAGCTAGGCTCATATTCATGTTACTTTCCATGTAACAAGGTTGATGGGTGGGGGGAAGGTTGCTTCATCTGGCTCTCGTCTAGACAACATTTGTCTTATGTTGCTTTCAATTATCTGTAAGCCGTTGCAGAGTAATATTGGATGCATCAATGGGGTATAAATGCATTCAGCTGAAAAATCCATTTACACTCACTTATTCAGCCAGGATTACATTGGGCACATGGCCAATGTGCTCCCCACAGTTTCAGATCAGAGCTGGACAAACTATTACACCATCCGCATTTTAGGAAGTTTGTGGTGAGGCATTTAATCCAAACCTGAATCTCTGATGGACCTCATGCATCCTGTTCACCACAAGCAAACTGCAATCCAGAATGAAAGTAAGTAGGTGTGGTTGGATGGATAGGAGGGTCGAACCCCCCAAATTTTTGTAGCTCTGGTGGCTCAAGCATTTTTTTAAAAAAAACTGACTGTATCCATAGCAGAAACCTGGATAGTATGTATCAGGGGTCTACAAGCCCTAGACCAGGGGCCAGATCTGGCCCACGGCGAGCTTCGGCATAGCCCTTGCCAGCCCTTGGCAAGTCTTATAATCCAATCCAATACATTCTTATATGTATATTTATATAAATGCATTCAAATTTGAAATGTAAATTAGTTTTCTGGCACCTGACAAAGTGTCAGAGAGATGATGTGGCACTCCTGCCAAAAGTGTTGAGACTCCTTGTATGACCAAGGTGTGATCAATAAGTATCAGGACTGGTGCCATAGTAAAAGAGATCTGGTGCCAAATATGCAGAGTGGAACCACTTGGCACTGATTGACCTTGACCTCAACCATGCATGCACACTAAGTTTTAATGTCCTAGCTCATTTCCTCTCTTCACAGCAGTGCTCGGAAGAAACATGTGTAGCGTGTGGTCGTCACATTGACCATGACAGAGAAAGTTGAGCAGAGAATCTGCATCAAATGTTGCCAAAGAGCTTGGCTATACCTGTGCAGAGACCTACGCAAAGTTGCAGGAGTGTATAAGCCGTGTATGAGTGGTTGAGATGTTTCCAAGATGGCCAACAAAATGTTGACAGTGACTAAAGTTCTGGGAGACCCACAACCAGCAAAACTGAGAAAAACATTGCAGATGTGTGTGCAGCTGTGAGGGGAAATCATCAAATCATCATCCGTGAGTTATCGGCGGATGTGCAGATTAGTTACTGCTCAGTTCAGTCCATTCTCACTGAAAATTTGAGTATGAGACGCTTATCTGCCAAGTTTGTGCCAAAACTGCTTTCAGCTGACCAAAAAGAAACTCTGGTTTCAGTTGCGCAAGATCTCCTTGATTGTGTCGAATGTTGAAAAATTTTTGAAAACTGTCATTAACGGGTGATGAGTGGGTCTATGGCTATTACCCCAAAACCAAGGCTCAGTCGTCAAAGTGGAAGACCCCAACCTCTCAGAGACAGAAGAAAGCACGAATGAGTCGAAGCATTGTGAAGACACTGTTGACCATTTTCTTGGACTTCAAGGGGATTGTTCATCATGAGTGTGCACCACATGGTCAGACAGTAAACAAGGAGTACTACTGTGACATGTTGTAGCGTTTGTGGGATGCTATTTGTTGGAAAAGGCCAGAATTGCATGAGTCCAGTGAGTGGCAATTGCACCATTCAGCGCAGCCTGTGCAGCAGTTTTTCGCCAAGCACCACATCCCTCAGGTCCGACAGCCACCGTATTCCCCAGATCTCACACCTTGCGACTTTTTCTTTTTACCAAAAATCAAATCCCACTTGAACGGATGAAGGAACGACGCATACCATATTTTGTGTGCACATGTACAGAATTAACTCCTTGATTTTCTCCAGTGCCACTTAAGAAATTCTGTTCTGTTTCCCAGACCTCCCAAGCATGTAAATTAAGTTAACAATATACATACAATTCTGCAAATATGCTGTGGAAAAGACTAGTTATCTCTGCCAGCCACGCATAGACATAAAAACTTGTGCTTGCTTCATTATGTTCTTCGTTGTTATTTTTTTTTTCTCCAGACATAGATAAACCTGTTGAGCTGGTGGTGCTGCCGATAACTATCTATAGAGGTTCTCACTTGGGAGATTTAAAAGAAATTTTCAAGGATTTTCAAGAAAATAGAGGCAACAAGAAGATCTGCACTGTTTAACTGCAAGATCTGCACCATGTAACTTCCTCTATAGGTTTCTTTTGGGACTTTCAATTGACTGCTCTGTATTTAGCAGAGTGTAGCTCTCTGAAATGCCTTACCTCTTATTTTTTTAAAAAAGGTTTTAGGATTCTGTTTGTGGCTAGGTGATGGATCCACAATAATATTCCACTGTTTAAAGAGTTTCTGTGGGGGATTAAAAAGAGGAATTTAATTTCCTTCCATCTGTGGTCAGTTACTGACATTCATGGGGCAACACATTTTGATCTGAACAGTCACTAAAGCGCTCGACTATAGACTCATTCTAGCACAGGAAGCGAGATGGGCATAGGGTCCCTTTCCCTGAAAAAAAAATGCAGGCTCTTTCATTACCCTTCTGTTGGGCATTTCAGTACTTCACTTCCATTTACTCATATGCTAGATTGGACACAAGATCCGGGATGGTCTTAGGTTGGCCAGGTTTGAGCAGTGGCCGATGAATGACTTCTCTTCACTCCTGCTGGCTGAGGATGACATTGAAGGTTGTCATGGTGGGTCCAACAGAGCCTGGTACTGGCATTGCAGGAGAGTATGGCCAGTTCTTACTGTGGCAAGAGTCCTGATTGAGCCACTCGTGTTTGCTAAGAATAGGAGATCCCTATGCTTGAATCTTGGCTTTGGAGACAACAGTTGAATGAAATGCATTGATAGTATTAATGAAATGCACTGGTAGTAATGCATCAGTATGAAGTATTGGCATCCATCAGTCTTGAAAGTCTATGGTATCGTGCTCAATGCTGTATGCGAAGCACGAAGACTTGGGTAGATTAATATGAGGATAGGCTGTTACCCAAGCAGCAAATCCCCCCTCTCCACTCTGTTGAAATAGTCCTCTGCAGATCCATGCTTTATGTATCTTTTCAACTTGGGGTGGGGAAAGAAACCATTTCCAGCGAATGTACCAAAAATTCAGATGTTACTAAATGTCACTTCATTAAAATGATGCTCTGCCATTCAAGACGGCTGAAGAATATAGATTCACTCGCCCTCTTTTAATTCAAAGGGTTTGGGAAGTGCTGAGCAAGAAAACTGCATGAATCAATTCCTGGCTGTAAATCCACCCGAGCAAATCAGCTGCTTGCATCTCTGCCCCCAGGTCGAAATTAATGACTCAAACCTCAAAAGTGTGCCTGTGCGTAGGATGTAATTTTAATTCAGACAGGAAGAGAGATGCCGGCAGCCGCCTCACCAGCAGAGACTGATCTTCTTCCCCCTAGCGTGTATCTCGGCTGCAACTTTTTGCTTTCCTTTTTAAAATTGCAGTCCTCAAACCCGTGCAAGTCATTCTCCTCGGCCTCCTCCCGTCCAAGGCGAGAAACTGACATCCTGTTTGGAACAGGCAGGGTAGGTAACCTCAGTGTGACCAAATGTTAATGCTTGCTGGGATTTGATGTAGCTTAGAAAAAGTGGGTTGCCTGCCAAATGGCAAGCAAAGACAGGTGCTGGTTCCTCTAGTGCAGCCACATGCATTCAGGTTGTTGCAGACACTTATGTGCGTGTTGTGACTAACAGCTATTTTTGTTTCACCTATCATGGATATCACAGAATATAAACCTACAGTCGGAAATAAGGTTTGCCCATCCACTAAAAGCAAACCTGCAGCTTCTAAGAAAAAAATTACATAGGTGAATTCCTTGTTTACAATTGTTGCATACTGTCTAGTAGTTTGGGTGGACTCAGGGTGACCATATGATAGGGAAAACCCAGTTTTGTCTGGATTTTTAACCTCCTGTCCGGGTGTCCTACATTTTGCCTTCATTATCCTACATTTTGGTTTCATTTTGAACTTCGCAATGGTGCACAATCATGTCATATGTTGTTGGATTCATATTGAAGAGCAGAATCCAATGCAAAAATAGGTTTTGATATATCTCCTTCCTATCAAACGTTATGGCCAAAAAATAAAAAAATATAAAAAAAAATACATTTTTGGCAATTTTTTTAAAGCAGGTAGGAATTTTGGCCTTGGGGTTCAGGAATTTTGGGTTTGACATCTGGTCACCCTGGTGGTGGTCAAACTAAAAAATTCTGTTTTAACACTTATAGCAATTTAACCATAAACAATGCTGTGTTGCTTATAGTTTGCCACTGTATCTGGAAGGGCTGATTACTGGCTTGCATGATGTTGTTTAAAAGTCAAGATTATGGCCCTCAGGGTTTTAAAATACTGTACTTACTTGAATCTAATGCTCACCTTTTTCATCTGAATTTAGTCTCCAAAATCAGGGTGCTCATTAGATCCAACGGTTAATTGCATTCAAGTAAATACAATATTTTTATTATAAGTTTAGGGTGCGCATTAAATTCAAAGGTGCATTATATTCGAGTAAATACAGTATTTGAAATGGATCACTGTTAAAGTGCTCCAGCCTATGCATGTAATGTGGAAATAAAAACCCTGGCAGTGGTACATCACTGCATTCCCCCTCCCCACATAAAGGAGCATAGAGAGAGCTCTAGCTGGGATGTTAGGACAGCCCAGTTTGAGAACCTCTGGACTGGTCAGGTGCATGGCAGGTGCATGGCAGCGTTGTCACATCCTGTAGACTTTCAGTTTCAGGGACACTCCCCCTGAAACTGCTTCTGCTTGAGATGTGAGATGCAAGGATCAGGAGGTAAAGTGGTTCAGGAGTTGGGCTGAGACATGGAAAATCCGAGTTCAAATCCCTCCTTGGCCATGAAGCTTCCTGGGTGACTGTGGGCCAGTCACTCTCCTTTTCTTTAGTCCTTAGCTGGCAATTGGGGACGCGGTTGTCCTCTCAACCAATACACTGCTGTAGGTGCCGCTGGATTTTGTACATCATTCACAATGCGCTTCCACTCTTAGTGATTGATGGTGATGTTTTTAGCCTTGTCTGTGGTCCGTCTCAAGTTCTTTAGGTCTTGCTCAACCAGCTTGAGGCACATTTTTGGTGATCTTCATTGAACTCTCACTCTCAGCATCACCTACCTCATAGGGTTGCCTTGTGGACAGCAAAAGGGGAGGAACTAAAACTTTGTAAGCCGTCTTGGGAATTTGCTTTGTCATGGGAAACGTGGAGTATGAATTCCTTAAATAATAAAATTTCAACCTTCTGTGGTATTGCAGTAGTAGTAGCTATTCTTGCACAACTCATCTCGAAGCACAGCATGCAAAAGCCAGATGGGTTCCGGGATTGAAAAAATGATGTGTGCTGTCTAAATACCTATGAGCTTTTTAAAGAAAGTGTGGGATAAAAGCACAATACATTGTTGACTTGAAAGCTCTGCATCCTTGGATAACTTCTTAAGTGTTGGGTGTGGTGTTCTTTGGTCCTGTGGGTTAGGATTTCTCGCAGAGACTTCTGACAGTGCCCTGGCTGGGAGCCACATTTTCAAGACAAGTAGGTGGATTAAGATGACAGTCTCTTGTTCTTGGTCATCTTTGGTGCCTGAAGTAGCATCTAAACCAGTGGTTCTCGAAGTGAGGTTTGGGACCCCCTTTGGGGGGAAGGGGGTCAAGACTTCATTTTGGGGGAAGCACGAAAAGCTTGGCTCCACCATTTTGGAATCTGGCACATTGCACCATCTTGAAATGGGGCACTCGGACTGCAATTCATACTTTCCTGAGAGCAAATGTCATTGTACACAATGGAACATACTTTTCAGAAGACATGGAGGAGCTCTGGCATCACAGTGATGTCACTTGATATCACTTCCAGGCTGGTGGCATTACTTCGGGGTGGGGGGGTCCCAGACTGTCATTCTCAGAAAGGGTCTTGCTCAAGAATCGGTGATCTAGATGATAAAATGGTAGATCTCCTTAAAAGTGGGATGTGATTGACTGCAGCTTTGGCACAAGCTTTACATTCTAAATATTAAATATATAGATGTTTTTAATTTAAAGCCCTGAGTCATCATGTATGGAAATGAATTTTATGCAGAGGAAAATGGAAACTAGACTAAATGGGATCTAGTTCGTTGGGCCCAGCTACGCGCAACAAATTATTTTAAAATGGTCAGTGATCAAAAAACACAAAGCAAATTATGATGGGATTGCTTTGTAAATGCTAACTTTGTGAATAAGATACTGAGAACAAACTCTAAAAGTGCCTTGGGTTTATAAAGAAATATAGTTTTAATGTGTCCTGTGTTCAAGCAGTCTGTTCACCCACCCATAACATCCTGCCAGCTGTGGGGTAAAAATAGTCTTTCTGCAGGGGTGAGTAAGTGTGTGAGCGCACAAAATGAATGGTGATGCTGCTTCTCAATTAAACCAGTTTAGTTTAGATTTGCTGCGGTGTCTGTTGTAGTGGTTCATTCACTCATATTCCCAAAGTGATGTGTGATCATTTATGGTCAATTCCCAAAGTGATGTGTAATCATTTATGGTCAAACTAATATGATGCACCTCCCATCAAAGGCAACTGCAGAAACTCAACTTGGGTTAGAGCACTGAAGGGTTTTAATCCCTCCATAAGCAGCTCCAGGGGAAAAACTGGTATCAGACATGATCAGGCAGGTTACAGCCCTACTTGCCTTTTTTTTTTTTTTTTTGAAGGTGAGAAATACAGTATTGGGTATTTATTGGGTATCACATATTACCCAATATGTCATATCACCCAGTACCCAGTATTGGGTATCACATATCATCCATGTCATACAAAGATGAATCTGAAGCATAAAGGCAGCTGTTGCTGCTTCCTCCTATTCAGCATCAGACCTCTACTGCTATCATTAGATATGAGTTTTCCATACACAGTGGGACATGGGGCTGGGCTAGAATTGCCATATGACCCCCCCAAAAAAAATCAGGGACACGCCTGATTTGGGGGGGGGGATTGTGTACACATACTGGCAAATGGGACAGAGGGTCTCTTTTTATGGAAGAGAATTATTGCAACCCTAGGCTGGGCAAATCTTGTCCATATGACCACCAGGAAGAGTTGGAAGACCAGACAATGCTCCAGCGGCATAACAAAGGGGAACAGGAGCAGTGGTGGGCTTCAGGGGGTTCTCACAGGTTCTACAGAACCCTTTGCTAATGAGCACCTGGTTCTGAGAACTGGTTACTAATGGGACATAGAACCTGTTGTTAATTTAGATTATTAGGACATAGAATCTGTTAATTTATTTGAATCCCACCACTGAATAAGAGGTACACTTTTTCTGGATACCATACTTCAAGGAGGTGTGCCAACTCACACCCCCAGTGGTGAACTTGGGATAAAAAACAGACCAAGGCCTTAAAGACGGTTCTAGTTTTGTGCCTTTAGAGATGGCCTTGCTGTGCCTCTTTATGTCTCAAAACACCACCTGGACAAATCCAGATGCAACTTCGGATATTAAATCTTATTTTGTTCAAACTGGGGCGGTTAAATGGTGCTATATTTTGTTTCCCCCGGGTGCCACTACAGTGGTTTTCCCCCACTCAGCCCTTAACTCTTCCCTTTGCCGTTTTTGAGGTATGAGTCAGTGACAGGGCATATCAGTGTAACAAGAAAGATATGTAAATAACTTGCTTTAAAACTTTTTCCTCATTTAGATGACTGATGTGGAAAAGGCGAGCGTTTTTCCTTCCTCCGAGATTTATCTGAATCATTGCATGCTGCTTCAATTGGGAAGAAGATGGTGAGATTGCACAGTTTAGTTAAAGCCTTGAAGAGCATGCAGCTTTGATGGTATCCACAACCTCAGCCATAATGAGGCTGCTTCGAAGACATTATGGCCCTCTGAAGCTGGCTTTTGTGGGTCTTGTCTTTGTGATCTTCCTCTTTATCATGCAGAGAGATGTAGGCAATGGGGACAATCGGGAGGAGCCTTGGCTAAAAAACATTGTGGACAGGAAAGACCAAATGATTGACATCATGATGGGAGCCGTCAACAACATCCGCGACTCCATGCCAAAGCTGCAAATCCGAGCTCCGGTTCAGCAAGAGGTCCCTGTACAGAACAGCAAGTCCTGCCTGCCTGGTTACTACACACCAGCAGAGCTGAAACCCTTCATGGAGCGCCCGCCACTGGACCCCAATAGCCCAGGTGCTGATGGCAAACCTTTCAAGAAGGATCAGTGGACGGCAGAGGAAACCAAGGAGAAGGAGCGTGGCTATGAAAAGCATTGTTTCAATGCTTATGCCAGTGACCGGATCTCTCTCCAGAGGGCCCTGGGACCAGACACAAGACCTCCAGAGTAAGACCTTTTCTTCATTTGCTGTAGAAAATATTCCCAATATGAATAAATCCAAGCTGTGGTTGCTTGACCTCAGCTGATACATCCATCATTTGGGCTCCAGTTACACTGCTTGCTCAGGGAACAAAGGTATAGCATCAACATGCCTATAACTCCCCAAAATATAGTCATTACATTGGATCCATGGATTTGACTCACCTTGGATGCTATGGACACCAGTGGAAAGCCTCCACAAACTGGTCTTTCTTGAGGTCTCCAGCAGGCTTTCTGAGACCTCCAAGCCAGGTTGTCAGTCTGAAGGGGCATGGATTTGCATATCCATGGATTCACATCCATGGGGGTCACATCCATCCTGGTCCTGGATAATGAGGTAAAAACTGAAAGTTCACACAAACCTAGTAGAGAGAGGGTTGAAAAGCTTCCTTGGTAGAGGTTCTAAAAGCAGAGAACACAAGGAGGGCAGTTATTGATGATTGAAGATTATTATTTTTATTGAGGTTATTGAAGATTATTTCACTGTGGGAATTCAAATCAGTCAAGGGTTCAATTTTCTGTTTGAGCAGGGTTTGTACAGTTCAAACTAGGTTTGAACAGGAAGGGAACCAGATTCTCATCAAGGTGAAGAACAACTCTTAGATATGTTAAGGATGAAATTGCAAAAAATAACACAAGTTAAGAACATGTCATGCTGACTCCTTCGTGTTGCACTGAATATTGATGGTGATGCTATCGGCTCCAGCTGTGCAGTTGTACACATGCTCTTTTAAATAACAGATTTTGGACTTTCAGCATCCTTGGCTGTTATGTCAGCCATTTAATTAAGTGTTGCATCTATGGTCAAGAAAGTACATGTGCTCCTTCAAAACAGTAACATATAGGGATTGGTTATTTTTAAATCCAAATGCAGTGCACTGGCCTTGTTGGCCTCTCCAGCTGGGTGTGGAGTATATTAATTTCATTTACAATGGGGATCTTCTCAGCAGATATACATCTGGATTGGCTATTTCATAAAACTAAAATTAAATTTTAAGCATGTTCAGTTTTAACTAATATCCAGTGGCTTAAGCCATTTTTTATTCCACTGTTCTCTTCCACAAATGTCATATTTTGAATAGGTTCTTTTGCTATCTATACGTAACTCCAATGCTATTTGATAGATTATTATTATATTTGATAGATTATTAATTAATGGTAATACATTTGTCGCTTCTGGTAGTGGATATGCAATAGTTTGTTGCGCATAGTGGTGCAGATTAATATATCTTCACCCTCAGAACATTCCACATACAGTCCTTCACAGCTGCGCATGAAACCCTTGACCTGTGCAAGGGGTGTCCACACATTCCGTGTCAGTCAGGCAGGCTGAGGGTTCTACTCCATGTGTCGGTGGGGCAGAGAAGCCTGAAGAGAAGAACTGTCAGGATTCCATTCACATTTCGACTGTTGTTTTCTAACTGTCTCTGGGACAGATAACAAGCCAGGCTGAGAACAGGAGAGGGGGGCAATTGAGGAGAGTCATTGAGGAAAGAGGAGACAAAAGGGCAGTATAGATGCTGGAAAGGGTGGGTGGTTTTTTATTGATGAATGTTATTTTACCTCCACAAGCAACAGCTGCCGGCTGTTATTAGTTTCTGTATATTGCACTCCATGCACCTTGGACCACAACAAGACACTGCTGAGATATGCTGCTGGCCACCAACAGTTGAAAAAGTATTATGGAAACACCCATATTCCCTTGTAGCTGAACATTGTAAGGAAAATGCTATAATGTAAAGCAAATTGTTTCGGTGAACCGATCCTGCAGTTATCAATGTCTTTACAGAGAAATGCCTGAGCTTCTAAAGAACTTGGGATTCTCCCAAATAAAGATGTGCTATCCATCTAGATTTATGGATGTTTTCCATACTTGATGTTTTCCATACTTAGTTTGATAACTAACTTACTGCAGTTAGTTAGTAGGTGGTAGATTACATTTTTTGAGACTTCATACCTGAAGCCCATCAGAACAAGAACAATTGAAAGAGAGTCATAAAAAGTTTAAAACATCCAGATATAAGGATAAACAGCTTACATTAAATAATTTTGGATGTCTTTTTTATTGGCTCTTTAGCAAGAATAATAAGGGAGATCCTATCAGTTTTAAAAATCCTCATTGAAATAGGAAAGTCTGCTGAATTTTGAATATTTTGCAGATATTTCTGTTGACTCTCATTTGAAAAGTAGAAAGCTTTTCAGACCATGGAAAACTGTACAATAATGACCATGTCTTTTTATTCCCGACTGTAAGGATTAAAATAACTTCCTAACAGCTTCCTAAAAGTCCCGCTAAAAGACTCGGATGCCCTGCAAGCTGTCTGCTCAGATTAGTGCGCACTGTCAGCTCAAAGGGGAGATTGGCCAGATTTCATTTTCTGTAGAAGGATTTCTATGGCTTTCTTTCATTTGTCCCAAAGAAAGGCCCTGGGATGCATGTCTGTCTTTTTAATTACCTGCTGCTTTGCCACTCCTCCAGCCACACATTCTCCCACCCTTATTCCCTATGTGAGGCCCATTTTTTGAAGCAGCAAAAATTCCCGATAGCCACCCCTCTCTTTTTTTTACATAAAGGTTTCCCAAGTTCAAAAACTTCCTTGATTCCATCCGACGCTCGACGTCCGCCCTTGGTTTTGGTCCATTTCCTCCTGCTTGTAAGGGCTTCGTTGCCCCCTTAATTTTTCACTTTGCTCGCCAAGTGGAACAGACCCGGCTTTACAGTACAGCAGGGGGGCAAGGAAGGAGTCAAACGTGACCCTTCTCTCCCCCCTCCTCCTTCCCTGTGGTCTCCCGAAACTTTCTGAGTCTCCGACATGCTTTTCATAGGGGGAGAGAAGTCAGTCAAGGCCTTGGGGTGGGTGGGAAGGAATAGGGCCGCCAACAAAGGCAGCTTAAATAATGGCTCAAGAGTAGGCTGGGTTTCCAGACAGTCTCTACCTCCCCTTCGCCCTCCTAACAACCGATTATTTCTGCCTAGCAGGTGTAGATATCACAATGGAGGAAGGCCGCGTTCTAAGCAGGGAGCGCAAGAATGTTATTCAGTCAACCAAAGAGGCATAAACCAATTTAAATTAAAGTGCAAAGCCCTCCCAGAACCCAAACCATAAATCGGAGAGCTGGGGAAATTGGCTCAGATGGAGGGAGCCCCTGAATGAAACTTTTGATTGTTGAGCACTTGTGGGGGGTTGAAGGAGAGGAGGCAAGAGGGGGGAAAAACCTGATCTCCCATGTGGAACGGTTTCCCCCTTTTGATGTGCGCCAGAGGTATGTGGCGTGCAAGGGACCCACGCCAGCCGGCCTTCCTGCTGAAAAAAGTTCAGAGAGGGGCATGGAAGGTGAACTCCAAAGAAGTGGGTGGGAGAGGGGGGCATTGTGGAGACCCCCTTTACCAAGACGGTTTTAAAGTCTCAAACTCTTTGCCATGTTTTCTCAAGAGCTGTTTTGTCTTGTATCTCTGAAAACATATTGGAGATCAAACCAGCTGGAGGGTACTGGTGGTCTGCACCTTTGGGGACCTTTGGTCTGGTGGGATGGGGCACATGCCTCCCCCAATCCCCTTTTTAGATCACATGCAGTTGTTTTCTCAGGAACACCTGTATCTTTCTCCAACTCCCCAATTCTACCCCCTACATACCTGTTGCTTTAAGTGATATATGGCAAAGACACAAATCCATATTAAGTGCAGAGAACATTGCATGAATTTGAAGATATAAAACTAATCACAACACATGCTCTTTAAAAAGCACCAGTTTTTGCTGTTGATTTTATAGCACTGTCAATATGGTAAGTTAAAGAGTAACAGTAGAAAGATTGCTGCCTACCCCAATGTACTTAAAAAATAATGAAGTTGGGACTATATCCAAACTGTGGTTTTTTTTTTGTGAACCAGAAAGGGAATTGAAGCAAAGGAGTGGAGAAGCATGCATGCAATGAAGCCATCCTTAATAGCCAAAACACAGTTAAGCTGTTGCATCTACTGTAAGCATCAGGGTGATGCTTCTTGTTTAAATATAATGTAAATCTGTGTTCTTCAGCCGCAGTACCTACTTAAGCTGAGTATTTTCAATTATTTGAGAAAGATGCTCTGGTTTTAGCAAATCTTAGCTCAGAGCTGGGATGCCAACATCATGAAGGTTGCAATTCCCTGTTGATGCCAGAATCACTGCATTGATTTTTGTTTCTGATCAACATGATTAAAACTTTGTTCCTGGATGAACTCAGCACATATCTTAAGATGTTCACAAATGTGCCTGCTGGAGTGGCCTGAAATTCCAAGAAATGTTTCTCATTCATGCACACCGTGGATTTGATGTTTCCTTTATAGGTGTATTGATCAAAAGTTCAAGCGTTGTCCACCTCTTCCGACCACCAGCGTTGTGATTGTCTTCCACAATGAGGCCTGGTCCACCTTGTTGCGCACTGTCTACAGCGTCCTTTATTCTTCTCCTGCTATCTTGCTAAAAGAGATCATTCTTGTGGACGATGCCAGCACAGATGGTAAGTACAGCCTTTGGATTTAGGTATGTTCCTGGTTTCATGTAATGCCCCGTAAGGGCAGTGCCACAAGGGTGAGTGGAATATTCAGGTGCTGGACACTAAAATAGTGTTTTCAAGCAGACTGTATCATACACAGTGACAGTGGCAAGCTGGTTGGTTGCTTTCATTCAGTTGATACACTCTTCCCATTGGGGTAAATAGATCCAATGTTGGGGGTATGTTTGTCCTTGGGCCCTCTGTTCCTCCAGAGGCCAAAAAATAACAGTGCGCAGGCTTCCCTCCTTGATGGTCTAGAGACTTATGAGCCTAATGGTCAGGGAGCCTCACCCCTTCTGGTCACATGGGCTGCCCAATAAAACCTTGGGCCAGCCTTGGTGTTGCTGGAATCAATCTTGCCACCAAGGTTTTGCCCAATGGGTGTTCCCTTGCACCCAACTTCATCTCCATCCCAGTGGACACCCTTTCTCACTGGCATGACATTCTGGGGGGACCATACATTGATTATACTAGGTCTTGCTTCTGAGTAGACATGCATAGGAGTGGACACTGAGGTTTACAATCTTTCTATGCACATTTTCCAAGGGTAAATCCCACTGACTATAATGGGATTGCTTTTGAGTAGACCTGCATAGGATTTTGCTCTTGGGCTTCAATCCTATCTATAGTTCCCTTGGTATAAGCCCCATTGCAGAATGACATTATGTCCAGTGATGGGCTTCAAAGAAATTAAGAACCGGTTCTCTGTCCATCTGGCAGCCACTTTTAAATGGCTATTTTTAAACTTTATATGTACTATCTCTTGTTAAGAACCGGTTCTATAGAATAGGTGCGAACCTGCTGGTGCCCACCACTGATTATGTCCTCTTTTTCCAGGACATTACCTCTTTTTTAGCCTTGTGACCTGGGGAAAAAAATTTCAGATAAGACCAAATCTGGCCAAGTGGACCCTCCTCCGCACACTTGCCATGTGCTCTGCAAGCACATGGAGCCAAAGGTGCCACTGGGGGGTGCAGAGAAAGGAGGGAGGCAGCATCTGAGTGGGAACATCATCCTTCTTCCATCCTAACGGGAACAGGGAGTGGGAGATGTGCTTCTGATCAGAAGCAGACATCTGCTGGGTTGCATTTGACAAAAGGTGAATACCCTCATCTTTTTTCCAGAAATAAAACAAATAGTCTTACCCAGAAAGTTCCCAGTGTGAACTCTGGCAACGATGATGGTTTCTTCCATAACTTCATTGCTTTCTTCAATGATATTCTAAGTCCAAGTAACTCAGTTTATTCCCATCAATCCTGAATTATTTTGACTGTCCCTTTCCTTAGTACAAGCCACTATCAGTTTTGAGACTGCAAGCACTTGAGAGCAAAAACTTGTGGTGGCGTTTTATTTTTTCACATTTTCATATTACCCTTCTGAAGGGTAGTGTACATAGTTCTTCTCTCCTTTGGTCCTCATAACATTATGAAGCTGAGAAAGTGACTGGTTCAAGGTAACCGAGGAAGTTTAATGTCTGAACAGAGATCTGGATCTTCAAGATTAAGTGGAGCTCTCGATCCACTTCACCGTCCCAGCTCTTTGCACTTTGCACATTTGTATAGTTAAGTAAAGGCGTCCCCCATAGGTTGCCCTAGCAGTCGTGAACAACTCTAAGGGCAGTGCTCATCGCCATTACAAAGCCAAAGAGCCAGTGTTGTTCGAAGATATGGCAGGCCTGACTAAACCCCCAAGGGACAGAACACTGTTACCTTCTCTCCAAAGTGGTATTTATTTATCTACTTGCATTTACATGCTTTCAAATTGCTAGGTTTACAGGAGCTGGGTGAGTAACAGGAGTTCACTCCATTGTGTGCTCAGATCTCGACCTGTCGACCTGTTCACCTTTAGGTTGACAAGCCCCCCATCTTTAACCACTGAGCTGCCACTTTTCTTTCTTCACTGGATAGCACTCAGTTGACATGTAGACAGGCACTCTCAATCCCTTCCTGAAATATTTGTCTATTCTATTAGCCCTCTTTTTTCTGCAGCACCTTTTCATTCCTTCTGTTGCTTTGCCGTTGAGCTGTCGGTACCATGTCATTATCTGTAGTTCTGAATGTTGTGTTATGCTACTTGGAAGGAAGTCTGCATTCTCTCAAACCTTTTTTGGTCAGCTGATGGGATGGTCTACATTCAAAGAGATCATTAAAGGTGTTTGAATACAGTGTTATTTACCTTTCTCAGTAAGCTCATTGTGTTGAGTAAGACGTAATCCTATCTTGCTCACTGGAAACAAACACCTCTACTCATAAGTCCTGGGTGGCAGCTTTCTTGGGCTTTCCCCACCAGATCTGAGTTGGGATACTCCTTGGCTGGCTGACTTCCCTTCTTACTGTTTTCCGAGTTTTTTATCCGATGTGTTTTTAATCCCGGTGTTTGAGTCAACCTGTCCCAAGGGCACTAATGGAAGATTTCCCATGCTCTGCAAATGCAGCGAGCAATATTTAGTTTCCAGCCAGGAATAAATTGCTCACTCGGGCAAGCTGGGTAACCACAAGCTGTCATTTAGCAATCTAAATTGGTTATGCCCGAGGTTAAGATAATGAGATGGTTCAACATCAGGGCTTCCTGGGGTGGGTGGGGAGGGGGTGTCTACTCCCCCTGACTCTTAGCCACTTGCTATTCTTAAAGGCTCACAGGGAGCGGTTTCAGAGTTCTTTGGTACAACAGGTTTGATAGGCTTGGTTTAATGGCCAGATGAGAAACATTTAACACTTTCAAAAAGCACTGCGCCAAATGCCAAACAGTGTGGGGGATGCAATACTAACTAATTTAGAACAGCACAATTCACCCATTTCCCTGTTCCCACACTGGTATGGGGAGGTCAACGTATGCCTGTGTTGTGGCCTAACCCCGCCATGAGTGATGCAGATATACCCTTTTGCTTAGTGATGGGCCCAGCCTGGCCCAAAAACCGGTTCCCCGGAAGTGGGCGGGGCCAGGCTGGGTCAGGGGCCAGGGTCAGGGGGCGGGAGAAGGAGGTCCATGCCTCTGCGGGGCCATTTGGCCCTGCAGAGGACACTGCACACGCGCCGAGGTGGGCGCGTGCACAGTGGCCTTCTGAAGCCAACCGGCCAACCTTGGCGCAATGCCAGTGTCCTACTGAAGCCAGTTGGCTTCAGAAGAGACTTCCTCCTTGGAGAGGAGGAGGTCCACGTCTCTGTGGGGCCATTTGGCCTTGCTAAAGAGGCAAAGCGGCTCTGCCGCTCTGCCTCCCTAGCGAGTCCAAATGGCCCTGCAGAGGACACTGCGCATGCACCAAATCTTAGCGCGTGCGCAGTGCTGTGTTGAAGCTGGGCGACCTTTGGGCCCAACTTCAAGGCAGCACTGTGGCTGGCCGCACTGCGCACATGCCCCACTGCTACCAGCTCGCCAGCAGTCGGGCAGAATTAGGACCCAGTTTGGGCGATCTGGACTGAATCGGGCTGGGCCCACCACTGCTTCTGCGGTACCCTCAGGCCAGCATGTGATATATGCATGGGTTATGATTGTACTGTGTATGTCTTGATCCAACATATAAAAAGTCATCCTAGAAGGATGCCTAGCTCAGCCTAGTCTTGTCCCCCATAGAATAGCAGGTAGATATTTTCCGATAACTGTGAATCCCTAGGAGGGCTCGGTGCTGCCGTTAAAGAGTTTGGCTAGGCTTTCCACTGGTCCATGCCACAGAAGTGCCCATGCAATGCAAAGACCTGGACTCCATTGCCCTGAACCCCACCATACTTAGCTATGCTAGTGCTCATGATTTTGTGCTAAGAAGTGTGAATTTTTGTAGCACGTGCGTATTTTCTACCGGGTTGCTTAGGTCAGCCTTTCACAAAAAAGACATGCCTGGATCCAACGCAGGGCGCTGTCAGGTCTTTAATCCTGCTTGTCTTTTTTTTCAAAACAGAGGTTAGCTCAGTCAAGTAAATCTTCATCATTGTTTTTGGAAGGGGAAAATGTCCCCCCCCCCCATTACACCAGGCACTTGAGAGCTCCCTAGAGAACCCGGTTATAAAGTATCTTGCTTGTTTCATCAGATTAGGCAGATCTCCTTTCCAGCCATAACAAGTAGCTTGTTCAAAGTGACTCTTAATGTGGTTTTTAAAATGCTGTGGGTTTTTTTTTAAAATGTCATTACATTCTCTGGTTCCCTGGCTGTAGCCTGAGCCTATTGTTGAAGCTATATTTGATAGAGATTGTGGCACACTGTACCATGACTGTATGACTCTGATATGGTAAGGGCAACTTCTGTGTATCCTGCTAATCTTGTTCTGGTAGGAGGAGTGAGAAACCTTTTTCTTGTTCCCAATGCTGAAACAATGAATAGGCTGACTGCAAGAAAGCCTTGGTAATGGGATCTGAGGCAAATGAATTATTGCCTCAGAAAAGCTCCAAGGGGCCTCTTTAGATCTCTGCCATACTGCAGGCGTAGCTCCAGTGGTGGGCTTCAGGGGGTTCTTGCAGGTTCTAACCCTTTGCTAATGAGCGCCTGGTTCTGAGAACTGGATGCTAATGGGACATAGAACCTGTTCTTAATTTAGGTTATTAGGACATAGAACATTTTTGTGAATTTATTTGAATCCCACCACTGCGTAGCTCGCATTTCAGCATCCACCATCACCATCCTTGAGCTAATGCTCATCTGGAAAATTCACAAGCCTCCCAGCTCAGTTTTGCAGGTCTCCATTCCATCCCGTGAAGCAGAAGCTCAGCTGGAAGAGTTGCCTATCTCTCCCCGTTTGTTGAGCTTGAAAATGCATATATCCCCAGTATCCGTGTGGGGTGTTCAGAAATGGCTCCTGCAAATGCCACTTAAACCTGTGAACACCAATATTAATGAATAATGGAATCTGTTGCTGAAGGACCTCCCAACTAGGAATGCCTTCTGATCATATCTGGGAGCAGCGCCTAGTAAGAGGGTAATTTGTACCCAAGCCCAGGATCCGCAAGGGGCCTGGGAGCTAGAAGAGAGGGTGTGGAGTCTTACAGGTCCTTAAGAGCTCAGCAGCCTGCTGCACAGGGCAACCTCTATGGCTGCAGTGCCAACATGGGCTCCGACACATTGACTTCCTACTTGGCCTTGGCGCTTGGCAGTGACATACAGGCTCATCTCATGCAGGAACACTGCTCTTTGCCTTGTGGAACAGAGGCTAGCTCACTGCAGCCAGTACTAGCATTCGGCAACAAGCTCCATGAATTATGATGAACTCACCTCCAGTGCCTGCAAGACAAAGTGACAGTGCCATCTATGGGACTTGAGCACTAGTACATGAGACAGGCATGTGCTCTGAGCAGAAAAGGAGGGATACAACTCCTGAGATCTCTTTATGTGAGCTGCTGGTGTCCTAAATATTCCCTAAACCAAAATTTTGTGGCTAGGCTAACAAAGGCTAGGCTGGAGTAGGTTTACTCATTTGCATTCTTCAGTCCAGTCTGATCTGTCTGGATTTAACCAGGCTATGTATTAAACCAAGTATTGCCAGAATAATTTCCATGTTGTGATTCAAAATTTTTCACACAAAGTCCAGGAAAGTTCTTTTTTGCGGAGTTAGGTGGTAAATAGCAAAGCTACAATTTTATACTCAAGTTTCTAGGAATAAGCTTTATTGAACTTACCCACTAACTTCTTACACACTTCTGAGTTGACATGTATAGGATTAGCTCTACAATCCAGAATAACTACGGGAGCATGTAAGAGACCTTACATGCACCCGTAGTTACAGCACCACCTAGTAAAAACCTATGGGAAATTCATATTGCAATCCAGAGCAAATTGTTCTTACACCGGAGCAAGGATTCCCCGTAGTTACTCTGGATTGCGCCCTATATTGTAAGTTTCTTACTAACAGAAATGTCTTCTGTTGACTGAATCTGCATAGTAATAAAAAATGTTTGGATGTGAATTCTTTCTCCTTGCCTGTAATACTTACCTGTTAATACTTTCTTATGAAATACTAATAATATACTTTATTTATATCCACCTTTTTTCTTTTTTTATCTGCACTGGAGCACAATCAAATGTGCTTTTTTATTCTTTTATTTATATTTATTCTGTTCATCTCACCCTCATCCCTGCCCTCCAGCTCTGGGAAGGGACCCAGAAGAAACTTTGTCCTCCCTGACAAAATTCCTCTCAGTCTGGGAAGGTATTCTGAGGCATGAAGTCTGCACCTGCACTGAGTTAAATTCATGGGTGCCACACTCATGGATAAGGACAGCCAAGCATATCATCATCCCAACCTTCATGTGAAGAATGTACAATAGGCTACCAATACCTATATACAGTGGTGGGATTCAAATAAATTAACAACAGTTTCTATGTCCTAATAACCTAAATTAAGAACAGGTTCTATGTCCCATTAGTAACTGGTTCTCAGTTGCTAATGAGTATTAGCAAAGGGTTCTATAGAACCTGTGAGAACCCCCTGAAGCCCATCACTGCCTATATAGTAATTCTGCATTAATAAATTTCCCTCATGCGCTTGCACCCACATGTAGCAGAAAACTTCTGGCCTTTAATATCTGTGGTGCATTCAATAAATTGCTTCCAACCCCACAAAGGCTTATGCCCAGCCTTGCAAGCATATCCAAAGAATGTAGTACCCCACAACAACTAGCCACTTGTCTGAACATGCCCAGATCATGTTATTTGTGGCCTTAATGGGGAAGAAAACTGACTCTTGTTTTTAAAAGGTTTTTTGCCAGGTCACATAGAGGTGATTCTCCCTAGCCAAGTGGCTATATTATAGGTCCGCTTATACCACAAGAAAGCAGTTCATCTTGAAGGTGCAGCTTAGAATGTTCTCTGCTGCTCTTTATCTGGAGCCTCTCTCCGATTTCAAAGCAGTTGTTTTCTCAGCACCGAGCAATCACTTCCTGCGAGCACCTTTTCTCGAAGTCTCCTCCGTGCAACCACCCTTCTCAGTCGCAGCAATGCTTAGTCTTGCAAAGCACAAAGCATCTACTGTCTTTCTCACCACAGGGCTGGGAACCACTTCCTTCCATGCTTTGCACCTGGTAGCAAACAGTACGGTCAGTGTGAGTGCTAAATAAGGACTCAGGCCAGATGTGAAGAGGAGGTGGCAATGGAAAGAAGGAGGGGGGGAGCACCCTTCCATCTTAGTGCCCAGCTGAGCAAGGAGTAGTACTGTTGTCTAGTCCAGTGGTTCTTAAAGTGGGGATTGGGACCCCCTTGGGGTATAGCAACTTCATTCCAGGGAGGTAGCAAAAAGTTGGGCAGCGCCATCTTGGAATCTGGCACTGGGTGCTACCACTTTGAAATGGGGCACTCAAGCTGCTTTCTCAAGAGTAAATCTCATTGAACTTCCATGAGTAGACATGGAGGAGCTCATGTCATTTCCTGTTCATGGTGTGATGTCATGGAGTGATGTCATTTCCTGTCTGATGGTACTTCCAACCATGACATCACTTCTTGGGGGTTCCAGACAGATTGTCATTCTCAAAAGGGGTTCCTGGTTCCTACTCAAGCACATTTTTGTGGCTACCCTTGAGCAGGACTTGTAGAAAAAATAGCATTGCTAGTTGGTGCTTTTCCAGAGAATTAACTGAATTCTCTCCTTACAAAGAGGTTCGGTTCTGGAGGTCTATTCGTAACTTGAAATAATCTTCAGTTAGAACTTCTGGTTCTTGCTGTCCAGCACTATTATCTCTGAATGGAAGCAGCAGAAAATGATGTACTGTGGGCTAAAGCATCAACCAAGCTTTCAGTCATTCTGGCTATAAACACACTCCCTGAATTACAACTAGCCATTGATTATTTTATCTCAATTTATTTAATCCTTACACCTGATGGGTGCAGTCCATGGGAGCTGCTGAAAATCATTGACCCCTTTTGCGTTTTCTGTATCCCATGTTTCAGATGAAGGGTTCTTGATGCATTTATGGACATCTAGACAACAGTGTTTGTGTGCCTTTGGCATTTAGTCATGCCGTCCACAACCAGCATCTTTGGAGAACATTCCCTTTTTGGCCTTGTACTTGGATAAGCTCTAATCTTAAGTTGGTCACAACTATCAGGGCAACCTGCATGGGGCAACTTTACCATTTTAGACATCTGTCAGTCAGATAAAAATACAGCATAAGGAAGTCCATGCCCTATTTTTAAGAACCCTTTATACACGTTCGTTGTGAGCCATTGCTTTTCTGCTGGGTCCACATAGCCACTGTTTAAGTTGGCCCAATCTAATCTCAGAATTTCACAATTGCCCAACTCAGAATTCTCCCCTGCCTGTTTTCTATAATTTGAGCTTTTCTGTTCCAGACCACTTGAAAGACCAGTTGGATGCCTACGTGAAGCAATTGCAAATAGTGCAGGTTGTTCGACAGCAGGAGAGGAAGGGCTTGATCACTGCCCGGTTGCTCGGTGCTAGTGTGGCCACAGGAGATGTGCTCACATTCCTGGATGCTCACTGTAAGTAGTAATTATTTGCTGGTCTTTTGCTGGTCCTTGATGTAAGATGCTTAAGTGTTCTGTAACACCCAATCCTGTCCTGAAGCTTTGGGGAGTTCTAGAGCACTATGGCTCTCCCACTTACCTCTGTTGACGTAACAAGTGCTACAGTTGCTACCAGCACTTGAAAAAGGCTGGTTTAGCGGGTGGCCTGGCAGATCTCTGCTACCATCCCTAGCTGCAGCAAGGTAGCAAAAAGAGCTTTTTACAAGATGTTGATAAGGTACCTGTCCCCATTTAAGCATGTGACCTCATGTGATTATGGCACAGAACGGAACAGGGAAGGGTGAAATCTCCTCCAGCGCAGTGATTTTCTGTGCTGTGCCATGGCACATAGGTGGGGAAGATTGTTTATTAGTAATGATCGTTTATTAGATTGTTTAAAAAATTAGATAAAAAATTAGATAAAAAAGATTGTTTATTAGTAATGATTAGTAATCACATGGGGGATGTGAGCCTCGCAGCAGCAACATGTTGTGACTGGTCAATACCAAAAAAACTAGTGACAATTTTAGCACCCTGTCAGTGAAAAAGGTCAAAAAATTGCAATTCAGTGAATTACATATTTCATGATATTCATGAAATATTTCATATTTCATGGAGGCCACTTCATAGCTGCAGTGAGATCTAGTGGTCCTTTGGGTCTAAGTAATGTAATGAGTTCTGAGATCCTTTTGGGTTCTTTGTGACAAGCTGAAACCTTGAAGAGAATCCAGATTCTAAAATTCTGTTTTATGGAATCTGGTGGTTCTGACCATCTTGACTACTATTGCTGATTCCACCATCTGTCTCTTTAAATGATTAACAACCTTTAAGAGCTCATGGACCACTGAAATAAAAATTGAATTTGCTGTGGACCACATACAACTCCACACACAAACAAACAAAAAATGGAGAAGATTTATTACAGTGGGGGAGCTCTCACTTGGCAAGACACTGGACACTTTACTTAGACCTTGCAGACTACTTCTCAGGGTCTTGTGGATCATAGGTTGGGAACCAGTACTTTAAAGAAATCAAACCAGTGGTAGGCTTCAGGGGTTCTCACAGGTTCTATAGAAACTTTTGCTAATGAGCGCCTGGTTCTGAGAACCGGTTACTAATGGGACATAGAACCTGTTGTTCATTTAGGTTATTAGGACATAGAACCTGTTGTTAATTTATTTGAATCCCACCACTGAATCAGACTATGTCATTTTCAATCTCAGGGGCACCAGTTGCCTAAGAAGGAAGGATGGAAGAGTTTGTTTAATCACTGTTTTAAGTGAGCCAATTTAGGCCCTTCTTTGGAGTCTAAAAGGTGGATGAAAATCTCCTAAATATACACTGAAAAACATTTTGAGCAAAAGTGGGGTTTGTGTGCCTCTGTGGTGAGGTGATAAGTCACAGTGGCCCATATTCTAAAATCAAATTAAGCCCTTTGCTCCGGAGCAATTAAGGTAACTTTCCATAAGATAACACTAAAGGGGGATGTAACTGCGTGGATCTGTAACTGCTCTGGATTTTGCCCAGTGTTTGGTAGTGGGTTGGATGAGAGAGCCATTCACATCTACTACTGAAGATGATTTCCTTCGAAGGCTGATCTGTGAATCAGCTGAAATCAGTCAGGATTATATTCTAAGCTGCAGCATTTTAGATATGAGAAGATGGAATTGTGGAAACATCAGCAGCTGATTTGATCCTCATCCTCTTTTTTCCTTAGGTGAATGCTTCCATGGCTGGTTAGAGCCTCTCTTGTCGCGTATCGCAGAGGAGCCTACAGCTGTGGTCAGTCCAGACATCACCACCATTGACTTGAACACTTTTGAGTTTTCTAAGCCCATTCAATATGGGAAGCAGCATAGCCGGGGCAATTTTGATTGGAGTCTGACTTTTGGATGGGAGTCCATCCCTCAGCATGAGAAGCAGAGGAGGAAAGATGAGACTTATCCAATCAAGTAAGTCCATGGCAAAAATCAGTTGAATGTGTTTCTCTCTTCTGAGATCTTATTGAACTGGAATTGTGTATGTTTTTCAAAAGCATCTTTAATTACTAAAATTGTGCGGCAAGCCTCTCCTTGAAACCACACTGGCATTCTGATCACGATAGTGCAGCGTAGAAAATTGATCATTGATCATTGAAAATTGATCAGTGTAGAAAAGTTTTGACTTTTAACCGAAACGTTTGCACGTATAGTTGACCTAAACAATGATTGCTTTCATTGTGCTGTTCTTTTTGTTTCAAGATTCATTATTTTTAATGAATAGGCTAGAAGGTGTATTTGCCACAATTTGTCTCAAGGTGAGGTAGTTATTTATCCTGAAGTTTATCTAGTGTAATTTGTAACCTTTTTTCCTCCATTAAGATTTGACAGAAATGTAAGTCTTGGACTAGCTTGATCAGCTGCTGAAACACGTTTGTGTTGCTTAAAACGGGTAGTGTGAGGAAGAACAAGGGAGAGGGACGGTGAGGAGAGGTAAACAGCATGGGTATTGAGTGAAGGGAGGTCATGATGAAGCTCATTCCTGCAAATGAAAGGAGTTGATAGATCTCCTCAGGCTCCAGACAGGTTGTGAAGCTTCTCATTAAGAAATCTATTATTCCCTTTCATCTTTTGCACTTTTTCTAAATGTATTTAAATACCTGTTTTTTTTCCCAAAAACAGATTGTGTTTTTAAAATAATAAAAATAATAAAATCTTAAAAATAATAAAATCTTGTTTCAATACTGAAATGTCTGTGGAACATAGAATATCACCTTAGGCTGTGGACAATTGACAGATCTTTTTCAGAGAATTTCAGGTGGCTTTGAGAATTTCAGGTGGCTTTCTGGAGCCTAGACAGTGGTGGGCTTCAGGGGGTTCTCACAGGTTCTACAGAACCCTTTGCTAATGAGTGCTAGGTTCTGAGAACCTGTTACTAATGGGGACATAAAACCTGTTGTTAATTTAGGGTATTAGGAAATAGACCCTGTTGTAAATTTATTTAAATCCCCACCACTGGCCTAGACCATTATCTGGCAGGCCTCATAGAGTTCCCACCTCTCTTCAAACTGAGACTCATTTCAGCTGCGTACACAGCTTGGTTGCCAGATATGTGTCCACCTGAAATGATATGTGCTTACAGGATAAGAGCCTGGAATCTTTTTTATTTTTTTCTGTCTTTCATTTGGGGTGACATTGAGCAAAAATTTCCTGACTATTAACTTCATTGGAGCTTTACTAAAGAGTCAGCTGCCATCCACATTGATTGTACTAACTCCAGTCTGCCCCTGGGCTTGCAGCAATAGGTTCATGGTTTGGCATAGTTCTTATTTCACTTGCAGGTACGAACTTTGCTGATCCAGAATCCTTGACATTTGGAGCAGTCTGGCAGTCCGCTGCTAAGAAATCAAATTAACCCAAGCTGCTTTAAATCTGTACAAGACTGAAGCTTCTCTACAAAAGCATCCTTTTATCCTCTTCAGATGGGTACTGGGGCTGCAATGTTTTGTTGGTTGATCAGGTTGGAGCTTAAAAATAAGCACTTGGCAAAACTGTCGAGTTGGCATGGGAGCTTCATTCCAGAACCCCCAGTAGATTAAAAAAATCAGTGGCTACCAAATAGAAAAATAGCTTTAAATAGTGGAAAAATAGCTTTAAAGAACCATTTACATATTTCTTTCTCTTCCATTGTCACTCTAGAATGCACTGGTATATAGACACTATACTGCATCCAGCCACTAGGATCAGTGTAAATGGTACCAATGGGGAGTCCAAGAATCAGGCCCCTGCAGGTGTCAAGGAACAACTTTATTCCTTAGGAGCAATAGAGGAGCAAGAAACCTGGAAGTGGGTCTTTGACTCTGTTTTTCCACTGATTTTTTAAAAAATCCATGATAGGTATAGGAACGGAACCCTACGGATAACAAGGGACACCTGTGTCAATCAGTTCCCAGAATAATTTTAACAAAACCAAGTTGGTTAAAACTATGTAAAAACACAAATTATTCCCTTAATATTGCAATATTATTGCAATAATATTGCAAAATTGGAATATTGCAGTGGCCTTACCCTCTAGCATGTGAGCTTGGGAAGCATTTGTAAATCACTTGATGCACTCAAGTTCTTTAGGACGAGCAAAACAATAATAGAAGATTCTTTTTGCTTGTTGTCTCTCTGTACGAGAGCAAGATAACGGAGGCCCTGACATGAAAGGACTGAGGTCTGTTCAGTTCCTTTCTTTTTCAAGCACTGCCAGCCTCTTGTCTGTCTTGGCAGTGGGCAGCTGCAAAGTCATTAAAGGTAACCAGTATCCCAACCTCTCAAAGCTTGCAATGACCTTGAATTCATAAAGCGGGAGACATTTAATACCGGCTCTTAGCCCCGGCTGTTGCAGCAGCGAGACACAATCCTCTTCGTTTGGCCTCAAGTACAGCTCCTCTTTGTGCAAAGGTCAGACAGGAGACTTCTGTCCCCATGAAAGGGGCTCCAGGATTCCTTTTTGTTGTTGCTGTTGCCTCTCCTAAAAGAGAGAATGAAGGAGAAGCTGGTAGCTTGGCTTTCAGCAGCTCCTAATCTCCACTAGCCCTCTTGGTAAGAACAGAGCTGTGTTTCAGAAAAAAAAACCCTTGCAGAGCCACACATTCAGCTCCCATCACTGTTTCCTTTTTCTCTCTCAAGGTCTGAATGTGAATGCAGGGCAGGATAAAAAGCTCAGTCCCTGAGTGCTTTTATTTCTAGTTCTGAAATATGCATTTATAGTAATGATACCCGAGACTGAATAAAGGCCCCATTGGCCTCAGAACAGCTCTTGCTTAAAACCCCTAATGAATGAGCTTCATTCTAAGCACTGTGGTTGTTTCTCCTGTGACTGGCCAAAGTGTGCCTCCAATTCCTTTTCTTAGCTTAGTTTTTTACAATTTTGGACCAGCTGGGTGTCTTCTTTCAGGTGTATGATCCATCTATGGTGGAAATAACAGGGCAAAGAACCACCTCTTACTTGTAGCAGGAGTGGAGCGTTGGCCTCTGTTCATCCCACCATAGCCACCCTTAGAGCACAGTCCTAACCATATCTACTCAAAAGTAATAACCAAATCCAGAGTAACTACGGGAGCATGTAAGAGACATTATGTACACCCCTAGTTACTGCACCACCTAGTGAAAACCTATGGGAAATTCATATTGGAATCCAGAGTAAGTTATTCTTACACCGGAGCAAGAACTCCCCATAGTTATTCCGAATTTTGTCCTGAGCCCCATTGTGTTCAATGAGTCTTGCTCCCAGGAAACTGTCTTTCCTTAGGGTGCAATCCTAACCCATTCTAGTCAGAAGTAAGTCCCATTATATTTAAAGGGGCTTACTCCCAGGAAAGTGTATTTAGGATTGCACCCTTAGTGGCTTTTGTAGGTGGCTTCCTTTTAAATTCTGAGCCTCTTTGGGACAGGAAATCATCCTTCTCATGATATAAACTAACTGTGGTGTTGAATTTTTTTTTTCTTTTTGCAGAACCCCCACATTTGCTGGTGGCCTCTTTGCCATTTCCAGGTCCTATTTCGAACACATTGGTTCCTACGATGATCAGATGGAAATCTGGGGAGGGGAGAATGTGGAGATGTCCTTTCGGGTAAGAAGGAAAAGTACTTTATAAACACTTGCACTCAAGCCAAGGGATGGTTCACATATGCAATCAAAAACTATTGTATGGGTTTATATTGTTGTATGTGGTCTCTCTTACACTGGGAAAAAAATTCATGTGAAATGCAATTTTCAAATGTTATGTGTACTGCCACCATGTGGCAACAAAGGAGAATCAGAAGCTCCCAAGGGAGACCCACAATTGCATGTCCACAGATACATCTATTGGTCTTGGCATGGCTTTGCTGATACAGTAAAGGAAATGTCAACTGGTAGCAAAGGAAAAAGTATCCAGAAGCATGTCCAGCAGTGCCCATGACAGCAACTGAATGTTTGGCATTGATCCTGCAAAAGCAAGACCTCAACTGAAATTTGAAGGATGCCTTCCATTCCTTGTATTGCCTCTAGAGTTCCCCCCTTAGCTCTAGTTGCTAATCAAAGAGTTCTTGCACTCTGGTTCTAGATTGCTCATGGATTGGGTGCAGTTGGTTAGACAATCTGCCAACTTATGGGTTTGGAAGTCCTATAGGATTGAGGCAGTCTCCTCCCTGCAGCTGTATTGCTACTTCAGGAATGGAAAAGTCCCTAACACTTAAAGAATGTTAGGTTATCACTTAACCCAGTGGTGGGATTCAAATAAATTAACAACAGGTTCCATGTCCTAATAATCTAAAATAACAACAGGTTCTATGTCCCATTGGTAACCGGTTCTCAGAACCAGGCACTCATTAGCAAAGGGTTCTATAGAACCTGTGAGAACCCCCTGAAACCCACCACTGATCATTACCCAACCCATGAAGGTTTCTGGATTTCTCTTTGGCTTCTGCAGGTTTGGCAGTGTGGGGGTCAGCTGGAGATCATTCCCTGTTCAGTAGTTGGCCATGTGTTCCGTTCCAAGAGTCCCCACACTTTCCCAAAAGGAACTCAAGTTATCTCCAGGAATCAAGTGCGCCTGGCAGAAGTCTGGATGGACAACTACAAGGAAATCTTCTACAGGAGGAACCAGCAGGCCTCTCAGATGGCTAGAGAAGTACGATATCAATTTGTCTTAAAACCATCTCTGAAGACTCAAAGCTTATTCAGCTTGTTTGTCCCATATGCATATTCTGTATAACATATTCTTTTCCTATGTAAAGATCAGATTAATCTGTAGTGTAGAGGGTTTTTAAATATAGTCATTGGACACTTGGAGATAAGATTACCATTTGGGCATTTCCTATTTGCATTGCTGTTTGTCAAAGGCGGTCTTCAATTCTTCCATTTGTGGCAAGACACCCAGCACTTAGCCCAGAGCCATAACACACTACTCTGGCATCCAAGGCATTGACATCACAACATTGCATGACATTGTAATGTCTCTTCCAGGTTCTCCCCGAAGAAAGGGGTGTGATCACTATGGAGTTTGACATGCCTTGGTCCTTCTCCGTTGGAGCTTGGGAGCCTCAAGAGGAGAAGGAACAGGATGTGCAAAAGCCATCAGCACCTCTTCCATAACTTGGGTAGTGTCCGGGGGGGAGGGGGAATCATGCCACTCATTTGGCATAGCACCATGGGCAGGTTCCCCTCTACATACAGCATGGGTTCTGCATTCTCAAGACCTTAGCATTTCAGCCAAAGCCCTGGTTGCAGAGAAGACTTGCTGGAGTTTTGACAAGTGGCATATTTAGCATTCTAAAAGGAAGAGAAACTTACTTTAGAAATTTCAAGACTGAGCCTAATTCCTGGATTCCTATTCCAGAGGAAATTTGGGAAACCTTGGCTCAACTGAACCCACAGGTAAAGCAAATCAAACAGGTAAATAGATATGGCAGTGTTTCTTAAGTAGGGACCTGCAAAAAGAGAGGTTATTTTTCCTGATAAAGGGGTATTATCCCAAAATAACCTGATAAAGGGGTATTATCCCAAAATAACCCTTCTGTAGGTCCCTATTCATAAGTAATTGGGGGTTGTTCCGTGCAACACAGCTTTGGAGGCAAGATATATTTATTATTTCAAATTTATATTCCATTTATCAACAAAAAAATTGAACTCTCCATACATTGGCTTTGTCAGAAAACATATGGAGACCTCACTGAGCGACTTGAGCTGAAGGAGCGATTACATTGCAAGAACTTCACCTGGTATCTACAGACAATTTATCCTGAGATCTTCATCCCAGACCTTACTCCTGCTTTCTATGGCGCTGTAAGTACTGTCATTTATTCTTGATTTTATCATACGTAAAATTTAACTTCTGGGTCATAGTCAATTTAGTGACTCTCCCCAGCAAAGGCCAAATACCCTATATACTCTGTTTATAACACTTCTGTTATTTTTCCCCTAAAGACCATCGCTTCTCGGCCTTATGGCTAAGATCATGTGTAGTACCCTAAAGACTACTGAAGCATGATACTTTTGAACATGGAAGCTCCCTTCCAAGTTTTCATGATGATTATTCACCACTGAGACATTTAGTGATCTAGGCTACTAAGTAAATGCAGGAACTGAAATGGGAGGTAGTCTCAAAAGTTCACCTGCTTCCCAGAGTAAAACTGCAAACTAGAAGGGAATGGGCAATAAAACAGCAGGAGAAGAGCACAGAAATACAGTTAGGCTGCAATCCTAAAGACACTTTCTTCAGTAGTTAGGATTGTGCTCTTAGTATAGTACAAGTATATATACCATTTGTATAGTATTATAAAGTATTGGCATCCATCAGTCTTGAAAGACTATGGTATCGTGCTCGACACTGCATGAGAAGCACGAAGGCCTGGGTAGATTGATATGGAGGATAGGCTGTTACCCAAGCAGCAAATCCCCCCTCTCCACGCCACTGAAATAGTCCAATGGCATGGAAGAGCCAATACGATTGGTTCCAGCTGCATTATACTACTATGCCTTTACAGTACTTGTATTGTAGCAATATATCTCCTACCTCTCAGCTGCTAGGCTGTGAGGCTTGAGAAATTATGTTTCTGGAGCTCTCCTTAAACTCCAGAAAATGGGGAAACTAGTTTCAGATGAAAAAAGAGAAAGAAAGCAACAAAGAAAAAAAGATACATGTTTGTGAAAATTTACAGACTTTGGAAGTAGTTTTGGAACAACTGAAGATGACAGACTTCATTCAGTGGTATTCAGAATGGGTGTTGCAAACTAGTACTAATCCAGTGGTACTCGATATGGGGGTCGGAACCTTGGGTCAGGGGGTCACAAGAGGATGGGATCCACCATATTGGAATCTGGCACTGGGCTTTCCTGAAAGTCTAACTGAACACAGTGGGACTTACTCCCAAGTAGACATAGAGTTGCACTGGCATCACAGTGATGTCACATACCAGTAAGTTTAAAAGGGGTCCTGGACAGAATTATAAGTTTGAAAAGGAGTCCTGGGCTATAACACTACCTTCTCTCCCAAAAGGTGTGTATGTGTGTCACTAGGTGACGTTGACACGACAATCAGAAAGTGTCATTCAAAAGCACTGATTGTCACTTTGTCAATATTTACTTCTCGGCATTTGCTTTAGAATTTAGCACTCACTGTTTTGAAAACCTAGGGAGTCCTTTTTGCAAAAGAAGGAAAAAATAAACCTTGAGGGTTTGTTCCTTCCTGTGCTGCAGAAAACAGGTGTACTTCTGTTTTGTAAGCAGTTCCTGCTTGAGGAAATGCCATGGGGTGGGGAAAAGATGAGCCTCAATATGCTTGGCCAGAGTTGGGGAGATTTCCATTCCAGGTGAAAACATTGCATTCCAAGCTTGGTAATGTCGACATCCCTGTGGTCGCAGAGGTGACCTTGGTTTTCAAAGCATCTCTCTTTTACCTCAGGGGTATTTTATATATATGACAGGTGTGTATGCTGCTGGTAGGGAATTTTTGATATACGTATATATATAATATAAAAACTGAAAAGTCATTCACTCACTTCCATGCTGGAGACACCCACTAAGAACCGGTTTTCAGAAATTCCAACCGGAAGGGGGTGAAAAGGGGTGCAACGCTTTCCCCTCCCTATGCTTTCCATGGAAGAATTGGTGACTGATGAATGCTCTGCCCCAAGCCCTAAGAGGGTGTTCCTTATTTGACATGAACACTCACCAAGAACTGATGTTGAGAAATTTAACCCTTAAGGGGCTGAAAAGGGGTACAACGTGTTTTTGTCCTATACTTCACATTGAAGTCTGACTGATCAACATCCAGCCAGTCTGGTGCCTGATGCACTGGGTCAGATGTCACAAATGGAGGGTGATGCACATGGGGGTGTTATATACAATGGGGAGATGGCATCTAGGGAGTATTTTACTCCCGCAACTTAACTAAACAAAAACCCAGGGTGGAATGCATTTTACCTATAAGCAGCCTTGGCTATTGAGCGAGCTGCTTTGATTTTGCAAAATGTTCACAAATAGACTAATTTCCATAGGGAAGAAGATAAGTTAATGTAGCTGTTTTTGAGGGAAGTCAAAAGTTACTTCACTGACAGGAAAATTCAATAGGGCAGAAAATACCAGTGCACTCTGTTGACAGAGATTTTTTTTTTAAACTGTGTGTCTCAATATTCAAGTACAACTGGAAAGTCCATCTAGGTTCTGGGACTGACGCAACAGTCCTGTAATTGTGATGTGTTGGTGTGCTTTCAGATTAGAAACGAAGGTGCCAAACGCTGTTTGGATGTTGGTGAGAACAATCATGGAGGGAAGCCACTTATTATGTATCCCTGCCACGGGATGGGAGGCAATCAGGTATGGAACAAATATAAACATTTATGCTCTTTTATTAGTTGTGTTCAGTGGTTTTATCTTGTTACGAATAACCTTGCAATACCTTGATAGGCAAGAGAGAAAATAAATTTGAATCCCTGTCTCTTCCCCTATTCACCTGTCCTCTTGCAAAAGAAGGAAAAAATAAACGTTGATTCCTTCCCCATCAGAAGGCGGAAAGCTGAGGCAATGGAAGTGTTGAAACTGAGTGAGATGCATGGAAAGGGCAAAGTCAGGGTGACTATATAGACTGGAGGACAGAGTGCCTGTACCTTTAACCATTGCATAAGAAGAGGGAATTTAGGCAGTTGCAGCTTTTTAAACCCTTCTATGTTGAGCTCAACCTGCTTAAATTCTATTCCATGCTTAAAGATAGGGGCACTCTGTCCTCCATTCTATATGGTCACCCTGGACAAAGTTGAATTTGGGAAGGAACCTTATCCCACATTTGAGATTTTAAAAAGAAAAATTTAGAGATTTTGAAAGAAATAATAGCATGTTAAACAAATCCAATCATACACCTTAATGAAAATGAGCCTATGGAGAATTGAGAACATAAAAAGCCCTCCCAAAATTTGAATATTTTTTAATGCAAAAATGACCAACTATGACGGAGATATGGGGAAATCATATCCCCCCCCAAAAAAATCTTTTTTATTTTGGGAAATCATCACCACTTCTGTGTCCAAGCAGAGGACGTAGAAGCTGGGAAGTGAAATCTAAGATGCATCTCCCCACCACCACTACCCTGAGTTGCTTTATTCCTGGATAGCACCAGAAAACAGAATCCTGTCCTATGTTTTACTGTTTAGGAGCTCAGGTGTGATACAGTAGTTGGTTGTAATCCCTGCATCCCTTAGAGACTATGTTCACATGAACCAACGCCCACAGTTGAGTTTCTTTGGGATGTGCATAACCTGCAATTTTTCCAGTGTGCTATGCCATGTGGTCTTGTATGGTTGGAGTGTAAAACCAAAACCCACTTTTTAAAAAAATTAGGATTATAGACTTTTCAGCTTTGCTTTAAACACAGAGGGACTAGTGACCTCTTATTTTTCTCTCCACTTTACTCCCAGTACTTTGAATACACATCCCAGCGAGATCTCCGTCACAACATTGGCAAGCAGCTTTGCCTCCGATCCAAAATGGGGCCTGTGGAACTGGGAGACTGCCACTATACAGGAAAGCATTCCCGTGTGCCAGAAAATGAAGAATGGGAACTAACTGCCGTAAGTGAATACTTAAGAGTTTAGTGGGACATGTTATACTTTCACATTCCTGATTTCAGAACACATGTCTGGACCTACTACTATTTTTGCAGTGCTGTTCATCCACAAAGTTCTTGCTACTGCTATGGCTCTGACTTGGCCAAAATTGTTCATGGGCGTCTACTATTCTATCCTATTTCTTTACTCATGGCAAACACCTGCCAGATGTTGAATTGTTATTTTGGCAATGCCTGCTGGGAGTCGGAACTGAATGGTACTCCAAGCTGCTTATTAAAAAGCCACAGTAGAGACAGTTTCCGTAAATGTTTGCTTGATGGGAATCATTTTGGGCATTGTTGGAGCTCCGTGACCTAGCCATCTTAGGGGAAAGATGGTGAGCAAAGGCAAAGGAATGGCAGCAAAATATTTCTTAATGACCAGGTGCCAGTGGTGATTGTGCCACCTCTTTCAGGGTGCCACCTCTTTCAAGGTGACTTGAAAGAGGCCTTTTAAAATTGGGGAAGGACCATTATGTTATGGCATTAAGTCATGATAGTTCAATGCCAATGTCCAGACATTTTCCATATACCTCTCTGAAACTGTCAGGGGCCAGAAAAAATGTTTTACATTTCAAATTTGAATAAATTTACATAAATGAATATATTGGGGATGGAACATATGAATAATTGAATGAATTGAAATCGGCTCATCAACACTTTCTAAGTGGTGATATAAGTCAAACCAGTTCTTAAATGCAGAATACACAGAGAGGACGTGACTGCAGTCTCCCCCACCCTCAGACTACCCTCCACCGGTGCAGAGAGCAGATCTCCCCTTGCCTCTGAAAGCTTCCCCACAGGCCACCTGGTTAGTCACAGACTTCATCTGGCCCTCAGGCCAGAAGTTTGGATAAGCCTGGAATCTGATATGCAAAGGCTCCAATATGCTGGGATCATCAAATGGGAGCTGCTATTGATGTCATGGCCTGCTTGTGAGTGCTGGGGCTCATCTGTCCAACTGTTAGGAACAGGAGTAATTATAATAGATAAATGCTGATGTGATCATTGTTTTTGTCCCTGTTTTTAGGATCACTTGCTTAAAAACATAGCCTCGAATAAGTGTCTGTCTGCAAGAGGTGAACATCCTTCCATGGCTCCCTGCAACCCTGCTGATTCCCTTCAGCTCTGGTACTTCAGCTAAGCACTCAGGCAAGGACCAAAGCAGCACAAGCAAGGCCTATTGCTAGCGACCTCGTGTGGAGTCTTCTGTTTTTCTTACCATACCCTCGAGAGAACAGAGGAGAAACTCAAGGAAGAGAGAGAGATTCATTCAAATATGCTGCATTATCACACACTTGCCTATAAATCCCTCTCGTGCCTTTTGGGATGGGACAGTCTTAATAGACACAACAAGCCTCAGTCTAATTTTGTTTTTGTTTAGTTATGTTTGCTCTTTAGAGTACCCATAAGTTTTGTTAACCAGAGCTCCATATTGTGAGACAGATGTCATCCGTAATCTTATTTTGAAGTAGATAAAGAGAAGCAGTTACAAGACATGAAGTGAAATGTTCCTAATTTGTTATACTATGAGCAATTAAGCAGCACATTGCAAACCAGCAACCGAGCCTGTCCTAAGGAATAAACTTGCATGTAGGATGTTCAGAAAATATTGATGCCAAAGATAATGACTGACAGTTTTGAAAAAATGCACGTTCTTACACTTCTGGGCCATGAAAGGAGGAATTGCACCATAAGGGCTTAGGGAAAAACTGTTGGGACATTTTGAATGCTCTGTTAAATGTTGTTGTGCAGAGCTGTTGGCTGGCAAGGGGTAGCTATTGCTCCCAAGTCCCAGTAGGTTTGCCAGAATTTAAAATAGCAAACACTGGACTGTTGTGATGGTGCGTGATTGAAATCCTCAGTCCCTTGCACGGGACACGGCCCGCGCCTTACCTCAGGCTTTGAAAACTTTCACCAACACACTGCAGCTAAATGTGATGTATATACTTTAATAGCAATTCTTAGGCAGCTGATACTTCTACAAAAGGTGTCACTGGAAAGGAAAAGGACTTCTTGCATTCATGCAAAGGAATGATGTGTTGCTGGGCACTCCTTAATGGCTCCAGATTCAGGGTGTGGGCAGCCTGCTTAGACCTTATCTATCTACAGTATTTATATACCGCTTTTCAACTGAAAAGTTCACAAAGCGGTTTACAAGAAAATGAAAAAATTAATAGCTAATTATTAGCTAATGGGTTATGATCCCCATAGCTATTAATAGCTTATGATCCCCATAGACCTTTCCTGCACTGAGGGGGGCAGGGATGGTATATGCCTGCTTGCCCTTAAGACTCTCCTGTGGCCTTGATTGTATGTAGAGAGCAAAGCAGGAGCATAAAACTATTAATGTGCCTTTGTAGACTAGCAAGAGAAGCTGGATACCTGGGCAAGCCTGAGAACTCACCGGTGTCAGAGTTAAGTTTGTGCCTTTCCCTCACCGGAATGAGTGCAAGATTGCAAGAATGCCCACTCAGTGCTCAGAATTAGAGGCTTGAGTATACTGTCGCTGGAAATTGCTGGTTATACTTGCCTCTTGGTTAAAATCCTTGTTCCCATGACATGTCTTAAAGCTATGAAGAAATACTTGGTGACTTTACTTTTCATTGGGAGAATTGGTTCTTTTAATACACAATTGTGTTTATTCACAAATGTTTCATCATGATTGACAATGAGCCTTAGTATGCCTTGTTACCCCTAGCTGACATAGCAATTACACTGTCCATTTAAATTAACCATGATGGAAATGCATGCATGATGGAAATGGATACTTATGGCTATACTTCAAAGTGAATTGGTAGAAGAAATGGGTCTGATTGCCTGTCTCCCATTTTCCTTCTTAAAATACACATCTGGCTTCTGTAACATTTCTGGCATCTTTGAAGAAAGTTGACTCTGAACAATGGCAGGTGCCAAGTCTTCCTAGCTTTCAAATGTTGAAGCTGGCATTCAAGTCATCATGTGCTTCCTATGGGTTCAAAGAGGCTTCAGGTGAAACCAAAAAAAGGGCCTGCCTTAGTAACCTTGATTTGGGAAAAAAATGAAATTAAAGTTGTATTTTAAAAGATAAGTTTCCTGTTCCTGATTCCTTCCGAACTGCTGTTAAAATAGTACATTCTGTGTACAGGTCCCTGCCAATAGAGAGCTCAAATCCCACAACTGCCCTACTGATGCTCCCCAAAGTCTCATGGCATACCTGCAAGGCTGTTGCAGGGATGGCAACACCAACCATGTTGTTATGCTGCCTTGCAAGTGGGGCTGCTTCTACTGTGAAATTTTGCAGAGTTTGGCTTGGAGGGAAAGGATGTAGAAGAATTTATTTATACCAGGGTTGCCAACTGACTAGAGAAACCCCAGCCTCCCCTGCTCCTATGCCTTTGTACATGGATCCACCAATATATAATTTGCATTTCACAAGGGCTTGAGTTGCTCAGGTTGTGGGGCCTTTCATTCTGCTGTTGTCAAAGCAGAGGAGCAGGGCTGGGTGTAAAGTTGGCAACCTGCTCAGAGTAGGTATGATAAGGATAACTCCTGGCTTGTTATGTTTTAAGGCTCCAAGCCCAAATGTGTCCACTCAAAGGTATTATAGCCAGTGGAGCTTATATTGTGTAAGGAGGTAAAGGAAAGGAGGCTGAAAGACCAAGCCTGTGCATGCCTGCCTGAGAAAGGCTGGCTGCTTGGATCACTTAAACATCTGCCTTTTGGGTTGGTGTCTGGTCTATTGCAATGAGATTGTGCAAAAATTAAGTACAGGAATGCAATACAAGTGTTTTTAGTTTTATTTTAACATGTGATGTCCTAGCTGAAGGGTCAAAATAATACTGCAGTCAAATTTGCACCCCTGATACTCAAAATGGGATGTGACCTTAAAAGGAAAAATTCAGGGAACAAGTGCCATCCCTCTATTGACCCCAGATAAATAAATACATCAACTCTAAATATTTTTTCTAACATTTGGATATTAATGGCAATTTACTGTGCCGATTGGGGTGACAATAGGAAGTTGTTTTCCCTTGTGCTGGTTTTCTCCAGAAGATGATCCCATAACAATAATTAAAAATAATGAAGGGGTTTCATGAGCCAAAATTCTTAAACTCCTATGGCTACAGCCCCAAATTGTGTCAAGTCCTACTTAACTATCAAAAAAGGAACACTTTTTTAATTATCAAAACAGGAACACTTCCTGTTTATTCCAAGCTCTACGCTTATCTCCTCATGGTGAGCTAAAGATAATACATATTTGGGCTATTGAGGAGTCAGTGAGGTGGTTGTGGTTAGACGGCTGGACTTGGCACAAGTCACATCCCTGTTCTGCCCTAAAACTTGCAATGTGACCCTACACTGGTCATTCACATGTGCCAGATAGTGGTACTGTCAAGAAAAAAGGAGATCACCTCAATGGGGAATGTGGCAAATGAACATTACTCAGAAAATGCAGCCTCTTGCAATTAAACTACCCATGGAAGAAGGGGTAAGGTGGTGGTGTCCCTTAGGGTGGGCCGGGAACACAGAGTGGGGGGGAATGCCTTGCCACTGTGCCACTGACATCATTTCATAGGAAAAAAGGCTGTGGTGCTTTGTGCACATTCCCAACCTGGCAGGGTGACCAGATGCCCAAACCTCAAAAGGAGGACAAGGTCTTGGATTCCTCTCAGCCTGGTCTTTCCGGCGGATAATGACACGTTTGCCTACTCACAAATAAAGCCGTGATATTAGACGCTGTGCCTGTTAACCAGCAGGCCAGGGTTCGAGACCCAGGTCAGCCCCACAAGACAGGGTGAGCTCCTGTCCTTAGCCCAGCTCTGCGACGCTTCCAGCTGGATCCAATTGTATTGGCTCTGCCTTTCCATTGGACTAATTCAGTGGTGTGGAGAGGGGGGATTTGCTGCTTGGGTAACAGCCTATCCTCCATAACAATCCAACCCAGGCTTTTGTGCTTCGCATGCAGCGTATGCAGCGCCGACATGATACCGTAGTCTTCCAAGACTGACGGAGGCCTGCTATTGGGCACCTTCACTTTCCCATAGTGCTCAATGCATATTTTTTGGTTTTAGCTTTTTGGCCATAACATTTGATAGGAAGGAGATATTTCAGAACTGAGTTTTGCCATGCATTCTGCTCTTCAGTACAAATGACATGACATGATGGGGTACTGCACACCACTGCAAAGTTCCAAAATGAAGCCAAGATGGAGGACAATGAAGTCTTTTGGAGGACACCTGGACAGGAGGCTAAAAAAGAGGACAAAGCTGGACATTTCCAGTCATTTGGTCACCTCCTCCTCCAAAGAAACCTGTTTGATTCCTAGCAAAGTGTTCCTGGCATGCTCCCAAAAGAGTGTATCAAAAAGATAAAAGGAGAAATTCAGCAGGTGCAATGCTGGTTTTCTTTTGGGAGGGGTGGGATTTTTTCCTAGCACAAGCAGGTTTGTCAAAATTGAGTTGCTATTCCGGTTTCATTGATTTGCTCCTTGTGTATTCAAAGAGGAGTTTGTTTTGCTTTGCAGTTAATGGGTTCAACAAGCATAGACAAAGAACTGGACAAATGTGGAAACTGAAACTAACCTTACCCAACTTCGTCTTGTGTAGTTTAACAGCCCTGCAATAAACATGCAATGAACCATTAAGCAGAGTGTAAAAACAGAAAAGGTTGTGGAACTGTGTGTAGATAGCCAGCTCAGAAGCAGCACATGAAGGCTGTGATCCGAACCACATTTTCTTGAGAGTAAGGGCGAAATCCAGAGTATGGATTTCAGAGTCTGGAGTATGGGGAGTCCTTGCTCTGGTGTAAGAACAGTTTGCTCTGGACTGCAATATGAATTTCCTGTAGGTTTTCACCAGGGGGCGCAGTAACAGGGTACGCATAATGTCTCTTACATGCTCCCATAGTTACTCTGGATTGTAGGGTAAGTCCTATTGAACACTGTGGGGCTTACTACAGAGTAGACATGCTTAGGATTGCACTGGAAGTCTCTTTTAAGACTCATGAAGGTTTCTAATGACTCTCACCAGTGTTTTGGCAGGGTTTGAGGCAGGAGACTGTTACCTTTCTATATGGAATCATTTTAACTTGGAGAAATCTGGGATCTTCTACAGTGAAAGTGAAAGTATTGTGAAAGTATATGAGTTAGAGATACACAGCACAATCCAGAGTAACTACGGGAGCTCTTACATTGACACAAGAAAAATTTACTCTGGATTGCTCTATGCATTTCCCATAGCTGGCGCCGTAACTACGTCGACATAAATGTCTCTTGCGTTGACGTAAGAACTCCCATAGTTACTCTGGATTGTGCTGACAATCTTGTCAAGACACTGTTCTCAGATTGAATTGGTTGTGTCCATGCTTGAAGCATTCTACTCTTCACATTATGTGCTGGGCAACCCAATGCTAGGCATATGTGGTTCTGGACACCACAGAGGTGATAGTAACTGACTAGTGCCTACAGAGTGCTCTTCTTTCACACGTACACATTTCTAGTCAGGGCAGGGAAAACCCAAGCTAATCTCTTCCAAATGACAACAGAAGATATCACCAACATGCTTGCCAATGCCTGAGCCGACACCACCACTATGTGCTAGCAAGCACACGCATGTATAAAACACCTACACTCGCTCTGGTGTCATAGTCTCTTTCAGCTTCTTGCAAAGAGATGGACTAGGAGGATCCTGAAAGTGTGACCTTGCATCCTACGTCTTCCCCACACAATCACTTTACAAGGAGCATAACATTTTAAATGATGAATACGTGTAGCCAAGCAAAGCAGTCAAATTATAGCCAAGCAACAGTAAAAATAATTTATGGCTTTTCTTTACTGCTGTAATTTGCTCCATCAAATGCAAAAGTGACAACTGCCATGGAGACTTTTAGGATTTAATACCTATTGTTATAAATTTATAAGGCGATTCAGACGAATGCCAGGATTCTGTAGAGGTCTTGGCATGTTGTTGGTACTACCCAAAACTTTAGCCATTGTAGCATTTCTTTATCGATCTTTTTCTAAATAAAATATTGCCTAATTTAAGCATCTGGTGTATTTCAATTTTTTTTAAATTTATTGGTTTCTCTCATTTTATAATGCTTTTCCTCTAAAGAGCTCAGGGTAATGTACATAGTTCTCCTTTTGTCCTCACAACAACCCTGTGAGGTAGGTGAGTCTGAAAGATAGTGACTGACCCTTCTATGCCAATAAAGGTTGTTGAAATTGATTGACTGACCCAAGGTCATCCAGGAAGCTTCATGACTGGATTGGGAGTTGAATCTGGTTCATCCAAGGTCTTGAGTCTTACTGAATCATTGCACCATCTTGGCTTTGAGAACAACTAATAATAATAATAATAAAACCACCACCAGAAACAATGCAACAATAATTTGGCTCCAGAGATGTTCTTCCTCTTCCATTTGCAGAAGTGTACTGCAGAGAAAAGTGAACTCCAAATCTAAAAAAGTTCCTTCTCACTATATTTTAATGGTCCGCATGAGTTCATCTATAAATGTTTATTCCTTCATCGCTCACCATATAGTTCATGTTATAGCACAATCTATGATGCATTTATGGCCCAATGAGAGGGCTTCCACTAGTACCTTCTTCATGTGACAGCACTAAGTAATTTTCTTCCTCTGTCCACTATTCTTTGAATACAAGTCAATATTAATTTCAAAATGGCAAATCCAATAATGTTACACCCTGTAAATCTAACAGCATCTGAACTGGGAATGTTTCCATGAAAAAAAAAATCTAATGGGAATAAAATTATCTGCAGGCTGAGAAGTTGGAAGCCCTAAATCTGTTGGTGCCTAAAATACAGATAATGCCAATTGATTCAATAGATGTTCAGAACTGACCTTCAAGAATGAAAAATGTTTAACAGTGAAAGAGCAAGGTCAGTTTGTGTTTCCAGATCACCTGTGCTTCTTCCCATCCTCATCCTCCACCATCTGATCTCCATACAGCTGTACTAAACTCTGCTATCTTTGTGACCTATAATTCATAAGTATAAAAAGTCAGGCAGTCTAGCACGTGTGCCCTGCACCTGTGCACTTGATCACCATGTTGAGGCTTTTCATCTTCACTGCCGTAGTCCTGAGTGGTAAGTATAGCAGCCCCTCATTTTACAATGGGTTCACTTTATGATCAAATCATATTACAATAGACTCCCCGTAGTAAAACAAGTTCACTGTATGATGAGTTATTCACTTTGCAATGGGCTCACAAGTGCTGTCGCCAGGACCTAATTGGTAATGCAGAAGCTAAAACACAGACTCGAAAACTTTTATTGCCATTAAACATAAGCCAATAAGCAGTGCAAATGCAAGAATTATCATTAATTAGCATTATCAGGCAATAGCAGTATTTTTAACATTGTGGCTGTGTTTATTGAGGGAAGGATACAGCCTGGTAATCTGTGCTTTATAATTACACCATTGTGTAAATGGATCATGGCCCTAAAGAGTACAGTAGGTTCCTTTTAAATCACCTTTTAGTGAGAGAAATAACTTAGTAACTACATATATCTTTTGCTTTCTGATAGTTCATTTTCTGACTATCAAATATTCAACACTTTTCATTTATACTCAGAACTCATTTATTCAGTGCAGGTTCTGTTCTTTCAACCTCTTTCTGCTGTTCTAAATGCCAAAATTGCCCTTCCTCATGTTGTAGCTCCTGGTCTAATCCCATTCCCGAAGGAGTTAATGAGTCCATTTGCAAAAATCTTTGTGTGGCAGCAGAAATTTGCAAGATAAAGGGGGCATTTGCAGTTTGCTACCTAAAAAGCAGTGGAAGCAACACTTATAAACTAAAAAAGTTTGGGTTCCACTTTTCAACAGTTTTCATTTTTGGACAGTGCTCTGGTTATTGACCCATCCAATAAGTGAGGGGATGCCTGTATTTCTGCTGCTAGGTTTCTGCCATTAACCCTACAATCCAGAGTAACTACGGGAAGATGTAAGAGGCACTTACTCTGGATTGCTCTATGCGTTTCCCATAGGTGGTAATGTAACTACGTCCGTATTAAAGGTCCCATAGTTACTCTGGCTTGTAGCCTAAGCAGAAACTTCAGGGGCAGAAACTTCAACTGTGTGAATGAGCGCATGGTGTACCATCATGACATCACCACAATTACTTACAGAGCAAAGCCAGCCACTTCTTTGCTCCAACCGACTATGGGGATGGGCAAATTCTCCTGTCTGCCTACACAGCCTTTCTTGGCATGATCCGAATAAAGCGAAGTGCTTCAGGAGAAGTGGCATTCAGAATAACAGCAGTCATTCTCTGCACAGATACATGGCGCTCAATGTGAAGTCTGCCATTTCTGCAGCTCCACGTGGCTTGGCTGCAAACAAGTGAGGCAGGAGAGCAGCAACTCGTGAGGGTTGCCATAATTCTCTTCCACAAAATTGGGACAGGGCCAGTTGTGGGATTCAACTAAATTAACAACAGGTTCTATGTCTCATTAGTAATGGTTCTCAGAACCAGGCGCTCATTAGCAAAGGATTCTACAGAACCTGTGAGAACCCCTTGACGCCCACCACTGGACAGGGCCCTCTGTCCCATTTGTCAGCATGTGAACACAATCCCCCAAAATTTGGATTGTCCTTGTTTTTCGGGACATGAGGCAACCCTACTCTGTAGGGAAAAGTGTCACATAGGATTCTGTGATACATACACAACAGCTATGTAATTGACTTTTGTAGACTTGGAACAAATTACATACCAAAAAATGCATTATTGGGTTCACGTTACAATATTTTCACAATACTATGGTGTCTCTGGTATGGATTACCATCATAGGCAGGGGGTCACTGTATTTCCTGAGGTAACGCACCTCCCTTCTCAGGACTGTAACAGGCCAAGTCTATTTTGAAACTTTTATGGAAGTTTATTTCCATAAAATAAAATAAACTTTTCCACTAAAGTGCCTGGATTTGCTTATTTGAATTAGTGCCTGGATTTCCTTATTTTCCTCTTCCCACCTTGTCCCTTTTCCTTTTGTTCTATTTTTTTGAGGCAATGATGGCTGTACTTTGCACAACGGCTTTGCTCCAAAGCTGTGCCTGATCAGCCTGCCTGGGATTTCACAAAGGGTCCATTTTCCATTAAGGCTCCATCTTTTTTCGTGGGCAGGAACCTTCATAAGAAACTGAGACATATACATGTAGGCATGTATACAGGCCCATAGTATCTAAATTAAGCACATGAAAGCAATATATAGGAGTGTTTTTAGCTTATATTTTGTCATGTCATACATTTTTCTTGGGTGTCCCACATTTTATGGGGCTTGTCCTCTTTTGCACTAGCAACATCTGGTCATCCAGGGAAAATCACATATTTGTCTGAAGAAAAGCAAAAACATGGGTATTTCCTGCCCATTGAAATCTATAACCCTTTTTCCTGATGTCAAGGGTTTCTAGAAGCAGAAATTGCCCTTGTATGTGGGAGGTTTCCATCATATGAAGTATCTCCCACTGAAGTTTAAAATGGTACAGTCCTGGCATAGTTACCATACCATTTGCCATTTCTCATTTACCCAAATGGTTGCATTCAAGTGGCTTCTTGCTCATTCTTGTTACCATTTTATTATCACAGGCTGTTATTCAGAACAGTCGCTGGAGGACCTTGGACGTGTTGTTGGGGGCTCTGAAGCAAGAAGGAATTCATGGCCATCTCAGGTACATTCAGTCTCCTGATAATATGGCAGGTTTCTCTGTTTCTTTTTAAAGTTGCAGTCATATTCCTCTTAAAATGTACTCTGGCTCCCTACAGGAATTACACCAACTAGAGGGCACTGCCGCCTAACGGTTAAATGACTTAGGGCATTAAGCCACTGGTTAAATCTTAACCATTTTAGGCCAGCCTAACTCTCTTGGCATACCTTCCTACGGTGGTGTGGGGAGGTTGGTGCAGTGACCTAAACCCCCCCCCCCCCGCCACGTAGCAGGGCAGAAGTGCCTTATGACACTTTTGTGACATTTCCAGGACATGCTAGGGTTTATTTCATCCTAACTGGAGATAAGGATTGCAGCCTTAGATATTCAGACCCCTAGTAACTACGTATGCTGTATTTTATAGATGTGAATTTCATGTGATGATGCTGCATTTTGCCATACAAATAAATAAATAAAATAAACTATATCAATTCCTCCAGTATTCTCCAGGATCTCTTATCAATTTTTCCATGAATTATTTCCCCTTGAAAATATCTAGGGGGTAATTTTAAAGAGAAAGCATTTAGCAGCTAATACCATCCCATACCTCTGCTCAAAATTGCAACTTCCTATGGCTGTTTTCCCTACAAAAAAAATGTTGGGGACATGTCTGTTTGTAAGATATGCTGTAGGGTGGACCCCTGTATCTGCAGAAGACCAGTGCAAAGGATAGGGTTGCCAGAATTCTCTTCCAACAAAATCGGCACATAACCCTCTGTTCCATTTGCCAGTATGTGAACACAATCCCCAAAAATCAGGATTGCTTTTTGGAACATATGGCAAAACCTAGCAAAGGAGATGGATGAAGAAGGATAATAATAATGAAAAGGATGAATACCGGTAATCAGCAGAAGAGCTCTAACAGATAAGCATGGAAGGACTCTTGGGCGCAGTAACCAGCAGTGTCTGTACCAGGTACTTGAGGACTGGGCTCCCAAACACAAAGGGCATTTCCAATGCCGCTAATACTAAAGTTAGCTCAGCTAGAGGTTAGCTCAGCTAGATGATCAATTTGGCCAAAGTCTGAAATCCTCAGATAACAGAGAGTACTGGCAGGTGACAATGCAAGGAAGGGATGGTGACACAGCTCCCATCACACCACATCATCTGTTCCAAGTTGCCTTCTTGCAAAACTAGCTACCGACTGTGGAGTTAAAAGTGTGTTGTTCTCCCTTAAAAGGATTCCAAACACTGATGTTTTCACTTTAAATGCACAAGTGAAAGACATTTAGGACTGACAATATTTTCCTTTAAACTAAAATGTGCCTCCATGGGTACTTTGGTACAAAGATGATGTTCAAGGGCAAATCTGAGAATCTTGTAGATCATGTGTTTTATCATCTTCTATAGAACTACATTATGAAAATGTAGGTCTTTGATCTTTTATATCTGGCTTTCTTCAAAGGGACTCTCAGACATCTGCCCACATCAGACACTCAACCATTGTTAATGAACAGTTTGCAGGACAAGTTCCCTTCAACAGCCAGCCGCCATCACCTGCTCCTACCATACTGTGTAAAGAAATTAATCTCTCACTCAACATTAAAATAAACTAGATAATTTATAATTGATTTCAGGAAAAAGAAAGATGTGTACACACCACTGTACCTAAATGGTTCAGGAAGTGGAGAAAGTTGTAAGCTTCAAATTCCTGGGTACCCAAATCACAGAAGACCTTTCATGAACTCTTAATATTACATGCTGATTGAAAAAGGCAGAAAAGAAATTATACTTCCTGAGAATACTCAAAAAGATAAACTTGTCATAGCATCTGCTTGTGTCCTACTACCTCAGCACCATTGAGAATATCCTGACACATGGCATCCTGGGGCGGTATAGGAGCAGTACTACAGCAGCAGATAAAAAGGCTCTGCAGAGAAATATAAGAATAATATTCAATATTCTCTGTACAGAATATTGCCAACTACCAGCCCTGGACAACATTTACTCATCTTGCTGTTTGCAGAAGTTACACAACATTCTTAATTATTATTTCCACCCAGCTCATAACTTTTTGAATTTCTGGTAAACAAGTTCTTATTTACCAGATAAATAAATAATAAACAGATTTATTATTAATAATAAACTAATAATTAATAATTAATTAATAATAGTGAATAATTTATAATTAATTATTATTAATAATAAGATTTATTATTAATAATAAATAATAAAATTATTATTAATAATAATAAATAATAAATAATAAATTAATTTATTAATAATAAACAGATTTATTAAAAATTTCTAAATAATTTTTACCTGAGAGCTATACCCACTCTGAACAATGAACTGAAAACTACTATCAATGAGATCATCAATTTTTTGAGGCCACTTCCTGACAATATACGTGAATTTCGTTCTACCTTATCTATCATACTGTTGATATATGGTTATATCTAGTGCTCCTCCTGGCAAAAAAATGCACCTCTCTCTTCACTCCTCTCCTATCTAGATTTCCCTCCAGTATGCCTCTGGTGGAAGCTGGTATCACACCTGTGGTGGGACGTTGTTGCATCAAAATTGGGTGATGACAGCAGCTCACTGTGTGGACAGGTGAAAATGAATCATTGATCATTACTTAACCTAGCTAGCAAATATCTTTAAGTATCTCCTTAGTTCAAATATTCCTGTTTTAATATGAAATATTAAAATTTAAGTCCACTCTTCTTATTTTTTTAGTATGCATTTTTTCACCATTTGATGTCCATAACAAAAACTTGTCTTTTGAACAACTTTTGAACACTCAGCTATTGAACACTCAGATCCAAAGAAAGTTGTGTAGAGCATCTTTTCTACCACCTTGCTGTTATTTACCTCTGGGTGTTTCATAGCCTCTGACAAATATTTGAAGCTCACTGAGAAATTTGGAATTGCACCAGCATCACTCAGTTCTGTGTTCCTGTCGTCTTATCTACAGAAACATGAATTTTCGTGTGGTTCTTGGTGACCACAACATTTATCAGAACGACGGCACTGAGCAGTACATAAGTGTGGGACGTATCTTTGTACACCCATACTGGAACAGCAACAATGTTGCTGCAGGGTAAGTGTGATAGTGAAAATGTTGTTTGTGCTTATAAACCTGCATCATCCAGGGTGACCAAATACCGAATCCAAATTCCCCACCCCCAAGTTTCTGAAAATTCTTGTCATCCAAGCCAAAATTCCTACCTGGTTAAAAAAAATGAAGGACACCCCTAAAAAATGTAGGACAAATGTATGACATGTTAAAATAAAGCTAAAAACACTCATATAGCATTCCTGTACTTAATTTATGCACAAATCTCATTGCAATAGACCAGACACCAAGCAAAAGGCAGATGTTTAAGTGATCCAAGCAGCCAGACATTCTCAGGCAGGCATGCACAGGCTTGGTCTTTCAGCCTCCTTTCCTTTGTCCCCTTACACAATATAAGCTCCATTGACTATAATGCTTTTGAGTGGACAAAACTGGGGTTGGAGCAGAGATGGGCTGGCCCCATCCCAAGATCCGGTACGCCGGAAGTGGGAGGGGCAGCCAGGGTCAGGGGGCATGGGCGGAGCAAGGGGCGGGCGACGTCTGCGCATGCCCAGTGCCTGCCCTGGAGTGGGTGAAGCCTGCTTCAAGGCAGGCACTGCGCAAGCGCCAACACCGGCACTCACGCAGAGCCTGCCCAGAGGCGGGCAGGCCGCTTCTAGGCAGGCTCTGCGCAAGCGCCGATGTCGGCGCTTACACAGAGCCTGCCTAGAAGCGTCCTGCCCGCTTCTAGGCAGGCGCGGTGGGGCAAATACATGGCGGACCGTACCGGTCTGCTATGTTTTTGCATTTCCCTGTCACTGGCGGTTCGCTAGCGGCAGGGAAACGGGAAGATCCGGTACGGGCGCGTAGGCCCATACCGGTAAGTGCCCACCACTGGGTTGGAGGCTCAAAACTTAATAAGCCAGGAGTTGTTCCCAATACCCCTGCCCTGAGAAGGTAGCCAACTTTACACTTAGCCCTGCTCCTCTGCTTTGACAATAGCTGGATGAAAGGCCCCACAACCTGAGCAACTCAAGCCCTTGTTGTGAATTACATGCTTTTTTGTGCAAAGTATGTATTGGTGGTTCCATCTACAAATGTATAGGAGCAGGGGAGGCTGGGGTTTCTCTGGTTAGTTGGCTATTCTGCTTTAAAAGAATTAATTCTTCCTCCTCCCCTTTCTCTCCAAAGGTTTCAGAGCAGCAGCAGCTCCACTTGCAAGTCCCATTAGTAACCGGTTCTCAGAAGCAGGTGCTCATTAGCAAAGGGTTCTATAAAACCTGTGAGAAGCACCTGAAGCGCACCACTGCGTAGACCCACACCACTAGATCAGGTCTGGAAAGGAGGCTATTAGTTGACAGCTGGTATGAAAAAATATCTTCCATTTTTCATGCCTCTGTCTATTTTCTCTTTCTTCTTTTAACAGCTATGACATTGCACTGCTTCGTCTCTCTCAAAGTGCAACTCTGAACAGCTATGTGCAGCTTGGATCTTTACCCCCGTCTGGTCAGATCCTGCCAAACAATAATCCATGTTACATCACTGGCTGGGGCAGAACCAAAAGTGAGTGTTACTATAACTTTTCAGGCAGAGGTATTGAGTTTTTGCTTAGCTTAAGCTGTAGATGCCTAGGTTTTCAGTCTCAATGCCCCCTAGTTCAGACCCTGGTTCATCCAGTAAGATGATGGTTGTAGTATAATCAATACATGCCAAGGCTGTCTGAGTATTTGCCAATGAAACAAGGTGAAGCCAGGTCTCTGGATTTGACCTGAAGTGTCAGGGTCTTCACATTTGAAGGGTCTGTTGGAGCAAGGGTGAAATTACACCACAACAGACCAGAATTAAAAGAAGTGAACTGTGTTTTTGGCTTGGCTGGTTGGGAACTTTTATTATTTGTTCTACTTCATATGCATCAAGTTCCACCCCTGAGCCACCAGCCATTGCTAGGCTGTACCTACTAATCTAGCCAGTGCCATTGTGCCCTTCCCAGTGGCAGCACTAAGGTTTGTGTCACCCAGTGTGAGAGGCCAGTATACCGTCCTTATGATGGACTTCCTTCCATACAATAGGGGGCAATGCCCCATACATTTTTGGCTATAAAGTTTGATAGAACAAAGGGCTGTGGTGGCACAAGTGGTTAAGACACTGTGCCTGTTAACCAGCAGGCCGGGGATGGAGACCTGGGTCCTACAAGACAGGGTGAGCTCCTGTCCTTAGCCCAGCTCCTGCCAACCTAGCAGTTCAAAAGCATGGAAATGCAAGTAGATAAGTCGGTACCACCTTGGTGGGAAAGGTAACAGCGTTCCGTGTGCCTCAGCATCTAGTATGCTGGCCCCATGACCACAGAAGTGTCTTTGGACAACACTGGCTCTAAAGGCTCAGAAACGGGGATTAGCACCATACCCTAGAGTTGGACAGGACTAGCAGTTAACCTGCGGGGATACCTTTACCTTGATAGAATAGAGATATTACAAAGGGGTTTGTTTCATTGCATTCTCCATAAATTACATAAATTACACATATAACATGATATATTATTCAAAAATGCCAAGACTGTAAAAATATTGCCCGGTTGTAGTGTCACCCCCCATGTGCATGACCTACTTGATCCGCATACTCTACTGAGCCTTCCTGTCAGACTCCACTGATCTATCAAGCACTACCTTTTACCAAAGCTCATCCCCTTGAGGTTTGGCAATCCTTGGCCTATCTTTCCCCAAAGGTCTCATGCCATATTCTGAAAGCCTATCTGAACATTTGACATGATGGCCACTATAAATCTGCCAGTTTGTCCCATGGAGAGCCTACTGCTCCCAAAGACAAAAGCAATTCAGACAGGTTATCCATCATGTCATATGCCACAGGGAAATTCTCTCCCTCCTTTCAAAGAGGAATCTTGAGATATACAATCAGTCAATTTATTATTACAGTCACAGACCAGAATAAAAGTATAAATAAACTTAAAAACTACTGTCCATAAAATTACATAAATATCTTGCGATATATGGATATTCCACTTCTCTGTTTCCATGTTTTGCACAGCTGGTGGGCAACTGGCCACAGTCCTACAGGAAGCCTATCTCCCAGTCGTGGATTATGGAACCTGCTCCAGTCAATCCTATTGGGGCTCCACAGTCAAGAATACCATGGTGTGTGCTGGAGGTGATGGAAGCCGCTCTGGATGCCAGGTAGCCTCAGGATGGGAAAACAAATCTCTTTAAACATAAGTGCTTTAAGATTAGACTGGAAACTAATTTGGAATAAGGGATTTCTTCCTTAAATTTGTAAGTGAAATTTCTCAAGCCAGTACTCCAGTTGAGATCTGAATTATATCTGGTTTTTTTATGTCCCAGAAAAAAAATGTTCATCTCCACTTATGATTATGATTATGACATGACATTTTTGGATTATGACATAATGTTTGGATTATGTCTTGATGTTTACAAAAAGCATCACCTGGTGCAGTTCAAACAACTTGTTTCTTTGTTCCTTATAGGAATTATATTTGTATTGTTCTTTTATTCCTCCCTTACCTTAATTGAAATGCATTCATCAAACATGCATTTGTTTGCCACTAGAACTGGCAGAGACAACTGCCATAAAAGAGCCTTGTCTGCTGATCTCTAACAACATAGGCTTGTCCAGAACATATTGAAGGGATACTCAACCATAGCTGAATTAGTATTTTGCCAATTTATTTTCAAAACCATATGGCTCATTTTGTTCAGTCTTCACAAATGCCGTATTCTTTGCTTGATGGGAGGGAGGCCCAAGCTTGGGCACCCTTCATTGATCTAGCACCAAAATAGCTTGTGCTGCATCCTGTGCATGGATGGGACTCCAGGACGTCTTTTATGGGTAACGGGGGCATTCATTCACCTTATGAATCCACCTGGGTCTACACAGACCAGCACCAGTGAAATTGCTGGTGAGAATCCATATGGATCTAAATCACAGTATCAGGTCTGGGAAAAGACTTCCTTCCTTGAACCAAACCACTCTTCCCCTGCCCCATCCTATTCTAGCCTCTCGCCGCACACACGCACGCGCACACACACACGCGCACACACACACACACACACACACACACACACACCCCAAACTGACATCCATCAGAATATTCAACATAGCAGCTGCAGTGTGCACTGTAACTGTGGCTTTCTCATTTGCACAAGACACACCTCCATGTACTCCCAGATCACTTTTGCAACTCCTACAAAGCAGTCACGGCTGGCAGATGCTGGGTTTTGCAAAGACTGCAATGCAGTCCATTACTTGAGTGGCACATTTTTAATAAAACTATTGTACATTCAACCCATTCAGGGGTTGACAGAACAGAAAAATTATTGAAATATCACAAAGGGAAAAATGATACATTAGGAATAAGGATGATGCATTTCTTCGTTCTCCACTTTGTTCTCCAGGGCGATTCTGGTGGACCCTTGCACTGCCTGGTGAATGGGAGGTACTATGTCCATGGTGTCACTAGCTTTGTTTCCAGTTCTGGTTGTAACGTCTACCGGAAACCTACTGTGTTCACCCGGGTCTCTGCCTACATCTCCTGGATTAATAGTGTAAGTTTATTTTAATGGGCAGTGCACCCATGGTGACTATGTTGAAGAGGTGACCAGAAAATATGATAGTTTTCATAGCTGCAATAGTTAACGTGACACACGTGCACATAATGGTCACTGTGGTAGTTTTATGAAATTGCCAAGAATGGGGGCATATTGTGGTGCTAAATGAATGGAAATAAACAGTACCCTGTTGACTAAATCATAAACTGGAAGTGAAAATGAGACCGCAATCTAAATAATAGCAAACTCCATCAAACTCAACAGGGCCCACATCAGAGAAAATGTGGGTGGGATGGGAGTAATAATGTAAAGTTTACATACAAATAGTTAAGTCCAGTAGGTTCCACTTCAGTGAGAAGGAAACGAACTGGTGATAGACCACTGTGAAAAGCTGGCCAGTATCCTCAATGTTTTGGATAATTATCTTGTTCTTCAGTATTTTAAAAAAGCTTTTTAGAGGGCAGAGGTTGGGAGGCTCTTGTTTTATCTATATTGTTTTTAGCTGTCTGTTTTAATTGTTTTTATTAAATTGTTCTATTTATGTTTTTAATTATGTTTTATGGCAGCCACCTTGAGTCGGGCTAATTTGCCCGAGAAAGGCAGGATATAATTTTTTTAAATAAATAAATAAATAAATAAATAAATAAATAAAGTCTTCATGAGTAACTTTTTTAAAAAATATCTTCTTTCAGGTTATTTCCTCAAACTGAACAAGCTAGAAAACAGATCCGATATCAGAAGCTGATGTCACTGTCCAGTCAAAACATGCTGCATCGTTTGTGGAATGTTCAAGTGTCTGAAAACTCCAAAAATAAAGCTTGTTTTATTCTCTATATTCTTGTTTCGCTCAGTGGAAGCAGCATAGTGGGAGTAGCTGTTACCACTAGCATAGCCCAGTGCTATGTTCAAAATGTTGCCCCGAAAGTGATGTCACAAGTTGGAAGGAACATCTCACCCTGGCCTGACTTTTAAAAAGGGAAAAATGGGGGGACCCCACCTCCTCCCCTCATAAACTCATCATCCACATGTTCTATCACTGCCCTATAACCAGTGGCATAGCTATGTCATCTATTTGCTACCTGGGGTCAAAGAAGATTTTGTAGCCTCCCACTCAACAACAAAATCAAATCTAATTAAGTAAATAAATAAAATGTGTGCCCCTAATTGGTTGTGCTGGGATGAAGAGGGACAGTTAATATCCCCCTGCTAAATATAAGAGGAAAACTACTTAGGAAAGAAAAACACCTCTTTTCTCTTGTATTATCACATATTGAAATGAGAGCAGATTCATATTAACACTATGGGTTCCATGCTGTGTCATAATAATATCTCATTGGCTCTCAGATCAGTCTGTTTTGAGTTTTAAAATCCACTTTTTGTTCCATAAGGCAGTTGGGTGTTCTTTTTCTGGTTATTTGGCAATAACTTTTGATAAAATACAGATATTCTAATGCATTTTTTTCACTGTATTCTGAATGGAATTAACTTTTCATTATATATAATATATGACAGTATTATTTGTACCGACTCGGTTTTCACAATTTTGGCTTCTAGTTGCCCTTTTAGCTTGTTGCCCTTGTTACCAAGAGAGCAGTAAAAATAAGGAAATTAGCTTGTGCTTCTCTTTGGCAACTAGAGGCCAAAATTGATCCTATACAGGATCTAGGCAGGACTTAAAAACAGCGCAGAGAATATCCTTGTTAGAAAGTTAAACACTAAGGAAAACTCTTGTCACAAAGAAGCAGATTTTATTGTCATAAAACATAAACAAATGTTACATACATTCAGTAGCACGAGAGTGAAGTGTACCTGTTTCTTACATAGTGTGTACCAAGGAGAAGGGGGAGCAAAGGAAAGGGGGGAGCAATATCTACCTTCTTCCTTAGGCCATGCCAGGATCTAGGTTGGAGGAGGGTCCAGGAAGAGAGATGATCCAAAGGGGAAGAGGGTCCAAGCAGAAAGAGGGTCCAAGCAGCAAGAGAGGGAACAATAGAGTGCAGGGCTCTTTTATAACCTAGGTCCAGGAAGGCTGTTTACCTTACAGGAAGGGGAAGGCTGGAAGACCACCACCTGAGGGCCATCACCCAATCAGAAAATAAAGAAGAACACATCCAGCTAAGTGTGGTCAAGATTTGAAAAGAGAAAGAATGGGGAAGTGACCATGTGACTGGCTTAAGCTTTGCAAAGGAAAACAATAGAAGACCATGCTTCACATTAGCATATAAACGACAGTAGCAGAGTAGTTAACAAAGAAAGGATTAGTTGCTTGTAGGCCAAACAAATTGCTAAACACCCAAAGGTGTGTTTAGAAATGTAAGAGGGGGGAAGGGAAATGGGACTTTGAGCCAACAAATTTATAATATTGAATTAATAAAATGTATTAATATAATAAGGGAGCAATTCTTGTAACACCCTGCTCAGCTTGTTGCCCTCTTAAAGCTTGATGCCTGTTGTAGTCGTTACTACCTGGACTCCCCAGCTATATCGGCGGCATTTACAGAATTGAGCCAAGTAGGCATGATGTGAATATTCAATAATTCATACTCATGACAGATTTTTCCCCAGAAAACTATGGCTTGAAGGAAGATGGGTTTGTCCCTTTGCACAGTTTTAAAACACAGATTCCCTGATTTAAATTCCACTTTCTCTGTTGCTCCTTTTCACTATGGGAGGTTCGTTTTCTCCTCCACAGTGAAAATTACTTCAGGGGACAATTTGGATAGGAGTTCTGGTGCAGGTGCGAAGGCGATGCCATTTTTTCCCACACTTCCTATCCCAGATGCAAACCTGCCCTCCAGCTTTATGTTGAGTTTTTTGGAAAAAGAAACATACCAATCTTAAGAAAAATACCAATTTTACTAAAAACTTTTGATTATGAGCACAGTCCTAACCATATCTACTCAGAAGTAAGCCCCACTGTGTTCAATTGTCTTACTCCCAGGAAAGTGTGTTCAGGATTACAGCCTAAGTCACCTCATGAAATTAACTTTTTTGAAAATGTCAGGTTATTTCCTCAGATGTGGCCAGAAAACAGACCCAGTTAACGTCACTGTCATGTTGAAGTGACTGCAAATTAAAAATAATAAAAATAATTATAAAAATTAAAATTTATGTTCTTTTCGGTTATTCAGGTTTTGCTCCCTCTGTTCCCTGCAAGGTGAATCCAACCTTTACAAGTTGGGGGCCAAGGCTGGAATACTCTTGAGAGAATTTTATTTTTTAAAAGTAGCCAGGAGTGATGGACCCATCACTTCCACCAAGGGAACCATTCAAAACGATTCCGTTCCCTTTTACTAGTATTGCAGGCCTCTGTCAGTCTTGGAAGACTATGGTATCGTGCTCGGCGCTGCATATGCTGCATGCAAAGCATGAAAGCCTGGGTTAGATTGTTATGGAGGACAGGCTGTTACCCAAGCAGCAAATCCCCCCTCTCCATGCCACTGAATTAATCCAATGGAAAGGACGAGCTGATACGATTGGATCCAGCTGGCGTCGCAGAGCTGGGCTAAGAACATAATCCTTCCAAAAAGTGAGCTGTGGAGTGATAACAGTTCCTTCCACCATCTTATCTCCATCTCATTCTGTTGCCTGAAGAAACTAGGCCTAAGCAGCCTTTCTAAGTAGAGAATTTGCTCCAGGATCAGGGTGATCATATGACTGGAAATTTCTGGATTTGTCCTCTTTTTTAGCCTTCTGTCCAGGTGTCCTCCAAAAGGGCTTCATTGTCCTCCATTTTGGCTTCATTTTGGAACTTGACATGGTGTGCAGTACCCCATCATGTCGTATGTTTCTGGATTTGTATTGAAGAGCAGAGCAGTTTTGAAATAGCACCTTCCTATCAAATGTTATGGCCAAAAAACTAAAAATGAAAAATATGCATTGAGCTCTATAGGAAAGTGAAAGTGCCCAATATCGTGGCTTTAGTCATGAGTAGGCAAACATGCCATTGTCTGCCAGAAAGGCCAGGCTCGGAGGAATCCAAGACCTTGTCCTCCTTTTGAGGTTTGGGCATCTGGTCATCCTGTCCAGGATACGATACTCGATGGTCCTTTGATTCAGCCAGCCATTTAGTTTTGTCGATTTTTTGAAAAGGAGGCAGGCTTATGTAGCATCTAGCCAAACATGTCCCAAACCAATGGTTAAGCCGGTGCCAAGCCCAGTGACAGATGACACTTCTTTTTTAAACTTCCTTTTGCAGAAGTTAAAAAAAAATTAAACCACAGCTCGATGCTGAAAACAGAAATTGCACAACAAAACGCAGCCATGGCAGAGAGCAAGACAGGCGGGGCTGGGCTCTTCGCAAAACGGGTCCAAAAGCAATTCAGCCGAGCTCAAGAAAAGGTACTTCTGCTGATATATCTTCACATATTGATCGTCTTACTGTTCTGGGCAGGTAGTGCGCATCTGGCCTGTCCTTTTGCTTCTCCAAGTATGCCCCATGAACAAGGTGGGAGAGATAGGATAAAATGAGAAGGACAGGAAAAGATTTTGGATGTTTTACATGTGCACAATGTGGGTTAGTACCCTTCCCCCCACATGTTTAGCACCACCCTCTGCTTGTGTACTCATAAGCCCAATTGAGTTTAATGGTCTTACTCAGAGGTAAGTGTATCTAGGATTTCAAGCTTTGATTCACTGTTTTTGGATTGTATGATTAAATATTGGTGAAAGGGACATTCCCTCATTCAACTTGTCATTCAATGAGTATAATTTATGTTTTTAGTTATGAGTATATAGTCAGGGAGGAGTCATATAGATTTGAATGAGCATTTGAAGTTTGTAGAATCGACTTTTGTTTTTTGATGAGGACCCCCACACCTTAAACTTGGCATCCATCAGTCTTGAAAGACTATGGGTATGGTCTATGGGATGCTGTATGAGAAACATGGGATGCTGTATGAGAAACATGGTCTATGGGATGCTGTATGAGAAACATGAAGGCCTGGGTATATTAATATGGAGGATAGGCTGTTACCCAAGCAACAAATCCCCCCTCTCCACACCACTGAAATAGTCCAGTGGAATGGCAGAGCTGATACGATTGGTTCCAGTTGCATCACAGAGCTGGACTAAGGACAGGAGCTGACCCTGTCTTGTGGGGACCCGGGTCTCAAACCCTGCCCTATTGGTTAACAGGCACAGTGTCTTAACCACTTGTGCCCTCACACCGCTATGCAAAGTAATAGCTTGATCTGAGGCTGATGGACACAAAGAAGCAGGTTCAGGTTCTACCCAGCTTCTCTTTAAAATTCAGTTTCTGAATTCACCTGAATTCAGATTCTATCCAGGAATTTCTTTCCAGTATCAAAATGCAAAAAATCTCCAAATTCCCTGTTTCAGCAGCCAAATTTGGGAGGCTACTTTTTTAAAGTGGCTAAAGTTAAGTAATTGAGCACACAATCTAACCAACTTCCCCCAACTCTGGCTTTAGAATATTAACTTTGAACAAGGAGATGTCTTTGGGAAGGTGTCTTGCATCACTTGAGGAATGACATTGCAAAGAGAGAAAAATTTGTGCTGAGCTGTTTCTGTTTTCCGCTTCGGGCCCTCAAGACGGATAGCGCCTAGGATTCAATTCCCCCCCCCCCCCACACACACACACCCACCCATGCAGCTTTATCTGACCTCGGGCAGCCCCATGAAATGTTAACCAAGGGACAATATAAACCCTTTGCTTGTGGTTTGGCTTATAAGTAGAAGGAAGAGTGTGTGTGTGTGTGTGTGTGTGTGTGTGTGTGTGTGTGTGTGTGTGTGTTAATGTCACTCTTCTCAGTACTGAAATATGCAAAAACCACATCTGAAAGAGGCAGTAACTAAGGGTGAAATCCAGAGTAACTACGGGGAGTCCTTGCTCCGGACTAAGAACAAGTTACTCTGGATTGCAATATGAATTTCCCATAGGTTTTCACTAGATGGTGCAGTAACTACGGGTGCATGTAAAGTCTCTTATGTGCTCCTGTAGTTCCTCTGGATTGTGCCCTAAGAGGCAGATTGACAGTGGCAGACAGGCATGTGATATGCATGTAACTGATGCTGCTTTCAGGAATGGGGAACCCAATCAGATATTCAAATTTTTCTGGAATGTTCCATGGATTTTTTTACAAAGTCAGTGGATAACAAATCAGTGGAAAGGAAAGTATAATCCCCAACGGTCAAAATGTGACAAGGGATCCTTGATCAAATCTTCTGATCAAAGTTTGTTGTTAAAATTGGCTGAAGGCAACTTTGTTGAGGGCCTCAGATCCTGGAAGTTCCCATTGCTGTATCCAAATTCAATTTGGTCACTCACTAGTCACTTTCCTAGACTGTTTTTAGACGTGGAAGGCAGGAAGACACCCATATTGTCGTTGTTGTCCGTCCTCCCCCTTCATGGGGTTCTCATGGGTTCTATAGAACCCTTTGCTAATGAGCGCCTGGTTCTGAGAACCGGTTACTGATGGGACATAGAACCTGTTCTTAATTTAGATTATTAGGACATAGAATCTGTTGTTAATTTATTTGAATCCCACCACTGCCCCCACCCCTTTTGTAGGTAGTAGCAACTTGTAGGGAGCAAATTTCTAAGAAATCACAGGTATTCTGCGGGGATATAAAAGGGTCATTTAGGCTGCTTTTAGCAAAAGAAAATGATATTGGTAGGTCTGACTATAGATCTCTCAAGTCACATCTGGTTCAGACCTAAAAATAGCAGAGTTAAACCAAACCAATGGGATGGAATAGAATAAATTCTGTCCAACTGAACCAAATTTATGTAAGATCCAAGATTTATCTGGCCTGCTCAAAATACACTCTTGTGTATTCATTCCTGGGTTTTCTAGCTTTTCAAAAAAAATTATTTTCAGAGCTTGCCATTTTGACACTTCCTTTTGGTGGCATTTTCAAAGGCAAAAAAAGATGTTCAGACACCAGATGTGCACACAGGAGAACAGAGAGTTTCTGTTTGAAACTTAAAGGCAGCTAGGAACAGTTTATAACTGAAAGACGGCTAGGAACAGTTGGATCTGATAGGTAGACACTATTCTTTTTTATTTTAAAAAATCCCAACTATTACCGGTAGTTAAGCCAATTAGCATTTGCTGATTAAAATCAGCTGAGTAATACACAGCTGAGTAATACACGCTTCTATTGCTGTTGCTAAATGTGGAGATTCTGTGGATAAAAAGAATTATTCCTCTTTTTTATTATCAGTTTTTCTTTGCCAAATCTGCGTTTTGTTCTTTAAAAGAATGTATGTTCTTTAAAATAAGTGTAGGGCCTCACAGTGTTGTTCATAAGTGCAACAAAGTTTGCTAGGGTGACTGGGAAAAGAACTAAAGTTCAGCCTATCACTGGCTTGCAAGTTGTCAGTAAAGATTATTGTTTGCTACTTGTGGCTTTGGTTGTTTCTTCAGCTCGTGTGACTCTAGCATTGTTCAACGCCTACAAGGTTAGGATGCGGAAACAGCAGAAAGTTAACCTGCATTCTTCTCAACCACAAAAACATCGGATCCTTCTTTCAGCTTGCTGAAAACCAGAATTAAACAAACTTTGTAGTTGTGTCTTGGGTTTATCAGTTGCATCCAGAGACCTGCGCTGCAGTTGTTGGTTCTCCAGTGAAACAGCCAAAGCAATGGTGGCTTCTTCTGCTTGTGATTCTGTTCATTGCTTCTTTCCTGGTTAATGTGAGACATATCTGGAATTCAGCTTGTTGCAACCAGCCGGCCCATATATGAAGCCAACTAAAGTGGTTGCTGCAGGCAGCAGATTGGTGGGAATGCTCTCTGTCCACCTTTTTTGCTTACACTTTTCTTCCTCCTCTTTCCAGTTCCTCATATGGAAGAGTTCCTCTCTGTTCTCCTCTTCCATATGAAGAACTGGAAAGAGGAGGACAGAGAGGAAGGCAATATGTGGAGTGGATGGGGCGTGCTGTGGTAAAACATTGGAGACTGGGAGGAACGGAGGCTGGCAAGTTAGCAGATACTTCAACTTCAGTTAGCCTATAAGTGCCTTAGCTATGCCCAGAGCTGTAACAAGAGCATACCACGAGTATACCATCTTCCATGAGTATAACAAGAGTATACCATCTGCCATGGGCACCAGGGGCGCCACGGGTCACCACTTACACTCCTCTGGTGGAATCATGTATGTAGAACTCACTGGCGTTATGATGTGTGTGTGTGTATAAAAATTTAGTAGTGCAAAAGTCTAGTCCTTTGCAGAGATCTCTCCTGCTACAAGCAAGGGGCTGGACTAGATGAACTCCTGGGATCCCTTCTAACTGTTTTGATAGGGGCAAAATTTCAGTCCTTGCCATGGGTGAAATTTTGCCTAGGTTCACCTCTAGCTACACCACTGCATGCAGCATCAGACATCAGGAGGCCTTTGGCCAGCATGAGGGAAGGTGGCAGATAACAGGACTAGAGTGGAATAGGCAAGATAATCCACACTTGCCTACTCTCCCCCCTTCCTGGTGAAATTTATAACTACAACATGGATCTCCAGGTTGCAAAAAGGCCACATATATGTGGTTCCATATGGCCACTTCTACTCTTATATCCTTCCAGTAATTCTGCAGGAAGAACTTTGTAAAAGATAGTTGTATCTTGGCACATAGCCCAAAAGTGTGGTTGTACATTCCCTGGACATCTAGTGTCATACCTAAACCGATCATTGGCATTTTCACTGGAATCCTTAAAATGGATAGCGAACATTTGTTTTTTTTAAGTGTGAGATGTGGCTCTTTGGCTTTTGTGTCTCTAGAGAACAAGCAAAAAGTGTGGCAATTCAAGTAAATAAACTTTTAGCAGAACTGATATCCAGGGCAAATCGGGTCTCTGAAAACCCCATGTTACAGTGCCTGTTCTTTCGTTAAAGAACATAAAGGTAAAAGTATTCCTGCAGGTCAGGATGATCACATGACCAGAAATTTCCGAATTTGTCCTCTTTTTTAGCCTTCTGTCCAAGTGTCCTCCAAAAGAGCTTCATTGACCTCCATTTTGGCTTCATTTTGGAACTTTGTAATGGTGTGCAGTACCTCATCATGTCATATGTTGTTGGATTAGTACTAAAGAGCAGAATCCAAAGCAAAAATCGGTTTTGAAATATCTCCTTCCTATCAAAATGTTATGGCTGAAAAGCTAAAAATCAAAAATATGCATTGAGTTCTACGGGAAAGTGAAAGTGCCCAATATTGCGGCTTTACTCATGAGTAGGCAAATGTGCCATTGTCTGCCGGAAAGGCCAGGGTGAGAGGAATCCAAGACCTTGTCTCCTTTTGAAGTTTGGGTATCAGGTTGCCCAGATTGCCCTACTAGATGTGACCAGCTCTAAGGACAGTGCTTGTTTCTTTTCAAGGCCAAAGAGGCAGTGCTGTCCAAAAGCATCACTCTGGGCAAGTGGCCAGCATGACTAAATGCCAAGATGCATGACTAAATGTCACCTTCCCATAAAGTATCTATTTATCTACTTCATTTACACACTTTCAAACTGTTAGGTTGGCAGGAACTGGTCCAAGTAATGGACTGCCGACCTTCAGGTTGACAAGCACAGCGTCTTTAACCACTGGGCCACTACAGTTATTATAATGTATAAGTAAAGCATGTTGAGCACTAACACCATTTGAAATCTTTGTGTTGCATGTCTTACCTTGATAGGATGAGTCTTGTGTATTTAAAAGATTCTAGGAGTTTCAATATGGGAGAAATAAATCACTTGTTTATGAAGATGTGTGCACCTGATCTAAAATTACCAAACTTGGGCCAACTTCTGACACTTGGAACACCTTACCTTGTAACTTTCTTAATATTAATGAGTCTTAATAGGAGAGGTATCTATGAGTATATCTATGTCCAGTGCTTTTTTTTCTGGGGGGAAAAAGGTGCCAGAACTCACCATAGTGATGTAGTTAGGTTATCCCTTATGGAGGGTGGAGGTGGAGGAGGAAAAAAGTGCCAGTACTGAGTACTGGTGAGTACCTCCTGAAAATGCAAATTTTCAAATATATAATGCTTTAACTATCGTAGGTTCTCCTGATGAATACTTTGACCTGAAATTTGATCTGGGGGGTGGTTAAGATCTCTTTAATAAGAGATCCCTGTCAGTCTTTATCCAACCAGAGCTCACTGTGAGCTGTGGAAACCAGCCTGGGGAACAGCAGTTTTCAAATCCTTGTGAAAAAACGGATTGTGCCCTACACAGTGTACCTATAGGATTGTAGCCCTAATCCAGAGCCACTGACAATGGTCAAGTAGGTCAAAGAAGCTACACAAAAAAAGGTTTGGAATCCACTGATATAATATGCTCCAAACTTCAACTTGGGCTGGTGTAGTGGTTGCAAGCATGGCTGAAAGTGCCTACGCATGCCATAAAGCACATTTTCAGCACCTGTCCTGGAGATATAGGCTGTACTGGTGGAGAGACCTACAAGTGCCACATTCAAAACTCTTGGGCAATGGTGCAGGTAGGTAAAGCATCAAATGGTAGAGGGGCATTGGGTGTGGATAGGGAAACCTTCAGTCCTTCAAATGCTCTTACAGAAACCCTACAATCCAGAGTAACTACGGGAGCATGTAAGACATTTACGTTGACCACCTAGTGAAAACCTGTGGGAAATTCATATTGCAATCCAGAGTAAATTGTTCTTACGTTGGAGCAAGGACTCCCATAGTTATTCCGGATTGCGCCCTAAGTGTAAATTTTATTAATGAAGGGCACATTTTATTAATTCTGTTAATAACTTTCTATTAACCAAATGGTCAATGGGGAAGGTCTTAATATCAAACTACCTTCTATTGTTTTCTCTACAGGTTTTGCAGAAACTGGGGAAAACAGTGGAAACTAAAGATGAGCAGTTTGAACAAAGTGCATACAATTTTCAGCAGCAGCAGGTTACTGTATTTCTTTTTTTGCATTTTTATAACACCCTTAAACCCTTTCTCTGGTCTGTGGAAAGAGTACATGGTTCTTGTTCTTCTTTTGTCCTCACAATGACCCTATTAGGTCCGAAGCCCGAGACAGTGTCCAGCCCAAAGTCACCCAGAATGTTTTGTGGCTGAATAGGGATTTGAACATGGATCTTCCAAATCTTAGTTCAACATAAGCATCCTTGCTCTAATAGAAAAGTGGGAGCTTCTCTATTGTCTAGAAATATTGCGGGCAGGAAGATGAGGATAAAGGAAGAAGTCTGTGACATACATAAATGGGTGATCAGGTTTAAGGAGACTCTTGTGGTAAGTGTGGTGTCTGGAGATGGAGCATCAAACTACTCGAGCAGTTTGAGTTTTTTGAAATGTTCATATCTTCACAGTGAAGAAATCACATATCTTGAACACAAAACTTACTGAGTACCGTATATATAATATACATATGACATGTTTCTAACTATAGATTCAAGGACACTCAAGGCATCCTTTGTATTTCTTTTCTCCTGCTTGCTTTGAGCATCTAAAGAGAAGGACGATAATGGCATGCAAAAATTGGCCTTCACATCTGACACAATTTCTTTCTGCTTTACCTCTTTTATCCTAGAGCGAAGGTCACAAGCTTTATAAGGACCTCAAGGTTTTCCTCAGTGCTGTGAAAGGTAAAGTGAGCCAAGTTTGTAGAACTGTCATATTTGTCAGTACTAGATCATTTGCTGCCGCTTCCTCATGTGTTCAGTTGCAAGGTGGACACAAACGAGATGACAAGAATTTTCACTATAACAAGAATTTTCACTGTGTTTTCAACTCCATTGGCTCAGTTGCCATCTCCTGTAAAATAGATATATTCTCAATATAATTCTTCGTTGACTCTTCTTCAAGCCTATGTTTGATGATCAAAATAAAATAATCCTTCTGTGAGTGCAGCACAGTGGTGGACTTCAGGGGGTTCTCACAGGTTCTAAAGAACCCTTTGCTAATGAGCACCTGGTTCTGAGAACTGGTTACTAATGGGACATAGAACCTGTTTTTAATTTAGGTTATTAGGACATAGAATCTGTTGTTAATTTATTTGAATCCCACCACTGGGCATAACCTACTTCTTTCATTACCCAAGTGGGATGGGATACAAAGACTCCTTCTGCCCTATGAATCGTACAAAGGTTTTGAGGCTGAGAACAAAACCTTCAAATAGCAGTCCATGCTGCAGGTCAAATGTATTGATCGGGCATTGGCAACAAAAACTTGATCTTAGAAAATTTAAGTTGTCTGTAGAAACATCGAGTTAATCAGGGTTTTCATGCCTTTTGCAGTAATGCATGAAAGTTCCAAAAAAGTCTCTGAAACCTTGCAAGAAATTTACAGTGATGAGTGGGATGGCCATGAAGACTTGAAAGACATAGCAAATGTAAGTTGAAAAATCCCATTCAAGACCTTCCAATCTTGTTTTGGCCTTATGTCTGTAGTATAGTTAAGGCCTCTGGTCTGTGTTCTAGTTTGTCTGAATTTATGTGCATGGCAGTTTCATGGCAGTTTCACTAATCAAGTCATTGTTTGAGTTTGCAATCCTTGAATTAAGAAATACAGTACACAAGTTGTCCTCATAAAGGCAGGGAATTGTATATACGGGCTTCCTAAATGATGTCCTGTTTATGGATGGCTGCACTGGTCCTTTTGCAAAGGTGCTATATATCCTTGGGTGAAGTTTTGTCCAGATGTAATAGTGCTAGATCGGGAAGAACTGGGTGTTTCAACCCATAGTTTATATCTAATGTGTAACTAGACCCCTGGAACTTAACCTATATGTATGTAGGATACTTACAGTGCAATCCAATGTGATGGATTGGCCAATGATGTAGCAACACTAGTACCAACTATGCTGCATCGAGTGGATGACATTCAGCTGCCGGAGGTCTCCTCCAAGGGTAAGGGGACATTCAACCCCTTGTTCTAGGATAAGTTGCAGGATAACCTTTGCAAAAGCCACAAAGGTTTTGCATTATTCAGACCTTTATGTGGGGGTGAGGCTAGATATGGTGTGTGCTGTTGCTGCTGATCCTATCCTCCTGCCAGGCCCAATCCAAGATGGGTCGCCTCTGTTGCCACCTCATTCTGCCCTCTCCCACCCTGATAAAGCACTTTTGCAATAACACACTTTTCAGAATACACATTCTACTGGTGAAGCCCTCATTAGGATTAGGCCAATTAATGTAATATCAGAACACTATTCTGAAATATCTCCATGTGTTTTATTGCAGAGCAATGATCTTTTGTGGGAAGATTATGAGCAGAAGTTTGCAGATCAGGCAATCAGGTCCATGGAGAATTACTTGGCTCAGTTTAACGAAATTAAGGTACGGATTCCAGGATTCCCTATGCAGAATCTAGTACTTATAAAGGAACACAACACCTTGAAAAGTTTGGCTTTTTGTTTTAAAATGTGATCATATGTGAGCCCAAATGAGGACCTTGAAATAAATAAAAATTTCTTGACTGGCTTGTCATTGAGCACAGAAGGACTGGATTCCAGATGAACTTTTTAGAGGGAACGGAAAAAGAGCGTTATGTCCCTTTTGGCTTCTGGAGCATTTGTTATTCTTCTACGGGAGCTTTTCTTCCTCCAGTTTTTGTGAAGTGTAAAATATAAAAGAGCAAATGCTCTGAAAATCCACTGTTTTATTGCAATTCAGTCTTGTGTATATCTAATAACAGGGCTCTGAACCTTGCTGTAAATTTCCGCTGATCCTTGCTTTGACTAAATTCTGCACAGTGCGCCTACTGCTTTATCAGTATTCGGAGTAGTAAGGTGGCTTCTGTTGAAAGGTCCTTCATCTGGGGATTGTACAAAGAAGAAAAGTGAAGCATCCATCTAGTTCATGTTTTTCTATCTTCCCAGGAGCGAATTGCAAAAAGGGGACGGAAACTAGTAGATTATGATAGCAGCAGGCATCACTTGGAAGCTCTACAGAATGCCAAGAAGAAAGATGAAGCAAAAATTGCAAAGGTACAAAGGCTGTTTTGAAAGGCCACTCAAACCATGGAGCAGTTTTCTTACAATAGGCAGGTAGGGCTAGTCTCAAGTACCATCAGCTCCAATCTTTAAAGCCCAACTGGCTCCTGGAAAACGCAAATCCAAACGTCTCATAAGTGCTCTGTTAACAAGAGTTTATTTTCATGGTTTTCACATTTATTTATTCACATTTATATCTCCCTTCCTCCAAAGAGGTCAGAGTGATATACATCATTCCTCTCCTTTTTTTGTCCTCGTAGCCCAAGGTGACTATATGACTGGAAAAACCCCGGATTTATCCAGATTTTTAGCCTGTCCGGGTATCCTACAGTTTGGCTTCATTGTCCTACAGTTTGGCTTCATTTTTAACTTTGCGATGGTGCGCAGTACACCATCATGTCATATGTTGTTGGATTTGTATTGAAGAGCAGAATCCAATGCAAAAATCAGTTTTGAGATATCTCCTTCCTGTCAAATGTTATGGTCAAAAAACAAAAAATATAAGAACAAAAAAATACATTTTTGACAGTTTTTTAAGTGGGTAGGAATTTTGGGTTTGACATCTGGTCACCCTGTCATAGCCTCTGTGAGGAAAGTGAGGCTGAGTAATAGTGACTGGTTCAAGGTCACCCAGAAAGCTTCAAGGCTGGGCTGGGCAGGAATTTGTACCTGATTTTGTAGGTCTGGGTCTATCACCGAACATGGTGCTTGTCAATCTTTTAGCACTGGGCCCCACTTTTTAGAATGTGATTCTGTCAGGACCAACTGGAAGTGATGTCATGACCAGAAGTGACATCATTAAGGATTAAAAATTAACAATCCTAGGCTGTGGTTCTACTCACACTTACCCAGGAGAAAGTCCATCATTTTTTAATCATTTAATTATCATGTAATCATCTTCCAAATTGTTAAAAGCATAGACATAGGCTCCAATCCAGAGTAACTACAGGACCTTTTACACTGTCATAGTTATGGTGCCACCAATCGGAAACCTATGGGAAATACATAGAGCAATCCAGAGTAAGAGCCTCTTACGTCTTCCTGTAATTACTCTGGATTGTAGGGATGGTAGCCTACAGTACAGACCTATAACATTTCTCCAAATGCGGTCAGATTTCATGGATGCATCAAGTTTAATATTTCTATACAGTTGTGACCTATTTATATGCAAATCATTCATACATGATTTTGTCTCAAAGCAAATGCGGTTGGCTCTTTAAATAATGTCTCTTTAGTAGTCAATGGCTTAGAAATAGCCCGCTTTCCATGATAAAGTGGTAGACAATAGATCTTCTGCTCTGTGTTGTCAGTAAGGATCCAGTTTCAGCCTATGGCTAATAGGCAGAAAGGACCTCTCCCTTCCCAAGGAGTGATAATTTCCTTCCATTTGCTAGCAAATAAAGAAGAGAACAGCTGGAAATGGAGTTGTTTTAATCCAGGGAAAAAAGAACTGATTCATACACTCCCTAATGAATCCTAACTCATTGATTCATTTGTTATCATGGTATAAATAATTGCTTTTTTATTATGCAAAAATACTGTAGGTATACATGGGAATTCTTGGAACCAAACTCCATGAATGGGGAGTCTTAACCTGTATATATAAAACTGAAGGTTCACTCACTTACTCACCCACTCACCAACACCCAACCAAAACTGCCAAGCTAGAAGCATGAAATTTGGGGAGCATATTCTTTCTGTGATGTAGGCACCCACTAAGTATCAGTTTTCAGAAATTTAACCCTTAAAGGTGTGAAAAGGAGTCCAGTGTGTTTTGGTCCCTATATTAAAGACTGACTGATCAACACCCAGCCCCAACCCTGGGAACTTCAAGTATGAAATTTGTGGAGCATATTCCTTCTGTGATATTACAACCCACCAGGCTTTCATGCTTTGCATGCAGCGTATGCAGCGCCAAGCATGATACCATAGTCTTTCAAGACTGACAGAGGCCTGCTTTTTAAAGAATTGATATGGTGCCCAATGGTGCCTGCTGCCTGGTGTTGCCCGTTGGTGCCCAGAGCCTGGTGCCCAGCAGGAATGCCCGTTGCTTTGTAAGGATGCCAGGTGGTGCCCAGTACTCAGTAGTGCCCAGTGGTGTCTGGCAGTGCCTGGCAGTGCCACTCAGGCAAAACCCACAGAACTCAGAACCTGTTTCACAGTGTTTTTATATCTTCAGTCTTGTTCATAAAATGTTAGAAAGAAGAGGTTGAAGTTCATCAGGAGCAGTGCCTTCCTAGAGAAGGATCAAGGGGACAGTGAATGAATGCTTACAGCCTGTCAATGAGGACCTGTTGAATTCAGCACTTCCAGAATAGCCACCTGGAACTAAGCCAGGCTCTGACTATTGAGCAGGGTGACCAGAGCAGGGTGTTCCCACTGAGCAGGGTGACCAGATGCCCAAACCTTAAAAGGAGGACAAGGACTTGGATTTCTCTCAGCCTGGCCTTTCCAGTGGACAATGGCACGTTTGCCTACTCGCAAGTAAAGCCACGATATTGGGCACTGTCACTTTCCCATAGCGCCCAATGCATATTTTTGATTTTTAGTTTTTTGGCCATAACTTTCGATAGGAAGGAGATGTTTCAAAACTGATTTTTTCATTGGATTCTGCACTTCAATACAAATTCAAGCACATACAACATGATGGGGTGCTACATACCACTGCAAAGTTCCAAACTGAAGCCAAAATAGAGGACAATGAAGCCTTTTGGAGGGCACCTGTACCTGAGGCTAAAAATGAGGACAAGTCCGGGAAAATATGGTCATATGATCACCCTGCCACTGAGATCGGCAAAGCAGCCTGGAAGAACAGTAGGGAAAACCCCAGGGAAGCAAGATCTCTTGGCTGCCATTCTCCATCTGTTTGTTATCTCTGAATATCTCATTTCTCTCCTTTTATTGGCTGCTTGTCCTTGGGAGTAGGGAGGAGGGAGTAGGGACAAGTGGCTGCTACAGAACAGGTAAGATAAAACTGGGATAAACAACAGCTGGAGAAAAGCAGCCACTTGCTCCTGATCCCCAGCACACCTTCTGCAAAGACACCATTTGTAACCCAAGCTGCTGAGAACTCTATAGCTTCCAATAGAGGCAGGCAAGACAGGATTGTCGAGGCGCTGGCCTCCTTTCTCCTCTTTATTGCTTGCTTATACCTGTCTTACAATTGAGATTAAGGGCGCAATCCAGAGTAACTTCGGGGAGTCCTTGCACTGGTGTAAGAACAATTTACTCTGGATTGCAATATAAATTTCCCATAGGTTATCACTAGGTGGTGCCGTAACTACGTCGACATAAATGTCTCCTACGTGCTCCCATAGTTACTCTGGATTGTAGGGTAAGAGCCCAATTCTAACCAGATTACTGCCCTGATCTGATCTGCATTGCCCCCATCCCACAACTGCTTTTTGGGGAAGAGAAAACAAGCACATACTTCTTAAAGGAGAAGTAAAAGAGAAAACAAGGACACACTTCAAAGAGATGTGCACTTATCTCTTTTCGTAAAAGAGGAAACAAGCACATACTACTCATATTCCAAGGGTCAGTGGTTTTCAAACATTTTAGTACCTTGACCCACATTTTAGAGTGATAGCCTGCCAGTATCCACTGGAAATACAGTCACTGTGACACCAGAATCTTGCTAATTTTTGTGAATGCAGAAAAATATTGGGTTATTTCTTAACCATTTTCAGCAAACTGAATAAAGAAGGGGGAAACACATCTCCATACTTGACACAAGTAAAATGTGCTAGATCTTATACAACCCACCTGAAACTGGCTTGCATCTTACCTAGACTGAGACAATAACAGATAGAAAAAGATGGCCAGCAGTTCCACAGTCCTCTCCAGCTTCCTCAGTTTGTTTGCAAGAATCGTTCTGAAGAACAATCAAGAGTTGGAATCTGGCTTTAAAAGTTGCTACTTTTCCTTTTAATTATGTCAGTGCTACTCAAACCAGGATTACTGGGCAAGAGACACTCTTTCAAGTGGGTGTTCCTCTTTTGTTTAGCAGGGGGAGAGTAACTGGCCCTCCACACCCCAGCAATGTCTGTTCTAGTGGCTTCTGCTGGTGTTCTTTTTGCACTTTAGATTCTGAACCCTTTTGGGACAGGAACCCATTAGCTATTAATTAGCTATTAATTTTTTTCAATTTCTTGTAAACCACTTTGTGAACTTTTCAGTTGAAAAGCAGTATGTAAATACTGTAGATTAGATTAGATTAGATTAGATTAGATTAGATTAGATTAGATTAGATTAGATTAGATAGATAGATAGATAGATAGATAGATAGATAGATAGATAGATAGATAGATAGATAGATAGATAGATAGATAGATAGATAGATAGATAGATAGATAGATAGATAGATAGATAGATAGATAGATAGATAGATAGATAGATAGATAGATAGATAGATAGATAGATAGATAGATAGATAGATAGATAGATAGATAGATAGATAGATAGATAGATAGATAGATAGATAGATAGATAGATAGATAGATAGATAGATAGATAGATAGATAGATAGATAGATAGATAGATAGATAGATAGATAGATAGATAGATAGATAGATAGATAGATAGATAGATAGATAGATAGATAGATAGATAGATAGATAGATAGATAGATAGATAGATAGATAGATAGATAGATAGATAGATAGATAGATAGATAGATAGATAGATAGATAGATAGATAGATAGATAGATAGATAGATAGATAGATAGATAGATAGATAGATAGATAGATAGATAGATAGATAGATAGATAGATAGATAGATAGATAGATAGATAGATAGATAGATAGATAGATAGATAGATAGATAGATAGATAGATAGATAGATAGATAGATAGATAGATAGATAGATAGATAGATAGATAGATAGATAGATAGATAGATAGATAGATAGATAGATAGATAGATAGATAGATAGATAGATAGATAGATAGATAGATAGATAGATAGATAGATAGATAGATAGATAGATAGATAGATAGATAGATAGATAGATAGATAGATAGATAGATAGATAGATAGATAGATAGATAGATAGATAGATAGATAGATAGATAGATAGATAGATAGATAGATAGATAGATAGATAGATAGATAGATAGATAGATAGATAGATAGATAGATAGATAGATAGATAGATAGATAGATAGATAGATAGATAGATAGATAGATAGATAGATAGATAGATAGATAGATAGATAGATAGATAGATAGATAGATAGATAGATAGATAGATAGATAGATAGATAGATAGATAGATAGATAGATAGATAGATAGATAGATAGATAGATAGATAGATAGATAGATAGATAGATAGATAGATAGATAGATAATCATGACCCCCGTTCATGTAAAGGTCCCCGCTCTCTTTATGGACTGAAAAAAGGGGAAAGTAGCAGCAGTAGCATCAACAATATCCGGGATCTCCAAACCCCGGCCCGAAGGCCAGATGTGGCCCCCAGCAAGACTGTAATAGGAATGAAGTAGGTACCAGCAGGGAAAACTCAGGAGACGATGATGCAAGCAAGGATCAGCTTTATTCAGAGCTCCGGGCTCAGCCGGACAGAGTTTCCTGCCTTCAAAAGGACAGAGCACTTTGTACAAATTGACTAGACCTTTTATAGCATAACTGTTTCTCTATATAATAAAATGATTCTGTTCATAACAAGAGGATTTATACAATCAAAGATTTTATCTTCAGTGGCTTCCTGAGCCGAGATGGGAAAAATGTGTGGCAAGACATGACATTACACATCAGTACAATGAAGAACACTTGTGGTGATCAAGCACGTGTATTCTGACATTGGTTGATCCATCTGAGTTTCCTTTCCCACAGGAAGAAGAATTAAAATTTTATTTTAATTTTATAATTTTGGGGCTTCAAATAAGTTCTTCTGATTTGCCTGACAATTTAACATTGCTTTACTTTCCGTCCAGGCTGCAGGGTTTAGGCAAAACAAAGGAAAGGAAATTTCTTTCAGTTCCTGCTGAGATAAGCATGTCTTTACAAGTCTTAAGTGGGCCATTTACTGTAGACAATAACAATGCTTGAGAACTTGGGACAATTCATTGTGATGTTATAATCCCTTCTCTTGGGAACTTGTGAGAACCTGTAAATTTTGATGGATAGCCTTGCCTGGGGCAAATGTGTGTTCCCAGCCATTGTTTAATGTCTGTAAGGTGCTTGGCTGCGTGTCCTTTACTATAGGCAGCCCACAGAATGATTTCAAAAGGTATCAAATAATTTCAATAATTCTAATAATAATTCTAATAAATTCTGACAGCTGGTTTTTGTCTACCATAAGACCCCTCTATCCGACCCTAGAGCAAGCCTTGTAATCCACTCCAATACATTCTTATATGTAAATTTGAAATGTAAATTAGTTTTCCAGCCCCTGATACAGAAATGATGTGGCCCTCCTGCCAAAAATGTTGGAGGCCCCAGAACAAGATCACACTGCTGTGGGGAATGAGGGAGTGATTTTCTGCCCCCCATAGGTTATGCCAGGGTCTCAGCAGTTGTGATGAGCCCTTCAGATTGGCCTTTTACCCAATCGTGCCTGAAAATGTTCACTTATTTCTAGCTATGGGAAGCTCTGCCAGTAGAGTTGCCAGAATTCTCTTCCATAAAATCAGGATAGGACCCTCTGTCCTATTTACCAGTATGTGAACACAAACACCAAAAATCGGGATTGACCCTGGTTTTGGGGACATGTGGCAACCTTATCTGCCAGTGATCTGTGATCTCCCCAGACCCCCCACCCAACCCTGGCATCATGTTACTGCCCTAGCTCCTCCCCCTCAAAGTCTTAGGGAAAGAGTAAATCTCTCCCAAACCCTACAATCCAGAGCAACTATGGGAGCATGTAAAAGACATTTACATCGACAGTTACAGCACACTTAGTGAAAACCTATGGGAAATTCATATTTCAATCCAGAGTAAATTGTTCTCATGTCAGAGCAAGGACACCCCGAAGTTATTCTGGATTGCGCCCTAAGTTAGAGAAACACTGATGTATGTCACGTGTAGTTGAGATCTGAGTTTGGAACCATTAGCTCAACATGTTTTGTCAATTTAATTTCCTTTAACCCTTATTTATTTTTATTTTTGGTCTGGCAGGCTGAAGAGGAGTTTTACAAAGCCCAAGCTGTGTTTGAGGAGCTCAATAAAGAATTAAGAGAAGATTTGCCAGTTATTTACAACAGGTAACTTAAACTGGCAAAAAATCAAGATTCCTATAGAGGGACTTAAAATAGGCTAGGAGATTGGAACTAGAAATTATATGTGGAGTTAAAAGGTAATTGCCATGGTCTCACAAAGAGCCTTTTCACTGTTAACCATCAAGCCCCTATTATGAGCTAAGGTTGAGTTCAGCCAGGAAGGTACAATGGGGTATAGAAACTCGGTAATGTTCTCGCCTTAAAGTGAAATATAAAACCCTTCCAAAACCAGGACCAGAGCTTGTCTTAGGCAGGCAGAGGAGACTTTTAGGGACCTGGGATCAACTTTGAACCTGGAACACAAACACACTCTCTGTCCAAGTGTGTGCAGAGAGGGCCTTTTTTGTTGTTGTTATTGTTCAGTGCCCGCAACCTGACTACTCAATTATTTATTGTTTAAGGGACAATAAATGGGATCAAAACTGCAGTTTCTAGGCAGGCATGGCCTGGAAGTGACATTTCCAACATGTGGAAGTGACGTTTCCAGCATGCTACTAGCATGCTTCCAGTTGGGGTTGGACTAGATGACCTACTAGGTCCCTTCCAACTCTATGATTCTATGATTCAATGGTTATTTTAAAAATAACAAAATTAATGACTCGTTGAAATCAGATATATGTATGTTGGCATGTTGTTTTCATACACTCCGTAAACTAGTGCTCAAATGTTTGGGGTGATTTATCCCCTAAAAAGGTCTTTTCAGGGAAGGGGCAAGGGCAGTGACATGATCTCCAGGATCGTTTCACTAAGGAGGATGAAGGGGTTGCTTCGACTTACTTTCAGTCAGTATGGGCTTCAGCAGGCTCTATGAGATGCAGGGAGCTTTGCACATGCCTTTGCAAGGTTCAGTGGATAGGAATGTTCAAATGGAGCCATAGCAAAGCACCTCACCAAAAATGGAAGTGCTTTGTGGTCACTCAGTTTGAACATTTTGAGCCTCCAGGAGTCCTGCGGAGGGCTATGCAGGGATTTCTGCACCTCATGGAGCTTGCTGCAGTCTGCACTGTGTAAAAATAAGTAAAAGCACCCTCCTTCATCCTCCCTTCATGACATGATCCTGGGGATTGCATTACTGTCCTCGCCCCTTTCTTCATACCTTAAAAAGACAGGGAGACCTTTACATAAGGGTTGCATTCCCCCCCAGTTTGAGAAGCACTGCCGTGTTTGGGGCTGCCATGTTTTTGAGAGGATCCCCATTTTTTTTGAAGAGAGTAAAATAGATACATCTGTTTTGTGTCAGCCATCTTTTCTACCTCCAAGCTCAGTCGGAGAGATTCTAGCATGGCTAGCGTACTGGAATGTAAAAAAGCATATGATCCAGGCATGCTGGAACATAAAACATAACCAGCTCTCTGAAGCTTCTTGCACTTCCTAAAAAAAGCAGCCTTAGGGCACAATCCAGAGTAACTACGGGGAGTCCTTGCTTTGGTGTAAGAACAATTTGCTGTGGATTGCAGTATGAATTTCCCATAGGTTTTCATTAGATGGTGCAGTAACTACGGGTACACGTAAAGTCTCTTACGTGCTCCCATAGTTACTCTGGTTTGTAGGGTATCCCTACAATCCAGAGTAACTATGGGAGCATGTAAGAGACATTACATGCACTTGTAGCTACGGCACCACTTAGTGAAAACCGACTGGAAATTCATATTGCAATCCAGAGTAAATTGTTCTTACACTGGAGCAAGGACTCCCCGTAGTTACTCTGGATTGTGCCCATAGACTAGTTTCTTAGAAATTTATCACTTGGAGCAATTATATGTGCTGCGATCTAATCCTCAGTGCAGAGAAGCATGACCTAACCCCAGAACTTCAAACACAGAAATATGGCCCTTAAGTGGAGGTGATTATTACTATTAGTTCTGTGATGCTTCCATTCTTTGTGTAAAATACCTGAAACAATGTGCAGTTGGAAGAATGGCAAGATAGTTGACCTAAAGAATGTGCTACAAATTACCATCAGGAACATCTTCTGAATTAATATTGGAATGTGATCTTTTTTGAATTAATGTTGGAATATTGCAGATCGGTGACCACAGGAGGGCAGCAAAATGAAAGGAATTGAATTTTAGCAGCTGCGTCCTTCACTGCACAAATAGCAACTGAGAGAGGATCTCAACACCGAATAGATTTGCTGCCCAAATTTGCAGCCTTGCATCCAGTTTCCCTGGTTCTGTAATATTAATTTCTGAAACGCAGAACACTATCTTGGTTGTTTTGTTTCTGTTTCCCCACAAACACACAGTGATGGTATATCACACACCTCTTCAGAGCTAAAGGTCACAGGAAGACGAGAGAGAAGTCGAAACCACAGGTTTTGTGCTTGGCGTCACATCTCGTTCACCTTAAAGTGGGGTTCATAGCATGATTTTTTTATTTAGGGCGCAATCCAGAGTAACTGTGGGAAGTCCTTACTCCGGTGTAAGAATAATTTGCTCTGGATTGCAATATGAATTTTCCATAGGTTTTCACTAGGTGGTGCAGTAACTACGGGTGCACGTAATGTCTCTTACGTGCTCCCATAGTTACTCTGGATTGTAGGGTTAGTTTTGTTTCTGTTTCCCATGCTGGTTTGGAAGTCGTCTTCATGAATTTCCTGTGTGCACTCAGACCTCTTACTCTCTTCCATGCGTTTGTGTGCATATAACTGTGCATGCATTTCTTAATAATTTTTTTAAATAGGGCTTTGGGTGGCGCAAGTGGCTAAGACACTGTCCTGTTAACCAGCAGGCCAGGGTTCGAGACCCGGGTCAGCCCACAAGACAGGGTGAGCTCCTGTCCTTAGCCCAGCTCTGCGACGCCAACTGGATCCAATTGTATTGGCTCTGACTTTCCATTGGACTAATTCAGTGGCGTGGAGAGGGGGGATTTGCTGCTTGGGTAACAGCCTATCCTCCATAACAATCCAACCCAGGCTTTTGTGCTTCGCATGCAGCGTATGCAGCGCCGAGCACGATACCATAGTCTTCCAAGACTGACGGAGGCCTGCTTTTTTTATTTCTTAATAATCAATCAATTGTGCCATTGCACTTGTGCTGCCCTTACATCTTCTAGACACTGCAGTCTGCTGGAAAAAACCAAAAGGACCACTTGAAACTGATTCTAATGTAGCCAGTTTTTGTTTCAAATTGTGGGCTACCCAGGATATTTCTGCTAGTGGAGAGTTGGATGCCTACAATGTACCAAGCAGTGACACACAGTGAAATCCTATTCCTTGGTTGGGCTGGACCAAGTCCCATGATGGCTTGGGGTGCCATAAGGCATTTCTGTACCACTCCAGAAGAGTGGCATGTGGCAGCCTCTCCACACCACCATAGGAACAGGGAGATGAGTGAGTTGTGCTGGCCTAAATTGGTTAGGATTACTGTACTCAAGATGATGGGTCTTTGAGAGTGCATCCTACACCTGAGATGTGGTTACCACTTGGGATACCACTATACAGCAAGAAAAACTGTGCCAACCCATGAGAGGTATTATGATTCACATGTTTAGTCTTGTGTCTTTGAACTGATCCAAATATGTAGTCAATCGTTTGGAATAAAGTACTTCAGCCCATACCACCTCCAATTGTAGATTTAAGATTGCAAATGCTCCTTAGCACTGGGGAAAAAATTCCTTACATGTTGCAAACTAGTACTAGTACTTACTGGGGAGACCTCTCAGCTATAACCATCTGTATCTCTGGTATACTAGTTTTCTGTGGACAGAGAGATTGTGGAAAATGTTTCCACCATTCTTACAGTTTGTACTGGTGCAGTTCCATGAATTCTGCACTGTATGTAGGTATAGTGTGTAGATAGGTATATGTAGATATAAGTGTAGGTAGCTATGTAGGTATCTGTAGGTATAGGATGCTTCTCAACCAATCTATTAATTCAGCAGGCTTTCAAGGACTTCCTAGAATGAACCACTTCAAATGTCTAAATGTATAAGGCTCTCCCCACCTAGTAAATAAGTACTGTACTTTATATCAGAGCAAAAGCCTATACGCTACATCACTTTGTAATCACAATCACATTTGTATCACAATATATAAGGTTCTCCCCACCTAGTAAATTAGTACTTTATATCAGAGCACAAGCCTATATGCTATATCACTTTTGGGGTACTTACAAACTTGCAGTTGTTCCTCTCCAGTCTGAAGTGGTGCAATTCAAGGAAAACCATGCCTGTTGAATTTTCTGTGGCTCATATTGAGTCTCTTCTTGAATCCCACTCTCTTGGTCTGCGTTGTCAGTTGTTATGTTCTTTCTTATTATATGGCCAAGCTCCATTAGCATTAGGGTACATTATCCCATAACACAGTATTTATTTTTTTCTCTTCCAGTCGCATTGCATGTTACGTAACAATATTCCAGAATATTTCCAATTTGCGAGATATCTTCTACAAGGAAATGAGCAAGGTAAATAAGATAATATTACGCACAGTCTATTGGTATACGGAAGGATTCAGATCTCTTCTCCTATATGACCTATTGGGACAACTGAATGCTCTGGACAGGAACAATATCACTTCTGTATATAGCACTTGGCACACAGTGTGAATTAAATAAAATAAGATCAGGAAATAAAGTTGGAATAGGAAATTAGGAATAGGAAATAAAAATTCACATAGTGGCAATGAAATAAAATAGGAACAGGAGTGTTTGAGGCCCAGAGCAAGGCAGCATGCTCACAAGTTTACAACCATAATGGGCAGAAATATGAAGTGTAATCCATTTTTTTCCTCTTCATCTTGACTGGCTGACACTAGCACTGGATCCATGAGAGGAGCACATGGGCCACCTGCATTGCACTATGCCCAGCACCACATGCAACAAGTTGTAAAGATGGACAAGATACTCTGAAACAACAGTTGCCCAATGACTAGCTGTTTCTCTTTGTGATGTGCAGCTGCAGAAGAATGTTGAGTGTGTTCCACGTCACTCTCCAAAGCAAGGTCATGGTGAGGCTCGACTGACCAGCCAGGAACCCACATGGACCAAATGTGTGCCCTACCAAATGGTCCAGCATCCCCCTGCACAGTTTGCTAGGATTCCACTGCAGGACTACTTGGCAAACTAATTGATCTTGAGCAAGTTCCTAGAGGCAGAGAGGTTGAAAATAACTACCCTCTGGTACAGATTTTGCTTTATCACTGGGCAGGGTGAGGCCTTTGGTGAGATTATGGGTACCTCATTAAATGGTGGCAAATAGTTAATAATAATATTACCACTATGGGATAAATCATGTTCCATTTTAGATTTTCTGTCTTAGGCTGCAATCCTAAAGACACTTTTGTGGGAGGAAGACCCATCGATCACAACGGGGCTTACTTTTGAGGAGACGTGGTTAGGATTATGCTCATGGGCACATTTTGGGCCATCTCTGCTATGGGGATCCCCTTGAAGCCATTGTGTGTAGGAAGATATGGATCATCTCCATGCCCCCCTCCTCTCTTATTTGTGTGGATGTTTGTGTGTGTGTAATGAGAATAAAGTTTCTCAGGAAACTGAATTCTGAAGCCAGCACCACATTCTATACTTTTTCCTAAAGCAGGCCTCCGTCAGTCTTGGAAGACTATGGTATCGTGCTTGGCGCTGCATACGCTGCGTGCGAAGCACGAAAGCCTGGGTCGGATTGTTATGGAGGATAGACTGTTACCCAAGCAGCAAATCCCCCCTCTCCATGCCACTGAATTAGTTCAGTGGAAAGGCAGAGCCAATACGATTGGATCCAGCTGGCGTCACAGAGCTGGGCTAGGGACAGGAGCTCACCCTGTCTTGGCGGGCCGACCCGGGTCTCGAATCCTTGCCTGCTGGCTAACAGGCACAGCAAAATCATGATAACCCTCTAACTTCCTGCTGTTATTTGCTTGGTTTAAATAGAAATCTCATTTTATTATTTAAAACCACCAGCTGTTGCTACTATTGGAACTCTAAATAATTGTTATTAATTTTTGTGATGCAGTGTGTTTACTGAATTAATTAATTCAATTAAACAATTAACAATAGTTCAATTAACAATTAAATTAATTGTTTAAAACAATATGTGCAACTCAAAATATCTATCTCAGATATTTTATACATCTGATAAGTTACTCTCTCATAGCTGGCCAAAAAGTCATACCAGATTATTACAAAAGTGATTAATACAAAATCACTTAAAGTGGTAAGAGCCATATCATATAAGAAAAAAAAAGCAGGCCTCCGTCAGTCTTGAAAGACTATGGTATCGTGCTCGGCGCTGCATATGCTGCATACGCTGCATGTGAAGTACGAAAGCCTGGGTTAGATTGTTATGGAGGATAGGCTGTTACCCAAGCAGCAAATCCACCCTCTCCACACCACTGAATTAGTCCAATGGAAAGGCAGAGCCAATACAATTGGATCCAGCTGGCGTCGCAGAACTGGGCTAAGGACAGGAGCTCACCCAGTCTTGTGGGGCCGACCTGGGTCTCAAACCCTGGCCTGCTGGTTAACAGGCACAGCGTCTTAACCACTTGCGCCACCCACAGCCCATAAGAAGTGCTTTCTCTTGCATGAGCAAAACAAAAGCAGGAAAGTCTCTTTAAGATGGTGCCTACTTTATCACAGGTAAACCAATGCAGTATGTAAAATCAAAGAAAGCAGACTTTTTTTTCAGAACTGCAGTTTTCTCACATGCATATATTATGCAAATTGAAGCCAATTATTTGACTTAAACTTCTGGTTAATTGACTCAGATTTCATTATTATGTTTGTGTTTATAATTTTCCAAATTGTGCATTTGCCATCATTGCTGGAAAGGAAGGAGGAATGAAGATGGGGATGGAGGAACATGACAAGAGTAAGAGTAAGGCAGGTAGAATCTGAAAAGCTCATCAAGAATTATACACTTAACCAGATGTAATTATGGGATACATTTTTAAAAGCTGTTCTTTTTAAAAAAAAACCAAAAACTTCTTGATGTTTGTTTTTCTCATCGTTGCCACTTCCAGCTGAACCATGATCTATATGACCTGATGGGCAAATTGGAAAAGCAACACTCCAATAAAGTCTTCATTGTGAAAGGGATATCAAGGTATACATTTTTCTCTTTTCTCTGACCATGTAAGAGTACAATGGAGAAGCCACACTAAAATCTATCATCTCCCTCCCAATGCAACTACCTGCGTCAGCTACCAGCTATCTCTGGATGGTGCAGATGTGCCTCGTGGCCAGTGGTGGGCTCCAGCAGGTTCGCACCTACTCTATAGAACCGGTTGTTAACAAGAGATAGGACATATAAAGTTTAAAAATAGCCATTTAAATGTGGCTGCCAGATGGGCAGAGAACCGGTTGTTTTTCTAGCCCATCACTGCTCGTGGCACATATATATACATAATTTGGGGGCATGTTGGCCCCAGAAAGCTTGTCTAAACATGTGGTCCCAGTTGATTTAAATGAAGCAACATCACAGATCAAGCAGGCAAATGATTCTCAGTCGCTGCTGAAAAGGCCAGGTATGGCCATCTTGCCTTATGGACAGTGGAATTTTCAATTGATTTTTCTGCATGGTTCTTAAAAAAATTATTATAGGGTGAAGATTTATTTATTTATTTTAATGTAATTTAGTAAATTTATACCCCTCCAGACAGGTCTTATTATTCACTGACGAGGCATTGAGAAGCAGCAGCTTCAGACTCAGGGGGCTGTTGCTCAGGCTGCCTAAGATCAGAGGGTTGAGGGGAGGGCCAGAAAGAGGGACAGTCTGTCTATGACTGACCCTCCTTCTCCTGTTATGGCCTGCATGACCCCTCTCACCATATCTTCCATGACCCGTCACTCTACTAATAGTGGACGCACTCCCGGTCGACCTTCCCTCCCCTAGGCTCCCCCAAGATGGAAATCACATTATAACAGACTGTGATGGGATTCAAATAGGTTCTATGTCCTAATAACCTAAATTAACAACAAGTTCTATGTCCCATTAGTAACTGGTTCTCAGAACCGGGTGCTCATTAGCAAAAGGTTCTATAGAACCTGTGAGAACCCCCTGAAGCCCACCACTGAGAGGATGGGCGCAATCCAGAGTAACTACAGGGAGTCTTTGCTCCAGTGTAAGAACAATTTACTTGGATTTCAATATTAATTTCCCATAGGTTTTCGCTAGGTGGTGCAGTAACTACGGGTGCACATAATGTCTCATGTCCTCCCGTAATTACTTTGGATTGTAGGGTAAGTTTATTTACTGCCATGTGTATTTACTGTGCCAGTACTGCTAATCCCAATATACCCAATCCCAATATAATTCCTGGCCCAACATACCCACCCTTCCCTTACTTTTCTCCACTACCGCATTGCACAGCACCAAACATACAAATCCATGTGGCTAGCCAGCAGGAAGGCTTTAGCTCTGTCATTGCAGCTTTTCTGCCATTGCTGCAAATAGGCACACAATCAAAGATTGCTTCATAGCACTTCCACAACAGCTTGTGCCAGCAGAGCACATGCTCTGTCATTGCACGTAATGTAAAGGATTGGTCCAAAACTGCATTTTGGTGATGCCTTGAGCATAAAGAGTTCTTCTCAGGCCCTCAGATTCCCAATTATTTCAATTTTTTTCCTTCAATGAACATTCACTTTAATTAGTGCAGCCACTGAATTTCTCCCTAAGCAGTGCATAAATATGAAACCTGCCCTGCCAAAGTCCAGATGGAGTCTTTGTACAGCGGTTTGTATTTGGAGTGTATTCTTTAAGTGGAAAAACTAGACTGAAAGTAGGTAATAAATAAATGTGAACCTACTAACGGATTGTATGTTTCTCCAACTGCAGCAACAGAGGATCCCTTATCATCTCCTCTCCAGTAAGTCCAACCAGCTCCTCTTTCATGCTACCAGGGAACAGCAAAGGTGAGGCACCAACATCGCCTCCTGGCACTTCCACAAATCACACAAACAAATCACTTTCGGCACCAGAGATGGCGTCTACAGCCAATGGTACCAAGAAGAGTGAGGAAGACAGTCCTGCATCCTTGGCCGCAAATGAATCTATTTCAGCACCAGCGATGGTATCTGCAACCAATAGCACCAATAAGGCTGAGCTGGACAGCCCTGTATCTTTGGCCACAAATGAATATCTTTCAGCACCAGAGGTGGCATCTGCAGCCATTAGTGCCAGTAAAACTGAGCCGGACAGCCCAGCATCTCTGGCCACAAATGAATTTATTTCAGCACCAGAGGGGGCATCTGCAGCCGTTAGTGCCAGTAAAGCTGAGCCGGACAGCCCAACATCTTTGGCCACAAATGAAACTCTTTCAGCACCAGAGGTGGCATCTGCAGCCATTAGTGCCAGTAAAGCTGAGCCGTCCAGCCCAGCATCTTTGGCCACAAATGAAACTCTTTCAGCACCAGAGGTGGTATCTGCAGCCATTAGTGCCAGTAAAGCTGAGCCGTCCAGCCCAGCATCTTTGGCCACAAATGAAACTCTTTCAGCACCAGAGGGGGCATCTGCAGCCGTTAGTGCCGTTAAAATTGAGCCAGATGGCCCTGCGTCTTTGGCCATAAATGAATCTCTTTTAGCACCAGAGATTACATCTGCACCACATGGTACCAACAAGAGCAAGGAGGACAGTCTTGCATCTTTGGCCAGAAATGAATCTCTTACAGCACCAGAGATGCCATCTGTATTCAAGAATGGCAACAAGATTGAGATGGATGCATCTTTGGCCGCATATGAATCTCTTTCAGCACCAGAGATAGTCATTGGTATCTGTAAGGCTGAGGTGGAGAGCCTTATATCCTTGGCCACAAATGAACAAAATGAGACAACAGAAGCAGGCAAGTCAGACATTTTACGTGTCAAATGTGATCAAGCACCAACACAGGAAGAGCCCATCACTGTCTCCTGCGGCTGTCCTATAGTTCAGCAGGTTGCAACTTGTCTAACACAACAAGTTATAACAGAGGCAATTCGTGAGGCTATCAATGGAGAATTAGGCACTTACAAAGATGCAGAAGACACTTTCCAACCCCAGCGTAGTGATAACACTGAAGCAAATACTATTTGCAAGCAATATGAAATTTCTTTTCACCCGCCAATTAATACCGTTCTATATCGAATAAAAGAGGAAGCTGAGGATGTTGATTCCCCTGATGAGAGCCAGGAGGAAGCCTTGGTAAAAGGATCAAATCATCATTTGTCATTTGGTGAGTTTAGTTTGTTTTGAAAATGATTCACGAGCTTCTCTGTCTCCCATTCCCATCTGGCAAAGTCCAAGAGCAATCATTTGCTCCCTTATTTCTGGCAATCTTATGTTCACTTTCCTCAAAACAGAGGCCGCTGAAGAAATTTGCCAAGAATCTGAAGACAGTGAAGGGAGCATTGATGAAATAGAGCTTAGCCCAAAGTCCACCAAAACTCAGGTAAATAGCACAAGAACCCTCCCCTCTACATTGCTATTGATGCTTTGTTTATGCATTTTTAAAAATTATTTTCTGTACTTAACCTCCTTCTACAGAAGCACACAGTGCGACTAGTAACATAACTTAGAAGCAAGTATTAAAAATTTAAAAAATGCTGAGCTGTTACAATGTATAAAAGCAGATTTTAAAAAAACAGTAGTGGCAAAACAAACCCATGACTTGAAGTCAACAGAGGAGATCTAACGGAAATGAGATTGGTTTTTAGCTGGTGCAAAATATTTAACAGTGATAGGTTTGAATTTGCCTCCTAGAGAAGTGAGTTCCATAATCTGATCAGACTGAGCATCAGCACAGAAAATACCCTCTTAAATGTCACAGCCAGATACTCTTCCCATGGCAGAGAGACTTGCAAAACTGCCCTCTCTAGGTAGCCTTAAAGTGCAATCCTATATGCATTTACTCAGAAACTCCATTAAACTCAGTAGGACTGACTCTCAAGGATGTGTGTACAGTATACAATAGGATGCATCTGCTTGCAGGCAAGCAAAAAAAGATGTATAGCTACTGCAACAGAATGTAATTAGTACAGAAAACCATACAAAACCGTTTTCTATTTCTTTCTACTTTTCTACTTCAGTATACTCTACAATATGCAGGGATGTGGATCCAGGTTTAGAGGAAGTAAATGGCCACAGAGGAAATTAAGAAAAAGCTGTTAATAGTAGCTGAATTCAGTAGCTGAATTCAGCAGAAATAGCTAGATTAAGAGAGCAATGGGGCTGTAAAGGGTAAGGGGAATAGAGAAATTGTTATGGTGGTCATTGTTGTTCAGTGTTTAAAAATTCTATCCTGACCTTTCAACCCTAAAAGGGCCTCCAGGAGAGTTTACAACATTATCTATCTATCTATCTATCTATCTATCTATCTATCTATCTATCTATCTATCTATCTATCTATCTGTCTGTCTGTCTGTCTGTTTAGTAAATTTATACCCCCAGCTTTCTCTGGCCGTAGCCAACTCAAGGTGGCTAACAGTATAATATATTAAAAACATTCAATAAAACAATTAAAGCATTAAAAACATTCACAAGTTAAAAACAATAAAAACAATAATCCCATCCTCTGCCTCAATAAAAAGCTTTTTTAAAACAGAAAGTTTTTAGGCTCCACCTGAAGCTCTGTATCAAGGGAGCTTTCCTAAGTTCTAGGGGAAGGGAGTTCCAAAGCCAGGGTGCTGCCACCAAGAAGGCCCTATCTCTGGCCGCCGCACTTTTCACCTCCCTTGGTGATGGCACAGTCAGTAGGACTCCCTCTGATGACCTTAGGTGACAAGTTGGATTGTACAGAAGAAAGTGGTCCCTCAGATACCTTGGACCTGAGCCGTTTAGGGCTTTAAAGGTTGGGATCAGCACTTTCAATTCAGCCCAGAAACAAATGAGCACCCAGTGTAGCCACTGAAGCAGTGGCTGGAGAGAGTCAAACTGACTCTCTCTCTCTCTCTCTGTGTGTGTATACACACATATACATGTATGTATTCATGTATGTACACACATGTACATGTATACGTGTATATGTGTATACATGTACACATGTATACATGTATGTATGCACACATGTATATATATTTACAAATATATATATATATTTGTAAATTGTTTTCTCACCCTCCATGGGTGGTGTATGTATGTAAGTTATCCTCAATCTCGGGTCCTCTACCAGAGGCCTGGGAGTTTGAGGGTTCTGCGCAGTATCTTAGCTGTTCCTAGCAATGCGCTTTTCTGGATCGAGTGTTCTGCTGTCCCTCCTGGGATCTGTTGGAGCCATTCTTCCAGCTTGGGTGTCACAGCCCCAAGTGCTCCATTCACTATTGGGATCACATTCACCTTCACTTGCCCCATCCTTTCTAATTCCTCCTTCAAACCCTGATACTTTTCCACCTTTTCATGCTCCTTTTTCCTGATGTTGCTATTGATTCCGTATTGCTATGTCTATCACCAGGGCTGTCTTCTGGGCTGTCTGTCTATATATATTTGCTGGATTCAGTGGATGAATAGAAGGACTGCCTCACTACAACAAGAAGAAAAACATATACCGTATTTAAACTGTTGTTTTAAAGGGATGTATTTTTCCCCTTTCCAGGGATTAACACATTCCTTCTCATTTGCAGAGGATGTTTCTGTTGGGTCAAATGTGTATTACAGTATAAAAAAATCTTTGTATAACAAGGTTGGACCTATACAGCTGGGGAAAGTCAAAATAGGGTGAAACCAAACAAATTGTGCAGAGGCCTTTAGCACTTGGAACTTGTCATGGTTTAATTAAACCTCTCCCTTCCTGATCATTTCCAGATTCTGTTCTAGGGTTAACTGGAAAGGCTTTGTATTTCAGATAATCCCTAACTACTTCCCAGATGATGAGTATGAGAATGAGGAGAATTTGCCGGAGGACTTCCTATTCAAGGTAAAAAGCATTTGGGAAGTTGGTTGGGATTTTTCTGTTTGCACTATTGACATAATTTACTAAACTTGTATATGGACTGGATGGAGTCCAAGAGAATAACAGTGCAATCCTAAGCATATCTACTCAGAAGTAAGTCCCATTGTGTTCAATAGTACTTACTTCCAGGAGAGTGTGGTTAGGATCGCGGCCTTAGGCTGCAATCTTAAAGGCACTTTCCTGGGAGTAAGGCCCATTGAAAACAATGGACCTTACTTTTGAGTTGACATGATTAGGATTGTGCTCAGAGCCTCAAATCTTGGAAGTTTACATCCAGGATGGGGAATATTTGTTTACTGCAAATGAGTTCTTTACTATCACATTGGGAATGCGATTTTCCATTCCACATATAGGCCACCCAAAGCCACAAGGCCAGCACAGTTGGTCATTCTAGGAATGCTTTTTCTTTACTGATATTGTGGTTTATGTTTCAGGCTAAGGCAATCAAAGCTTATGCTTCAAGTGATAACAGTTGCCTTCAATTTCAAGAAGGGGAGATCATATTAGTGCTATCAGATTCACAGGCAGAGGTAAGATGAGGGGTGTTCTTGGCATTATTACTGAAACGCTAACACATCTGGAAAATGAGAGTGCACAATGTTGCTGTGATCCCGGCTGTTCAAAATACCAGAGGTGGTCAATTTGTTGCCTTGAAACCTCATACACAAATCCCACACTTGTCCGGTTTGGTTCCTAAATGGATAGGTTGGTACCATCTTATCTTACTGGACTATCTGCTGGTCAGTTCCCCCTCCCACACTTTCTGGCGTTTGGAAGTCAACAAGGGTCAGTGATAAGATTTTTCACTGTCAATTTCAAAGTATGGACCAGTTCCACCAAGAGTAGTTTCCTTGCCTGTAACCTCTCACTTTCCAGCTCACTTCACCTCTATCCCATGTTCAGGCAAACTGATCCCCTGCCACCTGAATCTGACACCTTCTAAGCCTGGACCACTTGGCTATTATTTGCTGCTAAAATATTGTACTTGAAAACAGAGGTTAGTAACTGTGCTAATCTTCTATATATATAAAAGAGAAAAGTCACTGACTGACTCACTCACTGACTGACTGACAGACTCATCAACACCCTGCCAAAACCGCCAGGCCTAGAAACGTGAAATTAGGGGTAGGTGTTCCTTCCGTGAGGGAGGGGTGCACAAAGAACTTGTTTGTGAAAATTCCAACGGGAAGGGGGTGAAAAGGGGCGCAACGCGTTTTCCTCCCTGTTTGCATTGAGAATTGCTGACTCATCAACATTCCTCCCCAACTGCTGGGCCTGAAGCATGGAATTCTGGGAGTTCCTTCTGTCACCTGAACACCCACCAAGAACCATCTGGAGAAATTTAACCCTTCAGGGGCTGAAAAGGGGTCAATGTGTTTTTGTCCTATACGTAACATGGGACACTGACCAACATCCAGCCAATTTGGTGCTCAGTGCCTGATGGACTGGGGCGGGGGATATTGTTCGGAGGAAGAGGTTGCACTGGTGAGGATGCTGCGCATGGGGGGTTGCACATGGGAAGATGCGCATGGTGAGCTGATGCGCATAGGGGGTTGATGCTCATGGGGTTGATGCACATGGGGAATGATGTGCATGTGGGGATGTTGCTCATGGGGTTGACTAATGCACATGGGATTTATGTGCATGGGGGACTGATGCGCATGGCGGTTTGATGCTCATGAGCAATGTTGCGCATGGGATTGATGCGCATGGGATTGATGTGCATGAGGATCTTGCGCATGGGGGACTGATGCGCATGGGGAGATGTTGCACATGGCAGTTTGATGCGCATGGGGGGATGATGCACATGGTGGTTTGATGCTCATGGGAGTTGTTGCGCATGGGGAGTTGATGCGCATGGGGAGATATTGTGCATGGGTAGATGTTGCGCATGGGGGACTGATGCACATGGGGAGTTGAGGCACGTGAGGAGTTGAGGCGCATGGGAGATGATGCGCATGGGGGATGTGGCGCATGGGGAAAGTTGCACAAGGAGGACTGATGCGCATGGGGGAAGTTGCGCATGGCGTGTTGATGCACATGGGTGGAAGTTCCACATGGGTGGAAGTTCCACATGGGGCACTGATGCGCATGGGGGGATGATGCACATGGGTGATGATGCGCATGGGGAAAGTTGCACATGGGGGAAGCTGCGCATGGGGGAAGCTGCGCATGGTGGACTGATGCGCATGGGGGACTTCTGCACATGGGGTGTTGATATGCATGGGGGAAGTTGCACATGGTGGGAAGTTGCGCGTGGGGTATTGATGCGCATGGGGTGTTGATGCGCATGGGGGATGTTGCACATGGGGTGTTGCGCATGGGGGATGTTGCGCATGGGGGAGATGTTGCACATGGGGAATATTGCACATGGAGGATTGATGTGCACGGGGGGTGATGCGCACGGGGGGGAAGTTGCGCATGGGGGGAAGTTGCTCACAGAGGAAGTTGCGCACAGGGAAAAGTTGCGCACGGGGGACTGATGTGCATGGGGGACTGATGCTCATGGAGTGTTGATGCCTCGTGGGGGGATATCATATGGAGAAATGTTACTCCTGCAACGCGGGTACGCTTTTTGTTAGTAAAACAATAAATGAAATCAATGTTTCAAGTGAAGAGCACAATCCTAACCATAACTACTCAGAAGTAAGCCCCATTGTGTACTCCCAGGAAAGTATGTTCAAGATTGCAGCCTTAGGCCTATATCCTAAAGTGAAATTAAGCCCCTTGCTTTGGAGCAGTTAAGATGACTTTCCATAAGCTAACACTAGAGGGTGACGTAACTGTGTGGACCCATAACTGCTATGGATTTTGCCCTTAGAGGATTGCTCTTGTCCCCAAACCTGTATCCAAGAAGCATCAGGAAGAGATTTAAGAGGGGGGATGAGAGGCCAAGATGATGGTGTAGACCACTCTTATAAGACAATAATAAGAGATTGATTTTGTAATTATTTCTCGTAACACCACCAACACAGGATATTGGCTCATTGTTCTGTGCAGGGTATTGAAAAATATTTATATAGCAACCTCAAAGTAACCCAAGCGTTACACTGAGAATAAGCAAATGTATTATTAGGCAAACCTGACTAATATCTATGCATAGTTTACACGGGCCTTATCCTGATGTGGAATTTGCATTCTTCAGTGGCAGCACCAGCACAAGCACCAGTTTAACATTCTTCAGTTTAACACCAAATCAAGTGTTACCTGTTTGGGGGAATATTTTGAAGTGTGTCGCTGTGTTAGCTCCACAGTCTTGTATTTTGGGTAGCTATTTTAGGTACTTGCCTCTGCTGTTTCATAGAAAGAATGACCTGACCTTGTTACATTCCCCACACTCTACTTGGAACAGGAATCACAAACAGAGCAGTGTGTTGGGTCAGTTTATTCATATATTTTCTAATGTGCCTGAAGCCTTCTCTCAATCATTAACTTTCTCTATCACACACCCTTACCATACCATTGTCCTAATGGCCACAACAGTCCTAATCAGACTCTTCCTAGCAAAACAGAAAATGTTTTTATATAACATATCCTGTGCTTTACATCTTTAGATTTTTGGCAACTTTTAGGAAATAGCCAGAGCACAATCCTAACCATGTCTACTTAAAAGTAAGCCCCATTGTGTCCAGTGGGTCTTACTCCCAGGAAAGTGTCTTTAAGATTGCAGTCTAATTCATCTATTAAGCCAGGGGTGTCCAAACCCTGTCCCAGGGGCCAATGCGGCCCATAGTAAGACTCCTCCATCCAGCCCATGGACAAGCCTTGTAATCCTCTGTAACTGTCCTAAATACATTCTTACATGTAAATTTATATAAGTTTATTCAAATTTGCAATCATTTTTCAAGACTGTGTAAAAGAGATGATGTGGCCCTCCTGCCAAAACATTTGGACGCTCTGTATTATTGTAATATAATGACTGTGAGCTGTGGATTAAGCAATTCTAATTTAAATCTTGCCTGTACTATAAATTTATTAGAGGGCTTTAAGGCAGACCCCTTTTTCTTAATCTGAAAAGGCAATAAAAGGGTGAGGCAATGTGATCAGAAAGCTTTTGGTCTCAAAGAGGAAAGACCACAGCGCATCATGATAATGTGCTCTACTAAGTTGTCATTAAGATTCCAGAATGATCCAGCTAAGGGGCAGGTTTGGCTTGTTGGGAAGGAACCATGTGGGAAGATCAACAAAGAAACAAAACTTTGTAAATGCCAATCAATCAGGGACTTTATAGGAGCTTAAGGTGGCCCATTCTGACTACCATTGACCTGGTTAGCCAAAGAGCATTGAGTGCCTTGCTCCCTGGACTTGTAACATCAATGGCCCAAACCCCTCTCTGTGACAATCTCTCTTCTCCAATATGTCTGTATGGAGGACTGCACTGATATCCCAGAGAAGGGGCCAACACCTAACAATCGGTGGTTCCTCTGTCAGTTGATGGCTTATATCAGTGTTTCCCAAAATGTGGGTCAGGAGCCACTAGGTGGGTCAAAAACCAATTTCAGGTGGGTTCCCACTCATTTTATTTTTAATATATTAGACTTGATGCTGCCATGCTATGTGACTGGATTTGGGGAAAAGTTACAGATCTGTACTTTTAATAGGCTTCTATGTTTGTACTTAATAATGATAGTGAATGGGGGAAAATCCATAGCAGATACGGGTCCACGCAGTTACATCACCCTCTAGTGTTATCTTATGGAAAGTCATCTTAACTGCTCTGGAACAACTTACTCCTGGGTATGTGTGGATAAGACTGGAGATTCGGGCTGCAATCCTAATCCCCACTTAGGCCAGCATAAGAAAAGAATTAGCTAGCGCTAAGCTAGGATATTTTCTTCTATGGTAGTGTATGTGTTTTTAGAGAAAGGCAACACTAATTTCATTTGACCACATAGTAGTAAGATGGGCTTTGCACTCTTCCACTTAGGTTTTCTTGTAACTATGGGGAGTACCTGCTCCAATGTAAGGACAATTAACTCTGAATTGCAATATGAATTTCCCATAGGTTTTCAATAGGTGGTGCCTTAACTACATCAATTTAAATGTCTCTAATGTGCCCCCGTAGTTACTCTGGATTGTACAGATAGTCAGAATTTACTCCCAAAATGATACAGTGCAGGCTCTAGTCAGCCTGAGGATTGAATTTAAAGAAATTTTCATTTTCTGGAGTAATTGTTCTTCCAATGCCCAAGCAATTGAGTTGCCTCTCTGGATTTTAACAACACTGAACATGCCAAGAAGACCTTCTTGACTATGATCATGGGAAAGTCTTGACTTACTATTATTTCTTTTCCTTTCTAGGGAAACGGATTCCTGATTGGTATAAAAGAGAGCGACTGGAAAGATAGCCATTCTACATTTCAGAAAGGGAGATTCCCACCAGACCTCGTCAAAATAATCTCAGAATAATCTCAGAATAAGAAGCAGAATCATAGTGAAGGACAACATGATCGAGGAGAAACCCCACTGTTCTACTGCTTTTCCAAAGATACTTCACGTTGCTAAATCTTTCCCTTCCTGTTCCTTACCCATGTAGCCTCATTCTAATGAGTGATACCATGTAAATTGCATTATTCTTGGCAGCTCTTCGTCTAATTGGTTTTGGGGCTCCCTAGAGCCAGTATTGAATCAGCCTTCTGAAGAACTGCCTTTTAAAATTTCAGGTATGCTACAAGAGATGAAAAGGGGGTTTCGAAGACTCAGATCTGTAAAGATTTGCTGGCAGTCTACTCTTCAGTATGGGGATCAGCCTGTTTTGGCCCACCATCCCACACTGTTGTGTTGAAGTGATCCTTTAGAAAAACCTAGTGGCTGACCTCCACCAACTCAACTGTGTGAGGTTGCATTTTATGGCTCTACAGAAGATAAATAACAATAATGCATCCAAATCAATAGTTTATTATGAATTATTATTAGGACTGTCACTCAATCAACAACATCTTAGGGTACAATCCTAACCTAGGCTGGCACAACTCATAGGTCTTCCTGTTCCTGTGGTGGTGTAGGGACGCAAGCACATGTTTATGCGTTAACCTAGCCCTCGCCTAGGATCAGCACAGGAGTGTCACAGCACTTTGACACCCCCACGTCAGCACAGGACTTGTGCCAGCATTTAGGCCAGCCTAACAGCAGGTTAGGATTTCAAACCAATCAGTTTTGGTTTGTTAAATAAGTATAAATCTTTAAACTAAAGCAGTAGTTTTGGGGGAAAATGCATACATTATTTTAAGATGATGCATATACAATATAATGTTGCAAACAATGAAATTTTCTATATGAAAATGAAGGGGGAATGCCTCTAAAAAATGGTACCAGCATTTAAAATCAACATTTTAAAATGTAATCATTTCAAGAAGAGGTTAATTGATTAACTGATTAATCAATTACAGGTTACAGCCCTAATTATTAAAAGAACTCCAGAAAAATGGAGGGCCTTTCTGCTTGGCTTAAATAAATTAATTGGGATGCAGTCAAATGAACATTTGCTTCTGCTTTGTAAAGTTGAAAAAGGATTGAACGCCTGGTAAATTAAACATGTTTAGGCCAAGTTGGTGCAAACAATAAGCAATGAAGTGGTAATTTCTGGACTGTACTACTTCGAACAACAGGTGAACAAATTACAATTAAATGCTGTGCATGCTACATATAGAAAGAAAGTTTGTCTGGTTGGCAAGCATAGTGTTCTACCCAGTGGTGGGATTCAAATAAATTAACAGATTCTATGTCCTAATAACCTAAATTAACAACAGGTTCTATATCCCATTAGTAACTGGTTCTCAGAACAAGGCGCTCATTAGTAAAGGGTTCTATAGAACCTGTGAGAACCCCCGGAAGCCCACCATTGGTTCTAACTATTGAGCCATTATAGCCTCCAGAAAGCTAGCTATGGAGGGTAACTCTTGATAATCTTTCTGCTTATACCAGAAATTGTATTCTGTTGGGGAACAATGATGGGAAGCAGTGGCCAAGCTCCCTGTATGTTAAGGGAGTCACTAGTCAAAAACATTTGGGAATTAGTGCCCTTTTCTTTCACGCCAGGGACAATTTAACCATTTCTGCTGTTTGTGTGAACTAGTCCTTAGTCAGGGATAGACAAGGTCTGTAGTAGAGCAAATTTATGAATCCTTCATGCATTCCAGAATTGATTTGTTTAGCTCTGTACTCTCTTCTATTCATTTTACAAAATTAAACCGCTAATATACCTGCCTGGTAACTTGGGGATATCTATTAAACACACTGTGCTTAACTGAATGTTTTGGGTTCAGTAGGTCTTGAAGGAACTGAAGATCACAAGAATGCCTTGCTAGAGATCAATACAGTGATCTACTGGTATTTGTTCAGCATTCAGTTTCCAATAGGAGTGACTGCACAATCCAGAGTAACTACAGGAGTCTTAAGAGTCATTTATGTCAACATATTTCTGGCGCCACCTAGTGGAAACCTATGGGAAATTCATTGAGCAATCCAGAGTAAATTTTTCTTATGTTGACGTAAGAGCTCCCGCGGTTACTCTGGATTGTGCAGTGAGGCATGCTTCTGGGGACTCTCGAACAGGAATTTAAGGAACTGCCCAGGAAAAATTGAATCCATGTAAACTAGTTGTCCTCTGCAAATTCTGACACTGTTCTGTAGGGTGTGAAAAATAGGTAAAGCCAAATAAGAGCTTCTGGTCAAGACTTTTTTGTTGCCTGTCCTAAATGTTTGGAGGTCATACAGGGCTTTAGTACTTGTTTTAAATTAACAAGTACTAAATTGTGTGCATTCAAAGACCAGTGAATAGATGTTCTCCTCGCTGCAAGGGAAAAGGCTCTATTCACTATGTTCCTGTATTGAAAAACTGTATCTTGCATTATATATTCATACACATCCATGTGGGAATTAATGCACAACTTCAACAAACATCAACACATATTTATTCTGCTATGTGTACTATATATACTCAATAGAAGCCAGAACTGGCTCGTAATAAACACTGCACTCCACACTTGTTCACCAAAATAGAAATGCATGTGATTGTCACAGAGCTCGCAAGTTAATTCCGATGCCAGAAGAATTTTCAGCCCAAGGATTTTATAAGCATGCAAAGTGGCTGTAAAAGGCTTGTCTCAAAGCTTGTTTCTGTAACTCCCTAGTATGTTATGCCAACCCAAATCAGATAATCCCAGGAAAATGGTTGTTGTTATTTAGTCGTTAGGTCATGTCTGACTATTTGTGACCCCATAATCTGCAGCAAGACGGGTCGCTCTAGCTCCACTGTGTCCAAAGTATGCTTTGGTGATACTCTCTAACCACCTCATCCTCTGCCACCCCTTCTCCTTTTGCCTTCAGTTTTTCCTAGCTTCAGAGTTTTTTCTAGAGTCTATTTGTGCTTCAGCATCAGTATCTGTCCTTCCAGTGAACAGTCAGGATTGATTCCTGGAGGACAGACTGATTTGATCTCTGTGCAGTCCAAAGGACTCTCGGGTGTCTCATCCACCATAAGTGTCTCAAGTGTCTCATCCACCATAATTCAAAGGAATCAGTTCATTGGTTGTCAACCTTCCTTACGGTTGTTCTCACAGCAATACATCACTAAAATGGTTTTTAGCGTTCTTTAGTGGTTGTTTAGCATACTGTATTTACCTGCTTTGATTCTTCATGTAAAACCAGCCTCTCTTAATAAAGTGAGCCAGATGAACCACGACGTCCTGTGTTTTCAATCTAAAATATGTGATTGTGGGCCGCTTGTGTCTGCCTGCCTCTCTCATCAGCAATTAATGAGGAGTAAGCATTCTGATGTCTCTGCCGTTTGTAGACCCCTGGTATATACTACAATAGGGTTATTACAACTGTATTACCTCTGCCATTTTAGTGCTTTTGGGGTGTCAAACCCCCTGTGTGCATCATCCCCCCAGTCGCATTACCTGTTGTAAGCTGAACCCCCCCCCCACTCCTCCACTGTCACTTCTGGTTGTGTGGCAGCACCTGTCGATGCTCAGCAATGCTTTTGGACATTATCACTGGTCTTTGAGTGATAGAAGCTGAACTGTGTGGAGCTCAGTTTCAAACTGTCTGGCTGACTAGATGTGCAGCCAGAGGCATACCATGTATGTGGCATGAGGTCCCTCTTGTCATGGGCACTTATGCCCAGTTTGATATTATTGACTTGTAACAGTTAAAAGGTAGGTTTCAGGTGTTTTGATAGGGGTGAAATTTCAGTCCTTGTCATGGCACCATTTTGCCTAGATATGCCTCCCTACAAACAGAGGGAACACTGGCCTCAACCTATCTTGGCCCAAGGTTAGCACCAGAAGAAAGGCTACAATCACAGGATCAGTGCAGTATAATCCTTAAGTCAAACTGATAAACCTGCTTCAAGTGATACCACTGTGTAAAGTTATTCTCTAGTGCAGTGATTTTCAACTAGTGTGCCATGGTTAGTCCACAGGTGTGCCACAGGGAACTTGGGGATTGTCATTAATTAATAGGAAAATCAGGGGATTTGAACAGCCTGGTGTGCCTTGTCAATGGTAAAAACAACTGATGGTGTGCTTTGACAATTTCAGTGCCTTGTTAGTGTGCTGTGGGATGAAAAAGGTTGAAAATCACTGCTCGAGTGTCTATTTTTCAGTTGAACAACAGGAGAGTTGAAAATCAGCTGGATCAGTAGATTTTGGGTGGTTCCAGAGCCATTTTTAATATCTTTTGCACCATAAACCACTTTGTGCAATTTTTGTGGAAAAGCAGCATAGAAATATTCCTAACAATAATAATTGTACCCCTCACCAGTGGTGGGATTCAAATAAATTAACAACAGGTTCTATGTCCTAATAACCTAAATTAACAACAGGTTCGATGTCCCATTAGTAACCGGTTCTCAGAACCAGGCGCTCATTAGCAAAGGGTTCTATAGAACCCAAGAGGACCCCTTGAAGCCCACCATCCTTCACCCAAAGCAAGCACTTTCTCGCTTCATAACTGCTGGGCCATTCCTGACTTATTGCTGTATGAGTGGTAATGGCAGAAGAGAAAGAATAAAGTGGGGGAGCTCAAGTATTGCTCTGGGTAAGCATTTCCCAAATGCATATTTTTTTCTGAATGAAAATTAGCACCACATTTCAGTTCTGTATCCAAAAAATTGCATGAGGCAGCAGTTGCCTACCCTCAGAAAAATCCAGTGCCTGCATTTTTTTACATGAAGCACTATTCTAGGTATATTTCCTTCCTGGAAAGGCTCCTCCAATGTAGTGTGCTTATATAACCAAGTATATTTCACATGATGGTGTAGTACCACGCCATCGTTATCACTTGGTGGCACTGTCTTGCTCAGCTCAGCAGGGCTGGTGGCACATCAGTGGGAAAGTTACAGCTATGCAGCTGCCTGCTCCATACAAGGAAGACACAATGTAAGGAACCGTCCAGGCAAGCTGCCCATCCCATGCTATCAAGACTATACAATATACCTCATACATAGGGTGTGAGTATGGGAAACCCAAAATGTATGCAGCCCTATGGAAAGTGCAATTTAGATATATCACACCTTTACTTATAAGTAGGAAAATGTGCCTTAGCATTTTGGAAAGGGCAGACTGGGAGGAAAATATCTCCTTACCCCAAAGAGATCTCAAGCCATCTCCCAAGTAGTGCTGGATAAAGCGCAGGCCATGTGGCCCGAATGTGCCACTACTAGTTAGAATGGGGCAGTTTAAAAAGAAGTTTAATTGATTAACTGATTAATCCAGTAAAGGTTACAGCTTTAATTATTGAAAGAGCCACAAGAGAATGGTGGGCCTATCAGTGTGGTTTAAATAAATTAACTGGGATGCAATCACATGAAGATTTGTAAAGCTTTGTAAAACTGAAAAGGGGCTGAGATCTTGGTAAATTAATTAAACATGTTTAGGTCAACATCGTACAAACAAGCAATGAAGTGGTAATTTCTGGACTGCATGATTCCAGTATACCTTATCATGTATGTATTTTGCTGTATGTATATATACAACAGAAGCCAGAACTAGCCATACCTCCTGATAGGCACTGGACTCCATACATGTTCACTGAACTGTAAGCGAGTATCATTAGCTCACAAATTAAATCCTATTCCAAAAGTATTTTCAGTGCAAGGATTTTATAACAGTCCGAAGTGTTCCTAAAAAGGCTTCAGTAATTCCCTAGTATGTTGTGCCAACCCAAATCAGATAATCCCAGGAAAATAGTTGTTTAGGATACTGTATTTGCTTGCCTTGATCCTTCATGTAAAGCCAGCCTCTTTTCATAAAGTGAGCCAGGTGAACCTAAATGCCCTGTTTTTTCAGTCTGTGAAATACAGTCTTGGGGGCCGCTTGTGTTTGCCTGTGTCTCTCATCGGCATTACAAAGAGTTAATGAGGAGTAAGCATTCTGATGACTCGGCCGTTTATTATCAATGTAGTGAAACTGGAAAGGTGAGGTGGGAAGGGAAACGCCTTAGCCTAGTCACCAGAAAGCTAGGCAGCTCCAGGAGGAAGCAGGAGCTAGAAGATACACACAGGGCGGCTGGAGCTGGAGGAGAAAGAGAGAGACTGTCAACATCACATGAAGCAGCATTCGGGTGTTTTTTTGTTCCAATGTCATCTGATTAGGTAAGAAGTTGGGGTCTAACTCTGGGATTTACAGAGGGCATTTCTTGTAATCAGTTACGTTTGGGGCAAATCGGTGGTGGGCTTCAGGGGGTTCTCACTGGTTCTATAGAACCCTTTGCTAATGAGCGCCTGGTTCTGAGAACTGGTTACTAATGGGACATAGAACCTGTTGTTAATTTAGGTTATTAGGACATAGAGCCTGTTGTTAATTTATTTGAATCCCACCACTGGGGCAAATTAACAAATCCCACCACCATACGGGACCAACACTAAAGAACTTACATTTGGGGCAAACTCTATGCATTCTGATTAACTTTACCACAGAGATGGGACCAGTAATAGTCCATGCTGCCTCTGCACGTGTCTACACTACTTCAAAGGAGATGTCTGCCAAGGTATAGCCAATCCCTGTACTCCACACTTAAGTTTCACATTTCAAAGATACAACTGCAGAAGTTTCACAATGGTTCAGAAGGTCTTTTGATCTTGCAAAAAAAGAGCAGGAACAGATATGTAAAAGGGGAGCATAAAAGGGGGAGAATAAAAATACAAGGTAATTCATGACTTTTTAAAAATATATCATGAAAAGGAGATTCTTAAAAAATAAAAAATATGTACTGTATGGTCCTTTGTCATCCTGTCTATTCACACAAACACAGCAAATGCAAGCTGCAAACCCTCAATTAATTACTGTATTTAAGAATGAAACAAAGCGTATAAAATAATATAAAGAAGCTGAGAAAAAACAATATCTCCCAATAGCTCTGTTCAAGATCTTTCTCTAAGGATAACAATATAGGGGGACTACAAAGAGGTTCAGTTACATTCACCCTAAATTCTGCAGGAGCCCAGATTACATTATCAAGAACACGAGGGCATTAGAGCTGGGCATGCAGAACTAAGAGCACAGTCCTAACCATGTCTACTCAAAAGTAAACCCGATCATGTTCAGTGGATCTTACTCCCAGGAAAGTGTCTTTAGGATTGCAGTATAATACTGTACTGATATATCAATATGGTTCTCTAGTATTTGCAGTTGCACAACTGAATAAAAATGTGTGTCATCCATTTCCTCAAGCAGGGGGGTTGAGGAAACCTAAACGAAGGGTTTTATGCAAATGCATGTTGACCACCTCAAAAAGTCCATGGGGGGCATAATCAGAACAAAAAGTAAGGAAGAACTAACCACCTCATTTTTATTTCTTCTTGGCACAAAATCAGCCCCTTCTAAAATAATTTTTTAAGGGTGATATTGATTGGTTACCATTATTTGACCTTCCAGCGAAACTGTAACTCGGTTAACAGTGGTGGGCTTTAGGGGGTTCTCACAGGTTTTATAGTACCCTTTGCTATAGAGTGCCTGGTTCTGAGAACCTGTTACTAATGGGACATAGAACCTGCTGTTAATTTAGGATATTAGGACATAGAACCTGCTGTTAATTTAGGTTATTAGGACATAGAACCTGTTGTTAATTTATTTGAATCCCACCATTGGCTATATAAAGTATGCAAATCTTGCAGAATATTGTAAATATGTTCAAACATCAATAAGAGAGTTACATACCTCTTAGCCAAGAATTTGATTTGGTGGAGCAGGAGACAATTTTCACACGACACTGCTGATAATGAACTTACTGTTTCTTTTTTAATACAGTGTACTCCGGATTCTCTTCAGATTATATTTTTTCCTTCTGCTAGATACAAACATTAGTTTTTGGTTCAAATTCCACAGCAAATGTAACTTTGTTCCAAGGTTGCACATCAAGGAGTACAAACAAACAATTGTCAGAGCTCTTTGAAGGGTGGGTTTAAGTCCTAATCCTAAATACAGAGAGATGCAACTATCATTTAGATAACTTTAATGCAACATTCACTATCACAAGGGCCCACTGCTGAAAAGTTGCATTTCGAGGACAGAGCATGTGAATGTATTGACCTGTAAGTAAAGTTGTTCAACTGCGTATTTTAATTACAAGAGGTTGCACAGAGTGAATTATTAATATAATCCACAATGCTTAAGTTATAATAACATATTCATGAGTAAAACTGTGGATTATAATCAGGCATTGTCTTGCCCAGTTTCTCTTTTCTTATTAATGGTAGACTGCTTTTAAATCCAGCATTTAATTCCAGGCTATTTTATACCTTTCCTGATAATGTTTTCATGTGTATGTTGTGCATTAGTACAATTCTGCAAATCAAAAATAAGGTACCGACGGAGGTTTCTTACACCTGCTTTGGGGGAAACTTATCACACAAATGGACAAATCTTGGAGTGGAGATCACAGAAGGCATGTAAAAGCATGTACAGGCAGGACTTTTTTCTGGGGCCACTTACCAATATTCAGTACCAACACCTTTTGCCACCTGCCCCCAGCAGCTTATTACCGGTAATAATTAACCATATGGGAACGACCTGTGGTGAGTACTGGCACCTTTTTCCGCCCCAAAAAAGCACCGTGCAGAGATATCCCCTGCTTTCTGACGGTTCATTTTCTGACAATCCATTCTTTCAACACCTTTTAATTATAGCCAGAACTCATTCATTCAATGCATGTTCTGCTCTTTCAACCTTTCTCTGCTATTGTAAAGGGCAAAAATACCCTTTCTGGTGTTGTAGCTAATGTCTAATCCCCACTCCCAAAGGAGTTAACAGAAATCCATTTGCAGAAATTTTTGTGTGGCAGCAGGAATTTGCAAGATAAAAGAGGCATTTGTAAATTGCTAGATAAAAAAGCATTGGAAGCAAGTTTTATAAGCTAAAAAATTGGGTTCGCTTTTCAACTGTTTTCACTTTTGGTTGGTGCTCCTGTCCCTAATCCATCCTGTAAGTGGGAGATGCCTGTAGCTGCTTAGAGAAAGGCAATCTAATGAAACGTTGCATTGTGAGTCTCTCAGGCTGGAGTGTGATTTTTTGCAAGGCAAGTGTTGAGCTTAAATATTGCATGTGGAGCTATGGATTCAGTGTGAGTCAAAACCTGACATCACTCCTCTTAACCAGAAAATGACAGTAGCTTCAGTGGTTATGAGAGCATCAATCATGTTGCATTATTGCAAGACACTGTGTAATATAAGCAGCAGAGATGGGAGCAGTTGACCCATCAGCAATCATCTCTGTCACAGCTTGGACTGAAGGGGCCCAAAAGTCGGGCACATCTGTAATTAATCAGTGGTTAGTCACCAGTTTATGGGTATATAATGCAGTGATGGAAAAATGACACCAGTTCTGGGACAAGGTGTGGAATTCACTGATCATTAACCTAAACAAACAGCAACATTGTATTAATGGATCCCAGCATCATTAAGCTCTTCTCCCATGTGTAGATGTCAGTAAAGAATCTGTAAGAAAAACTGAATGTTATGTTCTTCCTAATATTATATTTGCAATTTTACATTGATTTAAACACAAATTGATTTAAGCCTCACTTTGCTGAACACTTTGCTTCCTTGGAAAGCTTTACTGGTACTTATAAATTTTTTAAAATCAAATACTGTATCCTCTGTGCTCTTCTTTCCCACTCAAGGCAGCTAACAATATAAAAAATTTTAAAACCATAAATGAACAATAAGTGACAGAGTCTCCTACAGGAGAGTATTCCATAGTCTAAGCATCAGTACAGAGAAAATTCTTCCACGATTTGTTATCAGATGCACTTCTATTGGTGGCACAGCATGCGAAAAAGCCCTCTCCTTAAGGCTCTGGGGGATGGACAGTTTCATGTGGAAAGAGGCAGTCCTTCAAATATATGGACCTATGCCAGGTAGGGCTCAACCAGCACTTTGGTTTACACCTGGAAGCATACTGGCAACTAGTGCAGGAAGAACAACAGAGGTGTGCTCCAGTCTCTACATCAGCAATTGTGCAGCAGCATTTTGCACAAGCTGAGTCCTTATATCCTCTTTTTACAAGGACATGTCCTGGATTTTACCCTTTGTGTCCTGTGGAAAAAAAAATTCAACTCCTTTTCGTTGTAAGCAGGCACCATGTAGCCTTCTTATAATTCATAAATTCAGTGTAATATTTTTAAATTTAATAAGTAATATAGTGTTTAAATTAACCACATGAAAACAATATATATAGGTTTTTATCTTAAGCTTTTATCTTATCATGTCCTACATTTTTCTTGGGTGCCCTGTGTTTTGGGGGATCTTGTCCTCTCTTTTGGTTATGACATATGGTCACCCTGCACAAGCTCCAGTTTCTGAACTGTCTTTAAGGGCAGCCCCAAGTAGAACACATTACAGTAATCCAAGCGGGATGTAATGTTTGGAAACACCTGGGTAAGAACATAAGAGCCCTATTGATCAGATCAAGTGCTACACCCCCCCCCCACTTTTCTCAGAGGTGGCTCAGTCAACAGCGTCCCCTCAAATGACCTTAGGTGTATTGGAAAGGTGAATCAGCTTAGCAGAGTGATGACCACAGAGCATCCCCTTCTGTGGTTCAGAAGCCTTTCCTTCCATCCTGGCTGCTTGCTTAGGCACATGCAAAAAATCAAGACTGAGACCAGAATCAAACTTACTTACAGATCATGAAAGCTCATATTTACAGCATCTGATCATCAGAGTTCCTACGACTTAGTTCGGACAAGAGGCTCTAATGCTGTCCCCACTTGCATGTGGGTCTGCGACCTGGTGGAGAGCAACATCCTCACATCTGGAGAGAGGAAAAGAGAGAGAGGAAGGGCAAGAGGAAAAAGGGTCCAAGCTACACATCCTGCAATGGTCACTGAAAGGGGACAGATAGAGAGGTCATTGAGGACAGGGGGTGGTTCACTGCCCCCTTCTGACACATACAGGTCGGCGTTGTCTTTTTTCCCCAATAAGGTGATGGGTCAGATTGTATGGATGAAGGTGGCCCCACAAATACCCTGGACCTGAACCATATACAGCTTTAAACCCCTTAGATGCCCATCTAAAAATAGCCCAATTTGCATAAATTTGCATTTCTGGACTCTGGATCCGGATGGGCATCTAAGGGTTACAGGTCAAGACCAGCACTTTGAATTCAGCCTTGCAATGAATGGGCAGCCAGTGTAGCTGCTGAAGCAGTGACATGAACAACTTTTTTAAAAAAATGCTTTTCTTACTGTTGTAGAGAAGCAGTCATACAAGCAAAATTTCAGCTTCAACTCAGCCAGGCAATGACAAAATCCTTTGTATTTCTAATTGCTGACTGGCTCTACAAAACAGTAAAAAAAAGCAGTTTCTAAGAAATTGTAAAGAAACACATTTTGATTTAACATATTTTTGGTATCAGCAGGGAGTCCCAGAGATAAACCCCTATGGATATCGAGGCATGACTTTATTCCATTAGGAGCAATGGAAGAACAAGAAATCTGGTATTGGGTCGTTAAGACTGCAATCCTTAGCTCCATTTTGGCCATCCTAAATCCTTTGCTGACTTGAGGGTGTCATAAAAGTGCCATAAGATACTTCTGCCCTCTCCGGGGAAGAGGGGTTAGATTAGTGCACAGGCATACACTGACCTCCCCACACCACCATATGAAGATATGCCGGCTGAGTTAGGCTGGCCTAAATTGGTTAGGATTGCATCTTAAATCTATTTTTTCCACTATTTTTAATCCACATTTTTTTTTCATGGGGTTTCTGGAACATAATCCTAGTGGATAAAGAGGGAAGCCCTGTATGCATGTGAATGGTGCAAACACCCGACAGTTTGCACCACAGGATGCATGTTCCTGGTACATGAACGTGTGGTTCATTTAAACACAATATTTATTATTATTTATTAATAATACTTATTATTATTAAATAAACACTATATTTATTTATTACTAGAGAAATGTGCCTAGGTTGTGGGAACAAACTTTCAAGAATATTTGTAACCCAAACCCCCATGCAACACCCTTCGGTGCAACATATACCCCCCCATGCAACACACCACCCCCCTGTGCAACATGCCCTGGTGCAGTGGTGGTCCCCTAACCTCCCGTGCAACATCGCCCCTGTGCATCACCACCCCCGTGCACCATTCCGTCTGTCCAGCATGCCCCCCCCCGTGCACCACCACCCCCCTCCGCATCATTGCATGTGTACCATCTCCCCACCCCGTGCACCATCTCGCCTGTGCACCAGGCACGGGCACCAAATTGTCTGGATCTTAATCAGTTAGTCTTCGATATTAAATATAGGACATAAAGATGTTGCTCCCCTTGGGGCTTAAGTTTCTGAAAATCAGTTCTTAGTGGGAACCCATGCCATGGAAGGAACACCCCTAATTTCATGGTTGTCCATGGTCCACCCCCGGTTAGCACAGGACTTAAGCAGGGGTTCAGGCCAGCCTAAGTGGAGGTTAGGAATGCAGCCATGATTTATTAATTCAAAGAAGGCTACATGCTGCCTGCTCACAAGGAAAAGGAGGACGATGGAGAATTTTTTTCTAGGTCACGAATCATGTGCTGGAAAAAGAGGACATCCGGTCACCCTAACAAAGACAGTGTATTGTTTCACGGATGTCCTGGTGAGAAATAGCTGTGTAGCTACTACCTTCCCAATAGGCCCAGACTAGGGGGAGTGGTTTCACCCATAGGCTGTGCAAGCACATTGCCAACCATTTGGGACCCGAGAGGCCGTAAGGAAAACAGGTAAAGATTGGGAGATAGAGGGGGTGAGGAGGCATTGACGGTGCTGCTCCACTAGCGTCACTATCTTACCCACCCCGTAGGACCACCAGACGTAAGCCCAGCCTATTGCTGAGGCAGGCGGTATCTATTGAGGCCTTCTTGCTGTGCTAGGCAGGCGACACCCTGCGTCGTCTCCTTCCATCCCACGTCCCTCTGGCTGTCTCTATGTTCAGCCACACCTCAACCCTTGGCATTTCTCAGGGTGTCACAGCACCCACTTTCCTCCTCTCTCAACCCGCCTTCTTCCCATCCTTGCTTTCTTTCTTTTGCCTACTGCAGCTCGGAATTGGAACATTTCCCACTTCCTTGCATCTGAAATTTATTTATTTATTCATTTATTCATTCCAGGCCAATGCAAATACCCAATGTTCCTTACAAAGCTTTATCCTTTTTGTCCTCACAACAACCCTGCGAGGGAGGTGAGTGCGTGACTGGCCCAAGGTCACCCATGTCAAGGAGGGGGGATTCAAACCTAGATCTAAGACGTCTCAGTCCAACTCCCAAACTCCCAACTCCCAACACTATACACCAGGGATGTTCAAACCTTGGTCAAGGGGCCATTTGGGGCCCGCAATGACCATCAATGAAGCTGGCACCAAGACCCCTTCATCAGGCCTTTGGGCAATCTGTAATCAGTTTCTAATACATTCTTATATGTACATTTATGTAAATTTATTCAAACTTGAAATGTAAATTGTTTTTCCAGCCCCTGGCACTATGTCTGAGAGATGATATGGCCTCCTTGCCAAAAAGTTTGGACATCCCTGCACTACACCATCTTTGCTCTCAAATTGACTTCCTACGGCAAAGAAGGGGTAGGGATGAGTTGTGGAGCAGAGAGAAGGAACCAGGGGGTAGGAACCAACCTCTTCTCTTCCCACCACCTATCTAGCCTTATTGCTCCATCAGAAAGAGGTTTTCCACTTAATCTAAGAGGCTGTATGTCCCTTAGATTTGTCCCTGTTTGTCCTTGCCACTGTTCACCTTTGGAGACCTCTCATTCCCCCAAATCCAGAGTAACTGGGAGCACGTAAGAGACTTTACATGCACCCGTAGTTACTGCACCACCTAGTGAAAACTTATGGGAAATTCATATTGGAATCCAGAGTAAGTTCTTCTTACACCGGAGCAAGGACTCCCTGTAGTTACTCTGGATTTTGCCCATGGTCTCACACACCTTGACCTTGAGCTGCATCACTGCCAACTGCATCAAGTTGAGTTGCCAGCTTCTTGCCAAATCTTGCAGCTCCAGCTCCATATATGCAACTCCATCCCACAGCTTTTCTACCGACAAAATTTGATATATTCCCGTATTCCCCTTTGTAATTTTATGTTGCTGCACTATATTGTGCCGGAGCTGACTCCAGCCCACTCTCAGTTTTAATTTTGGGAGTTGATGCTTGGCTTGCTGCCTCTTCCTATTGCATTATTCCAACCATTCACTTTCCTTTTGGGATTGTCCAAGCCGACATTAGCTCTCTCTCTAAGCTGATTCCTTCAATCTCTCTTTTGGTAGTCATCTTTAGAATTACTCAGGGTCTTACTTTGAACTCACTCAGTCCTCATTTTTGTCCTCAAATGTCCTCATTTTTTCCAGGACATTTCCTCTTTTTTAGCCTTCTATCTGGGGAAAAAAATTTCATTATCCTCCTTTTCCTTGTGAGCAGGTAGCATGTAGCCTTCTTAGAATTAATAAATGTACAGTAAAAGTTTTAATTTAATAATAAGTAATCTAGTGTTTGAATTAACCACACTTAGTTACTAATCTAATCTCCACATAAAGCCCCAGCATAAGTCCCGAGCTGACCTGGGAGCATCACAAAAGTGCAGTAAGGCTGCAATCCTAAAGACACTTTCCTGGGAGTAAGACCCATTGAACACAATGGAACTTACTTTGAGTAGACATGGATAGGATTGTGCTGTAAGACACTTCTGCCCCATTCCTGGTGGGATTAGTCCAATGCACAGACATATGCTGACCTCCACACAACATCATGGAGAGTTAGGTGAGTTAGGCCGGTCTGAATTTCTTAGGATTGCTCCTGAAACAAATGAATGTTTTTAGCTTTTATTTTGCCATGTCCTACATTTTTCTTTGTTATCCTACATTATGGGGGGGCTTGATCGTCTTTTGTGGTTATAACATCTCGTCACCTGGGATTTAGCTGCCATGATCTTATCTCTCAACATTTGTGTCTCTATGTGCTCTGAAATTTCCCCTTATTGTATTTCTTTAAGAATTTTTTATTTTTTAATAAAGTAGGATAACATTTTCGTCTTGTTAAAAAAAGAATTTTTTAAAATTTTCTTGCCCCTTAGTGCCACCAGGAGGATAACAATACTAATTATTTGCTTGTACCTGTATATCTTGATGTATGTATTATAAAGTAGAACAGGTTGAAATATTTTTCTATATATTTTTTCTTTTTCATCCCCTCAGAGACAGTTGGGTATTTTGAGATGTGTGGCACAGGCTACCCAAAAGCACAGCAGATGGAGGAGGTGATGGCTGAGTCTGTTTTGCTGGCAGCAATCCTTTGCCTACCCTGAGGCATGCCATTACATTGTCTCTTTCAATATACTGTAATTCACTTGACATATCTGTCTCACTTCTTCTCTGACCTGCACTCCACGGACCTTTTCCAAAGTGTTGCCTTTCCTCAACTGCTCACTACTTACACTGCCTTTTTCACCTTCAGTTCAGCCCTCGCTTCAGCCTTCAGGTTGTCTTACTATGGGCACAACCCAGAGTAATTATGGGAGCACATAAGAGACATTACGTGCACCCGTAGTTACTGCATCACCTGGTGAAAACCTATGGGAAATTCATATTGCAATCCAGAATAACCTGTTCTTACTTCGGAGCAAGATTCCCTGTAGTTACTCTGGATTTAACCCTATGTCACCAAATATGCTTTCTTCATTCATATTTTTATTTTTCACATTTTTATCCTACTCTTCCTCCAAGTTGCTCAGGATAGTGCACATGGATCCTTCCCTCCATTTGTCTTCACATCAGCTCTGCAAGGTAGGTGAGGCTGAGAGATAGTGGTCACCTAGGAAGCTTAGGAAGTTTTATGGTTGAGTGGGGATTTGAACCTGAACTTTGATATTTCAGTTTTCCGTCCAACACCATCCATGCTCTCTTTCTCAACCCTTGGCTCATTTTCCTAAATTAACAACAAATTAACCTAAATTAACAACAGGTTCTATGTCCCATTAGTAACCGGTTCTGTTCATGCTCTTTTGTGCTCCTGAAAAAATCTCTAAAGAACATCAAAGTCTTGGCTGAAGATCTCCATTCAAATTCTTCTTGTTCACCTGTCTAACTGAGTAGGACGTGCTTCTTCTCCGCTATGAACCACACCTTCTCCAACAATTCTTGCACCTCTTCCCTAGTTTTGATACCCTACTTTAAGCCTGTTTCTCTGCCTCACTCCTCCTCACTCTCTGTCAAGGACTTCCTTCTTCAAGGATAAAATTGAAGCTTACCATCATAGAGTTTCTTCCTCCTCACAACTCCTCCTTGTACACAGTCTTTTCTTCCTGCTTTCGAGTTTCACTTTGCAAGATGGCTGCCTGGTACCTTTGACAAATTTATTTCGATGCCTCCTTCATACCCTCCCAACTCCCAGTTCCCTTCTCTCCCGTTATTACCTCCATCACCATTAGTGGTGGGATTCTAATAAATTAGCAACAGGTTCTATGTCCTAATAACCTAAATTAACCACCGGTTCTGTGTCCCATTAGTAACCGGTTCTCAAAACCAGGCGCTCATTAGCAAAGGGTACTATAGAACCTGTGAGAACCCTCTGAGGCCCACCACTGACCATCCCAGAAGACTATAATCCACCTCTTTTCTGTCACATTTTCCACAAGGTTCAAGTTCACCACTATTGCCATACTCTCTGTTATCTTACCTGATCCTTTAGTTATAATCTTACTGATCTTTTTGCTTTTTGCCTCAAAACTCCTTTGACAAGATCCTGAACATTTAATTGCCATCCTATTCACTTTCTGCTGTTTGCCTTGAAAATCCTAGAATATGGCAAATCATTTTTTCCAATTTGTCTTGCCAAAATAGCCATTCCTATAATTGGAAGTACAAGGGAACAAAAGGGAAAGTAAAAGGGAAACAAAATATTGCCATTTGTGCATGGTTCTTATAAGTAAATTCCACAATGCAGGTTATTGCTAGAGAGTTGTCGCCTGATTTTGATAAACAGTAAAATAAATAAAATAAAAAGAATAATTGATATCGGACTTGGACAAACCCCCAGTGAGGAAATGGATTGATTTCTTTTAACAACTTTATGAGAATGCGCTCAATTCTTCTTTCTCTTCCTCCCAGCTCTGGAACATACTGAAGTTTTAAACATCAAAGGCTGACAATCACAAAGGAGATGCCATGGCAGCTATACCAACACCTCCACTACCCACAGGTATGCATGCTCAGGACTAGAAGGGAGACTGGGAAACATTGCATGCAAGCCTGAACCTGAAATTAATCAGTTGTTGATCTGATGAAAAAGCAGACTTGATGTAAAGCATCCTCAGGGCTTCGAACATGAAGGAAGCAGCACCAGAAAATTTGTGGCTGGTCCAACGTTTGTGATGGTGCATGACTACATATGTTTACTGTGCTCAGAAATTTTACTGTGTCTATTGGTCCCACAGAAAGTGCATTTAGGATTACCACTGTAAATGCCTAATGTCCCATGACATCATACATTCTTACAACTATTTGTCCCCCAAAATATAATGGCTAAATACTGGCAAGTTTTGGAAATCTTTAGAAATGTGCTGTTGGCAGAACATTCATTCCTGCTGGCAATGCCACTGTTGTTTATAATGAGATATTCACTGCAAAGGTCTGATTACCTAAGCCTTGGAAACACTAGCAAATGATTGTTAGACCTGTTCTGCCCATTATAACCTGAGCCAAATGCTATGGTCTTTAATTGAGCAAATCTTCCACCAGCTTCAATGGCTCTTTTTCTTCACCAGAAGTTGGCCTCAAGTGTCGATGGTTTCATCAAGACCTCGACTTAATCATTTTAATGAAAGTGGTAGCCTGCACAGAGTTGGGGAGGGTGATGGAAATGGTGCTTTTTTGTTGCAAACTGGGCTACCGAACTAATTTAGACTGCAGTCCTAACCCCCACTTAGACTGGCACAATCTTGATACAATTCCTGTGCTGACCTAGGGGTGCCAGAAAAGTGCCATCAGGCATTTCTGCACCACCTGTGGTGGGGTTAGGCCAGTGCACAGACATGCGCAGCCCTCCCTTTGCCACAATAGGAAGGCGATTGGTTAGGATTGTTCCCTCAGTTATTTTTGTGGTTGAGCAGGAATTTGTTTTTAAACTCCTCTTTCTTCATTTATGTCTGTTTAAATCAGGGGTCTCCAAAACCTAGCCTGGGGGCCAGATGCAACCTATCCAGCCTACAGCCAGCCTCTGATCCCCTGAGAGCCACTGCTCACTCATCCGAACATGACCAGAGCTGTATACTGGTCACGTCCAGAGGTTATTCTGAGGACTGGGGACAATGCTTACAGTCTCTTAAAGGTCTCCTACACCTCCTAAAAGCCTAAAAAATCATTTCTTGGTTTTCCCAGAAGTATCTTTTGGATGCAATCCTAAGAAATTTAGGCTGTCCTAAATCACCTGGTCTGTTTTTCCATGATAGTATGGGAAGGTCTGCGTATGCCTATCCAATGGCCTAATCCCCCCCCCCCCGCAAGAATGAGGCAGAAGCAGTGGTGGGCTTCAGGGGGTTCCCACAAGTTCTAAAGAACCCTTTGCTAATGAGCACCTGGTTCTGAGAACCGGTTACTAATGGGACATAGAACCTGCTGTTAATTCAGGTTATTAAGAAACAGAACCTGTTGTTAATTTATTTGAATCCCACCGCTGGGCAGAAGTGCCTGACAGCACTCTTGTGACACCCCACCTCAGCAAAGATTTTGTGCCAGTGCTTAGGATTGCAGCCTTTGTGTCCTTTGAAGATCTTAGAAAGCTTTCTGACAAATGGGCCCTCATAACACATGCTGAGTGTTTTCTATGATATGCTGGTTCTGAGGTTTTTACTCCTTTATATTCAAGTAAGCTGAAGAAAACCTCAAAATTTGAGCCTGTTTATTCATTTATTTAAATTCTATTTAATGCGTTTATTTAAATTTTATATTTTTCCCACCCCTTGACACTGTACCAATTACCAGTGTCCCTCATTATCCACTAGAGTTCTGTTCCAGAATCTCCCGTGGATTAAAAAAAAATCCTTGTAGAAAGAAAACAATGGAAAAATAGGTATAAAGACCCACTTGAAGTCTTGCTCCTCTATTTTGCCTAATGGTAGTGCCTCAATATCTGCAGAGATTTGATTCTGGGACTGAAAAATGGTATGGTTGCTTGCATGACTACCTCTCTACAACTGTAGAAAAGCAGTTTTTTAAACTGTGATTCACAGTGGCCATTCATGTTGAGTCAAATCTATTTATAAAATATCCATGTATAAAAAGTATTTTGATGTAGCACTCTGGTCAAATAGTTTGGAAACCTCTGCTTGAAAATGTTAGCATGATACAAAGGTTTTGTTTTAATTATTGTTTGCCCAGTGCCGTTTTTAGGCACTATGGAAATTATTATTAGAACTGGGGGTCCCTCTTGTCCAGATCTAGGACTCTTTCTTCTATACCATGTCTTCTACTTCTTCAGAGACCCCGATAACCTTTTCCCCTTTCTCTCAAATGTAAAGAAGAGCTACTGACCAGTCCATTTATGAAGAAGATGAATACACCAACTTTGCAAGAGGATGTCAACGTGGCTCTCATAGGAGGTATTGTTGGCAGTGATAGTAGATGTTCCCCAGTACAGATCTATTGGCAAAATAGGAAGCTCAAAGTGGAGTCTGCAGACAGCAGAAGTATTAGGGGATCAATGATCCTCAAAATTAGAGCCCTCTGATTTCTGGGTCAGACTGCGCATACTGTGTACTTTAAAAAAATTAAAATCTACATGAACATACTGCAATCCCAATTTGATGTGAAGAAAGCAGACCTGCAACTTTTATATATGATGCATAACACAGTTATTTGTTGTGTTTATTAATATTTGCAAAATTTATTTTTCCTTTTTACAGCAAACAGCCTTGAATTCAGAAAATCCATATTTAGAATCCTAGAGATCTGGTTCAGTGTCCTCTATCCTGTTGACTAAATTAAGGAATTTCACCAAACATCAAATTTTTCAGGAGTGGTTATTATTATTTTATATAAAACATATGTTCCAAAGATTAAGGGTCCAAAAAATATCTGTGGTCAGGCTGTTAATTCAGGTTATTAGGAAATATTGTGTTGATTTAGGTTATTAGGTTATTATTAGGTTATTAGGTTATTAGGACATAGAATCTGTTGTTAATTTATTTAAATCCCACCACTGGGCAGAAGCAATTGCAGTGTCACCAGAAAAAATAATGGTCTCTCTGGTGGTCACTTACTATGCTTAACTCCAAAGGCAAAGGAACGTTACCTTCACAACTTTAAGGATTAGAAACTTGCTCTTTAAAAAAATTAAAGGTACAATTCACATGGTTCCAAATTCTGTAATGATCATTTAAGCACTTGCATGTGCAACTGCAGGATCCATATGGCCCTGCCTTACCTGAGATTAGCGTATTTAGAGATTAGTATTTTTGGGTGGTGATATCCAGACTGGCTTGTGAAGAGCTCCAGAAAGATGATGGGAGCTCTTGGGGAAATTGGTTGCAAAACAGCAGATGTACTCCAATCTAAGTAGTCATACACTGGGGCAATCATACACTGTATCATACATACTCCATACACAGGGGTTAAAAAAAACAAGTTAATCAATTTTTTTACATATGTTGATGAGTTCATCGCTGTCTGTGACATACCAGGAGATATTGGGTTGCTGGTAGATAGCTTGATGAGTGTTGAGTCTATGAATCTATGAAGATGGCCAACTTCATGCCCAGGATTATTTTTTAAAAGGAATTAAAATAGCCAGTCATTGTAGAAATGCTGTCAGGCCACAGCTGGAGTAGTGTGTGTCCAGTAATGTGTACTGTGCTACTGCATCTCAGGAAGGACTACAATGTTTGAGGCGCTTCAATCTAGAACAGTGTTTCTAAAAGTGGGGGTCTGGACCCCTTTGGGGGTTGCCTAGAGCTTTCCTGGGGGTCGCCTAAAGACCCCTGGTGCAGGGGGCCAGGTCAGGCTTGCCAGACCTCTGGCTGTAGCTGCGTGTGCACTGGGGCTGACTGACAGCCTCAGGGCCCAATCCTATGCATGCCTACTCTGAAATAAATCCCATTATAGTCAGGGGGCCTTTACTCCCATGTAAATGTGGATAGTATTGCAGCCTCGGGGCCCAATCCTATGCATGCCTACTCTGAAATAAATCCCATTGTGTTCAATGTGTGCATAGAACACACATTTCATTTGTAACAATGAAAATACATCCTTCATATCGGATATTTACATTACGATTCATAACAGTAGCAAAATTAGTTATAAAGTAGCAACGGAAATAATTTTATGTTTGGGGGTCCCCACAACATGAGGAACTTATAAAGGGGTCATGGCGTTAGGAAGATTGAGAACCACTGATCTAGAAAAAAGGTGTCTGAGCAGGGACATGAACGAGACAATACCATATATAAATATGCATTGGACAGATAGAGAAATTTTCCCTCTCGCACAGTACCAGAAGAAGGGGATACCTACTAAAACTGGCTGATGGGAGAGTTAGAAGAGACAAAAGGAAATATTCCTAACCCAGTCCAAAATCTGTGGAACTCCTTGCCCCAGTATGTCACAATAGTCACAATGCCTTTAAAAAGGATAGGACAGTTTTATCAGAGGTGAAGTCCATTACACATTACAAGCCCTGCTGGCCATATGCAACTGCTGGTTTTTGATGTGGCTTGTTTCAGGCAAGTGAGTGGCACAGGATACAAGTGTCTTGTATTATGGGCAAAATCAAGAGTAACTACGGGGAGTCCTTGCTCCAGTGTAAGAACAACTTACTCTGGATTCCAATATGAATTTCCCATAGGTTTTCACTAGGTGGTGCAGTAACTACGGGTGCACGTAAAGTCTCTTGCGTGCTCCTTTAGTTATTCTGGATTTGGGGTATGTGTCCCCAGAGGAATCTAGTAATCCTGTGAAATATATGAAACTGGACTAGAGGGGCCCTAGGCCTGATCCAGCAGGGTTGGATCACAAGCATCACTTAGAAACTCTGGAAAGAGAATGTAAGATAAGGGAGCCTGATGTATCTATCAGTTGTGCGCTGTCAAGCCATTGATCCACCTCGCTCAATGTTGCCTACTCTGCCCAGCAGCACCACTCAGAGGTTTTCCTGTCTCAATACAGAGACCAGAGATTGAATATCCCAAAGGTTATGGGACTATAGAAACGCAGAGGTTGCTAAATGTTGACTTTTCCATCTTTGAGCATTTTGTAAAGGAAATGTTTCTCTGTTGTTATTAGTATAACCAGTGGTTTTTTTACTGTTTTGTTTTTAATTGTCTTCTTATTGTGTTTTACAGTATTTTATTATGGTTTGTAAGCTGCATTATTAAGAAAGGCAAGATATAAGTCCATAATTAACACTAGTAGCCTTTGGTAAGCAATAGGGAACAGACTTATGTGCTTCTTTTCTTGCACATGTCTTCCTGTCCCTTTCCTTATCAATTATAGTTTAATTATAACTATCAATTATACATCACACAGCTACTTAATGGGGGATTATTTTTTTGCAAAATCTTTATACTTCCCGTCTATTTATATTAAAAATAGGCTGTTTCTAGCCCATCTTTGTACTTCTAGCTGATATTTCAATCAATCTATCTATCTACAGTATTTATATACCGCTTTTCAACTAACAAGTGCACAAAGCGGTTTACAAAGAAAATGGATCTATATGTATATACGATAGTATTTTTTAAACACATGTAGCATGTTTTTAAAACATGCAGTATTTTTTATAAAAACAAATGTAATATGAGTGTATGTAATATGAGTGTATGAAACAATCCTGTGCATGGACCCAGAGTAAATTGCCAGTGAAGTTACCAATAACTCATCAGTGAACGGAAAACAAAGAGGAAGGTGCAAGGTGCTCTCTGACACCTTCCACAATGGTATGCTAGTTGCTCCAAGACCATTCACTTGAATCCATATAAGGAAACCAAGTCCAAACCTTGTTAACTCCAGTTAGCACAATACTTTCATTGCCTTTGCACTATACCATGCTGAAAAGGGAAGCGCAGATTTTACTACAGCCTGTTCTTGACCCTTTTATGATTGTTAAGAGACAAGTGCATTATTGTTTATATTTGCTCTGGCTTCACTATTTCTAAACAGTATCCTCTTTTTTAAAACACACTTTTATTTAAAGCTGTGATTGCGGTGGTTTTTGTCACTCTTCTTTCCGTCGTCGTGTTGATCATCATTTACCTCTACAAGAACAAAGGCAGCTATCGCACCTATGAACAACCAGAGCCAGAGCCAGAGGGAGCAGTCCAGATGGAGGATTTCCCTTGTAAAAGCGAAAAGGAAGAATATTTTATATAGCAAACAGCGTATGAGGCTGCAGTATACTTTGGACACTGAAATATGAGAAAATAGCTTCTTGCACGCGGTGCCCTTTTTATCAAAGAATTAAAGCTGTATTATTTATTTCATTTTTATTACATCCTTTTCTAAGGGCCACAGGGTTCAAGGGTTAACCATAATTTCTGTACACATAAGGATTGCCTGTTTCCCAACTGTTAAATTGGACCCTCTGAAGTTTAATTAGAATGCAGAGCACCTCTGACATAAACACAGAATTTAGAAATATTTGTTTAGCAATAAACAGTTACCAGAATATTGCCTTCACTTTTTTTCCTACTCATGTAGCAACTAAGCCAACACTCTTGGATGCTTATACTTGTGATACGTGCAAGATAATGCCAAAGGACTGAACTAAACACCTATCAATTATTGCATTTTCTACAACTTGAATATACTGGTAAATGAAAAACCAGCAACAACATGGTGTGTCTGCACTTGGTGTAACTTTCTCCAATTTGCTTCTTATATTACTGATATTAACACATATTAGCAAACAAGACAAGCAACTTTTAGTTAAGTGTGCAAAACCTATTACATGAGTCAATGTTCCTTTTGGTAGCTTCTGCAGAATAACCTAATAAATGTGTCTTTAAAAGTCCCAGAATGAACAGCAAAATCTATCTTGGCCTGTATTCTTCAGTACAACCTTGTCAGAAGTTCCCAATTTCACAAATTACACTGACAAATTCTGAGTCGCCCCTACTTCAATCCCAGGTCTCTAGGGAGCACACCTATATAAAAACTTACACATTTAGTTTTAAAACAGACTTCTGCTTCACATTTTCAGGTGTACATCTAAAACTAGAGTGTATCCCACTCATGAAATCTTGTTTATATTGGCTCTCTGGTTATAATCCCTCCTTTAGGAGATCCTTTCTGTAACCCATATACCATGGGTTTCTGTGACACCTGGATTAATTTTTCTTCATCTATTTCACAGTATTGGGCAGTATCTCATGAATACAGCTGTTCTAAGTGAGATCTTCCATCTCTACATTGAGATCTTCCCTCCCTAAAGTGCAAGAACATTTATGCTGTACCCAGATATTTTCCCAATCTGCACTGTTGACTGCCACTAACAGGGAAACGAAGTTGTGAATGATCCTTTTCAGTGTTTCTATAATTCTGAATTTATAAGTTTGAACAAGCTTTAAAACAATTTGTATCAAGTTAACTGCTGTAAGTCATCTTGAATATTTGATATTCTGGTAAATGATATTATGAAAAATGTCTGGCAAACAGTGAAATAAACTTAAATGTTGTTTATATAAGCAGTGTTTCTATATACATCACAAAATTGTAGAATGCTATTTTAGACAACAATCCTAACCATGTCTACTCAGAAGTAAGCCCCATTATGTTCAGTGGGTTTTACTCCCAGGAAAGTGTAGGATTGCAGCCTTAGAAAGCAGCCCAATGGCATGTTTCATCTGGTTTTACCCTCCATCAGTTTAAAATAACCACATATAAGCAATATATTTGAGTGTTTGACAATGTCATGTTGTACATTTTTCTTGGGCGTCCTACATTTTGGAGGCTTTTTTTGTTGTGAGATATGGTCACCCTGTCCTAAGCACACTTATCTGGAAGGTTGTGTTTGCGGGTTGATGTGTGCTCGCATATGCAGATCTATATAATGTGAATAGAGCAATATAACCTTAAATATTTGATACTGACCATGTACAATGAACAAAAATAAAAGCAAAGCAACTTAGAAGTTTACAAGGTTTGAGATGGACAGGAATTTAAGAGGCTAAATTCAATTTGTCACTTTATTCAAATTTTCAAAATAGCCTTTATTCTACTTGTTTTTAGTATAAAAAAATCCACAAGTTAAGTGCACCACAGTGTTTACAGAGAGACCTAGAATCCCAACCTTTCATTAACAGTCAGCTGTATGGTTGACCATGACACATACAACACGCAGAAAATTAAGATAAAATATATTCACCAAATATGATATTTTTAATTCATAAAAACAAAAAGCAACAACAACAATAAAGATTGAGGATCCCTGAAATATTCTTCTTAACCCTAATAAGACTTCATTGTACCCATGTCATTTTTTTTAAGTCTGCACTGAAATTAAAATAAAAAGAACAACCCATGAAATCCAGCTAATCTGCACGTTGATTGATATCCCCAAGACTTTCTTGTCTCTCTATTCTGAGTAACATTCCATACAGTTTTGTTATCAAAACACTGGGTTGCTTCTTCTTCCACTTAAAAAAAAGGTTCACTTTAAGCTCTCAGGTTTGTTTCTGAAAAGTACAGGAAGCATTTAATGAAATGTTGTGTTTCTGGCACCAAAACATGGCTTCAGTTAGATTCTTAATGTGCAAAGGAGTCCAAGATCATTTAAGAGTGTATAAAAAGAACATCCCAAGCCAATGCTCTAGCTGCATACCTTCCTAGCAAGGGAATGGAGAGCAAGGGTGTACAGAAGGAACCAGTTAAGGGGATCTCAAATTGAGACCAACCTACCCTGCTCTTCTAAGAGACATTCGACATGGATGCCTTCCCCAAAGAAATTGTGTCTATCTTTCTCCCCAGCACCATTGATTCTATGGAAGTGGAAAAAAGATGAATTATTTCCATCCTAGTCATTGGCAACAGATATCTGCAAGCTTTCTATGTTTTGATACTTGGAAGCCAGGCTTTCCAATTCGGTCCTCCCACCCCTTTCTCACATTCATCCCACCCCCAACCCTTAATGCCTGGTTTTTGTTTTTAATATATAGCTGATTAATAAAAGCCAAAGAAAGGGAGACAGTGCTGCGGTGGAAGCACTCTCCAGAAGAATTAAAAGGGAAATCTGTGGGGCTGCTTAGCTCACAGTCATGTCACAATTTAGCCCCCAAAGTTTTAAGAGAGGCACTCCCTACCATTGCATGGTTCTGTAATTTAAGTTTTGCTTTGTTTTTAATTCTTAAAAGAAAAAAAGTGCCTGAAGGGTCAGGGCACCAGGAAGACACCCCGCATCGTCATGTGTCTAAACTGCAACTCCAGGTTAATACGACTAAAGCGGTTACATTGTGAGAAGTGCTGACAGTATGTGATGTCGTTCCTTTACACCAATGTAGCCTCCCCCTTCCTTCACCAGATGGTATAGCCGCCATCGGAGCTCCCCAAAAAGTAGTTGCCCTTCCGTTGCGTCACTAACACGTTGGCACCTTGCATAACAGCCATTTGGGCTGCATTAGGAGGAAGGCCAGGAGGTGGGGGCTGAAAAACAATGAGAAGGTACTATTAGGTATCAAACAAATTATGGATTTGATGAGTAAGTATTTACCATTTAACGTTTATCCCTTTTTTTCTTGGAATTTTTAATTAAGACTGTAGATTGTTTAAGATAGGAATTGGGATGCAAATAAAGAAAGTAAATTTAGAATTCTGCACATGCCTCTTAACTATTAATGTTGTTTTTATCTGTTTTATTCTTTTTTTAATTTTCTGCTTGCTTTATTATTTTTGATAAAATAAAAAATTAAAATGAAGAAACTATTGGGTGCTGGATGGGTACTCACGTGTTGGTACACGAATGCTCATAATGGATTGCAAAAGTAGGATTCAACAAGGACTGTAGACGGCAGTGCACAACTACTCAGGTACACTGTAGCCTACAGAGCACACTATGAAGTGCAACCCCAAGGATATGCATGCAACCTATCTTCACTGCTCCTTTTGTCAGAGAAATTTCAAATTATTTTCAAGGATTTGTAGCCCCCTGCACTACATCACATCATTTCCAAGAATTAGTCAATCTATAAGACTGGCTTTGGGGCAAAATCTAAGGAGATGCAAAAGGCAGAAGAGGGTAGGAAAACACTTAACCCAACACTCACCGGACCCACCCAACATTCACCCTCCCCTCACCCTGAGCTAATTCACCCTCCCCTCACCCTCCCCTCACCCCACTGAGTTCACCCAGCACATAGGTCAGATTCTCGGCTGCCACAGAGGCTGGCAGCTTAGCTCTGAGGGGGTGCAAACATGCTTTAAAGCATGTTTGCAACTCTCAAGGGCCAGAACAAGGGATTGCTCACAACATCAGCCCAGGCCACTCCTAGGATTGCACACAACACCCTTCAATCAAAAGAAAAAAAATTGATGAGGAATGTTTAGCTATTGTCCTTTTCCAACTATGGAAACTAAAAACACATATCAAGGAAACATTACACCTATACTTACAGGAATATTAGCAGGGGCACCAGGTGCAAACCTTGCTCCAGCATCAAAACCACCTTCAACAAGTACAGTAGATCCAGGAGGATAGACAGGACCCATTGGATAAAAAGCCATTGGAACTGAAGAACCCATTGGACCCATAGGCATAGATTGAGCCATAGGAAGATACAGTGAAGCACCAGGATAGGCTGCAGACATGGTGGGGACAGTAGCAGCTCCAGGATGCACAAAATTTGGGCGGTAGAGCTGGAAAAGAGAGCACAAAAGACATCCTAATGTTTCTTTAAGGGAAGCGTTGAGTGAAAATCTAACTTTAGGAATGTTTTCTCTCCTCAGCTAATTAAAAGCTACATAATTAAGGCACTTAATGATTAAAGAAATCTTACAGCGTAATCTGAATGCAGGTCTACTAGGAAGTGCCACTGGTGATTATGGGACCCAACTCCCCAAGTGTGCATCAGATTACAGTCTTAGTAAATAAATAATCAGTTAAATCATGTGATTAAAAATAGTTATTTAGCAAGGACATTTTAGACTGATGTCATGCCAGCTATGATACATGCACACCTTATCAAATTATACAAATATTACATACATATATCACTTAATTAGAACACAAATTCTAAGGAGACAAATGAAGAGATCTGAGTTTTCAAATAAAGCTACCAAAGCTGAAAAAAACAGTAGTAGCACTTCAGTGAGAGACGCTCTGTTCCCTTCACTGCTGGTGGGTCTTCTGAGCTAGACAGAGTGCATGTTATGTTCACCAGAGGCTTCCGCAGGGCTCAGAATTACAATGGGGGGAGCACTGAAATTTCTGCACCCTTGTAAGGCATTAAAAATGTCACTTTTGATTTAAAAAATAATGGAAATTCAATGTTCCATTTTTTGTTTTGCTTATCTGACATTGTGAGCCCAGAAAAGGTCACAAGAGCCCAGCAAACAGAAGGCCCTCCAGAGGCAAGGGGAGAGGAACTCCCTTCACCTCCAGAGGGGGCATACTGGTAGGCCTTAAACCTGATCCGCAGATAAGTGAAATAAGTTATGGGATCTGCGGATATGGGGCTTCCCCTGTACAGGATTTAGGATTGCAATACTATGTGGACTTACCTGGAATAAGTCTCACTGAACTCAATGGGACTTACTTCTGAGTAGACATGCCTAGGAATGCACTGTAATTGCCTAAAAAAGTCAGCATTTTAATATAACAAAGACATTTTATGCATTTAATATATGAATTGCCTTGCTAGAAGAGACCACGTTCTAGCTAGCATTCTGTCCCCAGGAGCAGTAAACTGTGTGTCTCTCAGAAGCCCAAAGACAAGCCATAAAGAGCTTTCCTCTATTGTTTGTCTTTAGCATCTGGTGTTTTTCCACCATGATGCTTGAAATCTAGCAGCCTATATGATGAAACCAGAGGCCATAGAGCACTATACCCAGTCAAAGCAGAGGGGTGTAGCAAATTGTCTGTTGTAGCAAATACAACAAAGAATCTTAGGTCACCTTAAAAACTAATGTTTACTATGTAAAAGCTTACTGTATGACACAAAAACATATGGTTCTACAAATGTGTTAGCCTTCAGGCTGCCACAAGATTGTTGGTAGTTTAAGACAAAACAGAATTTCAGGCAAAAATCCTTTCCTGGCTTGGCATCAAGACCTTTAACTCAGGAGTGGATCTAGTTCCTTAAACATTCAAAACAAATATTATGTTGCTGAATCCTGACTCAATTTAATAGAAGCACCACTTAAAAGGTCTTTGAGAAACTGTATGCTTTTGAATATAACAGTGGTCATGAAGCAAACGAAATGAGCATATTAAATCAGACTCATAAATAAGCATTATTAGCATACTGTGTTTATCTTTACTAAAAAAGGAACACAGAGAGGGCAGAGTACATACTTCTGAGTAAGCAGGAGGAGCATCAGTATAAGGTGGAGCCTGAGGAAGAGGTATGGTTTGCGGGAACACAGAGGGATTACCAGGAGGCTGTACTGAGTATGACGGCTGTGAAGGATATTGACCTAAGAGGAGAAGTTAATAAATGTTAGCACAATTTGTCCTTGCCGCAAAGAAACAGGAAGTTCTGTGAGGTAAGGGAAACCTTGCCTTGGGAGTCTTACCTAAAAAGAAAGAAAATGGTTCTTTTAAACAGAGGTATCTTAGGAACAACTAAAAGAAGAGAACCCAAAGTGTCTATAATCTGCATCATGTCAGATCATGGATGCCCCACTGGAGAAGGCTCAGTAGATCTCATTGAATTTGCTAGTCCCACCAGTCTCGAGAACAAAGGTAGTCTAATAGTTATACCTTTTAAAAAAAATAAGATTGAGTCATCTCATGGGAATAACACCTTTAAAATGTTCAGCATGAGAATGTTTAGCTCAACTGTTATTTCCAGGGTCAGATACTAAATACCACTTCATTAGTCAACCTGCTGACTGAACATCCAAAGCAAGCAGGAGTGTTGAAATCTTTGTCCATCGGTGTTTAACTGGGATTCTTCCAAAGGAATTATTCCGCTGCCTCTCTCCCATTTCTTCTCTGTATAATCTCTTCACCTAACTTGTATTTCTCAGCAGGGCTGCCTTTTTTCAGTGCCCTGAAAACAGCACTCATCCTGTGACTTGCCAACCATTACCTAATAAAGCATGGGTGGCCAATGTTTCAACTGTAGGCATCTTGGACCTTTATCAACTATGTAGAAAGGACAGAATTTCACCCTGCGCAGCTTCTAATGGGTGACAAATTGTTAAAACTTGAAAGCTGAAAGGCTGGCCACACCTGATCTGAAGGGTAAACATAAGCACATTCACCTACAGAGTGTTAGATTCAAGTTATGCAATAGGAAAAGCTCTCATCCTATTCAGGGTCAGTACTACCATCAAACACCCAGAAGGTCAGGGAGGCAGAAGAGAAACAGACCAGTTCAATGAACTTGTGCTTTCAGCTTTTGAAGAAAGGAAGACTACCAGTAACCAGAGTAATTGGGAAAGCCCTGCTTAACCTTCTCTGGAGATACTTAAAGAGCTTTCTGCCATGAAAAGAGGAAGACAAAAAAAGTGAGACGTGCTGCTCAGTGGTACACATGCTCTGTGCATGCAGAAGGTCCCTTCACTGGCATGTCCAGCAAATGCTGGAAAACATCCCCATGCGAAGCTCTTAAGAGCCACTGCAGACGATGTTGAGCTAGGTGCACAGCTTCCTATGTTTCTAAGTCCAGGCTATGCAGCTTATGCCATCCGCTCACGAGAAGACCACCAGTGGCCTGAGACAACACTGCTATCTCAGTGGGGGTTTTTTGTGTTGTTGTTGTTTTAGTATTTTCAATTTGAAACCACCTTTAGAAAGCCACCTGATAAAGCGAAGATATATACTGTATCTGTACAAATTCTCCTTCTTTCGAGTTCTTAAAGAAGAAAAAATTGTTGGAGAGAAAAGTGAAAAAACAGGCCCAAGATATATCATTTAGATCAGGTGTGTCCAAACTCTGGCCTGGCCAGATGTGGACCATGGCCCTCAATGCAGCCCACAACAAGATCCCTCCATAAGACCCATGAGTAAGTCTTGTAATCATTCACCTGGGAGTAGGTCCTATTACAGTACAATCCAATCCCCTGGTTAGACCAGCATCCTTGGGGTGTTGCAAAAGTGCTGTTAGACACTTCTGCACCACTCCAGGAGACTTAGGCCAGTGTGCAGACATGCACCAGCCTTCCCATGCCTCAGAATGAGATGTGCTGGCCTAAATTGGTCTAGTCTGGGCTATCAGGGTGTTATTGCTAATAAGCACTTGACCACCCTGTCCCTATCCAAGAAGCACACTACAGTTTTTCATCTTTTGCTTCCTTTATTATGATCTTCCCTTTCAATTCGATCAAGTGAAAAGATACTTCAGAGACATGACACTTGTCATACAGGAAATATATGAAAGGGAGAGATACAAGGCAAACTATCAAGAAGAAATAAATTAGTGCGAGGCCAGTCAGGAGGTCTCTTATTATGAGTGAAGAGGCTGTGGTTGCTTCCACTGTTTTTGCAACTTCAGGCCTCTTAAGAACAGAAGAAGAGCCTCCACTGAATCAGGTCAAAGGCCCATCTAGTCCAGCTTCCTGTACTTCATTAGATGCTTCAGGGTCAGGGAGCGCTCCGGTCAACAAGATACCTACAGCTTACTATTCTTCCTTGCATCTCCCTTACTCCCTCTTCACCTCAGGAATGTATTTTATAGTGGCTTCTGCTGGTGCTTTTTTATGCATCTCTATAGATTGTGAGCCCTTTTGAGTCATGGATCCATTAGCCATACTTCATTTTCTCTTTATTCAGGACATGTCCTCTTTTTTAGTCTCGCGTCGTGGAAAAAAATTTCATTGTCCTCCTTTTTCTTGTGAGAAGGCAACATGTAGCCTTCTTCAAGTTTTTAGGTTATGTAAAATAAATTATATGCAATCATTTTAAAATGTAATAATAAGCAATATAGTGTTTCAATTAACCAACTGAAAACAACATAGCTTTAATACTTTTTTTCTAGTGATGTCCTACATCTTGGAAGGTGCGTATAGTAAGCAATATAGTGTTTAATTTTAACACAGGAAAGACATACATAAGCTCTCTCTCTCTCTCTCTCTAGATATATATGTGTGTGTGTGTGTACATATATATAGATAGATAGATGATAGATATAGATAGATATATATACATATATACACATACACACACATATATATATACAGTACACACACATTATATACATATATATGCATATATACATATATGTTTGAGATCTCTCTCTCTCTCTCTCTCTCTCTCTCTCTCTCTCTCTCTCTCTCTGTGTGTGTGTAAAACCTGTATGTTTTGGCTTTTGTTTTCCTGTGTCCCAGATTTTGTGTGGTGCTTGTGGGGGTGTGGAGTGTGTCTGGGGAGTGTGGAGGAGTATCTGCAGGAGCCTCTCCTGCCCTCCCAAAGGCAGCCAAGGGTTAACCTGAGGCCAGGGGGTCGTCATGGCCACCTAACTCCCGCCCTCCCCCCACCCTGACACTCCAGCGCCTCCCATTGGCCGGGACCCCCGCCAGTCACGGGCCGGGCCTGCAGGTAGCAGGACTGCGGCGCTGGCCTTAAAGGGCCAGCGTGGCGGGCAAGGTGAGGCGTCTGGGTGGGGCTGGCTCTTGCCTTTGCTGTTCATGATGGCGGCGTCGTCGGGGGCGCTGCCGGCTGAAGGTCCCGGGGGCTCCTCGCTCCCGCCGCTGCTGCTGCTGCTGCTGGAGGGCTCCGACGGAGGCTGCGGCTGAGGCTGCGGAGGCGACACTCTTCGCCCAACCACTTCCTTGTTGTTGTCTCTGCGGCCCTGAGGAGAGAGGTTACGTTACGTTCAAACGCGTGACGTCATGCCGCAGCGTTGCCGCCGGCAGCGCAGTACAGTCACCGGCGTTCGTCTGGGGGGCGTGGTCAGGACTGAAAGGGGGCGTGGCTTCAGCTGTGTCTCTGCTCGGGGGATAGGGGCGTGGTCAGGACTGCAGGGGCGTGGCCAAGGCTAAAGGGGCGTGGCTTCAGCTGTGGCTCTGCTCAGGGACAGAGGGAGGGCTGCAGAGGAGATGCTCAGCCACTCAGACACCACTGCACTAGCCCTGCCCATTCATTCACTTCTATTGCACTTCTTATTCATTTATCTATACAGTTCTCTACTTTGTTCACAAATGTACACAACTAACTTATTCATATATTTAATGCACACGACTCATTTAACTACTGTAAATGTATAAAAAAGTAATCTATAAATGCATATGTAAAATAAATATAGTCCATATACATGCACACACATGCATTAAATAAATCATATATATACATATACACAATTTAAATAAATGTCCATATATATACATTCAATGCATGCAGTCCATATATATATATATATATATATATATATATATATATATATATATATATATATATATATATATATATATATATACACATACATACATACACATGTACACACACATTAAATAAATGTCCATATATATATACATTAAATGCATGCAGTCCATATATATATACATACATACACATGTACACACACATTAAATAAATGTCCATATATATACATTAAATGCATGCAGTCCATATATATATACATACATACACATGTACACACACATTAAATAAATGGCCATATATATACATTAAATGAATATAGTCCATATCAGACGCATAGGATGCAATCCTAACCTAGGCCAGCACAACTCATTGGTCTTCCTTGGTGATATAGGGATGCTAGCATCATTATCAAGTGTATCACTGTCATATATGCACTATATATGTTTACATGCCTGTGGCTGATAACAGGGATAAAATAGGCATAAATACCTCTCTCTCTCTCTCTCTCTCTCTCCCTCTCTCTCTCTCTCACACACACACACACACACACAACTCCTGCCCAGAGCAACTACATAGAGCACAATCCTAACCATGTCTACTCAAAAGTAAGCCCGATTGTGTTCAATGGGTCTTACTCACAGGAAAGTGTTTTTAGGATTGCAGCCATCAACTACTTGAAACAAACTTACAAGCAGCATTTAAGCGCCATTGCATACTGCTGTATGAATATTATAGCCAGTGCTTTTTATCCTAGAAATAAAGGTGGGGATCCACACACCATGAAAATGTTGGAGTGGTGGGGGTGCTCATCGTGAACATGTTAATTGTATTCATAGGTATATCTATTTGGGGGCCACAAATGTGCCGACATTCACCACAGAATGACTACCCCTCAAAAAGACCCCTGACTATAACTACAATGAACCTAATACTGCCAAACATAAACAAATTAAGTCATTGCCAAATTAAAACATTTAGAAAATAGCAACTTGAACCAACAGAATTGAACATAGAGTTGAATTGCTATGGAGCCAATCTGGTTTTAAAGTGTAGGAGAAAAAAACAAACACCATTAAACATTTGCTTACTTGTGAGTAAACACAAATGTGTAGCTCAGTTTTGCTTTCCATGGGACTCAATGTACTTATCAGCTTGGAGGGAAGAATACTTTTCTCAAGTGTTTTGGGGGTCTGTGTATCAAAACAGTTCTGTTGTGTCACATTCCTCTTGGCCTCCCCTTTCCAATGAGCCAAGGCCCCCTACTCACGAGTAAACAACATGAACTGTAACTCACTTTCACCATCTGTAGAGCTCCATACATTTGCTTTGGCCTCTTTAGAGGATGTTCAAAAGACTTTACAGCTGGTTAGGAGAAAGCTGCAGAGCTGCATGTGGACTTAGGACTAAGGGTGCAATACAGAGTAACTACGGGGAGTCCTTGCTCCAGCGTAAGAACAATTTACTCTGGATTGCAATATGAATTTCCCATAGGTTTTCATTAGGTGGTGCCATAACTATGAGTACACGTAATGTCTCTTATGTGCTCCCGTAGTTACTCTGGATTGTAAGGTTAGGCTACAATTCAGAGTAACAATGGGACCTTTTACACCGATGTAGTTATGGTGCCACCTATGGGAAATGCATAGAGCAATCCAGAGTGAGTGCCTCTTATGTTTTTCCGTAGTTACTCTGGATTGTAGGGCAAGAAACAGAGTCAGAAGCACTTAGGATGATTCACATAAGCTCCATAGCCACTTTAATAAGTGCATGGCAGTGTTATTTCTTTAACTGAGCAGGATTTCATATTTTGTCACGTTATAAACCCTTTATTTATAAACACTTTATTTTGGCAGTGTTATTTCACAAATACCAATTGATACTACTTCTTGCAAGGCCATCTAGTGGTGGTATAGCTGCCAAATGTGACCCAAATTTATTATTAAAGGTGTTTTTTTTGCTGTTTGGCACTTTGGCCCATATCCTAAAGTCAAATTAAGCCCTTTGCTCCGGAGCAATTAAGTTGACTTTCCATAAGATAACACTAGAGGGTGACGTAACTGCGTTGGACCCGTAACTGCTATGGATTTTGGCCTTTGAATTCCATTTTGGAAGAAAAGTAGGATGCAGATTTTTAAATACTGTAATTTCTTTAAATGGCTTCTAACTTTTTATTAACATGGCCCTTGTATTGTTTATCACCATTCTTTTGCACTGCTCTAAACTCCAGCATGGAAACATTTGACCACAAATATCAATTACATCCTGGTTTCACTGAGATGAACAAAAATTCTTTAGGGACTCAAAAATGTGTTAGGAAACCATATTTCATCCCCTAGGATGAAATTTCCTTCAGTTGTGGAGCTGCACTTGGGAAAAGTCTAAATTCATGCATAAGAGATCAATGGAAGGAGCAGATAACTTGCAAATATTTTTTAAGTTTAATTAAGCCTTAAGGTGGTTCAAATAGTACCAGTTGGAGAATTCAGCTTATTAGCATCACATTAATGCTTTGTTAGTTATTTCAGCATACGCTCTAGGTTATGTTAGTTATTTTAAAGTCTATCCTCTTAGATGTTATCATTGCAAAAAGAAAGTGTGGTGATTTGTGCCCTAGGCTGCCTTTTTTTCCTAGATTTGTACATAAATGGCTATCATGGTGGTTCCCAGGCTGTAAATTTTTTCCAAAATGCTTATTGAACTCCTATAGAAATGTGTAGTCCAGAGACATAGGGACAGATGTACAAGACAGAATATGGAAAGGCGAGCCCTGATTAGCAGACTCATTTGTGTAACTCTAACCCTACAGTCCAGAGTAACTACGGGAGCACATAAAAGACATTACGTGCAGTCGTAGTTACGGCACCACCTAGTGAAAACCTATGGGAAATTCATATTGCAATCCAGAGTAAATTGTTCTTACACCAGAGCAAGGACTCCCAGTAGTTACTCTGGATTGCGCCCTTAGCCTTTATATAAGATTTTGTACAGACAGCATCTCCATCTGATCCCTCAGAAGTTGAGCAAAGTGTTTGCTTACTACTTTCAGATGCAGGAAATGAAACTAACAATGTATCTTTATATCATGTCTGGTGGTTGTGTATAAAATTACAAAACTTTGTACTAAGAATTACCTAAATAATTTACCAGTGAAAGTTTAAGGTGTAAGAATAAAATATGGTGATTTACCATTCTTTTGGATTATAAGGAAAATGGATGTTTTTGGGACATGTACTTTGTTCCCAAAGAACTTAATTTTCACAACAGTGTATACAGTATACTGTATATATATTCTGTATACATATTCTGGCTCAGTAATAGAAGCAAACTTCTCTTCCATCCGTGTAAGAATGGCTATCAAAACACTTGGGGCGCAATCCAGACTAACTACGGGGAGTCCTTGCTCCGACATAAGAACAATTTACTATGGATTGTAATATGAATTTCCCATGGGTTTTCATAACTACGTCAACATAAATGTCTCTTACGTGCTCCCGTAGTTATTCTGGATTGTAGGGTTGAAATGGCAGTGTACAAACTTACATGTTGTTAGAGTTCTGGCAGGAAAGCAAGAGTCTTCCCTTGCACACTGGAGGATTACGGGTCATTCACTAAACCAGGTAGGATGGCAGGGAAAGAGTGGAAGAGGACAGAATAGAGAGGGAAGATTGGAGGGGACAGATGGGCTGAGTCAGGAATGGGGCAGATTTAAAGCAGCAGAGACCACAAAATCCTAGCCCCTTTCCCTGACCCCATCCAGCAGCACAGCTCCTCATGGATTATTTTACCCAAATTAATATCCTTTTATTTGATTTTGGAATCAGCACTATGGGCAAAATCCAGAGTAACTATGGGGAGTCCTTGCTCCGGTGTAAGAACAACTTACTCTGGATTCCAATATGAATTTCCCATAGGTTTTCACTAGGAGGTGCAGTAACTATGGGTGCACGTAAAGTCTCTTACGTGCTCCCGTAGTTACTCTGGATTTGGAGGTATGTGATTGAAAAATGCAATTTATTGGTTTTGCATGATAATTAAATATTAGAGCTGAATGTGGAAAGGGGATGTTTATCCACTCTATCCACATTCCAGAAACTAGGATCAAATACTGTACAGTAAAGTATTGACCTTTATATTTCAATCCTGGAATATTAATATTTTTCATTAATGTGGCTTCTTAAATGTTTGGTCTTCGTCAACCAGCAGATGGCAATACTGGGATTTCCAAGCTCTGCTGCTGCTAGAAATTGAACCCCTGCAAGCCTGAGACTGCCCTGCAACCCAGCTTCTCATTTCAGGGATCGTAAATAAAGAAATGAGGCAGCAATAAGAGGCGAATATATGGAATTTCAGAAAGCACATTCCGAGTTCTGGAAAAATGTGTAATCTATTTTAATCACCAGAGAGCAAGAGTACTGGTTAAGAGCTCCTGACTAATTATATAATCCAGGTATGGTGGATTCAACCAATACACTGATCTGGTCCACACTGAAGATCTGAGCTATTGATGTATGTACAGGTTTCTTCCTGTATTCAACAAAAGTATATATAATCAGGAAAAGATTGATATATATTCTTAAACATTCGAGCCAGATTTTTCAAATTTAAAGCACAATCTCTATACTTGCTTGCTGTAAGAACCCCTGCACATCACAGAAATCTCCTGGGAATCCTGTAGGATGCACCATGAGTAGTGCAGGGGTAAGCCAAGTTGGGCACTGGGTGAGAATCTGCATAAATTAAAAGGTGAATTGATCTGGGCCTAACTCCTAAACTGAGATGTAGCTTCAAATGTGCCCCCACAGGATGGTCATGGGGGCCTAGTAATCTAGGCACACTCCGTTCACCATTCTAGGGTACTGGCCACATGTGTTAAGCATCAGTTACCACACATGAATTAGAAAAGCAATACTCAGACTAGATGTGCTGTGCCATAGAGAAAGTCTAGCGTTACGAGCCTAATCTGTTCTTGTGAAATGGGGGATCATCAGCACCACCTTGCAACCTAGCTTCAGGAGCAGTTATATTAGATGTTCTGCTAAGTGGGCACCAAAACACTCTTCAGAGTCTCCTCTTATATTTAGCAAAAAGAGAGCATTGCATCTTTTCCAGTGCTGTTGCTGGTGCCTTTTCTGTATTGTTTTGTAGAGCGAGGCAGCCCAATCCAATGCTGCCTGGAGCGCCAGGCCTGCCGTGGCATCAAAATAGCACCCGTTGTATCCCCACCACTACCGGGCAACCATCATCAGCTTATTGGATCAAGGGGACTGTCATCCACTTCTCCAAGAAAAAGGAAAGTAAAACCACAATGGGACTGGTTGAATCCGTGAAATTGCTGACACAAGTCCAAGAAACCCTGTGATGGGCTTTCATACCTAGGAGGTGGAATAGTACATAGTGTAGGACAGTGCCATCAATTTCCTGGCTTCTCCAGCCCAGTTACAACCCCTCCCTGACCCATTCTGCCGTTTTTCTGCCCCAGCACTGCCTTGCAATAGCTTACCTTCTCCATCTTGCTTAGTGTCCAGATCTTCCCACGAGTGCAGACTACTCACCAGGTGCTATACAGCATGTTTCTGACAACCTAGGGTGGTGTAGCCACTGCTTCCCTGACAGAAGATAAGAATAAGGTTGTGCTGTCACTCAGTAGTACATTAAATACCAGTACAGTGGCGCCTCACTTAAAGAGCTTAATTCGTTCCGGAGGCATGCTCTTTAAGTGAAACGCTCTTTAAGTGAAGCAGATTTTCCCATAGGAAATAATGGAAACTCAGACGATTGGTTTCACAACCCAAAAAATATTCATATAAAAATATTAACTGTTTATAAAAATGATTACAAAACACTGCAGTATAACACTGTACAAAGCACTGTAATATACAGGAACACACAACACTGCAATAAAGAAAATACTGTACAGTACTGAACTGTACTGTACCTTTGAAAACTTTCATGGCTGGTGTGAGGGTTACAGAGAGGGGATGACTTTCACAATCACTAATGGAGTCACTGCTATCCGTTGGCTCAACGCAATCTATTGTCTTTTTGTGCAACTTTCACATTCCCAAGCTGCTGACGGGGAGCAGCACTAGAACATTGATAAGGCACACCTTCCACGCTGCCACACACAGATCCCACATACAAACCTGGCTCAGGCTGCTCCCCCTGGATGTCCCATGCGTTCCCTGGCAATGGAAGCCTATTCCAAACTTTGCCCAGGGCCCCACTGTAACTCAAGCTAGTCTCCTCGTCCCGCCTGTGAGTTCCCTTGTCATGGAAACCTGTTCCAACTTACTCAGAAGTGCTCTTTATTCAAGACAGTGCTCTTTAAGCAAGTCAAAATTTCTGAGAAAATTTTGCTCTTTATTCAAAACGCTCTTTATTCAAGATGCTCTTTATTCAAGGTACCACTGTATATGCAATGTACTGCATTAGTTGGTTCAAACTTGGTTAAACACTCAGGCTTGCCACTGGTGCTGATAAGATTTGTTATTAGATTTGTTATCTAAGAAGCTACATTAATGAAAAATATTAACAGGGCTATATATAGCTTCTTGGTGGGACTCTAAATATAGGCCTACAGCAGCAGATCTAGTCTGAGGGTATGGCACATTTAAGCTCTACTGTTGGGGTGATCTAGTAAAGCTACAGTCGCCTGTGAAGGGGAGAAGCATGCAAAGGCATCCTGTCTGTCCAACGGACCTCTCTGCAGGCTAGGTTTCAAAGTCAGACTGAAATTATACTTGAAACTGGACTTGATCAGAGACAAAAGACAAAAATAGCTGATATAAGCTGCTGAGACCTTTCTATAGCTTTGCCAACTAGCTAGAGATAATCCAGCCCTTCCTGTTTATGGCATTCAAAGGGATAGAGATCCTGCCTTTCCCACCGATTATACCAATGGCAGGAAGCCTGAACCCATCCTCCCCACTCCAACTCACCCGACAATCATTAAATGGACGATTGGTGGACAGATAACCATTGAATAGGTATGAGATCCCAGACGGGTGTCAGTGTATTTCGTCCTGGCATATTGTTCTAGGTGTCAGCTACACTGGACCTCTCAAAGCATATATGAGGTTAAGCCTTTCTTAATGGCATCATAATGGATGGCTGCTGTAGGTGACTTAGAGCACAGTCCTAATCATTTCTGCTCAAAAGTAAGCCCCATTGTGTTCAATGGGTCTTACTCCCAGGAAAGTGTCTTTAGGATTGCAGCCTTACAAGCCAATCCTATGCAAGTACCAATACATTAATCCTAATGATTTCAGTGGGGTAGGATTGCTGTCTAAAGCAAACCAATGTCATGGAACATCACTTGGTGCACTTTGTTAAGTCACTTGAAGATGTTGGCTATGAAGTGACATGTTCTCTTTAATAAGGGGACAGCACTGAGACTTGCCCTGGAACCCTTCATGTCCTTGGAATCTAATGCCTGCTAGCAAAAGGGATCCAAAGCAATGGTATTGTTTTCATCACTCTTCTCAGGCTATGCCAGTCCAAACAAACCTAGTTTATGTCTGAAAAAAGATGCCACATACTATATCTCTGAGAGAACCAATGCTTATTCCTCTTGTTATTTTGTGCACAAACTTCCCTGAATTGGAACCAGTGGTTTGATCACACTAATTCTTTAGTGCAAGTAACAGCCATGGTTTATAGTGCTTGCTACCAAAGTGAACCTCTTGTGTACTATGCTCAAGGAGGGACCTGATGAATATGCATAATTATTTGGCTCCTGTACAAGCCAGATGCATACATAATTCATGAGCATAAAATATTCTTCATTTCTAAAAGGTGGGAAAACAGACTGGAGGGAAAAATTGAGAATGAAGCCAAAACGAAAGAAAATCAACTCAAGGTTGCTGCTTGAAAATGTGAGCAAGTTGCTTGCACGAAATCAGATCTCCATTAATACCTGATGTTGCAGAAAGGTGGCCAGAATGTAGATCAGAATCTACTGGAGTGATTTGCTGTAGTTTCATGGGTTTCTGACTCCTAATGGTTCAATAGCAATAATAACAATAGCAATAATTTTAAAAGGGCCTGACCTGAATTAGGTTGCTGAAATGAAGGGCGCAATCCAGAGTAACTACGGGGAGTCCTTGCTCTGGTGTAAGAACAATTTGCTCTGGATTGCAATATGAATTTCCCATAGGTTTTCACTAGATGGTGCAGTAACTACAGGTACATGTAATGTCTCTTACATGCTCCTGTAGTTACTCTGGATTGTAGGGGAAGAAAGGGTGGAATCTGGAGTGAGATTTTCAGTGCAATCTTATGTGACAGATCAGAAGACAGATCTCAATGAGGCTAACTCCCAGATAAGTGTTCTTAGGATTGCAGCCTTTGTCCACAAGTAGTGGAACCCAGTTCTGGCCCTGAAAACAAACTCCCAACCTGAGAAGAGGCAAGATTTTGTGAATACATTTGAGTTTTTTGTGAATATTCAAAACAACCACTGAGAGAGTCTTGAACTTTTGCAAACATTCACTGGAAACTTGGGTAAACTGAACCCCATTTCATGGTGGGGTGCTCATGCATCACTACCAGGGTGCATCCTCTTTTTCCATAACATGTCCTCTTTTTTAACCTTGTGTCCTGAAAAATCTTCATTGTCCTCCTTTTCCTTGTGAGCAGGCAGCATGTAACCTTCTTCTCATTAATTTATATGCAATAAATTGTGGCTGCAATCCTAATCCCAAATTAGGCTGGCACAGGTCCCAGGCTGGCCTGGAAGTGTCGCTCACCTGGGGGGGGGGGGCGCTAGTGTTTTTAATTTTCATTTTGTCATAGCATACATTTTTCTTTAGTGTCATACACTTTGGGGAGCTTCGTCCTCTTTTGTGGTTATGACATATGGTCACCCTGATCTGCTATGGGGTAGGGACCACCTGGAAGGGATATACGGTAGCTAAGACTGTGATGGTTCATCATGGACTGCAATGAGAGATTGAGGTGAGAGGCTATAGGTGCTGTGATCATAGCAGTTGTTTACATGTACCTTATAGATTGGAAATAACGTTTTTGCACTTGAAAATGGAAGGTCATTTTATATGTGGAAAATTACTGCTTCAAAGAATGTTTTCAAAGATAATAAGAGAGTATGGTGCACAAGTGGTATTGATAAAGGGAAGGAAAATAATTTCATCTCTGAAAAACAAAAAAGAGTGGAAACTTTAAAAGTTGGAATACAGATTTATCAACAAAGGGATAATGAAGCCTGAAAAATATTCTGCAGGAAGAATTTGATAGCAATCAGAGAGAAGAGCTTTATTTTTTTCATCTATTAATTTGAGGCTAATTCGCTCCCTTCTCTCCTCCCCCCAGCAGCTATTTTCTAAAGACAAAAAAATCTAGCAGGGTGTTGAAAAGAAATTGGCTGATCTCTGGGATGAGTTTAAAAATTAATGTGCTCTCTTTTCCTGTATGCATTATATTAATAGTATGCCAATGTATGTAAATGAGCCTGAAATTCAACAAGATGGAAGTATTTAAATATTCATAATCACTATGCAGCACATGCAAACGAGGTTCTCAGCAGAATTGTGATATTCTGTCTCAAAATACCAGCTGTACTAGAGCAAGGCATCTTATCATCATGGAACGGATGCAGTTGTTAATGAAAATGTTGACAGTATCCATCATGTATATGTTAGGGAGTGTGTGCATGACAAGAATATTTGCCTCCGGGCGCTTGACAAGCATTCTTCTCCAAGTAGGCATTTCAGTATGTGCTTGGGTGGAAAATGTGGGTTTACTTGCGTGCTTAGAGGTGCAAGCAGTGCCTAGCTACCTAGTTCTATGATTTATTATGTCCCAATCCCAACTGGTCTTTTCATCACAGATCACTTAGCAGTCCCTTCATAGCTTGAGATCTGTTCAGAGCCAGTCGTTCACCAGGGAGAATATATATGAAGCTGCTTTATAGCAGAGCTAGATCATTGGTCCATCTGGCTAAGTACCTCTTACCAGTGGCGTAGCCGGCGATCATGTAGCTTGATGTCAAGAATGATGCCCTGGAAGCAGTGGCATAACTAGAGTGAAGGGGGTAGCAACTGCAATGGGCAACAGGCTTTATAGAACAACCATCTGAGCTTTACCTTGGTGGCTACAATGGTGGCTACAATACAATGGTGGCTACAATAACATCTCATTGGCTCTTGGAACAATCAGTCTTATTGGTCAGTTTTGAATTACAGAAATCCACCTTTAGTTCCATCAGGCAGTTGTGTTTTAATTTTCAGATTAATTGGCCATAATTATTGATAGAATCGATATTCCAATGTAGTCTGTTTCATTGCATTCTACATAAAATTACCATTCCAATGATATACAGCATGATGGTATTATTTGTACATACCAAGGTTTTCACAGTTTTGACCGCTAATCCCTACAATCCAGAGTAACTACGGGAGCACGTAAGAGACTTTACGTGCACCCGTAGTTACTGCATCACCTAGTGAAAACCTATGGGAAATTCATACTGCAATCCAGAGCAAATTGTTCTTACACAGGAGCAAGGACTCCCCGTAGTTACTCAGGATTGCGCCCAATGTCAAGCTCAGCTAGTGGCCCTCCTAAAGCTTGTTGCCCAGTGCAATTGCTATCCTTTGCACCCACTTAGCTATCCCACTGGCGCCCACATTGACCAATAGCTCTGACTATCTCTGACAGTGGTCTTTCTCAGTTCCATTTGAAGAAGCCAGGAATTGAAACTGTGCAAAGTTGAGGCAGTGTGCAAAGAATGTGCTCCACCCTTGCCTTTCTCCTTGAGAAGGACATTGAGTGTCATAGGACGCTCTTAATGTGACTTCATATATACCCATAATTACTAGAATATAATGTGCCATTGAATCTAAATCAGGAAGTAGGGGAGAAACTTACGTATGCTTGGTCAAGGATTTCTACCTGCAAATACTCCCTGAACCAACATCCGCTAATGTTTCAAAGGAAAAATAAGGTTGGAAACTATGTTTCCCTGCAAGTGCCAAGTTTAATGTTGAGGCTTTGTTGACATACCTGTAGCATATTCTATACCCCTGCTAACTGGGCAAGAGACACTCTTTCAAGTGGGTGTTCCTCTTTTATTTAGCAGGGGAAGAGTAACTGGCCCTACACACCCCAACAGTGTCTGCTCTAGTGGTTTCTGCTGGTGTTCTTATTGCATTTTAGATTGTGAGCCCTTTTGGGAAGGCACCCATTAGCTATTAACTAGCTATTAATTTTTTTCATTTTCTTGTCAACCGCTTTGTGAACTTTTCAGTTGAAAAGCGGTATATAAATACTGTAGACAGACAGACAGACAGACAGACAGACAGACAGACAGATAGATAGATAGATAGATAGATAGATAGATAGATAGATAGATAGATAGATATTCCTGCATATCCTCTTTAATAGGTGCTGCACCATTTTTTCCAATTATGCATGCATGTAGTGTGTGCCTAATTAGCACCAAATACTAGTGCTGATCTGCCAGCAATAAACTATTTTGGACATTAGCATTTTGTCTGACTAAGACTTGACAACTAGTTTATGACAGCCAAATGTGCATCCTCATTTCTGGGTGGGTGGGGGAATGTTCGTAGCTGACAGCCTGATCCTTCTGAAACCCCCATTCAGTGATGCATTGGTACGCAGTGTGGCCTCTGCTGCATCCCATGGGAGAGTTTTACCTGCTGGAGGTCTTCTCAGGGTAAATCCCAGCAGTCAACTTACTTTTTTTTAGTATAACAGGTGTCCCTCATTATCCACTATGGTTCTATTCCAGAACCTCCCATGGATTAAAAAAATTCACATATAAACTAAATAATTGAAAAATAGGTTTAAAGACCGGCTTCCAGGTTTCATGTTCCTCTATTGCACCTAGTTGAATAACTTCATTCATTGGCATCCTTCAGTCTCGAAAGACTATGGTATCGTGCTCTGATTGGAGGTCCTGAAACAACATCTAGTGTGGCTAAAAAGGCCAATTCGAGAGTGTCCATCCCTTCCACACTGAGGACAAATAAATTCCGTCTCCTGCCCAGGTCCCAGGTTTCGCTGCTTTCGGGTCTGTCTCTTTGCTTTAGCCTGCCGAAAAAGTGTCTCTTCCAGTTGGAGAAGGCCATGCTGCGTCTTTTGCCTCCACCCTGAACGATCAGAGGTCAAGGTTTCCCAGCTGTTGATGTCCATTCCTAAGGCCTTTAGATCCCTCCTGCAGATGTCTTTGTATCGCAGCTGTGGTCTCCCTCTAGGGTGCTTTCCCTGCACTAATTCTCCATATAGGAGATCTTTTGGAATCCGACCCTCAGCCATTCTCACGACGTGCCCAAGCCAGTGTAAACGCCGCTGTTTCAGAAGTGTGAACATGCTAGAGATTCCAGCACATTCCAAGACTGCGTCGTTTGAACTTTGTCACACCAGGTGATGCCGAGAATACGTCGGAGACAGCGCATATGGAAGGTGTTCAGCTTCCTCTCCTGCCATGCATAAAGGATCCAAGACTCGCTGTAGTACAAGAGTGTGCTCAGGACACAAGCTCTATAGACCTGGATCGTTTTACGTTCCATCAGCTTCTTATTAAGCCATACTCTCTTTGTAAGCTTGGAGAACGTGGTAGCCGCTTTACCAATACGTTTATTCAGCTCAGTATCTAAGGAGAGAGTGTCAGAGATAGTTGAGCCAATGTACACAAAGTCATGGACAATCTCCAGTTCAGAGATTGTGATACAGGGAGGTGGATCCACACCCTGACCCATGACTTGTGTTTTCTTCAAGCGGATTGTTAGTCCAAAGTCTTGGCAGGCTTTGCTAAAACGGTCCATAAGTTGTTGAAGGTCTTCGGCAGAGTAAGCAGTAACAGCAGCGTCATCGGCAAAGAGGAACAATCGGCGAAGAATAACTTAGTACAGCAGTGTCTGCAGGGGTTTCATTCTGGGACTGAAGAATGGAATGATTACTTGCATGACTACCTCTCGACAATAGTAGAAAAGCAGTTTTTTAAAACTGTGATTTCCAGTGGCCATTCATGTTGAGTCAAATCTGTGTATAACAAGGTTATACCTGTACAGAATTTGGATCATAGAAGCTCAAAGTAACATTGTATCTTCACACTAGGAAAATTACTTATAAGACTTGCTAAATGTTATCCAGTGAGCATCTTATCTCAGCAAGGAGTTGAACCTTTCCGTTTCTTTAGGATAACCTAGTAGTGCATGGCTGGTCCAGCCTTCAAGCAACCTGATGCAGCTGGCGCCTTCCTCCAGCCCAGTGCAGATGCAAACCAGATTGCTCTGCTCACTTAAAAGCGAGAGAGAATTGGATCATCTTCTTCCCTCCATGTGTCCCATCCTCACAGTGGGTTTAAAGTTGAAACACATCCTTTTAAGGCAGTGATTTTCAATCTTTTTTATCTCTCTGCACACTGACAAGCCATTAAAATTGTCAAAGTACGTGATTAGGTGTTTTTTTTTAATTCAATGAGAAGATACACCATGTTGCTGATATGGGGCTCAAATGCCCTACTAAGAAATTACCTTCCCCAAACTCCGTGGCACACCAGTGGACCATTCAAAATAGCTGCTGTAAGCTTTCATTACCACATCCCACCTCCTATGCTCCTATTCCCGCAGGCCTCCTGAGCGTTAGTGCTTTGGTATTTGCTCCACATTCTCATGGTGACTGAAATGTAATGGGATGTTTTTCCTTTAAAGGTTGCTACGACAGAATGTAACTAGTAGGTAAGGAACATCTTTTTAGTAAGTGTGCATGCATGCACTTTCTGGCAAAGTGGCAGTAGCAAGGAAGGAGTTGCATCAGGCATGGAATCCAATTGGGCTGGCCCTGACCTAGGATCAAGACAGCTGGATCATTATTAGAATCATGAAGCCACTCTGGAAGCATCCTTGCTACTTTCATCCTAATAAAACTTCCTCTTCCAGTTGACATTCGGGCTGAAGAGGGGGCAGAATTTAAAGAATTTTTCATCTATGTAATTTCATATATGTTGCTAATTGGCTGTGCTCTTGTGGGTGGCGCAAGTGGTTAAGACACTGTGGCTGCAATCCAGAGCAAATTCAGCCTGCTCTGACCTAACTGCACTCTCCTAACTATTCTGTATCCAGAGCAGAAAGTTATGCTGAATCCAGAGAGTCAGGAAGCCTGGGCTGCCCAACTGCTCCAGAGCATGCTAAGTAATTGACACAAGGGGAAGACTTGCTCCTGAGGAGACACCCCTCAGATCACACTGAACAATGAACAGCTGTGGTGCCTACAGTGGTGACATGACTCTGCACATCACCTGGTGCGGAAGTCTGTGCGTCATCCCTGGGATGCGCGCCCCCCCACCTGGACTGCGCAGTCACCAAAGTTGGCGCCTGCGCAGTTGTTTCTGAAGCCAACTGGCTTCAGAAAGAGTACTGCGCAGGCACCATCTCTGACACCTGCGCAGTACTTTTCTGAAGCCTTTTGGCTTCGGGGGAGCCTGTGCAGGCGTCAGAGTTGGTGCCTGTGCAGTACTCTTTCTGAAGCCATTCGGCTGCCGCTCCGCCTCCTGAGTGAGGCCGAATGGCTGTGCAGAGGCGCGGACTTTCTCTGCTCTAAGGAAGTCTCCTCTGAAGCTGTTCGGCATGCTCAGTGTGTTTCTGCGCAGTGCACCTCAGATGGCCGTTCAGGCCAGCTCCTCAGACAAGTGGCAGCTTCTGGCTGCTGCTCCGCCTTGGAGCAGGCCTGAATGGGTGTGCTGACGCCCGGGGCCTGCCAAAGGACAGTCAAACTCCTCCGGCACATCACCCCATACGGAGCGCATCCCCAATGCAGCCCACACCAGCCGCACCAGTCTGGTGACGCCACTGGGTGCCTGCCTTATAAGGAGTCCCTGATGAGATGCCAGTACATTCTACAGTGAATAGAAGGGGCTTCTTGGAGTGGCCTGCTGTATCCTGAGGTTTGTGGGCAGCCGTCGTTTGTTCCATATCCTGAGGTTGAGAGGAAGGGGTTGCAGCTAGGATGGCCAAGAACTCAGATTTTTGGTCAGCACTGCCATTCTTACTCGGGCCTTATCATGGACCCCTATGGGTCTACTCATTACTATACCTGCTCCTGAGGTGGTATAACTCTGAGGGCTGGAAGAGGGCATTTCTGCCTTGGAAACAGGCTCTGGATACAGAGTAACTGCTCTGCCCTAGGCAATGCTAAAGATGCCCTCAACTTGCATCTCCTGAGCTGCTTAGGCTGTCCCAGTTAGGGCAGAGCAGGTCCACCTCTCTTAGGGCACCCTATGTTGCCTTGCTCTGCCCTAAGCCTCCTTCAGAGTAACTGGGCTGGAGCATCTTGCAGTTGCTCCAACCTAGTGTTAGATAGGGCAACCTAAGGGCTCTTATGTGGATAGATTAGTTGCTCTGGATTGGGCTGTGTGCCTGTTAACCAGCAGGCCAGGGTTCGAGACCCAGGTCCCCACAAGACAGGGTGAGCTCCTGTCCTTAACCCAGCTCTGCAACACAGCTGGAACCAATCATATCAGCTCAGCCATTCCATTGGACTATTTCAGTGGCGTGGAGAGGGGGGATTTGCTGCTTGGGTAACAGCCTATTCTCCATATCAGTCTACCCAGTCCTTCATGCTTCGCATGCAGCATCGAGCATGATACCATCATCTTTCAAGACTGATGGATGCCAAGTGTGACAATCAAATCAAATAGTATTTATATACTGATTTCACCTAGAAACCTCTTCCCATTTCCCAGAGCAGTTTTACATTTTAAAAAAGTCCTGTTTTGTATTTTGTTTACCTTTTTAAAAAATGGATGGATAAAACCAGTCATGTGTTTTGAAAAAATAAAATGAACAGCTCATAAAATGAAACATAGAGCAGAGGGAATGGGCAAAAGCAATGACTGAGCCAACGTGCAGTGTACAGCTATGCACATCTGTTGTTTTAGTCACTATACTGAGAGGGGACAGCTGGACTCCGACCACAAGTGAATTCTCTTTTCATATGACATCTGGCTTTGCTCTAGGTTTAAGCCTCTATCAACAACTACATACCACCTTACTGTTTTAAGCTATTATGGTCCACATTCTAGTTACATTTCTACATTTACTATGTTTGCTTCCAGGCTAAACACAGAAGGTGCTCCTATGCTGTCAATTTTGTGCTAAGTGTATATAGAGGGGTATGGGTGGTGCAAGCAGTAAAGACGCTGTGCCTGTTAACCAGAAGGCCAGGGTTCGATTCCCAGGTTGGCCCCACAAGACAGGGTGAGCTCCTGTCCTTAGCCCAGCTCTGTGATGCCAGCTGGATCCAATCATATTGGCTCTGCCTTTCCATTTGATTAATTCAGTGGCATGAAGAGGGGGGATTTTCTGCTTGGGTAACAGCCTATCCTCCATAAAAAATCCATCCCAGGCTTTCGTGCTTCGCATGCAGCGTATGCAGCACCGAGCACGATACCATAGTCTTTCAAGACTGACGGAGGCCTGCTATATAGAGGAAGAACTGAACTTTTGTTATCATGTCTTAGGGTGCAACCTTAAGCATGTCTACTCAGATGTAAGTCCCAATCTGTTCTATGGGACGGTACTCTCAGGAAAGTGTGTTCAGGATTGCAGCCTTAGAGAAGATCAGAGATGCATTTTGAGAATTCCAGTGGTAGGCAAATTGTTAGAATTTTTCAGTGTGAAGATGGATAAAGAGAAATAGCTGCTTCTGAAAGCAGAACTAGAACCAATGGGTACAAACTGCAAGAGAGGAGATTCCGGTTGGATATCCGGAAAAAATTCCTGACGGTGAGGGCGGTTCGGCAGTGGAAGAGATTGCCAAGGGAGGTGGTGGACTCTCCCCCACTGGAGATCTTCAAGCAGAGGCTCGACGAGCACCTGTCGGGGATGCTCTAGGGGGATTTCCTGCTGCAGGCAGGGGGTTGGACTAGATGACCTACTAGGTCCCTTCCAACTCTATGATTCTATAAATAAACGTTTGTTAAAAAATCAGCCAGTTATTATAAAAAAAAAATACATGTGATATATACTAATTTTGCTGCCATCTTGATTATGCAAATACTGTAGCTGTTTTGTATTCCAAATCTACATTGAGAGAAAAGGTAATGATGCAGTATATTGGAAGGTATCTCCTTCCAGTTGGATCTCCAGTTTCTCAGATATGTCACCTCTGCTTTCCTCAGACAAAATACAATGACATACAATAAAAGCACCTTTGTATCATTTTTATTATTTTCGTTAAGTTAAACTGTTGGAGATGTGATATGTGCTAATTGCTAAAAATTTTCCTGACCACAACAGCATTTTATATCTGTAGTTCTACTGAATCAACAACTGCATTCCTGTGCTGCTAACTGCTTTGTTTCTCCCTTAATACAAATATGCCAAACATTGCCTTGAAAACCAGGAAAATACACCAGATATCAGATTGGAATGGCTTTTGCAAAATTATAAAAGAACTGATTTTTTTTCTTACCATACATGAATCATACCATACATGAATCAATACTTATGAGGGTATTTCTAGCCATTGTTCTCTGATATGTGCATTAATGTATTAATGTCAGGCATTCCAGAGATTCCTGATGACATCCCTACCAAACAGTTGCATTCAAGGGGTTTCCTTCTTGTTCTCCTATCTTCTTAAAGTCATAATTTTTCTTGGTTTCAAATTGACTGCAGTGCTTGTTTTCATGTGTGGCCTGGCAGACCTGGTTGATTATAGAGTCAGATGGTGTAGTGTGGGACGCAGTTGGCAGTGGGGGTAGGCTAAACCTTGCCTTTCTTGTCGTTTAGTTGTTAAGTTGTATCTGTCTTTTTATGAAGCCATGGACTGCAGCACATCAGGCCACCCTGTACTCCACTACCTTCTCCAAAGTCTGTCCAAAGTCACGCTCATAACCTTGGTGACACTATAACCACAATATCCTCTGCCATCCTCTTCTCAGTTTGACTTCAGTTTTTTCCAGCATCAGGGTCTTTTCTAAGGAGTCCCCCTTCTCATGACATGGACAACATATTTGAGCTTCAGCTTCAGTATTTGTCCTTCCAGTGAACAGTCATGGTTGATTTCCTGGAGGATGGACTGATTTGATCTCCTTGCAGTACAAAGTACTCTCAGGAGTCTTCTCCAACATCAAAGGAATCTATTCTTTGGTGGTCAGCCTTCCTTATAGTCCAGGTCTCGCAGCCACAGAGAAAATCATTGCTTTAACTAAACAGAACTTTGTGGGCAAACTGATGCCTTGACTTTTAATTAAGTCAATTAATTAACTTTTTTAATTAAATAACTTAATTACCTTTTAATTAAGTCTAAACAACCTGTCTTGGCTTTGTTTTCTAGAATCAGGTGTCTTTTAATTTCTTGGCTGCAATTGCGGTCTACAGTGATCTTAGAGCACACACCCCCCCAAAATAAAACTCTGTCACAACTTCAATTTCTTCCCCTCCTATTTGCCATGAATGGGACCAGAAGCCCTTCTACATCACTTCCTACAAGGTGTGCAGCAAGGTGTACTGAACAACTCCCTCCATCACTGCCACCTCTTCCTCCTCACAAACATGGCACAAGCATTGAGGCAGAACACAGCAAAAAACTGTGGCTTGGGGCAGGCAGGGTAATATGGGGTACAGGGCACCCTTTGCTTGTTAACCTTCAACCCACAATTAAAGCAACCAGTTATGATAGCTTTATGGCTGGGCCAGGCCTGAGTTTACTTATAATGATCAGGATTGTAGATTCACCACCCCAGTGGCAAACCTGACCACCTTCTCTCTTGCTGTTGCTCTTTGTTGGTACGTAAATGGTCTCTGCAAACGCATGTCTGTGCATTGGCATAATAAACCTTCCCCAGGAGCAGTGCAGAAATGCCTTATGGGACTTTTGTGACACCCCCTGGTCAGCGTAGAACTTATGCCGGGGCTTAGGTAGGCCTTAGTGGAGGTTAGGATTGGATCGTAGATTACAGCAATCCTAGAATACTGCTATTTGGCACTGCCATCTCCACCATCACTGCCTCCTCCTCCTAGTTAATCTGGCTGTTTAAAGAAGCAGAAATGAAGGCAAAGAGAGGGGAGTGTAGCTACCTGGAGTGCCACACCTTTTCTATACACCCACTTCCTCTCACTCAGGGTGACCAGATGACATAATGAAAAAAGAGGACAATACCACCCAAAATGTAGGATATCCAAGAAAAATGTAGAACATGACAAATAAACACTAAAGACACTCAAATACCGAGCGGGCCAAAAGTAGGCTTACTCTTAGTAGATATGCACTTTAAATTAAAAAAACCTTTTTTTTACTTTTAAATGTATTTGTTAATTTATAATTAATAAATTATACTGGTAATATATTAATTACAAGAAGGCTATTTGCTGCTTGCTTACAAGGAAAGAGGGCACTGAAGTTTTTTCTGGGACACAAAGCTAAAATTCAGGATACGTCCTAAAAACAGGGCATATGGTCACCCTGTTCCCACTTGATCTTGCCCAGCCATGTTCAAACTAACAGGCTGGGCAGAGCACACTGGGAGTAAAGCTGCTTGTTTGAATGTAAGCAGGCAGGAACAAGTGGAGGAAACAAGTGTCAGGCCAAAGAGGAAGGCGAGGTGGTCTGCCTGGCTCTCTTTCTTGCCCTCCTGCCCGCCTTGCTTGGTGGGCAAGAAAGAGGCAGAGCCAGTGGTGGGCTTCAGGGGGTTCTCACAACCTTTGCTAATGAGCGCCTGGTTCTGAGAACTGGTTACTAATAGGACATAGAATCTGTTGTTAATTTAGGTTAATTGGACATAGAACCTGTTGTTAATTTATTTGAACCCCACCACTGAGCAGAGCTATCCTGTTCTGTTCACTTTGGGAAAGGGAAGCAATCAAAACAGGATTGCTGTAGCTGGCCCAGCCATTAGGTGACCTGATGCAGCTGTCTCAGGAGCAGATGGTGGGGAGCAAGGGGGCAGTGGATTCAGCATGCCTTTCACCATGGACTGATCTGCTTCTCTCTGGCTCAGAAAGGACGAGGATAATCTGCTTCTTTACAGTGCTGAACTATAGGGACCGAGTGACTATGGGGACTGGGTGAATGAAGAAGCAATTTTTTGGTGGTCCTTTAACAGCATGCCCCACATTACAGATTTGCAACAACTGAATAGGAGCATAGTAAGGGCTTTCATCCCTCCCTTTTCAGCGCTTACTGTGACACTGGCAGCAGGGGCATCCCAAATCACATCATCCCTGGCTAAGAAGACATGGGGTTACCTCTGCCATCTTCTTGATTTGTTCACTCTCAGTGAGGAGGAAGTGTCAATGCATGTTGAAGCCCTAGAAGGGCTGCAGACCCAGGGTGACCAGATGTCTTCTTTTTTTCCGGGACTTCTACTCTTTTTTAGCCATATCTCCTGGAAAAGAACTTAAATGTTCCTTGCGTAGGTAATGCATAGCCTTTTGTAATGAATACATTCCACGTAATAAATGATATATAAAGTAGTTTCTAATTTAATAATAGTAATATAGTATTTAAATTATACTAGTGCCCCAACATTTTGGACATCCAAGAAAAAAAGTAGGGCATGACAAAATTAAAACTGAAAATATTCATATACAGTGGTACCTTGCTTAACAAGCACCTCGCTTAACAAGCATTTCACATAACAAGCAAAGATTTCCAAGAAATCTTGCTTCACATAACAAGTTCTGCTTCACTTAACAAGCAAGCATGCTATGGACACATGTGCTATGCAGCCCTGACACTCCGCATGGAGGCTCTTTAAAAGGGCTGCTGGCCAGCGCTGCTGCCTCTAAGTGCCCTCCAGGCAGCGCTGTTGCCTGGAGGTGCCAGAAGCAGCTGTCACTAACTGTCCCCAAGTCCCCGCATCGACCACTTTGAACCTCCAGCAGCAACCCAGGTAAGCCTCCCAGGAAGGTATCTTTCATTGCAGTCTCCTATCTATGTCTACTTAGAAGTAAGCTCCATTGTGTTAAATGGGGCTTGCTCCCAGGAAAGTGTCTTTAGGATTGCAGCCTAAGTAGACTTCATAGGAACATACGCATTGATTGCATGTTTTGAATTCAATTCCAGTGTTTTGTCATCATTTTTACATCCAGTTAATATTTTATATGAATATTTTAGAGGTTGTGGAACCAATTGCCTGAGTTTCCATTATTTCCTATGGAAAAATCTGTTTCACTTAATGGTGGTTCACTTAAAGAGCATGCCTCCGGAATGAATTAAGCTCTTTATATGAGGCACTACTGTATGTTAATTTCATGAGGTTAATTTAAACATTGTATTACCTATTACAGTGGTGCCTTGTAAAACAAACTTTATTCATTCCGGAAGCACGTTTGTCTTACAAAGCGTTCTTTATACAAAGCGGATTTTCCCATAGGAAATAATGGAAATTCAGGCAATTAGTTCCACAAGACAAAAATATTCATATAAAAATATCAACTCTATGTAAAATGATGAGAAAACACTGTAATATAATAAAGAACACCATTTCTGTAATATTAATAAAAATAATGTAATATACTGTACAGTAAAACAGAAAAGAAAAATATTTATGGCCAAGGATGATTAATTTTCACTAAAAGAGTAATTGGTGTCTTTTTGAGCAACTTTAACAAGGAATCTATCTAATGATACTTGCTTATGAGGATTTCACGGAAATGTGCCATTGCATTGTCATTAAACAGATTCAGTGCCCGCACTAATACAGCCATCTTTGGTTTGCGTTTTTCTACAAAATTTTGCACAATTTCCCCAATGTTTACAGATGTCCTTCATCTCATTTGATGTGAGAGATTCCTCTTCCTCCTCCAGATCTCCTCCATAACCTCTTGCTGTTGCTCACAATGCAGATCCATCAATTTGTTCGTTTTACAACAAATTTTCATTGTAAAAATGTTTGTCTTTCTAGACACTGTTTGTCTTACAAGGCAGAATTCCTTGGAAATTTTAGTTTGTCTTACAAACCATTCTTCTTACAAGTTTTTGTCTTAAAAAATACCACTGTATTTAGTTTAGCAGTTTCCTTTATTATAATATAAAGTTTAATATAAACCCATTGTTGTGAAGTACGAAGTGCAATAAGTTAAAAATCATAACATAAACCCATTTTCATATTATTATCGAATTAATCATTGGTTGTATGATGTAAAATTAAATTTTGCACCTCCTTTGCAGCTACACATTACAATCACCCATAAACATTTTTTTTAAATCTCAAGCCTTTTAAAAGAAGGATGCACATTGGATTCAATGGCACATAAGATTCAAGTATTACCATAATTACAAGAAGGCTACATGCTGCCTGCTCACGAGGAAAAAGAAGACAATGAGGATGTTTTTCCCAGGACAACAAGGCTAAAAAAGAGAACATATAGGCCCATATCCTAAAGTCAAATTAAGCCCTTTGTGATGGAGCAGTTAAGGTGACTGTCCATAAGGAAAGGGTGACATAAGGGTGACATAACTGCGTGGACCCATAACTGCTCTGGATTTTGCCAGTAGTCACCTGTTTTTCTATTGCAATAAGAGTTACAGAAACTAGAAAGATTTAAGTACTATATTTGTAGGTAGAGAGATATTTGGGACATTGTGTGAATGCATGTCCTCTTTTTCCTCTATTAAAGCCTTGTGTCCTGGACAAAAAATCTCCCTCATCCTTTTTTCTGATGAGGATGCAGAATGTAGCCTTCTTGGAATTCATAAATTGTAATAAATTATATGTCGTAGTTTTCAATTTATTCATAAGGAGGGGCATCACTTGGGTTTGTGTCACCTGGTGCGGGAGGCAAGCGTGTCACCCCTAAACATTGGGCAGTATGAATGGTGGTCTTGGTTATGTGCCATTGCCTTGCCTCCCTGGTTTTTTAGCCATTCATTTTAACAGAATGAAAATATTTCAAAGTGGTTTGTTTCACTGCATTCTGCTTTAATTTACACATTCAAAAGTATATAACATGATGGGATTATTTCTACAAACCATGATTTTAGACATTTAGGACACAAGGGCTGCCACCCCCTTCAAGGATGCCCCCTTTCTAATGCCCTAATAATGTCCCTGATTGGACCATTTTGGAAGTTTTGTACTCTCCAGGACTGACCTTCTACTCCAGCCAAGGCATGCTTGCTTACCTGCCAGTAAACACAGCTGTGTAGTTCATATCCATTTTCAATGAATTTCAATGCAATCATCAGGGACCTCCTTCTGGGGTAATTTGTGTGTAATTTGGATCAGGACAATTCTCGTATCCTTAGATTCCTCTCAGCTTGCCCTTTCCAATGAACTATGGCACATTTGCCTACTTGTGAGTAAAGTCACGATATGGGTCACTTTCACTTTCTATAGAGTTCAATGCATATCTTACTTTTTCGTTTGTGGCCGTAACTTTTGATAGGAAGATGCAATTTCAAAATAGACTTTTGCATTGGATTCTGCTCTTCAATACAAACCCAACGGTATATGGCATGATGGGGTTTGATGCACCATGAAGTTGCAATTTTTAGGTTCCCCAGTGCTTGTCACTCCCCTTGGGCATGTCACCCCGTGCGCTCTGCACCACCCTAATGATGCCACTGCCCCTGGGGCACTACACAGGTTCTTTAGCGAGGCAACCAACATGGTAGAAAACTATATATGGATAGGTATGCATGGGTTCTACCTCTACTGAGCAAGGTGAATAGAGAACAAAGGCTGTGCAAGTAATTTTATAGGGCATTTTCAGCAGAGGAGGGTACAAATGGCAAGGAGGAGGGGTACAATGACTGAGCAAGCAAAGCTTGGACTCTGGTTTGCTAGTTTTTGTGCAAGGGTAGGATTCAAGGGATGATGGCAAGCAGTGGATGGACAGGCCGGAAGGCAAACTTGCAACGGGGTCCTCAACTCTTCTGAGACTGTGCATTATCAGGGCTATTTGGGGTTATTGCTTAGTTGCATAAAACATGTGCTTTGCTACATTCCACCTTTGTCATTTTGGCCTGAATGTTCCCTGATTGGCCTTCTAATTTTTTTTTTTCTGGCTTAGGGTGGCTGGCCTTGCTACGGGGGCCAGATTAGGCAAAGGCAGTGGTGGGATTCAAATAAATTCACAACAGCTTCTATGTCCCATTAGTAACCGGTTCTCAAAACCAGGTGCTCATTAGCAAAGGGTTCTATAGAACCTGTGAGAACCCCCTGAAGCCCAACACTGGGAATCAGGCCTGGGTCTTTTGGACCTAACAAGATATTACAACAGGCTGTCAATAACACTTTTAGGACAGAACACATGTCATACATGGGCAAGCAATTATTAATTACAGTTATTGGTTCCAAGGCACAAATATCTTTAGGAAACCCTTTGGACAAGGAATTTCTTCATAACAAGAACTGTTTGGATGCACGAAGAACAACTAATGTCTTTGGCCTTGCAGCTTTGGTCAATGCAAGAGGATGGAGGGAACTGGAAAGTGTGGAATTAGACACAAGGACTGGTTATTCTGTTACATTGTGGTGATATCTTGCCAGTGGTGGGCTTCAGGGGGTTCTCACGGGTTCAACAGACCCCTTTGCTAATGAGTGCCTGGTTCTGAGTACCGGTTACTAATGGGACATAGAACCTGTTGTTAATTTGGGTTATTAGGACATAGAACCTGTTGTTAATTTATTTGAATCCCACCACTGCTTGTCACCCTGCAAGGGGCTCCCTCCCTCCCTCCTAGGAGAGTGTGGCCAGGGCTGCAACCACACTTAGGACACTTGTGGGTGGAGAAATGGGGCAGTGCAAAATAGGGAGGTGGGAAGAGACTCCCCCCCCCTGTCTTTTCCTCTCTCTGCCCCCTCTAGTGGCTTTTTGTGGCAGCCACAACTTGCAGGATGCGGCAAAGGCCTTTGCATAAATTATGTTCATGACGCAGCAGCTGCAAAACCCCTTGGATCCCCATCTGCCCCCTTGTCCTCCCCCCCAGGAGGGGCAGGGGGTTGGGAGGCTGCAACCAGGGGGCAAGCTGCATGCTTGAGCAAGGGATCTGTGGCTGCAGGAGAGGCTGATCCTGCAAATCCCCCCTTTTGTGTATTTACAGCAACCCCTTTTTTTTTTTGCTGCTGCTGCTGCTGCTGTGAGATGAATCTTTAATTATTTCCAGGAAAAAAGAAAGAGGTGCAAAGCAAAAGAGGGGCTCAGTGCAACCCCAGACCAGGCAGGGGGTCCCTGCTTGCTGCAATTGGTGAGTGCTATGGGGCTTGGGGGGCGGGGGGGACCCGGATCAGTGAATATGCAATGGTCTTAATTAGCATAATTTATATATTTATGATAAAGAGAGGGGAAAACGGGCTGGGGCGCTGGGAGCAGCCCTGGGCTGTCCAGGGGAAGCACTGTGATCTGTGTGTTAGTGTGTATGTCTGTGCATATGTGGGGCTAGCCCCTCAGATCTGTTGCATTGGGGGGGATCCTCAGATTGCACCCCAAATGAAAGGTTTGGGGCCATCCAGGGAAGCCCCTTAGGAAGGTGGATGGAGGGGAGAGAACTGGGGCTGAGCAAGTGGGGAGGAGGAAAAGTGGGGGGGCTTGTTTGGGGAGCTTCCTCCACCCCATAAAAGGGTCTGGATGGAGGTTTGGAGAAGGGTTGCAAGAGAGGGAGCCAAGGCAGGGTGACCATATGTCATAACTATAAAATGAGGACACCCCCCCCCAAAAAAAAATGTAGGACACCCAAGAAAAATGTAGGCATGACAAAATAAAAGCTAAACACACACACACACACACACACACACACACACACACACACACACACTGTTTTCATTTGGTTAATTTAAACATTGTGTTGCTTATGATCAAATTTAAAACTATTATATATAATTTATTACATATAATTTATGGATTACAAGAAGGCTACATGCTGCCTGCTCACAAGGGAAAGGAGGACAATGAAGATGTTTTCCAGGACACTAAAAAAGAAGACATATGGTCACCCTGATATACACCACATTACTTATGATTAAATTTAAAACTATTACATATAATTTGTTAATGGCAGTAATTCTACATGCTGCCTGGTCCCAAGGCAAAGGAGGACAATGAAAAAATTTTCCAGGACACAAGGTTAAAAAAGAGGATGTGTCCTGGAAAAAGTGAGCATATGGTCACCCTGAGGCAAGGGGATAGTCTTCTGGTGGGGAATTAGGGGGTTGTGGGATGGATGGGGGGGAGCCTAAATAATGGAGGAGCTCCTAGGGATGAAGGGGACTGCAGGAGGCAAGGGGTAGGGGCAATGGGGGAACCCCATGTATGGGGAGGCAATAGAACTGGGGTGAGAGGGCACTGGGCAAGGTTGTGATAGGGACTGGGGGCATGGAGAATGAGGTTGGGGATGTCCAGTTTGGGTTGGGGGGACAGAGCAAAGGGGTACAGCTCTGGAGTAGGAGAGCCAGGTGTGGTGTGGGGGTGCCCTATAGGTGAGGATGTGTAAGAAGGCTGAGGGAGAGAGGGCTGTGGCAGCCCTATAAGTTTGGACTGGCTAAATTGTGGAGGGACAGTTTGAAGGAGAAGTCCTGATAGGGTCACTTTGAGGAGGCAAACTAACCCCAGGGTGGCAGCCAGAGGTAAGTACTGACAGGAACCAAAGACTGCTGTGTGTGGAGAAAATGGCCAAGCCACTTCAGGTTGGAGGACAGCCCTGAAGACGACTTCTGGGGGTGAGCCAGGAAAGAAACTTGGGGCAGAGAGAGTCCCAAGAAGCCCCAATGGTGCAGAAACAACCCTGGGCAAGCTGGACCCAGAGTAATAAATCAACAAGGAGATAATTCCAGAAGGGCGTCTATGGCCACTTGCTAAAAGAACGGTACATGGTGACCATATGTCCTCTATTTCCATGACATGTTCTCTTTTTACGCCTTGTGTCCTGGGAAAAAATAATTTCCTCCTTTTCCTTGTGAGCAAACAGCATGCAGCCTTCTTGTAATTCATACATTACATCAATGCATTGTGTAACAGTTTAAATTTACTCATAAGTCATATAGTGTTTAAATTAACCACAGGAAAGCAATATATATGAGTGTTTTTATCTTTTATTTTGTCATGTCCTATATTTTTTTGGTGGGCCTTGTCCTCTTTTGCAGTTATGACACCTGGTCACCCTGGAAGGGTGGCAACTGAAACACTGTTGTGGCATGAGCTCTCTTGGACCTGAGCCTTGAGAAGGTATATCAGATCTTATGCTCAGTTGAAAAGTATTTGTGTGTGCGTGCATGTGTGTGCCAGACAGGCATTTGCACACACATACACGCACATGTGCGCGCACTCAGCAAGGAAGAAAAGTTTGTAAAAAGTGAGACGAAAACGATTAGGAAAGGCAAGGAGGAAAGATTTCTGTCATTTTTTTCAGGATCTAATAGAGAGAAGTTCTGATCATGTGTTTAAAAAAAGAGGGTGCAATCCTAAAGACACTTTCCTGGGAGTATGCCTCACTGAATATAATGGGACTTTCTTCTGAGTAGACAGGCATAGGATTGAACCCTTAAAAGGAGTCATATATGCGTGAGCCTTTTGCACTGTGGGCTTTCGTGTTTTAAATTCCCCTACCCCAAGCTGTTAGCCATGATGGGGGAAAGGGATGGGTATATTGTCTATTTGGATCTTTGTAGCTAATAGGGGAGAGAGATTTAAATAGTGGAAATTTACAGAGGAAAGGCCAGCTTCCTTTTGCTACAGAGATCCAGCTTTTCTGCTGGGAAAACTGTTTAAAACTGGTGCAAATGAAGGGTGCAATCCAGAGTAACCACGGCGAGTCCTTCCGACATAAGAACAATTTACTCTGGGTTGCAATAAGAATTTCCCATAGGTTTTCACTAGGTGGTGCCGTAACTACGTTGACGTAAATGTCTCCTACGTGCTCCTGTAGCAGGAGGAAGTTGGTTTCATTTTGTTTTACCACAAGGACATGAATATACAAAGGACTCAGTGATAGAACACATGCTTTCCATGTGTGTTTAATGACTTCAGCCCAATTCTTGGCACCTCCAGAATTTCACTTTCAGACATTATGTACAGACAGAAAAAAACTCGGAAAGGTTGTCTGCTGGTCATAATGCTTGGAAAGGCCTAGCTTGAGATTTTGAGAGTAATTGCCAGTCAGAGAAATTTTTTTTAATTGCATTTTCTTCTGTCCCCCAAGGCGTTCTGGTGGTGGCGTATATCAGTGGTTGTTGAATTTTTTAGTACTAAGACCTATTTTTTAAAAAATTGGCAGTCAGTTAGGACCCACTGGAAGTGATGCCATTAACCTGAATGCGGTACATTGACCAGCAGTGGCATCATCAAGCAGAAAAATTTTTACATCTCCATACAGCAAATCAAATTTAATTAAGGGAGTTAAAGTTTACAATAAGTATAAGTTTTAAAATTTACTGAGCATAAAGAACTCTCCTAAACCTCTCAAACAATTGCTGATCTGTTTTTTTAAAATGCCCCAAACATCCCAAAGGCGGTTCCATCCACACTTACCTGGGAGTAAGCCCCATAGACAAACTTAAATTTCTAAGGAATTCTGATTTGTATGACAAACAGTGCCTTGTAAGACAAATAGTTTTACAGTGAAAATTCGTTGTAAATGAACAAATTGATGGTTCTGCATCATGAGCAAGAGGTTCTGGAGGAGATCTCTTTCATCTGCAGAGGAGGAGAAGAATAAAGAGGAGGAATCCCACACATCAAATGAGATTAAGACATTTGTAAACATTGGGAAATTGTGCAAAATTTTGTCAAAAAGCACCACCCAAATAAGGCTGTCGCACTGCGAGCGATCAGTCTGTTTCATGACAATGCAATGTCACATTTCCATGAATCTTCAAAAAGAGACAAAAGCAAGTATCATTAGAAAGGTTTCTTGTTAAAGTGTCTCAAAAAGACATCAGTAACTCTTTTAGAGAAAATTAGTCATCCTTGGCCATCAAGGTTTTTCTTTTCTGTTTTACTGTACAGTATATTACAGCGTTTTGATTAACATTATAGTAATTGTGTTCTGTATTATATTACAGTGTTTTGAATTTGATTACAGTGTTTTGTCATCATTTTTAAAAACAATTAATATTTTATATGAATATTTTTGGGTTGTAGAACCAATTGTGTGAGTTTCCATTATTTCTGATGGGAAAATCCGCTTTGTATAAAGAAGACGAATTATGTTCGTCTTACAAGGCACCACTTTTTCCCCATATCTTGAGCAGGCCTCAGCACCCCCATTTGCCACAGTTGGATCAGTGCTGGAAAGTTGGATAGGATTGGGCCCTAAATGCACCAATGATCTCACTTACCCTACAATCCAGAGTAATTACAGGAAGACGTAAGAGGCACTTATTTTGAATTGCAGTATGTATTTCCCATGGGTGGCACCGTAACTACATCAGTGTAAAAGGTCCTGTAGTTACTCTGGATTGTAGCCTTAATAAAAGAAAGTACCTGTGCTTTTTGTCTTGCTAGAAAAGAATTGATTGATAGGCTTGATACAGCGCTATTTTCGGTGTATGAAACAGATACTGGAAATATGTGTTCCATGAGTGTGTGTGCATGTGTGTATGCATGTGCAAAACTGCTGCTTTTGATGGCTAGGTGGTGAGAAGTAGATGTCCCCTCTTTGGATGTCAGAACTGCCTTCCAAAGGGCAATTCATACAAACACTTGGGGGCTTTCAATTGTGCCATGTTCTTTTGAACTCTCATTTGGCAGTTCTGTATTGGTATGGTAAAAATTGTGAAACTAGTTGTGTGCTGTGGGGTACGAGGGAGGAGTGCCATATGTCCCGTAAAATCAGGACAGTCTTGGTTTTGGGGGAATGCGTTCACATACTGACAAGTTTGATGAGTTCTTGTCCTGGTTTTGTGGAAGATAAATTATGGCAACCCTAGCATGAAGTGAAAAAAATAACAGGGCTGCTTGTGCATACCAAACACTGCATGGATCTATCTACTTGATCCACATTATCTTCTGTCCCAGTGGTTGTGTGAGCTGAACTGACCTGGTTGGTTTTAAATGGAAGTGCTTGTGCTGCAGGCTATTCATAAAACTCATAAATACACTCAAAGTCAGGTACCGTAGGTGGTGAAGGATAATTGCTTTCCCCTCCCCAGGACACCTGTGTTGCTTAGCTGGTGGGAAAATCCATATCTACATTCTCGTTTTGGGAGGTTCTTTGATGGGTAACATTAAAAAGTTGCTTTCTCCCTCTTTTTAGTATCTACTGATACCAGTATTGCTGACTCTTTTCTACTAACCTAAACATCGTTTTCAGTTTGCTGTTAGTGAGAGAAAAGTGAGGAACGGAACAGAAAAAACAGTGAGATGGTGCGGATGGGGTTTCAGTAGCTCTTTCTCCTCCCCCCAGTCTTCAGCACCTCTGTGGTGCTGTTTAACCTTGTCCACACTGGTTGCCAATTTTGGGGGGCTCATGGTGATGCGGGGAGGCCAGTGCAAGTTGTGCACTGATCTAACCCCCCAGGGGTAATGCAGAGATGCCTGACAACACTTTTGTAACATACCCAGTCAGTACAGGACTGGTAACAAGACTTATGCCGGCTGAACTGGGGTTTAGGATTGCAGACTCGGGGCACAGTCCTAACCAATTTAGGGCAGCACAAGTCACCCATCTCCTTGTTCCCACAGTGGTGTGGGGAGGCTGTTGTATTTCTGTACACTGGCCTCATCCTTCAGGAGTGGTGCAGAAAAGGAGTGGCGTAGGGCACTTTTGTGACACCCTCAGGCCAGCAAGGGACTTGTGCTAGGACTTAAGATCAGGTTAGGATTGTGTTGTCAGTGTCACTACGGTTAACTTTTCAAAGCTTGTTGCTTTTTAAAAAACTGTACCCAAATTGATGCTGTCATTCTGTCACTTTGCAATTGAGGACAACTGAGAACAGTGGACAGTTGGGTCTGCCTTTGGCAAAATCCACACATTATTCAAAAACCCATTACATTCAATATAACATCAATAATATTCCAAACATACCACTTATGTAAATTGGAAATTATAATTACAGTAAATTTGCATCCTGACATCCAAAAAACAGTTAATCATGAATGGCAGAGTGGACTCCACCCTTTCATTTCTGTAGGCTGGGTTGTATTTCATTTTAGGTTGTATTGTATTAGAACTGTATTAAGATTTCCTTTTCCATTCTTTGCTGCCTCTTCCAGTGCCTTGCCTCCAGAGAACAAGAAAACATATTTTATCAACCTATGTCTTTTTTCACATTTGCTGCAAAAGTGAACAAGTGTTGAGGTGCCTGAAATAATAGAAACAAACCACATACATTTTCATAAAATTGCCATCACTCATGTGTTCCTTTCTTCCCTTTTACCCGCTCTTAAAGAGTAGGCGTCGGGTGGAAAGACAGTAAAGAGATTTTATTCTAGTATTTTCTGTGTTGTTAAAAGAAAGAAATATGGTAAACCCTGTAACTCATTATACTTTTTTTCTTTATTTTATAACAAATCACAGAACCTTTCCACAAAAAATTCCTTTATAACAATTATTGTAAAGAAATTTTATTCAAAGGCTTTCTATTTTTCTGGAAAATAGAAGTCTGATAAATATCTTCAGAATTTTTTTGTTGTTGTGGTATAAAATGAAATTAGAGAATATTGTGTGCTACTAACAATTACACCAGGAGTGTCCAAACATTTTGGCAGAGGGCCACATCATCTCTCTGACACTGTATTTGGGCCGGAAAAATGATTCACATTTCAAATTTGAATAAATTTAGATACAGTGGTGCCTTGTATGACAAACATAATTTGCTCCAGAAGCATGTTTGCCTTATAAAGCATTCTTTACACTTAGCGGATTTTCCCATAGGAAATAATGGAAACTTTGACGATTGGTACCACAACCAAAGTGGTACCTATTTATTATCCATGCTTTTGAGCTGCTAGGTTGGCAACAGTTGAGCAAGTGACAGGAGCTCACTCCATTCTGTTGCACCTGGGTCTTGAATCCCAGCCTGCTGGTTGACAGGCATGGCATCTTAACTACTGAGCTACTATAGTGAAATTATCTGTAGTAAAAGAATGAATATCATATTGTGTAGTGACAAGTGCAATATTATTAACACTATTAATATTTTCTATTACTAGTAAAACATTCTTCTCCCCTCGCAGAATTACCTGACAGTTCAACTCTATCCAGTATAGAAACAGAACTCCAAATGGCTACCACCGGATCCTGTGCTGGATCCAAACAGATTGGAGGTCTCCTCAAGAGAAGGAGTAATTCATCCCCTTACCCTTCGTAAAGCTCCAGCCTACTCAATGGAGCTTTTCAAGTCTGTGCCAGCTGACTAGCTGCCTGCGTCTCCCCTATTTTGCCCTCTCTCTGCTTTTAAAACTTTTTTTAAAGTTCTAGATATAGACTTTGTGCACTTTGGTTATAAAATCTGAGACAATAGTGCCAAATTTAGACACAGATTTCCAGAGTTAGAAGATATGTGTATTGCATTCAGTTTTGAATGCAAAATAAAACATATTTAGTGAAACGACCAAATTTTTCAAGTTCCTTCCTTTTGATTGGGATAAGGAAAGTTATAAATAGGACAGAAAACAAAGCTATTGCAGAAAAGTATGCTTAAAAGAATTGCATCTTGAAACCATGAAAGGTTTAGAGTTATTTAGTCAGTTTTCCCATCAGACAGCCGTAAGTAGGATCACCTTGAATGCTGTATTTATTGGAGGTGGGGGATACTGCATACTTAGCAAAAATTTGTTGCCTGCAAAGAAAATGGGGCATTTCCTTCACTTTGATTTCTGCTTCCATATTTCTGCAGCTCTGATAGAATCCAAGTGAAGGAAATGCCCCATTTTCTTTGTAGGCTACTGTCCTATCACCTGTATATTTCAAATCATGGGCTATTATTATTCAATTTATTTTGGCTTTGGAACAAATCAAGCCAAGCTCATAGTTTAGTTTATAGCTCGGAGCTGCAGCTTTTTCAAACAGCTTTAAACAAGTACTGTGCTGTTGGTCCATATGTTTTGCAAATGTTAGGGAATCAGCCAAAAAAGGTTTCTGTTAGCTGGCCCACTGTATCACAAGCTTTCCAGGAATGAGAGTGAATCATCATCTGGAATTGGATTGGGAACCAAGACTATTGGGGGATAGCCAGATCCAATCCAGACTTTGAGATGGCAGAACTTACTAGGTTTCCCATCTGTTTGAATATTTTTACAGTGAGCCACTCACTATGTTTACACATGGTTTTACGTTGAACTTTTTTAAAAGCTCAACCCAATTCCAAGCATGAAATTCAGAGAAGTGTGTGTGTGTGTGTGTGTGCGTGTGTGTGCGTGTGCGCGCACGCGCGCACCTTATTATATGTACATGCACCTTTTAACATCTCCTTGAGCCAGCTAACAAGTGATGTGGCAATATTTATTTATTTATTTAAACAGTATAAGCAAGTATGATAGAAAAGCAAACAAAAGTCAAAAATTATCTTGAAATTTACCATTTCAAAAACTAATGAAAAGTATCCACAGAGAAAGAAGAGCTTATTTAAAAATGAATCATTTTTAACAGTCCTTTTTCATAGTAGTTTTAAGAGTACAAGAAGTATGTTGAATCAGGCCAAGTGTTCATCAAGTCCAGTATTCTTTTTCTCAAAGTTTATGCTTCTGGAAGGTGTATAGGTGAACAATCTTCTTTCACTGTTGTTCCACAGCTACTGAAATTAAGTAGTATATGTCCTCTGAATTCAGAGGCTCCATAAGCCATTTATAACTAGGTAGCAATGGACTTCCTGAATTGAACTTTGAAATGAACAATTTAAAGACATCTAAGCTTAAGGCCAAAATTGCATCTGTTGCATTAAATGCCAAGACCAGTCCTGCCAGGATTTGGAGAGGGGCCACTAGGAATTGCACAACAATCAAGAACATAGCTCCTCATATAGCATGCTCATTCCTATCCTGTTCCCCTCTCTTCCCCTTGTTTACACATGCAGCATACTGGGAAAAAGCTTTGGTAGTTTGAATCCACTGCAACCATTCCAGGGAATCAGGGTAGTCAAAGGGGCTCCATGTGCAGAACTCCCATCCCAGAACAATATTGAACCTCAAAGATATCAGAGGCAAATCACTCTAAGAATAGCACCTGCATAGTAAGGAGATGTGACAACCCACTGTCCTTACCTTTAAGAAGGCTGACTCGGAATAATATGCAAAAAGTGTATTAAAATAATGATAAAAAGAAAAAGAGAGAGACTACGGAACCATCTGAAAAGAAAAGAATCTGGACAATCAAATCAGGCAGCATTTGAGATTCAGGAATTTGGCAAAAAAGGAGTTAATTCAAAACAAAGAATATTATAGTAGAGTAAAAATACAAATTCAGAAATAATAAAATGATGGTGCTGAGACATTGCAGAATTCCATGCATGAGAAGTTTCATGCATGAGCTGAAGAGAAGAGAGCCTAAAATAAAAATAAATCCTTAACAGTTTCTGAGTAAATGATGTTCCTTAGCTGTTTGCACCTTTAATGATGGAACCATCAAAGGTACACTTGTGTCACATGATGGCCTCTTCCAGAGTTCACGGTTCCTGGACCAAAAGAAGGGTTGCTTTCCTTCCACCTTGGAGTCTAATCCTCACTTGTAATGACATCACTTATAACCTGCCCTCTAGGTTTTCCCTGCCTGAGGAATAGCCAGCCAGGTCTGGCCAATCTGCTGGAACCCTTTAAATGGAACTGACAGAACCAGTTTTGCTATTGGTAACTTGCTTTCCTTTTTCTTCGTCTGGCTGACACACAGACTGGTCATTGAGTATTAACTTTTCTCCCAAAATGCAAACATTTGGATATAGATGTTTTATGACATTTTCAATCTCAACTAACTTTCCTCTTCCTTGCACTGGTGCAACTGTGCCAGTGAAGCATACTCAACATCCTGCAGTGAGGGGGGAGCAGTCACAGAGGCATTCCCAAGGTAAGGGAATGTTTCTCCCTTATCTTAGGCATGTGTTGCAGCCTTATTGGTGCTGGAAAGTTCCTTAGGATTGGGCTGTAAATTAATTATCCATTAAAAGATGAAGTTTTTTCCCCTGTTCAAATTTTTGTGGTTGTTGTTTTGTTTTCAACTATGTTCATTTGAACTTCTGTTAATAAATACAATTTTAACTCAACAACATTTACAGGTGGTAGGTGCAATCCTAACCAATTTAGGCCAGCACAATTCTCCTATCTTCCCATTTACGTGGTGATAAGGGAGGCCAAGGAATGTCTTGTGCATTGGCTTACACCCCCCCAGGAATGGCACAGAAATGCCTTACAGCACTTTGCAACACCCCCAGGTCAGTGCAGGATGTGCTGGCTTAACTGTGGGTTAGGACTGCAGCCTGTATTTCCATTTCTGTATCTCCACAGCCTGTATCTTCTAATTCTGGACATGCTGTGGGTCCTGACCAAGACATGACCTGGACATGACTGGAACACTCTGGTCACTCCCAGGAGGTGATCTTCAGGGTTTTTTTTTAAACCCCTGTTGATGCTGAGGTTGGCCTATATATCAATATCTTTTAGGCAACATAGCAAAACTTTATAGGCTCAAGTAAAATTAAATAGTTGAAAAATTTGAGAAATAAACATTGAACATCTTCAGACATTCTAATGCATTGAACATCTTCAGACTTCAGCATGCATTGAACATGTTCAGACATTCTAATCCAGAAGAAAGAGATTGGGGTACTTGCAATAATGCTATAGACTTGAGTGTGCTGACTTGAACTCAAGTTGCTTCAATGATATGGACTCAACTCCATAAAAATGATGCACCAACTTGTATATTTTAGCAACGAGCTTCACTTCAGTAACACAATGCATTGTCTGGGGCTCTAAAATACAACCTTGGTAAATTTGATTAACAACACAGTTTTGTTTTCTTTAAAAAGCCTTATTGAATTTGCATGTGATAATTTAATACTTTTTACCTAACTTTGTGCACATTTTCTTTATTTTATAGTTTTGAAAACTCCCACATGCACACACCTCCTTTTGTCTGTTAAAGTTGGCTCCCAGACTTGAGATTCAACTTGAGACTTGACTTGAAAGTATCTTGCAAGGAACTGAGATTCGACTTGAAGATTGAGACTTGAGACTTGGAATAAAAGACTCAAATACTTCACTGACTTGCAAGTGGAGAATTTAAATCATTAACAGGTATGCCCTTCTGTTTCAGTCTTTCTGAGTAAAAATGAACCCCAGTGATTAATCAATTGAAGTTTTGATTTATTGATTGATCAGTTTTGTACATTGCTTTTCAACCATAATGGGTTCTCAAAGTGAACGATGTCCATTTTTTTAAATGGACAATATAATCCTCACAATGACAGATCCAGAATACCTGCTGCTTTTGTGATATCAAATGATAGTTTCATGTAGCCCATGGCTTTGTTCCCTTAAAGATTTATGGTAGTAGTCATGAGGGCAGACTTTTTTTGGAGTTCTCTGCCCAGGACGCCAGGTGCTCCTATTGCCCTTTTTCTCTTCTCTGAGCAGATTGTATAAATAGCTCCTCGTCCCTAATTTACAAATCAAATAGATTTTAGGCTACATCCATACTATTGCTGAAGCACCCACACATGAATTTTCTTTTCATCCAGCAGATGACATTGCTCAACGTGACTCTAAGGAAGGAGACAGGATTTTTGAGAGAGAGAATTGAAGGTGGTCTGAAAGAGGAATGGCTGCTCATGTTAGTTACATTCGTCCCACCTATAAACAGGATTTTGTATTGCTTCAAAAACCTGTTTGACCGGAGGAGTCAGTGGACAAAAAGAAATGTTCATGTTTGCAACATAAGGAAGCACTGCCTCTTTTAAACCACTTTCAACTTATTTGAGAACTACCTCCTGCTTAAGAAGCATCTTTTCATAGTCACAGGCTTTCTGGTTTATAGAAGTTGGTCAGAGCACTTGGGATTTGAATCAAATATCTGGGACATTGGTTCCAACCCTGACAGTTTTCTCACAATAAGTTAGGGCAATCTCCATGCTACATACCTGTGGCACATTCAAGGTAAGATTCCCAGTGGAATGGTATCTGGGACAGTTATATTCTGATTCATCAGCACTTGTAATTAAACTTGGTAATTATATTCACAGTGAGGCTTGGAGTATTTTAAATTGTCTTCCCTTCCCTTTTTTTATTTGCACATTTCATTTTTTTTGTCACCATCTGCTGTGAAATTGCTGTTTTTCTTACAGTGCACACTTTAACATTGCCATCTGGGCAAAATTATTTGTCCCATTAATTGTAAAAAAATGTGCGAAGAAGCAAAACAAAAATGCTACTACAAACCCGAGAAATGCCTGTTAAATGAGATCCAGCCTACTCACAAGCCGCAGAACATGCACAGAGCTTGACTTTATGAAATGTCTATTTTAATCGCCTCTCTTGATAATTGGTCTCTGCATAGCATTTGAAAAATCGCTCTCTGCTTGACTCTATCCCACAGGGAGGCCTGAAAGGATCGGAATCTCTTTGCGAATGATAAATACATTACTTTGAACGTTGCAATATTGTGGCTATCTTCAGAATTCCATGGCAACTTTAATGTGCATTTGATGTGCATGTGCATTTAATGTGAATTTGAGTTTCTAAAAATGGCTCTTCAATTGGTTGCCATAATTGTATAAAGAGAAACCTCCTTGAGGGGACAGGTGTGTCTGGGTTTTTTTCCCCCACTCAAGGCATATCTATGCTACATACTGGGCATATCTGGGAACTTGGGGGCTGCAGATTGCTAACAAAATGCTTGAGACTTGAACAACCCAATCCTAACTTGTGCCGGCACAGCTGGTCTGCATGGTCTGCTGTATCCAGCTAAGGTTAGGAGGTAGGTGGAGGTTGCCTTGGGTGAGGGGATGTATCTATACTTTCATCTTGTTGAGCCCCAGCCTGCTTTATGGGACTTACCAGATCCATACCTGCTATATAACTGGTGCAAATTTGGGAGACTCAGTCAAACACCAGGACATCTAGGGGTATTATGATATAGTGGAGGAGGACTTTGCTAGGGAAAATCTATCCCCATTCTGCCCTCTCCTCCCTGCCTCCCCACCACCTTCCCCACATCTGTATTCTGCTCCGCACCTTAACTCCTTGCTTTGGCATACAGGGCTCTAGTTATGGTGCTGGGAGTCTTGCACAAGCCTTTCCACTAGTGCCACTTTCTCTTGAATCCATGTAGAAGCATTTTAAGGTGCTTTTACAATGGTTTCTATCAGTATAGTAACTGCTGCACCAGTTTGGATGCAGTGTTTGGGTTACACTATCAGAGCCCAATAACATCAATGTCACAATGCACCCTAAGTTAATTATTGTAATGGGAATTCTTTTTCCATATTAATTAGTTGTTACAAAATAAATAAGAGCATTGCTGAATCAGGCCAAGGCCTATCAAGTCTGGTTTCCTGGATCTCCCAGATACCTCAGGTAGCACATAAGACAACAAGATAGCTGTACACTGTTGCCACTCCTCTGCAACTGCCAATCAGAGATAGACTACTTCTAAAATCAAGTGGTGGTACATACCAACTATGGTTTATATAACTTCTGATGAAGTGTTCCTCCATAAATCTGTCCTGTCCACTTTTGAAGTCATCTAAACCAGATGCCATTACCACATCCTGTGACAAGAAATTCCATATCCTATTAGTAAGTCCCACTGAGTTTCAGTACAGCTTCTTTTCAATTAGACACACAAAGAATTGCACTTTTACTTTCTCTTTATACCAAAGCCACTTAAAAGATTAGTCCATATTATTTCCAAGGACAGACAATAGCATAGTCTTTTAACAAAAACAGATAAGGCCCTGTAGCATGCCTGTTAATAAGTATATATGTATCTATACCAATGGTGGGCTCCAGCAGGTTCGCACCTACTCTGTAGAACTGGTTGTTAATGAGAGACAGGACATACAAAGTTTAAAAATAGCCATTTAAAAGTGGCTGCCAGATGGGCACAGAACCGGTTGTTAACTTCTTTGAATCCCATCACTGATCTATACGTATATAATATACATATATAGATAGATAGATAGATAGATAGATAGATAGATAGATAGATAGATAGATAGATAGATAGATATCTCTATATACAGCTAGATAGATATAGATATATATAGATACGTATAGCTATAGATATATACACGTAACCTTGTTAATACGTGTATAGGTGGATAACTTTCATAAAAGAAATGGAAGATGAAAAAGATGGAGTGCTGATACGCACATTCTTAATAGCTTATCTTGAGTGGCTGAAGGTTGAACTAAATGAGCCTTAAAGGGACCTGCAATCATATGAATTCAAACTGAATCACACAATCCTAACCATGAGCACAATCCTAACCATGTCTACTCAAAAGTAAGCTCCACTGTGTTCAGTGAGTCTTACACCCAGAAAAATGTCTACAGTTGCAGCATAACTCAAACCCCACATGCGGGTCCTAGTACTCACAAACAGCAGAAAATGTGAGAAAGCTTTTTCTGGGCTCAAACCTCATACTCCATATAAGTATCCAGAAAGATATACTTCATGTAATGTTACACTAAGGCTGCAATATTAACCTTTAGTTAGGCCAGCCTAAGCCCTGGCATAAATCCTGTGCTGACCTGGGGTGTCACAAAAATGCTGTAAGACACTTCTGTCCCATTCCTGTGGGGGTGGTGGGGCTAGGTCAGTGCACAGACATGTGCTTGCCTCCCTACATCACCACAGAACGGGAAGACTGAAGTCATGTTCCTCTTTATTTTAGGTGTAGGCTATATCAGAATGTCAGATGCAGGGAGGGCACAAAGATGCAGGTCTCTTGTTGTCTTGTGAGCTCTCTGAAACATTTAGTGAGTGATGGTGAGATACAGAAAACTGGAATAGGTCTGATCCACCATGTATCTTCTTATGTTCTTATAACCAAAGAACTGTAGTTTCCGGATTGTGCAGCTCGAGGCACAATCCTAACCATCTTTCAGGCACTGAGGTAAGGGCAATGCAGCTCTGAGGTAAAGGATCAAAAATTCCCTTACCTTTAGGAGGCTTCCGTGACTGCCACCCAACTGCAGGATATGCAATACATGCAATATGCAATACATTGGCACAACTACATTAATGCAGGAAAGGTAGTTAGAATTTGAGACTAAGCATGATGACTAATTCTACCCTTAGGAGTTTAACAGTGCAATTCTAACCCCTGGTTAGGCTGGCACAAGTTCCATGCTGGCCTGGGATTGTTGCACCACACCTGCGTCACACCTGGTGGGGTTAGGCCTGTGCACAGACATGCACCAGCCTCCCCACACCACTGTGGGGAAGGTTGTGGAGGAAGTGGGTGAGTGGCGCTGATCTAAATAGGTTAGGATTGCATCCTAAGATTCTCTTAGCTGTTTTCACTCTTCCCCATTACCTGCAACCTCTCCGTGGCTGAAACATGTGGGTTTCCGTATCACTGTGTGAGGAAGAATGCCTTCCCACATACAGCAAATAGATCTGAATGTCATCCAGGCAAGCTAAGTGCATCACAAAGACACTCCTCATAAAACATGCATTAACGTTCCAAAGGCAATTACCTTTCTGTGAGGCAGAGAAAGGACAGGACGTGACCAAATGAGCTATTGAAGAACATTGAGAGGGGCTCTGCTTACCCTTCTTAACATCTGTACCAGGTTCTCCTCCTCCCCCAACCCAAAAGAAAAACCCAAATTGGCTTGACAGGGAAAAGTAATGCAAAGCTGGAAGTTTCATGGAGAATTTAAATGAGAATGTAATGAGAATGTAAATGATAGCAAAGAAACTTACCAAGGGCACAATCTAGAGTTAGGGCAGTGGGGAGTGCCCAAGCTGGGCTGCTCCAACTATTCTGAATCCAGAGCAGAAAGTTATGCTGCATCCAGAGAGTCAGGAAGCCTGGGCTGCCCTAACTCCTCCAGAGCATGCTAAATGGGCACCGAGTCAGTGACACCTGGGGAGGGCTTGCTCCTGAGGAGACACCCTCAGAACAAGGAACAGTTGTGGTGCCTGCATTATAAGGAAACCCAGAAGTTCCTGACAGCCAGTAACAGCTGCAGCTTGAGACTCCAGTACAGCAATACCTCTAGTGGAGGGTGGATGCAAGGGGATTGTTTCGAGTGGCCTGCTGTATCCACAAGTTAGTGGCTGTCATATTTGTGCCATATCCTGAGGTTGAGAGGCAGGGGTTGCAGATAGGCTGGCCAAGAAATCAGATTTTTTTTGTCAACACTACAATTCTTACCCTTCCTTATCATGGACCCCTATGGGTCTACTCATTGTAATACCTGCTCCTAAAGTAGTATAACTCTGAAGAGCTGGAAGAGGGAATTTCTGCCCTGGAAACAGGGTCTGGATACAGAATAACTGCTCTGCCCTAGGCAATGCTAAACATGCCCTCAACGTGCCTCTCCTGAACTGCCTAGGCTGCCCCAGTTAGGGCAGTCCAGGTCCATCTGTCTTGGGGCAGCCTTAAGCTGCCCCAAGTATTATCTAGCATAACTGGGCTGCCCCATCTTGAACTTGGGCCACCCCAGTGATAGTTAGGGCAACCCAAGTACACTACTTGATTGCAGCTCAAGTTGCATCTCTGTCAGTCCCAAATGCTAAGGCTTTTCTCTTCGAAAAATTATTGAGAAAATGTTCTGAAAATCAAACTACACACTAAATTCATGTCTTGTGGTGACCATGACTCTTGGTGGGTGTTGATGTGACAGAAAGAAGACCCTCCCCAAATTTCATGCTTCTGGGTCCAGGAGTTGGGACAGAAGCCAGAGATTTAGAACTGACTGAATCATAAACATGGGAATTTGAAGATTGTCATTCATTAATAGGAAAATCGGGAGGATTTGAGCAGTCTGGTGTGCCTTGTCAATGGTAAAAACAAGTGATGGTGTTCCTAGACAATTTCAGTGCCTTGTTAAGTGTGCCATGAGATGAAAAAGGTTGAAAATCACTGTTTTAGGTTGTGGTAGGGAACAGCAAGTGGCAATCTAGGATTCAGGAAAGATGCAAGTCAGGTGGTTCACGAAAGCTCTTGGTAAAGGAAGATGATCTTGAAGATCTGAAAAGAATGGAATAAAACATGTTATGTTAAATGCAAAACTGCTTCCAACTTTGTCTTTTGGAACCACCAAGAAGTGTTCCCAGTTTACTGATCAATGTCTCTATGCTTCTGCAGCATGTAAACCATCAGAGAGCACCACCCACCTCTTCCAGCAAGCAGTCAATCATGAACACAGAAACTGTGCCCCCGCAAGAAGCCTCCCTCACCATTAATGAACAGGTATGTGTAGTCTCCCTTCTCGATCTTGTAGGGATACTGTGGAGGGAAGAGATGTTATGCACACAATGGAGCAAGTGCAGCTTTCAGCATGATTTCAAAATGCAGTGACCTCTAGGGACTTTTGAAGCAGCCACTGATGAAGTGCTCCCTTGGAGGCCAAGTTATGCAATATGAGATAGGTCCCTTTGAAATGCACAAACAGAAGCCTGAAATTAAGCAGTGGGAGACTGCCAGTTTGTTTGGATGGCTGCTTAACTCTTTCCCATTTTCAAAACCAAATTTATCTCCTCTTCCTTTATATGCTTTGTGGTTTCCCCCAGTAGCTCTCTTATTTGAAGGAGAGAGAGAGAGTGAGAGAGTGCTTATTGACACCCATGTAATGTATAGTTAGATTCCAAATTGCATGTAATCTGACTAGGTCTATACCAGTGAGCCACCATGAACATTTGGGGCCATCAACTAAAGCCACAGTAAAAGACATTAAAAAAATTAGTTGCCCTGATCTGCTTCTCTCTGCCTGTCCCTTTAAACCCACCCACATCCTATTGAGAGAGACAAGGAATGTGATTTGGGACACAGGCATAAAATATTTATTAGAAGAGCCTGGTACGGGATTGTAGTTTGCTTATAGTTAATAATTACTAGCCATAATAAATCATCATTAAAACAACTAAGTAATTGGAGAGAATGTACAAGTTCAATGTTTTCAGAAAACGTACAAGTTAAGAAAATGTTTATGTCAAAGCCTGAATTACTTAAAGAGATGAAAAGTTAAATAGCAGTGCACAGGCTTAATAACTATGAGTTTTAAGTGTCACAACCTGTTTAGTAAATGAGGTTATTAGCATGAACAGGGTTGTCATAGCAAGGAGTTGTATGTTGAAGATGGATATGTTAACTCCTGGTAGCTCAGTCTGTGGTGACAGAAGAAGGGACTTCTTTGGCCCGGACAAGGTCTATCAAATGTGTATTCTCTGTATGTATTCTCAAACTGAACATTTCTGAACTGGGACTGTCAGAGTAGCTCCTTTTCTACTGTAAATATCCATACTTATATCGCCAATCAGTCTTGTGTCATCAATTAATTAATGTGCATATCTAACACAAATTATTCTTCACTTTTTTAGGTGATTGTCATGTCAGGTCATGAAACGATTAGGGTGCTGGAGGTGGGTGTGGATGCCCCACTTACAACTGAGAATGAGGGGAAAAAGACAACAGCAGCAGAGGATGGAAAAGAGGCTCCAGCAAACTGTCCACAAACTTCTAGTGAACAAAGAAAGCAAGAAATAGAACAAAACTTGGAAAAGGCATGTGGAGAACTGGGTGGTAAGAAGCACTTTGTATTTTCTATTTCTCCTGACCTTTCCATCCATTCCTTTTGCTCAGCGGAACCATTTCAAAAGAAATGGGTCACACAGAACATCTGTGATGTCCCACTGTGATGAGGTACAGTTTGCTTTCAGAAAAAGGGAACCTTCTTTTGAGTTGCCCAAAAGTTGATGGAGTTTAAAAAATATCAGAAAGCAATATTTCATTGGCCAATGAAGAAACATGGAATGTATGAAAACACACACGAAAGCACACATGAAATATACCTTCCAACAAGGAACACCTGAGAGGTGTAGAATACCATTTTTATTATTTACTTCCAGTGTCCAGAAGTTAATGAGGGCAACGGATGAGTAGCTGTTTGTGTACCTCAACTCTCCCACATCCATTCTGCATCTTTCCAAATCAGACTCCCCCCAATTTGTTTTTTCTGCTGGAGGAGTTTCACCAACGTCTGAGTTACACACTAGCTATGCCAGTGCGGCTGTTTTCCAGTATTACATCAGCATCTGTGACATGTCCTTCAGGAGGCATACTTCTACACTGGTGGTGTTACATGGAGATATGCTAATGTACCTCAGGAATAGGATTGAGATATTCGTTGGCATCCTTCAGTCTCAAAAGACTATGGTTTTGTGCTAAAACAGCATCTAGTATGGCTATAAAGGCAATCCTGTCCACACTGAGGACAGATAAAGTTTGTCCCCTGCCCAGCCCCCAGATATCGCTGGTTCTGGGACTACCTCTTTGTCTCAGCCTACCGAATGAGTATCTCTTCAAACTGGAGAAAGCCACGCTGTGTCTTTTACCTCCAAGCTGAACGATCAGAGGTCAAGGTTCCCCAGCTGTTGATGTCCATTCCTAAGATCTTTAGATCCCGCTTGCAGATGTCCTTATATCACAGCTGTGGTCTCCCCCTAGGGCGCTTTCCCTGCACTAATTCTCTATGCAGGAGATCTTTCGGAATCCAACCATCAGCCATTCTCACGACATGCCCAAGCCAGTGTAGACATCGCTGTTTCAGAAGTGTGTACATGCTAGAGATACCAGTTACTACCACTGGGAGTAAGACCCTTTGAATGTAATAGTGCTTTTTTAGTTAGGATTGTGCTCTTAGTTTGCTTTAAGATTGTAAGATTTTATTTGGATGAGGTCTATCTACTCATCAGTATAAAAAACTTTTAATAAAAACTTTCAGCATTTTATCCATCAGCCCCAGAAAGCTGTCCCCCCTACACCTTACCCCCTCAAACCTCTATCATCTTAGCTAGGCTGATGAAGAAGTCTGGCTTGCAGCAGACATGGATGTTGGATGCAGTATCCATGGGTCAGAGCACCCCTGTGCACTGACACAGTTGAGAGTCTAACAGTGTAATCCTAAGCATGTTTACTCAGAAGTAAGTCCTATTTTCTTCAACGGGACATTCTCCCAGGAAAGCGTGTTTAGGATTGCAGCCTAAACAGCAGAAGAAGTGGTTTACGGCAGCTTTGCAATCATCCCAGGCTGGTGCAAGGAACCACACTGTAGATAGGATTACTTCCTGTGCTTCCTAAATCTGAAGGGCAAAATGGGAAACAAGATTTTTAAACCACCAGTTTTTCCAACAAACTAGGATTATGCAAACTAACCTTCCTTGTAAATTCTGTGGCCATTTGTCCTGAGTGTAAAAACACACCAATTTTTCAAATGCCTTCAAAAGTTCAAGAAACTTGATAGATGTATAGAAAATACATCTAAATAAATAAATATAGAAATTTATAGATGTATAGAAAATACGCTTGATTCTCCAGATTCTGTAACTGAAGGCAGATAAACTCTGTGCATATGTTCTCTGCAGCCCAAATGGCAAACATAAGCATTTCAGTATAAAAACAGTTATTACTCTCAAGAGTATATAACTTTTTCTGAATGGTTCTCCTTAGATAGGTAAAGCTGCTTCAATGGAGGTAACTGAAATCATAGAAATGGGCATGAGGGGTACCTTGCTGGTCATTTTCCTACTCCAAAGTTACCACTCCAGTGGCTTTTCTTTACGCCATGCCCAGTAGTTCCACTCAGGCTACAATTTTAACTCTAGTGAGGCCAGCATAAGTCCTGAAAAGTGCTGTAGCCCTGCAATCCATAGTAACTTCGGGAGCATATAAGAGACATTTATGTTGACGTAGTTATGGCACCACCTAGTGAAAACCTATGGGAAATTCATATTGCAATCCAGAGTAAATTGTTCTTACGTTGGAGCAAGGACCCCCTGTAGTTACTCTGGATTGCGCCCTAAGTCACTTCTACACCACTACTGGGTAGGTAAGGCCAGGGCACTACGTGTGCTGGCTCCCTACATCACCATAGGAATGGGGGCAGGTGAGTTGTGGTGGCCTAAATTGCTTAGGATTGTGCCCTCAATAGTACTGACTTGATTTGCCAGTCTATGGATAAAATGTGACTCGATAACTCTCCTTTCTTCCTCCTGAAGGTGAAGTTAAAACATTACCTGAAGTAGCTCATGCATCTGTTCCAGGAATTGTTCCCTTCAGTCAAGTGACAAGCCAGCAAACACAAACTTTAACTCCTGTCACAGTACAAGCTGCACCACAGGTAACTACTGTACAGCTCTGTGTCGGGTATATGGGAGTCGGCACATTGGCCAGTGAACCATGGAAATAGTGCATTCAATTTCTGCAAGGGTGGGGGCAGGAATCTCTGGCAGAGACATAGATCAGCCAGATATCAATACTATCACTTATAGAAGAAAGCAGTTGTCAGAAGATCCTTACTTTGATGGATTCTTAAGGGTTCAGGGCAAACTTTCAAAATTGTCTTAAATTATGGCACTTCACAGAGTGTTGTGGAGCATGGCTGTTCTGAAATTTAAAAAGTAGGCCTCCGTCAGTCTTGGAAGACTATGGTATCGTGCTCGGCGCTGCATATGCTCCATGCGAAGCACGAAAGCTTGGGTTGGATTGTTATGGAGGAGAGGCTGTTGCCCAAGCAGCAAATCCCCCCTCTTCACGCCACTGAATGAGTCCAATGGAAAGGCAGAGCCAATACGATTGGATCCAGCTGGCGTCGCAGAGCTGGGCTAAGGACAGGAGCTCACCCTGTCTTGTGGGGCCGACCCAGGTCTCGAGACCCTGGCCTGCAGGTTAACAGGCACAGTGTCGTAGCCATTTGCGCCACCCACAGCCCACAGTTCTGAAATTAGGTATATAGAATATTTTATAAGGAACTCTGATGTTTTGGATTGAGTCTCCATTTGCTGAGGAAAGAATATCTATCTGGCAAGGTTATGTAGAAATCTAATGCACTGCTCCAGAGTTTGTTGGCGGGTGTCTTGTGTGAATATTTTTTTATATCACATGTGTAAAGATGTAGAGCATATATAATTCAACGGTGCTAGAATAACAATGACTGTTCTATTGAGAGCTTTTGCTATTGCAAGAGCTTGCCATGAGCCATTTGCTAAGAAGCAGTTTCCCCTTGCACTGTAAAACATGAGTTTCAAACTACATATAAGTTTTGTTTATATGCTAATTTATCCTTGACTGCTCACTACTGTTAGAGTCTAGATGTTCCCACCTTAGGGTCACCATATGTCCCAAAAAACAGGGACAATCCCGATTTTGGGGGATTGTGTTCACATCCTGGCAAATGGGACAGAGGATCCTGTCCTGATTTTTTGGAAGAGAATTATGGCAACCCTATCTCAGGCTCAGCTTGTTTTGTGAATGCTGGGATGTCAGCAAAGGGCAGAGGCAATGGGTATGCGATACTATGCTTCTCCAGCTAAGTTAGAAAGCGTAGAGACTGCTGGAGACTTGGAGATCATTATGTGATGGAAGGAAGTGTCCCTGGCATGACTGCTGCTTATCATTCTGCCAGGGAGCCATTCTTTCCGGCCACCTATTTTGTCCAAACTTCACTTCAGCCTGCCACATTTGCTCAGAAATCCAAATGTGGTGGCTGCTGATGTGACAGACCCTAGAAACAGTGGGCTGGAGCTCAATTTGAGGGCAATTTTTAATAGCCACCTCCCCCATAAAATGATAATGGCATTTGTGCAGGAAGGAAAAATGCAGGGTGCCACATCCAGCCTGTTGGGTGGAATCTGGAGAATCCAGTTGTAAAACAATGCGTGGCACAGTTTGCACTGACATAGAGAAACAGAACATGTTTTACTTGTCAAGTAAGCTTCTTAACATGCTTTATGATGGAGACTCTGATGAAGTGATCTGCTGGTGAGGCTCAGGTTTGCCATTTGAAATGGATCAAATCAGCTTCAGCCTACACAGGGAGAAAATCCACTATTCCTTGTAGTAACTGTTCAGATGATACATGGAACATTGAGGGGGGGAAAACCAGTTCTTCTTTAAGAAAGGAATCAGTTCTTCAACCATATTTAATCAGTGATTCCATCCAGGATGTGGTGGTATGCACTACATTACCCCAGGGTAAATGCCTGGAATAACACCAGTGCTAATACACCATTACAGAACCTCACTGCTATTTGCTGTAGAACATCATGCTTTGAAACAAAGGGTTTGGTAAAGTCGCAGCCTAGAGCAGTCTCCCTTTCATGTCAGTTTTGCAACCTGCCCCCATTGGGTGCCTACAAAGCTGGATCTGCCTAGCTGTTGGCACTGGGGTGCAAAGCTACACATGGCACAACTCAGACAGGCACTCCTGGCTGGGCTGGGCCTCCTGTGGGCTCACTAACGTGGCTGCTGCGCTGATGCTGTCTGCAGTGGCGTTGATTTTATTTTTCCCCTTTTCTTTTTTAAATCTTGTTTACTTTTGCAGGTCTTGACTCAGGAAAACTTAGCAACAGTTGTGACAGGCGTAATGGTTCCAGCAGGGGCAGTTACTCAACCTCTTCTTATCCCCATCAGTATTGCAGGTCAAGTGGCAGGTCAGCAGGGGCTGGCTATGTGGACATTTCCTGCAGCAACGGTCGCTGCCCTTCCAGGACTGACGGCTGCCTCTCCTACTGGGGGAATATTCAAATCACCTATAGCCAATTTACAAGGTAACCACATCTTCTGTTGGATACCTCCTTGTGAAAAGATCTCTGTTGCCTCTGCAAAACTGAACGCCTTTCGGCTTTGGTAGGGACTAGAATTATTTTGAATATTAAAAAAATGTTTACAGTATTGTAAATGTTTTTTGAATAAATCATTAGACAGATAGAAATTCATACGAGGCCAGAAAGCACAGTACATACATCAAGAATAAAAATTCAGCACTGTCCTAAATTAAGACTGAATTTTACAGAATAAGTAGTAATAGAAAAAAAATCAGGTTGCTCCAAAACATTTTGTGTTGATTTAAAAAACAGAAGAATTATTTTGGAAATAAGAAATTGAGGGTTTGATATGTAGCATCAGCAAAGAACACTCATGTTAGAAAGGGCTGGCAATGTGAAATAGTTGCTGGCCCTGTTTTTGGCTTTACTAGCCAAAGAGATTGAGGTAATTCTTCTCTAGGTAAGAATGCCCAGTAATTCAATTCACAACTGGGATACCTGGTGAATGGGCCCAACCATTTGCTTCGGTAGAAGGAGCAGATCCATTGGTACAAATAAATACACTTGACGTGTGCATTTATTGTACTTCCTGCACCTACTGAAATGAACAGGGGAGCTCATGTATGCAGGAGAGCTTTGTGCATTGATCAGTTTCCCCTCTCCATTCTCAGTAAATACTGTTGCAGCCCATTAGCAAATCTTTGGTTTATAAGGTCATGCCTCTTGTTAATTTCACAGGCTCAGTTTCCATGCTTATCAGTTTCACTGGGAAAGGCTGCTATTCGTTAATATGTAAGAATTCCTTTTAGATTGGAAAAGAAAATGGAAAGAAAATATACTAATGACAGTCAAAATAAATAAAATAAATTCTTTATTGTTATTTTACGTATATATGCAGTGGACACATACAACAAAATTCACATTCTGCAATTGCATTGTGCAATCACAACGTACCATCAGGGATCAGTTCAGCCTGTGATGTGAGTGAACCTCCAGCTGACTGGTCACTATTCTTGATCGCTGGTACAGAATCCATGGAGAGCTTCCCTTCCGCAGTACTGCTGCCTGCTCCCTTCCAGAAACACCTTGCCTTTTTTAGCAGCAGCAGAAACAAGGAAGTCACAGTGAACAATATAGATTTTCTGTGTTACACAGAAACTTTAACCTGCCTACACGAACAGAGTTTGATACAAGTTACCACCTTGGTATTCGAAATCTATTATCTCAATCCAAATCCATCATCAGCTGTATGAATATGAAGCATCTGCTTGTGTATGTTCACTTTCACGTGTGCTTTCCTATTAGATGCCTTAAATATACTGGTGAAAAATTTTCAACTGTTATACGTGCATTAAAATGAAAGAATGGTTGCTTTAATTTATCCAGTATGGAACTGTGTGTGTGTGTGTGTGTGTGTGTGTGTGTGTCGGGAGGGGGGAAGCATAACATTACAAGAAACTTAGTGTCTGTTTTTCTCTTTCTTCTCTCTCTGCTGCAGTGTTGAATACAGCAATACAAGCCCCTCTGCAGCCAGCCCAGCCTGTCCAGGCTCAGCAAACAGTTCAGCCTCAGCCACCAGTCCAAACACAGACTGTGTTCCAGCCTCAAACCCAGCCAGCCATTTTGCCACAGCCTGCCGCTGCATCAACGCCGCCTATTGCCAAGCCATTGGAAACTCAAACCCAGATAACAGTTCAACCAGCAGGATTTGCTTTTAACCCTGGAATAGTAAGGAACTGGAAACATCACAAAGGAGGAATTGCAAACTAACTCAAAAGATTGGGGATGGAGTGGTAGTGAAGGAGGAGGAGAAAAAAATTTAATGAACTTCTTTCTTTCTCATCTGATTGCCCTCTTCAAATACCTGAAGGGCTGTCATATGGAGGAAGGGGTTCATTTGTTCTTAGCTGCCTCTGAAGGCAGAACTAGAACCAATGGGTACAAACTGCAAGAAAGGAGATTCTGGTTGGATATCTGGAAAAAATTCCTGATGGTGAGGGCAATTCGGCAGTGGAACAGATTGCCAAGAGGGGTGGTGGACTCTCTCTCATTGGGGATCTTCAAGCAGAGGCTTCAAGCTGTTGGGGATGCTCTAGGAGGATTTCCTGCTACAGGCAGGGTATTGACTAGATGACCCTTCCAACTCTGATTCTATGATCTGATACTTCTCATGTCATGTGTAGTTTGGCCAAATTCCACATCTTTTGAATGTCTCTCCAGAAAGCTCTGCACCCGTTTCCTGGAGGAAGTGTCTGCCTGGCACAAGCCTGTGTACAGCAGCCTTTTAAGATAGTATTATTATCCTTGTATTGAAAGTGCATAGTAGGGCAGACATCAAGAAGAAGGGTTTGCTATGAATGATAATTGTGAGCAGCACAAAGTTTAATCTTTGATTTGGGGAATTTTCCCTCTTCTTACAGATAAGTGCAGCTTCTCTTGGGGCTCCAGCTCAGCTCCTTAGCTCTCTGGCTGCCACACCAGTGATTGCAAACACCATTCCCAGCGTGCAAGGAATAACCGGACAGATCTTGACAAATGCTCAGGGACAGGTGCGTGCCACAAAACTCAAGACATGAACTAAAACAATTGGTCTATTCTCCCACTAATAAAAAGATGAAGTATTTTTAAAAGTTTTAAGCATAATTTTTTTAAAGAAAAGGAATCTTCTTAAGTACATTATTCACATTGGAGTGGGGCCTGGTTCTGACCTTTGATCTGAGGGTATATGTTGCAGGTGTCTTCCAGCTAAGCAGATTTTGCTCTAATTTGCAGAGTGGGCTACACTTTAGAAATATTATCTAGATATGGGAAGAAAGGCTGTACAGGATTTTATTAAATAGCCCTTTAAAAATGTAACAAGCCATGGGGGAAAGCCTATTTATCAAATCCATATTCAGAGAGCCAGAAATCCTGGTTTGTTAACTACCTGATTTGTGGTTTGTACAAATCAGTTTTCTGGGTTTGGATATACTGGTCCTTCAACCCCCATGTAAGCAAAAATTCATGGATAACTGGATCCCTGGGTTCAAGCCCTCTTCTGACCTCCAGATGCTACCAGAAGTACTGTCTAGTGTCATCTGGATGTGCTGGAAAGGCATCTTTGGTTTTTATGAAAGCTGGAAGTGCCTTTCCTACATCTGAAGCCTAGAGAGGGACAAGCCTCAGAAAGCCTCCTGGACGCAACTGGAATGTGCTTCAGGTTGAGTCCAGGAAGTCCTTTATGAGTTATCCGGCAATGGGTTTGGAACCCACAGTGGGTAACATCCCACTCTAATGGGGGAAACTGTTTTCATGCCTAAACTGGACTAGTATATCACAGAGCACCTTGTAGCCATTTAGAGAACCAAATGGACAGAAAACCCAATCGTAACCAACTTTTCAGTACTGATGCAGACATGATGATGGGTAGGCCCTGATCCTCTTGTGATGGAGGGCCATCACAAGGTGGAGGTGTCTCAAGGAAATATTTATTTCCTTATACTGGGATTGCATTGTGGCTGCATCAGTGGTGGAATGTTGGTTTGGATTGGGCTGACAGCTACCTTCTTTATAATTTAAAGGTAAAGGTGTCCCCCACAGATACAGTTGCCATATGTCCCGAAAATCAGAGACAACCCCGATTTTGGGGGGATTGTGTCCACATACTGGCAAATGGGATGAGAATTGTGAAAGAGAATTATGGCAACCATACCTGCAGATTGCCCTGCTAGTTGTGACTGACTCTAGGAAGTAGTGCTCTTCCCTGTTCCTTAAGCCATAGAGCCAGCATTGTCCGAAGATGCCTTCTATGGTCATGTGGACCACATGCTCACGGAAAGCTGTTACCTTCCCACTGAGGTGATACCTATTTATCTATTTGCATTTCCATGCTTTTGAACTGCTAGGTTGGAAGGAGCTAGGCAAGGGACAGGAGCTCACTCTGTCTTGCAGCACCCAGGTGTCTCGAACCTTGGGTTGCTGGTCATCAGGCACAGTGTCTTAACTACTAAGTCACTGCAGCCCTCACCTTATAATTTAGCAATGCTTAAGGAAATGTTGAAAGGCATGTCAGCTTCTACAGACATGAAAAGGCATGTTTCTGTTTTTTAGAGATATCCCAAGGCAGCAATTTTCAATCTCTTTCATCTCATGCCACACTGACAAGGTCCTGAGACAGTGAAGGTACACCATGCTACTGGAAGGGACTCACATCCTTCAATGGCCCTATTAATGAATGTCCCTCCCCCAAACTCTTGTGGTACATCTGCAGACCATTCATGACAAACCAATATTCTGGGACACACTAGTTGAAATAAGCTTTCAACTTACAGTTCAGTTTTCTGAACTAGTATAGCATATGTGGCTACAAATCAGTGGCTTGCATACTAAGCTGCAAATCAGGACTCTCTCAGTTTGAATTCTGCCTCTGCCATTAACTCTCACTAACAAGCTTTAGGCAAAATCTCAAACCTCCTGCTCCAGCTGACAGTAATATTGAACTCACAGGACTCTTGTAAGGACAACATTGTAGAAATACATGTGATACACTTTGCATACTCAGAAAGTGCTTTGCAGATATTTTCTTCACTAAGATTTCAAAATATCAGAAAGTTGCATATTGACTAAAGACAGGAATACATACAGGCTGCTTTTGAAAAACAGAGTTCTGCATCTTTCTCTTTACGTTATGCAAATTGGTAAATTTTGTTTTTATTGGCTTCTTTTATGATTGACAGTGTCTACTCAGATATAAATGCCATTGTATTAAATGGAGCTTACTCCCAGGAAAATATGTATAGGATTGCAGCCTCAGTTCCACTCATCAATGGCCCCTTTCAAGGCAACTGGTATCTATAAGAATGAGATACTTGCTAGATGGCAAAAGTTGTCAAGATGCTGACATCTTGAGTCATCAAAACATCAAGAGTACCAATATCTATGCTTGCTTGGGGCAGATCTTAAACTACAGAAAGACAGACAGCTCAGCTCATATTCCACTCCTATTCACTTGGGCACTGTCTTATAAATAGCAGCTATAATTATACTTCTTTCAATAACTCGAAAATGTGTTGATATGAACCTATACTAGCTTATAACTGTTAAGTAGGTGTGGGGAGTGGATCATCGTTATACTTTGAGTGGGTGAAATAGCAGTTTAAAAATTTTGTCATGTGCTGCTTCCTTTTTGCAGCTTTACTCCTATCGTCTCTCTTTAGTCTTGCCCAGGCAAACCTTGATCCCAATTGACAGCAAAAGGGAAATATTTAGGAAAATATTTTGTGTAACATGCCTTTGCATATTCTCTTTATCCTCTGTTCCAGGTGATTGGGACTCTTCCCTGGGTGGTAAACCCTGCCGGAATTGCTACGGCAAACCCTACCCCTGCCACATTGTCAGCACAGAATCTCCATGTGCAGGCAGTGACCCCACAACTACTTTTGAATGCTCAAGGCCAGGTCATTGCCACTTTGGCCAGTAGCACCATCCAGGCAGCAGCAACAAATGTCCGGAAACCCAGCACACCCGAGTCTCCAGCAAAGAGTGAGGTAAGCTGTATTGGGCAAAGACTAATTAATCGTAAGTATGTAAATGGATCTCACAGTCAAAATGCCTTGTTGGCCAGCCATACACATAAGAAAGATATGTGCATTTTCTCAGCTTGCCTTTTGTTTACAGTCTCTTCAAGATAATGTATCAGCAAAAGAGAAAAAATTGGCTCCAGGTGCTATCTAGAGATCCAAGGCTTCTATTATTATTATTTTTAAAATCATGGTCCATTTCCAGCCTCCAGTCTGTTGATAGTCCTTGACTAGGTCATAGGACTGAAAGGTTGATAGGATGCAGTTGAGTGAATTTAAAGAGCAGCGAGAGGGAGAAATCTTGTGGGTGACCAAAGAGAGGAGGTGACAGTAGCAGTGACACCAAGAGAATGTATACATGGTTCAGCTTTGCAGGCAAAAGGTCCCAGATTTGATCCCTCACATCTTAAGGTCGGTGAGGTTAAAATAAAAACAAACCCTCCTGAAACTGGCTACTGCCAATCAGAATCTGCAAGATAATAATACTTTTTATGGCACTATGATAGTGCCTCATCTAATACCAACCCCATTCCCTATCTTTAGAGCTGTTTATATAGAGCTGTTAATGTAACATTTTCAGATCTGAAGGTGGCAAAAGAATTGAAAGTTTAACATATGTGCAGTATGAGCACAATCCTAACCATGCCTACTCAAAAGATAAGCCCCACTGTGTTCAATGGATCTTACTTGCAGGGAAGTGTCTTTAGGTTTGCAACCGAAGTTTTAAAATAAAAAACAGCAGGCAGCCCTCCTGAAATGTTGTTTCATATTTATTACATTTTTCCTGCTCTACCTCCAAGAGGTTCAGGGGCAATGAGCATGGTCACTGCCATAATTTAATTCTGCAGTGGCAGTTTTGATACAGTAGTTTCATGACTTTAGATCAATTTAGAAATGTATGTGCCTTTAACAGACTGACAGCCCAATCCTATGCATGTCTACTGAGAAGTAAGTCCCTTGATAGTTAGTGGAGCTTACTCCCAGGTAAGTGTGTATAGAATTGCAGCCTGTATGTTGTTTGATAAATCAAACCAATTGCAAGAAAACCCATACCAGAACAGAGATGAGTTACTGGTAATATAGGATACAGTTAGACAGGCCAATGTCACAAATGTTTCCCCTCTTGCAGTGCTTCTCAAACTGGGGGTCGCCTGACCCTTTCATGGGAGTCGCCTGACCCTTTCATGGGGGTCGCCTAAAGACCCCTGGTGTAGGGGGCCTTGCAGGGTATTTTGCATCTTCTTTATTTGTAATTAGAAATAAATATTTCACAATATATAATTAAATATTATTTTGTGATTAATCACTATGCTTTAATTATGTTCAATTTGTAACAAATGAAAATGCATCCTGCATATCAGATATTTACATTACGATTCATAACAGTAGCAAAATTACAGTTATGAAGTAGCAACAAAAATAATTTTATGGCTGGGGGTCCCCACAATATGAGGAACTTATAAAGGGGTCACAGCATTAGGAAGATTGAGAACCACTGCCCTTTTGTATCTATTTAGCAGCTTGGTATTCAATAAAGCAAAAGAGGTGGGTAAGATTCCCCTCTGATTTAAAAGTAAACACAAGATTAATGAATGGCTTTTTTAAAAAAAATCCATTTAATTGTGAGCAGATCTCTAAATTAGCCCCACACTTAGCTTCCATTTTTCCAATACTCACAAATCCAAAGTTATGTTCAGAATGAATCTCAGACAGAACATCAAAAACCTCTTTCTTTTTGTGGCATTGTCAGGTCCAACCAATTCAACCTGCTCCAACTGTGGTCATTGCGAGCCCCCCTCCCTCTGCAGCCAAACTAGCATCTGCTCCTGTTCCCATTACCTGTTCGGAGACCCCAACAGTCAGCCAGCTGGTTTCCAGTAAGCATTTTTTCAATTATTTTCATTTTTATGTCAGTTAGATGGTGAGGCTTGGGTGGCTGGAAATCATTACTGGCAGATGTTATAGGTCCTCTGGCCCATTGTGGCAGCATGTAGGCTGCAGCTCCTGTAGAAACCAGCAAAGGAAGTGTGTCCCTGTTGTTATATAATTCTTGTTATTCTTATATAATATGCTATACACTAGCGAAATGTGCTCAGGTTGCAGGAGTAAAATACCCTGCACCATCCACCTTGTGTCCCATCCCCCCATTGTGCAACATCCCCTTGTGCATCATCCCTCCAAGTGCAGCAGCCCCCATGCACAGCAACCCCAAATGCACATCCCCATGCGCTACATTCCCCCATGCACAGCAACCCTCCCATCTGCATTAAACCCTGAATGCGCATCAACCTCCCATGTGCAACAACCCCTCATGCGCATCATCCCTCCATGCTCAACCTCCCCCATTCAGGGTAATGCATAACATCCCTCACGCATAACATCCATCATGCACATCAACCTTGAATGCATATCCCCTGCACATCAACCCCCCCCCCATGCATCAAACACCCATGCGCAACAGGTCCAGCTATTTTAGCTGGGTGTTGATGAGTGAGTCAGCCAGTCAGTCAGTCAGTGACTTTTCAGTTTTATATACAGTAGATAAGAATATTCTTATATGAGAAGAATATTATATAAAAGTACATACCCTACATGCTGCTGTAAGCACTTTGTGGCCAATTTTCCCTTGCACCCCTTTTGCAGTGATGACCAGGGTGAAGGGAGTGAATCAAGACTTCCTTTTGTCTTGACGTGTCCTTGTTAACAAGCTCACCATTTCCTTCCCCTTCTGCATTAGAACCTCTGCCTCCGAACAGTGGAAGTGATGAAGATGGAATAAACCTGGAGGAGATTAGAGAGTTTGCGAAGAACTTTAAGATTCGACGCCTGTCCTTAGGTCTAACGCAGACACAGGTGGGACAGGCCTTGACTGCTACTGAAGGACCTGCCTACAGCCAGTCTGCTATATGCAGGTAAGCAAGAGTCATCTAGTGTATGATCATGCACACACGTGGAATAATACCCCAGACTACTTGAGAGGGCAAAGAATAGAATAGGCTACCTGGAATTGCATGTCATCCACAACAAATCCACTTTTTGCCGTAGGCTGCAATCGTAAAGACACTTTCCTGGGAGTAAGACCCATTGAACACAATGGGGCTTACTTTTGGGTAGACATGGTTAGGATTGTGCTCTTAGTCTGCAGTTGCCTAAAGGTTGGGAGCCACTCATCTGGGCTGAGCCTACGCATTCATTCTCCTCAATAATCCTTACCTTTGCAGGTTTGAAAAGCTGGACATTACCCCCAAGAGTGCCCAGAAGCTGAAGCCTGTGTTGGAGAAGTGGTTGAGTGAAGCTGAGCTGCGGAACCAGGAAGGTCAGCAGAACCTAATGGAGTTTGTTGGTGGTGAGCCCTCCAAGAAGCGCAAACGTCGCACGTCTTTCACGCCACAGGCCATTGAGGCCCTTAATGCCTACTTTGAGAAGAACGCCCTGCCCACAGGCCAGGAGATCACAGAGATCGCAAAAGAGCTCAATTATGACCGCGAAGTGGTCCGAGTCTGGTTCTGCAACCGGCGACAGACACTCAAAAACACCAGCAAACTCAATGTCTTTCAGATCCCTTGAAAGGTGGGGCTAGGATTCGGAGCCCCTGCATACCCTACGTTGCTGCTGTGAGCACTTTGTGGCCAATTTTCCCCTGCACCCCTTTTGCAGTGATGACCAGGGTGAAAGGAGTGAAATAAGACTTCCTTTTGTCTTGACGTTTCCCATCCCCTTCTTCCTCACATGACCCAATCGTGTACATGTCAGCCCACTCGTGTCCTTCCTCCTGAGTGTTGTTCTGGAGCTGTGAAGGGTTTAGGAGTACATATGCATTTTGCTTCTTTCTGTGTCAGACAAACCTGTCAGGTTTTTTCTTTTTTGTTTTTTTAAAGGACTTTCTGCGTGTTTTTGAAAAGATAGCATTAGGATCACCAAAATAATATCCACCAAAAATTTCTGTTTGATTTCAAGGCAAAATTTGTGAAAACCCAGTTCTGTTTCAGCCTGTTTTCAAAGACACTTAACTTTTCATATGTGGTAACAGATCCAGTTAACAGCATCTAGACTGCAACCCTATGCGCACTTTCCTGGGAGTAAGCCCAATTGAACGCAGTAGGACTTACTTCTGAGTAGACATGTATAGGATTGTGCTGTAAACAAAGTAGTGGCATAATTTATATCTCCTTTTTTCTTGTGAATATTATTATTATACAGAGCACTATTAAACTAAAATACTTTTTATCTGCTGATAAAGTATTATTTTTAATCTGTTAGATTTGCTACAAACCCATATTTGGTTTCTTGTAATTGACTATTAAGAGTGACAGTTAATTATTACAGACCATGATTTGCTGGATTAATACTTCCTCACCATAGACATTGCTGGGATCTCTCCTTTGTCCTTGTTTCTCTCTGGGAACTTCATATCTCAGTGTTGCAGTGATGATAATGGTAAACACAAAGCAGTAACAAGTGTAGTGGGCCTGTGGAAGCAACCAGAAGGAACTAAGGAGAAATTTGAATGAATTTACATAAATGTATATGTAAGAGTTTATTAGAGACAGATCTGGAGCATTCCAAGGCTTGCCCATGGGCCAGATAGGGGTCTTGCCACAGACTGCATTGAAGCTCTCCAAGGGCCACATTTGGCTTCCAGTCTGGGGTTTGGACAGCCCTGCTTTAGATCAACTGAAAAGGTGCCTTCATGCCAAAGGCATTACCAACTTAACTTTTTTAGTTTTGTAAACATGTTAAATAATATCCCTGCTAAGGTGAATCCTTTTGAGACACATTAGTGCCTCTAAAATTAAAGTATATATTCATGTGCAGAATTAAGCAAATTTAACTATTAGAAATCATACTAAAGTATCTTCAATGAAGTGACAGCTCTTGCAGATTTGTGTCATTTAAAAAAATGAAGCCCCCAGCTGCCTTGTCCTACAGTCCACATTTGATATCCCCATAAGGCAGAAGTTCTCTAAGTTGGGGTATCATGATACCCTAGAGAAGCTCTGACCCGACAACCTGAAGAGATGGGGCAAACAAGATAGCAGCACCAGGGGTAATGCAATCACACTGGCACTCAGCTACTTATAGACTCACGAAAGCCTAAAAATGCCCTCCAAAGAGGGGAGAAGCCTGCAGGACCTCCTGCAAGCTTCATAGCACCTTAGAAATGTTTGCAACCTGGTTTTGTGGGTTGTGGGACCATTTTTCTACAATTCTAAGGAGCAGGGAGGCTTGCAGAGGGTCCCTGAAGCATCTCCACCCTCTGTGAAGGCTTTGGAGAGTCTAAAAATAGCTCGCATATCCTCAATTCTGGTGCAAAAGGCTTTATGGGCGCAATCCAGAGTACGGGGAGTCCTTGCTCCGGTGTAAGAACAACGTACTCTGGATTGCAATATGAATTTCCCATAGGTTTTCACTAGGTGGTGCAGTAACTATGAGTGCATGTAATGTCTCTTATGTGCTCCTGTAGTTACTCTGGATTGTAGTGTATGTCAGTGCAAGGACTTACAGAGGTCCAAACTCTCTTGGAGCATTTGGGAACCAGTAACTTAAGGCCTTTTTCTAGACATGCCAAGAGACTTGGAGTACAGCAAGCCTCTCATGTGGGTGGTGGTGAAGTCTCCCATTCAAAATAATGTGCAGAGAATGGATTGTGCCCAGATCATTTGTTTCTTCTACAACAAAGGGGCAGAGGGAACTTTTCCAGTTTGAATTTCTTGTAAAAATTCACATTTGTACTCAGAATTTTGTTTTTACATTTCCAATAGATGAATTTGGGAATATTAGGGGGAGGAAAGCATCAAAACAATTGTATCTGGTAAGCGAACACATATCATTATGGCTTTAAAATTTATCTAAACAAGACTGTATTATTAGTCAAATCAAATTTCAAAAGCAAAATTTGAAATGTTAAGTGTTCGCATTTTTGAACATGGCTCAACTCATTTCTGGCTCAGTTCAAAACCATTTTCTACCACTGACATAGCTCTCCCAGTGCGGCATGCACTGCATCGTACAATTGGGGAGCAGTCACTGAGACCTCCTCAAAGTAAGACCATGTTTGTTCCCTTCCCTTGGAACTGCATTGCCCTTAACTCAGTACTGTAATCCTTATTGGTTAGGATTGTGCTTCCTATTGATTAAGTCACCAAATTCCATTAACTCAAAGCAACCACCTACATTTCACTTTGTGGTATGAATTATCACTAGTTACGAGTACAAGGCAACAATAACAACAAAACCAGTAGGATAAATATTGACATCTAGTTTTCTAAAAAAGGAGTTGAGGCCATGTGTTTAATTTGTTAGACAAATACACATCATCTCCAATACAATTTACTTATGCTCCATATATGTGTATGACATTACTAAAAGTGCAGGTTGCTTTTATGTTTCATGGGTACCAAAATTTGTATTTCTTCAAGTATAACCTCTAACTGTACAGGCAGTATATTAATGCCATCTTTAGAGCCATCTTTCCAAGTCTTTTAACAGACAGCTCTGCTTGGTAGGAATACACGTCTTTGTTAAATTTTAAAATGTGAACCTTAAGCTGCAATCCTAAAGACACTTTCCTGGGAGTAAGACCCATTGAACACAATGAAGCTTACTTTTGAGTAGACATGGTTAGGATTGTACTCTTATATTCATTGCTAAACTGTTCACCAGTCATGCTGCTGAGAGGGATGATTTAGGGATCACTTACAGCTGGTTATCTGTTATCAGCCTACAATATTATAGGTCAGATGATAGTGCTAAGCTCAAATGTTCAGTTGGTTTTCTTCACCTTGAAAATGAAAGGTGTTTGTGAACCTCCTTTTGATGCTGAATAAGATGCCCTTTGGTCTGATCCAGCAAGGCAATTTCTCAGTTCTGTATTTTGCTTTATTGTCACAATTTATGTATCAAATTTGCTTTACCTGGGGTGGGGGGTGCTTATGGGCAAAATCCAGAGTGACTATGGGGAGTCCTTGCTCCGGTGTAAGAACAATTTACTCTGGATTCCAATATGAATTTCCCATAGGTTTTCACTATGAGGTGCAGTAACTACGGGTGCACATAATGTCTCTTATGTGTTCCCGTAATTACTCTGGATTTGGGGGTAAGTCTGACACTAAAACTATACTGGGTGCACAGTATAAGATGCAGTCCTATACACATTTACCTGACTATGCCCCATTGAACACAGTGGGGCTTACTTTTAAATAAGCATGTATAGGATCATGGTATTAGAGAGGGTTGTTTTATGCGCTATATTGAAAAAGCTGACAAGAACACATCTGCTTATACATCTCTTGCTTACAGTGCAAAAACTACTGAACCCCAATTGTATTATCATAACTAAAAAATGGCTCAAAAGGTGAGTGTTGTATTTTTAATGTGGATACTGATGGCTGCCTGCTGCTGAATCTCCCAATATTTGATTTGACCTTCAGAATACAATACATGATAGTTACCGTAACTTTTCAACTGTTATTACCCACTGACAAACATATTCAGTAGGTGGCAGCACTGAGCAAACTGTGTGTACCAATAATAGCTCAAGATTGTGAAAAGAGATGCCCAACTTATATTCACATTTGGAAGCATATTCTGGAACAGAAACCACATCAAAACAGTGCAGTCCGAACCTAGGTCAGCACAACTCCTCAGACTTCCCATTCCCATGGTGGTGTAGGGAGGCAAGCACCCTTGCCTGACACATAGGAGTGGCTCAGAAGTGCCTTACACCACTTTTGTGACACTCCCCGACCAACACAGGAATTGTGCTAGGGCTTAGGCCAGCATGACTGGGGATTAGGATTGCATCTTCATGTGAATTCACTTTGCGATATAGCAGAGCCCATGACGAATATATAACTAGTACTGCTCAGATCATGGTCCTGTGATTATTCTCTCTTGGCCTAATAAATTTGGGAAAAGATTGAGAAAAGATTGTTTTTTTCCTACCCACCAGCTCATGAAGCACAAAATGCACAGGAAGAGATTATTTGAAGCTTGCCCTCTCCCCTTCTCCCTTTCTTTCACTGCCAGGTTTGCAGTTAATAGGGACACAGATCCACACCACTTCTCTTTACAGTGAACAGGAGTAATGCAATTTAGGTTCCCAGCATGTGCAGCTTCTGCTTCTGTCATTAGAAACAAACAAAAGTGGAAGAAAAATGTCCCAAAAAGGAAAAGATTACCATTTTTTTGCGGGGGGGTGGGTGCATTTTGCTGGGAGGAAAAGACTCCAATTCTTTAATCCTATGACAGTTTCCAATCTTAAACTATGCCCTGCCCAAAGATTACCTGGAAGTGCTGGCAAGGTAAGTACATTTTCAGCAGTTTTAAATTGTTTTCCTTCATTCTTGTTTTTTTTAAACCAAATAGGTTATTTTCTAAATAGGCTTTGTATTATCCATGGATAGGGCTGGCTCAAAACCTCCTGGCATGCAAGACATGTCAATTGCTGCCCCCTTCCAATGATGTGCCAGCCTCACCACATCCTCTACACACTTCCTCTTCATGCCCTGCTTCTTTTTCCAATCCAGGAAGTGGGGAGGAGAAGGGGGAAAAGTAGAGGCAAGAGGACAGAGATTGGAACCCCCCAAATGATCTGCAATTGTTCAGTTGACCTCATGGAAGGGCACAGTCCCGGCCATGCAGAAGAAAACTTATAGGAACAACGAATAATAACTACAAGGTATGTTTTGGATCAGATCTGAACATGCAGAGGAAGGTCTTTTAAGAACTAGAATGTTTATGTATTTAGGCTGCAATCCAGAGCAAATTCAGCCTGCTCTGACCTAACTGCACTCTCCTAACTATTCTGTATCCAGAGCAGAAAGTTATGCTGAATCCAGAGAGTCAGGAAGCCTGGGCTGCCCTAACTGCTCCAGAGCATGCTAAGCAATTGACACAAGGGGAAGACTTGCTCCTGAGGAGACACCCCTCAGATCACACTGAACAAGGAACAGCTGTGGTGCCTACAGTGGTGACATGACTCTGCACATCACCTGGTGCGGAAGTCTGTGCGTCATCCCTGGGATGCGCGCCCCCCCTCCCCCACCTGGACTGCACAGTCACCAAAGTTGGCGCCTGCGCAGTTGTTTCTGAAGCCAACTGGCTTCAGAAAGAGTACTGCGCAGGTGTCAGAGATGGTGCCTGCGCAGTACTTTTCTGAAGCCTTTTGGCTTCGGGGGAGACTGTGCAGGTGTCAGAGTTGGTGCCTGTGCAGTACTCTTTCTGAAGCCATTCGGCTGCCGCTCCGCCTCCTGAGTGAGGCCGAATGGCTGTGCAGAGGCGCAGACTTTCTCTGCTCTAAGGAAGTCTCCTCTGAAGCTGTTCGGCATGCTCAGTGTGTTTCTGCGCAGTGCACCTCAAATGGCCGTTCAGGCCAGCTCCTCAGACAAGTGGCAGCTTCTGGCTGATTCTCCGCCTTGGAGCAGGCCTGAATGGGGGTGCTGACGCCCGGGGCCTGCCAAAGGACAGTCAAACTCCTCCGGCACATCACCCCATATGGAGCGCATCCCCAATGCAGCCCACACCAGCCACACCAGTCTGGTGACGCCACTGGGTGCCTGCCTTATAAGGAGTCCCTGATGAGATGCCAGTACATTCTACAGTGAATACAAGGGGCTTCTTGGAGTGGCCTGCTGTATCCTGAGCTTTGTGGGCAGCCGTAGTTTGTTTCATATCCTGAGGTTGAGAGGAAGGGGTTGCAGCTAGGATGGCCAAGAACTCAGATTTTTGGTCAGCACTGCCATTCTTACTCAGGCCTTATCATGGACCCCTATGGGTCTACTCATTACTATTCCTGCTCCTGAGGTGGTATAACTCTGAGGGCTGGAAGAGGGCATTTCTGCCTTGGAAACAGGCTCTGGATACAGAGTAACTGCTCTGCCCTAGGCAATGCTCAACATGCCCTCAACTTGCCTCTCCTGAGCTGCTTAGGCTGCCCCAGTTAGGGCAGAGCAGCTCCACCTCTCTTAGGGCACCCTATCTTGCCTTGCTCTGCCCTAAGCCTCCTTCAGAGTAACTGGGCTGGAGCATCTTGCAGTTGCTCCAACCTAGTGTTAGATAGGGCATCCTAAGGGCTCTTATGTGGACAGATTAGTTGCTCTGGATTGGGCTGTTAGACTACTTTGCAACCATCTAAGTTGTCCAAGTGATTTATGCACTACAAAGTATGAGAAGAGAGTGCTCTGTCCTGAAAGTGCTCCTGCTCAAAAAAAGGCAGTATAGCAAAGGCTGCTATGCTGATTACAATACAATCAAACCTTGGTTTGTGAGCATAACACGATCCAGAAATGTGCTTGTAATTAAAAGCACTTGTACATCAAAACAAATTTCCCCATAAGAAATAATGGAAACTCAGATTATTTGTTTCACAACCCAAAAATATTCATATAAAATGTTTACAATACTTTAATATAATACAAAATAAAAGCTGACATGCAATGCATGGTCTCTAGACCGCGATTTCTGTTCTCTGGAGCAGGGGAGGGTGGAGCAAAAGTGTTCCAGGATGGTAGCTGACCCATCTGTTCCCATCCTGGAGAATCCAGTGGCTGGCTTTTTGTATGTGCCTCTGCTTCCTCCAGGAAGGTGCTGCTGGAGAAAGTTCCCCTCCAAGCAGCTTGGCTGGGACTTTATCTGATCATGGGAGATCGTCACCCACCATCCTGCAGAGAGAGAGAGATTAGCTCAGTTGTGATCATGTGATGTTTGGCGTCATATACTACTTATATCGCAAGACATTGCTTGTTTATAGAGTTAAAATTTATTAGAAACTAGTGAAACGTACCCATGTTGTGGGAGTAAAATACCCCAACATGCACCATCCCCATTGCACACCACTTGCCCATGCACACCAACCTCCCATGCGCATCACCCTCCCATCAGCATCAACCTCACATGCGCATCAACCCCCCATGTGCATCCACCCCCATGCGCATCACCCTCCTATTGCGCACCATTTCCCCCAGTGTACATCCCCCAAGTGTACCCTCCTTCCCACTGCATCATCTGGATGCTGATCACTCAGTCTTCAGTGTTAAGTATAGGACATAAACATGTTGCACCCCTTTTCAGCCCCTTAAGAATTAAATTTTTCAATATTGGTTCCTGGTGGGTGTTGATGTCACAGAAGGAACACCCTTCCCAAATTTCATGCTTCTAGGTCCAGGGGTTGGGGCAGAACATTCTTCAGTCAGGGATTGTTCAATGGAAAGTATAGGGAGGAAAAGTGTTGTGCCCCGTTTCACCCCTTTCTGGTTGGAATTTCCAAAAACTGGTTTTGAGTGGGTGCCTCTGTCATGGAAGGAACACCCTCCCGCAATTTCATGCTTTTAGGCCCAGTGGTTTTGGCTGGGTGTTGATGAATCAGTGACTTTTCAGTTTTATAAACAGTGGTGCCTCACATAACAAGTTTAATTTGTTCCGGAAGCATGCATGTTATGTGAAGCATTCTTTATGTGAAACAGATTTTCCCATAGGATATAATGGAAACTCAAACAATTGGTTCCACAACCCCAAAAATATTCATATAAAAATATTAACTGGATGTAAAAATGATGATGAAACACTGGAATTGAATTCAAAACATGCTTTCAATGTGCAAGATCCTATGAAGTCTACTTAGGCTGCAATCCTAAAGCCTAATTCCTGGTAGTAAGCCCCATTTAACACAATGGGGCTTACTTCTGGGTAGACATGGTTGGGAGGCTGCAATCCAAGACACTTTCAAAGTGTCTCCCCACTTTCTCCTTTCCTCCATGCTGAGCCTCTCTCTCCCCTGCTCCCTTCAGGCTGGCCCTGAGCTGCTTCCCTCTTCTCCACTGCTTTTCTCTCCCTCTGCCCAGTGGACGCCCAGCCACAGGAGGAACAGCGAGGAAGAGTTGCTTTCGCTATGGGCAGGTGCGCTAGGTAGCCCTGACGCTTTTTAAAAGGGCTGCCAGCCAGCGCGTCTGCCCCAACTGCCAACGAGTGTGCTTGTAACGTGAAGTAACACTTGTTATGTGAGGTAGAATCCTAGAGAAATTTTTGCTTGTTAAGTGGATCACTTGTTAAGTGAGGTACCACTATATATAGATTTTTGCTTGTCTTGCATAACACTCAACCCAATTACTCTCAATCCAAGGTTTTATTGTACTACAAATATTGATATGCTGCGTCTCAACAAGAAAGTTACAAATGATTTACATAACCCCCAAAAATGGTTCCATAGCCCAAAAGGATTCACTATCTAAACAGAATCTGATCAGAAGCAGAACACAATAAAGAGTTTCTAGAAGAGACTGCACTGGACTGAAAGCCCAGTCCTGAAGTCTACCAGATGGTGTTGTGCCAAAACTGCTATTGCTGAATCCAGCGGCACCACTAACCCGCCAGGCCTTCTTGTGAGAATCCCAAGCCCTGCAATGGGGCTGCTCACATCTGTACCATTTACCTGTATTTACTTGAATCTAATGCGCACCCTTATTTTAAAAGACTTGAGATTTTTTTTAAAAAGGTTTACTGGTGATTGTAATGCACAGTTGCAAAGCAGGCACAAAATTTAATTTTACAGCATACAATTACAATTAGTCATTTGATAATAATAATATGACAATGGGGTTATATTATGATTTTTACCTAATTGTACAACCTTATAAAACATTGGGTTTAATTTCCATTTTTATTACAATATATAGTAAACTAAATACTGATCTGTGCTTCTAATCAAAATACCACATTTATTCAAATCTAATGTGCCACCAAATCTAATACGCACCCTTATTTTGAAGGCTGAATTTGGTTGGAAAAGGTGAGCATTAGATTTGAGTAAGTATGATATTTTGCCAGCACAGACTTGGGAGAATCCATGTTGGGCTTTGCTATCTGCCATGAAGGACAGAATAAGGTGGAGGAAGACAATTGGTGCAATCCTAAACCTATCTACTCAGAAGTAAATCCCATTATATTCAATGGGGCTTGCTCCTAGGAAAGTGTGTTTAGGATTGCAACCTATGCCTGTACCACTCCCTTCCACTTTGGTTCATTGCCCCACTACCTCACCAGTTCCACCCACTCCGAACTATTTACTACCAGCTGGTACTGCTGGAGTGCCAGCCAGCCCTCCATGCAACTAGCACTTTCCCAGTGCTGGCAGCCCTTCTCCATGGGCACCATGGATGTGCTTCATGGCACATTTCAAACACTCATTGATTGTTCTGGAGCTCAGATCTGACACAGAAGTTCAAGATTGGGCCCTGATTTATTCACTTCCTGCTAAATTCAAGAGATCCACAAGGTGTCTCTCTGCCTAGTTAGCAAGTGTTGGTAACATCTTCCCTGTATGGGGATATTTTCTATATAATTATATGGCCAAAGTAGTGTATAACACAAGCAAGAGTAGGAATAAAGGTGAAGAACACAACTGGTGGGCCCTCAGCTTCTCTCCTCCTGGGCTGACTCCCAGTTTGCTGTCCCAACCTGGGATGTGGTGGTAACATCATCACCAGAACACCTCCAGAATCATGCTGGGAGTTGAAGCATCTCAAGGTGTGATTCTACCATACTTGGCCACCTCCTTTTTCCAGAGAGAGGAAAAACTCACAGTGTAATTCTAGCCTTCACTTAGGCTGGCACAAGTCCCATGCTCGCTTGGAGGTGTCACAAAACTGCCTTAAAGCACTTCTGCACCACTCCTGGGGGATAGACCTATGCACAGGTAAGCACCAGCCTCCCTATGCTACTGCAGAAATGCAGAGATGGGTGAGTTGTGCTGGCTAAGTTGGTAAAGATTGCATCTTCAGCCCATTGTAGTGCAGAATTGCACCAAGAGTAGCGGGCACTCCCTGCATGTCATTCTAGGCTGCATCTTTCATCTCTTCTTATTGAGGAAACAGGCAGCCGAAAGCAGCACAAAATTGTGATTCTGAGCTACCCCCTCAAATGTTGCTGCTCTTGAGAGGAGGGGGACTGAGGCTGGTGTCACCACCTCTGCAGGATTGGCACCTATGGCATTTGCCCCCTAACCCCTTAGGTATACCAGTGAACACAATTTCCATCTGCTTCATCTCTACTTTTCAAAGAGCTGCCTCCATGTGTGTACTTGACACCTGCTTGGCTTCAGCAGCAAGCAGTAACTTGATTGTGAACAAACATGCCTTGTACTGGCAGATTATTGCAGGGCTGGTCTATCCACAAAGCTGTTGCCTGGGGTAGTTTAGTTGCATGGGGTGCCCAATTCTGTCCACTTTCTTTCCTGGATTGGGAAAAGTGTTAAGGATAAGAGTAGAGTAGATAAGTGTCAGAGGAGTAGAAGCCGTCAAAGGGACAGCTTTTGGCATGCTGCTTGGTCCAGCCCTGGACTATCAGTCCATCTTTTTGAATATTTTCTATTACCTCTAACTGGCTCTGGCTCTCCAAGGTCACAGGTAGAGGTCCTTCAAAGATAGAGATGGGGAAAATGAATGTGACAGTGCAATCCTAACCCCTGGTTTGGCCAGCACAAGTCCCATGCTGGCCTGGAAGTGTTGCAAAAGTGATGGAAGGCACTTCTGCACCACTTTGGAGGGAGGAGAGTTTAGGCCAATGCACAGGCATGTACTGGCCTCCCCACACCACAGACTGGAACAGGGAGATCGGGAACTGTGCTGACCTAAATTGATTGATTGCACCTTCAAACAATGAGTTACTGTATTTACTTGAATCTAACGCTAACCTTTTCCAGCCAAATTCAGTCTCCAAAAACAGGCTGCACATTAGATTCAATTGTTAGTTTTGAGTAAAAACGGTATTTTGATAGGGTGCAAATTAGATTCAATGGTGCATTAGATTTGAGTAAATACTAGTACCTTCCCATGTGAATTGAGTACTAAATTTGAGTACCTTCCCATGCGAATTGGCCATAGACAAAGACAACCCAACATGTTAAACAGTGGCATTCATGTTTCAGCTGAGTGTCATGGGCCCAATCACATTAATGTTTATCATTTTATGATTGGAGCATTCAGCATGACTTGTGTTCTATGGATATCAACCCACAGAATCAAATGCCACATTGATAAGCTTCATAACCGCTAAGATACAATGTTTTTCAGCAGTTGATGTTTTTCAGATACAATATTTTTCAGAGCATATTAATCAGTAGAGGAGCCTTTTGTAGGATGACTGATAACCATCAAAATACATGTATTTACTGAGATCTATTAGTTCAAGGGGATTAACAAAGGCTGCAATCCTAAAGACACTTTCCTGGCAGTAAGACCCATTGAACACAATAGGGCTTACTTTGAGTAGACATGGTTAGGAACCATGGTTAACCATGTCTACTCAAATGTAAACTCCATTATGTTCAATGAGTCATACTCCCAGAAAAGTGTCTTTAGGATTGCAGCCTTACTCCCAGGTTATATGTGCACAGAATCACTGAATGGAAACATCTGTACACAAAGGATTGGGTTGCACTTCACTGGGTTACACTACAATAGGGAAATAGGAAAGGCATTTGCCTAAAGTCATCAAGGTTGCTATCCTAGCCATACTTACCTAGGAGTACAACCCACTTATAATTACAGTACTTGTGTAGTGTTTTCTGAAAATAGTAGAGGATTGTGTGCTCATTCTTATATGTATTGCAGATACAGGCTGTAGTTCTGTTCTTTGCTCTATAGTGTGAACCTCTAGTGTAGATTTCTACAAGTGCAGAAAATCACCAGCAGTGATTTTCAACCTTTTTCATCTCACAGCACACTATCAAGATGCTAAAATGTCAAGGCACAGCACCAATGCATCAACTGCTCCTGCACTTTATAAAGTTGCTGCTAATTGCTCTGTGTTCTAGGTGATGAAACATTTGGGAATCAGTCAATGGGGTTTCCTCCCAGGAAAGTGCACGTCTCCTCAGAAGTCGGTCCCATGAGAGTCGATGGGGCTTCCTCCCAGGAGAGTGCACGTCTCCTCAGAAGTCAGACCCATGAGAGTCGATGGGGCTTCCTCCCAGGAAAGTGCACGTCTCCTCAGAAGTCGGTCCCATGAGAGTCGATGGGGCTTCCTCCCAGGAAAGTGCACGTCTCCTCAGAGGTCGGTCCCATGAGAGTCGATGGGGCTTCCTCCCAGGAGAGTGCACGTCTCCTCAGAAGTCAGACCCATGAGAGTCGATGGGGCTTCCTCCCAGGAAAGTGCATGTCTCCTCAGAAGTCGGACCCATGAGAGTCGATGGGGCTTCCTCCTAGGAAAGTGCACGTCTCCTCAGAAGTCAGTCCCATGAGAGTCGATGGGGCTTCCTCTCAGGAAAGTGCACGTCTCCTCAGAAGTCAGACCCATGAGAGTCGATGGGGCTTCCTCCCAGGAAAGTGCACGTCTCCTCAGAAGTCAGTCCCATGAGAGTCGATGGGGCTTCCTCCCAGGAAAGTGCACGTCTCCTCAGAAGTCAGACCCATGAGAGTCGATGGGGCTTCCTCCCAGGAAAGTGCACGTCTCCTCAGAAGTCAGACCCATGAGAGTCGATGGGGCTTCCTCCCAGGAAAGTGCACGTCTCCTCAGAAGTCAGTCCCATGAGAGTCGATGGGGCTTCCTCCCAGGAAAGTGCACGTCTCCTCAGAAGTCAGTCCCATGAGAGTCGATGGGGCTTCCTCCCAGGAAAGTGCACGTCTCCTCAGAAGTCAGACCCATGAGAGTCGATGGGGCTTCCTCCCAGGAAAGTGCACGTCTCCTCAGAAGTCGGTCCCATGAGAGTCGATGGGGCTTCCTCCCAGGAAAGTGCACGTCTCCTCAGAAGTCGGTCCCATGAGAGTCGATGGGGCTTCCTCCCAGGAAAGTGCACGTCTCCTCAGAAGTCAGACCCATGAGAGTCGATGGGGCTTCCTCCCAGGAAAGTGCACGTCTCCTCAGAAGTCGGTCCCATGAGAGTCGATGGGGCTTCCTCCCAGGAAAGTGCACGTCTCCTCAGAAGTCAGACCCATGAGAGTCGATGGGGCTTCCTCCCAGGAAAGTGCACGTCTCCTCAGAAGTCAGTCCCATGAGAGTCGATGGGGCTTCCTCCCAGGAAAGTGCACGTCTCCTCAGAAGTCAGTCCCATGAGAGTCGATGGGGCTTCCTCCCAGGAAAGTGCACGTCTCCTCAGAAGTCAGACCCATGAGAGTCGATGGGGCTTCCTCCCAGGAAAGTGCACGTCTCCTCAGAAGTCGGTCCCATGAGAGTCGATGGGGCTTCCTCCCAGGAAAGTGCACGTCTCCTCAGAAGTCGGTCCCATGAGAGTCGATGGGGCTTCCTCCCAGGAAAGTGCACGTCTCCTCAGAAGTCAGACCCATGAGAGTCGATGGGGCTTCCTCCCAGGAAAGTGCACGTCTCCTCAGAAGTCGGTCCCATGAGAGTCGATGGGGCTTCCTCCCAGGAAAGTGCACGTCTCCTCAGAAGTCGGTCCCATGAGAGTCGATGGGGCTTCCTCCCAGGAAAGTGCACGTCTCCTCAGAAGTCAGACCCATGAGAGTCGATGGGGCTTCCTCCTAGGGAAGTGCACGTCTCCTCAGAAGTCAGACCCATGAGAGTCGATGGGGCTTCCTCCCAGGAAAGTGCACGTCTCCTCAGAAGTCAGACCCATGAGAGTCGATGGGGCTTCCTCCTAGGAAAGTGCACGTCTCCTCAGAAGTCAGACCCATGAGAGTCGATGGGGCTTCCTCCCAGAAAAGTGCACGTCTCCTCAGAAGTCAGACCCATGAGAGTCAATGGGGCTTCCTCCTAGGGAAGTGCACGTCTCCTCAGAAGTCAGACCCATGAGAGTCGATGGGGCTTCCTCCCAGGAAAGTGCACGTCTCCTCAGAAGTCAGACCCATGAGAGTCAATGGGGCTTCCTCCTAGGGAAGTGCACGTCTCCTCAGAAGTCGGTCCCATGAGAGTCGATGGGGCTTCCTCCCAGGAAAGTGCACGTCTCCTCAGAAGTCAGACCCATGAGAGTCAATGGGGCTTCCTCCCAGGAAAGTGCACGTCTCCTCAGAAGTCAGGCCCATGAGAGTCGATGGGGCTTCCTCCCAGGAAAGTGCACGTCTCCTCAGAAGTCAGACCCATGAGAGTCGATGGGGCTTCCTCCCAGGAAAGTGCACGTCTCCTCAGAAGTCAGGCCCATGAGAGTCGATGGGGCTTCCTCCCAGGAAAGTGCACGTCTCCTCAGAAGTCAGACCCATGAGAGTCGATGGGGCTTCCTCCCAGGAAAGTGCACGTCTCCTCAGAAGTCAGACCCATGAGAGTCGATGGGGCTTCCTCCCAGGAAAGTGCACGTCTCCTCAGAAGTCAGTCCCATGAGAGTCGATGGGGCTTCCTCCCAGGAAAGTGCACGTCTCCTCAGAAGTCAGACCCATGAGAGTCGATGGGGCTTCCTCTCAGGAAAGTGCACGTCTCCTCAGAAGTCGGTCCCATGAGAGTCGATGGGGCTTCCTCCCAGGAAAGTGCACGTTTCCTCAGAAGTCAGACCCATGAGAGTCAATGGGGCTTCCTCCCAGGAAAGTGCACGTCTCCTCAGAAGTCAGTCCCATGAGAGTCAATGGGGCTTCCTCCCAGGAAAGTGCACGTCTCCTCAGAAGTCAGACCCATGAGAGTCAATGGGGCTTCCTCCCAAGAAAGTGCACGTCTCCTCAGAAGTCGGTCCCATGAGAGTCGATGGGGCTTCCTCCCAGGAAAGTGCACGTCTCCTCAGAAGTCAGACCCATGAGAGTCAATGGGGCTTCCTCCCAGGAAAGTGCACGTCTCCTCAGAAGTCAGACCCATGAAAGTCGATGGGGCTTCCTCCTAGGGAAGTGCACGTCTCCTCAGAAGTCAGACCCATGAGAGTCAATGGGGCTTCCTCCCAGGAAAGTGCACGTCTCCTCAGAAGTCAGTCTCATGAGAGTCAATGGGGCTTCCTCCCAGGAAAGTGCATGTCTCCTCAGAAGTCAGACCCATGAGAGTCAATGGGGCTTCCTCCCAGGAAAGTGCACGTCTCCTCAGAAGTCAGTCCCATGAGAGTCGATGGGGCTTCCTCCCAGGAAAGTGTGGCTAGGAGTGCAGCCACAGAAACTTGTACATGAAGCTCTGCATGGCTAGCATCCCAGAGAGACTAGGGGCTGGCGACCCACTGCCATGCACTGGCGACCCACAGCCCCCAACCCGGCCACCCTGCCTGAGCCCCCTGCCCCACCTTCCCCTCTCCCATCCCCACAGGCTCAGCCTCTGCAACCCCTGCACGAGGCGAGGCTTATTCACATCCCGTCCTCTGATTGGTTGCGACGCGCGGAAGGAGAGCGTTGATTGGGTAAGAGAAGGAAAGGGGCGGGGTTTCCAGGCCCGGCCGGGCTGCATGTTATGTGAGTTTTTTCCTTCTCTCCCTTTCGCAGCCGCCGCCTCCATATTGAGGAGGCCTCGGGGTGGGGAGTGAGGGCGCTGCGGGGGGTGGGGGGAGAAGCCAGGCTCGCCCCTGACTCCTCATAGAAGGAGGGCTGGCTGAGCTTTGCTGAGGCACAGCCTAGGAAGGAAGGGCACTGGGGCTCCCCAGGGAGGGGGTGGCTGGGCACCCTTGGGTGCCTTAGGTGACCCTGTCCCCTGGGGGTCCCTGTGGCTGACTCCCACTGCTGAAGTAGTGAGGCAGGTTGGGGCTGAGCCCCCTATTAGGGAGTCATCCACACAGGCAGAGGAGGCTCCCCAGTGGAAGGCAGGTGTGTTCAGACTCTAGGGTAAGAGATATATGTGGGTGGTTGGGGGGCACTATCTAGGAAGGAGCCAGAGGACCTGAGTGGGTGGTTGGAGGGCATGGAAGGAGCCTTGGCCCTGGGTGGGTTGTGGGGCATCATCTAGGTCCAGGAAGGAGTCAAGAGATCCTGGGTGTGTGGGTGGTTGTGGGGCATTATCTAGATCTAGGAAGTAGCCAGAGGTCCTGACTGGGTGGTTGGGGGGCAAGGAAGGAGCCTTGGTTGTGGGTGGGTTGGGGGGGCATCATTGAGAGGTCCTGGGTGGGTGGGTTGGGGGGCATTATTTAGTTCTAGAAAGGAGCCAGAGGTCCTGGGTGTGTTGTGGTTGTGGGGAGCATTATATAGGTCTAAGGAGTCAGAAGTCCTGGGTGGGTGGATGGATGGTTGTGGGGCATTATCTAGGTCTAGGAAGGAGCCAGAGATCCTGGGTGGGTGGTTGTGGGGCATCTTCTGGGTGTCAGAGGTGGGTGGGTGGTTGTGGGCATTATCTAGGAAGGAGTCAGAGGTCCTGGGTAGTGGTTGGGGGGGCATCATCTAGATGGTCCTGTCTGGGTGACTCTCTGAGAGGAGCTGAGATCCCTTGGCAGATCTTTTTATGGGACTAAAAGTAGTGTCAGGAAAACTCAGTAGGATTGGGGTTCATTTGGGAGAGTGTGTTTCATTTTCCCTGCAGAGGGTAGATTTGGATGTTTGAGGGAGGAATAGGTATGTAAGAGTACCCCAGGTAAAAATGTGCCTCGTTGAAAGCACAGCCCGGTTCTGTTAGTTGGGGGGTCTCTGGTAGGAAGAATGTGTTGCTGAGGAGAGAGGGTGATTTGTTTACAACTATGTTGCTTTAAAGTGGTGGGCTGGCATATCTGGATAGGTACCAAAGGGGATGGTTTTCTGGCCTCCTTGTGGCTGATATTGCTTTAAATGGAGGGAGGGCATGGTATCTCTAGACGTGCAATAGGGCATCCTAGTATGTAGTTGAACTGTCTGGAGGAGTTGTCTCTCTGCTTCTAGCTAGTGAACCCCTGAGGTGCAAAGATGGCTTGGGCTCTGAAGTTACCCCTAGCGGATGAAGTCATTGAGTCGGGACTGGTTCAAGATTTCGATGCCAGCCTCTCCGGTATTGGCCAAGAATTGGGTGCAGGTGCCTATAGCATGAGGTAAGAAAGATTGCATTGTCTGGTTTAGAAGGATGTATGATTGGTGGAGTCTCTTAATGTGGCTAAATCCTGACATATTAAGTAAAAAAATGCAACAGTTTCATCTGGGTATCTACTGTCTCAGATGTAGCTGCGTCAAAATGCTGGGTATTTTTGTATGTGTTTTATATGAGGACATGTGTAGTCCTTGTCCTGCCTTTAAAGCAAGTGTGTGCACCAAGAGAATTCAGTAGCCTGTTGATAGGAATAAAATAGACAACTCTGAGTAGGGACTGTTTCCATCATATGCTACTGTCCTGAGGTGGTACATAATCTTGAAAAGAAAGTTCTTGTGTTCCTCTAAAATGGGGAGCAACATAAAACATTGATCAGTCATGAAAGCATTTGCTGTTCTATGTTCCCATTAAACATGGTAGCTTGAGGGGGATTGCTGCTGCATTAACTTCTAGAGAGTTTTACAATGGGTAGATGTTTGCATTAAGGCTTTTTGATGTTGGCATCAAGGCTTTTTAAAAATATGTTGTGTATATGCCTCCCATTGTTCCTATTATGTCTTTATTTATTCTATATATTGCACTTTTAATGTGGTGTTTGTTAACCACTTTGGGCATTTGCTCTGGCATGGGGAACTGGGATAGAAATATTTTTAAAAAGAAACAAAATGCCCACTTTATAGTGCCAACTCGAAAGACTCTCAGCTGGCTAATCTCTACCACTGGTCCTGCATTAGCCAATAGTAATTAATGCTAAGTAATGAACTAAAACTTACTTTTATTTAAGGTTGTTACCTTAAAATCTAAATGTATAAAAATGAAAATTCACTCATCGATGCCCAGCCGAAACTTCCAGACCTAGAAGCGTGAAATTTGGGGATGGTGTTCCTTTCAAGATGTAGGCACCCACCAAGAACTGATTTTGGGTACTGGTAATTCAAACCAGAAGAGAGTGAAAAGGGGTGCAATGTATTTTTGTCCCTGTACTTTATATTGAAGAACTGCTGACAGATCAGTATTCTGCTCCAACCCTGGGACCTAGAATCATGAAATGTGAGGAGGGTATTCCATAAGTGATGTGAGCATCCACCAAGAACCAATTTTAGAAATTTAACCCCTAAGGGGGTGATAAGGTGTGAAACGTGTTCTCGTCCTATACTTAACATTGAAGATAAAACCCAGCCCTAAACTCTCCCTGTGCCCAGTAGGAGTGCCCACAGTTGAGAGGGGATGGTGTATGGTTGTGGGGGGGGGGGTGCATGGAGGGGATGGTGTGTGTGGGGGTTAAGTGACCACCACTGTATGGTTGAGCACAGTGGTTCCTTCTGTGCAACAATACCCAATAGGAATGTCCAGTGCTCACTGCTACCCACTATTGCCCCCTAATACCCTCCAATGCCCTTTTCCTGCCCAGTGGTGCCCAGTGGTGTCCATGGCTCATCAGTGCACACTGCCTGGTGCACAGTGCCCTGCAATACTCAGCCGTGCTCATGCCCACAAATATTCTTGAAGTTTTACTCCCACAATGGCAGGTAAATTTAGCTAGTGTTTTAATATTAATGTTCTTTCACTGATTTTTTCTAATGCTAAATTCTATGCCTTGTTTGTTAAAATTAAGGGTTCTGATGCCATATTTGGCATCTTAAATGTTGTATTAATCTGTACTGAATCTTTGTAAGCGGCCTTGGGCAATTTGCTTTGCTGGGCATGGGAAATTTGCTTGGGCATGGGAAAGGCATGCTATCCCACAAACAACTTTCTTCAGGTTTTTGTACAGCTCATATGAATGGGTTGTGTTGCTTTTAAAGAATTCATTTTAATTGAAGGGTTTGATAGTGGAGAATGCAAGTTTCCAGAGTACGGTAATAGTAAACTGGAAAATGTATTGCTTTTCCCACACAATCTTATTAATTTGGTTAGTTTTCATAAACTACTCTACCCTTGCACAGCACTGCTAGAGGAGTTTAACAGCATCTTCCAGAGCAGTGGTTCTTGAGCATTTCAGCCTGGGATCCCCTTCTGAAGATGACAATATGTTTAAGACCTCCCAGAAGTGATAACCTAAAAGTGATGTCATGGTCAGAAGTGATATCAAACGAGGTGACATCATTGCGATGCCAGAGCTGTTCCATTTCCACTTGGAAGTAAGTCCCATTGTGTTCAATGAGACTTACTCCCAGGAAAGAATGGATTGTAGCCTGAGTGCCCAGTGCAAGATGACAGCACTCTGTGCTAGATTTCCAAGATGGTGGTGCCATCTTTTCATGACTTCCTCAGCCCGAAATGAAGTTGCAAATCACTGTTTCAGAGGATTCCATTTCTTATTGAGGACATTGCTTGGGGTGAGGGGGTTTGCTAAGTTTCTGTTCCTCATGACATGAGTTATGCACGTTAACCTGAAAAGATTGAATGCAATGATGGTTCAAGGTGTATCTGGAAGAACATTCTGATGCCGGTTAATGGGAATTCTTCACACTATAGCTCTTTCTGTTCCCACGTATAGTATAGGTGTAGTGAAGTGAGTGAGTTGTACCCATTGTGCTGCATGTCTCTTGTTTCTCCTTTCCCATTATTTTGCACTTAAAGCAGAATGCCTAGACATTTGGTACTGGGTTACAGTAATCTTAAATAGACAGTTGTTGCTCCTACTAGCTGAACGGTTTTTAGATCCAACCTTTAATACTTTTGTAATCTTCTGTTCAAGGTAAAACTTTCAGAACATGACTTTTCACAACTTTTTGTTTATTTACAGTAAGCTGCAGCATTAGTTCCCAACTCGAATAAGGAGCAATACAGCGGGCTCCATGTTCTCAGAGGTGGTTATCTGTTAATATTTGATTTATGAACAGAGCAACCTGACCTAACAATGTGTTCATTCTTGAATGAATGGCTGCATATTCAAGCAACACTAAACCAACTTTGGAGCTTTTTACCATATAAAAGCAGGCCTCCGTCAGTCTTGAAATCGTCCTCAGCGCTGCATACGCTGCATGCGAAGCACGAAAGCCTGGGTTGGATTGTTATGGAGGGTAGGCTGTTACCAAAGCAGCAAATCCCCTCTCTCCACACCACTGAATTAGTCCAATGGAAAGCCAGAGCCAATACGATTGGATCCAGCTGGCGTCGCAGAGCTGGGCTAAGGACAGGAGCTCACCCTGTCTTGTGGGGCCGACCTGGGTCTCGAACCCTGGCCTGCTGGTTAACAGGCACAGTGTTTTAGCCATTTGCGCCACCCCCAGCCTCTTGAATTACCATATACTGTACCTAAAAAGAGATGAGCCTGAAAACTTGGGTGCTCTCCCTTCCCCTTCTTTTGTGTATGTGGAGTAGATTTAAACTTTTAAAGCATCCACTTCTGGTTTAGAATAAACTGCAGCTTGCTCTTATATCAGAAATTGGGATATGCTGGTTTATTTTAACCAGTTAGTCCACAGACCAGGAACTGAAAAGCTGGTTTGTTCTATTCTCATTTCCTGGATTGTGAAATGGTGTCTTGAGAAATATGGTTTAACAGGAAACTTTTGTTTATTTTAAACCTTTCTTGAAAATGATAGGGAGAAGTGCATTATATGTGAATGTGGTCAATAAATTGCTGGCACTTCTTATGTGATGCAGATCATGCATGTTACACTGTCACTTTGTCTTCAGTGATAATTATCTGGGATAAAGAAAAAAGAAACTGCAGGAGAAAGTCATATGACAAATGTCCACTTTTCTTGCCATTGAGCTGTAATTCCTTACTTGTCTTGCTGAGGTGTATTAATAAGCACTTTGATTTTTAAGATGATAATATTCTGCCAGGCCTTGAGGAGATGTAAAAAAGTCTTGTTGATGTTCTGTTTTATTGCATGGCAACTTGTTTTTCTTGTTTCTGATTATTTGATTTTGTATAAATGGGTTTGGTGGTTTAATGTTTATATGCCTTGCAACAACATGTGAAAAGCAGGAAAAGGCTGCAGTCTTAAAGACACTTTCCTAGGAGTAAGACCCATTGAACATAATGGGACTTACTTTTGAGTAGACATGGTTAGGATTATGCTCTAAGAAAAAAATAAGAACTACTAATGTGGTGTGGTAAATAAAATAAACAATGAAAAGCCACATATCCCTTGAGAAAAGGAGCATATAAATCTTCTAACTAAACTACACCCAGTAGATTTTTTGCTGCATGATTCAGAGTTCTGGCCTTGCTACCTTCCAATCAATATTCTTGAGCGGGCTGGGGTGACAGGGAGATCATTACTGTATCTGCATTTTCTGTGGTTGGATCACTCTGACATGGCATAGTATTACATACCTTGAACAGTTACTGGATAGAAATACATAGTATTACATACCTTGAACAGTTACTGGATAGAAATACAAAGGGCTTCAAAATATGATTTAGACAACTTGTGTCAAAGTAAACATTATAATGCTTCTGTGTATGCCAGTGTTGCTTCAGGAGCAGGACTGCTCTTGGATGTTGACCAACTGTGTCAAAAAGTGGCTATACAAGTAACCTGGGCTGCAGTCCAGCATACATGAGAACACAGAGGCACTACATCTGAGCAGACATACGTAAGATTGTGCATCATCTTTCCACTTAAATCTTCTCTGTAAAATGAATATTTTTGTTCAAATAGTAGTACTTCACTTGGTTGTGTTTTATTTATGTGGTACTTTTCAATTATATTCATTTTTATTGTTCTAAGTGCTTGTCTTTCTGTTAGATCTGTGGCATGTTTTTAGAAACGTCTTCTCTGAAACTCCTAGCTTAGCTTCCAAAAGCACACCTCATCTTTCCACCTGTTCATTAGTTGGCAGGGGCACTACCAGCCATCATTGCACCTTCGGAAGGTTCCCCATAAGTGCCACATTTTTTAAAGTTCTGTTTAGTTTGGGTTCAACCGGGATTTAGGGCACAATCCAGAGTTAGGACAATGAGAATGGCCCAGATGTGCTGCCCCAAGTTGGCTGTATCCAGAGCAGAAATCCAAAGAGTCAGGAAGCTTGCTGTTCCAGGCATGCTCAGTGGGCACCAAGTAAGTGGCATCTGGGGAAGGCTTGCTCCTGAGGAGACCTGCCTCAGATCACACTGAACAAGAAACAGTTGTGATGCCTGTCTTGTAAGGAAGCCCAGAGTCCCTGACTGTCACAGCTGCAGCATGAGACAACAGCACCTATAGTAGAGGGTGGATGCAAGGGGATTGTTAGAGTGGCCGGATGTACCCAGAGATTAGTGGGCTGTCATAGTACTGCTGTATTCTGCAGTTGAGAGGCAGAGGTTGCAGTTAGGCGGGCCAGTGACTCAAAATTTTTGCCTACTCAATAAATCTGAGTAGGCCCATAAGGATCCATGATAAACCAGAGTAAAAATGGAACACTTCCATTTTTACTCTGGCTTATCATGGACCCTTACGGGCCTTCTCAGATTTATTCCTGCTCCTGAGGTAGTATAACTGAGGAACTGGAAGAGGGTGTGTCTATCCTGGAAACAGGCTCTGCATACAGCGTAACTGCTCTGTTTTAGGCCATGCTGAACATGTACTCAACATGCCTCTCCTGAACTGCCTAGGTTGAAACAAGTAGGCCAACCGATGTCCAAGCCTAAGTTGACATGTCAGCCCAAGCCTTTCTGGTATAATTGGACTGGCCTATCTTGGAATTGGTCCAGCCCAGTGATAGATTGGGTAGCCCAACTGCACTTCAGGATTGCAGCCTTAATGATTCAAGTCCTATTCCTGTTTGGGGGAAAGGATGGCAAGGTTTCTGTATACTTTTGAGGATAAACTTTTATTATTCTTTCCTGCCCTCTCAAGGTTTGTTTGCAGAGGATTGTGGGGAGGGGGGATGGACTGGTTTGGCTAGGTTGGACATTTCAGGTCTGTCTCAGAATGCCTGATGCAAGGAGTGGCAATGTAGGTATCCCGTTGTCTTCTGTGCTCTGTGAGGCATCTTGTGGGCTACTGTGAGATACAGGAAAAACTTGATTAAATGGGCTCTTGATCTGATCCAGAAATGCTGTTCTTGTATTATTAGGACAGTAGATATTTAGTAGGATCTAAAGACTGTACAATAAAAAGATGGTATATCTAGGGCTGTGGGTGGCGCAACTGGTTAAGACACTGTGCCTGTTAACCAGCAGGCCAGGGTTCGAGACCCGGGTCAGCCTCACAAGAGCTCTTGTCCATAGTTCAGCTCTGCGACGCCAGCTGGATCCAATTGTATTGGCTCTGCCTTTCCATTGGACTAATTCAGTGATGTGGAGAGGGGGGATTTGCTGCATGGGTAACAGCCTATTCCCCATAACATTCTAACCCAGGCTTTCGTGCTTTACATGCAGCTTATGCAGCGCTGAGCACGATACCACAGTCTTTCAAGACTGACGGAGGCCTGCTTTGCTTTTTATCTGGTTAGTGATGCTGATGCAGTTATATAACCTGGACAATGCAGTTAATTGAATTGTATTGATGTACCTGCTCACAATCTTGGGGGAGAGCAGGCATTGGAGAGCTTAGGCTTCACATAGCAAAGTGAGTTTTCAAATGAATATTGCCAAAGTATTGACTATATAGATGCTTCTTTTGCCATTATGAGGGAAAAAGGGAGGTGCTTGCTTGATGCCCTTCCTTACTGATCAAAACTACAACGCCTCACTTTATAGCTTAGCTTGGTCTTGCTTTTTTCCCCTCTTTGCTATGCATAGGGACAGTTGTTTGAGGCACAAACATATCCCTTTAATCTCCATAGAGGTTCGTATGTCAGTCCTGACTTTTAAGCTCTTTAAGGCAGGAATCAAAAACAGGTTGTCAGTGCATGATGGGATGTCTGTGCCAGGCCTGGGAGGCTTATACGCAGCCAGCTGCTGGGTTTCCCTTTAGATGCTGCCTACCCCCAGTCGTTCCACTTCTTCTGATCCACTTTACTGCCATATTTAATTTGCTTTATGCTAAATAATGACATTTGTAATCTTGGTGATAAGATATGGTGCTCTCCAACCATCTCAGACATTGCAGATCTTGGCAGAGATCACAACTGGAGAGAGGCTCTGCAGTGTAAGATCTCTACAAACTTCCAAGGTTTTGTTCTCTCAGGAAAAATCTTGTATGTATAGAATCTAAAATAGTGAACTTCTATATAGATGTCACAACAGTAACCGTTAAAAATCTCCCAAATGCCATCTTTTGATATTTTGTGTGTGCAGACCATTAGGAAACCTTAAACAGTCCCTGCTTCTTCTCTCTCTGTACTTCTTGTTTACCACCTAGCCAAGCTTCCTCAAAACATGTAAATAAATGCACGTAGAACTATTTTTGCATCCACCTCGTGGGTCTCCTGAAGTACATCCATGAAGAACTTGTAATCTAGCCTGTTGAATCCAGAAGCTTATTCTTTGAGACCTTCTGCTTTTTATTTGATCCTGATGGAGGAATTGCCATAAAGTGGCTAGTGACTCTGATGATCCTGTCCATCTAAGATTTTGTGGCTTGAGGCGCTTGCATTTGCTGTCCTAGGAGAGGGTCTTTTGGAGGATGTTTCATCACCATTACCCTCAGTTCTACTTGGGGTACTACTTCCATTTTCTCATTTCGTCCACTACAGTCCTTTGGGGAATCTATAGCATGTTCCCTTATTCCTCTCTCTCCTTATCTCTTATCTGACCTTGCTCTTTTTGCAACCCCCAGGCTAGCAGAGACTGTGTCAACTGCAATGTCAATCTCCAGCTTTAACCCTACAATCCAGAGTAACTACGGGAGTATGTAAGAGACATTATGTGCAACCGTAGTTATGGCACCACCTAGTGAAAACCTATGGGAAATTCATATTGCAATCCAGAATAAATTGTTCTTACACCGGAGCAAGGACTCCCGTGTACACGGGATACTCTGGATTGTGCCCTTGGTAACTTTGCATCAGCAAACCAAAAATCTGCTGGCAGCCCTTGATTCATTAGAAGTGCCATTTGTATCAATTGTTTTCAGTGAGTGTGTACAGGTTGAACCTCACCATCTTTTGCATTATACAAAAGCCATTATTTACCATGATTACAAGGCAGACAGTGAATCAGTTTCCATGTCCCTGTGTTTAAAACAGCTTAGTTTCAGCTTAGGGGTAGAAGCTTTCCGTTACAAAGCAATTCAGAAGTGATTATCACTTTGTCTTCGTGTGATAATCACATGGGGAAAGGAAGGATCTGCCTCCCAACTGAAACCAAAGCTGAACCTTTCTAAAGCAAGCTTAATTGCCTGCCGTGCTGCCATAAGTAGGGTGCTTTCAAGCCATTAACTGCTACATAAGGGATGTTTTATCTTCTGATTTAAAGAGCCAACCTCACTTGTGTTGAGATAAAATTGATGATAGATAAAACGCTGAGAATTAGGTTAAACCCGTATGTGTATGAAAACATGAACCTGTTGGGTTGTGATGGCTAAAACTGCTCCAGCTGTGTTTCAGAGTCTGCACTGCATAAAAACTAGGTACTTCCCTTGTTTGCAAGGAAGCATTTCTACTTGCAGACTGACCTTGTGCAAAAGACTTTATCTCCCTGTGCCTCTTGAGAGCCAGCTGTGCGATTAATGAAAGCAGGAAGATAGTGCTGAAAGCACCACATTTAGTGGTGCTTTCCTGAGGAAAAGGTTGCATAGAATTCCTCGGTGTGTTTTGAAAAGCAAATTTTCAAAAATGCCAACAAACTACTTGAGCTGATCCCAATGCCTTTGCATTAAGCGGGAATTGGAAGTTTCCCACATATGACACCGCTCTTGGCATGTATTTTTTGAAATAGAAATGTTGTGTGGTGAAAATATAACAGTGGGAAGTGTTCTATTCCCACATAATTGATTTCAGTACTTGATTTTTTTCAGTTACCTGGTGTGCTAAAAGATGAGTGTAAAGTAGGAAAACTGCCGCTTTTAAATTGGACTCAAGCACTTTTTTTGGTGACAGGCTGTTAAAGCTGTGCCTGCCCTGATAGAGGCAACTGGGCTGACCTCTCTGTCCCAGGAGTGGGCTTTCTCTTATCACTTAATGTAAGTGTCTTGCAGGGCAAATGTCTTGTAAAGCCATTATGTTCTCAAGCATGCTTTGCCTGAGCTTTGTTATAAGAAAGCCTTTAAAAAACGGCTTAGGAACTCTCTGGTAGTTTGCAGGAAGTTTGCAGAAAGGTGGTAGATTCTTTTTCCTGTGTATGTACTTGGTACTTTTTAGAGTTAGTAAGATGGAATCTGGGACAGCCAATTTCTTTTAAAAGCTATGAAAATTTTCAGTAACTAAATACTTGTATTTTATGTAGTTTCAATAATTCTAGGGTTATTTTTAGTGGCCAGCAAAACAATATCTTGCAGTATAAATCTTGCAGTCAGGAAACTTCTTAAAGTGAAAAATGTTGTAATAATAAAGTGCTGTTTACAAAAAGGAAACTTTGTAATTGCAAGTACAGTGGTGCCTCACGTAAAGTATGTTCCGCGTAACAAACAAAAATTTATCTAGGATTCTGCTTCACGTAACAAACTATGCTTCATGTAACAAACACACTTGTTGGCAGTTGGGGCAGACGCACTGGCTGGCAGCCCTTTTAAAAAGCGTCAGGGCTACCTAGCGCTCCTGTCCATAGCAAAAGCAATACCTCCACACTGATCTTCCTGTGGCTGGGCGTCCGCTGGGCAGAGGGAGAGAAGAGCAGTGGAGAAGAGGGAAGCAGCTCAGGGCTAGCCAGAAGGGAGCAGGGGAGAGAGAGGCTTTGCTCACGGGGGTTGATGCACATGGGGGACTGATGCAGATGGGTGATGTTGCATATAAGGAGTTCAGGCACATGGGGGACTGATGTGCATGGGGGGATGATGTGCCCTGGGGGGATGGCATATGGGAAAATGTTAATAGTGTATATATATAAAAGAGAAAAGTCACTGACTCACTCGCTTGCTCACTTTTCAACACCCTGCCAAAACCAACAGGCCTAGAAGTGTGAAATTTGGGGAGGATGTTCCTTCCGTGACCGAGGGTGCACTGAGAACCAGTTTTTGGCAATTCTAACTGGAAAAGGGAAAAGGAGTACAACTCATTTTTCTCCCTATACTTGGGAAATTTGGGGAGGGTGTTCCTTCTGTCACATGAACACCCACCAAGAACAGATGTGGAGAAATTTAACCCTTAAGAGGCTTAAAAGGGGTGCAACGTCTTTTTGTCCTATACTTAACATGGAAGACTGACCAACATCCAGCCAATTTGGTACTTGGTGCCTGGTGCAGTGGTGGGGATGTTGTTCTGAGGGAGGGGTTGCGCATGGAGAGCTTGATGCACAGGGGGGGATGATGCGCATGGGGGGGTTGATGCGCATGGGGGGATTTTGCACATCGGGGATGAACATGGGGGGTTGATGTGCATGGGGGGATGTTGCACATGGGGGACTGATGCGCATGAAGGGTTATGCTCTGTGGGGGGATGGCGTACAGGGGAATTTTACTTCTGTAACGCGAGTACGCTTTTCTCTAGTAGGTTATAAACAAGTCTCAGAATGCAGACTTTAGTAGGGCTAGTCTTATTCTATTGCCATAATAATGTAGTCTGAGATATTTAGGGTACGTGGCAAGAATTCCACCTGAGATACTGGTTAATTTTAGCTTGAGTAATAGAGTTGGTTTTGTATTGAGCATTTGGTTGAATTTCTTAATGTTGCCCCCTGATTTGCAGGCTCACTTGTTCTTTTTACCCATTCGAAGTGCGCTTTATTTCTATGGTATAGCCTTCTTTTTGCTATTTAAAAGATAAATATTAACTGAAAGTTTTGGCCTTTTACAAAACAAATATAAATATAAATAAATATTTATAAATATATATTTATATTTTGTTTGACTCCTCCCTGTGGTGTCAGGGAGGGCTCTGTGTTAATAGAAAGTGTTACGGGTAACAGTATGTTTTGCATTTGAAAAAATAGCCAAGGTCTTTAATAAGAAATTTAATATTTTGCTCAATATTATGACAAACCAATAAAATTCACCTGAGTTTGTTTTTAATTAATTGACCTGCATTCTCAATCTGCTTGCAGAGCAAACATTATTATAGGATATGAGGCAGCCACCCTTTGGCTGAAATCTGGGTTCATCTCTAGAGGACTCCTATGTCTTGGTTTGTGGTGCATTGCTACTCGGATTCCAATTTTTGTGTTGCGTTGAAAAAAAATGGATGAGCTGTATGATGATGGGAAAGGAGGTACAGTGAATAGAAGAGGGATTGGGTTTCTATGCTGTAAAGAAGGGCAGGTTGCTGTACCATCTTCCTTCGGAAAAAACTAGTTTTTTTCCATTTGTGCCAGAGTTTGAAAAATGTTCTGCTATGAGAACTATAAACTTTACACTTCATATCCAAAAGCTGTTGCATTTGATATTAAAATTCTTTCATGTGCAGGATCCCTGTAAAAAAAACATAATGCTGAATATTCTTGAACACAGCCTCTAAAGTAGATATGGTGATGTCACAGTTCTAACTAGAAAGAGAGAGAGAAAGGGTTGGCAGAGTGTTGGTAAGCTACAACCTAAATGGGGTATAATTAGTATGCAAAATAGGAGGTGGGTTGCATGGGATATGAGCTTATTAATATGGTGATGTGAGGAATTGATTGCCTTTTGTATACCGTGGCAAAAATGTGTTTGGAGATAATTGGGTTGGAGGACATAGGAAATGTGACCATTGCCTGCATCAATTATCAGTGAATGTACCACACACAATCAGATGAAATGGCTATGTAACGTTGTTCAAGAATATTAAATCACTTCTGCTAAAGTGTGTTTGGGCATTTACACAAGAAGGATCTAAAGTAAACATCTGTGGGCTGGGAACAAATTGGTTAATTTAAGATCTTTACACATCATTCCTCCTCCTCTGCTAGGGCAGTAATAATATAATTTCAGTGTTTATCCCATGTGACAGTGGGACTTGGCTATTCTGGATCAGCTTTCTAGTCCATGTTTGAATGTGATGCTGAGGAAACAGGCCAGCCTGTTGCTGGGCTGTAACGTTCTCACCAAAGTGGTACTAATTTATCCAGGTGCATTTGCATGCCTTTGAACTTCTAGGTTGCAGGGGCTGGGGTGAGAGATGAAGCACAACTTGGGTCTCAGACTACTGAACTTAAGATCAACAAGTGCAGTGTCTTTAACCACGGAGCCATCGTCCCTCATAATATGCCAAAGTAATGTCAACAAATTAAACATAATAAAAACTGAAGCAATATTTAGAGCCTACTAAACGATACCACAAGAACAATATTGGAACAGCCAAAAAAACAGGGTGGAGCAGAAAATACTGGCTCATAAATTTTATACTGTTGCTAAACAATTAAAAATATTTGCTCTTGGGGGGAAGGAGTAGATTTAGAACATAAAACCTTGGTGCTTGGATTTTTGAGTCTGCTAAAACGTTGAGACAGTCACAGTTGTGCTGCTTCTTTAGTTAGTGTGCGTAACTAAAATATGGACTAACATGGGCTATCTGCATTTCATGTCAGTTTTGGAACATTTGAAAGCAGTTATATTGCTGCTTTAGGAACAAACTGAAAAATCACCAAGAAGAGGGCTAAGTTGCCTTTCACAAAGCTTGTTATGAAACTCTGAGCACAATCCTTACTGCATCTACTCAGATGTAAGCCCCATTGTATTCAATGAGTCTTATTTCCATGCAAGTGGATTGCTGCCTCATCTGGTTCACTACCTTGTGACTTTTAATTATCCCTGAAAATTATCTTTACTGAAAGAGTTTAGGTTCAACAATGAGTCTAAGTGGCTGTGTTGCAAATGCTACAGGCTATGTTAGATATCAGTTTTGTATAGACACATCATTTAGTAAACTCAGTAGAAATTAGGCTTGTGTCAACTGGTTTCATAATCCTCTTGTGTAGCTTTTTACTGTCCTCATCAATAGCTAGTAGACACGCTAATCCTATGGAAGAGAGAGCCTCTTAACAAGATACTGCATTCAAATTATTATATAAGCCACAGACAAGGTTTCTGCCAGTTCTCTACCCAAAACATAGTTGCTGCATCAGAGGAGCCTTCATCAAGAAGACAAAATGCTGTCCTGTCTCTGGTTGAAGATCTTCAACAATGAAGAGTTTACCGACCTTATGAAGTAAACTGTTTCAATACTGAGTAGTTTTCCCAAAGTATAATTAAAATCTGTTCTTGAGATTACCGCTACTAAAAATAGTGCATGGGTCATGTCAAAAGCCCATCTAGTCCAACTTCTTGTGTGTCATAGTAGCACACCAGATGCTTCAGGTTGTAATTTAATCCCATTTGTCCTGAGTTGCATCCAAAGCAACTGAACACAACTCCACTCCACATGCTATATTCTTAGATATCTGTAGATAGCTGTGTCCCCTGTTTCTTCTCCAAGGCCAACATGCTCAACTTCTTTCACAGGACACAAGTCTTCAGCAGGTCATCATCTTAGTTGTCCAGTTTGTTAAAATCCCTCTTAAATTGTGACACCTAGAACTGGATATACTACTCCACATGGGATCTTACTAAAGCTAAATATAACAATACATGATGGAAAAGATTGAGCAGGCCCTCAGCGCAGTTGAAGAAGCCTCAAACCCTCTCTTGAGAGCAGCATCTGCTCTCCGGTCACAGGGGTCTTTGGGTCCTCCTTCCCTTTAGATGGGTAAAAGTAAGTGTAAGAGAGGGCTGCCACTGATTGATCTACGATGGGCACCAGTGGTGGGCTCCAGCAGGTTCGCATTTACTCTATAGAACCGGTTGTTAACTAGAGATAGGCCATGTAAAGTTTAAAAATAGCCATTTAAAAGTGGCTGCCAGATGGGCAGAGAACCGGTTGTTAATTTCTTTGAATCCCATCACTGATGGGCACCCTCAAGAAGTCAGAGAGTCCTCCTTGATGGGAGAATAGAATCTTGCCACGTTGTGTGGGATCCAGTAGCTTCTGGTGGGGAGAATCCCATTCTAGCTCCATGATCTGCTTGAAGGCATCAGGGATTGGGAAAGATAAGCTGTGTCCAGAGCCCCTAGAAGGCATAAACTTGGGGGAGTGCTTGGATGGTCTTCTTAAATATTTAAGATCATTTTACTGCTGATTGTTTTTATGATGTGTTTTTATTGGTTTGTTATAGTTATTTTACTGTTTGCATTTTACTGCTTTTATATACGTAGTGTAAAGTGTATTTTATTCTGCTGTTTTAAATGGTGTTAGCCACCTTGGCTATCCTTCCTTTAGGAAGAAAGGCAGGATAAAAATTGAATAAAAAGAAATACTGAAGTGCCTAGACTTTTTGGTATTGCCCAATAGCAAGTATCTTATATATAGCGGGCCTTTATTATCTGCAAGTTCAGGACCTATACAATTGACTTACTGGTAATTTTGGTCCCAATCTGTGTTGAAGGGTCTCACCTTATTGCATGTGTATCAAATGTAGCTGTGATACAAAATTTTTATTGGGTTCTTATTTAATCTATTTGGGCTGCAATCCTACAGACACTTTCCTGGGAGTAAGACCCATTGAGAACAGTGGGGCTTACTTTTGAGTAGACATGATTAGTTCTCAAAGATCTGAAGAAAAATATGGCTCTTCTGCTTTGTTTTGACCAATGTTATCCAATATAAATTTAATGTCATCCAGTAATAAGTATTGGGCTAGTCACTAGTTCTCTTATTACCCAAGATTCTCAAATTGTGTGTGTTTTGGATTTATCATTTCATTCTTTAATAAAGTCAAATATTCCATTTCAAAACAGAATTCCTCCTAAAAGTATTAGGAGCTGATGGAAGTCCCTCCTGTGTAAGTGGCAGCCAAGGTTCAGTCCACTCAGTATGATATGGGTGGTTGTCAGATTAACCATATGGGATGACAGAAGAGCTAGAAAATGTGGTATAGTCTCCCATAGCCATGAGTTACAAGCTTGATCTGCTGGTCTGATTGTGCCCTATGGGCAAGTAGTTTCAAACTTTGCTTAGTACTAACGTTTTTTTCAGCAATAATCAGAGCCAGATTTAGGTTTGATGAGACCCTAAGCTATTGAAGGTAATGTCCAGCTTATATGAAGGTTATATGTCCAGCTGTCATTTTTCAACAACAAATTGTCGCTGTTTTTTGTGTTGAATATATTCTATATGGTAGCCCATTGGGTCCATTACTTGTATCATAGGAGCCTACATAACACAAAACACTGTTGCTATATGTAGGTTTTATTTTATTTGTTTTTTATCTTATATATTGGAAATGGACATTCAGTTTTTTTCCTTTAAATTTTTTTGGGGCCCCCAAGAGAATGGGACTCTAAGCTATAGCTTGTAGCTTATACATAAATCTGGCACTGGTGATAATATAGTAGTTTCATTAATGTCAGGAGTCACTGATATCAAGGTTGGTAGACAATTCCTCACTTCCTCTTTGATGTCCCCCACAGAGATACTATGCTGTTTCCTAGGATTTCCATTCGTTGTCAATAAATAAATGGATTGGTAGGGGTTATGCTGGGCTTTTTGAAGAAGTGGCAGTGGGAGACTTGATTTGCTTGATGTAGTGAATCTTTGGCATCCATGCTGACATAGAGCAAAATCCATAGCAGTTACGGGTCCACGCAGTTATGTCACCCTCTAGTGTTATTTTATGGAAAGTCATCTTAACTGCTCTGGAGCAAGGGGCTTAATTTCACTTTAACATATCATAACCTTTATTGGCATAGATAAATAAGTATAGATTGGCACAAGTGGCTAAGACACTGTGCTTGTTAACCAGCAGGCCAGGGTCGAGACCCGGGTCGTCCCCACAAGACAGGGTGAGCTCCTGTCCTTAGCCCAGCTCTGCAACGCCAGCTGGATCCAATTGTATTGGCTCTGCCTTTCCATTGGACTAATTCAGTGGCGTGGAGAGGGGGGATTTGCTGCTTGGGTAACAGCCTATCCTCCATAACAATCCAACCCAGGCTTTTGTGCTTTGCATGCAGCGTATGCAGCGCCGAGCACGATACCATAGTCTTTCAAGACTGACGGAGTCCTGCTTTTTAGTAACAAACAATAAATAAAGGATTGACAGAGTCTAAAATTAAGTGGGAGGGGGGATAAGACTACCAACTGGCAAGAAGAGCTGCTGACAAAAAGTCTGCCACAAGATTTGTAATGAAAGGGGAGAAATCACTAAGTAGGATTGGCAGGGGATCGACCAGAGAAGGAGGAAGGGATGAGAGAAAGGGAGAAAGGAGGGTGGATCTCGAAGCAAGGTGGGCAGGACAACAGAGTATGATATGGTCTATAGAATTTCACTTTAGGATATAGGCCATAGGTAATTGGTCTGCATTCATGATTTATACAATGGAATTTGTGGCTTTTAATATTAATGGAGAAGGCATTGCATCCTTGAACCATTTTTTGGGAGGAGGTTGGAAGTAGAATTTGTTGCTGATTTTTTGAATCTTAATATTTTACATTACATGGCTGAACAAGTTGTGACATTAGATTCAGTGTCAACCACACCATAATACAAAAGAGGGAGATGACATAGTTTCCATTTAGAAAACATGGCAGATCTTGTTATCTGCCACTGTACATTGTGATCAGTGTATTTCAAAGAACATTTTAAACAAAGATGTAAACAGCCATCGTTGCTATGGTGTAGCAATCTTGTATGTCTGTTAATGAATTCCTAGTAATCTCCACTAATCTCTTGATGGAAAGAATGATTTAAATCCCCTCTTCCTGGCAACATCAGCATTGCAGCACCAATCTTGAGATAATAACTGAAATTTTTGTGGCTCCTTTAGGGTGTAAAGTTAATCTGTGCCTGTCTTTTCCATAGAGACACATCATTTTTAATATGTCACAGGCAAGTACTAGCAAGTTTATTTTATTAGTTATGCTCAGAGATCCCTTTATTGAAGGAAGATCCTGATTTCCTAGTTTTGATCCTCTGTCTAGGATCAAAATCTTTATTTTTACACATTTATGCACACACACACACAGACACACTTACAACACCTTGCACAAGTCAGATCCTTGCTCTGAATATTGGAATAAAGAAGTTGGTCTTTCTGCTGGCTGTCTTAAAAATGGAATCTTATCATTTGCATGTTTTAATTCAGAGTTTAATTCTGGTTCAGGAAGGGCATACCAATACTTACAGTCATCTGTCATACCTTGATTTTATTTAATTGTATGGCAAAATGCAAGCTCATTGTATTAAATTCACAATGTATAAAATGAATAATGAAAACCCACATAGTGAATAAAATAATGAATAAAATTACATTATGTTGTATATGAGCAGTTACTTAATGACTAGATCTGTCACCAAATATCTAAATCGTTTAAATATTAGATAGCAGTAGTCTCACATTGATGTAATTCTTGCCAGGAACTGGAATACTGTCTAAGGGAACATTACATTGAAATATGATATGATATAAAATTTGCAGGACATAATTAGAATTGTCTAGCAGTCACAATTAGAATTATCAGCTACTTTGTTTCCAGTATTTCCATTATTGGTTAGCCGTGGTTAATACAAATCCAATGAAGCACTGTCCGATTCCTCCTCAGAAGATCAAAGCCATAGGAAGGTTTGCTGTGATAGCCAGTCAGAGGATGTTGATTTAATGGTTCCTGATAATAACCTCATATTATGATTGAGGTGACTATCCACAACTTTTGTATGGACACTGCTTAGACATACAGTGCTGTAATAATCACTTGGGGGAAAGAGGGGGGGTCTCCCTCCCAACTAAAACCAAAACCAAATTGAACCCTTTATGAAGCCTTTCTCAGGCAAACTTACCGGTAACTGCCTGCCACATTACCATGAAAAGCAGGCTTCTTTTAAGCCATTAATTGCTACTTAAGGGATGTTTATCTTTTAATGTGAAGACTCAACCTCATTTATGTTGAGACAAAATTTCTGAAAAATAAATAGCTGATAATTAGGTTATACCTGTACTAAGGCAAGAGCTGATGTCCTAAGAATTGAAGTGCTTGCTTTCCAGCTGGTTATATTGTATATGTTATTGTTCCTAATTCTTATTTTGTCCATTTTGCTTTCCTTAAATGTTCCCTATACCACCAGTTAAGTCACTCATAAGTATACTGCAATACTTATCAGCACCCTCTTGTATAGTTGCTAACAGTACAGTCCTATGCATGACTACTCAACAATAAGTCCCATCCTGTCCAGTGGACCTTATTCATAGGCAAGTGTGCATTAGAGTGTAGCCTCAATTACATTTAAGTATAATAAGTAAATTAGCTGGCACCTTCTGCCTGGCTGTTCTTCTGAGGAAACTCTTGGCACTTAAAAATTGCTTCTTTGAAGTGAAATGTTAGCAGAAAAAGGACAGGCTTGTGGCTTTTAAAAAACAAATCCTGAAAAAGGAGAAAAGGGACTTTCCCTGATACAGGTGTCCCTCATTCTCTGATGGGTGAGGGACCAGAGCAATGGTGAAAAGTGGAAATGGTTGAAAAGCGGAACCTCATTCACAAATGTTTCTTGTGCTTTTTAGGTGGCAAATGTCCTTTGTCTTGCAAATACCTGCTGTCACATAAAACTTTCTGCAAGTGGACTTTGCGGCAGGTTCAGGCAATTTCAGGACCTAGGCCTATATCCTAAAGTGAAAGTAAGCCCTTTTGCTCTGGAGCAGTTAAGAGAACTTTCCATAACACTAGAGGGTGACATAACTGCATGGATCCATAACTGCTCTGGATTTAGCCCCTTGTCAATTAGCTCGATAATGGAGCTTGTATAAGGAATGGGATGACTCAGGGTTGTGCAGTGTTGCACACATTAGGGTTACACTGTACACTGCACAATGTAGATTTTTGGGCTTTCTTTTTAGAAAGACTATCCTATCTGGGAAGGAGGTAAGATTGAGGAGCTTGAAAAATTACCAGGAGCTTGAAAAATTACCAGTAATACGATAGTGCTCCAGATTAATAAATGCATAAGACCAAGACTAGCTTCTTTAAAAAATCCATGTTCAGTCTTACTCAAGGACCCATGTCCTCTGACATCTTTCGTAAAGAACTTGTTTGGCTGCAAGCAGACATAAAACTTCCTTGCCTGTCACAATCCTGTTTGGTGGCTTTTTGACTGCTTTAACACTGAAACTGCTATTAAAATAGCAAAAGCTCTGTGTGTGAATTGGGGGTGAGGGAATTGAACAACTAACCCCATATTATATAATTGGATACTTCCCATAAGGATTGCAGACAGGATGTTGCTCATTAGATGGCAAGTTAAATATGAGGCTGTCTCATATTGTGTAAGGAAGATGATAGAACTCTTGTTTAATATTATGAGCTGCTGTTTAGGTTTGTCAAACCTCTTAATGTTGTCTAAAATGTGGCCATGAATAATGCCTATAATAAGGCTTCTGTGTAAGGTGAATGCATTGTCTTGACCAGAACCTTCTTTTGTAGTGATGTCCTTGCCTTACCCATCTTCAAGCAAGAAGAGTCCAGCCTGCCTCCTGACAACGAGAACAAAATCTTACCTTTTCAATACGTGCTGTGTGCTGCCACTTCCCCTGCTGTGAAACTCCATGACGAAACACTCACCTATCTCAATCAAGGTGAGCTATACACTTCTCTTAACAGAAGACATATGGAAAGATGCCGCTTTTTGGTGCTGTGATTTTTGATTGCATCCTTGTTGCATTTTTGTCTTTTTGCTCACTTCCCAAAGTACAGTCTCAAGGTCACAACACAGATCATTTGCCTTTCTCTGCATCTCTGCTTCTCTTCTTATGTTTTCATTTGGAATAGTGCATATATTCAAAATTCTGTTTTTGACAGGTAAAGTGAATATTCTGTGTTGCTTATTTGGATTATGAAATTGGGAAGCATTGAACAGAACCCACTGATTGATATACATGGAGTATGCACAGCTCTTGAGTTTATGTTGGGTCTATAGTCCTGTGACAGGAATAAGTTAGGTTCTTTGGGCATAGTTAATGCCTATGAAATAATTTTAAACTGGAAGTAACAGCTACAGTTTCATCGATAATGAAATTCCACCTCCTCTACCTACTTAGCCTGTTCTGCAATCCTAAAGACACTTTCCTGGGAGTAAATCCATTAAACACAATGGGGCTTACTTATGAGTAGACATGGTTAGGATTGTGCTCCTAGTCACTACCAAGGGAGCCCAACAAAAAAAAACCTTAAACATTTTGTTGTACCTACATTGTCAGAATACTAATTATGTTCCTTACCTTATACACCCTTGCACATTTGAAATAGATTAGTTATGGTCCAACCATCTGTAAAGTGTAAATAAGACAGTGATTGATTGTGTTTAGAATTTCTCTGTAACAGTGGGTGCAAATTTCACCACTGGGCATGCTGGCTCCAGACCTAATACAACACTGATATTTTGGTAATTGTACAGTATGAAACAGGTGGCAAGAGCCAATTCCTACTTTGAGCTGGTTAGTTTATTTTTAAATTTCTAATCTGTACAAAGGATCAGAGACATGATCAGACCTAACCAGGCTTCAGATGGCTTTTGGTTTACTCCAGGAGTGTCCAAACGTTTTGGCTAGAGGGCCACATCTCTCTGAGATGTGTGGGGCTGGAAAAATGTGTTGGGGCTGGAAAAATGATTCTCAAATTTGAATAAATTTACAAATAAGAGTGTATTAGAGACATATCCAGATGATTACAAGGCTTGCCCAAGGGCCAGGAAGAGAGGTCTTGCCAGGGGCTACATTGAGGGTTGCTGCAGGCCGCATCTGGCTGTTGAGCCAGGGTTTGGACACCCCAGTTTTGCTCCTAAGAAATGCATTTTTTCCTCTAATGTGTCTTGTAAATCCCTGCATGTTTACTCTTTCAGTAAAGAAAAAGTTTTTATTTTAATCAAGCTTGTTAAGACTTTTAAGCTTCTTAAAGAAATTGTAGTAGTAATCACACAAGTTAATTCCTCCTCAGGTCAATCGTATGAAATCAGAATGCTGGATAACAGGAAAATGGGAGAATTGCCTGAGTTAAATGGGAAACTTGTAAAGGTGAGTAAAGGCTTAACTGTGCAGATAAGGTTTCCTCTCTGAAATGTTGAAGCTGGTTACATAATTCAAACAGGATTCTACAAGCATTCCTGTCTCTCGCACATGTAATTGCAGCAGAAGTTGTCATGATGGTGGAGCTAATCCAGCCCCGTTGAACCACTGTGGTTAGTCTGGCAGGGCATTTTAGTTCATCTGGCAGAACAAACCTGATAAATTTTTGAGGGCTGAATTTCTTGAATGCTTTTTTTCAAGGGTAGTGTTCATCCAAAAATGTGTTAGGTGTCAAGCCGCTGAAGAGAAATCAGCTGCAGAGGTAGAAGGACATGAAAAGAGAGGCAGCCTATGCTGGGGAAAGGATCATCCACGTAAGGAAACAGGCAGGCTATAAAGTCCAGGGTGCAGGAAAGTGGAAATAACTAAAAATAACACAGTGGTACCTTGCAAGACGAAAGCCCTATATTTGTAAAAGGAATGAAAATTTCAGTGGGATTCTGCTTTGTGGGATGAACATGCTTTGTAAAATGAATTCCCATTGACTGGGCTCCGGTGGCTGAGGAGGGACTTCTCCTCCTGCCTACAGTACACACACCCTGCCAGCAGAGGGACGCAGGCAGCAGCCTTGTCTGGGCCTCCATAGCCAGGGCCTCAATTTCTGAGCTTCCCCAACAAGTCTGCAGCCTCTTCAAGCAAGCCAGCCAGCCAGCAGCCACCATCAGGTTGGAGGTAGCCCCCCCTCTGGACCTCTTTCAAAAGAAACCTCTTCCCCCCCCCCAAGGAAACCCCCTCCTTGCCTAGACCCCACTACAACCACCTCTCCCCCACCACCACCACCTTCCCTGCCTGGACCCCACCCCACTTTCCTGTAAGTCCACTTTCCTTTTGCATCCACACTTTCCTGTGAGTAAGCCCCACTGGATTCAATGGGACTTGATTCTGAGTAGACAACATCGAATCTTGCCTCTTTTGCATAAAGGGAGAAGCTTTTGCTGTTGCAAACTGGTTTGCATACACACAGACACACACGCAGACACACACAGATTTTTTGTTAAAGTTTCTCAAAATGACACCAGTGACGTGTTTATGAAAGTAGTCATCTTTGGCTGTAAAGGTTTTTCTTTTCTGTTTTACTGTACAGTAAATTACAGTGTTTTTATTACAGTAATTGTGTTCTGTATTACATTACAATGCTTTGAATTTGATTACAGTGTTTTGTCATCATTTTTCCATATAGTTAATATTTTTATATGAATATTTTTGGGTTGTGAAACCAATCGTCTGAGTTTCCATTATTTCCTATGGGAAAATCTGCTTTGTAAGAAGAATGCTTTGTAAGACAAACATGCTTCCAGAATGAATTAAATTTGTCTTGCAAGACACAACTGTAGTTGGGTATCAACCATAGCAACAGCTTAAGAAAACCAGAGTTTAAATCTGATAAAGATTCAATATTAAAGCCAAACCAGGTTTTTAGTTGCTGAGCGGCAAAGAACCACGCCAGTTAAAAACAGCTTGCATCTTCACATTTTTTTATTCACAATTTATCATAAGCACCTCAAGAAGAAAGTACTGTTAATCAGTAATCCACATTACAAAGAAATGGAGAATTTCTTTGTAAAATTCTTCTTATAGGAGAATACAGAGGTTAAGCGGATTATCTGTGGATACTGATTAGGCTGCCATTCTTGTATTGAGGAGTGTCTGAAAACTTTGAGGTATGTTAGGGATGCCTCAGCATGGACATTTTAAATCCCCATCCTTAAAAGGCGAGGGCACTCCAATGCCATGTTCAAGATCACCCCGGTCATCTTAGGCAGGGAGACTCTTGGGCAGTATGGTAGGTGGTACACCAACAGAATCCCTATTCTGTCTCCAGCATTACATGGAGGCACTCAAACCCTGTGAACCACTGGACAGGGGACCTGGTGAGAAAGATAGCATCATGATATTCAAATCAATATGCCAGCTTTCATCCTCATTCAATATAAAGTTAATTTAGTACAAATTTGTATATTTTCTAACCCTTTCAAAAGTTGGAAAGCATACAAGTGTCCCTAGGACCAAAGTCTGCTTCATATGTTGCATTTACTGCTAAAATTCAATGAAAATATAGGATCTCCAATTTATCTGAGGCCTGGTTCTCCCATACTTGTTTGTGACTTGATTATAAAATCTCATTATGTCCATGAGTGGGTATCTGAAATGTCAGAAATAAATCTCAAATCACACAAAGCAAAAAAATTTTCAGCAGAATCTGTTAATGTTTTCAGGTGCCAGGAATCAAATGTAAGATAAACAATGATGTATAGCCATGTCTAAACTAGCCCAGAAAAGTAGAGCCTTTTTACACATTGTCCCAATGCATATATCCAGGAATGAGACTTGAGTTGATAAACCTCTCCAGCCATGCACTGAACATGAATGTAAACAGCCTACTAAGATAAAAAGCCAACTGTGGTATGTTCTCTTCACACTAACCATCAGTTTTATGATGAACCAGGTATGTGAATGGACCCATAACACTATAAAGCTATCCAAATATGGTCCTCCTAGTCCAGTATTGTTTTGACTAGCAGCGGTTTTCCAAAATCTTGATCAGCAGTCTTTCTCATCTGCTGATGCTTTCAGTGGAGATGCCAGAGACTGAATCTTGAACTTTTTGCAATCAAAGTAGGTGTGGTACCACCTGTGCCTCCTTGATTCAGTTCTTGGTGGAGAGGTTAAAACTTAAAAAAAGATGTTTTGTCTTGCCCCTTCCCTAAGCTGATATAAATGAACTGATTTTCAGGATGTGTATGGTCATCATCACTGGAATTAATCTCTTTGTTGCCTAGAGCATATTTAGAGTGGTCTTTCATGATCGGCGGCTTCAGTATACAGAGCACCAGCAGTTAGAAGGCTGGAGGTGGAACAGGCCAGGGGATAGGATACTGGATATTGGTGAGTAGCTTCACTGGAATAATTTAACATTATTCCTTGTAAAAGTGTGCTTTGAAGGGGATTGACGAAATGCCACAGAGAATCATTTAACATAAGAAAATGCATGCTGGAATGACTCGGAGAATGAGTTTTGCTCCATGGTTGCAGTTCAAGCTCTTGCCGCGTTTTGTGGCACAGGAAGGAATTTCCACTTGGCTTGGATTACACCTTATCTTGCCTTCCTCTATCAAATGTTACCTGGCTCAGTTACATGGGCTATCTTGACCTAATTGCTTTCCTTTCTGCATGACACCAGTACGCTGCTGTACACTCATGATATGGATTGTTTTGTAATGTGGGCTGCTAGGTCAATGGCCCAACCTTTGGATAGGGTGGTAGGTTAGAAGAAGCCTTTGTTTCAAGATTTATGCTAAGAGCTGAGATTGAATAGGAAGAAAAATCTTACAATTGCTAGTGCACTTAACTATTTTCAGTTGAGCAGACCTATATAGATGGGCCTCAGAAATGAAAAAACCTTCCGTGCTTCATGCCTGTATAAGCTTCTTAATATGATGAGGTGTATGTGTTTTTTGCAACTTGCCCTCTAACAACATTTCAAAATTATGCACTTGTTTTTCTTTACTTCAGTGATTGTAAAAAAATCATCCACTTGTGTGTATTTCTTGTTTTCCCTTTTCTTAATACAAATTATCAAAGCCTTATGCTTGAGATTGGGCAGAATTTGTTTTGAAAATTTGTTCTGAGTCAAGTAGAATTAGTTCTAATAGAACTTTGCTAGTAGCTTAAGAAATGGCTTTTAACTCATACCAGCAAATGCAAGCTTGAAACCGTTCAGTATATGTAGATAATGTATGGTAAAATCTCGGGACAGGGCTGGCAAATCTTGGATAAAATTGCAAAGTGGAATTTGGTTTCCTCATTTTGTTTTTTTTCTCTCTGCTTCCCAGTTATAGGTAGAAACAGAATAAATTATGAAAACTAATTAAATACAAGCAAACTTTCATAATTTATTCAGGACACAAAACTTAGCTGTTCTTGAATCAGCCTCCAAAATTTTCTGACCCAAGATCAGAACGTTTTTTGTTGGTTCCAAATACTGTACTTCCTAAACTACATTGGCACAATATTTTGATACACATATTTTTTTAATCCTTGGTTTTTCTGTTACTGAAATGTTTATTTCAGTGGCCTTCATGCAAAAGTGCCATTCCCATCCGGGTGGACTTGCTATATAGACTTGCTATGCCTCTCCTAACCCTGTTCTAAAGTGAATGTGACTCTTATTTTCTGCAGATATCCCAATGTCTGTAGGCATAATTGATCCAAGGGCAAACCCAACACAACTGAATACTGTTGAGTTTCTTTGGGATCCTTCAAAGAGGACTTCTGTATTTATTCAGGTAAGCTGAGAATATATAGGCGGTTAGTTATATTTTCAACCCATTTCTTCCCAGCCCACAGGTGTGTTTATTTGATCTATGTTGTCTATATGCAATACTGGGAAGCAATATCTGCAATATCTTAAAGCAGTGGTGTTCAATGTGAGGTTTGATATCTTAAAAATGTGCTTACAGAGGAGGTGTGATCTAATTTGTGATCCTTCCAGCTAGGTGGCTATCTTGTTTGACACATTCACTCCTGGTTAATTCACCTTCCCATTCTATAAACGATATAGAATTGATTCTCTATTTCTCCTTCTCCTTGGGTGTTGTGTTAACACCCATGATGAGATATTCTTGCCGTTGCAATTACTGAATTTCTAGTTCTTAATTGCTAGACTCAAACTGAATTTGTCAGTGGTTGTTAATTTCAGTGCCCACTTTGTGGAATGGTAAAAATGTCCACCTCTGAGCATTTGGGGATTCTTTGAGCACCAGTTAATTCTGTTAAGAGGCAGACTGTCTTAGTTGGCAGCCAAGAAACCAAATAGTAATTTTGGCTTGGGAGGCTTTTTGTAAAGAACTTGGAGAAACCTTGAACTAATGTGTAGCTTTGATAGAACTCGGTAGAAATCCTTGATTCCTAAAACTGACAGAAGTTTGTGTTCACTTCAGTTCTGTAGGAATGTAGAGCATATTAACTGTCAAAGAAAAAAAGTGTTACTTTTAATTTGCTTTGAATTCAAATTATATGCTTTGGAGCAGAACAGAAATGTGGCAGACCCTTTCCAAAGATCTGATGTGAACCATCAGGGCAGATGAGTTTCTCAAAACATTTTTCTTAGTAGTTTGTCTTTCCAGGTTCACTGCATCAGTACAGAGTTCACTATGAGGAAACATGGTGGAGAAAAGGGTGTTCCATTTCGAGTCCAGATCGACACCTTTAAGGAGAATGAGAATGGGGAGTATACCGAGCATCTTCATTCTGCTAGCTGTCAGATCAAAGTCTTCAAGGTACAACTATGCCCTTAGGGGCACAATTTCTATTAAAAGGCCAGAAAACAAAATTGCTCTCCAGATATAAAAGGCAAAGTAACACTGACTGAACTCTTAATGAGGATTTGCCCGCAACTCAAAATGCCTGCTGGAAACTTCTAACAGGCACTTCTGGTGTTCATGAAAACTGGGAGTGCCTTCCAGAAGGCTCTGGCAAGCATTCTGAGTTTCAGGGAGGTCATGTGCAAGCTCCCTATATACATCAGAAAATAGGTTGGTCTGTGGCTTTCATTTTCAGTAATTTTTTGCATTTGTGGGCTTCTGAAAATGGAAACCCTACAGATACTGGACCTGACTTGTCCTTTATTTGGGTATTTGGTTTGGCATCATTGGTATCATATTGAAATCTAAAAAGCTGACTAGGAATTGGCTCATAGAAAAATCACAAGGAACGTTTGAGCCAAAAGCTCTGTCTGGTTTTACAGTATTTGCTTTCTATTTAATCTTGCAAAACACCATTCACTGTTTACCCACAGTAGATGTTATCTTTTTTACACACCCTGAATTTTGGCTGCAGTCCTGAGGTGCACTTGGGCTAGCCTACCTTGGTTGGCCCAAGACAGATGGACCTGGGACAGCCTAGCAGTGCTATCCTAGGCAACTCAAGAGAGGCATGTTGAGGCCTTGTTCAATATGGCCTAGAACAGTGCAGTTAGACTGTATCCAGAGCCTGTTTCCAGGGCAGGCATGCCCCCTCACAGCTCCTCATAGTTAAGCTACCTAAGGAGCAAGAATAAACCCGAGTAGACCCATATGGTTCCATGATAAACCAGAGTAAAATTGGAAGTGACGGCAAAAAAATTATGTATCCTAGGCCAACCTCTGCCTCTCAGCCTTAGGATACATCACATCAGCCCTGTGAGCATGCTGCTTTTGTGCTGCAACAGTTAGACCAGCTAGAGGCCTTCTACCCTAGTAGATTTGGCCTACAATTCAGGATCTGGTCTGCTTAGGCCAGCTTAGCTGGGCCATTTTTCTAGCCTAAAGTCAGGATAGCATTCATTCCCTGTGTAAAAGCTACATATTTGTATGCAGTTATTTCCTGTTAGAATATCTTTTGCCATTTTGAAGAAAACTGCAACAATGAGAATGCAAAGGCCAAAAGGGTAGTCCCACCCTCACAACTTGTATATTGGTATTAATCTGAAATGATTCTCTGCTGCCAACATAATGCAATGGAAATCCAGTCACCTTTTGAGGAAAAACAGAATAGAGAATAGAGAGATTCAGTTCAATTCTATTCCTACTTGTCATACAACCCCTGAAAAAGTTATTTGCACCAATTTTCACGAGATGGAAGTCAAGTGAATAGCCTTATGCACGACTGTGATCTTAGTGGTGGTTATTTTATAGGGAAAAGGTGCTCAGTAGCTTTAAGGCTTATGAAGCATAGTTTCTTGCTTCTTCCCCAAAGATACTTCTACTGAGAATAACTATCAGGTTTATAGTTTCATCATTGTTAGCTGCCAAAGTAAATTGGAGGCTGCGAAAAGTAAGGGGGCTGCAGTCCAGTGTAGGATGCTAATTTTTTGGATGTGTCTTCAGGAGGCTAAACCAGATACGGACTTGTTAGATGTGTTTGATTAAGGGCACAATCCAGAGTAACTACGGGAGCATGTAAGTAATATTACGTGCACCCATCGTTACTGCACCACCTAGTGAAAACTATGGGAAATTCAAATTGCAATCCAGAGTAATCTGTTCATACTCTGGAGCAAGGACTCCCCGTAGTTACTCTGGATTTCACCCTTAGTCTATATTTATCCCAATTGTATATGGAATGGAGACTTGGTTTTTTAAAGCAAAAGAGACATTCAGCTGAGGAAAAATGGATCTTACCCGCTGCTATTTACCATCCTCTATTCTCTTTCCTTAAGTGCTTTTCTTCTCCCTGAGCTCCCCGATATATATAACCACACACCTCCCACTGCTTTTATATATGACCAGGTTTAAAACTGGCAGACCAAGTTTAAACCAGCAACTCTGCTGTCATTGCATGTAGTTTCACCCTGAGTCCCTTAGAACAAATGGCTTTCTCATATTCCAGAAGGCAGGCTTCTGTATATAAATCCCTGTCCAAGGTGAGCGCTTCTAACTATTGCTATGTATAGGTATTCAGGCAGATTCCAGAGTCCTTACCAAGATAAAAATCTGCAGGGCTTTAGCAAGAGAATGCAGAGGCCAAAAGGGCAGCAGAACAGGTTTTTTGTGTCCACGTTAATTTTCCAGAATGAACTTTTGAAACTGTTTCATTTCATGAAAATTCAGTTTCATTTGAAAATGAGCCATTCTTTCCTCATTTGTGTCTAATCCAAACCCCATACTATTGGGTTCTAGTGAATTCATATTTATTTGCTAGCCAGGATAGTGTAGTGGTTAGGAAGTTGAACTGAGACCTGGAAGATCCAGGTTCAGATTCCTCTTTGGCTATAAGACTTTCTGGTGACCTTGGGCCAGTTGCTCACTCTTGAGCTCATCTACGTCAAAGGGTTGTGAGGATAGCAGGAGGGGAGGAACTAAAGCTTTTGTAATGTGCCTTGGGTGTTTGCTTTGACATGGGAAAGATGGAGTATAAATCTCTTTAATAAATATTGTGTGCAAGATTACGTATAAATTACCATCTTGATAGCTTTTCCAACTGAGCCTATGCAACATTTGTATTAGAAAGTAGTGTAATGAAGACATACATAGCTGTTTAGTTAACTGTCTTCAGAGGTCCATCATGTTAAAAGGTTTTGATCCATCTTCACTCTGAGTTGCTTTGGACAGGACAGTGTCACTATAGCCAAGGACCTCTTGTCCCAATCCAAGGATCTGGAATCCTAGCAAGAAACCAGCTCACCTGCACATTATTTCAACTCTTCCCAATCTAATACACATTGGGACCTATTGTCTGGAAAGGGTGGGAAGAAGCATGATGCCTAGTCTGAACTTCTAAGAACATGATTTGCTTCTTTTGTACCTTATCTAAAAATTGCAATGCTTTGAAGTGAATTTGTGGCAGATCGAATTGTCCCAAAGACCTTTAAGTCTGGTCCTCTATTTTTGTCAGTGTTCACAATGTATTTGAGTGCCCAACAATGTATTCATGTGCCCAACTATAACATTTCAGTAAATCGAACATTGCTTATTTGTTAATCTAACTAATCTGACTGGTTCCAGCCCAAAGGAGCTGATAGGAAGCAAAAGACAGACAGAGAGAAAATGGAGAAGCGAACACCACACGAGAAGGAAAAATATCAGCCTTCTTATGAGACTACAATACTGACTGAGGTAAGGAAACCAGTCTGCAACAGCGCAGTTAGCATAGTGACTTTTCAAGAATATTCATCACACAGCACACTGACCATGTGCTGAAATTGTCAAAGCAAGGCATTCTTTACTGCTGGTGAGGAGGCTCCAGTCCCCTCCAATGACAATCCTAATTAACTCTTCCAAAATATGTGGGACAACTGTGCTATGTCATACTGGTTTGCATTTGTACCAAAGCAGTATGACATAGCACACTAGTTGAAATTAGCTGATTTAGGATATCTATTTTGGCAAATTGCTGCTTCAGACACCCCTACCCACAGAAAATATTGACTCCAGGTAACCTGATTACAACATTGTGTCAGTAACTAGAACGTTGTAACTGTTGTGTACTAAGACAATGGTAAAATAGATCACAATTGTCTAGGCTTAACAAAGACATATTGTGCATGTAAATGCCAATGACCCATTTTTAAAGATAAGAAGCATATGGAATCACACGTGGGTAGATAGCTTACCCATCCAGTCCCATGTTTGAGTTAACAATTAGCGTTAGAACATGATGAACTGAAAGTGTATAGGAGGAGAAAAATCATCTTTAATGCTTTTTAGTTCCCTTGACTGTGACTGACATGTGACTGAAGCTCCAGAGTTCATTATTATGTTGTAGCTTCTGAGGCGCTTCTTTTTTTTTACATAACCCAAAGATAGTAGATACAATACAGAGCATTCAGCTTGGTTTTTGTTAGATCTCTCTATCTGGGGGCAGCATCATTTTGATGCTTGTCTAATTTTCAGACTCAACCTTGCTTCCTGTAGTGTTCAAGATGCAGCAGCTTTATGTGGTACTATTTTAAGTTCCGTGACCCCAACCAAGAATAAATGAAGCAACAATAAGTATACCTTTTGGTTCCTCAAGGAGAAGTGAAGAAATTGGAGCTGTTTGATTGACAGGTAGAGACAAGTAAGAGGGCTGGAACTCCAGTGTCTTACATGGTTCCCTGTCCACTCAGTGGTGGCAAATATATATTCCAGCCTTGTCCTGGCATTGTGCTGTTTTCATAGAATCATAGAGTTGGAAGGGACCCAGTGGATCATCTAGTCCAACCCCCTGCCTATAGCAGGAAATCCTCGTCTTGTGGGGACCTGGGTCTCGAACCCTGGCCTGCTGGTTAACAGGCACAGTGTCTTAAGCACTTGTGCCACTTCTCAAACACGTTCCACAAGCTTGGCAGTGAAGATCTTCATATACCACATTGTGCTTGATCAGTAGTTGCATAAAATACATGCTTCTTTTATAGCACTGATGTTAAGAAGTATTATAGTGGGTTCTGGGTATCTCACAGTTGGTTTTTTCATTCCAGTGCTCACCATGGCCAGAGATTACATATGTGAATAACGTTCCATCCCCTGGCTTTAGCAGTTCCCACAGCAGCTTTTCTATCAGTGAAGGGTAAGTAAAATTGATTGCTGCCTCTTGTCTATTTTGCTTCTCCAATTGTTTGTCCACTTACAGTACTTGCACTTTTACCTGCTAGGTTTTAAGGTTCTAAAGCACATCATTTATATTGGACCTTGTATTTTTTATTTGAAAACACTAATGGCTCCTTAAGGCCTACAAAACTCCAGTAGGCAGGGGAAGGAACTTTGGGTTATTTTATTATTTGATTTCGATTAGCAAGTTCTTTGTTAATTTGATCTTGGACCTGACTTTGGATCTTTTAAGACTTTAGTTATTTATCCTGGTTAAAGTTGGAGCTGACATAAATGTTGACTAAATCAAGGCTAGAAGGTGAATCGGTGACAGAGAGGAAAAATCTGGAGAGGGGACGCTAGTTTCTGTGATCTGCCACAGATTCCTTAAACATGATTGAGGTGGGCTGTGTAAATAACAAAACATATAAGAGGTTATTTCAAGCCTCTGCATGTCAAGACAGTTTGTACTGGCAAGTAGAGAAAAGCCATATTTAAACTGCATTCTGTTTTTCTTTCTAAAACCAGAAACGGGTCTCCAAATCATCAGCCTGATCCTCCTGCCCCAATTGTAGATGTAAGTCACATTTCATATTCTGGGTTTTAACTTTCATTTCCTCCATCATGTGTTCAGATGTTACAATAGGAAAGGGGGTGTTGTCTGTGAGCTCATTGACCAAAATGTGCTCTTCATTATGGCTCTGCAAGACTGCCTTATATATATGCAGTGGCTCTTGAAAGTGCTGTATGCTCTCATGCAAGAACGATATCACATTTCTCCTTCCTCCACCTTAGAACCTCTTGCCAGCATCCACACCTCAGGAAGCTCAGCAGTGGCTACATCGGAATCGCTTCTCTACTTTTTCACGGCTTTTCACAAACTTCTCAGGTAGGTAGTAAAGCCTCGTCCTGTTTTGCAGTATCAGACTGTGAAATCCATTTGAATTCTTCTTTCCCCCTTGCCAATGCACTTTCACCTGTCTTTCTCAAATTTCTGGGAACCTCGCCTCACTTGTTGCTAGTTCTGTTTCTTGTCCAAACATCCTCCCTGTCAACCTCTTTCACCTCTCTTTGTGTTCTCCCCTCTGATATTGGCATCTGTCTTTCAGTGGGGTTTTTTGTTTTTTTGCCACTAGACAAATTGGCCTCAATTGCTCAGAAGAAACCTTTCCAAATCTATAGGAGTATTTATGAACTCTTCATTGCCCCTTATCAAGTTGTGAGATATGTTGGTATCTATCATTTTGATAGTAAAGATTATCTTTTATCCAAAATGCTCTAAAATCCAAAACTTTTTGTCCGTTAATTGATTAACAAGCTAATACAGAATGTGGTGGTAATGCTACTGTTTAGTTATCCTGAATGCATTTTTCACTACTTGCTGTGAATACAATTTTTCTTATTGTTAGGTACTTATGTGTGAATACGATTTGGGTCTCATCCTCTAGACATCTCATTATGTATTTGCAATTTTTTAAAAAATAAATAAATCTGAAAATACTTCCAGGCCCAAACATTTTGGGTATGGGATCATCAACCTGTATAATAAAAATTGCATTATCTGGCCCTTAGTTGGAATGATAAACTCTTTTTGCTCTCTGCCTCAAACAGATGGAGATGCCACATGAACCTTTTGGGGAAGGGAAGTGGAAGGTCTCAATTGCTAGGTGGCCCTCGTAAGAAGGAAGAATTGGCACCACAGAGGGAGTTGTGTTACGCTGTAGATGGGCATCTACATCTTGTGAAAGCTTTGTAACTGGTGAAGAGATTGAGTCTTGGAATCCATGAGGACTCTGTTCCAGGAACCTCTGAATGCCAATTTTCAGGTTGAACAAAAGCAAATAACACATATGTCCCTTTAGGCAGCGGTTTAAAAATAACCTTCTTTCCACAACAAGCTTTCAATCAACCCCTCTCTTTGGGTCTTGGAACTGCTTCATTTCAGTTTAGAAGGAGACCTCTCCGTTCCTCTGGATCAGTGACACAATGCAAACCGATTCAGTAGTGATTATTCCTTAGCATTCCATTGCTGCTCCATGGGGAAGGGAAAGCTCTGCCTCCAAGATGAAATGAAGCTGTTCCAAGACCCGGAGAGAAAGACTGGTCCCTTCCTGCTGGTAAACAACTACTTTTAATCCAATAACCTTTGCCTAAAGGAACATTTATCTTTAAGTTTAAAGCATCAACCTGATTCACAATGAGATAAAACCATGGGTAAAAAAAATCTGCTGATAATTAGGATATATCTGTATTTGAATAAACAGCGACCCCTGTTCTTGTGTGCACCAGAAAAATAGCACTTCTACTTTATAGGTGCCAGAATGTGAGACAAATATTAACTCTTTTGTTTTCTCTTCTCTATCTCTTCTCTCTCCCCATTAAAAAAATTAATCAAAGGGTCAGATTTATTGAAACTAACCAGAGAAGATGTCATACAGATTTGTGGTCCTGCAGATGGCATCAGGCTCTTCAATGCACTGAAGGGACGGTGTGTATCATCTAACCTGACATGAAACAATTGTTGAGACTTTATACTCTGGTCAATAATTGGAATGGGATTTCTGGTTTAGAGGTTTTTCATTTGTATGTTGATTGTTGGCTCGTGGAAACTCAGTGGCATGTGGTAATGTCTGAGGGACATTCAAGGAAACTGACATGGAAGTGCCCTGTCATAATCACAGGTTTTAAGGAAGCACAGGCAAAAAAAACAGTGGTCTCTGGGGGTACTGCAAGTTTGAACTACATAAACCATGCAACAGAACTTAAAGCTAGAAATATTTTCCTATTCCCTTCCTTAAAATGGCTCTGAAATTTTCTAAAATGAAAATTTGCCTTCTAAGGTTTCCTTTTTGTTCTCTGAAAATAATCTGCAGTTCTAATTTCCTCTGCTTTTCTCCCCCACATCCCTGATTCAGACCCGACAAGGGCTTCTGAACTTTACTGTTCCTTGAATTGGTACTAGCTGGTCCCTCAACTGAAGAAGTGGAATTTGACCGGTATCTACATGAATAAGTTAGGTTTTTGATAAGGGTCAGCAAGAGGCCATGCTAGAATTAAATCATACCACAGGGTTAATGTTCCAATTCTGATTGTTAAGATAGTGAAATGTGTTGGCTGCCGTGGTGGGAGGATTGTGGTGGGCTTCACTAACTCCATAAACTTGGCACTTCTGAAAATGAGTAGTGCTCTCTGTAGGTCTGTTTCATATGGTGATGAAATACTTTCTTCTGCATCAGCATACTAATTACCTTGGTCATAATCTTTAAAGGTGGGTCCGTTGGTGGGGGGAATCCATGAGTCAAAAGAAGGTGCATGAAAGAGCAAAAAGGAATTCAGCAAAGGGCTAAGATAAGCAAGAGGGTGAAACATGTTTTTGGATGGAGTTTGGGGAAAGATTGCAGTGGATGGGTTTTTTGGGGTTGGCTTACTATTGCAGCTATGACAAGAAACTGGGGGAGAGGGACATTGGTGTAAAGAAACACTAACAAGCCTGGAGTTCGCTTCCAGTATTTCTGATTACCAATGCTGGCCATATTACAAACAAAGTCCTGTTGGCAGCAATTGTGAGTCTATAGAAAAATTTATAGTACAGCAAATCCTGATTTTCCTATGGAGAGTCCTTTGTAAAGTGATCTGATGACAAAGTGAACACATTATAAAGTGTGTACTGGGGTCTTGAGGGTTCTTTTAAATTGGTGCTAACCATTAGAACAGCCTGCAGATTTCCCTATTTCCCTAGATTTACACAGGATCCATATTAGTAGCAGAGTGCACAAGTTTTCGCTCAGAAGCTTTTAAGTTCAACCTGCTTCAAGCATCTTGGATAAATGGGCTTGGAAAGACGTTTGAGGAGCTGCATCCTGTAAGAATAGATTTTGGTGGGATTGGGAAGTGGGGAGTCAAGGGTACAAGGAAAGATCATAATGATCTTCAGTAGGCAGTGCTTATTTCATAGGATTAGCTAGTAGGATAAGGCTTCAATCCTAAAGACACTTTCCTGGGAGTAAGACCTATTGAACACACTGGGGCTTACCTTTGAGTAGACATGGTTAGGTTGTACTCTAAGAGCTGATTCTGTACAAGAGGTGTACCGCTTCAGAATGCAGGTTTGGGAATTGCATGTGCTTAGAAAAATCTTTTTAAGAAAACTTGCTTGCAGACATCTGTGCTATTGAGCAACATAAATAAAACATAATGAAATATTACTCTTCGATAAATTCAACCATCTTCACAATGGAGTTCAGTAAGACACCTTCTTGTAAAACTTTAGTCCACAACAGAAATTGCCTGAGGATCACTTTTATATTTTTATTGAGATGCATGTATTGTTACATTTTAGCAGAAAATAGTTTTTGCTATAGTTTTAAGTCTGCTTTCTTTCTAACGGATTCTATTGCCTCTCCTTTTCATCCATTTTCCCATAGCTTTTAATGTAGTACTAGCAGAACGAACCTGCCATTGCTGGAGTAAAATTTCAAGAATATTTGTGGGCCCTATGCATGGCTGGGCAGTGGTGAGCACCAGGCAGTGGTACCTGGTGGCAGGCACGGGCAACAATTGGCACTGCTGGGCAATGACGGGGACCAGGCACCGAAGGGTACCAAGGGGCAGTGGCAGGCAGAAGCAGGCACCATCAGGCATCCCTACCAGGCACCATTGGGCAGCACTGGGCACCACTATGTAGCGGGCTCCAGGGGGCACCACCTGGCATGAGGAACCAGCAAGGAGGGATGCCCACGCAGCAGTGGGCACTGGGCATCCCTCCAGGCACCATTGGGCACCAACACACAGTGGGCAGTGGGCACCACTGAGCACCACAAGCACCGGGCATCTTGTTCTGGCACCACTGGGCACCTTACCAGGCAACACTGGGCAGCAGGCACCTTTGGGCACCACATGATATCAGATATGGGGCACCTGACATTTTGCAGCACTGGAAACTGTACATCCCTACTGGGCAGTGAGCACAGAGCACTAGTGGGTGGTAGACAGCACCATGCATCAGCAGGCAACCTTACCTGGAATCAGGCACCAGCAATCAACATCAGGCAGCAGGTGCCATCAGGCACCAAATCAGTTACATCACAGAAGGAAAATGCTCCCCAAATATCATGCTTCTAGGTGCTAGGGTTGGGGCCAAGTGTGGTTCAGTCTTCAATGTTAAATATAGAACAAAGTATTGAATCCCGTTTTACCTCCTTAGGGGTTAAATTTCTAAAAATTAGTTCTTAGTGGGTACTCATGTAACCGAAGGAATACCCTCCCCAAATTTCATGTTTCTAGGTCCAGGGATTTGGGTTAGGCATTGATCAGTCAGTGATTCTTCAGGTAAAGTATAGGGATGAAAACACATTGCACCCCTTTAACCTCCTTCTGTTTGGAATTTCCAAAAATCTGTTCTTAGTGGGTGCCTCTATCACAGAAGGAACGCCCTTCTCAAATTTCATACTCCTTGGTCTGACAGTTTTGGCTGGGCAACAGTGAGTCAGTCAATAAATTTATATATACATATACACACACACACACACACACACACACACACACATTATCTATCTGCCTGTCTGTCTATCTGTCTGTCTGTCTGTCTGTCTATCTGGCGGAAAAGTCACTCACTGACTCACTCACTGGCTCATCAACGCCCAATCAAAACCGCCAAGCCTAGAAGCATGAGATTTGGGGAGGGTGTTCCTTCCATGATGGAGGCACCCATTAAGAACCGGTTTTTGGAAATTCCAACCGGAAGGGGGTGAAATGAGGCACATGTTTTCCTCCCTATACTTTGCATTGACGAATTGGTGACTGAGGGATTTTCTGACCCAACCGCTGGACCTAGAAGCATGAAATTCAGAGAGGATGTTCCTTCTGTCACATGAACACGCACCAAGAACCAATGTGGAGAAATTTAACTCTTCAGGGTCTGAAAAGGGGTGCAGCATGTTTTTGTCCTATACTTAACATGCTTATTTCATAGTGCTTATTGACTGACCAACAACCAGCCAATTTGGTGCTTGGTGCTCGGTGAGTACTGGGGGGATGCTCAGAGTGAGGGGTGTTGCACATGGGGGGATGGATGAGTATGGAGGATGATGCGCATGGGGGTATATGTGCATGGGGGAATGATCTGCACGGGGGGGTTAATGTGCCTGGGGGGATAGATGCGCAGATGACGTACGGGGGAAATTTACTCCGGCAACGCAGGTACATTTTTGCTAGTGTGTATATATCTATATGTATACACGTAAACATTTGTAAGTTCTCATCAACTCACTTTTCTTTTTCTCACCATATGCCTACCCCTACCCCTTCTTGTGCTAGGTTGTCAGTAGGCGTCAGCCTCATGTCATGGGGGTTTGAATATCTCTACAAAGAAAAGGAAAAGAATTACAAGTAGATGAGTGTTGAGATTTGGGCATCAGTCTGAGGGACCTGAAAGTCTGTTTTTCCCTGTTGAACTGTGCATGTATTAGCACAGTTATTCTCAAATTGAGGGGCCAGGATCACTAAACGTTTTACAACTGTCAAAATAATTCAAACATATAAATTGTTTATCTCCGAATGTTTCTCTAGGTCAAGTTTTCTATGAGGTGAAAACTCCCTGTAGAGACATTTTATAAAGGACACTGCAGTAAAGGAAAAACTTGGTAACCGTTAAAATCATTTATGTGGAAAGCAAAATGTTTTGATATGGGAGTGAAGAGAAGAATTCAATTATATAGTCCTTCAACTGCACTCTAAAATGATAAAATTCCTGGAAGTGCTGTTTAATTGGTTATGCTTGATTTGTGAAGGCTTTTGCCAATCTTAAAGGGCTATTAAAATGCCTCTCAAAGTTTTTCCTCTTTCTCTTTAATATATTCCTAGATAACGTCTGATTACGTAAATCTTATTTACTCTACAGGATGGTACGGCCAAGGTTGACTATTTATGTCTGCCAAGAGTCACAGCAGTTGAGGGACCAGCAGAAGCATGAAGATGGGGATGCAGCGAATAGTGCTTTCTTTGGTAAGGACTTCAGGAAAGTAGTCTCTGTTCCACTTCTGGAGCTCTTCAGACATGTAATCGTACTCACCCCTCTTTTCAGGAGGATATTTACCCATAACATTCGGGATGTTGGTGTAGTTGGTAAGCAGAGCACAGCTACACAGAGAAGAAAGCTCCCCTTATAATCTAAATGGCTAACTAGATTGCTTGCTGTTAAAACTAAATGTTCCACATAAGGAATAAAAAACTGAAGCTAAGGAAAAGATCAAAGCAATATTTTACTTTCAGTTCTCATATACATATTTACAGTATATAGTATCTGGTTTAGGACTGGATATTCTAACAGCTTAGAAAAGTTGACACGCTTGGTTTGAATGTACTAAAATTCAACAAAACTTTTCCATCTAGAGGTAAAGAAGTGAAGTCTAACAGACAGGATGGAAACTGCCTCCTCATGAAACACTCCTGCTCAGTGAATGTTGTGTCACTTTCTGCAGCAATTGTTGCTCCTTTTTCTAAGAAAAAACTACTTTTGTTCCAGTCCATGTCATACTGACTCCAAATAAGTCAATCCTCATTAAATATACTTTCTGTTCTAGTCAGTGGATTCACTTATCTGGAATGAGAATATGACTAACACCAATCACATTCACATCTATCTGTTGGTGCCATTCTGAAGCTTTCCACTGCTGACAGACTAGAACAGCTACTCACAACTCCATTTATCCCATAGACAACTCTGTATTAGCTGACTCAGTACCCACTGGGTTTTCAAGGAACCTAAACTGCTTTAGGTTTATTCCATGAGTGGTAAACTTCAGGCTTGTGGGATCCATTTTGTTTTAACTAGAGGTCTAGAGGTTCGACAGTCAGAGATAGGTGAAGAATTGTTACATGGGAATGATGCAAATAAATATAAATCCATGGTATAAGGCACTTTCTCAGAAAAAAATTCCCCTTCTTTTCTCACACAGTAAATGCGTTTTTGAGATGATGCATACTGTGCAAAAGGTATACACTGCTTAAGAGCATAATTTTTAAAAGTGTGGTCAATTTCATGTGGATTAATTAAACCTAAAGAAAAGAGAAGCCTTTGACTAATCTTGAGTTCTAGTTGATGGAATTCTTGTTGTTCACTAGGCAATCTTTAAACCTCAAGGAACATCCCACTAAACTGTGTGTCTTCAAAACCGCAGGCACTGGTAGAAATGATAGACTTGAAACAATCTTCAAATGAGGGAGTGCATACATTTATTCTTAATTGGATTGAGAATGTTTAACTTTATCTGTTGCTATTTTATCATTTTGCTTTATCTGTTTGCTTTATTTTATCATGTTGCTTTATCATTTTGCTATTGAAACTGAGATAGGAAAGGACAAATAAAAGAATACAGCAGTGCTCTAAATTTAGCAGTATTGTGTTCTGTTCTGTTTCATTTATACTCTCCAGGGATCTCTCGATAATAGTTGCTTCTTAAAAAAAAATAGTGTTCTTCCTATTTCACCCTTATAGCCAACTGGAAGTACACATTAACAATTCTTGCCTCTGCAGTCTACCATGCCATCTACTTAGAAGATTTGACTGCTGTGGAGCTGACAGAGAAGATTGCCCAACTCTTCAGCATTTCCTCTCAACAGATCAGTCAGATATACAAACAAGGCCCCACAGGGATACATGTACTCATCAGCGATGAGGTAAGTTTAAAACAGTGTTACAGGCTCATGCTGATTCTCTTTTGGAAATAAGCCTGCCTTTCTGAATGGAAATGTGCTCAACCTAACTTATCAGAAATATAAAAATAAAATCACTCCATCTTTGCCATCCACAAATGCATTTTATCTGCTCCTCTTATTCACCCCTTTTCTAAGATACCTCAAATACAATACTGAACCTCCTAAAGAAGATCTTTCAGCCCACTCATAATTTTGGTTGGAATGGAATACTCATTTACTGTACAGTTGCAAAATAAGATTGAAAAAGCAGAAACAGTATTTAGTAATAACTTAAAAGCTATAGAGGGGAGTTTTGTATGTTATTCCTCTGTCATCCTCCCATGTTGGCTGAAGCAAAAAAAAAATATGCAAAATAAGCAAAAATCAAATAATTCGGGTTGGCATTGCATTGGCATCTTTCAGTCTCAATAGACTATGGTATCGTGCTCTGAGTGTCCTCTCCAGATAGCCTGGGTGGATTAATATGAAGGAGAGACTATTATCCAAGCAGCAAATCCCCCCTCTTCACATCACTGAAATAGTCCAATGGAATAGCAGAGCCAATACAATTGGTTCCAGCTGCGTTGCAGGAGTTACCAGAATGTGATTGTACACAGTCACGAACTGCTTCTGGGACTCCAGATTTTGCCTCAAGGTTGACTCCTGAAGCCTTTTCCATAGATAGGTATAGCCACAAGGAAGTGGAGGTTTGAGGTGGGAGTTCTCCTTCTCCAGTCAACCCAGGTTGCAAGGCCAGAAACTGAAAACTATTGTTCAGGAAAATGAAAAGTTTTGAAAAAGACCAGAGTTAGCAATTACTTTGAAGAATGAAACTTTAAAACTGGGTTTCATCTGGAATGAAGAGCCAGTGTTTTCCTTTATATGTTGGGCTCAGTCAGAGCATAGAATTATCTTGGATAAGAGAGCCAGGGCTTACGGAACTGTCTCTGCCACTGTGGGAAGCAAGTCAAAGTTGGGGTATACACTAATAATTTTGAACCTAGCCATAAGTGTAAGTTGGCTTTAGCTTGATTGATTTATTTCTGATTATTTTCTCATCCCATATGCTCTTATGGGATGTGATGTTTCTGAATTTTTGGTTTTCCCACTTGGTGGCATAGCTAGTTCTACTCTTTGCAGTATTGGTAAAATGGGTAGATCTTTAATTGAAAAATGAGGTTTTCCTCTTCGTGTAAAAGGGAAAGGGCTTCTTTAATTGAAGCAGCCACATAAAAGAATTTCTATTTGGATATGTTGCTGAAGTATACAGAAGAAGAGGAGCAAGAAGTGAACTTAGCAAGATAAGTCTGCTCACTTTCAACTCCTGTCCATAATCCTGGTTAATGCTGGGCTATGACATTGGCCTTCTGAACTTTATTTACTCTTTTAAAACTACTTCTTTGAACTTCCTTCCACTAATTTATAATGTAAGGACATCATATGCCAATACAGGTTATGGTAAATGGTAATGTAAGGACATATTCAACTGTTTCAAACTGAGAAATGGTAGCTTTGAGTCCTGTGCTGAAGTGCCCATTGACACTGAAAGCTTCACTTTTTTAAAAGAACATATAAATCTTTTGGGTGGGAAGCCTTTTGTACCACCAAACCATCTTTGGTGTGTTGAAAATACTTTAAACTGGCTGTCTTGATCATTTTAGTGCCTTGCCAGCAAGCCATGCATTAAGAAAAAATTGGAAATAATGCTTCAAATCAAATCAGGTGCAGTTGAGTGGCTTTTTTTGAATAAGAAAGTTACCAGTGTTATTTGGTGTTTTAATAATAAAGTAATAGTAAATAGTATTTACTATTTACTAATAGTAAATAGTAAGTAGTAAAGTAAAATAGTTTACTTTAATAGTAAAGTAAAAATTGTTTAATTGGAACAAGTAAAACTTGGAACATTTAAGAATGAACTTCATAAACTTCCATAAAGAAATAGGATGGAGCATTATTGTAGTTCCGGCAGGTTAAATGGATGTATAAAAGGGCAAGCATAGCTTAAAAATACGTAACTGTCCATTGGAACAAGTGATTTCAATAGTAGTCCTTTTATAAAGGGCATAACAAAGTGACATGTCACACTTTTCTATTACTGAGAATCTGAAGGGAGATCTTTAGATGGCATTTGCTTGAAAACCATGTCAGACCTCTAATAAATGAGTAGTTACCTCAGTTACTCAACACCATATTTTGTATTCATGTTTTCAGATGATACAGAACTTTCAAGATGAATCATGTTTTGTCCTGGACACAATGAAAGGTAATCATCTGGCCAGTGCACATATATGCTCCCTGAGACATCTGATTGGGCACTGTGAGATATATAATGATGGACTAGATGGGTCCTGGGCCTTATCTATCAGGGCTCATTTTATGTTCTCTTAATGCATCTTTCTCATTCTTTAGTCTGCTTTTCCCTTATGTGTAAAACTTAAGAGAGATCATGTATTGCTTTCAATTCATTTCAGTGGGTCTTGTCTGGGGTACCCATGTTCAGTCAGTGCCTGATACCTTGTGTTTGTTTTGCAGCTGAAACCAATGATAGTTATCACATCATCTTAAAATAGATGGGGACTTGAACTTGCCACATCTCTTCTCATGCGCACACACATGCACACAGCTTCGTTTCCTGTTTTGACACCTGGACTCCCAACAGAGATCCACAAAGCAACTGAAATGCATCTCGCTACCGCAGCATGTTGTCTGCCATTAAGTGAACAACTTGTACCATTGCTGGCATGCAGGTAGACATCTGTCGTGAGCACCTGCCACTCATTCAGAGTTCAAAGACATGGCTGCATCCACTTGCCTCTAAAAACTGCCAAGCTAACCAGGGATAGAAATTTATGTGTAGGGGAGGTGTGGAAAGACAGAAGGGCTGCCTACAAAGTGTTGCTGCAACATGAAGATGATTGTGCTCTGGACATTCCTGCAAGTAAGCTTCCATTTTGGTGAACTTCTTGATGTTCTTTGTTCCAACTTCCTGGATGTGTACTTGACAGAGCCAAGGAGATTAATCAAATTTCTTGTTCATTTGTTTTTTCAAACTAATGTTAGGTGAAAAAAATTTCTTTTCTTATCCCTTTAGTTAAAGAGATAACTGCACATGCATACATGTGACTGGTCTTTGGTTATGTGCATTCTGCCAGCATAAATTACGAGGAACTCCTGGGTCTATGAAACTAGTGTTCATAGAGTTGCGTATGGCCTAACTCTGCACTCCTGTTCAAGAGACTTCAAATTCAAAAGAAAAGGATAACTGAATGTCATGCACTGCCTTTTAGTTAAAGAACCCCGTTTCCTGAGACTGGAAAGGAGGTGGAAGATGGTTAGCAAACCCTCATTACTAATTTGAGAATACTAGAGCTAATGTTGCTAAATTAAATCCCACAGGATGCCAGTGTAACATTGTCCAAGGAAGGTAGGGATAATGTATAGTGCTTGTTGAAAAGCTCATGAAGACTCCATGGGGACAAAGTGCCTACATATCTGTTTCTAAGGCAGCCAACCGGGATCTTGGGTTAAGTCTTCAGCCTTCTTTAATGGATGACAGAATTCATTTTCTCAGCTTTGGAAAATGGGAAATGTTTACATCTTCGTAGATATAGATCCAGATCTTTGTAGATGGCGAATCCAGATATGGGCAACTTGTCTGAGGGATGAAGTCTGCCACCACATGCCCTTGACTTTGAGTCCTCTAGCAGAATAATTAATGCATGGCAATGCTCAAATCTCCTGCTAGTTGATCATGCAAGCTGCACCATTATCTGTATCAAATGATACTGTCCAGCACATGGTCAAGTCTCCATAGGCATCACAGTGTCCATTCACTTGTGTTTCACCTAAGTGAATAAGGTAGGGAAAGAACTTTTATTAAATGAAGTTTAATTATGTGTCCGCCCCCCCCCCCCCCCAAATGTCAGGTTATTTTGGAAGCTTTCAGTTTTACACTATTTTATACCAAAATTAATTTTTTTTAAAAAAATTAGCATGTTGGCTCATTAAAAGGCAAGAAACTGAACTGGTTCAAGTGAAAATAAAAGGATAAAAATCTTTGGTAGTCAATGTTTACTGCTAAAATGCTAGTTATTATCATGTAAGTTAAGGTGCTTTTCCATCCAGTGTCTAGATGCCCTTGGGAGTGGAAATATATAATGACTTAGCCTATTACCACCTCCAGGTAGATTACTAAACTTGATTTTTTGGAGAGATTATCAAGATTCTGTAATCTATTATAAACGTGGTACTTGATCAGACTAGAAATAATGATGGAGACTAGTGACGGCTTAGAAAATCTCGCATCTCGATGGCCTCTGCTGGTACCCCTACACACAAGTTCACTGGTAAGTGCCAGAGTCATAAAACTGAACTAGCCTCTGCTCTAGAATAAGCAAAGATGGTGCAGACTAAATGATGAAGCTTGAGCTGCTGGTAACATTTTAGAATCTGCTGAAAGGTTATCCTCTGTTGGCAGCTCTAATTTTTCAGTCCACAAGTGGCAGCATTACTTCTGTTCCTACCTCCCTTCAAATATCCCTGCCCCCAAATCCAACTTTCAAGTGACGCTTTTTCTGCAAGCCTCAATGAGGCTGTCGCTCATGAGTTTGTCATTCTTCCAGGCACTGTGATAACATGTCATATGTCTGTGTTGTTTTTTTTGTTTGTTTGTTTGTTTGGCTAAACCATAGAATGAATCTATGAACTTTAAAATATGGCTATGAGTCTTTTTAAAATAAATAATTAAATAAAAGTTGTGGGAGCTTGAATTATAGAGCATGAAGATTTGGGCCACTAAAGGCAGTGAAACAGCACTTGCAAGATGCAGGTTCAATTCTTTTTGTTTGGTTGAACTGTTGAAAAATAACTTAAGGCATAAGAAACTGACAAATACCACCTCTGCTCATATAGAGGTGATGTATTTGGGGTAGGCGGTCTTGGCTGTACAGTGGTACCTTGGTTTACGATCATAAATCGTTTTGAAAACATGCTTGTAATCCAAAACACTTGTATATCAAAGCAAATTTTCCCATAAGAAATAATGGAAACTAAAGTGATTCATTCCACAACCCAAAAATATTCATATAAAAATGATTAGGAAATATAAATAAGGAAATAATTAGAAAAAATATAAATAAGGAAATAATTAGAAAAAAATAAATATTAAAAAAAACCAAATACACCTGCACCTAGTCGCTCATATCTCTCAGACTTCAATCTGCCCCCTTACACAGGAGTGAACCTCACTTATTATAATAGGGCTTACGTTCTCTCAGGCTCTTTTCCATTGCCCTCTCCCCTTAACACAGGAGTGAGCCCCACTCATTATAACAGGGCAGAGTAGACATATGTATGTATGCTGCTCTCTGGAGTGGTCGAGCAGGTACTAGCAGAGCACAAAACCGGCCATATCCCAGCTGGGACTATTTTTCATTTGTTTATTAAGACATCGCTTGTATATCAAGTTGAAATTTATTAGAAAATGTTTGCTTGTCTTGCAAAACACTCTCAATCCAAGTTCCTCTCAAGCCAAGGTTTTACTATACATGTGTTCACAATGGATTGAGAACGTTTTTCCATTTCATGTGTTACAAGTGTAACGAAACAAGTTTTGAGTTTGCTGTTGAGATGTTTTTAAGATTATCTTGATTTAGCTACAGTATGCATGCACATTCACATGTCTGTTCATTTTGTTTGAATCGTGTCGATGGAGCCAATTGTTAAATTTAGGAGGGCATGTTGGGAGAAGAGTGTCTAAGATTCAAGTGTTATACCTTTCCATACATACAATTTTAGGTGCCTACGAGAGGAGAGCTTTCATCTTTTCTACCAGTTAACTAACCAGTTAAGTGTTTTGCTACTTTATTGAAGCGGTTTTAAGAATATTCAATGCTCAGCAATAATTCAGTAAGTTGCTAATGCACTAGACAAACTATTTTCAAGTTAACAGTTTTGCTAATGCATCAAAAGATTGCCTGGAAGTTGTGTTAACTAATCTATCACACACTGGTTGTCATGGTAAGTAAAAAGTAGTTGGTAAGTCAAAAATTCTTCCATAATTCATAATTCTATGCACTTGAAAATAAAACACAGCAAGTGTATAGCATTCTTTGATCTGTCTGGTAAATTCATTTTTAATATTGCCTGGAGACCATTGTCTCCTTGTTCAGTGTATGAGTAAGACCAACATGGCTAAGAGAACTGCTCTCATTATTCATCAATGATCTTGCATCTGTGTATCTTCTATTATATGCTATGGTTCAGCTCCAAGGGAAAGAAGCAAGTAGTCTTGTCAAGATGTTACAAAATGCTTCCCTGGAAATTTCTTGTCTGTGGAGATAACAAGAGGAACCAACATGTAAGCAATACTAAGTAAAATTGTTTCAATATTTGGCCAATGAGTACAAAAGCATTGAGGATGGTATACAAGAATTTTCCACAACTACTGTCCTTGTGGTAATGTAAGGCTGTGAGAGCTGGACCATAAAAAAGGCAGAGTGCAGAAAAATAGATGCTTTTGAATGATGGTGCTGGAGAAGACTCTTGAGAGTCTCTTGGGCTGCAAGGAGATCAAATCAGCCCATCCTGCAGGAAATTAACCCTGACTGTTCACTGGAAGGACAGATACTGAAGCTGAAGCTCAAATATTTTGGCTATAACATGAAAAGACTCATTAGAAAAGAGCCTGATGCTGGGGAAAATTAAAGGCAAAAGTAGAAGGGGATGGCAGAGGATGAGGTGGGTAGATAGTCACCAAGGCAAAGAATAGGGTGGCCTGGCGTGCTGCAGTCCATGGGGTCATGAAGAGTCAGACATTACTGAACGACTAAACAACTGTTCTTAAATTTTAATTACTGAATCAGTCCTAGGACAACGTTAAGATTACGTATATTGAAGTGCAATGTTTACGAACACACAAGGATTGTCCCTTTTAGGCCTCCTTGTCACACTTTCTGTCTACATACCTCATGGGACTTTCCAAGAGTTAAAAGTATAGCTTCTAGGCGTTCAGGAAAGTGAAATTAGAACAGGCCTTACTAGTGCCTACAATGTCAGGAACTTACAAGAAAATCTCCATTGACCTCTGTAGCATATGACAGAGCGTGAAAGTTGTGGATGGAAAAAGCAATGACAGCGAGATACAAGGATGGGCTGCCAGGGCAGGGGCAATCAGAGCTCTAGAGTGGTATTTGAAGGTGAAACTCTTGTAATACACTATGCATTGGGTAGCCGCTTTTGTCATATGAGAGTGATGCTTAGTAAGGGGTGAAGGTCTAAAATTGTGCTTTACAGGTTTAAACTCTGTGCTCAGGTTGTATAGTTTGCAAAGCATCCTGTAGCTTCCTATGTTCAGTAGAAACCTCATATGTTTTCTGGATTTATCCTCCATTATCAGAAGGTTCTTACTGTTGCGGCTATTGCTTTAGGCTGCAATCCTAAAGACTGCTTCCTAGGAGTAAGACCCATTGAATACAAGGGGGCTTACTTTTGAGTAGACATGTAAAGGATTGTGCTCTTGGTCCATGTGGTTTGCTGGCAATATGTGAACATGGCATAACGCTGACTAGCATACAATGTTTCCTGAAGTTCCCTGCTTTAGGGGGAACATTTGAAACCATTCCAGTGGTAAATTTCAAGATTAGATAGGTATAGATGGGTGAGTTTAGGGCAATTCAAGAATGCTGAAAGACGTACATTTTATACAGGCATCTAATGTGATTGGACAAACAGAAAACTAATAGACCTAACGGCAGACAAAAAAATACAGTAATAGTTGCAAGCTTGCAGCTTGATACAGTGAGCCTTGTAGAGATATGTCAGAAAGCAGGTGTATGATCCAAGAGATGGGGGAGCAATTCCTGAGAGCAATGCAGTCATGGGGGGAGATCAGAAGTTTTAAGAGGTATCTTTCAAAGGAGACATTATGCAAAACTGTTGCATATACTTGGTGACATGTGCTAAGGTGCGATGAAATGATATGTAAAGATTTTCCAGCCAGAACAGGGTTTATTGGAGGGCTTCCCTACTCCACATTCTTCCTTCCTAAGTGCAGACTTAAATAAATAGACTTAACAAGATTAGAGAACATGGTTTTTCAGTCAATATGTCACACCAAAGTACGTTGGTTTTCTCCATAGAATTCAGATGTACATGGTGAAGCAAATAGTGTATTTTCCATGCAGTAGATGGTTAGCTGAAGGGTGTAAAGTAAACAATGTATTGTGAGTTTCCATGAATTGGACTGAAGGATTCTCAATGTAGAATTGGCTGCTAATTTGTGAAGCTTCTCAGTGCTATAAGCAAGCCAATAACTACCTTGGGGCTGAAACTGGCTTAAAAGCATTGCCCTCTGACCTTTGTTTCCACATTAAATCTCGTGATTGCAGCTGCTTTGTATATATGAAATTAAGGTTCATTTTGCTCTTCCAGGCTTTTCTAATCTCTTGTCTAGACACTCTTGCTTGAAATTCAATTTCTGGCCTTCCTTCCCCCACCAGCTCAGTTCCTGGGTTGCTTCAGTGCAGACCTGGTGTGTGTGTGTGTGTGTGTGTGTGTGTGTGTGTAGCAAGCACAACAAAAAATAATTATGCTTACAGTTCTGACAACACTTGCATTCCCCAAAGGGATTACTTCATTTCCTTTTGTGTTGATTGTGAATTTTTGTCATTTAAACAAGTGTTTTGCTTAGTTTGGGTCAGTTTGGAATTCCTCTATAGCTGATATACTGTATATGCCAATGAAATAGATGTGTAAATTCCAAAGTCTAAACTATGTCTATTGACCAATTTTTCTGTCCATTTCCCCCTTCATTTCTTTTGCCTTGTGGTCATCAAATAATATAAAGTAACCAATGAAACAGAAGGGTTAGAGGGGTAGGACTGGGTTATTGCCATCTGGGTTCAACTCTCCACTTTGAATTTCTCTCAACTCTTACTGTCTTAACACAGTAGAGCTTGGGATAAAGTGTCGAGTAAGTAGAGAGAAGAACAATGTGCACCCCCCCCCCCCCATTACTTGGAGAAAAGCTGAGATATACCCCCAAATCCAGAGTAACTACAGGAGCACATAAGTGCACCCGTAGTTACTGCACCACCTAGTGAAAACCTATGGGAAATTCATATTGGAATCCAGAGTAAGTTGTTCTTACACTGGAGCAAGGACTCCCCATAGTTACTCTGGATTTTGCCCATAGTGTCAATCATTATATTTAAGAATGATCAATTATTGACCCATAACCTGGTTATGGCCTATAGTATCCCTAGCAAATTATTGCGCTATTCCAAATGGTTTGCCCGTATCCCTACCTGAAAAACTTTCTTTCCCCTCAAAATTTAAGAAGCTGCCCATGGTTTAATGCCATCTGTCTTGTGATTTAACATGCAGTGTCCTGTGCTGTTTGCTTGGGCTTTATCATAGTGAATCCCTTTCTACTGGATTTCTCCATCGTGATTATGAAGCTATACTATCTGGTTGGTTATTCTAGCTCAGTATTTGCTCATACTAAAGCTGTTTTCTAATGTTTCAGGCTTCCCATCCTTACCCTAGATATGGCAAACGTTGAACCTGTATAGTGTTTTGTGTGCAAAGCATGCATTAGAGCATGAGGCTATGGCTCCATTCCTTAAAAAAATAATGAGATATGGTCTAGGAGTGAGATGGTCAGTATGGCAAAATTAGGCTGTCCCAGAGAGATGATGATGTGGAAAAAGGAATGAAGGGAATGACCTGTATGAAGGGATTTTACATATGTTTCCTTAAACCATCTGAACTTAAGATCAACATTGCATCTCTTCATCATGTCCTGAGAGTTGTGGATTTCTTGCAGTCATTCTCTTTTTCTGCCACACCAGCCAGGGGTAAGGAAAACGTTGCCATGTCAAGAGTTTGGTAAACTCCCATTATGTGTTAATGGCCTTAGATACGGATGTACTGAGTCTCACGTTGAAAAGAATGAGATGTTTAAAATTAGTGTTATATGTTATGTAATGGGGATCACTCTGAACTGAGCATCACTGTTACAACAACCCCAAAGGGCAATTGGCTCAGGATGTTGCAGTACCGAAGTTGATGTTGTCTTCCAAGTCTTAAATAGTAGGATGATGCATCTTGGCTTTTTTGAAGTTGGAAAAAATTTTGCAGCCCACACCACTTTCTCCAAAATCGGTGCTGTATGAGAGAGTAAATTAAACGAGTGGACTTGGAAGTGTCAGTACACCCCTTAATATGTGGGTGTGCACACCCAAATTTAAAAGCCTCTCCAGGCCTAGAGGTGGTGATACTAGTAGCAGCAATAACTGTATTGCCCTAGATCTGAAGCATAGCCCTACTTTTTGTGTTTTCTTGCTATCTTCTTCCTAGCTGTTAAAGAACAGCCATTGCCCTTGCATTAAAAAAATGCAACAGCAAAAATGCAAAATGCAACAGTTCTAGAGAGCCAAGTTTAGCTTTCAGGTTAAGGTCATAATCCTTGATTGAGGACACAATCCTAACCAATGTAGGCCAACTCAACTCACCTACTGCTCTATCTCCATGGTGGCAGGGAGAGGCTGGTCTCCGTCCTTGCAATTACGTAATGTCCCTCTAGGAGTGGTGCAGAAGCACCTTTCAGCATTATTGTGACATTCTCAGGCTGTTACAAGCGACTTGTGCCACCTTAACTAGTTCAGGATTGCACTGAGTTACTTGGAATAAGTCTGATTGAACACTGTGGAGCTTGAGTGCACATGGATAGGACGAAGCTTCAGTTATATGGAATCCCAAGAAACATATTTTACTTTGGATTTCAGTGTAGTCTTGGAAGCTTTGTTCTACAATTTATTTTTTCCCCAAATTAATACAGATAGTAGCTTGCAGGTTTCTCATTAATAGCTAGAAAAATCACTTGATATAGCAGAAATAATAAATGCCACCATAAATGTCAATGCACAGGTAAGTTATCTTCCAATTTTCAACAGCACATCTTAATTCTATCCATTTTGCAGAATGTGAAGTGCTTCTCCCACCTTTAAAAAAAAATTTCTGTATAGCAAATTAATATCCCTGATAGGTTAAATACACAGTATTTAAACAGTATAGCAGTCACAAGAACTCTTAAAGGCATAATGTATACAAGTCCTAGCTGAATCACTTAAAAAATAGCTAAAGCACTTGAACCTGAATGAATGACATCTGTAGGGAAGCTGTCTTGCGAAAGGTCCTTTTAGGACAATCATCTCTAGCTTTAGTCTGGAAGGGATGGTGTTTGATCAGGGCCAAATCATATCCAGTTTTCTACAGCTTGTGGCAATGGAGTACGTGATACATTATGTGCTTTTTGTCTTTTGAAGCCTTTTGAATGTAGGGGAACAAGTGTACCTTGAGGCTGCACTGCAACTGCACTGGTGCTAGAAATTTGGATAGGAGTGGGCCCTTAGTCTGTTACCAGTGTATTGAACATAAGCTTAAAAAGGAATATAACTGCATACCTTCATAATTTAAACTTAAGAGTATTGTACTGTACCCAAATTAAAACATAAAAGAAACCATTCTAATACGTGCTAGTATTTTTTCCAGTCTCCTTCATATTAATTATGAGAGCTTAGATGATGTAAGGGTTAAGGAGTTGGTACTGATATCTGGAAGATCCAAGTTCAGACCCCTCCTTGGCTGTGAAGTTTCTGTGGGTAACTTGGGCCAGTCACTCAGTCTCAGCCTCACCTTCCTTATAGGACTGTTGTGAGGACCGCAGGAGGGGAGAACTTAAGCTTTGTAAGCTGCCTTTGGCATATGTGTTGGCATGGGAAAGGCAGGATATAAATCCTTTAAATAATTTTTTTTGTGATTCAAACATACCAACTTCATTACAGCCAAGTTCCAGCACTTAATAGGCATTTCTCCTGGCTTTTGGTGAAGTAACTCCCCAAATTATAATTTATAAGTATTTTAAAATAGGGAGTTACTTTTCAATCATCCTGTATATTTTCATGTGCTTCATTAACCACATGAAAGCAATATATGTGTTTTTAGCTTTATTTAGACATGTACAACATTGGGGGGGGGGGAGGACCTTGTACTTTTTTATTTAGATAGGTCACTCTGCCAAGAAATGATGACATCACACCTGGAAGTAATGACATCATGGCCTGCGGTGGCATCACGGCCTGAGGCAGCATCACACCTGGAAGTGATGACATCACGGCCTGCGGCGGCATCACACCTGGAAGTGATGACATCACGGCCTGAGGCAGCATCACACCTGGAAGTGATGACAGCACGCCTGTGGCATCACACCTGGAAGTGATGACATCACGGCCTGAGGCAGCATCACACCTGGAAGTGATGACATCACGGCCTGTGGCGGCATCACACCTGGAAGTGATGACATCACGGCCTGTGGCGGCATCACACCTGGAAGTGATGACAGCACGCCTGTGGCATCACACCTGGAAGTGATGACAGCACGGCCTGCGGCGGCATCACACCTGGAAGTGATGACAGCACGGCCTGCGGCGGCATCACACCTGGAAGTGATGACATCACGGCCTGAGGCGGCATCACACCTGGAAGTGATGACATCACGGCCTGTGGTGGCATCACACCTGGAAGTGATGACATCACGGCCTGCGGCGGCATCACACCTGGAAGTGATGACATCACGGCCTGAGGCGGCATCACACCTGGAAGTGATGACAGCACGCCTGCGGCATCACACCTGGAAGTGATGACATCACGGCCTGCGGCAGCATCACACCTGGAAGTGATGACATCACTGTTGTTGGAGCTCCTCCATGTCTACTCAGAAGTAAGTCCCATTGTGTTCAACGAGGCTTACTCCCAGGAAAGTATAGGTTTGCAGCCTTGAGTGGTGCTACCAAGTCTCGGGTTCCAAAATGGAGTTTCCCAGTGACCCCCATTGGGGTGTCCTGACTCCCCACTTTGAAAACCACTTGTAATTAATCTCTCTGCTTGGCACAGCCTGCACAGTAGGAGTAGATGGGAAAGAGCCAGAGTGTTCCTATCCTGGCCACTGGGTGGTGCCTGAGGAACAGCTATCGCTCCATGAACTCTTTGGGACTACATTTCCCAGGATGCAAAGAATCACTTCCGGTCCAGTACTTCCTTGTGAGCTAAATAACTACATTTCCCATGCTCCCCTGCGGCGGAAGTACCGTATTGTGAGGACGTCGCGTGGCGTCACGCGCGTGCCTATATAAAAGGGAGGCGCTGCGCCGGTAGCCCTATTGTTATCGCAGACCCGGAGCCAGCTGGTCCTCCTATCCTCGGCTGTCTCCACCCGTTTCCCGCGCTCTCCCCTCCCTTCTTCCCAAGGTCCTCGAGCACCGTCCCCTCCTTTAGGGGGTCTCGGGACTAGCTCTGCAGCCCCGGCCTGTGCAGAGGGAGGGGAGGAGCGACGCTGGGCGGGAGGAGACCCTGGCCGGTCAGCCGGTGAGTGACTGAGTGGGTGGCCGTTGGGGAAGGGGAGCGGCTGCTGGGGGGCAGGGAGGGGGTCTGTCAAGGGAGGGGCTCTCTCTGCGGTGGGGGAAGATCTCTTGCCCTCATTGTGGCCCCTTCCCTTTCTCCCCCTCTTTTTGGGGTGGGGTGTATCCTATGGGTCTGCCCCCCTCTTTTCTGGAGGTCAAGTAGTCCCTCAGGCTTTTCAAGGGAAGGGTTTCCCCTCCTCTATTCCCCCCTCTTTTTGGGGTACCCTGTGGGTCTGCCCCCTCTTTTCTGGAGGGCCTGAGGCTTTTCAAGGGGGTGCATCCCCCTTCTCCCTATGGGGTGTATCCAATGGGTCTGCCCCTTCTTTCCTGGAGGGCCTCAGGATTTTAAAGGGTGGGGTCTCCCCTTTATCCCCTTCTCCTCCACCCCTGTTTTTGGGTATCCTGTGGGTCTGCCCCCCTCTTTTTAGGAGGGCCTGATGCTTTTAAAGGGAGGGACATCCCCCTGGCACTCTTCTCCCTCCCCCTCTGTTCTCCCCTCTTTTGGGGGTGGGTGTGTATCCTATGGGTCTGCCCCCTCTTTTCTGGAGGGCCTCATGATTTTAAAGGGAGGGATCTCCCCTTTACCCCTTTCTCCTCCACGCTCTGTTTTTGGGTATCTTGTATCTTTTTTCTGGAGGACAAAAAGGCTTTTAAAGGAAGGGATCTCCCCCTTACCTCCTTCTCCCTTCCCTCTTTTCCCCCCTCTTTTTGGGCTGGGGGGTCTGCCCTCCTTTTTTCTGGAGAACAAGAAGTCCCTTAGGCTTTTAAGGGGGTCTCCCTTACCCCTCTTCCCAGCCATGCACCCTGGCCTTTATGAGGCTGTATTTGGTGTCACTTAATACAGTGGTTCCCAAACTTGGGAGTCCTTGACCCACTGGTGGGTCCTGACCCTATTTTTGGTGGGTTGCCAAACTGACAATCAGATAATGACTAGGCAAGAGAATTAGACTGTGTGCATCAGGTTTCAACAGACTGCTACTTGAGTGGGGGTACACATTATGGCCAAATAACCTTTAGAAAGTAAGTGGTTGATTTATATAGGTGGGTCCTGACGCTTAAAAGTTTGGGAACCAGTGGCACACCATTTTCAGTACAAGACTGAGGAAGGCACTTTTCCTCGTCCCTTGTGGTTGGAGCCCATTTTGCTGTGAGGGTTTGATTTGGGGGCAAGCCTTAGCCAGGTTAGTTGAAATACTTTTTCTGCTATTTAATGCAGCAGATTCTCCCATCCACTCTCTCTTTGTTTTGGTTGTGCGGGGCAAAAGTTCACTTGGAGAGGGTGCATTACTGGAGTTATTACCTGAGCCCTGATGTAGCAGTGATTCTCAGCCTTTTTCATCTCATGGCGCACTGACAAAATGCTAAAATGGTGGAGGCACGCCATCATTTTTTGGACTACTGACAGGACACACCATTTTGCTGATGGGGGGTTCGCACCCCCATTGGCACTACTAAAAATGAGCCTTCCCCCAGACATCCATGGCACACCTGCAGGCCGTTCACACTGGTTGAAAATCACTGCAATATATAGCAAAAGATGAGAACATGAGATTCGGTTGAGTGTATAGACTCCGGCTTATGCTGCATTGGAGAGCAGATCTATGGCTGCACAGCCAAAGCTGTGTATGCAAGCATTCATCATTTGCCTTAGAACTGGGAAATATATTGATATTGGTAGATGAGTGACTCTAGCAGTGCAGTGTGGCATTTCTGGATCTGTCTTTTTACACTGATTTTAGCATTCAGCTTGATTCACCAGAAGTGATATTTTGAAACATCAAGTCTTGCCATTATGTTCAATGGAGGCGGCAGATTCAGTTCTTTTATAGAGCAGTTATTTAAAATTGCCTATTTAGAATACAGACCATTTTCAGCCTAGAATATTACTTCTAATGTCATGTTTTGGGGAGATCTATATATTTTTTACTTCTGGAGCTTAAGAACTCTTGTATTTCTGCTATTTCTTTTTCAGAATGCTAGAAAGTCTTTTATTTTGCTGTATTGCCTATATCTCCATGGTCAGGCCATGGGGCAGATTCAACATAACCTCTTGATTCTTTTCTAGTAAGAATGAAGGTCGCAGACAACATATGAAATGGCTTTGTAATAACTGGACTGTTGCTTCCTGAGTTGAGATGGACATTCTTCCCTCTTCTGTTGCAGTATGAATGTCAGCCACTCCTTTTACTGGGGTGGTATGTGAAGGGTCTCTTTTGTATGTATCTAACGAGCTATGCAGCCTATCATTTCTTTAAGATCAGGCAGTGTCAATATCTTGAGAGGTAGTTGTATCTTACAGTGGAAAAATACCATGGCCCATTCAGTCAACATCTGGTAATACATACTGGAGTAAAGTACAGTGGCTCCTCACGTAACAAATTTAATCCGTTCCAGAGACATATTTGTTACGTGAAACATTTCTTTACGTGAAGCGGATTTTCCCGTGGGAAATAATGGAAACTCAGATGATTGGTTCCACAACCCAAAAAATATTCATATAAAATATTAACTGTATGTAAAAATGATGACAAAACACTGGAATTTAATTCAAAACATGCATTCAACGTGCATGATCCTATGAATGTACTAAGGCTGCAGTCCTAAAGACACAATCCTAAAGACACTTAGGAGGCTGCAATCCTTAAGACCTATTGAACACAATGGGGCTTACTGCTAAGTAGGCATGGTTAGGAATCAGCAATCCTAGACACTTTCCTGGGAGTAAGACCTGTTGATCACAATGGGGCTTACTTCTGAGTAGGCATGGTTAGGAATCTGCAATTCTAGACACTTTCCTGGGAGTAAGCCCCATGGGGAGACTGGGGGTCTTCTGGGGGGGTAGGAGGGTGTTTGGGGACACGGGGGGGGGGAGATCCAGGCAGCTGGGGGTAGTGGCTGCCACTTTAAAAGCCTGGCTCCCTGCAGAGTGGCCTGGAGGGAGCAGCATCCCCTAGCCTGCTCTCCAGCCTCTTCAACAGCTCCACAGGGTGCCTGGGGTTGGAATTCAGGCTTTTAAAGTGGCAGCCACTCTTCATGGCTGCCTATATCTCCCCCCACTGTCCCTAAACACCCTCCCACACCCCCAGAAGACTCCCCAGTCCCTCCAAGCACCTGCCCGCCCACCCCACATGCGAGGAAAGGGCCTGCGTTACTTGACCTGTTCATTCAGGTAACAAGTGCAGGCTGGGAACTCTTTAAACTTTAAAGGTCTGCCAGCCGGCCTTCTTTACCCAAATCAGCTTCTCCACCCAAGTCAGAAGCCCAGAGGAACAGTATGTTCTTTACCTGGAACATACTTTACCCAGGGCATTCTTTACCCAAGGTACCACTGTATTTCACTGGATGTGTGAAGTAGAGAAGTGTGTACATGTAATGACGTACACAAAAAGGCAAGCTAGGTTAACAAGCCAGTAATCCACAAACTGTACCAGCCAGTTGCAGTTCAGCTGCATGTTGCCCCTGAATCTGACTGTAGTAAGTACAGAGGGCTTGGTTGTAGGTGTTTTATCAGATCAACCTTCTGCTTATCTCAGAAATACAGTTCTGAGAAATAGTGAGAATCACTGTTGCTGCATCAGGATGTTTCCAAAGCATACTGTGGGCTGTGGGACGATGATGGAATAGTGACCTTTCCATATGATTTGGAGGGACAGGATGATTCTCTCATTTCTTCCTAAGCTTTGTAGCAGTTAGAAACTGCAAGAATCACTTTATTTCTCTGTTCCCCTCCTACATCCTAACCTCAAGTGAGACTCTTCTGTCACTGAGGCGAATGGGTCATTAGTTCACTTTATGCTGTAATCTGGCGGAACTTCCAAGTCAGAAAGAGTTTCTGCTGGACACTCCAAAACTTTTAAAAGTGAGAGTCTAAAATGTACCCCATATTGTGGACATTACAGTCCAATGGAAGTGACAGGATCTCCATTCTTTGCTGCCCTCCCACTCAAGAAATTAGAGACCCTTTCTTCCACTTCCTTGAATATTCAGCAATGTTGATGCTTGGAGAGGAAATTCTGATGTTGTACTTGTACAGGTATACATTTGCAGATAAGAGATTCATGATCACCAGTGGCAGCCTCTCTACAGAACCATCATGATTATATTATTCAAACTACTGTCTCCAAATTTTCATTTGAGCCTTGAGAGAGTCATATTTCTGAATTCAAGTCTTTTATGTTTTCTAGGTGTGGTCATAGCAAGTGCAAGGTCAAATCCTTGGAGCATCTTTTTTGTATTTTTTTTACTTTTTATGTTATATGCTTATTCTGCTTTGTAGTGACCCGCTGATGTAAGCCAAAGGATAGTGAATGTTATATTTGGAAAGATGTGGAGGAATGATGCTCTGATTGTTTGGCAGCTGATCCACTAATAATAGGATTATAATTCATAATATTAACTGAATTCAGTGGTTCCCAGTCTTTCCCAAAAAGAGCAGTTAACCTTGGGGTATGACCCAGGATGTGTTTTCTTAGGATACAGATCATGATGTCATAATATGCGCTGTAGAATTTCACCTTTCAAGGTCTTTCTTATGTGATATAGTAATGTATGAATAGTCTGAATTATAATTGGAACAGAGGGAGAGGACACAAAGATAAATGGCTTAAATTGATCTGGGATACTTTTGTAATCATTCAGGAATGTGTATGTCTCACTTGCCTGAAATACACCCTATGGGGGTTTATCTGCATGTGAGCAAATTCATACTCAAATTCCAGAGGTATCAACTGGAATTGATGGAGCCTTTTCTGTTATAGTGGAAATAATCTTTCATATTTATAATATGGTCTACTCTACAGTATTTGAGAGGAGTGAATTATGAATTGTCTGTTATCCTTTGTACATTGTGCAGATCTTCATTTGCCTCTGAGGTACAATCCAAGCCTAATATACTTTACCGTACAAATGTCAACAGGGAGCATTTGTGGGGGGAGCATTGCAGAGTCCTCAAGGGAACATTTGTTTCCTTACATTGGGCCTGCCTCTTCACTGGAAAGCTTAGCTCATCATCCCCATTCCGTCCCCACCCCCTGTTGGCCATGTTCAAAAAGCTTTGTTATGCCTCTAATAAATCTTATAAATTAATTCAAATTTATTCAAATTTGAAATGTAAATCATTTTTCCGGCCCCTGACAGTGTCAGAGAGATGATGTAGCTCTACTGCAAAAAAGCTTGGACACCCTGCCTTAATTTAATCAATGTACACACTTAAACCATGAACAATTATATTTTGAGAAGAATTATTTGGTAGTGGCCCTTCTAAACGGGTGTTAGGTTCTCAAATAGGATGTTAGTACACTGGATCTGGAGAACTGGATCCCACCCATAGATACCGGACAGCCTGACTGTAATTCACTCTTTATCTAGAAACTGAGGCAGTGATATTTCTAAAGTTATAAGAAATGACTGGATTGTAGAATAATGACAATGATAAATAGCATTAAAGGAATTAAATATCTCTTGGACTGCGTTTTGTTGGGTGTTCAAACTTTCTGTAAAATTCACCCCCAAATTTTGGCAGGTTCGCATTATGGGGCAGGATACACAGATTAACTTCGTTTTAACTCATACTCATGTTTATATTATTAAGGGAGTGAATTAAGTATGGTGGCTATTGAGGTAGATAAAGCTCTATTTTGGATTGTAGACTCTCTTCATGCCCATCAGGTAACTTTACAGTCCAGAGGCATGGCTTGCAACATCTTACTATAATTCTGTACATGAAAAAGTTGCTATTCTAGAAAGAATACCCTTCATTTGGATCCTTCTGACAACTGTCAGCAGAGCTGAGATTCATAAAAAGTTGCTGTTCTGGTGGAGGGCTTTCATGTGGTCATTGATCAATTGGCTTGAATTGAGGAAGACCAATGTTGCTGACCTTCATGTGGATTGGGAGCATTATACCCTGAATTAAGAACATTGAGATCATAAGAGCCCATTAAGTCCAGAGCCCATCTAGTCCAACCTTCTGTATCTCTAGATGCTTCAGGGATCATGCTAGATACTTGGAATCTTCGCTACTGTTCTCTTTTATCTGGTGTTCTGTTTACCCTTGTGCTGTGCCCCCAAATGAAGACACCACAGTAACCAGTTTTTAATGCATGAAATGTACTTAGCATATTTTCTGCCTGGGGTAAGTGAAGAAAAACTGCCACCTGTGGTGGATATGGATGACAGAAAAAATCCCTATCTGTTCCTACCTGCTAGCTGATCTGAGTGTGCATACCCATCATGGTTTATTGGATATTCCTTGTGGATCTTACAGTGGAAGGAGTGTGAAGCACTTTATCTTCTGATGACATCACCGTGCACTATTGCAGTTTGCTTCTCTGCAGTGATGGTACCATCACATTCCGGTTACCGTCATTTTTGCTGTGTATACATTATAGCTTTGTGTTACTGGGAATCAGGAATTCCTGAGACAATTCCTTTGCAGAAGCTTATGAAGGATTAGCGAAATTTACGCGTAGTTGAGGGTAAGACATCACCCATGCAAAACCACCTCAGGCAACCTCCTCCCCTCCCCCATGCAAATCCCCCAGTGCATCATCACCCTGTGGTGGATTTTATCAGTCTTCAGTGTAAAATATAGGTCAAATGTGTTGCACCCCTTTTCACCCCCTTGGGGTTAAATTGTTTTTAGTGGATATACACATCACATAAGGAATACATTCCCTGAATTTCATGGTTCTAGGTCAAGGGGATTGGGCAGGGCATTGATCAGTCAACGATTCTTCAGTGAAAAGTGAAGGAATAAAAATGCGTTTCACCCCTTTTTATCCCTGTCTGGTTGAAATTTCCAAAAACTGGTTCTTATTGGGTGCCTCCATCACGGAAGGAACACCCTCCCAGTATTCCACGCTTCTGTGTCCGACAGTTTTGGCTCGTTGATCAGTCAGTGACTCTTCAATTTTATGTACTGTATATAGATAAGAGAAGTTCCTTGAGCAGTTGATTTTTATTAGAGCACCTCTCTTGGCCTTTGAGTGAAATCTCTCTTATCCTTTCTCAAAGTCTCTGGCTTAACTTTCAGATGTTGATGGCAACTCAGCATCTCTGTTGGGTTTTTTTTTTTTTTTTGAGGAGACTTTCTTTGATTAATTCTGTTGGGACTCAAAATAAAGCCCATTGGAACAATGACACAACTTGGGTCACTGGTTAGAACCATGTTTTCTTTGTCCTCTTGCAAAAACTGTTGATGAATTTGAGATCCACACAGTACATATGTCACTGTTATCTTGTAACTTTCTGCTTTTGTGTAGCCCACTTGTGGGTGAACCTTTTGGCACTGAGTGCTGACTGATGACACCAGTGCTAAGTTTGCATGTCCGGAACTCTTGGCATGTGGGCCAGGAGCATCCTGAGTCCATTGCACATGCCCAAATTTTAGATCATTAAATATATCTTTTTGACTTAAATTTAAAGTGTTCTGCATGCACTTCAGCACCCAGGAAGGAGGTGTGAATTTAAGAATGGCCTGCTGTAGAAGGTGCCCACCCAGTTTTCATGCTAGTAGATTGTGGATTGTTGATCATTCAGTTCTCTGTAGTGGAATCAAGTGCTCCCAGTTCAGGTATGTGGCAAATTACTTGTCACCTCCAGAGCCTGAGGAGGAGGCAGCAAGGCCTATAGCAGTGAATCATAGAGGTACAGCAGGGATTCTCCCCTGCAGATGAATACTTTGAGTACCTTGGAGTTGTTGGTGTATCCTGTCAGTTTGGGAATTATTGATACATAGGACTAGTTTGTATGTCTTTGAGGTTGTCTTTTGACATGCCATCCCTCCATGGGAAATTACTTACTATTGTCCCAATTGTCCCATCTCTTCCTTTCTAATTTCCCACCCAAGGAAGTCCTCCAATAGGTTTGTCTTCATACCCTCCTTCATTCCTTTTTCAATGTCCTATGACAGCATGTAGTGACTTAGAAGGTCATGAAGGGATTTTTGAACTGTTTTTCCAGTGAAACTAAGGGAATTGTTTTTCCAGAGAAACTAAGGTCAAGGCAGAAATCTTTCCCTTCTTCCACAGATCAGGCTGCCTGCATACTCTGGAAGTCTGTCTGGCATTAAATTACACTGGTGTTGTGCATTGTTGCCTTTGTTTGCATAGCCTTCTTCTGGTGGACCATCCTTTCTAAATGGAGAGGTAGTATTTTAGAGAATTAGACTGTAATATACTATTCACATAAATATATCTAGTAAGTCACCTGTTTTATATTCTTGGCTTAGGTACAGGATTTTATACAAGGAGCTATTTTAGATCTTACTGGAGATCATCTTCTCTTTCTTGACAAAGTGATTCTGAAAATTGGTTCTGGGGCTGGCAAGATGACAGCAGTATTAAGTCCTAGTGTGGCTAGTTCAACCTCTGCAGTCTAGAATATGAAACTTGCCTGGAGCAGAAAGGTTTCTTAATCCTACCATACTAAATTGTTGCATGATAAGGGCATACAAAATGCAGTCCAGCCTCCTAACTATATGGAGCAGTTATTCCCCACCCATTTCAGTTGTGGAGTTGATAGTGGATAAGCATTGTGTTGCTAACTGGTTAGGTTTAAATAGTTTATAACCATCTTTCAAACCAGATTCATCTACTGCTGCAAAACTGATACCAGCATAGAGTAGGAGCAACGATCTTGTGAGCATGTGAAGTCCTCATGATCACCCCTATCTTAGTTGTAGGTTTGGGAGGTCTAGCATTTGTGCCATGCCTACAGGATAATGAAGAAACATTAAAATTGGATTCTGAATGGTAGTTACTGTGCCTGGCTGCAAAAAGCAGAAGGCAGGTTGGAGCCAGGAGATCAATCTAGTGAAGCCATTTTCATCTGTATCAGCTTCCGTTTCCAGGTGCAATTCAAGGTGCTGAGTATTGACATTCAAAGCCTTGCATGGTTTAGGTTGCTGGTATCTTACAAGCTCCCTCGTAGATGACTGTCTGCCCCTTAAGATCATCTGGACGGGGCTTCCTGCACAAGCTGCCCAGAGTTGAAGCTTGTTTGGCAGGACACTGTGGAGGGTTTGCTTTGTAGCAGTTTTGCAGCTGTGGATTTCCTTCTGACCTGAACTGTGATTGGCCCCTTCCCTATCAATGTCCATGTAGAATCTGAAGACTGTTCTGTTTTGCTTTTTCTATTCTAAAACTTACTAAGCTTGGGTTGTGCTGTTGGCTGACAATTGTTTGCTGAATCATTTTATTGTTGTTCTCTTGTTCAAATTATGTGGTGATAGCTGTCTTGGGCACTTCTTATTTCTTCAGGGATAGATATATTAATAATGGTGCAGCATCATGATTTTAGGATTGACTTTCCTGAAAATATTGCCTGCTTTTCTCTCTCTGTCTCTCTCTCTCTCCTTTTGTGTGTGTGTAAGCAAGCTACCACAAATCAGTTTCTGTTTCTGTGAAGCTGAATAGTGAAGTGTTTGCAGACTGTAGTCTGGATGTTGGGAATGGGAGAGGCTTTGATGAGAACACTTACAGGTGGAATGAGTTTCCTTTAAGGCTGAGGGTATATTTTTAATGTTGCTTTAAAGCAGGAAACTGGGGGTTGTTGCCTGCTGCTTGCTCTAGTTACTTTCCTCTGTTGTCTCTCTTTCCTACAGTTGACAGCAGCTATGCTCTCCTTATTTCTGGAATGCTGTGGGCAGGGACAGATTCTCTAGCAGGCAGGAGGGAGACTTAGAACTACAAGTGCAGCTGGGAACTATAGCAGCCAATTCTGGCTTTCATATTCAAACCAGACGTATGTCTGCCCTCTGTTAAATGAACAAGTTGGTGTCCTGCTTTTATAGCTTTAAAAAGGCTCTTTGCTCTAGTTCGCCATTCAGATGTTAGTCCAAGGTAAGTCTTATATGCGGAACCATTTATTGTTTTTTATCATAATATATCAATTAGTTTTTCTGCGTGTCTGCTTGTTTGATACCAGTGTATAAAGACATACCAAGTAATGTAGAGGGGATAATGTAGTCTCTGAGGTCTTGCGTATGTAAGGATATCTTGATATGAGATGCATGTTGACGTTATTAACCTACTGTAGATCACAGATGCATCTTTCAACTTCAAACATCCCTATGGAAGATGCATTCATATAATTATTCATACATCACAAACTAGATTCTTTTGGCTGTAAGATCAGTGTGTGCTTATAAAGAGCCACTTGTTTGTAAATCTCTTCTAAGCATTGAGGCAGAAAGCTTTTGTAAGTTGGAAAAGTTGATTCATTCAGATCATCGGTGTGCCTCAGGTGACTAATAAAAGTGCACGTGGAGGCAGATGAGTAGCTTTTGGGGAATGATTTGCAAGTCTCTGTAAGCTGTCTGAAAAGGGGAAGAATGAAGCTAAGCAATCCTAAGGTGGCAACTGCACAGAGCTTCATGAAGTGCAGCCTAAAACACTGTTCAGCTCTAAAACTCTGTTCAGTAGTATGCTAATAATAATAATTTATATGGGTGTTTAATATGCAGTGTCAGTTGGGCAGTTTTGGAAGAGAATGACTAAGAAATCTGTTTGATTGGGATTCAAGAAGGAATATTGTCTGTTGCTTGATTCACTTTTGATTCACCCCATTGTCTATTTCTTGATTCGCTTGTTTGAGCATTTTGCAACTATTTGTTGTGTACTTGCTGCTCATATGGGATGGCGGGAATTAATCTGTGGAGACTGTTGGATGGCTCAGATGCTCAGTCTGAGGGTTGATTGTCTGATCAGCTTTTCAGTTCTGATTCACATGTGCATGGTGACTTGTAGATGAATTTATAAACAACTGCCTACCTGCCACTGAAGAACATAGTACTTCTGGTTAGGCAAGGTTAGGTGAGCATTTGAACTTTGTCTGCATTTAAACTTTGTCTCCTTCTGCAAACAGAAGTCATCACTTGATGTGATGCACAGTGCACTGTGACAGTCAAAGCCACAATGTAGCTCTGTTATCAGCTTTGAGTAGTATTCTGGATTATAAAAAAAGTTCTGTAACAGCAATAACATAATGAATGCTGCATCTGCCACTGTCACATGAATTCTCTGTCATGCTGGTCCTTTAGTTGGCAGATAGGGCAATAGAAAGAGCATATAAATGCTATTTGAAAACTGAAAGTCACCATCTGTTTTTGTTTTGTTTTTAGCATTTTATTTATGCAAGAAGGTAGCAAAAATGCTTGGCACATATGCAAAGGCATTTTCCCATGAACAAGAAGGAAGTTCTCAAGTGCCTAGTAATGAGTTGTTCCACTGAGCCAGTTCTTGCCCTTCAGGGTGTCTGTACTGGGACTTGCTGGCACATATGTAGATCATCCAGTCTGTATCATACTGTGTTATGTGGTGCTTGCCAAAAGGAAGTCCTTGTGGATGATCTAAACCTTCATTCTGGTAGCTCTCCATCTACATAGCTAATGAGTTGACATAAGGACATCAAATGTGACTAAGATGGGTTAAAGTGTGTGTGATGTTTGTTTTGTTCCTTGAAATGTAGCCTGGGACAGAGCTGTGATCTGGGGCTTGATTGCAGCAATGTTACTGAAAGCCAAGATGCAAATTCTGGACTCATTTAAGTTGGGCATTATTTTCAATAATGGAGAAGGGGGAAAGGATGTGTTAGGGATAAAAACTAGAAGGTATCCTGGTACTGGGTGCAAGAGAGCAGACAAACACAGCAGGGTTGTATGTATTAACACACAAACAGGATAATCCAAGGTAGTCCAGGTCACACACGATAAATCACACAGCACAGCAACCAACACCAAGTCAGAGTCCAGAAATCTAAGTCAGTAGGTCAGTCCACAGTCTCAAGTTCAGTGTTAAGTCCAGCAATATCTCCAGCAGTCAACCACCTTCAAACCCCTCTGTTTAGACTGCCCAAGTGCTGCTGGTATATGAAACCGTGACCATTCAGCCGCCAATCAGAATGTCACATTTGCTCGACTGAGACTGGAGGCCTAGGCAGAGATATTACTTCAGCCAAACCATCTTGCAACTTGCCTTTAACCAATAGTTACCGGTATTTGAACCAACTTGCCTTGAACCAATAAACAAGCCCGGCAGTGCCTGGCCAGAAAACTAACAGGATATCTTCTTCCCAGTATTCACCCTGACTGTTCATTATAGACTGACCACAGATTTTCCTGTGAAATTATGACTTCATATTTTTTTTTACTTTAGAAAGAGGATTCTGCTATTGATAGTTCATATTTTCACTATTTCCTTCTGAATTACTGGTACACTGAGACTGCAGTGCTATAAGTTATAAGATTGCATTTATAGTACACAAGGATGATTTATACTAGGTAGTGTGGACATGATCAAACTATATTTCAGTTTACAGTACTAGTTGGGTAGTGGGCTCTGGTAGGGACAGAGTTTAAAAATATTTGGATTCTTGCTTGTTCGTCAGGCTCGGCCTTTCCACTGTGAACTAGAAACTTAAGTAATCACATATTGTATTCATAACAAGCTTTTCCATAGCTTTTCCATAGCTTCTGCGTACTTCCTACAGTTGATTAATGGCAAATCCTATAGATTCATTTATACTTCCCAACTCTATTTTAAAGCCTAACCCTCAAGCAGATATGGGCAGACTTCAGGTTTATGGGATCTTATTTTGTGTGCATGTGTACAAGAATCCTGACATACATCACCCACAACCAGGTGCAAAGTACTGACTGGTTTGGAGCCATGCATGAGGATGATTTGTGTATATAAGAGAAATCTCCCAACTGAATGATTACAGATCAAGGAATCCTAACAGTCTGATGTGGTGGTGAGGAAAGGGAAGCCTCTATTAGTATGGTTAAACAGTTGGTATTTGGAGACCCTGTCTGATCTACTGCAAATATCCTTAGGTGTGTCAGTAAATTTTAAATTGATGTCTACTTCTCCCTGTTCTAGAGCCCTAAAAAGTCTAGAGAAATGGTATGTACATTAAAATGTTGCTGTTTTGAAAGAAGCCCAAGTTTGTGGCCAGCTTAATCTGGCAAAAACAAGTACTCTCTGGTTAGAAGACTAGTGCTCCCTAGTCTCTCCAACATATGACTAACACACTGGATGATGAGAGCTGTAATCCCTTGCAGATATAGCAACATCTCACATGGCTGCTCAGATATTCTACAGATCTTTCTCTTCCATGCTGATCTTGTGGACTCCCTCAAATGGGACAGTGAGTTGTTAACCTTCACTCATCCAGCAGCAGCTCTCCACACAATAGGATAATTTTAAAATGTGAATGTGTTGTCAGCATCCTAGTTCTGCTAGTAGTAATGGTGTGTGTGGGCAGTCTCTTCCTGCTTTTGAGCCAGTGAGAGAAATCTTGATGAGGTTGTGGCATGGGGGACAGTTGGACAAACCAAGCATCTGCTCTCCTTCTGAACATGCCACGAGGGCTGGGTTGCGAGCCGAGGAGTCACAGCAGTCAGAGCTTGGTTTGGACTTAGTTCACATCCTTTCTGCAATGGAAAAGCCATTAATGTGGCTGTATTACAACTAGAGCCAAGAAGAATACAGCTTGCACAGAGCTGCTGATCACACGGTGTTGTTGTGATGATGAATGAAGATCCTTGAGAAACAGTGGTGCTGTTTTAAATTATTTGTATCACAATCCCTGGCACAGGCCCATGAAGGGATAAAGGGGATAACGTCTACCTGGCCCAGGATCGAAAAGGGGGTGCTGGATAGAAAGGAGGTTCCAGAAATTTATGGAAACTTCCTGAGATGTTACATTTTCTTCTCTCACACAGACTTGCTAGATACTGTAGATAGATAGATTGATGTCTATGTGGGCTGCTAGGGACACTACGGTGAGCATATGGCAATGGCTGGTGTCTCAAGTGATATGCAGCAGGCCTAAGAGTGCACACATGACACTCCCTAAGACTGTATTAAATCTGGGAGGAAACTGGCCTGCTACAGTAGCTCTTTGGCTTGTGGATTCACTTAACCTGAAGGAATGCTTAAAAGCTCAGGGACACAGACACACTGTAGCTCCTGCAGAAGAACATTTTTGTGTATACAGGACACTTTCAGGCATCAGGAAGCCTGGTAGATCTGGCTCCAAAGACTTACGGGTGTTACCAGTCTCCTCCCATCCTGCTTTGCTCCCGCTCTGCTCCTGTTCTGCCAATCCCTATCATCACTCTCTCCCACCATGTTTAGCCCTTTTTTGGGAGAGAGGGGCAAAAGATATGTTGTACCCCTGATAAAATTCTACTGCAGCAGGCCACAACTGCCGAATGAATGAAATTAAACCAGTCTCTTCACCCCCTTCCTTCAGGAACTGTTGAAGGAGAACAGCCCTATAGACCTTGAGGACAGTGAACTGGCAAAAAGAATCCCCTTATGTTAAGAGAAAATGATTGATAAGTCTTTTGAAGTCTTTCCCTTTCTGATCAGGCTCCTTGCTGTCCTAAAAACCTCCCTGATCGATTCTTTTCATTCTCCTTGCCTCCTTTCTGCCTAACCTACTAATGATTTTTTTCCCCAGAAGGGAACCCCCACTGTTTATTCTGTCCTGGCCATCAGCACTTTCCAAACACCACAGGGTTGCCCTCAAGATGTTTGGAATTCCTTTCATAATGAGAAGCAGGTGACCACCTCCTGCCCATTGAAACATTTCTCATTGGTGTGTAAATTCTTGTAGGTTTCATATTGCTTCTTTCTGTGTGGTTCTGCTCTTGAAGCTTCAGAGGGGACAGACAGATCATGAAATAGGAACGCTTTTGAAATTTGTGTGCATGCATTCACATGTGCCTCTCAAGTACACCCAGAGTAACTCTCTGTTCTAAATGCCATTTCTTCAAGGCAAGATACTTTTTGCTCTTTTAATCTCTGAAGAAACTACACTTGTAGTTTGAACAATAATCCAAAATTTTGGATTAGAGCACAGGCTTGCAGTGTTGTGGATTCTCCTTTATAAGAGGAATTTTCACTACTATGGAACATAATACCGAGACCACCAGTACTGTGGTTGGACTGAGAAAAACTAAACACAAGGTTAGGGACTTAATTTTTTTAACTTGTGTGCATTCTCTGGAAGTGGTAATATAGATTTTTAAGTTTAAAAACCTAAGCCTCCTATAAGGCTGTTAAGGCCAGCTCAAAAGGTCACTCTCATGAGACCTGAAAAGTGATTTCCCAAGATGAGCTATCTTACAACTGTTTTTCCTCTGGCTTTTGTTGATTATTCAGTATTGGAGCAGTAGACCTCATGATCCCTTCTAGACAAAAATTAACTGAGACTTTATCCTAGTTTACAGAGAGACCTTCAAAGGTAGGAATGTAATGCTACCAAGTTGGAATGTTCCAAGTTGTGTTCAGATCAAATTTAATGAGTCATGTCAAAAGAAGGTTGCCATCACACAGGAAAGGAAAAGAGCTGATGTGATTGTCTTTGTCTTTTAATTTTTCCATTTAATGTAATTCCGTATTGCTCAGATAGACGACTCAACGACCTGGGTGGCTTCCTTGACATTTGCAACGGCTCTTTTTGTACTGATTTCCTTCTTACTTGTTGCTCATATATGTAAAATAGGAAGAAGATATTTTGGAGGGGGGGAAAAATGGCAACTGTGTCTGAGAAAAGGATGCTAGAAGCCTTGAGCAGTGGCAGTGCTGGCTTGTTGGGTTGCAGCCAGCTGAGGATTCCTTGGGTGCTGCCACTGCCATCATTGGGTGCTGAAAATACAGAGGCCAGCCCAGTTGACTGGTCGCCGCTGTGGGCTTGGGGCTTAGTGCCTTTAAATTGCAGGCTAGAAGTCCCATGTTTAGGTTTAGAATCGAGCTCCTTGGTTCAGTGGTTTCCCACTGTGAGCTTTGGCTCCCCAAGGAGCCATAGAACACTCACAAAAAACATGCCAGCCTTTATAGTGTATAGGGTTTTTGCCATAGTGGGAGCCAAGCAGGTCAAGGAAGTCACCAGTTTAAAATGTTTGGGAACTGTTTGGGAACTATTACCCTAATTCAGTAGAGTTGAAAGTGATAGAGCAACCAATTTTCTTAGGTTTTTTCTCCCTCTTTATTGTGCACAGCAGAAATGTTACAGAAATGTCTTTCCATTTGTGAAGATATGGACTGGGTGTCTAGTTTGGGGAGGCCTAAGTGAGATATTACGGGTTTTTCCCAGTCCACAGACGGTGCCTTCTCCCCAACAACCATGAAACAACTTGTGTTTGCAAGTGGAGCTCAGTTCTTCCAGAAAACTTCATGCTGCCTCCTTTCTTTTCTGTGTTAAGCAGAGGTGATGTTGACCTCTTGAAAAGTGGAAGGCTGTGTATTTAGTGATGCGTGGGGCACTCAGCGGCACTTGGCTTGGCTTCCCACTCCATGAATCAGCGGAATCGTGTTATTCATCAGAAACAGAAGAAAAGCCGGAAGGAGGCGTTTGAGATGTTTGGGGTTAAAATCCTGCTTCGGCAAGGTATGCTGACATTCAGGAGCGGAGAAGGAGTTTGTCTCACCTCACATGTCAGTCTCCTTAGGACACTGAACCGCACAAGCCGGATCCTCTTGTCTGCCACAGCTGGCTGGCATATTTCTTTCAAGCCCATTTATTCAGCTTTGTCACTATGGAAACGGTTGCTAGGATGGCGAAGGGAACCGACGAGACGCAGGCAGGGTTGGCGGTGGGGCTCGCAACATCCAGCAATGACGCGGACTCGATCTGGGGAAAGGGGTGCTTATGGCAAGATGTGGTATGGAAAGGAGAAGCCTCAAATTTCCCCCAACAGGCTTTCTGGCCTGTTAGAGGGAGGATGGTGTGGAGGTAAGATGCTCCTCTCCATTCAGGCGTGACTTGGAATGATACGTTTTCAGCTTTCAGCAAACTATTACGTATTTTCTGTCTTCTGAGCTGCTTTCCCGGCAACTTCTACCTCTGAAGACTGAGGGAGTGCGTGTGATGCTTACTAAGCTTGTATTAAACTGACAAACTTCCGACCTTCCAGCCTCCTCTGCTCAACGTTAGCACTTTAGCAGTTGTTGAAAGTGTTCAAAAGCTGTTTCCAAAGCTGTTCCTTGTGGTTCCCCAACCCCTGCCGTTTGAGTTTCCTAGGGAAGAAAGGTAATGTTTAAAACGTTATTATTCTCTTGGAAGTGCAGGGACCGTTCCTAACCATCAGACACAGCAAAAAAAAAAAAAAAATGGCAGCCTGTGCTCAGCTAATCTTCTGTCTTCTAAATGAAAATACAGAGACATGTCTACATGAAAATAGAGATAGGAAACTAAACTGGCAGCATGATTCACTTTTCTGCCCCTTAGCATTTTGCAAACGTGTTATGCTGGCATCGTCAGGAAAACTTCTTAGCATTTAGGGATTACAGCATTAGTGCTTTCTGGAAGTGGGATTCTGTTAAGGTTTTGTCTAGTTAGGGCAGGAAATGTATGTGTGTTTGTGTTTAATGCTGCTTCCTACCTGGTGCCTTACAGCATGACCTGGCCTGACTGGAGAATAGGGGAGGCAAGAGAGTTAATCGAAAAGCATTGCATGATAGTTTTATTTGAATCACTGGTGCCCCAAATCCATGTAGAAGCAAAACCACTTTGCCTTTTGTTCCTGGGCAGAGTGAATAAGAAATGTATTATCCAAGGATTCTTGGAATTACATTCCGAAGCTGAAGGGCAGTTCTTCTCTCTGTCATCTTATTGGCTTATGAAACTGTGCCTTGTGAAACTTTAGGCTGCAATCCTAAACCCCAAGGAAGGCTGGCATAAGTCATGGCACAAGTCCTGTGCTGGCCTGGTACAGAGGAAGTGATGCTCCAGGGACCCTCGGCACCTGACATCCTCACAGCAAGCTCCAAGTCTGCCTGGTCATTAGCTGAATGATTTTCATTGTTTTGGCTCTGTCTGCTAGCTTCATTTCTCTGGAGGGGTGGCATTACATGCCTGTGGAGTCCTGTTGTGGATCAGGCACACTATCTGGCAAGACCGGCAACAGAAAAATGAATGGCAGAGCTACTTGTTTTAGTAACAAGACCTGTTGCTAATTCAAGACTTGCAACCCACATTCACTACATGCAAGAGAAAAAATTCGCTGGATTTACTGCATGTAGGCCATTGTAACTGTGTTTTTGTGTGATTTTGATGCCCTACTCTAGTGCAGGGACATTTCCACACCTGTGCCTATTCTTGGTTACAGAATGAGCAGCTCATGGGATAAAGAGGACGCAACTCAGTGACAAATGTTGACCACTCCCTGAAGACCCTTTGTATCTTGTTGCACTCATCTTTATTAAGTAACTGTTCTTAGCAAGCCGTACAGGGCTTCTGTACATGGAAGGGGAGGGGAAACTAAGGTCTGCTTGGATAAAGTGCCCATTTTCACCATAGTAGGAACTAGTTTTCCCCATCTGTATAAGAGTGTGATGATGATGGACATGGTGTTTTGTAATGTCATGACTAGTATTTAAGACTTGTCTGGTGGTATTGAAAATCTTAATCTAGACCGCAGACACAGGGTACCAGTGATCACCAGCAGTCAGTGGGCACCACCGAGCAGTGGGCAGCTGGCAGCACTGGGCACCACTACTGGGCTACTGGGCACTGAGCATCCCTACTGGCCACCAGGCACGAATAGCAACAGGCATCCATGTTGAGCACAGTTGGGCACCACTAGGCACCAACATGCAACATAGCAGTTCTTAGATCACAGAAGGAACATGCTCCCAAAATTTCATGCTTCTAGATCCAGGGGTTGGGGCTGGGCATTGATGGCTTTTCAGTATTAAGAATAGGGACAAAAACATGTTGCACCCCTATTCAGACCCTTCTTGTCTGAATTTCTAAAAGTCCATTCTTATACATCACAGAAGGAATACCCTCTCCAAATTTCTGGTGGTTTTGGCTGGGTATTTATGAGTCAGTCAGTGACCCTTTAATTTTTTATATATAGATATGGTACTGTATCTTAGAAGGTTATTGTTAGATATTGGAAGATGCTTGGTATCTAGCAACTAATGTTAGATATTGGTTTCATTGTGCACAGTTCCTTTTGCTGTTTACAAAAATGGGTACATTGCTGGTAGGTAACGCTGCCAGTCTGGCATTTACTCAGTGTTTACCTAGGGCATCCCTTATAATTCATTTTTCAAAATAGACATTTTTCTCAGGTTTATCCTCTGCCTGACAATGGGCTAGTGTGCATTGACTAGTATTGGCAAATTAACAGCATAATGCTGGGCTTCCTTTTTTGACAGCAGAGGAACAACCATTATTGTCTAACCTCCTAAGAGACTAATCCACACTGCCTCTGCTTCTTACTGTGTTTTGTTTTACTAGGTTGGGGGTGGTTTCTTGTCTTGCTCTGTCACCACCTTCCTCACACCCATTTTGCTTCAGTTAATTTTCAGCCTTGTGAAAAGTTCTGGAAAACTGGAAAGTTTGTGGTGGATGGGAGAGATGATCTCAGATGAAAAAATGATGTGGTTGAAAGCATAGCTGCAGTGGTTTCAAAATTGCAGCTGTATGTCTGCTGCTTTTCCCATCCAGGTATTGTGGTTCTTTTGAGTAGTTGCATTCACTGCCAAATGAGGGTGCGGTCCAGTTGTACCTTGGTTTACGAATATACAGTAGTACCTTGTAAGATAAACTAAAATTTCTAAGGAATTCTGCCTTGTAAGACAAACAATGCCTTGTAAGGCAAACGGTTTTACAACAAAAAATTGTAAAACGAATTGTAAACGAATGAATTGATGGATCTGCATCGTGAGCAACAGCAAGAGGTTATGGAGGAGATCTCATCTGCAGAGGAGGAGGAGGAGAATAAGGAGGAGGAATCCCTCACATCAAATAAGATTAAGGACATTTGTAAACATTGGGAAATTGTGCAGAATTTTGTCAAAGCACCACCCAAATAAGGCTGTAGCAGTGCGAGTGATGAATCTGTTTCATGACATTTCCGTGAAATCCTCAAAAGGAAGCAAAAGCAAGTGTCATTAGATAGGTCCCTTGTTAAAGTTGCTCAAAAAGACACCAGCGACTCTTATCACCCTTTGATGATTAAATTAAGTTAATTTAAGATTATTAAATTAAATTAATTAAATGAAAAATTAATCATCCTTCCCCATCAAGGTTTTTCTTTTCTGTTTTATGGTACAGTATATTACAGTGTTTTTTATTACAGTAATTGTGTTCTGTATTACATTGTACAGCTTTGAATTTGATTACAGTGTTTTGTCATAATTTTTACATACAGTTAATATTTTATATGAATATTTTTGGGTTGTGGAACCAATCGTCTGAGTTTCCATTATTTCCTATGGGAAAATCTGCTTTGTATAAAGAACATTGTAAGACAAAGATGCTTCTGGAATGAATTGTGTTTGTCTTGCAAGGAACCACTGTAATTTGTTCTGGAAGCATGCTTGTAATCCAAAATGAATGTACAGTGGTGCCTCACATAACAAGTTTAATTCGTTCCAGAAGCATGCTTGTTATGTGAAATACTTTTTATGTGAAGCAGACTGTCCCATAGGAAATAATGCAAACTCAAGACAATTGGTTCCATAAACATATAAAAATATTAACTGTATGTTAAGCAGCTGTTAATGTTGGGGCCATAGTGAAGCTACTGGTATTGGTAAAGCAGCTACCACATTTTCCAAACTTGCAAAGAGACTTAATAAGAAGTTGACGGAACATACAAAGATCCAGGTCTATAGAGCCTGTGTCCTGAGCACACTCTTGTACTGCAATGAGTCTTGGACCCTTTATGCACAGCAGGAGAGAAAGCTGAACACCTTCCATATGCGCTGTCTCTGACGTATTCTTGACATCACCTGACATGACAAAGTTTCAAATGGCGCAGTCTTGGAACATGCTGGTGTATCTAGCACATACACACTTTTGAAACAGCGACATCTGTGCTGGCTTGGGCACGTTGTGAGAATGGCTGATTTTCGGATTCTGAAAGCTCTCCTATATGGAGAATTTGTGCAGGGAAAGCACCCTAGAGGGAGACCACAGCTGCAATATAAGGATATGCAAAAGGGCTCTAAAGGCCTTGAGAATGGACATCAACAGCTGGGAAACCTTGACCTCTGATCGTTCAGCTTGGAGGCAAAAGACGCAGCATGGCCTTCTCCAGTTTGAAGAGACCCGGACTTGTCCTACGTTTCCTACCCTGTCCGGGGGGGGGGGGGGTGTTAGGGAAACTACTGGGCCCATCTGGGATTCTGGGGATGGTGGTGGCAGGGTGCTTGTGGGCACTGGGCAGCAGTTTGAGCCAGCCAAGTCTGGCACTATGGGCATCCATCTTGAAAAAAAATGACTGTGCATGCGTGCACAGCCTTTCCCTGCCTAAAGGTTAGCATAGAGAGGCTTCTCCGTAGGCAGAGTGTCCTCTCCTGACCTCACCGGCACTTTCCCTTTCCTAATTGGAGGCGTGTGCCGGCGAGGTCAGGAGAGGATACTCCATTCATGGAGAAGTCTCTCCATGGCAATCTTTAGGCAGGGAGGGAAAGTTATGTTGTAATAATTATGTTGTAATAATAAATAATTATTTTGTTGCCTATAAAGTGTTATTTATTTATAATAAATAATTATTTATTATTATCAAATAATTAATAATATATATGATTTCCTTCCTTTCAAATCAAGGGGGTAATGTCAGTGTTTCTAAATATATTTTGGGGTAAAGGGTAAAAAAGTTCCCTGACCCTTGACATGGATCATTTTATATAGATATCAAGATGCATTTGAACAGCTTAATATAAGCACTTGTGTCTTAACAGTGGCACTTTTAAACCTTTTGTGACGTTTGTCCTTTTTTGCGTACTGTGACTTATTTCTGTTTTTTTCTTTTAGAATAAAGCACTTTTAAAAAATTTTTGTACTTGCCTTTGGATGGGTTGGATAGCCATGTTTTAGCAGAACTGTCCTTTGGTGTTCGGTCTCATATTTCCTTGCTGGTGATTTGCAGGTTGTGGGTGGCGCAAGTGGCTAAGACACTGTCTGTTAACCAGCAGGACAGGGTTCGAGACCCAGGTCGGCCCCACAAGACAGGGTGAGCTCCTGTTCTTAGCCCAGCTCTGCGACGCCAGCTGGATCCAACGTATTGGCTCTGCCTTTCCATTGGACTAATTCAGTGGCATGGAGAGGGGGGATTTGCTGCTTGGGTAACAGCATATCCTCCATAACAATCTAACCCCGGCTTTCGTGCTTTTCATTCAGCGTATGCAGCACCGAGCACGATACCATAGTCTTCCAAGACTGACGGAGGCCTGCGATTTGCGGGTATTTTTTCAAATATTTCTGGTCCTTTGGTTAAGACACAGTTTTCCTTGGTACCTCTGACCTGTGCGATTAGCATGAATGTCAGATGTCAGTTTTCCCTTCTAGCTCACTGTTTTGCCGCTGGCTCTATTGTAACTCCTCTACAGCTACTGTAGTCGGAATAAGTGTGGAGATGTGGAAGCAGATTTTCCTTTACTGGCATTGAAGTGGTGATCTAAGGCTTGCTCAACTGGGTCATTGAGTCTGCTGTGTGCACAGCAATTTGGAAGGAATATCAATGACTTGTGCTTTCAAGGTTTAGCCTAGTCTCTCGGTTAAGGATTAGGAGCTGACTGTCATGGGGGCAGGATTATCCCCATACTTTCCTAATGCTGGCTCCACAGTGCACCTTCCTCTGAAACATCTGTTGCCCGTACTGATTTGAAATGGAGATCAGCCGAGACAGAAATGGATTTGACCCATGGTCATGCATTTATAGATAGGTGGGGTTACTGTACACTTAACATCTGTTTAATGTCTATCCGTTCTCTGTAAGATCTGGTGTTAACAAGTGTATTCATTTGTGTTGGTAAAAGAATCACAGTCTCCCTATTGTGCTGAAGCTAAACATGGTTTATTGAGGATTCCTCTCTGGGCGAGGGAGTGTATTCATGTGCAGGACACAAAAGGCAAGAGCAGATTTAACTTCTTGGAGTCAGCTGAATGCATACCTCACATGTCTGACATGTAAACATGGTCAGTAATAGAAAAGCAACTGGTTATCTTTAGAACCCTCAGTTGTTTTAGCCTAGAGTAGAATGCCTAGCACTTCTTCAGGAATGCTGCATATGTCTAAATAAAAGACAGAAATAGCAAGGATTCTGTATGGTCAGCTTTTGGATTAGCATGGTGCCCTGCCCCAATACAGGTAACAGGCAAGGAGTCTGAAATCCTGTTCCTTACAAACTAAAGTGGTCACAACTCCAAAAATCAACATTTTAAGACTAGAGAAATGGAAGTAAGCATGTTTTGGTTGAAAATCTTGTTCTGGATATATTACATTTTGTTATATTTTACCCCCTTTCAGAAGAGAGAAGATTTTGAGGTATGCAGTATCAAGAGTCAGGTAAAAGTCCAGGCTTTTGGGTTGCGGGGATGGACTTGTATATGTGGTGACTCTGTGTTTGGATGAGATTTTTCATTCAAACAGTCTTGATTTTCTAGTCGCTTTATAGAAACAACACCCAGTGGCAGAGCTAGGTCATCTGGCACCCGGGGCCCATAAATTTTTTTACACCCCATATGACAAAATTATTAATTTAATTATGGTCATTATCAATTACGTAATAAAATATTAATATTTTCATATTTTTATACCACTCTTTTATACCACCACTCAGGGTGTATATAGTTCCTCCCCCTTTTTGTCCTTTTAACAACCCTGTGAGGTGGGTGAGGCTGAGAGATAGTAAGGATAGACATGAAATTAATAATAATAATGGCCAGAAAATATGTGCAGTGAATATTTCCTCACAGCCAGTCGGTGAATATCAGTGCCCTCCCCTGCTATCACTCCTGTGCACATAGTACCTGGTGATCTACTGCCCCAGCATCTGTAGCCCTGGTCTTCTTACCTGGAAGAGGAAAAGGAGAACAGTGTTTTTCCCACATCACAAGGCTAAAAAATAGGTCATGTCCTGAAAGAAGAGGATGTGTGGTCGTCCTCCACCAAATGAATTCTGTTTTATAGTCTGCTTGTCTGCAAAACACCCTCTACAAATACAAAAAAATTAAGCTTTTCAACCCTCCCATTACCATTCAAGCCTTTTGGAGAAGGGGGCGTAGGTGAGGCTAACTTCTGGAGTGTACTGGCTGAGCTCCACTTTTGCTGAATCAGGACCATCCTGGGGGACTTTGCATTCCTCTGAGCCTGACCTGAACTGGAGGTCAGGTAAGGTTGCTTACTTGTGTGTAAAAACGGCTGTGCCATTTACTTCCACTTTCCATAGAGCTCAATTCAGTGGAGCCCAGATTTCCTTTTGCGTTGAATAGTAGGATAGCATTCATTGGATCAGGACCTGATTCTTCTTAGCCTGATCTAGTGCAAGTTGGCCTACTCACAAGTAATGGCAAAATATGGCTCCATTTCAATTTATATAAAGTCAATGCAAGTAAAAAGGACATTTTCTGGGGTGATTTGGGGGGGGCTGCATTAATTGAATCAGGACTATTCTGGTGTCCTTGGATTCCTGTCAGCTTGCCTTTTCTGATAGACTGTGGCACATTCACCCTCTTGCAGGTAAAGCTGCGATGTGGGGGACTTTCATTTTCCCAAAGAACTAAATGCATATTTTTTATTTTTAGTTTTTTGGCAATAACCCTTGATCGGAATGAAATATTCAAAAACTTTTTTCCATTGGATTCTGCTTTTCAATATGAATTCAACGGTGTATGGCATGATGGGGTTGCTCCTTCATGTCGTTATGATGTTGGTCATCCCCCAGAGTGTCAGCCTCCCATGGGTGGTACCCGGGTGGAGTGTCCCCCCTCTCCTCTCTAGCTACACCACTGACCACCCTCTCCAGAATACTCAGAACATACTTATGAAGAGAGTTTTAACATGGCCATAGCTAAAATCAGGTATTTGTATGTGCTTGTGTATTCATAAGTTGGCTGCCTTTTGATTGCCTTTGGCTAACTAATTTTTAATTGGTTCTACCAGCTGCTTTGTAGGGTTGTTTGCTGCAACTTGTATGGTTTCTACAGCTATTTTTATTATTTACAAGTTTGAATTTTGGTAAGCTGCTACCTGTGAAACAAAATGATAACTTGATGTTAGGAGAACCAAACCTTCATGCATAATGAGGTTTGACCTGTATGTTGTTCCAAATGCAGTAGTGGTTATGCAAATATAGAGAAACCCCAGCTGTGCAGTTACTCTTAGGAGGCCAAGGATGAGGCTCGTTTTGAGAATCCCCTGAGATGTTACTTGATTGAGCTGCTGCAACCAAAATCAGAAGAGAGCTTCAGGCCCCTTGTGGATGCTTCTGTGTCTCATACATTAGGTTGTTAAACAACTGTCTTCAGACCTGATGCTCTATTAAGCTTTGCTAGTTATTGCTCTGCAGTATGCTGATCTTGAGCTATTTGCAGTGATCCTATCACTGCAGGGTCGCAGGCACATAATACACTTTTAACAAACAATATTCACCCACCCAAATTATGTTTAATTTTTTTTTCTTAGCAAAACATACTGGGATTCAGTGGTTGCTTAGAAGTTGGGTTGCAGAGCTCATGAAAACAATTCAGAACATAGGAAATGGTTTGGACCTCGAGCAGAGTTGTGGTGGCTTAAGACATTCACTTGCTTTGGTCTGTACCCTTTTATTTTGTTTAATACCCATGCCTCACTTTCATTGCAACCTAACATGGATTCTGGTAGCATGTTGTCATCTGGCTGTGATGAGTCGATGCATTAAGGCGAGAAATCAACTAAGGTTCTGGCAGTGTTGTGGTAAAAAGCAACTTGGTGAAAAGTGCTCATCCAAGTCTATCATTTAGGATTCTTCTTAGGAGCGGCATTTCTCAGTGAGTTCCTTGGAGTCCCTGAGACTAAGGGCTCTGCAAGCTTACGATAAGTGGTTGCTATGTGCCCCTTGCCAATTTTGCTCTTCCTTCCCTTGCACTTCCCTGTTCATGTCCTTGCTTGTTCCCTTCTTGTTCTGGTTCCTCATTAGTACTCAGCATCAGTGCTCTGGGGCTCCAATATAAAGGGTTCCAGAAATCTGCCTTGGTGATATTGGTGGTGGAAAAGATGCAGAGAGGAGCAGATCAGTCTGTAGAAGACCCTGCCTTCGTAGGCATCTTACCTGGGAGAGAGGATAAAGTGGAAGTAGTGCAGGTTGTGGCCACAAAACTAGGGGAATAACCTCTTGCCTTGCATCCCAGAACATCTGCTGACTGGGGGCTGGTCAGTGAGTAAGTATGAGGAGGTAGTGGATGGGTGGGCTCCTTCAAGCAGCATAGCAGCATAGTATGGAAAGCGAACTGTGTCTGCAATGCATTCTTGGGAATTAGACTGATGCAGGATTGTGGTTGTTATAATCTGTTTTAGTTTGGCTCTACTGGGAAAGGAAGGGAAGGACTAGAGGTGCATATAATTTCCTGCATGTCCCTAAACCTTATATTTTTGGTGTTCTGTGGTAGACAAGTTATTTTTTTCTCTTTATTACTAGGCACCTGGCGCCCATGATAGTCCTGAGCTCTTGAACATCTTACATTGCCACTAGTCTCCTAACTGCTCTTTGGCTCTCCATGCGAGCCAGAGACAAATGGATACGATGGCAAGTGCCAGCCTCAAAAGGAAATATGATGATATTGATGTCGGCTCGCCGAATAATTCAGATGATGAAATTTCCAATAGTGACAGTGCAGACAGCTGTGACAGCGTCAATCCTCCCAGCTCTACAGGCTTCATACGTAAGTATCTGGGTTATGGGGAAACTGTTCCTTCTCAAGTCTCATGTGTGGCTCTTGTCCACAGTTCTGAACTCTGATGATAACTACAGCAGAATACTGTATTTACTCGAATCTAACACACCTTTTCCAGCTGAATTTAGTCTCCAAAATCAGGGTGCACATTAGATTCAATGGTTAATCAGATTTGAGTAAATGTGGTGTTTTGATTATAAGAATAGATTTGAGTAAATACAGGTGTGTGTGTATTTTAGCATGACATGAATCAAATGTCATTGTTGGTCGTTAGAAGGTGAGTATCTAGAGGTGAATTAGTTGCTATATGTTCTCAGCAAGGAAAGGCCAGCCTCTTCATATTACCTGAAATTGTGTCTGAGTTAACTTCATTCCTTTTACAGCTTATTGTTCTAGTACTATAATGATTATTGAAATATTTACGTATCATCTGTATATACAACATATAAAAGTCTTTGAGTAAACTGACTAGGCCTTTTTGGGGCTGGAACACCTAAGAATGCACATTATATTTCTCCTAATTTGCTCTTAAGAGAATATGTATCCACTATCCTGTTGGTCTTTACCCATATTGGAGTTTTCAAAATGTATTGTGTTGCCATTTGTTATAAAATAATGAATGTGGAATTATCCAGTCATACTCTGGGTAGAATTGTATAAGTCACAATGTTTTAACTGCCACTAAAGCAGTGATTCCCAAACGTTTTACACTGGGATCCACTTCTATAGAATCCTATCTACACTTACTTGAGATTAAGCCGCATTTACTATATTGTTGAAAGCATATACATAGTAGAAAGTACAGATCAGTAACACCTCCCCAAATGCAGTCACATATCATCAATACAAGGGTCTCCAAACTTCAGCCCAGGGGCCAGATGCAGCCCTTGGTAATCCTCAATGTGGTCTCCGTCAAGACCCCTCTATCTAGCCCTTGGGCAAGCCTTGTAGTCCACTTCAGTACATTCTTATATGTAAATGTATTCAAATTTGAAATGTAAATTAGTTTTCTGGCCCCCAACACAGTGTCAGAGAGATGATTTGGCCCTCCTGCCAAAAACCTTGGAGGCCCCTGGTGGAATATATTAAAATACATATTGACATGAATGAAATTTGACTTGTGATCCATATAATGAGTCCTGACTCACAGTTTGAGAAACACTGTCCTAGAGTATTAAGGATATTAATGAATTGCTCAGTCATTAGTCTCAATTCTAGGTGATTCAGTCTTCATCCAACAGAGCAGTATTATGTTATTTGTATTTCATTTATATGACTGAGATTAGAATTCTGTGGGATTTCTGTGGAAAGAGATTGCCACTTAAAGGCTGGCAGTGGTAGGTAAAAAGATGTCATAACACTATCTTCACTTTCTCTTTCCTCCAACTCTCAGTGTCTAAATGTTGTGCTTTCTTACATCTCAGCAACCTCCATCTTGAAACGGCAGAAACAGCTGAGAAGGAAGAACGTGCGCTTTGACCAGGTGACTGTGTACTATTTTGCCAGGCGTCAGGGATTTACCAGTGTGCCCAGCCAAGGAGGCAGCTCTTTGGGCATGGCCCAGCGCCACAACTCCGTCCGCAGGTATACCCTTGGGGAATTTGCTCAGGAGCAGGAAGTGAACCACCGAGAGATTCTTCGAGAACACCTAAAGGAAGAGAAACTTCATGCTAAGCGTATGAAGGTACTATTCTGGTGGGCAGAAACATATGATTCATTGATTATCAGCACTATTAATATGCACTAATATAATTTTTTTGAAGAGTTGTATGAAATCTTTTGCACATTTCACCATAGTACACATATTTGATTGTTGACCATAGTACACACATCTTATAGTCCGATTCCATAGAAAAAGGAACAGGGGAAAAGAAGGCACATGGAGTTTTAAAATGCAAGCCAATACATTGGTTGAAGGAATAATTTTTAGTCAGCAGGGAAGGGAGAGGAAAAGTATATCAAACAGTAACCCATTGATATTGGGTTATCAATAAGTAATTGACTTATTGAAAAATCTAAAACTGGAGGAAAAAATCAGAAACTGAGGAAGGAGCTGGTGCTGAGAATTACAAAAGGGAATGGACTCATGAAGAAACACTTGAAAGAAGATGCAAAGGGCGAGTGAAGTGCTCTGTAGAGCAGGTGAGAATTTATTGTTAGAAGTTGAAAGCGGAGCAAAAGGATGTTTGGAACCTGAGGCATTGCTGAAATAGCAGTACTTATAGATATTGATGCTTTGGCCAAAATAAGAACAGGCTCAGGAGGGAGAAACATCCAAGGATGACTGTGTTGCATCTGATTTCAGCCCTTATAAGGGAAAGATCTTCGACAGAGACAGGAAACTTCAGATCTTCGACAGACAGGAAATTGTGAATCATCCCAAAAGTTCAACCTTCCTTAGCATAAGGTAGCACAATGATTTTCAACTTTTTCATCTCATGGCACACATTTCAAGGCACTGAAGTTGTCAACGCACACCATCAGTTGTTTTTACCATTGACAAGGCACACCAGACTGTTCAAATCCCACAATTTTCCTGTTAATGTCAATCTTCAAATTGCCATGGCATACCTAAGGATTCTTCATGGCACACCAGTGTGCCATGGCACACCTGGTTGAAAATCACTGAGGTAGCAGTTTTCAAGGGATCCAGAGGAGTTTCTATAGGGTGCTGAGGATCAAAAAAGGTCATTAAAGAAGGGAGGCAAAGTGGGAGGTCTCTGAAACATACTCAAATATCCAGCCACAACTATTGCACCCGGACTGGGTAACACACACAATAGTATGGTCTGAGAAGCATCTGGGTAAAGAAGGTATGGCAAAAACGTTTATCAGTAGCTTCCAGAATCCCACATGAGCCTTTGTATCCATATTTACTCGAATCTAATGAACCCCCCTAATTTTAAAAAGTTTACCGGGGATTGTAATGTGCAGATCCAAAGCAGGTGTAAAATTTAATTTTTACTGTATATGGGTTATATGGCATTAAGATGACATTGGGTTTATGTTATGATTTTTATCTTATTGCACTATTTTATACAACAATGGGTTTGTTACATTAACAGTAAACTGTTAAACTTAATACTAACCTATACTTATAACTGTACTTACTGATTCTAAAGCATCGTTGAATCTAATGTCCACCCTGATTTTGGAGACAAAATTTGAAAGAAAAAGGTGCATGTTAGATTTAAGTAAACACGGTATGTCAGATAGTATCCAGATTCATACATAAACAAGAGCCTGAAATCCTTTGAGAATTCTTTCCAGTAGAAGCAGCTCGGCTTGCTAGGGACTTTTCTTGTAGACGAGGATGATAGCAAAGTGGTTGTGTTCAGCAGGATTCTTTTGCTGGACCAAATGTAGAGAGATTCCCTGGCTACACTCCTTTCCTCAGTGTGGGCATCCTCACATCTCAACTAGAAGGGATCAACTCCTGGTTCTCATCAATTTTCCTTTTGTAACTTGGCCCCAGCATCTGATTGTAGACCAAGGGTGTTAAACTCATTTCATACAGAGGGCCGCATTAGCATTAATGGTGTCTCCCGAGGGCCGCAATCCAATCATATCTACTCAGAAGTGCCCTCCTTTTTCCTGTGCTCTTTCTCCTGCCCTGGGAAGCTGCTGCTACTGTGCATGAGCCCTTCTTCCTCCTGGGCTCTTTCTCCGGCTCAAAATCTAGTGTGCTGCCGCCACTTCTGAGCTGCTTCTGGGGGTGGTGAGATCACTCGAGGGCCACAGGTGTGCCTGCAAAGGGCCGCATGCGGTCCTCGGGCCACCAGTTTGACATGCCTGCTGTATACCATCTCTTTTCTGTCAAGTTGATTTCTGAGGAGGCTCCAGAGCTGCAGTGAGAGACTTCTCTTCTAGAAGCAAGCTTCTTGCTCCATCCTTCTCCATATCATGCCTCCTGGTTGTCTGGCGTGTGCGTCTCATGGCAGCTGCCTAGCAACTGGGTTTCCCTTCCCAGACTGGATGTTTCTGTCTACAATCCGAGAATTTCCAATCACTCTTGCTGCCATGACTACCAGCTTAGGAAGACAAATACCCATCTTGTAGTCATTCAGCCGAATGCCTCCGTGATGGCCTAGTTCTCAGAAAGAGCAGATGGAGGGGTAGATCTGCTCCTGGACTATACCACTTCGGATTGCAGGTGAGAATTCCATCATGGAAAGACATCCCTTTTTAAAAAGACTGACTGTAGGAAGCAACCCAGGCTAGAACATTTCTTACAAATATGTCTGCATGTATTTTTCAGTGGAAGAGTGTTTACTTATGTGAGCATCTACCCAAAGTAGTCCAGTCCACAAACAAGTTTATTATATCACTAGCAAAAATGTGCACACGTTGCGGGAGTAAAATCCCCCCTGTACGCCATCCCCCCCACTGCATTGTGTCCCCCCCCACTGCGCATCAGGCAGCATACACCATATTGGCTGGATGTAGGAACAGTCGGTCTTCATTGTTAGGTATAGGACAGAAACGCATTGCACCCCTTTTCACTCCCTTAAGGGTTAAATTTCTTAACATCAGTTCCTAGTCACATAAGGAACACCCTCCCTGAATTTCATGGTTTTAGGTCCAGGGGTTGAGGCAGGGCAGTTATCAGTCAGGGATTCTGCAGTGTATGGGGAGGAAAACGCATTGCGCCCCTTTTCACCCCTTTCCAGTTGGAATTTCTGAAAATTGGTTCTTAGTGAGTACCTCCATCATGGAAGGAACACTCTCCCAAATTTCATGCTTCTAGGCCCAGCAGTTTTGGCTGGGTGTTAATGAGTCAGTGATTTTTCAGTTTTATATATATAGATGAACAGTTGTTCATGTTTGATACCTAGGCCCATGTTTTGCCTCTTTATTTCCTGGGATTGAGCATCTCAGGAGGATGCTCAGTTACAGCAGATGAATTTGAGTGGCTGGAGTAATGCTAAGACTTGTTTCCAAGTAAACACGCATCTATTTAGGGTTACTTGAAGCAGTAGTGAAGCACAGTCTGCTTGGAGGGCAGAGATGAGAGAAGGTTCAGGAATCAAATCCCCTGAAAAGGAATACATTTCACAGACAGACAAATTTTGGTTTAACCATGAGGCAGTTCTACAGATATTGAAGTTCTGCAGTTCTTGCAGTTCTTGAAGTTTGGCAAGAATATGTTGTTGGAAATGCACCGTTCCCAAACACAGCATTCTGAAGAACTCAGCTTTCCTTAGCACGTTCCACAGATTAATTGTATGGCAAGATGCAACATCATTATATAAACACTGAATTATTAAAGCCTGCATGTTGAATAAAATTCTGAGTAAAATTACATCATATACAATGGTGCCTCACATAAAGAGCTTAATTCATTCCAGAGGCATGCTCTTTAAGTAAAAGGCTCTTTAAGTGAAGCAGATTTTTCCATAGGAAATAATGGAAACTCAGACAATGGGTTCCACAACCTCTAAAATATTCATATATAAAAATATTAACTGGATGTAAAAATGATGACAAAACACTGTAATTGAATTCAAAACATGCATTCAATGTGCATGATCCTATGAAGTCTACTTAGGCTGCAATCCTGAAGACCCTTTCCTGGGAGTAAGGAAATGTCTTACTTCTGGGTAGACATGGTTAGGAGGCTGCAATCCAAGACACTTTCCTGGGAGGCTTACCTGGCCTGCTGCTGGAGGTTCAAGGTGGTCGGTGGGAGCACTTGGGGGCAGTTAGAGGCAGCTGCCCCTGACACCTCCAGGCAACTGCCCCCAAGTTGGGGGCAGTTAGAGGCAGCAGTGCTGGCCAGCAGCCCTTTTAAAGAGCCTCCATACAGAGTGTCAGGGCTGCATAGCACACATGCCCATAGCAAGCTTGCTTGTTAAGTGAAGCATGATTTCTGTGAAGCAAGAAATTATGTGAAGCAAGATTTCTTGGAAATTTTTGCTTGTTAAGCAAGGCGCTTATTAAGTGAGGTACCACTGTATTGTATATGAGCAGTATACACTTCAGTAACTACTAGAATACACTAAATAACTACTAAAGTGTAGTTATGATGTGAAGCAGTGGTCTTTATTGCTTGTAATCATGATGTAAAGCAGTGAGTGGTCTTCAAAGTGGATGTTGCAAGACCTCTTTAGGGGGTCATGAGACCCTCTCAACTGCCATCTTGTTTTTTTAATTTAAAAAAAAATCTTGAAGTCCTCCAACCATAGTGAGAGCTGCCAAAATAGTAGACCCAGCCTGGCCACGTTCTCCTCTCTATTATTGGAGGTCTGAGGAGAGAGACGAGATGTTGGAGCACCAGCGCAGGTGACCACTGGAGAGGATGCACTCCCCCTCCTTTGGCCACCTGGTTTTCTGAGGGCTGAATGGAACAGCCTCCACTCAGCCCTTGGAGAACAGCTGTGACTCCTGTCCTTTACCCCCCCCCCCCATTGCAGGATTTGTCCAGAATCCTCCTGGCTAGGAGGAAGACTTGAGGGCAAGCCCTCTCTCTCACTGGAGAATCTGTCCAGGAGCCACTACTGTCTTTGAAGCATGCGTCTCTAGTCATCTAATCAAAAATGATATAAATCACACCCTTGTCACTTTTGGTCATTGAATCTAAATCTAAACCTCCCGTTTCCTCTGTCTAAGTTGCCACAACATTGAATCTCGGAAGCAGAATATATTTGCACAATGTGCACAGCTAGCTGCTGGCAGCCCACCACACTAGTTCTGCTTTGGTTTCTTGTCTTTTGTGGGCAGGCTCTTACAGCCAGCAGCAGAGCGAGCATTTTGCTTTTTGGGTGGCAGAGTAACTAGGGGCTTTATTTTTTTACCCTTGGATCCCTCACCCAAGAAGCTCTGAATGGTGTCTGTGATGACCCTCGCATCAATCCCTGTGGAAGAGGAGCTATATGCCTTATGGCACCCAGTGAACTGCTATAGCAAGGTTTCTAGATTTCCACTACTGATTTTTTTCTATTACCTATTTAAATAATCAGTCTTGAATGTGAGGAGCTGGGCAGCAGAGCCACTGTCAGGTAGTGCTCCTGTGATCACAGCTACCTCTGAAATGAGACTTGATTGCATCATGTCTCTGAGGAACAAGTTCTCTGTAATTCTGAGGCGAGTCTGATGAAATCCCTTCTACTTGCTTTGTTTGTGCTGCCATTTCTTTTTGTCTTTGGTAATACTATTGGCTGCAAGAGTGAAAAGGAGAGCAAAATACGCTCTGATGCTTTTGGGAATCTGCCGTAGTGGAAGCTGTGTGGAGTTGGGTTGGGGACTCACCAGGCAGGAGATTTGGGGTCTACAGGCTGTGTCAGGAGCTTGGTGTAGATGTCCTTCAATGCCTTTGAAACATGGAGGACTTGGGTTTGGATGCATTTCCTAAGATAAAATAAAAAGGTCCGAAGAATCTTGCCCTGCCTCTTTCTAATGCAGCAGCCTTTTAACGGTGCCTTTCTTTTACCACTAACTAAAATGTTGCACTGGAAAAGCATTTTATGGTAGCAGGTTTATAGACTAAATGAGTTCTGGTTGCAAGCACACTTTAGCTATAAAGGTGTGGGATCTTCTTGCTTTATATGAAGGGGAGAAGGAGGAAAGGATGTGACATATCCAAGAAAAAACTGAATACCAAATTCAAAGGAAATAAAATGGAGTTGTAGAGTAGTGATGTATCTTACAGTGCAATTTTATGTATGTTTGCTCAGAAGTCCCACTGGGTTAAATGGACCTTACTCTTATGTAAGTGTAATATAAGATTGCAGCTTTAACTTTTCAGGATCATTTTGGTTAATGGTACTCTCCTTCAGTGCTAGAAACTTTCTCCTTCAAACCTAATAGCAGTATTACTACAATTTTGAGCAATGCAGTAAGTCCTGTGTGTCCTGGCATGAGATCATCCCTGCAGGCTTTTAGCCATTGCCCCAAAAGGTGTAGACAACTACTTGCATGTTGCTCATGGGTTAAAGATGCTATTCAATTTCCTCACTGAAGAAAGGTTTATAAACTCCTTGAGGCAAAGGACCTGTCCTTTTTCCCTTCTGCACCATGTATAGTAGAGGCACTACTAAAATGGCATCAGGATTGATGTATGCTGAACTTGTGAGCCAAGGTGACTGGTAAAAGTATCAGCTTCCCGAAGTATGCTTTGTAGAGCAGCTTAAAGGTACCATAAATTTGTAGCTAAATGTGTCATATGTGGATGCAGCAACATCTAAGCACACACACACAACATACAGGTAGACTCGTTATGGAACTGGAATTAGTTATTTCCATCAGCCATACACTAGCTGATAACCAGGTGTGACAAATCCCTGAGGGATGAGATTATATCTCCTCCTTGCTTTGATTTTAAAAAAAAAATCAGTTTGGCCTATTTGGCCTAGGTTAGCAAAGGGTGATTCAGGTTTTGGTAGAGCTGGGATCCATCATATCAAGGTTGCCCAGATGTAGCTGTTTCAGGCTTTCCTTTAAAAAAAAAACCCCACATTTCTGTTCCCAGAAACCCTCAGAAATTGTTTAGGTTTTGCAGTCATATGCACAATGGTTTGCATGGAAATCCTACTATTTTCAATGGTACTTATACCCTGGTAAGCACCCATAGGATTGCAGCCCAAGTGCATTTATCTAGCTTTTCAAGGTTTTGGTTTCAGACCTTGCATTTTAAATGTTTCAAGGATTTGGGCAAAGGAGATGGAAATGGAAAGAAGTGTGGACATGGAGACTGGGGATTATATGGCTGCGAACGTGGGTGAATGTTCACTATGGCAAAAAGACCGTGTAGGAAACCTAAGTTTCTTCAGGAACTGGTCTTCACCAGGTTGCAAAGGAGAGGCTAGAGGGCAGATTGGGTGCAGTGCCTAATGAAAAAGAATGGCCTTCCTCTCCAGTTTGCTGCTCTTTTTGCTATTTCTGGGAAATTAGTACTCATCACAGAAACTAGGAAATTCGAACAGAAGGAGGTCACCTTAGAGAACCTTCTTCCAAAGTTAACTAAGATGAGCCTTCAAGGGCTCCTAAGATCTGACTGGTCCTTGAAGCCAAATATTAGTGGAAAATAAGTATATAAGTGATCTAGTAAGTGTGAAACCTGCTACTTTACTCAGTTGAATGTGGATGAGGCAGGTAATGCAGAAGAAAATATAAAATGATTTTTTAAAGGGCAGGAGGGACACAGTAGGGAGGCTGCGAAGGATAAAAACGTGCATATATGAAGAGTCAAACTGGTATGGCTATAAATGTTTGAAAATGGTGTATATTTTGCTTAAAAGTAAACCAGATTGTGTTCAGTAAGGCTATAATCCTGTCTTGCCAACCTGAAAAAAGGAACCATTAGGTAAGGCAAAAAGGTGCTGACACAGAGATTAAAATGCAAGGGGCAGGTAAAACCAATTCAGCGGGGCACTTACCTGAATCCTGGCTGTTGGTCACTTGCACTGTCAAGATGGCCTGAGATGGTATCCTTGAGCACCCTTGCAAATGACCTTGAAACACCTAGGGTAAATGATTATGTCCTAACTCCATGCAGTTGGGTTACTTATGATTGCGAGTCACCCTGTCTCTTCTTGATCTACTACTCAGGTGGACTTGCATGCCAGTCTCAGAAGGAGGGTTGATCAAGGCTCTTGTTATGAGAAGGGATCAGTTTTGAAGTCACAAAAAGATCCGGCATGTGACTGTTCTACAGTGGTGCTGAAGTCGGATCATGATTGATCTTGAGGTCTCTCAATATCAGGATTTACTCTAGCAGGTTGATATTAATTCTGTAATGTCTTTTGTTTCCTCTCATCCTTTTCTGATCCTCTCCACTAGATGACAAAAAATGGCACCGTAGAGTCAGAGGAGGCAGATAGTTTGACCCTGGAAGATGTATCTGATGATGACATTGATGTAGAGAACGTGGAAGTAGACGACTACTTCTTCCTGCAGCCACTGCCAACCAAGCGGCGTCGTGCCTTGCTTCGTGCCTCCGGTGTACATCGTATTGACGCGGAGGAGAAACAGGAGCTCCGCGCCATTCGCCTTTCACGGGAGGAATGTGGTTGTGACTGCCGTCTGTACTGTGATCCTGAGGCTTGTGCCTGTAGCCAGGCTGGAATTAAATGCCAGGTCAGTGGGGAAGCCGCTTGGCTGGGGCCTCACCTATAGTTGTGTTGTCCTGTGTTTTGTTTCTGGATGTGTGTGTGTGTGTGTGTGTGTGTGTGTGTGTGTGTGTGTGTGTTGAAGCTCTGATTGCGTGAGTCCTATACTTGTGACTTGGTGAGTAGCCTACTGACTGATCTGGTGGGAATGTTGTGGCCTCATTTCTATGCATTCAGTTATGTAAAGAGAAAACATCCTTGTTTATTTTGGGGTGTCTTCCCGGTAGGAAAGCTGGTGATTCCCATCTGACTTTTCTGCCTAAAATGGGGAGGGGGTATAAATTATAACAGCAAGCAGATCCAGGAGTGAGGCTTCCAGTGCTGTTCAGCTCTGGTTGCTGGGCTAATAGGACTGTCCGTCCAGGATTTGTGTTAATAAGGGTGTATGGGATTCTGATGTCCCTCTGCTTCCCTCTGCTGGAAGTGAAAGGAGCTACCTAAAGGGGAAAAGCCCACCCCACAACAGCATGACCCACATTCAGCAGTATTTGTGGAGTTTAATAGGATGGTTAGAGGGAAGATGCACACAATCTTTATTCTAATTTTTTACTGATTGGCATAAGAGACATGGATCTATTCAGAATATTGAATATCCTGACCACTGTAAATCTGTTTCTAGAATATCCTGACCACTATAAATCCTCACCATCACCCCCTGGAATTTAAGCATTCCTCCTAAATGCTACCTCCATATCCATGAAGGTTAGAAACTTTAAGCAGTGATGCTTGAATGAGAATATTCACGGGATGCTGTACATACTTATATGCAGGGTGTCCATAAAGTCTGTGTGCGCTTTAAAAAAATTCATAACTTTTTAAGTACTTGTGTTGAAAAATCTGTAAAAAATATTAGAAAGAAAAGAATCTAGAATTTTTTATTGTTTATTGTAACTTATTGGTTTCTATATGTCTACCCTCTTCAGTATTACAAAGGGAAATATGATTTTGCTGTTCTCTAAAAACATTTGCCAATTAAAGTTATGAAAAGGGTTAAAAATATTGTGTTGAAGAAATATCACATAACATTATGTAAATTAGGTACAATAAGCTTTCTAATACTTTTTACAGATTCTTTTTAGCACAAATACTTAAAGTTATGATTTTTTTTAAGTGCACATGGACTTTATGGACACCCTGTATATATATTATGATGCCTTACGTGATATTCTCACTCAAATCCTTTTTAATGTTGTATCTTAGAATGTGCACAGGCACATCTTTGTTACAATCCTTTAATCTTCCTAAAGAATCTCCCCCTCCTCCCTTAAGCGTGCAGTTGTGCTGGTGAATCCAGATCTTTTTGCCTCAAAGCAATGTTCCCATTACAAGGGTATTTTGTGTTTTCCCAGTATTAAAAAGCAGCATTTTGTCTTTTCTGAAAATGTTGCCTCGCTTATTATGTCTTTTAGAAATAGAGTGAATTATGCTTCAGGCCATTGCATGGATTCTCTTTTGAGTAGTGGGTTAACTGGGGTTCAGTCCCTCCACAAAGATTGGTGGGGCCCACACGGTGCATGTAGATCTCGTCTTTCCTGTTTACAGCTGGCAGCTTGCATGGCTTCTGCATGTTCCTTCTGACAAAATCTTGGTATCTGGCTGAGCTGGCATCATCTAGTCTTTTTCACAGGGCTCCTGCAAGGTATGGTTTCACTGTCCTTCACTTCCTCCACCCAGGTGGACCGAATGTCCTTTCCGTGCGGCTGTTCCCGGGACGGCTGTGGGAACATGGCAGGGCGAATTGAATTCAATCCCATTCGGGTGCGGACTCACTACCTCCACACCATTATGAAACTGGAGCTGGAGAACAAGCGGCAGGTGAGCCGGGCTCCAACTCTGGATGAAGAGACCCCTCCTAGCTCCAGCAATGACTGGTTGGGGACCCAGTCCTCGGAAACGCAGGACTTCCAGGAATTTATGGCTGAGAATGAAACGGCGGTCATGCATCTCCAGACGGCCGAGGAGTTGGAGCGGTTGAAGGCAGAGGAAGACTCTAGCAGTGGCTCCAGCGTTGAAAGCCTCGGTGTGTGCATCCTGGAAGAGCCCCTTGCAGTCACAGAGGGCATGTGCCCCAGCCTTGCTACACCAATCCTCATTCAAGCCCAGCTGCCTCCAGGGTCCTCTGTTCTGTGCTTTACGGACAGTTCTGAGCAGGCCAGCTCAGCAGAGGGTGACCAACCCTACTTGAACAATGGGCCAGTAGTGTACTACCAGGTTGACCAAAGGTCGGTGCTGGGGGTGAAGGGAGAGAGTAACACAGAGGAATTGGAAGGGCCCCCGCGTTACACAGAGGAGAAAGATCTGGGTGTCTATTCTGTCCCTGTGACCTCTCTGGTGCCTTGTGGAAGAGCCTCCAGCAGAGCAGAAGCAGGGAAGGACTCTTTGCCCCCAGAGTCCCTTCCTGCAGAAAGCTGTCAATCTGAGAGCACCCCATTGAGCCTACCATCCCATTCAAACGTGCCACAGGACTGTTCGCAGTCCCAGGATGTGGGGCCTCCCCAACCAGAAAGGGCCTGCGAGTTGCCGCCCACAGAGGAACACTCTCTGGGACCTGCCCTGGTTGTGTAACACCTCCCAACCCATCACAGCTCTTATGCCAATGTCTATTTATTGACAAAGATTTTATCTAATGGCTACAGCCACTGAGGGGTATTTAATGTTGGGGGGAGGGTAGAAGAAGGGGGCTGCGCTGGACAGACTCACTACAGAATGAACTAAGTGCGTGTGACTGCCTGAAGTGAGAGGTTCCCTTTGCAGACAGGGTGGGTGAGTGTCCTTTTGATGCTGGAGCTGCTGGACCATATATAGAGACAAGGGGTGATCTCAACAGCATTGCTGTAGGGGAAGCTCCCCCCCAAATCTTGCAAGGACCAAACATGAATGTGTCTCATGTTAAGCAATAGAGCGAAGCTGCCTTTTCTTCAATAGCGCTTGACGGGTTTGGGTGCAGATGGGAACAAATTCTACACAATGCCAGAGTCCATATGTGCAGTGCAATGTCTTTTTCTCTCCCTCTTTCTATTGGGCTTCTCATTCCAGGTGAAGCTGCTTCCATCTCTACCATTCTGTCATCTTCAGTGCGGCATCCTTTTCGAAAACAGTTACCTTATCTGCTGGAACTGCTCTGACCAGTCACAAAGCCTAAGCTCTACAACCAATTATTAATGTGACATTTGCTACCCATCTTGTCCTGGAGGAACTTAAAATATTTTTTTAAAATATGGATTAACTTTGATCATTACAGGTTACATCTACAGTTTGGCATGCAACTGTCGTATAGAATCATTTTCATCCTGGAGCCTTCAGCCCTTGCCTGTAGCTTCAGCCAAACAGATCCGCTCTCGGTCTCACTGGCCCTTATAGGAGCTGGTAGGATCCATCTGTTTAAATGTGTGTGGGTTGTTTTTTAAAAAATGTGCTGAATGTTTACTGGGACATCCTGTGACCTGTTGCTGGCACTCCTATCTCCAGTCTGAGTTGGGATCTACACCTTCAACTGAATCCCCACTCAGATCTAGTTCTTTGACAATGACTGCACCGGGTGGGTTGATCTTCTCTGTAAAGGTGTAACTCTCTAAGGAACTGAAGTTTTGGTTGGAGGATGGGGAGGTATGCAAAGAACATATCTTTGCTCCATGGTTTTATTAAATTCTGCTCCATGGTTTTATTATTTAGTTCCCTCTTCTCTCTTTCCCCCATTTCAATGGTGTTCAAAATGTTCCATTCTAGTTAAAACAAGGTTGGCTCTGAAGACTTTCTGCTCTCCAATCGCTTTCTAGCAACTGAGTACATTTCTGGATGAGTCTGAAGGGCAAGAGTTCTGTGTGCAATGAAACTGCAGTCTTCAGTGGCCGAGTTCCAAGTGTAAAAGTTAGCCCATCCCAAAGGATTGCAAATGTGCAATAAAGTGATAGTGGACGAGCCTCCCATGCTTTCTGCATCTGCTAAGATTCTCTCTCAAGAAAGGTGTGCACTTAACTGTTCCAGTTAGCCCTGGAATGAAAAGGAGGGCAAGATGTACCTAGGACTGCCATACCTTCTTCCCTCCCCACCCCTTTATTGACAGCTCTCCTCCCTGCCCTGCAGGTTAACAAAGCACTTTTTTTCCTCCAGCCTCCTAGGCTTATTTCTCTTTCTCACTTAGTTTTTGCTAGTAACTATAAAATATGATTGCCACTCTCTGCACTTAAAACTGTTCTGATTCAATTTATGCTGGGACAATCACAGTGACGTTGCTGTGGTGTATCTCAAAATATACCAGAGCCTAGTTAAAAACAGGCCCTGTATTTTCCCCATTGGAACCTTCCTTTCTTGCAGTGAGCCAAACATGCATCCATGCTTCTATATGTGTCACTTCCCCATATTCCTTATGGGTTCTTCACAGGAAGGCAGTTACATTTACTTCTTCCAAGGAGGAATCTGAAGTAGCCCATGGTGGGAGGAGGCATCAGTGGACAGTCATTGTGAAATGCTTAACTTGTATAGCGTATGTATGCTTCCTCTCAGAAGGCAGCTTCTCAAATGGGCAGAGTTGATTGCTGGAATTTAAATGTTCTTGGAGCTAGATCTTTGATGCTTCTGGCAGCTTTGATGTTGGGAAGCTTGGGGCATGAGGGGGGACGGAGTATCTCATGTTCTCATATAAGTAGGTGGAGATGCAGTTACCAAGTTGAATTACTAACAGCTGAACCTAGCGCACTTCTTTGTCTCCACAATATTGTACGGTAAATTTGTTCTTTCAACCGCACAATACAGTTTTGTTCTTTCAACTGCACAATCCAGAACCTCATATGCTTTGCCATACTGATCATAACTTCTTCCCACCTCCTATCAGTGAACAGTTTAGAACTGGTACCCAAGTGCTCAGGTGTCAGGCTCCTCCTTTGTGCAATTACTTTAAGTAGAGTGGATTGGGTACAAACAGGCCAGAATTTTCAAGGATCTGAATCAGTATAGCCTTAAAAATGTCTTTGACCCATTTACTGCCTTTGAGAAGGGCCATGCACCATATTACTGTGTGCTCACCCTGGCTTTGTTGCTGGCAAGGTTGCTGCTGTTTTAGGGTTTCCTTCCATGCTTTTTTGCCCCAGGGTATTGTCAGAATAGGGAGAGGCACTGGCGCACCTGACTTGATATCCTTGCCTGTTTCTCTGATAGCTGTTTACAAAATAAAAGGTGCTATAGAAATAAACTGGCTTTATTCTCAAAAGATAGTTTTCCAGATGTGACGACCCTCTCTGTAGGATGTCTGTCTTCACGCACTTGTTTAGAAAACGACTTATAGCAGAGCGAGTAGGGAGGTGCTACCTCTAGAGAACTACACAGGCAATTCTTGCAGGCCCAAAGGCACGACTGAAGAACTGGGAATGAAACATGTCTCAGCATTTTGCAGAACACTGAACAGTCAACTTGGCTAGGAAGCACGCCTGTTTCCACCTCTCACAAAACAGTTCACAATGGACTACCGGAGTGGGGAAACCAGGCTTTTTGCGGCTGGTGCAGGGACGTTGCAATGTAAAAAGTACATTTGTGTTCCCATCTGGTCAGTGCCTGACAACTCCAGTGTAGTTATGTCCTAAAGGACAAGTTAAAGCATTTCCTTGTTTCAGATTTGGTGGCATATTTGCTTCCGACTGGGATCTGGTTCTGAGAAGCCCCAAAAGGGAGAAGCTGGAACGGGCCTCACTGAAGGCAACAGATCTTCTGTTCATGGTTGTAGCTGCTGCAGCCCTCGGCCAGTGCTCAGTAATGGTGGTCTGCTGGGATACACTTCCTGAAAATGGAAGCAATCCAACACTTTTTTTGAAAGAAGGAGTTCTCATGACTAACATTCCAAGAGGAAAAAAAGTAGGAATAGGTTGACAGAAACCTTGACAGAATTTGTATTCTTAGCCAGTGGTATGTGCTTCTCCCAGTGGACAACAGGCAGGGGAGTCTGGTAGCATCCAAACTGTGGTTAACAGCTATTCTGGCCCTTTGCCATAATTGCCTCCTGAAACCAGTCAGGCCTATCTGTGGATTTTTATTTTTTTGCCCATGACCTTGAAAAAAATAAAACAGCACTTATTCAACGTGGAAAGACAGTAAAATAGTTTCTTTCTGGGTGAGCTGGTCATAGGTAAAATTGGCTTTTTAAAAAGCTTCTCTTCAGCAGTATGAAATGAGAGTTTAGTTTAAATGAAATGAGTCTGGGCTCTAAATCTTGTTAGAAAGCAGAGATTTGACTTTTAAGGCTTTTTTTAAAAAAAGAATGCTCTTAATGCAATGAAGTGTAACCTCTTCCTAGCCTTTTTAAAAAGCTGTGATATTGCATATTTCCTAACATTTTTTCTTTAGCAGTGTAACAATGATCCACCCAATCCTTCTCATTGCCATTCCCTCCCCCTTTGGTGCTACTTAACTGTTTACATGGGAGCAGCCTTTTAACTACCTGTTCAGAAGACATTCTTCGTTAATTAGGCCCTGATCCAGGAGATTTGGTCAACCCTACCCTTTACATTCATGGTGACTTTGAGAACTTTAGGACTTTGCTCTCCCATATTACATGGTATAACAGGTGGCATTTTCAATGTGAATCCAAAGCTTGTCAGGTCCTCTACATTTGTTTTTCACCTTTGTTTTTTTATTGTGATAATGCTGTATTTAAAGAGATATTTAAGTGTAAAAATAAAGAACTGCTTGAACTTGCACCACAGCTTATGTACTTTTTCTACAAGCTTGTGTTTAGTTGAAAAAAATTTTTACACACTACAAGTAAGTAAGTTTTTTCTAACCTTTCAGATTTCATAGTCCTGGGTAAATCCAAGTGCGCATTACCTGCTCAAAAGCTCCCCCGTTAAGATTTATTTTGAACATAGTGTATTACCTGTATCATTGTTAACCTTAGTGTCTCATAACCAGGATTTGTAGATCACAACTTCCAAGTCTTCAGGGGAGATCATATTAGCACAGATATAATGCTACACTACAAAGTACGGTTAAAGAATAAAGTGGAAATGTGTGTACATTTCCAGTCTGAGCATGACTAACGTTGGTAACATTTCACTGTTAACAGAGTGCTGACACTTGTCTTTAAGGCACAAATGTTGGTTCTGAAACCAGCTTAGTCTTGTTTTAAACCACATGGAGTCGCATCCTCTGGCAATTCTACATCCTTCATTATAAAATGGCACGGAAAAGCCTTTAACAGCAGATATAGCTTAGCCCTTTATGTACCGAATGTTAAAAGCCTGATCTTACAGTTTAGAGAAGTTGTAGATCACAAGCAGTAGTTCTGTCTCCTGCAATGATAAAAACCATCTGATTTTTGAAAGCACAGAAGCAGCTGCTTCTGTTTCCTGCCAGAGACATTCCAAAGCTCTTGTAGCAAGGAACAACTTGAGCTCAGCCTTGTAAGCTAGACTTACAGTATGTACCACCAGAGCTGTTCCTTTGGCTTATCAGCATTGGTTGCTCTTCCTGTGCTCCTGTCAGGCAGATTTCAAACCTGATCCTTTTGGGAGTGCTCAGCCGTCAACAAACAGGAACCACATCATAACAAGCATAACATTTGGAAGGCTTCAGATAATATACAAATTCTTTTTTTAATGGAACACATGCATCAAGAACAATACAGCTTAAGATCCATCTGACACAGCATGTTCACTGTACAAGAATTAATGCAAACAGTTTACAGAAAGTAGGTAGAAGTGGCATGGATTATCTGTCCTTATAAAGCAGTCCCCAGCTAGAATTCCTGCTTCTAGCATTTACTCTGAGACTGCATTAAGTCAAGTTTATTTTAGGCTTTATCATGTACCCTTTTTAAATTGCTTAATAATTTAATAATGTTTACTGGAATTTCAGGTCTGGAGGCACTGGAATGGGTAAGTGCATATAAACAGCCTCTGGGCTCTGTACATCTTCTCATTGTGAGCATGAGCTAGTGAGAGATGGTGCACTTTTTTCCAACTTAATATGCTTTTCAAGAAGTAGCAGAATTTCAATTTCAAGTAATTCTTTCACAGCTGTGCCTTTAAGATCTATCAGTACATCAGGGGCCCAGATCACTAAGTTACTAACACCCCTCTTAATGTTTTATGCTTTCATTAAGGTAGAAAGAAAGGGGAGGGGATGCAATTCATCAGCACACAATTCACCCAACATGAATTACCTCCAAAAGTGCTACAGTGTGAGGAAGCCAGTCCTATTGGCTGTATAGCACCTTCCACAAACTTCTTGGTAGAGGACTAGCAGTGAAAATAAGTGGAAGTGTGATGGGCCTGTGAGATCATTGCTAAGCCAGACCTAAACCGAGAGCCTTCTGTAGTTAACAATAGAGGCACTTCCTCTGGTATTTCTGCACTTTTTGTCACTGTAGAACAGAAGGTGGCTTTTTACTATCTTAATACAGTGGTTCCACCTGACGTAGGCAGAGAGCAAAAGGGGAGAGACTTTTCCTCCTGGAGTCTTTAACTGGCAAAATCTCAGTTCCCTTCTGTTTCAGCCAAGAGACGTTGCCACAGCAGCTCCTTTACTAGTCAGTGCAGGGCAGCCCTCAGCTCTCGGACGAAGTATAGTTGGTGGAAAGCAAGACCATGCTGTGGCCCAAGAGTGATACCTCAGAGTCTAAGAGAAAAAGTTCACCATTAAAATATTAGCATTGCAATGACAGCTCTGGATAAAGAACAAAGATAAAGAACCTTCCTTGGGTGGAGAGAGCTGACACCTTAATATTAAGGGAAAGCTTAGTATGTAAGAATTACCCACACTTCATCCTTTATTTAGGGAGTCAAGGTGTAAGTGGCGCAAGTGGCTAAGACACTGCCTGTTAACCAGCAGGCCAGGGTTCAAGACCCGAGTCGGCCCCACAAGACAGGGTGAGCTCCTGTCCTTAGCCCAGCTCTGCGATGCCAGCTGGATCCAATCGTATTGGCTCTGCCTTTCCATTGGACTAATTCAGTGGCGTGGAGAGGGGGGATTTGCTGCTTAGGTAACAGCCTGTCCTCCATAACAATCCCACCCAGGCTTTCGTGCTTCGCATGCAGCATATGCAGTGCCGAGCACGATACCATAGTCTTCCAAGACTGACGGAGGCCTGCTTTTTTTTTAAGGTGGCTTATAACAAAATAAGCCTACACCATTACTTAACATAAATTCAAAGGCATAAAGCCTACCAAAAAAGAGAGGCAGGTCTTCAACCTCTAATGAAACACCAGCAAATAGGAAGATGCACTAGAATGGGGCTGCTCGAACTCTGGCCTAATGAGCAGACCTTATTATTCTGCATGTGTACCACGTAGTTCTCCATGATCAGGGGACAGGGATGTTCTGGGGGGGGGGGTCACATCCACACTGATGTCTTGTTGCACAGCCTTCTATGAGCAGCCAGATAGTCTTTCCCCTATTGCTAGTGGGTTTGAGGTTGCATAAAGCTGCCTAGTGGCTTTATAATAAGAGCAGCAAAACCTAACATTTAGCCAGTTTGTTGTTGTAATAACATTAGTAATACTCTATATCCCACCTTTCTCCCAGAGGGGATTCAAGGCAGCTTACAACATTATTGTTGCTAAAAACAGTAACAATAAAATCAATACGTTAGTCAAATAAAATCCAATCCAATATTAAAACAATTAAAACCAGATGCTGTTTTTACCGACAATTATACTAAGGCTGATCTTAAAAGCAGATGCCACTTATACAATAGGAATACAAAGTTCTGTTCCCAAGGGTAAGCATGCATGCACCAGGTATTACAATTTCTACATGCTAAGTGCAACCAGTACGACCAATTCCAATAGAAGCTGCCTTGGTGGAGCTCAGCCAATCTTACCTTGAAGCAAGAGGGAGAGTGCAAGCCACTGGGCTAGCCACAGCCTGCATGCTGATGGTCGGAGATGAACTGAATTCAAACCACGAGTATAACAAGCCTGTCAAACAAAAGTATGTTTAGTAACAAAAATGCTTCTATTCTGAATTTAGTTACTAAAGCCAAGATCCTGAATTCCCACATGATGAGCTGACTTTGGTGATGCTGTTTTCTTCAGAAAGGCATTCATACTGTTGTGGTTTGACACTGTACATCAAAGGAGAAACTGACATGAGAGGAAATAAGGTTGTGTAAGAAGGGGTGTGCACTAGAAGACAATTGGCTATTTGGGATTTCAAGATTGGAGGATGAAGAACCTCCCCCTACTAGGCAGAGAAACTGCCTTTGAAATCATGGCCTGCATCACAGCTTCATAATCAAGCAATCATATTGCGGTTCATTTTTCATCTAACAAGCAACAAAGGCGGCAGCAGAAGCTCAGAACTACAAAGCAATTGCTAGAGGGAGTAAAAAAATTAGGGAACAGGACCTTCCCCTTACTTTTGCTGGATAAGAGATGTTAATTTTTAACAAGGAAAAAGGATAGCAATATTTCAAAGTGTACCATGGCTGTCTGAGGCTATGCTTAGGACTAAACTCTGAAAACATGAGATGCAATACCTAATATTAGGTATATTAATTGAATGCATTCATAACTTTCAGAGACAACATAGTAAGACATTGTTACATGGCACTGTGAGAAATAAAGATGCTTTATAAATGCCTAGAACTTCAAAGCATTGTATAAAATCAAATCACCTGCACACATTTCCTTGTTCTCTAAGTTACCAAGTTTGTTACTAGTATTGTGTGGATCTAAGGGCGCAGTCCAGCGCAACTATGGGGAGTCCTTGCTCCAGTGTAAGAACAATTTACTCTGGATTGCAATATGAATTTCCCATAGGTTTTCACTAGGTGGTGAAGTAACTAGGGGTGGCTCCCGTAGTTACTCTGGATTGTAAGGTAAGGCTGCAATCCTAATCTCCAGTTAGGCTGGCCTAAGCTGTCATAAATCCTGTACTGACCTGGCAGTATCTGCCCTCTCCTTAGTGGGGGGTTAGGCCAGGGCACAAGCATATGCCAACCTCCCCACACTAACATGGGAAGAGATGCCAGCTGAGTTATGCCAACTTAAATTGGTTAGTATTGCACCCTCAGAGTTTTGAATGTTTTGCCAAAAGCCACCATATTAAAATCCCTTAACTATGTAAAGTCAGAAGGAAATACGTTTCTGTCATACTGTGCCCAGAAATGCTAGGATGGTGATTTTCAACCAGTGGCACACTGGTGTGCCGCGGATAGTCCTCAGGTGTGCTGTGGGAATTTGGAGATTGACATTCATTAATCGGAAAAGTGGGGGATTTAACAGTCTGGTGTGCCTTGTCATTGGTAAAAACAATTGATGGTGTGCCTTGACAATTTCAGTGCCTTGTTAAGTGTGCCATGAGATGAAAAAGGTTGAAAATCACTGTGCTAGGAGTTATGCTTAGATTTTACATGGTAGATATTGTTTAGAAACATCTAGGCATTCTTTTAAAATCCCTCGGTGTAAAGTATGTCAGATCAGAGTGAAACGCTGTAAGCTTATTTCATACTTTTTCAGAACATGGTAGGCATTCTGTATAATACCTCGGCATTCCATGCAATAAACCTAGTTTCACACAACACCAATAACATTATTAGAATATCAGTAAATTAGAATTATTAGAATCAGTAGAATTATTAGAATAGTAAATAATAGTTGAAGAATAATAGTTAATACTACTCTTTTTTCTCAAACTTTTATTTTTTAATTATAGTTCTGTATTGGCCTGAACTAAAGGCAGGCAAAAACTAGACAACAAGAGGCAGCATGATGCAGTCTATTAAATTATACCATAAAAATTTCATCTCACCACTTGTACTTCCTCATCAGACAGTTCACTCAAACCCAATTTTAGCATGGCTCGATCTAGGTGGTAGAGCTCTAACAGGTGGCTCTGCAGGCGATACCGCAGGAAGAAAGACGGCAAGTGAGGGGTCAGGAAAAGCACGCGGCTTAGAACTTTCTGAGGAAGAGAGCGTAAGAGACCATCAGCAAAGCTTTTCAGAGCCGTCCTGCTTTCCTCTCTTTCCTACAATCCAAAAAAAATCCAGGCAGAATGGACCAACAAGGAAAATAAAAAATAAAAAGGAAAATAAAAAGTACCAGAGTCCAGTTAAGGCCAAGTGACCATGGGCTATATATAAAAGCAGGCCTCCGTCAGTCTTGAAAGACTATGCTATCGTGCTCAGCACTGCATACGCTGCATGCGAAGCACGAAAGCCTGGGTTGGATTGTTATGGAGTATAGGCTGTTACCCAAGCAGCAAATCCCCCCTCTCCACGCCACTGAAATAGTCCAATGGAAAGGCAGAGCCAATATGATTGGATCCAGTTGGCATCGCAGAGCTGGGCTAAGGACAGGAGCTCACCCTGTCTTGTGGAGCCGACCCGGGTCTTGAACCCTGACCTGCTGGTTAACAGGCACAGCATCTTAACCGCTTACACCATCCACATATAAAAGCACCTTGAGATGTAGAGGTTGGAAATACATTTACTGTTGCTATCCAATCCTCTCAATAAATTGATCATTCATGCATTCACTCAATTTTTATCCTGCCTTTCTTCCTTGGATAAGAAATTAAAAACAACAATACAACACAATTAAAACTAAAAATTAAAACAATTAAAATTATTTATTTTATTTTAATGTTAAACCACTTTGTGAACTTTTTGGTGAAAAGCAGTATATAAGTACTGTTGGCTGATTAATTGGTAGACCTGGCTGTTAATATCATAACCCCATGGTTCTTGAATGATACATACCACCTGCTCTATTTTGAGCCACAGGATGCCAAATGGATACCCCACAAACAAAGTTTTCACAGCCTTAAGTTCTGAGACATCGGGGTGGAAACCTTCCTGTACCTTGAAAATTAGTAAGAGAAAAATGCTTTTAGAAAGGCATCGTAATGCTTTCCAAGAAGGATGCAAGAGCCGTCTTTGGCTGGGGAAGGTGCCAAATCCTGCACCGATCTAGTTCTTGTAGTTTACCTGTCTGTGGACAGCTTCTATCCTGGTGCTGTGATCACCAAAGGCTTCCTTCTGCCTAAGCCCGCATGCCAAATGCTGCTCTCCTCCCCCCTCCCTGATGATGTGCTGACTGCTTCTCATCCCGCTCCCTGGTATTCTAGCTCAGCACTCTTTTCCTCTTTCCGTTTCCTTTTCCTTCTTCAGAATAAGAAATGGAGGATAAGAGATGAGCTTGCCCTAGCAATCTGCTACCTGAGGCAACCGATTCAGTTAACTTCATTGATAGGCCGGCCCTGGATTGGTATACCCACCTCAGTATGCTATACTGCCCCAAGAAATATAGGAAAAGTTGCTAAACCACAACTATCAATCTGCAATGCAAGGAAAGAACATCTCTAAAATGTTCTTGCATAAAATCCATGCCCAAAGCTCCAGATCCCCTTCAAAATCTTACTAATATCTGGAATATTTGCAGAGTTCCTCTGTTGCTGACATGACCAGAAGAACTAATATGGACAGATAATGATAAGTCAGCTCACACTATAACCTTATTTCTGGAGAGAAAGATGCCCAAAAATTGGTTGTCAGCTGGAATTATTTCAGAATTACTTGCTTGTCAGTTGGATTTATTTCAGAGTTACATACCTTTTGGCAGAGGCGTAGCATCTGTTTTTGAAGCAATGGCTCAACTACAGAGTGAGACAGATGCATTAGACCATCAACCACATCAGGATAGGCCTCCCTTCTAATTTTGTGATAAGTGTCTAGAAACTCAGCTTCTTGATTGGGAGTCCAGAAATGGCGTATTAAGAGTTGTCTTGGAAAAAAATACCTTGGAAGGAAGAGATAATCCAGAGGATACAATATGTTGCCAAACAAAGATACAGCCAGGTTAGACACCTTGTACTGTGCACTAAAGTTTACTCAAAACTCTGGCAAGAGAATCCAGCTTAATCAGGGTGACCGTATGTCCCCTTTTTCCAGGACGTACCCTCTTGTGTCTTGGAAAAAAAATCATCATTGTCCTCCTTTTCTTTGTAAGCAAGCAGCTTATATCTTTCTTGTAATTAATAAATTATATGCTAAAAATTATATGGAATAGTTTTAATGTTATAGTAAGTAATTTAACCACATGAAAGCAATAGATATGCGTTTTATTTTGTCATGTCCTGTATTTTTCTGTGTGTCCTACATTTTGGAGGGTCCTTGTCCTTTTTTACGTTTAAGACATCTGGTCAATCCACCCAGAAAAGCTGAATTTTGCATTTTATCAAGTTTTTTTTTAAAAATTGCAATTCTCCAAGTTTGTCAATATGTGTTCCTTTGGTATTTAAAAACTAGGAAATAGTTACCAGAGTTAACTGAAACTCATTTCTGTTGAAAATATAAATAATATAAATAAATATAAATAATAAATATTTTGTGGAAAGTATATAAATAATGATTGCATTCCTTCTCTTCTGAACACCTGCATTCATTGATAACATCCAGCAACTTGTAGGTCATATGGCAGCTATGATAGCGGTCATCAGGTTGGCATGTCTCAAATGAGGCTTCTACAATATTGGGCCTCCTGACAATATGGGCCTCATCTACTGATGCTGAGGTCATAAGGGAAATAATCCATTTTAAAACTGCCTGTAGAGCGGTGGGTCCCAATCCATAGTGCCACAGCCTGTACAGCTGAGAAAATTCAGAAATGCTTCTGATCAATAAGATATGAAGGTTCTTCTGCAGTCTGTAGCTACTGAAACCTACAACTGTACTCTAGCAATCCTCTCATCAAAGAACCAGGAATGGTGCATCTCATGTCAGGAGACAGATCAAAACATAAAGCGCTTGGGGACTGACATTGCCAAGACTGTATAAGATCCATCACTAGCAAAACCCAAGGACCCATCATCTGAACCGACACAAAGATGTAGCGTACTTACATGAGCAAAAGGACCAGATAGTTGGCAAAGGGTGGAATAGAGAGAATCCCAACAGGAATGGCCTTGATTAGGTCTCTGCGAAACTACAAAAAAGAAAGAGTGCTTAGCTAGTGCTGCTGGGTGCAAACCTTAAGTCACACCAAATACACCAGCCAAGGTGCTGCTTGGCACACTTCACAGCCTCCAGATTCTACAAGTGACATTTAACGTCTTCAGATACGTCCTTAACAGAATGACTGTGCTTATTATAGGATCGCATTAGGAAGCTGATTGTAAGAGGAGTAGTATATTTATTTTTTACTTAAACCCTCCTAACTGCAGTAAACAGCAGGGCTGACACCACCTGCACTATATATTGGCCAAAAATTTTAAAAAATGAAGCTGGCATCCACAGAGTACAATCATTACTTGTTACACACTGTCTTCAAAAATAATAAATCATTAACATAATTTCCATATTCTTTTACACATCATTAAGTCATAAAATCTGTCAGTGCACTGTCTGAAGTTGGTGGGCAAAGTGTCTTTGTGGGCAGGAATGATGCAAGTCCAGTTATCCCAGGAAAGCATTTGGGAATCTTCCATGGCACAAAAGGTAATGAATTTGTTTTTTAAATGAAAAAATAAACTCTGAGGTCTTCTTAAGATAGCCTCATTCTAATGTCCATTGAATGGTTGTTGTATATCCACTAGCCATGGCCAATTCAGCCAATTTTTAAGAAAACTGTATTTATACAAGTCAGATCTGCAACAAATGTTATAACTTGGTATCCCTAACCTGAAAAATTCTTTTCAGGGCTCTGGTGAGACTAGAACATAAGTCGTTCTGGGTTGACAGCCTTATGTTTGACATCTGTGAACTAGAATGTCATAAAATATCAAAGGGATTCCATTCCTCTTATGAAAGCAGAATGGGTTTAAAAAATAATAATAATTTTAATTTACAAACTTCTTTATGCCTGCATATCTAGAAAGTCTTGCAAATGTAGAAACCACATGTGTTTTTGTGTGGCCCTGTTTTGCTTCCAAAATCAGAGCCCCTTAATCAACTTGTGTTCATTTTGAATGATGTTGATTTATATGCTACGTTATATTGCAGACATCTCACATCAGTGTACAAGCTTCTTTGAGCACAGTTTTTAATTGGGCTTAATTTTAAGCACCGGTGATCTCCTTAGCCCAGCTCTGCGACGCCAGCTGGATCCAATCGTATTAGCTCTGCCTTTCCATTGGACTAATTCAGTGGCGTGGAGAGGGGGGATTTGCTGCTTGGGTAACAGCCTATCCTCCATAACAATCTAACCCAGGCTTTCGTGCTTCACATGCAGTGTATGCAGCGCAGAGCACGATACCATAGTCTTCCAAGACTGACGGAGGCCTGATCTATACCCAATCTAGACTGTCTACAGTAGCACACAGCTGTCTATGGTGGTGATGCAACACTGACAGCCTCTATGTTTTTATGTAGTCTCATATTACAATACTTAACAGGGCCAGAAAGGAGGCAAATGTCCCTATTGGAAAGAGGGTTTGGAAAGAAATCTTGCAGATCAGAACCAGGGCTTTTCTTTTCTGTTCCTGATCCAGAAAACTACCTAAAGGTTTAACCCAAACTCAGTCAGTGGCTGCCAAAAAGGATTTAAGAAACAAAACACACACACTCAGTATTTCTAAAAGCTTTGGTCTGATTGGAATCATCTGGGTTGCCCTTGATACTCCATTGCTCTTTGTACTGACGAGGAAGACCTTGGACATTGCTTGAGGTATTTTCCAAATGCTGCAGCGTATTTCCAAATACCAAATATTAGTTCAGCCTAATAAAGACAATAGAGGATATCTTGGGATTCAACTTACTACTACTGGATCTTTAAAAAAGAAAGACTTTGGCTGCAACTCCTATGGAAATATCTTCCTTCCAAAAGATGCTGATTTTCCTTAACTGTTGACATGAGAGAGCTGAACAGTCCAATCCTAAGCATGTCTACTCAGAAGTAAGTCCCATTGTGCTTACTTTCAGGAAAGTAAAGAACAAGGGCTACTTACTGGCAGAAGGGAGCAGTTTTCCCTCTTAAGAATAAATCTGGAACTCTACTGCAACATTTTCCAACACTAACAATATAAATATGGGATAAATGGGAAAGGCAAGCAGTTCTGCACATTCCCCCTTTGCCATCTTTCTGCCTTGTTTGGCTGCATAGAGCCCATTATGAAGCAAAGAATATGTGGGTTTACAAGAATATGTGGGTGTACAGATATAGCTGGAGATGTTTGCCACATTATACGGACAGAAGATAAATTGGGAGATATGTATCTGTACCCTCATTTCAATATTTGCAAATGAAAGATCTAATGGAATCACAGAGATCTAAAAGACATGCATCTCTAGGGAGCCAGTTGGTTTTGAAACTTTGCTTCATTCGAAGCTCATTCCCGGAGATCTTACTTCACATAATGTGTCTGGTCAATCTTATATGGGATCTCGCCCAGGATAAGCTCATGTTTAGACTCAGATGTGGGAAACGATGGAAAGGTTTTTTTATTTGATTGCATCTGGAAACCAGGTCCACATATCTGTGTAAGCCTCAGCAGTCATTCAAAAATTTTGATCCTTGATTAAAATGTAGTATTACAGGCACAAGGAGGCAGGAGCATTCTTCCATATGTGGCAGTTTTGCCCTAAAGCAGCCATTTTCAACCAGTTGGCCATGGCACACTGCATTTATTAGTAGGATCACTGGGGGATATGAGCCCCCTGCTGGCAGTACTATGTCAACTGTTAATTGTCAAATGCAATGCTGGGGAGTAGGAGTAGGAATAAAGGAATAAGGTTTTTCCAGGAGTAGGAGTAACAAAATATATTTGTTACTCCTTATTCCTGTTATTATACTGTAGATGCAAACACCAAAAAACAATTTTATTACACTGTCCAATCTATTTAATTTATTACACTATTACACTGTCTAATTTAAATTTTTTATCTTTTGTTTTAGGTAATATGAATTTGTAAGCCTGTTAAAGATCATTTTCAGATCAACTACTTAATTCAATTGGTCTACAATAGAACAAAAGAAAGCTGGAGTATTTGGATACTTTGAATTATCTCAAGAAAAAAATGAAAAGTGATGAATGGAGATAAGCCATGCAATTCAGAAGTCAAGCCGAGGGAAAGGAAAAGGTGGTTATGCACCCACCAAGACATCCAATTTAAAATGGCATTTAGAGCACTTGCATCCAAAAGAATTCAAGCTTATGGAGGAAAAGGAAAGCCACAAAAAGTCATCAAGTTCAAGCACAGGTTGTAAAGTAGAAGGAAAAAATAAAGTACGTTGATCCCCAAAAAATTACTATAGTAATGACAGCTACTAAATTCAAAGAGTATATTATTGAATTGTTGTAAAGAATGGAGTACCACTTAATACATTCTCTTCTCTAGGTTTCATTGGATTGAGTGATGAAATGGCAGGCAAACTGGGAGTATCTTTGGAATGACATAATATTAGGAAAATAATATAAGAGGAAACTAACAATAAAAAAAAATGTTGAAGGAGATGTTCAAGGGAAAGTATATTCATCTGATGAATGCACCCATCAATGAGTAAATCATTTTGGAATAAATGTCCAGTTTGTGAATGAAAATAAAGAAATAAGTACTTTAGCACTTAAAGCGCAACATACAAGCGAACAGGTTTACAAATTGATGGAAAATTGCTCAAAGATTTTGAAATAAAGAAGGAAAGTATCTTGACAATAGTTAGAGACAATGCATCGAGCATGATAAAAACCGCTGAGAAGCTTAATGAGGAAAAGACAGATTTTGAATCAGAAGAAAGCTGTGTGGACAGTGATTTAGATGAAGATAGGTGCAATCCAGAGTAATAACGGGGAGTCCTTGCTCTGACATAACAATTTACTCTGGATTGCAATATGAATTTCCCATAGGTTTTCACTAGGTAGTGCTGTAACTACGTTGATGTAAATGTCTCTTACATGCACCCGTAGTTACTCTGAATTGTAGGGGATGTATACTTAGACAAGACCTTGGATGCTATTGCAAACAATTTCATTGGTTTCACTTTTCCAAACGTCAACATACGAGGTGTGGTGTGCATACTTTACAGCTCGCAATCCATGATGGTCTAAAGGAGCTCATGCAGCTAATCTCACAAGTTGTGTCAGGTTGCTGTAGCTGCTTGGTCCCCCAAGATTGATGCTATTCCCAAGAGGCGTTGCGGAAAAGGAGCTCTAATTGATCAGGCAACTAGATGGGGCAATGTTTAACAATCAAATGTCTTTTGGAATTAAAGCCTTTCTTTATTGATATGGCAAATCCTGAAATAACTGATCATGAACGGGAAGAAGTTGAGCAGCTTGGAAGATTACTTCGCTCCCCATATAATGCGTCTAAAGTTTCAAGAGTCTGACTTAACACCTGGATCATTCTACAAAGAATGGAAACGTCTAATCTTCAAGTTTTCCCAAACTGGTGGTCTCACTGCTGATGGAATTAAACTGTCTATGGAGCACAGAGAAACTAATTTAATAGAAAATGGTATCTTATTAGTAGCAATTTATGTTGATCCAAATTACAGAATTTTGCTATCAGAGGATCAGGTAGCCAGAGAAAAAGCTGCACTACTTGATTTAAGTGAAAAAAAAAATAACAGGATTAAAGCAAGCAGATTATGTGGCCTCTCCTGAGCTTGACACATCACCTTCTTCTTCTAGTTCAGAATGTGATGAATGTGATTTTGAAAAACAGCTTGATCACCAAGGAAAAAAATAAAAGAGACACATTCAAGCTAGTAATACAAATACCAACAGAGAAGCTGCAGGGCTGGAAGCAACCAGCTACGAGAAGTTCCACTTTGATTTCTATGAAGCTTTAACTTTAGTTGAGAAAGTACATCGTACATCAAAGTTACAGGTGATAGATGCAATAAAAACATATCCACTAATAGTTAAAGATGCAGCTTTTTGCATTACTGCTCTACCACCTACCCAAGTCAGTGTTAAAAGACTGTTTTCAGCACTCAAAATAATAAAATCTGATTTACGTGCTTTGAGGAAAGAAGATTTGATTGACTCCATACTTTTTTTTTAGAACTAAATCTAAATGATACAGGCTGCAATCCTAAAGACACTTTCCTGAAAGTAAGACCAATTGAATGCAATAGGGCTTACTTTTGAGTAGACATGTTCAGGTTTGTGCTTTAAATGTATAGTTTAGTTTTAACTAGTTTTTTGCTCTTTCTGTAATAAATAAAATTAAAAATTAGCATATTAGTGCATTGTATTGAAAAAATAATGTATGTATCAAATACATATTGTGTCATTTCAAATTTACATTAAATAAAAAATATAGCTACAGCCATTTGAATTCTGATTAGTGATTACCATAGAATCATACTGTAATCAGAATTCCGAAAAGTAGCCTGATGAGTCATGTGGCAATGACAAAATATTTTTATTGAGGAGTAGGATAGGAGTAGGAGTAACATTCAGAAAAAATATCTTACTCTGGAGTAGGAGTAAACCCAAAATCACCACTACTCCCCAGCCCTGGTCAAAAGATTGATGGTCCCTTGACAATTTTAGTACATTGTCAGTGTGCTGTGAGATGAAAGGAGTTGAAAATCATTGCCCTAATGTGTCAAATGGGGGGGGGGGCAGATTGTAAAATTCATATGATTACTCAGTATTTGGTTTCAAAGGATCCTGAGTTATGTTTGTTAAATGTTGTTTGTTGAAGACTCCATACTCTTTCTATCTATCTATCTATCTATCTATCTATCTATCTATCTATCTATCTATCTATCTATCTATCTATCTATCTAGTTACAGGTGCTTCTAGTTCAAGAAACTCTTTGATGGGTTTAAGATGCCTTTTTAGAAGTATACTGGACAGTGGACCCTGACTTACAGCCTAATCCTAAATGCACCTTATGCTGCTGGGGCTAATGTTCTAACTGCGACACATCGCTTTGCACAGCTGGGCTGCCGCAAGTCAGTACAGAGGGTATAAGGCAGCATGGGGATAAAAAGAACAAGAAAACTGGGATACCAGTGATATACTATCCTCTTTCCTGGTCTTGACCTTTCAACATGCCAGCAAAGTAGCTGGTGCAGTTTCAGGTAATACATTGGGGAAACTGCAGCAGATCAATGCTATACCAAACAGAAGTAAATCTGTGTTAATTGCAGGTATGCCTAGCCGCTATATAGCTAGGAGGACTGTTTGTTTATTTAAGCAATAGGACTTCTCAGGTAGGCCAGATGCTTAAACAGGAGGCTAGAGATTTTACTTGAAAATCATGAGTCTTGAAGTCTTCAACACAATGCAGGTCAGACATTACAAGTGCTTAGGAAATCAACAAGGCAGAAGATGGAAACCTAAGCATGTCTACTCAGAAGTAAGTCCCACTGTGTTCAATAGTACTTACTCCCAGGAAAGTGTGGTTAGGATTGCAGCAACAGAAAACCAAGGATCAAAACCCACCTGCCTTAATCGTTCCATATCCCTGTACGGAAGTTGATGAAACTGGATATTTTTAAGTGACATATTCTTCTTTATTCTTCTAATTTCTTTTGCTTCTGCATAGAATACCCGAGCCCCTGTGCAAGAAAGAGAGGTATTTTCAGGACTAGATATATGATTCCTATCTCTCATCCTGCTCCAGGCCAAAGTCCTTCCCAAGTCTTTCAACTTCCCCTCTTGTCTGAGCGCCACAAGATATGAATCCGTCCTAGACATTGTGTTTCAATCTCCTACCTCTTCTCAATCTCCTACACCTCCTCTTCCTTCCTCTTTAAAATCCCAAATCATTGAGCCTGCTACTTTAAAAACAACAACCTTATAAGTGGGAAGCCAAAGCCCCGCTTCTCTACATTTCAACTCTGCCTGAATCCTCTCTCAATAAAATAGGACTTATGCCGGGGGCTTATGCCGGCTTAACCGGAGGTTACAACTGCAAACTGAGGCTGCAATCCTAATCACACTTTCCTGGGAGTAAGCTCTTTAGAACACAGTGGGACTTACTTCTGAGTAGACACCTTTAGGATTGTGCCTTGTGTCTCAAATGGGCCAGCATATGTATGGATGGTACCACTGACATCACCTGCCATAAGAACTGGTTTTCTCGGATATGATTACTCTAATGCATAATGTATGATTATATGATCACTTCTTGCTGCTGCTGCTGCTACCACCATACATAAGAAACAACACCCAGCATCTAAGCAAGGAGATTGGAAGTCCCAAATTAAAATGCAGGTTCGATTCAGTGCATATCATACCAGCAGCATCACTTTACTGTTGAAGTCATGAAACATGCCCACAAGTTTTACTACCACTTCTTCAAATGAAAACCCACCTTTCAGAAAAGTTGAATAGAGCTGATAAAAGCGTGGAAATTTTCTTTCCAAAAACCTTTCATATCTCTCATTCATATACTTGGCTTTGGAGGTTAAGGAAGAAAGGAAAGTTTTGGAACCGGCCTTTGCAGAAAGTTGGTACGCTGGAAGTCTGTAATAAAGAGAAACCCAAACCCGAATGTCACGTATTGCAGTATTGTGTTATGTCCTTCAGGGTGCTTTACTGGGAGCAAGTCTCACTGAACACAATGGGACTTACTTCCAAATAAACAAATAACATCACAATGTCACTTCCTGAAGATGTCAATTCCAGCCATGACATCACTTCCAGCTTGAGGATGTCGCTTCCAGGAGGTCTTGGATTGATTGCCATTCTCAGAAGGGGGTCCCAGGCTGAAATGCTCAGGAACCACAGCACTGGGGTGGTCCAGCCATTTTCACCCATGGTGCCGTGCCACACTGGTATGCCACAGATGGCATACAGGTGTGTCATGGATGGGTCGCTTGTGTGAATGGGGCCACTGGGAGATGCATGTCCTGCTGGCAGTGCAAGGAGCCTTGTCAGTTGTCAAGGGACTGGTGGTGGGACTTGACAGCTTTAGTGCCTTGTCAGTGTGCCCTGAGATGAAAGACTGAACCTGTACAGGGTGACTAGATGTGTTAATCAAAAACAGGACAAAATGTAGGACACCCATGAAAAACACAAGATGTGATTAAATGTAGGATATGGCAAAATAAGATGTACGACACCCAAGAAAATGTAGGATATGGCAAAATAAAATGTAGGACACCCAAGAAAATGTAGGATATGGCAAAATAAAATGTAGGACACCCAAGAAAATGTGGGATATGGCAAAACAAAATGTAGGACACCCAAGAAAATGTAGGATATGGCAAAATAAGATGGAGGACACCCAAGAAAATGTAGGATATAGCAAAATAAGATGTAGGACACCCAAGAAAATGTGGGATATGGCAAAATAAAATGTAGGACACCAAAGAAAATGTAGGATGTGGCAAAACAAAATGTAGGACACCCAAGAAAATGTGGGATATGGCAAAAAAATGTAGGGCACCCAAGAAAATGTAGGATATGGCAAAACAAAATGTAGGACACCCAAGAAAATGTAGGACATGAAAAATATAGGACACCCAAAAAGTGTAAGTCGCAAGAAAATAAAAGCTAAAAACTCTAAAATTGTATATTGTTTTCATGTGGTTAATCTAAACACTATATGACTTATTAAGTTTAAAACCACAATATATAATGTATTAATGACAAGAAGGCTCCATGCTGCCTGTTCACAAGGAAAAGGAGGACAATGGAGTATGTTTCCAGGACACAAGGCAGAAAAAGAGGACATGTGCAGGAAAAGGGGACACACAGCTGGAAAAAAGAGGACACGGCTGAAAAAAGGGGGCTGGAAGAGGAGCCAAAGCTTAAGAGGGATATGTCCTAGAAAAAGAGGACAGAAGGCTGGAAAGGAGGACATGTCCTGGAAGAGGAGGACAGTGTCCTCCTAGCTGCATAGCACCAGGCAGGGTTGAGCCTCCTCCTACAGTGACGTCATACCTGAGTCCACCATGATTGACAGGAGGAACCCATGCCCTGAGCCAATGAGCGAGGAGGGGGCGGGCCCAGGACGAGCAGCAAACAGGACCCAACGGACACCCTCTCCCCTCCCCCACTCACCTCACCAGCCAGGGCGGCGTCTCTGGAGGGCGGAGGAGCCTGCACCTTGAGAGGGCGGGCAGAGGGACCCCGCAGAGGCCCAGCCGCGCACTGGACCGGCAGCACAGGCCCAGCGCCATCCGGAGAGAGGGACGGAGGGAGGCGGGGGGAAGCTGGGCGCGAGCCCTCCGCGAGAAACCAAACCCAAAAAAAAAAGTCGCTCACGTGACTTCAGGCGGAAAAGTCCTGGGGGAAAAGCACTCTCCACGTGACCATAGGCGGAAGTACCTTACGGGGTAGAACGTTGCATGACTGCCGCAATGCATTTCGGGTAGAAAGGGCTTCAGAACTTTGAGACAAGTTTAAGGGCTTTGTGTGTCTCTCTGTCTGTGTATATAATTAAAATAATGTATAAACATAAAATGTTTCTATAAAATATTATTATGTAATACAATATTTATATAAAATGTTTATGTAATGTATTTATATAAAATATATACTATATTTTTAGTTTACTTAATTTACTTAATTTTTACTTTACTTACTTAATGATATTAATTGATATATAATATAATTATATATTTAGATTTATATATAATATATATGTTATATATTTAGTTTAATTTTGTATATGTGTGTGTGTGTGTGTATATATATATATATATAAAGTCTTCAATCTATATAGATATAAATATTACATACGTAATGTATGTACACACACATTCTGAAGCTCCACACACTATTGTTTAAGTATGTAATTTATTATGTTTATACATGAAAATATATATTTAGGTTATTTTTTGTATTAATTCTAATCTTAAAGAATTAGATTCCAATTGTATAGAAATTAGAAATATAGAAATTAATTCTAATCTTATAACTTTGGAAGGGCCATAAACATCTGAACGTCATCTAGTCCAGCGATGTCTAAACTCTGGCTCTGGTGCCAGATGCAGCCCACAGGAAGACTCCTCCTTCCAGCTCAGATGGATGGACCCCTCCATCCATCTACTGGGCAAGCCTTGTAATCCTTCCTTTTAAGTGTAATCTAATACACTTACATATAATTTAGAATCATAGAGTTGGAAGGGACCTAGTAGATCATCTAGTCCAACCCCCTGCCTGCAGCAGGAAATCCCCCTAGAGCATCCCCGACAGGTGCTCGTCAAGCCTCTGCTTGAAGATCCCCAGTGAGGGAGAGTCCACCACCTCCCTTAGCAATCTGTTCCACTGCCGAACCGCCCTCACTGTCAGGAATTTTTTCCGGATATCCAACCGGAATATAGAATTTATGTAAATTTATTCAAATTATAAATTTTTCCAGCCAAGGCTGAGTGTCAGAGAGATGATGTGGCCCTCCTGCCAAAAAGTTATCCTCTGATCTGATCCAACCCTGCCTGTAGCAGGAATTACTGGTAACCACTTTGGCTTGATCAGGTAACTGGGATTTTAATAAATATAAATGATTTAAATATTTATTTAATAAAATATTTATATTTAATATATTTTATATAATATAATATTTAATATAAATAAAAAATATTTATAATGCTTTTTGCATTTTCCCATATGATTCTATCTCAGGATTGCCATTTTTTAACCCCTTTATCCTAGTATGTCCAAATGCGACCCTCAGCAAGCCTCCATGTGGTCTGCAGCAAGCACCCTCCACCCAGCATGTGGACAAGCCTATAATCCTCCTCTGCTCCTTGCACCACCAGAGGGTATTCTGGAGGCTGGGGAGGCTGCATACCCCTCCTCTCTGTGTAAAGTGCTTATGAACTGGTTTGAACATCAATCTCATTTTCTGTATTAGAAAACGGCATCTGTGCAGTCATGCTGGCCACATGACTATAGAGGCATCTTTGGAGAGTGCTGACTTTCAACAGAATCCAGGTTGGGCACCCAACAGTTGTGACTGGTGCCTCAGGGCAAACCTGCAACCAGTCACAGCTGGCAAGGCAACCTGCCAAGGACCTTTTCCTGTATTAGAAACTGTTGATGACCTGAATTGGATTCATTCATATAAGTTCTGTCTCTAATATATTTATGAATATTTATGTAAATTCTTTTTTTTTTCCAGCCCCTGACAGCATCAGAGATGATATCCTGCCAAAAAGGTGGCTCTCCTGCCAAAAAGTTTGGACATCCCTGAATCTGTACAGTAATGGGATAGAAATGAAATAGTTTTAGATCCAGGGACCAATCCTGAGGATCACTTCGGACTGTGCAAGTCCCCTGTACCACCCCAAGGGTGTCACAAAAGTGCTGCAAAGTACTTTTGCACCACTGGGGGAGATGTTAGGTAGATGTACTGTAGTGCGTCCGCTGTTATGTTGGCATAAGTTGGTAGAAGAGGCTCACTGTGCTGGCTCAGCTGAGCCAATGGCAGTGAACGGAGAGGATGGAGAAGAGCTGGGGAGGGTAGGAAGGGGGCGTTCCAGGGGGTGAGGAGGCAGAAGGCAGTAGGGAGGAGAGCGAAGGCAGGGCCAGGATCTGACTTTATATCAGATGTTGAAACTTCATGGAGGGTAGAAAGGCGTGGCATATTGCCAATCCTGGCTTGACAGACTTGTGCTGCTTCTAGAGGTAGTGCAAGTCTGAGTAGACCCATAAGGGCTGCCACATCCCTTACACTGGAAAAGGGGACAAGCCTCCCCTCCTCAGGATAGCGTGGCAGTAGCCTCTGAAACATGCACTGCATACACCAGCCTGTCCCAGCATCAGTTTGGATTGTGCTGTCAGTATACCAGTGTGTCTTATTGGACAGGGCTAAAATCCCATGCATACTTTCCCAAGAGTAAGCAATGAGTAACACAATGAGGCCTGTAAATAAATATGAGATTGCAAATATATAAATATATGATTTATTTACTAAATTATAAATATATGATTTATATACTAAGTAAATAAATATATGATTGTGGTTTCAGTGATAGATCCAGGCCAGACCAGTGGCATTATATGGTAGTCTCATCCTTTTTCCAAGGAAATTAATTCCATCCCTTCAAATCGTCCCAACCCCAACAGCCCTATGAAGTTGTCTCTGGCCCAGCATAATCCAGAGAGTTCCATAACTAGAGATTTGAAACCAGATCTCCTTAGGCTTGATCAATACTCAAATCATTAGACAAGGATGTGACTTTATGCACCTTTGTACCTCCAGATACAGATATCAGTGAATTATGATGTCTGTGAACAGCTTCTACACTTTCTACAGTAAATAACTATGATTCCGATTTGCCCACAATTGCCTTTGTTCAATTCAGTTCCATTTCAAGAACCTTTATTGGTATATATGCCTTTGTTCATTTTGCTGTAAGTTTAATGTATTTTGTCTATGTGTTAATAAATACGTATTTTTTTGGATTTTACAAGTGATATTCATGTCTTTTTTGGGTGACCATTTTGCAACTGCAAGCTGAAAAAGACTGGGTTCCACTTTTCAATGGTTTTCACTTTTGGATGATGCTCTTGTCTTCAACCTGTCCAATAAGTGAGAAATTCTGTATACTGATAACTTTGAACTGGAAGGGCAGGATAGAAATATAACTAGTGCTGCAATCCTGAAGACACTTTCCTGGGAGTAGGACCCATTGAATACAATGGGGCTTATTTTTGAGTAGACATGGTTAGAATTGTGCTCTAAGATGGAATAACTCCCCCATCCTACCAAGGTTTTTTGGAGAAAAGGCAAGTAATGCATGTTACTGATTATAATAATATTGATGCCACTCATGCTATTGGGATTATGTTTCATTTCTCTAATCAAAGAACACAGTATCTTTTATTGTGACCTTTATTCAGTCACCTACATCATGCACACAAAGCCACATCCACATAAAGGTGTGGCATTCATCTGTGATGTTTTTGAAAGAACTGATCAGCAAAGTCTTAAGGAATTTCTTGTTTTCTATTTTTTTAATATGTTCCCTTTTTTAATATCTCAGCCCTTTTTGGATTTCTCACCTGGAGAAGCCTCTCATTTTATTTTGATTGCTACTACATCAAAGTTGATGTGGTTCTAGCTGATCCACATCTATAGGCAAAAAAGCTAGCAACTTGTATTACAGTAATCTTGTAAGCGGTGGGTGCGCAACTTGGTCAAAAGCATGCCTGAAATCCCATATATCCAAGGGCAGCAAGACAGTATCACTGGAAATGCTGGTAAGAGTGGTGGGTGGGCCAGATACAGATTACCCATTTATATCTGTTATATTGAATTAGTTATAATTAGTGTATTATCAGTATGAATTTAGAGTACATTACATATTAAAACTGTATTCTTATACACAAATTTCAAGCCCTCACTGAGTCAAGTGGAACTTATTTCCTCAGTAAAGTTGCATTGGATTGCATTGCAATACACACAAATTGTATTGATTATACTGGGAGCCTGTTCTTGCAAGCCGCCCATCTCCATCACCCCCACCCTGGAGAATAATATTTTAACAAACGGAACATACTTGCAGCAGTTTGTGCTAAACCCTATTATGTGAAGAGGTGTCTTGTGTATGGATACACACCTTTAAAAATGATTTTCTATCATTTTGTATATACTAAATAGTATGCATTAAATGGTATTACATGAAATACAGTAAACAAAATATTGCCTACTCTGAGATCTTTCCTTGCTTGCTTCCCTAGGGGTGGGAAATGCTTCTATCCTCAAAAAATGTACCCTATATACTCTAGTATAAGCCTCATTTTCCAGCACATTTTTTATGCTGAAAAAGCCCCCCTCGGCTTATACTCCGGTCGGCTTATACTTGTCATAAGATGGGCAAAGAAGTGGATTTCTGCACAAGCAGCTCAGCTTAGGTCAGTCTTTTTAAAAAGCAGGAAAGGCTGCTTTGCTTCCTTCTTTTAAAAAAAACCAAGTCAGCGGATTGATCCCTCTCCTCCCTGCATGTAGGAGTTTGATGTTTTGGCTGTTTTCTCCTCATTAAAACAGCAGTACCTGCTGTTTTTCCCACTCTAGGCTTATACTCGAGTCAATAAGTTTTCCCAGTTATTTGTGGTAAAATTAGGTGCCTCGGCTTATACTCGGGTCGGCTTACACTCAAGTATATACGGAACTTTAGTCACCAATCGTTCTCCTGGAGCCTGGCTGCTGACTCACTTTAGTGTCACAGATTCCCAGCATGTAAAGCTGCAGGAAAAGCCAGTCAAAAAGGATATTCCAAGCCTAGGGCTTGCCTCCTCTTGCCAATAATTCCACTGCAGCTTTTAAAAAAAAAAACCCCTCTGGGCAAGCCAAGAATCCATCTAGTCCAGCATCCTGTTTCTATCAGCAAAATTGGCAAGCTGTATTACCTTCTAAGGCCCCTGGACTTCAGAAGACCAGGCTTCCTGAAGGTCATAGTATGTCACTTCTGGTTTTTCAGGTAAAACCAGTAGTGATGCTTGAAAGCCTACTGAGTCCCAGAGAAGCCACCCCACTTGTGGCCTTGCTGGGCTGCTCACAACACCCTCTGTGTGCTGCTTGGAGTGAGGCCAGCTGAAGCAGGGAGCCTTGGTCCTAGTGGCTCAGCTGCAAGTAAGGGGAAGCAGGATCTTGGTGGCCATGGCAGCGATAGCATTGGTGCCCCTACAAAATATCACGGGTCACAGCATCCTCCTACCAGCTATGCTCACAGTTGCTTGAGAATGAGTAGAAGCAAGTGGGAAGATAGAAGCAAGTGGCTGTTGTCAAATTACTGCTTGAAATAAATGCTTCACTGGCCTCATGGAAGCCTCCACTAGCCATAAGAGACTACTGAATTCTTCAGGTTAGTTGGCTAGTAAATGCAATCATCATAAAGCTTTCAACATACACTTGATCAATACTATACTTTGTATTATACTGTTATACTTGACAAACTGCACGTACCTGCTATGGAAAATGTGCACACGTGCCAAGTGCTGATCCTAACTAGCAAAAAGAAAAAGACCAGCACAATCCAGAGCAGGGTTCAGGATATCAGAGTCCTCACAGTACCTTAATTTTTATGAAATTACTTGTTTTATTCCCTTCCCCGTTATCATTAATATTCCTACAATAACCCTGCTGTGTCCAAGTCCACAGTAATCAATTATACAGTGAAAAGGATCAAGGATCAAAGTTTCTCAATTAATTCTCTATTAATTACCAGAATCACTTACACAATTGTGTTTATGCCTTTAAAAAATGCATATGCCTTCAAGAAACCAATAAAACATTTCAGACACAACCTGCCCTTCCCATTGCCCAGCCTGGGAAAGACAGGAGTGAAGGAGCCTTATCTTATCAATCAGAGACACTTGTATATAGTGAAAGAGGAGTGGGGTTTCTTTCCTCAGCTGAGAGAACGGTGGCATAAGAAGATCTGTGTAATGCCCAAAAAAACTCTCCCAAAGCAGGACTGTGAACTGAGTAAGTATCTGCGTTGTTATTTAAGTCCCAAAAAGGAAACAGAGATTCAAATTGAGGGGATGTTTGTTCTGCTGCTGAGTGTCCAATACACATTTTCCTTTGATTTTTTTGCTTTCCCTAAAGGTTTGGCTTGATTGCTTTATGCTGAAATCCTAAAGACACTTTCCTGGGAGTAAGACCCATTGAACACAATGGGGCTTACTTCTGATGGTATGGATTTTACCCTTAGTCAGCTTTTGCTCCACATATACTTCTATATAATATTTAGATACAGTATTAATACTTCTGTTGTATGACAAATTGTGATCAGGATTATATCAGCAGGCCTGATTTAGGATGGTGCAGCTTAACAGCAGACTGGACTGAGGGAAGGCAAATAAATGCAAAGGCAACAGAAACCTATACCTTTTATATACTTAACGATTTCAGCAGATGCCTTTCTTATCCCTGCATGACAAGCTGCGCCTGGTGGAATTTCCCCTTCAGAAGTGTTAAGGGTATAGGGTTCTTGGCATTTATTCATCTCTCCTTATGGTTCTTTTCTGTCTCTGTTATTCAAAAACAAGTTAACTAAAAATATACATCTAGGTTCAGTTTGGTTTAAAACAAAAGGCCTCAGGACCAATTGGTTCTTGATCTCAAAGTTCACATTCACTAGGAACATTCACTAGACAAGCTAAATCAAAATTTGTTTTGACATTTGTATACAAAATGAGTTATGCTGATTGAAGGGGAGTTAGGTGCCATCTCAACAGTGTCCAAGAGTTGTTCGGTACATTATCCCACTCAAGTGAATGTTGCCATTCATTCCTGGGGAGGGGGGGAAGGGAGAAAGTACTGCCCTTGAGAGCAATCACTCCCTAGGTATTGTGATTTGTATCACATTTGTAGAGCAAATGTGTAGAGCATTTGTATAGCAAATGCTCACCTGTGGAGACACACAGAAGACTTTTGTACAAAAGATGACCTCGGAAGCTTTCAGAATGCTGTCAAGCATCCTACCTCTGTTTTCAAGCAATGGAGATCCAATGCATACCAGACCTTGGGAGAAAAATTATTACCTTTGCAGGATCCTCATACTAGATTAAGTCTGCAATCTTAAAGACACAGTGTAAATTGGCCTGATTTACACTGCCCCCCCCCCCCAAGAACATAAGAAGAGCCTCCATTGGATCAGGCCAAAGGTCCATCTAGTCCAGTTTCCTGTATCACACAGTAGCCCACCAGATGCCTCAGGGAGCACATACAGACACCTCCACCCAGGTGTCCCGCCTGCATCTGGCATTTGCCTCCAATTGACTGGATCACTCAAGCCTCAGGAGTGAAATTAGCCACCAGGAGGAGCAGTCCTGGCCAACTCAGTCCAGGTCTCAGCAGTGTCCAGGAAGGAGGCGTTCCCTGGAGTGTGAAGGTCAGGTTTTTTAGGCTTTCCTGGGAGTATGCCCCATTGGACACAGTGGGCTTACTTTTGAGTAGACATGGTTAGGATAGTGTTCCAAATCATCTTGTCTGTCAGGAGTGCAGCAATTCTATGAATGTTGAAGGCAAGGGCTTACCTAACATCCAGTCTATGCAGAGTTTTCTCTCCTGAAGTGCCTTTTGAAAGAAACACATTAAATTTCATTTTACCCTTAGGACCCCAACCGGTTTTTCTAACAAATTGTACCGCTGGGTCCATTGGACCCGATTGGAAGTTTGTGTTGTGTTTTTTACTGGAATTTATTATTATTACTTGAAAAGACTTTCTGAGGTTTTTACTGCTAATGAGGCAGTTACAAATCCCAAAGCATAAAAGTGTTTGAATTTACAGTTTTTCTGTAAATTCCAATTTATACATATCTTCCCAACTGGGTCCAGTGGAAATTTGTGTTGTGTTTCTTACTGAAATTCATTATTTTTACTTGACAAGACTTTCTGAGTATTTTTACTGCTAATGAGACAGTTACAAATCCAAAAGCAGAAAAGTGTTTGAATTTACAGTTTTTCTGTAAATTCCAGTTGTCACATCTCAACCCATTTTGAATGGGGCTTCCTTCTGAGTAGACAGGCATAGGATGGGGCTGTGTGGCTGCCATGCTCTCCCCATTCCTCAGAGTAAGCCCATTGACTAGAATGGGGCTTCCTTCTGAGTAGGCAGGCATAGGATGGGGCTGTGTGGCTGCCATGCTCTCCCCTATTTCCTCAGAGTAAGCCCATTGACTAGAATGGGGCTTCCTTCTGAGTAGACAGACATAGGATGGGGCTGTGTGGCTGCCATGCTCTCCCCTTTCCTCAGAGTAATCCCATTGACGAGAATGGGGCTTCCTTCTGAGTAGACAGGCATAGGATGGGGCTGTGTGGCTGCCATGCTGTCTCCTCTTTCCTCAGAGTAAGCCCATTGTCGAGAATGGGGCTTCCTTCTGAGTAGACAGGCATAGGATGGGGCTGTGTGGCTGCCATGCTGTCCCCTCTTTCCTCAGAGTAAGCCCATTGACTAGAATGGGGCTTCCTTCTGAGTAGACAGGCATAGGATGGGGCTGTGTGGCTGCCATGCTCTCCCCTCTTTCCTCAGAATTAGCCCATTGACGAGAATGGGGCTTCCTTCTGAGTAGAAAGGCAAGGCTTGGGCTCTGTGGCTGCCATGCTGTCCCCTCTTTCCTCAGAGTAAGCCCATTGACTAGAATGGGGCTTCCTTTTGAGTAGACAGGCATAGGATGGGGCTGTGTGGCTGCCATGCTCTCCCCTCTTTCCTCAGAGTAATCCCATTGACGAGAATGGGGCTTCCTTCTGAGTAGACAGGCATAGGATGGGGCTGTGTGGCTGCCATGCTCTCCCCTTTCCTCAGAATAAGCCCATTGACGAGAATGGGGCTTCCTTCTGAGTAGAAAGGCAAGGCTTGGGCTCTGTGGCTGCCATGCTCTCCCCCTTTCCTCAGAGTAAGCCCATTGACGAGAATGGGGCTTCCTTCTGAGTAGACAGGCATAGGATGGGGCTGTGTGGCTGCCAAGCTCTCCCCTTTCCTCAGAGTAAGCCCATTGACGAGAATGGGGCTTCCTTCTGAGTAGACAGGCATAGGATGGGGCTGTGTGGCTGCCATGCTCTCCCCTTTCCTCAGAGTAAGCCCATTGACTAGAATGGGGCTTCCTTCTGAGTAGACAGGCATAGGATGGGGCTGTGTGGCTGCCATGCTCTCCCCTCTTTCCTCAGAGTAAGCCCATTGACTAGAATGGGGCTTCCTTCTGAGTAGACAGGCATAGGATGGGGCTGTGTGGCTGCCATGCTCTCCCCTCTTTCCTCAGAGTAATCCCATTGACGATAGTGGGGCTTCCTTCTGAGTAGAGAGGCGTGACTTGGGCTCCATCTCCTGGGAGCTGCAGCAGGGGGCGCGCCGTCCTCTTTCCCTGCCCGGCCTCCTCCCCTCCCCGTAGCGGCCCATTGGAGGGGAAGCCGCTTCCCTGAGCCCTGGGAGTGGAGTCATGGCCCGGGACAGAGGCTGCCGTCGGAGGCTGAGGTGAGGGGCTGCGGGGGGCTTAGAGTGTCGGTGCTTGTGGGGGAAAGGGGAGCAGGGCCCTCTCTAGGTGGGGCTGGGCTGGGGGCCTCTCGGGGCAGGTGAAGGAGGGAGAGCCAGGACTCCTTCCTTCCATGTTGTGCTTGTAGAGGTCGCATGGAGGGGAGGGAGTAAGGCATAGGGTGACCATCTGTCCCCTTTTTCCAGGACATGTCCTCTTTCTTAGCCTTGTGTCCTGGGAAGGAAATCTTCCTTGTCCTCCTTTTCCAGGGTGACTAACCATGTCTACTCCAAAGTAAGCCCCATTGTGTTCAATAGGACTTCCAAGAAATCTTAGGATTGCAGCCTGTCCCCCTTTCCCCCCTGGGAATGCCCTCTTTTTCCAGGACTTGTCCTTTTTACCTTTGTGTCCTGGGAAAGAAATCTTCCTTGTCCTCCTTTTCCAGGGTGACTAACCATGTCTACTCCAAAGTAAGCCCCATCGTGTTCAATAGGACTTCCAAGAAATCTTAGGATTGCAACCTCTGTCCCCCTTTTTCCCCCTGGGAATGCCCTCTTTTCCCAGGATTTGTCCTGCTTTTTACCTTTGTGTCCCGGGGAAAAAAAATCTTCATTGTCCTCTTTTTCTAAGGTGACCCTATGCCCTTTTTTCCAGGACATGTCCTCTTTTTTAGCCTCCTGTCCTGGAAAATGGGGTCCAATGGGTCAGACATGAATTAATGACTAAGCAACAACAACAACAATAATCATTCTTTATTGTCGTATATACACAGTATATACACAGTGTACACATACAATAAAATTCACAAAAACACCCAGAGACCAGACCCAAGACACACACTACAATCCCCAAACACACCCCCGCCCGCCAAAAATTCCCCCCTAAAACACACAACCATTCACACAACAAGCCACAACCTGGGAAAAATCTACCTTGTCTTCCTTTTCCAGGATGACCATATGTACTCTTTTTCCAGGATGTGTACTCTTTTAGTCTTCATTGTCCTCCTTTTCCCTGTGAGCAGGGAACACTTAGCCTTCTTATAATTACAGTGGTGCCTCACATAACGAGTTTAATTCATTCCAGAAGCATGCTTGTTATGTGAAACACTCTTTATGTGAAGCAAATTTTCCCATAGGAAATAATGGAAACTGAGATGATTGGTTCCAGAACCCAAAAAATATTCATATAGAAATATTAACTGGATGTAAAAATGATAACAAAACACTGGAATTGAATTTAAAACATGCATTATATGTCATGAAGTCTACCTAGGCTGCAATCCTAAAGACACTTTCTTGGGAGTAAGCCCCATTGAACACAATGGGGCTTACTTCTGGGTAGACATGGTTAGGAGGCTGCAATCCAAGACACTTTCAAAGTGTCTCCCTACTTTTTCTTCTTCATTCTGAGCCTCTCCCTCCCCTGCTCCCTTCTGGCTAGCCCTGAGCTGCTTCCCTCTTCTCCACTGCTCTTCTCTCCCTCTGCCCATCTGACGCCCGGCCACAGGAGGAACAGCATGGAAGTGTTGCTTTTCCAATGGGCAGGCATGCTAGGCAGCCCTGACACTTTTTAAAAGGGCTGCTAGCCAGCACGTCTGCCGCAACTGCCACTGAATATGCTTGTTAAGTGAAGCAACACTTGTTATGTGAGGCAGAATCCTAGAGAAATTTTTGCTTGTTATGTGGTTAAGCGAGGCACTTGTTAAGCAAGGTACCACTGTAACAGATTTTGGCTGCAATTCTAAAGACACTTTCCAAAGAGTGAGACCTATTGACCACAATGGGGCTTACATTTGAGTAGACATGGTTTGGACTGTGCTCTATATGTAATAAATTATAATTCATCATCATCAACCTTAATTAGCCATAGTATCAGAAAAAGAATAATAAAACTGTACACAATACTATAGAAATACAAGAGGATTCAATAGATTTAAGTTTAATAATAAGTAATAAAGTGTTTAAATTAACCACATGAAAGCAATATACATTGGTTTTTAGCTTTTATTTTTGTCCTCTTTTGCGGTTATGACATATGGTCACCCTGTGAATTCATGCTCCCTTGGAACCAATGGGCAGAGATACAGGCAATGGAAACACAGCCGCCCAAAGGAACAGTCTAGGACAAGCCACATGTTTGCTGCAGGATTTGTGGTGGAAACAAAGAAGTCAAGTCAGACTATTAGGTTTGTCAGTGGGTTTGTCAGCATGTGGCTCTGAGGACCACTGTGGCTGTAGTGTCCCATATGGTATTACAAAGTATGGGCCTGGAGACCTGGCCTTTCTCCACACATTGGTCTTATAGGGGAGTCCTCTACTGTGCCACATTTCCAATAGGGGCCAGTAGGGGAAATGGGGGGGGGGAGAGATACACACCAGTGATTCTTAAAGTGGGGGCTGGGACCCCGTTTCAGGGTGGTTGTGAAAAGCTGGGTGCTGCCATTTTGGAATAGGGAACTAGGACTGCCATCCACACTTTCCTGGGAGCAAGTACAAAGACCTAGACATGTCTACTCAGAAGTAAGCCCTATTGTTTTCAGTGGCTCTTACTCACAGGAAAGTGTGTTTAGGATTGCAGCCTATGGGCACAATCCAGAGTAACTACGGGAGCACGTAAGAGACATTACGTGCACCCGTAGTTACTGCACTACCTAGTGAAAACTTATGGGAAATTGTTATTGCAATCCAGAGCAAATTGTTCTTACACCGGAGCAAGATCTCCCCGTAGTTACTCTGGATTGCACCCTAAGTCTTACTGAACACAATGGGACTTTCTTCTGAGAAGGTATGGAGCAACTCTGGACATATTGTCATTCTCAGAAGAGGGTCATTGGCTGAAAAGCTTGAAAACCATTGCCTTACACTGTGGTTACTAAGATGTATACAGTATGTGATAGTTGCTAAGATGGGTGTAAGTATGTGTTACTTGTGAAAGGCCACTCACACAGAGCACAATCCTATCCATGTCTACTCAAAAGTAAATCTCATTGTGTTCAGTGGGGACTCACACACACACACAGACACACTCACACACGCACACTCTACTGTCTGATCCCACACTTCAAGATCCACTTTTGTTACTTGATGTTAGCATATCCACTTGGCTCCCTTAAGGGTTCCCTGCCAGGAGAGGGATTAAGAGAATATTCTTGCTCTTCCACAAATCAAAGGATCTTAGGGTTCTCTAGGGTTTGCATCCTGAAGCCAGATCCTATGTAGCCAGTTTTTTTTAAAAGGCTGCTTGGATGGGATTGGCAGTGCTTATGTTTTTCTGAGCAAACCTGGAGAGTCGTGGCAAGTGAGCTGCAGTAATCAATGGAGGGAGGGCTAAAAGAAAGGAAAAAACCATTCCTAAACCAATCAGAATTGTGAGGCACTGTGACCTGTGGGAAACAGTATTCTTCCGATCTAAGAGATAGCTGTTTACCCATTCGTTTCCTCATCTCTCTTCTTTCCACCCATTCTGTAATCTTAGCCAGTATTTCAGTATACACCAAAGGCAGTTGCAAGTTTGTCCAGCCCAGGTTTTATACTGCACTAGGGCGATGGGAGGCTCTCTTGGGAAAGCAACTACTGATGATGATGACTCTGTTTGCATGTGACTTGAGATATTTACAACCCTGATTCAGGTATGTTTGCTTGAATACAAGGCCAGTTTGATTTCAGTGGCATTTCTTTTCAGACAAGTGGGTTTAGAATTAAACCCTAAATCCTCTGACTAATTCCTTCCATGATTATCAACCGGTGTGCCGTGCCACACTGGTGTGCCGTGCCACACTGGTGTGCCGTGCCACACTGGTGTGCCGTGCCACACTGGTGTGCCGTGCCACACTGGTGTGCCGTGCCACACTGGTGTGCCGTGCCACACTGGTGTGCCGTGCCACACTGGTGTGCCGTGCCATGGATAATCCTCAGATGTGCCATGAGAATTTGGGGACTGACATTCATTAACAGGAAAATTGGGGGATTTGAACAGTCTGGTGTGCCTTATCAATGGTAAAAAAATTGATGGTGTGCCTTGACAATTTCAGTGTCTTGTTAAGTGTGCCAAGAGGTGAAAAAGGTTGACTATCACTGGTCTAACCTTTACAGAACCAAGAACACTCAAAAGTAAGCCCCATTGTGTTCAATGGCTTTTACTCCCAGGAAAGTGTCTTTATGATTCCTGCCCAAGTCTCTGTCTTGTTGCTAAGACTCCAGATATACAGGGAAGATGCATCTTGTCCCTACAGCAGAAATCTCCTTGTATACAGAAAGAATATCTCTAAATACTGGAATATAAATGAGGGTCCTTGCCTTTGTGCCGTGTTTTCATACACCAAGACTGAAATCAGGCTGGTCTGTACTGGTCTCTGTAACAAATGCTAGACTAGATGGGTCATTGGCTTCAGATAGTACAGCCGTCTTACTGTATGTTTTACAATTATTAATCCTTTAGTGCAAATAGGTTCATTGCAATATTCCCATTTTCAAATCTTTATGTAGTATTTTATGCAGCACTAAAACAATAGGTAGTGTCTTTAAGTGGCACTTCAGACATGATATACATTATTAGCCTCAGGATATTGATCTCAGCACCGTTTGCCATTTTCCGCTCTGTATAGAAGAGGAACTACTACAATCCATGCTTCCCAGACCCGGTAAGATCCAGAACAATGTGGTGGCTTGCAGTATTGAAAGTAGCTATAATTTCCATGAGAATTAACAGGACTGTACTCCCCTGTTCTACTTCCATAGGTCATTACAACTGATCTGATGCTGTTTATGTAGCAAACCTGGGCCTGAAACCATAATGAAATTTATATACAAAATATCTTTGGAAAATGTGCACATACTTTATGAAGTCAAATTTATTACACTAGAATTTTTCCATATATCACCATAATTTACACTGATACTGCATTTGATCTGCACAGTGGCAGTTGTGTGACTCAGGGTCCTTTCCTGTCTAACTTTTCATGCTGATGCAACTATATCAGTGTGACGCATCTTGAAGTTGGCAGGGGGGCAGGCAACTATGGAGGCCTTCTTGAGGTAAGGAAACTTTTGTTCCCTTTCCTTGAAGCTGAACTGTGGCTTCATTTGTACTGGAAAGTTAGATAGGTTTGGGCCCTCAGTTAATTCATTAGTTAACAAATTAGTTAACATTTTGAAGTGTTCAAAATGTTCTCCACTGGTATCTATACACTACAAGTACTATATATACCAGTTTGGTTCTGGATCTTCTTTCCTTAGATATTAAAATGTTGCAGGTTTTCTACAATGAAGTAGTAGAAGGTTTTTGAGAGACAGACACCCTATAGAATAGATAACCACCTGTTTCCAAGAGTGTCTGAATTGAATAGCATCCACCCACTTGAGCATCTTGCCCAAGAAGGGGATGTTGGTAACTTGCCAATTAGTTAACTGCAATTCTTGGGTTCAAGGAGAATTATGTCAAGAAAGGTCTTACAACTATCTTTTTCAAGTAGGTCAGGGTGACCCCCCTCTTGCCAAGAGGCATTTATTACTTTCTGGATTTAGTCAATCTCCTACTAAATGTTATAAGTCACAAAGGGCAAAGTTTGAGCAAACAGTTATTGGAGCAAACAGTTATTGCAAACAGGCTGCTCCTCCACAGACCTTGTCTATATCTTCAGTCATTAAGAGCTGAAGTTCATCCATAAGAAATGAGTAGTCAGTGCCCTGAACACATCCATTATCTGAACTGCAAAACTAATAGTACTCAAGTCAAAGGGCTTAGCAGATGTGCTTCTGAGGATCCTTTGCATCACCCTGTGGGCCAGGTTGGAGCAGGTCCTGAACAACTTGTGAAAGCTGTTCACAAGTTGAAACAAGTTGAAAACAGTAGTCTGTGGATGTAATTGTGTTCCTTACCACCATAATAATCACTGGGTAAGCTTAATAATGAGCTTCTTACTTATGTTGGCCAAATCCTAGCATTTCCCATTACTCAAGTTGTGTTATATAGCCTGCTTCTTTGTCCACAGCTCTCTGATAAGCTAGGGAGGTGATTGGGCTTTGCATTGTGTGAGAAGGTGTTTAGGTACCATCTTGTGTAGGCTCCCATCTTCACACCTTATAGCTAGAAGCTTCTAACAAGATTGCATCAAACAAGTGGTTCATTCTTCCAGATAATTTAAAGAAATATTAGTCTTGCTGACTCTACAGAAGGGTAGTTTGAGTGTGATCAGCATGCTGATGGGGATAGTGGTAAGTGGAGAGGCTTATGAGAAATATACCTAGCCAACCTTGTTTGTGTGACCCGGCAGTGTCAGCAGTGCAACAGTTCTTTGGGAGGCCTTCTCAATAGGACAAAAGTAGAACAACCTTGGGTTTAGAGTAAAATCAGAATGCATGGGGTTTGCTTGTTGTATGGACCATGTCTTTATGCATGACACCTGTTGAGAGGAAACTAGATACTTCTTGGCCTTTAAGCTTACTCTCTTTTTGTTGGGATGTAGCAGAAGAGGGAATCCTCTTGGTACAAAAGTGATTAGCAGTTTCTACAAAAGTAACCTGCAGTTGACCACAAACTTACACACTGCATCAACACTGAACTGTATATGTGATCAATACATATAGATCTTTTTCTTGGTTCAAAGAATCCTAAGTTCAAAGAATCCAGACTTGAATAAAGGTCTGTTCAAGCAGGACTGAATGTTTGAGATATACACTATTTGCACAAAATAGGATTGAATAGGACTGAACAGCAGAAGTAACCACAGTAGTCTTAAAATATTTTATAACTTAACACATTTATCTTTTGGTTCAGTAACCTCCTTTTTTGTAAGCAAAGGAACTATTCTAGCTTCATTGTATAGAACCAGTAATTTGGTTGAGAAGATAGTTGCTTCTCATAGGTGCTATTGCACATACCGGTAGTTTGCAACTTGAGGAGATGATCTGATCCTCCCACTCTGCTTTGGGATCTTATTTTCTAGAGATGGAAAGTCTGGTAAACGCTAGTTGTTGAATGTCAGAGACTTCTGGAGTCCTGCACCACTGAGAATGAAGGAAGATTCACAAAAGCTTGTTCAGACAAGGGCCTTTCAATTAGCAGCATGTCTGTGTTGCTCTAAAGCACTGGTAATTATGTATTTCTCAACTGAGGGTAGTATCATTTGGATTGCAATCCTATGTACCCAGTGGGAGTAAGCCCCACTGATCACAGTTTTATTTACTTGTGAGGAGACATGGATTGAAATGTGCTCTTAGACTACTGACATGAAGACTATCAGTTATAAAGGCTTGTTATGTTAAGGGCAAAGTATTGTATTGGCATCCATCAGTCTTGAAAGACTCTGGTATCATGCTTGACACTGTATGCGAAGCATGAAGGCCTGGGTAGATTAATATGGAGGATAGGCTTTTATCCAAGCAGCAAAACCCCCCTCTCCACGCCACTGAAATAGTCGAATGGAACAGCAGAGCCGATACGATTGGTTCCAGCTGCATCGCAGAGCTGGGCTAAGGACAGGAGCTCACCCTGTCTTGAGTCTTGAACCCTGGCCTACTGGTTAACAGGTACAGTGTCTTAACCACTTGAGCCACCCACAGCCCCGAGGGCAAAGAAGAATGAAAAAATGAGGGCATGGAAAATCAACCTTTAAGTCTGCATCAGTCATATTACATCCAAATTGCCCCTTTTAATTTTATACTTTTTGTCTTTCACACTAAAAATACTTTTTGCCTTGAAACAGTATCATTTGTTTCTTGCTGTGGGAAGTCTGGGTCAGTCTTATATCCATACAGTGGTGCCTCATATAAAGAGCTCAATTCGTTCTGAAAGCATGCTCTTTAAGTGAAACACTCTTTAAGCGTAGCAGATTTTTCCATAGGAAATAATGGAAACTCAGATGATTGGTTCCACAACCCCCAAAATATTCATATAAAAATATTAACTGGATGTAAAAATGATGACAAAACACTGTAATTGAACTCAAAACATGCATTCAATGTGCATGATCCTATGAAGTCTACTTAGGCGGCAATCCTTTTGAGTATACTCAGAAGGTCTTACTTCTGAGTAGACATAGTTAGGAGACTGCAATCAAAGACTTTCCTGGGAGGCTTACCTGGGCTGCTGCTGGAGGTTCAAGGTAGCCAGTGGGGACATTTGGGGGCAGTTAGGGGCAGCTGCCTCTGGCACACCCAGGCAACTGGGCCCAAGTTGGGGACAGTTAGAGGCAGCAGCGCTGGCCGGCAGCCCTTTTAAAGAGTCTCCGTGCGGAGCGTCAGGGCTGCATAGCACACGTGCCCATAGTGAAACGGAACTTGTTATGTGAAGCAAGATTTCTTGGAAATTTTTGCTTGTTATGTGAAACACTTGTTAAGCGAGGTACCACTGTTCTTGGATGTTTTGGTTCCAGTAGAAAAGCAACAAATGTATTCAGATGGTATGCTGTAGGAAAGTGTTTAGAATGGAAAAGCTATAGATTGGTGCTAATTACAAATCTGATCCCCAAAGCTTCCTCCCTCCTGAAGTTGTTCTTTAAAACATTTCAAAACTCCTGACTAATGCATGTGCTACTGCATAATTTGTGTGATCTGGAGGTGGTCCCTGAGGGAGAACATTAGGTAGAGCAAGAAGTTTTATGACTGAATGGGTGAAGTTGAACCCGGGTTTTGTTAGTCCAAACTTGGCCAGATGGCCTGCTTGAAGGGGGGAAGGAGGGAGGCTTGATGTGGGCAACGTTGGCAGGCAACTGTTGTCTCCCCCTCCTCCCCACATAGATTCCTGTGTACTGGTAGGGCTGCAGCAGCCCAATGCAAGTCATGTGTGGACATGGTTGTTGCCCCCCCTCAAGCCTGTAGACTGGTGCAACTGCTACCCTGTACACCCCTTTAGCTACACCACAGCAGGCAGTGGCCCTGGATATGAATTATTTTTTCCTCATCAACATAACATCAACATTATAACAAAATGACTTAAGTAGCTCTAATCTACCCTTTTTAGCTAAATTAAAAAAAAAAAACTGAATACCTGTTTAGTAATAAAAAAAATCCCAGGTACTTAGATATGGGAGATCTGAATCCAAATATCTAATCAAGCATGGAGGTGCTGGGCGTTTTGAAGCAGCCTATTTGCCTCCTGTAAAGTCAGCCAAATGCTATTTATCATTGGGTTGTAGTACTGTAATTACAAACATAGAAGCATGTAGATGGATTCTTTATGTTTAAAACTGCCAGAAATTAATTCTGTAGCAAAACTTTGGGGGAAAAGCAGGGGAGAGAGAGATTTCCTGGACCAACAAAATGTTTACCTTTGCGAGCTGTTCAGGCATGGCTAATGCCGAACAAAGAGCTGCTATGTACAGCTGTGATGTCAGTTGTGTAGCACATTGCGGTCCTTTATTCATGAATCATAGCTGTCCGTCTGTACAGTTTGTGGTGGTTCAGAGTTAGACTGATGGAAAAAAGAGGGAGGTACGGATGCAAAAACAAGTAGAGGATACAACAAAAGCTGCACACAACTGTACAGTTTCTTGAAGTTTGACATGCTTCAGGTCCTAGGTTTTCCAACTAAGGACAGCTATAAAAACAAATGCTTGACCAACCAGTTTATACAGAAATAAAGTGTTAAAATATCATTCAGTAAGATAACTAATGCATACAAACTAATACTGGGGTAAGTCATGTAATTTGTGATGTACAGCTAAAACAGGAAAAAAAAACTTGTGCGGAGGTTTAATTGATTGCATGTTCACAATAAGAATAAAATATACGGAAAGTTTAACTTGCAGAAAGTCACATGTTTTGACTTTGGTGTTAGTCATATAAAAAAAACAGAGCACATCATATTCAGTGTCTGAGAGACTGAACAAGTTATAAAACAAAGTGTTGAGGGATTCTTTTGCTTCTTAAAGATACCAATGGGTTTTATCCTTAAGGTTTAATTTTCTGTAGCTGTTTCAAGAAAATACATTCCGTGTTTAAATTAGGCTGGTTTATTTAGAACTGTTCTCAATTTTTAGGAATCCCTGGACCACTGAGGCAAAAAGCTGAATTGTCATGGACCACATGACAATTCCCACACTTTGCACCTAAAAAGTGACCCCACACTTTGCACCTAAAAAGTTAAATAAAATTTGATAGATCATGGGAAAGAATTCAGCAAGACATAGAAGGACCTCCTGTAGTCACAACTGACAATTCAGCAAGCTCCCGTGCAGACTACCTGAGAGAGCAGAGTATGAACCCTCCACAGCCCTAGCTGACACTTCAGTGTCTAGTAATGTTCATTTCATGTACTCCAACATGTTCCTTGGCCCATTATGTGTACACATTTGGTCCCTGTTGTGTATATAGTAAAACCTTGGATTGAGAGTAACTTGGATTGAGAGTGTTTTGCAAGACAAGCAAACAGCTCTAATAAATTTTGACTTGCAATACAAGCAATGTCTTGATAAACAAGCAGGAAAAAGTCGTGACCAGGATATGGCCAGATTCAGTATGCCACGAGCACCTGCTCAGCTTCTCATAAGAGACCAGCCTCTGCATGTCTACTCTGAAGTCAGCCCTATTATAATCAGTGAGGCTCACTCTTGTATAAGGGGGCTCAATCATAAGGGGGTTATGGAAAGGAGCCTGAGAGACCTAGCCTTGCATGTCTACTCTAAATTTGATGTGCTCTTGTCCTGATGGTTTTTTTTTCTTCCTTGCAGCTCATGTGACTTCTTTTAAAGACTCTGATTCCAACGGAGAAGATCCCACCATGACACCTGGGATGGAGCGGGAAGCCATATATGGTAATTTTGCTCTTTGGCTACTATGTTTTTAAGCAGCTTGTTAACGTTTTTAGACAAAACTGGTAGAAACGTATATCAATAGAATGAGTGTCTTTGGGTTTTTGAATGAGTGTCATAGGGTTTTCTCTCTCCATTTGTACTTGAGCTCCTCTGGAAGCTATCATCAATGGTGATATTTTCTGACAGAACCTTCTACAGTCTCTCATCAATAGCTTAAGCTATTAAGTCTCTTAAGCTTAAGCTTAAGTCTCTGGTTAGCTTAAGCTATGGCCATATCCTTTCATCAATATATAATATATTGATATAATCAATATCGATATAATTGTATATTTCATCAATATACAATATATATTTCATCAATATAGTAGTATATATTATCAATGGGTGTCCTTGATATTGGAGAAAGGTGTTCTGCAGTTTTTGAGATAACTTGCATAACTGTTGAATGAAGGAGTTGGTGGCAAACAGGCTTGAATTTCTCTAATCCAGAAATTGGCCCCAGCTCCAACTTTTAATTTTCATTATTTTTTTTTTGTATAGTGCCTTTTGGCTAGAATAGGTGAGCAGCTATTAGGTTAGCTATAGGCTTTATTCAAATTGTGACTTATCCTATCCAATTCCAAAGACCTGCATACAAAAGCAGTTTATAGATGCTCTTGGCAATCAAATGTACAAAAGGCTAGTAAGAATTAGTTTAGAAACAATCTATATATAATCTATATATATAAAAGGCATCTTCATCATCATCACTGACTCATCAACACCCAGCCAAAACCGCTGGGCCTATAAGTGTGAAATTTGATGAGGGTGTTCCTTCCATGATGGAGGGATCCACTAAGAACCAGTTTTCAGAAATTCTAACCAGAAGGGGGTGAAAAGGGGTGCAATGCGTTTTATAAAACTAATCTTCATCGTCATTACTGACTCATCACCGCCCTGCCAAAACCGGTGGGCCTAGAAGTGTGAAATATGGGGTGGGTGTTCCTTCTGTGACTGAGGGGTGCACTAAGAACCGGTTTTCGGAAATTCCAACTGGAAGGGGTTGAAAAGGGGCGCAACGTGTTTTCTTCCCTATACTTTGCATTGAAGAACCGGTGACTGAGGGATGCTCTGCCCCAACCCCTGGACTTAGAAACGTTAAATTCGGGGAGGGTGTTCCTTCTGTCACATGAACACCCACCAAGAACCCATGTGGAGAAATTTAACCCTTAAGGGGCTGAAAAGGGGTGCAACGTGTTTTTGTCCTATACTTAACATGGAAGACTGACAACCTCCAGCCAATTTGGTGCTTGGTGCCTGGTGCAGTGGTGGGGGATGTTGTTTGGAGGGAGGATGCTGCGCATTGGGGGGGGTTGATGCGCATTGGGGGGTTGATGCGCATTGGGAAGATGATGCGCTTGGGGGTTGTTGCGCATGGAGGAGATGTTGCGCATGGGGCGACTGATGCACCGTGGGGGATAGATGTGCCGTGGGGGGATGGTGCACGAGGGAATTTTACTCCCACAACATGGGTATGCTTTTCGCTAGTATCCAATAAATGTATTGGCTTATAATCACTGGCTTAGACTTGTAACCATTTAAAAATATAGATATCAAAGAAAATAGCTTTACATGTCCTCACAAAAATGTATGACTTTTGTTAAAATAGTACATGCACACACATGCACAAAACAACTCTGAAAACAACTCTCGTGCCTGGCAGCATGTTTTCCGGGACCCTTTCTATAAATAAGTTATAGAAGCAGTCTTTAGCCCCTGAGGTTATAACAAGAAGTCCATAGGATTGTTTCAACCAGTTCCAGGAACTTTAAGAAATATGGAACTTGGATGTATGTTCCATAAGAATCCTGATGCTTGTGTGCTTGTGAACAATGTAATATACAGAGTGGGCCAAAAGTAGGCTTACACTTCGTAGGTATGCACTTTACATTAAAAAAATTTTATGTATTTGTTACAATCATATTTGTTCAGTACTGTTTATATAAATTTCCAAAATGTAGATAAGGGATGTAGAATACTGTTTTGGATTTTTTGTTTGGAAAAATTACATCTAAAATGTGAAACCAATAGAGAAACAACTGTAAGCCTATTTTTGGCCCACTCTGTACTTTTCTGGCATTATCAAGTAGTCTTATGTCTCATAATAATATGCAGTTCAGTTCTATGCACATCACCAACCTTTTTATATTGAGCCTGTATGTTTGTAGGCTTTGGGGACTATCTCCATAGGCCTGAACCAGAGCTGGCCCTTCAAGAAGCCAATTGAGGCTGTTGCTTCAGGTAGCAGAATTGGCAGGTAGAGCCCTTCTCTGTCACCCTACTTATCTCCACTATTCTTCCCCTCCTTCAGCTCCCTGGATTGAGGATATGGAAAAAGGGGGAGCTGAGCTAAAACTTTGGAGAATAGGAAAAGCAGAAGGTTTCACATCAGATAAAAGAAGCATTTGGCATTCTTTCTTCAGGCTTAAGGAGGGCTGGGATCAACCCTGTCTTTACCTTTAGTCAGATATTGATAGATATTGATTACAGAAATAATCTTAAAGATGTTTCAGCCTGACTGATTTATTGTGTTATTTTTACGGTTTGACTGTAAGGTCCCAAAGGGTTTTTAAAGAGCGCCATAATTTGTCTAATAATCTTTAACTCATATTTGACTTTGATAGACTCTATTCTGACATTAAAGCACATCAAGGAGGATAAAAAAATTATTTAAATTACCCTCTGCATTCTGAAAATTTTCAAAATCTCAACAAACTTGGAAATCCTAGAAGGCATGCATGTTCTGATACGTGTTAGGTTTACATTCCTTGGTTAGAATCACCTGGAACAAAAGGTGAGAAACATTCCAGCTTCTAATCCACAATGTCTTAAGTCAGTAAATATACATACAGCTAGTCCTTTCTTGGTTTTTTCTCACTAAGGACTGGAAGTGAAGACCTTGCAAAAGATGTTTAAAGGCATCTTTATCTGCCTGAACATTATACCACTATCCAGTGTTGCATGAGATAACATGGGTGAAGAGCCCATAGAACTTATCACCACCTTCCAGTCATTATAATGGATATTTTTCAGTTTGCCTTGAATTATCTTTATGACATGTACGTTTAGAAACCCTTCCAGAAATTGCTCTACTTTCTCAAAGTCCTTGCCCCCTTCTCTAAGATCGTGAATTTCAGATATGTTAGGGAAGGCCAAAACAGATCTTTTCTGCTCATAAATACTATATAGATCTTCCTCATACTTATAAGAAGTGTTGCTTTTAACACTAGCAGCTAATAATGTTGTGCTCTTGCTCTCTCTCTTTTCCAAAGCTATTTTGACATATTATTCATGCAGTGCAATCTTATGCTGGAGCAGGCAAGCTGTATTGATACTGTGCTTCATCCAGTGAAAGTTTGTGGTGCTGTTGTGCTACTCCAGGGCAAGGAGAAACTTTTCCCCTTATAAGGCAGCAACAGGATAATACAGTGGACCAAATGGGTCTACGTGGATCTGCACCACCTCAAACAGTGGTGCAGATCTGAGCAGTCTGGGACTGCCACAAGCTGCCTGGAAACAGAGCTTGGATCCATCACAATTGCTGGATCCTGGCCACACTTTTTGATCTCTGCCTGCCTACAGTCCTGTTCGCCCTTCCCCTGCCCTGGAATGCCTCACTCTGGTCAAATCATCTTCAGTGTAAAAAGTTGCCTGCAGAGGGCTCCTACTTCTCACAGGCTGCTTTCTGAAAAATTGTGGATAGTATAATCATCACCCTCTGGATTGAGGATTTGGATAGATTTTCTCAATATTTGAAAGAAAGAGCACAATCCTAACCATGTCTACTCACTTGTAAGCCCCATTGTGTCCAATGGGTCTTACTCCCAGGAAAGTGTCTTTAGGATTGCAGCCTAACTTTGAGTCCATTATTCTCTGTGAGCACAATCCAGAGCAACTACGGGGAGTCCTTGCTCCGGTGTAAGAACAATTTGCTCTGGATTGCAGTATAAATTTCCCATAGGTTTTCATTAGGTGGTACAGTAACTACGGATACACATAATGTCTCTTACGTGCTCCCATAGTTGCTCTGGATTGTAGGGTTATTGACTTTTGAGACATGCTCACATAAGAATGATCTGTTTACTGGAATTTCTGATCATTTAAAATGGTATGGAGCAGTTCCAAGAATTGGTTATTTAGCCTACTTTTTATTCTTGAATTGCTTCCTCATCTTCTCAGTGGAAAATGTATATCCTCCTTATTCTCTTCATTTGTCTGCTCTTTTCAAAGGAAGGGGAAGAAGCAGAACCTATATTGCAGTATTTTTCAAAGTGGGGGTTGGGACCCCTTTGGGGGTCACCTAGAGCTTTCCTGGGGGTTGCCTAAAGACCCCTGGTGCAGAGGGCCATGTCAGTCTTGCCAGACCTCCGGCTGTAGCTGCGTGCACACTGGGGCTGACTGACAGCCTCAGGGCCCAATCCTATGCATGCCTAGTCTGAAATAAATCCCATTATATTCAGGGGGCCTTTATTCCCATGCAAATGTGGATAAGATTGCAGCCTCAGGGCCCAATCCTATGCATACCTACTCTGAAATAAATCCCATTGTGTTCAACGTGTGCATAGAACACACATTTCATTTGTAACAATGAAAATACATCCTGCATATCAGATATTTACATTACGATTCATAACAGTAGCAAAATTACAGTTATAAAGTAGCAACGAAAATAATTTTATGGTTAGGGGTCCCCACAACACGAGGAGCTTATAAAGGGGTCACAGAGTTAGGAAGATTGAGAACCACTGCTATATTGGAATCTAGAACCTATATTGGATTCCAAGATACAGTATTTAAAGCTGCTTCCACATGAGACAGTAACCTAAGATAACTTCACTTTGATATGCAGAATTAGCACATGCTTGCTAATTTGTTTTTCAAGCATCTTATTTGCAGCAAGTCCTAATTATGTAAAGAAGTTACGTATCTGAAATTGAGGTTTGACATTTATTGGCATTTATTTGATTTCTTTGGGCATCATCATAGTAAGCTTTCTTGTCAAGATAGAATGAGTCATGAATGTTATTGGAAATTTTACTGAGTCTATCAGTAGGATCTGCCATCTATGGGCAAATCATTTGAATTTTTTGTGGGGTCAGAATCATATGCTCGTATGTACTCGGGAGCATCTATTTGAGCTGAAACTGAACATTTGGCCAAATATCTTCAGCCAGAGGTTGAGTATGAGTCCTGTAATGGCTCTTTAAGGGAAGATTTCTTAGTAGGATTTCACAATGTATTTAGCAAGTTAACCTTTGCTAACTGGGAAAGAGGCACTTTACAAAATGGTTAGAAAATTTGTTGGAAGACCCAGCAGATCTGTTGCTATGATGACATCCTTAATCTTTGCAAACAGTATTGAATGCTGTAATGTCTTATAGTAGCAGTCCCCTGGTGTCTCCAACACTTGCAGAGGGAAGGTCTTCCTACAACTGTCTGAAATTGGCTCTCTGGAAAATTCCCATAATACCGAAGACTGGTAGATGTGCAAGATCTTGTCCTCCTACAAGAACAGGAGTTGGTCTTATGTTAGTTGAGAGATTCATCCTCATAGTAGCTTTTTTTCCTTCTGTATTTTAAGTTTTGTGGTCTTGATGATATAGTATAGAAATAGGGTGTTTGGGGAGAAGCAATTGCTGAATTTAGATGACTGTACACATGACTATAAGGGGAAGGGATGAAGGGAGTACATGGACATGGCACTCCTTAGGCTCATGTCTGTGATCAATAAATGATGGATTGCTGACTGTCTGTAGCAAGCCAGATTTATGTGGTGATTGATATATGGCTGAAAGCAAATTTTTAAACTTGTGTATTTATGTATTACTATAATGCTGGCGGTGGGGTGAAGTTGGTAATAATTTTTGATAATCCATAAACTTTGATAGGAGAATGAAATCTTGAAAGTGATTGATCTAATGTACTTTCCCACAAAAAAATGAGAATTCCGGATTTGTTGCCTTGCCCTGGCAAGTTTGTTATCACAGGACAATGTTCATTATATTCAGTAATAATTCAGATTTGTCACTTGTCACCAATGACTCTTACTGCCGTTTTTTATCTTAGTCATTGGCATGCGTAGTGAATTGGTTGGAATGATTCAGAAGCATAAGAGGTTCTGTCATTCAGAAGTTAATATTAGTCCTGTTTGCTAGAAAATGTTCTGATCTCATATGCTGGGTCTTTGCTACATAATTTACATAACGGGCTGTATCATAATTACAAAACAATAAATTGTTAAATTTCGACCAGTTTAAACAGTTCCTATCAGGACTTTGCATTTTCCAGTTACAAATAAAAGCTTAAAGTGTCAAGGCACTCTCAAAGCTTGGAATCCGTTTAATGACCTGCGTTTGGGTTATCTGTTTGCTTTAATTCCCCTTGGGCATCTATTACCCTTGCAGTTTTACATACCCTTTCCCTACCATAGCACAGGAATCTGTGTTAAATGCCCTCAAATTCTATGATGACCTTAATCTTGCAGTTGGAGCTTGGGGAAGCCTGCAGAGGCTTCTGCCATATTGACTGTGTTGCTTAGAGAATTCAAGATTTTTGAATGGGGCAGATTTTTACTCTGGGCAGGTGGGTGTTCAGTTGGTGCAGTTTCCCCATCACTGCATCTTAATTCTGAGGAAAGTTGCACCTGTTGAGTGTTTGCTTCTCTTATAGCCAGGGGCATTAGAGGGAATACGGCCCGCACCTGTCCAGAAGGTTGATGTGCACTGGGAGCTGTGCCACCCCAAAATTGGAACTTTATGAAGGCGTGCCATACCATCATGTCATATGGCGTTAGATGCTTATTGAAGAGCAGAATTCAAGGTGAAAATCTGTTTTGAAATAGCTCCTTTCTATCAAAAGTTACAGCCCCCAAACAAAAAAAAAATCAAAAATATGCCTGAGCTCTGTGAGAAAGTGCCCCATATTGAGGCTTTACTCATGTATAGACGAATCTGCCATAGTCCACTAGAAAGACCAGGCTGAGGGGAATCCAAGGACACAAAAATAATCTTGATCCAATGAATGGAACGCCCAAAATCACCCCAGAAGGAAGTCTGAGATAATTGCATTGATCTCTGGAAAGTGAATAGGATCTATATTGTGCCTTTACTCGCAGGTAGGAGAACATGCCTTAGATCATTGGAAAGGGCAGGCTGAGAGGGATCTGGTCGTCATCCAATGAATGCAGTCCCCACCAGTCAACCTAGAAGGAAGCTCCTCCTCCAAGGGTTTGCACTCTGCATACATTGAATGCTATTGAAAATAAAACTGCACATCTGTGTTTACCTGTGAGTAAGCAAGCTTGCCTTGAATGTGGTAGAAGTTAAGTCCAGTGGAGTGCAAGGCTTCTAGAATGGTTCTGATCCTATGCACTTGGAGGTCCACAATGGTTGACAAAAGAGTTTGCAAGTTTACTACTCTGACCTGAAAGCAAAATCAATAAGATCAAAATTATTCATGGAACCTTTTTGTGTTGGTGACTCACTACACTCTCTGACACAAATTGGCTAATCTAGAAGTATCATTTGACCCGTATTGTATTTTATCCCTGATAGCTGCAGACTGAAGCAGCTGCTTAAATTCTGCTTTTCTGCATTGGATGATCACAGAGGTAGATGTGATCATCTGTAAAAATTTATAGCATCAAGTGAAATCTCCAGATACCAGGTTTAAGATTTCTGCCGTGCAAATTTGATACAGCCCCCAACAAGCGACCCTATTTGTATGGTAGCAAATAGAAACCATTCCATAAAGAACCAAATGGTTTCCCACTGATTCATTTCCCCACATACCACTTTTGAGGGCGCATTCCAGATTGTTGCAATTGTTTAATCTTTCTGTCAGGTAGCTGTTGTTTAACCTTTTTTGTCAAGCAGCCAATCTTCAGTTCACAACTTCGCGGAAGTGTTTGGGAACAGATTGATTTTATGTACTGCATTCCGTTTGACTTCCCCAGTGGAGGTTTACTTTGCTGGGTATGGCAAGTTTGGCATTTCTTAGGATGCAATTCTTCTTGCCCTGTTGGTGACTTCTATTACATTATGTAGAGTGTTGATTTCAATAAACAGATCTGCTGAGTTGCATTTCTTATTTGTAGGCGGGGAAGGCAGAGGAGGAGAAAGCAACTTGATTGTTGCAACAGAAAGCTACACGAGTCTGTATTAAAAAAAGGTTGAACTGGTTTGTCTTCATTACTTCTGATTTCAAACTATAAATGGGGAACGATTATGTATCTGAGAAGAGGCTGCTCTAAGTTGAGCTCCGCTTTCTTGGTTGCTTAAAGCAGAAGCAATAATGAATCGTGGAGAATACAACCTTGAGCCTGTGCACAAGAGTGAGTACAGTCGGGACGTTGGAATCTGTTTTGGGACACAGTAACGGGGGAAGCGTAGAGTAGCATTTTGGGAAGCCTCATAAAACACTTTGCTGGCTACTTGGAAAAAGCTGCTTTAAGGGAGATTTTTTAAATAAGAAATTGGGAATTTGTGATGTGCTGAAGGAAGAGGGCAGAGCAAATGGTTTTCAGTAATTGCTCAGTCAACAACTAGAAGCAGAGTGGGGTTGCGAGAGCCTGGGATCTGGCTCTGGGTATTCCTGGGAGTAATTGATCACAATGGGACTTACTGCTGAGTGGACATGGAGGAGCTCTGGCATTACAGGGATGTCATATCCCAGTTGCTTTGATGGGGTCCCAAATTTTAAGAGAGTCATGGGCTGAAATGCCTGCGTACCACTACTGTATGCCAGAAGTCAGCTGATATGTGGAACAGTTCCCTCTGGTTGTTTTCAGATAACGTCTGCAGTTTGAAATTCCCTGCAAGTTTGGGTTCCTAGGTTTCCACATGGGGAAAGTATACTTCCAGGTGGAAGTAACATTGGGGATGTGAAGAGCTATCATATATTTGGCTTTGTATACTTACAGATTCATATAGTGCCAGCTGGAAATATAAATTTTATTTTTCCCTCCCCCTGTGGTCATCTCAGGATTGTATGAATTATATGAGGGATACCACCTCTTAGTAGCATCCCTCTGTACTGTTTGTTTTTTTCATGTTTGTGACTCAGTCTGCACTCTGGTTCAATATCGGCCATTAACATGGGGTAAATTACCCCTCTGAGGGGTAAGAAATACAAATGTCTAACACTCAGGGCCATAGACTATGTCTGTACGAATGTCCGCTTTTTGTCTGCTGTGCAAGTATTCCATAAAAATGAATGAGTGACCCCTCCAGCATCATAGTTAAACTTGACAGACTGTAGCTGATGCATCTATGTGTGGATGGTATCTAGTGTTAATAACTAATCAGACATACTTTTAAAAGTAGTTGCCCTCTTACTTTTCACAGGGATACTGTGATGAAAAGGGATACAGTAGTATCCCTTTTCATCCCAGCTTCTCATCCTTCCCAGTGGCTTTCACTTGTGTCTTCTTTGTCACACACCCTTTGGCTCACACCGTTTGGGGCATGGATCCATTTTCTCTCTTTTTGTTGTGTAACCTGTGTTGAGAACTTCTTTCTTGAAAAGCAATGTAGTATGTAAATACCATAATACTAATATGACTTTAAAGATGGTTGACTTACAGTTGGTTTTTGCAGCATTAGACACTTGATCCATGCCTTGCATCTCTTGCATACTCTCCACTCTGTTTCTCAAATCTTCTGTGATTGTTTTGTAGAAGATTCCTCTGGGGAGGCCATTGGCACAGATATCAAGAGCACAGCACCACTTGGATTATCCGACTCTACCGATGAATTTACTACATACTTTGATCAGAAAATACCTATACCTGAAGATGAAAAGGTTAGTGTAACTGGCCCAGTATCACTTCTAGAGAAAGACAAGTTCTGTGGGAGGCAGGCAGAGACTCGTAAAAGTATACTGTTTCAGCCATAAGAATGAAGGATGCCCCAATTTCTCATTTAGAAAGGAAATGTTGCTCATCCATCAGCAGTTTGCAAAATACTGGTTTAGGACAGTTTGCCAAAATTACTTTAGGTAGGTTTCCTTTCGGTTGTGGATTTGAAGATTTCTTCCCCTGGAATAAAGTCTGTGTTAGCATGACAGCACCTCTGTGATCTGCAGTATTATTTGAAGGAATGACAAGTCTCTGCACCTCCCTATTTTTTTCCCAGGAAAAAAATGAACAGTAATCTTTCTTGTTAATGTAGCCAGTCTAATGCCTGAGCAGAGAGAAACAATAGTCCTCTGTATACACAACAGCAGTGGCCTTTAATTTCTTCAGGGACCAAAGGAGCCACTGCATTTTTGTTCCAAAGGAGAGTCGCCCAAGTACTGTTCGCTACCTTTGACTTCCCTTATTGGCTGATGCAACAATGGCCACAAGGACCTTTTAACCTAAGTGTCACGGTTCAAGATAAGAGTCTGCAATAAGGAGAAATATTATCTCAGCCTGGCTGTTATCTTGTATGCAAAAGATTCCCACTCTTTGCTTTTGAATAATTTTTTTTAAAGTCACTGAAACATGTTGCTAGGTAAGGGAATGATGAAGGTGTCTAATTCTTGGCCAGTTGGTTAGTCTATCTTGTATTATCAACACTGACTGGCAATATCTTTCCCAAGGTTTCATACTGGTGTTTTTCTGTCCTGCCTGGAGTTGCCAGTGGAATTTCCACTACAAATATTATACACTATAATGCTTTGATATAAATGCTTCCCCAGTAGTCCTGTACTGGATATTGTGACTCTGGCAATGTGTCTCTGGCTACTGCTCAACCTTAAAATGTATCATTTACTTCCTTGTTTGAATTCGTTTAACAGCATTGTATTTTCTTCTTAAAAGGGGGTGGGGAGCCAGCACTGATTTAGGACAGTAGGTTCCAACGTTTCTACTTTTTGCAGTGTTTCCATTCTGCTGTGGAAACTCCTCCATGCTGCACATATTCTGGGGTGTGGACTGGGACATATGTAGTTCCTTGGGGCTGCTGGCCAGATTTCTTGGGCCTTATTGGCACATCAAATGAGAGTTTGGGCCTAGATTGCTCTCTCAGAGTTTCCTTTCAGTTCCCAGATTGTAGGGATATATTGGCAGAGGGCAAGGTGTCTATCAGGAAAATGTGACCGTCTACTGATCACCTCATTTAGGATTCCTTGATAAGCTTTCAAGAAACTTCATTTCCTGGCACACAATTGGCAAGGCACTAATCTATCTATCCTCAGTGTACTTAATGTTTCCATTTTTTTCTGCTAAGCAGACCCAAAATGACTTAATTCAGATAAAACAATATGAAGTATAATAAAAGTATATAATAAATATCTTGGATATTTGATTTTATTTCCGAAACATGTTATGTTTGCAGTGTTGGTGTTACTTTGTGAGTTAATCTAAGGAAAAGAAACAGCAATGCAGCAGTAGAGTGTGTGTATATTCCTTATTCCTTCAGAGGGTTAATATTGAGTTCTTTTTTGTTTCTTATAGCATACGTGGTTCAGTTTCCGGAAACTCTGGGCCTTTACTGGGCCAGGGTTTCTCATGAGTATCGCTTACTTGGACCCAGGAAACATTGAGTCAGATCTGCAGTCTGGTGCAGTTGCAGGTTTTAAGGTAAGTAGCTAGAAAATGTCTCTGAAGCCTCTCTGGGACATCTAAAACCTAGAATGCTTTTGTTACATTCTAACCACATGTCTATTCTCTGAAACCTGTCTATTCTCTGAAACTGCTGCCTGTTTGTCAGGTACCAAATCTGAGCTATACTGAAACTAAGTCATATTGTAAGTTACTTGCAATGTTATCCAGCTTGGCTGTCAGAAACTTCCTGCTTGCTTAAACTACCATGATCAAGAGTTGTGGGAAAGTGAGCATATTTTAGCCCTTTAAGTAGGTCATTCAATTGTCACCACCATTTCCTTGTTTATTTTCTTGGTTACAGCAGAAACCTGAAACTCTTCTGACAATGTAGGGATGTGTAGGAAGGCTACTTAGCCTAGAATAATTGTAGGATAATTAATCCTACAATTAATTATCTTAATCAAAACCTTTACAAGGGATGTAAGAGGCAGCCCACTGCATAGGCAGAAAACAAAATTTTTTTCTGTTTGCATTCTCAGTGGTTTGCACTTGATTTGGTAATATTGCCAAAAGGAATAGAGGCATGTGTGTGGCTTCTCTTTCATAGCCTGCCTACATAGTATCTTATTTTATGCCCATTGGAAATGTGTCTATGCTTTCTGTGTAAACAACTTTAAGTATAATTTCATCCCTAAAATAACTGGGAATTATAGTTCTCTAGTGATGATGGTAGAGTTAGGCTCTGTATTGAAACAGCCTCAAAATTACAGTTCCCCGGTGAAGCAGACTGACGTTCCCAGGTGAAGCAAAATGACATTTGATGTTTTCCTATAGGACTTTACTTACCTTAATGGCTTTTGAACACATTGTGCTTTTGTCCCTTTCAGCTGCTGTGGGTCCTCTTGTTGGCCACGATCATTGGCCTGCTCCTGCAGCGACTGGCAGCACGACTAGGAGTGGTAACAGGACTTCATCTGGCAGAAGTATGCAACCGGCAGTATCCCAAGGTGGGTTTGTTTACCTGAGAGCAGTTAGCCAGCCCTTACAGTAAAATCTGGTTTCCCTGTAGATCACAATCTCAGGCACAGTAAGGACGTAGGTAGTAGGCAGGGTATGGGAGGGCCAGTCTTCCTGGACATCTGGTGTCCTATCTAGAAAGTTAGGCAATCATTGGAACCTCAAGTCAGCCAAAGTCTGTAGCCAAAGAGGCCCTTGAAAGTAACAGTACTGATGCAAGTAAGGAGCAGCAACAGGTCTAGAGTGTTAAGAGGGTGGATCGGAAGAAGGAAGAGACACTGAATCAAGAAACCTAAGTGTGAAATCTGTGGAGAGAATGTTATGACATCATGAATCACTGATGCTAAATTCTTTCTAGCGTGTTGCAATACTTCTCTGGCCAAACAGAGAAAGCACTGACATCAGATGCAGGAGAACTTGGATTCAAATCTTGCCATCAGCAGATGAATTAGAGAGCCCCTACTCTTATCCTGTGGTGGTATCCTGAATGAATATTTGCCTCCTGGTTGAAACTTTTGTATAGAGGACCTACAGTATTTTAAGCCGGGGCATGAATGTGTGCACACATTCAAAATAAACTAGTGTTCCCTGAAAGTGTGTAAAGAACACTTGTCTCACCACTAAGAAACTGCATGCTCCTGAAATTATGGAGCAGAGCATTTGGTCACCAGGCAGGCTTGCAGTCTGGCCTTCTCTTTCCTCTCTGTTCTCTTGCAGCTACAGTATATGGTATTTTCTTAATGTTAGTCTTCATAATTTAATTACTGATCTTGGCAAGGCAGTCTTCTAAAGCCTGGATTAAACAAGCACTCAGAGTATTTTTGTTCGCTATGAAATATTTTCAGGGCTTGTTTTGGCAAGATATTCACCTAGGGATATACAACGCCTTATGAAACACACCATCTCAAATATTCTTTTTTCTCCCTCTTCAGTAATATAAATCCCTGTTTTTGCTTTCTCTTGTATTATACTTGGCTGTTTGGGTGGTCGTGTATATGTAGCTGACTGGGGAATTGGAGTATCCCAATTTTACTGAGCCAACCCTCAACCAAATGTGCCTGCTGTTCCCTACTCCACCCCAATGTATGTTATATTGCCCATATGATGTTGTATTGTTTTTGGTTGAGTCTTGGGTCAGACTGGTCAGAATAATTCTTTTTTCCCTGAACTGAACAACAGAATAAGAGGCAGTATTCTAAGGCATCTTTGGTTTAAGGGTCTTTTATGCTGCCTTTATAGGATGGACACTTTTCCAGCCTGGCTCCCTTCTGTGTTGGTGTTGTCAGAAACCTTCTGCTGTATGGGAGGCATCCACATTGCAGTACCTCCCTATACCAGCTGTATTCAGTTTCTGGGTAGGCTGATACTGGGACAAGGAGGAGCTCACAATTCCTCTTGTGCAACTGGGGTTTCTATTATATCCTTAGCAATGCAGGAAGTTAATCTGAAAAAGAGTCTTGAATCTGTAGAGTTTTCTCTACTGAATTAAATAACTGGGGAGTACTTAGGTGTTGACCAGCAAACCTCTTCCTTTAAAAACTCCATAAACCACTACAGAAGATTGTGTTTTGAGAACTTTTGACTTTAAAGTAGAGCCTTATCAAACTAAATGCCTCCTTTGTAGTTCCTTTTTAGCTAAACATTGCGAGCTGGTATGTGTGGGTGCATGTTGCCAAATTGTGGGCAGGATCATCTGTGTAGGTGGTTGCCGATGAGCAGACACTGTATCCTTCTTGTTGACTTCCAAAAATAGATTGCAACAAGTTTGTCTTTTTTTGTTTGATCAGTTTGCACAATGTCTATGGAACTTGAGGGTTCCTTTATTGATATAAGGAGCTATGGCTTGAGCTGTGGGTCAAGGTTTATCAGTTGGAATTAGTCCCAAATATTAGTCCTGTAGTAAAGATAACATTGTCGGAGGTCTGATAGTTTCCATTGTATTCCCTGCATGTAGCCACTGTGTTGTGTGATTGTAAATGGGTTATAATGGGTTATAAATGGGTGTAAATGGGTTCACTGCCATTGTGTCTCGCATCACAGCAAATAGAGTACAGGCATCCCTCATTATCTGCTAGGGTTCTGTTCCAGAATCTCCCATGGATAAAAAATTTATCTTTAAAGACTATTTTTCTGGATTTCTTGCTCCTAATGGAATAAAATCACGCCTTGACATCTGCAGGGGTTTGATTTTTGGAATCCCCGCTGCTACAAAAAAGAATGTGTTAAATAAAAAAGGTGTCCCTTTAAAAATATATTTTCCTCCGGATGTAGAAAGGTAGTCAGCAGTTAGAAATGCATCTCCTGCCTTTGCCTGGCTCAGCTAAAGAATGGAATGATTGCTTGCATGACTGCCTTTCTAGAAAATGAAGAAAAATAGTATTTTTAACCTGTGATTTTTAAGGGATACATTTTATCCTCTTCTCCAGGGATTAGCACATTTCTTCTTATTTGCAGTGGCCATTTGTATTGAGTCAAATCAGTGTATTAAAAATGAGGCTGCAACCCTAACCCACAATTAGGCCAGCATAAGTCCTATGCTGACTTGGGGTATCACAAAAATTCCCATTAGGCACTTCTGCCCCACAACTTTGGGGGTGGGGGGTGTAGGACATTGAACAGACATGCACAAACCTCCATATAACACCAAGTTATGATGGATGAATTAGGCCAGCCTAAATTGGTTAGGGTGATGACATTAGTGTATAACAAGATTGTACCTGTATTCTACTTGTTTAGCTTTACTATACTAATATGTGCTGAGATGTGGATGTAGAATATCTTCTCTCAACCAAACCTTGAGACTTGGCATTCATTAGTCTTGAAAGACTATGGTATCATGCTCGACACTGCATGCAAAGCACCAAGGCGTGGGTAGATTGATATGGAAGATAGGCTGGTACCCAAGCAGCAAGTCCCCCCTCTCCATGCCACTGAAATAGTCCAATGGAACGGCAGAGCCGATACGATTGGTACCAGCTACGTCACAGAGCTGGGCTAAGGACAGGAGCTCATCCTGTCTTGTGGGGACCCAGGTCTCGAACCCTGGTCTTCTGGTTAACAGGCACAGTGTCTTAACTACTTGTGCCACCCACAGCCCTTTTTCAAACCCTTAGATAACTATAGAAAAAAGTATCTTATACTTTTGTTTTAAGGATTTAGGACAGTGCAGAATTAAAGCAAAAAACTAGTACATTTGGGTTTCTTTCTGTGCAGCTCTGGTGCAGAAATGTTGTTTATGTATCAGTAGAGTACTTTTCTGTAGGGAAAAATGCAAATTTTAATCAAGGAACACTTCTAGAGGTAATAGGTTCCTTTATTTTTAGATCTGACATGTTCTGAACACATAATGTGATTTGTGCTGTTCCCCCTATCCCTTCCGTTGATCTCCTTCTCGTATATCCAGCCCAGACCTCCAGGATGGAGGGCTTTTCTATTTAATTCCCTCTCTTCTTCCCCATTGTATGTAGGTTCTAGAAGGTAGAAGACAGAAGATCAGACATTTTTGTTGAAGCAAAGTTGATAAGTTTGAAATTATGTTTATCCCCAGGTCCCTCGGATTATTTTATGGCTGATGGTGGAGCTAGCTATCATTGGGTCAGATATGCAAGAGGTCATTGGCTCAGCAATTGCCATTAATCTCTTATCTGCTGGGAGGTATGTAGTTTGGTGTGGTTTTTTTTTAATTGGGTAGGCTTTTTAAAAATTTGAAGTAGGGTCACTTGTCCATATTCATATCAAGAAAACAATAAATGCAACTCATATCAATGCAAGCTGCAGATCAAGTGAATACTTGTTTTAAAATCTGCTGATTTTAAATGTTGGCGACCTACCCCTCTGAGCCCAGCTTTGTGGGAAACCATTTTGGAAGTGTTTTATCTTGCTGACAGTGGCTTGGGTCTGGTAAAGCTACTGAAGGTGATGAGAGCGAGGGATGCTCAAGGTTTTAGCCTGATCCTCACCTACCTTTCTTTCCCAAAGGGCAACTGGTTTTTGAAAATAATTGGAGGATTCTGAATTTAACCAGTTGTAGCAGGAAAGTTGCCATTAAACTGTCACTGCCCTGTACCTAAAATGTGTCATGTATTTTACCTCATAAATTAAAATGGCTCGGCTCTGCTTGCTTCCTGACTATGGTGGGGTTTTTTTGTGTGTGAATTGGGCTTTCCTAGCTTCTTGCTTACGGATAAGCCAACGGTTTGTCCAAACACAACTTTGAGTAAAACTGCATAAGTGTGTCATGGATCCCTGTCACAAATGTAGAGGGGCACTTGATTGAACTTTGTGTTTAACTTCTCAGGGCCAAATCGTATCCAACTTTCCAGCACCAGTATAGCTGCAATGCAGCCCTGAGGTAAAGGGACAAACATCCCCTTATGTTGTGGAGTCCTCCATGACTTCTGTCTCACCACAGGATGCAAAGCATACCCCACTGGCACAGCTATACCAGGCCTGGAAAATTGAATAGGATTTGGCCCTCACTGCATCATCAACCACCCTGAAATCAACCCTTATATTTTCTTCCTACAGAATCCCTTTGTGGGGTGGGGTTCTTATAACAATTGCGGATACCTTCATGTTTCTCTTCTTGGACAAGTATGGTAAGCTACTTATTAATGTTCTTCTCCAAACAAATGCTTTCTTTGTCATTTGCCAGGAAGGATGCTTTCGTAAATGTCACTGAGAAGGCTATGTTGGCCAGAATCCAGGTGACTCACTGGGCCTTGTGCCATCGTGGCAAGGCTTTGGCTACCTTCTTGAATTTTGAAAGTGTGCTTGAGAGATTAGATGCCTAGTTCTGAGGTGATAAACCAGATTTTGCAACACAGTTGAATACCATTGGTGTGATGTGTTGCATGGGAAAGGGCTTTTAATTCAAACATTAAACCTTCGATATGCAGCATTTCCCATTCTTGTTGCAATGTATAAGGTGGTTACCAGTTTGCTCTTTTTTCTGGGTCATAGAGGATTTACCCTTATGCTCAACCTCTGCACTATGGTGGGCCTTGCATTCCCACTACTGCAGTCCACATGAGAGCAAGCCCATTTAACCCAGTGGGCTTTATTTAGGAGTAAATTGTTATAGGATCGTGTTGCAAAGGGCTTTCCAAATTGAATTTTATTCAATAAATGTCAATATGCATTTTGTTACCTATCAAAAACTATTGGCTTTTCCTCCACCCAGCTTTCAGTTGGCAATACTGGCCGCTAGGTGAAAGTTGGTGGTGATTCTCTTCCTCTACCACCATTGTGGTCCTCCATTGTGGTAGACTGCTTCTTTGTGGATGTGGTCTGCATGTTGCTGTTATGAATCGGAGAACCTTTCTAAACTTCTGGAAATGTGAAAACTCCCCCTCCCCATTACTATAAAATGAAATATAATCTCTGGCAAGAACACCTAAACAAGAAAGTGTGTTCATGACCCTTTAAAAATTAAAACACCAGCAAGTCTGATACTTCCCCATCTTCCCTTAGCAAAGCCCCATCATTTCTAGAACCCATTTTAATATAAAATTCTTTCTCCAACATTAGCATGCAGGTTTCCTATGCATGAGTGTTAAGTATGAACAAGTTCATATAGCAAGGCTGGAACAAGATATATGGTAGTATTGGGGCACAATCCAGAGCAAGTTCAGCCTGCTCTGCCCTAACTGCTCTCTCCTAACTATTCTGTATCCAGAGCAGAAAGTTATGCTGCATCCAGAGAGTTAGGAAGCCTGGGCTGCCCTAACTGCTCCAGAGCATGCTAAGTCAGTGACAGCTGGGGAGGGCTTGCTCCTGAGTAGACCCCCCTCAGATCACACTGAAGAAGGAACAGCTATGGTGCCTACATTATAAGGAAGCCCAGCAGTTCCTGACAACCAGTTACAGCTGCAGTTCTTCTAGTGCAAGATGGATGCTTGGAATGGCCTGCTGTATCCTGAGGTTAGTGGGCTGCCATAGTTGTGCCATATCCTGAGGTTGAGAGGCAGGGATTGCAGCCAGGCTGGCCAAGAACTCAGATTTTTGGTCAACACTACCATTCTTACGCAGGCCTTATCATGGACCCCTATGGGTCTACTCATTACTATACCTGCTCCTGAGGTGGTATATCTCTGAGGAACTGGAAGAGGGCATTTCTGCCTTGAAACAGGCTTTGGATACAGAGTAACTGCTCTGCCCTAGGCAGTGCTAAACTTGCCCTCAACTTGCCTCTCCTGAGCTGCTTAGGCTGCCCCAGTTAGGGCAGAGCAGGTCCACCTCTCTTAGGGCACCCTATCTTGCCTTGCTCTGCCCTAAGCCTCTTGCAGAGTAACTGGGCTGGAGCATCTTGCAGTTGCTCCACCCTAGTGATAGAAAGGGCAACCCAAGGGCTCTTATGTGGACAGATTAGTTGCTCTGGATTGTGCTGTTGACCTCTGAACTGTGCTGGAGCATAGTTTGAGCAACCATCTGGTTACATGGTAGTGCTACAAATCTGTTAGCATCTGAACTCAGATGATATCAACTAATGGAATACCGATACCTCTTTGGATGAATATACATTTGGACTTTGGCTCCCAAAACTGCTAATGATGAGTCAGGATGGTGTAGGGCTTAGGGAGTTGGACCAACTGGAAGATCTAGGTTCAAATCCCCCACTTGGACATGAAGCTTCCTGGGTGACTTTGGGCGCAATCCAGAGTAACTAAGGGGAATCCTTGCTCCAACGTAAGAACAATTTACTCTGGATTGCAATATGAATTTCCCATAGTTTTCACAGGTGGTGCCGTAACTACATCGACATAAATGTCTCTTATGTGCTCCCGTAGTTACTCTGGATTGTAGGGTTTGAGCCAGTCACTCACTCTTAGCTTCACCTATCTCACAGTGTTGTTGTGGATAAAAGCTTTTATCATTTTGATATCTTGGGCATTTGCTATGGTATGGGAAATGTGGGGTATAAATTCCATAAATAAATACTATAAATAAATACCAGTAATGATGTTTTCCTGTCACTTTCAGGCCTGAGGAAACTTGAGGCATTTTTTGGTTTGTTGATTACAGTTATGGCTGTGACATTTGGATATGAGGTAATGTTGATGTTTAATATCTGGGATGTTTTATATTAGAGATGAAAATGTGACAGCTGCTTATAAGTAAGAGTTTTCTTAATTTGTGAGTGTAACAAAAGCCCTTCTACACCCCAAGGCATGTCTCTGCCTGAGAAATCAGCATTACTAAAGATTATTAAAATTGGCCTTTGTACATTATGTCAATCAAATGACTCTTATTGAATTCTAATATAGATACTTTCCTAACTGCCACTGTAAATCTCCCACAAGCTAGTCATTCAATCAGTATATGTTGCCTGACCAGCTACTATTCCATGACTGGCAACTAAAGACCAGAAATTTATTCTTGAGGGGTTTTACTCTGCATCACAGCTCTATGCTGTGGAGTCTATGTTATGGAGCTCAATTTTGTCCCCATGCTGTTAATCACCAATGTGAAATCTGTGGAAGAGGTCACTTGCAGCTTTGGAATGAGGTTTGTTTTAACTATTCTGAAGATACCCAGTTCTGTTTCTCCTCTTCATCTGTCTCAGGGGAAGTAGAGGAAATTCTGATTGGGTGCCTGAGGTTAGAAGTGGACTGGATTATTACATAAATGTGAATTCAGTCCTGTAAAGCTGGAAATATTGGTGATATTCGTCCTGTTTGGGTTGAGGCTGCAATCTCCCTTAAGGTACACAGTTTGCAACTTGGAGAAGCTGGTAGATTTGGTCCCTGATTTAAGAAGCCCAGGGATCACCTGACACCGTCTTCAGCTGTGACCTTTCCTAGACAGTGAGAACTTGGCCTTGAAAGCTAGATGACAATTTCAGTGGACACAAAATATGTCAGCCAGGCCGTACTTGGAACTATCTGAATGGCCATCTCACACCAATATGTCACTTGCTTCCTTTGTGTTTGCAGGTACAACTCAAAGTGCAGGGTAACCCTGTCTGGTTGTTGAAATAATATGTGGAGGAGCTTCTCTGAGTTTCCCTATTTTTAGAGGCAAGCAAGATAATGAATCATAGAATCATAGAGTTGGAAGGTACCTAGTAGGTCATCTAGTCCAACCCCTGCCTGTAGCAGGAAATCCTCCTAGAGCATCTCCGACAGATGCTCGTGGAGCCTATGCTTGAAGGTCACCAGTGAAGGAGAGTCCACCACCTCCCTTGGCAATCTGTTCCACTGCTGAACCGCCCTCACCGTCAGGAATTTTTTCCGGATATCTAACCGGAATTCCCTTTCTTGCAGTTTGTATCCATTGGTTCTAGTTCTGCTTTCAGAGGCAGCTAAGAACAAATGAGCCTCTTTGTCCATATGACAGCCCTTCAGGTATCTGACAGGAGATAGGATTGCTTCTATGGTGCCAGCCTGATTATAGAACATCCTTCTCAAGGAAGCTCATCTGCTGCCATCTTTGCTTAAGTTTATCCACTAGATTAAAGTGATTATTTTTACTGATATTCTTGGATGAGATGTAACTTTCAAATAATGTTGGCTGTTCATATCAACCTCACCATGTAACAGCAAACCAAGTACAAAAAAGATTCATCAACTGAAAATAGTGAAATACCTTGTGAGGGTTTTGCCTTGTTGAAAACTACAATGAAAATGGTTTATTCAAAGCTCAAATGAGGTTCAGGGCTAAAATCTGCAATGCATTTAAGTAACTATGACAGTTGGTATTGCAGCAATCCTAATGCTTTCTCTCTGTGTGTGTTCTGCAGTATGTTGTCGTAAAACCTGACCAGGGAAAACTGCTGAAAGGGATGTTTACACCATATTGTGAAGGCTGTGGCACTCCTCAGCTTGAACAAGCTGTGGGGATCGTGGGTGCTGTCATCATGCCACACAACATGTACCTGCATTCTGCTTTAGTCAAGGTAAGTTTCTGTTTTTAGTGCTGATGACATCAAATGCCATGGAAAGAGACAAGTGTCTGAATGTGGAATCAGGTTCTTTATGCTCCTATAATATTGGGGCTTTGTTACAAGTTTGTTCAACGTGGCTGGTATTATCTACAATCTTAAAATTGTGGTTATAGAGTACTTGCTGATTGGCAAAACCTATCGCCTCAGAATTGCTAGCTAAACTTAAAGCTGGAGGATCAGATTATTGCCTTCTTCACAAACTTTAAAACAATATGGCTGCAATCCTAACCTTCTGAGCCTCGACATAAGTCCTATGGTTACCTGGGGGTGTCAACAAAGTGCCATAAGACACTCCTGCACCACTGCTGGGGGAAGGTTAGGCCAGTGCACAGCTTGCCATGGGAGCTGGAAGACCAATGATTTGTGCCAGCTAGGTTAGGATGCTCTATGTTTTACTTTTTATAGAGAATGAGCAGAATATGTTTTATTTTTAAATACTGTACTGTGTTATCTCATTACGGTCCTTTGTAGACTTAATATTTTAACCATGGTTGGTTTCTTTCACCATGGTTAAGCAGGGGGAGAGAGAGAGAAGCCCACTCATGTATAAATCAGCTAACTAAATGAGGGTGGTTCTGCCTCTCATAAATATGCACACATAGCTGTGAATATGCACACATCTCCCCAATTTTTTAAACCTTGGTTGTGTGTTAGAATGTAGCCAAGAGGTGGCACCTCTACATCCTCTCTTGATCATTTGCTAAATAAGCTTTCATTGCAGACTACATCACTTTTTTGTATTTCTCTCCAGTCTCGACAGATAAATCGGGCCAATAAGAAGGAGGTCAGTGAGGCCAACAAATATTTCTTCATTGAGTCCTGCATTGCACTCTTCGTGTCCTTCCTCATCAATGTCTTCGTTGTCTCAGTTTTTGCTGAAGCTTTCTTTGGAAAGACAAACCAAGATGTGGTAAGTACCTTCCTTCCTTTAAAAGTAAAAAATAGTATTGTAAAAACAAAAACTGAACCTGCAGTGAAACACCAATCTTTTCCATTTAAGAAAATCTGTTACTCTGTAACAGAGAGATACATTGGAGAATGTTTGCAAAAGGGTTGTACCAAGCTGTTCCCATCTGGTACTCAAGAGGATGGTTTACGTTTCTCAGGACCACTTACTGTAATGGTGCAGAGCATTTTTTCAGAGTTGGTCTCCTTTTGGAGCAGCTTTTAGGGAAATATAGGACTATCAGTGTCATAGGTTTATAATACCTCTTTCAAAGACTTTCTGGCTTATGCCTCCTTTGCAGTTTCTCCACTGGAAAATCACTGTAAGACTTCTGACAGTGTCTTGTATCAGTATTCTGTTATACTCTTTCTTGCTTGAGGAACGTGTCATGCAATGCTGCTGTCACACTGCCTCTTCAGCCCTTTTTTTTAAGCTGATAAAGTTAGCGTAGTAGTAGATATAAAAAGGGAGAAGTGTTGTTGCACATCTCCTCAACTAGGGTCAGTTACTTTCCTCCCCAAGCAGGGTTCAAATTACTTTCAAGTCAATAAGATCAGGTTCTCTCTAAAGTGACATATGAAGGTATCATGAGACCAGTCCAGACTTACAGGTTGAAGATCTTAAGTGTGTTGAAACAACTCCATGAAGAAGAGTGTGTGGCTGGCCTGAGGCCATCCAGTGACTTTGTGGCCCTGTTGGGGATCTAAACCAATGTCTCCCAGATCCAACATCTTATTGTGTTGGTTTCCAGAACTTGGCATTTTCAGTTAAAAGGATCTTGGACAGTACGGTTGGGACATACCTCCATCTGAATCATAGAATCATAGAGTTGGAAGGGACCTAGTAGGTCATCTAGTCCAACCCCCTGCCTGCAGCAGGAATTCTCCCTCAAGCGTCCCCGACAGGTGCTCGTCGAGCCTCTGCTTAAAGATCCCCAGTGAGGGAGAATCCACCACTTCCCTTGGCAATCTGTTCCACTGCCAAACCGCCCTCACCATCAGGAATTTTTCATCCAGCAAAAGTGCAGGCGATAACCACACTGAAGGCAACATCTGGTGACTGAGGTTTCTATGAGTTTTTCCACAAAACATACTGTAAAAGCCCCATTGAAAAATGGTGATTTTGATTATCCTGACTCTGAGACTTTGGAAAGCCACTGCCTTTTGGAGTAGTGCAGTGTTTCCCAAATATGCATTCTAAGAGACTCCTTGGTACCCAAAAGATCTGCAACGAAGCTTCTCTGCATGAGTCACTACACTGACCTTACCCCCTTTTCAATCAGGAGGCACATAAAGGACAGTACCTCTCACAGCTGTGCACAGATAGCTTCACTCTGTTAGCAGGTCATTATTTTCAAACCTTTGAACTATTTTAGTTTCAAGAATGAAGTGTTGCTCCACTTTTAATTGGTATTTTTAAATACATTTTTACCCCATTCCCCTCCCCACCACCATGGGTGCCTAAGAAGGTTGCATACAAAAAAATCTTCTTTTATGTTGCCTTCTCATACCCAGGTCTACCTTGTGGAAATTTATTTTCGTAAATGTAGCTATCTATTGATTGTGTGGATATGTTGCCTGATGCCTTCTCATGATGCAAAAGGTCAAAAGTGTGTTTGTCAAGCAGCTTCCCTACTTAGCTAGGCCTAAAGAGCACCAATGACACTACTGCTTGATTATGTTATGTGTGACCAGTTGTGAAGGGAACTCTTTCTAGTATCATACTAGCATCCATATCAACTCAGCCATTTTTCTGAACTTGCTCTTTTTGTTAAACTTTTGCATACATACCACCGTTCTCTGTCTACACAACATTCAAGGCAGGTTACAGAGGCAGGCTAATCAAAATCACCATTTTTCAATGGTGTTTTTACAGTATGTTTTGTGGAAAAACTCACAGAAACCTCAGACACCAGATGTTGCCTTCAGTGTGGTTATCTCCTGCACTTTTGCTGGATGAAAACTTTTTTCTAAGCCCAAAATTTGCTCTGATCTCTAATAAGTATTTTTCAGGTGGGTGTTGCATGGAAGTTAATGTTTTACTTTTTCATCCTGGTTCTTAGATATACTTTGTAGAAATATCCATTTTTAAAAACTGACAGTATTTTGTGTTTGCAGCATGATGTTTGTGCAAATTCCAGCATTTCTCAGGCTGGACTGTTTCCAGCCAACAATGAAAGCCTGGACGTGGATATCTATAAAGGGGTGAGTATGTTCTTGAGAAGTATTTGGCGGCTATTTTCTTGGGCAGTTACTTTTATTGCAAATTTTGCACCTGTTGATTGAAATTGAAGCCGCCCACATGCAAGTGGCTGCAAAGTAGAATTCCTCCAATGAAATGCTGATTATCTTTAGGCCTTTTTGATACTTGCTTCACCTATTCTTTATCCTTATTAACAAAGTGCCAGCAGCCTCATGAACAAAACATACAGTAGGGAACTCTGATCAGTTGTTTTGTTTTTCTCCAACATTGCTGCCCATGGGGCTTCCCTGGCCCTTGGAATGCCTTTTAAAGGCATAAAAACGTCATTCCTGGTTTCCTTCTGAAAGATGGACATAGTTTGTCTTTGCCTTTAGGAGGAATTCTGAAGCCTATAGAGGCTGTAAGCAGACCCGAGGTGCCTCTTTGGGTTTTAGAAAGTCCTCTGGAGGCAACCAGAGCATAGCTCCAACCACCTTCATAGGGTTTAAGGGGACCAAAACTAGATTTGCTTATATGCAATTTCTGGTGTCCACAGGGGTTCAAAAACATATCCCTTGTGGATACTGAGGCCACATGTGTATTCCACAAAGGAAAATTGATGTGGCAATTTTTGCCATTAAAAGTTGTCTATTAAAAGTTGCCTACTTAGGTTAAACCTGATAGGTCAAAGGAGTTTATCAACTGTCACTCCCAAAAATCAGAATGAACCCCATCAGGTGGCTTATATGGTCCACACATATTCTGCTAAACCTGCACCTGCAAGCTGGAGTCAGGTATATTAACAGTGGCCTTTCCTCTTCACATAACTTTTGATATCTCTCTTAATATCTGTAACAAGTTACTGAGAGTTTAATGTGTCCTTGCTCTTACGCTAAGAATTAATTCAATCTTGGGAAAGTGGCTGGTTGCCAACTTTACTATCTTTCATCACACCTAACGAACATGAATGTGTAAAATATATGCGTTTGTTGTTTACCGTGGCCCTTGGGTTTATGCTTTGTTTAAATAACCATTCTAAGCTTTCTTATTATAAATGCTTTTAATGGTGTGTTCCAGTGCAGTAGATTGCTTATCTGGCAGGCCCACCTCTGGGATTTCCCACTGTTGCTGAATCTTATAATATTGACTGAAATTTTTCTCTGTTCTAGGGTGTTGTCCTGGGTTGTTACTTTGGACCTGCCTGTCTCTACATCTGGGCTATTGGGATCCTTGCTGCAGGTCAAAGTTCAACAATGACTGGAACTTATTCTGGCCAGTTTGTCATGGAGGTATGTTTCTCTTCATCCAGGTTGACTCACTTCTGACAGTGGGATCCTTTGCTGCAGAGGGTCCAAATACCCTGCCCCTAAAGTTGAGATGGTAGAATCATAGAATCTTAGAGTTGGAAGGGACCCTGTAGGTCATCTAGTCCAACCCCCTGCCTGTAGCAGGAAATTCTCCTAGAGCATCACCGACAGGTGCTGGTCGAGTCTCTGCTTGAAGATCTCCAGTGAGGGAGAGTCCTCCACCTCCCTTGGCAATCTGTTCCACTGCCAAATCGTCCTCACCGTCAGGAATTTTTTTCCGGATATCCAACCAAAATCTCCTTTCTTGCAGTTTGTACCCATTGGTTCTAGTCCTGCTTTCAGAGGCAGCTAAGAACAAATGGGCGGTGGGTGGTGCAAGTGGTTAAGACACTGTGCCTGTTAACCAGCAGGCCAGGGTTTGAGACCGGGGTCAGTCCCCACAAGACAGGGTGAGCTCCTGTCCTTAGCCCAGCTCTGCAACGCAGCTGGAACCAATCGTATTGGCTCTGCCTTTCCATTGGACTATTTCAGTGGTGTGGAGAGGGGGGATTTGCTGCTTGGGTAACTATCCTCCAAACCCAGGCCTTTGTGCTTCGCCTGCAGCATATGCAGCGCCGAGCACAATGCCATAGTCTTTCAAGACTGATGGGTGCCTGCTTTAAGGACAAATGAGCCCCTTCCTCCATATGACAGCCCTTCAGGTAGAACATGGTACATGTTCCAAACATGGACCAGTTCCTACAAATCTTGTGTCTCAGCAGAAACTGTTACCAGTATGCATATGGCTGTGGGAATATGGAAATACTGAGAGGACACTGTCTTAAAGGAGGATTGCATATAGGGAGGACAGCATATATATGTTGTTATCAAACTTTCTCCTGGGATAACACGTTCATGTAATCATCCCAAAAACATTTAGGTGTTCAAGCTCCTTAAATTATATCTGTTGTGCTTCAAGCATGGAGCCTAATTATATTCTTTTACTGACACAACTTGCCTGTTCTGATCAGAGGCTTATGCTTTCATTTGTATATTCTGGACTTTTTTCTAGTGGGAAACCATCTCAGTCCTGGTTTTTATTCTTATCAAATAGTATGAGCAATAATTGTTACAATTCAGGATAACCTACTGTGTTTTGAAGTTTCCAAAAGAACGTTTTTTCCACTTCCATATCTCTCTCACATACTCTCACATATCTGTGCTCTACCATTGCTCTTTCCCTGTCTGGAAATCTTGCTTTGTAGCTACATTTTTCTCTCCTTTTTTGTTTTCAGGGGTTCCTCAATCTGAAGTGGTCACGTTTTGCCCGAGTGGTTCTGACCCGCTCCATTGCTGTCATTCCAACTCTCCTGGTTGCCATTTTCCAAGATGTGGAACGCTTGACTGGCATGAATGACTTTCTCAATGTTCTGATGAGTTTGCAGGTGAGGGCTCTGCTGAGACTGAGGCCTATCCCCAAAAGTAGTCAGGATGACATACCTATTGACAGCAGCAAAATTATTCCTAGGATTGGTTTGGGAGTTTTTTAAGCTAGCAGTAAAATATCCTAGCATTCCACTAAATTAAACTCGGCAGTAAGTGTAGGTGCATGGAGGTGGTGGAGAGTAGGCATCATCAATGCCTCGTGGGGATGACCCGACAGCGAAACCCAGGAAATAAAAGTTTTTCAGTGGATGAAATGGAATAAGGCATCTTCCTAGAAGAAATACATAGTGAGAAAAATTTAAAATCTCTACCTTTTTTAAATGTATCTCTTGCCATATTGATAGTTGCATTTATTTCAATAAACCATCAAAGGAGCTTGAAACCTGGTATTATGTGCATAAAATGCCCAACATGTTAATATAGTGATACCCAAATTGTGAGCCACAGTTTCCCAAAGAGCCATGGAAACCAGCAAGGGGAACCTCGGAAGCCTCATGAAAACTCCCCCAATGATGGGCTTGGGGGGGAACAGGGTGGGCCAAAGCTCCAGGCACTGTCCCTGCTGCCTCACCTGTCCATTGGAGCTATTCCTTGGCCAGGCAAAGCCCTTGGCCAGGCAAAACCCAGATTGTGGCACTCCACAGAGCACACAAGGCCTTCTGAAGCTTCTAGCACACTGTTAAAGAATACTTTTGAGTTCATCAGAAAACCAAAGAAACCCTTTAGAACACACCAGAAGCCTTTTTAGGTAGTGTAAAATATTTCAAAAGGCTCTGTCACATCTGGGTGAGTATCCCTGTAGTTGACATGATGCAGAACAGGGGGCATGTCATAGATCTGTGGCCCAGGGCACCATGAGGTCCATTACTGTCTGCTGTCCTATGCAATGTATAAGATTGTATCCCTAATGGTGAGCCATGGCCAATGGCACTGTAGCTCAAGTGGGCCACCTGTTGAATGGTTTGGGAATCACTGCATTAATATTTTTACTTAACACATGTGGGTACAGGGGAGGGTTGGGTTTCTGCTTAGGGTACCATCCCTCCCTTGCAGACTAGAGGTGAGTAAATGAGGAGGTGATACACACAGGAGAGGACTCAGATTGGGCTGTATTCATTCCTGCAGAGGGACAACCATAGGTGCTGCTGGTGTGAGTGATGGTTTCAGGGACACAATGGTAATGATATGTCTCTGAGATGGTGGTTTCTGTCCTGAAGGGTTCACAAAATTGATATAAGGGAAACATGAAAATATTTCATTTATGCATATTTGATCATAGGTGTAACAAAATAACACTTATTTCTCATTCTTCCACATCTGAGCTCCTCCTATTTCCCCTTTCCTTGGCCACAGTTTTGCTGACAGAGAACTAGATCTGACTAGTGGCAGTGTGCCATGTTGCTCCTTTTGTGTGTGTGTGGGCGGGGGGGAGGTGTACTCCTTCTGGTCAGAAATCCATAGTGGCTGAAATGGCTCTAAGTGCCAGTAGTGAGTATAAGGGTAAGGGAACTGGGCCATCATATGTTTTTCCTCCAGAGTAGTTTGACCAGCCATTTACCTCAACCATCTTTTGTGGAGTTGTAATTTTGTTTCCTGTGTACATCTCCAGCTGAGAGAGACTTTCTAAGTTGACTGGTTGTAAAAGTTTGCATTTACTCCCAAAAAGCCTTAAGTAGCTGATACGAAGAAGGATAATTGTGTAGATGCTTAATTGCAGGTTAAACTTTGGCCAATGGAAATGCAAGATCCTTTTCAGTTGTCTTTTCACAGTAGCACTGAGAACACCTCTTTGAGCATATTTCTGTTTCTTTCTTCCTTCCAGCTTCCGTTTGCGTTAATCCCAGTTCTCACATTCACCAGTCTTCGTCCTGTGATGAATGACTTTGCCAATGGGCTGTAAGTATGAAGAACTGCATGCCCTTCCTCCCCTTGGGAAGTACCAACATGGATGGTACTTCCCTTCTGTGAAGGACTGTTCTCTGTATATAATTAAGTGTATTCATTTGTGTGCATGCAGTGGTAGGGGGCTTAGACAAGTCTTACCTGGTGCTGGGGTCTAGGGGACTCTGATGGGCTCTCTGCATCTTGGAAAGAGTACAAAACATTTGCACAACCAACTTCTGATTTCACAATCACAATCTGAAAGGAGTTGCAATCACATTTTGCGCTCTTTCCAAGAAACACACACACACACACACACACACACACACACACACACACACACACACACACACACACACACACACACACACACACACACAGTGGCACAATCCTGAGGACCATACTGTTGCCCTGCCCCTGCCAAGACGTCTGGTGGCTCAAACTCCACCAGTTTCATATAGAATTTAAGAAATGCTGATTCTATGTCTTGCCTGCCTTTAGGTTGGTCTATATCAGTGGTTCTCAATCTTCCTAACGCCGTGACCCCTTTATAAGTTCCTCATGTTGTGGAGACCCCAACCATAAAATTATTTTCGTTGCTACTTTATAACTGTAACTTTGCAACTGTTATGAATCGTAATGTAAATATACAATATGCAGGATGTATTTTCATTGTTACAAATGAAATGTGTGTTCTATGCACATACTGAACACAATGGGATTTATTTCAGTAGGCATGCATAGGATTGGGTCCAGAGGCTGTCATTCAGCCCCAGTGCATGCGCAACTACAGCTGGAGGTCTGGCAAGCCTTACCTGGCCCCCTGCACCAGGGGTCTTTAGGCGATCCCCAGTAAACCTCTAGGTGACCCCCAAAGGGGTCCCGACCCCCACTTTAAGAAACACTGGTCTATATTGAAACCCATAGCCAGTAGAGCAAGTACCACTGTACAGTTTGCATGGTGTGGATCTCATTCCAGTCCCAAGGTTTTGTGTACTTTGTGCCTCTTTCTAAGCCAGTTGGAGGAAGAGGGGACTTTGAATTGCAGATTAATTTTTTGATTTGTCACATGAATTAATTTTAGCTATTAAAGTTGGCTTTGTTTTATAATGAATTGAAACAGTTTTCTGTTTCATCTAGTACACATAAAAGGATCTCTTGCTTGCCTTTTCAAAAGATGAATCCATCTCCCTACTACAGGCAATTCAAGATTTCACCCCATAAGCCGCTAGGTGATCAAATGCTGTCCCGTGACTACTTTATGAAGCCTCAAAATACTTATCGCACACGTTGAATTGCATTTCTCAGTTGTTAATGATAGGTAGATATTCCCAGTCTGTCTCCCTCTATGATACTATAATTTGCTTTTCTAGAGGCTGGAAGATTGCTGGAGGAATTCTAATCCTCATAATCTGTGCCATTAACATGTACTTCGTGGTCATCTATGTGACTTCTCTGGGACAAATAGCACTATATGTAGTTGCCTCCATTGTCAGCGTTGCCTATCTAGCCTTTGTGGCATACTTGGTAAGTTAATGGTAGAAGAAGTAAGTGTGTATGTATCTCTCTCTCTCTCTCTCTCTCTCTCTCTCTGTGTGTGTGTGTGTGTGTGTGTGTGAGAGAGAGAGAGAGAGAGAGAGATGTAATTAATATGTGATCTTTTTGGAAAGCAGAGGTTGCTAAATGACCAGGCCAACGATTACTGATGAATGATGCTTTTCAGTACTTTCTGGGAGGGATGAGTACACTTCAGACTTATGTGTTTCACTTTAAGTTCCCAGGGAAACATAAAGTACACCAACTAGATCCAAGCATAAAATGGTGGATCAGGGAGCAGAAGTTATCTGCTGCACTTGCCAAGTGCAAATCAGATTAGTTACTGAAGGTGAAAAAATTCCAGCACTAAGCACTAAAATGGTCTGGCAGAGCCATGCAAAAATCGGTAAGGGACAAATGATTGATGCCCATTTTGGAGATAAGGAATATTGTTGCTGGAAAATGAGCTATTAGGTCAGACTTGGCAAAGTATTGATTGATTGATTGCAGTTTTAAGGAACATTAGCCTGTGTTAGCACTCTTACAAAGAGAGCTGTGACACTGAGAGAACTAACATGTCCATGGAACTGGACAAGTGTGCATCAAACTGCCTTCTGAGTTACTTTTATTAAACAATTGTGAGTTGGAAACCCTTACGGAGCCACTACAGTTTATCCTGGAAAACCCTTACTGGCCTACTACAGATCCCTATCCAGGGATCACCCAGTTGATCCCATCTGTCCTCTGCCAGACTCGGTACTAGGAAAACATCCTGTTACCCACTCTCCTTTTCATACAAAATACAATATTTCCCCCTCTATAAGCTAATCGCTGCTTTGGTACCTGTCCGATTTTTCCAGACTCATAACCTTTCTAGATCAAACCATAAATTAAAAAGATGCTCAATAGTCTTGCAGAATTTAAGAAAGTTGTATATTCTTAGCATCTGTGCTTCCAAGAAAAATTCAAGAGCTTGTTTAATCATTTGTTCCCAGAATTCTCTTTATCTAAGATTACCAGGAAACAAACACCAAGGATAGATAGATAAAGCCAGACACGGTTGTAATTGCCTCCCATAATGTTAGTCAGGGCAGATTCCACTGACTGCAATACAGGAGACTTCTCAGAGACCAGGTTTGTCAGCAGCAAGGAGCACGTTTAAAATATACTCAGTACTTGCTGGCTTCCTCCTTAAGTGGCTTCCTTCCTGTTCAAGAATGTGCCCTCTTTTCTTGCCCAACCCTCCTAAGAACAGGAAAAAAGAATCCTTTTAAACTTACACATGTGCCTTGTATTGCTGGGTCAGTCCAAACCCCAGATAGTTCAGTGTTTTGTCTCCAATGATATAAAACGGCTAGGGAGACAGTCTGCCTGCTTTTATTATTCTGGGGACAAAAGTAAACAGTTCTATAGACTGTAAAGTACAGAATGAGAACTGACACAGTCAAATATGGAGAACATGTAATATGGAGCTGTCTCGTGGCTGCCCAGAACCATTTATCGACAGTACAAAGATGAGAACCATGTAATTCAGCAAATGTATATTTGAGTGTCAGGTCCAAAACCAGATCAGCCTTCTAAATGAAGTATGATTCATATTTACTATATCTACCTACAGTATTTATATACCACTTTCCAACTAAAATGTTTACAAAGTGGATTACAAAGAAAACAAAAAAAATGGATAATGGGTCCTTATCCCAAAAGGGCTCACAATTTAAGGTGCAGAAGAACACCAGCAGAAGCCACTATACTGGGAATTGGGAGAGCCATTTCCTCTCCCCTTGCTAAATTAAAGAGGAACACCTACTTGAAAGAGTGCCTCTTGCCCAGTTAGCAGGGGTTCAAATGAAAGCAGTGAAATCTGTGGATGCTTTGTTTTACAGATCTATATGGTACTAATGTACCCATACGTTTCATCTTCAGAGCTACAATATTTAATACAATAATAAAAAATAAATATAATATTTAGTGTTTTGTATACATACTAGCAAAATGTACCCACACTGCAGGAGGAAAATTCCCAAGTATCCCACCCACCCCCCATTGCACATAACCCTGGGGGGAGGGGGTAATGACACCTTTTTCTGTTTTGGAGGTTGGAATTGAACAATCCACTTTAGCCTTAAAACCTTTGGTGCTGCAGCTTCTCTGCCAAGTAACATTAAGATATGATGGCTACAATCCAGAGTAACTACAGGACCTTTTACACCAATGTAGTTACGGTGCCACCAATGGGAAACCTATGGGATTGCAAAGAGTAATCGAGAGTAAGTGCCTCTTATGTCTTCTCGTAGTTCCTCTGGATTGTTGGGGAAAGCAATGGTGGTGGTGGGGGGTGCTACTAATTGTACAAACATCACTGTTTTGAGGGAGAGATTTTGAACACTGCAATGATGCTCTGTAAATATTGTTGCTATTACAACAATACTTAGCAGCTGTTACAACAAAGCTTAGCAGTTTTTAAATAAACTGATCACTAATTTTGGACACTTTCTTTCCAGGCTTGGCAGTGCTTAATTGCTCTCGGGGTTTCCTTCTTGGCCTGCGGGCACACGGTAAGAGTTACAAGAGCCTTGCTTACTGAAGAGTCACCTTCATCTCCAATTAACTAAATACTGGGTCTGTCTGTACACAACAGGTAGCCATCAGGGCCAGTGCGTTTCTATGGTTTACTGTGTGAACTAACACAAATGTATGTGCACTTTTGCACAGAGAATTAAGGTTGTTGTCATGATGTAGAAAAAAAAATCCTAGATGTACATAATGAGAAATATTTTTGACTGTTCTTTTCCTTGTTGATCCCCTACAATCACACTAAGATGAATTGCTGCTACTAAAACATCCACTTTTCATTGTGAGAGCTGGTAGTACTAAAACGCTTTCAGATCTAACCAAGGGGTATATATTATATTTCAACAAGACTCATCTAGTGCACTTCCCTAAATCTTCCCTCTTTTTTAAAGAAAATCATAAAATGATGTTTCACCCAGTTTCAGCTGAGTGGAATAAAATGTGTGTTACTAAATTCTGCAGCTGGAATACATGTGCTTCCAAACTGAATGCAAAAATTCTTTGGTCCCAAGTAAAGCATCCTGGTCTATACATTCAGCAGACTCAAGTGGTTAGATTTTGTAGAAATTGTACAGTTGAGATGTAGAGAAGATGTATGAGGATGTATGAGGAAGATGCTCTTTACACATATAAATGGAATACACTTGAAAAGAAAGGAAAATACTTGAAAGCAGGCATATAATAGTCTCAGCCTTAGTACTGGGAGACGTATCTTTCATGAGAAAGCTTTTAAACTTGCAACTTCTTTTCACCCCTCTCCATCTGCATTCTGAAATGGTACAATCCAGGCAAGTCTTTACCACTTAATTCTGGTGATATAGAAACTGGGCTTAAGTATAGAAACCAACAAGCAAATCAACCCTAAATCCAGTATGATTTAACTAGGACTGGTTGATCGTTCCTCCTGATAGACTTTCTGGGAGTGTCTAGATCAGCTTATCTTCTGATACTAGTTTGTGGAGTATGTGCGTGTGCATTATAATATGAGATAAGATAGGTGTATCTTATTTATCTTGGCCTTCCACTGTCTTTAACAACACTTGCTGGCTTCAATTTAAATTGATCTTTCTTGACCAAAGTATTTTTTGCAGTAAAAATTAATAATTTGGCCTGTGTATATGTGAAGTGCTTCTACCGCCACATAGTGTGCATTTTCTGGTGGTCAGCAACAGGGAAAGAACATTATGTTCAATGTAACTGTATGTGTTTTTACCCTTTTTGTAATTAATCCTTATGCCATACGGTGAAGTAATGTCAATATTACCCATAATTCACTGGGTGAGTACCATAAGAGTTTCAAACAAGGGTTTGTTTGTTGAAGGAAATCATGTTAAATGTGGGAGTTGTGCGTCATCCAGGAATTCTTAGATCCAATAACGGGACATGTAATTGGATCTAAAAACACATTCCGTTATTCTGGTGTGTTGTAATTTTCTCAAGCCTACTCTTTTATTGTTTTGTTCACAAATGGTTTTGCCTGCATTTCTCCTTATTGCTCAACTTCCTTTTCACAGTCTTTGCCCCACTATTGCAAAGTCTTCTAAATGTCACTACAATGTTCACAGGTAGATGTCAGGATAACATTAAGAATTTTTTAAAAAATTTACATTTGTGGGATTGGAATACGGTGAAGGCAATTTGTGACAGAGTTTAGTGGTAAGGAGTTGGTTAGAATCAAGGAATATTGTTCAGATGTGTTTGTCAACAATTAAACAGAATTTGAGGAAGCCTTATAAAGTTACAGTGTGGTCTGAAGAAGCCCGAAAGGGATACCTGAGAGTTGAGATTTATCTAATTTCCCAAAGTTGTGACAAAATAGCACATAGTAAAACATAAAATTGCATCTAGCCATTACTTGCTTACAAATATTAATACTGATATTAAATGCGACAGTGGTCTCCTGAAGTACCAAGTTATTAGTATTTCTTTATTAGAATTCAGGTTCAAGAACTAGAATTTTTTGTTTTTGCATCTACCTCATTAAACTGGTTCCAAATCTTCATCTTCCCAAAAGAAACTGGTTTTTGATGGACTCTGAATGTAATAATGGTTTTTGTCACTACATACACCTTGTAACTAACTCTTCACTTTGATTTCAAGGGGTGTCTGGGGTTTCAGCCAGAACTGGAAAGACACAGGTTCATCTCAGCCCACATCTATAGTTTGGCACTCACTCATTCAATTATGTGGCTCTTTTAAAGCACTTATTTTTAAAAAGCTTATAATGGCTTTATAAGCCACACACACACACAAAGAGTGTAAAGGAAACTCACTGAAACTTGTGAGCATAAAGAATATTTTATGCCAGAGTGGATCACTCATTTCAGGCAGTGAAATTCACTGTGTGACACTACTAGCCAACATAGGGGGGAAAACCCAAACCAAGAAGACATTTAGGAACACAAAGCATTTTCCTTTAGTCTCTCTTACAGATTTAAAGAAGCATGCAGCCCATAAATGTAGAAAATGTATTTAAACAAATCTATGTTGTGTTGCGGGTATTGATATTGTTAAGTTCCAGGAATGATGCGGGAATATTTAAACCAGTTGAGAAATGAAGCCATTTGAGCCTGGCTAAAATGTTTTCATCTCTTGTGTGTTATGTATTTTGATAAATATGTGGCTGTTTAAAGAATTTTTCTCTTGGGAGAAATATAAAGCTGAACTGTGTGTATGTGTAAAGACTGTCAATCTGGAATTTGACAGTCCTTTGCCCCACAAAGTTGACAAAATGCACTACTTTGCAAATAGTGTCCGATAAGCTAGAGCTACTTCCAAATCGCTAGATCAAGCATTAACTGGACAAGTTCTCATTTACACAAAATACTTTTCCTCTTTTTACTAATATATGTGCACTGTATAAAGTGTCTAAACTTGCAATGTAGAGTGAGCTCTAAACTACAGAATTTTGAATTGTCTAGTACACTATTTTAATTGTTGTTCATCCAGTCCTCTTATATCTGCCAGGTTTATTTATACCGTTAACTCTTTGATTGCCCTTTTTGGAAATATAAACAAAACAGCTGTCTTAATATCATGTGGTACAACCCTTGAATGAATGTCCTGCAGTTCATTGTGGCCTTTACAGTGTGCCTGCAATTCTTTGTACAGTGCATGGATGGATGTCTCCCATTTTATGGGAGAATCGTTTACACTGAAGTTTGTTGGGGATTCATGTGATTAATAATGGCCAGCAGCCCTCAGCAGTTTTACATTTTTTTCCTGCTAAAATCCTGTGCACTTTAACTTTGTAAATTTTCACAAAAGGAGATGGACAAACCTGCCTCTTGGGATGTCAATTGCCATCTGATGTTATTTGAATATAGATTCTGGAAATCATAGCTATGTAGCAATCATGTACTAAAACATTGGTGCTACAAGCATCTTAACTTGTATGATTTGTGAAATGTTTATTTTTACAAACCAGTCTGTATACCCTTTGATTTCAATTAAAAGAATGGAACATTTTTCAACTTGGGTCTTGTTCTCTTTTTTAAAAACAGTAATGAATGTAATGAACATTTATCAGGTAACGGTATCATTCCTAGCAAGGTATTTTATAACAAGGCATTCCATTAACTTCTTTATAATGGCATATTTATAACGGCATAAAACTACTCTAGCCCCCAGATCCAGAGTAACTACGGGAGCACGTAAGAGACTTTACGTGCACCTGTAGTTACCGCACCACCTAGTGAAAACCTATGGGAAATTCATATTGCAGTCCAGAGCAAGTTGTTCTTTCACCGGAGCAAGGACTCCCCGTAGTTACTCTGGATTTTGCCCTAAGTACAGCCAGTTAAGTTGAATGTGGAAGAATGTTGTGCATACATCTGCACTCAGTTTTGCACCCATGCAGAGCTCCATGTGGAGCTTTGTATTGCAGTTCCAGGTGATAGACAATGAATCATGTACAAGGTGAAGTTCAGGATGGTAAGATATAAAAAAGAAGCCATTGAGAAGCTAGCAAAAGGAAAAACTGGCCAGGAAAACGGATACTACATGGCATTTATACTACATGGCCATGATCCTTCTAATCTACCAAGAACCAGCCAAATTCCTCTTGAGTATTCATAGCTGGGCATGAAGATGATGGCCTGTTTGATCCTGTATCTAGTATTCAGAGGTATAATGCTTCTGTATAAACAAGGTTCATTTTGGCTGTTTGGGGTAATAGCTGTTGGTGGGCCTGTATGAAAATTTAATGAGGTCTAATTAATTAATTAGAATTTAATTTCCCAGCTACTAAACATTTCTGATTACACAGATAGAGGCAAATGAATCTGTACATAAACTATAAGGGAAGAACTGTCAGAGCTCCTATTACTATTTGTTCTGGGAAGTGTGGAGTTAAACAACTCTCTTTTTACATTTCAACTTGTAAGAGGAGAGACCATTGCAGGAAGGAGTTCTTGATGGGTGCCAAATGAGTTGCTGTTTGAGGATGCCAGTTGCTGCTCCCTAAGTTTTTCACATATTTGTGCTTCTTGCTGTTCTGTATATCTTAATACAGGGAACTACTTCACTAACAAATTAGTAATTTTCTCTTAATGTAAATCAAAGGCAAAGAAATTGCTTAGATATACAGAATAATGGTCTTCAAATAACTACTGCCATAATAACAGAATAATTATCAATACAGCATGGGCAAAATTATCTATTGGATTAAAACACTGTTCTTGCAAATAACAGGTCATTCTTCAACTGATGTATTATGTATTATGGGAATTTTCTGTTTTATTGCAAGCTTTCCTTGCCAGCGTTAAGGAAACTGGAAGGTGTAAGTAATTAATTTCTATTAAGAAACTTTCAGGTTAAAAAATTCCTGTAATATTAACAGTATGCATTATCTCAAGAATCATTTTGGTAAGCTTTATTCTATAGAAAGCAACTAATTTACCATTTTAATACACACCTTTTCATTACTTTAATTATATTTTTAAAAATCTGGTTCTCAGTTCTTAACCAAATTTGCATGTAATAATATTTTAATGTTCTCCTTTGCAGCATACATAAAATGGCTCTTTAAATTATTTGTCAATGGAAAATCAAGAACATGATCCCTTGAATTATTTCAGCACTCTAGTGCAGATGTAACATATTTACAAAGTAACATTTGTAAAGACTTAATTGGGGAGTGATTTTTGTGGAGACATTGCTACTCTTGGGGTCACGGATACTACATGGCATTTATAAGGGTTCTGTACCTAGAACTTCTGTGGATGTCTATTTTCATGTTAAACAAAAGCAATTAAAATATTGCCTGCTTGCTATGGAAATGCAGCAGGCAGGCAGTCAATCTTTGGGGCTTAGAAGAGCTTTGTTTCAGGTGGGAGGCGGATGTCTCCCTTCCAAGGAATGCCAAACCACTGGAAAGTTATTATAACATTGTATTCTTTGGCTGCTGCAGGGGGAAAAGAGGGGTCTACCTCCCACCTGAAATGAAATTCTTCCAAGCAGTTCAGTTGTGAAGGAGTTATTGCCTGCTGCTGTGTTGCCATGATATATGGGTTTCCCCTTCCCCCCAAAAAGAGATTTATCTTTTAATTTAAAGGGCCAATCTCATTCTCACTGAGATAAAATCATGGGTGAAAAATCATCTGGCAATTTGGTTAATGCATCTCTTTAATTATAACATTCAAGAACCCATTGCTTATATTCATCATACCTTCAAAAGCAGATAGAGTGTAGTTTTTGGATTTCATGCATCTTATGGCATGGCATGAGACTACTTAGGTGCCAACAATTTATTCTAGATGTAACACAGGAAGTGATGTAGTGCACCATTTTAAGTTGGAATATACAGCATTCAATTCAACTAACCAACATACTAGCGGGGACAAAAACTTACTAAGATCCCTGGTGGATCAGGCCAAACACACATCTAGTCCCATTTTCTGTCTCTAACAGTGGCCCTCCAAACCCTCTGGGAATACATTGGACAAGGGACATGTATCCTGATTACTATCCTTTCAAAAGAACAGCATTAGCCTATTAGGAAGTCTGTTCAAAATATGATGACTTCCCTATTTGGGAAGTTCACGGCCCCTCTGTGCATATAGCCAGATGCAATAATGCATATGACTTATAGAGTCATGTGATACTTATATATTGTACAAATTATCTACGTTTAGGAAAGTTATTGTATGTAAGGTAATATTTAACTTGTCCTGTAAGGTTCTGAGACAGTATTTCAGTTGGCAATTACTTGGAATATTTGTATCTATACCCAGGCCCAAAATGTCCAAAATGGTTTTAAAAATGTCAGGAATCTGCATCCCTCATATTCACAGTGAAATCCTGTATACATCAGTTCCTTAGTCATTACAAAGGAGAGAACAGAATCATGTACCTAAAGAAAAATGTGTGCACAGACGTAATCCTTTCATTAAAGTGAATAGTGCTCACAATTCAGAACTCTGCATTTGTAACTATTTGTTAGATTTAGGTGGATCATCTGATAAAATATAAACCAAGCAGTTTTACAAACCAAACCGCAAATGTGGGGGCTGCAATCCAAAAGACACTTTCCTCAGAGTAAGACCCATTGAACACAATGGGGCTTACTTTTGAGTAGACATGGTTAGGATTCTGCTCTAAGGCTGCAGTACTAAAGACAATTTCCTGGGAGTATTTCCAATGGGGCATGCTTTTGAGCAGACATGATTAGGATTGTGCTCTGAATCACTCTGATTTTTTAAAATAGAATTACAATATTTAGTTTTGAAATAAATAAAAGAAATGGAGCAGAAACTTAGCCAGGAAAAAAATTAGAATTGTCACTCTAAACGCACAGGATAACAAGCAAGAACAACAATGTGCTTTCAACAAGAGTTTTGTGCTAGCTTTCAAATGAAAAAAAGCATATTGCGGTGTAATCTTTCATGGACTCTACAGCCCACTTTGTCAGATGCATGAAATAGACATGTAAAGTTGATGGCAGGGAGAGAGAAGAGAGACTCTACAGGCAGAGAAGAAGGTGGTGTTAATTACTACAAAATGATGTTGAAAGGTCAAAGCAACTCAAGAAAAAGCAGCACATGCAATATGGTATTTACTATGCGGAAAATTAATGAAAACAGAATCACTGTCAGAGAATATAAATGCATAAGAAATCCTTCTGATTTGAGCCAAAGGCCCATTAATCATTGTTACCAGTGATCTACTTCTGAACCACTCTGCAGTTGGTTCCCTTTCTGGACTCCCCGTTACAACTGTGTTTAAAAACTATCTAAAACTGAAAAAATATTGAGATGGGCATGCATATTAAGAAATATTGAGAAATAACACCCATTATCTCTAGCCAAAAGTAAACACCTGAAAGATTTATATCTTACCTGAAGAAAGCAGGGTAAAAGAGATCAGTTAAACCAGTCATCCATGAATCATAACAATGAAAGTTAAAAGAACACCTTGCCCTCTACAGCTTTCAGCTAAAATCAGTATAGTGCAAAACTGGCGGTAGGTGGATCACTAAATGTAAAAGACAAACCCTGGAATTAGAACCAACCACAAATGCCAGCATCTATTTATTCTCCAAATCAATACAAATTGGTATTGAAGAGTACTAGATAGGAGTGGGAGCCTTTTGAAGAGTACTAGAAACGAGTGGGAGCCTTTTGAGCTGCCAGGGCTTCCTCTAGGCAGTATTAAACGTCACGGTGTGCCAATGAAAAATAAGTTTTGAAATGGTGACTCCAGTATGAAGCACCCTGAATTCAGTAGCAACCTGGCAGTGTGGAATTTGGGTTCAATTGATGCCACTATAGAAGGGATCAGACACTTATTCTTTGTACCATTTGATTAGCATCATTGGCTGCTAAGCAGTCTCACATCCCCATGGTTCCTTTACTGCTTTATTGGGATTCTGTATTCATTTGTGCTCTGCATATTGCAGTACTGTGAATAATTCATCTGAAACACTAGAGAACTACAGGCAGGCAATGTAATCAACAGGGTGGGCAATGTTAGACCCTGAGGGCAGATCCAGCCTTCGAGTCTCCAGTCCAGCCCACTTGCTGGTCCATGGCAAACAATCTGGTCCTGAGATCCTTCTCCAATGCACATGAACACATGCTAGTGCTGGCTGTCCAAACATAGCAACCTTGCTCTCAGGTGCAGTTTTGGGTGCATATGTGGAAGACATTGACAGGCACACAAGCCAACCAACTGTGCTAGGTTCCAGCATGAGCAAGTAAATATCAATGTTTTGATGGAAATTATGCAAGTATGCATTCTGGTCATCTGTGCAATTTCAATAGCCCAGAGACAACAGATTTGTCCTCTCCTGAAAAAGACAATACTGAGATAAATGGACTGCATTGAAGGCGCTTCATATATTGAGGGTGCAATCCTAACCGGTTTAGCCCAGTGCGACTCACCCATCTCTCCATTCGCATGATGGTGTGGAAAGGCTGGCACATGTCTGCACACTGACCTAACCCCCCCAGGCATGGTGCAGAAGTGCCTTACAGCAGTTTGGTGACACTCGTAGGCCACCATGGGACTTTTGCCCTCCTAACCAAGGGTTAGAAGTGTGCTGTCAATTTGTTTTCTTCATATACAGATTATATGAAATACTTCTTGACTTAGATGGCAGTTCATGCATCTGACAAAGTGAGCTCTGGTCCCACAAGAACTGATGGCATTATTATTATAATGGATTGCTTAGTCTTCAAGGTTTGTCTGGTTTTTCTTTTGGGTTTTTTTCCCATCAAACAGCTACCATGGTTATCCTTTAGGATGTCTCAGTAATGAAGAGTGGCTTATGATCTCCAAGTTGACGAATCTGGGAAATAAAGTGGTGCTTAAATAACATATTGACCACATTGACTTCGGCACTGGCCATCAGGTTGGCACTGGGTTGCACATAGATGCCAGAATTGCTCTGAATAGTCATAGGTTGTCCATCTGGAGCTGTGAGACCTTTCCTTCCCCAATGCCTGCACCATTTTAGAGGCTGGCACCCTTTTGGGAAACCTTATGGTTTGATTTCAGTTGCTCTTGGTTTCTGCTTTCAAAATAGCATTCCTAATCATGTCTTCTTCTCCGTCTTCCCTAGTACCATCTGGGACTCACTGCTCACCCCGAACTCTTCCTTCTCAACAACGTGGATGCTGGTTCTATAGTCAGTCCCTCTGAAACACAGAAGTGAGAATGTGATGTCAGGGAGAAAAGCCCTTCTATGCTGCACAAAACCAGATTTCGATTGGGTCAGAAGCAAGTGCATGGTCAAAGATCGCATTTGGAGTGACAATTTTCCCATGTGAGAGACAGCGCAAGGGAGAGGCTGGAAGGGGTGCTTTTAAGGATCATCTGGTACATTGCAAAGTAGACTTCTTAAGAAGCTGTGAGCGGATTCAATTGGGAACTCTGTTGAATAACTACTGTTACACAAACGTAACCTAATTTGCACAATGAAAGGGGTACACATGCATTATGGTGGGAGACCTGGGACTGTTGTCATCACATATATTTCAGTTCCAGCTCTGAGCTTTGTTTTTAGGAGCTCTGTTGATTTTATTTTTTTATTATTTGGGGTGATTAAATACTTCTCTCTGGAGATATGATTAGACTTCAGTTTGATCCAGACTGATATGTCTGTGGGCACAATACAGAGTAACTACGGAGAGTCCTTGCTCCAACGTAAGAACAATTTACTATGGATTGCAATGTGAATTTCCCATAGGTTTTCACTAGGTGGTGCCATAACTACATCTACGTAAATGTCTCTTACGTCCTCCTGTAGTTACTCTGGATTGTAGGGTAGGTGAGAAAGCACATTCCCTCTCACCTCCAAATTTCTGGTACTAACAGAGAATTATCTAATTTATCTTGAGGAATTATCTTGACTAACAGAGAATTATCTTGAGGAAATATCTTATGGACATTGAAATCAGAATGAGCCAGCTCATCCAGACTGAAATTTCAAACTTATATTTAGCCCAAATGCACCCAGCATGGTGTTTCTATGGTCCTCTGTGTTATCATCACGTTGAGGCACAAACACTCTGTAGCCTTCCTCATGAACTGACAAATATGTTCTAATAATTCCAACCTAGTAACCTCTTGATTCATATATTTGAAAACACTAGTGCCTGTGTTTTATTTTGAAACCAGTTTTCTAGTCTTCATGGTATGACATAGTGTTTAAAAACTAAAGCCCTTGTTAGCTTGAAGCTCTCAGATTAGGAGGGGCTTTTAAAATCATGTGAGATGTTACCATCTTTTACAAGTTCTTTTTCCTTGCTCTGGACTCTAGGCCCAACTCCTGCATCTACCTTCTGTCAATTTCCTTTCCTTTCTTTTCCTTCTATTACCACACCATTTTTTTCTGGGAATGGAGAATTGCAAGCATAGCATGAATAGTGCAGTCTCAAATAAGGTGACACTTTTACCTCCAGCCAAACAGGCTTATATCTATTCTGATTTCTTAGGAAAAATACCAAATACCTGCATAAATAATTGTAACTTGCCTAACTTCTGCTGCTGGTAAAGTTGCAGAATCTGGCTTCTCATGTTACAGGGCTGTGGTTTTGATTTGTAGAAACCTATGGTCCCTTTGGCTCTTGTTTTATACAAGTAATAAAAACAACATATTATATCCAGTTTATATTTTAATGCAAAGCAATACAGAAACTATGCAATTATAGTACAGTTCAATTCTTGAAGTGCTCCATTAGGGATCCACATGGTCCTTGGAATTTGAATGAGTAGGTCATCACAGGAATGTGTAGAACAGAAGATGATGTCTGGTGCTCTTCCTTTTTATTATGATGTCCAGGTTTTTAACCCTTGTACATGCAGATTCTGTGTTAAAAACATTCAGAAAAAACATTCATTCAGGCGGTATTTCCAATCTATGTTGTTACAAACTCTGTTCTCCCTTCTATTTTTTATGATTTTTGTTTTATATTTGGCATTAATTTATTTTAAACATACCGGTCAATAAGTATTTGATTTTGTTGTTTCAATGAAGGTCCGGATTTTCAAATAAATATGTTAACTATACACCTCTTTTCTGACTTTTAACATGTTAGCTTATCTTTTCAGTTCATACTGCCTATCCTGGTATTAAGGGATCTTTTTTTAAAAAAAACCTGACAAGGTTGTTTGTTATACAAAGAATGACTGATGTTCTAACTAACAGCAAACATGCCAGCTTAATATTCTCTGTTGTACTTTGTCCATGGTGACCCACTGTCAACACTTCTGAAAGGATGGGGAATGTGACTGATGCAATAAAGAAAAAAAGGAAGGTAAGGAGCTCTTACAGGAACAGAACTAATAGTAGTAACTTGAAGGGAGGGGAAAGCAGCTTAAGAAATGCAGCTTCTAGAGAAGAAATGCAGCTGGCTAGAGAAAGAAATGCAGCTGCTACAGAAAGCAGCTTAAGAAATGCAAAAGAATGCACAGACAACTATGTTTTTTGCCACACAAAATTATCCCTGACGAAAGACCATTGAAATCAATGACACAAGTTAGGCATGATTAACTTAAGTTCCATGAATTTGAGTAGTGTGGTTGTCTTTGTAGGTTCTCAGTTGTATATAAGTGCATGGTATTTGAAAGCCATTTTCACATATTTTGCAGAGAAACTAGAATGTCCTTGTGTGTTCATTTAACAAAGAGCTCTCTGCTGTGTGTACCCGCGCAAAGCAAACATGTACAGTATTTGCAAACAAGTATTTGTCACATTTAACTCTTCACATACGTACGTGTACACTTTAAAAATGTGTGGTGGGCCTCATTCTCTTATCTTAATGCACTGAAATGGATATGAGGGGGTTCCTATAAGTAACACAGCACAAGCAGAAGGCTCCAAGATTAATCTCAGGCAACTCAATTTTTTTAAAAAAAGGATCTTTGCGGGTATAAAGAGGTCTGCATGATATCCTATAAAAGCATTACTAGTCAGTGCAGACTGTATTAGCCTGGATAGATTAGTGGTCTGATCCCAGACAAGACAGCTCACATGCTGAAACTTAGGTGTTGAGAGCTGCTGACTCCTGAAGCCCTACTTCAGGTCCTACTCTCCATATGAAGTGCAGCAGCAGGTGTGGAGAGTACATCTGAGATGCCCTTCTCTGTGGTGACATCCAACCTGTGACGTGCTCTCATGGTGCCAATTTTGATCTCTTTTGGGTTGGGAACCTTTTAGTTTTAATTGTAATGCATTCACTTCTTTTGAAGCTGACTTTGTTTAAATATATTGTTGGCACATTGGTGGTAAACAATCACTTTGATCCTGGTGATATGCTCTTCTTCATACAACATTCTTCAACACTCTTATACATATAAGTATACAGTACCAAAGCACTAAAGAGGAGTGCTATGCTCTTCCTCTTTGCTTCTGTGATGTTGGTTATTTTTTGGACCCACTGCCATTTTGGTTTTTGATGTGATCTGTGTACATGGAGTATATAACACCTACCAAAACACAAGCAAAGACAGTTGTTATTAGTTGTTGCATTATCTTCCAGCAACTATTATACGAAATAAAAAATTATATTTTATGCTGTAGCATGGGTAAATGGTTTCTCTGTAAAAAAATGCCCTTGCCAAACTCAAATTTACTGGAAAGGGTTCAGAGAAAAGCAATGAATGTAATGAAAGGGTCAGAGATGACAAATGTGGAAAAAACAAGATAAACATCATCTGTCTGCTCTTCTGCAACCTCAACTCATATAGGGCAAAATCCAGAGTAACTATGGGGAGTCCTTGCTCCGGTGTAAGAACAATTTACTCTGGATTCCAATATGAATTTCCCATAGGTTTTCTCTAGGTGGTGCAGTAACTACAGGTGCACGTAAAGTCTCTTATGTGCTCCCATAGTTACTCTGGATTTGGGGGATAGTCTCTAAGAAGCAGCAACAATGCCTAAAATTGCAAGTGCTCCTCTTCTATGTATTGCACTTTCACCTGGTCTAACTAGTAAGAGAGCCACATCACTGTGGTCCAGGGATCAGATTGTATCCCTCTCACCCCTTTTTCTACACAGGGATTTTAAGTGAGAATGAGCATCCCAGCTTTGTTTACGGAGCAGTGAGTGCTGGAGGCTCCTCTTACCCCTCCCAATTCCGACTTATGTAAAAATCAACTTACATAAGGTTGTCCAGAACAGAACTCTTATGTAAGTCAGGGAGTGCCTGTACAAGATCTCATGCAAAACAACTTTCCATAATTGCAAGTGCTAGTTAGCTGAATATATTACTAAAGCCTATTTCTTCACAAAAGATAAGAAAGGAAACAGTGTCAAAGAAGATCTTTGCTTGGTTTGACCTTTTGTAGACTGAAGCTCAGAAGTCAGCTATTCAGCCAAAACTATCTGCCAGACTCTTATACTAAGAATTTAATATTATTTTTCTAGTGCAATACAATTTCTACACAAGCATATGTTAATGAAAAATGTAATCATTTTTTGTGTGGCATACAGTCATATTCAACATTAATGAAGAATAATAAATTTAATAGTGGCTCCAGGCATACAGAAACATCAAAAATCATTAAAATTTTAGAACACTTCTATTTAAAAACAGCTCCCTTTTCCAAGTCCATTACATGTGGAAGCCAAGTTCCCTTTCTGAACTCTCCAACACATGGGAAGGTGATATTTGCAATTGCAGCTCAGTTTGAAGAGGATCAGGTACAATCAGTAAACTATTTTAAGCATTATCTTTAAATACCGCTGAGGACTATTTAAAAGGCATTTTCAGCCACATTGAGTTCCTTTAAGTAGCAGATATAACAATGTCTTTCCTCCAAATTATGCTGTGAACACTTAGAGAATCACTTCAGGTCAGGTGGTATGTTGTATAACTTAGAGGCTACCCTTTTAAATAAGCATGGTGGTGCAGCCCACAATGTTTCAAAAGGAGTGAGTGGATGCACAGCCTGTTCAACAACTGGCAGAAATGTGAAGTAAACAAATTCTAACAATTGACACCAATCACATTTAGCAATTCAGGTTTAGCCTTTATCTGAAACCCTGTTCAGGACATTAATTTAAGCCAAATCAGCTAATCTGAACAAGCTACCCTTATCCCAAAGCTTAAAAATATTTTGATTCTTCTATGTTAAAAAATAATGGATGGGTAAGAAATGGAAAAAGTACTGAAGTTAATGGCAGTGGCATTACTGAGTTCTTACCGAGTGTTATTGATCCTACAACAAAGCTTTGCGCTGCAACTCTCATGTGAATAAGGTGGACCGACATTTTTTTATTTCCTCTGTGTCTGAGCGTGTAAAGACCATAACCCACCACTGCAAAGCAACCTGCCAGTCCTGTATATGAAAGAGAAGGATGAAATTTAGTAGTGGTCAGAAGAGATCTGCTGGGCCAGATCAGAGGTCTGTCTAATTCAGCATCCTCCTTCCGACAGTAGCTAGCCAGACGCCTGTGGAAACATACATTCAGAGCCATGAAGGTAGCATTCCCCATTGTTTGTTCCTCAACATATTGTCCATGTTGCTTCTGAACTTATTCCACTTGCTACCATGACAAATAAAGAAACTTGTTCTCCACAACTCATTCCCATTTCCCATTTAAAGCCATTTGTGCCAATGGCCATCAGAGACAGGAATGAGCTCATGGGCACTTTTGCCATGTGGATGAAAATATCAAAATGTAATTAGAAAGTAAGTGGATGAAAGAATCAGAAAATACTGCAGCAGTCAGAATAGAAAGGAAAGTAACACTGACAATTTCAGAGACACTAGTGCTGCTGTACATGGGCAAGTGTAGTGAGAGCTTGCAAGTCTTCCAACAACACCAACACACATGACCAACAAGCGTCCCAGCTGGAGAAGACAACGCACCTGGGGGAACAGACAGAACAGGAATTCCTGTGAAGGAGAAATTAGACAGTGAACTGGGGAAGACAAGAATTGGATAGATGGTTTGTACTATGCTGGTTATTCAAATCTAAGCAACATCTTAACTAATTATACAAATCACACATCTTAACAGTGGTTCTCTTCAGATGTTTTGTGTCCATTCCTAACCAATGCTGTCATAAGCTCCTTTGAAACATTGGATGATAGCCATTCCTCCCCCCAATTCATAGTACCTTTCTGTTGGTGAAGACACCCGTGAATGGATTTGCTGAAAATGGGCCTCGAAACTATTTCCATAGAAAATGTAACACATATATAATATCCACACCCACATCCAAAAAGACTCACTTTGATTTAAGCAGCACACAGCAATATACTCAGATACTAGCAATCTAGAATCATAGAGTTGGAAGGGACCTAATAGGTCCTCTAGTCCAACCTCCTCCCTGTAGTAGGAAAGAATCCTACAGCAGCGGAGGGACACCAGCCTGTCTGTTCCAGTGCAAATTAGGATTTTGCTGCATGTTCACAAAATCCTGAGAGGCTCAAACAGCACTTTTTCCTAACAAGGAGACTTGCAAAGACCACTCTTGAAGATCCCTAGTGCAAAGAATACCAAAAGATTTCTGTTGTTTTAACTGCTAGGTAATGGGCTGTGGGTGGTGCAAGTGGTTAAGTCACTGTGCCTGTTAACCAGCAGGCCAAGGTTCGAGAACCGTGTCTCGACAGGGTGAGCTCCTGTCCTTAACCCAGCTCTGCGACGCAGCTGGATCCAATTGTATTGGCTCAGCCTTTCCATTGGACTAATTCAGTGGCGTGGAGAGGAGGGATTTGCTGCTTGGGTAACAGCATATCCTCCATAACCATTTATTTAAGCAATTTTTTTATTTAAGCAATTTGTATCCCGCCTTTCTTCCCCCACAAGGGGGAACTCAAGGCGGCCAAACAACAATTAAAAAAACAATAAAACATCACTAAAATTAGATACGGTAATAAATAGAGATTAAAACACAATTAAAATGTAGTTAAAATACAATTAGATTGAAGCTAAAAACATAGACTAAAAACACTAAAACAAAAAATGATAAAAACAAAAGCCCCCAACCTCTGCCCCCATTAGAAAGCTTTTTTAAAATAAAAGGTTTTAAGGCTCCACCTGAAGCTCTATATTGAGGGAGCTTTCCTCAGTTCTAAGGGGAGGGAGTTCCAAAGCCAGGGTGCCACCACCGAGAAGGCCCTATCTCTGGCCGCCACACCTCTCACATCTCTTAGTGGCGGCACAGTCGGTAGGGCCCCCTCAGATGACCTTAGGTGACGGGTCGGATTGTAGGGAAGAAGGCGGTCCCTCAGATACCCTGGACCCGAGCCTTTTAGGGCTTTAAAGGACAGGACCAGCACTTTGAATTCAGCCCAGAAAAGAATGGGCAGCCAGTGTAGTCACTGAAGCAGTGGTCTGACAGAGTCAAACCGATGAGCCCCAGCAACCCAGCAACCACAACCTTACCCAGGCTTTCATGCTTCGCATGCAGCGTATGCAGCGCCGAGCATGATACCATAGTCTTTCAAGACTGACGGAGGCCTGCTTTTTTTGTGTGTAATACATTCTAGTATTTTAAAAAACACACACAACAAAGCCTGAAGGATAGTACAGAATTTTTCAAACAGGCCCCCATTCTGAATCAAAATGTTCAAAGCAGTAATTAGTGAACACCATCTTCTCTTCTTGCAATGGGATGTTTAATTTTCTAATGTGAAGGTTGGTATTAATTACCAGAGCCACTCAGTTTAACTGTAAGGACTCTCAATGAATCCAGTTTTTTATATCCCGATGTGACATCCAGATGTGTTAAGCGTTATCTCCTGGATGGCTTTTAGAAGATTATTCAGGTGATGTAAATTGCTTTTTGTTTCTTCTTGCTTGACACAAATTCAATATAATGACATATCTTTTTATCTTTCAACTGCAAATGTGGTCTGATCAGGCAAGTGCTGTTCCTGCAGCCAGCATAATTGGCAACAGTGCATACAAATTAGCCAGTATTCGTGGATATTTCATGTACAAATCACTTTAAATTCAGGGAAAGGCTTCTGTTTCTGATACGGTTCTGCTGGAGCTAATAAATGTGAAGGTTGACGGGTGATGGTTTACAAAGCTTCTGCTTGGTTCAAATCCCTTCATGTGGGCACATTTTTAAAAAAGAAAATCTTAATCGTCAGGATGTCACACATCCGTTTAAACATATTGGTCTTTTTTTAAAAAAATGGTATAATAAATCCAAAGTCTACATTTCCCATCTGTTGTTCCGCAGAAGTCAGCCAACTTCTTTATTTACAGGGGCCACTCTGCTCTCCAGGAAGCTGAAATAATCTGGCCCTTGGCATCACGGAAGACCAGGATCTATTATTGGCATTACAAATATTTATGTATTACTTTTCAACAAAAAAAATGCCCACAAAACAGTTTGCAGAGAAAATCAAATAAATTAAGGCATCACCCATATGTATGGACTTCACAGTTATGGAACACATGACACTCAGTTGATATGTCCTCAACTGAGGACAATTCTAGAAAGATCTCATCAAGGGGCAGTCTTGGATTGAAATTAAAAAATTATGTTTCCTGAATACACATGCTATAGCAGTGTTTCTCAAAGTGGGGGTCGACCCTTTGGGGGTCGCCTAGAGCTTTCCTGGGGTCGCCTAAAGACTTCTGGTGCAAGGAGCAGGTCAGGCTTGCCAGAGCTCTGGCTATAGCTGCGCGCACACTGGGGCTGACTGATAGCCTCAGGGCCCAATCCTATACATGCCTACTCTGAAATAAATCCCATTGTGTTCAATGTGTGCATAGAACACACATTTCATTTGTAACAATGAAAATACATCCTGCATATCAGATATTTACATTATGATTCATAACAGTAGTAAAATTACAGTTATAAAATAGCAACGAAAATAATTTTATGGTTGGGGGTCCTCACAACATGAGGAACTTATAAAGGGGTCACAGCGTTAGGAAGATTGAGAACCACTGTGCTATAGCAATACAAGAAAGTTAATATGAAATGGGGCTGAGAGAATAATGCAAGCCAAACTAAGGGGTCAAGTAGTCAATACAGAGCCTTAGGCTTGTGTACCACATGGTCCCCAGTGTGTACCTGTTCTCTGACTACCATCTCTGTATAAGGCAAAGCACAATGGCTTTTCAACATTTTAAACGAGGGTTTGCACATGCCTGGACTTACAATCAAGTTTTCACAAAAGGGGTTTGAAACAATTCCCTGATACAGAAACTCTTTGCTCCTTTTGCAGTTGAAGTCTACATAAATCCCCTCCCCTACCACAGTAGCTGCCCCACTGCATCTGTTCCCTTGCCCAAGGCTAAGTCATCACTGCCCTGTTGGGTCTCAAGTTCCAAGTCAACTCAGAAAAGGGATGGGATATCAGTGGTAGATATGCAGTTGATACTGCCCCAGCATTATCAACTCTCTCCCCATCCTGGTATCTATCCTTCCTCCTCCTCACCTTGTTCCATCCACCCCTGCTTTCCTCTCACTCTCCTGCATTGAACTTCCAGTCCAGGAGTCATTGGGTGACCGCCAGTATGTGGCCACTTGTGACAGCAGTCCAGGTGCACTTAATGGCATGTTTCCATTTGTGACAGTCATAAAGGAGCTTGAGCTGCTGGAACCCTAGTTCAGAAAAACGAATAGAGAAAGCCCCCAATAGGATCAGGCCATTACTTACGCATGGAACTGTGAGCAACTATTTTTATTAGTCGCTAGCTGAATGTACCCGCTATTGCAGGGTAAAATTTAAAGAATATTTGTGGGTATCAGCCCGGGGCAACAGGCACCAGCAGAGTGTTCTGGTTAGGAGTCTTGGACTACGCAGTAAAGGCACATGACTGGGATGAACGTCTGCTTAGTGACTTAGGATGCAGTTAAAACCTAGGCTGGCATAATTCACGTGTCTTCGTGTTCCCATGGTGATGTAGGGAGGAAAGTGCATGTCAGTGCAGTGACCTAACCCTCCCTAGGCATGGTGCAGAAGTGTCTCACACAGGATTTTTGTAACATTTCCAGGCCAGCACAGGCCTTGTGCTGGGACTTATTTATTTATTTAATTTATATCCCGCCTTTCCTCTCCTGCAAGAGGGAGCTCAAGGCAGCTAACATTAAGAATACAATAAAACACCATTAAAATAGATCATAAATACAGCTTAAAACACAATTAAAATACAATCAGATTGAATAAAAACTGAGACAATTAAAACATGCAGACTAAAAACATTTGTTAAAAGCAGTAAAACAATAAAACAGCTGCCCCCCCACCCCTGCCTATGCTGGCCTAAGTGGAGGTTAGCACTGCAGCTTTAATCACATAACAACTGGGATCGGAGAATATGTAAGTGGTGTTTACCTGTACTAATAATCCTGAGTGTGCCTACTCCATCCTACTGATTACTTACATAATATATTTTTCACATGTATACATTTCCTAGCTTCCAAGGAGCCCAGTGGTTTTATTCTCACAACACAATCTGTGCAGCTACTAGATCCTCTAGGGCAGTGATTTTCAACCAGTGTGCTGTGGCACACTGGTGTGCAGTGGATAGTCCTCAGGTGTGCCATGGGCATTTTGGGATTGACATTCATTAATAGTAAAATTGGAGGATTTGAACAGTCTGGTGTGCCTTGAAACTGGTAAAAACGATGGTGTGCCTTGACAATTTCAGTGTCTTGTTAAGTGTGCCATGAGATGAAAAAGGTTGAAAATCACTGCTCTAGGGTTTGGAGGACAGGACTCAGATCTCCCTCCTTCACTTCCAACATCCTAACAACTATGCCAAAGTGCTTAAAGATTCAACTCACCAATGGGGACAAAAGGGGCATCTCGGGATTTTCTAGCTAATTTAGATACTTGACTGTTTTCTTCTTCCGGAGACCAGTGCTCATCAGAGGACATTTCTTACACCTGAAAATAAACAGGAAATCTAAAAGTTAATACGCTAACAACCCAGTACTGTACAGAAGAATAACACTTGGAAGAGGACAAAGATGGTGTTCTAGCTATAGCAGTTGAATTGTGAAATAGGGGAAATTTTTCTTCACAAGAACTTTTTCTGAGTATTTAGTATAATAGTAACTAAATATGCTCTCTCTCTCATATGCCCATAACAACCCTTGTTCCTGCTCCCATTCACATAGCTCAATCAGTGTTGGGACAAACATGGTTTTGAAATTGTTCATAATCAATGACTACTGTATATACACGAGTGATTTTCAACCTTTTTCATCTCGTGGCATACTAACAAGGCACTGAACTTTTCATGGCACATCATCAGGTGTTTTTACCATTGACAAGGCACACCAGGCTGTTCAAATCCCCCAATTTTCCTATCAATAAATCACTTTTCCCAAACTCACGCAGCACACTTGAGAACTATCAGCAGCACACCTGTGTGCCATTGCACACGTGAAAATCACTGTAATAGACCTGTAAAAGGGAAAGGATGTAGATCTTCAAGAGCACTATGAAAAAGAAGGCAGGATCATAAGGAAGGAACACTATGATGCAAGATATCTGTATGAGGTAATACATCAAATTTAAGTGTTAAAGGTGTCCCCTGCAGATTGTGGTGCTAGTCATGACTGAATGTAGGGTGCGCTGCTCATCCTTGTTTCAATCCTTGTTTCAATCCAAAGATTGTCCTAAGTCCTAAGATTTCTAAGCCAGCATTGTCCCAAAATGATTCTGTGGGCACGTGGCCAGCATGACTATACGCCGAGGCACACAGAATGCTGTTATCTTCCTATTGAGGTGGTACCCAGGGAACTTTTTGAGGGGGAATGCACAGAAACAGAGTTCCAGCACCTCTGTAGGTGAATACCGGCACACAAACACAGAGACACTCATTGACGCAAACACACACACCGGTGAGCACCAGCAAGTGAGTTCCAGCACCTATTTTCCAGAAAAATAGCACTGGGGTATCTGTTTATGTACTTGCATTTACATGTTTTCAAACTTCTGGGTTGAAAGAGATGGGACCTCACTCCATCTCATAGCATCCAGGTCTCAAACCCTAGCTTGCTGGTTGACAGGCATAGCGTCTTAACTGCTGAGCCATTACAACCCTAACACATCAAGGTTAGCTGCTGAGAAATAGTAATATGACTCTTTTAATTACAAATAATTCATCCGTCAAATCACAATTGTTTACAACTACCCCATTATTGCTAGATTACATGCACACACATATTATATATATTATTTAATACAGGGTGAGGCAGAAATACCTCCCACATTTGGAAGGTTAAAAAAAGGAAAAAGAAACGACATTTATTAAAAATTAATTTCACTATTGTTTAAACAAAGGGTTACAATTTTTATTCCTTTGGTTTTAAAAATTACAGCCTCTATTCAAAATACACTGTTGTAGCCAATATTCTTCAATTGTACCCAGTTGATGTTTGTAGACCTCTGCTTTTAAGTAAGCCCAGAGAAAAAATTTTTAAGTGCTGAACCTGTGGCTCTGAAATTTTCAACCCATAGCAGTATTGTTTTTCTATCCAGAACAGAATTCCGACCTAACATGTAATGAGTTCGAAAAGTTCTCTGTGTTGCAATTACAGATTCACCATTTTTCAAAAACATTTCTACAGCAAAAGAACATGTTTTTGTGTATCTTTTGTGGTTTTTTGTGTGTTTATGGCCCAAACCATAATGCTAGATGTGGGCATATGAAAAAGGGAAGTCATAAGCTACACGAAGACATCATTGGCACTTGCATAGGTTCCTTAACAACACATAGGTGAATGTTTAAAATATGGGAGGTATTTCTGCCTCACCCTGTATCACTTTACTATTCATGTATATAAGAAATAAGAACCCAAAAACATCAATTTTGGATGTACATTGGAGTAAATGCAGCACCCTGTTAAATAGTTTATACATCTAAACTAGCCATAAATTGTTTTTATGAAAACCACTTGATTTATGCCAATAAACAAAGAGCACAATCCTGACCATGTCTACTCAAAAGTAAACCCCATTGTGTTCAATGGGTCTTACTCCCAGGAAAGTGTCTTTAGGATATCAGCCAAAATGAATGTAAAAATATGCATCAGAAATACTGATGTACTTTCATATTTTCTTATTTCTTTTTAAATCAGTTTATAAAACTCTTTATCAATGTAGTCAGTGTTTACTACATTTTGTATTCACTGTCTATATTTACTAAATTCACTTGTTCTTAAAACTTGAATTCATCTAGCTTTGTTTCTCCACCAGCTATTTAAGTCTTCTCTCTACTTAAAAACATGCAATTTTTAGAAGCTCATTCTCAATTGTAAGTATTCATCCTGATCTTTCCCCCGAAACAACTCTTAACATTGAGCTCTTTAAGACTTTCATTTATCTTTTTCCTAGTCTGAAGTTGATTCTAATCTGTCTTTATTTCCCAAGAGTTGGGAAGAAGTAATGAATATATGGGATATTTCATATCTATGTGAAATATTTAATTCATATCTAAATTAGATCTAATTAATGCCCTAATATGAATATTTTTATCCAAGGTATAGCTATCAATTCTGTATTTCATTTGAAACATTCAATTTTTAAAATGTTATTAAAAATTTGTAAGGTTACCTTTAGCTGCTGAAGCATTAACCATCCATCTACTCTGTGTTCTTGGGCAAGATAATTATGTATTATAGGCTGAAGCTGCTGCTGGTAATGAGAGACAAATATAATTACAAATCCTTTGAAGACAACATATGAAAAAACTCTATTTCAATATCCTTTCTGTAGGCTTTGTTAATTTAATAATTGTTCCTAAAAGCCAGCAGAAGGGCAGGTAGTATCTGCTATCGTGGATTTTAATGAGCTGAATTGATTTTTATGCAAGAATAAACCATAACTTCACAACTAATCACTGTCATTCTACTATGAAAAAGGTGTCCATCAGTTCCATAGATTCTGAGGACATTAAGATGGTAAAACTACCCCAGGATACGTGGTCACTTAAGCTAATTGACATTAAAGTTCTTGTATTTACACAATCCTTTGCTAAAAGGACCCCAGAATATCTGCTCCTCTTTAATCATGTGTTCACCCATGCAAACAGTGTTATTATTTAGTAGATACTAATGTAAGTGATATAGCTGGGATCTAATAACTTCGAAGTACACAGATCACATTCACAACTTAGACTGTGCGATCTGCAAGACTGCAACAGCACATTTGACACTAAGCAGACTTTTACAAGTATATACATTGTTATACATTGCTGTTATACATTGAAAAACAAGACATTGTGTTAGAATTATGAATCTAAGTTGGTTCGGGTAAGCTAAACTAAGATGTTCAGATTTGAACATCTGCTAGTTGGTTGGTGACAGTTGGAGTACTTTTTGGCAGTTGGAGCTCAGCTGTTCATCAGAGCAGAAGCATACTGGTTAACTCTGAGGAGAATTAGACTCCACAATCCGGAGTAACTTCAGGAGCTCTAATGTCAACGTAAGAAAAATTTACTCTGGATTGCGCTATAAATTTCCCATAGGTTTCTACTAGGTGGCGCCATAACTACGTTGACATAGATGTCTCTTAAGAGCTCCCAGTTACTCTGGATTGTGCACTACAGCAGTTAATTCATGTGTATGACCCGGATTGAGTCAGACTACTTTAAACTTGTAAATACAGTAAATAGTTAATCTATTCAACTATGTCCATCTTCACTCTTGCAGCACATAAACACTCACACGACACAACTATCAGTCAAACATACTAACACATTGTTTAACAAAAGGTGTTAGACAATGTTGTCTGATAATTAGAAAACTAACGAAATGGAGAAAAATACCACAGATGTTACATTGCTGTGGTATTTAATTTACAAGTAAGAGACAGGATTACCCCAAATCCAAGTTGTGGTTTTTAATAACAGAATGTGAGGGTTCATTGTCAATGATGACTCAGCAGAATGAAAACAACAATAACAAAGTTCTGTTTTCTAATCTCATGTGGATATGTGCTAGGTGATTAATCCAGAATGTTGGTCAGGATAAATATTTGCAGAGGAAATACCAAAGTTAGAATATATTTTCCAGTCTTTATTCCAGTCTTACAAAGTATGTAAAGGATTGTGTAAAGATTTGTGTATACAGTATATGTAAAGGACTGGGTAAAGGTTTCTGTATACAATTGCAGCCTAAGAACTGCAACCAAGTGCCATGTATCTGGGAGTAGTATGGATTTTCAAAACAGAGCAATCCAATCCAAAATACAGTACTTAATCAAGACAAGATCTCCAGAGAGAGAGAGGGTGGCTATGCTCCATATGCCACTAAAAAAGGCATGTATGTGCCACTTCACACAGTTCACCTATTCCAAGTACTAATGGAAAGAACTGGCAATAACATCATCAGCAGTTGCTTCTGGATTGGGAGGCCAGCTGTGATGCAACCAACATCCATAAAAGACTTCAGTGGACAGAGTTTTCACTATGGAAAAGCATGGTTTGGAGCCTCCTAGCACTGTTTATTATACAATTGTATCATGGACATTACAAGGATTGTCCGCGGGACGGATGGAGGGGGTCTTGCTGAGGACTACATTCAGCTCCAGGGATGGGATTTGGAGACCCCAGCCCAAGAAGACAATGAAGGATACCTGTATATGTAAAATCTTTTATTGATTGTAACCTTAGTATGACTAGCTTCTGAGGATAGACTAATATCAATTTAAAAATTACACTCTGGGAGGGAAGCAGTGGTGGGCTTCAGGGGGTTCTCACAGGTTCTATAGAACCCTTTGCTAATGAGCGCCTGGTACTGAGAACCATTACTAATGAGACATGGAACCTGTTGTTAATTTATTTGAATCCCACCACTGGAGGGAACCTGGTCTGAGAAACCCGAAATTAGGCCCTATACCAGGGTAACAGAGCACAATCCTAACCATGTCTACTCAAACGTAAGCCCCATTGTGTTCAATAAGTCTTACTCCCATGAAAGTGTCTTTAGGATTGTTTGGGATCCTAAACACACTTTTGTGGGAGTAGGTCATGTTGAATACAATAGGACTTACTTCTGAGTTGACATGTTTAGGATTGCATTATACGTGCATTAACCTAGAAAGAGAGTACAAGGCTCCCCCAAAGATGAACCTAGAAAAATGTAGGACATGACAAAACACTCATATAGCTTGCTTTTATGTGCTTAATTTGAACACTAATATTACTTCAAATTAAGCACATGAAAGCAGTCTATATGAGTGTTTTTAGCTTTTATTTTGTCATGTCCTACATTTTTCTTGGTATTTTCTAGTATTACTTATCATTAAATTTAAAACTATTATAAATAATTTATTACATATAATTATTAATTATAAGAAGGCTACATGTTGCTCCATTAAAAGGAAATTGAGGAAACGTAAATTATTTTTTCCCTCTGGACACAAGTCTAAAATCCTGGAAATGTCCTGGAAAAGAGGGACAACTGGTCACTCTACCCTATACCCAGGCAGACTTAGGGTGCAATCCTGTGTCTACTCAAAAGTAAGCCCCATTGTGTTCAATGGGTCTTACTCCCAGGATAGTGTATTTAGGATAGCAGCCTAAGGCTTACTCCCAGGAAAGTGTATTTAGGATAGCAGCCTTAGGCTGCAATCCTAAAGACACTTTCCTGGGAGTAAGACCCTTTGTATTCAATGGGTCTTACTTTTGAGTAGACATGGTTAGAATTGTGCTCTTATATCCCTCCTGACTCCACAGATGCGAGGCTGACTAGATCCCAGTCACTTACTGGGAAAAATAACTCTGTACATGCCCAGAGGCACATTGCACTTAACAGTGGTTAGCCTAATCTCTGGGGAGTCTGCCTTATACAGGGCGCTGCCCCACTATAGATCAAGATCCTTCCTCCACTCAGTGTCCCTTTGTTGGGTCTCCCCAATCTAGGTTTCGAGCTCATCTGATTAGGAGCCCTGAAGGCGGTTAGGACGGTTAAGCGCGCCCAACGGTCCTAAACGTCCTCAGAGGCGGGCAAAACAAACCCCGCCCCCCTCAGCCCCGCCTCTCCTACTTTCTCCGACCTGCCAAAGAAAGCCCAATACAGAGGCGAAGGATTCGAGCATCCTCCGCCCTTTCATTGTGACGTCACGGACTGTGGACCAATTGGAAGAGAGAAAAATGAAATGAAGGCGGGGCGCTGGCTGCAGTTTGAAGGGAGGGAGGATGGGCTGTTGCCTCAAAGAAGTGCCCCGCCCTAGAAAAAAGGCGGGAAAACCTTCCCAAGTGGGTGTGGTCCTCTGAATATAATAACGCCTCTGAGTGGGCAAGGCTGGTTGAACTCAGTCAGAAAGAAGCATAGTGTGTGCTTCACCCTTCAGTGATACTGCAGCAGTGCCAGCCTATGCAGGCTTACTTGGGAGTAAGTGCCACTGGACAAAAGTGGACTTGCTTCTGAGTAAGCGTGCCTGGAACAGCACAGTTCACATGTTTATCCTACCTTTCTTTCAAAGTTGATTAGGATAGTGTGTATATACATTGGTTCCCAAAGTGGGGGTCACAAAAAACTGGATGCCGCCATCTTGGAATCTGACACTTGGCGCCACCATCTTGGAATGTGGCGCTCAAGCTGCTTTCCTGGGAAATACCCTACAATCCAGAGTAACTATGGAAAGACCTAAGAGGCGCTTACTCTGGATTTCTCTATGTATTTCCCATAAGTTTCCCTTAGGTGGCAACATAACTACGTCAGTGTAAAAGGTCCTGTAGTTACTCTGGATTGTAGCCTAATTACAGGAGCATGTAAGAGACATGTGCACCCGTAGTTACTGCACAACCTAGTGAAAACCTATGGGAAATTCATATTGCAATCCAGAGCAAATTGTTCTTACACCGGAGCAAGGACTCTACGTAGTTACTTTGGATTGTGCCCTAATTCTCATTACACTTCTGTGTAGACCAGTGATTTTCAACCTTTTACATCTCATGGCGCACCAGTTGTTTTTACCATTGACAAGGCACACCATGTTGTTCAAATCCCCAAGTTTTCCTATTAATATATGTCCATCCCCAAATTCCCGCAGCACACCCGAGGACTATCTGTGGTACACAATGTTCCATAGCACACTGGTTGAAAATTACTGGTGTAGACCAGTGATGGGATTCAAAAAAATTAACAACCCTGGCAGCCACTTTTAAGTGGCTATTTTTAAACTTTATATGTCCCATCTCTTGTTAACAATCGGTACCATAGAGTAGATGCGAACCTGCTGGAGCCCACCACAGGTGTAGACATTGAGCAGCTCTGGTATCACATTTCTTCTTTAATGTCACTTTCAGCCATGACATTACTTCCACAGAACAGATTGGGATTCTCAAAAAGTGGTCCCAGGCTGAAATGCTCAAGAATCACTGCAGTATTGCTTTCCCTCTCTTTGTCCTCACAACAACCTTGTGAGGTGGGCAAGGCAAGAAAGGGAGTGATTGGCTCATGGTCGCCTGGGAAGCTTCATGATAACTCCAACTTCCTAACCACTACTCCAATAAGAACTGCCCCCACTGCCATTTTCAACCAATGGATTGTGGTACAGTGGTATGTCCTGAATGGTCTGCAGGTATGCCATGGGAGAGAAATACCTGCCAAGCCTCCTACTGCTGATGGTTGAATCATATTCCTGGTCTTGTTGTGGAACAGCAGATATGAAGCCCTGCAGATACCACACTAACTCAAGCATCACTGGTGGTACCCATAACAATGGTTGGGCAACACTAGTCTATCTTCTCTCAGCAATGCACAAACAAAACTAAAAGATTTTTTACAAGTATTTGTTTCTTGAGGTGATGAACCCAATAAACCTCTTCCCCTTCTAAAAAGAAGCCTTCGGTGCAATCCAGAGTAACTACAAGGAATCCTTGCTCCAATGTAAGAACAATTTACTCTGGATTGCAATATAAATTTCCCATAGGTTTTCAGTAGGTGGTGTTGTAACTACGTCGACGTAAATATATCTTACGTGCTCCTGTAGTTACTCTGGATTGTAGGGATAATTGTTCATTTCTTCCCTGGCCCAGGACTCCTGGTTTCCCTTTTCCCCCCACACACAAAGACACTGATCTAAGAGCTCCAGCTTGTGATGTTTCTACCTCCAAATCATGATTTTCCATGCTTGAAAACCAGTTCTCCCATCCACCCCGAATCTCTCGTTGTTGTTTGTCACATCACATCTCACTCCCAACCCAGAAGTACCTGACACCAGTAGTGTAGCTGGGAAGGGTGTGGGCAGTGGTGGGATTCAAATAAATTAACAACAGGTTCTATGTCCCATTAGCAACTGGTTCTCAGAACCAGGCACTCATTAGCAAAGGGTTCTATAAAACCTGTGAGAACCCCCTGAAGCCCACCACTGCCTGGTGCTCAGGGCAGTCATATCTTTCGTACTGCTGTTTCACTACCTGATGCTTTAGCAAGTCAGGAAAAATCCAGAATGACAAAGCTAATAAACCATTTCCATATTAAAAAAATATTTGTCTAAGAATACGATGCAATACCAAGAAAGTACTAAATGGTCTGGTACTAAATGACCGGGTCATGGTGACCATGGCCTGTACACCTACAGTTGTGAAACTGGGCAGTAGTGAAAGTCAGGTGGTATAACTAGAAACAGAACCCTGGAATTTTGCCACAGTTCTAAACTTAGGATATAACTCTTTTATTTTAAGATTTTATTGATACACAATGCATAAACCACAATGCAACAACTAGGCATGTTAAGCTGATTAATTTAAGCACACCTCTGTTGGACAGCCACCTTGAGTCCTTTGGGAAAAAATCAGGGAATAAATAAAGTACTATTACAATAATAGCACAATTTCAACCAGGTCTACTCAAATGTAAGCCCAGTGGTGGGCTCCAGCCGGTTCACACCTACTCTATAGAACCGGTTGTTAACAAGAGATAGGACATATAGAGTTTAAAAATAGCCATTTAAAAGTGGCTGCCAGATGGCTGTTAATTTCTTTGAATCCCATCACTGTGTAAGCCCCATTGTGTTCAATGTATTCTGCATTGGTGAGACCTCACCTTGAGAACTGTGTTCAGTTCTGGGCACCTCACTTGAAGAAAGATGCAGCCAAACTGGAGCAAGTCCATAGGAGAGCAACAAGAATGAACAGTGGGATGGAAGGGAAGCCCTATGAGGAAAGGTTGGGGGAACTTGGGATGTTCAGCCTGGAGAAGAGGAGGCTGAGGGGAGACATGATTGCCTTCTTCAGATACCTGAAGGGCTGTCATAGGGAGGAAGGGGCTCATTTGTTCTTAGCTGCCTCTGAAAGCAGAACTAGAAGCAATAGGTGCAAACTGCAAGAAAGGAGATTCTGGTTGGACATCCGGAAAAAAATTCCTGACAGTGAGGGCGGTTCGGAGGTGGAACAGATTTCCAAGGGAGGTGGTGGTGTCACTCAATGAGCACCTGTCGGGGATGCTCAAGGAGAATTTCCTGCTGCAGGCAGGGGGTTGGACTAGATGACCTACTAGGTCCCTTCCAACTCTATAATTCTATGATTCTATATGATTTTAGATATGATTATTCCAATTTGATCTGAAAATTTTAAATAGGCCAAAGAAAAAATAAGCTTACTGCCTTTCCATGTGTGTAGGAAATGAGTATCTTTGGGTGCAATATCTTATTTTTCAGGGTTATATGAAAAAATTGGATGTACATTCCAGTCTTCTTCTTTCACTCTCTTTTTTTAAAGGATCCGCCAAACTGGCAGTGAGGTGGTGGGTGACATGAGGGAAATAATTAATTACTGTGTGTTTTCCTGTTCTGTGCAGCAGATGTCGCCACCCTCTCATCTACATTTCTAGAAGTGACATTCACTTTATTTACTCAAATGCCTTGCTCTGTCACAGATGCTTTATGTAATACTCCTTATACCCTAATTAATAACTATATAATCAAAAGATGAAAGTTTTGGATTTATTTTTCTCTCCCAGAAAGACCATCAGCCCAATCTGTAAATATACTGGCACAGCCAAGCCACATGGCCAGTGCTATATCAAATGCAAGTTAGGAGACAGCTGAAGGTCTTCTTGGGATACGATCAGAGTGCCTTTCCATTGGACTAATTCAGTGGCGTGGAGAGGGGGGATTTGCTGCTTGGGTAACAGCCTATCCTCCATAACAATCCAACCCAGGCTTTCATGCTTCGCATGCAGTGTATGCAGCGCCAGGCACAATACCATAGTCTTCCAAGACTGACGGAGGCCTGCTCATGTACTCTTTTTAGCCTTGTGTTCTGGAAGAAAAATCTTTGTTTTCCTTCATTTCCTTGTAAGCAGGCAGCATGTCACCTTCTTGGAATTAATATATTATACTCAATAAATTATATGTAATATTATTAAATTTTATAATAATATACACAGCAATTGTAACCACACTTTCCTGGGAGCAAGACCTATTGAACACAATGGAGCTTGCTTCTGAGTAGACATGGTTAGGATTGTGCTGACAGTATTTAAATGAACCACATGGAAGATATATGAGTGTTTTTAGCTTCTATTTTGTCATGTCTTACATTTTTCTTGTGTGTCCAACATTTCTGGGGGTATCATCTTCTTTTCCGTTTATGACATATGGTCAGTTTGAATAAGGGAATACTTTTCCCCCTTACCCCGCATAATGATCCACTCTGCCTCTTCCGCTACTTGGGTCTCTGCCAGCTATTTAAATGGTAGAAATCCAAAGCAGTCCTAATGCCAGCAGGTCTGACGGTCAGGTCTGTTCCACCCCATTCCACATTTCCTGCCTCTCAACCACCCTCCTTCTACTCCTTCACCACCCACCAGGATGGATGTATTAGGCTGCTTAGTGTTGGCAGAGTGTTGTTTACTCTCTAGATATTGTGACATGCCTTATGACATGCTTGCAACTGCTTCCACTAGAAGCATAGCTATGCTTCTGCTATCTCCATATTTTCTGTAAAAAGACATTTTCTTATTGTTTCTTTATCCACCCTACCTCTTTTCCCATGCGCTACTTCTTCTGCGCTACTGTGCAGAGCCCTGCCTTGTATGTTACTTCCTTCTTCACATGGCTGTTCCAGTAGGTGATTTTTATATGTGCTCAATTTTCAGATCCAAGTTTGTATATGAAACTGAAGATATAGAAGGTTCAATAAGGTCGCTTAAATCCTTTGTATAGTGTGCTTATTTCATTTGGGAAGAATTGAGATGTCACAAAAAAGAGAGGAAAGCCAAGTTTCCTAATTTACATTGTTCACAGGCTGTTCACAATTCACTGACAAGACTTTTGTTCCCTAGTCTCTGAAATTAAAACAAAAAAAATTAAATTAGACAAAATGGAGCTTGGAAAGGTTTGAGAAAAGGTTGTAAGCCTTGCTGTCACGTTTAATTACATGCTGCTGTATTATTATGAGAGGAACAGTGTAGTATGGTTGGAGTAAAATTTAAAATAGGAGCATATAAATGTGAGGATAAAAAAATCTCCTGTAGACAGTTGATACTACCAATGTTGCAAGGAATCCCAGAAATTTTCTTTCCTAGTCCTAACAATTTATGGAAAGAAACCCAAAAGGAATAAGTAGGAAGAAAATGTCAGATAGAAGATGGAATGGACGCTTTCAAGTTACCCTCAAAGCTACAGCTTGCAGCCATAAAGGACTGTTTTGTGATAGCACCACTGACCATGGAGGATGTTCTGATGTCAGAGGTAGAAAGTCCAAATGAAATTTGCCAGCATGATATAAATTTAATAATAAACTATGTTACTGATCATTTGCTGTACATTTTTTAGTAATCCTTACCGATGTTCCTTAAAATTTTTGGTAGGCTATGCATGCAAAAAATATTAGCCAGGCAGCTTTTGAAGGAAGGTTTAATTTTTGTGTGCCATATAACGACAGTTGGAGTTATATACTTTTGATTACATGTCAGAAAACAATATGTACATTTATTACAATACTAGTGAAAACATACCTGCATTTGGAAGTAAAATTCCCCCATATGCCATCCCTACACTGCGCATTAAAACCCCCCACATGAACATCAACCTCCCATGCTCATCAACCCCCTGTGCAACATCCCCCATGCGCAATGACCCCCATGCACATCATCCCATGCACATCATCCCCCTTGCGCATCATCCCTCTATGTGCATCCATCCCCCACGTGCATCCAACCCCAGGCACATCATTTCTCCATGCGCATTAACCCCCCATGTGCATCATATTCCCATGCGCATCAACCCCCATGTGCATCAGTCCCCCATGTGCATCAACTCCCATGAGCATCATCTCTCCATGCGCAACATCCACCATGCACATCATCCCCTCATGCACATCAACCCCTCATATGTATCAACTCTCCCTGTGCATCATCCCCCATGTGCATCAACCTGCATGCGCATCAACCCGCATGCACATCATTCCCCAGTGCACATCAGTCAATCCCCTATGTGCATCATCAACCCCATATGCGTATCAGTCTCCCATGCTCATCAATCCCCCGTGCGCATCAACCCCCATGTGCATGAATCCTCATGCACAACAACGCCCTATGTGCATCATCCCTCATGTGCATCATCCCCCATGCGCATAATCTACCCATGCACATGAAACCCCCATGTGCATGAAACTCCTATGCAAATCAACTCCCATGTGCAACTGTCCCCCATGTGCATCAACTCTCATGTGCATTATTCCCTCATGTGCATCCACCCCATGCGCATCATCTCCCCATGAGCATAAATCCCCAATGCACAGCATTAACGCCCACTGAGCATCAATCCCCCACTGAGCATCAACCCCCATGCGCATCACCACCCCATGTGCAACACCACCCATGTGCAGCATCCTCCCCAGTGCAACCCCTCCCTTCAAACAACATCCCCCTCAGTGCAACAGGCACCGAGCACCAAATTGGCTGGACGTTGGTCAGTCTTCCATGTTAAAACATATTGCACCCCTTTTCAGCCCTGAAAGGGTTAAATTTCTTCACATTGGTTCTTGGTGAGTGTTCATGTGACATAAGGAACAGCCTCCCCGAATTTCACGCTTCTACGTCCGGGGGTTGGGGTAGAGCATCCTTCAGTCAGGGATTCTTCAATGGAAAGGATAGGGAGGAAAACGTGTTGCGCCCCTTTTCACCCCCTTCCAGTTGGAATTTTCGAAAACTGGTTCTTAGTGCACCCTTCAGTCATGGAAGGAACACCCTCCCCAAATTTCTAGGCCCAGCGGTTTTGGCAGGGCATTGATGAGTGAGTGAGTCAGTGAGAGGCTTTTCATTTTTATATATATACTAGCGAAAAGTGTCCCCGCGTTGCGGGAGTAACATTTCCCTATACGCCATCCCTCCATGGCGCAACCTCCCGCCATGGCGCAACCTCCCACCATGTGCATTATCTCCCATGCGCATTATCTCCCATGCACATTATCTCCCATGCTCAACATCCCCCATGCTCAACATCCGCCCATGCTCAACATCCGCCCATGCTCAACATCCGCCATGTGCAACTTCCCCATATGCAAATTCCCCCATGCGCATCTTCCCATGTGCAACTTCCCCCATGCGCAACTTCCCCATCTGCAACTTCCCCCCATGCTCAACCTCTCCCATGCACAACTTCTGCTATGCGCATCATCCCCATGCGCAGCTTTCCCACATGCTCATCATCCCCCATGCGCAACTTCCTCCCATGCGCAGCATCCTCACCAGTGCAACCTCTTCCTCCGAACAACACCCCCCCCACTGCAGCAGGCACCGAGCACCAAATTGGCTGGATGTTATTCAGTCTCCCATGTTAAGTATAGGACAGAAACACGTTGCCCCCTTTTCAGCCCCTTCCGGTTGGAATTTCCAAAAACTGGTTCTTAGTGCACCCCTCAGTCACGGAAAGAACACCCACGCCAAATTTCACACTTCTAGGCCCAGTGGTTTTGGCAGGGCGGTAATGAGTGAGTCAGTGAGTCAGTGAGTGAGTCAATCAGTGAGTGACTTTTCTCTTTTCTCTATATAGATAGATGTACAATACAATACAATCAGTGATGTGATTCAAAGAAATTAACAACTGGTTCTCTGCCCATCTGGCAGCCACTTTTAAATGGCTATTTTAAAACTTTATATGTCCTATCTCTTGTTAACAACCGGTTCTATAGAGTAAGTGCGAACCTGCTGGAGCCCACCACTGACAATGTAGGGAAGAAGATAATGAGTTTACATTGTTGTTGTCATTGTCAAAATTTTTGTCATTGCCAGTTTTGGCTTTGTGTACTTTATAGAAACTTATGTGCACTAGTTTGGTGAGTTGTGTGCATGCACACACGTGCAGTTTAGAGGGAACTTTGCTCCTTACCCTGCTTTTTCATTAGTATTCTTAGCATGGAATGTGTCTCTATGATGGCCTTGGCCCTTTTTGTAGAACTCTCCCTACATCAACTTGTATGGCCAGATTGGGGAGTGTTTCTAAGCAAGTAAAACATTCCTATTGAGAAGGTACTTGCTTAATTGGTTTTACTGCTGCCAAGGTTTCCCTGTTAACTGAGTGTAGGTGAGTGTGCTTTTACTCTAAATTCTAAATTATTTACTCAGAAGTCCATTATGTTCAGTGGTTCTTATTCCTGAGTAAGGGAGTTTAGGGCTGCAGTTTAGGACTGTGTTTAGGACTGCAGCCTTAGGCTGCAATGTTCAATGGATGTTACTCCCAGGAAAGTGTCTTTAGGATTGCAGCCTTAATTAATCAATGTTGCTGAAAACCCAAACTTTTTGTTGATAAACAGAGCTTATGTAATTAATCATTGTGTGATGCCATAATAAAAATAAACCATAACATCTCAGCTTCTTTAAGCTTGGTTTAGCTCCTGCAAATAGGGATGCAGTAATTCTCCCACAAAATTGAAACAGGACCTTTTGTCACATTTGCCAGTATGCGAACACAATCCCCATATCAGGACTTTTGGGGGGACATTTGGCAATCCTACCTGCAGAAAGAGCCTCCAAGATTATCTTAACTGAGCAAGTAAAAAAGAAAGGACCTGGTACTGTGACAGGTCATGTATAGTCAAGGGTATATTTTATCTCTGTGTGTCTCCATTAAAACCACTTTTGTCACAATATATAATGCCACGTATATTCTCTATATTTATTTTCACATCTTTGAAAAAATATTTTGTTTTCTTAACGATACTGCCAGTGTCGCTGAATTACTTGGAAGTCTTTCTTCTACATGGCAAATGTTAATTTTTCTTCAGTTTTTGAAATGAAAGCTGGGTGCCACTTTACATATAAACAGGGATTTGCTTATATTATGAAAGATTAGTACTGAACTGAAGCTGATTTTACAAGCAGTACAGTATTCAAAGCATGTGTGGATTGATGTAGTTTCTGGTGGATTGTCATTGTACAGGCAAACACGTATCACTCAAGATCCATGTTTCCAGACAGACATCCAGCTTATCCTCAGACTCTGCCCCCAAAGTCAAGATAAACCTATAAAGCTTATCTGCCTTATCTCTCATCTTTCCCCATTCTGGATGGTACATAAGGTGGCCATGTACTAGCAATGACAGTTTTCCATCTGTAAGTCTGGCCAACTGCTCCAACAAAGCTGCCATTTTCTTGCGCTTGCTATGTCAGCATTGATCTGTTAGTAATTTAGAAACTGTAAAAGCTGATGGTCATACGTACCATATATAAAAGGATGAAGGATAGACAAATGCCCTAGGGCCGGTTTACACACTGCATGGTTTTGAAGAGCACAATTCTAACCATGTTTACTCAGAAGTAAGCCCCATTGTGTTCAGTGGGTCTTACTCCCAGGAAAGTGTCTTTAGGATTGCAGCCTTAACCATTGGCAACTGAAAGCCCAAGCCTATCCTCTTCCCTGGCATAGCATGCAGTTTCACCAAAATGGGCAGCACTGTATGCTATGGTGGGGGAAGATGAAGAGGCTTGGGTGGGGAAATGTAAAGTACAGCATTTACTCAGATCTGATGTGCCATCAAATATAATGCACATCCCTATTTTAAAAGACATGAGATTTTTAAAAAATGTTAACTGGCGATTGTAATGGGCAGCTGCAAAGGAGGTTCAAAATTTAATTTTACTGCATACAGTTATTTGATGATAATAACACAACAATGGGTTTATGTTACATTTTTTATTACAATAAAGATAACCTAAATACTTAGCTATAGTTACAATCAAAATATTGTATTTACTTAAAACAAATGCACCATCGAATCTAATGTGCACCATGATTTTTGAGACTAAGGGCACAATCCAGCAGCACATTTGGGTTTCCCTATCTATCACTGGGCTGACCCAACTGCAAGATGGGCCACCCTGGTTATTCTGGAAAGTGCTTGGGGCAGTCTAATGCAACATAGGCTGTCCCAAAACAGGTGGACTTGCACTGCCCTAGTTGGGGCAGCCTAGGCAGTTCAGGAGAGATGTTGAGGGCATGTTTAGCATTGCCTAGGGCAGAGCAGTTACTCTGTATACACAGCAGGTTTCCAGGGTAGAAATGCCCTCTTCCAGCTCCTCAGAGTTATACCATCACAAGAGCACGTATAACAATGAGTAGAGCCATAAGGGTCCATGATAAGGCAGAGTAAGAATGACAGTGTTGACCAAATATCTGAGTTCTTGGCCAGCCTAGCTGCAACCCCTGCCTCTCAACTTGAGGATATGGCACAACTATAACAGCCCACCAAACTGGGGATACAGCAGACCACTCCAACAAGCCCCTTGTATTCACTGTAGACTGTCTTGGCAGTCTCATCAGGAACTCAGCTGTTCCTTGTTCAGTGTGATCTGAGGGGGTCTCCTCAGGAGCAAGCCTTCTTCATGTATTACTGACTGGTGCCTTCTAAGCATGCTCTGGAGCAGTTAGGGTAGCCCAGGCTTCCTGACTCTTTGGATACAGCATAGGTTTCTGCTTTGGATTCAGAATAGCTGGGGCAGCCCAGCTAGGACACTTCTCACTGCCTTCACTCTGGATTGTGCCCTAAGGCTGCATTCCTAAAGACACTTTCCTGGGAATAAGACTCATTGAACACACCTATGTTTGAGTGCTCTATATTTGGCTGGAAAGGTGAGTGTTAGATGCTATTTTCTCTTGCACCTCCATAAGGCTCTTAGTCGCTAGCATCAGACCTGCACCAGCTCTTATTGGGTGCAAATCCAAGGAGACAAAGGGGGCATGTCAACTGCTTCCACAGGTGACAGCATCCAGTGCATCTTGTGCAAGATGCCACCCCTTCCACCTCTGATATGTTGCCATCTTCCTTACCTCATTCTCTCCCATCCCACAACCGTCAATGGTTTATGCCCCTTTCTGTGCCATCTTGCATGGGCATTTCAGTAGCATTCCAAAAGCATGTGGCTTTGCATGCTTATGGTGTGCAGTCTGCAATGCCAAGATCCTGGACTGTGAATATGACATTTTAAAAACTGCTTTCAAAGTAGTGTGAGGAGGTATAAAAGTTCTTTATAGGATATTTTGTTCAGTGAGAGTCTGTTGGCAAATTACTATTTGAGGTTCCAACTATTGAGCAATGAATATGCACATGATCTAGTTCCTTTTTTCCACTGGAACAGTGAATGGGAATCCTTTTGTCCTCACAACAACCCTGTGTGGTAGGTGAAGCTGAGATTGAGTGACTGTCCCAAGGTCACCCAGGAAGCTGAGGGAAGCTTCATGACTGAGCTTCATGGCTCCAGCATTCTGGCCCTCAGGAATTCTTAAACACAGTTTTGCATACTATGCATATGTAATGTATGATGACTTTTGGGCTGCCAAATATCATCTCCTCCTGTGGGTTTATTTTTGCATTTACATGTTTTCTCTTAAAAAAATTACAGAGATGTCCTTGGTTAAATCTGTTCTGAAATGGAAACAGGGTGACCAGGAAAAATGAAAATGTGGAGAAGAAGGGAAGAAGGCTAGGAAAGAAAGATAAAAAGAAGGAAGGGGAACAGTACAGTATTCATCCCACTGTTGTCCCACTGTAACCCCTCAATCCAGAGAGCTATGGCAGCTCTTGCGTCAACATAAGAGACATTTACATTGACGCAGTTATGACACCACCTAGTGGAAACCTATGGGAAATTCATAGAGCAATCTAGAGTAAATTTTTCTTGCATCAACGCAAGAGTTCCCAAAGTTACTCTGGATTGTGCCCTTAAGTTGTCCCACTGTTTTGTGTGGCATGGCTACAGGTTTTATAAGGACAGACTAGTCAGATGTATGTGTTTCCTATACATACTTTATAGTGGGAGATTCAGGAGCTGCTTTTCAAATGTAACCTGCTTGAAAACCCTTCTCTGAGTAGAAGCAATCAGCGATGCTTTTTGAAATCTTAACAAATCAAGTGTTTAAAGAACAGGAGCAGGGGATGGTAAAAGAAATTGGCAACTTCATCCAGGGCCTTAACGCTGCTTTTAATTATTCTCATGACACATCTTATAAGACAGAGTTTTTCCTCCGAGCAAAAATAGAGCAGATAGTGTCTAGCTGATCCATTGGGAAACTGCAAATATGTGTAAGGGGAGAAGATATTCCTGGAGGTATTGACAAGGTAGAAAATGTAGAAAGGGAAAAAGTCTGTTTTGTTAGATTCATTGGAAAATGTGGAGGAAAGATGAAAAAATAGAGTGTTTAAAAGAGCAGCATTTCTCCCGTTATTCTTAAACAGACATTTTTGTATGTCACAGCAAAGAGTAATGCAGAATTTGCCTAAGGGGCATATCTGGAAAAGCATCCCTTTTGTTCAGCAGCACTAGCAGCCATGCTTCAATAAAAATGGAGACACACTTAAGCTCACAGTGGAACAAGTACCCAGAACCGGGGAGATAAATGCCTACAAAAGATCTAAAGGCGTAGATTTTCTAATGCATTGCAGAGTGAACAGTTCAATCAAATTTGGATACTATGTGGTTGACCGCAAATCAAAGTATCAAATCAAATTTGATACACAAATCAAAGTATCAAATTAGTATTGATATGATTAGGGGAAAAATATCAAAAGGAACTCTCTGTTGATTTTTGATTTTTAAGAACATCTGCTTTCAGAGCTGGCGGCCCTTTGGTTGTGTATCCAATCAGATCTCTAGTTTGAAAAGCCAACAAGTATGTTCACTTTTTTAATTTTGGAAAAAAAGAGGGGAAACTCTGTGCCTTTAAATTCCCTGCAAATTGAGAAAAACAAGCTGTGATTTATATAAGCTGGGTAATCATGTGATTTGCAGGAAAACTCCCTCCGCCTCTTCTCATCCCCACTGCTGGCCTCCAACTGGCACGCAGTGGAGTTTCAAGAAAGAGGCACCACTAGCACTGGGGCCTGATCAGGGGGCGGGAAGGGAGGAATGGAAGGATTCATTCAGAAAGAAAGAGAAAGAGAGAGAGAGAGCAAAACAAACAGCAGCAAGGCGGGAAAGGGGAGAGGGGTGCCTCTGCATTGTATTCATTGCTGCAATTCTTTTCCCTCCATAGAATAATGGACTCTATGGACAATCAGGGTTTTCTGCCATCATTCCAAGCTAAATTCAGAGCTGATGGGGTGGAGGAGAGAGAGAGAGAGAGAGAGAGAGAGACTCTTGTGCTGTTAACAATGTTTCTTGGGCCTCTGAGTTCTGCTCCGCAATGCAAAAGCATCCCTACCGACCCCAGCTGCCAAGTGAGGAAGACAAACTAACATTTTCAACTCGTGTGGCAGCTTGTCATCATGTCTAGATATACATATGTGCCTAGTAACTTTCCTTTTCTGAAGCGCCCCTCCAAATGATCATTTGTTCCTGATCAGAAAATCAAATGCCTACAAGAAAAAAAAAGGGTGGGAAGCAAAAGCCTTTTTGGACCGACAAGAAAAATATGGCTGTTTTCGACGGAAAATCAATAATCAGCGATAAGCCCACACAGACTTTTGCTTCAAGAGAAATGGGAAACTGTGCTATGAGTATAAGAGGACAATCTTAACCATGTCTACTCAAAAGTAAGCCCCATTATGTTCCATTGGTCTTACTCCCAGGAAAGTGTCTTTAGGATTGCAGCGTAAGGCCTATATCCTAAAGTGAAATTAAGCCCCTTGCTCCGGAGCAGTTAAGATGACTTTCCATAAGTTAACACTAGACGGTGACGTAACTGTGTGGACCCGTAACTGCTCTGGATTTAGCCCTACGTCCAAGAACGGAGCATTTAAATCCTACAGCAGAAGCTGAAAGACCAGGCCTGGTTTCATCAAAGTGATATATGGTGTATGTAGAAATGAATAATTCCTTCCCACAGTGAGGAAAGAGCAAATATTCATTGTAACATTGTGACGCTCTCATTTGGGAGCTGCTCTTTGCTTCTGGAGTTACACTGGAGCTTGCAAGGTGTGAAAACAGAGCTGTAATGGTAAACAACAAAAGTGAAGCCTGAAACCAAGGAGGAGGCCCCCATGAAAACATTTCAGACATTTTTCCACCTGTGTGACTTAGGTCACATAGAAAGAGTGCTTCTCTAGGTTAATACACTTTCAAATAGTTGCTCTTTCTTGAGGGTGTGGAAACATGAAAAACAATGACATTATAGTAGAGGTATCCAAACCTTGGCCTAGCGGCCAGATGCAGCAGTGCTGCACCGCAATATGGCCACAGCAAGACTCCTCCATCCAGCCCTCAGGCAAGCCTTGTAATCCTCTGGATCTTTATCAAATACACTTTTAATGTAAATTTATGTAAATGTATTCAGATTTGAAATGTAAAACATTTTTCCGGCCCCTACATAGTGTCAGGGAGATGATGCGACCCTCCTGCCAAAATCATTGGACACCCCTGCACTATCGGACTGTATACATTGCTGCTGGTTTGTACTTCTAGTATTTTCGAAGGTTGTCTAGATTCAGTCAATTTTTATCATCAAACTAGGGTTGCCTTAATTCTCTTCCTCAAAATCAGGACAGGTCCCTCAGTCCCATTTGCCAGAATGTGAATACAATCCCTCAAATTAGGGGTTGTCCCTGTTTTTTGGGACATATGGCAACCCTACATCAAGTGAGCATTGGTAGTGGCATGTGGATAATTGTTGGAAACATTTGTGTTTGCTTCTCTACTTGTCCCATCATTTTGGGCATAAGCCTTCACAACCTTAGTGAAGATGAGAGGTTTCTGGAAGGCTAGAGAAGGGATCTGTGGAACTGTGGCAAACCCAGGGAAGGAACCAAGAAACGGGCAGAAGAGAAGGAAAAGTGAAGAGAGGAACCAACCCATGTTGGAGATGTAGATGAACACTTGCTGTCATCCAGCCCCATAAACTTCAAGGTAAGATTCAGGTTCATAAAGTTCATAGAGTTCATGGTGAAGAGGGTTCCCTGGAACCTAACCCTTTCCCCTATGGCCTCATTGATTCAGTATCTTTCTATTAGGTATCCACTAGGTTTTCCAGGAACCTAAATGTAGCAGATGACAAGAACAGATTGTACTCTGCTTTTCAACCACAAAGTGGTTTATATACATGGTGATTGAAAAGTAAATACTGTTTTAAATTACTTATAAATTACAATATATGGAGTAATTTTCAAAGTACATTGATGCCTCAGGTAACAAATTTAATTCATTCTGGAAGCATGTTTGTTATGTGAAACATTCTTTATGTGAGGCGGATTTTCCCATAGGAAATAATGAAAACTCAGACAATAAGTTCCACAACCCTCCAAAATATTCATATAAAAATATTAACTGGATGTAAAAATGATGACAGAACACTGGGATTGAATTCAAAACATGCATTCAATGTGCATGATCTAATTAAGTCTACTTAGGCTGCAGTCCTAAAGATACTTTCCTGGGAGTCAGATCCATTTAACACAATGGGGCTTCTGGGTAGACATGGTTAGGAGGCTGCAATCCAAGACACCTTCAAAGTGTCTCCCCACTTTTTCCTTCTCTCCATCCTGAGACTCTCTCTCCCCTGCTCCCTTCCGGGTAGCCCTGAGCTGCTTCCCTCTTCTCCACTGCTGTTCTCTCTCTCTGCCCAGTGGACACCCGACCACAGGAGGAACAGCGCGGAAGTGTTGCTTTCACTATGTGCAGGTGTGCTAGGCAACCTGATGCTTTTTAAACAGGCTGCCGGCCAGCGCGTCTGCCCCAACTGCCAACAAATGTGTTCTTTACGTGAAGCAGATTCCTAGAGAAATTTTTGTTTGTTACGTGAAACATACTTTATGTGAGGCGTTCTTTATTTGAGGCCGCACTGTATTTTAAAATAGGGAGTTACTTTTCAATCAGCTTGCATACAGTGGTACCTTGGTTTATGAGCATAATTCATTTTGGGAGCATGTAATTAGAAATAAATTAGTAGTTTGCTTGTCTTGCAAAACACTCTCAATCCAAGTTACTCTCAATCCAAAGTTTCACTGTGGTAAAATAATTCTTAAAAAAATTTTTTGGGTCATGTGTCTCAAAAGGGTTCTAAATATCTAAAAAAGATACAGAAGAAATAAAAGCAAACTGCCACTCATGTAACAAGTTTAATTTGTTCCGGGAGGAAACTTGTTATGTGAAACGCTCTTTACGTGAAGTGGATTTTCCCATAGGAAATAATGGAAACTCAGACAATTGGTTCCACAACCCAAAAATATTCATATGAAAATATTAACTGTTTATTAAAATGATTACAAAACACTAATATAACACAGTACAAAACACTGTAATATACAGTAACACACAACACTGCAATAAAGAAAATACTTACTGAACTGTACTGTACCTTTGAAAACCTTCAAGGCTGGTGTGAAGGTTACAGAGAGGGGTATGACTTTCACAGTCCCTAATGGAGTCACTGCTATCCATTGGCTCAATGGAATCTATTGTCTTTTTGTGCAACCTTCACATTCCCAAGCTGCTGACAGGGAGCAGCACTAGAACATTGATAAGGCATATCTTCCACACTGCCACACACAGATCCCACATACAAACCTGGCTCAGGCTGCTCCCCCCGTGAGTTCCCTGGCCATGGAAGCCTATTCCAAACTTTGCCCAGGTCCCCACTATAGTTCAAGCTAGTCCTCTTATCCCCTCTGTGGGTTCCTTTGCCATGGAAGCCTGTTCCAAACTTCCTCAGAAGTGCTCTTTACTCAAGACAGTGCTCTTTACGCAAGTCAACGTTTCTGAGAAAATTTTGCTCTTTACACAAAACGCTCTTTATTCAAGCCGCTCTTTACTCAAGGTACCACTGTATATGGTTTGCTGTGATAGAGATGGTTGGTCTCCCCTTGTTAAATATAAGATTAAAAGCTGACCATGCCAGTCATGTGTATTGCATTAACATGGGAACTGCCCTCCTGGCACAGGTCTAAGGTCCAGCTAGTCCAGCATTCTCTTTCTAAGAGCAATCAGAAACCCACAGATGTGAAAGTAATGTCTTCCCCCAGTTTGTTCACAGCATCTTGTACTCAGGGTGGTACTGCCCCCGTATATGGAGGATTCATTTAGCTATCATGGCTCATAGTCAAGGATAGATGAGTCCATGAATCCCTTTTCAAAAAACCCTAGTATGTTTTAAAATCCTAAAGAATAGTCCACCACTCCCTTCCACGCATCCTCTTCTGCTCTGACCCTTTCTTCCTTTTTCAGTCCCTGGAATGGGAAAAGCCAAGGCTAGGTTCACCATGTAATAAAGTACATTCACTAGGCAGCATCAAAAGCAGTTGACCAGAACTGTGCACATTGTTCCAAATGAGCGACCTCAGCATAGTTTTATTACAATGGCATAGATATTAATTATTATTAAGAATATTCATATACTGCTTTTCTTTGCAACAAAAGGTAGTTCAGAAAATGGTTTATGTAGCAAAACAAATCAGTGTTTCCCTATCCCCAGAGGCTCACAGTCTCAAAATCACAACCTATTAGCCATTTCATTTTTAATTACTATTGGAAGAACTCTTCCTATTGAATTTGCATTTCAGTATTAGGAACGATTAGGAAAGAATAAATCCATATCCAAAGAATGGACTTCATTTGTGGGTTTCTCACAGCTACCTCGTGGGGAGTGGCAGGGTGCTCTTCCCCATGACCCCAAGATCTTTTTCATCTATGAATTTATGGGTAATATTTTTTGCTTTAAGACCCGGTGTTTTCCTTTTGCTAGCTGGCTGGATGGAGTCCACAGGACAGGCTACACTAGGAATGTTTCCTCCACAATCCCATAACATTCTAGGGCAATGGTTCTCAAACTTGGGGTCGCGACCTCCTGGGGGTCGCCTTTGAGTGGGGGTCGCCTGTGTCCCCCACCTGCATCTCCTCCTAGAGCCTGCTCAGTGGGAGGCAACTGTGGAGCTGGGGAAGCTCTGGACAGCAGAGGGCTGCTCTGCCCACCTCCTCTTCAGCTGAGCTGGGCCCCACCTCCAGGGCTCCCCCTCCTGCCTCTCCGTCAGTCCCCATGGCCTCTTTTTCCTTCCCCCTTCCTCTCCCATCCCCAGCACCACTGCTCTGCAGGGGCTGCAATAATGAGGGGAAGAGCTATGCACGCCTGGAGGTGGGGCCTGGACAGAGCCCTTCCTCAGCCGCAGCAGCAGCCCATGTACCCCAGAGGTAGGGCATGTGTGTGTGTGAGTGGGGTGTGTAGGGTGGGGGGTCAGAAAAGGCAGGCTGAGAGGATGCAAGGACACCAGAAGGGTCCTGATCCAATGAAGGCAGCCCCACAGGGACCCCAGAGGAAGTTCCCTCCTCCAAGTTTGCACTGACCCCATTGGAACAAACTGCACAGCCACAGTTACTCATGAGTAAGCAAACATTTAGGCTGGTGTGCAGGGGTGCAAGCCTTCCAGAATGGCCCTGATCCAGGCACCTGGGCCTTGAAGGTTCTCCTGAAGGAAGCCCCAGCACTGAAACTGGCTCAGCAAGTATTCAAAAATAAATGTATTTCTAAAGCTGGTGATGGTCCTAAGTTCTCTTCCCTCCCACTCAAGCCCCAATTCCTCTCCCATCCCCTCTGGGGGTTAAGCCTGTTCTTTATTCTTTTTCTTTTTTTGCAGGACTTGTCCTCCTTTTTGAGGCTTCTGTCCTGGAAAAAAAAATCTCCATTTCCCCCCATTTCCTTGTGAACAGGCATCCTGTAGCCAGGGATGTAATATAGGCAGTGGTGGGCACTTACCGGCACGGGCCTACGCGCCCGTACCGCTTCTTCCAGTTTCCCTGCCGCTAGCGTACCGCCAGCGACAGGGAAACGCAAAACATAGCAGACCGGTACAGTCCGCCATGTTTTGCACCCACCGCGCCTGCCTAGAAGCTGCACTTCTAAGCAGGCACTGTGCAGGCGCCAACGTCGCCCCGCCCCTCCCCAGTCCCGCCCCTCGCCCTGCCCACACCCCCGACCCCGGCTGGCCCCTCCCACTTCCGGCGTACCGGATCTTGGGATGGGGCCAGCCCATCTCTGAATATATGCTATATTACATTTTGGCTGCAATCCTAAAAACACTTTCCTGGGAGTAGCCCCATTGCATCTAATGGGGCTTGCTTCTGAGTAGAGAGGCAGAAAGGATTAGACCCCTGGGAGAACCATTAATGCTCACTTTAGCCCTCAATATGAAATGAGTTAGACACGCCTGCCCTACTCCCAGGTAAATGTGAACAGGACACAACACTGCCCAGCCTTCCACAGCTCTACTCACAAGAAGCCCCATTATAGTCAATAGCTCTACTCCCAGGTAAAGGTGAGTATGTGTGGATGTGTAACTTCACATTAGCTTGAAGGAAAGGCCCATTGACCAGCATGGGACTTGCTTCTGAGTAGAAAGGCATAGGATCTTGCCCTTGAGGTTCCATAGAGGGCAGCCTGCACTGTTTGCCAGAGATTCAATTGGGGGGGAGTGGAAGAGAGAGAGTCACCATATGTCCTCTTCCAGGATATGTCCTCTTTTTAAGCCTTGTGTCTTGGAAAATCTTCACTGTCCTCCTTAACCTTGTGAGCAGTCAGTCAGAAGGACAATGAAGATGTATTCTAGGGCACAGGCTTAAAAAGAGGACACATCCTAGAAAAAGAGGACATATGGTCACCCTGCATATAATTGATGACAAATAATTTCTTAATTACAAGAATGCTACATCCTCCCACTCACAAGGAAAAGGAGGACAATGGAATTTTTTTTTCTAGGATTTAAGGCTTAAAAAGGGGTCAAGTCCTGAGAAAAAAGGATAGGATTTGACTGAGAGCCTAGTTTTCTGCATATCTTCTGAGAAGTAAATTCCACTGTAGTCAATGGGGCTTCCTCTTTCCTCTTTGTGTATGTGTGTATGTAGTGTTTATAGCTTTTATTTTGTTGTGTCCTAAATTTTTCTTGGGTGTCCTGTATTTAGGATGGGGCTTGTCCTCTTTCTCAGTTATGACTTGTGATCATTCTGACTGAGCTTCACACTGCTTTCTCTCTTGAGGGTCAGATCCTGCTGTTGCTGTATTAAAATACATCCTGCATATCAGATATTCTCATTATGATTCATAACAGTAGCAAAATTACAGTTATGAAGTAGCAATGAAAATAATTTTATGGTTGGGGGTCCCCGCAACATGAGGAACTGTATTAAGGGGGTCATGGTGTTAGGAAGATTGAGAACCGCTGTTCTAGGGGCCTCCCCTTGTTTATCCTGGTACTTGCTGCTGCATGCTTGCTATGCTTTGCCAAAAGCTGTCCTGCCAGTTTGCTTTGTCCTGCCAGAAGTTCCAGCACTGCTGTGGGTGTTGGTGTGGTGGTGGGGGAAGCAGGCCCAGCAGGGTGATTTAGAAACTGGAAAGAAACAGTTATAGGAAATCAACAGCATGGTTCCATAAAATATGGCGTCATTGGCACCAAATAGCTCCCTCTAACCCTTTTTCTCTTCTTGCAGCTCGAGACAAGGGAGAGCGTGCATGCAGAAGGCATGCGGATGTATCAGAATTACCCTTCACCAGCTCCTATTGGAAGAGTACAGCAATAATGTCAGATGAGAGAGAAGTGATTTACTTCTCTCCAACATTTATTGAACCCAGGAGGCAGTTGCTCCAATCCAGCAAGAGCCAGCCGAATCAGCATTCAGGGCAGTATCCCTGATGCAGAAGCACATTCTGACCCGAATCCTTTTCCTCACGTGATGGGTGCATCTTTCAGAGCAAGGAGGAGTGGGCATGGATATCAGGGGGCACCAGCCGTTAAGCATCACTTATTACTCATAATACCAATTAGATAACAGCTAGTAAATACTAGTAGAATTCAAGGTCACTTCTTCATCCCCTTTTTATTTCTTTTGAAATACGAGCTACATTCATATATTTCTTTCATGTAGCCAGAGGTGTCACTAGGGTTCATGTCACCTGGTGCAGGAGGCCAGCAGGTCACCCCCATGTGCAAATTTTGGGGCTTTTTTACTTCTTTGGCTGTAACTTTGGCTAGGAAGGTGCTACCTCAAAACAAATTGTTGTGTTGGACTCTGCTCTCCTAGATGTATCCAACAATGTATGTCATGGTGGGGTAATGTGCACCATTGCGATGTTGCATTTTGGGGTGCCACAGCCCCCCTGCATGTCACCCAGTGTGGGCTGCACCCCCTACGCCCTTGATGTTACAGCCCCTGAGGCACAAAGCTGATGATGCTAAGTACATCCAGCATGCAGGGTGGCCATGTCATAACAGCAAAAGAAGACAAGCCCCCCCCCCCCCCATGCAGGACTCCCAAGAAAAATGTAGGACATGACAAAATAAAAGCTAAAAACGTTCTCATGTATATATTGCTTCTATGTTAAACACTTTGGCTAGAATCTTAAATACACTTTTCTGGGAGTAGGCTCCATTGAAAACAATAGGACTTACTTCTGAGTAGATTGTGCTGTTTTATTATTAAATTTAAAACTATTACATATAATTTATTATATATAATCTATTAGTTTCAAGGTTACATCTTGCCTGCTCAGAAGGAAAAGGCGGACAATGAAGAGCGTTTGCCAGCATGACCAGAGCAGTGGTGCTGGGAGATGGAGTGCGTCTCTCACCCTTCAAAGAAGAGTATAGTTTAAAAAACACTAGGACCTTTTGCTGATTTCCCAATCCTGTTTTGCCATTTTTGGGGGAACTTGATCTCAGTGAACTGGATCTTGGGTGGGCAGCCAAGCAAATAAAAAGGCTTCTTGCCTAGTTAATGTTGTGACCTTACTTGCAGTGTGGAATTAACTGCCTTGCTTTGAACCAGCAAATCCATTGAGGCCATTAAAACAGGCACTCTGGTTGTCATCTGTGTGCATATTTGGAGGGCAATGAACAAAAGATAACTTTCCCTCTCAACTAATTAGCTCAGACAAATTGTTGTGGTGATAAATTGTCACTCCCTTGGAAAAAAAACAGAATCAACTCACCCCCATGCTGGTGAGAAAACAGCAGGAGCCTCTGGCAGAAAATAGACTCTGGGTGCTGGAAAGTGTGGGTTGCGTTGCCTCTCTTGAAGTTATTCAGCATCAGCTGGCCATAGGGGATGTATGTGTATCTCTTCCTTAGCTATACAGGGTGACCATATAGAATGGAGGACAGAGTGCCTCTACCTTTAAGCATTGCATGGAAGAGGGTATTTAGGCAGGTGCTGCTTTTTAAACCCTTCTCTGTTGAGTTACACCTACCTCAATTCCTTCTTCTATGCAATGCTTAAAGGTAGAGGCACTCTGTCCGCCATTCTATATGGTCACTCCGTATTGGAGGCCATCAGGAATTCGGAGATAGAACCTTCTGTCAGGGAGACAGAAAATTGCATGATCCTTGAAGTAACTAAAATGGTAGGAAACAGTCGGGATCCACTCAACTTAAGTGGTGAAGGGTCTGGATGTGATCCTCTGTGTTGCTTGTGGAGACTAGATTATGTATAGGGTATACCCTCCCTGGTATACCTAACACAAGTGGTGCCCTCACATACAGACTGGTCAGAGGAGCACCTTTCATAAACCAACACAATTAGAACACAATCCTAATCATGTCTACTCAAAAGTAAGCTCCATTGGGCCTTACTCTCAGGAAAGTGTCCAGCACAGCATTGGCATCCATCAATCTTGAAAGACTATGGTATCATGCTCGACGCTGTATGTGAAGCATGAAGGCCTGGGTAGATTGATATGGATGATAGGCTGTTTACTCAAGCAGCAAAGCCCCCTTCTACATGCCACTGAAATAGTCCAATGGAATGGCAGAGCCAATACAATTGGTTCCAGTTGCATCACAGAGCTGGGCTAAGGCCAGGAGCTCACCTTGTCTTCTGTGGACCCAGCTCTTGCACCCCGGACTGCTGGTTAACAGGTGTCTTAACCACTTTCGCCACCCACGGCCCACAGAAAGTGTCTAATCTGCTGTTAATCCACTTGGTGGGCTTACAGTGGGCTTACACTGCTGTTAACACTGACGTAGTCACGGTGCCACCTAAGGGAAACCTATGGGAATTGCATAGAGCAATCCAGAGTAAGTGCCTCTTACGTCTTCTTATAATTACTCTGGATTATAGGGTAAGACTTTGTGGGGAGGGGGCTAGAGCAGTGACATTCCCCAGAATTATGCCTCATTGGGGGAAAGGGGCTATTTTTAGGCCTAAATTGAGGTGTTGCCAGAGTCTGGGAATATATGGGGAGCCCTGTGGAGTACTTACAAGATTTTCTGAGGCTTGAAAATAGTGAAAGTTGTGATTGTGATTAAACTGGAAGCTCAGTGATCCTAGGAATCATGTTGCTGCTTTCCCCTTCCCCTATCCCTTTTAGGGAATGAGAGACCTTTACATAAACTGAAGGGTTGTGACCAGTGATGGGATTCAAAGAAATTAACAACCGGTTCTATGCTCATCTGGGAGCCACTTTTAAATGGCTATTTTAAAACTTAATATGTCTTATCTCTCGTTAACAACCGGTTCTATAGAGTAGGTACGAACCTGCTGGAGCACACCACTAGTTGTGACTCCCAGTTTGAGTACCACTTTTCTATGGATTTAGGCTGCAATCATATCCACATTTCTGGGAGTAATTAAATCTCTCTCTCTCTCTCTCTCTCTCTCTCTCTCTCTCTCTCTCTCTCTCTCTCTAGGCTGCAATCCTAAAGACATTTTCCTGGAAGTAAGACCCAATTAACACAATGGGGCTTACTTCTTGGTAGACATGGTAAGGACGCTGCAAAGACACTTTCCTGGGAGGCTTACCTGGGCTACTGCTGGAGGTTCAAGGTGGCCGGTGGCGGTACTTGGGGGAGTTAGGGGCAGCTGCCTGTGGCACCCCAAGCAACTGCCCCCAAGTTGGGAGCAGTTAGAGGCAGCAGTGCTGGCCGACAGCTCTTTTAAACAGCCTCCGCATGGAGTATCAAGGGCTGCATAAAGCGTGTGCCCATTAGGCGGCAGAAGGATTTGCTTGTTATGTGAAGCAGATTTGTTATGTGAAGCAGGATTCCTTGGAAATTTAGAGTTATGGAACATATTTTATGTGAGGCGCTTGCTACGTGAGGCGCCACTGTACTTGAAAACACTGTAAATTTAACATTTCTGCCCATACAACCTTTTGCATACAAGGAGCATCTGCAGCCTGTGTGGTCCTACTTCTGCTTGAAATGGATGCAGTATCAAAGGGGGGCCAGCTAGGTGTGGAGAGGTGATCTGGAGAGATCTGCAGGAGGAAAGACCGCTTTACCTCCTCACTGTGCTCTCTCCTTGCATCAGATTTAAAGTTTCAAGGGATCGCATCCCTTTATGGCTTAAATATTATGTAAGTATAGAGTGAGGAGTGAAATAGGAAATGCTACTTCCTTGCACAGCATATAAAGTTTAAATGAATGTATTCTTTAGACCAGTGGTACCCACATTTTTTGACAGATGTTTCCCTTGATCTATTGGGCTAGTAGCTGTGGCTCCCCTCCATAGGGCTACAATCCTATACATTTTATAGGATGGCTGGTTTTTTGTGAGGATTCTGCAGCTCTCGTGGCTGGTTTTCTAGGGAACCACAGTTTAGTTTAGAAACCACTGCTTTAGACCTTATGTGAGGCTAGTGTCCAAGGAGGGCTGATCAAATTCCTGCTTGCATTCAGTGAGTAGTGCTGCATGTTGTGTGCAAAAATTTTTTCCCCCACCTGCTACCTTGGGAGAAGGATGAGAAGAATATCCTGGAGACCAATCCTATTTACCTCATCAGCAGTCTGAATGTTTATTCCCCAGATTTGCTAGGATTCTGGATCAGTGGTACAATGATTAGAGAAGTGATTTTCAATCTTTTTCATCACATGGCACACTGACAAGGTGGTAAAATTGTCAAGTAAAATGCCATTTTTGACCACTGTGGCACAACATGCTGCAGTAAGGAGGCTCAAATCTCCCCAGTTACTCTCATCCCCAAAATTATTGCTGTTCTTCAATAAAACTATAGTTGTGTTAGTGTGCAGGCAGAGGTCTTTCCACCCAGGCACGTGTGCGCAGAGGAGGGTGGCCTCTGCCTGAGTCCCTGCTGTGCTTCTGGCTCTTCTGCCACCACTAGGAAGGAAAGGAAAGGGAAGGGAAGGGAAGGAAGGGAAGGGAAGGGAAGGGAAGGAAGGAAGGAAGGACGGACGGACGGACGGACGGACGGACGGACGGACAATCCATTGCCAGTTACCCCGGCTAACTAGGCAAGAGACACACTATCAAGTGGGTGTTCCTCTTTTATTTAGTAGGGGGAGAGTAACTGGCCCTACACACCCACTCTGTTCTAGTGGGGTCTGCTGGTGTTCTTTTTGCATTTTAGATTGTGAGTCCTTTTGGGACAGGATTCCATTAGCTATTAGTTTTTTTCATTTTCTTGTAAACCGCTTTGTGAACTTTTCAGTTGAAAAGCGGTATATAAACACTGTAGATAGATAGATAGGTAGATAGGTAGATAGATAGATAGATAGATAGATTATCCTCCGATTCATCAGTCATCTATACATCAGACATCCATTTCCCCCCATCTATAGGGAGAAATGGAAATTTGTGACATGGAATTTCTTATCAACTTATATTGTACTCCAAGGATTAATATGGCACAGCTAATTGGAACAGCACCAGAACTGCTCGCATTTATGACTGCCTTATGAAATTATAGCAAACTGCTGAAGTGACGAAATGGACTAACAACATTAGAGTTGGAGAGGGACGTCCATTAACAGATAGCATTGATTGAAATGCTGGGCTGTGTTCATTATTGGACTGAAAAATATAGTGATAATATGCATCCACTGGCGTTATTTTGTTTCTTGTAATCATTTTTGCAATGTGAGAAAGGCAATATGTGCATGGTGTTTGGTTGGGCTGGAATCCAACGGAGCCCTCGCATCACTTCTGCATATGTGCTTGTGCCTTTGATTTTTCCTAGTTCCCTCTGAACCTTCAGCCCCAGCTATGCGCCACAAATGAAGATCATGCTGATGGGACCCCTGGCCATCATAGGCAACTTTACAATGGGCTCTAGAGCAGGAAAGTGGGAAAGACTTTTCTGCAAGTAGAATTCAATATGTGTTTCTTTGGATCAAGCATTTTTAATCTTAATATTAAAAAAATATATGTTTAAGGGCATGGAGATGCAGTGACCAACAAATTAAGATATATACTTGGAGGCTGCGACTTGAATGAGCCTAAGAAAAGGATTCACAAAACATCCAGACTTGGTGCACTGCTCCTTGCACTCTGCACTTTCCTGGCTTATGGTATTTGCAGTATATAACGTAGTCTGTACACGTATCAAATGCTTTAAATGAGTATCTTGCCTTTGATTTCTTGTACATTTGGCAAGCTGCCTTTTCCTCCCAATTACCATGTACTGTATTTTAGTGATTACTCCTTGTACTAAGGAAGGAAGAAAAAGCAACAAGGCTGTGTGAAGGGGCAGAGCCAGGAGGAAAGTGATCACACTTGTTTTTGGGGGCAAATTAAGTCACAAAGTATTTCAAGTGCAGCAGGTTTTTCTTTTGTGAAGACTGTCACTCCACTGGAGAAAAACACAGATGCTAGTGCCATTCACAACAAAGATTGTCCAAATTGGCATCAGATATAACTGGGCTGAATAAACAGCCCTGTTCTTTCTCCCCTGCCAAGCTATTTTTGGTCTTCAGCATTTTTTTCATAAGTTCATGGAGCTGAACCTAATCTGATCTACAATACTTTTTCTGAATCATCAGAGAAAATGATGAATACACACTAAATTATTTGAGGTGCCATGCACAGACAACGAGGGCTATTTAAAACTACTTTGGAAAGATTTTTTTGCAAATAAGAGCTATAGTGTTGTGGCCACAGAAACAGAATATGATACTGGAAAAACCTGATTAAAATCTCACTTCAGCAACGAACCCTTTAGGGAGCTGATGAGGCATGGGGCAAAATCCATAGCACCTACAGGTCCACGCAGTTACATCACCTTCTAGTGTTATCTTATGGAAAGTCATCTTAACTACTTCGGAGCAAGGGGCTTAATTTCACTTTAGGATATAGGCCATGGTGACTAAGAGAATACGGGACAAATTGAGAAATCCTGTTTACCAAGTTATCCCCCCAGCCCTTCTTCGCCAGCTACAACAGAGGGCTAATAGTACCCACACTTTGGGATTGATTATTACAAGATAATCCCTTTGAAACACTTGAAAATTCAACAAATTTTTAAATATAGTTATTATTAGTTGGCCTAAGACAAAGCCACCCATTCATCATTCTTCTCATCAGCAATATGGGGATAATGATGACATGCCTCTGATGAGATGCCTTATTAGAATGATCTGAGGATTACTGAGTGTGTTTGTGTGTTTATTTGCGTTGGGCATTCTAAAATGTTAAGTATTTTTGTTAAATAAAACTATATTATTGTTAAGTGCTGCTGGCAGGAGGAAGAAGTGCTATATTTGGAACAGTTTTATCATTTTTCTATCTGCTTATAAAGTGCCTACAATTTCTAGGTGATATAAAAAAATTAAATAGCAATAGAAGTTGGCCCACAAGCTTGTGGTCTAATAGATGTGGTACAAAAGGGAAAGGGATGGGGAAGGAAGAGGACATTCAAGGACCTGTTCTTACTAGGTAATAATATAATATTAATGGCTTTTATACAGCATATTTCAAGTGTTCAGGGCTCATCATGCATCTTCTCTCAATAATTCTTACAATAGCTCCATATAGTAGACCCATAGTAGATCTTGTGTGGAAGATGGAGTTGGAGAGTTGTGGCTTGCTGCCAAATGCTACCCAATGAGTTGGGAAGTACTTGACCCAAAGCTTACATCCTCAGACAAGCCACCACACAAGCTTTTTTGTTGTTGTATGAAGCATGCTGGTTCAATAGCTTTGCTGATCTAGTTAAGCACTCTTTACTTCCTGACAGTCATTTAACATAGGAAATTAGCAGACAACTGATATATCATAACAGTTTTCTGGAGGAATCTTTTGTCACAAAACAATCAAACAAATGACATTTTCTTAGTTATCAGTGAAGATACAGTTTTTCCGGTGCAGAATTTCTTCTTATCTCCCAGGACCTCATGGTGACCATATGACCAGAAAAACCCAGATTTGTCCAGATTTTTAGCCTCCTGTCTGGGTGTCCTACACTTTGGCTTCATTGTCCGACATTTTGGCTTCATTTTGAAACTTCGCGATAGTGCACAGGACCCCATCATGCCATATGTCGTTGGATTTGTATTGGAGACCAGAATCCAATGCAAAAATCAGTTTGGAGATATCTCTTTCCTATCAAAAGTTATGGTCAGAAAACAAAAAATACACTTTTTTGGCAATTTTTTTAAGCGGGTAGGAATTTTGGCCTGAGATTAGGAATTTTGGTCCTTGGGTTCAGGAATTTTGGCCTTCGGGTTCACAAATAATCTGGTCACCCTGTCCCAGGAGTTAACTTTCAGCTGAGATTATCTCTTTGAGAATCAATCTTAGCCAGAAAGATTATAGGATCAGGACACTGCTTAATAGCTGAACCAAAACAAAGTGATCCTGGAGATGGATCGGCTCCCTCTTTTGAGTTTGCTGCCTTGGCTCATAGCATGGCAGGAGACTGGCACCTATGGACAAGTAGGAATTGAGACCAACCCAATCAGACTTTTTATGGACTCCCCCAACCCAATAATTAAGATCTGTGGTTGGCATCTCTATATGCTCCACACTAGCATCCGAACCATGCCCTAATCTAGGATAGATTCTCAAGGATTAAGGGCAAAATCCATAGCAGTTACGGGTCCACGCAATTATGTCACCGTCTAGTGTTATCTTAAGGAAAGTCATCTTAACTGGTCCGGAGCAAGGGCCTTAATTTCACTTTATGATATAGGCCTAAGTGAGAGATCAGAAAGTCCCTGGTGCATGCCATCGTGGCCCTAAACAAGTCATTCTTTTTCATCACCTACACTTATCAGGATGGGATAATAACATCGGTTCTTTGTATATATGTTGCATTGGAACAGGCAGGCTGGTGTGCTACTGCATCAGCCTGTGGCAAGGGGAAACATTTCCCATAGCCCTGGGTAACGCACCACCACCACCAAATAGATCTACAAAATTTCTTTGCCACATCAAAAGGTGCTACAGATCCAAGCAGCCTAGGACTGCCATGGTATGCTTGGGATGGATCCAATAAGGTCCAGGTCCTGGTTCCACTTTTCACTCACCGGTAGTTTGGAGAGGGCATGGTTTGGGTGTATGGTTTGGGAAAGGAGGTTCCAGATCAAAGTCCCAGCTGTGGCACAATCTGCCTGCTTATGAGTCTGGTAGGACAATATTTGCAAAAGTGCAAATATTGCAATATTTAAAAAGTTCAAAAAAAATGCAATATTCAAAAAGTTGAAAAGTCCTGGAGAAAAGCTCAGAGAGAGAGAGAGAGAGAGAGAGAGAGAGAGAGAGAGAGAGAGAGAGAGAGAGAGATGCAAAGAGTGGGACCAAATGTTAATGAAATGAAGTCAATGGGTTTGTATAAAATATTGTGACTGCATGAAGAAACTTGTCTGGGAAAGCAGAAGGGCACACAAACTTCAGGCAACTTCAAAAAAGCCTTTGCAAATGTGCCTGGCATGTTTGAGCAAGTGCTCATCCAGAATTACACTGTGATTGGGCAAGTAAAATGTGTTCTATTAATCTCCATCATAAACATTGCCCACATCCTAAGCTCCAGTTAGACTGGTCTAAGCCCCGAGATAAGTCCTGTGATGATCTGGGGTTTCACAAAAGTGATGTAAGGCACTTCTGCCCCACTCCTGGGAAGGTTAGGCCAGTGCACAGGCATATGCCGACCTCTCCACAGCACCACAAGGAGATATGCCAGGTGAGTTAGGCTGGCCTAAATTTGTTAGGATTGTGCCCAAAGTACCACAGACACTCACATAACTTGCATCCTCTGGAATAAAGGCTGGGATACCATAAGTTTTCAGGTACAAAACATATCGTTTTGACTGCTGAGGAAACACAGTATATAAAACAGAAGCTCTCCCTGAATAAAACGCATGCAAATTGTGCGAGAAACAAATGTGCACTGACTTCACCAGAAGCATGACAATGTGCAAAGGCCATTAATGTTGTGAAGTCTGACTGCGTTTTGTTGCATTATAAATTTGGGGAGAGGTTTTGCGCATAAACGGAAATGAAATCAAGTATGATATATCTGGCTCTGTGGCCGTCCCAAATAACATGATGTAGGTGATTCCTCTCATCACAGGAACAGGGTAGAAATTGAGGGGGTGGAGAGAGAAGGAGCAGCTGCATTTTCTACCTAAGAAACCAGTGGTTGCAAGCTAGGATTTTAATTTTGTTCATAAATAGATAAATTTTTTCAAGAGATCTTTAATGTGGTTGCAACAGTCATGGCACTGGTGAATGCTGCCATCATAATCTCTTGGTATCTCTCTTCAGAGCCTTCTGAGGTGGAGCAGTCCTCCCAGAAGAACTCCATCACCTCAAGGCGAAGACAGATGTAACATCAGAAACAGTGGGAGCGGTTGGAAAGCATTTAATAATAATAATGCGTTCAATACAAGTGTACTATTGTGTGTCTCAGGCTGAGCTCTAAAAAGCCAGTTCGGCAAGTTTTCAGCATTGTTCCATTTGAATGCGGAAAAGCACCTGTGAAGGATGCCTAACCTGTAGACAGGGCTGGGACAGACAGGGCTGCCTGAGATCATAAAGGACCATTGCCCATCAAAGTAGGCAGTCCTGAGACAACAAAGTACACAACCACTGATCTGACTCTATAATACAACTGTACATGTATAGCCTACTTTTCCCCATATATGATTGAGATGACAATATTTTTCCCAGTGCCTATGTGTGAGCACTTGTTGCTGTCACATGCTTTCCATCGTTGGTCCTCATCCAAAACCATTCACTTTCATATCTCCATTGGTTATTGGCTTGAATCATGTTTTGATTAGACTCGCCAAACACTTCTTTGCTTTCCCCTGTGGTGACTTGCTCACAATAACTCATCTAGGCTCTGCTCAAACATCCACAGTATTGAGTCTGTCCCTACAATCCAGAGAAACTACGGGAAGACCTAAGAGGCACTTACAGCCCAATCCAGAGCCCAATCCAGGGCAAGATAGGGTGCCCTAAGAGAGGTGGACCTGCTCTGCCCTAACTGGGGCAGCCTAAGCAGCTCAGGAGAGGCAAGTTGAGGGCATGTTTAGCATTGCCTAGGGCAGAGCAGTTACTCTGTATCCAAAGCCTGTTTCCAAGGCAGAAATGCCCTCTTCCAGCCCTCAGAGTTATACCACCTCAGGAGCAGGTATAGTAATGAGTAGACCCATAGGGGTCCATGATAAGGCCCAAGTAAGAATGGCAGTGCTGACCAAAAATCTGAGTTCTTGGCCAGCCTAGCTGCAACCCCTTCCTCTCAACCTCAGGATATGGAACAAACTATGGCTGCCCACAAACCTCAGGATACAGCAGGCCACTCCAAGAAGCCCCTTGTATTCACTGTAGAATGTACTGGCATCTCATCAGGGACTCCTTATAAGGCAGGCACCCAGTGGCGTCACCAGACTGGTGCGGCTGGTGTGGGCTGCATTGAGGATGCGCTCCGTATGGGGTGATGTGCTGGAGGAGTTTGACTGTCCTTTGGCAGGCCCCAGGCGTCAGCACCCCCATTCAGGCCTGCTCCAAGGCGGAGAATCAGCCAGAAGCTATCACTTGTCTGAGGAGCTGGCCTGAACGGCCATCTGAGATGCATTGCGCAGAAACACACTGAGCATGCCGAACAGCTTCAGAAGAGACTTCCTTAGAGCAGAGAAAGTCCGCGCCTCTGCACAGCCATTCGGCCTCACTCAGGAGGCGGAGCGGCAGCCGAATGGCTTCAGAAAGAGTACTGCACAAGCACCAACTCTGACGCCTGCACAGTCTCCCCCGAAGCCAAAAGGCTTCAGAAAAGTACTGCGCAGGTGTCAGAGATGGTGCCTGCGCAGTACTCTTTCTGAAGCCAGTTGGCTTCAGAAACAACTGCGCAGGCGCCAACTTTGGTGACTGTGCAATCCAGGTAGGGGGGGCGCGCATCCCAGGGATGACGCACAGACTTCCGCACCAGGTGATGTGCAGAGTCATGTCACCACTGTAGGCACCACAGCTGTTCCTTGTTCAGTGTGATCTGAGGGGTGTCTCCTCAGGAGCAAGTCTTCCCCTTGTGTCAATTACTTAGCATGCTCTGGAGCAGTTGGGGCAGCCCAGGCTTCCTGACTCTCTGGATTCAGCATAACTTTCTGCTCTGGATACAGAATAGTTAGGAGAGTGCAGTTAGGTCAGAGCAGGCTGAATTTGCTCTGGATTGCAGCCTTACTCTGGATTGCTCTATGCATTTCCCATAGGTTTCCCATAGGTATACTACGTCGGTGTAAAAGGTTCTGTAGTTACTCTGGATTGTAGCCAGTACTCTGTGCTGATTTTAAAGCTAGCCAGCTATTTCTTTGCCTGAATTAGGATTCAGACTTTGCTGCTGTGGCCAATTTTGCCCTTCTCCTTTCCCCAACCCCCTCTCCAATCCCCTGTATGAAGCTGGGCCAACTTGTCTCCTCCAAAGCTGGATGTGGACTCTGGGAGAGGGGCAATTTTGTTCCCTTACCTTGGAGTTACATTGCGCTTACCTTGAAGATGGAAAACTGATTAAGATTCCACCCTTGGTTTTATTGATCTGCCATTTTGTTGCTGATTCCTTCAATTTGGACAGATTCTTCTGAAACTATATTTTTTTCTGGTAAACAGTAGCATCAAATAGCATTCTGGTACATCAGTAGCATCATGGAGTTTCCAGCAGAGGGCTGAACCTGCTATTTAGGGCACAATCCAGAGTAACTACGGGAGCACCAAACCTATGGGAAATTCTATGGGAAATTCATATTGCAATCCACAGTAACTTGTTCTTACTCCAGAGCAAGGTCTCACTGTAGTTACTCCTGATTTCACCCTAAGTAACAATACCAGAAATCAGGTGATATATTTCTTTTTGCACCTACACCAATCTTCAAAATGACATAAATGAAATATTGGGAATTGTTTATTATATATAGTGTCACCAGTCAGACAAGACCAGAAGCCTCCCAGTGTTGGAAGAAAAAGTGCCGGAGTAGATTATAGACTAGAGTAACTTCTAAAATTCACCAATTGTAGAATTTTTAGTTGTTATTACAAATAAAGGTGGAAACTATGTCACAAAGCTATTCTGGGCAACAGAGTATTTTTGGAATACATATTACAAAGTAACAATAATATGCTTTGTATTTTTGCAAAATAGCTTACTTTTTAAAATAAGGCCTTTTTTGCTTTCACCATAAAAATGTTCTTTTTAGTTTTCTTTGAATAAACAAGGAATATAGATAAATGCAATTAATAATATGTTCCCTAATTGGTACAACAGCATTCTTGAAATATGAACTGTCAATAAAAATTATGAATTGGTAGCAATCCTTTAGTTGAGTAAGGCCTAACGTACGTTGTACTTGAAAGCTGAGGAAAGTCAATATAAATCTGATGTGTGGCTGTTTTGTTACAAATAAAAAGGAAAGGAGGAAGATCAAAGTGGGAGTAGAAAATCTGGCCCATTGCCCAGCTCCAAAGTATCTTTGAATTCCTATAACAGAAAGTGACAAATACATCTTTGTCTGAAACTAGAGATCTCATCCTCTTCTATGGTACATCATGACCTTTAAGATAAAGCAAGAATTCCCTCTAAAGATTTAAGATCTGTGTTCAAAGTCAGGACACAGAGAAACATCCTTCAGTGGCCATGGAAGTGGAGCCCCAGTCTAGGGGCCTGATGCAGCCTGTGGCAAGCCTCTATCTGCCCATGGCAAGCCTCTGCCCTCATACAAGTCTCTGAATCAGTTGATCTAACATTACTGGAGCTGTGATGGGGAAGTGGGGAAATGGGGTACATTTAAGTGTGTGCTTTGTTTCTATGCTATCTGTTGGTGGCTTGCAGAAATCCTGGAAATTTGATCATATTTATTCATTAATCTCTATCTCTAACGGTTTTATTTAAATTTTATATTTAAATTTTTTCTGGCCTTTAACACGATGCCAGATATATGATGTGGCCAAACATTTGCAGACTAGAGACTTAACAGAGTCTGGTCCTAGAACGAGGCTTTAGAACCACATGTTATTCAAATCTCTCAGCTATATCCAAAATCTACAACCACAGATTTTGTTCTTCCTTCTTTACAGTTTGGGATCAGAATGCAGCACCCAAGGGCCTGGTCCACTATCTTTGGTGCACATTACTTTGATGCCTATGCACTACTGTACTCCCTCCTTCCTAATAGCCCTCTCAGAACTGGTGCAAATTTAAATTCATCCACAATTACCTGGCTGGTATCCTTGGTGGGAAGGATACCAAGGCGTTCCGGGCACCTCGATATATAGTCATGCGGCGTATAATCATGATGTGGAAATTAATGCAGTATGCAATGAAACAAATCGCAACCAACTAATCCTGCTTGTCAAACGTTATAACCAAATAACTGGAAAATGAAACACAACTGAATTATGTAACATGAACTGGATTTTTAAAATGAAAAACTGAGCAGTGAGCAATAGGTCCAATAGGCATTATCTTGATAATGCAGGAAACAATGTGTTGATATGAAGGGGAAATCAGGGGGAGGTGGCAGATAGTGTTGCCATAATTCTCTTCCACAAAACTGGAACAGGATCTTCTGTCCAATTGGCCAGTATGTGAACACAGTCCTGGTTTTCTGCGACATATGGCAACCTTAGTGGCAGAACATGTGATCTGTTGAGGGGAGAAAGAGGAAGTGGATCCCCCCCCCCATTTTCAATTTTTAATAGCGTAGGTATGATGCCACATCTGGGACATCATTTTAAGTTTGGCACGGAGCTACGTGATAATTAGCTATGCCAGTGGTCTCAAGCATAGCAGCCATACAATCTCCAACCATAAGCCATAGTCCAACCATAATCTTCTCTCTGATGCAGCAATTTTCAACCATCGTGCCATAGTACATTGGTGTCCTATGAATACCTGTGATGTACAGGTGTGTTGCTGGAGTTTGGGAGAGGGTCATTTATAAATAGGGCTTTGGGAAAGGGACATAATGTGTGTGAGCCCCTGGCTGGCACTGGCAGTGTAGTGGACAAGGCTAATGGACAAGTCTAATGGTATGTGGATAATGGACAAGGCTGGCACATACCTTGTCCATTATCAAGAACAATTTAGATGCCCTTTGACTATTTTAAAGCCTCCTCTGTGAGATGAAAAAGATTGAACATCTAGTGTTTAATACAACTGACTTTGTTTTGGTGCACAACAGTGTACATTTTCCTGTCTTTGCATCATATGGCTTATTGCCAATGGCGGGCACAGAGCATCCTGAGTCTCAGCATGGGGTATATTAAACATTAAAGCAGGAAGGAAGAGAACACAGCTAGCATTTTGGGAAGCTGCCACATTTTGGGATAATAATTTTGCAGCTCTTCAGCCTTCGGGAATCACTATAGGAATTTTTTTAATGCAAATTGGCTGCTGGTGATCGAACTGGGTGGGACAATGTAAGGGGAGATTTCTCTCAATCAGGGTGACCATGTGTCCTCTTTTTCAAGGACATTTCCCACTTTTTCGCCTTATGTCCAGGAACAAATCTTCATTGTCCTCCTTTTCCTTCTGAGCAGGCAGCATATAACCGTCTTCCAGTTAACAAATTTTACACAATAAATCACATGTAATACATTTAATTTAGTGTTTAAATTACACAAATTTTACACAATAAATCACATGTAATACATTTAATTTAGTGTTTAAATTAACCACATTAAAACAATACATATGAGTGCTTTTAGCTTTTTATTTTACATTTTTCTTGGTTATCCTACATTTCAGGGGGCCATGACTGATTTTTTGGTTATGACATATGCTCACCCTGCTTGCAATGTAAGAGAGTTCTGTGAATAATGTAGCTATCAACCCCATGTCACTGGGATAATAAAGCTGTAAATTATGATGGTGATAATGATGATGGGTCTACATTTCTTTTTCCAAAAAACATTCACAAAAATGTATTAATAAAAGAAATTATGCAAATATAACATACAGTAAATACTAAATAGTGAAGTTAATTGGCTAATAAAGGCCATTGCTATTCAAATGTCAAAACACTTGCAGTAAATCCATGTAGTACTTAATTTTCCTTTACTGTGTGTTTAAAGGGTTTGTGTTTTTAACAGTTTAGTGCAGCTAGACATGATTATTAAAAATTAAATTAGAAATTGAAGCACACTAATCAGACTTATTTCTAAAGCTATTTCATCTATTTCAAGAATTCTCTTGGTGATTTTTTAGATAGTTATTCTCAGACAGTTCCACCCATCTGTTTTGTACTGCACAGTGATAAAACCTAGTGGAAACTCCTTTCCTAAAAACTTAGGCTGCAATCCTAAAGACACTTTCCTGGGAGTTAGACACATTGAACACAATGGGAATAACTTCTGAGTAGACAGGGTTAGGATTGTGCTCTTAGTGAAATCTTTGTCTTCTGAAGGATTAGGATTCTGAAGGATCTGTGTTCAATGGGTCTTACTCCTAGGAAAGTGTCTTTAGGATTGTAGCCTTTGTCTTCTTTGAATACTTAGGCCTAAATTTTAAAAAAACTTTCCTGCCTTGACACAGCTGTGCCAATGGGACAAATGCTGCATCCTGTGCAGTGATGGGCTTCAAAAAATTTAAGAACCGGTTCTCTGCCCATCTGGCAGCCACTTTTAAATGGCTATTTTTAAACTTTATATGTCCTATCTCTTGTTAACAACCGGTTCTATAGAGTAGGTGCGAACCTGCCTGTGCCCACCACTGATCCTGTGGTAGGGTGACAGTCACAGAGGTTTCCCGAAAGCAAAGGAAAATGTGTTTCCTTACCTCGGAACTTCATTGCTTTTATTTTAGTACTAGAAAGTTGGTTAGGATTGCACTATTGGATTGTAATTCTTTGCATACTTTCCTGGGATTTTTAACCCCACTGAACTCAATAGGGATTATTTCTGAATAGGCATGTATAGGATTGAGCTGTTGGTTCTCCAACCATTCAGAATGATTGAAGCTGCATTTGTTTCACTGTGACTTTAACCACTCAAGGGTTTTGAAGTTTCCAGTCCAGGAAACACTTATTTAATTATTTTTTTCACATTTATGTACTGCCCTTTCTCTAAGGCAGTGATTTTCAACCTTTTTCATCTCATGGGACACTAACAAGGCACTGAAATTGTCAAAACACACCATCAGTTTGTACCATCGACAAGGCACACCAGTCTGTTCAAATCCCCCGATTTTCCTATCTCCCCAAATTCCCATGGCACACCTAAGGACTATCCATGTCACACCAGTTGAAAATAACTACTCCAAAGAGTTCAGACTGGTGTGTACAGGCCTCATGTCCATGAATAAATCTTCATTGTCCTCCTTTTGTTCTCCACTTGTGCTGTGTGGTAGGTGATGCTGAGAGATGGTGGAAGCTTCATTTCTGAATGGGGACTTGAATCTGGGTCATCCAGATCTAAGGCAAGATTTGCTACTACTTCGGCTAGAGGGTTTATTTGTTTTTAGCAAAGAGCTAAAGGTAATTTAAAAGACAGATTACCACTCATGGGGTATATGGTCACCATACTTCTCTTCTGATCAATTATTTCTTTTTAATCAAATCTGTGAAGGCTGTTTGAGCAGTAATGATAGAGGAACAGAAGAAATATATGTATAAGACATGAAAAGCAACATTTACATTAAACCACCCCCAGTTTGTGATTGACACATGAGGCTGTCAGTTTGCTGCCTGTGCTATTTTACAGGTTCCAACAGCAGCACCAAAAATTGTGCCTTTTTTGGCCATATTCCCCAAATTGCAAGAACCTATAGGGGTAGGATGGGTTGTATACCACTTTGAGCTTTTGAAAATGCCTGCAATAATATTTTAATAAATAAATATCCAAATTGCCTCTAGTTGACGTAGATGCTAGAAATCTGTAACTCAAAATGGTCTAAGAAAAACTTGGTTGCTTGGTATGTGCTGTTGGGATTTGGAGTTCAGTCTACATCCATTTCTGGGCTGTCAGTTTAAGAGCAGGATATCAGGTTCTGTCAGCCATACAGTGTGGAAGTTGCATCTGACTTGCAAATAGCATCATGTCAAGTTCACCTGGCATGAAGGCTTTAGACCTGATCACAGGATGACTTCAAGCTACAGATGTCTTTTGATTCTAAAAAAATCCAATATAAGAATGGTACTTCCAAAATAAAATGTATGTTATTATTTTGAAATATTCAATAACTGAGGACGCAAGTTATTAATTCTTTGCCATTACTCAAAGCCTGGATTAATAGTATATTGAATGACAGTCTGGCCAATAAATAACAAAATTTATTCAGTTTTGTTCAATTCAATTTTTCTTCCTTGCTTAGAAACCTCTTTGAAGGAAGTGAAACCCATGCCAATTGTTATCATTTTACAAACATTTTTAATTGACCCTTTCTTCAAAAGCACACAAAGTGACAACAACAGTATAAAGCAGGTTAGGTGACAGTTGATTACTAGCCAAGGGAGCTTCATGACTATTGAAATTTGAGTCTGCATCTACTATATTTACTCTAATGCGCCATTGACTCTAATGTGCACCCCTATTTTAAAAGACTTGAAGTTGAAAAAAGAATGTTTACTGGCAATTTTAATGTGCAGCTGCAAAGCAGGTACATATTTTAATTTGACTGCATATAATAATGAGGTATATGATAATAATAAAATGGCAATGGGTTGATGTTACGATTTTTACCTAATTGTACTACTTTATACAATAGTTTAGGTCACAGCCCACTGGTGGGCAAGGGACACACAGTTTGATACCACTGTTCAAACCATTACATCTCACTAGCTTTCATCATTGATACTGATGAGGAAAGACAGCAAGCATAGTCTCAGCAAGAATACCACTACTCAGGATAGCATGAGAACCATTTTAGCATGGCAGTAATCCTAGTATTTCAGGCACTTTAGGATTGATCTGTCAGTCCCTTATAATGGAATCTTTGTTGTGTGTGTAACTTCTAGACAGTGGTGGGATTCAAATAAATTAGCAACAGGTTCTATATCCTAATAATCTAAATTAACAACAAGTTCTACGTCCCATTAGTAACCGGTTCTCAGAACCAGGCGCTCATTAGCAAAGGGTTCTATAGAACCTGTGAGAACCTCCTGAAGCCCAACACTGCTTAGATCAGCGTTTCTCAAAGTGGGGGTCGGGACCCCTTTGGGGGTCGCCTAGAGCTTTCCTGGGGGTCGCCTAAAGACCCCTGGTGTAGGGGGCCAGGTCAGGCTTGCCAGCCCTCCGGCTGTAGCTGCACGCACACTGGGGCTGACTGACAGTCTCAGGGCCCAATCCTATGCCTGCCTACTCTGAAATAAATTCCATTGTAGTCAGGGGGGCCTTTGCTCCCATGTAAATGTGGATAGGATTGCAGCCTCAGAGCCCAATCCTATGCATGCCTACTCTGAAATAAATCCCATTGTGTTCAGTGTGTGCATAGAACACACATTTCATTTGCAACAATGAAAATACATCCTGCATATCGTATATTTACATTACGATTCTTAACAGTAGCAAAATTACACTTATAAAGTAGCAACGAAAATAATTTTATGTTTGGGGGTCCCCACAACATGAGGAACTTATAAAGGGGTCACGGTGTTAGGAAGATTGAGAACCACTGGCTTAGATGAACTGCAGCTGTATAATAATTCATATGTAATGTTACGGGCACTGTTCTAAAGGTTCCTAATGCTTTCACAACCATCTTTCCCACAATACTGTGAATGGCAAGCGCATGGGAAAGTGATGGGAAAATGCATCAAAGTATTATGGTTTGAGTTCTGAGAAAATGTGGCATTTTCAAAACAGGGGCACTGCATGGAAAAAAGGTGTATAGAGGATCCATAACAAATAGAATCTCATATTATATAATACACTACTATAAAATAAAACATCATTTGTCCAATAGATCTTGCAATTTAAAGAGAGACAAGATAGCAGAACAAGGGCTCAGAGGCAATTTTGTTGATGTTTTCCACAAAATCACTGAAGGCTATTCTTTTTTACCAGACTTTGGAGTCTTATGAACCTGTTTAATGTGTGTTGTTAGATTGTTGATCTGACTCCTTATTCTTTAATGCATCTCTAATGTGATGTTGATGGCACCTTTATGTTACGAAGTCAAGCAACAGTTTGAGGACCCATGGAACAAATGTGTAAAAATAAATACATAACGTGACAGGAAAATGTAGATGTAGAGTCTGGCTGACTGAGGGGGAAGAGATGAGTGGCAGCAATATGAGTATAACAGTTTACCTTGGTGAAGAAAACCTCTCAAGCAACCAGTTCACCGCCATAGTTCCCCATCCTATTTTGCAGACTATATATATATATATGTATTTACAAGCTATAGGAGCAGCTTCAAATCTTATATTTATGGAGGAGAGGTATGGTACTTCCCATAAAGATATGTTGAAACAAAGGCTGTGCCTGATGTAGATGAAGGTTTTGTATAAACTCGGTTGAAATGCAGTTTCTGAGAGAGGCATTCTATTAGTGTCAACCACTCCTGGGGATAAATACTGCTTTTTCTTAGTGTCTGCTGAGAACGAACCAAGAGACAGATGACAAAACAGGATTTTTAAACTTCTTTTTTTTTCCTTGAACAGCTATATATAATAATGAGTCATTAGTAAAATAACAGCTTGGAACAGAAAGAAAGAATACGCTTGTGATATTTTCAGGTAATGTTGCATACCAGGATACAGGCAATATGGAATTCTGAGGAGATTTTTTTGCCCCCCTCATCAATTAAAATTTTATAGATTTGCTTTGTGCAAACACCTCTCTCACCTTATTACTGTCGAATTTCAGTTACATTTGAGCAGCTTTTCCTCACCACACGTCTCAGTGGATGTGTTAAGTTGACAGCACGTTTTGTCTCTAACTACACCTGAGAGTTGAGCGATTTACCCTACAATCCAGAGTAACTACGGGAGCATGCAAGAGACATTATGTGCACTCGTCGTTTCTGCACCACGTAGTGAAAACCTATGGGAAATTCATATTGTAATCCAGAGTAAATTGTTCTTACACCGGAGCAAGGACTCCCTGTAGTTACTCTGGATTGCACCCTTAGTAAGGGTACAATCCAGAGTAACTACAGGACCTTTTACACTGATGTAGTTATGGTGCCACCTATGGGAAACCTCTGGGAAATGCATCAAGCAATCCAGAGCCAGTGCCTCATACACCTTCCCGTAGTTACTCTGGATTGAAGGGTCAGTCTCTGCACCAAATAGTCTACGAAATCAATATACTAAATCTTTGCACCAAATAGTCTTGTATGAGAGATAACATTCCAGGGATCAGCAGCCGATCAGGGTTTGGCATCTGGTCACCCTGTCCTATGCATGTCTACTCTGAAGTGAGCCCCACTAAGTTCAATGAGGCTTACTCCCAGGAAAGTGTCTGTTCAAGTGGCTTCTGCTGGCGTTCTTTTTTGCATTTTAGATTGTGAGCCCTTTTGGGACAGGAACCATTAGCTGTTAATTAGCTATTATTATTTTTCCATTTTCTTTGTAAACCGCTTTGTGAACTTGTTAGTTGAAAAGCAGTATATAAATACTGTAGATAGATAGATAAATGACAAGAAAAAGTACAAAAAAAAATGACAATCATTGACCTCCCATTACAATAAGTTGGCAGAAGGCCCAGAATTGTACCTCCAAAACCCCAGAGGCAAAGGTGACATTCTAACCTAGGTCGGCATAACTCATTGGTCTTCCCACTCCTATGGTCATATAGGAGGAGAAGAATAAGGCGGTGGAGTCTTTCTAATGAGATTAAGGACATTTGTAAACAATGGGAAATTGTGCGAAATTTTGTAGAAAAGCACCACTCAAATAAGGCTGTAGCAGTGTGAGCGATGAATCTGTTTAATGACATGCAATGTCACATTTCTGTGAAATCCTCAAAAGGAGACAAAAGCAAGTGTCATCAGAGCGGTTACTTGTTAAAGTTTCTCAAAAAGACACCAGTGACTCTCTTGGTGAAAATTACTCATCCTTGGCCATAAAGGTTTTTCTTTTCTGTTTTACTGTAAATTCATATTACAGTAATTGTGTTCTGTATTATATTACAGTGTTTTGAATTTGATTACAGTGCTTTGTCATCGTTTTTAGACACAATTAATATTTTTATATAAATACTTTTGGGTTGTGGAACCAAAAATCTGAGTTTCCATTATTTCCTATGGGAAAATCCACTTTCTATAAAGAACACTTTGTAAGAGAAACATGTTTTCAGAACGAATTATGTTTGTCTTACAAGGCACCACTGTACTTTGATTTTTGGATAACTGAAATTCTGTAGTGTTTTAACAGCACTGTGAGGACTCAGATGGCTTTTGAAGCACCCATAAATGTTCTGTGAAGTTCTTGAATGGATTTAACAGCACAGTCCTAACCATGTCAACTCAAAAGTAAATCCCATTATGTTCTATGGGACTTACTCTCAGGAAAGTGTGTTTAGGATTGCAGCCATAGGATGAAATCCAAAGTAACTACGGGTAGTCCTTGCTCTGGAGTAAGAACAAGTCATTCTGGATTGTAATATGAATTTCCCATAGGCTTTCACTAGGTAGTGTAGTAACTACGGGTGCACATTATGGGCACAATCCAGAGTAACTACAGGGAGTCCTTGCTCTGGTATAAGAACAATTTACTCTGTATTGCAATATGAATTTCCCATAGATTTTCACTAGGTGGTGCAGCAACTACGGGTGCCCATAAGAGACATTATGTGCTCCCTTAGGGCGCAATCCTGAGTTACTACGGGGAGTCCTTGCTCCGGTGTAAGAACAATTTGCTCTGGATTGCAAAATGAATTTCCCATAGGTTTTCACTAGGTGGGGCAGTAACTACGGGTACACGTAAAGTCTCTTACGTGCTCATGTAGTTACTCTGGATTGTAGGGTTAGTTACTCTGGATTGTAAAGTCTCTTACGTGCTCCCATAGCTACTCTGGATTGTGCCCATAGTCTCCTATGGGGGGCAGCATGGGTGTGATCTTGTGCCCTGTCCACCTTACTATTGTGAATTCTTCTGGTTGAAGCACTTTGCTCCCAAATTGGGCACTAACTCGTGGAAGACACATAAGGTTCTGTCTCACATAAGAACCCATAAGGTTCTGCCCTAGTTACAGAGTTTTATTTCCTCTGTTCCTTCTCCTATGGAGGCTCCCCCTAAGTGCAAAGCTGTTGCAGCAAGTTCCCTCTCTTCTTGGGAGAACCCAAAAGTGGCATCACAAAGTACAAGTGATCTCACCACGTGCAGTGCATTACACCTCTGGATGAGGACCCCCTGCACTTTTGGATTGGTGCCACTGATTCATTTGCTTTCCAGCTAAAACCACTGAGGCTGCCAGAGTAACTGATGACTCCGTGAACTCAGACATGGGAATGGAACAGGACAAAAAACAAAACCCTTGATCTGTTATTTGAAATGTATGCTCTTTTTTCCTATATCACATCTTCTATGGTTACTGATTTATGTTCCAAGGAAAGCTTAAACATCCCTAATGCATTTGGGTCCAAAAGTACATTGAATTTGGTTTGTTTTCCAAATCCTTGAGAGTGCTTTTGCTTTGTAGTGCAATCTTTAACTGGGAATCTCTTCAGAATAAATGGAATATGTTCGCCTGTTTGCTCATCATTTGATTGAGATTCCAAACGCAGGGCGGATACAAATTTATGGACCAAAGAGGCCCAACTTGGCATAAACAACATTTTCCCAACAGAGAACGATATGTAGAATGTATTAAGACAGAAAGAATGTTTGAGGTGAATGAAAGGAATCTAGCTAGTAATATATGAGATCTCAAATGCCAAGGAAGGAAATATGAAACCTTAGTTCCTTTAACGTACAGAGTTTTAGCTGTGCTATACAGGCGCCTGAACCCTCAGGGATATTCCAGAATCTTTCCCTGACATTTCAGTGTTCATTTTTTAAAAACGGCCCTAACACTTTTATAATGGAAGGGAAAATAGAGCGGACACTATTTGTTCCCTACAATACAGTAAACCCACTTTCCAAATTACTGACAAATAAGTGCAAAGGTTGATTGACAAGCACTTGGCACTTTATTATTATTCACACTTTTAGGGCAAAATCCAGAGTGACTACAGGGAGTCCTTGCTCCGATGTAAGAACAACTTACTCTGGATTCCAATATGAATTTCCCATAGGTTTTCACTAGGTGGTGCAGTAACTATAGGTGCACGTAAAGTCTCTTAAATGCTCCTGTAGTTACTCTGGATTTTGGGGTTAGTTTATTAAATGATTTTAAATGTGAGATTATCTACATTTGGATCCTGATCATTTTGCATCTGCTTAAACAGCGGAGTAATCTTAAATACCCTCGTACATACCAAGCTGCACATTCCTGGCTATGGGATCTAAATGCCTAAAATGTACTAGGTATGCTGTGCGCTGGGTGCAGCATTTCCCTTCTTCAGCCCAGTCTCAGAAATTGCAAATGAAAAACCAGTCGTGGTGAAAGCAGTGGACTAAATGGCAGCAGTGATTGAGCTAAAGAGCTGGGAACCCTATTCACATTTTTAGTTGGGGGGGAGGTGGGGGTGTGTGAGAAGAGAAAATCTTGGAAGGTTCCTCTTAGCAGCTGCAGCGCACCAACCAGCACATTAATTCTCCGACTGCCAGAAATAAGGCTGTCAGACCTGAAATATCACTGAATTTCATTAATCTTGAATGTGCATTCCCTTCGCTGATCTAATACGGTCTAGGCTAGGTTCATTACTTTGAAAACACTGGAAATATGATGTGGACCTGTGAAAGGAGGCAATAGGAATGAGTCTTAATATGCATGTGAGCGAGTCAGTTCGAGGTCTCATCTGTGAAAGAGAGGTTTGCATTGTATTATTATACCAGGGAGGGAGAGGATTAAGGGACTGAAGGTCAGTAACACAGTGTCTAGATGGAGGTGATTTTTCAAGGGCAAAAAGAGGTCAGGGAGAGTTTGGGGCTTTTCAAGGGCTATGAGCAGATGCTGTACATAGAGACAATGGACCGACCATTGAATTCAAGGTGATAGATGCTGAAAAGAATACCAATATGACCCTACAATCCAGAGTAACTACAGGAGCACGCAAGAAACATTAAGTGCACCCGTAATTACTGCACCACCTTGCAAAAACCTATGAGAAATTCATATTGCAACCCAGAGCAAATTGTTCTTACACCGGAGCAAGGACTCCCCATAGTTACGCTGGATTGTGCCCGATGGGTGGATCAGGTTGCTGAACATCAGATGACTTAAAAAATACAGGATACAGGAAGCAAATAAAATGCTAAGGGGGAATCAAGAGAAGATTTGGCATCGGATCCTTTCCTCACTGCTTCCAGGGAAAGTGAGCTGAGGTTATCTGTGTTTTTAGAACAGTTATGACAAACCTGACACCCTGTGGTTCTCTGAATTATTCAGTAGGATTTGTGATCTCAGTTACAGGGTGTGTCTGAGGGAGGGGGGAGATTATGGACCATTCAAACTCTTTGCGACAGTATTTGAAAAAGTGGTGACAGATGGGGACTCGCATGACAAGCTCGTTCTTAATTGAGGAGTGGCGTGGATGAAGGAGTCCAGCATGCTGCTTGCCGTTGTATCTGGCTTGTAACACAGCAGTTTGTGTGATACTCCAGTATGAATGAGGAATCAGAGAGAGGGTACGGAGTAAGGAAGGAGAGCCCAAGTGCTCAACCTCTTCACACATAGCACTACTGGACTGAACGGGATGATAAAGATGGAAGTCGATTACCTTCCCCTCTTAAGCTGTCTGCTATGCGGTATTGCTAGGTCAAAGATAGATGCGTATAACCAAGGGTGCTTTGAGACCTGGACTGTTTAACACAATCTGTTCCCATAAATCATGCATAGAGGTGGTTCAGTGGGCGGCACTGCATTCCAGAATCTGACATGTCACTTTATTTTCTGGATTGGGGTGGGATGCCCTGCAAAAGCTTGTTTCTCATTAAAGAGACACAAGTTAACCTGTGCCAGTAGTATCAGAATAGACATCACAATCTTCTAACAGCTTGTTTGGAAGTATCTTAACTTCAGTTAATTCAAACATACCTTTTACTTCAGGGTCATGTTCTGAACATACCAGCTTTGAATGTTTGTAGCAGACGTTCCCTGTTATATACCTGTGAAATCAATTCATCCACCCCCGGAGCAGTTTTATGGGAGTGTGGGTATGTATTTGTCTTTGAATTAGATGGTTTATAAATGTTGAAATAACATATGTTCAGAACAAATGGTATAGCTAAGGCATCTGGCACCTGGGCCTTCCTCCCTACCGCAGAATGCTGATGCACTAATGCACTACCCTAGTACTGCAAATGAGTTTTATGGCTAGATTGCAACACCCAATGGCAGTAAGCCCTTAGGATTGGGCTGGTAGTCACCTACATCTGACTTTAGTTCTTTTACCTTTACCTTTACCTACATTTTAAATGTATATATATATATACAAGAGTTCATAACATTGTAAAGGTCATGGCTTCTTCAAAACATGTTGGGAATGGTGGTTTGAAGATCAAAGAATTGTTGCTAACTGTTCCCTTACCGAAATACATGTTTTTTCACATAACTCAAGAAGCATTCTCCTCCTCCCTCCCTCCTCCTCCTCCTCCTCCTCCTCCTTCTTCTGGGAGGAGGAGTTCAGACATTTCGCTCAGCTATGAAACTCAGACATCTTAAAGCAGTAATTTTCTCAGAGCAATCCTATGCATCTCTGCTTAGAAGTATAGTAAGTCCCATTAGATTAAATGGAGCTTACTCCCAGGAAAGTATGTATGTGTAGGATTGTAGCCCTTGTTTATATTTCTTATCATGTTTGCCATGAAAATGAAAAGGGGGCAACCATGCACATTCACATGCCGCGTGTGGCTACAATCCAGAATAACTATGGGACTTTTTACACCAATGTAGGGCGCAATCCAGAGTAATTACGCGGAGTCCTTGCTCCGGTGTAAGAACAATTTGCTCTGGATTGCAATATGAATTTCCCATAGGTTTTCACTAGGTGGTGCAGTAACTACGGGTGCATGTAATGTTTCTTAAGTGCTACTGTAGTTACTCTGGATTGTAGGGGTAGTTATGGTGCCACCTATGGGAAACCTATGGGAAATGCATAGAGCAATCCAGAGTAAGTGCCTCTTACATCTTCCTGTAGTTACTCTGGATTGTATGGTTAGTCGCCCTGAGCTTCTTGGAGAAAACAAAAAATCAGATCAAAATAAATGAACAAACCTGATTTGTGCTGCTGACAGATGGAGGGGAGGCCTCTTTGCAGCTTTGATATTTCTTTAGAAGATTTACTCATTGGGTAGGCAGCCACCTGTCAGTATGGCCATTGTAACAGATGAAAAGCAACAGTAGTAGGTAGTCAACTTGCAATGTAATTTTTACTCAGAAGTAAATTACATTCAGTGGTCCTGACTCCCAGGATTGTTTATTGCCGCCTTGGTTATCATTATTTCGCTAAAGACACCATCAGAACTAGCAAAGTTCAAGTGCATCTTTTAACTGTACGACCTTTTTGTTGTTAGGTGAATTTTACCAATGTGCTGGCAGATTAAAAGATTGGCTTCTTTTCATTTAAACCAAGACATTGCTTTCCTCTCTTCCTTCCCCTTGCCGCCACTGGGAACGCTCAGATCAATAAAAAGCACCTTATACAAATCAAAATCTCTTAAGAACTGACAAGATACTGCAAGCTAGTTTAGTATGAAGATCAAGATGAGCTCTTTCTTCTTTTTGCATCCTTGCCAAGTGTAAAAAACACAGGGATCTTAACTGAGCTGACTCCATTGATATAGAACAGGCTCCCGTCTCTCTTGTTTTCATGCACAGAAGCAAGTGGTAAGGACATAAAACTACAGTGCCATAAAGGAATAAAGAGAATAGGAATCAGGAGATATTGCCACAAGATTTATACGTTGTAGTTCTGGTATAAAGGGCACTTTCACATGCTGTGATTAATATATTCTGGTCACCTTCATGTTGCATGCCATGGTACTGTTATAAGACCCCAGTGTGCGTTCTGACATCAACAGCCAACTTGAAGCATTTGTGCCACATAGTGGAGACAAGGGAAGGTTATTGCCCATAACTATAGCTATAGAAAATATGCTTCTCTACAGTGGGTTGCATGTATCACGGTGGACAAAAAAATCAGAAAGGAAAGAGGAAGAAAAATAGTAAAAGAGATGGAAGAGTGGTACACAAAGAGAAAATATGGATCAATTCTAGGGTTTTAAGTCAGTGGAAAGTTTAAAGAAATTAAAAAGATGCTTGATTACAGCTCATGTATCTCATTACTGCTTTGGTAGCATGTTCAAGAACTGACAGCACAATCCTAATCCTTGATAAGGCTGGTACAAGTCTTATGCTGGCCTAGGGGTGTTGCAAAACAGCCACTTTTGCACCACTCTTGGGGTGTGTGTGTGGTTTTAGGCCAGTTCATGGGCATACACTGCCCTTCCCATTCTACTGTTTTAACAGGGAGCTGGATGAGTTGTGCTTGCCTAAATTAGTTAGGATTGTGCTTTGAATGGTATATTCCTTGATAAAGAATGTTTATGATGAAGTGCAGAGGTTGCTCCAGCTGTAGGGGCTTAATCTGAACAGTAAAAGAGGGAGGTAAAAACAGCCAGGAATTTATACAATTATATATTCACTCTTTTTTTGTGTTGTATCCTAATTTCTCGTTTACATTCTAATTTTAATTTCTGCTTCAGAGTGTATTTAAAGTAATATGACCTAGATTTACTTGGGCTACATACTCCAGTCTCTCCTGCTTCTCCTATTCTTTTCAGGTGGCTCCCTGGGAAGTACAATTTCTCCAAAGGCAACTGGAGTGGAGAGTAAACATCTCTCTCTCTCTCTCTCTCTCTCTCATGGCCATTTCCCATCCATCCACTGCATTCTAGTATCATGCCAGCAATATGAACCCCAAGATGAACCCCAAGATGAAAAGATGGTGCCAGTGGAATATGGTCTCATTGAGTCCTCTCGGATGAAGTAAACCAACTTCTATTGCACATGCTGGAGAAACCAAGCAGAGGAAGTCAATGTAGCCCTTGCCTTTGGTGTACCTAATTGCATTCCTTGATACCCCAATGTAACTTGCTGAATGTTCATATGGGGGAAAATTTTTTTAATGTTATACTTTGATAGCTTTATGATGGAAGTAAGGTCACCTACTATTTATGATGATGGCCAAATTGCTCTAAATAGGAACAGTAATGATGATGATATGCTCAGAGCATCCAAAGATCTGTTGCATACGCACACAACAGACAAATGTACTTGACAAAAACATATAGAAACACACACCCCAGAGATCCCTACAATATACAAGCCACTTCTCTACTATGCATCACCATGATGGGTATTAGTTTATAATAATGTAGACCTAAAGCAGCCGTCCTAAATACATCATTAGAGACTGGGAGTTAGCCCCATTTAATACAGTGGGAATCACTTTGTAGGACTGCGTAGTGCTTTCATGGACACCTGTTTATAGGCAGCTGATTCAAAGCCAGTTGCCAACCCTCCATGTTGTTGAATTTTATTCACCAGCTTCATTCTAGTGGCTGCCTAAACTTCACTGTCACTGGTAATACACAGAATGATGATACATTTATTGGCATAGTACTCCTCTCTTCTGACAGTGCCTGTAGAAGGATCAAGGCCATGCCATGGTTCTAGTGTGTTTTTCTGAAGCTAGGTAATTAAGTGCATGATGAAATGTGCAGAGGTGTGATTTACTTACCCATTTTTTCCACCAGATTCCTGAGAATTTCAGCTTAATGTCAAAGGGTTAGGTTTATAACCATACATTGTGGAAATATAATACATAGATCCAGAGTTTAGGGATACCTTAGTTAACCACCCTTCATGGGCCTTCTTCCTAGGTTCTCTGTAGTAGTAGAAGAAAGCCTTCAGCTCTCAGAAGATGCCCAGTGTTAGTAGGTAGCAGCTTTGGAAACTAGTGGTTTTCATAGGAAAAGGCAGCATTAGAGAGTGTTTGAGCAGAGGAACTATTCCACTTTTATTTACTTACCAGTGATGTTGTAGGTTCTATTTTTCCTTCAAACTATATTATTTGACAGTTAATGTCACTGGCTCAGTGGTTAAGATGGCATGCTTGTCAACCAGCAAGTCAAGGTTTGAGACCCGGATGCTACAAGACAGAATGAGTTCCCACTTCCCATCCCTTGCCCACCTCCTGCCAACCTAGCAGTTTGAAATGCAAGTACATAAAAAGGTACCACCTCGGTGGGAAGATAACAGCGTTTCAAGCGCCTTGACGTTTAATCATGCCAGTCACTTGACCATGGAGAAGTCGTTGGACAGGCTTAGAAACGGATGAGCACTGCACCCTACAGTCGGTCATGACTAGCAGTTCACCCTGTGGGGGACACCTTTTACACCACCTTACCAGAGAGGAAAAGAGGAATCAGCCAGACCCTTCCTTCCCATGTCTTCTCTGACGCAAACCTTTCATTCCCGAGGGGGGGATGCAAGCAAGAAACAGTCATAGGGGTTTTGTTACGCTCTGTTGCAAATACAAGATGCAGTTCACATGAATTATATAGAACATGCTTAGCTCTTTTTCTGCATTTATCCACAAAACAGGCCTTGGATGCTATGCCTGAAGTTTCTCATATATTCCCTCCCTTCCCCCAACATCCCCGGAAGTAACTGAGATGTCTGTGTATTTCATATGGCTTACTTTGCGGCTGAATAGCTCAAGTCATTTGCATGGCCTGTGCAGCTGTCCTACGCAGCTGTGAGCCTTTTGTGATTGTGTGTGTGTCCGACACGCTTTCAAATCAATGAGAAAGGGGGAGGGTAAAGTTCAGTAAATGCAAGATGAAAAGGGAAGGGGTGGCATTTTCTTTCATATAATACATTACTTAAATAAGCTTGTTTTCAAACTTATACCCATAGATAATATTTTCAACATGGATTTGCCACTGAATAGTCCTTATGCACTAAGGAAGACACTGGAGTGCAATTTAAGTTTTCAAAGAATGTTATTCAGGCCACTCCAGGCATCCCATGCTAACTGTAGAAGTTCAAAATATATACAGTGGTGGCACCTCACGTAACAAATTTAATTAATTACAGAGGAATGTTTGTTACATGAAACGTTCTTTACATGAAGCAGATTTTCCCATAGGAAATAATGGAAACTCAGACGATTGGTTCCACAACCCAAAAAAAATATTCATATAAAAATATTAACTGGATGTAAAAATGATGACAAAACACTGGAATTGAATTCTAAACATGAATTCAGTGTGCATGATCCTATGAAATCTATTTAGGCTGCAATACAAAAGACACTTACCTGGGAGTAAGCCCCATTTAACACAATGGGGCTAACTTCTGGGTAGACATGGTTAGGAGGCTGCAATCCAAGACACCTTCAAAGTGTCTCCCCACTTTCTCCTTCTCTCCATCCTGAACCTCTCTCTCCCCTGCTCCATTCTGGCTAGCCCTGAGCTGCTTCCCTCTTCTCCACTGCTCTTCTCTCCCTCTGCCCAGCTGATGCCCGGCCACAGGTGGAACAGTGCGGAAGTGTTGCTTTCGCTATGGGCAGGCATACTAGGTAGCCCTGACGCTTTTTAAAAGGGCTGCCGGCCAGCGCGTCTGCCCCAACTGTCAACGAGTGTGTTTGCTATGTGAAGCACAGTTTGTTATGTGAAGCAGAATCCTAGAGAAATTTTTGTTTGTTACGTGGAACATACTTTACATGATAGGCTTGTTACGTGAGGTGCTGCTGTATTATCCTAGAGATCAGTAATGGCAAACCTTTTGGGCTCAGAATATCAACAATTTGGAAAGTGTCAAACTTGACTATGCTTGCATATCAAAATCCCCTCCCCCCCCCACAAGAGAAAAATAATTCTTTTTATATATTCTTTTTTTTAAAAAATGTGGTGTCATGTATTCTATAAAGAAATGTCAAATACAAATGTGCCCCCTTATGTGTAGAGGTTTCTTTTGGAAGCCTCCTTGGATAGCTGAAACCACAGATACAAGTGAATACCCATCCCTCTTTAGAGGGCATTTGAGCTTGGTGGAGGCTGCAGCAGAGGCTGCAGGCATCAGTCTCTCGGCCATGTTCAGACTGAGGTGGGCAGTAGAAATAATGCAGCTTTCCTTGGCCTCCCAATGCCTTATAAGCCATTAAAAAACATCACTTCCGGTTTCTGGATGTTGCATTATTTCTATTGATGAGCTCAAAGGGCCCTACAGTAGTGAGGGGAGCAGAGCTAATCTTGCTTCCAGGGGGGCATGTGCTGGGGGTCGCATGGAACCAATCCATGGATAATTGAATTCATGGATATAGCTCCCTTTAATTACAAAAATGGCACCCCTCCGCTTATTGGATGAATTAAAGACTAAAACACCACCCAAAAGTGAAGACCGTTGAAAAGTGGAACCCAATCATTTATTATTATTATTATTATTATTATTATTATTATTATTATTATTATTATTATTATTATTAATATTATTATCCATAAATGCACAGCAAACAATTTCATGCTGGTTTCATCCACATCACCAGTCGGACCCTTCCCAAGAGTCTAAAAAAAAAAAAGCAGGCCTCCGTCAGTCTTGAGAGACTATGGTATCGTGCTTGGCGCTGCATATGCTGCATGCGAAGCACGAAAGCCTGGGTTAGATTGTTATGAAGGATAGGCTGTTACCCAAGCAGCAAATCCCCCCTCTCCACGCCACTGAATTAGTCCAATGGAAAGGCAGCGTCAATACTGTTTCTAGACATAGCCATGAGGGTGATTTTTTGTTTTATTTCTAAATGTGTGTTAGCCATACGCCAGCAAAGAAACGGCAATTCTGGAGCAGGCAATTCAGAATAATCAATGAACGCCTTTCAGGCTTAAGGTACAATCTTCAGCGTAATAGTATTTTTCCACCCTGAATTGAGGAATGTGATTCGGGCCTGTGCGCTTAGTAGTCTGCTGTGGCTCCATAACATCTGCCTATGGGGGAAAGTTATTGCTCAACACTCAGGAATGCATAGCCAATGTGACAGCAATAGGAAATAACCTCAGAGATTATAGTGGGGGCCACGAAGGGGCAGCAAATTCAAAACACAGACTGAATGTAAACAACAGCTTTAGACTGCAGAAACGCCTTCCTTGGGAGTAGCAAGAATCATATGAACCGAAAAAAGAAATGTATCGAGAAATACAACTTTTAGTAGGTTGATTGGCTAGATTGATCAAAACATTTTGATAAACCACAACAGTGCCTTTGATTAATTAGACCACATAAAAAAATAATAATTAAAAAAACTGTTGCAAAAGTCAGTTGGGATCTTACAAGAGTGTGTTTCTTCTTCTGGAGGAAATGCCTCTCCTAAGATGGGGTCTGCTTCAACACATAAAAACAAAAACACACTCCACTCCCATTAGGGGAAAGTCCACTAGTTGAGCATCCAATTTTCCACAGCTCCCCTTCTGGGAAGTCCATAAGCAAGAGAGACAGGCTGCAATCCAGAGTAATTATGGGAACATGTAAGAGACATTAGGTGCACTCATAGGGTGAAATCCAGAGTAACTACGGGAAGTCCTTGCTCCGGAGTAATAACAAGTTACTCTGGATTGCAATATGAATTTCCCATAGGTTTTCACTAGGTGGTGCAGTAACTGCGGGTGCACATAATGTCTCTTATGTGGTCCCGTAGTTACTCTGGATTGTGCCCATAGTTACTGCGCTACCTAGCAAAAACTTATGGGAAATTCATATTTTAATCCAGAGTAAAGTGTTCTTACTCTGGAGCAAGGACTCCCTGTAGTTACTCTGGATTGCACCCACAGACATTCTATCCGACTATCACAACTGGTATTTAGAGGTATGCTGCCTCTTTATCTGTAGGCAACACGTGGTCATTATGACTAGACACCACTGAGACCTTTGCTCCATGAACTAGTCCAATCCTCTAGTCTTCAAAATCTTCAGAATCGGTCAAAATCTTCGAAGTCTTCAAAATCGGTCATTAAAAGGGCTGTGGAGGTTCAGTGGTTAAAGACACTGTACTTGTCGGCAAGTCAGTGTATAAGACACTGTACTTGTTGGCAAGTCAGTGGTATAAGATCTGAGTACCACATGATGGAGTGGGCTCCTGTTACTTGCCCAGCTCCTGCCAACCTAGCAGTTCACAAGTATGTCAATGCAAGTAGGTAAATAGGTAACATTAGCTGGAAGGTAATAACTTTCTTTGGTTGGAAGGTAACAGCATTCTTTTGGTGCCTTTGGTGTGCCTTTGGTGTTCAGCCTTTGGTGTTTAGTCGTGCTGGCCACATGTCTATGGCCTCGTGACCCATCAACCGTTGGATGATCTGGTACTAGTGTTGTAATGGAGGGAGAAAAATATCTCTGCCCACTTAGACAAATTGTATACCCTTAATTTTTTTTTGCTTCCCAAAGTGAAATACCTGAAATTCATTTTATTTATTCGTTCACATTTTTTACCACCATTATTGCACAGAATTCAGGGTGGTGTACATGGTTCCTCCCAGTGGTGGGCTCTAGCAGGTACGCACCTACTCTATAGAACCGGTTCTTAACAAGAGATAGGACATATAAAGTTTAAAAATAGCCATTTAAAAGTGGCTGCCCAGATGGGCAGAGAACCGGTTCTTAAATTTTTTGAAGCCCATCACTGGTTCCTCCCCTGTTTTTATCCTCACGACAACCCCATGAGGTACGTAAAGCTTAGAAACAGTGTCTGTCCCTGGGTCACTTAGGAAGTTTGATAGCTCTGCTGGGATTTGAATGTGGATCTTCCATATCTGATTCCAGCATCAGAACCACTGCACCATCCCAGCTCTGCTATAGCCTTTCCAAGTTAAGGAAGATGTTCATCATTTGATCATTCTGGCTGCCCTTTCTATACCTTTTATTTTTCTACCATCTTCAAATATATGACAAGCTGCCTTGTGGTATTCATTGAGATGAAAGTTGGGCTATATCTCTAAATAATAATAATAATAATAATAATAATAATAATAATAATAATAATAATAATAAACATGAATAATGAAAAACAACAGTAGCATCCACTTGCTTTGAAACATTTTGTACTATGCTACAGCCAGCAAAGTTTTTTATATTCAATATATTTTAGAATTAGTAAACTGATAAAGTTTACTTAATTATTTACAATTATTAATTGTAATACTATTATTAATTGTAATACTTAATTACTTACGTTTACTTACCAGATTAGATTTCTTGAACTGACAATCCAGAGACACTAACTGCATAATATATAATAATTACATGATAAACAGATTGTTTCAGCAATAGATGGTTTTAGTGATTACTCCTCATATTTCCTCTCTCGTTGCTTAACTAGGAAGGATAACAGTTAAATAAACTTCTATTGGACCACTGCAAAATGAGGACACAAAATAATGAAGCAACAAATTGTGGGTGGGCAGCTTGTTTATATGTGAGTCAGAGACTCCAGTGGCCTTAATGAATGAGGCCAGAATCTAACTAGCACCCCAATCTAACTAGACTCAAATACACCCAGAATCTAACTAGCAGGTTTACTCCGCAGCAATTCCCTTTGTGTTTAATGGTGCCTTCTTCCAGGAAAATGTACCCAAGTCTGTACATACTCTCCTTCAGCTGGTGGCTACTACAACTTTCTGGGATCATCAAAACCAACCTTTCTCCACCAGTGGTATGGTACACCACTTATTTATTTTTGGGATTTATACCCACATTTCCCATGCCAATGCCAATGCCCAAGGCGGCTTGTAAAGCATTGGTTCCTCCCCTCCTGCTGCCCTCATAACAATTCTGCGAGGTTGGTGAGATTGAGAGTGAATGACTGGCCTGAGGTCATCTAGGAGGCTTCATTGCTAATGAAGGAGTTGGACTTGTCTCAGTCCAGTTCTCTAACCACTACACCATCCTGGCTCATAACAGCCCCATTTGAGAAAAGTACTAAGACACCCAGTCCTATCCAACTTTCCAGTGCTGAGGTAGCCATGGCAAGTGGGAATGCATTGCATCTTGTGGTTGGGCAGCAGCCAAGGAGCCTTCATAAAGGTAAGGGAATGTTGTTCCTTTACCATAGGGCTGCATTAGTACTGAATAGGATTGGCACATCAGTGTCGGTTAAGCACTTAACAACCTTAGCATTGGTGATTCACCAACGGAATTCATATACACGTTAATGAGCTGAGGTGGCCCAAGGGGTTGACAAGCAGGATAATTGCTTTGGGTGATGAAAGCATTCTCTGTGCCAATGCCCCTGTGCTCTGCCAATTTGCCGTTTTAGAACTACCAAACCATGGATGGCACTGGGGAGGTGCGAATCACTTGTGTCACTCCTTTCCAAAACCTCAATAAGCATGGGCAGCTTTCATAACAGCTCATGTCCGAGCTGGTAACTGCTCTGTCCCACTTCAATTGGAGCTCCCATTTGGAAAAAGCACACACTGTGTTTGGAACTGGTGCCGTTCGCTTGTGCCCAACTTCATTCATTACACATTTGAGGAGTGCCAGGGCAGGCTTCTTCATGTTCTTTAATGAGCTGTTGTCAGAACGAACTGGAGTTCCTGACCTCATCCATTACTTGGTGTGTTCAAACTGGAGTCACATTAAACTATGTATATGCCATTGTTCTTTGCTGTTTTTCATTTCATTTTGATTTGTCCCTCTGCAATTCTTATATGTCCAGATTTGTTTTATGCTGTTTGTTGTGCATCATATGATGCATACGTGCAGGCAGTGGTGGGATTCAAATAAATTAACAACAGGTTCTATGTCCTAATAGCCTAAATTAACAACAGGTTCTATGTCCCATTAGTAACAGGTTCTCAGAACCAGGCGTTCATTAGCAAAGGGTTCTATAGAACCTGTGAGAACCCCGTGAAGCCCACCACTGTATGCAGGTTGCAATCCTGTCCATACATTCCTGGAAGGAAGCCCCATTGACTATAATGGGACATATTCTGAGTAGACATGAATAGGATTGTACTGATATGCAACTAGAAAGGGCAAAGATGGACAAGGGATAAAGTGCATGATTCAGATACCTTTATTGGCATTTCAAATGATACAATCAATCAAATACAAATACACTAAAACCTTGGATTAAGAGTAACTTGGATTGAGAGTGTTTTGTTGGACAAGTAAACATCTCTATATATAAATGTTTGAAAATATAACTTTTCAGTATATAAAACTGAAAAGTCACTCACTCACTCACTCACTCACTCACTGACTCATCAAAGCCCAGCCCAAACTGCTGGGCCTAGAAGAGTTAAATTTAGGGAGGGTGTTCCTTCCATGATGGAGGCACCCACTTAGAACTAGTTTTTGGAAATTCCAACCAGAAGGGAGTGAAAAGGGGTACAACGCTTTTTCCTCCTATATTTTACATTGAAGAATCCCTGACAGATTCAAGCCCTGCCCCAATCCTCAGACTAAGAAGCATGAAATTTGGGGAGGGTGTTCCTTCTTTAACATCAACACCCACCAAGAACTGATGTTGAGAAATTTAACCCTTGAGGGGCTGAAAAGGGGTACAACATTTTTTTGTCCTATACTTAACATCGAAGACTGATCAACATCCAGGTGATGCACTGGGAGGGAGGGTGCACGGGGGAGATGCATGTATGGGGGATGTTGTATGGGGGTATTGTGCATGGAGGGATGATGCACATGGGGTGCTGCGCGTGGCGGTGTTGCACATAGTGTGTATGGGGGACAATGAGCATGGGGGACGATGAGCATTGCAGAATGATGAGCATTGGGGACAATGCTCATGGGGGGATGATGCGCAGTAGGGAGATGGTGTATGGGGGGAATTTTACTCCCACGGGTAAGTTTTTGCTAGTTTCGAATCAATTTTAACTTGATAAACAAGCAATGTCTTGATAAACCAGCGAAAAGAGTCCCAGCCAGTTTCAGCACTCCACCAGCATTTGCTCAGACTCTCGGAGAGACCAGCCTATGCATGTCTACTCTGAAGAAAGCCTAATACAGTCAATGGGGCTCACTCCTATGAAAGGGGGCAATGGAAAGGAGTCTCAGAGGCCTAGCTTTGCATGTCTACTCTAAAGTAAGCCCTATTATAACCGGTGGTGCTCACTCCTGTGTAAGGGGGAAGATTGCAGCCTGAACGACCTGAGAGTCTAAGTGCAGGTTAATTTGTTATATTTTTCTTTACATTTTGTATTTTCTTTATTATTTTGTATTATATTACAGTACTGTAATCATTTTACATGAATGTTTTTGGGTTGTGGAATGAATTATCTGAGTTTCCATTATTTATTATGGAAAAATTTGTTTTGATATACAAGCATTATGGATTACAAGCATGCTTCTAGAAAAAATTGTGCTTGTAAACCAAGGTACAGATTCCATTATTTCTTATGGGAAAATTTGCTTTGATATACAAGCATTTTGGATTACAAGCATGCTTCTCAAACAAATTATGCTCATAAACCTGATTACTACTTATTCTAAATCACAGATTCGTTAAAAGATACAGTATCAGTCAAGAACATTCAGACTGGCTCACAAACTCTGAAAGTGTCTGCAGAATCAAATGGAGGTATCTTGCAACCTGATTTGTATGTGTCATGGCCTTCCCTGATAAATGGTAAGTCATCAGTGTACCTCACCTGTAAGCAGAGGGTATGATTGGATTAATAAACTGTTTGCGTAATTCATGATACTATTTGATCTATCTATCGATCGGTCGGTCGGTCGGTCGGTCGGTCTGTCTGTCTGTCTGGAAAGTAAAAAGGCTAAAAAGAATGGTGTCCTTTGTGATGTCTACTCAGGAACATTGAGGAAAAGACAGCAATCCTTTAAAGCGGTACATGGTTTTCCCCAGGGCAAATCACTGAAGTGGTGCTTTACTCAGAGATATGCACCAGATGTTCTTAGTATAACCAGAGGAAAACAGCTGGCATAAAAACACCCTTAGAGAGATAAAATTCTTCCTCCCTTCAAACTGCAACTCAAACCAAGTCCAGAAATAATTACTTTGAAAAGTACTTATGGTTACACAGAGCCAAGAAATCATAGGACAGACCTATCTCCAACTACTCAAGCATCCCAAATGGTTTCGGTGGGTAGTAATAGTTTTAGGGTGCAATCCGGAGTAACTACGGGGAGTCCTTGCTCCAGTGTAAGAACAATTTACTCTGGATTGCAATATAAATTTCCCATAGGTTTTCATTAGGTGGTGCCGTAGCTACAGGTGCATGTAATGTCTCTTATGTGCTCCTGTATATACTCTGGATCGTAGGGTTAGAGATGTCCATGCTCTCAGCTTGCCAGTTGCAGCTTTGTGATCCACCAACAATCGGGTTGCAACTCATCAAGTGGGTCCTGGCCCACAGTTTGAGAAAACCCGGATAAAGAAAGAAGGGTTTGAGCCTGTCGGTCCTGTTGGTCCTTCCCCTACTATGGTAGTCTTACTGTGTTCATATTCTGAATCCTCACTCTGACTGACAGCATCTCTTCAAAGAAGTTGCCAAACCCAGTCTGAATTGATGTGTTCAAACATGACTCTTCCAGCTCTGGGCTGGTACACATTGTGTGGGCCACATTGTGAGGTTACATTGTGTTCACAAGTTTATGTATTTATTAAATAATTTCTCCCCCTCCTTTCTACCACACTTGGCAGCCAGCACACAAGGCATCTTACAACTTTAACACAAGGTAAAATATTAAAACAATACTAAAACATAAAACAATTGTAACAATAAAACAAACTGGATCTCAGTGGATCACACTATTAAAATTACATTCATTGAAAAGTGCCAGCCTTTCATGTTAGCAGTTAAATGATTCCTTGAATTAAAAAAAGTATTCAGGCCCTTATGGAAGGTCTCTAGAGAGGGAGCCATTTATTTCAAGAGGAGGGAATTCCACAAAAGAGGAGCCACCACCAAGAAGGCCCACAAATTGGTGAAAAATAACCCAGGTTTGTACATCATTCAGAGTGGTAGGTCTAGATATGTTTTGACAGTTACCGGTAGTTTGCAATATAGTGGAAGTTGCTCTGGCCAGTTAACTTTCATTAGAGAGATATACAACATTGAGTATAGGAAAGAAATAACAATCCAGAATGGACGGGAAAAAGTCAAAGAATTTGACAATAACTAGAACCTAAAGGAAGGCATTCCAATTTGTAAAATGTCATGCAATATGTACATGAATACAATATACAAAATGCAATACATACATGAATACTAACTCTCCACTAGTTGTTTAAAGTGCAGTTCTATGCATGATTACTATAGGTATCCCCTGCTTTCTGATTGTTTTTTGACAATCTGCTCTTTCGCTTCTTCTCATTTATACCCAGAAGTCACTCATTCAGCATGTTCTGCTTTTTCAACCTCTCCCATGTTGATTTGCTATGGTAAGGTAATTCAGACTGTTTTTTAGCATGTGTGTGTGTGTGTGTGTGAGAGAGAGAGAGAGAGAGGGAGAGAGAGAGAGCGAGAGCAAGAGAGAGAGCACACAGAGCAATTTAGGCTCCTAGTCTATTCCCTTTACTGGAGTTAATGAGAATCCATGTGCAGAAAACTTTGTGACAGCAGAAATTTGCAAGATAAAAAGATCATTTGAAATTGACTACTTAAAAAAACATTGGAAGCAACATTTGTAAACTTAAAAAGGACCAAGTTCTGATTTTCAACCAATTCCACTTTTCACCACAGCTCCAGTGCCTAAACTGTCAGATAAGCAAAGGACGTACTCAGGGGCCGTACTGCAGGAAGTATGCAGAAGTGTTGAGTGATACATCCAGAGAAGTGTGCATATGGTTGCTGCCTAAGGCTACAATCCTAAAGACACTATCCTGGGAGTAAGACCTATTGAACACAATGGGGCTTACTTTTGAGTAGACATGGTCATGATTCTGCTCTTAGGCTGCCTTCATATTACTGGTTCAAGATTCTTCGGAGTGAGTAGACTAAGGCTGCAATCCTAAAGACACTTTCCTGGGGGTAAGACCAGTGGTGGGCACCAGCAGGTTCGCACCTACTCTATAGAACTGGTTCTTAACAAGAGATAGTACATATAAAGTTTAAAAATAGCCATTTAAAAGTGGCTGCCAGATGGACAGAGAACCGGTTCTTAATTTCTTTGAAGCCCATCACTGGGTAAGACCCATTGAACACAATGGGGCTTAATTTTGAGTAGACATGGTTAGGATTGTACTCTATGTCCCAGAAAACAGCTCTTTTCAGAGCAAATGGAAAAGGGAAAGAGTCCTAGGTTGTCTTCTCCCTGTAACATATGAGAACAATTCCACTGTGCTTCCCATTGGGATCAGACAGGAAGTTTGGTAATTGCTTGTAGATTCAAGTCTATAAAGTGATCACACATGGCAATGGCCAGCTTGCTGAATTCTGGCACAAACTGCATGTGTTTCATAAAGACCAGCTGGCTACATAACTGAGAAAGAAGCTAGAACGGTCTGAATGGGGAAGAACAAGAGATAGAAGGGTTTTGCCAGATAATCTATCATTTTCATTCAAAAAGCCTGTTCACGGGAGATACAACACTCAGGGACTCCAAGAAAAGCTAGGCATCAAAGGGCTACATAGCTGAATTAATACCGTATGTATAACCATTTGGATTGTGAGTACTGGTGGATTATTTATATAGAACAAACAATGATGCTTAAACCAGGGGCAAATGTTTGTGCAGAAACAGAACAAGAATCAAGGAGTAACCTTACAATCCAGAGTAATTACGGGAGCACATAAGAGATATTTACGTCGACGTAGTTACGGCACCACTTAGTGAAAACCTATGGGAAATTCATATTGCAATCCAGAGTAAATTGTTCTTATGTTGGAGCAAGGACTCCCTGTAGTTACTCTGGATTATGCCCTAAGTCTCGTTTAAAGTCAAACTTTCTTCTGAGTAACATGCATTGAGTTAATAGTGCATGTGTGAACGGAAGTGTTGCCAACACTGCAATTCAAGGAAACACATGAGTTCATCAACACACTAAGGGTGCAGCCCTAACTTAGGGTGCAATCCAGAGTAACTATGGGGAGTCCTTGCTCCGGTGTAAGAACAATTTACTCTGGATTGCAATATGAATTTCCCATAGGTTTTCATTAGGTGGTGCAGTAACTATGGGTGCATCTAATGTCTCTTATGTGCTCCTGTAGTTACTCTGGATTGTAGGGTTAGGCTGGCACAACTTATTGGTCTTCCCACTCCTGTGATGATGTAGGGAGGCAAGAGCATGTCTGTACACTGGCCAAACCCTCCCTCTTGAGTGGCACAGAAGTGTCTTACGGCACTTTTGTGACACTTCCAATTCAGCACAGGACTTATGCTGGGGCTTAGGCCAGCCTAACTGGAAGTTAGGAACGCATCCTAACGCTGTGTTTTTCCTGGAATGTAGTTCACCTCCTCCTTGCTGCAGTGTTCCCAACCTGGCAATCATATGACCTTGTAGTGCAATAACTGAATTTTCCTTCTGGGTCTTTAATTCCATGCCGCGACTAATCAGCTCCAGTGCTTTATTAGACTTTTCTGCATTTTAATATTTTTTCACCTCCAGTGCAGAAGTAAATACCACTAGCAAGCTGCTTCAGATGTTTTTGAAAAAGGGGGTATACACTCATCACAAGGGAAGCATTCACCTCTTGGAATGCTAGCACATCTCTGAGCATGTGGGCTGATTCAGATATACTGGTACCTGATTATTTGATATGTGCTCAACGACTGGCAATCAAATGTATCAACTTTGTGCAGAAGAGCATAATGTTGCTGGGACATTAAATGAAAGTTGAGTATTTTAGCATTAACTATTAGATATGTGATGGCTCACATGTGCATCATGCAAGTCATCATTTGATGTTGCAGTCATCGAGTATGTGAACCAGCCAGTGATGGGAGTCAAAGAAATTAACAACCGGTTCTACGCCATTCTGGCAGCCACTTTTAAATGGCTATTTTTAAACTCTATATGTCCTATTTCTCATTAACAATCGGTTCTATAGAGTACGTGCGAAAATGCTGGAGCCCACCACTGGAACCTGCTGTTTGTCACTGTTCAATCTCGAGTAAATCTTAATATTCATCCCAAGCAAAAACAGGAGACTTAAATCAGGGATATCAAATTTGTTTCATACAGTGGGTTGAAGTTAGCATTCATGATGCTTGTGAAGGATAGAATGACATCATCAAGCAGAAAGTGACATCATTAAGCAGATGATGGCCAGAAATAAGCACTTTTGTTCTCACATGGAAACTCATTAGCTGAAAATGACTGAAGAGAAAACATGCAACTCTTGTTCATATTTTCAAGATATGAGACATCTCAATTAACAAACTGAAATAACCCAGTTATTATGGGGACCAGATAAATTGATTACGGGGACCACATTCAGCCTGCAGGCCTTACGTTTGACATGACTGAGTTAAATAATTCCACTTTGTTGTTAACCCCAGCAATGCCTAATAAATAGTACTTTTATAGGTCAGGAAAAAATAGTGGTGAATAGCCAGGATCGCTTCTTCAAGCTCAATCTCAATATGATGGAGCTGTAATGGATGCATAGAGTCCACAAGCTTCCATCCTGTAATGGATGCATGGAGTCCACAAGCTTCCCATGATCTCCCCAATACCAGAGCAGCTGTCTCCAGGAAGCCATACAGGCTTCTCAAGGTCTGGTCGCTGCACTTCCCATTAGGGACAGCCAGGACCACTTCTGCTGACAATGTAGCTATTGATTTATTACATAATAATTTATTAATTACAGGAAGGCTATGTGCTGCCCAACAGAAAGGAGGACAATGAAGATTTTTTTCCAGGGCACAATGCTTAAAAAAAAGACTTGTCCTGGAAAAAGGGGACATATGATAACCCTGGAATCACAGCCTTACAAGCTTTGCACGCTAATAAAAAACAGTAAGCAACACACCCAGAAACACCCAGACTTGAATTGCATGCATGGGGTCAAATGCCAAGTCAGGGGGCCCTTAACTTGAGTGTTTTTCAGAGTCTTCTACATCAATGACTCGTGAGTCGAGTCAGTGAAAAGTATTCATTTTCACAACTTGTGTTGTGGAACTTAGGAGTTCCCATCCCTGCCTTCTGCTAGGTTAGATCCAGTGGTGGGATTCAAATAAATTAACAACAGGTTCTATGTCCCATTAGTAACTGGTTCTCAGAACCAGGTGCTCATTAGCAAAGGGTTCTATAGAACTTGTGGGAACCCCCTGAAGCCCACCACTGGTTAGATCCCTGGTCTATCTAGCTTGGTAGTGCCTACTCTAACTGGCAGTGGCACTCTAGGGTTTCAGGCAGGAGTCTTTCCTGTCCCCCCCCCCTATTTGGAGGTGCCAGGAATTGAACCTGAGATGTGCTATGCATGCAAGGCACATTATACCACTCAGCTGCAGCCTCTCCATGTCAAGGGGATATTTTATTATTTATTTATTAGATTTATATCCCGCCTTTCTTCCCTAACAAAGGGGAGTTCAAGGTGGCTGAACCATATATGTCTATGCAAAGCCCCGTATGTAGGGGCTGAACCATATATGTCTATGCAAAGCTGCTTCCACCCCACCCCACAGTCCATACTTTGAGGACATTTCCCCTTATTCTTGGCTGCAGTATTGGAAGTGGTATTAACTAGATGGGGGGAGCTGGAATGGTAAGGAAAAAGTGCTGGATCAGAGGAAGGTCTATCACTCTCTGCCTGCTTGCACCTTTTGTGTTTAAATCACATGTGCAAACACCCCGTTATGCACGAGTGGTCAAACCAGCATTTAAAGACATGGATTTGCAACTGTCATGTCACTTGGCTCGAAAAGTTCCTTTTAAGGCTTTTGCATGCTGTTTGTGTGAATAGCTGGAATGCCGCTTTGAAAACAAGGAATCTAGTTCTGAAACTGATTGCTGGCTGTGAAGGAAGGTGGATTTGCATTCACAATGAAGACTAAATACATGTAATTGTGTCGGTTGACATCCATCACTTGTTCCCCTTGTTCTGTGGCTTGGGTCCAAGACCTTAGAGAACACTGAATGCCTCCGCCTTTATTAGATGCATTAAAATCTGCCAGTGGGGGCCTGTTCTTTTAGCAGCAGTGAGGATGGCAAATCCAAAGAGGTTGATCTAGTGCAGGTTTTGGCAGGAGGACCGCATCATCTCTCTGACACTGTGTTGGGGGCTGGAAAAGAGTAATTTACATTTCAAATAAGGCTGTGGGTGGCGCAAGCGGTTAAGACGCTGTGCCTGTTAACCAGCAGGCCAGGGTTCGAGACCCGGGTCGGCCTCACAAGACAGGGTGAACTCCTGTCCTTAGCACAGCTCTGCAACGCCAGCTGGATCCAATTGTATTGGCTCTGCCTTTCCATTGGACTAATTCAGTGGCGTGGAGAGGGGGGATTTGCTGCTTGGGTAACAGCCTGTCCTCCATAACAATCCAACCCAGGCTTTCGTGCTTTGGATGCAGCGTATGCAGCGCAGAGCACAATACCATAGTCTCTCAAGTCTGACGGAGGCCTGCTTAAATTTTCATAAATATACATAAATGAATATATTTGAAATGGAACTTGCATGAATGAATGAATTCAAATCAGTTCATATATACTTTCTAATGCGCAGAGGGGGGTATCTTCAAACCAGCTGATAAGCACTTTCATGCATGGAGAGAAGAGGTGTGTGCAGCCTCCAAATCCTTGAGAAGACCCTTTGAAGGAGAGCTTCCTGTGACTCTGGAGGAGTACAGGGCTTGCTTGTAGGCTGAATAGAAGGGGCATGTTGCAGACCACATGGAGTCTCACCATGGACTGAATCTGAATCCAGGGCCAGGATCAAGGCACACTGGCTTTAGAGGGTTATCTTAAATTGTCGTTTTAAAAACTGGACCCTGGTGCTAAAAACTTTGGGAAGCACTATATTGGAGGTCATATGCCATCCATCCATCTATCTAATCTTGAGTTGTATTATACTTTCCAGCCTATACTCAGTAGTGTGGAGTTGTGAACATCATCTGCATATTGGCCAAGGATGGTAGTCGAGGTTGGGAGAAGCCTCTCTTGATAATGGAGGTAATAAAACCATGACTGGTAATGCAATTCATGGACAATAATTAATGACACACATGAAAAACTGATTATTTTACCTGCAAACCTTATGTGTATTTGGGAATCATTTTTTCCAAGGGCAACTTTATTCAGTTGCAAACTAGGAACCATTAGTCTGTATGAGAAAGTCTCTTTGAAAAATCTACTCCTTTTGTAAAGCAGAAACGTTTGCCAAAAAAATAATAAATCCAGAATCTTCTCCGCTCTTATGCTGAAATCACTGCAGTGATAATTTTGTGTTAAGCAACTATCTCAAATTCCTTATATGCATGTATATGAAAAAAATGGATGTCCCCAGTGGGGGGCTCCAGCAGGTTTGCACCAACCCTATAGAACCGGTTGTTAACAAGAGATAGGACATACAAAGTTTAAAAGTGGCTGAAGATGGGCATAGAACCGGTTGTTAATTTCTTTGAATCCCATCACTGGATGTCCCTCTTTTGGCTGAACTTTCTCTGATACATTCCAAGTTAATCCATGCCAAAGAATAAAAAAAAAAAGATTTGTAGGATGGTAAGGTTTGAGACATCAAATCTAAGGAGGAAAAAAAAGAGAGCATTTACAAGAAGCTTGAACGCCTTGTCCAGTGCAAGCCTCTCAGATAAGGATCCAGTTCTGACAGACTAGTTGCATAACAATGACACTGAATTGGAAGGCCATACAAACAAGTCCCCTTGTGAACCTGCCTCACAGAAAGAAGGGGAAAAAATGTACAACAGCTGCTTCAGCCCTGCCCCCATACTACGCACTCGCACATGGATTCTAATGCTCAGCCACCAAAAATCCTCATTTTGGCTGCAATCTGAACCTCCAGTTAGGCCAGCCTAACCTTCAGCATAAGTCCTGTGCTGCCATGGGGTGTCATAAAAGTGCTATAAGACACTTACGTGCCACTCCTGGGAGAGGGTTAGGCCAGTGCACAGACATACACTTGCATCCCTTCATCCCCACAGGAATGGGAAGACTGATGAGTTAGGCCAGCCTAGGTTAGGATCGCACCCTTTGTCACAGATTCAAAACAAAAGGTCGAGTCCAAGACGCTTAATGACATCTCCGACTATAAACGCACACATCTTTGGCTCTGCCCATTCTGGGAAGGAGAAGGAGGGGAAAGGGGGCAGGCAGGGAGTGACTGCTATTTTTTCTGGCCCCATGCATTATCTCCAGGGACAAATAGGCGAGATGCCGACCTTAAACGACCCGTTGAATTCCAGAATGGTGGCAAACTAACAATTTTGCGCGGAGCAAATCCAAAGTGCATGAGGGACAATGTTCGAATGAAGAGATTAACTAGATTGACAGTTGTTTTCGTGCCAAAGTTGCATGCTCACCAAAAAATAAAAATAAAAAATAAAACCTACACACAACACAAAACAAAAAAGCACTCTGGAATGTTTTCTGTTGGTTTTGAATGTGGCCTTGGCCACAAGAACCCATTGAACCACATGAACCTGGGGCAATTTGGCAGTGACTCCAGAACAAAGACGTCCTCTGTTTAAGAGGAATTAAATTGCATGTACTCTGGAGCCAATTGGTGCTGAAGGGAAGAACAGGCCTTTCAGGAACAGCCATGCAACATTAGGCACAGGTGCCCCCGTGAGATCCACAGGCCAAACACGGGATGATTTATTTGTTCTGGAACATACCTAAGAACTTCTGTAGTAGAGGCCAAGAAATTCCACTGCAAACAGGAAAGTCCCTGAGTTAAATTTTATCATGAACTTGCTGAGTGACCTTAGATACGTCAATATCAGCCTGAAAGCACAATTCAAACCTATCTGTAAGCCCCACAATGCTCAGTGGGTCTTACTCACAAGAAAGCGTGCTTAGGATTGCAGCCTTAGCCTCCCATCTACCACAATACTGTCCTCCCTTATACAATAATTGTTTAAACTTCTTCTTCATCACCATCAGTGCTATTTTTCTGGAAAATAGGTGAATGTACTCACAGGTACTCGCCTGTGTGTGTTTGTGTCTATGTGTTTGTGTGGTTGTACTCACCCACACTGGTGCTGGTACTCACAGAGACGGGGTACGGGTGCGTACCCCCTGCAAAAGATCTCTGATCATCATTTACCAGTAAATATTTATGCACCATCATTTAAATATTTAATTATACAAATATTTATGTACCTTTTTCAAGGTACAGAGTATACACATTAGTATACATACAAATCATTGTAGAAATACGATGATTCCTCAACATTGAATCAAAACATGGAGTGGGCAACTCTGATCCAGAATAGCAGACCCTGCTTTCATGAGGGATAAGTGATGAAGAAGTTGCAATTCCTGGGTCCCCACAAGATGAGGATTTTGAGCTAGAGGCAGAGGGTTGGACTAGATGATCCACTGGGTCCCTTCCAACTCTATGATTCAATTTGTTTTTTCAGCAGTCAGTTCATATTTAGCAGTGTTGTCACTGGTGGGCAGATGCTGGTTCAGGCTTATTCGCCCGAACCGGATCTTCCCACCTGGTGGCCGCTGGCGAACCAGTCGCAGCGGCGGCTGGCAAGAACTGCGGGGAGACGCAGTGCGCAAGCTAGGTTCTCTAGGCAAGAACCTAGCTTTAGGAGATGCACTGTGCATGCGCCAAGCCTGGCGCATGCGCAGTGCAGCAGGGTTGGGGCCCGTCCCTCGCTCCGCCCTGCCCCCTGATCCCAGCCCCTCCCCCAACTTCTGGTGAACACTCTTGAGTGTTGTGGCATGTTTTCAAACACCTTCCAAATGCTGTACCTTACTATGCCCAATCATATACAGTCAAATCATGCATACATTTTATTATCATGAATTCAAATATGCACACTCAGAAAAAGAGAGAAAACAGTACAAATTGTGCAAACGATTCCCAGTGGTGGGCCCGGCCTGGCCCAATAATCGGTTCTCCGGAAGTGGGCGGGGCCATGCCGGGTCAGAGGGTGGGACCAGGGTCAGGAGCCGGGGCCGGGGCTGGGGAGGGCATGCCACCTTAAACCTTAGTTTACCAGAAATTTGTATCACTTGTGACCGCATCAATCAGTATTAAGCCCCTGAGTTCAGTATAATTTATTCCTATGCATTATGCTTTGTTGTGCTCTGAGGGGGAATGTGTGCCACAAATAAGAACATAAAAGCATAAGAAAAGCCTCCACTGGATCACACCAAAGACCCATCTAGTCCAGCTTCCTGAATCACACAGCGGCCCACCAGCTGCCTCAGGGAGCACATATGACACTTGCATCCAGGTGTCTAAGTACCAGCAGACACTACCACAAGTTCCACTGGTGGTACTCATACCACTGGTTGACAAACTCTGATCTACAGTTTAGGACCAAAGTCTGTGGTGTCCCTTCTGCAGGCTGAGGTTTGCCTCTAAGCCACTACTTACGGCTTCAGTCCTGTCCACACTTTCCTGTAAGTAAGCTCCATTGAATATAATAGGACTTCTGAGTAGTCAAGCAAAGGACTGAGCTCTTAATAACCAGCCTCTGGCTCCAATCCTATTCACTTTCCTGAGAGTAAGCTCCACAGACTCTAATGGGACTTACTTCTGAGTAGCCAAGAATAGGATTGGGCTCTAATGCTTCACTCCTCTGCACATTTTCCTGGGAGTAAGCTTCATAAATTGAAATGGGATTAACTTTTGAGTAGTCAGGCATAGGATTACAAGCTCTTAGAAACCAGCTTCTGGCTGCAGTCCTATACACTCTTTCCAGGGTGTAAGCTTCACTATTATAATGGAACTTACTTCTGAGTAGACAGATGATTGGGCTTTGAGGCTACACTCCTATCCTCTCAGGGGAGTAAACCCTACTGACTTTAATAGGATTTACTTCAGAGTAGGCAGTGGACTGGGCTCCTGGGGGGGGCAGGATGGGAACTAGGGCTATTTCTTCAGGTGCCCCCCATACAGCCTCCCCACAATCTCAGGTGGAGAGATTTCTCAGAGGGGCAGGATGGGGTGTGGAGATCTCGGGGGGGGGGGGGCAAAAGGACTACAGTGTGGATAGGATTGCAGCCTGAGCCCAATCCTAACCGTGTCTACTCAGAAGTAAGTCCCATTCAAGTCAATGGGGCTTACTCCCAGGACGGTGTGGTAAGGATTTTAGCCTTACAGTCCAATCCTATGCAGGCTTACTTAGAAGTAAGTCTCATTCTAGTCAGTGGGGCTTACTCCCATGTAAGTGTGGATATGATTGCAGCCTCAGAGCCCAGTCCTAACCATGTCTACTCAGAAGAAAGTCCCATTATAGAAAGTGGGCTTACTCTCAGGAAAGTAGACAGGGCTGGAGGGAAAGATCTAAGCCTCTGCCAATCTCCTCAGAAGTAAGTCCCATTATAGTCAGTGGGCTTATTCTCAGGAAAGTGTGGATGGGAAAGTAGCCTCAAATCCTAATCCTTATGCGTGCTACTCAGAAGGAAATCCCATGATAGTCAATGGGAATTGCTCCCAGGAAAGTGTGGCTAGGATTGTGGCCACAGGCTGCAGTTCTCTACTATACAGTGTGGCTTACTCCTGAGTAGTACTGGGTAGTACTGAGTAGTTCTCCATGCCTAGTACTGGGCTGCAAAGGCACCTGGGGAGGCAGGCAGGCAGGCATGGCCCCACCAAAAGCCCTGGAGGATCTCATCCTCACAACACTCAGATGCTGCTCCTACTCACCAACGCTAAGGCTCCCAGACCTTTCTCAGCAGCTCTGGCTTCTCTATTCCCGCCCAAGGACCCCTTTGTAAAGCTGTCTATCAAAGTGCCTGATCCAAAATACCCACAAAAACATCATCCCCTGCCTCATTTGCATATGAGAAACTCATCATGCTTTGCGAACTGCACAAGGAAATAACTTCTGAAAACTTGCTAGAAATAAGGTTTTTAATCAAAATAAGATGTTTAGCAAAGACAGGATTCCTGAATAGCATCATACAAAGCTTTGGGGCATAAAGAAGCTCCTCACCCTCACTTGAAAGTATTGAGCTTTCAGACATTTATATAGTGATCCAAATGCCTTCCCATCTCAGCATTGTAGTGTCTGAGTGTGCTGTGGAATGACTGCAATGCCTTGTCTGAATGATGGTAACGGGAACAGTCTATTTGTATTTTAAAATTAAAAAATAACCTGAGGGAGGGGAAGGAGGGGGGAGAGAGAGCCCCCTTCAGAAGGGAAGGGGAGGAAGGAGGAGGGAGTGGAGCTTCACCTCTGGGAAGACAGACCCAGAGACCCTTTAAGAGAAATTCAAACACAGTTGCATGCAATTCAAAGATAATGGTGCTATAGGGTGTACCCAAATTAACAACCTGTTCTACACTGGTGAGAACTGGCTGCAGCCTACCTGTGGATTCCACCCTCCATTCCACACATTGACTATATGCCCTGGAGTGAGTGTGAGATGGGAGCATGAATCTACTATTCCCTCAGCCATTTCAGTTTCCATTTGTCTCTTGTTCTGCAATTTTAATTTTTAAAGAGATAGTGCGGTATATTTTTTGGGGAATTAAAAGTAAATTTGATTATACGGTATGCAATTTTTGCTTTATGTTTAGTCTCTAGAACCTAATTCTCATGCAAGATGCAGGAACTCATTGCTGTATGGAAGCCAACATAAAACCGTCTTTGAAGAAGATAACACAAAGATTATGGAGACAGGACTATCAGTTGCTGTTAGCCAAGGTTTGATCAACAGATAGAGTCCTGCGCACAAGAGGGGCACATGTGAGCCAGAAATACAAGCTCTACTAGATCTAACAAAGAATTGAAAAAACCCATCATGTTTATGCTTCCTGATCATTTTTTTAAAGCAACTGGAGCTGGCTACTAGTGAAGGAAGGATACTTTTGTATAATTTAGGAAGTCAGAGTGATTGCAAAAATTTCTGTGAATGAGATTAATATCCAAGTTACTGAATTGCCTTTTTTCCCTCGAAGGGTCATGAAAAGAGAGGTCTGAAGGGCCATCTTGACTGAAATAGTTTCACAATAATCTCTCAAGTAACTGATTAAATAATCTGTTTATTCAGCTTTAAAGCACTGTTTGGCAGAGAGAGTTGCCAGGATGCAACCTAGGGATTGATGCCACCAAAGGTGTAGCTAGTGTATCATGTAGTCCAGTGCAAAGCTCAAAATGTTGCCCCAGAAGTTATGTCACAACCAGAAATGATGTCATGCCTGGATGTTTTAAAAAAAGAAAATTTTAAATGTTCCCACTGCAACAAAAAAAAATCAAATTCAATTCAATTAATTAAAAATTAAATCTAAAAATGAAAATTGTGTCCCTTATTTGGTTCAGGAAACTGTGCTGGGGCCAGGAGGAATGGTTATTGTTTCCCTGCTAAATATAAGAGGAGCACCACTTAGGAGTACCTGTATACCCAGTGAGCATGGATAACTGTATTATTGTTATATGTATATGGAAATGAGAGCTGATTCCTATTATTAGTTCCATATAGTATCAGAATTACATTTCATTGGCTCACAAAGCAATCAGTATCGTGGGAAAGTTTTGAGTTAAGAAAATCCACTTTGTTCTTGTGAAAGAGAGACAGAAAGCGTAGGATGTGTCCTTACTAGAAATTGAAAGCAAACCACCAGTGTTGGCAACTCTTTTTAATGCTTGGTGGTTTGTTGATCGGTACTTACATTCACATTCATGACAAGAAGGGGTCTCTGGAGCACTGCAAAAAAGGGAATCCCAGTTTGAGATATAATGGGGGTGCAACACGGAGGAAGGGATCTCTCTCTCTCTCTCTCTCTCTTCTCTCTCTCTCTCTGTGTGTGTGTGTTTTCTTCCTCAAAAGCTGGACTCACAGCCCCTGGGCTCTGCTGTGCCAGTTTTCTTACTATGAAAAGCCTGCTCGCCACTGCTCATCAGGCTGAGTTGGCAAAGGTAAGGGCAAAAGCACTCCAGGGGAGGACCCTGATGGGAGGCTAGCACTTAATGCTTTGCTGAAGCATCCCATAAACACAGTGTAGGATGAAACCCAATCTGCTCCTGCTGCTTCCCTATTTAGGAGAATACGCTGGTGTTTGCTGCTATATTAACACTTGACTCCTGGGGTATGATGTCACATGACCTTTATCCTATAAGGTTACCATTCATTCCAGAAATGGGTCCAATGGGAACACAGGAGTCTGATCTCATTCCTGCCAACCCCTCCTATTTATTTCTGTTTTGCTTATCTCGAAATAAAAGTCAAGCTACAATTTCCCACATGACATTCTATTGTAAGGGAGGGGGAGCCTCACATGGCCTTCCTTCCTTCCCCACTTAACTCACCTTTGCTGATCCAAAGTGATTCACCTTTCAAGAAAGGAATTTGCTTGCCTCCTTTTTATATATACAGTTTTATATATACTCCTCATATATATACAGTGATGCCTCACGTAACAAATTTAATTTGTTCTGGAGGCATGTTTGTTACGTGAAATGTTCTTTATGTGAAGCGGATTTTCCCATAGGAAATAATGAAAACAGACGATTGGTTCCACAACCCCAAAAATATTCATATAAAAATATTAACTGGATGTAAAAATGATGACAGAACACTGGGATTGAATTCAAAACATGCATTCAGTGTGCATTATCTAATGAAGTCTACTTAGGCTGCAGTCCTAAAGAATCTTTCCTGGGAGTAAGCCCCATTTAACACAATGGGGCTTACTTCTGGGTAGACATGGTTAGGAGGCTGCAATCCAAGACACCTTCAAAGTGTCTCCCCACTTTCTCCTTCTCTCCATCCTGAGCCTCTCTCTCCCCTGCTCCCTTCTGGCCAGCCCTGAGCTGCTTCCCTCTTCTCCACTGCTCTTCTCTCCCTCTGTCCAGCGGACTCCCGGCCACAGGAGGAACAGCATGGAAGTGTTGCTTTCACTATGGGCAGGTGCGCTAGGCAGCCCTTTTTTAAACAGGCTGCCGGCCAGCGCGTCTGCCCCAACTGCCAACAAGTGTGTTCTTTACGTGAAGCACAGTTTGTTACGTAAAGCATTTTTTTTATTACGCGAAACATACTTTGTGAGGCGTTCTTTACTTGAGGCGCCACTGTATATGTTATTCTATAAGCATATAGAATATATGAATATAAAATAAGCATATAGAATAAGAATATAGAATAAGCATATATATATATGCTCCATCCCGGCTGTAATCGATTTCCAGACTGTGCTATGATGAAGTTTCTGAATCCTGAATCTCTTGCAGACAATGTTGATCAGATGTAAGATTGGCATCAGGTTCAAAGGTAGCACCTTAGGGAGATCCTGGTGTCAGTTTTGTGTGATTTAATCCAGCTGCAGAATCTGTGCAAGGCATCAGCAGGAACTCGCATGATTTCACTAGCATTTCCCCACACTAAAGAAAATGTTGTGAGAAAGAAAGAAAGTCTGGCAACTGTTTCTGATACATCCACAGCAGGGTTCAGGAATACCAGCTGAGTTCACACCATCAAATGTATGGGGAGAAAAGTATACTGTCAGGCGTATTCAACTATTATGGAATGATCACTTGATGCCTAGGGCTCCTAGGGAAAGTAGGCAGCTCATGTTAGGATTCAACTGCATCAGCACAATCAGGGCAGGCTTCACCATTGCTTGGGCAATACCCAGAGGCTAACCAGGGGTATCAGATATCAGATACAAGACATACTAGGCATTAGATACTAGACAACAGTACTACACATTGATGTCAAGTTTCAGGAACAGCAATAAAATATTTTTTTCATGTTTCACATAGCTGAGGCATAACTTCTTGTCCTCCTCCAGCCTTCCCTAGTAGTCACCCTTTGGTGTCCAGAAGCAGCTCCCATGCAGTGGTGGGCTCCAGCAGGTTCGCATCTACTCTATAGAACCGGTTGTTAATGAGAGATAGGACATATAAAGTTTAAAAATAGCCATTTAAAAGTGGCTGCCAGATGGGCATAGAACTGGTTGTTAATTTCTTTGAATCACATCACTGCTCCCATGGAGGCCCTCCCAAGCAAGGAAATGGAGTTGAGTTACTGGAACTTTGAAATCAAGGGTTTGGAAGGAAAATGCAAACTTTGCCTCCTCCACCAAGCAGATGGTTAGTGCAGTCAGCAGACTGTATCTATTGCTGATAAGATTGAGGCCAGGCAATACCAGACCATGTCTAGCAACACCAGACAGTGATCGGCATTGTCAAAAATACCAGCATAAAATATTTGTTTTATTGCTAGATGCACATGAGACTTTCCGGATCTGGACTTTTTTTTTTTTTGCTACACTTTATGTGCTACATTTTTTGGGTCAGTTTTCTCGTATGTTATTCATAATTTTTCATGACATTTTAGTTGGGTTTCTGAAAGCTAATTCCACACAACTTGCAGGAATCCATTAGAATCCTGGCTGTCTTACTAAAGATAGCATAAGAGTCCTCATGATTTGACTTTGAACCTTAAAAAGAAAAACTGTCATGTATGCAGAAAGTTCAAAAGACAAGATGACAAATAAAGCCTACCAAATTATATTATTTAAAACTCACTCTTTTAAAAATCCAGCTTCCTGATTTGAGAGGTTGATTCATGACTTTTTAAATGTAAATTTGGCAGCTGGGGTGTATAGAAATGTCATAATTTCATGTGTCTAAAACTACACACTTCATTATCTCTTTTTCTGGCCTTTTCTCTCTCTTCTGCTGGAAGTGTTTTATCTTGCTCTGAATGCTTTTTTGTCCAACTGATGTACTTACTCATTTGCCTTCTTTGCTATCTGTAGAGGATACAAAGTTCCTGTAATGAGGAGATGCTGTGAAGTAACAGAGCATACGTAGTTGCTGGGAAAAGCAGCTGATATGTTGAAAAAGTAATCACTATACAGAGGACTAGTAAAGTGCCTGAACATAACATTTTTTCAAGGACATTCAAACTTCCAAATAGATACTTTGAATTATAGGGAATCTAGTGAGATCTAAGGCAATATCTCTCTGATGATCAGATGCTGGTACGTATTGAATAAAAGCAGAGCACTACATTGTTTTCATCCCAGTTTAGAGCTTCTCAGAGTTACCTGTCCCTGTTAGATACAGAATACTGGGCAAGATGGATATTGGTCTGATTCAGTAAAGCAACAGTCAATGGGATAGGGCAACGTAGGTTGGGATTCACCAGTGGCTAGGGACCCATTGACAGGCTGCTAGTTGACAAAGGAAGTTATGAAAAAGTTGACAAACCCTATGGAAAAATATATCGAACCCTATGGAAAGAAAATGTTTACCTTGACCTGCAAGTTGGCAAATGTGCCTTTGTTCACTTTGAACGACAGGCCCAGGGGAACTCAAGGCCACCAGGATGGCTCCAATTCAAAGAACTTGGAATTAACATATGCTTCAGAAAGCAGCCACCCCATTGTAAAAAAAGAAAAAAACCCTAAATTAGGGTGACTGTATGCTCCTGTTTTCCCAGGACGTGTCCTGGATTTTAGCCTTCTCTCCTGGAAAAAAGTCAGTGTAATCCTTTTCCTTATATGTGGGCAGCATGTAGCCTTCTTGTAGTTAATAAATTATAAATTCTCTGTAATAGTTTTAAATTTAATAAGTAATACAGTACTTAAGCACATGAAAGCAATATATAGGATTGTTTTAAGCTTTTATTTTGTCATATTCTACATTTTCCTTAGGTGTCCTATATTTTGCGGGCCTTGTCCTTTTGGTTGTGGTATATGGTCTCCCCTGCCTAAATGGGTTAATGCGAAATCTTTTTAAAAGTCTGTCTGTCTGTCTGTCTGTCTACAGTATTTCTATACTCCTTTTCAACTAAAAAGATCACAAAGCGATCTCCTAAAACTAGGTGGGTCCCAAAGTATATCTTTTTTAAAAGTAGGTCCCAGTACTAAACATTTGGGAACCAGTGTTCTAGAGGCATCTGGCCTGCAACCCCTACTGAAAACACTAGGCTGAATGAATTGGTTTGATCCAGCTGTGCATTTCATACATTCTTATGAGTTGAGGTTTTCACTCATTGATAGTACTCTTCAGCCTGAGGTCTCTTGTGCGCATAACAAGAAGCAGCGCTGAAATATAAAATGGATGTGAATCACATCTTCACACTTCTGCTGTAACTGGCAACGACAGAGGTGGCATCATGCATAGCTCCCACGGAGAGTTTTGTATGCAGGTCCTACATCTGGAGCACATACTTCTCCATGGGGGAGATGCATGGCTCCCCTTCATTTGACATAGTGGCTGAAGTGGAAACAAGCACAAACCTGGATTGGTTTATTTTATTTTAATTATCCGTATGGCAAACTGGATTGGTTCACAGATGCAAGTAAAATGTTGGATTCCTAGCTGAATCAAAGTGGAAAAGTGTATCAGGAGTGGAAATGCCAACCTTGCTACTATGCCTGTTGTCACCCCCAACCCCAAAAATCCACACATCTCATCATTTTTCTTATTGCTGCCAACTCCTTGCTCATCTGGGTGCTTAGGAAAGCAGATAGGTGGGCAATAAAAAGAGAGGAGGATGAGGTAAGGCACACAGCATTGTGCGTTGATCTGGGGTTTACTCCCTACCCCTTTACCCTAAACTCCAGCATATCGCCTTCCTCCGCACTACTACTGGATGAGATGAGCACACAAGGAACTAGGATGGCCTCCGGCATCCTTTGATAATGCAGTTATCAAGTGATAAACATGCATGTTTGTGATCCATTCCTCACTGTACTCCTTGTTTTTCCATCTCTTTGTAACACTTGGCTACATGATCTCTGTGGTTGTCTTTTTTTTCTTCTCTCCCATATACATGTCTCATACACAGACAATAAGTACAAACATTCCTTATTCCCTATAATATAACCATTGCTTAAATATTTGCCATTTCCTTCTTCAGAAGAATTTCCAGGAGATGATTTAGACTGTTATTTTGGAGGCTTAAAAAGGGATTACTGATGGAGCCTGCCAGTTCAGAAGAGGGCCAAACTAGGTGATACGTCATCATCTCCTACATTTTGTTTTTTTCCATAGCAGTGCTTGCTCTCTGTGTGTATATATTTGTGTGCGTGACTGTGGGGAAGAGGCATTGACCTGCAGTGGGTCCATGGTGTGTGTGGAGGTTTCAAACACTTTTCATTCTTGCAGTTTTCCTTTTGAAAACTGCCCTTCAATGAGATTATTTCCTTTTCCCCCTTTTATTATTTGCTTTCTTTATGAAAACTGCCCTCAAGATGTCACTGCAGAAAATGACACTTTCGTGGCAAATACATTGCTTGGAGGGCAGTTTTTGGCAGAAAAAAGTGCCCTTTCATTCATATTATATTCTCAATCTTTTATATTTCCATTTACCCTGAATTTTCATTTATTTTCTTTCACTGCCAAATTATTTTCCTGAAATTGCATTAAATGTATATGGCATAAACATGAAGTTGAAAAAGCATTTACATTTCAATCAGAGATTCAAAATATATTCATAGACTTTGGAGAGAAGAAAAATCAGTGTGAAGATCAAAAACGATAAAATATTGTGGCTAATAAGAAATTAATACAGGTTCAACCTTAAAACACCAATTTTTAATACACATTTAAATTTAATACAATTTAATTAATACACCAATTTTTAATACATAGATTTGGCTCAACACAAATGGCCACTGCAAATCACTGTTTGAAAAACTGCCTTTCTACTTTGTAGAGAGGCAGCCATACAAACAATCATTATATTCAGCTAAGCCAGGCAAAGGTAGGGGATCCTAATTGCTTTGCCTCATTACAACAGCAAGAAAAGCTGTTTTTAAACAATTGGAAAAGGGCACACTTTAAATTTTTTAAAACTGCTTTTATTTAATACATTTTTGGGTATCAGCAGGGAGTCCCATAATAAAACCCTTGCATTGCAAAACCTTATTCTATTTAGTGCCACAAAGGAGCAGGATACCTGGAACTGGCTCTTTTCCCACTGTTCCCCCCCCCCATAGATTTTTTTATCCATGGGAGGTTCCAGAATTGAATCCTAGTGGATAATGAGGTACACTTGTATTATCCTTTGTTGGTCCATCATTAGTCATATAGGAAAAACTCACAATTTAAAAAAAAATTGGCCTGGTCTAGTGAAAAAAAATGTGTATAGTGAAAAAATGTGTATCAAAGCAATCTTTTTTTCCTTAATTCTGGTAGCAACTTGTGTACATGCTGGAACCTATTCATGCACCCACAGGAGTACAACGAAAACCCGTAGGATAAGAACTGTTGAGATACAGATATTTACCTTCAGATAGTCAAACTCCAGCTGGGAAACACTTGCATGGAAGAGGAAGGAGGGAGAGATTTGTAGCCTAGGAGTCTTCTGAAAAGTCTCCTTTTATTCTTCAAAAGTATGGGTTTTTTAAAAATAAAAACAAAAGGTACACAAAGGAATTAGATTATTACATCAGAACAGAAATAACATTTATTAGATTGTAAATTTCTTGGAACGTAGACATGTCCTTTTCTATTACAAATTATTCTTGTAAACTTTCATATGCATTAATGAGGCTATTGTATATGTATAGCTGTCAAATCTTATTTTATACACCTAAAATTGTTGCTGCTTTTGGGTTGTTGCTTTTATGCAATTGCTGGTTTTTATCTTCAGCTGCTCTTGTATCATTTTTATTGTATAAATTGTTTTGTTCAAATGGTTTTAGCTTCTGTATATTTCATTTTTATGTTGTATGCCACTTTGAGTACCAGAAAAGTACGTAGTATAAGATGTACATCTTTTAAATAAACAAACAAAATAGAAATGCATATCAGTACATGCTCATGCTCCACTTCTCTGACTGTTGGGAAATTCTGGGAGCTGCAGATCAGCCTGAGTGCAAGCTTTTTTGAGGAGAAAGTGTAGAGTGTATGCTTTAAGGCAATATGTGACCTATACTTAGGGTTGCCATAATTCTCTTCCACATAATCGGGACAGGACCCTCTGTTGCACTTGACAGTATATGAACACAATCCTTTACATAAGGGGCTGTCCCTGTTTTTCAGGACATATGCCAACCCTTGCCTATAAAATTGGAGATACACAGTTAAAGCACAATCCTAAACTCTGGTTAGGCCTGACACAAGTTCTGTGCTGGCCTGGGGTGTCATAAGGCACTTCTGTGCCATTCCTGGAGGTAGGGGATTAGGCCACACACCGACATACCCTACAATCCAGAGTAAATACGGGAGCACATAAGAAACATTTATGCTGATGTAGTGAAAACTTATGGAAAATTTATACTGCAATATAGAGTAAATTGTTCTTACTTTGGAGCAAGGACTCCCTGTAGTTACTCTAGATTGTGCCCTTATGCTGGCCTTCCACACCACCGCAGGAACGGGGAGATGGGTGAATTGTTCTCGCCTAAATTGGTTTTTACCCTCAGTGAAAGCGCAATCCTAACCAATTTAGGTTGGCATAACTCACCGGCTCCCCATTCCTGAGGTGGTGTGGGAAGGCTGGCACATGTCTGTGCACTGGCCTAGCCGCTGAAGTGCCTTATGACATTTTTGTGACACCAGGCAGTGGTGGAAATCAAATAAATTAACAACAGGTTCTATGTCCTCATAACCTAAATTAACAACAGGTTCTTTGTCCCATTAGTAAACGGTTCTCAGAACCAGGCGCTCATTAGCAAAGGGTTCTATAGAACCTGTGAGAACCCCCTGAAGCCCACCACTGCACAAGGCCCCAGGGCTTGTGCTGGACTTATGCCAGCCTAACTGGGGGTTAGGAATCGATTGCACCCTCAGTGAGAGAAGTCAGTGAGAGAAGGTACACGGTCTTCTAGTACCAGCCAATGTCTGTGAAAACTGGGACTGTGCCAGCCAGATGGCATTATCTGCCTTTATTTCCTACAATTATCAATGGAAGGTTTTCAAGATTTCGGTTCCTGTTAACTATATCAGTCAAGCATCTGTGCACCTGAACAGGTCTCCTTTACAACAGAGCCTCTGTATAATCCCCAGGGCATCCTGGTTTATTGAGCTCCTGCAAGGCCAGAGCATTTTGTCAAGAAGTTATGCAAGACCTGTGTGGGAGGAGGAGAAAGCGTTGAGTAAGATGTACTCAGATTTGGGTGGGAGCAAATTTTTTCTCCCCTTCCTGCCAGGAGGCTCTGGGACAAAAGCAATGGAAACTCAAAAGCAAACAGTCAAGGCCCTAGGTCAGAGATTTTCAACCTTTTTCATCTCATGGCACACTTAAATTGTCAAGGCACACCATAATTTGACCACTGACAAGTCACTATGCTGATAGTCAGGCAGTTAGTTTCAAGCACTGCGCCATGACACACTGATGTGCCATAAATGGTCTGCAGGTGGGCCATGGGAATTAACAGGGCCCCCTACCAGCAACATGGTGTACCTTGACAGCGGTAAAAAACTGACAATTTTAGCGCCGCGTCAGTGTGTCGTAAGATGAAAATGGTTGAGAATCTCTGCTGATCTGAAAGATCTCTACAGGTTGAAAATCTGGGCTTGCATCCCCCTGTGGCCCACAAACTATCGGCAGTGCATCAGTGTGCCACAGCCCAGTGGTGACAATGGCTGCCCGAGGTTTCCCATCAGAGCAATCACAAAATGAAAGATAGCACTTAAAACAAATTCTTGAGGGACGGATCTGTCAGAATATTGACAGCCTCTGTCTCTTTTATGAATGGTTCTGCTATGTCCTACTTCTTGGATTTCAATCATTCCTTCCTTGTTGTTTTGTGGTTATTGTTGCATCTTTAATGTTGCAGCGTTTTTTTTAGCATTTAGTCGAATCTTATGAACCAGTTCATGTATTTTAAGGCAGTGGTCCTCAACCTTTTTGGCCCCAGGTACTGGTTCTGTGGAACCAGGGATTTTCCATGGACCAGCCCAGGGGTGGGGGGAGAGTCCTGCCTCTGGCAACCTGGAGGGAGGGCTTCCCCACAGAGAGCACGGCACGGCTGCCTCCAGCCGTAAATCCCATTATAATAAATAGAGCTATTGCCAGGTTACTGTAGATAGGATTGCAGGTGAGATCCCAATGTCTCAATGCATGTCTACTCAGAGCAAGGATTTTCAACCCTTTTCTGTGCTAAATGCATTGAAAATGCACAAAGCCATCCTAGTCACGCTTATTGGAGAGTAAGCCACATTGACTATAATGGGACTTATTTCTGAATAGACAGGCATAGGATTGGGCTCTGAGGCTGCAATATTGTTCACACTTTCCTGGGAGTAAACTCTACTGACTACAATGGGACTTACTACTGAGTAGACAGGCATAAGATTGGTCTCTGAGCTGCAATCCTCCGACAGAGCCATCCTGCTGTGAGGAGGGGAAGATGCACTTAAAGGAGTGCTCTCCCGGACGGATCAGGCAGCTGCCAAGGACCTCCAGTGGTCCCCAGACTGAGGGTTGAGAGACCCTGTTATAAGGGCATACCTGTCTTTAATAAAGACCTTGACCTCCCAGGTTTCTTAGTTGGAGAAAGAAAAGCCTCTCAGGCCAAGCTCTGCTTTGAACAAATCTTACCTTTAATTAGATGTTTGTGCTCTGCACTTTTCATTGTTTCAAAGGAATCTTTTCCTTGAAGGAAATCTCATGTACTATCCGCAAAACTTGGCAGCCTCTGCAGGAAACCAGCTTCCTGATCTCCCACCCAATCTTTGCTGCCACTGTTTGAAACCACCCATTGCTTCCATTCCCCCCCAGAGGCACAAATAACCTCTTGTCAAATAGGTACTTATTAGAATTTTGCTGGAAGCCCTTGGGAGAATTTGTTGGCCCACCCAAGCTGGTCTGCTGGAGCAGTCAATCACGCTCGATTCATGCCTTGTAAGAGAGACCTCGGCCATTCATACATTACATGTTGATACAACAAAAGAGTGCTGCCGATGCTGATTTTACAATGTGTAAATTAGTTAGTAGGTGGCGAGACAGCAGTCGGATGATGAATGTGATAGGATTGGGTTTCTGGGTGAGATTTTCTTTTTGTCTTACTTTCTGACAGAACCTAAATTAGCTCATTACCCCTTGAACTGTATTCATGCATCATCATGTTAGTCACCGAAGCCCTCGGATGGTTTTGTGATGTACGAAATGAGTAATAATCACTTTCTATAAAAGCCTGTTCCTGACATTCCATCCCGCGTCACTTTCTTGTATGACTGAGAAATGGAAGCCAGCGTACGGCAGGAGCAGGACTGGTTCTTAATGGCATTTACTGAGTTTTATTGGACAAAATAAGTCAGGTTTCGTGGCACCAGACAAATACTGTTGGGCACACTCATGGTTGTACAACTGTCCAAGCCTATTTTTGGAGACCCATATTTGCTACCTCTAAGCAGGGAAAGCTATTAGCAGGGGTTGGTAGATGGTATTATGGAGTGATTCCAACTGGACACAAGCTTCAATAAGAGTCAGTCCAGTTAGAAAGATTAGATTGCTGGACTGGTGAGAGCCAAGTTTGAATTCCATTCTGTCATGAATCACACAACGTGAATCTGAGCCAACCACTACCTCATTTCTACCGAAATTCATGCGCTTGTTAGGATAAATAACGAGGATGAGCAGAATTGTGTGTGTTGCCCTGAGCAGCTTGGAAGGTGTTGAATATGTAGCAATGTGGTACTACTGCACTGTAGCAGCAGGAAGCAGTAATAGTGATATAGTAATACAGTAGTAATAGTAGATCAGTGGTACTTAAAGTGGGAGTCAAGACCCCTTGGGAGGTTGCGAATAGGTCAGGATATATGCCATCTTGGAATCTGGCACTGTGCTTTCCTGAGAGTAAGTCTCATTGAACACAGTGGGACTTACTTCCAAGTAGACATGAGGGATGTTACTGATGTTAGTGAGATGTGACAGTGATATCACATCCCAGTGAGTTGGACAGGGAGCTGAGGCAGATTTTTAAGTTTGAAAGAGGGTCCTGGGCCCAAGTACCATTGTAGTAGATAATGGTAATAGTAATAGTTGATAGTGACAGGGGGACAAGGTGATCCCTTTTTCTTTTCTGTCCTTAGGTAAGCAGTGGTGGGATTCAAATAAATTAACAACAGGTTCTATGTCCTAATAACTTAAATTAACAACAGGTTCTATGTCCCATTAGTAACCAGTACTCAGAACCAGGTGCTCATTAGCAATGGGTTCTATAGAACCTGTGAGAACCCCCTGAAGTCCACCATTGCAGGTAAGGCATGCTCTTGGTTATCTTGAATGCAATTCTCAGACCTTCTTTCCTCCTGAAGAGAAGACATGTACACAGAGATTAACAACAAGATCCACACGATCCAGAAGGATCCTAGAAAGACATATTTTTTCCTAGAAAGACATATTTTTCTTAAATAATATTTGACTTTTGGACTAAAACCTCATGCAAAACTTTCTATCTGGGCTTTCCTGCACAAAGTATCTTATGATGCTTTATCACTTCCAGTAGGAGTACAAGCAAGATAGAAATGAAATTAATAATTTAGCCTTGATAAGATGAAACGCAAATTAAGTTAGGTCCTTTCTGAACTGAGCCAAGAGGAGCTTCCCTACCACTGGCCTGATCTACACTGACAATTGTTATGTGAGAGAAGCAGAAGGTAGTGCATACCTGTAAGCACACATGCATACACACAACAACATAAAGATAGGTGTTATGATTGGCTAAAGCATCATCATCCTTAAGTACCTCCAGGATTTAGATGTTTATATGAAAACAATTATGAATCACATTATTCTCAGAGAGGTACAGTACATCCATGCTATGGACCCTCAATGACAGAGGAGCATTGTGTTGTTCTTCAAGAACATCCAGGAGGGAAAGGACCTGCCTCTTTTTAAAACTGGTGTGCCAAAGAGATCAAGGAGAGATCAGGAAGAAGGAAGATCAAGAAGAAGGAAGATCTAAACATGCCATACACACTTCAAAAACAAATTATTAAATAAAAAATAATCCCAAATCCTAAAAGGCAGTACAATAAAGCAAATTCCACACCCTGATATCTCTTGGATGGGGAATCAGGAAACATGCTTTTTCCAAGTGAGATGCAACATGTGCAACAGCTGCAACCTATGGCAAATCACTAACCCCAAGGGGACTGTGATTGTATTTGAGCTTAAACGCTCTGTTCTCAGCCCTGTTTGAGATTATTCAAGTCACCAAAGGCTAATTAATTCTGCCTAATTTATCATCTGCAATTACAAGTTCATTATTTACCCTTCATTTCTCAATTGCTGCTTACAGCTCAGTGTTTATTATGCACTGTTTGCCTTAGAATTCTCTCCACTCACTTTAATTGGGGTATATTGATGATATTCCTGGGATGCATGAATGCATCTGAATGACCAAAGGAAGCAGTAAATGTGGAAGATGTGCTTTCTTCTGTTTCCCCCTCAAATTCTTCATTTTGCAATGCGCAAGATGAAAGGATGAAAGTGCGCAAGACTTTTAGGTTAATTCAAACCAACCCAACCATAGAATATGAATTTGATAATAATTTTAAAATTGATGCCACTATGAGATGTAGGCTACAGTGCTCAAGGGTGACCCATCAGAACATTTGATTTAGAATTTTATGCAATTAGCCCTTTCAATGCCACATTGCGCGCCTTGTGAAACTCCCTTAAGGCCGCACATGGATGTATAGAAAGGGAGCATTTTGTGCTACAGACAGACTGTTTTCTCCCGAGGGTCAGCCTCAGGGCAAACCAATTTTTCCTGTTTGCTGCGGAAGTTGGTTAATGCAGTGCACTGATTGGTGAATCCCTTCAATGTCATGGGTTTGGTTTCCTGCCTCACCCCCTTTCCTACAGCAGATTTTCTGCTTTTAAAAAGTTTGGGAAGTTGATAATTAGACTGCTCAAGGAAGGCTTCAGTTGATGATCAGTGAGAGGCAATTTTAGCCAGTATGATCAAATTTTAATTAGTGAGGCTACAAGACAGCACTATTTGTGTCCATTTTTTTAAAGCTCTGGTGTGTAAAAGGAAAAGGAAAATAGCAAACAAACAAATAAATAAATCTTCCAATTATTATTTTGTGTGGTTTTAGGGGAAGGATTGGAAGGGCAGGGGAATTTGGGAGGCAGGAGGGGGAGGATCTCAGTTGTATCGTACTTGCACATATTGGATCCTGATCTCTTTTATAGCCTGGACCTGCTCCCTTTTACTTCTTGGAAGTGGAAGCAAAATAGCGGTGTGGACCCAAGGAGCTCCACTGGCAATCACTGGTCATCTGATCCCCTTATTGCATGAAGCATGTGCTCCATTGGCATGGCAGCATGGCAGAAGTTGGTAGAGAATGGGACTGGGCCGTTATAGTGCAACCCATGAATATTTACTCAGAAGTAAGTCCCACTGTTTTCAATGGGACTTATTTTCAGGTATGTGTGCATCCTTTTGTTTTCCATTCTTGTGATGCTGTGCAAATCCTGCAAACCATCCTGTTTGCAGGATGCATGCAGCATGTGAACTTTACATGCATTTACAAGCTTTTCCAGATTCTAGAACCAAACATGTTTATTCAGGAAGCCTCGTGCTTAACAATCATGACTGTTAAGCTGTACGAAATTTAACAATGTGGCTGTGTGGTGGGGATCTGTACTGTTCTTTTGAGCAAATGAGATTTCTGATTACCTGTTTGTCAAAGCACTCCTGTGTATTTTGCATCTTTGTAAATTAATCCAAAATGTGCTGGCTTTAAAAAAAAAACAAACTCTACCAGATTCTCACATTGCTGCCATTTTATGGTACACCATGGTGGGCAAATGGGACAGAGAGTCCTATCCCGATTATGTGGAAGAGAATTATGGCCACCCTAGATAGGATTCATTTGCCCCCCTTTTCATATGTCCTGGATTTTTGCCTTGTGTCTTGGGAAAAACTTCAATGTCCTCTTTTCCTTGTAAGCAGGCAACATGTAGGTTCCTAGTAATTAATATGCAATACATTATGGGCAAAATCTAGATTAACTACGGGGAGTCCTTGCTCTGGTGTACGAACAATTTACTCTGGATTCCAATATGAATTTCCCATAGGTTTTCACTAGGTAGTGCAGTAACTACAGGTGCACATAAAGTTTCTTACGTGCGCCTGTAGTTATTCTGGATTTGGGGGTTTGCGTAATAGTTTAAAATTAAATAATAAATAATGTAGTGTTTAAGCATATTATATATATATATATGTATATATGTATATATCTATATGTATATATCTATATGTGTGTGTGTGTGTGTGTACATGTATATATATGTATACACCTGTGTTTTTAACTTATATTTTCATACATTTTCCTTGGGTACTCTACATTTCAGAGGTCTTTGTCAGTGGTGGGTTTCAGGGGGTTCTCACAGGTTCTATAGAACCCTTTGCTAATGAGTGCCTGGTTCTGAGAACCGGTTACTAATGAGACATACAGCCCAATCCAGAGCAACTAATCTGTCCACATAAGAGCCCTTAGGTTGCCCTATCTAACACTAGGTTGGAGCAACTGCAAGATGCTCCAGCCCAGTTACTCTGAAGGAGGCTTAGGGCAGAGCAAGGCAAGATAGGGTGCCCTAAGAGAGGTGGACCTGCTCTGCCCTAACTGGGGCAGCCTAAGCAGCTCAGGAGAGGCAAGTTGAGGGCATGTTTAGCATTGCCTAGGGCAGAGCAGTTACTCTGTATCCAAAGCCTGTTTCCAGGGCAGAAATGCCCTCTTCCCCCCCTCAGAGTTATACCACCTCAGGAGCTGGTATAGTAATGAGTAGACCCATAGGGGTCCATGATAAGGCCCGAGTAAGAATGGCAGCGCTGACCAAAAATCTGAGTTCTTGGCCATCCTAGGTGCAACCCCTGCCTCTCAACCTCAGGATATGGAACAAACTACGGCTGCCCACAAACCTCAGGATACAGCAGGCCACTCCAAGAAGCCCCTTGTATTCACTGTAGAATGTACTGGCATCTCATCAGGGACTCCTTATAAGGCAGGCACCCAGTGGCGTCACCAGACTGGTGCGGCTGGTGTGGGCTGTATTGGGGATGCGCTCCGTATGGGGTGATGTGCCGGAGGAGTTTGACTGTCCTTTGGCAGGCCCCGGGCGTCAGCACCCCCATTCAGGCCTGCTCCAAGGCAGAGAATCAGCCAGAAGCTGACACTTGTCTGAGGAGCTGGCCTGAATGGCCATCTGAGATGCACTGCGCAGAAACACACTGAGCATGCCGAACAGCTTCAGAGGAGACTTCCTTAGAGCAGAGAAAGTCCGCGCCTCTGCACAGCCATTCGGCCTCACTCAGGAGGTGGAGCGGCAGCCGAATGGCTTCAGAAAGAGTACTGCACAGGCACCAACTCTGACGCCTGCACAGTCTCCCCCGAAGCCAAAAGGCTTCAGAAAAGTACTGCGCAGGTGTCAGAGATGGTGCCTGCGCAGTACTCTTTCTGAAGCCAGTTGGCTTCAGAAACAACTGCGCAGGCGCCAACTTTGGTGACTGTGCAGTCCAGGTGCGGGGGGGGGGGGCATCCCAGGGATGACGCACAGACTTCCGCACCAGGTGATGTGCAGAGTCATGTCACCACTGTAGGCACCACAGCTGTTCCTTGTTCAGTGTGATCTGAGGGGTGTCTCCTCAGGAGCAAGTCTTCCCCTTGTGTCAATTACTTAGCATGCTCTGGAGCAGTTAGGGCAGCCCAGGCTTCCTGACTCTCTGGATTCAGCATAACTTTCTGCTCTGGATACAGAATAGTTAGGAGAGTGCAGTTAGGTCAGAGCAGGCTGAATTTGCTCTGGATTGCAGCCATAGAACCTGTTGTTAATTTAGGTTATTAGGACATAGAACCTGTTGTTAGTTTATTTGAATCACACCACTGGTCCTTGTCGTCTTTTTTGAGTTATGGCATATGGACTCTCTGGGATAGGAACTGGCCTGCACCAGATCCACTGGTGCAGCCACCCCACCCTGTTCTCCCCACTACCCTGCCTGGCTTTACCCCCTCTATGCCCTCTACTTGCCTCCATTTTTGTCTTACCTTTTCTGGGTATATGTGTATGAGGACACGATCCTAACCAATTTAGGCCTGTACAATTCACCCATCTCCCGCTGTGGTGTGGAGAGGCTGGCGCATGTCTGTGCACTGCTCTAACCTCCCCAGGAGTGATCCAGAAGTGCCTTACAACACTTTTGTGATGCCCCCATGCCAGCAATGGACAGGCTTACTCAGGAGTTAGGATTGTGCTGTGAGTGTGTGATGTGGGGTCTGTCAGCAGAGGTGGAGCAGTGCTTGCAAAATGGCAGTCAGTGGAGCACTGTGCGCTCATTTTATGCAATTATTTTATGACATAGGAACCTTGTACCACTGTCATAAATGCTTCCATCCAACAGCCAAATCAGTAATAGGATTGGGCTTTAAAAATTGTATCTATTAAGAGTAATAAGAAGATTTTGCCTGAGTAGACTGTAAAGGCCTGATCCCCAAAAGTATTTTCTTAGAGGAGCGTTTGATTGATGGTAAATGTTCAACTGGCCTTTGAAGTTTTGTGCATTATCCTACTCATATATATATATTTTACATTTCTGCAGTCTCCAACTCCCCACCTGAGGAGACAAAACATTTTTTCCTCCAGGTTCCTTTTATTCTTTTTGCAAGGGATGGAACAGGAGTGGATGTTTGTTGTACATGAAGGCTTTTCAGCTGTCGAAACTGACAGGTCTCATGATATGGCCAGTTCTAAATCTGGAGTTTTCTTTACATCTTGATTTTCCTCTCCTGGTTTCTTCAGATCACACCGGAGTCTGATGTTCCCGAGAGTGAAGCTATCACTGCTTGTCATTCATCTCCTTCCAGCAGCTTCTCTGCATTCCAGGAGTAACAATAATCCAGTCCTCCCAGTTCCCTTTACCTTTGTTCCCCAAAGCATGGGGTGTGGAGCTCACCTGCATGACTCCTGACAGAGACCTCCATTCTCGTGATTAATGAATGCATCGTTATCATTATAAGGGCAGTTAGGAGATTCCAGTTTTCGCTTGCATTGTCACTTGCGATAATGGTAAGAATCTAGGTGGAACCAATAGTTCAAATTGGGTTAGCAATATATGTAAAGGGGTAGTTTTTACTCGTATTCGATTAAGACATTATTTATTTATTTATTTATTTATTTATTTATTTATTTATTTATTTATTTATTTATTTATTTTCGCCCTGCATAAGGGCCCTCAAGATATTGTCTGACACACACACATTTGAAAGGGAGGGGAGGGACCTGGACCCATGGGTGCCCTGGGTACACATATACCCTACCATCCAGAGTAACTACGGGACCACGTAAGAGACATTATGTACACTCATAGTTACTGCACCACCTAATGAACACCTATGGGAACTTCATATTGCAATCCAGAGCAAATTGTTCTTACACCGGAGCAAGGACTCCCTGTAGTTACTTTGGATTGCACCCATCTTTTAACATATGGAACTGGCCAGGCATTCACAGCCATGGTACATAAACCAGGGATGGCAAACTCTTTTCAAAGGGCCAAAGTTAAGATTAATGCTGCCAGCTGAGGGCCACATCATGAAAGATGAAGCAACCTCATTAGGCAGATGATGGCCAAAAATAAACACTTTGTTCTGACATAGAAAGTCAGTCGCTGTGAATGACAGAGAAATGTGAAAATCTTGTTTATATCTTGATTTCAAGATAGGAAAGAATCGAAATAACCCTGAAGACGCCAATTGGGTCTTTGATAAATTGCTTCTGAGGGTCACAATAGGCCTATGTTCTGTCCATTCACCATGTTTTACACTCCTGCCTTAGATGCTTATTCTTTTTTAGGTTTTTAGGATGCTCAATAATGCTTGTAAACCCTGTCCATAAGCTTAGGGAAAACATCTTGTGAGTTACTGGTCAATTCATGAGCTGTTTAAACAGTATCAGCCCCCTCCTAACTAAATCCAACACTCCCTTGCCAATTCAGTCATGCTATTTTCTGCACTGGGGGAGACCTGGGGCCTCTTCGAGGTCTGCAGATAGACTTGGGGTCTGGCTGATGGCAGAGGCCCACTCATTGTCATCTTGAATACCCTTTTAGGAAGAAATTGAAAAAATAAAATAAATTGAAACATCCCTTCATTGACTTGCAATCTTCTAGCTCAGGGGTCTTCAAACCCTGGCCAGAGGACCAGATGTGCTCCTCAGTAAGCCTCAGTGTGGCTCCCACAAGACCCCTCTATCTGGCCCTCGGGCAAGCCTTGTAATCCACTCCAATACATTCTTATACATAAATTTAAATAAATGTATTCAAATTTGAAATTTGAATACATTTCAAATTCTTTGGGGGGTTTTTTTTTTTGGTCCCTGACACAGTGTCAGAGAGATGAGGTGGCCCTCCTGCCAAAAACTTTGGAGGCCTTTGCTCTAGCTCCTGGCAGTTGATGCTACAGCTCAACTTTTTGACACTGGATGAATCTTGGTGGATCTTTGCAAGCAGGAACCCATGAATCAGAGGCGAAGCAACATGCAGAAATGCTAATGTAATGATACATGTTGTGCATTTTTTCCCCACCTATCTGATTTGTGTTGGTGGCACCTGTGCATCTCCTCGTAACATGTCATTTTAGGGTTCTAAAGTTCACAGCTCATTAGTCATAATACTCATTGGTCCAAGGATTGACTGCTGATTGATGCGAGACTCTTTAACTCCCTCCCTCACCAGGAATAGAAACACTTCACCAAGCTACTTAGGGAAGCAAGCCCCTCTTCCTCCCCAAGCAGACTCCCAACAGAATACATTTCTCAGTAGTTCAGCAATTACCAGGGTGACCAGATGCCAAACCCAAAATTCCTGAACCCCAGGCCAAAATTCCTACCCCCCAAGCCAAAATTCCTACCCCCCATGCCAAAATTCCAGCCTGCTTAAAAAAAAATGCCAAAAATGTATTTTTTATATATTTTTATGTTTTTTGGCTATAACTATTGATAGGAAGGAGATATCTCAAAACCATTTTTTGCATTGGATTCTGCTCTTCGATAAGAATCCAACTTCATACGACATGATGGTGTACTGTGCACCATCACAAAGTTCAGAAATGAAGGCAAAATGTAGGACAGGAGGCTAAAAATCCGGACAAATCCAGGTTTTTCCAGTCATATGGTCACCCTGACAATTACCCTATTTTCACTTGCGCTTAGTAAAGATCCATGTGTTCAGGAGGTATCTGAGTATGCGGAACAAAACCAAAAAGCTGTAAGATGGTGACGGGATGAGCAGTGCTGCTAGTCCTGCCAACAGCTTATGTTTGTAACCTGCCTTTCCTGTAATTTACTCACCTTCCTCCCATTTTATCCTCACAACAGCCTTGTAAAGTAGACACTGGGGTGAAAGATGGCAATGGATGAAAAGTCACTGAGTGAACTTTAGTTGTTTCTTGGATATTCCTCATTCTTAGATGTTAGCAATCCAAATGTGCTGAGATGTTCTGGGAATGCAGTATGCTTTCTGTCCCATAGTTCTGGATATAAAACACGTGAGCTGCACCTGCAAATGCCACAATCCCTCCATCCTTGCAGGTTGATCTAAGGGGAATCAACTCCGAATCAGGAAATGCTTGCTTTTAATCTTGTTTTTTCAGTTTTAATCAAGCCAAGCTATTATTCTCTCAGGGCACAGTGCAGAGTAAGGGCAGTGAGGAGAGCCCTAGCTGGACTGCCCCAACTATTCTGAATCCGGAGCAGAAAGTTATGCGGCATCCAGAGACTCAGGAATCCTGGCTTACCCTAGCTGCTCCAGAGCATGCTCATTAAGCACCAAGTCAGTGACACTTGGGGAGGGCTTGCTCTGGAGAAGACCCCCCCTCAGATCACACTGAACAAGGAACAGCTGTGGTGCCTGCATTATAAGGAGTCCCTGCCTTATAAGGAGTCCCTTAAAAGGAGTGCCTGCCAATATAGTCTACGGTAGGGTGACAGGTTCTGGCTGCATGCACCTCTGAGGAGAGTGAAAGTGGAGGCACATGTGGCCAGATTCCAAGAGCGGATGCTCCAGCTACGCCTTGCTCACACCTTAAGGAAGCACTGCTTCCGGATTAGAGCTGCGCACACCTGCTCAGCCAAACTATTGAAGCAAGTGGCTGCCCAGTTTGCCAACAGGAAGCCTTGCCAACCAAGGCCAACTCCTAACCCCCCAGAGTTCCTACCCCTACATTTTCCTACCCCTACATTTTCCAGAGGAGGGAGGCCCCTTCCCTGACCCCTGGTCCAGGGGCCCAAATTCCAGGGGCCTCTGGGGAAACCTGGAGGTCTGGACAACCTGGTCTACAGTGAATATAAGGGGCTTGTTGGAGTGGCCTGCTGTATCCTGAGGTGAGTGGGCTGCCACAGTTGTTCCATATCCTGAGGTTGAGAGGCAGGGGTTGCAGCTAGGCTGGCCAAGAACTCAGAATTTTGGTCAACACTGCCATTCTTACTCTGCCTTATCATGGACCCCTATGGGTCTACTCATTACTATACCTGCTCTTGATGTGGAATAACTCTGAGGAGCTGGAAGAGGGCATTTCTGCCCTGGAAACAGACTCTGGATACAGAGTAAGTGCTCTGCCCTAGGCAATGCTAAACATGCCTTCAACACGCCTCAGCCTGCTTTAGGCAGTATGCAGGAAGGCGTCATAATTTTGAGCTACCTTCCGAGGATGTTGTAAAGATTTCAGGAGAATGTACAAGAAGAGTTTCAGTTGTACTTTTTATTTTATGACTGTCTAGACCATTATTTCTGAAACTGTGAGTCAGAGCCCACTAGGTGGGCCAATTACAGATGCATCCCCATGTTTGCTGTGTAGGTCCTTGGAGATTTCAGATAGTCATCTGTCTGATACCATTTGATACACCCCTTCTCCATAAAGGATGCTACCCCTTCATTTTTTCTGACTGTGGGCTCTTTTCCTCTCAGTAAAAGCTCATTTCCTGTCACTTTTGCTGGGAATTGGCTCTGTGGTGCTTGAATCCAATGTACAGGATGGATACAGCTGCGCTCTGAAGAGACGTAAATAACGCTCTTAACTGTGAAGGATTGTAATTTTCCTTTGTTTTGTTTGGTCCAGTATTCTGAATTCTCTCTCTCTCTGTCTGTCTCTCTCTCTCTCTCTCTCTCTCTCTCTCTCACACACACACACACAAACAAACACACACACACACACACACACACACACACACACAGATCGAGATCCTACATATTAGAAACATGTCCTGGAAAAGTTTGCCTCAGCTCTGCCACTGCTACAACAACCACATCATTGGTGTTTCTTTTCCACCTCCCTCTTGCTCAGAAGCTCTACCGAGCTGAAAGTACCAAAAAACATATACAAAAAGGGAAAAAAGTGTTTTCTTCTAGGAAACGCAACTAACTAGAATCAGATGTCTTTTGCAATTGATATTCTTTTTAAAAAGTGTGTATTTACTCATTACTAGCAAAAAATCCATTTGGCTGCATGTGAGCGATGGGGGGAGGAAGGAGGGAAGAAAGAAGGAAGGGAATAGAGAGGGTTTGTACTTGAAAGTTTTCTTCTCTTTTCTTCTCAAGTTTTCTTCTCTTGCTGCAGTCTCCATGTGCAAATAGGGTTGCCATAATTCCCTCCCCTCCACTGGATGGGACAAGAAAATGGCAACCTGGGACAAAGTCAAGCTTTGCCCTCCTCATGTCTCATCTGGTCTTCCCCTGCTCAGCACCACCCCAGTGCTGGGCTGAGAAGCCAAAGCACAGGAACAAGCCTGGGTTCACACCTGTGCACTGCCTTCCCAACTCAGCGTCAGGCTGGCTTGCCCATCAACACTGGCAGGAGAACTGTGGCAGGTACTGCCTAGCACTGCCCAAGCATGCTGATCCCAAGTCCTGGCTTGGTCATGACCCTGGCACCTGGGTATCACCCAGTTTTAAGGGTGATATGGCAAGCCTATGTGCAACACTCTACTTCTTTCCCATAAGAATGAACACCATTCACTTAGGAGAAAGTGAAAGATGCAATCAGGGACATTTTAGGATCGAGATTATGGGCAAAATCCATAGCAGTTACGGGTCCACGCAGTTACGTCAGCCTCTATTGTTGTCTTACGGAAAGTCATCTTAACTGCTCTGGAGCAAGGTGCTTAATTTCACTTTAGGATATAGGCCTAAATTTGCTTTCTATTTGTGGAAATTAAGCCTCTTGGGAATCCCACCTTGCCCCTACCTCAGCATAGGGGCCATTCTAGATTCTGTTTCTTGATAATCCTGGTGTGCAATGGAATATTAGGAATTTTGTACGCCTGATAAGAACATGTCAGGAGTACCGGATCACGTCTAGGAGGGTTGCAAATCCCATGAGTCTGTGCCACACTTGTGACATGGGGTGCAATCCTAATCTAGGCTGGCACAACTCATTGGTCTTATAGTTTCCATGGTGTCATTGGAGGCAAGCGCATGTTTGTGCACTGGCCTTACCTTCTCCTAGGAGTGTCTTAACAGCACTTTTGTGACACCCCCAGGGCAGCACAGGACTTATGCTGGGGCTTAGGCTGGCCCAAGTGAAGATTAGGATTGCAGCTTAAGTTGACCAGCAGTACGGCCTGAAACTGACATATGTTGTAAGAGTCAAAGTTAAACTGGTGGTTAAACTGTTTCTTTTGGGATACTATGTCAGATTGCAGGTTTGAAAACTTCCACGTGGCCAAAAATTAAAAAATAAAAATCCATGCACACAGAAAACAAGCACGTGGGAGAGAAGGGTTGGCTCTTGATTGATATGTTGACTTAATAGGGCTGAGATTGTGAGGTTGTTTCTGGCTGGCAGGCAGCATCCAAAATCCCATTCCACTCACAGTCTGTAGTAGTCACATTACATAACCTTTATTGGCATTTAAAATACAGGTTGACAGTTAGCAAACAGTACCATCGGCAGGGATAACAAAATCTAAAACCAGGTAGAAGAGGGATGGGAGTTATGGTTGCTCGTGGAGACTATTAACAGAAATTCCGCCACAAGATATGTGATGGAGGGGGAGAAATCGCTAAGGAGGATTGGGAGAGGGTCGGTAAGAGAAGAAGGGAGAGTTATAAGAAAGGGGTCAAGAAGGGAAGATCTAAGAGCCTGATGGGTAGGGCATCAGAGTAAAATATGAGCTATAGTGTCTGGTTCGCCAGAACAAATAGACATAACCTGTTTTGTCGGGCCGTATTGGAGTATCTTCCAAGGTGGTAAGCTGATGGGAAGATGTTTAAGCGTGCAAGGAGGAAGGCCCTCCTTTTCCTGGGATCAGTCAGATGGACAAAGTAGTTTGCTGGACGACCCAGTGAGGGAGACAACCCAAAAAAGGAGGGAGAGCAAGTCAGGTTGAGGTTCCAGTTTCTTGCTCCCATAGTTTGGTCTTAATAATGTGATGAGCTATTGGGGTCTGTAGTAGTCTAATCTGGGAGCTGTTTTACCTTTTATCTCTTGTGAGTGTAAATATGTTATCCGTATCTGGTGTGTCTTCTTTCTTACTTCAATGAGATACTGGCTAGATACCAATGACAATGTACATCCTTACTGGGGAAAAATGGTGACAGGGTTCTCCCACATAGGTGAGGGAGGAGGGAGTTGGCATTGTCATGGCCAGACCAGTAAGAGACTATTGTTCAGAGCAAGATGAAGAAACCTTAAGTGTTATCACACACATCATGATGAGTGCCCCATAGTCTTGAGCCAATATTACTGAGATCACTGATTGAACATTCTTTAAGTTAAGTTGTGTTACTGTGCTGAAGTGGAGGAGTAGACAGACTTCAGAGAAATTTGTTTTAAAAGCGGAAACAAATGGCCCTTGAAATGAGATTTGCAACTTTATTTACTACTACTTTACTGAAATGAGATTTGCTACTTTATGAGATTTCCTTTATTTTGAAAAAAACCCAATCCTATATTTGATCAGTGTGGCAAGGGAGTGTGCTCTGCCTTTAATAATAAACATTTAATATTATATCTTAAATAGTTAATGCATTTATTTTCATATTTGTTGACTGTCCTTTCTGCAAAGAGCTCAAGGTGGTGTACATGGTTCCTTTTTGTCCTCACAACAACCCTAGGAGGTAAGTGAGGGTGAGAGAGAGAGTGACTGGTCCAAGGTCATTCAGGATGGTTCATGGCTGAGTGCAAATTTGAACATGGATCTTCCAGGTATAAGTCGACAATATCCATACTTACATGAGAGTAAGTTCCCTTAACTAGAATAGGGCTTACTTCTGAGTAGACAGGCATAAGACTGTGCTTCGAGTCAAACTCTTGAACCATTACACACTCTGGCTCTCAATGAAATGACAAAAAAAGTAATTATTAAATAGAACATTTAATAAAACTAAATATAAATTATATAACGTGAGTAAAATGACACATGATTGTGGAGAGGAACAGTTTGGATGCTTGTGACTTACAAGCATGGCCATACCATGTAGTATTCAGTGTCACACAGAAGTCCTAGCTGGGTAAAGAGTACTGAAATTTTTTTCAGGGACCAAGCATTCCATTTAAGTATTGTAAAAATACCATTGTCCCTGACAGAAATGCCTAGCTTTGAGGAATATCCCTACAATACATGAGCAACAACTAAACATTTGTTGTGTGTCGTTCCCCCAAAAACAGATTATCTGGAAAATCTAGTGGAATAACTTGATGAATCATGGTGGTGAAGTGATATTGATGTTGTTTGGTCGAGCATTGGAATTGTTTGGCTGTTTTTGTGTACTTCCATTTGTTTTAGGGTCCATTTTAGTTTTTTAAAAAATTAATTGTAAACCATCAGAAATTGCCAAGGCAAAAAAGTAGGGAAGAAATGTTTTAAATAAATGAAATGGCTATTTTGGTGTGATCTTGAGAAGAATAAGGTGTAAACTCTAAGGGAAATCCCAGAAATTCTGTGTGGGCAGAAATGTCTTCCTGATTCCATAAACGACAAAAATAGACACCTGATGAGTGACTGTGATGAATGGGTCAATTCTATTCTGCTTCATGTTTATAATGTCACTTCCTAGACCAGGAGTGTCAAACTCATACAGCAGGCCAAAGTTAGCATCCATGGTGCCATCTGAGGGCCAGAAGTGACATCATCACAGGAACTCATTAGTTGCAAATGGGGAAACAGAAAATATGCACATTTTTATTGTATTTTCAAGATGTGGTTTCAATTTCTGCTCAGCTCTATTCCCTCTAATGTTTCTCTCTAATGTTTTTAGAGCGGTATATAAGCACTGTCATTTTTAAATGGGCAACAGCCACTCTGACTTAGGGCAAAATCCAGAGCAGTTATGGGTTCACATAATTACATATGGTTCACATAGGCTGCAATCCTAACCATGTCTACTCATTGTGTTCAATGAGTCTTACTCCCAGGAAAGTGTCTTTAGGATTGCAGCCATAGTCACATATGGGTTCACAGTTACATCACCCTCTAGTGTTATCATATGGAAAGTCACCTTAACTGCTCTGGAGCAAAGGGCTTAATTTGACTTTAGGATATGGGCCTAAACCAGGGGCACCATAATGTATGTCATAAGTGGGAGGAAAAAAGAGAAGGCTGTAGAAGGCAGTGGATCTGGTGGCGATGGTGCATGCCAGATCCTATCCCAGAGTGACTAAGGCTGCAATTCTAAAGACACTTTCCTGAGAGTAAGACCCATTGAACACAATGGGACTTACTTTTGAGTAGACATGGTTAGGATTGTACTAACCCCAAAAAGAGGACAAGGGTCCCCAAAATGTAGGACACCCAAGAATAATGTAGGACATCACCAAATAAAAGCTAAAACCGCTCATATATATTGCTTTCACGTGGCTGATATCTATCTATCTGTCTGTCTGTCTGTCGCCTTTCAACTAGAAAGTTCTCAAAGTGGCTTACAAAGGAAATGAAAAAAATTAATAGCTAATTAATAGCTAATGGGTCCCTGTCCCAAAAGGGTTCTCAATCTAAAATGCCGAAGAACACCAGCAGAAGCCACTTGGACAGACATTGCTGGAGTGTGTAGGGCCAGTTACTCTCTCCTTATAAACCCTCTATTACTTATTACTGACTTTGGGCAAAATCCAGAGTAACTATGGGGACTCCTTGCTCCAGTGTAAGAACAACTTACTCTGGATTCCAATATGAATTTCCCATAAGTTTTCACTAGGTGGTGCAGTAACTACAGGTGCACATAAAGTCTCTTACATGGTCCCATAGTTACTCTGGATTTGGGGGTTTAAAACAATTCCCATTTAATTTATTACATGAAATTGATTAACAAGAATTCTACAGGCTGCCTGCTTACAAGGAAAATAAAGACAATGAATGGTTTTCCCAGGACAGAAGGCCAAATAAGAAGGCGTGTCCTGTCCTGGAAAAAGAGGACATATATTCACCCTGGACTTAACTGTAATGACCCTCCAAAGTGGCCTCCTTCAGTCATTACATCCTGACATTGTTACTGACTTCCTTGGAAGCTTCACTTCTGTTAATGATCTTGCCTAGGTCTAAAGCAGGCCTCCATCAGTCTTGAAAGACTATGGTATGATGCTCAGCACTGCATATGCTGCATGCGAAGCACGAAAGCCTGGGTTGTATTGTTATGGAGGATAGGCTGTTACCCAAGCAGCAAATCCCCCCTCTCCACGCCACTGAATTAGTCCAATGGAAAGGCAGAGCCCATACGATTGGATCCAGCTGGCGTTGCAGAGCTGGGCTAAGGACAGGAGCTCACCCTGTCTTGTGGGGCTGACCCTGGAATTGAATCCTGGCCTGCTGGTTAGCAGGCACAGTGTCTTAGCCACTTGCATGAGAAATTAGGCAACAAAGGAAAGAGATAAATTTTGGTGGCAACTTCTTTCTTCTATTGGCTCCCATTGCAACGGCCTGCTGCCCAAGGAATGAACTGGAAGCAGTGGCGCAGCTTGGGGGGGGGGGTGGGCAGGGCATGCCACAGGTACCATCCTGACCCTGGGGGTTGTGTTATGGGGGCCTGGGCAGAGAGGGAAGGGGTTCTTGAAAGGATTTGAGGTTTCCATCTCTCATGACCAGTGAAGAACCACCAACAGGCCACAGGTATATATCTTTTAAATATCTAATTAATTATTTGCTTATAGGTTATCTGGTTCCAAAGTACCATCACCAAACACCATGGTCGTTATGGGTGAGGACAGTCCTACTTCTGCCATGTGGTGAGGCCTAGATCCATAACGATGCCCCAACCACCCTGCCTCCTTCCCGCCTACAACTCACCCCTCCCTGTCACATTCCCTGGCCCATATGTTCCCCCCTTCTGACATTTCTGCTCTTTCAACACCTTTCAATGATACTCAGAACTTATTCATTCAACATATGCTCCACTCTTTTAACATCTCTCTGCTGGTCTAAAGCCTAAAATTGTCTTCCCTGATGTTGATTTGCATGTGACATGCACAGTGTCACATGTTTTGGGCATTTCCTGTTTTGGGCATTTCCTTTTGGAAATGTTTTGGGCATTTCCTTATGCCTTTCTTCAGTAAGTAACCATCATTAAGATACATAAGATATTCATTGCCCACATGTTTCTTTGTACGAGGTACATCTTACTGTCGTTTGCATTATTTAGGCTTTTGCAAGTGATTTTATATCTTTTTTGGTGGCCGTTTTGCATTTGCAAGCTGAAAAAGACATGAGTTCTACTTTTCAACGGTTCTCACTTATTGGACTGTGCTCCAGTCCCTAACCCATCCAATAAATGGGAGATTCCCGTAAATGAGAATCAGTGATCACTGCTCAGTACAAAAGAAAAATGCACTGCATGTGGTTACAAGTGGTGGTTAAAGTGTGTTTAAGGGATAATGTCTACATGCAATATTGTGATGGCTGTTCCGTTTTGGTGTGTTCAGGGAAAAAATAATTTGCTGAAAACCCTTTTCTGGACCCCTTGAAAATCAACTGTCGGTTGCTTTTTGGGTAAAGTCCAGAGGGAAGCCTCCCTCTTCTGCAACCGGATAACGTGTGAGACAGAAGGGTTGAGGCAGAAAGAGGAGTGGGTGCACTTCAGGGGTCAAGGAGGCAGGGGAACGAAGGGGCAGCAGCAGGCGGAGAAGGTGCCAAAGCGATCCGTTTGGCTCCATACTGTGCCTCATTCTTCTCCAGATGGCAGTGACAAGCCCATCTGTGTCCCCAGGGTCACAGAGGCCAGTTCCTTTGCTCTGGCTATGTAACTGCTATTGACAATGAGGTCAAAGGGTATAGGAAAATGGGGGTTGTTTCCAAACTGGAATAGGGCATTGTTCCGGCTAGCCCAGTAGCCCTTCTCTGACAATGCCAGCACCAGATGCGCTAGCCAAAGAAAGGTAAAGATGCAAAAATGACAGGTAAATTTGATCAACTTTTTTGATGAAAATCCTCCCTCCGCAATTCAAGCACTAGAGTTAGATACTTTTCTAACATATTGGTCATATTCTAGTTTTAGAGTTGTTTGTTTTTCTGATCGGGTACAAAACTGCTGAGATTCTTGGATACAATATTGACTTTCTGGTTTGACTGCAACAGCGACATGGGTGCCACACTTCCATTTGCGCAAAAGTGTTGACTGACATGTTATATATAAAGAAACGTCCTTTTCTCTTTATTTTTATACATTATTGTTCTGACCCCTAGCAAGTTTTCCAGCATTAAAAAAAATTATTAAAATATTGTATACAGGACACCCCTAATTTTTATATATTGTATGATAACATCAGACTTTGACAAAAGCAACTACCACTAAAACAGCACAAGAAAATATACAGTAAGGCAGTGATGGTAAAACTAGTCCATTGGGGAAGCAAACAACCAATGAGATATTAAAAAACATGATGCAACAAGGCATTTTAAAACCTTCATGAACACTGTTAAGGAAAGGGCCAGATTCCTGCCCAATCTCCCTGCCCAGTGGTGGTTCTAATGGCTGGGTGCATCCAATGAGAGGATCCATCCTGTGTGTCCCCCAATTTATACATTAGGATTTTATATTTATTTATATGTATTATTTATACATATTCCATAATTATGTCATGATTTTTTACCTAATTTCACTACTTTATAAAATAATGAGTTTTGTTACATTTTTATTGCAATATAGGCTTTGGGTGGCACAAATGGTTAGGACACTGTGCCTGTAACCAGAAGGCCAGGGTTCAAGACCTTGGTCCCCACAAGACAGGGTGAGCTCCTGTCCTTAGCCCAGCTGTGCGACGCAGCTGGAACCAATTGTATCAGCTCTGCCATTCCACTGGACTATTTCAGTGGCATGGAGGGGGGTGGGATTTGCTGCTTGGGTAACAGCATATCCTCCATATTAATCTACCTAGGCCTTCGTGCTTCGCATACAGCGTTGAGCACAATACCATAGTCTTTCGAGACTGATGGATGCCAATATAGTACACTATTCAACTATTAAACTAAACTCTGACCTAAACTTAAAATTGCAATACCATATTTATTTGAATCTAATGTGAACCCAGATTTTGGAGAATAAAGGTGAGCATTAGATTTAAAATCTTCTTCTATATACGTATATAAAATTGAAAACTGACTGACGCAGACCTACTCACTAATGTCCAGCCAAAACCGCTGGACCTAGAAGTGTGAAATTTGGGAGTGTGTGTTCCTTCTGTGATGGAAGCACCCACTAAGAACCGGTTTATGAAATTCAAACTGGAAGGGATTGAAAAGGGGAGCAATGTGTTTTTGTCCCTATACTTTACATTAAAGAACTGCTGACCAATCAACACCCTAGACCTAGAAGCATGAAATTTGGGGAGAGTATTCCTTCCATGACATGATCACACACTAAGAAACATTTTTAGAAATTTAACACCTAAGGAGGTGAAAAGGGGTGAAACGTGTTTCTTTCCTGATTTAACATTGAAAACTGACTGCTCAACAATCAGCTTCAACCTCTGCACCTAGAAACATAAAATTTTGGGAGTGTATTCCTCTGTGATGTCAGCACCCACCAAAAACTGATTTGGTGCCTGGTGTTCCTTGCTGGTGCCCAGTACCTGTGTATGGTAAGGACGTCTGGTAGTGTCTAGTACCACATGCGGGTGCCCATTGGTGCCTGGTAAGGATGCACAGTGCCTGGTGTCTGGTGCCCCATTCCTGGTCTCTGGTAGTGCACTGTACCTGCTAGTGCCTGGTGTCTGGTAGGGGTGTCTGTAGGTGTCCACTGCCCACTGCTGCCAGATGGTGCCTGGTAGGGATGCCCAGTGTCCAGTTGTGTCTGATGGTACCCGCTGCTGCCCAGTTATGCCCCCTGCTGCCTGCTGCATGGTGGTGCCCGGTGCTTGATAGGGATCCTGCTGGTGCCAGTTTTTGCCTGCCACTGCTCCTGGTACCCTCTGGTGCCTGGTGCCTTTCATTGCCCAGCAGTGCCAATATCTGCTGATGCCCACCACCCAGTGCTGCTGCCTGGTGTCCACTAGTGCTCCGCTAGCATGGTGTATATATATTTCATGAATATAGTTGCACAGGGCTGTATATTTGGAGATCCCCATTTCATCCCTACAATAACTATGAGGAAGGCTAGACTGAGAGAAAATTATGGGCCCCATGTCACTCAGAAAATTTTCAGGCTGATTGATTTGAATCCCTGCACATAGGAGCAAATTTACGGAAATCCAAGCTATTTAATCCAGGCACCATTTTAATCCATGCTATGCTGCCCTCCAACCAAGGGAATGGGTAGACCAGTCCTTGACCAGAATTCTGCAAACAGGAAGAGTGTAGACCAGAGTATCTGTCTATGCACAGAACTGTATACTGAGTTGCATTGGATCTGCAGTTCTTGTTAATACCTGTATGAGAGTCTTACTTGCACACACCACCTTAATCCTGAGAATAGGACAATAACTTGGGTGCCTTGTTGTGTGACATTGTATAGATTTTTATTTAGAGCAGAGGTACTCTTTGCTCTTCTAATCTTACTTTCCTGGGAGTAAGCCCCTTTGATGTTAATGGTGTTTACTTCTGAGTAGACCTGCCTATGCTTGGGCAGTCCTCTCCATGCATGTGAGTCCTTGATGTGAGTCCTCTCCATGCACAGAGATAGTCCTTGCTCTTATGAGGCTACCATCCTATTCACTTTCCTAGGAGTAAGCCCCTTTGAATATCATGGGGCTTACTTCTGAGTAGACCTGCCAGGCTTGGGCTGTGATGCGAGACCTCTCCATATACAGAGGTAGTCCTTGCTCTTATGAGACTACCATTCTACTCAATTTCCTGGGAGTAAGCTTTGATTATCTTGGGGCTTACTTCTGAATAGACCTGTCTAGACTTGGGCTGTGCTGTGAGTCTCCTCTCCATGGACAGAGACAGTCCTAGCTCTTATGAGGCTACCATCCTATTCACTTTCCTGGGAGTAAGCCCCTTTGATTATCATGGGGCTAACTTCTGAGAAGACCTGCCTAAGCTAGGGTTAACGATGCGAGTCCTCTCCAAAGCATAATAATCTTTGAGGCTATACTCAGAGGTTCCTACTGGGAGCAACCTACTCCTCCTAGTAACCCCCCCCAACCCAAGAGGCATGCTCTTCCTTCTCCTGCTCCTCCTCCCTGCCCTTCTCTTCCCTCCAAGGCGGCTTGGAATGTTTGTTAGGTAAACACCGCATAGTAGAGTGGAGAACCACTCCCCTTTCCCCCGCGCCCTGTCCAATGAGAAAGCCGGAGCGGTTTCAAGGCCACCCTCTTGCGTGGACTGGTTACAGAATAACAAAAGCATCGAACGTTGCAACATATTTGCGGGGCTCCCCCGAACTCCGGGTTGGATCCCGCGCGCGCTTCTTGGTTGGAGCGCCCAACTTGATCTGATCGCTTGGAACTGTCAACCTGCGGCCAGGTGCAGGAGGGATCTGCGGCTGGTTGTTGATCTGGAGGAGGGAGGAGGCGGGAGGACTTGAAACCGCCTGTGTCCCATTTCCTCTCTCTTGTGTGTATGTGAGTGTGTGAGTAAGTGTGTGTGTGTGTGTATTTTTTTTTCTTTTTTCCCCCCTCCTTTGCTCCAGCCCTGGATTCTCCATGTTGGACCCGATCTGAGGATCTTCTGCTTTGCTGCCTTTTCCATGCAGCTTACTCCTTTTTGCAATTGAAAGAGGACATCAATCTCTGCTTTTTTTTTTACCCCCACCCCAGCTACCACTTTACTCCACCCTGGACTTTTCCCTCCTTTCCCTCCCCCCTTCTGAGCCTCCTCCCAACCAAAGGATCCCCAGGGTCTGTGGGATTGTTAGATGGAAAGCCGGTCCATCATCACACAAGTGCAGAGGGACGAAGCCTTGGTGCTTTCAAAACAAGGTAAGGGGGGGGGGGGTAACAAGTTAGAAACTTTCTTGGGCTGGGTTGTTGTTGCAAGGAGGTGAAAACAACAAATCTGATCGGTGCTTGCTTAACACCCACGCCTTACTCTCCATCTGTACAGGGGAGAAAAAGGGGGCGAACCCTTGAGCTACTTGGGGGGGCAGTAGAGTATCTGCATCTGTGTGGTGTGAGATCTGTGTGGAGGGCGATCAGTGAGGCTTCACCTGCTCCCACATAGCAGTGAGGTCAGTTTACTCAATTCAGACCCATTCCACCACCACCACCTCAGATCTACTGGACCCTCGGCAGCTGAGGGTGCAATCCTATCCTCACCTAGGAGTAAGTTCCACTGACTAGACATGTCTCGGACTGGGCTCACAGGCTGCGATCTTATTCACACTTTCCTGGGAGTAAGCCCCATGGATTATAATGGGACTTAGTTCTGAGTAGACGTGCATAGGATTGAGTTCTCAGGGTGCAATCTTACCCTCACTTTCCTGGGAGTAAGCCCCATTGATTATAATGGGACTTAGTTCTGAGTAGACGTGCATAGGATTGAGTTCTCAGGGTGCAATCTTACCCACACTTTCCTGGGAGTAAGCCCCATTGATTATAATGGGACAGTTCTGAGTAGACCTCCTCTGAGGCTGCGATCCTATCCACACTTGACTGGGAGTAAGCCCCATCAAACTCAGTGGGACTTACTTCTGAGTAGACATGCCTAGGGTAGGGCTGTGAGTGTGGTGCCCTCTTCCCCCCTCCCCCCCTCCCCCCTCCCCATGGACTTGTTTTTGTTGCTCTCGATCGCCACCCTTTTCCTTGTGAGGCTGGGATTTGGGAATTTACATCAACATCTCTCAGTTCTGTAGCAGCAGCAGCAGAGGAGCCATCCAGCGTTGGTGCTTGTTTTTTTTCCCCCATGATCAAGATCTCCTTCATCACCCCTCTTAATGTATTCCAAAAAAAATTGGGCTGTTGATGATTAAACTCTAGAGTAATCAGGTCGCTCTCTTAATTCTGGTCCAATGTTTTCCTTCCTTCCAGCCAAGCTTTCCCTTCACTGATTGCAGCTACTCATAAGAGTCTAGTGGTAGTATTTATAAGGGCTCTTGAAGTTGACAGTGCTGGGTTGACTGTATGAAGGAAATTAAACAACAGGTTTGTTTTTTCCCCCAGTTTAACTGCACCTTTTGAATCGATTGAGCTTGGTGTTTTCCTCAATGATGAAATGCAACTTGTTTGATTTTTAGATATTTGTTTCCAGGGAATCTGCAAGGCTGGGGATTGGAATCACTGGCAGTTTCCTTTGCACTCAATCAATCAATCACTCAATCAATCAATCAGTCAATCAATCAATCAACCAACAGTATTTGTATACTTTTCATCCTCTTTCTGCTCCCCATTTGTGCCTCTGTTTATTCAGCTGATGTTTGCTGCTGAGCCTTCACCTTCACCATTGGCTTCACCCTGAGCTCTGGAGAGAAAGGGTTTCTCTGGATTTGATCTGTGTTGCAAATGGCTAAGCCTACAGAGCAGAAATGGGGAGGCTGCAGGCATTCACTTGCCCACTTTTGGCTATCCCATCCCAAGCCATGTTGACAGCCCCATCCCAAGCATGCTGACTCAAGTAAGCCCCACCAAGTTTGATGGAATTTACTCACAAGTAAATGCACAACCGCCTTAAGCATCTCAAAACAGATTTGTTTAAAGCTCAATATTAAAGATTGGAGATGGGATTGACTTACCTTAGTTAAATGGAGGCATCTTTCCATTTAAAAATATTTTTAAATATTTTTTAAAAATATTTTCAATAATATTTTTAATAATACCTCTAAGCGGTATCAGCGGTAAACAGTTGTCATGGGGTCAGATTGTGGATATGCACATGTGCGAGCCTGCATGCATGTGTAGACACACACACACACACACAGATTTTCAGTAATTTTTGCATGGGCATTTGAATTACTGTTGTTTTCCACTTGCTTTCTTGAGATGGTCATTTGTGTGTATTATTATTATTATTATTATTATTATTATTATTATTATTATTATTATTATTATTATTATTATACACAAATACAGTTTTCTCAATACCCTTGCCTAAATGGGTGTCAGATTTTTTAAGAAATTCTTGCATGGAGTACCTGGCCCTTGAATCACTGTTGTCTTCCACTTGTTTTCTTGAGATGGTCATTTGTGTGTCTGTGTTTTATTTTATTATTTTCAAAGACAGTAAAAAAGAATGCCCTGTTATGTCTCCATTTTAAACAAAGGTTTGCCAGATCAACAGCCCCATGATCTAAAATGCAGCAGAAGTGCCCTGTATCTGTTGTATAACGTGTTGTGGAGTTGAGCGGTTCTAGAACCAGTGGTGTTTATTAGGGAGTGTGTCATTATAGTATGAAGGACGTGAGGCTATTCCTTTGATTTTATGTTCCATTCTTTACCACTTGAGAACTTAACATTTAGCTTGAGTGAACAATTCTACCCACCACCTGTTAATAGATGTGAAAGTGGCTGTTTTTTGAGGATTTAGGCTGCAATAATCCTATGCTTTTGACTAAACATGCATAGGATTAGACCGCACAAGAGGTGAAAGTAGCTGGTGTTGTTTTGGAATTCAAAATATTGATTAAAATCTTGATTAATCAGGTGGATCTCTTCATTCTGGTCTATATTTATTTGTTTCTTCCTCATTTGTGTTCCTACTGGTTTACTTCTTGGTTACCGAAAAGAGCTCAAGTTCTCTCTTTTAGCATTTACAAGGTGCTTTTATTTGCATATCCCTTTTCAGGAAAATGGAGGTTTTTATGGCCATCAACCAGAAGATGGTCGTGTTTGGAGTCCTCATTTAGACAATCAAGAGGCAAGGCCAGCAGTGGACTGGATATATTTACATCTACCATAAGTTCATGTATGGTATGACATATGCTAAATTAAAATAAATAAACCCAGAACAGTCTGTGCAGAAGCGAGCTCACTTGTGCAAAAAAGGAGGGGAGTGAGAGAAAGGAAAAGCTGAGGTTACCAGTAAAACTAATAAGCAAAATTAGAGGTATTTACTGGCAGTGGTTCTGCTCTTTTTTCTGGTCTAGGCATGGAAAAGAAGGCTGTTTGAGAACCTGAGGATACATGGAGACATCTCAGCAAGGCCCTGATGCCTGTGTGTGTGTTTGGTCTCTGTGGGTGGCACAAAGGGGAGACACGAGTAACTTTTTGCTGGCTTGATCAGCAAGAAAAAAAGAGGATTTTGAGGCGCTAACGGTAATCTTCTGCCTTGGGAACGTGCCCTGTTCTGGTTTTTAGCTTCTCAGCAGTTGCATTATGGACTGGTAGCCGCTTTTTTTTAGTATTAGTCCTGTTGTTGGTCTACACTTACAAAAAAACACAAATGCTGCCAAAGTTTGGTATTGCTGTATCGAATTCGGAGATCCTAACTGGGAGGACTGACCTAGTAGTGTAGTGGTAGTAGTGCGTGAGGAAAGGCTGGAAGCACCCGCTCTCTTCTGAATGGGGTGGGGGGGGGGGAAATGGTGTCAGAAGGGTCATGTTGACTGTTCTTGGTTGTTTAGAAAAAAGCCTGGACAAATAAGGGAGGACACATTCATCGATTTGTTCTCCATGGCTGCCCCTGAACGTTTGGACCTTCCTTCACTTAGGGCTCCGGTAAACTACAGCCTTGGATTCTTTCCTTGTGGGATCGAAAGTGTAATAGCTGAGTTATGGATTAAACAAGCTAATTTATCAACAGAAGTGGCCTGAAATGGTTGTGAGGTGCCTTGAGCTTTGCACGAGGTAGGCTAGAAGGTGAAGCAAAAAATGTATGGACAAGAAATTAAATGTATGGACAAGAAATAAATGGATTAAACCAAAGGAAATAGATTTAGAACAGATAATGGGAGACTATTTTTCTTTCACAAATGGATTCCAATGGTATTTCATCAGGTTTGTTGATGCCTGCACCAAAGACATGAGGTTGCAATCAGGACACACACACACACACACACACACAAAACCAGGACAAATACAATAAAAATTCAATATAATTTTATTGTATTTCGTACAATATATTCATATTCATAATATATACAATGTATTTGAATATATACAATCAATATATTTTATACAATATTCATATTCAAAGTATATTCAATATTCATAAAATTATTGTATAATTCTATACTATTTCAATTAATCAGTACAATCAAATTTAATACATCATTCAATGTGAATGCAATCAGTTCATCAAATCTTAGTCCTAAAATTAATTGTTCATGCTGATTTTCCCCTACATCCAAAGTAAATCTAGACTATGGCTGCAATCCTAAAGACACTTTCCTGGAAGTCAGAAGTCAGAAGGAGGACAATGGGGCTTACTTTTGAGAAGACATGGTTAGGATTGTTGCCATGGATTGTGCATGGTTAGGATTGTGTCTGGTAGTTTCATGTAAGAATGACATGACTTTGACTTATGGTAGTCCTGGAATCCATTGGATCCCAAATAGTAGGAAGTAATCCCAGCAGTGTAATTAAGGTGAGATGATGGGAACAATCTCCTACACCAAGTACAGTTCTAGACCCAGACCCCAAAATGGCATCAAAGCTTATGTAATATATTTACTCTTAACAGAATCACAGTCTGCAATGATTTCTTTGCAATTTGGACCTTCTTGGGTATGTTTTCAGGTTGGGAATTGAAATGTCACCTACAAGTTTGCCTAGACAAAGTGGCACCATTGAAGTTTCTCATTGGCGCTGTGCCAAGATCCTAACACAGTGCAGCACATTCAAATATTGAACACTGTCAATGCAGAAGAACATTTGAAATGTCTGCATGCAATCCCGGTGCCTTTTTAAGATGCACACTTACTACACACATGAACTTGTTAGGAAGGCCCATTTAATTCAGTGGGACTTGCTTCCGGATAGAAATGCATAGGATTGCATAGTTCCCAGTGCCAGTGGTGGGCTTTAGGGGTTCTCACAGGTTCTATAGAACCCTTTGCTAATGAGTGCCTGTTTCTGAGAACTAGTTACTAATGGAACATAGAAGCTGTTGTTAATTTAGGTAATTAGGACATAGAACCTGTTGTTAATTTATTTGAATCCCACCACTGCTTCACTGGTATTCAACCTTACAATTCCGGATTTCAACAACTGGTCCCCATAGGAACAGATCCTGGGAAATCCATTTAGTCTTTCTGCTCTAGTTAAATCTCCAGTCATGTTTTTGAATTTGTGTGGTGTCAGGTTCTGGAGCAGGGGAGGAGGAAAGTACAGAATTAACTAGTTGCAGAAATCTTAGTAAACAGAGTAGTATATCAGGAGGTGGGGTCCAGCTTTGGAACATTCTGCTTCAGAGCCAGTAAACTGAGCGGCATATTAAACATTGGAGTTGCTATTGCTGGGTGGTCCAGGAGAGCATGTTTGGTCTGTTTTGGATGGAGTTGTTCTCCTGCCAAAGTACCAGGCTTGATGGTGATGTTCGATCTGACTGTTTTGGTGGGAGTCCAGGTGGCCTCAATAGGACCAAGTGATTTTTGCTAGCTTTGACCTCTCCTGACTGTAGATGGTCCGGCCACAGTCATCCATGCTCTGCTAACATCCTGATCAGATTATTGCAGTGCTTTTTGTGTGATACCTCCATGTTCAGAAGCTTCAGATGGGGCTAAATACTATTGTTAGGCTATTAGCGATAGTATGGATGTCGACAGTGATGGGTTATGGAATGCACCTCCCCAGTATAGAATCTACTTGATTGAATCTACATTTTCCAGCTCAGTTCTAGGTTTGAAAACCCTCAGTGGCTTAGTATCGGGGTACCTCTTCCCATATCAAGTTGGCTGGGTGTTGACATCAACCTCAGATACTTTGTTCTGAGCAATATCAAATTGGTGAAGGGGCCTTCTCTGTAAGACCACATGCCTGAGTACTGCCATCCCCCACTTTCTAATGGCTCATTTTCTGATGGTTCTGCTCTTTCAACACCTTTTAATTATACCCAGGACTCATTCATTCAACACATGCTTCACTCTTTCAACCTCTCCCTACTGGTCTAAAGGCTAAAATAGTCTTCCCTGATGTTGATTTGCATGTGACAATGTGATCAAACTGTTTTGGGCATTTCCATATGACTTTCTTCATCATTCCCATCATCATTCAAATACAGCAGATATTCATTGTCCACATATGTCTTTGTTTTAGTATAAATTGGTATGTATTTTGGCTATAAATAAATATTTTATTTAGGGTTTTGCAAGTGATATTTGTCTTTTTGGTGGCCATGTTGCATTTGCAAACTGAGAAAGACTGGGTTCTGCTTTCAATGGTTTTGACCTTTGGATGGTGCTCTGATACCTAACCATATAAGTTGGGAATGCCAGGGGGAAGTGAGAGATGCCCTATAAGTGGGGGAAGACTCCTTAGGGAGTCTTGCCTAGTGCTGTGTTTGTTCTCCTTTTGGTACTTGGTTAACACTTTTATTTGCTAAGCCTCCAAAGTTATTTGGTTTGAACTAGGTTTTAAAACCAAGTTTTTAAATGATTTTGCTTTAAAGTCCTATTATCTATTCTTCCGTTTAACTATTTTAAGATGTTCTGATTGCTTTCTAAACGAAAGGTCAGGGCAGATAAGGAAGCTGTGGAATTTCCGTTTTTTACAGCATCTGTTAGACATATGCCGTTGACTTCGAGGAGAGTTGTGGCGGTACCAGGTGACATGCAGCAAGATCCGATTCAGCTAGTTTATTTCCTAATGGCAAAGTGGACTGACTGTTATCTTTCCATGTCAAACTGCTATGGAACCATGAGCCACATGCTTTTTCTTCCCCTTCTGAAAGCAACGTCTTAGAAGGAGCACCTCTTCAGGCCACCTTCTGCTTCCTAATGATAAGCCTCATTAGAACAATGCAAACACTATATTTCACTTCTGGCTTTAGGTGCCAGCATGAATTCCCATTTTTGAGTTTGGCTGTGTTTGACTCATTGTGCTCCCTGATGCTGCTTTTATGGCAGTGGTTCCATACATACATATGGCATATGGCAATGATTCCATTAAAAATTGTGGTTTTTTTGTTTGGTTTTGTTTCTACAGCGGGGGTCTCTAAAACTTTTGGCCAAAGGGCCATATCAAATATCTGGCACAAGGGCTAGGAAAATAATTTAAATATAAAATTTAAATATGTTACAGGTTAATGAATAAATGGGCTCATATTTCCAGGATTTCTCCAAACACCAAGCATAGACCCCCCAGCCCCCCACCCTACCACATCATCACAGCTCCAGTTGTGTTTGTTGAACTGGGATCTTAGGAGACTAAAGACTGGCCATGGGCAAGTTAGAAGCTTTCTGTGGCTCTTATCTGGCCCCTGGGCTGGGGTTTGGAGACCTCTGTTTTAAAGGATCAGAGTGAAACATGTTATTTGGACTCAGAAATTAATGATTAGATCTGTATTTGAAATATTAGATTAGATCTGTATTTGAAATGTATCTGTTATTTGAAATATTATTTGTCTGGCAAAATTAAGGAAAAATTGGGTTAATTTATAGGTTCTCAAACTCTTAATGGGTTTACTATACCTGGAAGATCTGTGTGTATTATTGCAGAGAGAGAGAGAGAATATCTTGCATCAGATAGCAACAATGGCTTTTACAAGAGGACTAGATCAGGATTATCTTGAATACACCTCTACTTATAGAAGATATGGTTGGTGGGTTGGGGAGCACATAAAGGTGCACCAAGTAGAGAGGTGGGCCAGAGAGCAATGAGTTTGATGTACTGGTTTAATTCCTTTCTGTTCGTTGAAGCCTGTTGTATACAAATTTTTAAAAATGTGTAACTTAAAGTATACATATAGATCCATGTCCAAATTACCAGCTTGAATATTTAGTAATGGTCATGCATACATTAATGAAGGCTCTTGCATAATTGTGTGTTCCGGTCACATCTGTTCTTAAGGAATAAGGGAAATCCTCCTGATTTTCCTATGTTTTCTGGCAAGTTAAGGTACTTACTCTGAATTTGCATTTAGATTTCATGATAGTTATGCATGCAGAGGGCTGAAGGGTTATTCTGGCCACTATCTAACTGGCAAAATAAATATTTGTGCTGACCCCTGCCTTGGAAAGCAGCCTGATATGAAACCAGTGATGCTTTTCCATGCATATAAAATGATAGGAGGATCATTTGCTAAACTTCAGTGTTAACAAACAGGAATGGCAGTAGTAAACTTTAGTTAAGGATGCTGCCCAAGCAATTCCTTTCTGAAGCAACACTCCAGTGGACATTTTCCAAAGCATCGCCAACATACAGTAGGATGTTTACTCAAAAGTAGAATTGTAGTCCTCATGAAGCAAGGAGCAAATGTGGTTGGGGTATCTTCAGAGAGAAGGGGATGATCTAACATTCTTTCCCCCCACTTTAAAGAGGTATGTTAGCACTCAAATATTACAAAACAAAAAATAAAAAAGAAATAATATTTGAAAACTCACACAAAACTAAAATTGAATAGTGTAACAGAATTATATTTTTGGTCTGCATTCTCATGCATGTTATAGATATACATGTATATATGTTCTTGGCTCTGTAAGTTTTTTTATGCTCTGTCTTTTTAAAATGCCAATAAAGGTTCTGAGACTTGTCACTGTCAGGATTAGAATGCAGGATCTTCTGCAGTTCTCATAAATAGTACAAATGCTATCACTGCAGACCAAAAGTATAATTCCGTTACACTATTCTATTATAGTTTTGTGGGAGTTTTCAAATATTATTTCTTATATTTTTCTTATAAATATTATTATATTCTCATATTTTTATGCTTTATATCTACATCTATATATATAAAGATCATACTTCCACAAGTAATAGGGGTAGGGAACTCATAGGACAGTCCATTTTCCACAGTCTGTTAAAAGATTTGCAACATCTCATGAGATATTTTAAAAAGGTCCCCTTTAGGGCTGGTGTTTTTTAAAAGTCCTCTTTTAGGGCTGAGAAAACAATGACATTTTTTAGCCACTGTAACTTGTAGTCTTTCATTTCTTTAAGCCTGCAACTTTCCTTTCTTGGTTGCTTGGCTCTAAAAAGAGAGGTACTGGGGCTCACATCTGCATGCATGTCAGACTTCTAACCTAGGGACCCTTTCTCCAGGTCCCAGTGTCGCGGTCACAGCTGACCATGGTTAATCAGAAAACCTTACTGTGTTCCAAGGAAATGTAAAGATGTCCTCCACAAGTTGCCCTGCTAGTTATGACCAACTCTAAGGGTTTCATCCTTGCTATGAGGCTGAAAAGCCAGCATTGTCCAAAGATGTCTTTGTGGTCATGTGGCCCCATGACTAAACACCACTGTTACCTTCCCACCAAAGTGATACCTACTTTGTATCTACTTGCAGTTACATACTTTCAAACTACTATTCCAAGATACTCTGTTATTAAACGTAATGTGTTCTACAGACATCAAAACAGGTTCTAGGACTTTGCCTGGATTGAAATTAAGATTTGAAGGAAGTTGGATAGTGCCACTGCTAGCACTATATTTTTAAATTCTTCAGCAATCAAGGTTACAAATTGAAGAGTTTGATATATTGGCTTTAATGGGAGCTTTTTACATAGCCAGTGGACCAATTCTGGTTTTTTGTTTTGGAGTTAATGAGCACAATCCTAACCACGTCTACTCAGAAGTAAGCCCCATTGTGTTCAATGGGTCTTACTCCCAGGAAAGTATCTTTAGGATTGCAGCCAAAGTCTCAGATCCCCGCCATAGAACTGATTCAGATTGTTTCCCTTGTTATGAGTTTTATGGGAGGGAGGGATCAAGTTTGCCAGAACTAATTATATGATTAAAGTTGTGTTAAGTTTAATCCTTCTCCCAACTTCTAAAGGGTTCAAATGGAGGAAATCAAAGGGGGAGGAAGCTTTTTGGAAAATCCCTGGGATTTTACTCATGTAAATTCAGACATTTACATCCCAATTTTCTGTAACAATGCTCCAGGCAGCTAATATGAGTTGATTAAATGATATACATAAAAAACCTTGATCCAATAATACATCATTAATTTCAATGCATCTTGATAGCTCTTAAAAGAAACACAGAGGTGGGCCAGACCTTGTTTAGCAATGGCAGCTGAGCATTACTCTACGATCCCCTGCATGTGAAAACTTAGCAGGGGAAGGAAACATCTGCTCATAAATGCAGCAACTGGGAAAGGATTAGTCAGCTGGAATATGATCATTGATAAACTTATGAATGGCACAGGAAAAATAAGTAGAGGGTTCTTCCCTCTCTCATACAACACTGGAGCCCCAAAGTCATCCTGTGCAATGGATTGGCAGGAAGATCAGGGTTGAAAAAAGGAAATGCTTCTTCACACTGGGCATTATGAAGTTATAAAATTCATTGCCACAGGATGTGGTGGTAGGCACTGGCTTCAAAATATCACAGAAGATAAGTCTGCTGTGGCTATTCATAGGAATTGTATGAAGCCTCCTGGATCAAGGAGATCTACCTCCTCTACCTCTGAGATCGAACTCTGGCTGGGAGAACAACAGCTGGAAAAGGCTATGTATTTCAAGTTCTGCCTTTGGGCTTCTTGGATGTTGGGCTTCTTGGATGTGGGCTTCTTTGGCCCGCAATGGGAAATAGGATGCTGGATTAGGTGGGCCCATGGTCCATTCCTGTAGGGCTCTTCTTGTGTTCTTGACTCATCACCCATGATCTGGTTTTCTTGCTACAGCACCATGAAAATCTGCCTTCATTCTAAGTGGCCTACTTAGCACCAACTTGGGAATGATGGCCCAAACATATATGGCCATTGGGAAATGGACACCAAATGTTTTTCCCTTGTCTCTCTAAATGACTAATTAGCTTTGCCCATATAGCATAGACACACAGGGCTACCTAACTCAGAAGCTTGGTGTGGTTCCTCCTTTCCATGAATGTATAGATTGCAGGTTCCCTCACCCCCATTAGCCTTAAAATGCTTTTACAGTTTTGACACTTGAGATTTCCCCAGTGTTACCCCTTCAGTTGCTTTCTCTTGGAGGAAATCCTTCTGACATCAGTACCAAAGCATCAGCACCCATCCCCTCTATATACATATGGATACCTCCTGATCTTTCTCTTGGACCCTACCAACAAGTTAGAGCAGAACCATTCTTCAAATTTACTTCAAACAGTAAATTTGAAAAATTGGCTGCCGATAGGTAAATTATCATTTCCTCTGAAAGCTGGAGATGCAGCTGCTATTGGACTGGTGGAGGGACATTGCTGAAGATAAGAATACCAAGCCCTGCTACATCAGACCACTGTGTAGCCAAGAAAGGTTGAAAGAGCGGAACATGCATTGAACAAATGAATTCTGGGTATAATCGAAAGGTGTTGAAAGAGTAGATCATCAGAAAGCTGGGGATACCTGCATTTGATTTTGTCTGTAAACTGCTTTGTGAATATTTTTAGTTAAAAAGTGGAAAATACTGCTAACAATAAAAATTAAAAAGGCCTCTTAACATAAGGGCCCCATGTGGTGATTTGGCCAATAACGCTAAGAGATATCTTTTCCATGAATATATCTAATTTTCTTTTAAAGTCCTCTTGGATTAAAGGTCATGTCCGTGCATCTAGAAAAGTCAGACACGACTTAATGACTAAACAGCAACATGCAACAGAAAGTGCTGGAATGTACTTGAGAACCTAAAAATATTATGCCAATGCCCAAAATTTTATGATTTTTAAAAAACCCACTCTGTAAGGAACTGGCACCTAAACCTATCATATTAAGGCTGCAATCCTAAAGACACTTTCCTGGGAGTAACTCTACATTACGTGCACCCGTAGTTACTGCACCACCTAATGAAAACCTGTAGGAAATTCATACTGCAATCCAAAGCAAATTGTTCTTACACCGGAGTAAGGACTCCCCGTAGTTACTCTGGATTGCGCCCTAAGTCCTGTTGAACAAAATGGGGCTTACATTTGATTGGTTAGGATTGTGATCTAAGTCTAGAAACTAGAAACATTTTTCCCAGTCCCTGAAATAAAAATATGAGGCCATGCAAAGTCTTGAATTGTTCACATCCCATTTGTTATAAAGATATTTATCTCTGTCGAAAGAAGAGCTGGAAAGAACCTGTTTGTTATGCATTAGCGGTAGCCAAACAGGTCTCTGGATAATTATTACAGTTTGCACAGGTTTGTACAGGTAGTTTGGCTGTCTATGTAGCCTCAGCTGACGGGCAGGCTAGGCAGGTTCTTTGGTACGGATTGCTGCATTCTACAACCTCATTCATTGCAGACTCCTTTGTTAGTTTTTTGGATATCCTTCATACCACTGGAGCTTGGCTTCTGTTTGTCTCTTGCAGAGAAACTTAGGGGTAATTAGCCTGAACATTATATAGTATCCTGGAGGTAGATGCCATATAAATAACTAAAAGATGAGAAGCCACAAGTCTGTCTGATATGTTTAAAGTTATGCAATTTAGTAAGCAACTTGAAATACATATTTCAAATCAGATTAAGAAAGACGTGCCTGGTGCTTATCAGTCAGCTTCTCATTCCTTTGTATTCATTAACTAAAGATCTGGAAGCTGGAAAGAAGTCTTACTCTTGAATGTGTAGCATTTGCAAAGTGCATTTGAGAGTTGAAAGTGCACAGATGTGTTAACTTGATGTATACTGCAATAAGCGACTCTATAGGGCAATGGCATATGGGCATTTCAGCCCAGGACCTGCTTTCAAGTTTAAAAAACTGTCCGGATCATCCTTTCAAACTTACTGGGAAGTGATGATAGAATTCCTCCGTGTCTACTCGGAAGTCAGTCCTATTGTGTTCAATGAGACTTGCCGTACAATTGAGTAACTATGGAAAGACATAAGAGGCAATTACTCTGGATTGCTCTATGCATTTCCAATAGGTAGCACCATAACTATGTCGGTGTAAAAGGTCCTGTAGTTATTCTGGATTGTAGCCTTACTCCCAGGAAAGCCCAGTGTAAGATTCCGAGATGGTGGATCCAACCCTCTTGCGATCCCCCAACCCATGTTTGCAACCTCCTAAGGGGTTTCCGACCCCCACTTTGAAGACTGCTGCTATAAGGCGAGACTGTAATCGTGTCCATGTTTATGTGGGTATAAGTCCCATTCAATTCCATGGGGCTGGCTTCTGAGTAGACATGCATAGAATTGTGCTGTTAATGTTGTTATCCTTGTATTCCTAATGAGGGGGAGACATGCCAAGGCCACCTAGTGAGTTTGTGGCAGAGGCAAGACAAAAACATACAGTAGAAATGGAAGAACTTCAAATGTCTTTAAAAGAGTTAATCCTCCACAATTACTACAGCCCCCAATTTATGTCTTGCATGAATGTTTTGCATGTTGGAGAGCATTTCCTGGAATGTATTTTCCAGTCATTGAACTCTTAATACCAAGAAGTCCACACCATAACTCAGTGCTCGGGAGAAGTTCCAATTTCCATTTTAAATGTTTCAGTTAACTCATCGGAGGAGTCAAATTTCATTACCATTGGTATTTCTATAAAAGAGCTGTGTTTTGTACTTGTGCTAGGCTTCGGGGGTGCTGATGTGGTCTCCTAGACGTGATTCCCCTCCCTCCACCCCTTGGTGTGCTTGTAAATTTTACCGTCTGATTTGTGCAACATGATTGGGGTTGTGGCTGATCTTCAGTGATTGCTGCAGAAATTCCAGGTAGAGGAAACATTTCTGGAGCTGAAGAATTTGAGGCATGTGTCTGGTTCCTTGGAGGGTAGGCCCCCACAAAATTGATGACAGCTTTTTAATCTGAAATAATTTGGACATCTGTGGTAACTGTGACCATACCCCCTAATCCAGAATAACTACAGGAGCACATAAGAGACTTTATATGCACCCGTAGTCACTGCACCACCTAGTAAAAACCTATGGGAAATTCATATTGGAATCCAGAGTAAGTTATTCTTATATTGGAGCAAGGATTCCCCATAATTACTCTGGATTTTGCCCATAGCTAGCCATTGGTGTGACCAGAACAAGCTCCCAATTCTGCAGTTTCCACCCTCTTCAAAAAATTCGCATGAACATGAAAAGCTTTCGAAGGTACCATGGCTGAAAGTCCAATTTCATTACTCAGGTATTCCTGCTCAGGCACTGTGGTGTATAAAAGAGAGCGACAGGCTGTTGAAAAAGTGCCATAAAGCACTGCCACTCTCGTGCCATCTGCCACTCTCGTGGGGATGGGAGTGGGGTTGCTGGCACATGGACATCTATGGACATCTATGCGCTAACATTTTCACACCACTGTGGGAATGGGGGGATAGGTGAGTTTAAACTGCCTAAACTGTTTAGGATTGTTCCTTGTGAGAGAAAATGCAGTGCCCACCTGCTATGATCCAATTTAATGTATGTCTGATACGTATTTCTGTGGCTGTATGTGCTGCACACAGCCAAGGAGCAATAGTTTGAATGGCCTCCTCCTGCTTCAGTAAACCTCCAAGTAAGATGGTGTCTAACATTTCACTGAAAAGAAACAAGCAATAATTTAACATATATATTATTTAGTTTTACATATATATTTAACAATATATTATTTCGTTTTCACATTGCTATGCTTTTCTCCAAGAAGCTCAGGGTGATGTACATACTTTCTCCTTTCCTCTTGTTCTCACAACAACCCTGCAAAGTAGGTGAAGCTGCGAAAGATTAACTGGCCCTATGTCAAACAGGAAGCGGCCCATGCTGAGTAGGGATTCATGGCCTGAGTCTGATTCCCAAATCACTACTACATCATTCTGGTTGTCCCTGATTTTTATTTTTGCAAGCAGAGTAGTTGCCACTGTGGCTCCACATTCCTCAGAGTATAGGCACCCTCCATTTTCTGATGGTTTGTTTTGTGATGGTTCCTCTTTTTCAACATCTTTCAATTATACCTAGAAATCATTCAACACATGCTTCACTCTTTCAACTTCTCTGCTGATCTAAATGCTAAAATTGTCTTCCCTGATTTGCATGCGACATGGTGATCACACTGTGATCACCATGGGTATTTTCTTATGACTTTCTTCAGTAAATAACTCTCGTTCAAATACATAAGAGATTCATTGCTAGGGTTGTCATATTTCTCTTTCATAAAATTGGGACAGGATCCTTTGACCCTTTTGCCAGTATGAGAACACAGTCCTCAGAAATCGGCATTGTCCTGGTTTTGGGGGACATATGGCAACCCTATTTATTGCCCATATATGCTTTTGTTCATTTTACTATAATTTGTTATGTATTTTGGCTGTGTTAATAAATATGTGTTATTAAGGCTTTCGTAACTGATGTTTATGGTTTTTATGGTGGCCTTTTTGCATTTGCAAACGGAAAAAGATTGGTTCTACTTTTCAACAGTTTTCACTTATGGACGGTGCTTTAGTCCCTAACCCATCCAATAAGTTGGGGATGGCTGTACTGATGCTTGTGGTCTAGTTATAATACATTCTACATTTAATTTAAAAGATTAAAAATTTTAAACCGAGGGTATATTAAAATATAACCAACATATTAAAATATAAAATTTGCATCATGCCCAAAAAAATGCATTAAAAATAAATCTCCCATTCTCTTGCCTTAGCCACTAAAACCATGTTTTGACATTTAAATATGAAACAGACTTGCGTTGCTTCTGGAATACACCCAGGCTCTAACTTCGGCAGACCTCCAAGTTCTCTTCCTAGGAAGCGAGGACCGGTAATTGGTGTGAGGCTGAGATGGCTGAAGAAAAGGGATTGACTGGCTGCCAAGGCTGGGAGGTGGCCGCACATGGGCCTAGCAGAACTAGTTGCACCTTCAAGAGGATGACTCTGCTTCACCTGCCCTCACTGGTTCTCAACCAGTGATACAAAGTCCGAGTCATCTGGTGGGGCTGTCTTCTTGGACTGATGCTGTGTTTCAAACTTGAATGCCGGGTTGAGGATAAAATTGCCAGTGTCGCGTTAGTCAAATAGTAAGTGCAGCTGTGTGTTACTTAAGGATGTACGGCTGAGCTCTTGTAAGAATGTTCTGGAGAACCTCCACCAACCATAAGTGTAGAATATGAAAGTCATGAAGACTCTGACGTGGCTCCTTCCATCCTTGCAACCTGTACAAAACCGGAACTTTCCTGGTAATTTAAAATGTCTGCCTTCCATGACTTCAATAGGAGGCGATATAAATAGGCAGCATAACAGGAAGGCTTCCATCTTGATGTCTTGTGTCTCTGCACATGATGCTTTTGTTGTAATATTAGAGAACTTCAAAAACCGGAATTATCATTTACTACTACGAGGAGAGGCTGTTTAGCCCCTTCTACAGATGAAGGTGTGAGGCACTCTCAGCAAACCATTAAATCCTTTGGGGCTGGCAATATTGGATGTGCTTTGCTCCCATGTTATGGAGAAGTTTGATGGTGGAGTGGGAAGCACAAAGGCTGTAATCCGAATCTCCAATTAGGCCAGCCTGCGAGTGTCACAAAAGTGCCATAAGACCAGGGGCGTCACTAGGGTTTGCATCCCCAGTGCGGGAGGCCAGTGTGTCACCCCCATGCAGTGGATGGGGCAACACTTGGATGGTGAGTGTGGTTATGCGGCATTGCTCTGCCTCTATTTTTTTATGGCCACATGTTTTGATAGAATAAATATATTTCAAAGTGGTTTGTTCCATTACATTAGATTATATGTTTAACAGTACTGTATATAACATGGTGGGATTATTCCTTTAAAAAAATTATATTTAGCCATTTTGTTCACTAGTGGTGTCACCCCCTCAAGGGTGCCACCTGAGTTTTTAACCATTTATTGCAGTGGTTCTCAAACCATCTAGCTTTGGACCATCTTTGTAGAGGGACAACATGTCTAGGATCCACTAAAAGTGATGTTATGGCTGGAAGTGACATCATCAAGCAAATTAAAAGCAAATTAAAATAATAGTAAATACATTAAAGTAAATCTCAAGTGAATAACCTCAACCCCCACCCTCCCAAAACAATTTTGTATGATTTTGACTATATGTTATGACCAGTGATGGGCCCAGCCAGCCCCAAGATCCGGTACGCTGGAAGTGGGTGGGGTCAGGGGCGGGGCCAGGGAGGTTTTCAATTTAAAAATAAAAAAATTTAAAAATTTACTTCTGAGTAGACTTGCACAGCATGGGGCTCTAAGGCTGCACTCCTCCACACTGGCCTGGGAGTAAGTCCCATTGACTGTCATGGGACTTACTTTTGCATAGACCTCCATAGGATGGGGCTATGTGCCTTTCAGCCCCCCACCCCAGGGGGGAGAGGCTGGGTGGTGCCGCGTGTGGCTCTGCGGATGACTCCCCGCTCTCCCCGCCGGGCGCAGAGGTGTTGCGGGTGACTCCCCGCTCTCCCCGCTGGCAGGAGAGGCTGTGCTGGGCACAGAGGTGCTGTGGGTGACTCCCCGCTCTCCCCGCCGGCGGGAGAGGCTGCGCTGGGCGCAGAGGTGCTGTGGGTGACTCCCCGCTCTCCCCGCCGGCGGGAGAGGCTGCGCTGAGCACACCGTATGGGTTCGCCCACTTCTTCCTCCCCTCGCCGCTGCCTACTCGCTAGCGGCAGGGGATTTGTAAGATCCGGGGACCGGACCGAATAGGCCTCTGCCCACCTCTGGTTATGACCATATGTCATAATTGGACAGAGGAGAAGCCCCACCCTCCCAAGTAGGACCCCGCAAAAGTGTATAACAAAATACAGTAAAAGCTTAAAACCCATGTGTATATTGCTTCCATGTAATCAAACACTATATTACTGAATATTACATTTAAAAATATTATATAAAGGCTGCAATCCTAATTGCACTTTCCTGGACATAAGTACTATTGAACACAATGGGACTTACTTCTGAGTAGACATACTTCTGAGTAGACATGCTTAGTAGACATGCTTAGTAGACCTGCTTAGAACTGAAAATTTAATACATATACCAGTAATTTATGAATTCCATGCAGACTAAAGGTAGGTTGGCCATATCTCATAACAAAAATAGAGGACATGTCACCCCCAAAATGTAAGCATTTTATAAACCTTACACACCTTTCACACCCAGATATCACCATTCATAGAAACATACCTTTCACACTCACACGCACCCCACTCACACACCTTTTACACTCACACACCTTTCACACACCAATCTCTCTCACACACCCCAGTCACAGACACACCCCATGCCCACACACACCTTTCACACTGCACACTCCCCAGTCACACACTTTCCCCACATACACACACACACACATATGCCCTACCTCTGGGGCACGTGGCGGCTGGTGCTGATGCTGCTGAGGTGGCCCTCCATTCCAGGCGCTGCCCCAGGTGTGCATAGCTCTACCCCTCATTACTGCAGAACACTGGGAGACCCAGCGGGGGGGGGGGAGAGGGAGGGATGCTCTGGGGGGGGGGAGGGAAGAGAGTGGTGGAGGAGGCTTTGGGGACTGACCAACAGCCAGGAGGGGCAAGCAGAGCAAGTTAGCACTGCTATGCTTGGAGCTTCTGGAGCTCCACAGCTGCCTCCGATGGGGCAGAGTGATGGGGAAGATGCTAGGATGAGGCATGTGACATGGGGGGCCGCCAGAGGACTGTCAAACTCCTCCAGTGTGTCACCTTTAGAGCGCGTCACCATGGTGCGCTCCGCACCAGTAGAACTGCTCTCAAGACGCCCCTGCATAAGACACTTCTGTCCCACTCCTGGGAGAGGGTTAGGCCAATGCACAGATATGTGCTTGTCTCCCTTCAACACAACGGGAACGGGAAAACTAATGAGTTCTGCTGCCCTAGTTTAGGATTGCACCCAATTTTTCTTCTGAGATGCATCTCGGTTTGATAGTTCAGATTGACCCATTACCCCAATATCACTCCTTGAATGATGTTTTATCCATTAAGCCCAGCACTTACAGCACATCATACTTTTAGGGACCCATAAAAATGTTTTAATTTTTTCTAAACATTTTCTAAATTTTCTAAAAAAATTTCTGGGACAGAAAAAAGCAAAATGAACTTTTAGGGATGAAGAACATTTTTTTTTTGTTTTCTCACATCAGAAAAAGTACCCACAAAAATCTGTTAAATTTTACTTAAAACAGAAATTTTTTAAGTATTTGAAATTATTAAAAATAATTTTCAACATTGAAATTATTGTGGTGTTTGTTCTAAGCACATCATCTCAGAAGTAAGTCCCATTGTGTTCAGTAGTATTTACTCCCCGGAAAGTGTGGTTAGGATTGTAGCCTATGTCCCATCATGAAAGTCACAGTGTAGCTCTGGGCTGATGGCATGAATGATTTTCACTGTGAAAGTGGTTGATAAAGCACTATGATACCGTCTGCCTGCAATACATGAGATCTCCTACTAATCCTACAATCCAGAGTAACTACGGAAGCATGTAAGAGACATTATGTGCACCCGTAGTTACTGCACCACCTAGTGAAAATGTATGGATATTGCAATCCAGAGCAATTTTTTTTACACCGGAGCAAGGACTCCCTGTAGTTACTCTGGATTGCGCCCTTTGTTGTGTCTGCCTCTTTCCCTTCCATTGCACAGGCCCAGGATATTATACTGCTGATGCTCCACTGGGGCTAGTACCAGTATGTATTTATTTTTAGCATGAGTGACTCATTCTTTATATGAAGCTAGCACCAAGCCATTGGTCTGCCTAGCTCTGTATTGTCTTTTTCTTTCTCTGTCCTTTTGTTTTCTTGGTCCAGGATACTGGTATGAGCATATGCGTCTTAGCTGCTGTGGGTCCCACTGCCAAATAAAGCAGGTGGCAACAAAGAGGAAAGGATTTCATTGTAGCAATGGGAATTTTGTTAAGAGCAACTTTTAATGGAGCAGGCAGCTGCTAGTTGGTTTTTTTAAATTGTTGGTTTTCTGAACTAGTTTCTTTGCATGTTGCTTGCTGTTCTCTTGAGCCCATGGAAATGCATGTTTTGCATGCTCCATGACCCATGTGAGGTTCCTGGCTTCTTGATTTCAAAAGGTTTCTGGATTTCTTCGGGTTTGTCAGTGTTTGCACTGAAATAAACTAGAGTACCTTGTTTTTTGGTCTGGAAATTAAATTGACAAATGAGTTCCAAATAAAAGACCAGTTGGGAGAGCCCTTGTTCTCCCTATCCCAGATCTTACCAGGTCTCTCCATAAACAGTTTTAATAAAATTGCTGAATTGTTTTATAAGTAAAGTGCCAAGTGGTTTGTACATCTCTTATTCAGAAGATAAACTCATTTTCAGTTAATCTGTGGTTTTTTGCCCAAGAACAGAATCTGGAACTGATCTTTGGAAGCAGCCTTTGTGACTGGTTATTTGAAGATCTACTAGCTTATGGCAAGGCCTGCTGACAGTAGAACATTCCTATTCAGTGTCTTGTTCCAAATATCAAAACATGCTTGCAGCAGCACAAACCATTTGCCCTTTTAGGTATAAGAAGGAATGTGCCCCAACACAATAGGGGTTACTTCTGAGTAGACACTGTTAGGATTGTGCTCGTAGGTTTCCTTTTTTGTGCTTGGGTTTCCTTTTTTTAAGGAAGAAACGTGAGATATAAGTTGAATAAATAAAGTGATTCTAGCAAGCCCTGCCCTTACACCTCAGTTCAGGAATTCCTTGTTTCTGGCACCCTGAAGTCTCTTTCCGGTCTTATGTTGGAAACCATGTTGCTTTCTGTACTCCTATTAAAAATAGATTGCAAAGGAAATGATCTGTTTGGACTTACAGTGTGGGTTGCTAGAAGGGAAATGTCTGGAATGTTTGCAGCTGCTTTATTTTTTATTAATTAATTTATTTATTGTAATTTTATTTATTTATTTATATTCTCTCATGCATAGTTTCTCCCGTTCTCCCAAAGTGCATTTTGTTTCTAAGAGGCTGAAATGAGGTTTCTATCTTTTTGAAATGATAGAATCCCTCCAGTGGTGTGAGGGATGTGTGTTTGCCAAATTTTTTTTTCTTCTCCGACCGACAAAGCAAATTGTTACGGTTGTGTATGTACTTGACAGTGTTACTGCGTTAAGTTGCAAGTGGTTACAGGCCTACAGTATGCCTACCATGTGGTGTCGAAGATCCTTTGCAATTAATTCTGTCATTCAGATAGAGCTCTGGCATGAGTACTTCTTTTGTCTCTGTAGCCTTGAATCTTCTCCTAAGGGAAAGTAGTAAATTCTATTTGCAGCTTAGACAAACAGCCTGATTCTGTGGCCTGCTTGTGGTGCCAGAAAACTCATGTTCTAGCAGTGCACCTTTTTAGGTGGCACAAAATAGCATGCATAATAGTGGTTCCTGACAGTGCTGTGGTTCCTGGCAGTACTGTGAGCAGCAGGTCATATGTGGCAGTGGTTCTGGAAAATGAGCTGGCCCTGTTAAAATGTTGGGGGAGGCATGTCATGGGGAGTTTGGGGGAGAAGAAGAGGTGGGGAGTGGCAAACATGGATATGAGATCCTGTCCTCCCACATTTGGCCATAACCGGCTGTGTGGGTGTAAATCCAGTTAGGAGCTGGTGTAGATACAGGGAGACCCAGAGATCATCAGGGGAGCCGAGCTGGACATAAGGGGAACTTGATGAAACCTCTTGATCACATACCCCACCCCACAATAGCATGCTTTGCATAATCTGGTAGGGAATAAACAGTGGCAGAGCCTAGAGGGTGCAGCTGCACCGGGCTACAAGCTTTAGGGAGGCAACAAGCTGAGTTTGACACTAGTGACTAAGATTATGGAAAACGGGGTATGTATGAATGATAATACCATCATGTTATATCATTGGAAAGGTAATTTTATACAGAATGCAATAAAACAAACTGCATTGGAATATCTATAGTCCATCAAAAGTGATAGCCAATTAACCATAAAATGAAAATACAAAAGCCAATGGAACAAAAGTGACTTTTCTTAACTCAAACTTTCCCATGTTATTAATGGTTCTGAGAGCCAATGAAATGTAATTCTGATACTGTATGGAACTAATAAGGTGTTAATATGAATCATTTCTCAGTGCATATATCATATATAGTACATATATCATAATACAGTTACCCATGCTTACTGGGTATACAGGCACTTCTAAGTGGTGCTCCTCTTATTTTAACGGGGAAAGAATAACCATTCCTCTTTGTCCTAGCACAGTTTCCCTAACCAATAAGGAACACAATTTTCATTTTTTTTACTTACCGTATTTCCTGGCTTATTACACGCACCGGACCATAAGATGCACCAAAGTTTAGAGGAGCAAAACAAGAAAAAAAATTCTGAACCAAATGGTGTACTAATATATTTAATATTGCAGCTGTGCCAGGGTGACCAGATGCCAAACCCAAAATTCCTGAACCCCAAGGCCAAAATTTCTACCCCCCAGGGCAAGATTCCTACACCCCCAAGTCAAAATTCCTACCAAATTGCCAAAAAGTATTTTTTTATATATTTTTTGGGTTTTTTTGTTTTTTGGCCATAATTTGATAGGAAGGAGATATCTCAAAACTGATTTTTGCATTGGCTTCTGCTCTTCAATACGAATCCAACGACATATGACACAGTGGGGTAAGGTGCTCCAGGATTGGCCCTATCACTCTATAAGACGCACAGAGATTTCCCCCCCTTTGGGGAGAAAAAAAGTGCGTATTATAAGCTGGGAAATATGGTAATTAAATTTGATTTTGTTGTTGCAAAGCGGGCAACAAAATCTTCAACTCCAGAGAGCAAACAGTTACTTTAGATATGCCACTAGCAAAGCCAGTGATGGTGAACTGATGAAGAAGAGTAGGCAGTTTAGCCGCAATGTTCTTTTCAAAAATACCTATGGATGACGTCATTTCTGATTGAGAGATCAGTTCCAGAGCTACATTTTGAGCTTTGCACCAGGCTGCATGATCATTAGCTACACCACTGGGAATAGGATTGGGGCCTCAGAGGCACTATGTACTCTGCAACATCACGAGTCAAGTGCAGAGGTTTGAATTGGAAAGTAACTTGAAATATTTCTTGATCAAATTGCTAATTATAATGATAAGGTTTGAACACATGGGCAATGACTGGTAAAATTTCAAATTTCCATGGCAGGGCCTTAAATGTGATTTTCCGAAAAAGCTGCTTTCCAGATTGCCACCCTGGTCTTGCTCACCATTCTTGCCTACCCTGTCAGGCAAGTTTAATGTGCCCTTAAAAAGCCTTTGTATGTGGTTCATAAGCTGGTTTGGCTTGGTGGCTCACAAGCTGTGCCAGCCTCATCTACATACATAGTACTTAACTGCTTATGCTTCGGGCACCAGTTTATGCTGGTGTCTCAATGCACAACCCTACCCAACTTTCCAGCACTGGCATTGCTGTGCCAGTGAGGCTTGTGCTACTTTCTACTGTTGGGGGCAGTCACAGAGGCCTCCTCACAAGAGAGCAATGTTTGTTCCCTTATCTCAGAGTTGCGTTGTCCTTACCCCAGAGCTGGAAAATTGGTTAGGGTTGTGCCATGTGTTCTGTACGTTGTAACTGTGATATCAAATTTGTTGTATACATACACACATACTTTTAAGAAAACCTGCTGCATCTTTGATATGCAGTCCCCAATTTCTGACATGCTTCCAATACTTCAGTGGCAGCATTCCCATGAGAACGTTATTATTGATGTGTCAAAAACAATTCCAGAGGAAAAAAGTGGGAATTGCAGGTGTAGGAACCGCTTGTCCTGGAACTAGACAGCTTTTCTTTAAACGTCAAAGTTCAAAAGAATACAGTCTTTGAGATTAATTTAACATCTGCAGCAGTAACATCAGTTTGGAATTTATGTAAAATCTCTGTCTGTAAATCAGCAGTTGTGACTTTTGGTGTTTTTTTGGCTCCACTTTGGATGAGTGCTCAGTTGTAAAAGGATGGTGTAGTGGTTTGGGGTTGGAAGATCCAGGTTCAAAACTCCACTCAGCCATGAAGCTTTCTGGGTGACTGTGGGCCAGATTCTCTCTTACAGCGTCACCTCACAGGGCTGTTGTGAGGATAAAAGTAGAGAAGGAACTACTGGTACATACCCTGCTCTGAGGTCCTTAGAGAAAGGGCAGTATAAAAAACATGAAAAATAAATAAAATAATATTTTGAAATAAAATAATATGAACCAACAGATTATGATATTCCCACTTATCACTTTGTGATGGTTTAGCTCAGGGATGGGCAAACCTTTTGACAGGATCGCCACATCACCCCTCTGTGTCAGGGAGCAGGGCAGGGCTGGATTTACACAGTGGTAGGGTTCAAATAAATTAACAACAGGTTCTATATCCCATTATTAACAGGTTCTCAGAACCAAGCGCTCATTAGCAAAGGGTTCTATAGAACCTGTGAGAACCCCCTGAATCCCACCACTGGATTTAGGTCTGATGAGGCCCTAAGTTATTGAAGGTAATGGGGCCCTATAAAGGGCCAATTACTTACATCATAGGAGCCTACACAACACAAAACACTGTTGTATGTAGGTTTTATTTTATTTGTTTTTATCTTATATTTTGGAAATGTATAATATAAAAGTGTTTTTCTTTCTTTCTTTCTTTCTTTCTTTCTTTCTTTCTTTCTTTCTTTCTTTCTTTCTTTCTTTCTTTCTTTCTTTCTTTCTGTAATTACACGCTTTTGCAAACCTTTTGCAGCAATTGCAAACCTTGCACGCTGCAGACATACCAATCTGAATTTCAGCTCTGGGGCAGATAGTAAGTTCAGTGGCCTTTGTTCTTTCTGTGTTTAACAGAAGCAGACAGATTATGCAATATAAGCAAATATGTGCAAATGTGTGTGTCCTGGATATGGGTCATAGAAATTAAGTGTAAGCTATCCTCGAGCAGAACACTGATTTCTTCATCCTACCCCCAGCAAAATAGGCACAGGTACAAACAACGGTGGGGGTGGGAATATTCATGCATATGAGAATTCTGGCGGTAATGGGTTGGTGGTGTTGAAGAACAGAGGTTCAAGCTTTGTAAGAACAGAAATTATATTGTAGTTGGCAAGTCACTGACAAAATATAAGTGGAAAATAATGTTACAGAAATAGTTTAAAAGGGGCTTTGACCTTCCCTAGCAAGCTGTTGGCCTTGATAGTTTGCTATTTGTTCTACCAGTGTTTTTCTGAAGTATGTCTGCCTTCAGCTTGTGGGTACATTAGTTTGAAATGTAAATTTACAGTAGGGTGTGGTGGCTTATACTGACCAGTTTAGAATGATTACTTTTGAATTCTCCCAACTCTGGGTACAATCCTGTGTAATGCCAATCCATGACTGGGGCTGCAATCCTAAACTCTTGTTAGGCCGGCACAAGCCCTTGCATACGTCTTGTGCTGACATGGAGCGTGTTGTAGGAAGGCAAGAACATATCTGTGCACTGTCCTAACCCTCCCCCAGAAGTGGCGCAGAAGTGTTTTACAGCACTTTGTTGACTCCCCAGGTCAGCACTGGACTTAGGCCAGGGGTTAGGCTAGCTTAACTGAAGGTTAGGATTGCAGCCTAAGAATTGAAAATTACAGTTTACATCGGCCTGCAATGCAGGATATTGTATTATCTGTACATTGTTAAAAAAGACCAGAAGCAGGGAATCAAGCATGTGGGTGACAGGGAGAGTGGAGGTCCGAGTGTGTGAGTGTGATGCTTGTTCTGAGAATACCAAACTTTGGTTATTCATTGTATCTGAAAGGACTTGCTGTGATCCAGCATAGAAAACACCTGGCTTTGGATCAGCTAAATCATAGGATATTTGAAGGGGCATAAATAAAATTCTTAGCAGAAATCCACTCAAATCCACTCAGATATTATTCAAGTGTCTGAAAGATGGATATGTGAAACTCCCACAACCCGGCACTCTGTCCTATGTGTGATTCTGCTCACCCTGTGTTGGTGCTGCTCTCAGCACCCTGAATTTTGACTGCTAGATATAAAAATATAACATGTTCAGACTTCTGGTGTGTTTTTGGCTACATGTCAAGCAACAAATAGTTCTGTGGGTCGTGTGAAAGCATCTTATTGGTGGTGAGACAGATGGTTCCTCTTTGAGTTTTGGAGTCTTGGGCTACTCAGTGGTGACAGATCTCAACTTTCATAATCCGTGGAAATGCCTTAAGAAGTTTTGATACCCCAGTGAATATGTGAAGCAGTGATGCCCAAGGTCATGGTGTGTGTCTGAGAATGTGACTATATACATCATGATAGAGTAGATGATCTTCCCTGTTTTTCTACCCGAGTGCCTTTTATGAAGACCAAGATTGTATCTGCAATTTACACTTTCCAAGGATGTGCTCTGCCATTGAACATCCTGGTTTGGGGGTATGATCAAACAATAATTTGTCATGACAACAACTTATATGGTGATATTTGTTGTATACAGTCAAATTTGGAACCAATCTGTATAATTTCTGGAATGACTGTATTGTGCCCTTGAGAGCAAGGGAAAGATGGCAAGGTGATGAAGTACATCAGCACATGGCTTGCTTCCAGTTCTCCAACATATTTCAGGGAAGAAGCACAGTTTCAGCAGCAGAGCATCAATAGGTAGGATTTGGAAAGACACCCCCCCCCAAATTAAAGAAAAAATAAAAATCTGAAAGCCTGAACAGCTGCTGATGGTCATTGTGGGCAATAATAAACTAGATGAGCAGTGGTCTCTCTGTGCAGAAGACAACTTTCTATGTTGTTCCTGTGAAGGACTGGGAATGTGGTGTCTTTGTAAGGCACTTTTGTGCTATTTCTGGGGGGGGGGGGAAGGGATTTTGGCCAGTGCATGTGGTGGCCTCCCCCACATCATGTCGGGAACAGGGAGATGGGTGAGTTCTGCTGAGCTAAATTGGTTAGGACTGCACCCTGAGTACAGTAAATGAGAGACAGAGAGAACTCCCATATTTGGGATTTCAGTTCCTGAGTGAGTGCAGATATGGTCTTGGCTTACATGCACATACTTATTTCATGCCCAGGTTAAGATCTGCATATTTGAAGGAGCTATCGGTGACCACAGATAGGAAGTTCATATTGTATGTGATCTCGCAACATGATAGACATCAAGAGAGTTGCAGCATGCTTTAAGTTTTAACAAATGAATTGACTATGTGTAAACCTGACTTTTAAAATGCAAGAATCCAAATTTCATGGTTGCACATGGTACATTTTACAAAATATCAGTCTGTCCAGTTCCCTTTCCTTTCTGTTCCACCAAATCACCCTTTTCAAATTTAATTAAAAAAAAAATAAAATATGGGTCAGAAGAAAGCATAAAAACGAAATGTGTTCAGAAACAAACAATTGATGTATTGTTATTTTTTAAAATTAATTTGAGTCACTTTCTGTCCCTTTTGATATCCAGTACCTTATTACCCAGTTACCTGCTTGAAAACAAAATTGTCATGATAGACATATGGATGTGTTCTACATTTTTCCATCCCCTCTCCTTCTTTCTTTCTTTGACTTGGCTTGAATGGTCATAGGAAGGTGTGGAATCCCCTAAACTGCTGTCCTCCAGCAGTGAGATGCCTCTCATGGGGAGGAACCATTTTGTAATTAGTTCCAGCTGCCTATTGCTCTGTGATACATGATGGCGGTTCTTGTATCCGGAAGAAACTCTGCCTCGGCCTCTGACCCCAGAGGGAGGGGGGAAAACATGTATACAGTACTGTCCTACACAGCTTCAATGTGTCTTGTCAGGGCTGTGTTCTTCTGGGGACAGAAAGGTACTGAAGCTAGACTTGAGTTTAAAGTACAGCATAATCCTAATTCCTGGCCCATGTCCCGTCCTGCCCTGGAGGTGTCACAAAAGTGCTGTAAGGCATTTGTGCGCCACTCCTGGGAGGTTTAGGCCAGTGCACAGATATGTGCCGGCATTCCTACACCACCCTAGGAATGGGGAGATAGTTATGTTGTGCTGGCCTAGATTGATTAGGATTGGATCCTGGAGTCGTCAGGATGTTCTTATGTTAATTGTGCTGTTGTTGAATATTATGTATGTTCATGAAACTGCCTCATTATGTATGGCCAGTCAGAGCTCCCTTGGCTCAGTGTCTGTGTTTCAGATGGGTCTTTCTGTACCTAGAGACATCAGGAATGGCAACCGCATGCAAAGTGAGGGCTCTACCACTGTGCTTGTTCCCTTCTCCAGTGCCTTCTCTGCTGCCATAAATACTGGCTGTGGCATATGATGTGGTATAATCCTAGGGGAAAGCTAGTTTGAGGCTTGGCCCACACATATGGATGTGTGTGTGGTTTGCTATCAAGGAGGGGGGAAGCCAGGACATGGGTGGCATAGCAGGATCAAAGGAAAAGCCTTGAGAAAACAAGCAGGGAACAAGCAAATGCATCAAGTAAGTTTCAGGGAGTGTTAGGCAAGGCTGATGTTGGTAGTTGCCTTCTGCTTCCTTTAAGAGGGACTGCTTGGATGATGGAGCCACAGAAAACAGAGGCCCTTAAGCTAAGACTGCATTCCAAGGCAGGGCTGGACTGAGGAGTAATTCCTGCATGTATGCTTGCTGGCTAGCGTCTGAATGTGTGAATGGGGTCCACTGAAAAACAATTTGTGGAGCAAACATGAAATCCAGGCATGCTTGTGCCTGTACTCTTTCTTCCTCCCTCTCCTCCCCACTCCATGGGCTGGTATCCAAGTTGGATTTTGCTCTGCTGACATGAAACCAACTGACCCTAAGCTTTTGGAAAATGCTTCTCCGTACCAGAGCTCTGAGACACTCCAGTATCACCCTGTGGTGGTCTGGGAGAACCTGTATGACAGGGCTCCCCCATCTGTTTGCTTCAGGACCAAAGCTATACCTTGTTTAGTATTCCCAACATAAAACACTAATGCCAGCCGAAGCCTGTCTTTGAAAGCCTCCTTCTTATTTGTGTGGAGAGTTCCCAAAAGCCTTCATGATAGCATATAGCAGTGGTACTCAAAGTGAGGATTGAAATCTTGTGGGGTTGTGACCTCAGGTAGGGGAGTGGTGGGAGAGTGGGATCCACCATCTTGGAATCTGGTGCTGTTCTTTTCTGGAAGTAAGTCTCATTTGAACACAGTGGGACGTGCTTCCAAGTCGACATGGAGGAGCTCTGGCATCACAGCAATGTCACATCCCTATAAGTTTGACAGAGGGGTCCCAGACAGAAATGTCTGAGTACAGTTGATATCAGGTTAAAAAGTAATACAGTAGTGTATTATTGGGAGCTAGTACACCTCTCCAAGCTCTTGGGGTATCAAGTGAGTCTAATCACTGAAACTCCCTTTAAGGGGATCTGATTGAAACACAGAAATCCTTGGGCATGACCTTAAGTAACTTACTGTAGGTTTGATGAAGTCATGATGAAGTCATGGCTTCTTCACAAGAACATGGTTTCTTCACAAGAACTTGGTATTTCTCTGCACTCTGAACTTGTCAGTGGTTTGGAGAGTCCAGTGGACTGGCCCATGTCCTACTGTAAGCTAAAGAGGGACACAATTGGGAATTATACAATTGTGCATGAGATTGAGATATTTTTCTCTCTCACAATGCTGTAAGCAGAGGACAACCCATGAAATTTAGAATAGAAGAAAAAGATAGACAGCCTATATGGTAATTAATCTGTGGAATTTGTTGCACCAAGATTCGGTATGGCCGCTTTGATGGTTTGAAATGGGGATTGTCCAAATTGGGGGATTGTCCAAGTCTATTAATGGTTTGGTGATGATGGCCACGCACGGCCTCCAGATTCAGAATCAGTGTGCCTTTGAATGCCAGTTGCAGCAAAGCAAGAGTGAAAGAGAAGCTTGCCTTGTTCATTTCTTAGAAGCAGCAAGTGGATCACTACAAACCACAAAATGCTCATTTTTGTTGTCCCTTTTCTGCATCCTGTTTTTTTTTTAAATCCAAATGTACTTAATGATTTCAGGAGTGTGATGTTTTAAGAAAAAACCATTTTCCAATTTTCAATGTAAAATGGGATGCCTATGTCATATTTGTTTTGAGAATTAAGAAGAATGTAGGATACAAGATGTCTCTCAACCATCAGGTTTTTTATCTCTTCCAATTATAAAAATATGCTAATTATACATAGGTAAATGTTAGGTTTGCCCCTTCAGTCTGTTCAGGTATTTCCAAGCTGGCAACAGGTATTGAACAGCTTGCTCACCCTGAAGCAAACTTTGAATAATGCAATTTATTATTCCGTTTCATTGTTGCCACTGCTGTCTGTTCTTGCTGTAAATAATACCCAAATTGATATATCCCAAATAGGTACATACCATCACCACCTGCCTCCCAATTTTTTGGCCTGCTCCCCTTCCCAAATTCAGTCCAAAATGCAAATTTAGATTCTGAGTGAACATAATAGATTGTGTGGTTTTAATGTATGATTTTAATGTCTCCAGTGAGTTGGCTTCTGCAGAGACACCTCCACCTTGAAAAACAGAACCTAGCCGTTTATAAGGGCATATTTTATGATGTTAATGGTATCTGGGAAATGATCCCCCAATGCTGGTAACTGATGATGACTTTAGCATTAGCTCCTCTTTTTAATTTTTATTAAGCTGTTTTCTTAGTGTTATGTTGTAAATTGCCCTGAGCATTGCAGAATTACCATTACCCTGACCCAAAAGAGCCTTATACAACCCGATTGGTAACTTCTGTTTCTAGTACTTGGTCGATGACCAGTTTGAGCACTGATGATGTGATGATGACCAATGCCAGGAAATGTCCCATAGAAATCTAGAGCTTCCCCCAATCTGTGTGAATTGCTACCAAAACTGTGACTTCAAATGGAAACTGGAAGCAGAGGATGTGTGTGCTGCTAGTCTTTGCTCTCGGGGTTCAGGCAGCCAGAAGAATCTCATGCTCTTATTGCAAACTCAATAAAGGTACTATGGGTGCAATCCCATCCATGTCTACTCAAAATAAGCCCCATTATGTTCAGTTTGTCTTACTCCCAGGAAAGCGTGTTTAGGATTGCAGCCTATGTGAAGTTGCATGTGCCTGAAAAGAAAAGAGTATGGAAAGGTAGCCAGTGTGTCTGCCTGCATATGGGGAAGTGCATTTTTTCCTTATTTACACTACAGCCCTGGCACTGAGTGAATGACAAATTGTCCCCTGGGCATTGAGTTTTAGACTGAAAGAGGAGGGATGTTGAAGCCAATGATTTTGAAAATACAGCAAAATAATGGAACATTATTTTCAGGTTACTTTGCTTTTCATGTGAATTTTGGAGAGTGTATGTGCTTTGGTGTTTTTTTTTTGGGGGGGGGATATTGAAATATTACCATTTTTATGTTTGAAACTGTTTCCCCCTTCAGAGTCAAGTTCTCTATGGATCTTTCCAGGCTAGCATTTTAATGCAACAGTTTGATCAACTGTTTGATCAACTGATCCAGTTGATCAGTTTGATCAACTGTTTGATCAACAGTTTCATCAACTGATGAACAGGTGGGTCAAATGTTAATATAATTTCCCACCGCCACAGAAAGTGAATGCCAAGTGGAATGTGGTTGTGCGAGTGTCTCAGACACTTATCAGATAGCAGTTGTGACATCGCTGGCAATGACACACAGGACTTATGGTTGTGGCCATAGACATTGAAATGCATGGGCTGTATAGAATCTAGGATTTTAAGGGAATTTAGTTTTGTTCAGACTTTTGAGGCAAAACTGAGGTTGCCCTGGTTCTGTATTATCATGTCCTCCAAAATACACACAGTGCTGCCGTTGCTTCTCCTGCATAATAGAAACTGAACATTTTGGTCTTAGTGAGCGGACTGGCGCTGTGAATTTCCAAAGCTGATGAGGACGGAAAGGAGGTGAGGTCAAGGAGATTGTCACCCGTGACAGCTGTATGCTCCTTCCTCAAGAGGGTTTGCCTCTTCCCTTGAGAACCAGCATGATGTTCCTTCAGTCTGTTGCCACAGCTGTCAGAAAGGAGTCTCTCTGTCCTGAATACTTATCCTGCATGAGCCAGCCAGAACAATTGTGGAGTTTTCCTTTTCTCCAAAACCATGTGCTGCAGTGGCCACAAATGTTACAACAAGCATCGAATGCTCACAGGTGGACCTGGGAATTCTGCTTTTGTCATCTCAGCTTTCTCTTTCTCCACCAAAGCCAGTTTGGCTTTCTCCTCCAGCCTCTCTGGAGATAATGAGAAGCTTTTCAAAATATGTGGGTGATGCTTCTTAGAATCTGAGAGGCGTGGTTGCCTGAATAACATTTCCAGACTGATGTGTCCCTTGCATGTCTTGTTGCCCCTCCCTGTGACTAACAGAAGCAAGTATATGCTAATTTATACTGGTAGCAGATTTCAGAATATGGGCAATCCTACATAATTTAAGAGAGCACAATTTTCCCATCTCCTCGTTCCTGTGGTGCCATGGAGAGGCCGGCACATGTCTGTGCACTGGCATGTGCACAGACATGCCAGTGCACAACACTGCCAGGCCAGCATGGCGCATGTAATGGGACTTATAGTGGCCTCATCAAGGGGAAGGATTGCTCTGAATCCTTTTCACCAGGGAGAGACTTCCCTGCTTACTTTACCTGGCCAAGCATGGTGGATACTGTTTGAACCTCCAACATTTGGAACTTTGCGAACAAGTTGAACTTCACAACATTTGGTTCCAAGAACCTGTGTGATTAACTATTTTCATGTTATACAAAGGCAATTAGTTACATGATGACAAGTTAGGCAGTGAATCAAAATAACCAAGTATCACCCTTTCAAGTGCTGCTGACTGCCTTGCAAAGAGCTGAGCAGCTGCAATCTGCAAGCATGTGCAATGTTCAATGCATGTGCAATTGCAGTGCATTTGCCATGTGTGAGCAATTTGCAAGTGATTTATGACTTGCATGTTAGGCTGGAACACAAACAAAAGTTTGCAAACTATAAGATAAGGTTGATTGTCTGCCACTGCCATGGTAATTTCAATTTCAATTACCTTTCAATTTACTTTTCAATTTAAAGAGCCAATCTCATATGCAATAAATGAATTGATTATCAATTTAAATAATTTATCAATTTAAATAGATTGCATATAATTAAGCTACACCTGTATTTGGCCCCTTGTCTGTAGTTAAGGTCTCTGAAAATGATGAGGAGTCTGTTGCTTTAAATCCTCCTCCCACTGAAATGCCCAGTGGGATTTCCCACCCTGGGTTGAAGGTAGGACGATCTCAGCCTTCCTCTGGGTTCACCTGCTGTGCCTTGCTCTGAATACAGCCAGGCATGTCTCAGGCAGAGTGGTTAGGGCTCTGAATGGGGCCAGCATGTCTGGCTCTCCACTCTTCCGTTTGAACTTGGCTGGGAAGTTCCTGATTGCCACTAGTTCAGATCTCTGCAGCAGATGTACCTCAGCTGTTCCTGACAGCTGGCGGGAGGGCCAGTAGGGAGAGATGGGAGAAGGGAAGCGCTGGCATGCCTTTCCTTGCTTCCTTCCCACTCTCATTCAGCTCCAGCTGTTGCAAAACAAGCTGATGTCGCCTTTCCTATTGCAATGCTCTGGTTAAAGCAACTTCCTGAAAGCCCGAAATGGAATCTAAGGTATGGGGAAGGTCAGGGTTAACATACAGCAGTTTTGATTCTCTAACCACTCTCTATGCCCCACTCTCTACGACCACTCTCCATGCCCCAGCTCTCTGAAGATGGTGCACCCCTTCTTCATTGCTCACATTCCACATCCAGAACTCTTGCCCAGTTGCCCTAGAATTACCCTTTAAGCTAGTGTTTTTCAGAGTGGGAGTCAGGACCCCCTTGCCAGGGTCACAGCTTCGTTTCAGAGGAGGTCATGAAAAACGGGGTGCCACCGTTTAGGAATCCTGCAATCCATACCTCCTCAGGAGTTTCATTGCCTCTATTTAGCACATTTTTAGTATCAACAGGGAGTCCCAGAACCAAACCCCTACAGGTATTAAGGCACAACCTTATTCCATTAGGAGCAAGAAATCTGGAAATTGATTTTTAAATCTTTCTATTTTTTAATACATGGATTTTTAATCCACAATCCTAGTGGATACAAGGGACACCTGTAAACCTAAGAATGACTAAGGCTGCACTCCTAAGTCCTGTGCTGATCTGTGGATATCACAAAAGTGTCATGAGTCTTTTGGGGGAGGGTTCACCAGTGCCCAGACATGCACTTTCCTCTCTACGTCATCATGGACTGGGAAGACCGATGAGTTGTGCTGGCCTAGGTTAGGTTTGCATCCTAAGAGTGTTTGCTGACACATTTCTTGTTATGCTGCATTGCCTCCCCTCCTCTGGCCCATATGTGCCCTCGCAAAACTGACATTTGTCCTGTAAATTCTTCAAGCCACAGGCCTGTTATGTGATCCCATTAGGGTATGGAGTGCCACTGCATAAATAAGGATTAAGAGATGGTCCAGTGGGCGAGCCTTGTTATGAAAATTGTTCTACAAGTATGTAAATGTGGTGGTGGTACAAAGGGCTTCTTGGTTACTCCTGGTGCAATGAAGGGCCGTTTGTATTACTGTGGGATGGGAGGGAGAAGCTGACCATGGTCTGTCTTTTTAATGTTTTCTTTGAATCCCTATGGTCCACCAATGTGTGCTAAATATGCAAGGCAAAAGTTCATCCTCAAGGACTCAAAACAATGTACAACCGTTAAACAAAAATCCACATGCAGGATCACTTAAGGACACATGAAGTATGTTAGCAAAGTCTGCCAAATCTACCCCTCTTGGCCACAATCCTAGCAGTCAACAGGCCCTGCTGGTGGTTCCCTACAAATAGTCTGAGAAGCCAGAATATATTTTCTGTCCACCCAGGAATATATTTTATTATGCACTCTGGGCATTTGCCACCACAAATTTGGTGCCACTGCCCCAGCACTGTATAGCTCTGGGAAAGGATATCAGTCACAAAACATATAGCTGGGGAGCAACATTGTATGGAGCACTGGGCTACAATAAGTAGAGCAATGATTTTCAATCTTTTGTGTCTCATGGCACACCAGAGTGACCTTATGTCATGACCAAGAAAGAGGACAAGGCCCGCTCAAAAATCTAGGACATGACCAAATAAAAACTAACATCGTATAGTTGATTTCAGGTGCTTAATTTAAACACTATATTACTTATTATTAAATTTAAACTACAGTATTGCATATAATTTATGAATTCCAAGAAGGCTACATGCTGCCTGCTCACAACGAAAAGGAGAAAAATGAAAATTTCTTTTCCAGGACGCAAGGCTAAAAAAGAGGGCATGTCCTGAAAAAGAGGACAAAGACTTAAAAAGAGGCATGTCTTGGAAAAAGAGGACACATGGCGCATTGACTGAAAGTCTCTGAAGTAGAGGATGTCGCAAGAAGATTTCAGGGGGAAGAGCTCTTAATGGTAGAGAGGCTTATGGCTTATTATACATGAGCCTTGTATGTATAATACACCCCAGTGTGGCTAAAGCAATTGAGAGGCAGTGTAGCTTTCCTCTGCATTTTACTTGCCAAGTTAGGAGAACGGACTAGTCAGGATCATTGGTCTGACTGAATAAGACTCTGGGTCCAAGCCTAACTAATTTAGACGAGTACCATTCAACTATCTCCCTGTTCCCATGGTGGTGTGGAGAGGCTGGCACATTTCTGTCCACTGGTCTAACCCCCTGGAGTAGCACAGAAGTGCCTCACTTCACCTTTGTGATACCCCCAAGCCAGCAACGGGACTTGTACTGGGGGTTAAGATCAGACAGGTTTGGGATATGAATATTGACTTTTAGTGCTGAAATGTTAGTTAATCTGTACCATTCTTCCATTCTCTCCCGACTCCCACCCTAGTTGGTTTTGGCTGCTGAATAAATGTCTGGTTATCTGCCTGCAGAATATTCTGTATTTTGCAGAATATGTTTGATGCAGTCCTTTTGCTTTTGGAAAAATCTTCAGTCTCAGCTTTCATTTTGAATGTGAGCGCAAGTCACTATCACTTGTGGCAAGTAGAGAAGAAATGGAGATCACTTTCATATTTAGCACTTGTTAGGGATTTAGGCTGCAATCCTAACTCTCCTCATTTAGGCCAGCATAAGTCCTGGCACAAGTCCCTTGCTGGCCTGGGGATATCACAAAAATGCTGTAAGGCATTTCTATACCATTCCTGGGTTAGGTGAGCGCACAGACATGCGCTGGCCTCCCCACACCACCACAGGTGAGTTGTGGCTGCCTAAATTGGTTAGGATTGCACCCACAGAGCACTTACTGTTAATGAGGGGGAGAAATGAGGGCTTGGAAAATGGTCTTACCTCAGGCTACCAAGTTGGTCTGGGTCTAAATCTGCTGCCAGATGATGTGGGAGAATGCTGAGGTGGTAGAATATCTTGTACCTCTTCAGATACCACTTTTGAATGCTTTCATGCATTCAAAAAATTCCCTGCAAATAAAAGTGGACACCAGGAGAAATGTATCCTGCCCTTTGCCTGTTATGGTTTTTTCCCCTATTTTTTCAATGCGCATTCAGAACTGGAATTTCTCACATGTAGCCTGAAGTGGTACAGTCCACTCACTCAGTGGTACAGTTCTCTCACTTTGCTGCATGTATCAAGGTCATGGTAGAGGTCAGATATCCACAGTGGACTTGCCGGTTCACCTTTTTGTGACTTAGCATCACCATGCTACTTTAGCTGCCATCTTTGGCATAGCACATTGCTTCTGAGCAAAGCTCTTGAGGATCACTTTTTGTGGATGGCTGCACATGAACATGTTGTGCCGAAATGGGTCATCCCTGAAACTTGCTCCAAGACAGTCCCCTGAGACTGGTGGTGGCATTCTTGGATAGAGCCAACTTGCAGAATTATTGTCTATCAAGCTTTAGATGGCTGATTTGTTCCGACAGAACACGTCTATATATGTGGGCATCCATAAAAGTAAATCCCAACTCCATCATACAGAGGAAGTACAAGGGTATGTTAGGACAGGCTCTTAGAAATTCATCAACTGGAGGGTATATCTTCAGCAATCCAGGACATGGGGGAGCATCTCTCTACATCCTTGCTGCTGTTTCATAACAGTTTGTAAGTCGCAGATCCCTGGGCAAAGAGTAATTGACTGCAATAATTCAACTTCAGTAGTGCTACCCAAGCGGCAGTGAGAAGTGCAGCCAGAATTAATTCTTTCCTTTTAGAAAACACAGGTGAAATATGCCCTTTTGGAGTAACATTTAATGTAGTGGAACAATATAATACAAGATAGAGTACAATCATATGCATTATAATATGTATTTATTTAATGCTGCCTTATTTGGCTCCTGCCATCATTCTGTAGAAATACCCAGCAACCACAACTGTGTATTTCCAGAGCATGCTGGATAGTGTGGCGCTCGATGGTCTTCTCACTGAGTCCCCCCGATAAGCTTATGAAGGTATCAGCATTCTCATAATACAGTACGAAAGTGGGTCTGTTGCAGAAAGATTGCTAAACCTCTTTGACTCCATGCAAAAGTCTGTGAGATCCTGCTGTGAAGGTTGGAGAAACTAGTGCACGATGCCTTGGGTGGGCTGCCTTCTGGCTTCTGGTGAAATTCTCCAGCTTCCTCCCACTGGAGGAAACTCTTATGGTTTCCTGTCTGCTTAATCTTTTGTTGTTTATCCTATCTGGGTGTTCTGTCTGCAGTGAAATTAAATAGGCTGCAGTGGTCACAGCCCAAAGCTGACATGTCCTCTCTACGCTCTGTTTTTCTCCCCCTCTCATTATGTGGGACTCCCTTTCACTTAACAGATCTGTATGTATGTGCGCATAGGAGTTCAGTTCATGGGTTCTTATATCTGGTGGCAGCAGCATAGTAATATTGATTGCTGTACTGTTTGTGAGCTTGCATTGCCCGCTGCTGGTGACTCGTCAGCATTACAGCACATGAGCTCATGATTTCATGCACATCCTCATGCATATTAATAGTATTTAATATTTGCATCATGCATTCTGACTATGCAAAGCACTCCATGTGTATTGTGTTGATGCAGTCCTTAAAACACCCTAGATAAGTAAATTATCTCTAGAGTTGAGGCTGAGAGGGAAGTGGCTAGTCTAAGGCCATCCAGTGAGTTCCAAGTCCTGACTTGCATCGCAGGATGCAATCCTACACAATTTAGGGTGCAATCCTAATGTAGGCCAGCACAACACCTTGGTGTTCCTGTTGTGATGTAGGGAGGCATGCGCATGTGCACTGGCCTAACCCTCACGTAGGAGTGCTTGTGTGTAAAGCAAGATATAAAACTTGAAAAATGAGATATTGCCGGATGCTTATGCTTTCTCAGGTCTGTAGTCCACATGCTTGCAGAGGGATTTAAAAAATTTTAATGTGCAAAGCGAATCTGCTTACAGCAGAATTTCCAGTTGCCAGGGAAGAGTTGATGTCACCCATTCCTCCATATGATTCCCACACCAAGATTTCTTGATACCTATGTGTAGCTATTTTATTTTTCACTCTACCACTTTTCCTCCAAGGACCTCAAAGTGGTATACAAATGTCCTTCTTCCTGTTGTCCTCCCAACTAACATGTGAGATAGGTGAGGATGGGAAGTAGTGGCACAAGGACACCCAGGTACAAGGTCACCCAGGAAGCTTCATGGCTGAGCAGGTACTTGAACTTGGGTCTAAGACCCAAACTACTATACCATCCTGGATCTTAAAGCTACTGTATCTGGTGGCAGCAATGTAGAAGGTGTAGAACGAATGTAGAACGAATGAAAAACTCAGGTTGAAAAACCCAGCTTCAGAGAGATGCTGTCAGTTGGATACTGCCAGATGGGCCCAACTGGACACTGGTCTGGACTTTCTAATACATGTGATTCTTGAATTGCCAACGAGGGAAGCTCAGAGCGGGTTGAGGATGCGTTAGAAAGATGGAGCTTGGCAAATATTGGCCGGGAAGAGGCAGGATAGATTTGGCTGAGGGATCTAGAGAAGAAAAAAAATAACCTCCCTGGCTTAGGCTGCAATCCTAAAGACTCTTTCCTGGGTGTAAGACCCATTGAACAGAATGGTGCTTCCTTTTGAGTAGATATGGTTAGGATTGCACTCTTACTCCTCAAAATGCCTGATACAAGAGGCAAAAATGCAGCATGGATAAATAAACTCACCAGCAATTGGATTACACACACTACGTGGCTTCTACTTATTGACAACGGACCAACAAGTAGTAGAATACGCACTATTTTCAACTGCAAAGATTTAGTTTGGCTACCTGGGTCTATCAGTGTATGCCCCGTGAAGGGTCAGTTAAGAAGCTTACCACCCCCATTGGGAATCACTGAGGGAAGAAACTGCCTTGCGCATGGAGAGCCCCTGCCCTGAACCAGTTTGCCTAAGAGTGGCAAGTTGCGGAGAATGTTTGCTATGTCTCTCTATATTCTGGATAAGTATAACAAAGATTTTTTTATATTTTCAGTCTTAGTGTCCAAATCCTCCCCAAAGAAGCCTCGTGGCCGGAACATCTTCAAGGCACTTTTCTGTTGCCTTCGCGCACAGAATGTGGGGCAGTCGGCCTTCGGGGGAGAGCATGGGCCACACAGGGAGGAGGCCAACACAATTGCCAAGGTAAGCGAAGGCTGGCGCATGGTCACTGTGTACACCCAGACAAAGTGTCTCCCTGGCAAAAGTTGCAGAGCTTCTGTTTTGCAGACTCTGTCATTATTCTGGCAGCCTGAATTTATGCTGTGTCCCCAGGGATAGAAACCCTATCCGAGAACTTCCAACCACTGGAATGCTGAAATTGTCTTTCTCTCTGCGAGTCTTTGTGTGTCTGTAAATTGTTCCCTCTTGCTTGTGACTCTTCTTGTCCCCATCTGCATCTAACTTTTAACATCAAGCCAATACTCCAAGTTTAATATCCTAGAGTCTGCAATAACCATTTGTGAGTTTTTCTTTGTGTCCGATTGGTGTTCTCCTAATCAACTAAAATTTGCCTTTGGCTGAGAGATGTTGGACCATAACAAAGATCCACACATTTTCTAGGGCCGTTGCACACATTATAGAAGTTGCACAGAAAAGGCTACCTTGTAAGATAAAACACAAAATGTCCCAGTAAACCATAAATGCACATTTGTGTGTGTGCACTTGCTACACTGTTTGCGCACAAGCTGGAAGGCCATGGCCAGCTGTGCTTTCCCATTGTGAGGAAACAAAGCAATTTAATGCAATAATATCTTTCCCATAATATCCATTCCCTCTCCCCCAGGTCTTCTAACATATGCAGATGGCTCTGGTGACAGCCATCATTTACCTGATCTCTAAGTGGATTTCGGTTTATTTTCTACAGGTCATGTCAGCAGGAGGAATAAAAGTTCATCCCCCTAACGGCACATGGGTTTATGCCTGTCCCTTTTAAAAAAAGAAATAGGTGCAAAGTTACAGAATGGGAAAAGTACCTATGTTCATGTGCAGAGTTCCTTTCCCTTCTGCCTTGAAAAGCTACAGTGTGTCCCCACACATATAGGTTTAAGGAGTGGAACTTTTCCAGGGCAGTTTCAGGGTTCCAGGCATACCTATGCTCCAGCACCTGTCTTTTCAGAAATGCCCCTGAACATATTATAGAAACACCCCAAGCTTACAAGAGTACCAACTATGCCTCCCTTGCCCTATACTCCACCACTGTTCCTGCATGGAAGAGGTGTCTAAGTCGGAAGTGCCTAAATGCTTGAGACAGCCTTTAGACTTCTATTCCTCAGAACTTGGTGGGTAAATCAAGAAGTTTGTTGAGATCCCTTCTGTAGTGTTATAGTCTCACCTTTTCATGATACCTACATCTCTGCTCTCCTCTTTTTTCCCCCTTTTAGTCTGATCTGTTGCAGTGTCTTCAATACCAGTTTTACCAGGTACGTCTTCGTTGCACAGCTGAGGGGAAACTGGGTGCCCTCCACCTTTGGCCAGAACTATCTTTATCTATACATAGGCATGCATGCATCATTCTCCATCACACTAAACCCATGCCATATTCAGATTTCTGTCACCTGAATCAATGCAAGCAAATTTGTCTATAATCAATTAAGTATTTGTCTTTCTAGCCAAGAGGAAAGAGGTAAGAAGTTATGCAGATAAAATGAAAGCCCCACATTCTGATCATTGGAAGACAGCCTTTTGCACCCTACCCAACTCTGGCTTCCAAGACCTTACCAGGCATTGCCTTTGTGGATCTTAAATTCTGTTAAAGTTAGCCTGGATCACATTGCTCCAAGTGTGACTAACTCTACAATCCTGAGTAACTACGGAAGCACGTAAGAGACATTTACAGAGATTTAGTTACAGCACCACCTAGTGAAACCTATGGGAAATTCATATTGCAATCCAGAGTAAATTGTTCTTAGGTCTGTAAATTGTTCTTACTTCAGAGCAAGGACTCCCTGTAGCTACTCTGGACTGCGCCCTAAGTTAGCTGCAATGATCTAGATTGGCCATATCAAAGCTGTCTTCTATAAACAAGGGTGCAAAGATGTGCCAAAAACAAAAAAAACTCAGATTTAGAGTTTCAACCCACTTCCTCAGCTTCATAGCATAATCTACCTTCATAGCATAATCTACTAGGTAGATAGATAATCATGCTATGTGCACAGTCCAACCTATATGCTTGATTTATGTACGAACAAGAAGGAAAAGCTGTTCTTCATTTACTGAGCAAATTTCTCTTACTTTGAAGAAATGGTTTGGTTCTGATGCCGAGAGACGGGGACGGAGGGGGAGAGGGAGAGAGAGCATAACAATGCCTAAATCAGATATAATAAAACTGTTCTTAGGCTATATAACATCCAATTGCAAGTGAGGGATTGCATAGTCAAATGGATTATCTCCTGAGCAGGGGAAATCGCTACCCAAAGAAAGCTAGCAGAAGAGTAAAAGTGTGACTTTGGTCTTCACCTTGACAGATGTTTTTCTGGAGGGGCTTCTCTATATAGAAGAGCATTCATAGTGCAATTCTAACCCCTTGTTAGGCCGGCACAAGTCCTGTGCTGGCCTTGTGGTGATGCAAAAGTGGCATATGGTATTTCTGCACCATTCCTGGGGGAGTTAGGTCAGTGCATAGACATACGCTGGCTTCCCCAGGAAGATGGGGGAGTTGTGCTGGCATAAATTTCTTAGGATTGCGCTTTCAGTCAGTCAAGCTCCTACCCGTAGTCTAAAATGGCACAGTTCAGGAATAGCTTTACCACAGCTTCTGCTATTTTATGTGAACTTGCCCACAGAGGTGGAACCAAAAGAGCCCTGTTGCGGTGTATCTTCAAAAACTGGTCAGGAATAGTAGTTTGTATTCCTGGGCCTAAATATAGCTCCTTTCTCCCTGTAATGTCCATATGTTGTGGGTCACAGGTGTTTGGGAGAGCACTTGTTTTGAATGCAGAAAGCTCTAGGTTCAATTCCTGACATCCCAAAGTAGGGCTGGGAAAAACCCCTGATCCTGAAACTTGAGACAAGCTTCTTCCAGTCAAAAGCAATGATACCTACATCTAGATGCATCAATGGTCTGCCTCTGTTGAAATTGGCTTCATAGGTTAATCTGGGACCCAGTATGTAACATCCTTGTACTCACTGCTTCCATGTAGAAAACTGTCCACACATCATTTCCTCCATGCCATCCATCATCTCCAGGAACAAAAAATGTATCTATATATGGAGAATGATGTATGCTGTATGTTGCATATGAAAAGTATCCCCTTGTCATGTGGAGGGTGTTACTGCATAGAGAATTTTTACTTGATTTTTGTGTGCTGTGCTTCTTATTAATTTTTATCTGTAGCTTCCTCTTTCTTCCTGTCAGGGTAGTTTTCATGTGATCAGCAGTTACCTGGTATATGTATTTTTAATCTACTGAAATCCTTGTGTGTTGATTTGTTGCCTACTGTTTCAGCAAGGAGAAGATAAATCTATCTCTATCTAAAGTATTTGTATACTGCTTTTCAACTAAAAGTTCACAAAGCGGTTTACATAGAAAATGAAAAAAATAATAGCTAATGGGTCCCTGTACCAAAAGGGCTCACAAATCAGATTTGCCAAAGGAGGTGGTGGACTCTCCCATACTGGGGATCTTCAAGCAGAGGCTCGACAAGCACCTGTTGGAGATGCTCTAGGAGGATTTCCTGCTACAGGCAGGGTTTGGACTAGATGACCTACTAGATCCCTTCCAACTCTAGGATTCTATGATCTAAAATGCAAAAAAGAACATCAGCTGAAGCCACTTGAACAGACGTTGCAAAGCCATTCTGTCGTTGTGTGGAAGTGACATTTCTTGACTGTCACCTCCCTCCCCCCAATTCTGTGGGAAATTAAAGTGGAGAAAAAGATTGGATGAGGAATGACAGAGCTGAGCGTTTGAGACAGAGTTAAGAGTTGGAAGCTGCGGTGTTTAAATATGACATCTTAGCAACAGCAGTCCCTTTTCCTTTCATCTAGGCATGGTGGAGGTTTAAACTGGTTAAGGCTACTCTGAAAGAGATTTAGGGCTGGAATCCTAGCCACAGTTACCTGGGTGTAAGCCCTATTGATTATAACAGGATTCACTACTAAGTCAGGTTCACAGGATTGAGCTATGAGAGTCATAGGAGAAAGTTCACTGGGAGCACAATTCTAACTCAACTTTTCCACACTGCTGAAAAGAATTACAACAACCAGATGCAGTAGAAGACCTGGCTTCTGGTCTTCTTTATACAATCATTATATACAAGAGGGAATCTTCTGGAAGTTGGGGCCTATCCTGCATATGTTGGGAAAACTGATATTTGACAGTTGCTCCAACTTTTAAAATAAACCGAGTTTAAAAGGAACAAAATAAAATACATGTGGGGTTAATTGAGGTCTTGTATCAATTTTCGACTAGTAAAGATCGACTTTTCCTATGGCCCTGCAACAGTTTCTGTACCACTCTCCAAAGTACAGAAATACTGGCTCAGGCAATCCTAGTGCAGTAGGAAGAAGCCAAACGATCTAGAACCTCAGGCCATGTGAAAGTTTTAATGCTAGTCCTTTTAGTCTGTGCTGCCCTGTTCGGAGCACAAAATGGATCCATAGCTAAAACAAAGTCCATTTCAAAGATCTGACTGTCTTCTTCCCACCTCCATTTCTGTTAAATATACTTCCAGAGACAAGGATCTGGGTAGCTAAGTATGTCTCTCTTTCTAGATTCCTGGGACGTGCCTTCTGCCTGAGGTGACTTTGCAAGATCAAGGCCGAATCTGTGTGGTGATCGATCTGGATGAGACCCTTGTGCACAGCTCTTTCAAGGTGAAGCCCCAAGAAAACTTTCGCGCTGTGGTGATAGGTGGTAGTGGAGTAAGGCACATAAGTAGTGGGGAGCATAGAATGCATGATGAGGGGAATGTGTTATTCTTGGAAGGGTTGTTCTGTGGAACTAGACATTCATTCCAGCTGAATGATGCAAGTGCCCTGTTCCCATTCTTTGTGGTGGATATTCTTGTGGGCAGACAATGGGCAGCCCAATCTTAACGAAAGTCCCATGCTATGATGCAGAGGCACCAGTGCAACCTCCCCTGCAACCAGTGTGGGAAGAGAAGCTGCTGGAGATCTCCCCAAGAAAAGAGGACATTCATCCTCTCCCCCCCTCCCAGGATAATCCCCAGAAGCCTACTCAATTTACACCAGTGAAATAGCTGTTGTAAATCTTAGCAGTCTCATGTTGGGAAATGAAGCCCAATAGGGAGGAGAGGATATTATGGAGGCCTCTGCCACAATTCCTAGCCCCCTCCCAGGCCTGATCTATCTCATCGCTGCTCCTATACCATTGCACCTCTTCCCACTTCCATTCGTCCCCTGTTCCACTGTCAGGGTCTTCTTGCTTTTGTGGGTGCTGGCCTCTGAATGGCCCTGGCATGCCAGTGCAAGCCTTTCACCAGCATCAGGATCCTCTGCACTGCCAGAAAATGCCTTATAGTTTTGATGGTGTGTGCGCCCCTCACGTCAATGGTGGTTGGGATAGGATTAGGCTGTATGTCATAACGCTGTGTGAAGTCGTGAGAGCTTTCAGGGTTGAAAACAGTGTGTGGATTTCAGGATGGAGAAGTTGCTGCACTGTTGTCCTGGAAGCCACAGTTTCTTCTCAGAGGAAGTGGCTCTGGTTATGCTTCAAGTGGTGGACATTGAGACATTGGATTGCATGCACCAAAATTCCTAGAAATGGAGAGGGACGTCTCCGTTTTGTTTCCCCCAAGCTTCTATGATTCTCCCACTTTTTCACTCACACACTGCAGATGGGAAATGAAGTAGAATATGGGTTAATAGATTTGTATCATTGATTCTAACAAGTAAAGAGTATAATTTTTTTTAAAGAACAGAGGATGTTGCAGGGGGGTGGTTTTCCCTTTCTATTTGGAGCTTGGGGTTGGGCACACAAAGCATGGGGAACTTGGGTGGTGTGTAGGGATCACTACCCAAATTAACATACACCTTTTAAAAATTTCTTAGCCAATCCACAATGCTGACTTCATAGTGCCTGTTGAAATAGAGGGGACAACCCATCAGGTAAGCCCATTGCTATAACTGGGGTTGAAGCTGTGACATGTGTTCTGGGAGCAGATGAATAGTCCCATCTGGTGTGCGGAGGAGATAGGTAGTGGCTGCAACGAAGGAGGAGGAAGATCGTCCTGCACAGGTTTCAGCCTGGTTCAAGTAATCCAGGATAGGCTGTTTCCAAGCAGTACGGCCTATTCTTGATTACTTGTTTCAGGAGGAGGCCCTTCGCCATGCAGGTGCCAGAAAGACGGACTTGGATTGGTTGTGTGGCAGCTACAGCTCCTGTAGACAGAAGAATACAGCCAGGTGAAGGATGGTAGGGAGCTCAAAGAAAAATTAAGTGCAGGGTCCTTGAGAAATGTTTAAGGAATTTGAGTTTCTTAGGCTACAATCCTAAGCTCCAGTTAGGCTGGCATAAGCCCCAGCGTAAGCCCTGTGCTGACCTGGGGTGTCACAAAAGTGCCGTAAGACACTTTTGCCCCACTTGTGATGGGGTTAGACTACTGTACAGACATATACTGACCTCCCCACACCACCACAGAAAGATATACCATGTGAGAGGGGCCAGCCTAAATTTGTTATGTTTGCACCCTTAAACTGGTACCACTTCTCTGTTCATTGAAATGCTTGTAGCCTGCCACCAACGTAGCCACATTTGGTCAGAATTATAATTAAGCTACCCTTAAGGGCATTGTATTTTAAGCCACCTTATGGACATTGTATAGTTAGTTCGTTCCCTGTTGACTGTGGGGCATGACTGTATTTTGAACCAACAAAAAGGTGGCAGCTGAGTCGGCACATTTTGTCAAAGGCAAATAAATAAGAACCAAGCTGTGTTCCGTTATGTTTAACTCCATAGATGAAATAAACACTAAAAAGACTAATCTTTAAAGCCTTGATTGTATCAAGATAAGGCAGCTTCCTCCCTCATGAGAACACCATCCAAAGAAACCAGGATGTAGACAGAAAGGTAGGCCTCAGAGCCAATGACCCACATGGTTTGTCTCCATGATTTCTGCCACTCTTGCATTATGGTCTTCCAGAATTGCTGATAGAGCAAAGGATTGGCACGTGTCGCTGTCAGATCAGGACCTAACATCCCAACTTAGCCATGGTGTCATTGTGTTCCTCCTCCTGCAAGCATCACCCACGTCCTTGCATTCAGTTCTCCAACCCTCTCTTTATGGAATGGTACAAATGCATGTGGAAAATGCTTAACAATTCCCCTATCCTCTGTTTTCTTCATGGAAAGCAATAACTTTTTTGAGCCAAGCTAAAACCAGGAAAATGTCTGATCTGGAAGATCTTGGATGGAGGGGTTGTAAGACAAAAACGATGGATGGGGACTGGTTAAGCACTCCTTTCCACCCTCTGCTTTTCTCATTGACTTGTTCCTTGCATTCACACTCCTCAGCAGATGTGTTCTATAAGGTGTCTTTCCAGCCCTAGTAAGGGTTTGTAAAGTGACATTAGTGATGTTGATGTGCTCCCGTATCCTCACCCTTGCTGCTAATCTCCAGGTGTACGTGCTGAAGAGGCCATTTGTAGATGAGTTCCTGAGGCGGATGGGGGAGCTGTTTGAGTGTGTGCTGTTCACTGCCAGCCTGGCCAAGGTGTGTATGTTGAGGAAGCTCTAGCCTGCAATGGGGTTTTTGGGAGGCTAACTGAACTTAAGTTACAAAGACAACCTGTCACTTCCAACCTGTCAGATGGATGGTGTGTATCTTTGGCTTGGTAGCAGTTGTGGCCTGGGCTAAGCTTGGAGTCTCCCTTAGTTTTCTGGGCTTCGTAGATATTTTTCAAAATCTAAATTCTGCTATCCAATTCACTTGCAAACTTGGCATGCTTACATTTATGTGCTTATTTTTGCTTGATTTATTTTGTTGCTCCTAGCAAATGGAGAGGAGCAAGAAGCTTACGCAGAGCATTGAGAGCACCAGCGAAAGTTCTGTTGAATCTGTTTCTGGCTTTGGAGATTGTATCCATAAGAACTAGATATTGTTTGTTTGTTTGTTTCAAATGCAGTTCTAAATTCAGCACATGCCTGATCTGGTTTCAGCTGATAGTATTTGCAAAGCCTTACACTTCTGATCCTCCCTTGTATATGTTCCAGTAGCTTCCATGGTAATCCCTTGTCTCTCCTTCTTCTTGGTCCAGTATGCTGATCCAGTGACTGACCTGCTTGACAAGTGTGGAGTCTTCCGAACTCGCCTCTTCCGGGAGTCGTGTGTTTTCCATCAGGGCTGTTATGTTAAAGACCTTAGCCGTCTCGGTCGGGATCTACACAAAACTCTGATCCTGGACAATTCTCCTGCCTCCTACATATTTCATCCAGAAAATGCGGTGAGCAATCCTTAGATGAAGTTGGTGCTAAGATAGTGGCTAGGATGGCTTGTTGATCTACCCTAGCAAGCAACTAGTAACCTCATAAGTAGGTTATGTTTGATCTGTTTGATCTGTTTGATCTAAGTTTGATCTGTTGGTTATATACCTTTCGATTTATTAAAAAAACAAAATCTCAAATCATTTGAGACACTTTAAAGTAAATAGGTGCCTCCAGTTAATGTTTAGAAGACTGAAAATGAAAACAAACTAGAGCAATTTGAGGTAGTCTTTCTGCATTCTCCTTTGCTCTGATAGAAGCATATGGCACAAGTAGGTAGCAAATGTCACCTGAGAAGGGGCGTGCCATCCTGCCTGACAGAGAAGTAGAAATGCATCTTCTAAAATGATACTACATGACCACCCAGAGTAAGGCACTGGCATCCCTCTCTGTTTATTGACATTGTAAAGCTCCTGAACCTTTAAAGGAAGGTATTTCAGCAGGTGCAGCTTCTCATCTCACAGATCACAAGCTGAAATTCCCTTTTTTGCACCCTTGTTAAACGTCCAGGAGCCCTGAAGTTAAAAGTTTGAAGACCCCTGCCTTGGAGTATGCCCTAGTGACTATAATGAGACTTAACTTTTGAGAAGACATGCATAGAACTGGGCTGTAATTCTTGCCTGATGACCACAATATCTAGAGATGAATACCGGCATGCATTCATTTTCCAGATCCATTTCTAAAAAGACACCTATAGGAGCACAGATGAATATATTATATTAAAAGTTAAATAATCTCAACATTCTTGTTTCTTTTGAATTTCTGAAAGTGTTAAACTTCCTTCTTTGTGTCTTGCCTGCCTTCCCTCCAGTGATTTTGACTCTTTGTCCTTCTGACCCCTCTAGGTGCCAGTCCAGTCGTGGTTCGATGACATGGCGGACACCGAACTGCTGAACCTGATCCCCATTTTTGAGGAGCTGAGTGCAGCAGAGGATGTCTATACCAGTCTTGGCCAGCTGAGGGCACCCTAAGGCCCTTCCAGCCTTATGCCCGCAGGGGAACTTTTTCACTTAGTGCCTTCAGTATTGGCCAGGAGGGAAAGGGAGTCACACGAGTGTCCCCTGAACCTACCACAAGGCGAATGCAAGCACTTTGGAGGCAATAACCTGCCTGGTCTGCCAAGTTGGGTAGCAAAGTAGATCCCAACCAGGGTATGGCTGAATTCCAGAGCCCTAAAGGCCTTTCCATCAAACACAGGGACATCCCAGACAGACACCCCATCCCAAATAGCTCTCGTATCTATGCACTGTGAGGGCTGGGAGTATCTAAAGGATTCACTGGTTTCCCAGGGCTCTGCTCTTCCCTACTCCCTCTCTTTGCTGCAGGGTGATTTGCTCTGGGTATGGTTTGTGCGGTTTAGAAAGCCCCTTCCTTTCCCCCTTTGCAACCTCAAACCATGACAAAAGCTTTGTCTAATGGACGTTATAGGAGCTGTATGCCTTACACTCACTTTTGGCTACTCCTGGGAGCGCTGCCTTTCCAGACCCAGAGATACAGATACAGGGCCTGGCAGTTTTGCCTTCTTATCTCTCAGTTAGGATGTCTCTTGGATACCTCTGTCCTAGCAAGTCGTCCTCATGTGGGAATCATTTCTTTCGATGTTCAAGCTGTGCTTGGCTCCTGGGGGAAGCCTTTTTTTGGCCTTTTATACCTGGTTAGAGAGAAGGGTGTTCTCTCTAGTTCTACCATTTTTAAGAGGCTTCATTGATCCAGTTCTCCTTCAGAATCAAGTCCAGTTTTTTCAGGGTCTGGGTCCCTGGATGCCTTTTTGGAAGCCTTTTAACATATTTTCATAACCTAATGACTGGGTTATGCTGATGAGTGAAAACTAAGATCCAGAGGGCAAAAATCCCTTTACCATTAAAATAGTTGTATAATAAAGGCCAGGTCTAAGATTTAAGACAGTTAACCCAACAGCCTAATCCGCTAGGATTCACCTCCAATCACACTCCATATGAGTTTAGGATCTACACTGTGGAGAGTCCCATGCTAATGCATTTTGGCCTATTGTTGCTTTGTGAAGAGCAGGCATCATCTCAGCCTTCAACTGTGGCCACCAAACCAATGGGAAAGCCTTGGCACTGTCTGTTCCTCCAACTCCTCCTGTGTGAATTCTAGCCCAGTGAGTAGGGCTGTGACTTTTCCCCTTGGGTGGCTCTCTCCCCACTCTGCTTTCCTCCTTCTTTGGTGCCCAGGCACACGAGATGTAACCTGTTTAAAACTCAGGACTTTACCAGGCTCCATTGTCATAACTTGAAAGCTCGGCCCCTTGGGTGGCCTCAGGGAATCATAGACTAGCCTATTCAAAGCTGGGTAGAGTTGGGTGTGGGGGACATTGCTTTGTGTGTGACTGTATATGCAGCCTGCTCTATGTTGATCCATCTTATGTCGTTGTAGAAAAATGTCATGGTTGCTATTGCATCTCTGTACCCTGCAGTTGCTAACAGCAAGTGAACATGGCCTCTTTCTTGTTAAAGTTCCTTCAAGGAGCAGGCTCCAGAGAAGTAGATGGGCCCACCCAAGTTTTTCCCCTGCATTGTCCCTCAGCAAATTCTGATGGTCTCAGCGTTTTGAGAAACCAAACATGGACAGCTGCTTTGTTTATGTTACATGGAGCTGCTACGGCCACTCTTTCTCCCTTTCCCCCAGTACGGTACGCTGCCCTTCCTCGTCATGTCTTATGTGCTGTGAGCAAATACCATGGAGGGCAACCAACGCCTAGATTAAGCCAAACTGCTTTTCTCCCCTTCCCTTTCATAAGCAATACATTGCAAGTGACTACATGTTTAGCCATTGTGGGGCAGAACATTTAAGACTCTTTTTCGTTTCTCTTTGATGCTGTTTCAAGAGCTTGAGTCCAGTCATCTCATCACTTCGATGGGAAGCTTGAAAGGACCAAACCTCCCAGTCTTGCTGTGGAATGTATGGACAGGTTGCTTTTAGTCTGGCCAAAGTGCTGCCTGAAGATTCACCATAGTTTTAAGTGTGCCGACGGGCCATTAACTGACCTGTGTGTATGTTGGAGCAGGCTCGGCCCCAACCAAGTGGGGCTTGAATGGAGTCTTCTAATGATGCTTTCCTATGTGTTGGCCTCAACTTGGAGCATGAGGCTTTGCCTCATAAAGCAGTGGTCCACATTTCCTTATAGGGGAACCTGAAGGTTGAGGAGGGCCTCCAACATTGTAGAACAGAGGATTTCTTCTTGTAGTTGAATAAGCTATTTCTCTCCAGGACAAAAGAGCTACAAGACCTTTAAAGTTTGCAAAGCTCACAAATAATTGGCAGAACAAAACCTTAAGTTGCTCTTCCCTCCTTGATCCTATGCTCACAACCCCTTGACCACCTGAGGAGAAATGGCTCCTCTTCCCCTCCTCCTTCCTCATGCGCGATGCCAGCAGCAACCCATTCTTCAATGTGAAACAGGCTTCTGGTTCCTTCATAAGCTACAACCCCTGCGCATGATGGAAAAGATTACATTAGCAATGACACTTCTATTGCATTCTACACTCCTTAGGCAGGCAAAATGTGCTCACGTACCCACATGTCTCCCCTGCCTCATATATGGGACTAGGATTGGATTGACCATTCCCCTTCCCCAATTTTCAAATCACATGGTGAAATGTTGTGCACACTGCTATAGTGGAGCTGCTTTTATCTGAGGAAGTCCCAGTCATATTACATTTGGCGCCCAATGCAGCTTTGGCAAAGTTATGAACATTTGTTTGCTGAAAATTATGGTAGAATTGGGGTGTCAGGTATGGGTCCCCTCAGGCACACCAACAGGGACACACATGGTTGTGTGAATCCACTGCAAGGGAGAACCCACCAGACAGCACACCATGTAATAATGCACATTCCCACGCTGAGGGTTAGTCTTGCACCTCCTTTTAATATCTGTACTGGTATCTGGGTCCACTTGTCTATGTTGGGATTGTGCCTTGATCAAACTCAGCAGATGATGAGGGTCAAATATGGCAAGAATCAGGTTAACCAGGGCTGGATCTTTTAGGGACCTTCATACGCACATTCTTCATCCAATCCACTGCACATGCTAAGGTCTGCTCTTTATCTTGCATTGGGTTATGTTTGGTGCCCTTGCTTTTAAATAGGGAGCTGTGGCTTTTGGCTAATAAAGCCCTGGGTTTCCTCTGTCTCCTCACCTCATAGAATTGTGAAGATGTTGGTTGCCTTTGTCACATGTTCTCACTTGCTGGTTTGTTTGTTTTTTTAGTTTTTTTTAAAAAAATGTATTTTAATTGAAAAAAAATCCCAAAACTTGAAGCCGGCACTGCTGCCATTTCGATCTCTTTCTATTTTTGGAATCTTTGTATTAACTGCAATTAAAGACATTTTAAAAAGAGAGAGAGCAAGTGTATGTCCAGCTTTTTCTTTGAGTTGCGAAACAGGTGGAGTTCTTGAGAAGCAAAGAGATGTCTGCTACTGTGAGTAAGCCGCAAGATCACTTTGATCACTTTCTTCCATTGCTCCAGATCCACAAATCCTGCAGACAGATCAGGTGAGGCTCACACATAACAGCAGCAATGTTGAATTACTTATATCCCATCTTTCTGCCAGGGTGCAATCAAAGATGACCTATGTAGTTTCCAGGTGGTCAAACCTTCAGATGCTCAGCGCACCCAGATCTGTCCCAACTTCCATAAGGTTGCTACAGCGAGTCAATGAAATTTGAGCATGCCAAAGCAGCTGTAATGTTGTGATTGTAACATAAACTGTTCATGGATATGGGCACAGTGGAATTTTAGGGGGTACAGCAAGGCAGTACCTCAATGCTCCAATTGGGCTACCTCAAAATCAAAAGACCAGGTCCTGTTACTTGCTGGTGACCCTCTGAAGGTCAAAGGGAGTGTCCGCAGTGCTGTGGATTGCGTAGCCATCGGCTCAGTCTCCCAGCTTTCCTTTGCTTCTGGCTTCCCAGCAAACCACTCTAATGTGGTTTATTTCACATCCTCTTCTGCCCCATCTTATTGAATTATTGATGCACTGCTGCACTTAATAAAAAAAATCAATGGGAAATGGGTGTGGTGGGCAGGGAGAATGCGAAGAGGCAGCCTTGGAGGCTCTGGTTGCTTGTGTTTCAGGGCTTTCAACCGAGGCAAATAGATGTTTTCCCTAACCTAATCCAAGCTACTGGGCTAGGCCAGCACGGATTGGCTCAGGCAGTTGTTCTGTAGGCCAGATGCAAATGCAGGCAAATCTTAGAGAGCGAGGCTGGATCCCTTGAACTCCTACTTGGACCCCATTTGCTCTGCCTGGCAGTTTGTGCTCATCAACACTGGGCTGGAGTGCAAGAGTCCGCAGCAAAAACAGGTAAGCCTTACTTGATTTATAGATGGCGTAAGCCCTGGACAGGGTGGGTAGGAGAAAAGGAGGGGGGACCAATTCAGTGACACATCTTTTGAAAGGAGGGGATGGATGTCAATCTGACTTGATAGGCTTCTCCCCAGGAGCAAGTTCTGGAAATATCTCTGGATAAAAACCAAATTTCTGCTCTCTGTAAGGGAAAGTGTGCTGGTTCTGATCAATTAGTTGCACTCAGCCCTCCCTACTATCTTTTAGGTCAAAATCTGAGATTAAGATGCTCTCAGTTGTATCCTGTCCTTCTACAAGGAGCCCAGAGTAAGGAGAGGTGACATTCTCATTTGATCCTTCCTAACAACCCTGTAGGGTAGGATCAGCTTATAAGAAGAAACTATAGGAGCTCTCCAAAATGGTTGTAGTAGGAGTTACTCAGCAGTAAGCAAAAGGCACACTGGCTAACTCAGAAGCACCTTGGCAACTTAGGCTGCAATCCTAACCACATTTTCCTGGGAGTAAGTATGAGTGGGACTTACGTCTGAGTACACATGCTTGGGATTGCACTGTAAATCAACTTCCAAGGTATTAATCAACTTAATCAAATGGTGCCTGGGTATACCTGCTCTGTGTGCATGAACATACTTGATAGAAGCAGTGCACTCCGGCACATATCATATAACATCAGTAGTGACTGAATCTCACATTAAGTCCACTGGTGGCTTTTTGCATGATATGAAATCATGCTCTGGACCCTGCAATAAACAAAGTAAACTGAGCCAAATGCACAAGGCTCTGGGTTCTGGGCCAAAAACACACACACCTCTCCAGTTTAAAATCCTACAGTAATTCCAGTTAACACTCCAATTAATACTTGGCAGTTTCCAAATACGAAGGGAAACTACGTTCACTGAATATATAAGCCTCCTAACCTCCAGATGCCAAATGCAAGGCTGTCTTTGCTTCTTTACGCCTCCCAATTTGAAACCATTCTTCAGAACTGCCAGCCAGCTTGCTTTGAAAAAAAGACAATAAAACCAAAAGTCCAGTGAAGCCCAAATTATTACAGTATATTATTTTAATGTTCTGCTCATTTTCATTGAAATATATATAATATTTAACATTCCAGATTTTGGAGGGCAGAAAATGAAACTGTTCTCACACCTGATCTCACAATACTGTTTTCCAGGAATTTGATTTCCCCCCTTTTTGGACATGCGTTGGCTTTTTAGACACTCCATCAAGCTTTTACTACAATGCAAACTTATATAAAGTTATACATCCGTATAAAAGCCATGCCTTCTTTTTCAGAGGTCCTGTGAACACGGGGAAATGAAATACCATATTTACTCAAATCTAGCACTCACACTTTACGGCCAAATTTAATCTCCAAAACTGGGTTGTGCATTAAGTTCAATGATGCATTAGGTTTGAGTAAAAACAGTATTTTGATTATAAGTATAGGTCTGTATTTAGTTTTAAGAGTTTACTATATTGTAACAAAAATGTAACATAAAACCACTCTTGTATAAAGTAGTGGAATTTGGTAATGCATTGTCATATTCTTATTGTCATATAATTAAATTACATTTTTCACCTGCTTTGAAGCTAAACATTGCAATCATCAATAAACATTTTTTTTTATCTCAAGCCTTTTAAAATTGGGTGCACATTAGATTCAATGGTGCATTACAGCTCCAGCATCACTAGCCTTCCTTCCTGCCCCCAAAAGAAATTCATTCCTTGGGTTTCCCAAGGAAAGGGCCTGATTATTAACCCTTTGTTACCTTTGTAACTCTGCAGTGTAGGCTGTTCCAGGAATTGGGTGTGAGGTAGTCATCTTCCAAACCTCTTCTATTCCTCCTGGATTAACGTTAGGTTGGAATCTTTTTAGCATTGCCTATCATTAGTTGTATGATAGTATTTGCACCAAGGCTATTTATTAAGAATATTTATTATTGGAGCTTTTAAACATACTTTTGTTACATTTTTTTAAGTAGGGAAAGTTTTGTAACCAAGGCCATTTAGATTTTGTTTCAGTTTTGTATTGAGAATGTAGGTTGTACATGGAAAAATGGTGTCACCAGGAAAGGTGGTGGGTGTGATGTAACCATCACACATCACTGGGTGATGTGGACAGGTAGGTGACTCCAGTACTGGCCAAAATGTTTAAAATCTTGTTATCTTGGCAGAGGAGAGCAACAGCGGACATCAGTGGGCATCCCTTCTATGCAGTGGGCATTCCAGCTGGTCACAGCATTCCTACTGGGCACCAGTATGCACTATCAGGAAGAAGGTGGCAGTGGGCACTCTTAATGGACACCACCAGGCACCCCTGCTAGGTACCAGGCACTACCAGACAGCAGGTACAGGGCACCACCAGATGCATGCCTATCAAGCATCACTGGGTGGCAGTGAGCACAACCAGGGGGCACCTGGCATCCCTACCAAGGACCGGGCATCCCTGTCAGTCACTGGGCACTGGACACCAGCAGGCCTCAGGCACCAGCAAGCAACATGAGGCAGCTGGCACAATTGGACACGAAATCAGTTCTTAATGGATGTTTATATCACAGAAGGAATATGCTACTACCCAAATTTCATGTTTCTTGGTACAGGGGTTGTGGCTGGGTGATGATCAGTCAGTCTTCAATGTTAAGTATAGGGACAAAAACACACTGCACCCCTTTGACACCCTTCTGATTTGAATTTTCCAAAATCTTAGTAGGTGCCTACATGACAGAAGGTATGGTGGCTTTGGCTGGGGTCGGTCAGTCAGTCAGTCAGTGACCTTTCAATTTATATATACCATTCACAACAGTTCAAGTTCAGATTCTTCCACTGAAGAAGAATCTTCCAAAGAAAAACAATGCTCTTTGGAACCCAAAGTTTCCAATTTTCTTATTTAAATCTGGGCACAATTTAGGGCCAGCACAACTCACCCCTTCTCCATTCCCACAGTATTGTGGGGAGGCCAGCGCACATCTGTGTGCCAGCAAACCCCACTGGGAGTAGTGCAGAAGTGTCTTATGGCACTTTTGTGACATTCCAGGCTGGGAACAGTCCCAGGAAAGGGATTTGTGCCAGCCTAACTAGGGGAGAAACTTGGATAAACTTTGGAAACTAGTGGAGCATAGGGTGGTCTGGTGTGCTGCAATCCAGGTGGTCACAAAGAGGGTTTTCATTTCCCGTTCACAGTTCAACACACAAGTAAAGCCCTTTTGAGCCATTGTCATGGGCTGCATGCATATCACTGAGCATATCAAATTATCTTAAGACTGTGGTCCATCCATTATCTATTCTATGCAGAATGTTAAGGGATTTGGGGCCTGTGGTGTTTCAAGGGAAAATAGAATTGATGCCCATGGCTAGCACTGAAATTGTGCCCCAGTCCAAATAGAGAAGGCGAGATCATGTGGTGGGAAACCAGCCCTGTCCCGTCAAGTTAGGGTTGCCATAATTCTCTTCCATAAAATCAGGACATGTCCCTCTGTCCCATTTTCCAGTATGTGAACACAATCCCCCCAAATCAGGCCTGTCCCTGTTTTTGGAGACATATGGCAACCCTACAGCAAGTAAATGTATTCAGCAGGCTTCACAGAGAAAGGGAGATGGGGAAGAAGCCAACCCTATTCCACAAATGCAGAAATCAGTGGATGCCAAGCCCACCCCCTACCCTGGTGGTGCAAGTGGTTAAGATACTGTGCCTGTTAACCAGTTAACTGGGTTCGAGACCCAGGTCCCCACATGACGAGGATTTCCTGCTACAGGCAGGGGGTTGGACTAGATGATCCACTGGGTCCCTTCCAACTCTGATTCCCTAAGAAGCATAAATCTACATCCTTGCTACATCCCCTCTAGCTATGCCACTATCGACACCCAGATCTAATGGCAGTGTCTATCACAGTTAGAAGGGTGTACACTGCCCCTCTCCTGCTGCACACACAGAACATCTAACATGTTTTATGAGCCCAGAATGACTATCCCAATTCAGATGCAGTTCCATGTTGGATGAGGACACTAGTGCCTGAGTCTTGTGACAGAAAGATCTTGGTTTTGTTTTTTTGTGAGCGCCCAGAGAAGATTTGTCTGGAACACACATGCTTAGAAGTGTTATATATAAGTATGGAAAATCCACCCAGTTTTGCAGAAATGTCCCCTTACCAGGAGCCAACCAGACTCCAATATCTTTCCTGAAAAATCCACATGGATGAGTTCCCATTCTGAGACAACTTTTTCCATGTGTGTTCCTATGCAGGAACCATTTCAGAGTTTGCCCACAGAGGAAAAAAAACATTACAGTGGAACCACCCTTCAAGCTGTGTTGGTCCCCTGTAGTTTTGACACATGGTGAAGGCATATCTTTGGTTCCAGAAGGAGGCCTGGCCCGTGGGCCTCCCTAAGCAATGGAGGACGGGTTAGCCTCATCTTTCCAAAGCTACATCCAAGCAGCCTCTCTTTCGGAGCAGGCTCATCCCTGCATGTGCCTGGCTAATCGATCCCAGTCTTTGGGACGATTCCAAGCCATGAACAAGCGTCTACAGGCTGGGCTGCTCTCCATGTTAAATCCCATCATCTGGTTTCAATGATCGAGCAACGGAGGGGGTGGTGGTGGAGTGGGGCGGTATGGAGAAGGCGGATGTAGGAGACTTTTGTGGTTTAGGCTGTTCTGAGTCCCCCACCACCCCCAGAGTCTCCCAGAATCCTTCGCTTGCCTTTGAGTGTACCTCTTTCTACAGCACTAAGCAGAAACTAGCAGTGGACAGCTACAGATTCATGGTGAATTTGTGAGTATCTGCATGCCACCTTCTCATGCTTCTGTGTGTGGCTGCAATCCTATCCACACTTACCTGGGAGTAAGCCCCATTGACTATAATGGGGTTTCTGAATTGGCATAGGATTGGGCTTTGTGTCTAAGCCACAGTTCTTTAAAAAAAATCAAGTGGTCCCATAGGTATCAGGCTTACCTGTGAACTATCTAGGATGATGATGATGTACCCAGAGTTTCTTCCCCCAAACAGAGGCAGATGCCTGGTTGAATTTATCTCCTATAGCCTTATGTTCTTTATTTTCAGACCGTGGTTGAGTGATGAGGGAAAGGGAGCCTGGACACATTTCTACTTCACATGTTCTAGGGTGGAACCCAAGCATTAAATGTAGGTCATGGGGTTGGTCTTTGTCACAGCACAGAGCTGGGGGACAAATTAAGGTATCAATTATATTCTTTCCAAATCTGAAAGTTGTGGTGCACAACAGTTTGGGGTTAATGCCATTCCTGAGACCTGGATGCTGGAACGACAGGTGCGCTAGCTCAGCTGCAGATCAGACAAAGCCTGATGGTCACAAAGATCATATGAAACTGACCCACAGACTTGTGAAGATGTAGTGCAAAGGGAAGCCCTGTCTGCATGTTTCAGACACTCCCTTCTCTTTTTATGCTTCGTAAATGCTTCATGCAGAGAATTTTCACTGCAACTGCAAAGCAGACTCCTACTCACAGGGCATGGAGAAATGCTTATGATTTGTGGAGCTCCACCTGGCCATCAGAGGTGGCTATATAGGTGAATTGGCAACTTTCCAAAAATCTACCACAGCAATTTTCAGCCAGTGTCCTGTGGATGGTCCTCAGGTGTGCTGTGGGAGTTTGGGGTGGATCAATTGGGAAATTTGAGCAACATTGTCAATGGGTACAAACTGCAAGGAAGGAGATTCCAGTTGGACATCCGGAAAAAATTCCTAATGGTGAGGGCGGTTCGGCAGTGGAACAGATTGCCAAGGGAGGTGGTGGACTCTCCCTCAGTGGAGATCTTTAAGCAGAGGCTCGACGAGGATGCTCGTTGGGGATGCTCTAGGAGGATTTTCTGCTACAGGCAGGGGGTTGGACTAGATGACCTATGGGGTCCCTATGGGGGTGGGCGGGGGGTGGGACGCTTTCAGGGTTTAAAACAAGGATGCAAAGATGTAACCAATGCCACATCTGGTTTGACCTTAGGATACTGAAGACAGATCTCTCAGATCCACCCTTGCAATAAAAGACGTCTCTGAAGGCACAGCTAAACAAAGAGATCCTAAAACACAAAATCTTGCTTGCTTATCTTTTCTTCCAAATGTTCAGGGTAATTTTGGTCAGATCAATAGCATATGTAGAAGAGAACACTGGAAATGGAAGTTTTTCTAAATCATCCTTTTCTTTACAAATGTGTACAAGTTGAGCTTTTATTGCAGGACAGGGGATCAGATAATGGGCACAATCCAGAGTAACTATGGGGAGTCTTTGCTCCAGTGTAAGAATAATTTACTCTGGCTTGAAATATGAATTTCCCATAGGTTTTCACTAGGCAGTGCCATAACTATGGGTGCATGTAATGTCTCTTACTCGCTCCTGTAGTTACTCTGGATTGTAGAGTACTGGAATGTTACCCTCATAGCAACATCAAAGCTCCCTCCCTCATTGCAGCCAAAGTTCTCAACACAACAAGCCAGAACAAATTGTCATTTCATCCTGGCACTACTGTTTGCTGCCGTGATACTTTTATTACTTCTTTTCTGTGGAAAATACATGACAGGAGAAAAAATGATAGGACATGTGCATTCTGAAATATTTAAGAGGAGGTGCCAGAGAACCCTGATCGGCTACAGTGGTTGTCCACGGCATGATAAGAAATGTGCATGAGGAATAATGAATGGCATGCTGGTAACAAGCAAGAACGTTTGCCACATAGAAAAACATGAAGTTGTGACTGCAAACAGAGATGGTACTTAATAATAGTCTTTGGGTACATGTGGAACAGAATCCAAATGGCAGCCCTTATGACAATAAACGGGTTAGTTACACCTCCAGCACCACCCTCGAATGAAAGCCATTACATTCTCCCATGTGGATGACCACCATCTATTCCTACAGAGGAGGAAGAAAGCATTTAGGAATAACATCTCAATGGGGGCAAAACATATCCATTATTCCCTAATGTGGATGGCCCAGCAATTACTAGGATCATTGTCACCTATCCTATCACCTTATGCTGTGACCATCAAGGGGGGGCACGATAGAGTTGATCCCAACTGGGTGCAATTTCTAGAGAAGTTCAGTGTACTCCAGGTACATTCTCAGGGCCAACATGATGTGAAAATACCGTGATTGAGACATGTGAATAAATGGGCTTTTTTTCTTTTTTTTCAAAAAGCAGCTGAGTGTCTGTGTTTTGGATTGGGACCACAGGGAGAGGGTTCACCATTTGCCCCATACTGATTTCTGGACTTAAATGGCTTCTCCAAACCAACCCCAAAGCTGCTATTTATTGCACAAGTTTCACCCATCAGTTTTTCCTTAGTGTGACTAATAGGATTTGGAGGGAGGATTTGGATTAGGGCTTCAGGGCCAGGCAGGGAGAGGATGCTGCCTTTCAATGAGTTGGATCATTGGTCTGTTAAAAACTCCTACACCACTTTTCAGGGTCCAGAGTGGTTTTAAGGGCTTCTTGCTGCAGAGAATGGCCCATTGAGCTATCATGATTTTGCCAGCTCCCTATGGAGAATGTGTGTGTGTGTGTGTGTGTGTGTGTGAGAGAGAGAGAGAGAGAGAGAGAGAGAGAGAGATCAGAAAGCAGGGCTATATTGCAATGCAAGGCAGAAATGAGTTTGCATTTGGTTTTGCTGCTATCACAGTTCACTAAGCTAAGGGAATCATTAAAAACCAAATGGATAATGCAGCATCCATTAAATGCAACACAGTCTCCAATGTGAAGATTTGGAGAGCAGCACGGGCAATAAACATTGGTAGCCATGGTTTGCATACAAAGCAAACAAGAATGCAGCTTCAATGACTCTCTAAGGCTGTGGTTCTTAGCTGTGGGATCAGGATGACTATATGTCCTCTTTTCCCAAGGTGTCCTTTTTTTGTGGGTGTGGGTGGCACAAGTGGCCAAGACACTGTACCTGTTAACCAGCAGGCCAGGGTTCAATTCCCGGGTCGGCCCCACAAGACAGGGTGAGCTCCTGTCCTTAGCCCAGCTCTGCGACGCCAGCTGGATCCAATCGTATGGGCTCTGCCTTTCCATTGGACTAATTCAGTGGTGTGGTGAGGTGGGATTTGCTGCTTGGGTAACAGCCTATCCTCCATAACAATCCAACCCAGGTTTTCGTGCTTCGCATGCAGCGTATGCAGCGCAGAGCACGATACCATAGTCTTCCAAGACTGACGGAGGCCTGCCTCTTTTTTAGCCTTGTTTCCTGGAAAAAAATCTTCCTTGTCCTCCTTTTCCTTATGAGCAGGCATCATGTAGCTTTCTTGGAATTAATAAATTATATGTAATAGTCTTAAATTCAATAAGTCATATAGTGTTTTAACTGACGACATAAAAGCAATACATATGAGTGTTTTGGCTGCATTTCTAACCACACTTTCCTGGGAGTAAGTACGACTGAACACAGTGGGACTTACTTTTCAGTAGACATGCTTGGGATTGCACTGTTTGGCTTCTATTTTGTCATGTCCAACATTCTTCTTGGTTGTCCTACATTTTGGGGACCTTGTCCTCTTTTGTACCTATAACATCTGGTCAACCCATGTGAGGGTGGATTCCTGTGGGGCAAAATGGGAGAGGAGTCTGGGATAGGAAGAGACTCGCCTTCCACTCCCCAACTTAGGCTGCAATCCTAAAGACACTTTCTTGGGAGTAAGACCCATTGAAAACATTAGGGCTTACTTTTGAGTAGACATGGTTTTGAGTAGACATTGTGCTCTAAGTCTCACAATCCAGCCTGAGATAAAGGGACAAATGTTCTCTTAACTTGAGGAAGGCTCCAGGAGTGCCCTTCTGCACCACAGGATACAGCACACACCCTACTGGCATGGCTGGAAAGTTGGCTATGATTGGGCTCATGGTCTCTATACTGTCTGTGCTAACCATGTGCTAGCCATGGAGATTTAGGAAACATATGGCAGATTCTGACCACAGCAGCTCCCACCCTTCCTGACTCCTTCCCTGGCTGGCTGGATTTTGGAGCAAGTCTGAAGCTAAATGGGAGGTGTGACTTTGCATGTCATTTGACCCTGGATATTTGGACAAATCCTAATAACAAATATGGATCCAATATCTGGACTGGCAAGAATTAGCTTTGCTTCCACTGCAGTCCTGATCTCTCTCTCTCTCTCTCTCTCTGTCTTTGTCAGGTATTTCCCCTAACTGGTGTTAGCCACTGAATATTGACACAGACAGTTTATATTAAAACCACAACCCACCCATGCATACACAGAGAGTCCAGGGGCACGTTGAAAGCCAAGACAAGCAGTTCAATAGTGTGAAACTATTGAAACTTACCAAACTAGTCTACTTCAGAAAGTCTTAGAGCACAATCCTATCCACATCAACTCAAAAGCAAACCCCCTTGTGTTCAACTCATCTTACTCCCAGGAAAGTGTCTTTAAGATTGCAGCCTTCGTCATCAGCTTATGGCAGGATCCCATCCGTCCATCTGGAGAAGGTTGATTTCCCTGCCGGTTCTTGACCCGTCATGATCGCCTTTGGATTACTCTCACTTTTGAACTGCTTCTTGGTGGAGAAAGTCTTCAGCTACAATTTCCATTTCATTTGGTGAAGAGAACTCATGGACATAACTCCAGGCACTGGCCATAAAGTCATGACAGAAAACCTGCATGTAGCCCACATTTCTGGCAGCCTCTGAGATACGTTCAAAACAACAGATAGGAGTTGATGCCAAATGATGGGGTATTTTGAACCAATATACCATAAATGTTCTTCACCTAGAGTTTCTCCATGTGAATGGGCTGAACTGTTTCTTTCTAGGTAGCAAGTGTGGCTGAATATACCCAAGACTAGAAGCAATCATGGCTCTGACTGGTGCCTTCAAGGTTGTGACCAAAACCCCTGGGTTGATCATCTGGAGAGTTGAGGTAATTCAGTGCTAGAGTGGAGGCAATTCTCTCAACTCTAAAACACGCACACGCACATTATATAGGGACCTAATTGAATAACTCACCACCTTTTAGTTATCAGAATCTCCAGATAAAGGAACATTTGTTCCCTTGGCCAGGTAAGTCCTTGCTTTCCCGTGCGTCTTCTCAGACCTGTGCCAGCGACTTTGCTGGTGCAAACATGAGTGAGCTACAGAAATTAGATTGAGGCCAGGAAGGGGGATAGAGTATTGGTAGTGCTGTTACCACTTTTTCCAAGCCTTGCCATATACCCTCCTTGTCCTAGTCTTGACCTTTTCTTCCCCCTCCCTCTAGGGCTGCCATAATTCTCTTCCACAAAATCAGGACAGGACCCTCTGTCACACTTGCCAGTATGTGAACACAATCCCCCAAAATTTGGAGTGTCCCTGTTTTTCGGGACATATGGGAACCCTATTTCCCACCCAATTCCATCCACCATGTCCCCTGCCTGTCCACTGCACCAACTGGAGTATTTACCGCTGGCACATGGTTGCGGCCAAATGCCACTTGTGGTGGTGACCTGGTTATGTGGAATGGTGTGTTGCCTTTTGCAATGGTTGTAAAGCATATGGTGCTACTAGAATATGATCTCTCACAGCACAGCAGGCCCATAAGATTGGTCCCTAAAGTTTTGGGGTCTATGCTACTTTTCCCCACTTTCCAGTGAGCTGAGACTGTCAAAATAAGAAAGCTCTTCTTTTAGCACTACTGTCATGTATATCAAGACTAACTTGTACGTGGAAATCCAGAGAGACATTGCCCAAAACTGCTTAATTTAGATTTACTACAGCCTATCCTCCATAACAATCCAACCCAGGCTTTCGTGCTTCGCATGCAGCATATGAAGCGCCAAGCACAATACCATAGTCTTTCAAGACTGACAGAGACCTATATCCTAAAGTGAAATTAAGCCCCTTGCTCCAGAGCAGTTAAGATGACTTTCCATAAGATAAAACTAGAAGGTGACGTAACTGTATGGACCCGTAACTGCTATGGATTTTGCCCTAAGTGTTACTGTAAACACTGCTATGAGCTTTATAGGTGTTGTCTCTCATTTTTATTTGTGTGCATAAGAAGCAGTGCTTCAACTTTCTGGGTACAAAAGAAATTATTCTGAGCCCTTTAATTATAGCATAAAAATGGACTGATAACAGCTTTCTCACAAAAGTAGAACAGAGAAGTACAGCAATAGGATCTCACACAAAAGTAAGATTGCTCCTATGTGGCTACTTTGGAAAGTCATTCTAGACCAGTTATTCACATAATAATTTCAGCACCTTGAGGAAGTGGTTTACTTCTGCAATGTGCGTCACGTTTTGTGGGTGTACACAGAATCGCAGAGCCTGTCTTCTCTGTAGAGTGTTCCAGCTAAAGCCATTTTCCAACTGTATGACTGCTTCATCCCAGGGATGGATAGGTGGGAATGATTGGAGGCTGGGAATGAAACCAGGACATCTTCATTTGGCATTGTTTTCAGCTACATGCTTCTCCTTCCCAGAAAATGGATCTCGTATTGGTGCCTCCAAAAGCTCATGGCAACTTCTATGAAGGCGACTGCTATGTTCTCCTCTCGGTAAGTGTCCTGATAGCTGCTGGCAGGGGTCGTTTGAGTAGTGAGGACTTACCGTAATTTGCAAAAATGCTTATTCTTTGCAACTCATATGAAGTCACAAACATCACTGACCCAAACTGACTCACAACTTGTGGCCAGTGACTAGGAAAAGAGTTATGGCTTTGGCCTTCAGAGCAACAGCAGCAGCAGATTTTGTGGTAGGGGTGTGGTTTTGATCCATGGCGCACCACTTGCAGACCCCTAGTTTTGAATTAGACATGCCTGGACATGTTTTTTGGCTCTGCCATTCCATTGGACTATTTCAGTGGCATGGAGAGGGGGGATTTGCTGCTTGGGTAACAGCCTCTCCTCCATACTAATCTACCCAGGCCTTCGTGCTTTGCATACATCATCTTTCGAGACTGAGGGATGCCAATGCAACACCCCTGGGACAAGCCTGGCCTCTGATGGTTCCAGCTTTTTCTCCCTATGGCAAGCCATATTCCTCCATTGTCCCATCCGGCTTTTGACAAACTGATCCAAATGCCCCCAAACAATTCTAAAATGTCACCTGCAATCCTAAAAACACTTTCTTGGGTCTGGGAGTAAGACACATTGAACTCAGTGGGGCTTACTTTTGAGGAGACATAGGATTGTACTCTAAAAGCCTGCTAAGTCAGCATCCATAATAGCATGCTTCTATGAGTATCTCATAGATTATATATGAATACCTTGAATGCAATGCAAAAAATATTGTCAAATAACAACTGCCGTTACAGAATCTGCACAAAATCCTAAGGCTAGTGTGTGTCAGCTGATTTGGCCCTGATTGTACTTTTATTTTTTTCAATAGTCCACATGTGATCCATGTTTTTATGCTTGTCTTATTTATTTTTCCATTTTTCTGCTAACAACTATTAATACAGTTTTGGACAGAAAACAGATGTTGAGGGGAAACAGTCTTTTGTCGCTAATGGACAATGATGGTGCTCTGGATCTAGCTTTCTTTGTAAACATCAGAGTAGTGGATCCTAACCTACAAAATTTAACCTTTTATTGTAATCAGCCAGTATTATTTGGGTTTCTGCTGAGGTTGGGTTTCCATCCGCATGTGACGCTGCTTTGTGCTGCTAAATCAGAACATTGCTCCCATCTAGCTCAGTATCCCCACAATGTCGGCATAAGCTCTCCAAGACTTTACGTAGCACAATTCCCAGGCCTACTTGGAGATCCAGGGACTGAGATCCAGGGACTGACCAGTTACTGACTGACTAATCTATGACTGAATTACAATCCCATAATAAATTCTCGTTCGGACGAAAATCCCATAGTGACTATGAAAGTGGCTGTGGACCTAATGCTGTAGAATCTCCAGGAATGTTAGGCTGAGAGCAAGCTCAGTGCTGCAATGGGTCAATTTTTGGAAGGGAACATGGAAAATCTATTCTCCTTAATGAAAACAATGGCCTTACATGTATCTTTATTATTTTCTATAAACCTTGTTTTTTCTGCAGACCCGTGTGCTAGGCAGCACCCTGTCCTACGATATCCATTACTGGATTGGCAGGTGTTCCTCGCAAGATGAGCAGGGCTGTGCGGCCATCTATACCATCCAGTTGGATGACTATCTCGGTGGAGTTCCTGTGCAGCACCGGGAGGTGCAAGCTCATGAATCTGATCTCTTCAAGGGTTATTTTAAACAAGGCATCATGTGAGTACAGGATATGTGCATGGGGGGTATAGACAGTGATGGGCTTCAAAGAAATTAAGAACCGGTTCTCTGTCCATCTGGCAGCCACTTTTAAATTGCTATTTTTAAACTTTATATGTACTATCTCTTGTTAAGAACCGGTTCTATAGAGTAGGTGCGAACCTGCTGGTGCCCACCACTGGGTATAGAAGAAAAAGATAATCCTTGACCCAGGCATGGAGAGCTAGGCTTATATTATTATAAGGCAATATTTGAGACTAAATTGTAGGTCATGTTTGAGATATCTGTGCAGTTCCTTGCATTGGTAGTGTCTGAACCCATTGACCTAGACCTATTAAGACCTCATTAGATGTGATAGAGCTGATTGGAAGAACACCTCGATTAGACCAAACAACATCTTGAAAAGCGAGCTGTTGGTTCAGGCACTAGTAAATGCTCAAGAATTTTCTACAATACACAGAGTAGCCTGTTGCATAAGTTGATTTGAAAACTAGCACAGAATTTGGACAGTAGTTACCTGGGTTCAGAAATTATCACTTTAAATGCAGCATTGAATGGTGTACTTGTGAGTCTAAGGCTGCAATCCTAAAGTCAGTTTCCTGGGAGTAAGACCCATTTAACACAATGGGACTTACTTTTGAGTAGACATGGTTAGGATTGTGCTCTATGGGCACAATCCAGAGTAACTATGGGGAGTACTTGCTCCGGTGTAAGAACAATTTACTCTGGATTGCAATATAAATTTCCCATAGGTTTTCACTAGGTGGTGCAGTAACTACGGGTGCACGCAATGTTTCTTATGTGCTCCTGTAGTTACTCTGGATTGTAGGGTATGGCTGCAATCCTATGTACACTGAAATGAATTCTACATTGAAATCTACATTGAATTCCAAGTAGACATGCATAGGACTGTGCTCTCAATGTCTTTTTTTTCACTCAAGCAGTTGCAGGGAATCCAGATATAGATCAGGACTGCAGTCAGTAGCATTGCTAGGAAAGGGTGAAGGGGGTGTTGGCTGCATCAAGTGGCACGAAAGGGATGTGGGTGACACCATTACTTGCCAAAAATATTTTAAATCTTGGTATTTTCAAATAATGCCTTCAAGTTATATATCGTTAATTCCCAATTTCATACAGAATGTGATAAAAAAAACCCATTTGGAATATCTTTACTCCATCAAATTTCATTGGAAAAATAAAACCAGCAGGAGGAAATGGTACCTCATTACATGCACTGCCCAGGGCATTCTCCTGTCCACTGCATGGAAGGAAGTCCATCATAGGAGTGACGCACTGGCCTTCTACAGTGGGTGATGCAAACCCTAGTGATGAGAGAGGAGATTAACACACCTTTTCCCACACCATTTTATCATTCTCCCCCCCCCCCAGTAAATAGCCACTTTGGAGGATTTTCTGTAGGATAGTGTGATTTAGGCAGAAGTGTGAAAACCTCTATGGCTGCATTGTGGTAACAATCTGAATCTAGGCTATTCCCTCCATCCGTTGGAAGTGCCAAGAATGGGATTCGTTGATGAATTGTACGAGTACTGAGATCTAGCTTCACTGCAATTGTATAGAGCCAGGATAAAAAGTGTTCCTAAAGAATAGTCATGCAGACTTACTTAACATGCAGACTTAAATCCTTCAAGGCAGTCCTGGGAGCAACAACCTTCTCTTAGTGTCAAACTAATCCTCACTTTGGAAAAAAAAAAATCAGTCACATCAACACATGCAACACAAGGCAAGGATGTTTTGTATTAGCAAACAACCATATTTACAAATGATCAATTAAAATTTGCATTTCTGGATATAACAGTGTGAAAGGTTAGCTGGAGAAACATCTATTTCTCATAATGTTTTCCTAGCAGACACTGTACATTGGCATGATGTGTAGTTAAGCAAATACCTGCCGTCATTCATCTTCTGAACAGGGGCCACCCAGAACTGTCGCAAGCAAGGAATGAAGGTGATTTTCAATCCTGAATGTTGTTCCCAGTATCGGGAATCAGTTCCTCATATTCTTAAGAACATAAGAGCCTCTGATGGATCACGCCAAAGGTCCACCTAGTCCAGCTTTCTGTGTCACCCAGCAGCCCACCAGAAGCTTCAGGGAGCACACAAGACACCTGCATCCAAGAGCCCTCTCCTGCATGTGGTGTTTTGAGGTGGCCTACATCTTTTAAAAAAATCACACACACACGAACACACACCTATCATTTCTTGTAACCCGTGATGGTTCCTTCCCTTATTTATTTATTTATTTATTTATTTATTTATTTATTTATTTATTTACTTACTTACTTACTTACTTACTTACTTACTTACTTATTATTTGATTTGTATTCCACCTTTCTCCCTGCAAGGCACCCAAGCAGCTAATAATCAATAAAACAGTAACAGCAAAATACAATTAAAACTATAAAACACAATTAAAGACAATATAAAAAACAACCAGACAGTAGTAAAAGCAGATTGGAGATGTTTTTTGGAACACCAAAACCAGCCGTTTCCCAACCGGGACTATTTTTTGCTTGTTTATCAAGACATCACTTGTATATCAGTTCAAAATTTATTAAAACTGTTTGCTTGAGTTGCAAAAACACTCTCAGGCCAAGATCCTCTCAATCCAAGGTTTTATTGTAATACTTCATGTTGTTATTTCACTTTCTGTGACTTTTTCTGTGACTGAAACAATACAATGTAGGCTCCAGTGCTGCTATGCTGAGTTGGTCGTATCAAGGTCAATGGAGTCCTTTGGAGTCCAACTTGTGTTGCATTATTTCAGGCAGCTCTGGTCCTCGTCAGTCAGATGCTGTGGAGAGCCTTCTGCTTTGTTGTTGTAGGAATGTGTTTCCACAGCTTTCTTGGCTTTCTTGTGGCACCACAAGATGGGGATAGAATGCTATAGTATTCATTACCTATTCTGAGAGAAGATTTGTCCCAATGAATAGTGGTGGAATTTTGCTTTAAGAGAAAATCACAGATTTTTATTTTTACTTTTTAACATGACAATATACAGGTATTTTTATACTTCCGCAGATACTGCCACAGGTCTGATCCTGATCCTAATTCTACCTTTTTTGTCTCTATTGTACAATAAAAAGCTTGGGCCTTTAACATGTAGATCAGGGAATTGGTCACATGTGGGTGGTAGTTGAATGGTAGGTGGTATCAGTGGTGGGATTCAAATAAATTAACAACAGGTTCTATGTCCTAATAACCTAAATTAACAACAGGTTCTATGTCCCATTAATAACCAGTTCTCAGAACCAGGCGCTCATTAGCGAAGGGTTCTATAGAACCTGTGAGAACCCCCTGAAGATACCACTGGGTATCAATGGCAGGGAGTTGAGGTCTCACAGTGCAGCACGATGGCTAGTGGAGCTATTATGCTGGCCTACAAGGATATACAAAATAACCTCTACAGAAGCTATAGGATTCATCTGCCTATATCTAAAAGTTGGTTATTAAGGTGCTTGAGTTTTTTCTATATGCCAGAAAACAGAATGTTCAACTGTTGGAACATTTGCTTAACCAAACAACATGGCAATGCTTTTGTATGTCACACAATGGGAAATAGTTGGCTTTTTCATCAACACTTTGACACACCGTTATTCCAAAATGCAAATTTAATTGCATCATTTGTAGATATGGTTGTTTCCAAATACAAAACATCCTTTTAGAATTATCTTCCAGATACCGTAATTATCTTTTGGAAGATAAATTAGCTGTGACACAAAGGAAACAAAATGGAGATGTCCAGAAAGAGATCATTGTTGCGGTTTGGAAGTTCAGTAAACTGTATACTATATTTGCAAAGGATATAAATATAGTTATTGTAAGTACAGTTATTGGTTTCAGAGGAGTGTCAGAAAAATATTTCTCATATGGTTTACAAATGGTATTTGTCACCGTACTCTGAGGATACCGCCTACTACCTACTGAGTTGCATTGGATGCAATGTAGGCCATGTGGCATTTCCCAGAGCAGGTGTAGCTAGTGGTTAGATTCAAATAAATTGACAACAGGTTCTATGTCCTAATAACCTAAATTAATAACAGGTTCTGTCACATTAGTAACCAATTCCCAGAACCAGGCGCCATTAGCAAAGGGTTCTATAGCCCACCAGTGGACCGTATAGCTAATGATCAGGTCGCCTGGTGCAATGTTCAAAATGTTGCCCGGGAAGTGATATCACAACCAGAACTGTTGTCATCCTCAGGTATTTTTCAAAATTGGAGAAAAAGCTGCCTCCTCTTCCTCCTCAGCAGTTCACTACCCATTTGCTCTGCTACTGGCATAGCTAAAGCACCTACTTGCTAACTGGAGTTGAAGAAGATTTTGTGCCCCCCACAACCTCTGCAACAACAAAATCAAATTTAATTAAGTAAAAAAAGAGAAAACTGTGTCCCTTATTGGTTAGGGAGATTGTGCTGGGACAAATAGGAATGTTATTCTTTCCCTGCTAAATAAAAAAGGAGCACCACTTAGCAGTGCCTTTATACCCACTTACCATGGGTTGTTGCGTTATGGTATAAATATATGGAAATGAGAGCTGATTCATATTAAAACCTTGTTAGTTCCATACAGTATCAGAATTACATCTCATTGGTTCTCAGAGCAATCAGTATCATTGGAAAGTTGAGTTAAGAAAATCCACTTTTTTGTTCCATCAGCTTTTGTGTTTTCATTTTCTGGTTAATTGGCAAGAACTTTTGATAGAATATAGATAATGCAGTTTATTTCATTGCATTCTGCATTAAATTACCTTTCCAACGATGTACAACATGGTGGTGTTATCATTCATGCAGACATACACTTATGTTTTATTCAAACCTAAATCTCCACCGGAGGAAGGCGTCCAGTTTCTATGGTCCACCTTGTATGACTCTATCGCCTTTTCCCCGAATAGCTACAAAAAAGGAGGTGTTGCATCTGGGATGAACCATGTGGAGACCAATGTCTACAACGTCAAGCGTCTGCTACATGTCAAAGGCAGGAGGAATGTCAGAGCCACAGAGGTAAGCTTGTGACCAGCAGCGTTCCTTGCGCTGAACCCAAACTGGATTCAGTTCCTGCACATCTCCTAATCTTTCCACTGCACTTCACTGCTTTTTCTTCCTATGTCTGCTGTGACACTCTTGCCCTCTGCTCTGCAGGTAGAGATGACATGGGACAGTTTTAACGTCGGTGACGTGTTCTTGCTGGATCTTGGCAAAATCATTGTGCAGTGGAATGGGCCTCAGAGCAACAAACAGGAGCGCATGAAGGTGTGTGGGCATGAAGCTGCGTTTCTGCACAATGTGTCTGTGGTTTATATACTTCAGAAGAATTTTGAATAAGTTCTTCAGTGAAGGAGAAGGAAAGATTGAGAGCTAAGAAGGGTTGATAGAGCACATACAGGTCCAATCTTTTTATACACAAATTTTTAATACATAAACTTATACACAAATGGCTCATACGGATCTGTTTTAAAAACTTTTTTGCTGTTGTAGAAAGGTAGTCATGGCAAGCAGTCATTCCATTCTTCAGCTGAGTCAGGCAAAGGGAGGTAGTCTTTCTAAATGCTCTCTACCACTCTACAACAGTAAGAAAAGCTGTTTTAAACCAATTTTAGAGGGGCATGCTTTTGTTATTTTAAAAAATTTCTTTTGTTTAAACACTTTTTTTAGTATCAGTAGAGAGTCCCAGAATCAAATCTCTGCAGATATTGAGGCATGACCTTATTCTGTTAGGAGCAATGGAGGAACAAGAAACCTAGAAGTGGGTCTTTAAATCTATTTTTTCACTGATTTTTTACCCATAGATTTTTTTTAACTATGGGAGGTTCCGGAATGGAATTCTAATGGATAACAAGGGATACCTGTATTTCTTATAGCCAGTTTCAAAAACATGAGCAAAATAGTACAGTGTCACCTTCACGTAACAAATGCCTCATGTAAAGTATGTTTCATGTAAAACAAAAATTTCTCTAGGATTCTGCTTCATGTAACAAACTGTGCTTCATGTAACAAACACACTTCTTGGCAGTCGGGGCAGATACACTGGCCGGCAGCTCTTTAAAAAAGCGTCAGGGCTGCCTAGCGCACCTGCCCATAGTGAAAGCAACACCTCCACGCTGTTCCTCCTGGAGAGAAGAGCAGTGGAGAAGAGGGAAGCAGCTCAGGGCTAGCCAGAAGGGAGCAGGGGAGAGAGAGGCTCAGGATGGAGAGAAGGAGAAAGTGGGGGCACACTTGGAAAGTGTCTTGGATTGCAGAAGAAAGTGTCTTTGATGGCAGCCTCCTAACCATGACTACCCAGAAGTAAGCTCCATTGTGTTAAATGGGGCTTACTCCTGGGAAAGTGTCTTTAGGACTGCAGCATAAGTAGACTTCATAAGATCATGCGAATTGAATGCATGTTTTGAATTCAATTCCAGTGTTTTGTCATCATTTTTGCATGGCCAAGGTGGCCATGTAATATTTGGCCAGTTAATATTTTTATATGAATATTTTTTGGGTTGTGGACCCAATCGTCTGAATTTCCATTATTTCCTATGGGAAAATCCGCTTCACATAAAGAATGTTTCACGTAACAAACATGGCTCTGGAACAAATTAAATTTGTCGGGTGAGGCGCCACTGTACAAGTGAAGTGTTCAAAGAACTTCATCTGTAGTATTTTAGTAATCCTTACCACAATCCTGTAAGGTAGGCTAGTTTTATTATCTCCCATTAAGCAGAAGTGGGGACTCAAACTGAGAGAGAAAGCCTGTGGGTTGCAGAAGGCCATCTAGAGACGTTCTGTGGCTTTGATCAATTGGAACATCCATAATTAATTGAATGAGCCATTTCCAGTTTTACTCTGTCGGTCTCATGTGAGATCTCTCTTTGTTGGCATGTACTGGTGCAGAATAACCACAGATTTGAACCAGGAACATTCAGAAACTCATAGGTCACCTGCTTGAGCACCACATAACATTGCACACCGTGATTCCCCCTTGAAGAGGAAGACATTTATTTCAGTTCAACGGTATTTGCAAATGATTTTTTTAAAACAGAAAACTCTTATCACATAGAGAAAAATTCCAGCATTGCTTCTACGGTGACTCACGCATGAGAGAATGGGGCTATGTAGCTCTATGGTATAGCATCTGTGATGTACATGGAAAGTCCCAGCTTCCAACCCTAGCATCTGCGGGGAGGACTGGGAAAGACCACTAGTTTGAACCCTGGCCTGTCTGTCCAGAAAACACAGATCAAGTAGACCTGCAAGCTGACTTAGTATCAGGTGACTTCCTATGTTTGTTAGATGATGATGATTGTTATGAATTGAATACATATCATTGAAAGCTCTGCAAACTGACCTTAACTCAGGGTGAATTTATGGCCGGATTTTTCCAGATTTGACCTCTTTTTTAGCCTTCTGTCTGGGTGTCCTCCAAAAGGGCTTCATTGTCCTCCATTTTGGCTTCATTTTGAAACTTTGCAATGGTGTGCAGTACCCCATCATGTCGTATGTCGTTGGATTCAGATTGAAGAGCAGAATCCAATGCAAAAATAAGTTTTGAAATATCTCCTTCCTATCAAAAGTTATGGCCAAAACACTAAAAATAAAACTATGCATTGAGCTATACGAGAAAGTGAAAGTGCCCAATATCATGGCTTTACTTGTGAGTAGGCAAATGTGCCATTGTCTGACAGAAAGGCCAGGCTGAGAAGAATCCAAGACCTCCTTGTTAGGTTCTGGCATCTGGTCACCCTGCCTTTGGATGACCCTAAGTGTTAACTCCAAGTGTTTTGAAGGGAAACTTGGTACATTTCGGGAGTCTTTTCCAAGTATTATGATTGATTAGGGCCTTGTAGGCCTCCTAGAGCATAAATTATAGGCATTTGCCTGCTGTTCCTCAGTTCCAGTTTGTGTCAATAAATGCTGCTGTAGCTATGCTGGTCTGCTTCTTGCCTACTGAAGCCCACTACATAATAGTGTAGACTGAAATCACTGGGTGTCGGACCGGGTAAAGAGCCCTGGTGGGACCACGCCAGTGGTGGGCAGCAGCAGGTTCGCACCTACGCTATAGAATCGGTTCTTAACAAGAGATAGTACATATAAAGTTTTAAAATAGCCATTTAAAAGTGGCTGCCAGATGGACAGAGAACCGGTTCTTAATTTCTTTGAAGCCCATCACTGGACCACGCTCCCCACCATCCCTGCTAGTAAGAGACACTGGAGGTACAGAAGTACCTGAGGGATCCGTCCCCAGGACTCATAGGTGCAGCGCTGCTCCAACCTCAGCAGTACAGGCATTAACCAGCACCACAGGGTCTTCTCAAAATGGCTAACCTGGGAAGGCTCAACGAGTTCAATATTACTCACCCAGAACAGTATGTCTCCTGAGTAGACAACTGTCTGTGGGCTAAACAGGTCAGAGATGGCGGCGTGAAGGCGATAATGTGTCTGTGTCTTACTGTGGCTTACTATGAGTCTGTGGACAAGCCACGTTTGATATAGCTGAAAACTTGATAGCACCGGCAAGCGTAGAGACTGTGGCCTACGCAGACCTAAAGAAAAAAGTCAGGGAACATTTTAAACCTAAACTCTCAGTCATTGCCTGGTGCTATGCAATTGAGAAACGTGAACAGAGATCCGGGGAATCTGCAGCAGAGTTTGTGACAGCCCTTCGCCAAAATTTGCGCCAATGGGAGTTCCCTGATCTGGAAGACTGTCTCAGAGACAGACTTGTTTGCAGCCTGCGAAATAGTGAATTATAGCCGCACCTATTCACCATGGAGAAACTAACTTTCCAAGATGCATTGAAGGAAGTTGTGGTGGATGAGGCTGCTGGAGGGGCCATGAAGGGTCTCCAGCCACCAAAAACACACACCAGCCTCCCAGCAATCCACCAAAAGACCACAGAAGGCTTGGGGGAGGTCAGTGAGAGCGAAGAATGATGATGATGATGATGATGACATTGATGATGATGATTTCTAGACCTCTTGTTAACAATAAGTAGTTGGCAATGCTGTTTAATGTAGCTAAACAAATAAACAAATGGTTCTCTGTCCCCAAAGGGCTCACCATTTGGGAGACAAAATCCAAATTTGTGGCAAGTGGCACATTGTCTAATTTGGCTTTCCACTCTTGTTCCTGCAGCTCATGCTCTTAAAATATTCAGTACTGTGGTGCCCCTTGTGAGTAGTTAGCAATGACTAATACAATCATAGTTGGGGGTCACTCATTCCCAGCAAACATACACACACTTTGTGGAACCCTGTGCCTGTTTTTGTTAACCTGTTCTCTTCCATAGGCGATGCTCCTTGCCAAAGATATCCGTGATCGGGAACGTGGAGGCCGGGCTGAAATTAGGGTGGTAGAGGGTGAAGAAGAACAAGCCAGTCCAGACTTGATGAAGGTACTGGAGAGTGAGCTTGGAGAGAGGCCACAGGAACTCAAGCCTGCCGTTTCTGATGAGGTGGCAGATCAGCAGCAGAAATCGAACATCTTCCTCTACCGGTGTGTGGATAAGATCATCCCTGTTGCAAAACCCTTCATTGTAGCCACAACGGATGTAGCAGTGGAGAGGATTTAGTGTGCATGTGCTGTGATACTAGCTGAAGAAATCATTATGTTGGAATGGACTCTAATGGCCTAATCCTACCTTTGACCTGTGTTGGGAGGACTTGGATCAGCAAGAACTTTTTCCAGTGATCCAAGTTGACCCATTGTGGGTCATGCAGATCCAAGCTGACCTATTGTGGCTGCTTGGGTTTACCCTGTGCTAGGGGATAAATGTCTTCTTACCCTGAGGAGACCTCCAGAACCCAAAATCTCCCCTACAAGATTCAGTAGCTGTAGCCCGACTGGCGTAGGTGCTTGTAAATTTATTTAGGAAGTTGGCCTATATAGGCCTTTGGCCTGATATAGTGGAGGCACTTCTTAAGTTCTTATGTTCTTAAAGCATCTTGTGGGTCTAAATTTTGGAAGAGTCAAGTTGTGCAGTTTGATGGATCTATGAAAGCGCTACCATAATATTTGTTCAACCAGCTTTGAAGTTTATTGGCTTTTCAACTTCAAAGGATGGTTATGTATCAGAATGCAATTTTATTAGCTAGACCCGCAAAATATTGACCCGTTAGCAAATGCAACCCAAAAATCAGTTCACATTTAATGAGAAGCCTTGATTTTTTAAAAATAATGAACTAGCCACAGGGACTTGGACAGTGGTGGGCTTCAGGGGGTTCTTGCAGGTTCTTTAGAACCCTTTGCTAATGAGCGCCTGGTTCTGAGAACTGGTTATTAATGGGACATACAACCTGTTGTTAGTTTAGGTTATTAGGAAATAGAATCTGTTGTTAATTTATTTGAATCCCTCCACTGGGCATGGATACGTCTTGTTTTCCTTTGAACATTGGAGAAACGTCAAAAGGTTTGGTTCTCAGTTTTAAACTAACCACAGCCCAGCAAATTATCTGACAAGGGGGGAACTGTGGTTTGCTTTAACTATGGTTTATTCAGAGATAAGGATCTGGAACATCAAGAGGAATATGGCATGAAATGAACTTGCTTTCCTTTTCCTCTCTTCTAGTGTCTCAGACTCTGGAGGGAAAATGCAGGTCACCGAAGAAGCCCAACGGCCTCTTGTGCAAGAGATGCTGAAGCATGATGTAAGCCTGCAGTGGAGATTCAGCTATATTGGGTACCTCCTTGGGGCTTACAAAATGAGAAGGCATTTAAGCCACAATCCAGGACCCATTTGCAGAAGGACAAGCTTAACTCAGTTTGTGAAATTCTTACAGAATCATTATCATGTAGATCACAGTCACTGACTTTTGAGTTAAGATTTGCTTTTAGAAACATCCACTGAAATTCATGGAACTGGCCATTATGATGCATATTTTGGATTTGTGAAAATTGATCCAGAGATGTATTTATGCTGTAGATTTAAATATTTTTCACAGTGGAAACTTGTCAAGGCACAAAAACATGCACCCCTTAATCAGTGGTGGGCTTCAGGGTGTTCTCACGGGTTCAATAGAGCCCTTTGCTAATGAGCGCCTGGTTCTGATAACCGGTTTCTAATGGGACATAGAACCTGTTGTTAATTTAGGTTATTATGACATAGAACATTTTGTAAATTTATTTGAATCCCACCATTGCCCCTTGTCCTATGATGTCCCAGCCTGTGTTCCTCCCAATTTCCAAAACTCAGCACTCTCCTCCTTTCCGTATTTCCTCCTCATTCCCTCTCTTTTTTCCCATCGAGGGATTGAAAGAAACTGGGTTGACAGACACAGATGCCCGTCACCAAATCTGCTGCCTTGAGCCCACCATATAAGTTTGCCTAATGGAGGTGATTTCCATTTTCACCAAAGTTGTTATCAATCTAGGTATAGTGAGAAAGGGTTGGCCAAAGGATTTTCAGGTTCTGCCCTTTTCTCACAGATGAACATACTATTCTAGTAAACACAATACTCTGGATGTCAAAGCCAGTTGAGCAGCAACCATTTTTGAACTGGCCCACTGTGACACCAGTCAGAAGACAGGAAAAGCCATTTCCAAGGGGTACCAAAACTTCTTTTTTGTTTCTCAGGACTGCTACATTCTGGATCATGGTGGCCTGAAAATCTATGTGTGGAAGGGGAAAGGAGCCAGTAAGATGGAGAAGCAAACATCCATGACCAAAGCCTTGGTATGATAAGAGTTCACCAACACTGTGCCTTCCTAACTACCTCTTTGAAATGAGTATTATTTTTATTAAATATTAATAAATATTGATTAGCATTACTGTATAAGGAATTATTATCAATTGTAATAATGTTTTATCAATTATATGGCCATGAGCCAATTTTAAACATTCAAGGTGCCCCTAACTTCTAGGAACTTCTAGACTTTGTCCCTTGTTAATCAGTCCCTTAATTTTTCTCCTTATTATGACTTTGAGTCTTTAAATCAAATGATGATGAACAAACCATTGAAGAGTTTAAAATGTGGTTATAGCAGACAAAGAAGATTCCTTAAGAACATAAGAATTATGTAAGAATAGCCAAAGGCACATCTAATCCAGCTTCCTATATCACACAGTGGCCCACCAGATGCCTCAGGGAGCACGTATGACACCTGCATACAGGTGTCTTCCCCTATATTTGGCATTTTGAGGTTATCCACATCAAAATCTATGCATGCACACATACACACAAACCCATCATGGTTTCTAACCTGTGATGATGGTACAGTCCTTGATGGTATGTATTAGTTACAGAGGAGATAGTAGAGCCCCAATTCAAGCAACCTAACCAAGGCTTAAGGGAGTGGTTGTAGCAGACCAGGAAGGCGCAGTGACCGATTTGTAGACCTTGTGGTACTTGCTTGCCTTTGCAGGAATTCATGAAAATGAAAGGTTATCCTTGCACCACTAACCTGGAGACTATACACGATGGAGCAGAGTCAGCCATGTTCAAGCAACTGTTCCAAAAATGGATGGTCCAAGACCAGACTGTGGGGCTTGGAAAAACCCACAATGTGGGCAAAATCGGTAAGAAAGATCCTATTCCAGGGTGGGGTGATACAGATCTCACGGTAGGGAGGCTTGTTGCGAAGGCCCTGCTTTGTCTGTCTGGAGAGGGTAGATCCACACTTCTAGACTTACCTACGCCATCCTATGATCAAGAACAAAATTATCCTTGGGGTGATCTGCAGGTACACATTGGGATGAGACCCATTTGTGTCTTTTTTCTCTCTATGTTACAATCCATACCTATAGATGCCACTACAGTATACATAACTGAACATAAATAAATAATGGGAATAAAGCAGACCTGATTTTCTGGCTTCTGTGTTCAGAATCTTGAAAAACTAAGGCTACAATCCTAATGACACTACTAGACCCACTGACCCATGTGTTCAAAGTCCCATTGAACACAACGGGGCTTTATTTGATGAGACATGTTTAGGATTGTGCTCTTCAATCCTAACCCCCATTAGTCCAGTATAAGTCCCAGCACAAGTCCCTTGCTAGCTTGGGTGATGCAAAAGTGCTGTAAAGCACGTCTGCACTACTCCAGGGGGGATTCGACCACTGCACAGACATGCGCTGGCATCCCCACACCACCACAAATGAAGAATGGTGAATGAAGAATGGAATGGGGAATGAAGACTGGGTGAGTTGAGCTGGCCTAAGTTGGTTAGGATTGCGTCCTCAGCTTTTTTTTCTTTTAAAGCAAGTTATCTATCTATCTACAGTATTTATATACCGCTTTTCAACTGAAAAGTTCACAAAGTGGTTTACAAGAAAATGAAAAAATTAATAGCTAATTAATAGCTAATGGGTCCCTGTCCCAAAAGGGCTCACAATCTAAAGTGCGAAAAGAACACCAGCAGAACAGAACAGAAAATAAGCCTTTCTCCTATTTCCACTCCTTCTCTTCCTTTTATTCACTTCCATACATTTTTTGTTGCTGTAGTGCTTCCTTCTCAAGGGAGACATGTGGCTTCTTAATCCAAATCAGGCCTAGATTCGTGGTGATTAAAGATGTCCAGATGTGGTTCCTCTGCAGCTGCTATTGCTTGTAAAAAAAGAAGAAGATGAAGAAGAACATGTAGTTCTGAACAATGTAGTTAACAGCATAGCTAATTGGTCTTAAAATTGACTCAAAATGTGAATATGAGTATGAAAGTTTGCCTAAATGCAAAATTTGGCGTTTGTGCTTATATGCAGAATACACCCAGGAGTAACTTTAGCTTTGGACTGCATTTGCCTGTCGCTAGCATAACGCTTGCCACACTTCCCTAAACAGTGAGATATTCTGGCCTTTAGTCTCCTTTGAATGAGGGAACACTGTAAACGTGTGATGCCTCTGTAATGCCTGCTTCGTTGACAAATATGCAAGTGATGGTGGAATCACAGATCCAGCAGGGATCCAAAGGCATCCACTCCATCCTACAGTTGCTTCTATTTCAATCAACTCACAGCTCCCTCTGCTTCGTTCTGTTGCTCTCAATTCAAATGACTTCATTTCAGGAGAACATCTGATTGATTGATTGATTGATTGACTTACTGATTGATTGATTGATTGAAGGGATTTATACGCCACCTTTCCCATGCCAAGGGGAAAGCAAGGCAGCTTGCATAACTTTTATCCTTTTGTAATAGCTTTTATCCTTTTGTCCTCACAACAACCCTGCGAGGTAGGTCATTGTTCTCCATGCAGCTCATATAACTCTTGTCCTACAAATAGAATCCTTCATCTGACATCAGGAAATGCCCTCTGAAGAGGAGCAATTTCTGGTTGGCCAAGCTGCAAAACATCAACTCCTCCTGACTCTGTTGTCTCATGACAACGTTATCAGCTTTTTGGTCTCCCATCCAAAATTCAGTTTAGTCCATTCCTGCTTTGGCAGCCTTCTGGCAGTCCGTCACTCAACCAGCAGATCATGCCTGCTGCCATTAATGCCTATTGATGTAGAAGGCTATTAGCCTGGACTATTAGCTCTCCTGTATATGATCAAGGAGTTATCAGCAGAGCACAGGATGGTCAAGCACCATCTCAGCACCACTTGAATTCCAGATTTTCCTCTCTGAGGATGAAATCCACTTCTCAACATACTCTGCAGTACACTCCGCTCACCTGGCCAATGCTAACCTACATCCCTTCTCTGACGTTTTCTGTACCTACCAGTCTTCATACTTTCGGCCAGTTGTGCACTGGGGTGGAAGTCATAATTTCATCCAACCTTCTTGTGACCCTGAGAGCTCCCCAAGGATTCATGTACTGGTAATTCTTTTTTTGTTTGCAAAGACCTAATCAATGCCAGCTGCTCTGACAGATGCTTCCTCTCCAGCTAAGGTCAACCAGGAGAAATTTGATGCCACCCTCTTGCATGCCCAGCCAGAGTTGGCAGCCCAGGAGAGGATGGTGGACAACGGGAATGGGAAAGTTGAGGTAAGATGCACAAGACCCAATCATCCCAGCATGGGAGCCTTTTAAATGGCTCACTAAGAAAGGTCACGGTGGTGTATAGGACATTCTCTTCCACTGTGGCTCTGAGACAGACTAGGAGTGCCAACCAGTTCAAGGCACTAGGAGCACCAACCAGCCTGTGCCAGCACACAGTGCCAACCAGTAGTGGCTGCAATGTTTTGATGTCACAGTAATGCTGAATGGGTAAGAAGTAATGGTCCCTCGGGCTACTTTGGCTTCGCTAACTTCACATTAACGGTGATGGGGAGCCTTGGACTCAGCAACCAAGCATAGGGGAGGGAAAACCCTAGAAGTAATTGAAATAGACAGATTATGCTTGCAGTTAGTAAAAGTGGCATTTTTCCACATTTCTATTTTGCACACAATATCCTATATTACTTGCACCTCTCCACTTTTCAGCAAAACAGATCTTTTCTGCAGCCAGATAGATGTGAATGATTTTCTACATAGAATTCAGAATTTGAATTTTTGGTGTATATAATTTGATTTTTTTTTTAGATGTTGGAGTTTTTGCACATGCAGGTGTTTCCTGCTTTTTACCTGCTTGAAAAGATCTGAGGACAGCTCTCCGTTGGAAGGAAATAGCATTCAGGGACCCTGCAGTGTTCTAGTTGTAGCACTGGTGGGCATTTAGGTTGGCACAAATGGTTAATGCAACGCGTTTTGGGATACCTCCGTTAAGAAGATCTTTGCCAGTCTTGTGGTTATAAAGAAAGGAAAAACTCAAGGGAATTACTGTGCATAATTGGATGGAGAAGAGAATGAGAGAGACAAAGAGCCTGGCTTTCTAACTGTGTGTCTTAAAGCGATGGTAGTGGAAGGTGGTTAGCCTGGGATTAGAAATCTGCCTAACAGGAGACATACCCCCAAATCCAGAGTAACTATGAGAGCACTTAAGAGGCATTAGTACACCTGTAGTTACTTCACCTCCAAATGAAAACCTATGGGAAATTCATATTGGAATCCAGAGTAAATTGTTCTTACACCGGAGCAAGGACTCCTTGTAGTTACCCTGGATTTTGCCCTTACTGAAAAAGAAAACACACACACACATAGACACAGACACACATGCACACATGGATACACACATGCACATACACACACACTGGTGGATAGGAGTAGGTGCTTGAATCATTTTCGCCACCAGCCAGTTCTTCCTAGTTGTGATGCCAAGAATGGGCCTGAGGAAAAAAAAACATTAAGGTACGAGTCAATGGGAACAGGACCCTTCTGCCCAGTGTGCCCACCCATTTGGGAGTCCAACCCTGCAAGCACTCGCCACTCCCATGTCATAGCAAACAAATCTGCTGGGATAATCAAGATTCTCTGTTATCCTTAGGTTTGGAGGGTTGAGAACTTGGAGCTGGTTCCTGTGGAGTATCGTTGGCATGGATTCTTCTACGGGGGAGATTGCTACTTAGTCCTGTACACCTATGAGGTGAACAGGAAGCCACATTATATTTTGTACATCTGGCAGGTAGGTGGAAAATTTCATAGAAGCAGCTGAGTTTCTGTTCTCTTTTGACAAGGTCCTTCTTCAGATGTCTTGTGCGCTGCTACTAATTGTTCCACAGTTGTCCACCTGTGGCAGGAGTAATGTTTGTTTCAGGTGTACTCTGACAATGCAATACTGATCCTCAGTTAGGCCAGCACAAGTCCCAGGCTGGCCTGGGCATGTCACAGATGTGCCGTAAGGTACTTCTGCACTACTCCTGAGGGGATTAAGTACACAGAGATGCATTGGCCTCATCACGCCATCATGGTAAAGGAGAAACGGGTGAGTTGTGCTGGCCTAAATTGGTTAGAATTGCGCACTGATTGTCCCAACTCCACATGGTGTACATGGACCCATTAGCAGGAGTAGATAGGTCTAAGGAATCAAAACAAAAACAACCAATTGAAGAGTTGAAGCACCTTGAGGTGCTGGGTTGCTTTCTCAGGAACAATAACAAGAATTGTAGCATCTTAAAGATGAAGAAATAGATATTGGCATCAGGGTTTTGCAGACTATAGTGGAAATAAATTCCAATGTAGACTTCATCTCTATATATAAAACTAGAGAAAACATACCCGTGTTGCGGGAGTAAAATTCCCCCTGTATGCCATCCCCCATTGCGCATTTTCCCCCCAGGCACATCGTCCCTCCTTGCGCATCATCCCCCCATGCACAATGCCCCTGTACAACATCCCCCCGTGTGACCGTCCCCCATGCGCAACACCTCCTATGCTTATCAACTTCTCATGTGCATTGTCCCCTCATGCACACCGTCCCCCATGTGCACTATATGCAACACCCCATGCACATCATCCCCCTATGAGCATCATCCCTTATGCGCAATACTCCTGTACAACATCCCCCGTGCGCACCATTCTCCATGTGCATCAATCCCCATGTGCAAATCCCCCCATGCAAACCATTTCCCCATGCACACCAACCCACCCATGAGCACTACCCTCCCATTCACACCACCCTCCCATGTGCACCTTCCCCCCATGCGCATCATGGAGGGTGCTCATGGAGCACCATGTTGCTCACGGAAGGTGATGTGCATGGAGGGTGACGCACAATGGGGGATGTTGCACATTTGGGGTTGATGCACAGGGGGGATATTGCACATGGGGGACAATGAAGGATGGGACTAAGGGTGGATGGTGCACAGGGGCTACGCGGGCACATTTTGCTAGTTGGAAATAAATGTGTTCATCTTTAAGGTCCCTCTGGACTATTGGCTTCTAAGACGGCCACCCTCAGTTGAGAACCAATGTTACCTGTTGTTGCTTGTAAGAAGTGTCCTTGCTAGCTACTTCTATTTAGTATACTTCTATTTGAATAAAGTGAATGTTAAGATAATATAATTTCAGAGAACTCGCTTCTAAAGGAAGCCAACATCTCACAGCTTAGGGATGGTGAGGAGCATGTAGAGCACAATTTATAATATTTGAAACCAGCCTTCTTTCAAAGAGCTCAGAACAGGCATAGATGGATTTTACCCACATTATCCTCACAACGGCTCTGGGAGGTAAGTAAGAGTTTCCATTGGATCAGGCCAAAGGCCCATCTACTCCAGCTTTCTATATCACACAGCAGCCCACCAGATGCCTCAGGATGTGCACAAGACACTTGCATCCAGGTGCCCTCCTCTATATCTCACATTTTGAGGTTGTCCACATCTACACTCACCTCTTGAGGATTGTAACCTGGGATGGTCCTTTCCACTATGAATTTGTCCACCTTCTTAAAGGCATTGAGGCTAGATGCCATAACCACATCCTGTGGCAGGGAGTTCCATAGACCAACTACATGCTGGCTAAAGAAATATTTTCTTTTGTCTGTCAGGTAGAGCTGATTGATGGTAGGTTGTCCATAATCATAATGTCTTTATGTGCACAGCCATGTCTTTATGTACACAGTCTTTATGTGCATAGCCTTTATGTGCAGCATTTAGATTTATTGGTGTTTTTTGTGTCTCAGGGACGACATGCCACAGTGGATGAGCTTGCAGCTTCAGCATACCAGGCAGTGGAGGTGGATCAACAGTTCAATGGGGAGCCAGTGCAAGTCCGTGTGACCATGGGCAAGGAACCGCGCCACTTCTTGGCTATCTTCAAAGGCAAGCTTGTCATCTTTGAGGTATGAAGCAGGATTCAGTGGTGAAATGGGCTCTCCTGCAACTTGAAACTATGATCAAGATTTGCAAATTTTTCTTCTATAATTTGCAGTTGAGTTCCTAAGTGAGAAAAAGTGTTTATTTCTGGTCATGACCAGCTTATTATCATCACTTCCAGCTTTATGACTTCTGGCTCTCAGCAAGTATCATGAACGCTATTTTGGTCCTATCATTACAAAACGAGATTTAAGACCCCAGACTTTAGTTAACTAAATAATGGTACGACTGAATATAAAACGATATTACATGGGCATGATGTTTAAAAGCATTCTTGGTACCAGTCAAAACAATGATGAAGCATCAAATAATGGGGTGAAATACTCAATCCAGAGTGATGTCAAGCTCAAACGGGGTGCAGCCAATGACAAAATACTCTCTGAGGTTTCCTTATTAAAGGTAAATTTAAGACTATTCAGATGTACCCAGAAAAGGTAAGGAAAGGTAACTGAAAACTAATTATCCCACCCAGTGTTCATCTCCAGGAGCATTTACATGCTTTATCGAATGAGATAAAATGGGAAGTTATTCAATAGGTGCAGGCATCAGAAGTTATTCTGAACCCAATCCTAACCATGTCTACTCAAAAGTAAGCCCATTGTATTCAATGTGTTGAACATCCAGGAAAGCGTCTTTAGAATTGCAGCCTATCTAGAACTCCTAGCTAGTATTGTTGATCTCATGAATGAAAAATGAGACTCTAAATTCCAGTGCATCTCTCTGTGTCTTTTCTAGCACAAATGTGCTTTATACATTGAGCATCAGCCATGTTTTCTAGTTGCATTTTTTAATTTGCAGCTATATTTGCCTGGTCTGCCATCCTGTCATTTCCTCCACACAGGGTGGGACTTCCAGGAAAGGCGGCAGTGAACTGGAGCCGCCAGTGAGACTCTTCCAGATCCGCGGAACTGACAGCTCCAACACTAAGGCAGTGGAGGTGCCAGCATTTGCTGCGTCCCTCAATTCCAATGATGTCTTCTTGCTTAAGGCTAAGACTGAACACTATCTGTGGTATGGCAAGGTGAGTTTAGGGTTTGACTGATGGAAGGGACGAAAGTTTTGAGTGAAGTCTAGAAGGCTCTTACACTACTACTGCATTTCAGAGAAGTCCACATAGTTGTATTTTAATGAGATCTAGTAGTAATTTGGGATTATTTGGAGAGGAGGACCTCAGCATCACTTTTTAAAAATTTCAATCTCTTTAGTTCTTGTGATTATGTAGAACAGCGTCTGAATAAATCTCAAGCGCCAAAAATTTTGATGTCTTATGTTGCCCAAATAGTTAAGAAAAGTGAAGAAATGTTGTTCAGAGTTTTGGGGATGCCTTATCTCAAGTGTCATTTAATACCAAAATCGTGTTGATTTGTATACTACGTTGCAATCTGTGACCATGTCTTCACTTTTATGGGACTGTGCTTTTCTCATGCCAGGGTTCCAGTGGCGACGAACGGGAAATGGCCAAGCAGTTGGCTGCAGTGATCTGTGATGGGTTTCAGGAGACTGTAGCAGAAGGACAAGAGCCCACAGAATTTTGGGAGCTGCTTGGAGGAAAATCCGAGTATGCGAGTGAGAAAAGGTACTTATGACCCAATCCTAAATATGACCCAATCCTAAAGGCCAATATATCCGACCCCAAAACCAGCAAAGGCTTAATAACAAATCCAGCAGTCACCTGCTCAGTGTTAGAGCAGGTACTTTGCATGCAGATGATCCCAGGTTCACCCCGAATCTGTTACTGATGCAACCTACATCATTTCGTTTCATGGACGGGACACCCCGGGAACTACTGCCAAGCAGTGCAGGAAATACTGACCTAGAGGGATGAAAGGTTTGAGCCAATAGGAGGCAGATTCAATTTTCATACCCTCTGTGGGTCCCAGACACACTGCCAGCACAGGGGATGGATGGATTTAAGACTTAGGCTGCAATCCTAAGCTCTAGTCAAGGCTGGCACAAGCCACGGCATAATCCTTTGCTGACCTGGGAGTGTCACAAAAGTGCTGTAAGGCACATCTTTCCCACTCCTGTGGGGTTAGGCCAGTGCACAGGCATATACTCACCTTCACACACCACCACAAGAAGATATGTCAGATGAGATGTGCCAGCCTAACTTGGTTAGGATTGTACCCTCAAAGGGTGCACCCTCAAGCCCCTTCTCTCTTACAGGCTGCAGCAAGAGGTCCCTGATCACCCTCCCCGTTTGTTTGAATGCTCCAACAAGACGGGATGTTTTACTGTCATCGAGATCACAGACTTTACCCAGGATGATCTCAGTGAGAGTGATGTCATGCTGCTGGATACATGGGACCAGGTCTGGTTGGGTCATTTGTCCTGAATGTCTAAATTTCTAATTCTCTAGGAGCAGCATAACTTGTGCCTTTTATTTCCCGACTCTCTTGTACTAACTTCACCTTCATGAATAATAAGAGATTGAGGTTCTATTTCCAACAGATTTCCAAGCTCTATTTTCTTTAGAGGGAAAAAAAACAGTGGCAGTCTGTGCTGTCTTAATAGTATTTTATTTCTTGATATGGAGGTTGAGCATCACAGGCCTTAAGCATTACGTTATGGCTTCAGACAAGGACCTGATTTTTTATTTATTTTCTGGCTCCCTATTCAAATAATTAATTTGGAATAACTGTTCTTCCCCTTTTCAGGTTTTCTTGTGGATTGGAAATGAAGCCAATGACATAGAGAGGAAGGAGGCATTGACAACAGCTCAGGAATACCTGCAGACCCACCCCAGCGGGAGAGAGACCGACACTCCCATCCTGATAATCAAACAAGGTTTTGAGCCACCAATCTTCACAGGCTGGTTCTTGGCTTGGGATCCCCATCGGTGGAGTGTGAGTGAAAGATGTGATGCAAAGCGAACCCTCTTTTTTACCGTTTTTATTTATTTCAGATATGGGGAAAGGGATATTGGATATACAGTAATAGGGATAGGTGTACACAGGAATACACATAAGGTTCTCCAGGCACAACACCTATTTTACATTCTCTTAACGCTACTTTGCATACATCTAATAAATCTAATCAATCAATTTCTATCTTTTTGCTATTAAAATCATTATAACTCATATCATCTTACCTAACATAACGTATTCTTTTCAATGAGCTATTTACAACTTCAACCATAAATAGAATTTATTCTTTTCTAAAGAACAAAAGATTGCTTTACTGAGCAAACGTCAAGATGGCAGACAATGCAGCACAGAGAAAAAGTTAAAATAAAATAATTATGCAAATTTAGGCATATGCGGAAACAAATATTCACAAATATTCAGAATCTGCCAGAATGACCAATGTAGGTTTCAAATTCTATACCTGCCAAAATCAAGACAAATAAAATTGTCAGATGCTACATGCCGGTGAAAAATTGGGTGTAGGGTGACCTGGATCACATCGTATCTGGCTTTTTCCAGGAGCTTCTTTGTATGGTCCTTGTTATGCATTTCCTACAGGCTGATCACTTCTGGAAACATGTTGTTGTGCTTCAGGTAACTTTGGTCAGATCCAGCAGGGATTTTCTAATGTACTTTTACCCCACAATTTTTGAAAGCTTGGCCCTGGTATGATTGTAAACTAGTCCTAGATGCATAAATTGCTATTCCCACATCCTTATGTTTATGTTGGGAAGAAAAGAGACAACACTGAGCTGCACGTGTCAAAGGGGGACAGTGAACCTCCCTCTGGTATGACGGACCTCTGTACCTGTCCCCTCTCAGTGACCATTGCAGAAGGTGTAGCTTTGGACCTTTTTCCTCTTCCTTTCTCTCTTTCTTCCTCTCTCCAGAAGTGAGCACAGGGTTCTCCATCAGGCCCCCAAACCCACATGCAAGCAGGAGCAGCTTTAGTGCTTCTGGTCTATTCAAGTGTTAGGAAACTCTGGTCTTCACCAGATGCTGTAAATATGAGCCTTCATAAATTTTGATGCTGGTCTTAGTCTTGACTTTTTGCATGTGCCTAAGCAAGCAGCCAGGGTGGAGGGTAAGGCTTCTTGAACCACAGAAGGGAATGCTCTGTGGTCATCATTCTGCTGAGCTGAATCACCTTTCCAATAGTTTATGATACCCAAGCTAGCTTTTTGTTTTTGTTTCTTTGCAGGAAGGGAAATCATATGAGCAGCTGAAGAAAGAACTGGGAGATACTGACAACATTGTCAAAATCACAGCTGTAAGTGAAAAGTTGGCTTACTCCCACGAAAACATGCCTGTGGCTGAGTAGCTGGCTAGAAGAGAAGGAGGTGTCACCCCATTTTGTACCCCATCCACATACATATAGATTTGCACCAACACAAGACATAGGCATCCTATGTGATGCAAGTAAGGCATGGTCATCCATTAATACCGCCTATCAGTTGCACCACGAACTAGTGCATGTGCCTTGTTCTTACTCTTACAAGTAGCACTGATTAATCTCCTGTTTTCTGCTTAGGATTTGAATGGTGCGTCTCTTTCTCCAAGACCCAGAACCTTGAGTTGTCATGACCACCCAACCTACCCTCTTGATGTCCTTCTTGCCTGTCAGGATGAGCTACCTGAAAATGTGGATCCTGCTAAGAAAGAGGTGAGCCCCATTATGCCATGCCCTTAGTGCAGAAAGAAAGAAAGAAAGAAAGAAAGAAAGAAAGAAAGAAAGAAAGAAAGAAAGAAAGAAAGAAAGAAAGACCCTTTATTTTGTTGATTCTGTAGTTATGACTCACAACATGCAATTTGGTGTTGGGTGCAGAATTCAGCACCTGAGAACTTCAGCCTTAGAAGCAAGTTCCGAGTCCGTATGGCTTTAAATGTAGACTCCAAAGTTTATAGGAAACTACTGGAGAAATCACTGAAGGCCAGTAATGGTCCCAGTCTCACTAACTTCTTTCTTAACTCCAGAAGAGAATGTCTTTCTTAACCATTCACCATGAATATACAGTAGTCCTGTAGATGAGGACTAACCCTTATTGAATGCCTCCCCATCCATCCATCCATCTATCCATCCATCCAGTCCTGTAAGGCCCCATTTGCAATCTCAAGTTCTACATCTAGAAAACTGGTCCCAAGGCTATATTTCTTGGGACCTAGAAAAAACAAGTAAACCTAGAAAAAGATTTACTACATCTCCTGTTGTTTGTGAGGTTTTAGATCCAGGTGGGGCTGAAAGAAATTGGACTTGGATTTGTCATAGTTAATGTGTTTTCCTGGGTCCTGTACAGTGGTGGGATTCAAATAAATAAACAACAGGTTATATGTCATAATAACCTAACTTAACAGGTTCTATGTCCTAATAATCTAAATTAACAATAGGTTCTATGTCCCATTAGTAATCGGTTCTCAGAACCAGGTGATCATTAGCAAAGGGTTCCATAGAACCTGTGAGAATCCCCTGAAGCCTACCACTGGTCCTCTAGAACTTGGGCAAGATTGATTACAGCTGGAGTAAGACCCCATTCTTCTCACTGCTCAAGACCTCTCCTCCCTTTATTCACCCAAGTACTGTGGCTTTTTCCTCCACCAGAATTACCTGTCTGAGCAAGACTTTGTGAGAGTCTTTGGAATGACCAGAGAAGAATATGCAGCTCTTCCCACTTGGAAACAACTCCTCCTGAAGAAAGAAAAGGGGCTTTTCTGAAGAAAAAAATCCCAAGAGTTTCTCAAAGTAGAGGAGGCGACATCTCGATTCAGCTCCAATTGACTTGGGGCAGGCCCTAAGTCCAAAAGCAGCTTGGCCTACAAAGGGGGCTTAATTCCCGTTCTCAACAGTATATCACATTTGTGCCTAATTACGCTTCCAAGGTTGTTTTCAGGTCATCTGGGCTCAAAGCAGTGCTGCCGTCCAGGAAGCTAAAAGAAGACAATTCTGCTTTAGAAGTTTGCATTGCTGGACAACTAACCAAGGATGAAATAGGAGCATGGACGCATGGAGGATACAAGGCAACAGCTGTCTGTGTTCTTGGCTAAGCCTGTTCTTTACAAATATGTTGTCATATGAGAAATTCAGGCCATATAGAGGCTGCTCAGCAGGTCTGCTTGTTTTGTGTAAACCTGGCCTAAGATGGTGCTTTATGTCTACACACATTAAAAATTTGCTTTCCTGTGATTTATACTGTATTTCATTTCACTCATCTGTGCTGTTCCCAAAGAATGCCGAGACCTGGAGTTCTCTAAAGAGACTAAGAACTTCTAGTGTTGTAACCAGAAGGCTCTTGTCCAGTTTCACACACTTGAGCTGTAATCCTAAATTCCAGTTGGGCTGGCCTAAACCCTGGCCTAAGTCCTGTGCTGCCTGCAGGTGTCACAAAACTGCTGTATGACACTTCTGTGCCACTCCTGGGGGCGGATTAGGCCATATATCACCATGAGAAGACTGATGAGTTGTGCCGGCCTAGGTTAGGATTGCACCCTATCCAACACCAGTGCAACTGCAATGCAGAACCAAGATAACAGAACAAATTTTCCCTTACCTTGAGTAGGCCTCTGTGACGGTCTTCCCTGGATGCAGTTCAAATGCATGTATGTAAATGCAAGTAGATCAATAGGTACCATTTTGGGGGGAAGGTATCAGCATTACGTGTGCTTTGGCGTCTAATTACGTGGGCTGTGGGTGGCGCAAGCGGTTAAGATGCTGTGCCTGTTAACCAGCAGGCCAGAGTTCGAGACCCGGGTCGGCCCCACAAGACAGAATGAGTGCCTGTCCTTAGCCCAGCTCTGCGGCGCCAGCTGGATCCAATCATATTGGCTCTGCCTTTCCATTGGACTAATTCAGTGGCGTGGAGAGGGGGGGATTTGCTCCTTGGGTAACTGCCAATCCAATCCAACCCAGGCTTTTGTGCTTCGCATGTAGCGTATGCAGCGCTGAGCATGATACCATAGTCTTTCAAGACTGACGGAGGCCTGCTGCTGGTGTCTAATCATGCTGGCCACATGACCACAGAAGCCTCTTTGGACAACGCTGGCTCTTAGGACTTGTAACAGAGATGAGCACTGCACCCTAGTCGATCATGGCTAGCAGGGCAACCTGCAGGAACCCCTTTACCTTACTTGAGGTTCGTGAAAAAATTATTCTCAGCCCACTTATCCATTAGGAACATGGAAAGTTAAGTATTTGGTCACAGCCTCCGATAACAGAATTTAAACTTGGCTCTTTCTTAAATTAGGACAAGACCAAGCGGCTTTTAGAACTTCATACTGAACACCACCCATTCAGCTATGCTATTAATTACAGCAATTCCAATCTCCCTCTGTAATTAAGAATAGAGGCTGGAAAGGAAAAGGAAAAATACAAGTTGTTAAATTTAGGTTTATGGGCAGTTGTATTATTAGTCAGAAAGTGTGACATTTAATGCTATTTAAGAGGCCTGAGAGTTCTAGTTTTCATTTAAACAACACATTTTCAAAGTTTTCATTTCTAGTTCTCAATTAATTTTTAAAAATATACTCATCAAAGAATCTTCTCATTGGTTGACATAACAGTTATGATTTACACATCCTGCAACTGTGGTTAAATGTTTTGATGTGTCACTTGCAGATTTTTGCTCATCAAACTTGGTTTTCCATTATGCAGAAATATTTCCATCCCACCCCTAGTGACTATCAGTGAAAATGCCCAGCTATCATTTAATAACATCAGGTCAGCAATAGATTGAATCATAAGCCACAATCCCCATCCTGGTGGGAGCCATCATTCCAGGATGAGTCCAGACACTTTTATTGTCACGTCAATATCCGGTTGCCATACATTACTTGTCAGTGACGTATTACAGAACGATTTGGAGATTCCACATATGGTGTTTGGTTTATATGGCCCAGCAGGGGTCTCATTCATTACCAGCCTGTCTCTAATCAAAACAAAACTCAAGCGGAATTCAAAACTTGTTTGCTAGAAAAAAGTGTTTATTTCTCTTCCAATAATTCTGTATCTTCTCCGCATTCAAACCGCACAAAGTCCAGTATAGAGACACCCAGGGGCTGAACGTACTGTCCCAAGGAAATGGTGGGGTCCAAGAGGTATGGCTGGGCAAGCATTCTTGTTTCAGAGTCTCCACCTGGTTCATCTTCTAGTGATCCCACAGAGAGAGGGGCCATGCCTACCACATGCTGACCCAGCCTCCAGCCCAATTTAGCAAAGTCTGACGTCTGGCACTGCTCAGAAGGACTGCAGATTACCAAGGCACCATATTTGCCAAACATCATATTGGAAAGTGACGGATTTCCCTCTGGGAGAGCACCGTGCACGTAGGAACCAATGAAGAAGTTCTTTGGCACCGTCACCCAAGCTGCTCTTTTAATCATCATGTTCTCTCCAAGTTTGCCTTTAAAGACACAGAACAAAAAATAATCCCTGTCAGAAGCACGGGCAAGAAATTTAACTATATGGGTTATAGAGGCAAAAAACTCAGCTCTGCTTTATAAAAACAAGTCTTTTATACAAGTGAGACCACTATTCTAGTTCAATATTACCTATCCTGATAAGAAAAGCTCCTCCAAGAAACCAGCCATGATCCATTGAGGCAGGTTTCCTGGAGGAGCTCTTCTGCTAAGAAGAGATAATATCTGTCTGTCTGAGGTTGCCAGGGATCACACCAGGGACCATTTCCATTTGGAGCATGTGCTTATCAACTTAATTTGCAAAAGACCCAGATAAAGTGGGATTCTATCTCCATTTTCTACCAAATTTTGTGGGCAAGTGGTACACTGTACGAAGATAGCCACAGAGAGCTTTGGACAGTCCTTATAAGTAGACCTGAACTCCCCTGTAAAAAGGATTGCAAATTGGGGAATTCAATGGGCCACCCATAACAAAAACTTGGCATCCATCAGTCTTGAAACATTGGTATTGTGCTCGACGCTGTATGCGAAGCACGAAGGCCTGGGTTAGATTGATATGGAGGATAGGCTGTTACCCAAGCAGCAAAACCCCCCTCTCCATGCCACTCAAATAGTCCAATGGAAAGGCAGAGCCAATACGATTGGTTCCAGTTGCGTCGCAGAGCTGGGCTAAGGACAGGAGCTCACCCTGTCTTGTGGGGACTGACCCAGGTCTCGAACCCTGGCCTGCTAGTTAACAGGCACAGTGTTTTAACCACTTGCACCATTTAAAATTAAAAAATCATAGAAAGGAATTCCCCTTCCCTGAATGTGCAAGGATGTGACCCAAGGTGTAACCACAAGCACATGTATGTAAGAGATCCCTTCAACCAACTTCCCTCTCTTCCTTTGAGTCAAACTACTCTCCAGCTTCATGAATGGTCAACATCCCCACCTTTGTGCCTCCTTGGGTTTTGCCTTTTTCTCATTCCATCTTCTGAGGGGCTGCCCCAGCCAAGAGTCCCTGCTATTCCTTGGAGAGGTTTCATCAATATATCCAACAGATCTTTCTGAACCTTTAATCACAACCCTAACCAAGTCTACTCAGAAGAAAGGCCCTTTGTGTTCAATGGGTCTTACTCCCAGGAACATGACTTTAGGATTGCAACCTTTTTCATCAGTAGCATTTGCCCATTACGGTTCACTTTTTATAATCATGTTTGCCTGAATATGTAGCAATTGCTTACAGCTATCAGTTCCAAAATCAAATGCTGTTTCTTTTATCATTTGATATCATTGTTTTGAGTCATCATATCAGTTTTTCCCCAATTAATTAGTGGTTTGCAACTGAATGGACTCTGAATCACTTCCTGCGGTGTGTGCATCATGACCTGGGTCACCAGAGCATGTGTGTTAACAAGACAATGGTGCAAGGAGAACTGGTCACTGTTGATTTTAATTCCAACCCACCATCCACATGTTTGTTCTTCCTTCCTTTTGGGAAACTGAACAATGTCCAAAAATGTCTCAGTTGCATTATTGGGGTTTAGGATGGAGGGCAGGCATAGAGATAGTATTCACAGGGCTCTGTGCCAGGTGTTGGCAACCTTTGCTGGATTAGAGGCCAGAGGTTCAGCAATGATATTATCACTAAATGACTGGGTTGCTGAGCTTCCAGATATAGCAGTGTGCATCTCAATTTGCCACAAGCTGGCAATCAAATTGCAGAGCTGCTTGCCTAGATTTGGAAAGTCCCTGTGATGTCTGGCTCCACTGTTCCCATGCAGGATGGATGACGTTAGCTAGCAGGCTGCATCTGGCCTGTGGGTCATAGATGGCAGGCCCTACCCTACAATGGTGGCCTTCAGGGGGTTCTCACAGGTTCTATAGAACTCTTTGCTAATGATCGCCTGGTTCTGAGAACCGGTTACTAATGGGACATATAACTTGTTGTTAATTTAGGTTATTAGGACATAGAACCTGTTGTTAATTTATTTGAATCCCACCACTCCCTAGGCTTATACTTTAAAACAGTAAAAATACATTCAGCAACTAACGAATGCAGCAACTAAAGAATGTTTTGACAGATGTAATGCAGCAGCCAGATAATATTATTATTATTTTAATCCAGCAGTTTCTGAGAAACACAAACTCGGAATTTTGGCAGCAAAGGTTCACAACCCTTCTCAGCTAACCTGATATCTATTCCTTCTGTGCATGTAGAAGGTGTAGGCACAAAACCTGCCCCCACTGTGGAAATATCTAGGTATAGTATAGATGCAGGTGAGCTGCTGCCATTTTTGGCAATGTATGTGTACTTTTCTCCTTTTTGTTTTTAAAAGTTATAGCACCCTCCAGAAATAAAGTGCATGAACAAGATCAGATGGAGTAAATCAGATAGAGTAAATGGATAGCAGTATGTGGAAAGAGCAAAAAGGAGAGGATTGGAACAGTTAAAATTAATTCAGGAATTTAGATACTTGAAAAAGGCAGGTAAAGGAAAGATGCACCACCAACCAAATGAACAGTTGCATACTTAGCATTGGCAGAAGATAAACCTATACAATTAAAATGTTGGTCTTTGCTACTCCTCTTTTTTGCTGGCCCTTTTTTTTCTCTGGAGCACTCACCAATGGCCAGAGCCAGCTGGTCACTAAGCAAGGATCCATCTGGTCCTATCCTGAGCTGAGAAAGCTCGCTGGATTTCAGGAAACTCTGCAAAAGAGTTAAGATAAACACAGTTTAAATTAAGGCTCTACAGACCATACTTAAATACCATTTTCTATATGCACAGCAAGATTTTACCGTTATTTAGAAGGCTGATCTGAGATGACAGCTAATCGGAGGAAGAGGGGGGGTACTTGCTTTTTAAATTTATTGTGGGAAAGTATTCAAAAATTCTTTCTTCCTCCTGCTGCTTTAAGTTGCAGCATTTCCCTCATGCCGCATATGTAAATCGGGCTATGGGGATGAGGCCAAACCTTTCAACCTCCAGTGACATGGAAAACATGAGGTCTTCTTCAAGAAAGGCGAAAACTCTGAACTTCCCAAAGGAAACAGAACACAGTACCACTATGAGGTCTTTATAGCAAGTTTCTGGTGGCCTCATATGACGACAAGATACATTAAAATCAGTAAAAAATGACACAGGGCTATGTGATTTTTTCCAATTATAGTGGTACCTTGAGTAAAGAGCGACTTGAATAAAGAGCGTTTTGGGTAAAGAGAAAAATTTTATCAGAAATTTTGACTTGCATAAAGAGCACTAACTTGAGTAAAGGGCATTTCTGAGGAAGTCTGGAACAGGCTTCCATGATAAGGGAACCCACAGGGGCAGGGGGACGAGGAGACTAGCTTGAGCTATGGTGGGGCCCTGGGCAAAGTTTGGGATAGGCTTCCATAGCCAGGGAACTCATGGGGGGTCTGGGGGAAGCAGCCTGAACCAGGTTTGTATGCGGGATGTGTGGGATGTATGTGGTATGTATGTGGGATGTTGTATGTGTGACAGCGTGGAAGGTGTGCCTTATCAATGTTCCGAGTGCTGCTCCCCATCAGCAGCTTGGGAATGTTAAAGTTGCACAAAAAGACAAAGATTCCATTGAGCCAATGGAGAGCAGTGACTCCAATAGGGATTGTGAAAGAGCACAATCCTAACCACGTCTACTCAGACGTAAGCCCCATTGTGTCCAATGGGTCCTACTCCCAGGAAAGTGTCTTTAGGATTGCAGCCAAATTCATCCCCCTCTCTGCAACCCTCACACCAGCCATGAAGGTTTTCAAAGGTACAGTTCAGTACTGTACAGTATTTTCTTTATTACAGTGTTGTCTGTTACTATGTATTGCAGTGTTTCGTACTGTGTTATATTACAGTGTTTTGTAATCATTTTTATGAACAGTTAATATTTTTATATGAATATTTTTTGGGTTGTGGAACCCATCGTCTGAGTTTCCATTATTTCCTATGGGAAAATTCACGTAACAAGCATGCCTCCGGAACAAATTAAACTTGTTATATGAGGCACCACTGTATTTTTTTCACTTAGTAGATATAAGGTGTGGGTACTTGATACACACCAAACGTGAGGGGTAGTGAATATCCAGCTGAAGGGCATTTTTACTCACCACACAGCATGAAATTCAAAACAGCAGTTGAAATGTTCAGCACAGTCTTGGTCAGTTCTGGCTTCCCAAAATCCACTTATATTCAAAGTGTTCAAAGAAAAGATGCAAAGTTGACCATAACTGGTTGACCAATTCTCCCGTAGTTACTCTGGATTGTAGGATTGGTGTCTGTTTACAGTCTGCCTTTGTCAGCTGAATTAATTTGTCTATACACCATCATTGTGTAGACAAATCTATTTGACTATGTTGCTCTCCATTACCTTTCCAATCTCTGTGCTATTGCTAAGTGCTCGGCATTATTTCTGTGACAAACCCAGGAATGAGGAGGAAGAAACGGGACGCATGAGAAACCATGCTCAAACATGGCCATTTGGAACAGAAGGAAGAAAAGGAGGGTGAATAGAGAAACAAAGCAGTTTTGAAAAATATAGTTAATGTTGGATAGCGTGTCTTCAGGATTACTTTGCCTCCAGCTACGTAAGAGGAAGACTTCCTTGTTCGGGTTTCCTGGGCCATGAACATTGCAGGTATGGAAAGCAGGAGCTGTCACATGCCAAGTGAAACCAAAAGTGCAAATCTCCTTTCCAAGTGTCCTCTGACTGTTTGTGAGATCAATCCTGGAGCCTCATATAACCAAAATATGTTCTTTACTATCCATCCCTTTCCTAACCTTCCAACATCTAGTGACAAAAATGAGAAGCAAGCAGAACATGAACTAGACTTGAGGTTTTCACCAAGGAATCTGGAATTATATCATGTTAAAAGAGCTTGGCCGACATTTACAGTAGTCAGAATCATAGAGTTAGAAGGGACCCAGTGGATCAACTAGTCCAGCCCCCTGCCTGTAGCAGGAAATCCTTGTCTTGTGGGGACCCAGATCTCGAACCCTGGCCTGCTGGTTAAAAGGCACAGTGTCTTAACCACTTGCGCCACCAGAGGATGTATTCTAAAGATGTGTCAGAAGTGGAATCCTTCAGTAGCAGTGCAGTCCCAGACATGTTTATTCAGAAAGAAGTTCTGTTCCATGGGGCTTTGGATAAACATGCATAGAACTGCAGTCTAAGGCTGTAATCCTAAAGACACTTTCCTGGGAGTAAGACCTGTTGAACACAACGGGGCTTACTTTTGAGTAGACATGGATATTCTTTTTTATCTAATCAGACCTAGTCAAATGCTGCACACACGTTTCTCATACTGCTTGTCAAATCAAAGCGATTGACATAAAGCAGCCACATGTTCCAGTGGCGTTTTTGGCAGCGCAAAGATCTTCAGAGAGAGCTCTAGATTCTGATGAAGCCTGCAGAAAATGCAAGCAGTATGCTGAACTTGATTGTGGGCCAGTAGTTAGTCTTTCAACTTTCAACTCTTCATTTCCTAAAGCTATTCAGCAGTGAAACTTGCACAATGCTTAAGGACAAAGTCCTTTGACAAGATTCAGCCATTAGAATGACCAGAGTTTATGACCAGGAAGACTTTCTGAGGCTCTTACCTTGGCATACGCATGTAGCTGGTCCCCGCTCCCCTTATAATGCTGCATCGTCCCAATTGCTGCTTGCTGAACCAGGTGTTGAAATTTGACATTTCGGGCGACAAAGTCGGTCTCACAATTCACCTGGCACAGAAACACGAATATGTTAAATGTCTTAGGTCTCCTTTTTGCATTCAAGGGCAGGAATCAAGTTGGAGAGCAACCATTTTCAACCTGTGGCCCATGGCACCCTGGTGTGCCACAAGTTGTCTGCAGGTGTTCTGTGGACATTTAGGGGTATGAGCCCTCCATCCAAACTAACGGTGTGCCTTGATTAGCATCTTCTTAGTGTGCCATGAGATGAAAAGTTTTGAAAATCACTGGGTAAGAGACAGAGAAACCATTCTGTTTCCCAAAGACCTGGCTATGCCCCTTTATAAAAGGGTATTCATAGATTTTAATCTGTTTCCCTTGTAGTGATCTTAGTCCAGGCTGCTGTCACTGGATAGTGAAGAGCTTCTTCAGACCTCTTTAGAACTTCACAGTGCAGTAAGATATCAAACAAATACATGGGTATCCCACTATGGGTGCATTTTAACTGTTTATTGGCTGAAAGAACAGGCTGGACTTTGCCATCTGCAACGTTTGGCTCAAGGAACCTCCATGGATATTGATTTTCACGTTGTTGCAATCATTTACCATGAATCAGTATGAAAAGTTTCCTATCTAAACTAGTCATGCAAGCAGAGCACTTTGGTTGAGATCCAAACAGATTTATTACTCTGAGCACAAAATTCCCCCAAATTCCTAAATCTCTAAAAACCTAAATCACTTTCCTAAATGACTATGGCTACAATCCAGAGTAACTACGGGACCTTTTAGACCAACGTATTTACAGTGCCACCTATGGGAAACCTATGGGAAATACATAGAGCAATCCAAAGTGCCTTTTATGTCTTCCCATAGTTACTCTGAATTTTAGGGTCAAAACACTAAAGAGATTTCCTGCATAAAGGAAAGTGCTCACCTCTACCATCACAGCTGAATTTCGCTCCTGCAGCAACCCAATGAGCCCTTCTTTAGTCTTCCGTCCCTCCAGTTTGGAAACTTTACTCCATCCCTCTTTCTGGGCTTGCTCGTGTAGCCATGTTTCAGCCTGGAAAAGAAAACCAAGCAGTGAGACATGCGTGACTCAAAGCACAGCACAAATAGCCGATTCAAATGTTCTGCACTAACACTTCAGAGATACAACGACATAGCTGTGACCATCATCCACACTTGTATTGGAGAAGTAAAACCAGAGACTGGTGAAGTTTTCAGAGGGGCAAGTAAAACATGAGATATAAATTAATAAAATTCAGCTTTGAATGCATGAGATTCTTTACAAGAGCTTCATAATCATCAACTGCCGTTCAACAAAAAAAAATGTTCACAAAGCAATTTAGGGCACAATCCTATCCACGCCTACTCTGATCAATTGTGGAAAGCGTGTTTATGATTGCAAACTAAGAGCTTAATTAAGGGTGCCTTTCTACTCAGAAGTAAGTTATATTAGAATCCGTGGATCTTACTCCCAAGAAAGTGTGTTTAGGATTGCAGCATAAATCAAATATTATTATTATTTTATTTATTTATATCCTGCCTTATTCTCAAGGACTCAAGGCGCTAACTAAACTGCTCCCTGTCCCAAAACGCTAACAATTTAAAAAATGCAAAACACCATCTGCAAACACCCTCTAGAAGGGACTGAGGTTATATTTAAAATTTGCAGGATTCATGTTTTCAGTTGGCAGAAATATATGTCTTTGGGAGCAATCCGAGCCAAGGATGCTGAGCACCAAGTCATTGGCAGCTGGGGAGGGCTTGCTCCAGAGGAGACCACCCTGCCACTCAGATCACACTGAACAAGGAACAGCTGTGGTGCCTGCCTTAGAAGGAGTCCCTGATGAGACTCCAGTACAGTCTACAGTGAATACAAGGGGCTTGTTGGAGTGGTGTGCTGTATCTGCAGGTTAGTAGACTGTTGTAGTTGTGCCGTATCCTGAAGCTGAGAAGCAGGGGTTGCAGGTAGGCTGGCCAAGAAGTCAGATTTTTGGTCAACACTGCCATTCTTACTCTGCCTTACAATGGACCCCAATGGGTCTACTCACTACGAAACCTGCTCCTGAGGTGGTATAACTAAGGAGCTGGGAAGGGGCATTTCTGCCCTGGAAATAGGCTCTGAATACAGAGTAACTGCACTGTCGTAAGCAATGCTCAACATACCCCTGCTGAGCTGCCTAGGCTGGCCCAGGTCCATCCGCCTTGCTCCAGCATAAGTTGACTTACTCCGGCCCAGTTCTTTTCTGGTGTAGGTAGGCTGGCATATCTCAGCTTGCGCCGGCCTAGTACTGGTTAGGCTGGCCCAAGTGCACTTCAGGATAGCAACCTAAGGCTGCAATCATACCCACAATTACATGGATTGTAACTAAATGGGACTTCTGAGTAGACATGAATGGGATTGGGCTATATGGGTGAAATCTCAATCATGTTGCTCTGCTTTAAGCACTCAGTCCAAAAAGAAACTGAAAGGTTGGTGTGTGTGTGTGTGTTTCTTCTCACCTCTTTGAGATCACCCCCAAATTTCTCCAAGGCTTTCTTGCAGTTCACAAAGGAGTAGCCGGTTTTCTTCCTGAGCTTCACCAGAACTTCTTTGGCAGCTGACGCTGGAAGGCCGGGGTGGAAAGAACGAGTAAAATGCAGGCCACTAAGTAACTACGAAAGAAACAAAGTGGACAAACGTGAAAGAAACAACACCACTACTACTATAAACTACTATTGTTTGGTGTAGTGCAAGTATGTATTGCACGACAAGAGGGTCAGAGTGGGGGGGGGATTCGAACCTGGTTCTTCCAAGACTTTGTCTAAGTCCCTGGCTGCGGCTTGCGGGACTTAGTAAGGGACTTGGCTGCGGCTTCCAGGACTTAGTAAGGGACTTAGGTTCTTTTCCAGGCCTTAGTCACAACCACTACCCTGTGAAGTAGGCAGGGCGGGATTCGAACCTGGTTCTTCCAGGACTCAGTCCAGCTCCTTCACCCCTCACCCCCATGAGGGTAAGCGTGGCTGAGATAAGAGTGAGCGGTCCAAAGCCCTTCAGGACATTTCATGGCCCAGAGAGGATTCGAACCCGGGTCGCCCAGCTCGCAATCCAACTCCTTAACCACTGCGCCACCCTGACCCTCCCGCATTCTGAAGGGCAGGTGGGGATAAGAGTGGCTGGCCCAAAGTCGCCCCCCCCCCCCCGCCGCCTCACCTGTCCCGCTTTGCCCAGGGTCATCCCCAGCCCGGCCATCCGTTGCATCTTGGAGCGGGCGCCCGCGTTGCACGTCACTGGCTCCGACGGCAAGCGGAGAGCTTCGAAAGCCCGCGGCGTCGGACGCGGGGTGATGACGACACCCCAAACCCAGCTCGGTTGGTTGCCAGGGCAGGGAAAGGGGCGGGGCTCCGTTAGAGAGGAAATCCCGCCTCCAAGGTAAGGCAGGAGGACACTGGGTCCTAAAGAGAGTTCTCTCCCTCTCTTAGGCTACATGCTAATCACATTTCTTTTTTCAAGGACATGTCCTGGATATCAGCTTTTTGTCCTGGGAAAAAAATCTTCATTGTGACTCCATTTCCTTCTTGCAAATAATAAATTATTAAAATTTTAATTTTAAATGTTTTTTAAAATTTAATGTTTAATAATTAATGTATAATAATTTTTTTCAATAATTGTAAAATATAAATATTTATTATTTATTTATATTTACTTATATATCTGTATACATATTTATATATACATATATAAAATTACATATCTGGTGTTTAAATTAACCATATGAAAGCAAAATGCATGCGTGTATTTTGAGCCTTTGTCCATATCGCATAATCAAGAGAACAAATGCCCGCCACAAATGTAGGACAACCAAGAAAAATGTAAGACATGACAAAATAAAATAAATACTCATGTATTTCATATAATTTAAACACTATGGGTGCAATCCTAAGCATGTCTACTCAGAGGTGGGGCCTATTGTGTTCGTTAGGAAAGGGTGTTTAGGATTGCAGCCTATGTTACTGATTATTAAATTTAAAACAATTATATGTAATTTATACAAGAAGGTTACACGCTACCTGCTCACAAGGAAAAGGTCAATGAAGATTTTTCTTTCCAAGACACACAACACATATCCTGGAAAAAGAGGACATACGGTTTCCTTCAGCAAACCATGATGCTAAACAAAGAGCTGGTGCACAGGTCATTGGTTGGCCACCCAAATTTAGATAAGTTTAGTCTCTCCATAAGACAAAATGAATATGGTGGGGCCAAAGGTGCCAGCTGTTGCATTTCTGCAGAGCCTTAACATGAGTATTTATTTATTTTTATTTTAAAAATTTATATCCCTCCTTTCTCGGGCCATTAGACTGACTCAAAACGGCTTACAATAAAACATAATTAAAACATATTACTATTATGTATTATTACATAATAATTAGTATTGTTACAGGGAGGAGTATAATTACATAGAGGAAGGGAGAAGGATCAAGCATGCTTATTAGAGAACGTTAATGTTGGAAATAATTCATCCCTAAACCCTTGTTTCATGTATATCTTTTAATGCAGTTGCAGAACTTCAGCACTTTCATGGTTAAGATAACTTCTACAGTGTTTGTCCCATGTGGCTGCAGGGATGGGATCCTATTGTTCTGGACTGGAGTAAAACAAACCATGGTTGACACAACATTGAGGAAAGCTGGCTGGCCTGTTGCTAGGATGTTGCCTTCTCATTGAAATGGTACCTATTTATCTACTTGCATTCGCATGCTTTCAAACTTCTAGGTTTGCAGGAGCAGGTACCAGTGATGGGAGCTCACTCCATTGTATGGCGATCAGGTCTCAAAGTGCTGACTGACTGATCTTCAGGTTGACAGGCACTGCATCTTTAACCACTGAACCATTGCAGGTTCAAGGAAATTCAGTTATTCTTGCACTGCAGTCAATGTTTGTGACTCAGAATTCAGGCCTTCTTGGAAAGTAACAAAGAAAACAATCTTGTGCTTGCCTGCAGTTGCACTATCTTCGATGGGGCTTATTCTCAGGAAAATGTGCATATAATTGCTGCCAAGGAGTGGTCAGCAATCCAGTAATTAAGAGCATCAGATGGCAAGTCCTCAACTCAAATCCATAAATTCCTCTGCATTATACAAGCCACACTGTCTTCAGCTATTGCCTTGCAGGACTGTTGTAGAGAACGACACAATATGTGCAAAGTTATTTGAATATTTACTAAAAGTGCTATTTAAACACCAAGTACAGTAGTAGCTACTACAATTAGCCGAACTTCAACAACTGGTCATATGACACAGTGGAAATAGCCACCAATGAGTAGTAAGGATAATAAGACATGATAATAAAGAATGTGGGGCTCATGGTTTTCCTTTTGTTCTCTAAGGTATCTTCTCAAGACAGAATGCAAGCAGGAGACTAGAAAAACAGCCCCCGGGTACAATCCTAACCAATTTAGACCAGCACAACTCACCCATCTCCCAGTTCCTGCAGTGTCATGGGGAGGCCTCTGACGGCACAAGTGGTTAAGACACTGTACCTATTAACCAGCAGGCTAGGGTTCAAAACCCAGGTCCCCACAAGATGAGGATTTCCTGCTACAGGCAGGGGGTTGGGCTATATGATCCACTGGGTCCCTTTCAACTCTATGATTCTATGAATACCTGCGTATATCTATACCCCTCATATCTACGCACACCTAAACTCCTCAGGAGTGGTGCAGTAGTATCTTATGGCACGTTTGAGACACCCCCAGGTCAACATGGGACTTGTGCTGGCCTAACCAGAGGTTAGAATTGCACTGCCACAGAAATAAAGTGGCATAAAGGTACTTCATGCCACTTTCATAAATAAAGTAAAAGGTACTTCAACCGTTATTTTCCATAACTAACATGCTGAATCCAGAGCAGCCATATGCATAGATTCCTTAAGATACTGTACATGCTGAAGCCTGGCATCATCAAGTTAAGAATGGGATAGCCACATTACTCTGAAATTAAAAAATACATAGTGCATAGGAATGTACAATATAGAATTAAGTCCACTTCTGGAATGTCAATTTCTTTATATAAACATTATTATCTAGCATTTAATGGTACAAAAAACTATATGAAAAAGCATTTCTCAAAGTCAAGTGTCAAATAAGGCACTCCTAATGCAGTTGGGAATAGTTTTGGTTTACTTTCACATCATAGGTGTCCTTTTTGTAAAGCAAGGGTGAGCACCAGAAGTAATAATTTTGATTTCACATGTTAAATTAGCAGCATCAGCAAAAGCACTGCAGGAAATTCACCGTGCAATCTTGAACTGGCAGCAAAAAAAAAAAAAGCAGTGAGAGAGCTAGCCAAAACATACACATCCTCTCTCCAGGGGAACTTAAGAGTGCACTTCCAAGGTTAGCAAGGATGACTAAAAATCCTGAGATAGGAGTAGGAAGGATCTCTTCCACACCTGATGGTGCATTCCCCTTCTCCCTCTTATTTCAGAAAGGAAATAAGAGCATGTGTAACCAACCAGATGATATGGTGGAGAGCTACATTCCTGCAGGAACAAAGATGCAGACTGCTCACTTCCCCAGTTCTTCCCCAAGCAGAAGGTAGGGGAAGGGAAAAATGAAGGGGGAGGAATGAGGAAAACAGTGATGGGTGTGATGGGATGGACAAGGCACAAGGAAGAAATGTCTGTTGTAAAGCACAGGGTTTTTTGGAACTGAAATCTCTCTTACAAAGGCTGAACGTTTGTTGTACTACAGCGTTCAAGGGAAGCTCAGGTACTGGAATATTATTACCCGCTACGGGTAGAGAACTCTAGATAACCATAACCATGAATTGATGGTTTACACGTATAAGGCTTTTGGTTAAGAATCTGCATTTTTAAAACTACAGGTAAAGGCAGCATGTGTCACGTTGTCTAGGGTTGTGGTTCCCCAGGGAGCAGCAGAATCCTCATGAAAAACCTGCTGGCTCATATCAGGGATGGGCAAACTGGGCCACTTTAAAGGTCCAGGAGCCCTAAGGTGGTTCACTTTGCCTATCTCTGGCTTATACAATGTATAGGATTGCAGCCCTAATAGGGAGTCAGGGCCATTAGACCAGTATATCAAGGATCAATCAAAAAAGTTTGGGAATTACCAGTCTATAGTTAATTGAGACATAGGGTGCAATCCTAACCAATTTAGGCTGGCACAACTCACCCACTCCCTGTTCCCACGATGGTGTAGAAAGGCCAGCACATGTCTGTGTACAGGCCTAACACCCTCTCTCCCTTACAACACTTTTGTGATACCTCCAGGTCAGCATGGGACTTGTGTTGGGAGCCTAACTAGGGGTTAGGATTGCAGCTTCATTGTCAGACATTACTTTTGTGGGTCACTTTGTATATATTAATATTTTCATTCTCATCCCTAAAGGCCAGTTTCGAGGTGAAGTACAAAGGAAGCATTCTCTCAAAGAACATCACAGTATGATGCTCCTGGCGCATTTTGGAGGACAGGTAGATAGTAGATTGAGGACCGCATAGGTACTGGAGAGTCCTGATCAACAAGGGGTAGGTGTCTTTGAGATAGACAATATCTGCACCCAAGATGAAATCATAGTTGTTGGGAAATTCTTCATGGTCCAGACCCCATGACAGAGCAGACACTTGAGTTCGAGCCATGCACTCTGCAGGCAAATTCCGGTGGACATTCTCCTCTATCTGCTTCAAGGCCACAGGAAGATCCGTGATGGTCACACTTCCTCCTGAAAAAAGGAGAAAAAAACTTCTTCTCACTCATGAGCACCCATTCGCTGGGCCTCTGACCTGACAGTGCTTTTGTTTAGCTCTAACTTTCATACACCAAGGACTTCAAGAACAGAATGCTGCTTGTGGAGCTACTGAGATTCCAACAATACTCACAACACAATTGTAACTTGCACTGAAATAGGCAGGCTGGAACACCTGCGCTGGATACAGTGCAGGTTTTTGGTTTGCTACTGTGCTACCACAGGGGAGGCTTGTCCTCTTCCTAGTGGTAAAGCAAAAGCCCCAGTGAGTCTACTCTGAGGCAACCTCTGGAGGTGGCCTAAATCTGGGTTCCTGGCTGCCCAGGAAGCGGGGTTTGGATCCAACATAACTGTTGGATCCTTGTGCCATCTTCCACTCCTCTTCCTCCTGCCCTCCACCCGCCATTTTAGTTTAATGGGACTTACTCCCACGTGTTATAGTTTTGCATCTTTACAGCCCAATCCTAACCAGTTTTCTACTGTCAGTACAGCAGTGCTAGTTGGGCATGGACTGCATCCTGTGGTAGAGAGGCAGTCAGAGAGGAGCCTTCAGGTTAGGGATCATAAGAAGAGCTCTGCTAGATCAGGCCAAAGCCATTTAGTCCAGCTTTCTAGTATCTCATAGTGGCCCACCAATACTTTAGGAAGAACACAAGGCAACACAAGACCTGCATCCTACATTTGTTCCCTTATTTCAAGGCTGCATTGCAGCTGCACTGGTGCTGGAAAGTTGGATAAGATTGGAAACCTAATCAAATAGTGTGTTGATGTGCACAGTGAACAAATTGATTTGGAAACAAGCATGGAGGTTCGTATTCAAAACTGGCATAGTGAAGTAGCAAAGAAACTGAACTACAAAGCAGAACTGCCCCAGTTTGAAATGCTTCTCTGCTGGCTATAGGCAAGTCATTCCCTTTCAGCCTCAATACACTGGCTACAATGAGAGATGCAACTGTTACAGGATTGTGGTAAAAACAACATCACAATAATACATTGGAAACACTTTACACACACTGAAAATACTATTTGAAAGTAGTATTATTTTGTATGTAAATAGTCAAATGTGGGTTATTACAAATGCATCACTTTGCAGCAGGCACCAGATTTAACGCAAATTTCATATTCTTAGGCATCAGCATAAAATATTTTAACTAGGATTTTTTGAAGGCTGGGGTCTGATATAATCTCTTTTTCTACCTGACCATCATTTCTAAAAGTGGTCTGTATTTACAGAATTTCAGTGATTCACAGTTGATTTTTAAAAATTTGTATTTTTTTTAAAAAGGTACGAAGCAGTGATGGGCTTGGTGTAAATGCCACACCTGGACTGCATGAGAAGCCTTACTGAGGCTCCCAATGTGAATGGAAACAATATTTCTGATTTTCTGAAAATACTGTTTATGATGGCACAGAAACCTCAGACTGCTTCCCGCAGTTGGTGTTGGAGTCGAAAGAGACTCTGTTAAGCTGGGTAAGTATGCCCTGATCAGGAAGGCTAGATGCCTTCTGCTGACACTCCATGATAAATTCATCACCAGATAATTCACAAATTGTTCTACCTACCCAGAAGAGCAGCGAGGATGCCCACTACGCCTGTCCCAGCACCCAGCTCTATAACCTTCTTGCCCCAGAAGTTCAGCTTTTGCACCTCAAAATATTCACAAAGGGTCAGAGCCTTCGCCAGAGAGAAAAGAGGACAGAACACGGATCAGCAACCTTTCAGCAGCTGTAGTGCCAAACTTATGTTACAATGTTATTCCACATGCTGACATGATTTTAAAATACATGCTGCAGTGGCTCAGTGGTTAAAGGCACTGTGCTTGCTGACCTGAAGGTCTGCAGGTCAGCAGTTCCGAGACCTGAGAACTGTAAGATGAAGTGAGCTCCCATCCCTTGCCCAGCTCCTGCCAACCTAGCTGTTCGAAAGCTTGGAATTTCAAGTACTGGTAAATAAGAACTGCTATAGAAGGCAAAGAAGAAATTAAGTTCAACATGTGGATTTCATCCTTTTCATTTCCCAGTCTCTTTTCATTTCCCTGCAGATGGAAATACTTTTTAGGAAAACTGTGACACATTTCCATTTTATTCCCAAACAGCATTTAGAGTGTGAAAATATTTTCATCTTGTGCTTCCCACACACATTTTTTTTTCAGCATCTGACATTTTTCAGCATCTGACAGAAAGAATCCTACTTCTCCCTCTATTGAATAATACCCTTTCTGGACATGATCTGGCCTTCTCTACATATACTTTCAGTTCTCAAAGAGGATTTTCTATGTTTCTTTTCCACTGTGAAATTATCATGCCCAGCTCGAAATTCTTACTTCCTCAAACTCTCTCCCCCTCCTCCCCTGCTCCTCTCCTTCTCCCACCTGACCCCAACCTCCTCCTGCCCCACCTACACCCTCCTAACACCCAACTATCCATTAACCCTTCCTGCCCCACCTAACAACCAGCTACCCCTACAAGCCCCACCTACCCCTTACTCCCACCCACCACCCCTCCTGCCACCACCTACTCCCTCCTAACACCCACCTACCATTACCACTTCCTGTCCCACCTACCCCTTACTAACCCCACCTTCCCCCTCCTGCCCCACCTACCCCAACCCCCACGTGCCCCCACCTACCCCCTTACTAAACCCCACCCACCCCTCCCCCTCCTGCCACCACCTACCCCCTCCTAAAACCCATCCACCCCTCTCCCTTCTGCCACCACTTACTAACCCCCACCCACCCCTCCCCCTCCTCCTGCCACCACCTACCTCCTCCAAACAACCATCTACCCCTTAGTAACCCCCCTCCTGCCATCACCTACTCCCTCCTAGCCCCACCTACCCCTCCTGCCCCCAGCTACACCCTCCCGCTTCCCCCCAGCCCCCTGCCTCCCCTCAGCTGCCCCCTCCTCCCTTTCCCCACCTCCGGCCCGACCTGCGGCCGAGGGTCTCACCGCCTCCCAAACGGGCGCGGCCACCCCGAGCCTGGCCCCGTGATGGTGGGCGATGCTGAGCTCGCGCCCACAGAACCGGTAACGGCTCTCCGCGGGGAAGGCCTCCGAGAACAGCCCCAGTTCCCGCGGGAACACCGACTCCAGATTCGCTTCCGTCTCAACCGTCGTCCTGGGCGCCGCCATTTCCCCGGAAACGTCACTTTTCCACTCGCTCTCATCCGATTGGCCGATAGAAGCCACGCCCACAATTCCTCATTGGACCAGGTGATCACGCCCCTCAACTCTATTGGACAGGCGGCACGAGGTGGGCGGGAAGGGGCGGAGCTTCGTCTTGCAACCCACGTGGTTTGGTTTGGTCCAGCAGATCATTGTGGAGGATCCTCACTTGCTCATGGGCTGAACAAGCACAAGCCTATGCAGGTCTACTCAGAAGTAAGCTCCATGGTAGTCAATGGCACTTACTCCCAGGAAAGAGTTACTCCCTATCCACACTTACCTGGGAGTAAGCCCCATTGACTCTAGTGGGACTTACTTCTGAGTAGCCATGCAAGAGATGGGGCTCTCAGGTTACATTCCTAGTCCACACTTACGTGGGAGTAAGCCCCATTGACTCTAAAAGGATTTACTTCTGAGTAGACATGCAAGAGATGGGGCTCTCAGGCTACACTCCTATCACACCTTCCTGGGAGTAAGCCCTATTGACTCTAATGGGACTGACTTCTGAGTAGCCATGCAAGAGATGGGGCTCTCAGGTTACATTTCTAGTTACACTTATCTGGGAGTAAGCCCCATTGACTCTGATGGGACTTACTTCTGAGTAGCCATGCAGGAGATGGGGCTCTCAGGTTACATTCCTAGTCACACTTACCTGGGAGTAAGCCCCATTGACTCTAAAAGGATTTACTTCTGAGTAGACATGCAAGAGATGGGGCTCTCAGGCTACACTCCTATCACACCTTCCTGGGAGTAAGCCCTATTGACTCTAATGGGACTTACTTCTGAGTAGGCAGGCATAGGATTGGGATCCAGTGGACCTATTTTACAGTCTGTATTAAGGAAGATTATATCCAATTAAAGTAATTCAATTAGCAGGCCTCCGTCAGTCTTGGAAGACTATGGTATCATGCTCGGCACTGCATACACGAAAGCCTGGGTTGGATTGTTATGGAGGATAGGCTGTTACCCAAGCAGCAAATCCCCCCTCTCCACGCCACTGAATTAGTCCAGTGGAAAGGCCAATACGATTGGATCCAGCTGGCGTCGCAGAGCTTGGCTAAGGACAGGAGCTCACCCTGTCTTGTGGGGCCGACCCGAGTCTTGAACCCTGGCCTGCTGGTTAACAGGCACAGTGTCTTATCCGCTTGCGCCACCCACAGTTAATTCAATTATAGTCTTATAAATTACTGATGTACAATTATAAATTATAATTAAACTCTTATACTGTAATCTAAAGTACAAGATATCAAATACAGATTTCACTTCTGTAAGAGTTAGGGTGATCATAGGGTGTGCATGGGAGGCATTGTGCATGTGGGGTCATGTGCAAGGGGGGGTTGGGGTGTATTTTAGTCCCACAACTGGGCCCATTTTGCTGTTTAATTATAAGAAGGCTACATACTGCTTGGGCATAGGAAAAGGAGGACAATGAAGTTTTTCAGGACAAAAGGGTAAAAAAAGAGGACATTTCCTGGAAAAAGAGGATGTATGGTCACCCTGCATAAGAGATGACAAAAAGAATAATCTTGCTACACTAGTACCTTATCTACTCTTTTAGCCTCATCCTCAAGTCAATAGGATTTTCTTGCCAAGATACTGCAGTGATTTGCCATTTCCTTCTACAAAGGATCACATTTCATCTGAGCACAATTCTATCCATGTCTACTCAATGGGTTGAACGTGTTCAATGGGTCTTACCCCCAGGGAAGTGTCTTTATTATTGCATCCTAAGACTTGGTTCTTCTTGGGTGGGCATAAACAACTTAGCTTGAGAGCACAAGCCTATGCATGTAATCAGAAGCAAGTCCCATAGTATCTGTTTGAAGTTACTCCCAGGAGAATGTGCAAAGGCTGAAATTCAGATTGGTCTGTCTGCAGCATACAAGGTTTGCAATTGCTGCAAAAGGTTTGCAAAAGCATGTAATGAAAGAAAGAAAGAAAGAAAGAAAGAAAGAAAGAAAGAAAGAAAGAAAGAAAGAAAACATTTTTATATTATACATTTCCAAAATATAAGATAAAAACAAATAAAATAAATCCTACATACAACAAGAGTGTTTTGTGTTGTATAGGCTCCTATGATGTAAGTAATGGGCCCTTTATAGGGCCCCATTTCCTTCAATAGCTTAGGGCCTCATCAGACCTAAATCCAGTGGTGGGATTCAGTGGGTTCTCACAGGTTCTATAGAACCCTTTGCTAATGAGTGCCTGGTTCTGAGAACCGGTTACTGATGGGACATAGAACCTGTTGTTAGTTTACGTTATTAGGACATAGAACCTATTGTTAATTTATTTGAATCCCACCACACTACGAGTAACGAAAGTCCCTTCACCATGACAAGGCAGTGACTGGAAAATAGGCTAGCCTGATGTGATGCAGTCCATGGGATCACAAAGATTCAACTCAAACAACTGAACAATAACAGTGTACTTTTAATGTATTTATTTTATTGTTCTTGTTTCTTTTTCATTGTGTTTTTTTCCTCTTTTTCCTTTTTAATGTCATAACAGCATAATCCTACTCAGATCCAAGTCCCAATGTGTTCAGTGGAACTTACTCCTTGGAAAGAGTGCTAAAGGATTGCATCCTAAATAAAAACAAATAGAAATTTTTCTTTAAAAGTGGATAGATTTTTAAAATTTCCTTTTTCCTGCTCTAGTCAGGCTGAACACAAAAGTGTCATAAAAGATCTTACAGTCAATAAATGTATATATAGTAATTGAATATAAATATAACAAATTTGTAACATCTGATCTATCTGTTGTCCTGTTTGTTTCAGGAAGATTAACAGCCCCATTTCTTTGTACCGTATATTCATTTGGAAGAAACCCATGGATAGTTTTGGAGGACAGCCATGCTGAAATCCCATATTGCCAGACCACATTCAGAAATGCAAGTTTGGAAAGAAGGTGAACAGGGTGCGGAAATGGCATATAAAATGTATGGTGCAACATTTTGGAGTACGTTAGAGTTGCCATAATTCTCTTCTACAAAACTGGGACAGGACCCCTTGTTGAAATTGCCAGTATACAAACAAAAGACCCCTAAGGCACTTTTGTGCCACTCCTGGGAGGTTTAGGGCAATGTACAGGCATGCGCTGTCCTCCCCGTGCCACTATGAGAACGGGGAGCAAATGAGTTGTGCCGGCCTAAATTGGTTAGGATTGTGCCTTCAATGTGAGACTGATTTCAGTGCAAGTGCCAGAACCAGGGGTGTCACCCAGTGCCTCCCACACCGGGTGATGCAAACTCTCATGACGCCCCTGCATGCAGTGTAATCCTATACAAGTTTATTCAAACTCCACTGCATTGAACAATGAGTATCAGAAAAGAGTGCTGGACAGGTGTCAGTGGCTGCAATCCTAAAGGCACTTTCCTGGGAGTAAGACCCATTAAACACAATAGGGCTTACTTTTGATTAAACATGGTTAGGATTGTGCTTAAAGTATATTACAGATTTACTAATTCATATTATTTCTAATAAAATTCTGGCATTCAAGCAGTGATTCTGTGTGTGTGTATGTGTGTGCACGTGCATGCATGCGTGCATGTGTGGGACCAGCATGCTCTACGTATGCACGCCTTCTCCCACACACCACAGTCATATTCTAGGCAGTGCAGACACTTGTGTTCTGTATTATTTTTTATTGCTGCGGCACAATTGTTTATTTTAGCTTGCTGCTTTTATTATGTACTGGAATTTTGGTATATTTATATAGCCCAACTGGAAGGTTCCTGCCACAGAGGGTTTAGGATAGAGCCATAGATAAATAGTTTAAGATTTACATGTATGGCTAACAGGATCTGAGTTTGGTACCCCAATCCTATTGAATAAACTTTAATTCTGCATAAGGTTGGGTGCACAGGTCATTTGTCACTAACCCTACAATCCAGAGTAACTACCGGAGCACGTAAGAGACATTACGTTCACACGTAGTTATGGCACCACCTAGTGAAAACCTATGGGAAGTTCATATTGCAATCCAGAGTAAATTGTTCTTACACCAGAGCAAGGATTCCCCTTAGTTACTCTGGATTGCACCCTAAGAGTGCAATCCTAAGCATGTCTACTCAGAAGCAAGACCCATTGTGTTCAATAGTGTTTACACCAAGGAAAGTGTGGTTAGGATTGCAGCCTAAATTACTATTATTTCTCAGTCTTAGACTTTGTTGTGAGCATGGACTGGTCAATAGCTAGAGCAGTGATTTTCAACCAGAGTGCCTTGGCACACTGGTGTGCCATGAGTAGTCTACAGGTGTGCCGTAGATTTTGGCAAATCTACTTATCTATTTAATAAATATCATTTATTAATAGAATTATTAAGTAATCAAACCTCCCACCATCAGCACAGTGTGCCTTGTCAATTGTCTGAAGATTGATGGTGTGCCATGAGATGAAAAAGACTGAAAATCACTGAGTTAGAGGAACAACAAGAGCCACCTGTGAAGCTATTGTTATTGTTATTATTTTCATGAAAATGTGCATTAAAGCTGGCTAAAAACTGCAATGCTGAAAAAGCCCCCACCCCACCCCCCAATTGACTTATTTTATTGGTCTTTTCCTCCAGTTCTGCTAGTGGACGCTCCTCCCTACTTGTGCTGACTCCGACTGCAATCCTTTGCAAACTCCCTTAAACAGAGCCCCACTGGACATACTGAATTTACTTCCAAGTAGGAAGTAGGATGCATAGGATTGCGCTGTAAGTAATTAATGACTCAGACAGAAACCTGAACCATAGGGAAAGCCCCTATTAGATGACATGTCTGTATGTGCGCTCTGCACATAGGGGCCTCATAAAATCTGAGTCATCGCACTTGATTTTCAAAGACCCTTGGTTTGGAAAATCCCATATTTATCAGAGGCTCACTTTTATAGGCATGTAACAAAAATATTTATCATACATCTGTCATTTGTGTTTAAAACACATCAGTCATTCTCACAATAGCCTTGTAAACAAGGAATTCTAACTTTTCCCCAGTGTAAGGGTGGTAGATTGTAGCTTATTGATGACCATCAAGTGTGTTTCTGGTACAGGAAAGAACTGAACTACGGTCGTCTCAGAAATCCTGTTCAGTATGTGTGCATAGGATTATATTACAGCACTGAAATAATACATAATAATTATAATCATTTATTATTTCTAATACTGACATATGTAAAATGTTGTTTATCATAGTGGTTATATTGTATGCAAGCAACAGCTGTGGGCTGTGACAGACAGAGACAGATAGATGCAGTGGTGGACTTCTCACTTCTGTGAGTGGGTTCTCACAGGTTCTATAGAATCCTTTGCTAATGAGCGCCTGGTTCTGAGAACCGGTTACTGATGGGACATCGAACCTGTTGTTAATTTAGGTTATTAGGACATAGAACCTCTTGTTAATTTATTTGAACCCCACCACTGGACAGACAGACAGACAGATAGAGGAAAAATTTATTTGAATCCCACTACTGGATGGATGGGTGGATAAATAGATAGATTAACCACTTCTTATCCACTTAATTACTTAATGTCTTAACCAGTTTATTACTTATAATTAAATTTAAAACTATTACATATAATTTATTACATGTAAGTTATTAATTCCACTCACAAGTTGCCCACTCACAAGTACAAACAAGACAGCTTCTTTCTTTAAAACTTTATTTTTACAAAATTTCATGAGAGTTACATCCAGTAAATAATGCATGATACAAAATCTTGATTTCAGTTTATATGTCTGAACTATTTCTGCTATTATATGTCATTATATGTCATTATATTTCTGCTATTATATGTCATTATATGTCATATGTTATTATATGTCAATGTATGTGTGCTGGTAATTATTATATTATAATTAATATAATATTATAAAACACTGCTATAATATGTCATTATAATTACATCATAATGTAATATGATACCACAACAGTTTTGTAAGTGAGTGAGAGTCTTGGAATAGTTATCCACCTCAAACTTAAAAATGTTGATACCAAAGTAGAAGGATCCAGGGATGTAAATTTTATGTGCTACCAGGGTGACCATATGCCATAACTAAAAAAAGAGGAAAAGGCCTCTCAAAATGTAGGACATCCAAGAAAAATGTGGGACGTCAAAATAAAGGAAAAGAAGGATTTTTTTCCAAGCTACAAAAGAGAATATATAGTTACTGTGCCCACAATGCAATCCTAACCCCTGGTTCTGCTGGCACAAGTCCCGTGTTGGCCTGAAGTTGTCACAAAAGTGGCATAAGGCACTTCTGTGTCACTCCTGGGGGGTTAGGCCAGTGCACAGACATATACCATCCTCCCCACACACCATGGGAATGGGAAGGTGGGTGAGTTACGATGGCTTAAATTGGTTAGCATTGTACCCTGTCTGTCTGTCTGTCTACAGATACATTTCAGCCCACAGAGACACAGGTGAGCTGTGCTGGCCAAAATTGGTTAGGATTGCACTCACTGGCAGCCTTAGCCTCCCCGTCACCACTACCGTTTGCTGGTGGCCCGAGGGCACAACTTGCGTCTACCTCCCTTTTCCATCATCACCATTATGCGTGTTGTTGTACAAGTAAAATAATAACAGTGATTTGCAACTCATTCCTCTCAAGTGCTGAACGGATGCTCATTGCTCCCTGACCCATTTCCGTTGACTTCACAGGGGTTGGGGGTTTAGTGTGCGGCACAGACGCTGTTCATTCATTGAAGAAGCAACGGATCACCTGCTTACCGTCTGCTGAGCTGAAAAGAACTGGGACAGTCTCTTGACGCATGTTACAGTTAAATGTTAGCTTGGCACTGCTTCCAAATGGCGAGGGCAGGGCACCGTTTGTTTGGGTGAGGTAGCTAGGGCAGAAAATGGAACCAGTATGGAGTTAAAGATTAAAAGGCCCATCAAGAAATCCGTAACATTGGTTTGTTTTATTGGTTTGTATTATTTGTTCACCCTATTTTCATCCTTGAAGATATATATATATATATATATATATATATATATATATATATATATATATATATATATATATATATATAAATAAATTTGAAATGGTTACATACCCCTAAGAGATCTTGAATGTTACAAAACAACTTTTAAAAATTGACAATAAAACACAAACCCATCAGCTAAACCTTTTAGGAAAGGGCAACTCTTTTTGAATGGTTTCCTGCCATTTCTTTTTATTATTAATCAAAATCACATGTCCTGCAACATTTGGCAGAAAAAAAATTTGGTTTTGTTTTCCTCCCAATTCTGCTTTGAGATGTGGCCTTTTGATTGCATTTTTGAATATATATAATGTTGGTGCCTAAAGAACAGATTTGGACATTTGGATTTGCGTAGGATTTGGCCACACTGGAAATTTTCCAAAAGCAAAGCCCTTAAAAATGAAATGCAACAACCATTCTTAGGTGTGAAAGGCTGTTATCCTAGCCATTTACCTAAGAGTAAACTTCATTGACTATAATGGGATTTACTTCTGAGTAAACACACAGGATTACATACAGAGTTGGATAAGATTTGGCCCTACAGGAACTATAGTTAGTGTGAAGTTTGTCAAGCAACTTGGAGGCTTTGGGAGAGCTTTAGGGCACAATCCAGAGTAACTACGGGAGCACGTAAGAGACATTACGTGCACCTGTCATTTCTATACCACCTAGTGAAAACCTATGGGAAATTCATATTGCAGTCCAGAGTAACTTGTTCTTACTCCGGAGCAGACTTCCTGTATTTACTCTGGATTTCCCCCTTAGAACACAATCCTAACCATATCTACTCAAACATAAGCCTGTAAAATGTTTTAGGATTGCAGCATTAGTGTTGAAAGTCAAACTTAGGTTCTGCTTACATAACAATGAATATAGTAGTGTTATGTTTCATCTAACTCAGAAAGCTGATGGAAGGAAGATCCTCTGTGTTCACTTACCCCTATCTTTGCCCAACTGACTTCTGTCTTGTACTCTACCATGATCATTACTCTTTAACTCCTGTCCTTTCAGCTTCAAGCTTCTCACCCATCTTTGTCAACCTGCGTCAAAGTCACAGATCACTGGACTGTTCGGAAGCAGATCTTTGGCAGCAACCCCTTTGAGTACGCTTCCCCAGTGGGATATTACACAGTGGAGTGAGCCTGAGGTATGGAGCAGGTCAGATCCTTGAGACAAAACTACTGGACTTTCAGCAGAAGAGCAGACCGAAAGGCTTAGCATTCACTTAGTCTGCAGAGGCTGCAGACGTCACACTAGAATTTCCCCAAACCAAAGCCCTTGACAATGATATGCATCAACCCATGCTTAAAATTACACAGTGGGCACAGCCTACTAGTGAGTGCTCATGCCCAAACACCATTGAAACAAATGGAAGCTGTACAAAGTGACCTCCAATTGGATTGGGTTCCTGGTTGATTGTTCCCCATATTAAATTTTAGCAGAAGTGGGTTGCCTTTTGGGATTTCCCTCTCACATGAAATTGTCATGGATTGTTCCTATCCCCATTTTACACATGTTGTAAAACAGCATCAAATGGCAAGCTGTATTGGCTGGGTACAACCAAAAGACATGAACATGTACGAACATCCAGGTAAAAGCAGTGGGACTTATTTGCACCCCTTCTTTCAGTGGCCTTTGATTTCAGTACCACATAGGGGCTCATTGCAGGTCTTTACATGGAAAGCGTGCAGGTTGCACATAAACGGTGACATCTGATGCTCTTAAAATTACTTTGATACATCATAGCTATTTTTACACGGGAGAGTGTGCACCTTACATAATGTCACGGGCATAATCACAGCTGGAAACTTGAGTCAGATGACTTCATTTAAACCTTACAAGCAGGGGGTTGGACTAGATGACCTACTAGATTCCTTCCAACTCTATGATTCTATGATTCTAAGAGTGAAATCCAGAGTAACTATGGGGAGTCCTTCCTCCGGAGTAACAGCAAGTTACTCTAGATTGCAGTATGAATTTCCCATAGGTTTTCACTAGGTGGTGCAGTAACTATGGGTGCACGTAATGTCTCTTACATGCTCCCGTAGTTACTCTGGATTGTGCCCTTAGTCAGAATAATTTGTGTTTTTTGCTGACTCAGCAACTAGTGACTTGCATGAATGGAAGACTCTGAAAACCACTTGAGACAAAATCCCAGTGACTCGGGTCTCATATTTGAGTCAGACAAGTCAAGTCGCATGATAACGGATGCACACAAGTTATGCCACCTACATGTCACCCACCAAAATATTATCAAACAATTGTTTTGTATGCATGGGCAGCAGCAGAGTATGTTCAGAGATGGACTAGTTGGGAGAGCAAAAATAAGATGAGTTCCTGCCCCAAGAAGTGTAGCAGTGAATAAAAGGAAACAGTGGAGGCAAGGTTAAAGTGGGGGACAGTATAAGTTTATTTCATTTTCATCTGCTTGCATTCATCTGCTTATGTTGAATGATGTAGCATATCTTATTAGATCACTTCATGCACAGGGAGTGGAGAGAATGAGAGATTCTTAAGTAAATTTTAAAGTAAATTCTTTATCAAATTTTGCAACCAAGAGGAGAAGGGATAGCAAAATTGGGGTTATGGAGGAGGGACAGAGTGGTATTGATTAATGAACAGAGCAATCCTAACCCCTGGTTAAGGTGGCACAAGGTCGACTGGCCAAATGGCACATTCCTGTGCCACTCCTGTGGGTGGGAGGAAGGATATGCTAGTGCACAGACATGCACTGGCCTCTCCACACCACCCCAGGAAAGGGGAGATAGGTGAGTTGTGTGGTCATGGATTAGGATTGTATCCACAATGGACAAAACGGCTTATTACTGTGAACAAGAAAATTACAATTCTTCCTAGAATTTTAGTATTTTTCTTTCTTATTTTCAGTTCACAATAATTTCACCATAGGAGGTTGTATATGCAGGCTATACTGAAAATCCCCTCATCTGTTTCGAATAATGCTAAATTTCTGTCATAATTCTGGAAACTGCCAAATATTTTATGAGATTACACAGTTATGTCAGAGACAAATACAGGAATTTTGGAAGATGGGAAGCCATGTTACAGTCAAAAGAAAAAAAAATCTCACGTATTTGGGAGAATGCCAATTCTGCTTCCCATTTTTCAGAAGGGTGACACATTTATTTGAGTAATGCATACAAATTGTGTGCTTTTTATGGGGTGTAAGAAAGATGGATCACACAAAAACTGTGGCAGTTGCTGCCTGGGGAAATTAAGAGGCTTAAGGAGTGATGGGGTATAAAGGCAGCAGGCAAAAACAGAATGTGAAAGAGCCTGAACCTGTCAAATTTTTGTATATGAAAAAAAGGTGCTTCTATACATGCTCACAACAGCAAATGTATTATCTGTACAAATTCATTATTTATATAGGTTGAGATTAAGCACATTAACTGCATGTAACATCTATTCACTTTTTAAAAAAGCCACAAGGAGGGGGATCTGGCTTCCTTCGTGGCATGGAGGGAGAATTTAACCCTTTGCTCCTGCATGGATTTAATTCAGATGGCACTTTGTGAAGGCAATGTACCACAATCAGTGGTGGGCTCCAGCAGGTTCGCACCTACTCTACAGAACCGGTTGTTAATGAGAGATAGTACATATAAAGTTTAAAAATAGCCATTTAAAAGTGGCTGCCAGATGGGCAGAGAACCGGTTGTTAATTTCTTTGAAGCCCATCACTGACCACAATGGACTTTGGAGAGGGCAAGGAGAACAGAGGGTCATGGCCCCCTTAGCTATTGCTTTTAGGCGGCTGTGGCTACAATCCTAAACACACTTTCCTGAGATGGGATAGTCCCAAAGAAAATAATGGGACTTACCTTTGAGTAGACATGGTTGGGATTGTGCTCTGTGGGAGGCTGTGATTCATCAGTGATGGGATTCAAAGAAATTAACAACCGGTTTCTGCCCATCTGGCAGCCACCTTTAAATGGCTATTTTTAAATTTTATATGTCCTATCTCTCGTTAACAACCAATTCTATAGAGTAGGTGCGAACCTGCTGGAGCCCACCACTTGAAGGCATCAGCAGCGTTGTGGACGTCTAGTGCCCACCAATTTCTCTTCCTCTACAATTCAGGTGTTCCCCTTTTCTGAGAAGTTGCTGTTAGCCTCAGCCAGACATTGTAATCTGCCCAAGGGTGGAACATCTCCCTCTTCTCACTTATATGGCATGGTCTGCAGCGGTGGCATCAGTATATAGAGACAGTTCTCCATGTAGCAATATTCCTCCAAATTTTGGTGGATTTCCATAAATGCATTTCCCCACATTCAGAACAATACTTCCATATGTCCACAAACGATTGCCAAGCATTACCCTTACAGCTCATCTGTAAATAATTATAGTATATTTAGTATATGCATCATGTGTCAAAATGCTTGAGGCCAAAGTTCTATTATTAGAACATTTGAGGGTGTTTTCCTTTAGTTTTGTACAAAGCCTTTTTCAGTTCTGTAAGCATATAAGTGATCACAACGTATAGATCATTCAGAATAGGAGAGAATACCAAAAGGTACTGAGGAAGCAAAAGTGTCATGAGATCATGACACGGACAATGTTTTCAATAACTGATTCTCCTTTTTCCACGTATTTTCATTCATTTATATATAACTATAGTACATAAAACATCTGATTCTCAAGTTTCATTGGTTTATAAAGTTCCTTCTCACAGTCAGCTGATGTTAACTGTGGCTGGTAAAAACAGTATTGTTTTGATGTGGGTGTATAGTATAAAGCCAGATATGAGAAATATCTATATGCAGACAAAAATAAGGAGACAAACCCTACAATCCAAAGTAACTATGAGAGCATGTAAGAGACATTTATGTCGACGTAGTTACGGCACCACCTAGTGAAAGCCCATGGGAAATTCATACCGCAGTCCAGAGTAAACTGTTCTTACATCAGCGCAAGGTCTCGCCGTAGTTACTCTGGATTGTGCCCAAAAGTAAAAGTGGAAGGTACTAAACATTTTTCAAGAATGAGCTCACCTCATTTTGTTCATCCCAGTTATGATTGTTTAAGATGTCACCTATGCTAGAAGACTGTAGACTTTGGCTGTGGTAAAGAATGTAGTCTGATGAATATGTTATTTATGCATATATATTTATTTATGCATATTTATTATATGTTATTTATGCACAAAATCTAGCAATAGAGCAGTGCTTCTCAAACTGTGGATCCATGGCCCACCTATGTTCACAACACACTTTTTGGTAGTTAAACTGCCAGGATAAATTAGAGAATGTGCATCAAGGGTTAAAAAGCCAGGAATCATTGCTGCCAGTTATTACAGCCCCCCAAACTTGTGGCAGGGAAAGTAAAGCAATTTAGGTATGTCCCAATGCTAAAAAGTTTGAAAAGCTCTGCATTAGAGTATTCACATAGGATGAAGGGCGCAATCCAGAATAACTATGGGGAGTCCTTGCTCCAGTGTTAGAACAATTTATTCTGGATTGCAATATGAATTTCCCATAGGTTTTCACTGGGTGGTGCAGTAACTATGGGTGCATATAATGTCTCTTACGTTCTCCTGTAGTTACTCTGGATTGTAGGGGAAGTAGGTGAAGCCAACCTCAGATTCTTTTGGATTATGGATTCTCATATATTATGAATTCAAACTGGATTTTGAAAATGTCATTGTTATTTTTGAGTACATTGCACAATGTGACCAGATGCCCAAACCTCAAAAGGAGAACAAGGTCTTCGAAAGAAGCCAAAATGAAGCCCTTTGAGAGGGCACCCGGACAGGAGACTAAAAAAAGAGGACAAATCTGGGAATTTCCAGTCATATGGTCACCCTGACATTGCAGAACCCAAGGTATATGAAGATGCTAGTTATAAACAAGTCAACCAAGCTGTAAAAACTCTCACCAACAACTTTACCAACAATATAATTTTCAGAGTTTTATTTTCTTGAGGTACACTGACTAGATTCAAAGATTTGAGATTGCAAAATGAAAAATGAGAGATTTGTCCCTATTATATTTGACAAGATAATTTCACCTGGTTAGCTCCAGGTGTAAGCATAAGATGTGGGTGCGATAATGCGCGGTGCACAAAGTTTGCTCCCACCATGGAAAGTTCAGCTTAAAACAGATAATGATATATGGTTATTACATGCGGCAAGTACGTTGGGCACATGGAAGATAAGGTTCAATTGTCTGGTGAAACACGCTGTGGTCGGCGTAACGATAAAAACAAAAAAGAACAGAATCTCTATTTGCAGGTATCAAAAAGTTGACTTTTCTGGTGGCGTTAGAACTGTTGGCAGTCCCTTTCTGGAGAGGTTGGACTGGCTTCCTCTTCTATCATCTTCAGATGAATTATCATGATACCCTTGATTTGGAAGCTGGTGGCTTTTTTTAACCCTGCTGGGATCTGAACCACGTCAATCTGAATCTAAACTTGAATCTTGTAACTATTTGACTAGCTGTTGCTTTATTCAATTCCTAGTAACAGGCTGCAGCTGTTGCTTGTGGAGGTAGACTATATAACAACATCCATCAGTTAAAAAAAAACCACCTCCTCTCCAGCATTTCATCTTCCTTATTTTCAATGGTAGCTGGAATGTTGACATTTGACAGTTGGAATGTTGACAGTTCTCTCTCCTCAGCCTGCATGATTGACATAGAATGTTGGCCTGAAGATGCAGACTTCCAAACAGAAAAGTTAAGGCACACATCCATCCATCCATCCATCCATCCATCCATCCATCCATCCATCTATCTATCTATCTATCTATCTATCTATCTATCTATCTATCTATCTATCTATCTATCTGTCTGTCTGTCTGTCTGTCTGTCTGTCTGTCTGTCTGTCTGTCTGTCTAGCTAGCTAGCTAGCTAGCTAGCTAGCTAGCTAGCTAGCTAGCTATAAGCAGCTGAGTTTGCTTTCAAGGAAGTAATCATAAGACCAGGCAAAACTCACTAAGGAAATAGTGGCTGGGTTACAAAAAAGAAAAAAGAAATGAAAAAGAAGAAAAGAAAGAGAGCAGTTTTCAGTTCCACTCTGACTTCACTAAAATTAATCAGCTTGGACGACAATAGTGATGACAAGATAGGAGATGATTTTGAGAAGGTAAGATTTGAGGAAAGAAATGGAAAGAAATAATAAATGAGATGAAGAGATAACAAAAGCAGAAGAGAGGATGTGCAGAGGACAAACAACTTGTGTTTCTTTTTGATGGCTGTAGGATTGATATTGGTCACGACAGGTCAGAATGATATGGGGGAATTTTAGATATGAAATTAATAGCACATTATTTGTCTGTGTTTGCTGTCGCCTATTTCCAGTTCGCCTTCCAAATAAAGACATGTACTCCCAGGTAGGGATGCCATAATTCTCTTCCACAAAATCGGGACAGGACCCTCTGTCACACTTGTCAGTTTGTAAATATAGGCCTATATCCTAAAGTGAAATTGAGCCCCTTGCTCCGGAGCAGTTAAGATGACTTTCCATAAGATAACACTAGAGGTTGACGTAACTGTGTGGACCCATAACTGCTATGAATTTTGCCCACAGTCCCCCCAAAATGGGACTGTCCCTGTTTTTTTGGGACATATGGCAACCCTACTCCCAGGGCACAATCATAACCAATTTAGGCCAACACAAACTCACCTATCTCCCTGTTCACATAATGCCATGGCTTAGGAAGGCTGACGCATGTCTGTGCATTGGCCTAACCTCCACCCCCCAGAACTAGCACAGAGTTTCCTATAACACTTTTTGATACCCTCAGGCCACAACGGGGCTTGTGTCGGGACTTATGCCGGCCTAACAGGGATTTAAGATGGTACCCTCAGGCCTATATCCTAAAGTGAAATTAAGCCCTTGGCTCCGAGCAGTTAAGATGACTTTCCATAACACTAGAGGGTGACGTAACTGTGTGGACCCATAACTGCTGTGGATTTAGTCCTCACTTGTTTAGCTGCAGTTTAGAGACTAAGGGCACAATCCTAACCATGTCTACTCAAATGTAAGCCCCACTGAGTTCAATGGGTCTTACTCCCAGGAAAGTGACTTTAGGATTGCAACCAAACAACACAATCTAGTGCATGTCTATTCAGAAGTTAGTCCTACTGATTCAGTGGTAGCTTCTTGCCAAGAAATCTAACTAGGAACACACTGTGGACTTTGAAGTCAAAAGGCCAGCATTTCTCAGATCAACATATTGCTTGAGTCTGCTGTCTTCTCTATGAGGGAGACTTGGGTAGTTTCCAGGGTGCAAACTGGAATTGATCAGAAAGTTTTAATGAGAACAACAGTAAAGTTTTCTTTGCAAATTCATTTTGGCATCTGATTCATCTTCAGAGTCGACAGCTAGCAAAGATGTTGCACAGATTTGACCAGATTTTCCTTCCATGAAGCACAAAACAAAATAACAAACACAGGACATAATTCTTACCCTACAATCCAGACTAACTACGTGAGCACGTAAGAGACATTACGTGCACGTAAGAGACATTACGTGCATCCGTAGTTACTGCACCACCTAGTGAAAACCTATGGGAAATTCATATTGCAATCCAGAGTAAATTATTCTTACACCGGAGCAAGGACTCCCTATAGTTACTCTGGATTTTGCCCATAACCAATTTTCCAGCTCCGGTGTAAGGGCAATGCAACCCTGAGGTAAGGAAACTTTACATTACCTTACCTTCAGGAGGCTTCCATGGGCTACCCCCCCCCCCAATAAATGAATGAATGAATGAATGAACGAATGAACGAATGAACGAACGAATGAGAATACAGGAATGCAGCACATGCCCCACTGGCTCAGCTATGCCAGTGCTGGAAAGTTGGTTAGAATGGCACTTTCCACCTCTAACAATGCATTTCACAGTGCAAACCTATGGATTTTTGCATGGAAGTCTTAACTGTGTTAAATGGGCCTTAGACCGCAATCCTAATGACACTTTCTTGGGAGTAAGAAGACCCATTGAATACAATGGGGCTTACTTTTGAGTAGACATGGTTAGGATTGCACCCTTACACCCAAGGAAGTGTATATATTAAAAAGAGGATATATCCTGGAAAAAAGAGGAGAGATGGTCACCCTGGAAAAGGTGGATGATGAAGATATTTCCAGGACTTAAGGCTAAAAAAAAGGACATGTCCCCGGAAAGGAGTGAAAAAGAGGACATGCACAAGAGTGAACATGCACAAGAGGACATGCACAAGACATTTCACAAGAGTAAAAAAGAGAACATGCCCTGGAAAAAGAGGACACAGTGGTCAAAAAGAGGACATGTCCTGGAAAAAGAGGACACAGTGGTCAAAAAAAGGACATGTCCTGGAAAAAAGGACACAATGGCAAAAAAGAGGACATGTCCTGGAAAAAGAGGAGAGATTGTCATCCTGGAAAAGGTGGATGATGAGGATATTTCCAGGATTCAAGGCTAAAAAAAGAGGACATGGCTTGGAAAAAGGAGGACCCAAGAGTAAAAAAGAGGACATGGCCTGGAAAAGGAGGACACAAGGGTCAAAAAGAGGACATGTCCTGGAAAAGGAGGCCAAGGGAATTGGACACCCCTTGGCTGCACTGTCCCTTTAAGCCTGCCCGGAGTCCTCCTCCTGCCCAGCCCAGCCCAGCATTGCGTGTATGTGGGGCGACTGGAGGGTGCAGGTGTGCGGGGTCTGCGCTGCGCTCTCCCTGCTCTGCTGCCATGGCTGTGGCTCCCCCTGCGCTGCTCTCGCCCCCCCAGAAGCGCTTCTACAGGCAGCGAGCCCACTCCAACCCCCTGGCAGACCACACGCTCCTCTAGTGAGTCTCACGCCACTCCACACACCAGCCCCAGCAGGGCAACCACTTGTCCTCTATTCCAGGACACGTCCTCTTCTTCGCCCTGGCTCCTGGAAACAAAAACCTTCATTGTCCTCCTTTTCCTTAGAGCAGGAGGCATGCAGCCTTCTTGGAATTAATAAATATATTTAATAGTTATAAACTTAATAATAATAATAGTGTTATTAACTACACGAAAGCACTGGATATGGGTGTTTCTAGCACTGGATATGGGTATTTTAGCAGTATATATGAGTGTTTTTAGCATTATATATAAGAGTCTAGCTCTATATATATATGGGTGTTTTAGCAGTATATATGGGTGTCTAGCAATATATATGTTCCTATTTAGCACTATATATGGGTGTTTCTAGCACTATATATGGGTGTTTTTAGCATTATATATAGGAGTCTAGCTCTATATATGGGTGTTTTAGCAGTATAAATGGGAGTCTAGCAATATATATGTTCTTATTTAGCACTATATATGGGTGTTTCTAGCACTATATATGGGTATTTTAGCAGTATATATGAGTGTTTTTAGCATTATATATGAGTCTAGCTCTATATATATATGGGTGTTTTAGCAGTATATATGGGTGTCTAGCAATATATATGTTCCTATTTAGCACTATATATGGGTGTTTCTAGCACTATACATGGGTATTTTAGCAGTATATATAGTAGTGTTTTTAGCATTATATATAGGAGTTTAGCTCTATATATGGGTGTTTTAGCAGTATATATGGGTGTCTAGCAATATATATGTTCTTATTTGGCACTATATATGGGTGTTTCTAGCACTATATATGGGTATTTTAGCAGTATATATGAGTGTTTTTAGCACTATATATAGGTGTCTAGCTCCATATATGGGTATTTCTAGCACGATATATCGGTATTTCAGCAGTATATATGAGTGTTTTTAGCACTATATATAAGTGTCTAGCTCTATATATGGGTGTTTTAGCAGTATATGTGGATGTCTAGCAGTATATATGTTTTTTTTAGCACTATATATGGGTGTCTAGCTGGTGCTTGGCTATAGTAGGGGTGGTCAAATGGTGGCTCGGGAGCAGCATTTTCAACCAGTGGTACAGGTACCCCCAGTGGTACTTGGGGTAATGTCTAGTGGTACTCACAGACACCTGCCATCCAGTAGTGTGTCCAGGAACATGATGCAATAAACAGTGGTAGGTAGCTTGCTGGGCAGCGCCTGAAAACATGCGTTTCAACTTCTTGAAGTAGAAATGCACACTTACCTGGGGGTAAACCCCATTGATTTTATTGGGGCTTACATCTGAGTAGGCATAGATAGGCTTGGGCTTTGAAACTGCCATCCTATCCACCTTGAGCCTGGTGTTGTTATTGGTGCCTCTCAATCCAGAAATGATTGGTGATGATACCATCACCAGTTACTTTTGGTGGCACTTTGAATAGGTGGACCATGAGAAGTGGTACAGTGGAAGACAAACCTTGAGAAGCACTGCTCTCTTTGACTTACCCTTAGATGCCCATCTAAAAATAGTCCAATTTGCATAAATTTGCATTTCTGGACTCTGGATCCGGATGGGCATCTTAGGGCTTATGTGCAGCTCCCAGAAATAGGTTGGATTAGCTCCTTTTTGCATCATAGTTAATAAGAGATTTTTAAGCTTTATAATTTGTACTGGTGAGTAAAATAAGCTGAGAATAACGGATAAAAATGTAAGCTTAATACTCGTGGTGGGTAGATATATTCTTAAATATGAGCACAATACTGACCATGGGCAAAATCCATAGCAGTTACGGGTCCACGCAGTTACGTCACTCTCTGGTGTTATCTTATGGAAAGTCATCTTAACTTCTCCAGAGCAAGTTGGCTTAATTTCACTTTAGGATATAGGCCAATGTCTACTGAAAAGTAAGCCCCACTGTGTTCAATGGTTCTTACTCCCAGGAAAGTATCTTTAGGATCGCAACCTATATCTATTAAGTGTTACTTAAATATTGTGGCTCTCAAAACATCTGAACTTAATCCTATTTGGGCTCTCACATGAAGCAAGTTTGGCCACCCCTGCTCCTCTACATTCATTTTCATTTTACCTATTTATACTCTTCAGTGGTTGAATCTACCTCTGCCTCATCATACCCCTGACTTCATGGTGGAATGTGACAGACTGGATGCAGTCGTAGACAGGCTTACCCCAAAGTAAACTCCATTACATTCAGCCATAATCTTAAACTTGATCCTAACCATATTTGGAAATAAGCCCCTTTGGGTGTCAACTTCCAAGAAGTACTGTGTCTTTTAGGCGCGGTCTTCTATGTGCTCACTTCAGAGTAACATTTATTTATTACTCTAAAATGCACATAAGTGCACGTTTCATAGGTTTGTTGCTTGTTTTTTTAAAATGTTTACTTGGAAATAAGCTCCATTAAACATATGTAGAAATTCAACCTTTACTTGAAAAGGCAGTTTCCATTGTCAATAATGTCCCGTTGGTGTGGAAGTAATTAGTTTCCAGATAATTGTGGTTAGGATAATTGTGACGTTAGTGCCCTAAATTATCCTGCTTGAATTGGTTTTTTAGTCCAAGATTTCCACATTCTCACTTTGTTTGTATGTAACAATATATCTGGAATGTCTTCGAAGAAGTGAGTCACTGGGATATTTCTAGCAATTGAAATCATCTGATGAGAATCCCATAAATTCTGGTGGGATGCAGTTGTTACAAAATTTAAAAGTGGAACTGACCATACTGATTGTGCAATACTCATCATGCAATACTCATCATATATACTCATAAATACTCGGTATTTTTGGCCTGTTCCACTTTTTAAAATATTGTTACAAATGCCTCGTGAACAAATTATTCTACAGATGTGGGTTGCAATCCTTGCACATTGACCTGTGAATAAACTCTATATATGCACTAAGCTCTATTTATGTACTAATCCTACTTCTTTGGCTAATGCTATTAAATACTACTGCTCTTGTGAAAAATAATATATAGTTTCTGTTCTGCAATGTTGTTTCATGTATTGTTTTGGTTTCTTCCCTGTTAGTCCTGCCAAGCCTGAAGAAATGGACTGGTCTGAGCTCTACCCAGAATTTTTTCCTCCTCTAACCAAAGATAGTCGACATGATGATCCAAAGGATGCCGAAGAGAGAGCAAAGCCTGCCTTTCAAGTCGAATTTGCAGATATTGGCTGCGGTTATGGCGGGTTGTTAGGTAACCTTTTTTCCCCTACTATTGATGGTTTTTAGTTGCTTCTGTAAACTATTTCTGGATTGCAGAAATGTGGACTTTGGGTTGCCTCTCTCTTTTTTCATTATTTTGTTCAAAAGCAAAGCAAAAGTACTAAGGAGAAAGAATAGAAAATAAAACACACATTATGGAGATACAAATGAAAAATTAAAAGGCAAGCGAAGAACTCTAACCCCCAAATCCAGAGTAACTACAGGAGCACATAAGAGACTTTACATGCACCCATAGTTACTGCACCACCTCGTGAAAACGTATGGGAAATTCATATTGGAATCCAGAGTAAGGTGTTCTTACACTAGAGCAAGGACTCCCTGTAGTTGCTCTGGATTTTGCAATATTCACCACCTACAAATCTTCCAAAACAATCTAGTTTTATTTTAAAATTCCAACAAGAAGATAAAAATTATATAAACATCCACTCATCAAATCCATAAATTCATTTGACTCATACTCCTTTTTTATGTAGAAAGTCCATGAATGGTTTTGTTGTCCAATTGTGGATTCCTTTTCTGTTGGAGTTGGATGCAAAGATGTTGTTTTTTTAAAAATACCATCCAAAGTTTTATTTAACACTGTTTCCTTATTTCCCTTTTGGAGCGAGCTTTTGCTCAATGGTGTGTTGTAAATTCAGCATAGAGGCACAGAAATGAAATATAGGTCCAGGCTGCCATTAGGCTTTTGAAGAAGTCAATCAGACTTTTTGATGAAACTGTCTTTTAGATTATTAAATTAATGACTATCAGCACAATCCAGAGTAACTATGGGACCTCTTACATCGACGTAAGAAAAATTTGCTCTGGATTGCTCTATGCATTTCCTATAGGTTTCCCATAGGTGGTGCCGTAACTATGTTGATGTAAAAGGTCCCGTAGTTACTCTGGATTGTGCTGTATAAGTAATTGTAGATGGAATGTGTTTGTTATGGCAGAGCAAGCTGGCTCCTAAAGCTATTGAAGCCCAAACTGTATAATTGATGCATTAACTGTATTTAGCTCTGCTTTATTTTCCTGAAAGGGACTTCAAGCAGGTGTAATTTCATATCATTCTCCTTCCCCTTTCTGGGTGGAATAAGCACAATTTTTACTCAAATCGAATGCACCATCAAATCTAATGCACACCATAATCAAAATGCCATATTTACTCAAATCTAATTAGCCATCAAATCTAATGCACACCCTGATTTTGGAGACTGAATTTGGCTGGAAAAGTTGAGCGTAAGATTCGAGTAAATACAGTATTTGCAGGTACTGACAAATCTGCTAAATTTGTCTAACACTACATCCAGGTTGCAAAATACCTTTCTTAAAGTTGGATTTTCTAAATGCATGCTGTTAATACAGTATCGGGACTACGGTGAGGAAGACCCACATTCTTAAAGCGGAAGCTTGCTGACTCACACTTATCAGAAGGCGATGGGTGGGTTTCCCACTAAGGTGTTTTCCATCTAGTGACTGTAACTACCATGTGACAGCTTGATTGTGTAAAAAAGATAGCTGTGATGTGCTAGTTATCACATACAAGGAAAGCTCCTTTAATGGGCAGGGAAGCTGGCTTGTGAAAAACTGACATGAGATGTCATCACTCTTTGAACAGGTCACATAAATTCACTGTTACAATAGGAACAGGACATGTAAGTGGGAGGAAGAGTGGTCGGAATCACAACCAGTCCAGTAGTTCTGAAATTTTAAATAGTTTTTTTTCCTGTAATGTCCTACAGAATAAAACTAAAACTATTGCACCATCTTACTGCAAGATCCAGTGAATTATATGAAATTGAAAGCACTGCCCTCTGTATAGCAATAATGAATTTACTATGAATTAGGGCTAAATCCAGAGCATGGGTGGGTCCATGCAGTTATGTCACCCTCTAGTGTTATCTTATGGAAAGTCATCTTAACTGCTCCAGAGCAAGGGGCTTAATTTCACTTTAGGATATAGGCCATAGTATTGGACAGCTTTCTCTCTCGTTCTGCCTCTCCCAACCCCCTGTTGCATTATCACTATTGAAATTTCAGTTGTAAGCTACTTGGGACAGGGACCTGCCTTCTTTATTCAACTAGCTCTGTAAAGTGTGATTCACCATGATGACACTTACTGATGACAGTATGAATGATAGTAAGGAATGCAGTGGAAATAAAGGTAGATGTATAGAGCGTTGTAATGCAAAATGTAGACTGTGGTTCCCTAGTAAATTACTGATCAAGTAATCTACTGACCTAGTAATCAACTCCTTTTCCTATTGAGTCCAATGAGAGAGAGAGAGTGAGATTTTTTCCAGAGCATAATAGGAACTGTGGAGTGAGAAAATTTCAAAAGAGAAAAGGTAAAATGTATTTTGGCAGTATCCCATCCCCCATTTTCTACCCGAGTCAACCCTACAGTTGTTGACTGGCTGCTGTCTTTACAGTTGCATTGTCATCCCTGTTTCCGAACACTTTAATGCTGGGCTTGGAGATCCGGGTGAAGGTGTCAGATTATGTACAGGACAGGATTCGGTCATTGAGAACATCCCATCCTGGGCAGTACCAGAACATCGCTTGCATCCGCAGCAATGCCATGAAGCATCTGCCTAACTTTTTCCACAAGGGCCAGGTGAGTTTTAGAAGCATTTTGCAGGTGACGATGAGCACAATCCTAACCATGTCTACTCAAAAGTAAGCCATATTGTGTTCAATGAGTCTTACAGTGGAATCCTATTACTGTCTACTCAGAACAAAGTTCCACTGAGTTCAATGGGGCTTACTCACAGGAAAGTGCTCTTCGGATTGCAGCCTTATTACCAGGAAAGTGTGTTTAGGATTGCAGCCTTTGTGTGAGGCAAAGCAATCTTTCCATTCTGAATATGCTTCATCATTTGCACCCTGTGTTTTGACTTGTCCTTGAGATTCTTGCCATTTCCTCCCAAGTGAGAAACATCTCTTGGCATTCAAATATTGCTTTTTCATGGAATTTTTCATAACATGCATGAATGCGTTTTCTTGAAATATAAGCATGCATCCTTGTATTTCTAAAGTAAGGTTGGCTATGAAGCTGCCTTCTATGGTTGGCTCACTGGGATTTTCTAACTCGAGACTGTCAAGGGGAAGGACTTCCCATGCATGTTGCCATCAAGCCATGGCTCCAATTCCATAGGGAAATTATGGCTTTTCCTTTCTTTGCTAGGCTGGACTGATCTCATTGTTGGACCAGGAGTTGACAAGTGTTGTGTGTTCTTAACACTAATTATTTTTCTTGACACTAATTATTTTTCATTCCCTGTGGTGGGGGACCTGTTTCCTCTTTTATACAGTTGTGCAAGATGTTTTTCCTCTTTCCCGATCCTCATTTCAAGAAGACGAAACACAAGTGGCGGATTATCAGCACCACCTTGTTGGCAGAATACGCCTATGTGCTGCGTGAGCAAGTGAGTATGGATTGCACTGAAGTGGGTTGAAGTTCCCCCAGTTCTCCAGGGGTCCGTTTTCTAGAAATCAGCTTGGCTAGAACTGAGTAACACTAAAATCTTCCTAGTCTCCTCCTTTCCATGCACATTTCTGCCCTTAATAGCTTTGTAGTCGCAACAGGATTCAATTTTTGCAATGCTTTCTTATCCAGAGGAGGTTCGTACTTGGCCCAAAGTTGATCATCAACTTCGAGTGATTGGAGTTCTTCATATTCTAGCAATCTGTGACTCCTCTTATACTGAAGATTGCTGAACGCAGGCAGGGAGAGGACTGGATGTGGCTCCTTCTCTTCTGTCTTACTAAGTGGTATAGGTTGGATTTCTCAGGCCACAATCCTAACCAAATTTCCAAGTAAGGGAGCCAAGATTCCCTTACTATGAGGAGTTCTCTGACTGCAACACATATCCGACAGCTATGTCAGTGCTTGAAAATTGCTCAGGGTCGTGCCCTTGGACTGTGTTCCAAGGAACCCAGGGTTTCTGCAGAAACCTAATCAGGATCCTCAAGTTCATCAGAAGTGTCAAACTTCACTGACATTCGTACGCCATATTACAGAGGAGTGTTATGTGTGTACTTACATTCTTAATTCACAGGAATAACAGCGAAGTATTGATTGATCTAATAGATTTTTATCCCTCCTTTCTCAGCCGAAGCTGACTCAGTGCAGCTAACAATATAGAATTAATACACACAATTTTTTAAAAAGCACATTTTAAAATAGTCCAAGTCCAACAGACTTGATCATTGACTGGGTGGCTTCATGTCACTTGCACATCCCGATTTTTTTCTGACATTCCTAAATGCTGCTGTTGTAGAAGTGCAGGGGCTCCTCAGGAAATGAGTCTATTTAGGAATGCTTCCCAGAAGTGTGAGAGCCTGAAAGTCCCAGGCCAATAATCTGGGGCCAGAGGGGACAGTGCCAGCAGTTTGTGATCCAAGACTTCAGAAGAGCTCTAGTGCAGACATTATTGAAAATCCTAAGTGAGTAGATGAACAGAGAATGTCTGTTCCTTGCCTTAGACATCCCATCTAATATCAATTTCTAGTGGGTGGCACAAGCGGTTAAAACGCTGTGCCTGTTAACCAGCAGGCCAGGGCTCGAGACCCGGGTCGGCCCCACAACAGGGTGAGCTCCTGTCTTTAGCCCAGCTCTGCGACGCCAGCTGGATCCAATCGTATTGGCTCTGCCTTTCCATTGGACTAATTCAGCGGCGTGGAGAGGGGGGATTTGCTGCTTGGGTCTACTCAGGCTTTCGTGCTTCGCATGCAGCGTATGCAGCGCAGAGCACGATACCATAGTCTTTCAAGACTGACGGAAGCCTGCTGCTATGCCAATGTTTTTCCTGGGGGTATATTTTAACCTGTGGTATGCAGAAGGGACTGTACCATCTTCTGACCACAGAGTTAACTCATCATCTCCCTAAATCCAGCTGCGTCAATAGGACAGCTTTGAGCCTAGAGAAGCAGGTCCTTGATATCACCTGGGAATTCCAAATCCTAAAACCAGGGAAGGGCACTAATTGCTGCTGGAGGGCAAATGCTCTACGCCAACATTGTTCTCCATCTAGCTTGTGCTGACAAGAGATCCTTGTCGGCAGAGTGTTGCACCACTTCCAGGACCTGATTTTAGTAGCCTCCCCCAGGGTTGACTCGCTGTTCACCTGCCATTACAACAAGAAAAGTGCCCTCTTCTTGCGGCGTCACTTTTGGGGGTTCCAGCCAACAGATCTAATCGGTGTGGTGAATCACATCAAGCCTCACCCAGCTCTGATGTGAGCCACCCCCAGCTCTTCCAGTATCTCCCCAAGGCAAACGCTCTGGAGGAAGCAGCTGTGGCAGCGCCAGTTCGGTGAGGCGTTTCCTGCCAGATACTTTGGCAGCTGCCTCCCGAATTATGGTAGAGATTGCAATCATTTCCATTTGATCCCCAGGTTATAGGAAAGTCATTGCTGGGCAGTGCCATCCTATGCGCGTCTACTCAGAAGTAAGTTCCACTGTGTTCTGTTCATTGGGTCACCAAATTAAACAACTGGTAATAATACATATTGGAAAACGGGTCAGAGAGCCAGCCTCCCACCAAACTAGAAGCTACCATAAGTGGCTACCATCTGCTCAGTGTTGTGCCACCTATGCATATGGCAGTGCTCTGCATTTCCTTGAGCTCCCCAAGCCTTTATTTAGGAGTGTAGAAGGCTCTAGAGATCAGAAAGCTTGAGAACACTTAGAAAATGGTTTCTGTTTTGGACATCGGCCACCACCCACAAGTTACTGCATGAATGTGACATCCTGATGTTAGATGCATGGTGTACAGAAGAAACAACCTTGCATCTCTGTGTTCTTCCCATTGTAATCCATACTTTCCTCCTATTAGGGGCTGGTATACACCATAACAGATGTGGAAGAGATACACCAATGGATGGTCCAGCATTTCCAGGAGCATCCACTGTTTGAGCAAGTGCCACGAGAAGAACTGGTAAGAGCCTGAGAACATGATGGTTGGGACATGGTTTTACAGTTTTGAGGTATGCCTGTGATGAATTTCCTCAAAATGCAGCTTTTGCTTAGAAAATTTGCATGAGGTTGCTCATTTAAGTTTACAGGGTATCTGTGAGCAAGCAGGCATCAAACCTTTTTTCCCTTAATTTTTAAAGCACATACACATCAAAGCGCAATAATAGGTTATTCACAAAAATCCTTGCAAGGTTGTAACAAATTTCCTATAGCACGTTTAAGTAAAAGGTCCAATAATTTAACGAGTTTCAACAATTGCAGCACCTGTGCCAAAAGCATAAAATTTGTTCCCACGCTTTATTAGGAGAGCCTGCTGGGGTGAATCCCTGTATAATAGCATTTTATGTGTATGTTGATATGTGAATTTCACAAGCTCTTGATCTTGGGATTTTTATGGCTCCATAAGTAAAAAGATACAACTGGAAGAAGTCCACATTGGCTTGTAGTACTTTAGATGCACTTTGCTTTTCTACAGAGTATTAGGTGCGTGGAACATATGTGATCGCAGACAGGTAAAGCAGTTGTAAGAAAAAGTCCAGAAAAGCTTTTAACCCACAATGTCTTACTAGCCATACTTTCTCCATCCATATTTTCTTTAAAACCATCTCTTTTTTACCTGGAAGTTCCTGGCTGGCTGGCTGCCCCAGGTCTACTGGTTTCTCCTGTGTAATGAATAGATTTTAATAAGTAGAAGATATGTTGGAGAACCATATTACTTTTGAAATGAGGTGTAAGAAGGGTTTTGATTGAATACTGATGTTTTGGGGTGTGATGTGACATCTCCATAACACTTGCATCTGTTTCATAGGTCAGCGACCCCATTGTGAACCTACTGGAAACCTCAACTGAGGAAGGAAAGAAAGTTAAGAGGAATGGAGGGAAGACTTTTCCTGCAGTCTTCCGGCGAATCAAAGATAAATCCCTACAAGAAGCCTTGGACACAGTACAGGAAGTATCAGTCACATGATTGGGGAATTTCTTGAGTTCTGAGAAGACTCATGCCCATGTCCACCATGGAGAGAGGAGATATGGATTGCGTCAAGGATGGAATAGACTGAATGCCTGTGGCCACACTGGAGTCAGCCTTCTATATATATATATATAATACAGGAAAATCCCTCCTAGGGTAATCACACTTTCACAATGGTTGGCTTGGATCTTGTCTTTGTCCTTAAAAGAGTTGGGGCATGGTGTGGCCTTGATGATGGAGATGTGTCAGTTAGCCCTTTGGGAGGAATGGAAGACATCATCTAGCCTATTGTCATTTTGTATTTTAATGAATAAATAAAAAACCGACCGGAAGTCAAAATTAAGTGTAATTTTGAATTGCTGAAACCAGCCTACCCAGATGGCAAACCGCCAGCAAATCTTTGCTTACAGGGTTCAGCAGACCACATGTTTCATAAGAGTTATTGGCCCTGTTCTTTTCTAAGAGGGTTTTCCACTAAGGTTGCACTGGTTGCATCTGTAAGGCGGCAGTAAGACTTGCTTTGCAGTTAATCTCTCCTTCCAGCTGCCTTTCCAGATCCTTGCAAGTCCAATCCATTTCCAGATTGAAAACCCTGAAGCTTAGGTAGAGGTTGGAGTCCTTCTACACTGGGCATGGGTGCTGCCTTTCTGCATGACTTTTTATGTTGGCAGAGCTATTGCAATTATTTTGGAATCCAAGGGGTGCAATGCATGAAATGGGAAAAGTGTTTTAGAGCAGCGATTTTCAATCTTTTTCTTCTCATGACACACTTGACCAGGTGCTAAAATTGGCACACCTTCAGGTTTTTTTTAACTGGAAAGGCACACCACATTGCAAGTTGGGGAGACATCCTTCTATAGCTGTCCTATAATGACATCTCTCCAATAAATCCCATGGCACACCCAAGGATCATACCAATTTAGCATGGCTCACTGGTTGAAAATTGCTTCTTTAGAGATAGATTTGTGAGAGGACCATCTCTTTCAATACCTCCTGGTCTTGAAGGAATCATATCTGCAGTAGCCCAGGTTCAGGAGAATCTGTTGTCCTATGTCCGAGCAGCATCACTGGTTTTGCAGGCTTAGCCCAAATCAAATTCTCCAGCCAACAAATGCTTCTGTGTGTGCAGTGCATTTTAGAAGTATGAAAAAGTGCAAGTAACTCCTACAGCTCCAAAAATCCCATCCCTGAATGAAGTGCATGCATCCACAATAATAGCATTAAGCTGCTGGCTTTGGCTGCAGGTTAGTGTCTACTTGGGTGGCTGCCCCAGAATATAACTTTTAAAAACTCTAGCTATGATAATTACTTAGGCTTGTCAGGAACTGCGTTACAAAGACGCTGCAAGTACGTGCAAGGCTGTTGCGTGTGCTAAAAGACCAAACTGAATCCTGCAAGAGGAGAAGTTGAGTTTACACATTAAGGGCACAATCCTATGTGTGTTTACTCAGTAGTCTGATTGTATTAAATGGAGCTTACTTCCAGGAAAGTGAATAGGATTGTATCCTTATCTTGGCATCCATCAGTCTTGAAAGACTATGGTATCGTGCTCGATGCTGCCTAGGTAGATTAATATGGAGGATAGGCTGTTACCCAAGAAGCAAATCTCTCCTCTCCATGCTACTGAAATAGTCCAATGGAATGGCAGAGCCGATATGATTGGTTCCAGCTGTGTCGCAGAGCTGGGCTAAGGACAGGAGCTCACCCTGTCTGGTGGGGACCCGGGTCTCATACCCTGGCCTACTGGTTAACAGGCACAGTGTCTTAACTACTTGCACCACCCACAGCCCAAGCCTGTCAGGCACAAGATGGAGAAACATCTGTACTACCTTACACATAGTCCAGACATGAAAATGAATCTACCTCAGGATGACTAATCAGGACCCGGTGTCATCTCGACATTTGTATCCATACTAATCAGGACCTGGTGTCATCTTGACATTTGTATCCTTAGAGGTAGTATCCTCATTCAGATTGTATCCTCATTCAGGCTGTAAGACAGGGGAAGCGGCTAGGAGCTTGATAAGAAGCTGAATCCCTGCCATTCTTTCCATAGTTGGAAACCAAATTAAGCCTTGTCGGTCTGAATATTTTGACCAAAATTGCCTACATAATTTGATTCATACGCGCTAGAAATTTCTTTGCAATTTTGCATTCATACGGGCTAGAAATTTCTTTTTAAAACAATCTGAAGATAGACTTCCAAAATACTGAATTTTGTTCCTAGTTCCAAATGCCGGGTTGGTGTACAATCAGAGTCGAGCTATCATCACTTTCCATAATGTATAATACGTAGGTCTGGAGATTTTCTCTTGTCTCATGAGAGGATGAGTCATTGCCAGAGGCAAATGCAAAGTGTGTGCACCTTTATGAGCTAAATCTGAATCATCCCTTTTGCTTATTCAACTTAAGTGGAATTGGAACAGCCTGTTGATTTTCCCAACAGGTTGGCGGCCCACTAGGTTGTCCGTGGACTTCATTTGGATGTGTGCTTTGTCAAATAGGACACCTGGTGTAGCAAGCCGGAAATTCCTAGGACACAGTAGCCTGCCAGGCATGGGATGGAGAGACATCTGAACTACCTTTCTCATAGTCCAGACATGAAAATGAGCCTACATCAGGATGACTACTCAGGATCCGGTGTCATCTTGACGGTTGATGGGCCAGGTTTTAAGGGAATTTTCAAATTGGGTTTTCAGATTTTTCAGGGATCAGATTGGGGGGTCTTCCATCTCTCCAGCCACACCACCATACGGCTCAACTAACTGTTGGTGATAATACCAATGTCATTTTTTAAAGCTAGAAACTTGCAAGTGCCCCTTTTATTGTGCAAATTTCTGCTGCCACACAAAGATTTCTGCAAATGGATTCTCCTTAACTCCTTTGGGAATATATGGGGAGGGCAATTTTGGCCTTTAGAACAGCAGAGAGAGGTTGAAAGAGCAGAACATGGTTTGACTAAATGAGTTCAATCAATCAATAAATTTTATTGCTATGGTCCTTGACCAGCACAGATTCCAAAAAATTATACAGATTACAAATGAAACTTGAAAGGGAAAACTTTAAATTGACTGATTGAGTTCTGGGTATAATTAAAAGGTGTTGAAAGTGGATTGTCAGAAACTGAACCATGAGGAAGCAGGGGATACCTCGTACTTTAGTGAAACATAAAAAAAGAAAAAAGGGGCACTTTTGGGCCCAATCCTGTGCTATTCAACTTTCCAGTACTGATGCAGCTAAACCAGTGGGTGGGATGTGCTGCATTCTGTGGTGGGCCGCCATGGAGGTCTCTTCAAGATAAGGAAATATTTGTTCCCTAAACTCAGGACTGCATAGGACTGGGCTGATCGAAGTATCTGTTTATGTTCCTGGCATCTGCTTGTAAGGCAGGTATTGTCCCCAGATTGCAGCTGAGGCTGAGTGGGAGTGATTGCCCAAGACACTGAGATGATTTATTTATTTCAAACCCCTCCCTTCAGCTGACAAAGCGGTTTACATAACTCAAACAATGGGAAATCATTATTACAGAGAGGTGGTGTTGAACCTTTGCTGACTTTTCTTTTCATCCTCCTCCTCACAGTCTGTAGACACAGTCTGTAGACACTGAAGAGGAAAGAGGCATAGACCATGCTTAAAGAGGCAATGGCAGGTGGAGATGATGATGGTTGTTCTTCCCATTATAGGCTTTCCATGATGGTTGAGGTTCATGGTATATGGCAGGGGTGAGATGTGAGAGTCCCGAGTCAATTTCAATCAATTAAGTGTTCTTAGGATCAGTGGAAACTGAACATCAATTCATTCATTCAGTCAGTCAGTCAGTCATATTTCTTTATTACACTTCCTTCGAGGAGTACATGGTTCTTTTCCTCCTTTTATTTTGACAACCACCTGTGAGATCAGTGAGGCTGAAAAAGATTGGCTCAAAATTGGCTTAGGATATAGAATATAAAAGAATATAAAAAGAATATAAAATCACATCGGTTGATACTGTAATTTGCTTCAAACTTGATCAAAAGGCAACAGTTTCTAAAAAGGAAAGAAAAATCAAAGTCCAACAGTTTGTGAATACGATAATATTGCTCCATTGAAAATAATTTCTAGGGAAAACTACCAGAATAGTCCAAATGGGATGTCATTCTGATGTCTCTTGGCAAAAGAACATCATTTATGAACATCCATAACCATCATCAGGTATCTCCATAAATGCAAAATTTTAGGCATCTTGCGCTGCATTTTCTAACATTGCTCTTTTATAGACTCTTATTTTTTTTAAAAAAATATGCTGGTACACATAAACCTTCATAACTGTAAGCAACAAAGAGTTGTCAAGCAAAATACAAAAGAATGAGAGCACAATCCTAACCATGTCTACTCAAAAGTAAGCCCCATTGTGTTCAATCGGTCTTACTTCCAGGAAAGCGTCCTTAGGATTAGCATGAGTAAACAATTACCAGATCTTCACATGCTCAAAAAGGAAATAACTAATTTGTCTGGGATCAGCTTCTTTCGGGAATGTAGTTGGTCCGCAAAGGATGTTTTCCTTTTACGGATACACTCCTAATCATTGTTAGCTCAGAAAGATGCTTCTTGGAAATGGTGCAATCTTGGAAATTGTCTTAAAGGGAAGAAAGAAATTTGGAATGGGATTATGTGGAATAGAGCAGGTATAGGTTGCAATCCCAAAGACACTTTCCTGGGAGCCACTGACCCATTGAACACAATAGGGCTTACTTTTGACATGGTTGGGACTGTGCTCATAGTTATCGAATACCGGTAGGAGATTAACAGCAGAGTCCTGAGCTACCTGGTGCCCAGAGATGCATGGTGCCAAAGTGCTTGCCATTGCATCCTATGTGCAGATGTTGGCATTTCCTTGGGGAAAGGGGTACTTGTACTGAATTCAAGCAGACAAGAAAATGAAAAAAATACATTACTCAGTGCCAGTGACGGACCAGTAGTAGGAGTACTAGCAGGAGTTACTAGGTTTGCGCTCTTCAGCTTTATACCAGTGGTGTCTCCAAAATGCCCTTTTCTTTCCCCCATTGGACTGAATGGAAAAAGGCATTTAAAGCACTATATTTAAAGACTCGTTTAAGTGAGAGATCTGGGAAGGGTCAAAGTTCCTGTTCAGTTACAAGGCTGATGAGGAGTGGGTGGCTTTGGACAAGTTACTATTTATCTCTGCCTAGCTGCCTTTGCAATATAGTTGTCAAATATAAAAAGTGCAAAGCAATTCATGCAGTAGAAGACCTGTTTTAGACAGCCTGTCATCTGTGATCAAAACAGGTAGCCAAGCTGGATTTTTAGGAAAGAAAAAATAATTTAAAGCAATGTAGTAGGCAGCAGCAGGTACTGCAATGGGCTGCAGTGGCTTAGTGGTTAAAGTTGCTGTGCCTGTCAATCTGAGGATTGGCAGGTCGGCAGTTTGAGACCTGAGTAATGCCAGATGGGGTGAGCTCCTTTCCCTAGCCCAGCTCCTGCCAAACTAGCAGTTTGAAAACATACAAATACAAGCAGATGAATAGGTACGACTTCAGTGGGAAGATAACAGTGCATGTGGGCCACATGTCCATGGGGGCGTCCTCGGACAACGCTGGCTCTATGACTCTAGAAACTGGGATACACTGCACCCTAGAGTCGGTCACAACAATCAGGGCAACCTGCGGGACACTACCTTTAGTAGGCAGTGCTTTTACTGCCAACTACATTTCATATTAGTGTGCAATAATTTGAGTGACTCAGAAAACTCAGATTGAATTTTTCTAATGGGGAAAAAGTATATTTCTGGAAAATAGTATAGTCTGCCCAGATCTGCCTGCAGTTTGTTTCAGCCTCGAGCAGTGTCAACACTAGGCTTTGCATCACCCCCATGACAAACTAATACAGTGGTGTGGCAGTACTTGAGGCAGTGGATGTGGTGGTGTACCATTGCTGTGCCACCAATTTTTATTTTGGCTATAATTTTTTGGCTATAATTTGGAAATAGTGATGTACCACTGCTTTGGTACCAATTTTTGGGGAGCTATAATGTCTGATAGAATAGAGATATTATATCTTAGGCTGCAATTCTAACCACACTTTCCTGGAAGTAAGTACTATTGAACACAAAGGGATACATTGGAGTAGACATTCTTAAGATTGCACTGTTATTCTGTTTCATTGCATTCTGCATGAAATCACACATTGAATGATGTATAACATGATGGTATAATTAGAAAATATGGCACAGTGCAAATCACCTGGCGTGGCTCAAACCCCCTAGTGATACCACTGACCTTGAGATGGTGAGGAAGGAATCCAATGTGAGGATGTAGCTTAGAATTATGCTGGGGCAGAGAAAACATGGAGAAATCAACTGTTTAATAGACACAGAAGTGGCACTTTTTCTAAGCAAACACTTCCAATTACTTACCAGGGTTGTGTGCGTCTTTCTAGATGGAAGACAGTTTAAGGGTGGATGACAATGTGCAAAGGACAGGTATCATGGATATGTATGAAAATATTTCTATCTTGCATTTGGAAAAGTAAAAATGATCTCCAATGCAACTAGCAAAAATCTGTAAAGATCTGCAAAACTAATTTAAAAGGCAAAGGAATACAGTGTGGGATCAAAGCAGGAATAAAGTGTGGCATCTCCCCTCTCTGTAACCCTGTGAAATACGAGTAGTTTAGCAAGAGAGAATGTAACTGACCCATGATCAAGATGTCATTGGGTAGGGACTTGAACCCAGGATTACCTGTGCTAATAAGATAGACAAAACCAGCTGTCAGAATTTATTAGAATTATTATTAGAATTATTATTAGAATTATTGAAATTACTGGATACCTTTGAAATCATTCTTTGGGCTGCCTATAGTAAAGGACACGCAGCCAAGCACCTTACAGACATTAAACAATGGCTGCAGACACACATTCCCAGACAGAAGCTTCCAATCAACATTCACAGGCTCCCCGGAGAGGAGATTATAACATCACAATGAATTGTCCCAAGTTCTCAAGCATTGTTATTGTCTACAGTAAATGGCCCACTTAAGATTTGTAAAGATATGCTTATCTCAGCAGGAACTGAAAGAAATTTCCTTTCCTTTATTTTGCCTAAACCATGCAGCCTAGACGGAAAGTAAAGCAATGTTAAATTGTCAGGCAAATCAGAAAAACTTATTTGAAGCCCCAAAATTATAAAATTAAAATAAAATTTTAATTCTTCTTCCTGTGGGAAAGGAAACTCAGATGGATCAACCAATGTCAGAATACACGTGCTTGATCACCACAAGTGTTCTTCATTGTACTGATGTGTAATGTCATGTCTTGCCACACATTTTTCCCATCTCGGCTCAGGAAGCCACTGAAGATAAAATCTTTGATTGTATAAATCCTCTTGTTATGAATAGAATCATCTTATTATGTAGAGAAACAGTTATGCTATAAAAGGTCTAGTCAATTTGTACAAAGCACTCAGTCTTTTTGTGAGACAGAAAACTCTGTCCGGCTGAGTCCAGAGCTCTGAATAAAGAAATCTCTTGCTTGCATCATCATCTCCTGGGTTTTTCCTGCTGGTACCTACTTCATTCCTATTACAAATGGGGGCTTGTGCCAGGATGATTGGACCTGGACCTTTCCAGAGGAACTGAGGTGGTATCCAGGGAGAAGGACTCTTGAGGTCCCCTAAAGTCGGTGAGCAGCGTGCTGATTGGTGGAAACCGGTACTAGGTTTCTCCAAGGCGCCTTCAACCCATTTGGTTGGGGAGAAAAAGAACACCGGTTCCCATCAAAGATCAGGAACCTGTCATCACTTTCGGTCTCAGAAGTACAAGCAACAGATCCACAAAAGCCAGGCAAGTATAAGGTAACGCCCGAAAAGGAATACTGCCTGAAGAGTGCACTAGTTATCCACTGACTATAGGATCTAGTCAGTGGAGCCCACTCAGTGACGCTGAGGGGTCGCTCTGTTGGGTGACCACGGAGGGGGGACCGAGTCCTAGGTAAACTCCCCGGAGCCCGGCCGTTCTTTCAGGGGGAGGATTCGTCACCCTCTCTGGCTGAAGAGCAAGAGGCCCGTTACTCCTTAAGGGCACCAGCTCTATCCAAAGCAGAGTTTTTGGGGAGGGAAGAACCTAGCCAGACGGTCACTTGGCAGGGAGGGATCCCAAACCAAAGCAGGGCTTGGATAAGAGGGTCTGCCAGACGGCACTTGGCAGCAGTAAAAGTATGCTAGCCTCTATCCAAAGGGAAATTGGAAAAGGGGGGGGGGAAGAACCTAGTCAGACGGTACTTGACAGGGAGGGATCCTCACCCAGAACGAAGAATTGGGTAGAAGAATCTGCCAGATGGTACTTGGCAACAATATTGCAACCAGAAAGTTTTGTATTGCCTGTTAAACTACAGCAAAAAGGTTCCTTTTATGTGATTTAGTTTAACTGTTTTCTTGCAAAAGATATTATTGCAATAAGAAGTATTTGCCTGTTAGACTATACTGTGGTTTAGTTTAACTGTTTTTGCTAAAAAGTATAATTGCAAGCAAGTTTCTTTACCTGTTAAACTGCAACAAGGTTCTCTTTCTATTGTTTAATTTCACTGTTACTTGGTTACTTAAAGTATAACATTGTAATGTGATTCTGTTTATGATGGGAGGGAGAAGGCAGAAAACAGTGTGAATGAACGTGGTTGCGTGATTGACACAAGTGAAGGTGTCAGACCCCAGACGCGTGTTGTGTGTAATTGTGTGAATGAATAGCCACAGTTCTTGTTGTGAGCCACAGACGAGCCTGGTCACGCAAGCCGGTGAAAGAAGTGAATGATTTACCCCTTTTGTGTTCCTTACCCCACAAATAAAGTACCCCAATCCTCCCTTTCCCTATTCTGTCTTGTGAGTGCTTTTTGTCTGCACACTAGAAACAGGTGGCCTAAAAAAAAACAGACCTCAGAAAACAGAAACAAGAGGTTCTGTGGGTTAGGAAAAGTATGGAAAGCCCATGGAGTTTAGCTCCAGGAGGGGGGTGGAGGCGACTGAGCCTACCCCATCATTGGGAATTTTAAAAGTTGTAGTTTATTTATTGTTCTCTATGGAAATGCAGAGGGAAGGTGGAAGCCACTAGTTGGAGGCTCCACTAGTGAGGTTTCTCTAATAAAGGTATAGCATTGGGGAAAGAAGCCCCCCCATCTCTCTCTCTCTCTCTCCCCTGGGCTGGCTGTGATGGGATGGCTAGCAGAGCTGCCAGAGGGGAGCAGAGATTTGGTGAAAAACAGCAAAGTGGACTTTAAAAATTTTGTGTAGTGGATTTTAAAATTTGTGGAAGGACTAGCGTGGCTCAAGTGAGCAGTGACCCTGCTCATGAAAGACCACAGCAGGGTCAGTTGTGTGTAACTGTAAAAAGAAGTCTAATACCTGAAGAAATTGCTCTCAGTTGTGTAAACTTATGTATGTTGCAATATAAGTGGCACCAGGAAGTGAGCTCAAAAAGCTTCACAAAGAGCAGAGAATTCTGGAATTGTAGTTTGCTAAACAACTATGGTGGTGTCGCTTGCTTGATTGTGTGGTGGTGAGAGGCTCAGGGCCTCTGCATGAAAAACAAAAGTAGTTAGAGTTTGGTTGGGGGCAATGTGTTCTCAGAAAGAGCTTATAACAGAAAGAAGTAAAAACAGGTTTAAAAGTTGGGGGAAAAAAAGGAAAAGGGCTGGCTAGACTCATTGGTTATAAGTAGAAACATTAAAAAGTTTTTTTTAATTGGTTACAGGAAGGTGAATTTCATAATAGTCTGTGGATTGAGGCTGTTAAGAGACCCATTGCCCTGTGTGCCTTGCACGGGGGGGGGGGGGGGGGGGGGCACAAAGATCCTACAGTTAAAGAAGAAGCCTTGTCAGTATCCCAGAGTGTGCATGTATAGTTTAATTGGTCATAAAAAAAAGTAAAGAGAGTTTTTGAATATGTGGTACCTACAATTGTATTAAAAAGGGTAACTAAATCTAGAAGAGGACAGGGGGCTATGAATACAGTAGTTGTGTGGCAACAAGAAGGCAGTGGACTAAAGTTCCTTATTAGGTATAAAAAGGTGCATGTTCTGAAGACTGTATAGATCAGTGTGCGGTTTGTGCAATTTTGTTGCCTTGTTGGGTTGTGTAGCAAGTCACTAGAGGAGAGAAAAGTTTCACAAGCATGGTTAGCAGTGCTTATTAAAAAAAAAATGTAAGTGAAGTACAGTATAGTTGGAACAGTTTGCCTAGAGCCCTGAGAGCATGGCACAAAGAGAAGCCATAGCAGTCATAAAGTTATCATGGTAATCTTGGTTCTGGGAAGCACATGGAAGAAAGAAAGTCTTGTCAGTAGTAGAGTGTGACCAGTGAGTTAAAGAGTACACTTGCCCCCTGGGGTGTGTGGAATCCAGTGCCTGTGTTCTGACTCTGCGTCTGTGAGTGGTAGTGAGTGGTCTGGAGGTTTCTTTTACAGAACTAGTTAAAAGAAAAAGTCCATGTTAAGGTCACCATTCTTTCTGGAGGTTTTTTTTTGCATTGGTTCCTTGTTCTAAAAACACCATCTGTGTTTACAATGCTTTGTGTCAAAAGCTGTATTGTAATTGTTGATTGCAAAAATATTTTGCTCTAAGCTCCCTGCATTGGTAATGCTGAATAAAGCCTCCAGCAACAGGTATGAGTTACCAAAATTTAAAGAAATTGAATTCAAAAATACTTTTGCAATAAACAGCTATTTATATTGTTAACAAAAATTTACGAGGGGGGGGGGGAATAGAGTTATGGTCTAGGCCAAAGAAAAAAAAAGAGAGAACTTTTAGTGTGGTCAGTCAAAATGTGTTGCCCTCTTCTTTAATTGTCTTGTGGTTCAAGTTGCATCCTCTTTGTTGCCAAATAAGTTCTATAAAATAGGTCTAGTAGCCTTGCCTATGTATAAAAATAGTTCAGAAATAATTAACTGAAAGTTCTGGAGTTGTATGTGTTCAAAATATCAGTGTAAGTGTTGAAACTGCCTCTGAGCATGGGCAGAGTGCAGAAACAAAAATTTGCAGTCCTGGAGATGCCTTAATCCTTTTCCCAGGAAAAGACCTTGCCTTCAGGGATTTTCTAATCCTGATTTACATACCATTGTTTCTCCCACAGAAAAGGGGGAGCACAAAGGCACCTCATGTTTTAAGTCAAAATGTCTCCTATGTGCTCCTGTAGTTATTCTAAATCAGAAATTATAAAAAGCATAAATATGTTTTTAATTAATTTATGAAATTTTCATCCTTTTAAGAACAAGCTGCCAAAAAACGGAATTGCATTTAGCTGGTATCACTGCATATCCTCTTCCTGCAACTCATTAATCTGTATGGCTATCTATGTTTCAAATGTAAATGTTATTGTCTCTCTCTCTACTCCCCCTTCAGGGAAAGAGTGCAAAAGATTCTTTGCAAAATGCTGCTGCTTTCCATTGAATTTCCATTATTCCAGCAGGTCAAATAAGAGCCTGATCCAAGGTACAAAGTGTTGATAAAATGCCTGCCTTATAAAACAGAACAGTCTAGATTTGATTGCGCAAGACACCTTGATGTATCGAGGAGATTAAAAATTAGGACACCTAAGTATATTGCTATATGTGAATTATTGCTATCTGTGAATCAATGTCTGAACAAAGTTTAAATGTTTTAGCAATCACATGTTTTAAGCTTTCAATTTGCAAGTTCAAAAGTGTCTCATTCATCCAAGGAACTTAAAAGTTGCCAAGATTCTCAATAGTGTGTATGTCTATCAGTGAGTGCAATCCTAAACATGCTTGCCCAAGAGTGAGTTCAAGCAACAGTAAAAACAAAGGAAAAGGAATGAGTCCTCAGTGCATATGGTAGCAAGCAAATTTGCTTAACAATGTCCATAGCAATCTCCTAATCCTTTTGTTTCAGCAGCAAAAAAGGAACAACAACAACAAAAAAAGAAAGAGTTAAACCTTATTTCTTTGCAGACTAAGCATGGATTTTTAATAAAACATTGCTTTTCAGAATATAAAGTTAACTGATTTATCTTGCTTAAATTACATTCATATCCACATATGTGTATCCTAGTGTTATGTTGTATGTGTGTTGTGTGTCTTGTATTCTTATTTACAGAGCCAATATGATCCAAAGTACAGAGGTTTCAATAAGAGTACCATAAGAATCTTATTTCCAGTACTGTGCTAAAAGATGTTAACTATCAAAACCCAGCAACTGTGTGCCAATAAAACAACAGGAAAATAAAAATAAATAAGAAGACGTGGCTGCCTGCATCATATCAGATGGATCAAATGTGCCATGAATTACATGTTGTTTCTATGTTGTCAGTCCTGTATTTTCTTGCAGATATTAGATGTCAAAAGGTCAAAACAAGCCTTACAAAGGAAGCAAAGGAAGTCAAACAGTATACAACAGCCTTGCAAACAGTCCACATATGAGATTGCCTGTGTCTACAAAGAAAATGGGCCAAAAAGCAACAACTTGAAGGCATGACGTAAAGTGGGTCTTCCACATCCCTACTTCGAAGGGTTGTCGTACTGCCTTCTCCTAGCAAACTTATGCTCCAAAGCTGCAAAATGCCAACTGAGCCTCTGATGTTGACTGCCAACTATCTAATGTTGAAAGGCACGACAAAATAGTGAGTTTTTCACTGCCCAACAGGGTGTTGCAAAAGCCTTTCCAGCTTCCATGCCATCCAGGTGAGCCACGTGAGCCAGGCTGGCAAGCAAGTAGCCAGTGCATGCTTACATGTAACAAAAAGCAGCAGTGAGCCGTGTGTGACATGCAATGTGGCCTGTGTGCTTGTGTTCCTGCACTCCTGTACACCTGGCTTTAACTCTGGCCCACATCAGGCACCTTTTGCAACCAGCATTCCTGATCCTGATCCGTGTTATAGACAATGGAACTTCAATCAAAGCATGAGTCTTGGTGTTAGACTCTAAGCTCAACAGCACAAGAACTCTGTTGTGGCTGTCCAGTGTTGTGAATTCCTAAAAGCTCTTGTTTTCCACAGGTGTGTGGCAAAGCATTCAAAAAGTTAATTTGCAAGGACTAGTAAAGTATAACTTCTATTTGCAGTTGCAGATAAAACAATATTACATCAACCATGGAGTGGACTCTGCTGTTGAATACTCTTCCTGTGTGCATAGTCTTTTAACCGTGCAAAGACTTAAAATAAGGATTGTGTTTTGTTTGTATTGTATCTCTGCAAACTCTTGTCCCTTAGTTTTTGAATGTTAAATGTTTATGTTGTCTCTGTGTGTGTTGGATAAGGTGAAAAGGACCCCCAGCCTCAGAAATGCCCTACTGACTGTAGAAAAGCAAATTTAGAAAAAGGTCCCAAAACTAGACAGTTGTACATTATTGGACACTACCCATTTACCTTCATATATAAATGGGGTGTCCAAAGGGGGGAATAAGATAGACAAAACCAGCTGTCAGAATTTATTAGAATTATTATTAGAATTATTATTAGAATTATTGAAATTATTGGATACCTTTGAAATCATTCTGTGGGCTGCCTATAGTAAAGGACACGCAGCCAAGCACCTTACAGACATTAAACAATGGCTGCAGACACACATTCCCAGACAGAAGCTTCCAATCAACATTCACAGGCTCCCCGGAGAGGAGATTATAACATCACAATGAATTGTCCCAAGTTCTCAAGCATTGTTATTGTCTACAGTAAATGGCCCACGTAAGACTTGTAAAGATATGCTTATCTCAGCAGGAACTGAAAGAAATTTCCTTTCCTTTGTTTTGCCTAAACCCTGCAGCCTGGACGGAAAGTAAAGCAATGTTAAATTGTCAGGCAAATCAGAAGAACTTATTTGAAGCCCAAAGATTATAAAATTAAAATAAAATTTTAATTCTTCTTCCTGTGGGAAAGGAAACTCAGATGGATCAACCAATGTCAGAATACACGTGCTTGATCACCACAAGTGTTCTTCATTGTACTGATGTGTAATGTCATGTCTTGCCACACATTTTTCCCATCTCGGCTCAGGAAGCCACTGAAGATAAAATCTTTGATTGTATAAATCCTCTTGTTATGAACAGAATCATCTTATTATGTAGAGAAACAGTTATGCTATAAAAGGTCTAGTCAATTTGTACAAAGCACTCAGTCTTTTTGTGAGACAGAAAACTCTGTCTGGCTGAGTTCAGAGCTCTGAATAAAGAAATCTCTTGCTTGCATCATCATCTCCTGGGTTTTTCCTGCTGGTACCTACTTCATTCCTATTACACTAAGATCACCACTCTTAATTACTACACTACACTGGTTCTTAGAAATCAGATTTGAATAGTTTTAACATTTTATACAGTCACTAGCGAAAGGCATACCCGCATTGCTGGAGTAAAACTCCCCCGTATGCCACCCCCCATATGCATCAACCCCCCATGCACAACTTCCCCCATGCACATCAACCACCATGCGCAACTTCCCCATGTGCATCCACCCCCATGCAAAACTTCTCCCATGCGCCACTTCCCCCATGCGCCACTTCCCCCATGCGCAACTTCCCCATGCACATCAACCCCCCATGCGTAACTTCTCCATGCACATCAACCCCCAATGTGCAACTTCTCCATGTGCATCAACCCCCCATGTGCAACTTCCCCCATGCGCATCAACCCCCCATGCACATCAACCCCCATGCGCAACTTCCCCCAGGCATATCAACCCATGCAAAACTTTCCCCATGCACAACTTCCCCCATGCGCAACTTCCCCATGCGCATCAACCCCCATGCACATCAACCCCCTTGCACATCAACCCCCCATGTGCAACTTCCCCCATGCGCATCAACCCCCATACACAACTTCCCCCCATGTGCACCAACCCCCCATGCACAGCATCCTCCACAGTGCAACCTATTCCTCCTAACAAAATCCCCCCCAGTGCACCAGGGCCTGAGCACCAAATTGGCTGGATGTTGTTCAGTCTCCCATGTTCAGTCTATAGGACAGAAACACGTTGCCCCCTTTTCAGCCCCTGAAGGGTTAATTTCTCCAGATGGTTCTTGGTGGGAGTTCAGGTGACAGAAGGAACTCCCAGAATTCCATGCTTCAGGCCCAGCAGTTGGGGAGGAATGTGGATGAGTCAGCAATTCTCCAATGCAAAGTATAGGGAGGAAAACGCGTTGCGCCCCTTTTCACCCCCCCTTTTCACCCCCTTGCGGTTGGAATTGCCAAAAACCGGTTCTTAGTGCACCCCTCCCTCACGGAAGGAACACCCACCCCAAATTTCACGCTTCTAGGCCCAGCACTTTTGGCAGGGCGGTGATGAGTCTGTCAGTGAGTCAGTCAGTGACTTTTCGGTTTTATATATATATAGATTATGTTGGGTCTTAAAAAAAGGCTTTTTTAATGTTTTAGTTCAGTTTATCTGAAGAGAGTCAGAAACAAGATCATATGTAAAATCAGTATTTCTGTAACTTCAGGAATTCAGAGCCATTTTCAGTGCAACAATCAATCAATCAAAATCCCATATAGAAAGGGTTAATTTGGTCAGTTTGATTGATGAGATCAAGGCAAGGGAAGCATCTCTGGGTTAATCAGTACACAGACTAGTCAGTTTGAAAGACTGCTCTCAGTTGACATAATTCTACGTAAATGACTTCACTAGCTGTGGCACACCAAGATCTTTTCTCTCTCCTCCTTTTTCACTGCCTTTTCCTTTTTGCTGTTGATTTTGGGAAACCACTTATGCTTTCTTTTGTATGAAATGGAATCAGATGCATTTATAGAAAGACAAGCTACCTTTTGTGATGAGAAAGACACTCCCAGAAATTATTCTCCAGATGTTGGCTAAAACTGAGTCAGACAATGTATTTGTCACTTAAGGATTGTGACATCCTCAAGGGGTGACATGTATGTGAGAATGCACCTCTACAGACTAAACCCAAAGCTGATCCATGGAGGATATTCCCACACATTCAGCTGCAAGTCATCAAGCAGTGAGAAACCAAATGAAGCCCCCCTTCCATTGTGGGGTGCCACGGCTCTGTTGAGACATTGATATTTCACCATCATCTTGGTGTGGATCATTCACAATCATCCCAAATGGCACTTCATATCATGAAATATTTGGGAAAGCAAGTCTGTGAAAGCATAAAGAGAAGGCAAATTGGGGCAGCATCTTATTGCACTAGGGAGGAACATTTGCTCAGGGATTTTTTCTGTCTTAATTGTGGCATAGCAAAATAATTATTTCCTTAAGAAAATAATAAAAATGGACTATTGAAAAATAATGAAGGAAGGGACCATATGACAATGGAGGTAAAAGAAGCCAAAGGGTGTAAAACATAGGGTTGCCATATGCCCTGAAAAACAGGGACAATCCTGATGTTTGGGGGATGTGTTCACATATTGGCAAATAGGACAGAAGGTCCTGTCCCAATTTTGTGAAAGAGAATTATGGCAACCCTAGTAAAACATAACTCACAGTGCAATCCTAAGCATGTCTACTCAGAAGTAAGTCCGATTCTGTTCAATAGTACTTACTCCCAAGAAAGTGTGGTTAGGATTGCAGCCAAAGCAGCATAATGGAAGGGATCCCCATTGGAAGAAATGAAGGGAAATTAGACTTCACCAGTGGCATCAATAATTGCCAGCAAAGGTAAGAGTGCTTTGCCAGTCCATATTTGCAGGGCTGGTGCTGCATTTGTGTTGAAAGTAAGAAAAATCACCTCCAACTTGGATCTTCCTGCACATGAGGTCACACCAAGGAAAAGGTTGAAACACAATAGTTGGGAAGTGAAGGCAAAAGGATTCTCTGGAAAAAATGTGGGGGAGCTAATGATGTTGTTTTGGATGTTGTGCCAGTTCTAAGGAAGATCTGAGGCAAATGCTCTTAATTCTGGGGAAACAGATCTGTGCCAACTCAAGAACATGTATGAAGCAGTCCTGAGTGTTGACACAATTTATGGCCGCATCTTTTTACAGATTCTCAAGAAATAGAAACTCCAGGCACTACCCTTCCTATTGCTAGCCATGTTCCATGAGCAGGGTGACCATATGTCCTTTTTATCCAGGATTTTACCTTCCTATCCAGGAAGAAATCTTCACTGTCCTCTTTTTTCCTTGCAGGCAAGCAACAGGTAGCCTTCTTGTAATTCATAAATTACATACGAATATATGAAATAACTCTTTATATTTATATATAAAGAGTATATTTTTTTATTTAACTCTAATATATAAAGCAATATTGAGTTTAAATTAACCACATAAAAGCAATACATATGAGTGTTTTTAGCTTTTATATTGTTATGTCCTACATTTTTCTTGGGTGTCCTACATTTTGGGGGGAATTTTTCTTTTTCTTTTTCTTTTTTTTTGGTTAGGACATATGGTCACCCTGTCCATGAGCCATGTGGGATGACCCAGAAAGGCTCTGTCTACCTGTTGATACAAAACTCAATGAAAGTTCCCCAATCTAATATATAACAATTGCTCCATCTTCTTTCCTTCCTTCCCCTTGCTGTTTCATCATTGAGTTTCATCACTGAATTTTAGAACATGAACCTGCTTCAGGTCAAGAACCGTTTTGAAACTGATTTGCCAGACCACATATGCAGGGCTGGTGCTGCAAAATTGTGTTTTGTTGGTTACCATGTAGAGTTCAGTGCAACTAGTACTATACTAGTACTATACAAATAATCATAATCAGTGATAGGATGAAAATGTGGGATATACAAATGTTAAATAAACCATCATAATTATCACTATGATTACTGTTAACAATAGAGTTTCTGCTTGACTTCACTACAGCTAATGCACACTTTCCAGCCTGATTTAGGCATAAATTAAACACGCTACATTTTACGGCAGTGATTTTCAATCTTTTTTTTCATGTCACACTGACAAGACACTAAAATTGTTAAAGCACACCATAGGTTTTTTTGACAACTGCTGGCACACCATCCTGTTGATTAAGAGCTCACATCCCCCAATGGCCCTGTGACCCATTCCAAAACACATGCCGCAGACCTGTGAACCATTAACTGTATACTAATGTGCTGTGACTGAAAATCACAGATAACGGGTGCAATCATATGCCTGTGTACTCAGAAGTAAATCCCATTATATTAAATGGGACTTACTCCCAGGAAAATGTGTTTAGGATTGCAGTCTGAATGTGTGTTTAGGATTACAGACTGCAGATTTCAAGGCACAACAGGATGCAATCCTATGTACACTTTCCTAGAAGTAAATCCCATAGATCACAATTTTACTTCTGAATAGACATGAACACAATCCTGAATAGACATGAACACAATCCCAATGAACACAATGCTATCCATGTCTACTCAAATGTAACCCCCATTGTGTTCAATGGGTCTTACTCCTAGGAAAGTGTGTTTAGGATAGCAGCCCGTTGTGCCTTGAAATCTGCAGGAACCAAAAAATAGTTCAGAATTTTATTATGTTTATATGTTTATATGTTTTAATTGATTTTAATTGTTTTTAATTGAATGTTCTATTTATTTTTTAATTTTGTTTTAATGTGAGCCGCCTTGAGTCGAAAGGCAGAGTACAATTTTTTTAAATAAATAAATAAATGAATGAATGAATGAATGAATAAATAAATAAATAAATAGGTGAACTATAGATTTTATGTGCGCTGAATAAATGCAGTAATTTTTGGTGTCATTAAAAAAGGAGTGTCCAGGTTTTCTATATCTTTGGAAGCCTCATCAAGTCTAAAACTGGTATTAGTGGGAGACATAGGCTGCGATCCAACATTTTCCTGGGAGTAAGCCCCATGGAACCCTATGGGGTTTAAATCTGAGTAGACATGCATAGACGATTGTGCTGTTACTTCTGACTAAACAGGCATAGGATGCTGTCCATGTTGCTCTTGTTGGGCTGCAATCCTAAAGACACTTTCCTGGGAGTAAGCTCCATTGAACGCAATGGGGCTTACTTTTGAGTAGACATGGTTATGATTGTGCTGTTGCTCTCCTAACAGGGTCCATTCAATTCAATGGCACTTTCTCCCAGATCCATATGGGTCAAATAGATGCAATCCTAAGCATGTCTACTCAGAAGTAAGTTTATAATAATAATTACTCCCAGGAAAGTGTGCCTAGTGTTGCAGTCTTGCAAAAGCCCCCTTTGCAATCAGGATGCTTTGAAAAAACTTAACCGTGGCCAAAGTTTAGCTTTTCCCCCCATTTCTTCATCTCAGGCTTATGTGGGTGACTTGAGTAATCCTCCTGTCCCGGATGTGAAATGGGATTAATCGTTTTAATTGGGATCTAATTCAACCTAAACACAGAGAAGATGCGATCCCTGCACCCGCTGTTCTCAGATTTACCAGCAAAGCTTTCATTCCCCATCCCCTCTTCTTAGGGTCATAACCATAAAAGAGGACAAGGACCCCTCAAAAGGTAGGACACCCAAGAAAAATGTAGGGCTTGACAAAATAAGAGTTTGATCCTACAATCCTAACCATGTCTACTCAAAAGTAAGTCCCATTGTGTTCAATGGATCTTACTCCCAGGAAAATGTCTTTAGGATTGCAGTCAAAAACACTCATATATATTGCTTTCCAGTGCAATCCTAACCATATCTTCTCAGAAGTGAGACCCATTATGTTCAATAGCAGTTATTCACAGGAAAGTGTGGTATACTTCAGGATGCATGCTCAGGATTACAACCTTTATGTGGTTAATTTAAACACGATCAGTGCAATCCTATTAGTGTCTACTCAAAAGTAAGTTCCATTGAGTAAAATAGGGCTTACTCCCAGGAAACTGCTCTTAGGATTGCAGCCTATGTTACTTATTATTAAATGTAAAAAAACCTCTCACATATAATTTTTTTAGGGTGACCATGTGTGTATAATATGGTGACCTGAATATAATTTATATTAAGGGTGACCTTATTTCCCCAGGACATGCCTTGCATCTCGAAAAACAATTTCAATATCCTTATTTTCCTTGTAAGTGGGCAGCATGTAGTCTTCTGGTAATTAATAAATTATGGGTGTCCTAAGCATGTGTACTCAGAAGTAAGTCCCATTGTGTTCTATGGGACTTACTCCCAGAAAAGTGTGTATAGGACTGCAGCCTAAATGTAATAATTTTTTCAAACATATAATAATAATATACAGTGCAATCCTAAGAATGTCTACTCAGAAGTAAGTCCCATTGTGTTCTATGGGACTTACTCCCAGAAACGTGTGTTTAGGATTGCAGCCTAAATGTAATAATTTTTTAAACATTTAATAATAATATACAGTGCAATCCTAAACATGTCTACTCAGAAGTAAGTCCCATTGCGTTCAATAGTACTTACTCCTAGGAAAGTGTTAGGATTGTGTTGTTACTACTTATTTCATTTACTATTGTTTAAATGAAACACATGAAAGCAATATATTTTGATGTTTTTAACTTGTATTTTGTCATGTCCTCCATTTTTCTTGGGTATCCTACATTTTTTTGGGGGGGGGTCTTTGTCCTCTTTTTTTGTTATGGCATTTGCGTCACCCACATATAATTTATGAATTACATGAAGCCTACATGTTGCCTGCTCACAAGGAAAAGGAGAATGGAGATTTTTTTTCTTCCCAGGACAGAAGGCTAAAAAAAGAGGACATGTCCTGGAAAAAGAAGACATATAATCACCCTACCCTAACTCAAAAAAGTACTCCAGGTACTTTGAAACTTTGCCTGGGTTTGCAGAGAACTTGGAACTGGTCCAGCCTTTCCTTCAATTTGGGAGCAGCTGGGTCGCCCTCTGCAGTTGATCGCTGGTACTGCAGTTCCTTGGCTTGAAAGAGGATGGGAAGAACTGTCAACTCTGATAGGTCATCTCAGGCTCTGAATAATACTCCCTGGGAGGAGATATTGGTAATGAATGAGCTGTGCAGTGCGGGGGAGTGGTCTCCCTCCTTCACATGTGTACCAAGGTAAATAAAAGGCAGTCAAGATGATTCTTGGAGAACATCTCCTCTATCTCCTTCCAGCTGTTGAGAGGTGTGTAGGTCAGCTGGAGCCAGGATGCCTCAGACTCTCAAGCTGGCCAGTAGAGCATCTTTGCTCTCCAGGTGCTTTCCAGAGCTATGGGCAGAGCCCCTTTTCAAATCCCCAGCCAAGGTGATCAAGACTCACAAGACCCTGGAGGACATGCCAGGACCCAATGCTCTCAGCTTCATCACCGACCTCTTCTGCAAAAAAGGGCTGTCCAGGCTCCATGAACTCCAGGTATGGTTTGTGGATGGAAAGAGGCTGAGTATAGGATTCTCTTATCTCCCATTACCTTATTTATTTGATTTATTTGATTTATATCCTACCTTTCTCTGAAAGTGGAACAAGAGGTGCTTATGCATGTGGGGATCATTAAACTCTCAGGGCAAGTAAGAGATCTTTTGAAAATATCCTCTATCTATTTGTTCAGTGTCTTTAAAAGCATGAAACATCTTCACGTCTACAGCAATCTAAACTTCATATGCTAAACCTGAAGTTAACGGGAATTAAATTTTGTAGGAGACTCCAAAGGCACAGCACTGGGAAAGATTATGGAAAGCCTATCATAATCCAAGCAGAACTATGTTTCTGGATCCTAACAATGATTTGTTGAAAGTCAGCTTGACATCCTGATTTTCCCATCTTCTTTCATTTAGGTGTACCAAAACGTTTGGCCTTATGCTTATAAGTTATATGTGTTATTGGCAAGGTAATTGGGTACATTCCACTCTTTAGGTCAAGGGGAAACCAAACCCCAAACTGAATATTTCTTTACATGTTCTATTTCCACCCATAAATAAGGAACATAGAGTTTAAAATACCAACTGATTAAAAAAAGATCAAGAGCGTGGCCTCAAACTTCATTTCAAACGCAATGAGAACTGGGGAACTGCAGACACAAAGAAAATTTCCAGAGCCATGCTGTATAGTAATAAATTTTGATTACTTGTTTAGGCAACTTAAACATGTGCCTTGCAAGGAGTATAAGACAAGATACAAGAAGCCTCCCTCAGGTGTACTTAAAAAGTTGTGATGTACACACCAGTTGTCTCTAAGCAGCCTTGTAAAAAGCTATTTAAATAATGTAGACTAAGCATGCTTTTCCTTGGTTAGCTTGTTAACGCAGCTCTGGGTAAGCTTGGCAGTAGCACAAGCTGACAACTCTAGTTGCTGAGCTAAGAACTTTTTTTTTGTCTTGCGGGGGCAAACGGTCTGTTTCCTCAAATACTGCTTGAAAAACAAAACAAAATATTAGCACTTCCGAAAGGTGTGCATGAATGGAACCATTGACACCTCTAATGTTTTTGCCAGGTGAATGCGTTGGAGAAGCATGACAAATTGTGTACAATTTTTATTATTGATTTAAGGGATTTATACCCATGTTTCTATGCCAAAGCAAATGCCCAAGGCAACTTACAAAGCTTTAGTTCCCCAACTCTTGCTGTCCTCACAACAACCCTGTGAGGTAGGGAAGGCTGAGAGTGAGTGACTGCTTTATGGTCACCTAGGAAGCTTCATGGCCAGGGAGGGATTTGATCCTGGATCTTCCAGGTCTCAATCCAAATCTCTTCCACTTGGTGTTGCAGTGTTTGAAACTATACTTTAAATTATAAACCATAATTGTTTTTCACAAGAATAAAAACTTTTTTTAAAAAGTGATGAAGAGAATAAATGACATCTGTATAAAGGGTTTGCCATATTACTTGGCTGCCATATCTCAATACAGTAAGTTACAATATTGTAATAAGTTACAATATTGGATGAAATCAAGGATGTACTGTATCTAATTAGCCAAATGGTTGATATGGTAAAAATAATCTCAAGTGCCGTATACTTTCAAAAGTTGCTTTACACATATATTGTATTTCCGCTCTAAATTTATCAAGAAAAATAAATGGTAACACATCAGTACGAAGATCATTTTATAGTCTTTATTCTTCCTTGCAAAACATTATGTAAGCTATTTCCATTATATATGAACCTTTCCTCTGTAATAAAGAGGAAACACTTCCACTTATTTCATCATTCTGTACCATCTAATAACCTTCCTATTTTTGCTTCCGTTCTAGATTGAAGGCAAAGCAAAATATGGCCCAGTATGGAAAGCCAGCTTTGGACCCATCCTCACTGTCCACGTTGCAGATCCCAGCTTAATTGAGCAGGTGTTAAGACAGGAAGGCAAACATCCCAGCCGCTCCGACCTCTGCTCCTGGAAGGATTATAGAGTGTGCCGGGGCCATTCATATGGGCTACTTACTGCGTAAGTATGGATGCTTCACTCATATAGATTTGCATGTTGCAAGAGGAAGTCAATCTGAATTTTATTCTGTTATCCCATCTGCGGAAAAATGGTGGTGGTGAACGAAAAATGGTGGTGGTGAACAAACCACATATCTAATTAAGGCTGCAATTCTAAAGACACTTTCTTGGGAGTAAGACCAGTGGTGGGCTTCAGGGGTTTCTCACAGGTTCTATAGAACCCTTTGCTAATGAGTGCCTGGTTCTGAGAACCTATCTAGGCAGTAGCTCCTTCTAGTAGCTTCTAAGAAGCTTTGAATATAGGACCATTGGACTATTACAGGACATTGTCTCTGTTTTGGAAGAAACTCTGAGAACCTGCTAATGTTTCTGAAGTTGGTGACTCCCATTGTAGTGTATCATGTGGAATAGGAGCATAAGACGATGAGAAGCCATGTGGAGGGCTTGTCCCTCTTAATCCCTAAAATGTCAAACTCATACTACATCTACATCTCTGGAGACCATAAGAAGTTACATAACCTACCACCTACACATTATTAAAACAATGTGTAAGCAGGTTGACTTGAGAAGTTGGGTGTTTCATCCATTTCCTTCCTCCTTTCTCTGCTATGTTTAGTACTCTCTCCAACTGAATTAAGTAACAATTTCTTACAACACTGATGGCTAACCACAACCAAGGTTTGTGGCGCTTCTGGCCTGGAATGGGCTGCAGGCCAGGATGTGGTATAGTTGGGCAGATTTGTACTACCGTCTCCAGAACTTGGAGATGTACCTGACATATAGGAGGTGAAGTAGATGGGATAAAAGCAGAGAAGAGCAGCTTCTGATTGTGCTAGGGATGGTTCTTGGTGCCTCTGCCAGAGAGTTTTCTTTGAAGACCCACACAAGGATGCTAAAACCTGACACGTCTTGTCAAGCCATCACATCTGGCAACGTCATCATCATTAATCTGTGATGGACAGGAAGGATCTTGAAGAAATATTTCCCCCTCCTTAAGTGCCATCTTCTAAGAAAAAGATTAGTGCAAAGGGTGCAGACTGTTTTGAGAGAAACGCTTAGGCGTTCCTAACTGTACAGAGTTTTAGAAGTCTTCTTTCCTGGAATGCTTTAGTCAGAATTTGCATTATACCCCAAGGAGCATTAACTCTGGGTTCTGAGGTTACCACTCCTTGCTTAATTAGAACAATCTCCCTTGCCTTCTCTGGAGTAAATGGGAAAGCAAGGACCCCCTGCTGTCTGCAACCAAGTTTGATGTGGCTTCTCGCTCTCACGGTTGTTTCCGGGAAATGTGTCATACGGGAACTGTAGGCTCCCGTTTGGACTTGCGCAAAGTACCAGCTGGGAATGAGCCTCTCAAGGCAATCGGCAATCTGTGACTCAGGGCTTCTTTGGTAGGAGTTCTCACCAGCTGGGGAGAGCTTCCGCAGTCTAGACGCAGGATGTGAGTAACCAGAAAAGTACAACAAAGCAACCAACAAAGCAACCAACAGATTTCTTCCAGCCGCTCTTTCTAAGCACTGATCAAATACTTCCCTGGTCCTTGGGAAGATTTGATTATAATTTATGGGATGTCTTTATCCCTTCCGGTCCTGCATCGGTCTCATAGCTGATGAGTTGGGATGATGTACACCGCCTCTGTTTGGAGACAAAAATATTCCTGTCATGACATTCTGATGTATGGGTTTTGGCACTTCTCCCACCCAGCAAGCTAACCCACGGTCTCTTCTCTTCTTACAGGGAAGGTGAGGAGTGGCAGAAGATCCGCAGCATCCTGGGAAAACACATGTTGAAACCCAAGGAAGTGGAGTCCTACACAGGCACCCTGAACGATGTGGTCAGTGACCTGGTCTGCCGGCTGGAGCGTCAGCGCAATCTCCACGAGCAACAAGTTGTGAAGAATGTGTCTGATGAGTTTTACAAGTTTGGACTGGAAGGTACAACTCTTGAACATTGACATGTAGGGACAAGGGGACACTGGGTTGAATATTTGGTATGGATGCTATAACTAAAGACCAAGCCCCTCACATTGCTTGGATTGTCCTTCAGTCTTTATGGGTTTTAAAAAGTTGTAACAAGAGTGTGTCGTTCACAATTCACTTCCTCTCATGCCATTTTCCTGATAATGCCCCAAATGTTGCTATCCTCTGGAGGGACACTTCCTGTCATTGAGATGTCCTAGCAGTAGCAATTCAGATAGATTTGGATAAATTCAGATATTAAGCAAGTAAAGTGGCTTAAATTGCAACATCCAACTTCTCATTTTTGGCACACAATTTTTAAAAGAAGTTATTTGAGGGAATCCACATGGCCAGACACCATGCTCAAATCCAGTTTTTAAAAAGTTAGTGCATATTGATTTCCACATGCTAGAAGATGGGTCTATGAACCTGGCTTAAGCAACCACTTTTATAAGTGCAGGAAATAGACACCAGAGAATCTGGCCACTTTTCCTCCCTAAAGTTGTATGGTTAGACTGAAAACAGAAAGGTTTTTAGTTTCTATTTTCTATATTCTATCTGCTCCCACAACTTTATTAACCCTGATTTCTTCTCTTTTAGGCATCTCTTCAGTTCTCTTTGAATCCCGGATTGGTTGCCTGGAACCTGAAGTGCCAAAGGAAACGGAGAACTTCATTAGTTCCATCAACACCATGTTCGTCCTGACCCTCCTTACCATGGCAATGCCCAAATTTTTGCATCGAATCTTCCCTAAGCCATGGGAGAAGTTCTGTGAATCCTGGGACACCATGTTTGAATTTGGTGAGTGTCACCTGCCTGGGCTTATTAGCACCTTTCAGAAATAAGTTGTCTGATCTGTTTAAAAGCTATTAAACTTTTAACATCACGTGGGTAGCCCAATCTTAACTTGCTCCCATGCAGGCATGCCATTGGGCCTGCACTGAATCCAAGGCAGGATTGGGACCGAAAGACTCGGGCAAGGGAAATTTCTTTTGCTTAACCCACTCACACTGTAGCAGACAGCAGACTGTATGAACATTCTCAAGAAGTGGTGCAGATCCGAGCAGCCTGTGGCTGGCCCAGGCTGCCCAGGAACAGGGATTGGATCCTGCAGTGTGCTAGATCCCGTGCTACTCTTCTGGATTGCACCCTAAGAGAATTTTGCTTAAAACTGTGCTTGAAGAGGACTAGAAACTTGTGGGTTTTTATTACTTTTTAAGCTAAAAAAATGCTGAATGCTGGGCGTGGAGCCATCCAGCCTCTGAGGCTTGGATCCAAGTGGGTCATGTAGCAACATCTCGCTAACAGCACATTCCTGCCTGAAAGCAACATCTACCATTTATCTTCAACACTAAGCTTTCCCTACTTCCACAAAATTGTATGGAAACTGGTTATGGCTTAAAATTAGTCTGTACAGGCTGCCATATCTGTGATAGGTGATTGCATGTGCTTCTTGATGGCTGTCCTAGGAGGACAACTGCTAATCTCTTGCCTAATCTTTTTTTTTCCAGCCAAGGGACACATTGACAAGCGAATGGCTGAGGTATCAGAGAAGATATTGCAGGGAGAGAAGGTGGAAGGAAAATATCTGACTTACTACTTGGCACAGGAGAAACTGTCCATGAAATCCATCTATGGAAATGTGACGGAGCTTCTGCTGGCTGGAGTCGACACGGTAAGCATTTTGTAATGCACTCAGGCTGGCTGTTCCATTCATGAGTGAGATATTCTTGTTGTAGGAAGCCTTGTGCATTTGAGCACTGGTTAAAACAAATCTGTGGGTGGGAAAAATATAGGCAGATCTGACGGGAAGTGTACAGAGTTTTTCTATAGATATTGCAGGAAGGGCTGTGTGACAGCTCTTTCTGGATGATCTGGGCCATTTCTCCACTTACAAACAATAATGAGCCCTATAATGATTCATATTCAGGAAGTTCTCTCTGGTTTATTTTCCCTTTTCTGCCTATCCTTGTAAGAGGACAGGTATTTGTGTCAGTGTGTCTGGAATGTGAGAAATAGCTTTCAGTGTCTTTAAAGTGTACCTCTGTGCATGTAAAGAGTGTCTTTCTGCTCATGGGTCTCAAGGCTCAGCATCTCTTTCTACTGGGAATGTAACTTGAACCTATGGGTGGATATTATTCCCATTCCTTAGTTACCAATTTCTTACTGAAGTACTGAATACATTGTGCTCTTAATTCTATATACTACCATGTTATGCTATGGTAGACTGTTAAAATCTAGGTCTGTGCAATATTTTTATTTCTGCCATGTGAATGTGGTATGATTACTGGTAGTTTATGCTGTAGCAAAGCATCTGATCTTGATTTAATGACTGATCCAGCCCTACTTGTGTCTCTGTAGATCTCAAGCACCTTGTCCTGGAGTCTCTATGAGTTGTCCCGTCATCCTGAGGTGCAAGCAGCCCTTCACAAGGAAATTGCAGGTGTGATGAAGGAAAAAACTATCCCATCAGCAGCCGAGGTGGCCCAGATGCCCCTCCTGAAGGCAGTGGTGAAAGAGGCACTGAGGTAAGCACCGTTGCTGGGAATGGATGGAAAGGTAGTAAATGGGGAAATAATTAAGATTTTTCTGTGGGAAATGTAAATGTTTGATCAGGTCTGTGCCTGCCCAGAAGGTAGCTGTTCTGCCTTCCAGTGTGGAGGCCATGAGGCAGCAACTCAAGGTCTTTTGTGATGCTCGTCCACAACCTCCATTATAGGCCACTGTCAAGATCAGCCATTCCCTGTAGGTTCACAGCACCTGATATTCAGATGCATACTAGATCTACTACTTGTCATCTTCACAGGGTGACCCTTATGGATATGTTATGAGACATTTCAATGCTATGACCATTTCCCTAGTCACAGCTCCCCCTTCCTTGGGATGTATTCTGGAGTGACATCACATTTGGTGTTTCCGTGACCACTTAAAAGTGACACTGATGTCCTATTACGATGCAAGTCTCAAAGAAAAAGCCTCCAGATCCAACTGTGATCAACCAGTCATCAATATGGTCTTATGATTTGGCCAACTTTCATGCATCCTAGAGATTCTTGCAGAGAAGATTCTCTGCACCTAAGTAGGAGAGTTAAATGCATTAAAATATGTTGCTGGATCTTGCCAGCTATTGCAATGCAATCATTTGGTCCGCTGGCTAAGCAAAATCCCATAGCATCATCACATACTAGATACTAAAAATTAATAAGCTTGAATATTGTGTGAATATTGTACCAAGTAGGATGCTGATTCCTTTAGACTCACCTTGGCCTTTCTGTTTCCTCTCTGCAGGTTGTACCCAGTGATTCCTGGCAATGCCCGTGTCATCGCAGATCGGGACATTCAAGTGGGGGATTATCTCATTCCCAAAAAGGTGAGCCTGGTGCAAAGTGTTCATTGCCAACAGTGGAATGAATTGAAATAGTTTAGGGTTTGAATGTGGGACTAAATCATGCAGCAGGCCACAGTGCATTAGAAGCTTTTTCAAGTTTGACTACACAGTCAATTGGTCAAGAAAATAAGTGATGTCTAGACTTTCTGGGTGTCCTAAAATGGAAGCGAAACTAACTTAGAGTGCAGTCCTAACCAACTTTCCAGCAGGCATAGCTGTGCCAGTAGGGCTTGTGCTGCACTTACAGTTGGTGGGCAGTGATGGTGGAAGTAAGGCAATGTTCACTTATGTTGGAGATTCGTTGAAGAGAGGAATATGGCTGGATACATTGAAACAAGAGCTTGGTTGAACAATGTAATGTGGCGTGGTTGTACAAAATAAGCAGTGTGTATATTGGAATTGTTGTTCTTATGATCCCCCCCTTCCTCCCTTAGACCCTGATTACTCTTTGCCATTATGCAACCTCGCGTGATGAGAAGTACTTCACCAATCCCAACTCGTTCCAGCCGGAAAGATGGCTTCACAAGGATGAGGCGCATCACCCATATGCCTCCATCCCATTTGGCTTTGGCAAGCGCAGCTGCATAGGCCGACGCATTGCCGAGCTGGAAGTCTATCTCGCCTTGACCAGGGTGAGTATTTGCCTTGCCCTTGCTGGAACACAGTACTCTGGTATATTGTTTCCATGGTGGCCATGTGTTGAAGAGGTCATGGGACTATTTCTCCATAGTAAATTTATATACTGCATTCCCCTCAGGAACAAAACCTTGTGCCTCAGCGGGTTTACAAGGCCATTGGGTTTTATATATGCGAGGCACATGCATAATACAATTAAATAAATAAAAACATGCATAATACAATTGCATATAAACCATGGTAGCGCAAATAAAAACCTGAAAGCAAATGCTAAAAACATAAGCAATAGTTAAAGTTGGGAATCTGAACCACATTGGAAGGCACTGCTGCCATCTTACTGGTGGAGGTAGCATAGATCAGTGGTTCTCAAGTGTTTCAGCCTGGGACTACCTTATGAGCATGACAATTTGTCCAGGACCCCCTTGGAACTGAAGTCATGATTGGAAGTGACATTGTCTACTTGGAAGTGTCTCATTGTGTTCAATGAGACATACCCCCCGGAGAACAGCCTGAGTGCCCCATTCCAAGATGGTGGCGCCAAGTGCCACATTCCAATATGGTGTTGCCCACCATTGTGTGAGCATGCCTCCGGGGTCCTGATCCCACTTTGAGAACCACCATTGGCATAAGTAAGGTGGCCTGGACTAGAAGCTGGATGTGTGGAGAAGCTGTTGCAGGACCTCTTCAGCTCATAGACAGCTACAGTGTAGATTCACTCTCCTCTCCTGCTGCTGGACTATTTCTTTTGCAAATGGATTCCTTAAGGGTGGTTCTGTTCTCCTCTCTGTTGGCATGGCTGGTGCATCAAGCAGTTTTGCAACCTATTTTCCCCAATGCCTTGATCTTGACAGGAGTCATACACTTGCTACCTACCTTTGCTGGAATCTCTAATAAGCTGGAAGGTACAGCCACTGTGGATATGATCCTAACCAATTTAGGCTGGCACATCTCGCCAATCTCCCTATTCCCAATGTAGTGCGGGGGACGACGACATGTTTTTGCACTGGCCATCTCCAGAGTGTTTTAGGACACTTTTACGATTCCCCAAGGCTAGCCCAGGACTTGTTCTAGCCTAGGACCCTAATCCTAGGGTTAGGATTGCACTGTGAGTCCTTGGCATATCATGCTCTTTTGGCTTGCTGACTGAATTGCTTACCCTGGCTTTTTCCTTGCCCGGTAATGTGAGCTGCACAATGAAATAAATTGCTGGAAGGATCCAAATTTGCTGTGAATGGCAATATTTGCTTTTGAACCAATGCCAAAAGTAGATGTAATGCAGAAGATGGATTTACTGCTATCTTTCCACAACCTGCATATCTCACCTGTTGAACTTGCAGCTTCTCTTTACTTCTCCAACTCATTCGTTCTTTGTTTTGTCTGTTCTCTGTCCATCTTTCTCTTTTCAGATTTTGCCCCCAGCTTTGTCTCAACTAAGTATGCTTCATTTTTTTCTTCCTTTAACAGATCTTGATGAATTTTGAAGTGAAGCCAGAACATGAAGGGCAGGTGGTGAAACCAATGACACGTACACTGCTGGTGCCAGACGGAGACATCAACTTGCAGTTTTTGAGGCGCTAAATAGGACAAAATAGGACCACCATTCTTGCCTTCTGATGACAGCACAGGACCCTGTGGTCAATCTGTCTAGAAGCCTTAAGCGAAGCTAGTGATTGGTATCTCCGATTGCTAAAAGGCTCCCTGATGTGAAGAAGAACAAAGTCTGTGACTGAGGACTAAGGGCAACCTTGCATTACCTTGCCTGGCATGCTTTCTCGTGTGTCTCAAGACCAAGTTCTAGAGCTTCATCTCCAGACCCTGAGTGTCCCTGTGCCAGTGAGTGCCTGAAATAAGCAGGTTATGCTCTGAGCTGTGCATACCTACAAACTACCGTACATTGGACCATTTCCTGCTCCTGCCAACGTCAAACTTGAAGATAGGGAAGGATTTGCCACATCCCGTAGCAATTTGATATAAGTTCATATACTAAACGGCAGCACAGTATGCCTTGGTATGCTAATGTGTGAGTTTGCATATACATGCTTGACAAACTCCAGTTGCCTTAAGTGATGAATTGCATGGTTGTAAGGGCATTATAGATCATATGCCAATAATGGAGATTTTCTATTGCCTCCAGCACAATGCGCATTGGAGGCAACTCCAGCACAACGAAGGCAACTGGCACAAGACTGTACAAATGATAAAGACATTCATATCTTATTATAATGTTGGATCAATAGCTCTGTGCCATTCTCATGGTATTGTTCGCCTTATATTTTAACTGTGATGTGCTTTGTGTTACATGGTACACAGGGAGGGGAAACATTTTAAAATCTGAAATTTATATGCCCAGCCGTGGTTTAAACGCCATGGAAAAATGTCACAAAATCCAATTTCAAGTACTGACCTTAAAAATAAACAAAGTTGGGGGGAGAGGGTTACCTGGGTTAGGCTCCAATCATATCCACACTTTCCTGGAAGTAAGTCCCATTGACTTACTTACCCATATAATGGGTATATGCATAGGATTGGGCTTTCAGGCTGTGATCCTAAAGAGAAACATTCCTGGGAATTAGTCTAACTGAACACTTTTTGAGACTTCAAAGTATGTATCCCTGTGATTGTGCTGTTATGATTTAGGAATTCTATTGGCGGAACTTAAGGCATGTGGTGTGCTTCACTTGTTACAGTAATAGGTGATCATCACTCCACTAATCCTGGGAAAGCCTTAAGTATGTAAAAGCTGTTATGTATATTTAATACATATTTAAGTGCCATATTTTATGATACTAATATATTGTATTTAATGCAGTGCCCTGCATATTTATGTTTTTATAGCCTATAATTTATGTGCATAGCAAGTTCTATAAAAATTATATCTTTGAGACTGAAAAAAATCAAATTTTTTATGCTTTTTCTGTATTTAAAATGACATTTCCATAACTAAAACTGTTCATTTCTGGCTGTTTCATTGGTGCTATATTTAAATGTTATTTATTATCTTTGAATAATAAATATTAACTTTTTTAAGAAAAATAATTGGTATTTGATATTATCTGCTTGATTTGGGGTAGAAACCAATCCAAGTGGCGGATTGGAAAGGCAATAGTGGGTATATATTAGTACAAAAGTCCGCACAGAGTACTTAGTATAGTAGTCCGCACAGAGTGCAGCTTTTAAGCTAGTCTAGAAATAAAAGTGGGGGTATTCACCATGACGGGTGGGGGTGCTCACCATGAAGTTATTTGCAAACATCGGCATATCTACATCAGTGATGGGCTTCAAAGAAATTAAGAATTGGTTCTCTGCCCATCTGGCAGCCACCTTTAAATGGCTATTTTTAAACTTTATATGTCCTATCTCTAGTTAACAACCGGTTCTACAGAGTAGGTGCGAACCTGCTGGAGCCCACCACTGATCTACATGGAAGCCACAGAGGTGCCGGTACTCACCACGCACGGTGCCGGTACTCGGTGCCAGAGCGTACCCACTCAAAAAGAACCCTGGAAACTACTTTCATTACTACTTAAAATCTGCTGGGATTCAAGAGCAAGTGCACATTGGGAACTTAAGGGTTTGGATGGAGGGAGTACTACTCTTCCAAACAGACTGACTCTCTAGTACTAGAATGGCTTTCTTATTGACAAACAGCACCTGTCTGGTTGAGGGCACAATCCTAAACAATTTAGGCTGGCATAACTCACTTGACATAACCTGGGGTGGTGTGAGAAGCCGGGGCATACTTGTACACAGTGCTGGATTTACATATAAGCTAAAGAAGCTATAGCTTAGGGCCCCACTCTCTTGGGAGCCCCCCAAAAGGAAAAAAGATGTACATTTCCAAAATATAAGATAAAAAACAAATAAAATATAACCTACATACAGCAACAGTGTTTTGTGTAGTGTAGGCTCCTTTGATGTCAGTAATGGACCCTGCCTGCTCCCTAAACTAATATTGGTTTGCTTATATAAAGGGCCCCATTACCTTTAATAGCTTAGGGTCTCATCAAACCTAAATCTGGCCCTGCTTGTACCCTGGCTTAACCCACCCAGGACTTAGGCACAGCATGCACTAGCCTCCCTACAATGCCACAGAAAGTTATGCCAGGTGAGTTACACTGACCTAAATTTATTAGGATTATAGCCTCGGTCTCAGCTTGGTGAAGTGTAAACTGAGCAAGCTACTCCTACTATGTGCAGACTCAAATCCTATCAAAATTAGTTGGCACAGATATATTTTTGGCCATGCCATTGATGGAAAATCACTATTTACCTGCTCTTGTCTAGTGTAGGAATTCAGTCATTTGCTGGCTTACTCTTCCTTCTTGCCTTTATGTTAGCTATTTGCAGGAACTATCAGTCTATGGCTGCAATCCTAAGAGCACTTTCCTGGTAGTAAGCCCCATTGGACTCAGTGGAACTTACTTCTGAGTAGAGACAAATAGGATTGCACTATAAGAGTGTCTGCAGAACAACATCAAATATGCTTGTCCCAGAAGTTCACCTTTAATAAGCCACCCATTGACACTTGCTTCCAGACCACATAAACAGTTCCTGCTCTAACCATTTACAATACTCCTTTCAATGAACTCTTAGCATCTCATTGGGCTTTGATCTCTAATAATGTGCCAAGTTTGGGTTTTAAAGCTCTTTTTAGGCTGCTGGCTGTAATAGGAGATTAGCAGTCTCTCTGTTCGGAGCATCCAGGAGTTTCAGATAGGGGAGATAACAAAGAACGTTGCCTTCATGCCATCTACAACCTGTCTGGGATGCTATAATTTTATGTCCAGGGCAGCAAATCTGAGTAATGAATCACTTTTTCTGGAAATTGGGAGTATAGTATTTAGGATTATGCAAGGAGGTAGATTCTTTGGGAATTAGCGCTTCACAAAGTATTCTTGGAAACACTTTCTGCTACTGGCTTCCTGTGCAGCCTTGGGCAATTCTCTTTCCTCATCTTGCCCATTTTGTAAAATTAAGCTTCTCCAATGTCATTTACTAATAAAGGCATTATTTTCCGGACATTCTTCTTCAGCTGTTTATTAAGTCATGCCTTATTTCTGTCAAGACATGTTTAAGTCTGTGCCGCCCGCCGATGACCACATATGTAAACTGGAAAGCAGTGAGGAAATGCCCATGAAGGAAGTTCTACATTATTCCTGTAGTAGCACCATAGGCATGTTCAAGCACAGGCAAGACAGTGATCACCGCTTGCCACCAATCCATAGATGTGGAATGAAATCAGGTGTAAAAGCTCGGCAACTATCTTCTATGTTGGTGTTAGGTGACCTATAAAACAAAAGCCAACCCCATGACTTCACCATTTCTCATCTGGCACTTGATGGTGATGCACATTTATAGACTGCTTTTCAACCAAAGATGCTCACAAAGTGGTTTAGAAGGCAACCATCTGTCACAGCCTCTAGTTGATGGTACAGTGATAAGTGATCTCTGCTTCTGAAAGTCTTGGTGAAGGATCATAGGCAAAGGAGAAATTGGTACTTGGTGCAGTTTGCCTGCTTCTGAAAGAAGAAAATCATGGCATGCTCCAGGGTTCAGAGTGGCATTTGGCCTGGTCACTTTAGGTGTTCGAGTTTGGACTGCATCCAGTTGGCTGACAGTTCCCTTGTTTGATCACTGCAACACTAGGTGATGATCTGCATGTGTTAGTGGATCAGCATGGGTTAATATGTAATAGCAACTAGCACTTTCCTATGTCCTCACACCTCACACAAGACTTTTTAGTGGAGTCAGTACACACACGACACAATCCTAACCCCTGGTTAGGCCGGCAGAAGTCCTGTGTTGGCCTGGAGATGTTATAAAAGTTGTGTCACTCCTGGGATGAGGTTAGGCAAGTAAACAGACATGCATTGATAAGAGAGATTATGCCCATTTGGAAAAAAGGGGTCTATGGCTGCAATCCAATACTTACCGTACTTTCTGGGAGTAAGCCCCATTCAACCCAATAGGACTTCTGAGTAGACATGCTTAGGATTGCACCCATTGGCAACACCATGGAGATGATCGGATTCTCCCAAGGTTGCTGAAAGGGATTACCACTTATCAAAGAGCAAGAACCCTATCATAGTAGGACGTAGATGTGGGTCCAATGATGCAGCTTCTGGTAAGGGCTCTTGGTGGGATTTACCCTCAGCATTAGTGTCATCCCTCCCTCCACTAGTATTGCCTAGACAGCTTTCTGTTCTTGACCTGGCAAGGACCTCAAAACAGTGCTGTGTTTGTAGGGAACAAGTAAGAGCTAGAAGACCTGACGGCAATGCCAAACAGTGCAGAATTCTAGAATTTAAAATACTGACTGGCACAAATTACCATGAAGCTCTTGCCAACGAGTGAGAATGAATTGGGGAGGGGGAGAGCTGAGTCACTTGCTAAGTACTCCCCAGACATTCCTGTAGCACTACCATAGTTGGCAGAAATAACATAGCCTGAGAGGTAATGACATTTCCCCGCTATCGTTCTTCTGCTGGGAATGGGATGGGCCGTCATGTAAGCATCTGCCTTTGAAGCATGGTGGAAAGCAAACATGGGTTGCGTTTTCTGACAATAGAAATAGCGAGACTATTGACCAAGAGATCTTTCTGAGTCACACCTGGCATCTGCGCTGAACAAGTGCAGAGTCAGCTTTAATTGTAAGCGCAAAAAGTCTAAATATTTTGGAATCTCTTGATTTTGTGTCTCAAAGTGTACACTTACTAATAAAATGTTAATAACAACCATACCAAAATGGATTGATCTAGTCTCCTCTTTGATACTGGTTCCGAGGTTATGAGGGGTCCACACCTGGGCATATGCATACAAAACCTTCTCACAGTTGTAGTTGAGTGCTTTTACGGCCACATGGATTGTCAACAGTGGTGGTGAAGCTCTTGGCAGAAGTTCCATGCTTGTGTGCCCCAGGCAACCACCTTCATTAACGCCACACCTCATAGGATATGATAGATTATTACATGGAGTTACAGGTCTCTGCAGGGAACAGAGGGGAATGTGCAAATGTAAGGGCAAATTCCATAGTCCAAATCGTTGTCTTTTATTTGCATGTGTATCCATTCTTCCTTATAAAAACACATAATTTTCAGACATTTATTGTAAGAAGCCATTTGTTTCCGGAATGAAGAGTGCTAAGACTTCCTTGAAGGACCATGCAGGCATGCCAATGGTGTCCCTGTGCAAGCCCTGAAATAAAAGGATTGGAGGCAAACCCTGAAAAAAAAAAACCCAGATTAGCAATGTTAATGTGCACATACTGGTGGTTTCCATCAATCATATGAAACTTGGCGTGTAATAACAGATGATTTAATTTTAATAGGACAGGCGAGACAGAGGAGTTTGCAGTCACCTGAGTCTGAGACACAACAGGATCCCAAAAGGATGGTAAACAAAGGCTTCGGTGGCTGTCGATTCACAAGTACCAAGTGCAGCAATCAGAAAGCACAAGTGCCAAATATGGGCCCCCCAAAATGTCCTGGGATCGTTTTCTTTTCATCCCCATTCTGAAGAAGGGCAGCCGTTATAACAGTGGTTCTCAAGCATTTCAACCCAGGACCCTCTTCTGAGAATAATAATCTGTCTGGGAACCCCCAGAAGTGACATCATGGCTGCAAGTTACATCAAACAGGAAGAGACAGAACTTCTCCATGTCTACTTGGAAGTAAATGTCTTTGTGTCTCTTGGAGGTGAGGCAATGACCACCTTTGTCTTTGCTTCATTTTCAAGTCTCCAAAGCATGACAGGAAATGGCACATCATGGTTTGGCAAGCTACCTTTAGAACAGTAGCTATCACTGCAACCCTTTTACCCAGTGTGTAGTTGCTCTGTGAAACTCCCTGCCACAGGATATAGAGATGGCATCTAGCATCGATGCCTTTAAGAAGGGATTGGACAAATTCCTAGAGGAAAGGACCATCATAGGTTACAAGTCATGAAAGGTGTGTGTAGATGTGTGCATAGATAGATGTAGATGTGGACAACCTCAAAATGCCAGATACAAAGAAGGGCACCTAGATGCAGGTGTCTTATGTATTCCCTGAGGCATTTGGTTGGCCACTGTGTGATACAGGAAGCTGGACTTGATGGCCTTTGGTCTGACCCAGTGGAGGCTCTTCTTTTTTTCCCATGACCCTTCTCTTTTCGCAACTTCCCTATGGCTGCAATCCTAAAGACACTTTCCTGGGACTCTGGGAGGAAGACCCATTGAACACATTGGGGCTTACTTTTGAGTAGACATGGTTAGGACTGTGCTCCATGTCAAGCCTTCCTCCTTTCTGAGTAGCCTAGGGGAAGGAACTAAAGAGTAGAACATTCCTAACTCTCCTTTCCCCATCCCCAGATAATTCCCTTTTTCTTTCTATGAGCGCACCAAATACAAGCACATAGATGTGCTCAGCACAATCTAGGAACACATACAACCACACCAATTAAAATATTTACTACATTTTTTGAGCCATTAGTAAAGCACTTTTTATGGTTCTTCTTTTACAGTAATTCTTATGGTCCAGTCTTATTAAAGAGCTGTCCTGCCAGAACATGTGTTCTGGAGGTGTTACAAACTTTCTGATAGTTACAAATGTGATTCACTGAGAGAGTCACCTTCTGGGTAGCTCTGAAAGAGTCAAGCAGCCAGCTCTATGCAGGGATAGACAGCGGGAACTGGCTACCCCAGCTTAGATCATACAGGGAGTTTTCCCCAGAGGAAGCTTTTAAAGGACAAATTTCAGTGTTTGGGTCTTAGAAATGCTATTGCGAATGAGCCTTTAAATGATGAACTGATAACAAGCAATAAACCCCACACTAAATGAATTCCCATAATAAATTCCCACAAACAGTGGGAACATTTTGATTTCACAGCATGGCCCACCTTACAACTGGAGCATGAACTTTTCAAACATGTAAATAGGCAGGAGAGTGCTTACAACTTAAGTGGGGACTCATGGGATGTGCTTAAGTGGACATTCAGAGATGTTTGCTGCTCTTCTTAGGTGGATGAGGTATCTGGGGGTTTCTTTCCAATGGGTCAGGGACTCAGGTCCCACCTTACCCAACTTCAGTCTTTTACATACATTCCATGTTCCTCTCAGTTTTCTGACAGTGGCTTTCCTGCTTACACCCAGAAAGGATGCTAAAGAAGGGGTAGAGAGACTCATAAAATCATGTACATGTGTGCTCAAGCCACTGCTAAAAGTAGCTATAATCCTAATCCTAAATTAGTCCGGAATAAGTCCGAGCACAAGTCCATGTTTGCCTGAGGGTGTAGTAAAAATGCACTGCTCTCTGGCTACTTCGGGGGGGGGGGGGGGGTGGGGAGGGAGGGGTTAAGCCAGTGCACAGACATGCGCTGGCCTTACCACACCATCACAGGAACAGGGAATTGGTTGAGTTTTGCCAGGCAAAATACCACATTTACTCAAACCTAATGCGCCATCGAATCTAATGCACACCCAACACTTATAATCAAAACATCACATTTACTTGAATCTAATTAACCATCAAATCTAATGTGCCCATTGATTTTGGAGAGTGAAAAGGATGAGCATTAGATTTGAGTGAATTCAGTAGGTCAGGTTTGCATATATTTTATGTTGTTGTTGAGTCTTATTTTACACATTTCTCCAACTGCACATGTGAACAGGCTGAGGAAGAGAGTTCCTCCTCTGAGCATGGGCAGCGTTACCTTCTCACCACATCCAGGACTTGGGGGAGAAGGTCTTCTTTATATGAGACATGCTTTCCATAAAAGGCCTGATCATACCTACCGCTGATAAATTAACCATGGGATTGGGAGATGGAGTTAAGAACGAACATGAGCGGACGCTGCATCTGTATACCTGTAGCACTTGGGAAGGGCCCGGCAGCCATTTCCCAAGGGAGCAGTGGTAGGTCACAAACAATTTCTTTCTCAGCAAACTGTTGCAGTGGGACCCTGCAGGCACAGGCTTGATCCTTCCTATATTGTTTTCCTCGGGAACAGGCAGGGGTTGGGCTGTGCATCTCTGCCAAAGAACCACACTGTTTACACTTTGATGGGTCAGGCGGTGTTTCCCTGGAGGCTTTCTTTACCACCTTCCAGTGTTGTGCCAGGAGCTATTACTATTGTTGCCTTTTATGACTGGATACACTTGAAAAATAAAAAACACACCAAGGTGTGATTTCATCCTGAAGCTACCACACTGAGTCAGACCATTGATCCATCTAGCGATCCAGTGATCTCAAAATTTTTGGCAGGAGGGCCACATCATCTTTCTGATACTGCATCAGGGGCTGAAAGGAAAAAAAGAATTGATTTACATTTCAAATTTTAATAATTTAACATAAATAAATATATTTGTGATGGAACTTGTGGATGATTGAATGAATTCAAATCATTTCATAAACACACTCCAACATAGAGATCTTCAAAACAGTTCATGGGCTTTCATACACAGCAGGGGCGATGCGACAGTGTGCATCACTTGGTGCGGGCAGGGGAGTGTATCACCCCCAGTATATGTGCACCCCTCCCAGGATTGTGCAGGCGCCAACATTGGCACCTGCACATCCGGCTTCAGTGGAGATTGCACAGCTGTCAGAGTTGGTGCCTGCATAGTCTCCTCTGAAATCGACTGGTTTCAGAGGAGACTTCCTCCACTCTATGGAGGAGCAGTCTGTTCCTCCTTAGAGCGGAGGAATGCTTCTGCATGGCCGCACCTCTGCTGTGCCTCTGCCAGGCCGTTCTGGCAGAGCAAATCAGGCCATTCTGGCCTGCAAATCAGAGCAGGCTTGAATGGCCGGGCAGAGGCGTGGACCGTGCATGTCCAGGCTTCTGGACATGCGCAGTGGGAGCTCCCACTGGACATGCGCAGTGCACCTCAGCTGGCCATTTGAGCCTGCTCTGAGGTAGGGCAGCAGCTTCTGGCTGCAGCTGTGTCTTGGAGCAGGCCCGAATGGGTGCACTGAGGCGCGGATGCGCTGAAGGAATGTCAAACTCTTCTGGCGTGTCACCCTGCAGTGGCGCGTCACCCTGTGCGGCCTGCACCAGCTGCACCACCTTGGTGACACCACTGATACACACAGAGAGGAGGTCTGTGCAGCCTCCCCAGACCTCAAACAATCTTCCTGAGGTGAGGAGAGCAGAGCTCCCCTCTCCGTTGGAGGATTACAGGGTTTGCCTGAGGGCTGGATGGAGGGAGCTTGCTGAAGGCCGGATGGAGGCTTCTTGAGGTCCATATCTGACCCCAGAGCTGGGTTTTGAAGACCCTTGATCTAGCTCATGGATGACTAAATTTTTTAGAGTACGGCCACACCATCTAGACAAGCACATCTAGACAAGTACTCGGTGATCAAAACAACCCAGCATGGATTTACCAAGAATAAATCTTGCCAGACAAATCTGATCTCCTTTTTTGATCGGGTTACGAGCTTACTGGACAGTGGCAATGCTGTGGATGTCATTTATCTTGACTTCAGCAAAGCATTTGACAAAGTCCCACATGACATTTTAATTAGGAAGTTTGAAAAATATGGGCTAGACGGGGCAATTGTTAGGTGGATCTGCAGCTGGCTCGATGGCCACACTCAAAGGGTTTTAGTAAATGGTTCTGTGTCAACCTGGAGGTCAGTTTCTAGTGGGGTACCCCAAGGCTCTGTCTTGGGACCGGTTCTCTTTAACATTTTCATCAATGACTTGGAGGAAGGGATATGGGGGAGCCTGATCAAATTTGCAGATGACACCAAACTGGGAGGAGCAGCAAACACATCAGAAGACAGGAGAAACCTCCAGGATCTGGATAAACTGGAATCCTGGGCTGTAACAAACAGAATGAATTTCAACAGGGAGAAGTGCAAGGTTCTGCACTTAGGCAATAAAAACCAAAAACATAGGTATAAAATGGGGGATACTTGGCTTGGCAGCACAACATGTGAGCGGGATCTTGGAGTCGCCGTGGATCACAAGCTGAACATGAGTCAGCAGTGTGATGTGTCTGCAAAGAAGGCAAATGCCATTTTAGGTTGCATTAAGAGGACTGTAGCTTCCAAGTCACGAGAAGTTCTAGTTCCTCTTTATTCTGCATTGGTGAGACCTCACCTTGAGTACTGTGTTCAGTTCTGGGCACCTCACTTTAAGAAGGATGCAGCCAAACTGGAGCAAGTCCAGAGGAGAGCGACAAGAATGATCAGTGGGATGGAAGGGAAGCCCTACGAAGAAAGGTTGGGGGAACTTGGGATGTTCAGCCTGGAGAAGAGGAGGCTGAGGGGAGACATGATTGCCCTCTTCAGATACCTGAAGGGCTGTCATAGGGAGGAAGGGGCCAATTTGTTCATAGCTGCTTCTGAAAGCAGAACTAGAACCAATGGGTACAAACTGCAAGAAAGGAGATTCCAGCTGGAAATCCGGAAAAAATTCCTGACGGTGAGGGCGGTTCGGCAGTGGAACAGATTGCCAAGGGAGGTGGTGGACTCTCCCTCACTGGGGATCTTCAAGCAGAGGCTCGATGAGCACCTGCTGAAGATGCTCTAGGGGGAATTCCTGCTGCAGGCAGAGGGTTGGACTAGATGACCTACTAGGTCTCTTCCAACTCTATGATTCTATGATTCTATGATCTCTGAGTCGATGGACAAAAAAAAGAAAAGAATGGATTCACATTTAAAATTTGAATACATTTACATTAAAGACATGAAAGAATAAATTCAAATAAGTTCATAAATACTTTTAACACAGAGAGAGGGGGTGATCTTCAAACCTGTTCATAAGCACATTCATACACAGAAAGGGAAGGAGCATGCAGCTTCTCTGGCACTCAGAATACCCTGTGGCGGAATTCCTTATGGAAACAAGAGCAATTATGGGAAGTGTGAGCTATTTTTTAGGCTATCCCAGCTTTATTTTATTTTATTGACACCGATTATATGTTGCATCAAATCCCTGGATCTGGTACAAGACTTCCATGTATGGTTCCAGCCAGGTTAAGAAGCATCTTGTCTGCGGCAAGATGCTGCAATTAGATTGTGATTAATCAATCTTGCAGTGAGGTTTCTCCCTGCCCTCCCCCTTGCCATTTGTAATGACACATGTTGTCTCTTGCTATTGCTGACACAGCAAAGATCAGGTGAGCCTGCCTCGGGTCGCTGTAGGAAAGGTGGAGAATGGGCCATTTGAAATGAGTGGATGAGGAATTATGGTGCCAGAAGGCCTTGTGCCAGGCCACTCTGCTCAGCAACAAGAGGGGGACAAGCCACAGTGAGTAGGGGAAAGGAAGCTTGCCAAAGAGCATAGGAAGGGGATCAATAGAGATTTATGCTTCTTTCCCACCCACCCACCTCCAACTTGTGTTGAGAGTAAACCAATAAACCAAGGCCAGCTGTTCTAATATTTTGAGTCATTCAAATCTTTCCTAAAGGCTTGATTCACAACACACTTTGGGGATTCAGTGAGTTGGCTTTGGGGGCGATTTTGGCTCATGGAACCGGCTTTGGAAATGCTCCTAATTCATGTTGCAAAGAGGACGGATAACTATCGGCAGAACATTTGACCTGTTTTGCTCCTGCTCACTTAGCAGCAGCTTGATTGACGAGAAATCAGAATCAGAAATCAACCAGAAGTTTTTTTAAAATGTTTTAAAATACATGAAAAATATATTATGTTGATGCAAAGTATAAAAGATGCACCCAATCCAACACTTTCATGAAACCCTCCCCTCTCAAAAAGAAAAAGGATCAAAATCATTGGGTTTTATATATAAACAAACAAACACATACATCCATAAATACATAAATAAAAACGGCACACTAGTTGAAAATCACTGCTCTGGATTGTAGGGATAGTCATCCGTTTCTAGACAGCTGGTGATCAATGTTTGTTGCCAAAAGAGTTAAGCTATGGTGCAGAAAGAGTCTTAGAAGATCAGTCAGACTGGGTAGTGGCCAAAATCTCATGTCTATTCAGCTGTCCACCTAGCCAGGGTGACCTAGCCAACACTTGGCATTAATGTGTCCATAGGGGCTTGGGGAGGTGATGCACTTAGTTGTCATTCCTTGAGCCCTCTTTTCTCTTTACTGAATGTGAAGGCAATGTTTGCAGAATGACCACCTGCAGTGAGGACAGGACCTCTGTGTTTTGAATAATAGTAAAGAAGAGGGAATTTCAGAGCTGAGTGCAGGTCTCAGCAGTTTCATGTACACTCTGAACAACTTAAAGGACAAGACAGCCTTCCATCGCAGTGCTGGCGCATGAGGCACTCTGAGCAAAGGGGAGACAGCACTTGTAAGGTATCTCTGGAGGAAGATATTAATACTGAGTCCTTCACACATGGCTGGGTGAGCGTCACAGGGAACTTAATATGCCACAGACCTGGTCCCTCATCCCATTTAGAGTCCAGAGTCCCACATAATTGACGTCAGCTAGTCAGCTATTGCTTTCTTGTCCTTCCTCCTGCCCTCCCCAATGTGCCCGAACAGACCCTTAGTGTCCCATTAACCCGTTTCAGAAGGACAGCTGGGAAAATATCCAGATGCATTCATTAGACAAGCTCGGTTGCTGGACCATTATAAGGAAATTTTTGAAGGGTCATCATGGTTGAGCATCCAGAAGACCCACCCTTAAGACAGTTCTTCAGGACCTATCTTGATTCTGCTTGAGCCAAATATGACCTTTTCTGAAGAAATCATTTAGGGCAGTGATTTTCAACCTTTTTCATTGCATGGCACATTAATACGGGACAAGGCACACCAGGCAGTTCAAATCCTATTTTCCTATTAATAAGTTTTATAATAATTAATAATAATAATTAATAATATTAATTTTCCTATTAATAAATAACTTTTCCCAAATTCCCGTGGCACACCTGAGGACTATCTGCGGCACACCAGTGTGCCACAGCACACTGGTTGAAAATCACTGTCTACGGTGAAACAATCATAACATTATTGAAGGCGGTCATGGCAGCTTCCTAGCTCCAGCGTGAACCCCAGCTTTGCCACTTGCTTAACAATTAGACCAACCCTTGACCAACTCTTTGTCATGTCCCATCCCTAAAATTCAAGCAGACTTTCTGCCTTTCAAAAATCATTTTAAGGAGAAAAATCATTTCTAAATACATTCACTCATCCTTCCCCATATTTGTTGCCTTAGATAAATCACAAGCATTTTTACAATATTTTAAGTATGGAGGAGGAAGGTATGTTACAGCATAATAATCCTATATATATTTACTGAAACACAAGTCACACTGTGTTCAATGGAATTGACTTTCATGTTAAGTGTGAATAGAATTGCTGTCCCACAGCACTCCTATGCATGCTTACACAGGAAATTGGTCTACAGTTTTTCTCAGATTGTGGATTGGGACCCACTTGGTGTAGGGTGACCATATATCATAACCAAAAAAGAAGACAAAGCTCTCTCAAAATGTAGGACAACCAAGAAAAATGTAGGACATGACAAAGAAAAAGCGACAAACTGGCCGAACTAATAAATTGCTTTCATGTAGTTAATATATTATTAGTTTCATAAAGGGCGCAATCCAGAGTAACTATGGGGAGTCCTCGCTCTGGTGTAATTACAATTTACTCTGGATTGCCATTTGAATTTCCCATAAGATTTCACTAGTCTAGGTGGTACAGTAACTATGGGTGCACATAATGTCTATTACGTGCTCCCGTAGTTACTCTGGATTGTAGGGTTAGTTAATTTATTATAAGCAATACTATATTATTATTATATCTAAAACAATTACATATACTGGTAATTGTTTACTCCTGCTTACAACGAAAAGGAGGACAATGAAGTTTTTTTCCAGTGCACAAAGTTAAAATCTGGGACATGTGCTGGAAAAACAGGACATATGGTCATCCTGCCTAGGTAGTCAATTTCCAGTGAGTTCCCACTGAATATATTGCACTCCTGGGTGTGCGGGGATTGCAGCCTTTAGGATGTTTGGGGAATTTTTTTTAAACAGCTCAGCAACAGATCAGGAATAAGTTTTGTTGTATTTTTTTAAACTTAAAAAAAATTAGGAATAAGTTCCATTGTATTCAGGGGAGCTTACACCCAGGAAAGTGCGTATAGGATTACAGCACAAGTGATGTGATGAGTGCTAGCCCAACATAGCCAACCTTTCTGTAACGCACTTGAAAGACACTGACCCCCAATTCTAGAGTAACTACAGGAACATGTAAGAGACTTTACGTGCACCCATAGTTACTGCACCACCTAGTGAAAACCTATGGGAAATTCATATTGGAATTCAGAGTAAGTTGTTCCTACTCCGGAGCAAGGACTTCCCAAAGTTACTCTGGATTTTGCCCTGAATCAAGATTTCAGAGCTTACGCCAGGACAGAAAGTGTACATGTTCTCAGTCCACCCCCTCTACTCATAAATACAGCTTCACCTTTCAAATAAAGGTGTTTTCAAATACTGTACAGTTCACTAAATCTGAATTTCTCCTTAGAATCTGAAGTTTCAGATTATCTGCTTGTGAAGTGGAAACGCTGAATTAATTCTCTGTTGTCTCATTATATCATTTCTAAATGTTGCTCGTGCAAAGCTCTGTCTGTGCAGTTTGCCACACCTCTCTGTTCGTTCAGTTTTTTTCCCCTTCTATGCCATTATTAATATATATTTAAAACATGCAGAAAAACATTCTTGATAAGATAGTGCACATAGCTGCACAAATGTCCTTGAGTGTTATTTGTGCAGGAGCAAGAATTTGCAATGATCAAAAGAAAAAGGGCAAATTTGATCTGATTGCATCAAATTCTACTAGAACTCTTTTTTGGATTGTGTTCTACCAATGTGCAGAAGTGTGTATGTGCATCAGTAAAACACTATCAAAAGGAATCCTGATATAACCAGGACTTTTCTTCCTGGGGGTACTCACTGGTACTCAGTACTGGCATCAGAATTGCATCTCATTGCATCTCAGAGCAATCAATATTATGGGAAGGTTTTGAGTTTTTTAAAAAATCCACTTTTTGTTCCATAGGCTTTTGTGTTTTTATTTTCTGGTTAATTGTGGGCTGTGGGTGGCGCAAGCGGCTAAGACACTGTGCTTGTTAACAAGCAGGCCAGGGTTCAAGACCCAGGTTGGCCCCACAAGACAGGGTGAGCTCCTGTCCTTAGCCCAGCTCTGCAACGCCAGCTGGATCCAATTGTATTGGCTCTGCCTTTCCATTGGACTAATTCAGTGGCGTGGAGAGGGGGGATTTGCTGCTTGGGTAACAGCAGATCCTCCATAACAATCTCACCCAGGCTTTTGTGCTTTGCATGCAGTGTATGCAGCGCCGAGCACGATACCATAGTCTTCCAAAACTGACGGAGGCCTGCTTTTTTAAAAATTGGTCATAACCTTTGATAGCATATAGATATTCCAATGCAGTTTGTTTCAATGCATTCTACATAAAATTACCTTTCCAATGATATATAACATGTTGGTTTTATCCTTCATACATACCCCATTTGTCATAATTTTAACCACTCGTGTTAAGCTCAGCTTGTACCCCCCCCCCCGAAGGTTGTAGCCCAGTGCAACTGCATCCCCTGTATCTCCTAGCTATGCCACTGGGAGGAGGTTCATCATAAGGGCGACACACTGGCCTCCTGTATCGGGTGACACAAACCCTAGTGATGCTATGGTTCTGATTATCACTGAACAAAGTTCTCCTTTCAGAAGCTTCTGCCAGTGAGAGCCTGTACTCTACTGCTACCTTCAGGACATTATGCAAAACCTGGAGAAAAAATGTCCTATTTGAAAAACCACCCGTGTAATTCTGGGATTACTGAACTATGAGATCTGAACTATGGGATTTGCATGGCTATAATAATATTTATTTATTTATTTATTTATTCATTCATTCATTCATTCATTCATTCATTCATTCATTCATTTAGCAGGCCTGCCAGCTGCTTTTATGCTCAGAGTGCCTCAATGATTTTATGAACTTATATGTTCACAACATAAGTGAACAGGCAGGCCTGCTCAATAAATAAATATTTAATAAATAAATATAAATATTTATGTAATAAATACACACACGCAGTGGTACCTTGGTTTACGAGCATAATTTGTTCTGGAAGCATGCTTGTAATCCAAAATGATTGTACAGCAAAGTGAATTTTCCCATGAGAAATAATGGAAACTGTGACAATTTGTTCCACAAGCCAAAAATATTCATATAAAAATGATTACAATACTGTAATATTGTAACACACCCTGGAAAAAGAGGATTTAGGGTCACCCTGGATACACCAACTCAAACTCTACCAAAAAATGAGAATGGCTGCCTTACACAAGGTGGCCATATGTCCCCTTTTCCGAGGAAATATCCTGGACTTGAGCCTTGTGTCCTGGAAAAAAATCTTCATTGTCCTCCATTTCCTTGTGAGCAGGTAGCATGTAGCCTTCTTGTAATTCATACATTTTATGTAAAAAATTATACATATTCAGTTTAAAATTCAACAATAAGCAACACAGAGTTTAAATTAACTACATGAAAGATATATATATGAGTGTCATACACACACACATTCATATATATATGTCCCACATTTTGGGGGAGGTCCTGTTCTCTTTTGCATTATGACATATACTCATCTTATACCCATTAGAATGAAGGTATAAACATTTCTCAATCTGCATTGCTGATATCTGGGACGATGGAGCACAACGTGAATTTCATTGCATTTTCTTGCTCAGGCTGTATCTTCCACACTTCTCAAATAAAAATTTTTTTTTGACTGATTTCCACTAGATGGAGTCACCTTCATAAGATAATGTAAGGTACCTTCTTCACATTCATCTGCATAGTTGTACATGGCTCTCTCCAAATACACGCAAACTGTGAGCACAATCACTTTCCTTGGAGTGAGTACTATTGAACACAATGGGACTTACTTCTGAGTAGACATGCTTACGATTGCACTATGTGTCAGACATTGACAGGACCACACAAACATGATCAAGATATGTGAATTGGAAAATATAACATGATTAAATCTGGCCTGTCATAGGAAGAGGAGAATGCTAGGCACATACTTCACTATCAATATGTAAAATATATGGATCTTAATTTATACAAGTCATGAATATATACTATCATATGTCATTAGCTTCCCTCCCCCCATTTTTTTTGTTATATGGACCGGGAAGCAATATCGAGTCCATGTGAGCTGAAACTAGTTAACCACTGTGCCATGTGATACATCATGGGCTGTGGGTGGCGCAAGCAGTTAAGACGCTGTGCCTGTTAACCATCAGACCAGGGTTTGAGACCTGGGTCAGCCCCACAAGACAGGGTGAGCTCCTGTCCTTAGCCCAGCTCTGCGACGCCAGCTGGATCCAATTGTATTGGCTCTGCCTTTCCATTGGACTAATTCAGTGGCATGGAGAGAGGGGATTTGCTGCTTGGGTAACAGCCTATCCTCCATAACAATCCAACCCAGGCTTTCGTGCTTCGCATGCTGCGTATGCAGCACCAAGCACGATACCATAGTCTTTCAAGACTGATGGAGACCTGCTTTTTTATGTGATACACTGTCTGATGGGTAATGCTGCTGCCCTCACATCGATCAATTGAATACAAGTAGCTGAGATGAAGGGACCAACTCCCCACCTTGGAGGCAGAACTTTTGCTTATTTATTGCTGCATGATAGGCAGAGATTTAATGAACGAAACGTATTCAGAAGTAGAGATTCGGGGTGGAGAAGTTATCATCCCTGAACTTCCTTTCATTCTGTGTGTGGCTGCCCAAAGACCCATAAAGTCTTTTGGATGTGTCCTTACAGGGTGATCATATGACCAGTTTTTTTTCTGGATTTGTCCTCTTTTTAGCCTTCTGTCCAGGTCTTCAAAGGTCTTCAATGTCCCAAAGGTCTTCAATGTCCCAAAGGTCTTCAATGTCCTCCATTTTGACTTCATTTTGGAACTTTGTAATGGTGTGCAGTACCCCATCACATCATATGTGGTTGGATTCATATTGAAGAGCAGAATCCAATGCAAAAATCAGTTTTGAAATGCATTATCTCCTTCTTATCAAAGGTGCAATCCTTTGGGTACAATCCTAACCTAGGCTGGCACAACTCATCAGTCTTCCCTTTTCCATGATGATGTAGGGCAAAAAGCTGTCAAACCCAAGTATAAAGACCACAACATTAATGGAGTATTCTATTTTTATAAAGCTTTTGATTTCTATATGGAACAGCACTGTCGTGGCCTTAGCACACTGGTAGCAGTCTGTGTTCCTCTTTTGACCTGATGATTGAGACCCCAATCAGTGGCGATGACTCTATTAGGGCATCTTGTGCCAACAGAAGTGGGTAGAGAGCTGCCTACTGTGCCAGTCCTTTGGCAGAGTTGCCAGACGTTCCATATGTTTTAAAAACATCCAGCGAATGAATCTGTATTTGGCCAGAAGCCATTTTGTAGCATATCATTCAAGGCCATTAAAGCCCAACCTTTCTTTCTGCAAAGGGAGGTGCTCATATAATTCTCAGTCACACTACATAAATATAGTACGGTAATTTCTATCCCATCAACTGGCTCCTCACAAACTTACTTGAGTTTCACTGAAGATCACTGAGGAATCGGATCACTGAAAACTATATTTGCTCCCAGATGATTCGCTTTAAGAAAGGGAGGGATAAAAACCAAAGGGTTTTTGTTATATGGCCTGGGCTCCAGCAAATCAAATAAAATTTGTTTTGGATAAAAACCAAAAGACACAATTAAGAAACCGTGTCTGTGGTGTCAACCCTGAGTGTCAACACTGAGTGACATGCATGGGGTGGGGACACCACTACTGGGAAAAATTCTTTAAAACTTAGTATTTTCAGATAATCAAGTAATAATCAATGTCCTCTGGTGGCACAAGTAGTTAAGACACTGTGCCTGTTAACCCGCAGGCCAGGGTTTGAGACGCAGGTTCCTACAAGACGATGATCTCTTGCTACAGGCAGGGGGTTGGACTAGATGATCCACTGGGTCCCTTCCAACTCTATGACGCTATGATCGATATAATCAAGTTCAATGTGTAATTTCATTCAATATCATTCAGTATCTTTCAATGTGTAATTTCATGCAGTATGCATGAAAGGTTTGAACTGCTGCTTAAGCTCAGTAGCCAGGCTACATATAGAAAGCCATTTTGACTGGCTGGAGCAAAAAGCAGAATTACTAATATATTTGCAAGGATTAGAAGAAAGGCACCAGACACAAACCTCAGTCAAAGGGATAGGAGGGCATGACAGGTTTCAAAATAATTCTTTTTAAAATTCTTTTTTAATTCTTTCTCCTGGCCAGTGAGGCCAGGGCAATGGTACCTCAACCTACCACTGCCTGGGAGGAGGTCCATCATAGGGGGTGATGCCCCGACATTCCCTCACAAAGTGACACAAACCCTAGTGATGCCACTGTGTGGACCACTAGGCCTCTTTTTCCTTCATATGTGACATGGGCCAAGTGGGTTAAAGAATTGGCACATCAAACTGTTTGAGAGCTGGCCGGGCTGGACTTTTCTTATTCACTTGGCAACATTATTCATGCTAGTTAGTCTTAACTTTTATGAATATGTAATAAAAGGTAAGGGCTGTGGGTGGCTGTGGGTTCAAATAATCAAGTAATAATCAATGTCCTCTGGTGGCACAAGTAGTTAAGACACTGTGCCTGTTAACCAGAAGGCCAGGGTTTGAGACCTGGGTCCCCACAAGACAGGGTGAGCTCCTGTCCTTAGCCCAGCTCTGTGATGCAGCTGGAACCAATTGTATCGGCTCTGCCATTCCATTGGACCAGGGGTGGGCAGATGCTGGTTCGGGCGTACTCGCCCAAACCAGATCTTCCCATTTCTCCGCTGCTGGCGAGCCGGCAGCAGGGGGGAAACACAAAAACATAGCAGACCAGTTCGGGCCGGCCGCCATGTTTTTGTGCGCACTGCGAAAGCACCAACATTGGCACTTGCACAGTGTCTGCTCTGAAGCAGGCCGGCCCGCTTCAGGGCAGGCACTGCACAGGTGCCAAGCTTGGCCTGCCCCTCGCCCTGCCCATCCACACCCACAGCCCCGCCCCTGACCCTCTCCAGCCCTGCCCTTGACCCTCCCCGCCCCCTGACCCCAGCCAAGCCCCTCCCACTTCCGGTGAGCTGGATCTTGGGCCAGGCCGGGCCCACCTCTGCACTGGACTATTTCAGTGGTGTGAAGAGGGAGGATTTAATGCTTGGGTAACAGCCTATCCTCCATATCAATCTACCCAGGCCTTTGTGCTTTGCATGCAGCATCGAGCACAATACCATAGTCTTTCAAGACTGATGGATGCCATCATCAGAAATAAAAGGTAGGGCTTGCACAGTGTCTGAGGTAGGATCCTGAGGTTTAGTTGCATAGGGTGCATTGCTGGTCCATCTCAGGGCCTCCTGGAAGGAAGGAATTTGTTTCAGGCACATGGAGTCCTGCCAGAAGCCAATGCTGGCAACCCAGTGAGCTCTAGATCAAAGATCAAGAGCTGCTCACCTCCCTTCTTTTGCTTCGAGAAGGAAGAGAACATCATACTTTGAAAAACGTGGCCCAAGGTAATGGTTGTGAGTGCGCACCAGCTGAGATGGGAGAGGGGAAAGGGGAAATAATTGCCACCCACCCAGACATTTGCCCAGCATGCAATCCGTAACAATCACCTCCCCAGGGGTTAAAAGAACCCACCCGTTCTTGAGCTTTGGCAGCCTTCCTGCCCCCTAAACTCTCATCTCCGCTTAGGCATCGAGGGACCTCTTGTGCAGTCTCGTCATCTGGAAGATAATTGGATTTTCGTGAAAGGAAAAAGCATTGGAGATGCATCAAGGAGACACTGCCCCTGGCGCTGAACCTGCTTGTGCTGCCCGGGCAGGCGGCAAATTATCCACTGCCCAGAGGACCCCGCTAGATTCTATTCTCTCTCTCTCTCTTTCTCTCCTCTGAACCAGAGAGTCCATTAAGTTGAGTCAGTTTCTGTCTCTTCAATTTCCAGGCAGAAAAGTTAGTGCACTTGATGAGGGGGAGATAATAGCATAGTAATTTAATCGCCTCCTGACCCCCTCCTTGCCCCAGCTTGTAGCATCAGAAAATTAGGAGTTAACAGTAGCATAGGAAAAGATGCAGGGAACTGATCCAGACGATATTGACTTTAACCCTTCCCAATCAGTGATGGGCTTCAAAGAAATTAACAACCGGTTCTCTGCCCATCTGGCAGCCACTTTTAAATGGCTATTTTTAAACTTTATATGTCCTATCTCTTGTTAACAACTGGTTCTATAGAATAGGTGCAAACCTGCTGGAGCCCACCACTGTTCCCAATACATAAGGATGCTGGGCCCTCTACTGAGATAGCCATTTTTGCAGGATGGGATTGCATGGCAGGCCCTAAGAAGCCTCTATGAGATGGGGTTACTATATATCTCTAAATCTCTGGCTCAGCTGAACATGTGGATTCACCTCATTGAAAAGCAGTGCAATTATGTTCGGGCAGTACAAGAGTTTTGTACGCTACCTGTAAAGGTAGATCTGTGATGACCTGCTCATGTGTGCTGTGAATCGTCGAGGACTGGATGTTCATGTGATAAGCAACACTACATAAGGGCTGTGTCTTCGTTAGTTATTAAACTTTATTTAAACTTATTATTTATTAAAATTATTTATTTATTTATTTTTAATTTTTTTTAAAATTTAACTTCATGCGGGCTTAAAGACAAACTGAATCTTGTATGCGTTATATGATTTTCTGGTCATGGCAAGAGCTACAGGTGGATGCGTGTGAACACTTTTCCATTTGGGTAACCAAGATATAGGATGGCAGGGGATCAAAACTGCACTTCTGGAAGAGCACATATTGTCACGGTTTACACAAAAAGCACATGAAAGTTGACAGATGCCATTTGGCAAATGATAGTGTGGTGCAGAAGTGTCTTATGGCACTTTGGTGACACTACCAGGTCAGCACAGGACTTAAGCCAGGGTTTAAGCCAGCCTAACTGGCAGTTAGGATTGCAGCCAAAGTAACTCAGCAATGGATGGTGCTGGGAGAGTCTAATTATCAATCCCTTTGGATTGTATCCTTCAGCTCAGTGGTCCTCAACCTTTTTGGCCCCAGGGACTGGTTCTGTGGAAAAGAAATTTTCCAGGGACCAGCCCAGGGGTGGGGGGGAGAGTCCTGCCTCTGGCGACCTGGAGAGAGGGCTTCCCCACCAAGAGCACAGCACGGCTGCCTCCAGCTGTAAATCCCATTATAATAAATGGAGCTATTGCTCAGTTACTGTGGATAGGATTGCAGGTGAGAGCAAAAGCCTCAATGCATGTCAACTCGGTGCAGGGATTTTAAATGCAGGATGCACTGAAAATGCACAAAGCCGTCCTAGTCTCTCTCATTGGAGAGTAAGCCTCATTGACTATAATGGGACTTAATTCTGTGTAACAGGTTTTGGATTGAACTCTAACCCTACAATCCAGAGTAAGAGACATTATGTGTACCCATAGTTACTGCACCACTTAGAGAAAACCTATGGAAAATTCATATTGCAGTCCAGAGCAAATTATTCTTACACCGGAGCAAGGACTCCCCGTAGTTACTCTGGATTGCGCCATAAGGCTGCAGTCTTATCTGTGCTTTCCTGGGAGTAAGTTCCACTCCTACAATGGAACTTATTTCTGAGTAGACAGGCATAGGATTGGGCTCTGAGGCTGCAATATTGTTCACACTTTCCTGGGAGTAAGCTCCACTGACTACAATGGGACTTACTACGGAGTAGAGATGCATAGGATAGGTCTCTGAGGCTGCGCAGAGCCCTCCTGCTATGAGGAGAGGAAGATGCACTTAGAGGAGTCCTCTCGCAGACCAGTCAGGCGGCTGCCAGCTCCAGTGGTCCCCAGGCCGGGGGGAAACCCTGCTTTAGCTGATCTGAATTGGAAAAGTTGATGCGCGGCGGGAGGAGGGGTAGAAGGAGTCGTTGATGGCTGATGGAATGGGAAGAAATGGCCTTGTAGCTTCTTTCCAGATATGTGGTTCTATTAAGAGCAGGAGTTAGCTGTTTGAGTCATGCTAAAGCTGAGTCTAAGAGATGATTCACCTAATTCATCACATGCGCTTGCCGTGTGTACGACAGGTTTTTTTGGCCATGAACACCATCATTTGTGACAGGACGGGGTGAATAAACATGTAGCGGGCATGCATCAGGCACAATCATGGCTGCCTGGCACATGCCTGCTGAATGCCATAGAGTGTTTGGAAGCACTTTGCAAACCCTCCACATTTCTGTTGGTTGATCACTATGGGCTATATAGCATGAACTTGCCCTAAGTGGTGGCTGTGTTAATTCTAAAAGTGAGAAACTCCAACCCCAATCTCTGTTCAGTCATGAGCAACAAACAAGAGCTTGTCCATGTCATACCACATCATCTTGCAAAACTGCAGCTCCCATTGCAATTGCCCTACAATCCAGGCATTCTCCACTTTCTAATGGTTCGTTTTCTGGTGGTTCCACTCTTTCAAAAACCTTTCAGTTATACCCAGGACTCAAAAATTCAACACATGCTCCACTCTTTCAACCTCTCTCTGCTTGTCTAAAGACTAAAATTGTTTTCCCTGGAGTTGATTTGCATGTGACATGGTGATCCAACTGTTTTTGGCATTTCCTTATGACTTTCTTCAATAAATAACCATCATTCAAATACATAAGATATTCATTGCCCATAAAAGCCTTTGTTCATTTTACTGCAATTTGTTATGTACGTATTTTGGCTATGTCTTAATAAATCAGAGTTATTTAGGCTTTTGCAAGTGATATTTATGCCTTTTTGGTGGCTGTTTTGCATTTTAAAGGTGAAAAAGACTGTTCCATTTTTCAACGGTTTTCACTTTTGGACACTGCACTGGTAGTCTGTCCAATAAGTGGGGATGCCTGTACTAGTTCTCTTCCCAGAATCCCTTTTCAATATATAATATCCTCCATAATGCAGTTTCTTGTAGCACCGTTTCATTCCTTTTTGGTTCTAGATGTGGTTGATAGCATCTGCAGTCAATGAGAGCAGCGTATGGACTAATCAGCGCCAACTTTCTGCCTTGTCTTTAATATCTCTTAGGGCTGTTTAACGCAGTGTGTGGCTTTGCAGAAATGCGTTCCTCACTAGAAAACGAAATGGATTTATATAGATCGTACTGGATATGCATGGGAAACATCTTGTGGGTTGAGGAATGGGGCAGTAGCAAGGAATATCCAAGGCATTATTGTTTTGTATAACAGGGTAGGTTGAGTTTACAACCTCCCATGAGATGTACTTTTCCTTCCTACCCTGTCATCTGGTTCAAAAGATGAAAAAACAGCATCTACTAAAATGCTTCTTGAACTTCAGCACTTCCAGTTATAGATTGGGAGAAACACATGTTTGAACACCCCCATGCTAAAACTCCCTGCAAACAGAAAACTAGCATATTAAGAAGAGCTTTCGTCCAACCCTCTCTCGGATGTGCTTGCTTTCTGTTTGAATCTATTGGAAGTTATACTGAGGTTGCTAGCCTAACCGCATTTTCCTGGAGTAAGTTCTGTCTATATACAGTGGTGCCTCACATAACAAGTTTAATTCATTCCGGAAGCAAGCTTGTTATGTGAAGCGCTCTTTATGTGAAGTGGATTTTCCCATAGGAAATAATGGAAACTCAGACGATTGGTTCCAGAACCCAAAAAATATTCATATAACAATATTAACTGTATGTAAAAATGATGACAAAACACTGTAATTGAAATCTATTTAGGCTGCAATCCTAAAGAGACTTTAGCACAATGGGCTTACTTCTGGGTAGACATGGTTAGGAGGCTGTAATCAAAGACACTTTCCCAGGAGGCTTACCTGAGCTGCTGCTGGAGGTTCAAGATGGCCGGTGGGGGCACTTGGGGGTAGTTAGGGGCAGCTGCCTCTGGCACCTCCAGGCAACTGTCCCCAAGTTGGGAGCAGTTAGAGGCAGCAGCGCTGGCTGGCAGCCCTTTTAAAGAGCCTCTGCACAGAGCCTCAGAGCTGCATAGAGCACATGCCCATTAGGCACCAGAGGGGTTTGTTATGTGAAGCAGGATTCCTTGGAAATGTAGACTTGTTATGTGAAACATACTTTATGTGAGGAGCTTGTTATGAGAAGTACCACTGTATATAAAACTGAAGAGTCACTGACTGACTAACTCATTCATCAACGCCCAGACAAAATCGCCAGACCTAGAAGTGTGAAATTTTGCGGGGATGTTCCTTCCGTGACCGAGGGCTGCACTAAGAACCAGTTTTTGGTAGGTCCATCTGAAAGGGGGTGGAAAGGGGTGCAACGTGTTTTCCTCCCTATATTTCCATTGAAAAATCCCTGACTGATCCATGCCCTGCCCCAACTCTTGGACCTACAATCATAAAATTCCTTCTATGATGGGAGCCCCACCAAGAACCGATTTCTAGAAAGTTAACCCCTTAGGGACAGAAAAGGGGTGCAATGAATTCTTGTCTTATACTTAACACTGAAGACATCCAGCACCAAAATCTACACTTGCTCAGTAAGCGTGCCCATGTTTGGTGGGGGGGGGGATGCTGAACAGGGTGGGGGATGTTGTTCACGGGGGGATATGGGCATCAGGGATTTTTTGCTCAATGGGGGATGATGCGCATGGGGTGTTGATTCGCATGGGGGGTTGTTGTGCATGGGGGGTGGACAAGGATGGGGGGAATGGCATACTGGTTAATTTAACTCCTATAATGCGGATACCTTTTGTTAGTTGACTATAATGGGACTTAATTCTGGACAGAAGAGCACAGGAGCCCTGTTTTTCAAGTTAAATCATTAGGCCATGTATTGTATACTCACTAGCAATTACTCTTGGATTTAGGGAAAGGTTATTCCCATCTAGAGAAGCCAGATTGTACCTGAGACCTTCTGTGAGCAAGGCAAATGCTTTCTGCTCAGCCTTATGTGGCGAGGTTCAATTTTGTTTTGCCTTTTAGGTGGGAGAGCATTGAAACGGGTGATTCCACCGCCGCAATATGAAATTATGCCGTCTAAAAAATTGTCACACACTTTTCCTACATGTTTGATTTTGCTGTGTATTTTTTGTTTGTTTTGATGAAGACATTACGCACATTCTCAGATGCACTCTCCCCGTATTACTGTTTATGTTCTATGGCCGAGCCTTGATCTTTCAACCAAATCCTTGTACGGAAGAGTTTGGAGTTCAAATCATCTCTACCACATTGCAAATTTCCATGATCTCTGTGCCTCAAGATCTACTCCCATAACCTTGCTCTGTCTTTTTAGGCATGAATACGTTTCTTTCCAGGGTTAATAATGGCTCAGCCTCAGCACCTGCCTTTGTCGCAACTTAGGTAGTTAGTGAGATGAGCCATCCATCTGTTTCTAATGAGACTGTCTGGCCTTTCTTCATTCAGCCACCTGCTGCCTCCCACCCACATCAGTTGATTCCTTCTTCTCAGCGATGAGGTGACTCCATCCTACGCTGCTGGCATTTCCCCCAGCATTACATCAGTCCCTGGATGTAAATGCCTGTGGGCATCTTGTTGCTACACGAGGATGGAATACTAAAGGCCAAACTGAGGACAAACCCAGTGCCAAAGAAGGGGTGTCCTCTTTGGATGCAGGAGGAAGGCTGAGGACAGCGGTTTGGCACAAATATCAAGAATTTTGCTTGGGTCTCTGAATAGGATTGCCATAATTCTCTTCCACAAAATTGGGACAGGACCCTCTGTCCCATTTGCCAGTATATAAACACAATCCCCCAAAACTGGGATTGGAATCGTCACTGTTTTTCAGGACATATGGCAACCCTACGCCTGAAGACTTGGCCCTCAGTATAAGGTGGATGTGGGGATATTTCATAGGCCAGGGATGTCCAAACCTTTTGGCAGGAGAGCCACATCATCTCTCTGATACTTCGTAGGTCTGGAAAAATTATTTACATTTCAAATTTGAATAAATTTATATACATCTATTTTTTTCTAAGGAAAAGGTCAATTTAATTTAGGTTATTGGGACATAGAACCTGTTGTTAATTTATTTGAATCCCACCACTGGGCACAATGCGTTTTCCTCCCTATACTTTCCATTGAAGAATCCCTGACTGATCAAGGTCCTGCCCCAACACCTTGAACTACAAGCTTGAAATTTGGGGAGGGTGTTCCTTCTGTAATATCAACACCCACCATGAACTGATGTTGAGAAATTTAAGCCTTAAGGTGGTGAATAGGGGTGCAACGTGTTTTCTGTCCTATGCTTAACATTAAAGAAAGACTGATCAACATCCAGCCAATTTGGTGCCCAGTACCTGATGCACTGGGAGGGAGGGTTCACATGGGGGATGTTGCGCATCAATGGGGGATGATGCACATGGGGTTTGGGGGATGTTACACATGGGGGACGAAGTGCATGGGGGTTTGATGCACAGGGGGATGTTGCACACAAAGGAGGATTGATGCACAGGGGGGATGTTGCACATGGGGAGATGTTACGCATTCAGAGTTGATGCGCATGGGGGGATGATGTGCATGGGGGGATGATGCACATGGGGGATGTTGTGAATGAGGGGTTGTTGCGCATGAGAGATGTTGAGCATCAATGAGGAGATGTTGAGCATCAGTGGGGGGTTGATGTGCATGGGGGGTTGATGCATATGGGGATGATGCACATGAGGGGTTGTTGCACATGAGAGGTTCTTGTGCATGGGGGATGTTGTGCATGAGGGAATAATGTGCATGGGGTGTTGCACATGGTGGTTGATGCACATGGGGATTGATGTGCATGGGTTTTGTTGTGCATGGGGGGTTGATGCACATGGGGGGGTTGATGTACATGCGCAGGTGGGGTTGATGCACAGGGGGTAATGGTGTGCATGGGGGTATGGTGTGCATAGGGGGACGGTGCACATGAGGAACGTAGCGCATGAGGGGACGTCACATAATGGGGGATGATGCACAATGGGGGGATGATGTGCAATGGGGACACTGGCACACTGGGGCTATTTTACTTCCGCAATGCGGGTATGTTTCACTAGTTTACATATAAGAGTGTACTAGTCTAGAGACAGATCCAGAGGATTGTAAAGCTTGCCAGTAAACCAGATGGAAGAATCTTGCCATGGGCTGCACTGAGGATTGTCGTGGGCCACATCTGACCCCCAGACTGGGATTTGGATACCCCTGTCATAGACCTTTTCTTAGCACTCAGTTACTCAATTACAAAGACCTTTCTTTGGTTTATTCCTTCACAATGGTACTTCATAAGAACATAAGAATAACTTCTGCTGGATCAGGCCAAAAACTCATCTAGCTTCCATTTGGAGGTGCTCTTAAGTGGCAAGGTCTCTGACTCGTGGCCAGCTGAAACCTTCAGCCCACAAGTCCCTAGAAGCCCAAATAGAAGATTTGCAAATTGAGACAATTCAAATGAGGGACAGATACTTGTACACTATGCTCTCCCTACACACACCAAACCTGATGCATCTCTTTTGTTGGAACGACTTTCAAACAATCCTGTTCCGAGGTAGGTGTCGTTCATTTGCTTTTGTTTCGAAGGTGTCTAACAGCCACCTGCCATAGCTGTTAAGCACAGTGAGCTTCAGAAAAGCTATTCTGGGCTGGATTGTGGCCTTCCATTGAAATCTGGATGTGCTTGGAAGGGAAACTGGAACCTGGATTCAGCCAATGAGAGCCGGTGCACATGCGGGCTCCCTGGCATCATCACACAAAGCCTGGCTCTTGAGGACGTGTGTCTCCACCCCACCTTCATCTCCAGCGCAATAAACACTCACAGAGAAAGGCTGTTGCGTTCTGCCCAGAAGCTAGTTAACCTGTTTCCTCTCTGTCCTCAGCTGCTATTTCAGCACAGCTCACCCTTGATCGCAGATTATGCATCCCTTAGCCAAGCGCCTGAATCCCTGTTGACACTGGTTGAAGGCCAAGGGGGTAAAGAATGCACAATTTATTTAAAAATGTCCAAAAATGTTTATACACTGAAGTCTTGAATGGCCTCTAAGCGGTTTCAGCATCTCTAAAAGGGAAGCGTTCTGAAATCTGAGTCCTAGTATTTCGAAGAAATTTGCATGAAAACAACCAGAAATTAACCTATGGGCCCGGGGCAAGGAAGGCAATAAATTGAACCCCTGGGACATGGCTATTAAATGCCACATGAAACCAAAAACATCCCATGATGTACAAGGTTATTTATGATTAAAAGGGAGGAATTAGGACTTGCCAAGCCCAATCAACTCATTGGTCCGTAAAGTCCTTGCCTGCCGCAACTGTTTCTGGAAACTTTGGCTCTCTCCAGGCTAACCCACCCACTAACAGCCACACTAAAAAGCTCAACGAGACGCATGCTGCCAAAATGCGCCACAGTCACTTGCGGCAAGTTAGAAGCCAAAAACCCGGCACCGAGGAAAGTTCATTGGGAGTGGAAAGCAAATATGCAAATGACCCAAACGAGGGCATCAGTCTGCTAATTAGTTAGCAGCTGATCTGCAGAATCTGTAGAGCAACTGGCTCTGTTTTGACAAACGGCTATATAGCGACAGGATGCCTGCTTTTTTTTTTTGCTGCATTCCAGGCCAGCAGCTCTTGAACTCAATGGCAGCCAGGAACGTTATTCTGGTTTGTTTGCTCTTGGCAGACAATCACCATTCATAACCTTATGGCCATCAGAATTTGCACACAGGAATGGTAGTTCTCTGTCGCTGCAGCAGAACGGATGTGTGCACGACTGTGGCATGGAAGGATGGGATGTTGAATATGTTCTTTGACACTTCTTAAGATCAACGCATTTTATTTTAAATGTTAAACTGCCTACTGGAAAATGGATGGACTTTGGGTGCTATCCAGAGTAACTATGGGGAGTCCTTGCTGTGGTGTAAGAACAATTTGCTCTGGATTGCAATATGAACTTCCCATAGGTTTTTACTAGGTAGTGCAGTAACTATGGGTGCACGTAAAGTCTCTTATGTGCTCCTGTAGTTACTCTGGATTGTAGGGATAGTCATACATGAAGGACATTGGGCAACTCATTAGCAACTTCACGAAGGCACTGTATGGGCCATCATTTGTGAAACCGGATAGAACATGGAGCTGCTGTATCAAGCTGCAGCCCTCATCTCTTTCTCTTGATAGTAGATGAAAAACATTGCAAGTGTCCTCCTAACCTCTGCACCATTTTGTTGGTTGCCATTTGCAGGGACAGGAAGATAATGCTATCACTGAGGATTGACCTGATGCTGGAGAGGGGAAGAGGCATGGATATGTTGCTTTTATTTGACTTGATGTTGGAGAGGGGAAGAGGCATGGATACGTTGCTTTTAGCAGCAAGCTATTTATTTGATCTACTCTTTCTTTCATACATGGAACCCACCTGTTTAAAGCCATGGAGTTGATAGCATAGGCTGATACTCCCGCTAAGAAAACACATCAATAAAGAGCTTTACAATCAGGCAGTAGTAAAGGGGACAGAACTGCTGATGTATGGAAAGAGAGCATGGCTGAGAAAAAGATCACATTGTTGATTATGTCTTCTTACTCTGGGATATCTTTAACATCCCTTTAATTTTCAGCTTTGTACAAAGCCACTTATCAGAAATGCAATTTTCTTCCAGCAATTTGCTCCCTCATTATGATATTCTACTACCTTTCCATTACATCTAAAGAACACGATGAAACCCACAACCTTGTGCACTCTTCCAGCATCTTAAATTGTGGGTTTTTCCTTTTCATTCCAGGTGAGTATGATTTGTGCAAAACCGCCAAGAAAATCTTGGGGAGTAAATCTGGGGCAGTCAGAAGAAACACTTCTTCACATTACATATTCATTTATTCATCCACTGCTGCCAGATGTGGGAATGGCCAGTTGTTTAAAGAGGACTTGGCATAGCTCAGAGTTTGCACACCAAGTGCACTATGTGCACTCTGCACGTAGCAGAGTTTATCCATTGTATCCCACAAAGCTGGGGCTCCCTGTTCCCATACAAATAGGTTCCATTCACCCCAACAAGGGAGGTGGTGGACTCTCCCGCACTGGGGATCTTCAAGCAGAGGCTCGACGAGCACCTGTCGGGGATGCTCTAGGGGGATTCCCTGCTGCAGGTAGGGGGTTGGACTAGATGACCTACTAGGTCCCTTCCAACTCTATGATTCTATGATTCTAACATAAATAAATAAATCACGTAAATAAGTGATGTGCAAATTGTGGCTCGCTATTTCTGAAGTGTTCAGAAAAAGTTCCTATTTTCTGAGAGTTTTATCCCAACTTTTAAGTTATGCATGCAATCCTATTGTACCAGGGAATTGTCATTGGTTTCACTGGCCCTGCAAACACCTCACAACATTGGTCATGACCTGGACACATCAATCCCATTCCAAAAGGCAAACAGTCCTAGAATCCAAAGAGAAGAGTTAGCTGAGGAATGACCATCACATAAAACATTGCAAAAACCAGGTAACTGAGTAACCTATAGAGAAAAGATACTCACCAAATAAAAGGAAGGCAATGGTGTAATGTACATTAAAGAAACCAGAAAGATTTCCACTGAGAGCAGTGGTGTCAGTAGAAGGTGTTAGGGTGCAGCCAAAACCAGGTGACGCCATCAGGGACTGACATCACTAGCGGCCAAAATTTTGGAAAATTTGCCTTTATAAGTAATACCATCATGTTATAAATCACTGGAAAGGCAGCGTAATTTCATGCACAATGAAATGAAATGAACTATGTTAAAATATCTCTGTTCTATCAAATGTTATAGCCAATTACCCAGAAAAACACAGCTGCCATATATAACAAAAAATGGATCTCCTTAACTCAAAACTGACCGAGACAAATTCTTCTGAAAGCCAATGAGGTGTTACCATGACATAGCAAGAAACCAATACACTGATAGTATGAGTCAGCCCTGATTTTGATTTCTTAGGGTAAATACCAGAACTCTTATTCTGTTGTGTGATGTCACTGGTTTTTCACTGGTTACTGGTTTGCTGGGTGACCTATACTGTTATATCTATATATATAAAAGAGAAAAGTCACTGACTGACTCACTCATCACCGCCCTGCCAAAACCACTGGGCCTAGAAGCGTGAAATTTGGGGTGGGTGTTCCTTCCGTGACTGAGGGGTGCACTAAGAACCGGTTTTCGGAAATTCCAACCTGAAAGGGGTGAAAAGGGGTGCAACGCGTTTTCCTCCCTGTACTTTGCATTGAGAATTGCTGACTCATCAACATTCCTCCCCAACTGCTGGGCCTGAAGCATGGAATTCTGGGAGTTCCTTCTGTCACCTGAACTCCCACCAAGAACCATCTGGAGAAATTAACCCTTCAGGGGCTGAAAAGGGGGCAACCTGTTTCTGTCCTATACTTAACAGGGAGACTGAACAACATCCAGCCTATTTGGTGCTTGGTACCTGGTGCACTGGGAGGATGCTGTTCGGAGGAAGAGGTTGCACTGGCGAGGATGCTGCGCAGCGGGGAACTTGCATATGGGGAAGTTGCACATGGGAAAGTTGCGCATGGGGGAAATTGCACATGGGGGAAATTGCGCATGGAGGGAAGTTGCACATGGGGGAAGTTGCGCATGGGGGAAGTTGTGCATGGGGGGAAGTTGCGCGTGGGGGGATGATGCGCATGGGTAAATTTGCGCAGGGGGAATGATGTGAATGGGGGAAGTTGCGCACGGGGGAAGTTATGCATGGGGGAAAGTTTCGCACGGGGAAGTTTCGCCCGGGGGAAGTTGCGCATGGGGGGGAATGTTGCGCATGGGGGAAGTTGCGCATGGGATGTTGATGCGCATGGGTTGTTGATGTGCCGTGGGGGGATGTTGTATGGGGAAATGTTACTCCAGCAACGTGGGTATGCTTTTTGCTAGTATCAAAATAAAGTGAATGGTGGTGACAACCTAGTGACATCAACCCTAGTGATGTCACTACATGTAAACTGTGTGTATGGTATTGTAATTTAGTCTGTATGGTCTGATATGGAAGGAAGGCCATCATGGGGATGACACAGTGAGTTCTCACACCAAGTGATGCAAACCCTAGTGATGCTTGATAAAGGTATCCCCCACAGGTTAACTGCCAGTCGTGTCCAGCTATAGGTTACAGACAGTGCTCATCCCCATTTCTGCTGGTTAACAGGCACAGTGTCTTAACCACTTGTGCCACCACAGCCCACATAAGTGATGCTTATGACCAAGAGAAAAGGTTTATTATTAAAGAATTTTTGTGCATGCACAATGAAAACAGCTGGCAATGGGTACCTGATCCGGGTACCTACCACATTATGAGCACATACTCATAATCACTCTGAATCAGTGAATATTTCCTGTTCACTGAGGTGGGACTTGATTTGAATCACTGTGAACTGAACAAATTTGTATATCAAATCCGAGAATTCCTATCTATTCTTTCAATTTCCCCAGAACCAGAGTCCAATCATGAATTTGCCCTCCTAGTACAGAGGACAAATTTGACCCACACCGAGTATGCTGCTTATATGGGAAAAGAAACGCCATGTTATTTCCCCCCTCCACTGCTTTACTCTGCAGCAAATACCATATCAGCATTTTCTCTGTCAGTGTTGTCCCTAGTGGGTGTATTGACCGTTTGCTCTGAGATGACGGAGAGCTGCACTTGGTCTTCACTACCCCACCCCCCCACTCCTCCCAACCAATCCTTGGAGGTGCTTCCGACCATTACAAACCATTAGTACTGTTTAGCAGACATCACTTAAAATGGCAACATACACATTCAATGCCTCTCTTGCCTCTACATCAAGTGCAGGAACTGTAGTACTGTGGAAGTTAATCTTCAAAGCATAACAGCAGGGCAACTAAGGTGGAGAGATAGGAACACATATCCAGGTACAGCCTCATTCTGGGATGTCAAACTTAAGGCCCATATGTGACCCCCAAAGCAATTTTTCCATCCTGCATTACTGTATAAGGACTCAATCAAGAGTAACTATGAGGAGTCCTTTCCCATAGGATTTCACTAGGTGGTGCAGTATCTACGGGTACTCGTGATGTCTCTTACATGCTCCTGTAGTTACTCTGGATTGTAGGGTTATTGGACTATCCCAGCATGATAATTGGGCTACCTCATATCTTGAAATTATGATCACATTTTCACTCCAACCATTTTCAGCTAATGAGTTTCTGTGTGAGAAGAAAGTATTTCTGGCCACCAACTGCTTAACAATGTTCACTGAGAAATTACTGATATCACTTCTAGCCCTCAGCAGGCACTGTGAATGCTATCTGGTCCTCTATGAAATGAGGTTGACCATCCTGCCCTAGACATGGTACAAAATAGATTTCAAATGGTAACAATGATTGACATCATGTTCAATCTGATAAATAAGTCTGGAACATCAGGAATGTTTTCAGGTGGTTCATGTCATGCCTGGTATACCCATTTGAATTTGAATCCACATGGTAGACCCAGATGCCACATCAAGTGCCATCAAGGGGACATCAAGGGCAGCTATCTGCACAATCCAGAGTAACTATAGGAGCTCTTACGTCGATGTCAGAAACTCTGGATTGCTCTATGGTTTCCAATAGGTGGTGCCGTAACTATGTCGACATAAATGTCTCTTAAGAGCTCCTGTAGTTACTCTGGATTGTGCACTTTATCTTATTTGCAGATCCATGCCACTGTAGAGTACATTCAACCATTTCTCTGCCAAGGAGGGAGGAAGGGAAAATAATCAGAATTGTGGCAAGATCACCACACCTATCATACTCTGTAATGTTTAGTCCAAGCATATCTCCAATTTGATAGGTTTAACCTCTTTACCCATTCTATATAATCTCCCATTATTTAAAAAAATGTATATAATGTTGTATTCCAGGAAGGAGGTATAGAACTGGGAGCTGACCTCAGGAAACTGACTTTACAGATTTAAGTCACTGGGGAGAGGAACAAATTTCTATCCACACTACAAGGACTAATTTAACCCAAATTACCCCAACAAAAAAATTGATTTACCCCAGTAGTACATTGGCATTGGCCCCCCTTCCATACTTAAAAATCTGTCTGGGATCCCCTGACAAACCTATTGAGGTATGACATCACTGTGATGCTAGAGCTTCTCCATGTCTATGCAGAAGTAAGTTCCACTGTGTTCAGTGAGACATAATCCCAGGAGAGCCCAGTGCCAGATTCCAAGATGGTGGGTCCCACCCAGTGATGGGCTTCAAAGAAATTAAGAACCGGTTCTCTGTCCATCTGGCAGCCACTTTTAAATGGCTATTTTTAAACTTTATATGTACTATCTCTTGTTAAGAACCGGTTCTATAGAGAAGGTGCGAACCTGCTGGTGCCCACCACTGGTCCCACCTTCTCGCAACCCCACAATGGGGTCTCAACACCCACTTTGAGTACCACTGATCTACCCAACTTTTCAAAAGTTCTATAGCTGTTCTGCATGATCTCTTGCTGCACTGCTTACAAATCTTTTTCTTTCCCATACAGCAACTTTATATCCTTATATTGAATTTACTTTTTGGTAACTTCTGCGTAAAGCTCTATAAACTTAGAGGTCCCATGAACAAAAATTTGCTGGACCAAAGAGTAAAAAATTCCAGTTCTTCCAGCTGCAAATTTCCTAAAGAAACAAATCAAAAGGCCATATGATATTTGAAGACTGGGATCATGATTATTTATAGCTGCAATCTGCAGAATGTCCTAAAAAATATTTTTCCTAATTTGGTTTTTCCGCACAAAAATATGGATTCTGTCCTGACAGCTAAATGAGATTCAAATTAGATTTCTATGTAGGTGTAAGAACTCAATCTCCTTTCAGAACATACTCTAAACTTCCTCCCAGTCTCCCTGTCTGGAACTATTAAATCCCACATAACCTCAGGATGAAGATTTCACAAATGTCCACCTGACCGTACCAGAGTTCATGAAAGGAAAGAGAGCACAACGGACCTGGAAGACACCTATTTGTATATAAATGATTCTTTATCCTCCCACAGCTGGAGAGAAGGAAAAGGAAGAAAAGAAGGAGAGAAAACAGATTTTCATGCATCAAATTAAAGATGAAATGTACAGGTATCTTATTGCGAGATGCCATTTTGCTTTAAGAAACATGTTTATTGCACCATTATTTTGATAGGGGGGATGGATAAAAAGTTCAGAACTTCTCTGGTGTCTCCTGGGTAGAGAGACCAAATAGAATGGGGTGGAAAGATATGGGTCTTCTGGCAGGATTTCCTTTGAAAGATGAGGTAAAAATGTTTTCAAATTTCTGGATTGGTTGGCGCTAAGACTTGTCAAGAAGGAACCAGGCGGGGATTGTTTTAAAAAAATCAAATAAATAAAAGCCCGCCACTCTTCCAAAGAAGTTTCAGTCTTAAAAGCGAAGCTCAGAGGAGGGGGTCTCTCCTTTCACCACAGGCCTGGAGAGAAAAAAAATTCACATTGATGGGAGGCTAGGAAGGTGCAACCGAGATGAGGCACTCCCCACACGCAAGGAGGAAGAGCCAAGTGGGGTCTGTGGCCAAGCCGCAGAACCAAAGACCTTCAACTTCGGACAGTGTACAGCATGTGGCCTCCCCCATTGGGGCTCAAAACAGAGCCTGTGCGGAAGCGAAGGCATCGGCTTCTTCCTTCCATGGGAACCGTGGAGCCTCTCCCTCCTGGCAAAGGCTCCAGAAGCGGCTGTTATACAGTTGTCACCCTCATGACAACCTCGCGGCTGGAACTGGAGCCCCCACGGTGTTCATTAGGCCGCAGGTGGCTGAGAATGTGAAGAATTGTATAGCCACAGTGATGGTTCAAAATAGTCCTAACCCGCTGGCCCCGTTGGGAGGTCCTCTCACTCCCCGAGGAGGGGTTCGTCCGTGAATTCCGCCCTCCGGGCTTTGTGCTCCCGCCAACTGGCTCCCCAAGGTCCTTGGCCTTGTCATAGTTCAGCACTTTCCACTGCTGGTTCACCGCCTGCCAACGCTTGAATATTCGATATACTGAGGAGCCCTCGTGGATAATCAGACCTGTGGAGACAAGTCAGGAGAGATGAGAACATGCGAGTGGAAAGGCTACAGGTTTGAAGCAACATGGTGACCACAAACATAATATAGCTTGGAAATGGACAACAATGCAATGATGCTATGCTTAGACATCAATGCAATGTCTCAATTTCTTTCAATGCCTTTTAATAACGTAGGGCTGATCTGCACCCCAATCATAGTGTACTGAGCAGATTCATTCAAGGTTTACTGAGAGTTTTAAACTGTGGAAGAACTTCAATGTAAGCAAAGACAACAAATGAGAATCTGGGCAATCTGGAAAACATTGGGCTGAAGGAATTATATTGTTTTGAGTTTTCAAAATTATAAAGGGTCATCTAAAAGAGGTGTCCAATGCGCTCGAAAAATGACACCTGATTAGGTCATCAAAAGTCCCCCCCACAAGTCGCATGTTGGACAGGAATGATGCAAAAAATGTTGTAAGGTACATCTGCACCTCTCCTGGGAAGACGGGTTAGGCCAGCACACAGACATATGCTGGGATCCCCACGCCACTATGGGAACGAGGATATGGGTGAATTGTGCTGACCTAAATTGATTAGGATTGCACCCTGACTTATCATGTTTCTCTTTTCACATGGCCTCCAGTCATATGCTTCAGGCACAACTAGTCCTAGTATGCAGTTCCTAATCATGAAACAATCCAAAAATTGTGCTCAGAATAAATCATCCATATGGAGTATTCTCAATGCAAAACAGGAACCTCTGCAGTGTATACAACACTATAAGTGGTGGTATACTTTAATTTTAACCATAGAATGTGGTACTTTTTGGACATAAGCGACAGAGTTATTTTGGGCAGAATCTGGATTACGCTTTGTACCCTTCTTGTCCTACACTTGATATTTCCTATCTCTGCCACCTATTGGCAGCTTACATTTTTTGGGATAGTTATCAAGGCCAAGAATAATTTTTTGTCTATAATCCATAAACTAATGGAAATCAAGTCTAGGAACATGCATGTTTCAGGGTGACTATATGACCGGAAAAACCCAGATTTGTCCGGATTTTTAGCCTCCTGTCCGGGTATCCTACATTTTGGCTTCATTGTCCTACATTTTGACTTTGTTTTAAAACTTCGTCATAGTGTACAGCAGCGTTTCTCAAAGTGGGGGTTGGGACCCCTTTGGGGGTTGCCTAGAGCTTTCCTGGGGGTCACCAAAAGACCCCTGGTGCAGGGGCCCAGGTCAGGATTGCCAGACCTCTGGATGTAGCTGTGCATGCACTGGGGCTGACTGACAGCCTCAGGGCCCAATCCTATGCATGCGTACTCTGAAATAAATCCCATTATAGTCAGGGTGGCCTTTACTTCCATGTAACTATGGATAGGATTGCAGCCTCAGGGCCCAATCCTATGCATGCCCACTCTGAAATAAATCCCATTGTGTTCAACGTATGCATAGAACACACATTTCATTTGTAACAATGAAAATAATCCTGCATACCAGATATTTACATTACAATTCATAACAGTAGCAAAATTATAGTTATAAAGTAGCAACAAAAATAATTTTATGGTTGGGGGTCCCCAAAACATGAGGAACTTATAAAGGGGTCACGGCATTAGGAAGATTGAGAACCACTGGTGTACAGTATCCCATCATGCCATATGTCGTTGGATTCGTAATGAAGAGCAGAATCCAATGCAAAAATCAGTTTTGAGATATCTCCTTCCTATCAAAGGTTATGGCCAAAAAACCGAAAAACAAAAACTATTAAAAAAAACGTTTTTGGGGGCAATTTTTTAAAGTGGGTAGGAATTTTGGACTTGGGGTTCAGGAATTTTGCGTTTGGCATCTGGTCACCCTGTTTTATGTATACCCAGCATGTCTGGTCCCATATTGAAAATCTAGAGTATAAATTCCTTGGGAGCTGGGATTTGTCTTTTCCTAATATGACGGTGCAATGTACACACTTAAAATGCTTTATAAATAATAATAATAGTAATGCCATATTCCATAAGAAAATGATACTTTTCTCCTCTAGCTTTATGAGAATTGCAGAAATAAAAAAATATGTCAACATTTTATGTTAGATAAGTCTTCTTTACTTGCCGTTCACCCTGAGGAGGTATAAACAGACATCTGGGAAGTGCTGGAACTACAATTATGATGTATCAGATATGAGACCTGCTCGGTGGCAGTGTGAAAAAGCAGAAGTCATTTAGATAGAGGTACATAGATACTAAAATATATTTCTCCCCGTTGGTCTCTTTCTTGGGTGTGTTATTTAATGTCATGCTTATGGAACTGGCAGAAAATGTACTGCTAACTGCAAGATTAAATATTGAAGGAAAATGAAAAATTAGCTATAATGGCTAATTATATAATGGCTAATTATTATTAAAAATGGGCTATTTAAGTCCTTGGAAATTATGCATATGAAGAAGTTAACAGGGCTGTAAAGGTTACAGAGATCTTGGACTGCAATCCTAAAGACACTTTCCTGGGAGTAAGACCCATTAAACACAACGGGGCTTACTTTTGAGTAGAAATGGTTAGGACTGAGCTTTTATTCTTCTGGCTGCTCTGCAGCATGCAGGAAGGGTATGGCACTCCTCACTTCCTGGCATTGTAACAGTATGTGAGTTTGCGCACTGCTGAACACCATTATGGCAATCAGTGCCAGCAGAATGCACATTCCATTGCTGCCCAGCCACACTGTGATTAGTCCATTAGATGTGCAACAAGAATGTTTCAAGAGCATCAGATTTTGGAGAAGCAGTAGCATGATGTGGTAGGTCACCTGCCTTGGTATCATGAGTTGAGGAGGGTGACAAGCTGCCCTCCTGCTCCCTCAGTATGGCGACCATGGTGCTTCGAGCTTTGGTGGGTCTGCCTGCTGCACTCAGGAGAGCCTAGGAGAGCCATGGGGAGGCTGCCATGGTCCTCCTGCATATCTGTCCATTCACTGCACTTCGAAGCCATGATGTGGAGCTTTCTCACACACCAGGGAGGTTCCCAGTTCCTGTGGTAGCCTGACTCGGACCTTCACTTGGACCTGAATCAAGTGAAGGGGTGAAACAGAAGCCATACACTATGGCTTCAGAATGCAGCCAAGTGGTTGTGGCTATCTGAGTCCTCCTATGTGGCTGCTCCGCAGCCAGTTACAGCTGCCTCTGGTAGGGAAAGAGGGAGGGAACCACATCATTTGGGAGGGTGCCAAAAATGTAGGAGCCCCAGGTGCCAAATGAACTAGTGATGCCACTTGGAGAAAAACTGTATGTTAAATCTTTCTGGTATACAATATAAGAACATATGTGTATAAACATGTAGAAAGCTAAGAACCTAAGTATAAATGATGCTTATTCTCTGTATTGGAGTATTACTTTTTTGTTATTTGTGCACATTGGTATTTTTCTATGAAAAAAATATACATAAAAATATTAGGCAAGCTTTCTAAAATTCACTCCCATGTGCTCAAACTTCAAGTGTACCCGTGAGTTATAAATATACTCTCTGGACCAGTCAATACTCAGTGACAATCAATTGAGCCCCTAACGTGGGTCATTACCATGCCACACGTGTCCCTTTTGAATCAATGGGAAATGGAAAAGTCATTCATTCATTTCCCAATGACAGCACACTATTCCCTTCTCACAAGGGCCTGGCTGTTATCATTCTGCCTCACCAGAGCTCATCCATCAGTGCCACAAAACAGGAGTCAATCTCTTTAGTGAATCTCACTGGCTTCTAATTAAAACCAGCTTCTTCTGCAACTGAGGATGCACAGCATGGGAGATGAAAAATCTAACCATCTTGCTTGACACCCACGGACACAAAAAAGCCACAGGGCACCCCAACCCCTGATGATGCCATCTAACCCTCCAATTCTGCATGGGGATATTGTCAGCAGGCACGTGACGTGGAAGTCACTGGCAATCCTCTCATCAGGACACACCATAGTGAATGGGTCAGCTACTCATCGAATAGATTAAACACATGGCTAAAGGATGGTGACTTAGCACAGCTATCTACGTTCATGACATTTGAACCAGGAGCCTTGGCTTCCAGGCCAGCTAGAGCTTACAAATGGGCTTGGTTCCAGCTCTAGAGTTACAGGTTAATGAGCTCACCGGCCCTTGCTGACCCTGGCCAAATTTAAACACCTACAGCAGCTCACAGGACTTGCTCAACTAACAAGCTATTGCCAGCTGATGTTCTCTCATGTTCTGCAATGACTCTCTGCAAATGGAAGAAATTATATCTCCAGTTATAATTTCACTCATTAATAACAGAATGAGTAACACTCATTATTAATAACACTCATTAATAACAGAATGATCAAAAGGGGCAAACCAGATGTTACTAACCTGCCTGCTTGATTTTTTTTAATATAAGAGAATACAGAATCCTTGATCAGTCCAAAATTTTCCACGGCAATTAACACTTGACCAAACAGAAAAAGATTCCATTGATGCCAACAGGTGCTTTCCTCCTGGGGCAAAGAGCCAGATTTGGATCATGATCATGGTGAGGTCAAAGGATTGCCTGCCATGGTCATGATATGAATCAGGACCTTTCCACCCACTCCTATGGTATGTCATTTAATTTGGGCCAATGTCTTTTGAATTAGAAATACCTTACTAATAAAAGGGCAATGAGGATGAATCTGAATTCCAATCATTTTTCAGAGAAGCTGAAGGTGAATGAAGGTGAAGGTGAATGAAGGGCTGTGGGTGGTGCAAGTGGTTAAGATGCTGTGCCTGTTAACCAGCAGGCCAGAGTTCGAGACCCGGGTCGGTCCCCACAAGACAGGGTGAGCTCCTGTCCTTAGCCCAGCTCTGCGATGCAGCTGGAACCAATTGTATTGGCTCTGCCTTTCCATTGGACTACTTTAGTGGCGTGGAGAGGTAACAGCATATCCTTCATATCAATCTCACCAAGGCCTTCGTGCTTCGCATGCAGCGTATGTCTCTCAAGTCTCTCAAGACTGACGGGTGCCTGCTTTGAAGGTGAAATATGGCACAGTTCATATTTCATTGAAAGAGAATCAATCATAATAGTTCCATGGCCCAGCTCAAGTTATGTACTTATAAAACCCCATTGATTTATATGGGAATGATTCAAGCATATACTTAGCTCTCTGACTGTAACCAATGAGACTTAAAAGATCTCCAGATTTGGGCTGTATCATATTCAGTATCAAATGTTATTTGTAAAGACACCTATAGGAAAATATACTGCACAACAGCACCTTAAAATAGTTGATCATGTATAGTTGAATAGAGAAGAGGCAACCCTGGACTTTGGGCAAAATCCAGAGTAACCACGGGGAGTCCTTGCTCCGGTGTAAGAACAATGTACTCTGGATTCCAATATGAATTTCCCATAGATTTTCACGAGGTGTGCAGTAACTATGGGTGCATGTAATGTCTCTTACGTGCTCCCATAGTTACTGTGGATTTGGGTGTTAATCTGTATTCCTAAATGTTACCTAAGAACATGACCAAAGACCAGGGACCAAAACCACTTTGAAAGGTGACCAAGATACAGCTGAGTGTCTCAAGTATGTTGGATGTGAGTACTATCATTTTCACCATATATTTAAATGAAAAAATGCCAAGAAAGTTCAAACAGGTAACATTCTTCTGTACAATCCAACCTATCACCTAAGGTCATCTGAGGGGGCCCTACTGACTATGCCGCTACTAAGAGATGTGAGAGGTGTGGCAGCCAGAGATAGGGCCTTCTCGGTGGTGGCACCCCGGCTTTGGAACTCCCTCCCCTTAGAACTGAGAAAAGCTCCCTCAATACAGAGCTTCAGACGGAGCCTAAAAACCTTTTATTTTAAAAAAGCGTTTTAAATGGGGCAGAGGATGGGGGCAGTTTTACTGCTTTTTTACTGCTTTTAATAAATGTTTTTAGCCTGTTTTAAATGTTCTCAGTTTTAATCTAATTGTATTTTAATTATGTTTTAATATATATTTATAATTCTATTTTAATGGTGTTTTATTTTCTATGTGATTGTTAGCCGCCTTGAGCTCCCTCTTGCAGGTGAGGAAAGGCAGGGTATAAATTAATAAAATAAAATAAATAATAAATAAAATTTGATGCCAAAAGGAGAAAATTTCTCAAAAACGAGAAGACCAATTAGAAGGAAACTGAAAAAGGGAATCAATGAGGGTTTTATTTAAAAAAACCTCTGGTTTTTTTAAACTCCAAAACTTTGGAGATTATTTAAATCCACAATGATAGAAACCCAGATAGAGGGTAAATCAGAGATAAGGAAAGAAACTAGCAAATCAAACAGCATAATCCAGAGCAACTAATCTGTCCACATAAGAGCCCTTGGGTTGCCCTATCTATCACTAGGGTGGAGCAACCGCAAGATGCTCCAGCCCAGTTACTCTGGAAGAGGCTTAGGGCAGAGCAAGGCAAGATAGGGTGCCCTAAGAGAGGTGGACCTGCTCTGCCCTAACTGGGGCAGCCTAAGCAGCTCAGGAGAGGCAAGTTGAGGGCATGTTTAGCATTGCCTAGGGCAGAGCAGTTACTCTGAATCCAGAGCCTGTTTCCAAGGCAGAAATGCCCTCTTCCAGCCCTCAGAGTTATACCACCTCAGGAGCAGGTATAGTAATGAGTAGACCCATAGGGGTCCATGATAAGGCCCGAGTAAGAATGGCAGTGTTGACCAAAAATCTGAGTTCTTGGCCATCCTAGCTGCAACCCCTTCCTCTCAACCTCAGGATATGGAACAAACTACGGCTGCCCACAAAGCTCAGGATACAGCAGGCCACTCCAAGAAGCCCCTTGTATTCACTGTAGAATGTACTGGCATCTCATCAGGGACTCCTTATAAGGCAGGCACCCAGTGGCGTCACCAGACTGGTGCGGCTGGTGTGGGCCGCATTGGGTGATGCGCTCAGTATGGGGTGATGTGCTGGAGGAGTTTGACTGTCCTTTGGCAGGCCCCAGGTGTCAGCACGCCCAAGGCTGAGCAGCAGCCAGAAGCTGCCACTTGTTCACGGAGCTGGCCCGAACGGCCAGCTGAGGTGCACTGCGCAAAAACACACTGAGCATGCTGAACAGCTTCAGAGGAGACTTCCTTAGAGCGGAGGAAGTCTGTGCCTCTGCATGGCCATTCGGCCTCACTCAGGAGGTGGAGCGGCAGCTGAATGGCTTCAGAAAGAGTACTGCACAGGCGCCAACTTTGGCGACTGCGCAGTCCAGGTGGGAGGGGTGCGCACATCCCGGGGGTGACGCATAGATTTCCGCACCGGGAGATGCACAGAGTCGTGTCACCACTGTAGGCCCCACAGCTGTTCCTTGTTCAGTGTGATCTGAGGGGTGTCTCCTCAGGAGCAAGTCCTCCCCATGTGTCAATTACTTGGCATGCTCTGGAGCAGTTAGGGCAGCCCAGGCTTCCTGACTCTCTGGATGCAGCATAACTTTCTGCTCTGGATACAGAATAGTTAGGACAGAGCAGTTAGGGCAGAGCAGGCTGAACTTGCTCTGGATTGTGCCCATAATGGGTAAAGTACTGGGATAAGACAGAGGCATACTGGCAGTCTGGGAGCAATTAGACAAGCAGGTGGTGCTAACTTCAATAGATGTGATGATGGATGGACCCAGATCAATGCGGTGGCAGTAAGATGGCACAGTGGTGGCAACAGCAAAACAAGGAGACACCAGTTTCCACCTCACATAACAATTCCTCCTTCACCCACATCTGTAGGAATGCTGGCAAGCTGGCTGGAAGGACACCAACCCTAATTACACTGTATGGGAGTTGGAGAATGATGCACCCCTTCCAAATATAAGAACATGTTGGCATAAGGGGGAGCAGGCCAACAGGTTGGCCACTTTTCGTCATGCTGGCCAGATCCCATGAAAGGAGAGGAGTATGATGAACCTCTCTCCTCTAGAATCATGACTCTTTTCTGAGTTAAAGCCCCAAGTTGTGCGTCAGATCCCAAATCAGTGACTTATATAATTCAAGTTCATATGAGTCACATTAAACATGTGCTTTTGCAACTCAAGTCTTGCAGAAGTTCTCTTCCCTGCTCAGAGGCCTCCTCATAGTGAAGGATCATTTGTTGGGCTATAAGAGATATTTCTCTGCAAGTATCAAGTAGCAGGTGGAAAAGGGGTCTTCTGGTAGACATTCTATCATTGAACTTTCAAAAAGCTTTTGACGAAGTCCCTTATTAAAACTTCCTGAGTAAAGTTTGCGGTTATGCTATCAAAGGACCGCTTCTCTTATGGATTAGTAATGGTTAAAAAGCAGGACAAAGAGCACAGTCCTAACCATGTCTACTCAAAAACAAGACCTACAGTTCTTACTCCCAGGAAAGTATCTTTAGGATTAAAGTGTAGGAATAACTTATCAATTCCCTAAAACAGTGGGAAGTAAGTAAGGCACTACTCAACGATCTGTTTTGAGATTTTGGTGTTTAAACTTGTTCATAGATGATCTGGAGTTACAGGTGAGCAGTGTGCTCACCAGATCTGTAGAAGATACCAAATCAGTGAGGATAGTGAAGACCCCAGTAGGTTGTAAAGAGTTTTAGAAGGATCTCTCCAAACTTGAAAACAAAATGGCAAAGGTTATTATTAATTCCAAAGTGAAGGGTCCAAAAAAAATCCAGACTTTTAACTCACACACATTGAGTCTGAATTGAGGGTGACCAGTCAGGAACGAGATCTTGGGGTCATGAAAGTTTTAGAAAAAGGTCTGAACCAAATCTCATAATTCCTCATATAATTTATGGTGTGATTGTCCCATCCAAGGAAGGATGCTGTATGAGTGAAAGAATGCAGATAGGGGCATCTCAAATATTCAGGGACTGGAGCATCCTCAGTAGGAAGAAAAGCTACAGCATCTTGGATTCAGTTGTGTTGATGGTGGAAAGCACACACAGTGTTACTCCCGGTGGAAAGCCCAGAATGGGAACCACAAACCCAGGGGTGGAGTTAGCTAAGGAGAGGTTCAGCAGATCACAAGGGCCACAAAATACATGGCAAAATCAAGTTTCCATTTATCGAAAGTGATATATGCTGTGAGGTGGTCTACCCCTGTGATAGAGGCTTATAAAATTATGAATCTTGTCGAGCAAGTATATAGAAATATGTTTTTCTCCCTCATACGCACACCCAACGCCAGGAGCCAGGGTCATCTGACAACACTGATTGGCAAGAGATACACGACAGACAGAGGAAGAACCTCTTTGCAGAGCGCATAATTAATTTATGAAATTTACTGCCAAGGGATGTGGTGGCGACCAGCCACTTAGATGCATTGAAAAGGGGGTGAGACAAATGCATGGACAAAAGATTTATCACAGGCTAGTTTGTGATCCTAGAAAGACCTACCACTGGACACTAGTCTTATTTTACTGAAAGGGAGTGGAGGGCAGAGGAAGCAAATGAAATTTCCCCTTCCTCTCCTTTCTGCCCACCAACAAGAATATTTCTCCCAGTTGGCCGCCTTTCTGCTGGTTGGGAGGAACATCTCTCCATGTCCCAGTTGGGGAAAAGAAGGTGGTAGAAGCACACTAGCTTCCTCCTCCTCTTTCTTTTTGGTCAATTGACATTTTTCCGAGCTGACAGAAAGGGAAGGGAAATGAGGAGTATGCATATGAAACTCATGCTGCTGCTTCCTCTTTCCCTTTCTTCCTAATGGCCAAATGACGATGTTCTTGTCTGCTCACCTGCCCAGAAGGTGAGTTGATGGGCAGGAAAATAAATATGCCTGGAGCAGAAGGAAATTGGGAGCTGACACAGCAAGTATATTTCATGCACATGTTAGGAACCCTTTGCTTCAGTGGTGTCCCAGGATCTAATGCAACCTAGTGGGACCTGCCCCACAAATGATTTTCAGAGGAAGGACAAATGCATCATGCTGTGTTTCTCCTTCGCTTTGCAGAAAAAGGAGGGAAAAGTGTGATAGGAAGGAAGGAATTGGAGGTGTTTTCTAACAGACAGAATTCAAAAATTGAATTCTAGGAATAATATTAAACTCTAGGAATAATATTTAATAATAACCTAGGAATAATAAACTTGGAATAATAATAATCCGATAATAATTAGGAAATATTAATCAAGGAATAATAAACTCTAGGAATAATATTGAATACCTGCTTACCATAGAATGCAAGAACATAGCATGGAAGTCTATTGTAGGAGTGTAACCGCCCAGTCCTACATAAACTCCTTGCAAGCTGGTGCAACTGTACCAACAGGCTATGTGTTGCAACCTGCAAAAGAAATTTTGAGCTGCAAAGGTCTCCTCAAAGTAAGGGAACATTTGTTCCCTTGCCCCTGGGTAAGCTTCAGCTGCCCTGCTGGGTTTGCTCAGACCTCCATCACTTTGCTAGCACAAGTCTGAGTGGATCCAGGCTGGGAAGACAAGAGAGGGGACAGGATGGAGGCAGTGGTGCTGCTACAACCTTTCCACCTCAATTCTCCTTCCTTTTCCTTCAATCTCCTCCCTATTCCTCTCCTCCCCATTGATTTATTTTCTGCCTTTTCCCCCAGAGGGACTCAAGGTGCCTTAAAACCACAAAACATGATTTACAACTGAAGAGCAACAGCAGCATCTAAAAAGGACAATCCTGTTCTGCCCACCTACCCCCTGATGTGTTGCATCGGGGCTCATGGAGAGGCCATTGCAGTGTGGACCACGCTTGATGCTTCTGGTGACTGCCAGGCCAAGCAGCACAGTGCGTCCCCCTATTGCAGCTACCATCAAGACATACTGTGCCACCACAAATGTGACTTCCGGCAGCGCAGCGGCCCATTAGGAACAGGCTGTTAGTCAAGCTAACAGGATTCAGCTTTTTCAGATTAAAGTGCTCTGAAAACTCAGAAAACGGGTTTGACCAAATTTAGGTAGGCAGATCTGGATTTGATGGCACAGTGGCAGCTAGACCATATTGATCCCAGCACTACAGTCTGTTGTAAGCAGTTGTCTCCAATTCTCCATTCTGTTCAAGCATAAACTTTCTTCTGTCAGCAATCAGGTCTCATTAATTCCCAAGGTCTTAGGAGGACAGTCACTTTAAAGAACGTGAATGTGCCCTGTGGATTAACGTCTTTGCCCGGAAACAACGACAGGTCCAAATGGCCAGAAATGTGGTAGGGGATCAGGGAATAGGTACAACACCAACGGACTTCTGTAACATCAGACTATGAAAGCTGTGTGCAGACTACAACCCTGGACGTTACTCTGACACTTTGGAACAGGATGTATTCCCAATAGCATCCACTCAGAGAGTCTTGAGTCATACCCTCTTTTCCCCACTATCACTAGCCCCCTTCCAGTTGGAATGATGGGGATTTTGCTAGCTTAAATAATGGTGCCATGTAATTCTGCAGAGAGGAAAGGCTGGCAATTGGCTTCCTTGTGCTTGATGTCATGATGGATAATTTGGCATGCAGGAAGGAAACAGAAGTGAGGGGGAAGATAGAAGCAGAAGGTTTTGTAGTGGGCGGGAGTGGGCAGGACTGGGCAGGGCAGGAGGTTCTGATGGCTAGAAAGCTAGGCCATGCCATCCTAGATGACAGACGGCTCCTCCTTCCTCCAATGACAGGCCATGTGTTTAGCTCCGAGGCCGCATCAGAAATATTTTGTGAGTCACAAGCCTCCGGCTAATTTGAATACAAAAGCATCACTTACACAATTTTTGGATCACTTTTCTGATGCGCAGCTATTTTGCACTCTCCAGAAACTCTATCCTTTTGTTTTAAAGCCAAAAGCCTGCTGTCAGCCCTTGCAGGAGAGACAGGAATGGACTCATCTTGCCTCCTAATTTCAGAGCCTCCTGCATTTCTGCCAATGCATTTTCAAAACTCATCTCGGTAGCTACAAAGCCTAAAAACTATAGGAAAAGGAGGACAGGTTTCTCAATATTATAACAATTGCCTTGAGAGCAATTCCAGTGTGACGTTTTATCCAGACAAATCTGAAAACCTGGGTCTATTTCAGTCTGTGTCTCTTGGGAATATTCAGGATCTCTTCCTATCTTCTCTCCAGCTTCTAAAGGACTCTCCAAAAAACTCCAAGGATCTCAGAATATGGAGATGTATGAAGCTGATGTGCAGTTAACCATTCTTAATGGAACTAATCCTGATCCTAGGGTAACCAAAGATGTCACTAGTAGTGCTTTATTTCTGAAATGAAAGGTGGAACTGAAACTGTAGGAGCTAATAGCCAGAGAGCCAAGTTTTCTCTCTTAAGAGTGATTATCCTTAATTTCAGACACATTGCAATGGACTACAGATTTTTGGGTTTTTTTAAAAAAAACTGCAATAACTATAATTATGAGTTAAAGCCATTTCGGTTATAAAGTTCTAGGTGAAATTCACCCATACAGTTGAATTTCTGGGTGAAATATACACAGAATACACTCATACAGTTATGGGTGGAATTCAAATAGATGTTAGAAAGGCACTCTGCACATGTTCACAGGTACTCCCTTCTTTACTATGACTTTACCTGTTAATAGGCGAGCACTAAATTCCAAGGAATGTAGGATTTCAAAAATTCTGTACCAACAATATCAACATTCTGCACCCTGTATAAATTGGCAAAACAAGTGTATGTGCCATTATTCATTTACTTACTCAGCATCCATCAGTCTCGAAAGACTATTGTATTGTGTTCGATGTTGTATGCAAAGCACGAAGGTCTAGGTAGATTGATATGGAGGATAGGCTGTTACCCAAGCAGCAAATCCCCCCTCTCCATGCCACTGAAATAGTCCAATGGAACGGCAGAGCCAATACGATTGGTTCCAGCTGTGTTGCAGAGCTGGGCTAAGGACAGGAGCTCACCCTGACTTGTGGGGACCCAGGTCTCGAACCCTGGCCTACTGGTTAACAGGCACAGTGTCTTAACCACTTGCGGTCACCCACAGCCCATTATTTGTTCATAATGCAATTGTCCAAATGCACTTGTTCATAATGTACGAGATTTATTTTGCTTGTTCTAGTCAGAGGAGGGGCCCATGCAAGGAACTAGAGCCAACCATCTCATCACACTGAAAATTAGACTCTTCTCCTCCTGTTCCAGCTTCTGGGATTTTACCAGGAATTGGTAATCAGTCCCTATCGTCACATCATTAAGAACAAGAAAGTTTTATATGATTTTTTAAAAGCTACTTCCAAAATAGTGAGCACTTCACAGAATATAAAACTGAATGTTTATGAGTTGAGAACCACATGAAAATCTATGCTATGCCAGAGTTATTTTAAAATGCTGAAGTGGTACCCAAAGTCCTACTCAGTCCAACTGAGCAACCACTTGTGAAAGGAAGGGAGGAAGCTCTCACCTATGCAGACAATGTCCATGAAGCCGTACATGCCGTAACAGATCTGGAAGAGCAGGTCCTGCCGCTGCCACTTGGCTGAGGGGCTAAGAGATGACCAGATGAGCCAGGAAATGCTGGCAATGAGGAAGAGAGAACCCAGGATGATGGCTGCAATCTGTACCTTTTCGATCACTGTCAGGGAGATTGCCTGCCACTGCAGGGAAAAAGAAGCACAAAGTGTGTTAAACTTACTGAGCTGATTTGGTCAACGGGATAGAGGCCCAACTGATGACCCAATCGAGATGGGTTGACCCAATTGACAGCACAAAAAAGATTCATGCACGATGCATGATGCAGACATTTCCAATATTAGATCATTATAATGCTAAAATATGGCATGTTCTGTCTGTTTCTTCCTCTCTGTGGCTTCCTTCACATACCCCATCTTCAAACCAGAGGAATGTTTATGACAGATAAGCGTCCCTATAAGACAGTTAGCCGACAACTATCATATTCCCCTTTAATGAACCACAGGGAAATGGTGAGCATTTCACCAAGGGATGCCAAGTATATTCTAGAACAATGCTACTCAAATAAGGGGAAAGGAAGAACAGGAGCAGAGCGAACCTTCAGATCACTCTGCTGCAGGGGATTTTCTGCCTCCAAGGATCCTACAAGCATGTGCAAAAGTCTGATGGGACTGGGGAGGCGGGGGGGGGGGGGGCTCTGCAGATTGATTGGCAGACTCCCCCTTTCAGGGCTTTAAAAAGGTGAAGGATTTTGGTGCGATTGAGAGCCTGCAACAGTTGTCAGAGCAATCACAAGCTGCAATCCTGACCCCCAGTTTGGCTGGTGCAAGTCCTGGTACACATCCTATGCTAGCCTGGAACTTAAGAGCCAGTCTGGGCTAGCAAGTTAAGTGCCTTAACTTCTGCACTACTCCTGGGGGTTTAGACCAGTGCACAGACATGCACCAGGCTCCCCATACCATCACAGGAACAGGGATATGGGTGAATTGTGTTGGTCTAAACTGATTAGGATTGCACGCACAAGGAGCAAAAGTGTCCCAAAGTCTTCTGTAAGGCCACAGGTATTTGTGGGGCACCTTGTAAGATTGTGCCTCACTGCCCCAGTAAATTAGATTAAGGAAAGGGTTGAGTGCTGGATAGGTTTATTGGTAAGCTGGTGTGCAAGATTTTCGCATACACATTTGGCCCAGGCAGAATTAGCTTGCCAATGAGAACTTTTGCCACTGCCATGCTTACCTGCAAGGGATTTTTTGTGCTAATGGCTAAGACTTGGTATTTGAAGTAGCATAGCTCACAGCTCCAGGAGCCCCTCTCGCTGATCCAGCGAATCAGGCAGGGCTGGTGGGTGCAGCGAACAGATCCATCACAGCGACACGGGCTTAGCAGTTCCCCCTGGGAGAAAAAAGAGTGGGTTGTGAACAGCTACATTAAAACAGCTGTCTGCTTATCCGTTATGGCACATACAGCCATACATCCTAGACATATATCATCCATCATCATATACTTCACATACATCCTAAACCACAATAAAAAGACATCATTCCTCAAAAAAGCTACCAACTACTGACGTTAAGAGCTACTATCAAAGTTTCCCATACCAATCAGGACAAACCATCCCTCCCCTCAAAGCCCACCAAGCAGGTTCTGGGTAACATTGGCCATTCTTGGGCCTACAGTCCATTAGGCCTCCATCCTTTAAAAAGAGTGGTTTGTTAGTTCTACCTGCTTAATGTGCTGCCTGGAGAGCGAGAGGAGCAATTAACATCAATATTTTAGACCCACTTGCAGGAAGTATTAATGATGTGCTATGGAAAGATGCCTGGACAAGGAAATTGCTGTAGATTCCTGTCAGCTTGAGGACCAGGAGCATAGGGGTCACCACTGGGTCTCCCATCACATTCCAGATCTATGATTAATCAGCTTCACATGGCTCGGACTGCAGCAAGAGGGGAGGAGAGGGCAGGCTTGGATGATGGAGAAGGACAGAAGTCACTGAGTGGATTTGCCCATTTGTCAAGCAAATTATAAAGTGGGCAAAAGGTCCATCTTTCAATAGGGGAGATCCAAGTTGAAATCTCAGCCCATTCACGGAGCTTAGTGAAAGTTGCTTCATACGTCTGCTTTCCCTGCAAAACTACTTCCTATCAATTAAGATTTTTTTATTATTATTTTTTTATTATTGTTCATAATAATAACAAAAGAGAAGACATGTAACTAAAGAGAAATCAAAAGAAAAGTTTTGAACTCCCTTCCCTCAAATGTCCCTTTGGGTGGCACAAAGTTGACCAGCAAGAAAGTGGTCTTTCAATGATTCAGTTATGTCCTTCTTGGTACAGTTTTGGGCCTCTGAGGAGTGAGTGAAAATCCAGTTTTCAGTCAAACAAGTTGGAAGAAAAGAACAAGAGAAAGGGAAAAGAAGTGAATGAAAAGGGGTAAGATTTGGTGAGTCAAAAAGGCAAGGAGTCAGGGTAACAGGTAGAAAGAAAAGAGGATGCCTTACACTAAATCAGACCATTGGCCTGTTTTCCAACTTTAGGTGGGGGGTGTCTTTAAGAAAACAAACTTCATTTACTTTGTTGTTTTTTTTTCATTACACTACAATTTTAAATTGGCATGTTTATTTTTTAAATAAAAGACATTTCTTTCTTATAACCAACTGTTCTGCAAAGGAGTTCCACTATACATCTAGCTCCTTCATGCAAACTTTTCCCCCCACAGTCCTTCAATGATGCCATATGTGGATATTTAAGTGACCTCCTATAAGGAGGCAACTGAATGGCAGATATCTGTCTGTAGCCAATTTGTATTCAGTTCCAGTTTTTTTTTAATTCTAAAAAATCCAACATACTCTGGGTTTCAGGCATATGTCTGTGCCATTGTGAGCTACCTGGCCTTTTGAGCTGAATAGAAAGCTGGGGATTGAACCTACCCTCTGCATGTAAAATATGTACGTATCTGTTACATGGCAAGCTGTACCCTCTTTTGTACAACTGTTAAAGGTTCAGGAGCCCTAAACTGGCCCATATTTGCTCACCCTGCACTATAGAAACAGAATATGGGACAGGTTTCTTGGCTGGATCCTAAGTCCTCAAAGGAACACTTCCTTTTGTTTGTAACACTTTGGCTGCAATGCTAAACACACTTTCCTGGGTGTAGGACCCATTTAACACAATGGGGCTTTCTTCTGAGTAGACATAGTGAGGATTGCACTGTTTATGCCTTAAGATTGTGTACCTCTGCAGCTGAAGGTTCGGCAATGGCTTTGAGATATGATGACCATTGACAAAAGAAGACCAAATAGCCTATTCTCTCCCAAATTTCAGCCAGTTTATTCTAATATTTGTATTCAAGAAGGTCTTTCAGAGACGACTAACATTCTTTTAGTTTTGTCCCATTTTCACATCTGGTTTTTGCTTTATATTAGAATCACAACGTTTGATGGGGTTTTTTTCACTGTTTTGTTTTGCTTTGTATAGCTTTGAATGTCAGCAGGGATAATGATGATGTAACAACTTTCTTAGAAATAAATCTGCAATCTCCACAAGCGGCTGCCTTCTTTCAGGTTTTATACTTTTTTCCAACAGAGAAGCACTTCATGTGTAAGAAAAGTATAATTCATGAACCAGTTCTATGTGGCCTTAGAAAAATCACTTTTTCTGAACGGACCTTGCCTTATAGCTAAGACTATTTTTTAAAAGTGTCCTGATGCACCAGCCCATTCATAACCACTTTCATCATAGCATTTGGTCATTCAACTCAGAGCAGCAATGCTCCTCTTCTCACATCACTTCCTGCAATGTTATGCCACATCAATATGCCACATCAATATTGTCAGAATCTTCATATTAACCCTGTTCAGATATCCAGTGAAGATGTGGTACGGGAGGTGACTGGGATCACCAATGCTGGCATCAATCTTTATGCATTCAAGGGTCTGATGTACATAGGTTCCCGCACACATGAACTGGCTTCCTTGTTTCAGGAAGGGTTCCAGTTAATAAGTCTCTTTTTCTGTACATGGTACTGAACATATGAACCTAAATCATAGTTCCGTCTAGCTCAGTATTGTCTATGATGATCAAGCAATCGTCCTGCATGCTTTCAGGCACAACTCTCTCCCAGCCCTTCCTGGGTAGATCAGGGATTAAACCTGGCACCCTCCATATGAAAAGCATGTATTCTGCCTGCAACCTATGCTCACCATGTACACAACTTAGGGAAGGACAGGGCGTAATAACCGCTTCCCCTTTCCATATTCATTTGGACCCAAGCAAATACCTGACTAGAGCTATTGTCACCCAAAGAGCTCTTTGTAATTCTACCGATGCTGAACGGAACTGGTGTCTAATAAATCAAACTTAACTGCATGTGGTCAAATGACATTCTATAATTTTCATAACTTATTCTGCTCATGGTGAAGGATCAATATTTCTTGTCAGGGTTGCAGAAGATTTGGCTTTTTGACAGACTGAAAGCTGGATCGCTGGGTATTTATACCCTGGAGGCCGCATTTTGTTTGGAAAAACATCATGCAGAGGCAGGATTGGAAATGTAGGCTTGGTCCTACCTCTTGTCCAACCTCAGGAAAACCTGAGTAGACTGGAGAAAGGTCTTCAACTTCTTGTTCCTCCACTGCCTATGCAACTTAACACAATCCTAACTATGTCTACTCAAAAGTAAGCCCATTGTGTTCAATGGATCTTACTCCCAGGAAAGTGTCTTTAGGACTGCAGCCACAGTTTAGCTACATTATATAGCTACATACATTGTAAGTGATGCATGAGCTGGACTGAGAAGGAGGCAAGCATACACCAAAAAACCAGTTCCCATCTTCCTAACATACAGATCAAAGAACACAATTCATCAGGGAGTGTCAAGGTGACCCCTTGATTGTCAAAAGTTCTGGGTTGTATTGCTCAACCCGATTTCAGAAGCTGTTTAAAGTTAGCAACACTCACCACAATTACTGCACAACTACTCATCTCACACATTACATAGCACTAAACCTAGATTTGCTATCAACCCTTGATGGAGATGTACGGCCAGCTCAGGCTCCCTAATGCACATATAGGAGAGCAATTCTCAAACTGTAGGTCGCAGACTGATTTTTGGTGTGTCGCAAGCTGGCATCAGCTGGGGGGCCACAAGGCATTCTGGGGTGCTTCCCAAAAGCTGCAAGGCATTCTGAGCACTACATGGCCACTGTAGCTGACAAAGTGGGTCACAGCACCCAATAGTAAAAAGATTTAGAAGCACTGCTATAGGATTTAAAATATAGTCATGTTAGGGGTACATGTATTTGGCATACACCCAAACAATAGGTATTCAGCAGCATTCAATCTCATTCACCCTGATTTTATCCCAGGAAAAATGTGGCTACTGCAGAAGAATGGGGTAGGCAGAACAAATGGGCACAGAGCCTTATGTGGGGCTTCTGGTTGGCCATGCCGTGAGGCCAGGACTAAAGCAGTAACATTTATATACTGCTTTTCAACTAAAAGTTTAGAAAGCAGTTTACAGAGGAAATGAAAACTCATAGCTCATGTGCTCATTATAGGCAGAGCTTATAAACTCCAGTGTTGATTCCAGCAATAAGCAATTGCAAGGACTGGCAAATATTGCCCTCAACTTCTTGGATGCCATATATTGGCCACCATAATTGATGCCAGCAATCTTACATGCTGAGCACCCCACTCGCCACATCATTTGAGAGCTCAGCGTCTTCTGTATTACCACAACCTTCAGAGGTTACCACAGGTTACCACAATCTTCAGAGCTACAAAATGAAAATTGACCATATCCACGCCAAAGTGGTGAAGCATCAGTTTGCTGCTGGAATGATCATCCATTTCTAGGAATGATGGTGATACATCCCTTTAAGATGAGAGCACAATGGAGGAGGTAAAAATGAAAGATCCGCAATCTAAGTCCCTGCATCACAAAGATAGATAGGGGCAACTTGAGCTTGGTCTAGGCTGCCTCCTTAGGTTACTCTATGGAGGTTTTTGCCCTCAGATTTGAGCCACTGCTTTCCATCTTGCACAGAACCATGTTGCAGTTCAGGGCATGCTTCAGCAATGCAGGAAACAGCAGGTTGGGATAGCCACTTGGAGGGTACAATTAGGCGAGGACAAAAACAGTAGGGACACAGCAGGAAATGACACACCAGGAGTGGGCTGCAAAGAGCAGTGAGCTGAAAAGGAGCAGGCTTCAAAGCCACAGGAGACACAACTGCATCTTCCGTTGTTTTAGGATGGGGGAAAAAGGAAACTGTGATCAGAGTAGCTTTTAATATTGCCCTGCAGTCTCTGCCCCAATGCACTTCAACCTGCAGAATGTAGATGTTGTAAATGGGAAAGCATCAGATTCCAGAGAAACCATCGTGTCAGATGAGCAAATTAATTCCTAGATCTTCTGAAGATGCCTTATACTGAGTTGGACCATTGCTCATAACCACTTAGCCCAGTATGAGCCACTGAGTGGAAGCAACAGCAGTGATCTACGACTCATACAGGTAAGGGTCTGCTTAGTCATCATCCTCTTCTCTACCCACTAAGCGCCAACTGGAATATCCCAACAGAGATGGATGCCCCAGACATGTGCGGCCCTCTTCAGAAGCTGGCGCATAAGTGGCACTGGGGTGTTGTGCCAGAGTCTCAGTCTGCCGGCTCAAGCCAGGAACATGCCACAGGCTTGGCTGGATATTGTAATCAGCAATTTCATGGTTGGCTAATTCCCTTTGCTGCTGCCCTTTCCCTTTCCCACTTACACATACCCCTTCCCTACAGAGTCACGGGGCTTGCAGATAGCACATGGGATGTGGGAGGCATCAGTGGAAACATTTCAGGGACTCCCAGAATGGATCTCTCCAAGCCCCACGGCAACTGCCTGCCAGCCCTGCTCATCTCTGCTCTCCTCACTCTGATTTCCATGCTGCTGCCCCATGCAGGGGGAAAGGGGCTTTGATCGGAGGACTACCCAAATGGCTATTGCTTATGCTCACCCAATTTCTTCAGGTGGCTCAAAAAAGAACAGGTGGCTCAAAAGAGTAACAACCAGTGATGGGCTTCAGGGGGTTCTTACAGGTTCTATAGAAGCCTTTGCTAATGAGCGCCTGGTTCTGAGCCGGTTACTAATGGAACATAGAACCTGTTGTTAATTTAGGTTATTAGGACATAGAACCTGTTGTTAATTTATTTGAATCCCACCACTGGTAACAACAATAGATAGTATTTCACAGAGTATCTCAGTAACCTCTGCAGCTGCTGAGCTCATCTTTAAAGCCTTAACCTGTGTGTAAGGGTGTCCGCATCTTCCGGCCAACATTCCACATCAATCAAACTGGCTGAGGACATGCAACTGTCAACATTTCAACTGTCAACTGGTAACAGGCCAGGCTGAGAAGAGGCTGGGGGAAAAACTGAGGAGACCATTGAGGAGAGAGGTGCAAAAGGGCGGTTGAGATGCTGGAAAGCTGGATGGTTTTTTTTTGCTGATGAATGTTATTATATCAGACTTCTGCAAGCAACATCTGCAGGCAACTAGTTTTGTCATAAGGTGGTGGGTAAGTGGAACAAATTTCCTACCTCCGAGGCATACCATTTAGCAGAACGTGCCATGCAGATCAGGGTATCCACACAGTGGCTTCCTCTGCCCAGGTCCACACCAGTGGCAGTTGTGCCAGGGAAACTCAGTATTACATGACAATAAAATTCAACCTTAAAACACAATTGTCTTTTACAATTCCCATTTTACACGATGGGAAGAGGTTGAAGCTCAGAGAGATTGCCAACCCAGAGGTCCTACTGACCGTTGCTGGGACTGGAATAGGGAATTTGAACTGTAAGCTGGAACTCTTGAGTGAAAGTACACAGAAGATACTATTCGGTTAACAAAGACTGAAGGCCAGGCTCCAAATATTCATATTATGTCTGGCTAATCTAGAGGCTTCATACTGCCTGACACTGATGGCAACAATCGTGGCATGTCCCTATTCACCTTCTATGCCTGAGAGCATAGAAGAGAGCATCCTAGGCAGTTTACTAGTCTCAGTTTAAGATGCCATAGCCCAATTAGTTTGGGCTCCCAAGAAAAAACAAAATGCAATGAGTTCCCCTTGTGGAACCTTATGTTGTTATGCTCTTTTCTGTGGCATCAATTCTGCTCACAATGGTAACAGTAGTTCCAGCAGTGGAACTACTCTCAGGATAGGAGCAATATAGGTGCCGGCAAGGGAAGGAGTAGGAAGGAGTAAGAGTTTGGAGTAGACAGATTTGTGTGTATGTGGATTCAAGAGAACCCCTGATCCCTGAGAAAGGGAGTGATATCATCACCAAAGATTCAGAGTATGGAAGGAACCAGAAATTTATCTGACCCCCCCTGAAGGCAGAATGATCTTCCATGAAAATCAGCTGTTGCAATCCAGACAACACAGTGACCCCAAGGAGAAAGCAGTTATGCTGAAGAAAATACATTTGCTGAGCAAGTAGCACCAGATGAGTAATACAAGTGAGCCAATGCGCATGCTGGCAGTGGTGCAGATCAGGAGAAGGGAAGCAACAACTTGCATCTGTAAATGAACGGAGAATATGCTGCTATGCACCAAGGAAGGTGACAGAGCTATGCTGAAGTATAGCTGGTTTGGCCTAACCTGGTGATGGCATAGAATTAGGTAGGAAGTCCTTCATGGTTCTCTTCGGTTTGCTCTGCCTGGTTGCCTCCTCCTTGGCTTACTAGCCTAGGCTAAAATCCTTACCTCCACTTAGGCCAGCCTAAGCCCTGGCATAAGTCCTGTGCGGTCTTGGGGTGTCACAAAAGTGTCCTAATGCACTTCTGCGCCACTACTAGTGGAGGTGTTAGGCCAGTGCTTGCCTCCCTTCATCACTACAGGAATGGGAAGTCTGATGAGTTGTGCTGGCCTAAGTTAGGATTGCATCCCTCAAGAGGGAAACCACACCAGTTCATACTTTGGACAGAAGCATAATCGCCACAGCACAGTCCCAAACTGCGCTCTCCCAGCCTAAGGTCTGCATCTGCAGTACAGGGATGATAATAATACTGCCTGACTCATATGTTAAAAATGTACTGCAAGGAGAAAACTGTGGGCAATAATATCTGAACCTAACACACTACTTGAATCCCCACCTGCACAGTTTGAAGTGTGGTCAGGTCAGACTACCAGTATTCACACTAGGCCTAGGCCTCAGTCCGTGTGTGTTTGAGTGTGTCCGTGTGTTTGTCCCCATGTCGGTGTGTGTGTTCACACATGTATTTGTGTGTATATGCATGAAAACCTACCCACTACTTGAATCCTCACCTGCACAGTTTGAAGAGTGGTCAGTCCAGACTACCAGTATTCACACTAGGTCTAAGTGTTTGTGTGTGTTTGAGTGTGTCCGTGTATTTGTATCCATGTCAGTGTGTGTGTTCATACATGTGTGTGTAAGTATATATGTGTGCAAACCTACACATGACTTGAATCTCCACCTTGAAGTGCAGGCAGGCCAGTGTGCATATTTGAGTATAAAAAACTATTCTGCTAAGGCAAAGATAAAGTCTTTGTTGGACTGGGATCATTTTGGTTTCAGAGGGCAACTTCTTAGCTTCCCCCTCTTTCCACGAGCCCTGTTCAGGTCTTCCTACATGGGCCATCTATACCATGACAGTTTATTATACCATGATGTGGACTATCTATGCTACGATGTGCTGATGACACATATGCTTTCAATTTTAGAACTCCCAACAAGTTTTCAGTCCTTAAGATTACAGATAAATAAATGAGAAGGGATATGTTTTTGAAAGATTTGGGCTGCAATCCTAACCTCCAGTTACACCGGCCTAAGTCCTGGTACGTCCTGTGCTGCCCTGGGGGTGTCACAAAAGTGCCATAAGACACTTCTATTACTGAGTAGATGTCACTGCGTAGGAGGTCACTGGATGTCTTATTCTTGTTTTCCCTTCAAAACTAGCCACAACGCACCCTCGGAAACTATCAAAATAAACACACACCATTCCCCTCTCCACTGCAAACATTCCAATTAAAGCTGGGAATATTCCAGCAGGCACTGCTAGCACACACTGCAGCATCTCTCTCAAGCCACCAAAATCATCCGCCAGCATCTCTGAAGATCAATTAATATCCCCAAATTTATAGCCTTCAGGATGAGGAAGAAGAAGCCAAAACCAGAAGTTGTCTTTGTTCCGGCCGGTGCAATAAACACAAATATAGTGTTGGTTTTTTTTAAAAAATTGTGCCAAAGGATGTCAAATTCTATGCCAAGAATAGATGAATTTCTATGACCCTGCATAACATAAAAGTAAGCCAGATGGGCACAGATTGTTCCCCTAATTTAGTTTTGCATTTTGTGCAATGAAATGGTGTGTGCGTTTGTTTGGAAAGAAGTCGACCAAGTTCAAAGGGCTTTACCCCCATTTCATTATACCCATCATTTTAGTTAAACAAGGCCTGCATATCTCACCCAGATTGCTGAAAATCCTAACCAGTACCTCCTCCAACCTCCATTACCTGCTCCCACCATCAATATTGTTATTAGAGCCCACATTTGTGCATGTCTTCTCAGAAGTACGTCCCACAATGTTCAATGGGGCTTACTCCGAGTAAAGTTTGTATACGATTAAAAAAAAAACAGGCCTCTGTCAGTCTTGAAAGACTATGGTATCGTGCTCGATGCTGCATACACTGCATGCAAAGCATGAAAGCCTGGGTTAGATTGTTATGGAGGATAGGCTGTTACCCAAGCAGCAAATCCCCTCTCTCTACCCCACTGATTTAGCACAATGGAAAGGTAGGGCCAATACAATTGGATCCAGCTGGCATCGCAGAGCTGGGCTAAGGACAGGAGCTCACCCAGTACTTGTGGGGCCGACCCGGGTCTCAAACCCTGGCCTGCTGGTTAGCAGGCACAGTGACTTAACCACTTGCGCCACCCACAGCCCTTTATAACCCACAGTATAACCCACAGTATACGATTGGAGCCCTAGTAATTCTTTATGAAATTCCAAGTACTGTATTTTGATAAGCACTGTACAAACTAAAAAAAACTTGACATCTCTCAACTGTTTTCAGTCTAACAATTGAAAATTAATAAATACATTTTGCCTGGCATCAACTCTATATTTCTAAAACTATATTTGCACATCTTTAAGGATCAGAAACTCAAAAATGAAAACAAAATTGTACTGCTTTTTATGCAAAAGAATGAAAAATAGAAAAAAATATACATAAACGTGCTAATGCGTTGATGTGTTAATATACACAAATGTTTTACATTACATTTACATGAAATTGTCCAATTAAAATGTTCAAAATGTGGACTTTTGTGACAGCTTGGTATGAATGAAGAATATGCACAGCCCTTAATAATAACCCAAATATTTATGCAGTGTTTAGTTTGTAGCATGTGTTCAAGTAACTACCTCATTCATCCTCATAATCACCCTGAGAGGCAGGTGGTTAAGATTTTCATTTTCCAGTTATGGAAGAGAAAGTGAGCCTCTGGCAAAGCAGAAATTTTAGTCTGTCCTTGTTTTCTGTCTACTCCACCATCTGAGGCCAATTGCCCATCTATCACACTATATACTGACCCACTTCTCAGGTTACTTTTATAGCCTGGTTGCTAGCAAAAAACTACTTTGGTGGGGCAGGTCCCCATCACAGCACTTCTATAAATATTAACGGTAACTCCTGAACAATAGCACCATACATACTATTGTGCCTTATCCATCAGCGAGTAACCCAGAAGGTTCTTCTGAGGAGGAGAAGGAGTAGAGTCACTGGGACACCTACACTCAATGTGGACCCACAGTCTTAGGTAGGAATGGAATGGATCAGATCTCTTCAAAGTTGGATGATGATGAGACTCTATAGGTCCCAGCAGTTGTGGGATACAGGATTAAATATGTAATACAATCTGATGGGCATTCCAGGATACCTGCTCTGGAAGATGTCCCTCTCAGGAAATCTTCAGACGCAATGCACCCTGATTTCTTGGCTCCCACTTTAGACTCCTGATACTCACTCCCAAAATTATAAGAAGTGGGAAGTCTGAGATGAAGCCCAACCTGACAGCCCAACCTGTCAGAATGTACATCACATGAAGCTCTGCTCCATCTCTGATCCCAACTCAGGAAGAAAAATAATGAACCCAAGTAAGGGACTCACAGGAAGAGGTGGTGCAGAAAAGGCATTTTAAAAAAACTGTTGACTTGTTGGGTTCTTTACTGGTGCAACCCACCTTTGGACCATCTCTTTGGTGATAAATAACCTAGGTTGGTAGATTCACAGTCTTGCTCTAAATCTAATTGCTTCGTACTCTTGCATTTTCCTTGCTGGTAGACAGAGAATTTGAGCCTCATAGCTCCAGCATTGGCAGAAACTGAACTCAAGCTTTGCAGGGCCATAGGTGTTCGTGATCCAATGCATAACAACATATTCAATAGATTATAGACTTTTGCACTGAGGTATAGATCTTGGCCGGGCTGATGCCGCTTCTGGAGGTAGCCACCCTGCATCAATTGCGTGAGAATCAGATCATGGTGGTAGAGGGTTAGCTCCAGACGCTGAACGCATGACAGAGCTTTTGAAGCAGGCTACTGTTTTGGACCACTTGACAGCAAAGCTTCACATACTGCATCAAGATTTTTTAATAGAAACTGTGCACCCGCAAGCTTAAGACGGCAAGCCCCTTCAGCAAGGAACAGTCACTCCAATGTTCTGTACAGCTCTTGGCAAGCCGTTAGCACTAAATACACGTCGAATGGTAGTAAGGCAAGCTCTCGCTCAGAAGGTGTAGCTCTTGTCCTCCAAGCAACAGGACCCTACTGAAAAATCAGCCCTTTTGGTGGGTGAGAACAAAGGCAATTACGGGGAAGGACACTGTTTATTCTGATATTGGTGCAAATCCCAACATCCTGTTCTGCATGCGTGAAGGCAGATTGATTTCTGTCACAAAAATAGCGAGATCCACTTATCAGAAAACAACAAAAAAGAGCATTTGGATTAAAGCTACTGTTAAGTCTCACCTGACTAATTGGCTTAAAAGCCAAGTGTTCCAGCTTGAGGGGTCTACGGAGTACATTGGTCTTGATGATTCAATTCCAAGTTAGGAAAAAGACTTGGGAACGGTGGAGGGAAATTAACGCACATTAACATCATTGTTATTAATGTGCATCATTAACAGCGGGCCTCCTGGCATCTCTAAGGCAGACTCTTCCTGCCGCCACTGCCACCCCCTACCAAGTTTCCAGAGCTTGTCGAGGCAGGGCCATTCTAGCCGGAAAAGATAAATTCATTCATACACCCTCCCCTTAAACAGTTATTTTGTCAACTAAATGAAAAGCACGCTGTGACATCACAGGAAAAGGACACCATACTGGAGCAGAGATTCTCATAATCCTCGTCATAATTCTCAAAAGGCTAATCTGTAAGCCTTCTCTCTTCTCTGCCAGCCCCCACCCAGCCAGTTTCCCTTGCAGTTTTTCTTCGCCTCACAGATTCCTCTATCCAGCCTCATTTGTTTTGACCCAGTAACCTTCCTTTATCGGCACCCCACCCTCCTTCCGATCCCTCCATCTTCAGATCATCCTGCCTGTCCTGCCCCTTTCTAAAATCAGATCAGCAGAGAACCAATAGCAGCCAGAGATTTTTCAGTCTGCCCCACACTCCCATGGCATCAGGGCCGGGTATCCACTCCCTACTCCCACAAAATCCTTAAACACTGCGTGGATTGGGGATGGGGATGGGGATGGAGAACAGAAGACAAAATCCTTCTCCGATAATTACATGGGATCAAAAGGGGGGAGCGTCTAAACAGAAGGTCTTTTGTTTTATTTCCTAAAGGGAGGGAGAAGAGGATTTATCAGTTCCAGACATTTGGATACCTCGCCTTTTCAGGTTAACTAGAATGCTCTTTAATGGTTAGTGCAAGAGATTTTCAACCTTTTTCATCTCAAGGCACACCATCGGCTTTTTTTTATAATTGGGAAGGCACACCATGTGCTGTTGGGGGCTCACATCCCCTAATGGCCTGTTGCATCTGTACTCCACTGGAAGTACACACTCCACACTCCAATTTCCTCCTTGATCCTAGGAATGCTATGAGCCACTCTGTACATGCTTCTTAAAGCACGCAACTATTTAGAATGCATTCATTTGAGAATTTGAGCCTCGTGGCCAGTGATGGGATTCAAATAAATTAACAACAATTTCTATGTCCTAATAACCTAAATTAACAACAGGTTGTATGTCCCATTAGTAACCAGTTCTCAGAACCAGGCGCTCATTAGCAAAGAGTTCCATAAACCTGTGAGAACCCCCTGAAGCCCACCACTGCTCGTAGCTCCATTATTGGCAAGAATTGAACTCAAGCATTGAAGGGGTATAGGTTTTCATATTCCTGTGCATAACAACATATTCAATAGATTACAGACTTTTGCACTGAGGTATAGATTCTATCCAGGCTGATGCTGCTTCTGGAGATAGCTACCCTGCATCAATTGCATGAGAATCAGATCATGGTAGAGGGTTAGTCCCAGACGCTGAACACACGATGGAGCTTTTTAATCATGCTACTGTGCTGGGACAAAGAGGGGTGGTTATTCTCCCCCTGCTAATTCTCTCTCTGCTAAGAGGAGCACATCTTTACCCAGTTAGCATGGGTAACCATATTATGATATATGAAAATGGGAGCTGATATATGAACACTTTATGACTTCAATACTGCATCATAATTACATTTCATTGGCTCTCAGAGCAATCAGTCTCATGGGTCTGTTTTGAGTTAAGAAAATCCACAGTTGATATTTTCATTCACTGAATAATTGGCCATAACCTTTGATATAATTCAGATCTTCCAACGCAATTTGTTTCACTGCATTCTGCATTAAATTACCTTTCCAATGATATATATGTTATGATATATACCTTTCCAATGATATATAACATGATGGTATTATCATTTATGCTTACCCCGTTTTTCATAATTTTGACCACAAGCTGAGCAACAAGCTCAAATTGTTGCTCCCTGATGCTTGCTAGCTGGTACCCTTGATCAGCGGAAATCCAGATGGTTTACCAGAGGCATGTCCAACTGGCGGCCCAAGGGCCACATGCGGCCCTTTGCAGGCGCACCTGCAGCCCTCGAGTGATCTCTCCACCCCCAGAAGCAGCTCAGTAGTGGTGGCAGCACACTTGATTTTGAACCAGAGAAAGAGCCCAGGAGGAAGGAGGGCTCATGCACAGCAGCAGCAGCTTCCCAGGGTGGGAGAAAGAGCCGAGGAGAAAGGAGGGCACTTCTGTGTAGACATGCAAAAAATTGGATTGCGGCCCTCGGAAGACACCATTAATGCTATTGCAGCCCTTGGGAGATACCATTAATGCTAATGCGGCCCTCTGTATGAAATGAGTTTGATACCCCTGGTTTACCAAGCCTTCCATAGGGGGGCAGTTCTGTTTAGGGAGAAATATGTTTCACCCATTGCCTGATTTTCCCATTGCATGGGAAAATCAAGTCTACAATTAAAGTGACATTTCAGTGTGCACTGCACCTTTACAGTGACTCATTCCTCTGCTGGATTCCATCCTCTGCAAAGCCTCTGGTGATGGTAGCTGGTGTGACCCAGCAAGGCCTCTCACTGGGCTCACAGCTGCTTCACACATTCTCATAGGCTGGGCCAAAATGATTAGATCTGGGCACCTGCCTGTCTTCCACCCACAAGCCTCAGCAACAGTAGTCTGAAGATCTAATCTGCTAAAAAACCATCAGGCATTAACATCATTTTACAAAAAGCAGTCACGAGGATTTGGCAATTAAGAGGAATAACATATGTGCTGGACTAAATTAAACTGAAAATCTCTGCAGGATTTAAAAAAACTCAAGGAAAGCATATCCCTCTCTAGTTATCGATCTATTATCTGTTATAGATTGGCTATGGGCCCTTCAGACACAGCCCAACACCTAACGCAGGTCCTGGATGCACATATTTTTGGCCTCACACTGACATTCCTATTCATTCATTCATTCCCAAGCATACTTATGGAGAGATACTGTCATTTATATTCTGTCTCCTATACAAGTAAAGGCCCTTTTATTAACAAAGACTAACCATTTTTCAAAGAGCAATCCCTTGGTCTGGTGGTGCCTTTGCCTATCTGTCAGCCAACATGGATCAGAGATTTAGAAGTATGTCTGAAATCATGTGGACTGTATAGAATCAGGAGCATGACTGCACATCCGTCCCTTTAGGTAAGAGCATAAGAATGGTCTGCTGGACAAAACTAAAGGATCAATTTAGCATCTAACAGAAGTTAGCCGGATGCATAGCTGCTCAGAAAGCAAGATAAGCTGACCATATAAGCTGGATACAAATCCTCTCTTGTCATTACAAATTTAATTGTAGTTTTTTTCTGTGCAGTGTGTGTGGGTATTGCATGTGATTCACAATTCCAATTTCTGCCTCAGTGGTCTTTGGGTCCTAAAGTTTTGAAAACCACTGATCTAGTTTAATATTTCCCCCCTTTCAGTTTGGCGGAAACCGAACCTGAGATTTTGCAATTCACACAGTTTTACTGCAATGTCTACTCAGAAGTAAGTCCCAAGGAGTTCAATAGTGCTTTCTCCCAGGAAAGTATAGTTACTGTAAACACGGGGAAGTAACTTCTATTTAACTCAAAGATGCTTACTTCTGAATAGACAAACCTAGGATTGGTGTTGTAAGCCATTTGGTTTAGCTTGGTTTAGCCCCCAGTATGGGCAAGGGAACAGCAGATATAGAATAAATTCTATATCATTGTGGCAATTACTCTGGGTTTTTATAGTAATAGTATAGTAATAGTAATAAAAGATTATTCTAGCAAATGCATTTTGCCACATGTTACAAAGAAAATTACTGTATTGGGAAGTCAAAGCAAAAATAAATTAAATTTATTGAAAGGAAATTTCTTGTACTATACTTTGAAACATCACTGATATTTCATATGGTGATCTGTCAAAACCAGACTGTTTAAGGGGGTCTGAACTTGCAGATTCTGACACTTCCCACTCCAGGGTAATTTTTATTGGGAAACAACATGCCCAACATGCTATATTTTTCATGCAATCACAAGAACACAAGAATTACTTCTAGGACCAGAATAAGCTCCCTCCAGCTTAGTATAATAGAGTGTATTCTGTTTCCAACAACAGCCAGCCACGTTCCCCTCTGGAAGATCACAAGTGAGGCATGTACATGTTTCTGTACATGGAAGCCTCTCCAGTGATTCCAGAATTGTGTGATGAATTTTTTTAATGGAGAGGAACTCTCCCTGACCCCATAGAAAGGTGTTCAAACCTTCTGGCAGGTGGACCTCATTCCCTCTCTGACACTATGGGCGCAATCCAGAGCAACTACGGGGAGTCCTTGCTCCAGTGTAAGAACAATTTGCTCTGGATTGCAATATGAATTTTCCATAGGTTTTCACTAGGTGGTGCAGTAACTACTGGAGCACATAATGTCTCTTGAGTGCTCCCATAGTTACTCTGGATTGCAGAATATGTCAAGGGTTGGAGGGGAGAAATAATAATTTACATTTAAAATTTGAATACATTAACATAAATTTACATAAATGAGTATACAAGCAGGCCTCCGTCAGTCTTGGAAGTCTATGGTATCATGCTCTGCGCTGCATACGCTGCATACAAAGCATGAAAGCCTGGGTTAAATTGTTATGGAGGATGGGCTGTTACCCAAGCAACAAATCCCCCCTCTCCACGCCACTGAATTAGTCCAATGGAAAGGCAGAGCCGATACGATTGGATCCAGCTGGCGTCGCAGAGCTGGGCTAAGGACAGGAGCTCACCCTGTCTTGTGGAGCTGACCCAGGTCTCGAACCCTGGCCTGCTGGTTAACAGGCACAGTGTCTTAGCCACTTGCACCACCCACAGCCCTATGGCAGAATTTATATGAATGCATAAATTCAAGTAAGTTCATAAGAACTTTCTAATAGAGAGAGGGGGGTAATCTTCAAACCAGTAAATAAATACTTTCACACAAAGAGTGAGGCGGTACGTGCAGTCTCTCCAGCCCTCAGAATATCCTCCAAAGGCAAGGGGTGCAGAGCTCCTCTCGACTCCAGAGGATTACAGGGCTCACACGTGGGTCAGATGGAAGTGCTTGGCACAGGCTGCATGAAGGCTGGCTGGAGTCCGGACACCCTGCCCAAGAAACTGGACAGAAATCAAATGGCATCAGACATCAGCTTATGACTTACAGTTTAAGTCTCTACTTTCAAATAATAATCTGAAGGGCACACAAGAAACTGAGTAGGTTTGATCCTAAGCAGTACCAGAGAACTAAATATTACCACCTTTGAGCTTTTTGGGGAAGAGCAGATATAAGAAAGACAAGACAAGCAAGATTCTTAGTTGCTGAAACTTTTAACAGACAACAACCTTAATCTGATTTGCAACCTATAGCCAACATTTAGTACAGAGTCAGGCACCTTGGTAGGCCTGGGTTTGTCCTGGATAATGGTCTAAATTTATTGCTTCCTATTTTGTATCCATTATATTGTGTTCTTGTAAGCTTTCTTTAACCTTAAGAGCTTTATGGTGTTATGCCTTCTGTTATATCTGTAGGATACGCTTTTAGCTATCCTTTTTTCCTCTAAAAGGTGACATCCTTCTGGCTTAATCATACTCATTTAGTCTCTCCCTATGGGAGAAATTGTTCATTCCTAGAATCCCTTTAGTTGCTCTCCTCCGCACCTGTTACAGCCAGAAGTCAGTTTCTTCAGGTTGAAAACACAATGCTGTTAGTTATGAACCTAGAAGATGTGGGTTCAGTTCTGATGGTGGGAATTAGATCTTGTAAGCAGATCTAACCAAAATCCTTTCAGAATTATTTCCGGTCAAGTGGAGAACATGGACAGTTTGGATATCATGGGCAGAGATAACAGGGAATCTTCCTCACACAATCACAAAGATCAGAAGGGTCCCAGTTCTAGTCCCAACAACCAGACTTGATTCCTCCATCAGCAATTTTTAAGTTGCTATTTTCCACGCTTAAACTGTTACTCAAGGTAACTGTTTCAAGTTATCTTCCAGAACCAATCACAGTCACTCCTAAATAATATCCAGTCTTTCATTTATTCTCCTTGTTGAACCATTTTTACCTGGCCCATACATATATCATCTCTGTTGCATATATGCAACATTGGTCAAAAATATTAAGCAAAGTGCTCACACTAAGTTCAGGGCCATTCACATATTGTGCTTCTAATTGAGTATTTGAGTACAGAATAGCTAGATGGGCTCCCAGTTCATATCCAAGCACATTTCCAGATTTTAGCCTTTAAAGCTCTATAAAGTATATGCAAAACCCCAAGGATGTAAAGGATGGCATTCTCACCTGAAACTGTCCAACTACTATCATTCTCAGTAACCCTCCTCCAGGCCTTGCTGCCTGGAGAATCTGGGTCTGTGACTGCACGTTATTTGCTAACTACAAGACCTCTTAACCACCTATGTTAAATGCCTACTTAGAAGCAGAAGTGCCTCTTTAATCACAAAGTTGCTTGGCAGGGGAGGACTCTGACTAGAATGAGGTTCCCAGGGAAAAAGGAGTTAGTCCTCCATAGTGAAATAACCATGATGAGCTCTTTCATTACTTCTCTGAAGGAAATCCCACTGCATTCAATGAGACATAGGGTGCAATCCTAACTACTCAGAAGTAAGCCCCACTGTGTTCAATGGGTCTTACTCCCAGGAAAGGGTCTGACTCCCAGGAATGTAATTGCAGCCTTACTCCTAGGAAAGTATGGATAGCAGCCTGAGTGCTCCATTCCAAGATGGTGGCACCCAATGCCAGATTTCAAGATGGCAGTGCCCAACTGTTCAAAAAACCCCTAAAATGAAACTGCAACCTCCCCCCAAAGAGTCCCAGCCCCCACTTTGAGAACTACTGCTGTGTCAAGCCAGAAGGTCTGACACAATTAGTACAGACTTGAAAAGCCCCACTGTGGGGTTTGTGGCCTCCCCTGAGGTAAACTTTGGCAGAGCCATGGAGCCACAGGATGCAGTGGCAGCCTCTTTGGCACCACAGCACCCAGCAGTCCCCCCACCTTTAGGATAAGGCTATAATCCAGCCTGTATGGCTTGTTTGAACTTCTCAGTGCCCTGTTAGTGCAGATACATTTTGGCAACTCAACGGTCTTTTATGCTGTTGCCTTTTATTGTTCCGTCGTTTTTATTTTTTAAACTGTAAATCATGATAAGCGTTTTTAAACTGAAGAGCAGCATATATATGTCTTCAACAGAGTCAACAAAAACACCTGTTGGTTACAGTTACACTCAATATTTTTAGGTGCTCTGTGGAGCTTTACTGTGTTTGCTTTGATTCCAAATGGTATGTTGCTCTGGGACTCTGGAACTGAAGGGTCCTTAAATAAGGACCATACAGATGAATCAATGCACAAAACCACTGAGAGATACAGCACCATAAAAGAAGGTGAGGCAGCTGAAATTCAGTAAGGGTGCTATGTTAGATTGGACTCACCAAGAACTTAGGGTACAATCCAGAATAACTATGGACCTTTTACACCGACGTAGTTACAGTGCCACCTATGAGAAACCTATGGGGAAATGCATAAATCCAGAGTAATCCTACAATCCAGAGTAACTACGGGAGCAAGTAAAAGACATTACATGCACCCGTAGTTACGGCACCACCTAGTGAAAATCTATGGGAAATTCATATTGCAATCCAGAGTAAATTGTTCTTATGTCAGAGCAAGGATTCCCTGTAGTTATCTGGATTGCGCCCTAAGTGCCTCTTTCTGTCTTCTCGCAGTTACTCTGGATTGTAGGATTAGTTCCCAATAAATTTGCACAATGTGGGACTGAAGTATGGAATCCCAGGCTTTCTTCATCAAGAAGGAGCCCAATAGGAGAAAATGGGATTTCACAAGAATATGACAAGACGGGTCAGAACTACTTGGCCAATTCACTGGATGTTATCCAGCCTTACTGAGTTGAAGTTGAGCTGCACAAAGGATCAAGGGTTGGGAAAGTGTCATTTGTTGCCTCGGATTCAACCACAGAGATATCCCTCAAGTTACGGAAGACCAACAGGAAGAGAACATAAACCCACATCAAGGACATAATAAGTGTGTATTAATGAATGGAACATGGGAAGTACAATCTCTTGGGCACATTCCATGGACACCCACAAAGGGAACTGATCGTACGCACATATATACTCATATAGAAATGCAGAGCTCTATCTATATGGGTACACCTATACTCCCCCAAACCTGTTTTTTATACAAATAATATATGGGAATATGAGTGTGTAGTAGAAATGTGCACACAGATGTATGGACAGTTGGACACACTTAGCAATCAACCTGAGAGAATATAAACCCAGGGATGAGAACCAGAAACAGATGTGGTCAGATGTGCAGTATGTATAACTGTGTGTTCGCTTGTTTACATGTATTTATGTAATCATGCACAGACCATGCAAATGCCCACATGAGGATCAATACAGATGTACAACATTCCAATATTTTGCAATTTTGAATGTACACAAATGCACAAAGGAAAATGTTTGCCAGTGGCATGATCACAGCATCACAAACATTTCTTTTGAATCTTGTGCATATAAAGAGGTAGGTCAGAGCATGTGCATGTGTTTATACCCGCTCATGCAGTGCTCTGTATACAAAAAATGCAGAGTTGTTCACATACATATACAGGCTCGCAGAGCTACAGACACACAAAAGCCAACCATACCCTACAACCACACCAGCACAATTCACTTGGGCTTATGTTTCTTCCATTGAGACTATTACAATCTAGAGTAACTATGGGAGCACGTAACAGACATTACGTGTACCCGTAGTTACTGCACCACCTAGTGAAAACCTATGGGAAATTCATATTGCAATCCAGAGCAAATTGTTCTTACACCGGAGCAAGGACTCCCCATAGTTACTCTGGACATGTTGATTGACACAGAAAAGATGTACAAATAGCAACATCTTCCATACAACAGAGTTCCTTCCTCAAGGTGCATCCAGACCTAGCAGAGCAATGCAAGGGCCTAGATTGGGAAATGGATATTCTGGATGCCCCAACACCCCAGCTTCTCCTTCCATCACAGCTACAAAACGTAAATAAGAGTTCTCTATAAAGGAGATTCCTCTGGCATCACCTGTGGAGTTTCCATACCCTTCCTGCCTCTCTCACGCACATAGCACATCACACAATTATTAACTCTTTAGCACACTTTGGCTATCCTCTTGTACCTGTTAATGGATCGGATTCACACTCACACACACCAACACTTTCAAAGCATGCTTGAGATGGACAGTGATTCTAACCTACATTTTCAACCACAAGTCTGAGAATAGCACGTTGATTCCAAATTAAATAATCTGGAGCTCGGAAGATGCAAATCTCTTTATCACCCCTTTTCTTTTCCTGAAAGAGACCATTTTATGTTGCATTCATTTCTGGATATCCAAGGGCCTCTTCATAACACAGTATTTTCTTAATAAAGATTTCACCAATGGATCAGAAAGCAATTGCATGTGAGATTGACGATCACTTTGGTTTCTTTCATAAACCATACTGGAAACCTCTTAGGTAAATATATTTAATAGCAATAATAACAGCATTAATAAAAAGAAATTTTACCTCTAGCTTCAGGAGGTATTGATGGTGAAATTTCACCCTCAGCAGGAGAAATTGATGGTGAAATTTCACCATCAGCATATCAGCATATCAGCATTTCACCTCTTGCTCTAGCATCAGAGTATTTATATATTATAGGTGATTGTTGAATATTTGCTGATTTTGCTTTTATTGTGACACTTTTTCATATGATTTTATTAATTGTCATTGCATACTTTTACACCATGAGCCATTCTGAGAAGCTTGACCTTGCAGGGAATGTTTTAAATTTAATAAATACATAAACATTTATTGAAAATAAATTTAAAAAAATCAAAAATTCCAATCATAAAGACCTCAGATCACAGGCCAACTTCTCCACTGAAGCAGTAAAGGCAGATTCTGAACACACCTTCCTTGTTCTAGAGACAATCTGCAAGGGGAATTACCAAAATTAAATACACTGGCTGCTTGATCTCTAAGAACATGATTAATTACGAATCCTACCACACACACAAAAATTAATCTCCACTCTAGTGTGTGTGTATTTAAATGAGTCTCCCAGGAGGAAAGGATGGAGCAGCCCCATGTAAGGATTGGATCCTGCCTCACACAGCCTCAAACCCACAAGGATTTTAAAGGTAAACAATGCTCGTCTTCCTTTCATCTTGTGCAATGAGTATTGGCTGTGTCAGCTTTGTATATTTTAGCCCCTCTAACTAGGACATTGAGACCCTTAGGAAGATGCTCACATTGTCGACACTACAATATCTCATGCACAGAGGGAGAAAAAAGACACATGCAATCTGTCCCTTTGCAAATAGATGTTTTGTCCGTGTATTTCAAAAGCTCCAGTCCTGGCCACTGGTGACCAGCAGTAAAACGTCTGAAACAACCCAGTTATTGCAGGAAAACACACGGATCTGCTGTAAGAGGTGGCAATGGAAATCAATAGGTGGCATTTTTCAGAGCCAACCAGACTGATCCTGGAGGTGTGGCCTTCCCTCCATTGACATACACAACTCAGAGACCCTGTACCAGCTTTGAAACAATCCATTGCTGTTTGTTGGCCAGAACCGCCAAATTCTCCATCTTCCACTAATCCAACAGCTTAATTACAATATTTTTTAAGAATAACCCCCTCTGCCTTTGATCATCTCCTTGCATGATATTCAATAAAGAAGACTCGGTTTTTGTCTTACAGAAAAAGCCCTATTATCACACCACATTGCTGAAAGCTGACTGGGAGAGGGGAGGAGGGAGGAGAAATTCCTAGAGAGATCATCTTAGCATCAGTGCGCACATCACCATGGAAGGTTCATGGTTCACCACGTCAGGAGAAAGGATTGGATCTCTAGTCTCCACCTGTTCTGAGATGCAATCTTTGCAAGCACCACCCAGAAGACAACCTGGGGCAGCAATTTTCAGCCATTGTGCCATTTTCAGTGTGCCACAGAAGTTTGGGGGAAAGGATAATTTAGCAGCATAGTGTGCCTTGTCACTGGTCCAAAAACAGATGGTGTGCCTTGACAATGTTAGCACCTTGTCGGTATGCCATGAGATGAAAATGGCTGAAAATAACTGACCTAAGGGATCACATACCACGTGGCCTTAGGGATAGTTTCAGAAATACCTTCTATTTCCATACACCTGCACATGCTACAGGTGGCATGTTCTCCCCGGTCCTCCAATGTGGCAGACATATCCTCCAATTCCTAATGACCCTGATCACAACAATTTTCAGTGATTTACAAGACTTTTCATCTCATGACTCACTGACAAGGCACTAAAATTGTCAAGGCACACCATCGGTCATCAAGCCACACCATTGTGCTGGAGGGGGCCTCACATACACATACTAAGAAGGACCCTTTCTCAAACTCCCACATGACAAACCATTCATGGCACACAGGTGTGTCACAACACACTGGTTGAAAACCTCTGATCCAACCCAAAGAATATTCTATACTAGCCTATAAAAGAATTTTCCTTTTAAAAAAATGTAAGGAGGCAAACCTCCAGGACTAGGGAGGTGGCAAGAGAGGTGAAAACTTCTACATATATACAGTTTTTCGGTATACTGTAGGGCCACTGTCACCTGCACATACAGAGTTTCTTATGAGCAAGAAATGACATCAGGGTGGTTAATTCTCTGGCCAAGAAGACTTTCAGTACCATTATTGCCAATATCCCCCCCCCAAATCAGGGTGGCCATATAGAATGGAGGACAGAGTTCCTGTAACTTTAACCATTGCATAGAAGAGGGAATTTAAACTTGCCTAAATTCCCCGTTTAATGCAGCGGTTAAAGGGATAGGCACTCTGTCCTCCATTCTGTATGATCACCCTGCCCCCATTTCACACCTTTGTAATCCCACCAATGCCACCAAATATTGTTTTGAAAGGCCTGGCAGTTTGGAAACTAAGTTTCAAGCAAGATGGTCAGGCCTACACCTTGGTCATAGTTCTAAGTGGATGAGCTACCATTTGACCCAGCCATTTTTATTGGTCATTGACCATAATAGCCTGGCAGATACAAAACAGATGGTGGCCTGTCGTGGCCCCTACAGCATCACCTTGCCAAGGTGTTTTCCAACACATACAAATATCCCCAACAACAAATACTTCCTCCCATGACCTGCAATCCTTTTAGTACTGGTTTGTAAGAAGATGGCCTTGTCCGCAACTTAGTAACTTCCCTCAATTCAATCTGCCTGTCATGACATCTGACACCCCAGCCTCACATCTTCTATGGCACCCCAAGCATCTGAAATGTTCCTCCTACTAGCTTGCACTTTGGCACCATGGCAAGGTGGCCACAAGTTGCCAAATGACTCCTCTTTGCCAATCCTCCCTGGCACCCTGAATACCTGGTATCCTGTTGTGGGGCCTATCACTTGACACACCAGCCTCCATCCAGCCATGGTACCCTTGACATGCTACATCCATTCAGCCATGATGCAACCAGGTGCCTTGATATGCCTGCCATGGTGACATGCCTACTATGCGCCTGCCAGACCTGCCCACCTCCACCCAGTCATGATGCCACCAGGTATCTTGAACATGTCTGCCTCCATCATGCCATGATGCTAGGAGATACCTTGACATACCCACCTCCATCCAGTCATGGATCATCTGAAATGATCCTGCTGGCTAGTTTGCACCTGCTGGCTAGTTGGCACCTGCTGGCACTCCTGCTGGCTAGTTGGCCCCTAGTTTCCAAATGACTCCTCCTTCCACATCATACCTGGTACCCAGATTACCTGGTATCCTAATGTGGTTCCTATACCTTATCATGCCCACTTCCATATAGCTATGATGCCACCTTGACAAGTCCACCTCCATCTAGCCATGATACCACTGTACTGTGTTGTTTTTACCATTGCGAAAGCACCTAATTTCGTTGTACATGTGTACAATGTCAATAAATTTCTATTTCTACATGCCACCTCCAGCTATCCAGCCATGGTGACACCAGGTGCCCTGATATCCCCACCTCTAACCCATGGTGCTACCTTGACATGCCCACCTGCATCCATCCAACCATGGTGCCACCTTGACATACCCACCTCCATCATGCCATGGTGCTACCAGGTGCCCTAACATGCCCATCTCCATCAAGCCATAGTACTACTTTGTCATGCCCACCTCCATCTATCCAGCCATGGTGCCGCAAGGAGGTGCCCTGACCTGCCCTATCAGGCACTTGGACTACCTGGTATCTTGATGTGGGGCCTATCTCTTGATATGGTGCCCGCCTCCATCAAGCCAGGGTGCTTCCTTGACATGACCACCTTATTCCATCCAGCCACGGTGCCACCATGACATACCCAATTCCTTCAAGTTTTGATGCCACCAGGTGCCCTGACTTCTCACCTCTTTGCCAATCCTACCAAGCACCTGGACTACCTGGTATCCTGATATGGGGCCTCTCCTTGGACACGGTGCCACCTTGACATGCCCACCTCCATCCATCCAACCTGCCACGGGTGTCAGTGGGTGCAGGTGGTTCTCCCACGCCGAACGGTGCCGCCACCCTCCAAAACACCATGCCACCCCGTGCCAGCCCTGGTTTTGGGGGGCACCGATGCCCACCGACTGACCTGCTCGGGACCCTGGAAGCAGATACGGCACTGGGGGGTCCTCATGCCGCTGTCCAGGCTGCTGCTGAGGGACACGGAGTCCAAAGCCCCTCCAGCCCCAGAGGGGGCTCCTGCCTGCTGCTGCTGCTGCCCCCCTGGGTGCTGCTGCTGCCCCCCAGGGGGCTGAGGTCTGGGGTCCTTCTCCTCCAGGGCCAGGCTGCGGGGCCGGGTCTCTGGGCCGCCCCCTCCATAGTACTCAGCCTCGTCGTCCTGCTGAGAAGAGCAGTCTGCGAAAGGGGGCCATCCGCAGCCCCCCAGCGCCCCCCGACGACCCCCAGCTCCCGGCTCCGGGCGGCCCCGACGCATCAACACCAGCAGCTTCAGCTCGTTGAAGAACATGCGGATCCGGTACTTGAACATCATTTACCTCCAGCAAAGGGTGGGCTTGGGGTAGGGGTGGGGGCAGAGGTGGGGTCCTAAGGGTGCTTAGCTGCGCCCTAGCCCCGCATTGGGGGCTGGGGGAGGGCAGGGGGGCTGCGGGGCAGAGACCTGGGGATTACAGGGGGCACCTGGCACCCCACACATTTCTAGTGGTGGTGAGGGTGGGGGTCCTGGTTGTGTGTTTACAGGTGTGATGGGGGTTGCAATGGGTGGGGGTCTTGTAATGGGTGGAGGGTTTGCAATGGGTGGGGTTGTAATGGGGGTTGCAATGAGTGGGGGGCTTACAGTGGGTGGGGGTTTACAATGGGGGGTTGCAATGGGTGGGGGTTGTAATGGGGGGTTGCAATGAGTGGGGGGCTTACAATGGGTGGGGGTTTAGAATGGGGGTTGCAATGGGTGGGGGGTTTGCAAAGGGGGTTTGCAATGGATGTGGATTTGCAATGGGGGCTTGCAATGGATGGTGATGGGGGCTTGAAAGGGGTGAGGGGTGTTGCAACTGAAGGGTTGCAACGGGTGGGTGGTTTGAAACAGAAGGGGGTTGCAATGGGTGATGGTGGAGTTGCAATGGCGGGGGGGGGCTTGAAAGAGGAGATGGGGTTGCAATGGGTGGTGGGGGCTTGGATTGCAATGAGTGGCAACAACCAGGGAGAGGAAACCCAGGACCCTTCGATGGATGGGGCTGGGACCTGGATGATGGGGATTTTTTTTAAAGGGGGGGAGGCAGATGCTGTTGCGGGGAGAACTAGCAGGCGTCCAGGCAGAGAAGCGCTGCCTGCCTTCCTCCACCTCTTCCTCCTCCTCTTCCTCCCCAGGCGCTCCCCTTAGGAGGCAGGCAGACCCTCCAGGACCCCCGACGGAGTGTCCATGGCTGGAGATGCAAGGTGGAGAATCCAATCCACTCTCCTTCTGCTGCTCCTGATCTCCTGTCCCCGCAGCAGTAGCAGCAGGAGAGGCAGTGCCCAAATCTGCCTCCCCCCTCGATTGCTGGTGATCCTTTTGTCTGCAGAGCTACGGGCAGGTCCTGCATCCGCAGCCGCAGCCACGCCGTCGGGCCTGGAGCATCCCCATCCTCAGCATCCTCCTCATCCTCAGCAGCATCCCTGGGTGATGGGGAGGAGGCACCGGTGTCTTCTGCTCTCCAGCCCCGCATGCAACAGGGTTTTATGTGTGTGAGTGTGTGTGTGTGAGTGAGTGGGTATGTCCTCCCCCTACAGCCACCCCCGGGAGATCCGGGGGTTGCTGGGGCGCACACAGCCTGGATCCCTGGCTGGCTGCTGCCTGGCTGGCTGGCTGCCTGGGCTGAAGGATGGAGAAGGAATATGGCTTCTCCTTCCGGTGAAATCCAAACCTAGATGCACGTCTGAATGGGGAGGGATCCGGACACTCAGAGGCGGGCCAGCAGCTGGGGCTGGTGCGACACCGATGCGCCACTCGCAACACCTCCACACAACACGTGGAGCCCGCACAGGACAGCACAGGGCAGGGAACACATGTCCTCTCTGTAAGCATCTGTCCTGAAATAAAATCTTCATCGTCCTCCTTTCCTAGGGTGACCATCTGTCTTCTTTTTCCAGGACGTGTCCTCTTTCTCAGCTGGAAAAGTCTTCATTGTCCTCTTTTTCCAGGGTGACCATTTGTCCCCCTTTTCCAGGACATGTCCTCTTTCTCAGCTGGAAAAGTCTTCATTGTCCTCTTTTTCCAGGGTGACCATTTGTCCCCCTTTTCCAGGACATGTCCTCTTTCTCAGCTGGAAAAGTCTTCATTGTCCTCTTTTTCCAGGGTGACCATTTGTCCCCCTTTTCCAGGACATGTCCTCTTTCTCAGCTGGAAAAGTCTTCATTGTCCTCTTTTTCCAGGGTGACCATTTGTCCCCTTTTTCCAGGACATGTCCTCTTTTTCAGCTGGAAAAGTCGTCCTTGTCCTCTTTTTCCAGGGTGACCATTTGTCCCCCTTTTCTAGTGCATATCCTCTTTTTCAAGCATGTGTCCTGGAAAGAAAAACTTCCTTGTCCTCCTTTTCCAGGTTGGCAATCTGTCCCCCTTTTCCAAGACATGTCCTCCTTTTTAGCCTTATGTCCTGGGAAAAAAATCTCCCTTGTCCTCCTTTTCCTTGTGACTGTTTGTCCTTCTTTCCCCGGGACATGTCCCTTTTTTAGCCTCATGCCCTGCAAAAAAATCTTCATTGTCCTCCTTTTCCTTGTGAGCAGGCAGTATGTAGCCTTCTTGGAATTAAAATGTAATAACTTATGTAGTTTTAAATTTAGCAGTAACATCATATTGTGCAGTGGTTCTCAAGCAGTTCAGATCCAGACCCACTTTTGAACATGACAATCTGTCTGGGACCCTTGGAAGTGATGCCATGGCTGGAAGCATCATTAAAGTAGGGTTGCCATATGTCCCAAAAAACAGGGACAATCATGATTTTGGGGGGAAATTGTGGCAATCCTACATTAAAGGCGGCCAGTGCCAGATTCCAAGATGGCTGCATTAATCATTTCACAACCCTCCTGAAATGAATCCCCCTGAAATGAAGTCGCAACCTCCTCCCCCAAGGGCCCCCAGTCCTCACTTTAAAGATCACTGATACAGTGTTTTAATTCATTTAACAGTGAAACAGTGTTTTAATTAACCAAACCTATGAATGTTTTTTGCTTTTCTTTTGTCATGCCCTACATTTTTCTTGGATGTCCTACATTTTGGTGGCCTTGTCTATTTTTGCAGTTTTTGACATATGGTCATCCTGAACAAGAGTCCTCTGGAAATGTGAATGGAGCCATGGCAGGCATCTCCCCCTCCCTTGTCCCCATGTTCCTCCAAATACTGAGAGATTTCTACATGGACTGTTTGCACCCAGAATTCTGTATTCTGAGGACTCAAAATTAAATTTCCATCTATTTAAATTTTATATTTAATTTTTTTTTGGCCCTTGGCAATGTGCCAGATATTTGGTAGGAGACCAGTGATAAATGCTAGGAGACCCCTGATCTACATCCAGATCCAACAAAGAAATCCAGATCCATCATACAAAATAAGATTTTTAGTACCGTACTGGTAGATCTGTATCCGTCAAATATGATAACTAAAATCCTATTTGGCAAGGATTCCAAATTTGGGACACTTCAAATTTGGGACAATCCTAACTACATTTTCCTGGGAGTAAGCCCCATTGACTGTAATGGGGTTTGGTTCTGAGTAGGCATGCCTAGGATTGGGCTCTTGGATATTTGACTATTGTTCTCCCATGAGGAGGAGGAGATCAAAGACATATGGCTCTTCTGCTTTGGGATGAGGGCTCATATTACTTGCATATACATACCTTCAGTTCTTTTGTGGCTGTGTAGATTCAGCTGAATGAGTAAACCACCTAGCACATGCATCATCACAGTACACAGAGCACAAGCTTATGAATGTCTACTCAGAAGTAAGCTCCATTGAGTTCAATGGGACTTACTCCTATGTAAATATGTTTAGTATTGTAACCATAAGGAGCACTGTGGATGAGGGTTTGGTGTCTAAGAACAATTAGGAACAATAGGAAATTATCTGTTTTCCATCCTGACACAGATTTCATGGATAGTATGTGACAATCTTGGACCACCCTCTACATGACTATATTTGTGACTGTCTTAGAACCAAAACTTTATTTCACGACATTTAAAGGTTTTTTTTATGTATTTGGCACATTCATTGTTTGGCAATTAACCTTCCCTGTTTCTCCACTTATTCAAAATTGAAGCATCTGATAAATCACTGACGTAATTTGGACCTCATAAGGATGACGTGATCTAACATTTGGGCCCAATCCAGAGAAAGTCTATGCTTGGAATCAATAGGACAAACGAATTGTGATTCACATCCATCTGAAAAATATTTAAGTGCAACGGTCTGTCTCACGATTGAGGCCATGATGTTTGTAATCACAGAATTGCTTTTAAATATTTTTATACTGAAACATTGGTGGACGGACCTTGCATTTAATTTCATTATCAGAATCTGAGCACTGAAGCACAGAATCGTATCTTCAGGCATAGCTCTACATATGCCTTTGGAACGAGATAGCCCCACTGATGTAGAAGTCTGCCTGCCGATGGATATGGCGCCAAAAGATGCCATGCTGGTGTGGTTTAGGTGTCACTTGACTTGACTCTGCCAGTGAAGACAGGAGGTGTAATATGGAAGAAATGAGGAACAGTTGACATAAGCCACGTCTTAAGCTTACTTAACTCACAGGTTCTATATACGGTAACCCTTTGCTAATGAACGCCTGGTTCTGAGAACCGGTTACTAATGGGACATAGAACCTGTTGTTAACTTAGGTTATTAGGACATGGAACCTGTTGTTTATTTGAATCCCACCACTGCTTAGGCCCCTTTAGGATATGACCTGTGCCAGAAAAGAACTATGACAATGACAGCTGGTTTAGGTTCTCCTACCCCATAAGAAATACTGGGTAAGCGTTAGGATTGTACCCTAACCCTAGGATTGTGCCCTAACTTCATTACGAGAAGTCTACTCACAAGGCAAAGGAGGACAATGAAGAGTTTTGGGGTTTTTTTCAGGACATACATCTGAAAAAGAGGACATATGGTCACCTGGACAAAGAGGACATATGGTCACCCTGTGTGTAGGAAACATAGAAGTCCCTACGCAAGAACCTTCAAACCACATTAAATGGACAAGAGGGAGTAGGGGGAGAGTAGCAAATGAATGGAAGGCAATGGGAAAGTCAGGAAAAAGAGGGGGTGAGACCCAATGTGGCTGGCGTGGGTGGGAAAGGCTATACAGAAGGTGTCGCCTTGAGGGAGAAAAAACTTCAAGAAACAGGGCTTGATGATTAAGAGGGGGAGGCTGTTCCATGCATAGTCACCAGTGTGGCAGAAGGTACAGAAGTGGGTGTCAGAGGAAACAAAGGAGACTTTGTTCAAAATAACTTTCCAGTGATCCAGAGGTCGAGGTACAAGCAGGACCAGGCAGATTATTGTTTTTAAATTTTTTAAGAGCATAAGACAAATCTGCTGGGCCATAAGCCATAAGCCCATCAAGTCCAGCATCCTATTTCCCTCAGTGGCCTACCAGCTTCCTCTGAGAAGCCCACATACAAGAAAGGAAGGCAGACATCCCATTGCTCCCCTGCCACAAGCATTCAGTTGCACATGGTCTCAGGATTTAGAGGCAACCCATCATGACTAGTAGCCAGTGCCAAACCTGTCCTCCCTGAAGTGATCCAGTCCTGTTTTAAAACCATCTCCACATTTTGTGCCCATGAATTCCACCAGCTAATTTTATGTGCTGGGTGAAGAAGGAAAGCCTGTGGTCCATCCTAAATGTCTTCAGATGACCCCTGGTTCTAGTATATTATTGTATTATTACTCCAATAACTAGTATTCTGAGCAGTACCCTCATGCCATACCTGGTATAATTTTATAAGTCTCACTCATGTCCCTTAATGTTATTTCACCTTGTTTTTAAGCTATAAGGCCCCTAATGTTGTAGCTTTTTGTTGTAAAGAAAAATCCCCAATCCTCTGATCATTTTGGCTGCCCTCTTTTGTGCTTCAGCTCTTCAGTATGTATTTTGAGGTATGGGGAACTGACCAGAACCATACACAGTATTCAAAGTATGGCCACATCACTGACATACCCTACAACCCAGAGTAACTATAAAGGAGCACGTAAGAGACATTACTTGCACCCATAGTTATGGCACCACCTAGTGAAAACCTAGGGGAAATTCATATTGCAATCCAGAGTAAACTGTACTTACACCAGAGCAAGGACTCCCTGTAATCATTCTGGATTGCGCCCATAGTGGCAATATAATATTTGCAGTCCTGTGCTTATGTTCCTGTGTGTGTTGGATCTATTGAACACAATGGACTTTACTACCGAGTAGACATGTATAGAATTGTGCTGTTATTCTTTATTCCTTTCTTCAGTGGTTGTCAAATATTTTCAATTAACAGCTCTCTTGACCTATTAGCCATTGCCTGCATTTCCCCAGAACCAAGGAGCTGAAAAGGATAGTGCTCTTAAGGAGATGGGCACTATTTATATGATGAGAGGTGCCTTTTCTGATAGTATCTACACCTGCATATATACCTATATATACCCAGAATACACACCTGTATATACAGAAAATGATCCCTAAAGCACGTACTGTTGATTGATTAATTGATCAATCAATTGATCAATTGGTGGATGGATGGATTTTCTGCATTAATGCTGAGCAGAGGTAAATCCAACAGTGCAATTCATGGCACAGTTGAGACACTGACCTCACTCCCTTGGCAGTCCTGGAGCATCAATCTGGTGGAGGATGCTGATGCCTCAGAGTTTATGGCCTCAGAGTCGATGCTGAGCATCTCATGATCAGCTTCAGGTTGGTGCCAGTGCAGCAAGCCCATACCTCAGTGGTCATCTCAAACTAGAAGTTGCAGGGAGGATGGTACCTGCCTGATCAAGAGAACATCTCTGGAGTGGGTGAATATGCAGTAGGCAACTGTACTGGGCTAAGCTGGAAATAAGTTTCCACCGTTGCCATCACTGCTTTTGCATTTTCCGTTTGGATGCCTTTTCATTCAACTGGAGAGGTCTTTTTGGAGCCCCTCTAATTTTTTGTTGTCATCTACACACTTGATCTCCTTTAGTTGCAACTCATTTAAATAACAAATGTTATTTTTTTAATTTCTCTAGTGCCCAATGTAGTGCTGGTTCCCAAGGTAGTGCCCAATGTAGTGCTGGTCTCTCGTGCTGGTTTTAGATTGTTGGATCTCCTAGGATGAAACTCTGTACAGTAAGTCCTTGACTTATGAACAATTTCCATTCCAGAACCTCGTTCATAACCTGAACTATTTGTAAGTCCAACACCATTGACTTCAACACATTTTTTTCACATTTTGCTCAATTTACTTGCACCAGAGGTGCTTGCACCACGGGAGACCTATGCATAGAGTTTCCCTATGCCCCAAAACAGGGACAATCCCAATTTTGGAAGATTGTGTTCACATATTGGCAAATGGGACAGAGGGTCCTGTCCCAATTTTGTGGAAGAGAATTATGGCAATCCTACCTACGAATGCAGAGGGGTGCTCTACACTTGAAGCAGAGGTGGCAGACACATTGCAGAAAAGGTCGCAGACATACACTTCCGCATTTGACGACTTCTGATCTATTTGTATCTTTGAAAGTTCATATCTTGCAGGGACATTTGTATCTATGAATGTTTGCATCTTGAAAGGTCATAAGTCAAGGACTTACTGTACAGTGTCCCCACAATATACCTGGCCTGTCTTTGATGACAGATTGGTCATCAAAGGTACAGTACTCAGATCAAGGGGAGAGGGGAGGGGTATAGATATCAAAGGTGCAGTACTCAGATCAAGGGGAGAGGGGAGGGGTACAGATATCAAAGGTACAGTACTCAGATCAAGGGGAGAGGGGGAGCTCTGATGAGTGTGGACCCCAAGTCAGTGCCATACTCTGACCTCACGAGTGCCCTCTATGTACATAGGGCTTTGCAAACAGTCATTCCGTGATCTCAGAAGTAGACAGTCCCACTTTAGATAGCAGTGGGCACAACACAGAAAGAGGGAAGTGTAACAAGAAATGAACGAACGAACAGTGGTTCACATGTTCTTGTTAGCTGTGTTCAAGTTGGGGAGGATGATTAAGGGGTTCCACAAGGCATTCATAGAAAAAATGAGCTCAGGGGAGGGATTTGCAGAGACAGGAGAAGTGGTATCATGTTGGTCTTCTAGATCAGAGGTCCAAGCATGGGGGGGGGGGAGCAGAGAGGGAAAATCAGAGGAGTCTTATAAATGCAGGATACTCTGGTGACTCAGGCCACAATCCTAACCAGCTTTCCAGCACTGGCATAGCTATGCTGTTGGGGCTCATGTTGCATCATGCAATTGGGGTGCAGTCATGAATTGGCTTCATGGATACCTTCAAGGTAAAGCAATGTTTGATCCTTTATGGGCGCAATCCAGAGTAACTACGAGGAGTCCTTGCTCCGATGAAAGAACAATTAACTCTGGATTACAATATGAATTTCCCATAGGTTTTCACTAGGTCGTGACGTAACTACGTCGACGTAAATGTCTCTTATGTCCTCCCGTAGTTACTCAGGATTAGCGTATGTCAGAGTTGCATAGCCCTTCTAGTCAGTGCTGGAAAGTCAATTTGGATTGCATCCTCGGTGTTGCAGATTTGGGGGAGCAAAGAGCAGGGCCATAAAGATCAATAAGGGGTGAAAGGGTTGGATAAAAGCTGTAAATATAAGGACAAGAAGTATATGATGGATGCAGATGGGAAGATGAGCTAGTTGGATATGATAATGCTGTATAAGGATGAGAAACTTAAATGCCGAAGAGCTGAGGCCAATCTGCTCCTGAAAGAATGGTGTCCCTTTTTCTCACTGATCTTCCACCCACTCAAATGAAAGATTCGACCTGATAAAAGAAGAGTTCTATGAACTCCCCGTAGAACAACTACTGCCTTACAGGGTTGCTGTGATGATCATCTGTGGAGGTGCATATTCATGCAGCGGCTCAGCACTCCAGTGATCAGTTAAGTCTGTACCCTGAAAAGTGCACCTGAATTTCGTTGTATACTTGTGGACAATGACAATAAAAGTCAAAGAAAATAAAATTCGAGGGACTGATCAGGTGCACATTTACCTACCCTCAGCACTGATGCTCGGAGACCATTTTCCCAGCCCCTTCCACTCCATTTATATAGGATGATTTGCATATAAATCCCTTTATATTTTTTCCTGGGTTGTGCCCTGTTGCAATGTATTATAATTTGTCGCTTTAAATTCTGCTGCTTCCCAAGTGTTGGACGGCGTAGAACAGCCTGCCAATTGTGCTTCACTGCATGGCACTAATGTTATCTGGCACTTGGGTCACATCCAATTGCACCGTATGTGCTGTGTGAGGTTGCCTGCCGTGGTGTGCTGGTGTGCTGCATTGCTATTGTGTTGCCGGATGGACCCAAAAGTGCTGTGAGGATCATTCACCTTGAAAGTTGCATTTTGGGGGAATGAGCAGCAGCCCTAGGAATGCACACAGTCTAATTTGTCCCGCGTCGAAAGCTTGTTGGATTTTGTTTGCTTTCCTTGCGAGGCATTGGAAATTTACATTCTGCCCTATACCAGGAAGATCATGCAGGGCAGGATTTGCATGGAAATCCAATAGACTAATTTGCTGGAGAAAACAAAGTTGGTTCCTTTGACGTGGGGGTTGTGTCTGGAATTTTTACATGGGCTCCAAACAAATGACAGAGAAGGCCAAGGGAAAAACCGGTGTAGTAATTTGCATTGAATAATATCATTTGCTTCATAGCACATTCTGCGATGCTGTACTTCATAAGACAATGTTTTAATACACTTATTGAGCTATGTCTACATAATGGTAGATCATCTGTCCTGTGGACATCTATTTACTCCTTTTATATTCCTCCTTATATGTACTCAGCACATATGGCAGTGGTTATTTAGGCATTTTAGCCCAAGACCCCCTTTCAAATTTAAAAATCTGTGTGGGACCCCTTGTCAAATTAACGGGGATGCTCCACCATATCTGTTAGGAAGTAAGCCCCATTTTGTTCAGTGAGACTTACTCCCAGGAAAGCTGAGTGCCAGATTCCAAGATGGTCGATCCCACCCTCTCACAATCCCCTTGACCCCCAAGGGGGTCCCGACTCCCACTTTGAATATCAACGGAGATTCCTGATCACACCCAATCACTGCAGCAAGGCTGCTGTGGTGCATACGTTTGTAACCCCAAAAGTTGTTGGGGCCTTTTGCTTCCAGAACTAGCATTCAAAACTAGTATACCAGTGTTTCAAGGCTCACATTCAAGGTTCTTTACAGCAGTGCAAAAGCTTAGCCACTGTTGTGCACGTGGCAGTGTAAAATGTCAGCAATGGCTTCAGAGGCTTCCATTGGCACCTTTATTTTAGTAGCAGAGGGTGGGTAGAGAAGTTAGGGCAGTGACAGGCTTCAGGGGGTTCTCACAGGTTCTATAGAACCCTTTGCTAATGAGCGCCTGGTTCTGAGAATAGGTTACTAATGGAACATAGAGCCTGTTGTTAATTTGGGTTATTAGGACATAGAACCTGTTGTTAATTTATTTGAATCCCAGCACTGGGTCAGGACAGGGAGATGGGGTGGGGATGGGAAGAAAGGGAGGGTCACACCAGCACTTGTGTGGAGTGCATGCATTTAGAACCACCTGAAAATTTCCCATAAGAGGCAGATTTGTCCTCTTCATTAATAAGAAATCCTCATGATTTCTCAAGAAAGCTGAATTTTGAAAGCTGAAATCCTCAAGAAAGCTGACTATCCCAGATGAATTTTGTGAAAGCTCCCAAACTCACAGATATGTCAGTGAGTACTGACAGTCACCTAGTTGTGTTCCCCACCCCCCACCCCAGGTTCACTGGAGTATCTTCAACTAGTGGGAAATTTATTTATTTATTTATTTATTTATTTATTTATTTATTTGTCTGTCTGTCTGTCTGTTTGTTTATAGGCAATGCTAACATTTTGTTTGAGACTATCAATCAAATCAACCAATTTGATTGGACTATCAAGTGGCCCGAAACACTCCTGGGAGCACAGGTTCTTGTCTGAGAGATGTAGCAGCTGACATTCACAAAACCCCATCAAGGTTTGTCAAAATTCACATGAGCACTGTCATTCAACAAAGTATTGGACCTTCACTGTGACACATTTATGATTATGAAGATCTGTGCTCTTTTCTAGCGTAAACCGTTAGATGTTCTCCAGCCACTGATGTCCTCTGAGATGTCATCGTGCATGCCTCACTCTGTGCTGGGTTGTGGCCAAATTGTCCAGTTAAAAAAAAACTGTTATATTTACAGGACATTAACTTCATGCTTCCCAGGTATTGTTGCAAGATAATCTCTACTTTGTCATATGTTACTGCTTCATTATTTGGCCAGCCAACATCACGACACTGGATTTTTATCCTCAAATCAGAGTACTGTCCATCTTCTCCGCTATGCACCCTTTAGCAAATGGAGAGGGTGGACAGTCTTCCAACTTTTGGAATTTGTTAGCCCATTACCAATTACAACTAGCAGTATCTGGATTGGATGCATAGGTGGATATAACGATGTGAGAGACATATACATTCACACACACGTATGTGCGCGCGCATGTGTGTGGGAGAGAGAGAGAGAGAGAGTGAGAGAATGCACCTCTAACTCCTAGTCTCTGAAACTATGCCTCCTGTCCTATCACCAAACTGACTTCTCAGCAAGCCTGCCAGATTGTGGGTTGAGGATGGTTCCGGATTATGGTCATTCGAATCCATAGGCCAGCCGGGACCCACCAGATCCTTGGTGGACTGCTTTGGAACACAACTTCCCATCTGCCTTCAACCACATCATTTGCCACTGGTCCTTCAGATCCTGCTCTGCCTACACCAGAATCAGTCTGGCCTCCCTCCCCTTTCCCCAGCCAGGCCTGGAGCCAGCATCTTGTCTCTGAATTTGGCCAAGACCTGACAGGTGGCTTCTTTCCATCTGGACTGTAAAAAGATGAGCCAAGCCTTAATGAATGTCCAACTAGCCTGTGGCATTTTTTCCCTGGCTGTCTTTAAAACATTGCATTGCAGTCTTTCTACCAACCCCAGGATCCTACTTCTGGCACCTGTAGTTAGTCATACAACAGAAGGGCTTTCCATGTTCTTGCGCACAGTGCAATTCATGCAAAGCTTGCATAGAGAGTGTTTGCAAATCATATTTGAAATCCAGTCATGAGCGCTATGACTAATCCAAGACAATTGCAACTCCATTCTGGTTTATTTAAGAAAATTTTTTTTGGAGGATGGGGAAATTATGCTCAAGGATTAGTTTCCTTATAATATCAAAAAGCTTTCTTTTTGCTTATTTTCTTGCTAATTTGTGCTTGAAAAGCCCTCCTGTCCACCCTGAGCTTCTCTCTGGCCTCCCAACCCAGAATTTGCTGATGATGCTATCACCAGTTATTTCCAATGGTACTTCAGGTAGGTGGACCATGAGAAGTATTGGACCATCAAATAGGTGGACTATCAAGAAACGCTGGTGTACACCACCCTAAACTCCATGGAGGAACAATCTCCATATGAAAAGCAAGGAAATAAATAATAAAAATTTGTAATGCCCAGATCCGTCTCTTCCACCATAGCCTATAAGGGGACAAACTGGGATGCATGAAATGAGCATGGAAAACATGGGGAAACATGCAGGGAAGAGGAGAACAGAAATGTGGCAGAGTGGTAGGTCCTATTTATGGGCCTTTAAGAAGGTCTTTAAGAATATGGACTGATTTCTTCCTCCACACTCCACCATCTAAGTAGCCAGTTTTCAAATCTCCCATTCAGAGAGTTCCCTACCACTTGTGTCTATACTAGTGGCTTCTTCTGGAAATCATCTGCATCTTTTAAAAGATCTTTTGGAACAGGAAGCCATTAGTTATTGCATTTCCTCTGTAAACCACTTTGTGAAGTTTTTGTTGAAAAGTGGTATATAAATACTGTTGATGGATGGATGGATGGATGGATGGATGGATGGATGGATGGATGGATGGCTGGAAGGAAGGAAGGAAGGAAGGAAGGAAGGAAGGAAGGAAGGAAGGAAGGAAGAGAGAAAGAAAGAAAGAGAGAGAGAAAGAAAGAAAGAAAGAAAGAAAGAAAGAAAGAAAGAAAGAAAGAAAGAAAGAAAGAAAGAAAGAAAGAAAGAACATTCCTAGTTGAGCTGCTGGGCATCCTTCCCGGATGAATTTTTCCATGTGGTTTGCTCCTCAGGCACCTCAAATGTTTATTTCCTGGAGTGGTGGTGTCCATTCCTCATTCTCCGTTCTGTTCCTGGCATTCAAGAACCTGAAATAAATATTTAAAGACACCATAAAGCAACACTCCTATTGTGTCTTGGAGGCAAGAACTGCAGCCACCAGATGCATTTCATTTGGAAGGGAGAAACAAGGAAGAGATTATACAGGGGGTGGGGGAGATAAACACAGAGTCCTTAATGCAGAAGTGCCACCATTTCTCCTTATAAATGTCATCGTGTCAACCTGATTGTTCTTTGCTAGATTGAGCCTGGCCAGAAAATGCAGAGCCCTGTTCATGGTGCTGAAATCTTGCCACAAGGGAGGCAAACCGCTGTCTCCAAAAGCTAAAAACACTCCCATCGCAAAACATTTATTTATTTATTTATTTATTTATTTATTTATTTATTTATTTATGAAAGTAAATATAGGCTGTAATCCTATTCTCCAGTTAGGCCAGCCTAAGCTCCGGCAAAAGTCCTGTGCTGACCTGGGGTGTCACAAAAGTGCCATAAGACACTTCTGTGCCACCCTTGGGGGAACGTTAGGCCAGCGCACAGACATGCGCTTGCCTCCCTACAGCACGACTGGAATGGGAAGATTGATGAGTTGTGGCAGCCTGCGTTAGGATTGCACTCACAATCAGCCAATGGAGCAAGGCAATGGAAATTGTGTCTGTGTAGTCTTGTTTTCAGTAAAGCAAATGCAGATTAAAGGTGTCCCCTGAAGTTTGCCATGCTATTTGTGACCAACTCTAAGGGTGGTGTTCAACTGAAGAGACAGTTTTCTCAGAAGATGTCTCTGTGGTCATGTGGCTGGAGTGACTAAACACCAAAGGCACAAGTAAGGCTGTTACTTTCTCACTAAAGTGGCACTTGTTCATCTACTTGCATTTACATGCTTTCGAACTGCTACGCCAGCAGGAGCTGGGCAAGTGATAGGACTCGGGTGACCATATGTCCACTTTTTCTAGGACATGTCCTTTTTCAGCCTTGTGTCCTGGAAAAAAAATCTTCCTTTCCCTCCTCTTCCATGTGAGCAGGCAACATGTAGCCTTCTTAGAAATAATAAATTATATGTACTAAATAATATGTAATTCCTTTAAATTTAAGAATAAGTAACATAGGGTGCAATCCTAACCTAAGCCAGCACAACTCATCAGTCTTCCCTTGAAAGGCACAGCTTCTTTAACCATTGAGCAGATTATGCACCCTGAACATCTCAAGATGGGTTCAACAATTTTATGGTGGGTTGTGGGTGGATTTCCTCTGTCCTTTCAAGGCCCGTTTATAACGCAAAGCTTATAAAGCAAAGCAAAGTTTATAATTTCCCTTGATATAGTGCAGTACAGTAGACCTTTATTGTGTAAATAAAATAATTTACGCATAAAAGCATAGGGAATGGAAATGTTTAAAATCATCAATGTATGTTTCCTTGATCATAATTGTGAGTCTTACTCAACCCCTGGATTCAGAAATATGAACAAGTAAAGCCTTCTAAGATAACAGATCTACATTATTACTCAACTACAACTAACTGGTGACTGACTGCCTAGTTCTATCGTGTCTCACAGTATAGCATGCAGATGCAACAGGGGAGTATCTACTGCATGCTATGGGGAGGGAATTATGAGATCTGCAAGAGGGAAGGGACTGATGGCCTATAGGTGTCCTTGGGTCTATCCCAGCTATATTGCTGATGTATACAAACATCCCCTACTTATTGGATGATTAGGGACCAGAGAACCATTCAAATGTGAAAAGTGTTGAAAAGTGAAATCCAGTCTTTTTCAGCTTGCAAACGCAAAATGTCCACAAAAAAGACAAATATCATTTGCAAAAACCTAAGTAATGAATATTTATTAACACATAACCAAAATACACAACAAATTACACAAAATGAACAAAGGCATGTGTGAGCAATGGATATCTGAGGTATTTGAATGATATTTATCTACTGAAGAAAGTCAAAAGGAAATGCCTAAAACAGTTTGATCACCATGTCACATGCAAATCAACATCAGGTAAGGCTTTGGGTAACAGCCTATCCTCCATAACAATTCAACCCAGGCTTTCATGCTTCGCATGCAGTGTATGCAGCGCAGGGCATGATACCATAGTCTTTCAAGACTGACGGAGGCCTGCTTTAAGGCATTTAGACCAGGAGCCTCCAAATCCCAGCCCAGGGGCCAAATGCCAGCCCTCAGCAAGCCTCAATGTGGCCCTCAGCTAGACCCCTCTATCCAGACCTTAGGCAAGCCTCCTACAGTCAGCCGCGTCACCAGGGTGGTGCGGCTGGTGCAGGCTGCACCGTGTAACGCACTCTCCCCAACATCCCACTTCGGCTGACCTCAAAGCAGAGTGGCAGCCAGAAGCTGCTGCTCTCTGCCTCAGAGCCAGCCAAAATGGCCGGCTGAGGCTCAGAGACATACTGTGCATATCTGACATGCGCAGTTTGTCTCTGCACACCCATTGGGCGGAGCAATGCAGTGTGTATGTTGGACATGTGCAGTATGTCCTTCTGCGTGGCCATTTGGCCTCGCTAGGGAGGCCGAGCGGCAGCTTCTGGCAGCTGCTTCGCCTCTTTAGTGAGGCCGAATTACCGCACAGAGGCGCGGACTTCCTCAGGCGCGGAGGTGCGGAGGAGCCGGCTGCTCCTCCTTAAAGAGGAGGAAGTTTCCTCTGAAGCTGACTGGCTTCAGAAGAAACTGCTCTTGTGCCAAAGTTGGCACGTGCACAGTGCTCTTCAGAAGCTAGTTGGCTTTAGGAGAGCACTGCACATGCGCCAACTTTGGTGCATGAGCAGTGTTGCAAGGGGCGGCGTGCGCCTCCTGGGAGTGACGCACTGTGCCCCCACACCAGGTGACACGTGTGGTCCTGTTGCCCCTGCCTTCAGTGGTAGCTGGGTTCCAGTGGTGCATGGGTCCAGTCAGGCAGCTTCCTTGGATCCTTCAGTCCTGCCCCAAACCCTCCCCTGCCACACTTCTGCCCCACATCCCTCATATGCCCCCTACCTCTGAGCTGCCTGATGGTACAGGCAATCTCTGGGTGGCAGAACACGGGCCAGTGCTGGAGATGGGCCAATGCAGTCTCATACTGGCTGGCTCAAGCATTGGACCCATTCTAAGAACTTGCAAACATGTCTTATGGCACGTTTGTGACAAAGTGTGCTGGCAGAAAGCCAGCGCATTGGGTTTGGGTTCTCTCACCCAAATGACACTTTCATTTTATTTTTCCACTAGGTATACTTCCATTATTAAATTGGCCAAAGAAGCCAATCACAGTTTGCACCAAGGAATTCTATGTCCTACAATTATAATCCTGGCACATGGTTGCACAGAACTGTCAGGTTTCCAGAGCATTTCTTTTGCCTTCACATCTACTGTGAACGTATTTTTGGAAACTTTGAGCCTTTGGGGTTAAAAACTGTAATGCTAAAGAAAAGGTATAGAGATGTACTGGTAGGAGAAAAGAAATGGAAGCCATGAAGGAGGCTTCCAAAGCTCTGCCCCAGAGTATAGGAGCCATGAAAGCTTGAAACTTAACTGTGACAATGCTCTGCATATGTGGCAAATACGACTCTGCTGCAAGGGGTATTCAAACCCCAGTCCAGGGGCCAGATGCGGTCCATGTCAGGAGCCTTTCATCCGGCAAGTGAGTGAGTCAGTGAGTCGTCATATAGACTGAAAAGTCACTGACTCACTCACTCCCTAATGCCCAGCCAAAACTGCCAAACCTAGAAGCGAGAAGAGTGTTCCTTCCGTGATGGAGGCACCCACTAAGAACTGATTATGGGAAATTCAAAGCATATGGGGGTAAATGGGGTGGAACTTTACATTGAAGAATTGCTGACTGATCAGTGCCCTGTCCCAACCCCTGGACCTAGAAGCATGAAATTTGGGGAGGGCATTCCTTTCATGCTGTGAGCACCCTGCAAGAACCAATCTTTAGAAATTTAACCTCTAAAGGGGTGAAAAGGAGTGATTGATGCTGCATGGAGGGGAGATGCCAGACAGAGGTTTTAAGGGACCACCACAGCATAATGATGCACAGTGGTCTCTGCTGTGCAACAATACCTTGTCAGAATGCTGAGTGCTTGTTGCTGCCTGCTACTGCCACCTAGTTTCCTCTGATGCCCAGTGCCTCTCAGTGCCCAGTTTTCATCCTATACTTAACATTGAAGACAAACACCCAGACCCAAATTTTGCACCTGTCCAGTAGGGGAGCCCACAATCAAGAGGGGATTGTGCATGGAGGGGAGGAATGCTGCATGGGGGGGAGTGTTGCACAGTGGGAGGTGTTGCACACAGTGGGAGGCACAGTGGGAGCACACAGTGGAAGGAGGGTGTTGCATGGGAGGGTGTTGCACAATGGGAATAGTGTGTGAGAGGTGTGTTGTGAGTGTGGGGTGCTGTACAAGGGGTGCACAAGGGGTGTTGCATGGGGGTGTTGCATCGGTGTGGTGGTGTTGCACGAGGGACATGATGCATATGGGGAGATGCTGTACGGGGTGGGGGGGTATTAAATGACCACCACTCCACAGTGATGTACAGTGGTCCCTGCTGCACAACAATACTCAGTAGGATAGGAATGCTCGTTGCTCACTGCTGCCTGCCACTGCCCCCAATACCTTCCTATGCCTGTCGGTGCCCATCAGTGACAACTGTTCACCAGTGCCCATTGCTTGCCACACTGTGCTCAACCTTGCCTAGGCCCACAAATATTCTTGAAATTTTATTCCCACAATGGTGGGTGAATTTCGTTAGTTCCATAATAAATGAAGACTGAACCAATATTTGATTGGTGAATAATTAGGGGCATGTGTGGCTAAAGGCTGAACAAGCCAAAAAAAGAATCCTTTGCCCCAATGTGAATATAGTCCAGACAAAGTCAAGCCCAGAGGAAGGATGCATTTTTCAACCTGAGACTAAACTGTCCAGAGCAGTTGCACAAGAAATGCAGTTGTCATCACACAACACGGTCCATTCAACCTTTACCAAGGTAGTCTGTCCAGTCCTATCCAAAACTCATCTCACTGAGGCTGTTGCCTGGAGAGAAGGTGTCACGTTAGACAGAATGGAAGCCTTCGCTAATGTGATAAAGTCCGAGATGCGGCTAAAGGGAAGATCTTGAATGAGACAGCTGGAGCCTTATTGCCTGTCTTTCAAGGAGAGCCACTCCAATTAGATTTTTGCCAGGCCTTCTTGGTGCTTGATATCTGTCTTGCACACTCAGAAGACAATCACGGTAATGGGTAAGGAAGGAGTGTGGCCAGAGCTGTAATCTAAGTGATATCACTGGAGTGGAAGAAGATCCTTGAGTCTTTAACCCTTTCCAGGAGTAGCAAACATCTCAGCACATAGAATTAATTCGTTCTATCTGAGATTCTGTCCAGGCTCCAAAGCTTTTAAATCCATTTCTATTAATTCCTCCCAGATCTATGGGAGGTTTGAACAGTTCTTTTTAAATTTAGTTTAATTAATTTAACTTAATTTTTAAATTTTGTTAGAACAGAATAGGGACCATGGTGCAGCATTAGTAGCAATTATTATTTGTTCCATGTGGTGGTGGGGTTCGCTTATTCTGGACTGGCATCATCCAAACCATGGTTGATGAGACGTTGGGGAAACCTAGCTGGCCTATTGCAGGGTCCTGTCTCTAGGTTGTTGCCTTCCCACCAAAGTTGTATTTCCTTAAGCATATCTATTTAGGCATACCTAATATAAATACCAATTTGCATGTTTTCAAACTGCTAAGTTGGTAGGACCTGGAACAAGTGATGGGATCTCAAGCTGTTGTGCAACACTCGGGTCGCAAGACACTGACCTGTCAATCTCCAAGTTGAAGGGCACAGTACTTTTAACACTGAGCCACCTCAGTCTTAAGGTACAGCATTAATCAACTCAATAAAGACCTCACAGGGCATCAGAGAGTGTCCTGAGAATGGTGTCCAAAGAGTTTATACCCAGTGTTGCTGGTTAAATGTATTACTTTAGTAAAGAGATGGCCTTTGCTGTTCCCTCTATTAATTTTTCTTGTGTGTTCTCCTGATCAAAACACAATTGTTATTATAGCACCAGGTTTTCTAGATCCAAAGATTGTGGATCTTGATTACTTTTTGTTCTTTTAAATATATGACAGAGAGCACTCATTATATATATCCTACATCCTTTCATTTTCCATGGTAAATATGCCTCGGCAACCATGGTGGGGTAAAACTGGCTGTGGAGTGGGGGCAGTGGTGGGATTCAAATAAATTAACAACAGGTTCTATGTCCTAATAACCTAAATTAACAACAGGTTGTATGTCCAGTGGTGGGCACCAGCAGGTTCGCACCTACTCTATAGAACCGGTTCTTAACAAGAGATAGTACATATAAAGTTTAAAAATAGCCATTTAAAAGTGGCTGCCAGATGGACAGAGAACCGGTTCTTAATTTCTTTGAAGCCCATCACTGTGTATATCCCATTAGTAACTGGTTCTCAGAACCAGGCGCTCATTAGCAAAGCGTACTAAAGAACCTGTGAGAACTTCCGGAAGCCCACCACTGAGTGGGGGATTGTCTCTGTTGGAAGCCATTGGTGAGGAAGGTTTAAGCAAGTGTCAGACAGCAAAAGAGAAAAGGGCTTTCAAACAAACATTACTCACTGATGACTAATTACTCTCAGTTGGGTTGTTTACCCTCAATTGGACCAAGTCCCCAAGGGTGTCTTCCCCATCCCTCTACCTCCTTATACACCTTCTTAAGATTCAGAAGTCACTATTGTGCTTTTACACCTATTCACACCCATAGCATTGATGCCAAATTCACCTCCCCAGTTTCGTAGCAAGTATCCTTCAGTGTCATGGAGCTGTCTAGGATGTCAATGTTGTGCAAAAGTCAGATGCTGAGAGAGGGTGATAAAAAGGGCAGATTTCCATTTGAACCCTCTTGGATTTGTATTGGATAAGTCTGCACTGTATTGGATAAGAGCTGGAGGCATCTGCAATTGGAAAGCAGCTTCTCTGGGCCTGGGGGTCTGTCTGGCTTTAGAATAGGAGGGCATCGCTGCCCACAATGCTCAAGCCTGGCTGGCAGGGCTGAGAAGGACAATCATATGTGGACTTGCAGGCAAAAGCAGCAACTGACAGTATTTCCACCACAGATTTTTCATTGAATATTTATTTATTTATTTATTTATTTATTTATTTATTTATATCCCGCCTTTATTTATATTTATATCCCGCCTTTCCTCTCCTACAAGAGGGAGCCCAAGGCGGCTAACAACAGGATAAAACACCATTAAAATCATATCCAATATGATGGTCTGGCTTTCCACCATGGCACAATTCCTTTTCATTTTGATCATCTTTTTGTCCTGCTGGGTTTAATCTACATCTGATCCTACATCTGATACAGAGGACCACCCTATGGCACCTTGCATCTTGGCAAATAGGGAAAGGGTTTCATTGACTCAAATGATCACTCATTTCACATGTGCAGATGTTGGGGTGATTCATTTCTAGAGTCTATTGGACTTTTGTGGTCAAACTTTCAATCACAATAGAAGGTTGTCAGAAATTGCCTTAGACATGAATTGTAAAATTGTTTTAAATTTTATTGTTATTTATATTACTCATGTAATTAGCTCCCTCCAAGACTGACTGTTCCACTCCCCTTTAGCTCCGCCACTGCATGGAATAAGCTTTACCTGCCAAAATACCTACGGTATCTGAATACCTGTGCAGCACCGGCCTGCAAAGTGTGGCAGGTGCCCCTCTCTGGTGATGTTCTGTGGCTCACTGAATATTCACCACTTTTGGCAGGACTTTGCCAAACTCCTCTCGATACAGCAGCATTTGATTTTCCTCTCCTTTTGTCTTGTGTTTGTATTGTGTTGCTGCTATTAACTGGTTTCACATTCTGTTTTTTAATTACAGATGGTAAGCTGCCTTGAGACTAGAAAGAGAAGAGTGGGGTATGCGTTGTTTTAAATAAATAATAAGCAGTGGAAGAATTCACAATTCTTCGAGGATAATTCATCAAGGGTAGGGCTATGAATGGCTCTTTGGCATAGTTGCTGAATGTAAGCTCCATATACCAAGACAGTACATTTCTGGGTACTAGTTGCTGGCAATGGACATCAACGGTTGGCAGCCCCCTTTATGCCCTACTTATGGGCCTCTGAGAGATGGCACTGAGAGAAACAGAGGCTGGGCTTAAAAAAAGTTGGTCTGTTCCAGCACAGTTCTCCTTGTGTTTCAATGGATGCTCTAAGAACTCTTTCCATCTTACCTTTTCTACCAAGAAATCTCTGCACATCATCTAGGAAGCTCTCTTATGGACCTGTCTGAGTGGTAGTTTGTCCTCTTTTTTAACATGGAAAATATTTTCACTGTCCTCCTTATTCTTGTGAGCAGGCAGCACAGAACCTTCTTGTAATTAATATATTAGTTGTAATAGTTTTAAATTCAATAATAAGTAATAGAGTGTTTAAATTAATCTAAATTAAATCCAAATCTAAATTAAATCTAATCTAAATTAAATTAATGAAAGCAATTTATATGAGTGTTTTTAACATATATTTTGTCATGTCCTACATTTTTCTTAGATGTCCTATATTTGGGGGGACCTTGTCATCTTTTGAAGTTATGACTACTGATTACCCTGTGTTTAGGGGCAGATGGAAAAATACCAGTTGAACTGGCCCACTAAGAGAATACCTTTTACTTATTTACTGGTCAGCCAGGAGCACATCTTATTTCAGAGTATCCAGATGAAACTGACTGATTCAGCTTCAAACTACTGGTCCTTCTAGGCTAGTACTGTTTATCTGCAGTCCTTCCAGGGCCAGAACTCTGAAAATTCAGAAAGTCATCACTCGGCTGGGCTGGATCAACTGGAGATCCTGCTGGGGATTCAACAGGAGGCAAGTGTTGTCTACCACTAACATATCAAAAAACGGCTGCAAAGTTCAAAAGCAACAGAACTGCAATGATTTGACCTGGCTTCAGATCTGTTTGTGGTTTCCCCCTCTCATTTCAGCAGCAAAGCTGCTATGATTTGATCCCGACACTCTGTGATTCATTCGTTCTTTATAGACTGTGGGCATTCATGTCCTCCTCAAAATCTGTGTCCCACCCACATGAAAATGACAGTTGCAACTATGACTTCTTCTCGTTGGGTCCTCGTTCTTCCTTGAGGAACCTGAGAGATTGACTCCTTTCTCTTTGTGGCTGTCAGCTCAGCAGCCCATGAATGAAAGGCGATTGAGGTTAATGAAGTAAGCACTGATTTCACAAAAGCGAGGGACCCACCAAAGCCTTGGAGGGCTTTTTTCCTTTGGTACTGGAAGCAAAAATCTAAGTAAGCGGAGAGGTGCTTATCCTCTAAGTCAGGGGTCTCTAAATTGTAGCTTTGGGGCCAGATGCAGCCCACAGTGTGGTCTCAATGAGGTCCACTGCAACATCCCTCCATCTGGCCCACGGACAAGCCTTATAATGTCTCTAATTCATTCTTGTATGTAAATTTATTCAAATTTGAAATGTAAATCATTTTTCTGATCCTTGACACAGTGTCAGAGAGATGATGTGACCCTCCTGCCAAAAAGTTTGGACACCCCTGCTCTAAGTTCATTGGAAGCCTGCTTGTATCCTACTGCGGAGAAGGAGCTGCTTGAAACACAGCACAATCCTAACCTTGTTTACTCCAAAGTAAACTCCATTGTGTTCAATTGGTCTTACTCCCAGGAAAGTGTCTTTAGGGACTTGTACCCTCTTTGCTGCCTTGGCTTCTGTCCACAATTCATTGGCCTCTTTCCAGCTGCTTGTCCAGCTCCTGTGCTTGTCTACCCTCAGAGGAGCAGGTGGATTCTGAGGAGGATGGAGAGGTTGAGGATGATGCTTCTCATAGAGATGAGGAAGAACACCCCAAGTGAGGATGGCGATTGCCCACTCTTCGGCCCTCTCCTTATGCTCGCCTTTCGCTCGCCTTTGCAAGAAAGCTAAATTCCTGCAGTTTGCAAGCATGTGTAAATATAGAAAGACAAAGTTTTAGGGTTTTTTATATGGTCTTTATTTATTTACTAGCAAAAAGCATACCCACGTTGCAGGAGTAAAATTCCCCCATGCACCATCCCCCCACGGCACAATATCCCCCCATATGCAACTTCCCCCATGCGCAACTTCCCCCCATGCGCATCAACCCTCCCATGTGCATCAGTCCCCCATGCACAAGTTCCCCCACATGCATCAGTCCCCAATGCGCAACATCCCCCATGCACAACATCCCCATACGCAAGGTCTCCCATGCGCAACATTCCCCCATGCACAACTTCCCCACATGTGCATCAACCCTGCATGCGCATCAACCCCACATGCGTAACTTCCCTGATGCACAACATTCCCCCATGTGCAACATCCCCCCATGTGCATCAGTCCGCCATGTGCAACTTCCACCCATGTGCATCAACCCCCATGTGCAACTTCCCCCATGCGCAACAAACCCCCATGCGCAACTTCCCCCCATGCGCATCAACCCCGCATGTGCATCAACCCCACATGCATAACTTCCCCCATGTGCAACATCTCCTCATGCACAACATCCCTCATCAACCCACCATGCACAATATCCCCCATGTGCATCAACCCCTCATGCGCATCAATCCCCATGCACAACCCCACCATGTGCAGCATCCTCCTCAGTGCAACTTCTTCCTCCGGAAATCATCTCCCATTGCACCAGGCACTGAGCACCAAATTGGCTGGATGTTATTCAGTCTCCCATGTTAAGTATAGGACAGAAACAGGTTGCCCCCTTTTCAGCCCCTGAAGGGTTAATTTCTCCAGATGGTTCTTGGTGGGAGTTCAGGTGACAGAAGGAACTCCCAGAATTCCATGCTTCAGGCCCAGCAGTTGGGGAGGAATGTTGATGAGTCAGCAATTCTCAATGCAAAGTATAGGGAGGAAAACGCGTTGCGCCCCTTTTCACCCCCTTCCAGTTGGAATTTCCGAAAACCAGTTCTTAGTGCACCTCTCCGTCACGGAAGGAACACCCACCCCAAATGTCACGCTTCTAGGCCCAGCAGTTTTGGCAGGGCGGTGATGAGTCAGTCAGTGAGTCAGTCAGTTACTTTTCTCTTTTATATATATAGATAAATAAATAAGATAATAAAATATTTCTTTCTAGAGCTTGTTTTCTCAGTCTTGTACACCTAAGTGGGTTCCAATCCAGTTATAAAGTGGGTTCTGGCTGATAAAAGTTTTTGGAATCACTAGCCTAAGTGGTACTACACCAAGGAGGGTGAGTAATTGCCTCGAAGAGCACAATCCTAATCATGTCTACTCAGAAGCCCCATTGTGTTCAATGGTTCTTGCTCCCAGGAAAGTGTCTTTAGGATTGAAGCCTTAGGCTCTGCTCTTGTTATGGGGAAGGCCAGCATTGGTGGCTTTGCGACCCCCTACCTTCTCCTGTGGATACTTCAAGGGAGCTCAGAGCAGTGACATCATGGTGTTATGTTATGTCATAATATCACTTCCGGGTCCTTATTTTACAAAAGTGAGACATGCTGGACGTTGTGTGATGTATTTTTATTTTGTTATCACTAAAGAACCCACCTCTACCTCTTGGCTGTACAGAGATTATTGAGCATTCATATAGATGACCAAACTATTGCAGTCTTTAGATTGCCAAAGTGTTTCTGGGGCAGAGAAGGCTGAGGAGAAGGCTGTCATTTCTAACTGTCTTTGGGGCGGATAACAGGGCAGGCTGAGAACAGGCCTGAGAACAGGCTGGGGAAGGGGGGCAGCTGAGGAGAGTCATGGAGAAGAGATGAGGCACAAGAGCGGTTGACATGCTAGAAAGGGGGATGGTTTTTTTTTAGTGATTAATGTTATTATATTGTACCTCCACAAATGACAGCTGCGAGCTGTTACCAGTCTGCATAAGCCAAAACCCTGAAACATTGTCATTGAGTTTGTGTATCAAAACTTGTGATCCCCATACAGATGATGCCTTTGACTCGGAAAGAGTTTTTAAGATTCTTGGCCTTACTCAAATCCTGTGGCGGTAAGTTTCAAGGTGAAATTATGCATTGTGTGAGAAAGTATCTCTGCCTCGCAGTTGCTGTCCTTTCAGTCACACCGAGCTTCTCCTTGCCCTTGGGGTATGAATCAAGGAGAGCAGCGGCTCTGTGGTCTCCGTTCTCTCTCTCTCACCCATCCATTCATCTGTTATTTGAACATCTGCCAAAAATAAGTCACGGAGACTTTAAATTTGCTATGAAGGCACAAGGGCAATGATCACATTCCCTGGCCCTGTGGCTCTCTTGAAGCACCGTGTCCATCATTATCTGTGACAGGTTACTTGGCTAGTGGGTGGGTACTTGCCTTCCAAAGACAAACACGGTGACAACAGCCTTCCATTCTGACAATACTCAAGCCTGAGTGTCCCCCAAAGCGCTGTGACAGATAACTACAGGAAGTGCAGATACAAAAATTGCCCTTGCTTCTGAAAAGGAACATGATTTCAGCCTAATATCTTTGTGGAAACGCCACAAAGAGCACCATCCTAACCAAGTCTACTCAAACGTAAGCCCCATTCTGTTTAATGGCTCTTACTCCCAGGAAAGTGTCTTTAGGAATGCAGCCAGAATCTACAAAAATAAATTGTTCAGAAATTGGGATACCATGGAAGGCCATATGATACATAGAATATGCCAAGGAAAGGGAACGTGCTGTATCTTAAAACCTTGATGTGGTATTGGCTAAAGGGTAGCATTGCTTCCATCATGCGCTGTATGGCACAGTATAAAAAGGGGGCCTCACATTGAACTTCCCAGTCATACTTCCCAGTCATTAGCAGTTCCCAAATGTACCATGGTCATGGGGTCCTTCTTTTGTGATGGTCTCTTCCCGGTCCTCCTAGGCAGCACCATCTTGGATCACATAAGATGTTGTGTGATCCAAGATGGTGGCACCCAGAATAGCTGGGGAAAGGAGGGTGGCAGGAAAATACTGAGGTGTCCCTGTGAGTTTGCTACAGCACTCTCAGCTACTGTGGCACACAGTTTGAGAACCACTGGTTTACACTTTCCTCCTACCCGTTTTTCCAGTCAAAATCCTTCCCAGCTGTTCCTTGGCCCCAAATGGAAAACCAGTTTTTTCCCACTGTTATGAACGGAAGTTGCAAGTGGGGAAGGTGATTTTGACAGAGAAGAAGACATAGGGAGAAGGATATGATTCTTTCCCCTGCTCTGCTCACACTTGCAGACCTAAGGCACAATCCAGAGTAACTACAGGGAGTCCTTGCAATTTACTCTGGATTGCAATATGAATTTCCCATAGGTTTTCACCAGGTGGTGCCGTAACTACTGGTGCACGTAATGTCTCTTACATGCTCCCATAGTTACTTTGGATTGTAGGGCTACTCTACTGCATGTCATTAACATACCAAAAAAAAAAATCAGGTGATCCACTCTCCTATATAATGAGTAGTTTGGATTTTACTGACAGGTGTCCTGTGGTTTAATGACTGCAGAACTCATAAAAATTAATCAGTGAAGGCGTTCCTGGCTTGACAATACTGGAATATTGGTTATTTATTGTAAAGAAAGGGTTTTCCCAAGAGCAAATAGTACCTACCCAGCATGGACTGTTTTAGCGCCTCCCACTTATTTAATATTTGAATACTGTACTTACTTGAATATAATGTGTCATCAAATCTAATGCGAAATCTATTCTTACAATCAAAATACCACATATTGGCTACAATCCAGAGTAACTACGGGACCTTTTACATCAGTGGTTCTCAATCTTCCTAACACCGTGATCCTTTTATAAGTTCCTCATGTTGTGGGGACCCCCAACCATAAAATTGTTTTCGTTGCTACTTTATAACTGTAATTTTGCTACTGTTATGAATCGTAATGTAAACATCCGATATGCAGGATGTATTTTCATTGTTACAAATGAAATGTGTGTTCTATGCACACACTGAACACAATGGGATTTATTTCAGAGTAGGCATGCATAGGATTGGGTCCTGAGGCTGCAATCCTATCCACATTTACATGGGAGTAAAGGCCCCCCCTGACTATAACGGGATTTATTTCAGAGCAGGCATGCATAGGATTGGGCCCTGAGACTGTCAGTCAGCCCCAGTGCGTGCGCAGCTACAGCCAGAGGTCTGGCAAGCCTGACCTGGCCCCCTGCACCAGGGGTCTTTAGGCGACCCCCAGGAAAGCTCTAGACAACTCCGAAAGGGGTTCCGACCCCCACTTTGAGAAACGCTGTTTTACATCGACGTAGCTATGGTGCCACCTATGGGAAATCTATGGGAAATGCATACAGCAATCCAGAGTAAGTGCCTCTTATGTCTTCCCGTAGTTACTCTGGATTACAGGGTTACTCTAATTGAATTAACCATCGAATTTAATGTGCACCCTGATTTTGGAGACTAACAGCACAATCCTAACCATGTCTACTCAAAAGTAAGCCCCATTGTGTTCAATGAGTCTTACTCCCAGGAAAGTGTCTTTAGGAATGCAGCCTAAATTCAACTGAAAAGGGTGAGTGTTAAGATTCAAGTAAATACCTTTTTTGTCTGACTGCATGCATGTGTCTCTCTTTCATAACTTAGTTTATTCAGAAGTTTATGAAATTTATTATCCAGAACCATCTGTATACAGATGAGATCTCTGTCATATAAAACAATAAAAGTGTATGACTTTTATACACCTGCATTTATTTGTGTTGGGAGGGAATAAAATAAAAACAAATACGTTTCTTCTAATCTTAAAAATCTGTTCTTAAAAATAATTTAAATGTGCTGTGCCTCATGCAGGTGTCAGACTGCCCCAAAACTCAACCCCAGTTAAAGGCAAAGGAGGTTTTAGCAGGTCAAAAGATAATAACCTTAAGATTGTTCCAGAAGGGTAGTCTGATTATTCTCAGGTGTGAATTGGCCCTCAGGATATTTTCTCACTTAGATCTCTAATCCAGAGTAACTACGGGGAGTCCTTGCTCCAGTGTAAGAACAACTTACTCTGGATTCCAATATGAATTTCCCATAGTTTTTCACTAGGTGGTGCAGTAACTACGGGTGCATGTAAAGTCTCTTATGTGCTCCGGTAGTTACTCTGGATTTGGGAGTAAGACAAATCCACTGGTTTGTGTTGTGAGGTCAGTGTGTGCATGCACACTCATGATCACTTTGATCAAATAAGTGTCACGGGTTTTGTTGTACTCCAAAAACCTGCAAAATCCATTCCTGCAAAATAAGAGGGGGTCAGAAATACAGTAATATGTGTTGCAAAGCAGGGCCAAAAACAGTTCATTTCTGTCGTCTTCTATTTTGCATAAACTGTTACCAATTACCATCTTTTGCTCTCACCCCAATCCAGAGTAACTACGGAAGCACATAAGAGACATTTATGTTGGTGTACTTACGACACCATCTAGAGAAAACCTATGGGAAATTCATACTGAAATCCAGAGTAAATTGTTCTTACACTGTAGCAAGGAGTCCCCGTAGTTACTCTGGATTGCGCCCTCAGTCTCATTTGTGAACAGGAAAGCAGTGGATTCTCTCATATAGCTCTTTTAATGCCAATAAGTCCATTACAGTTAAGCACTTTGCACCTTAAGGTTGTGCTTAAGGTGATCTCAGCTCTTGCCTATATGTGCCTGAGGAGGTAGGTCCTGACCTAATTAATTGCTTAATTAATGTTTAAATTAGCCTGAATCAGGGTGGCAATTTTATTTTATTTTTTAAATTTTGCTACAGTCTTTCTTAACTCTCATTGCAATTTCAGACCCTTTTTCCATTTGCCTGCCATTGGTTGTGGGCTGTGGGTGGCACAAGTGGCTAAGGCACTGTGCCTGTTAACTAGCAGGCCAGGGTTCGATTCCTGGGTCGGCCCCACAAGACAGGGTGAGCTCCTGTCCTTAGCCCAGCTCTGCGATGCCAGCTGGATCCAATCGTATTGGCTCTGCCTTTCCATTGGACTAATTCAGTGGCGTGGAGAGGGGGGATTTGCTGCTTGGGTAACAGCCTATCCTCCATAACAATCCAACCTAGGCTTTCGTGCTTTGCATGCAGCATATGCAGCACGGAGTACGATACCATAGTCTTCCAAGACTGACGGAGGCCTGCTGCTATGTTGGTACTGGAGTCACAGCTTCAGGAGGCAACAGTGGATCTGCATGAGCACTAGGGGGACATCTTGTGCTGTGAAATAGTTGCTGACCTCAGGCACAATAGGTGAGATGATTTGCAGGACTGAGAGCAATATCCTAATCAACCTTTCAGCACTGGTATAACATGTGTCGGAGGGATGTGTGCTGCATCCTGCATTTGGGAAACAGTCACGGAGGCCTTCTTAAGGTAAGGCAATGCTTGTTCCCTTACCTTGGAGTTACATTCCCCTCACCTCATTGCCTAACCTCAGTTTACCTTACCTAAAATTTGGCTAGGATTGTGCCCTGAATTGCACAAGTATTCCATATAAGGAATGAGGCCATCCATATCACAAGGCCGACATGAATATGTATCTTCATCTCTACTATGCACGGATGAGGAGGAACAGATCAGGCAATGTCCATTTCACATCCATCCTCTCACATCCATTCACACTCTTATACCCATTCTCACTCACAGCAACTTTCATATTTTACCATTCTTAAGCATAGCGACACTACTATCAACCTACCAGTGAGAACTTCCACTCTGGTTCTTTTTTCAGTTTCCATGTTTTTCAATTTTCAATGGAAGCATAACTAGGAATATGCTGTCCTAAAATCAGGAATTGGTTCACAGGCCTTGATTCTACAAGAACACAGAAAATAGTTAAGACTATAGCACTATGTGCAATAAGCAATGAGCAAGTTTCTCACCCTTATGGTTGTGTAGACAAAAATGTTTGTGTGGAATTTTGCTGGAAACACAGAAGTCAGCATAGGTAGCTGAATAAGATTTCAGCTGGATGAAACTTCAGAACATTTCATAGTGCCTTGCCTTTTTCCGTTAACCAGCAAAACCAAAAGAAAATGATGCATGATGATGACAATGATGATGATGATGAAAAATAGAATAAATTATGTAGTTATGCATGATTATGCAAATTGTTGAATTTGCCCAATTTAACAATCCAGAGTAACTACGGGAAGATGCAAGTGGCACTTACTTTGGATTGCTTTATGCATTTCCCATAGATTTCCCATAGGTGGCACCATAACTACGTCGGTGCAAAAGGTCCCATAGTTACTCTGGATGGTAGCCCTATATACTTTGCTGAATTCCATCTGAATTGATGCAGAATTTGAATTACCTGGGCATAATATTCTAGTTATTTTTTAGCAGAAAACCTTAGACACACTTGATACAAGGTCATATCTAATAATACATTTTCACTGTACCACCCCAGCACTGCTTTGCCCCAAGTTTGAAAGGGGGTCTGTACAGTGGTGGGATTCAAATAAATTAACTACAGGTTCTATGTCCCGTTAGTAACCCATTCTCAGAACCAGGCACTCATTAGCAAAGGGTTCTATAGAATCTGTGAGAACCCCCTGAAGCCCACCACTGGGTCTGTAGCTCTTTTGCGTGTGGAATAGTTAAAGTTCAACCCAAGATAGCTGTAGGCAGGACTAAGACAGACTCATGTTTCGAACTCGGGAGATCTACTGCCAGTCACAGTACGCAACACTGAGCTAGATCAACCATTTGCCTGACTCAGGATGGCAGCTTCCTCTGTTCATCAACTTCACTCCCAATTTGGTGATCTTTGCGGAATTGGCTGCCTGCTTAGGCCATCAATCACGGGCATCTCTCCAGTCATCTCTTGTGAAATGCAAAGCTGTCAGAGCTATATGTTTTAAAAGGAAACATTATTTAGAAAGGAAATCTCTGCTCAGAGGTCTGTCTCCCCACAACCTGCCTCCTGCTTTAATTTTGGGAGAGAAGCCTAATTCTCAAAGCCTGGCAGATTCTCAGCTTGTCTCCCACAGAAACATGGCACTGCTGAGTCAGGCCCGCTGGTGTTTCAGCTTCTGGTTGGTAGAACTGGAGGGAACCTCAACACAGATGCACTAACTGGTAAACCACCCCCGTAAGCAGGTGCAGTGATTAGGAATCCTGGATCGAGACCAGGCACCTGAGATAAACCCCTGATCACGCTACAGGCTGGTGCTTCTTCCTGGGGGTGGGAATGTAGGAGGCTGTGCTCATGAGAACAACATTCCCAGAGAATATGGACCTGGAACCCTGTTCTGTTCTTAGAACCATCATACAAAATCCAGGTCTCACCCATAGTATTTTTCAGAGCTAGCGCAAGACAAGCAGGAGGAAAAGCACAATCCTAAACTTGTCTACTCAAAAGTAAGACCCATTGTGTTTAATGGGTCTTCTTACACCCAGGAAAGAGTCTTTAGAATTGTAACAGAGGCTGCAATCCTAAAGACACTTTCCTGGGAGTAAGACCCATTAAATACAATGGGGCTTACTTTGGAGTTGACATTGTTAGGCTTGTGCTGAGGCTCTTAAAAGCTTCATCCTAATTGATTGATGCTGCAATCCAATCCACAATTCCCTGGGAGTAAACTCCATTGACTATAATGGAACTTACCTCTGAGTAGACAGGCATAAATTGAGCTCTCACAGTAGTTTGTATTTTCCTTTCACTAATGCTGGCAAAGCAGAATCCAGTCAAGTTGTGGAAAATAAAATTTATTATTCTTATTTATATGACATGATCAGTGCTATAAGGTAACATAAGTAAAAAGGTGCTGGCTCCAAAGTGATTACAATCTATATATGCAAAGCCTTTGGTAAAGGATTTGGACAAATGTCTTCTGAAAGTCCTAATATCAGAGTTCACCTACATCAGCTTGCCTGTGTATCGTGACCCGTTTCTTCAATGATGACAGCTATGTGGACATGCAGCTGAAAGTGTGAACAGCCTCCGTTTAAATTGGGTTTAATATTTAAATTTTGCATGGTAAATGCATTTAAATATTTACATTAAAAATTGCGCAAAGGAGATGATTGAAGTATAACACACAATTGCTTGATCTGAGATGGACATTTTACACACACCACTGATGTTGAGGACTTGCAGTGAAGACTGAACTAGGACTGGCAGTGGAGGTCCATTCATGCATCTCTATCAATTTATACCTGTGTTTCCCAGACCTTTTCGACAGGTAGCTCCCCTGACTGTCTGGTCCTTTGGAGCTCCATTAAGGCTACAATCCTTTACATTGAATAGGGCAGCAGGTTTTCTCCATGGATTCTGTGGTTCCCCTGGATTGTTTCTATACCTCCCCATGAAACCACAGCTCACAGTTTAGGCTTACCTACATTTCTTTGGGGGAAATGCAAAAAATAATTGTTAATAAAAATAATCTGGTCATATAGAATTGTTATGGAACTCCCTCCCAGTGGAACAAAGAATTATCCCTTTCTTAATAGCCTTCTATCAAGAGGCAGTCCTTCTGTGTTCACTTGGCCTTCTCTTCTTAATTAGTTGCTTTGGGGTTTGTGGTTGCATTTTGTTTTAATGTTTTTTATTATACTATTCTTTATGATCATTACATTTTATATTTCATTCCATTTTATTGTTTTGTTTTTCTCTGTGTTGTATGCTGCCTTGAGTACAGTACTTCATTTATTGGCTCAAGTCATTTAAATAAGCATATAAAGATTGCGGAAATGTGCTTTTTCATTGACTACTACTGCTATGTGTGTCTTCATTAAAATTTTAATCCATTTCATTCTTGGATGAGAGGATAACATGTAAAATGACACTATTGTCAATAGCCTATAAACATTTACCTGAAATTCAGTGATTCTCATTGCCCCTTCTCCTAGTCTTAGGACTTGGTCCTAACCAATTTTCCAGAAACAATGCAGCTGCAATGCAGCCCCAAGGCAAGGGAATTTGTGATTATTCCTCCCACTATACAGTAGGATGCAGGGCAGTGATGGGATTAAAGAAATTAACAACCAGTTCTATGCCCATCTGGTAGCCGCTTTTAAATGGCTGTTTTTAAACTTTCTATGTCCTATCTCTTGTTAACAACCGGTTCTATAGAGTAGGTGCAAACCTGCTGGAGCCCATCACTGATGCAGGGCAAGCCCCACTGGCTTGCGATATATAGGACTGGGCCTTTATTCTACCCTCCAAGAGCCCAATCCTGTGCTTGTCACTCTGGCATACCGCTGATGTACATCCATACTTTAAGGTACTTCAACTTTCCTCGTACCATCGTCCGGTTTTGAGGTGCTCCCAAACTAGAGCATTGAGCCTCAACCAGGGACGCCCTATCCAGGTAAGCCACCCTTAAGGGGTGGCAGGGATGATAGGGAAGGCAGCTATATGATTACCAGGATCGTGCTGCTGCGGAGGACAGAGCTTTACTTTTTAAAAGTCATTGACTGACTCACTGATTCACTGACTGATCAATGCCCTGCCCCAACCCCTAGACATAGAAGGATGAAATTTGGGGAGGATGTTTCTCCTGTGACATTAACACCCACCAAGAACCGAGAAATTGAGAAATTTAACTCAATTGAAAAATTTAACTCTTAAGGGAGTGAAAAGGGGTGAAAGATGGAAGACTGACTAACACCCAGCCAATTTGGTGCCTGGTGCCTGATGCACTGGGAGGAATGGTGCGCATGGTTGGTTTGATGCATGTGGGGTTGGTTTGATGTGCATGGTGGGTTTGATGCACATGGGGTGGGTGTTGCGCATGGGAGTGGATGTGCATGGGGTGTGTGTTATGCATAGGGGGTGATATGAAAATGGGGTTGATTCACAATGAGGAATAGCATAAGGGGGGTATTTTACTCCCACAATGCCGGCACATTTTGCCAGTAATATCTAAAAATTGTGATTATGGCCCACCTCTGGTTTTAAAATTACAAATACAAAGTAGGTCATGATAGCTATTTTTAGATATTCAAGGCAAGGAAAACCTTGCAGTGGTGTCTGCATGCTCCCCTCACCACCACCCCTAAGGAGACTGGTTCCCCTAACCAGAGACATCGCTGGCAAAGACTTACAGTGATTCTAAGACTCACAGAAAGTTTGGGAACAGGTGCCCTACAATAAGGAGGTATACAGACATTCCTCTTATTGACCATTAAGACTTAGCCCAAATGCTCAGCCTAACTTTACTGTCTGCATTGCAAAAACCCACTTGACTCCCAGGACAGGTGACCATATACCCTATTTTTTAGCATTATGTCCTGGAAAAAAATCATCATCCTCCTTTTCCTTGTGAGCAGGCAGCATCTAGCTTTCATGTAATTAATAAACAATGGCTGCAATTCTAACCCCCAGTTAGGCTGGCATAAGCCAGCCTAACTGTGCTCCAAGACAAGCCAGCATAAGTCCTGTGCTGACCTGGGGGTGTCACAAAAGTGCCATAGGACACTTCTATGCCACTTCAGGGGAAGTGTTAGGCCAGTGTACAGATATGCGCTTGATTCCCTATATCACCGCCATGGGAACGGGAAGACCCATGGGTTGTGCCTGCCTGAAGGCTAAATTCCCAGAAAGCTATTAATGGCCCCTGGACTGGGGTTTACATACCTCTGGTTTATTCCATTGTAAAAGGAAGTCTAGGAGATACAGCTGGTGGAAATTACTTTTGAATAAACATGACACAGTCTAATACAGTGGTACTTCACTTAACAAGCGCCTTGCTTAACAAGCATTTCACATAACAAGCAAAAATTTCCAATAAATCTTGCTTCACATAACAAGTTCTGCTTCACTTAACAAGCAAGTGTGCTATGGGCACGCTGACCTGACGCTCCACATGGAGGCTCTTTAAAAGGGTTGCTGGCCAGCGCTACTGCCTCTAACTGCCCCCAACGGTGCCAGAGGCAGCTGGAGGTGCCAGAGGGAGTTGCCCCTAACTGCCCCCAAGTGCCCCCACTGACCACCTTGAACCTCCAGCAGCAGCCCAGGTAAGCCTCCCAGGAGAGTGTCTTTGATTGCAGCCTCTTAAACCATGTCTACCCAGAAGTAAGACCCATTGTGTTAAATGGGGCTTACTCCCAGGAAAGTGTCTTTAGGATTGCAGCCTAAGTAGACTTCATAGGATCATGCACATTGAAAGCATGTTTTGAATTCAATTCCAGTGTTTTGTCATCATTTATACATCCACTTAATATTTTTATCTGAATATTTTGGGGGTTGTGGAACCAATCGTCTGAGTTTCCATTATTTCCTATGGAAAAATCTGCTTCACTTAAAGAGCGTTTCACTTAAAGAGCATGCCTCCGGAACAAATTAAGCTCTTTGTGAGGCACCGCTGAACAGTGTTTCTATATGGGCTATTTTCATCCAGCCTTTCATTTCTTATGTCTTTGTTTTAAATCACTGCACTCTAAGAATTTGGGATGAAATGAGCTACATTTTGCAATGAAGTATATTAATAACTTTCAAAGCAAAAATAAGAAGGAGGAGAAGAAAATGCACTAATAAAGAAATTCTAAGTTGATTCAGTCTTAGCCAAATATGATGTTGGGCAGTGATGGGCACCAAAGAAATTAACAACCGGTTCTCTGCCCATCTGGCACCCACTTTTAAATGGCTATTTTTAAACTTTATATGTCCTATCTCTCATTAACAACCGGTTCTGTAGAGTAGGTGCGAAGCTGCTGGAGCCCACCACTGATGTTGGGGCATACCTAGTGGGATGTTATGATGTGCCCCTGCATGTCAAAATTTGTCAGTACACCATGTACAGTACATAAATCTAAATGATCCTAATATTAACAAAGCATTTCTAATTTATAGATTGAATCTTAACTGAATTTGAGATTACTGTTTTCTAAAAGATGAGCAAGAAGAGCTGAATTTTGAGAGCCCAGTCCTATGCAGGTCTATTCAGAAATAAATCTCATTATAGTCAATGGGGCTTACTTCCAGGAAGGTATAGGATTGCAGCCTGACTCAATATGTGTGAGCATCCAGAAATGTTAATGTTCAAATGTGATTATAAAGAAAATTCTAGAAATAAGTAAAATGATCATATTTTTGGGCTATGAACCAGGAAATTCCCCCTTTCAAATGTCACTTCTTCCAGGGACTCACTAGGTGGCCTTAAACAGGCAACTTTCTCTCATCTTCAGCCTACTCACCCACCCCTGCAATCTACATTATGAGGATTACTGATCAACTTTTCTGAATTGTAAGAATTACAGAAGGGTAAATACATGTGAAGCTATCTGAATACTGTATTTGAAAAGCCCTGAGTAAATGGTAAGCACAGGCCCATGAAACTGAGGATCCCAAAAACTTTTCCTACCAATTATAGTGATTTTGTATGAATTTTGGTGCTGATTTCAAAAATGGCATCAGCTTTGCCTTGACATAACCTTGTTGGTGAATGGTTCAAACCTCTTTCTCACGAGGAAGCCATTGTAAAGGCTTCCTAATGAAGATGCTATTTGAACCATTCACTAACATGGTGATGCCGTACCTGCAAAATAGGGTGCCTGCATGGTACCTGCATGATAGGGAAAAAACTGAGGCCATTTTAAAAAAATTAGTACCCCAAATACTTGATAGACAAGAATAGGTCTAACTTTTAAAACAGCAAAATGTTCATTGGCCTGTGTTATTTATTCTAGTATATTTATAACATGCTGCTTTTCTGAAATGTGCACTCTTTTGTAGAGAATAACTGCTGTGGAAGTTACAAAATCCTGTTGCATTCATGAGAATAATTTCTTGGATGATCAATATAATTAAACTGCAGATCTTGGCATTATATTGTTATCTACCTTTAAAATATGCCAGCACTAAAGAGAGGATAATAACCTGCCTGAGAAGCATTTTACACCCACTACTCCCATTGCTCCTATATACAGCACCCATGTTCTTGCAAGATCTCTGACCAGAGAAGCGAAATGAAAGAAAGCCTCCAATAGAGCTCACTAATATGGAAGCCACATCAGCAGACCCTTTAAATGTTCAGGATGAAAATGTTTCCTGTTATGATGGTTAGGATTTGGTTTTGGGTGGCTCTAATTGGTCTTGCAGCGCTTTGTATAATTATAGGATATTTGGCTTTGTTTTTATCCCAGCATGGTGACCAGATTCCCAAACGTCAAAAGGAGGACAAGGTCTTGGATTCCGCTCAGCCTGGCCTTTCCAGCAGACAATGGCACATTTGCCTACTCAAGAGTAAAGCCGTGATATTGGACACTTTCACTTTCCCATAGAGCTCAATGCATATTTTGGATTTTTAGTTTTTTGGCCGTAACATTTGATAGGAAGGAGATGTTTCAACACTGATTTTTGCATTGGATTCTGCTCTTCAATATGAATCCAACGACGTATGACATGATGGGGTTCTGCACACCATTGCAAAGTTCCAAAATGAAGCCAAAATGAGGGACAATGAAGACTTTTTGGAGGACACCCGAACAGGAGGCTGAAAAGAGAACAAATCCAGAAATTTTCAGTCATACGGTCACCCTGGGTCCAGCACTTCTGTCTTTAACAGCATTACTGCTTTTATATTGTTTGCTTTTTTAAAACAGTGAGGAGAAGCACACAAGTTCCTTGAACAGGTACAGTTGGCAACTCATAACAGACTAGTAACAGCCCAAAGTTATTGCTCGTGGAGGTATAACATTCACCAATTTAAAAAACCCGAAAAACAAACAAACCCTCCTCCTTTCCAGCAGTCAACTGCCCTTTTGCTTCCTTTCTCCTCTCTGGTTCTCCTCAGTTGCCCCTTAGCCTCTTCTCAGCCTGTCTATTATCTGTCCCAGAGACAGTTAGAAATGATAGTTGAAATGTGAATGAAACAGGGCTTGAGCCAATTTGGGTGCTGCACTCTTCACATGCTCAGGAACACTCTCTCCTCACAACCTCTATGGCTCAGCTCTGGCACTGAAACAGGGCTTGAGCCAATCTGGGTGCTGCACTCTTCACATGCCCAGGAACACTCTCTCCTCACAACCCCTAAGGCTCAGCTCCGGCACTGAAACAGGGCTTGAGCCAATCTGGGTGCTGCACTCTTCACATGCTCAGGAACACTCTCTCCTCACAACCCCTATGGCTCAGCTCTGGCACTGAAACAGGGCTTGAGCCAATCTGGGTGCTGCACTCTTCACATGCTCAGGAAGACTCTCTCCTCACAACCCCTATGGCTCAGCTCTGGCACTGAAACAGGGCTTGAGCCAATCTGGGTGCTGCACTCTTCACATGCTCAGGAACACTCTCTCCTCACAACCCCTATGGCTCAGCTCTGGCACTGAAACAGGGCTTGAGCCAATCTGGGTGCTGCACTCTTCACATGCTCAGGAAGACTCTCTCCTCACAACCCCTATGGCTCAGCTCTGGCAGTGAATCCAGGTCCCAGGGCAAGAGCAGCTGCCTGAGGCTCCTCCCTCTCAGCCCCTCCCCTTTTTCCAGAGAGAAGGGAGGGGGAGGAAAGAGAATGGGTTGTGCTGTTGGTAACCATGGAAACCCACTTCCGTTCTGAGGGCCACTCTAGTTGTTCTCGCTGGTTTCCCGGGTCTTCCAGCCACGCCCTCATTTCCCCTGCTTGGAACGTTGGGGGAGGCTGAGCAGCCCAGTCTACTGCTGCTGCTGCTGGGTGAGTGTGCAGTCTGGGCCCTGCTGCTGGTGCAGCTGCTGGGTGCATGCATTGCTCCCCCCCATAACTTTAATAGGGAGAGGGTGATTTCTTGTGTTGGGTGCTGATGGGACCCTTTTGCACCAAAGGGGCCACTTTTTGGGGTGCAAACTGTGCTTTGGGGTGATTGCAGGCTGGGTGACCCTCTGTCCTCTTTTTTCCAGGGCATGTCCTCTTTTTTAAAGCCTTGTGTCCTGCAAAAAAATCTTCCTTGTGCTCCTTTTCTCTTTTTCCAGGACATGTCCTCTTTTTTAAGCATGTGTCCTGGAAAGAACATCTTTCTTTTCCTCTTTTTCCAAAGTGCCCTCTTTTTCCAGGACATGTCCTCTTTTTAAAGCATGTGTCCTGGAAAGAACATCTTTCTTGTCCTCTTTTTCCAAGGTGCCCTCTTTTTCCAAGACATGTCCTCTTTTTTAAAAAGCATGTGTCCTGGGAAAGAAATCTTCTTTTTCCTCCTTTTCCTTGTGAATATGTAGAATTCTTGGAATTAAGAAATTATATATAATAGTAATATTTTATTTTTTTGTTTAATACATATTATAAGTATTTATTTAGCAATACAGTTAAATTAAGGCTGCAATCCTAAAGTCACTTTCTTGGGAGTAAGACCCATTGAACACAATGGGGCTTACTTTTGAGCAGACATGCTTAGGATTGCATCCTAAATGAACCACATGAAAGCAATGTATATGAGTGTTTTTAGCTTTTGTTTTGTCATGTCCTACATTTTTCTTGGGTGTCCTACATTTGGGAGAGGGGCCTATCCTCTTTAGTGATTATGAAATATGGGCACCCTGAGTGCAGGAGGTTTTGGCCTGGGAGTTGCAGAGTTGGGCTTGGTGGAGGGGGCTGGATCAGGGCAGGCCCAGTCTCTGGTCTGGGTGTGTGTGTTCCTGGAGGCTCTTGAGGAAAGGACTGACACGTTGGAAGGCTGAGAGCCCAATCCAGTTCATGTCTACTCAGATATAAGCCCCATTACTGCCAATGGATCTTACTCCCAGACAGGTTTGCAACCTTTAAAAGCATATACACACCTTTCAAGGGGCTTCCTTATAAGGATGGGGAAAATTAGTGTGCGTTCAAGTGATTCCCAAAACAGGATGGCTGGAATGAAGATCGAAGATTATAGATCATAGAAGCATAGAGTTGGAAGGGACCCAGTGGATCATCTAGTCCAACCCCCTGCCTGTAGTAGGAAATCTTTGTCTTGTAGGGACCTGAGTCTCGAACCCTGGCCTGCTGGTTAACAGGCACCATGCAATAATCTTTTTTTTTAAAGTCTGTTGAAGGGTGATGGGGTATATAATGCAATGGCTTTGTTATGGTCATGTGCCTGGAAAATATACCCTATATAGCTCTTACCTGGGCAAACCTTGGGCTTGGTATACAACATATTTCTTTGATCTTCAGCAGCAAAACAAAGGTTGTGTTCCAGACTTCTTAGGGCAAGGTCACCGACTGTTTTTGCAGTGTGTGATGTACACAGTATTGTTGGGTGTTCCTGTAGTCCAGGTAATCCTGAAGAAGATGACAGCTTTGTTATGGAATATGTGCAAAATGGGAGAGAACGGATTAAAATATGTGCAAACGGGGAGAGAATGGGTTAAAATATGTGCAGACTGGGAGATAATGGGTTAAAAAAGCGTGGTGTGTGGTGGCATAGCTGCCTACAAATCAGTGATAGCCCCGGCTTGGGTTCTCCTTGCCCTTTTGTAATAGCCACTGGTTATTTCTTGCACTCCAGACTTGCCACAGTGAAGTACAATTTCCTCCCTTCAACCCAACTTTTAGGCCTGCCTTAAATGAGTGGGGAAAGGACATGGTTTTTATCACTTCTACAGGCAACATAAATGTGCCTACATGAGGTGAATGCGTACGTATATGTGTATATATAAGTATATCTATATAGTGTACATATATTTGTATATAAATGTGCCTAACAGCACACTCCTAACCATGTCTACTCAAAAGTAAGTCCCATTATGTTCAATGGGTCTTACTCCTAGGAAAGTGTCTTCAGGATTGCAGACTGAATGAGGTGAATGTGTACATATATATCTATATAGTGTAGATATGTTTGTATATAAATGTGCCTAAATGAGGTGAATGTGTACATATATGTGTATATATAAGTATATCTATATAGTGTGCATATGTTTGTATATAAGGCTGCAATCATAACCATGTCTACTCAGAAGTAAGCCCCATTGTGTTCAGTGGGTCTTACTCCCAGGAAAGTGTCTTTAGGATTGCAGCCTAAATGTGCCTAAATGAGGTGAATGTGTGCATATATGTGTATATATAAGTATATCTATATAGTGTACTTATGTTTGTATATAAATGTGCCTAAATGAGGTGAGTGTGGACCCCGCCAACCACCTTCCCTGCCTGGACCCCACTCCAACCCACTTTTGTATCCAGGCAGCAGCTTTTGCTGCTGCTGCAAACTTGGAAAGAGTCAGGCTGGCATCCTACACACTTTTTGCTGTGAGTAAGCCCCAGTTGATTCAGTGGGCCTTGATTCTGAGTAAATCCTTGATAGGATCCTTGATAGGATCTTGCTGCTTTTCAATCCAGGTAGAAGCTATTGCTCCTGCTTCTCCTGCTGCAAACTTGCAAAGAGTCAGGCTGGTATCCTACACACATTCCTGTAAGTAAGCCTGGGTGGATACAGTGGGACTTGATTCTGAGTAAAGAGAATAGGATCTTGCCCCTTTTGCATTCAGGCACAAGCCTTTGCTGCTGGTCTTGCTGCAATCTGCTTGTCTGTTTGCATAGATCTCTCTCTCTCACACACACAGACACACACATGTTACTTGTTAATGTTGCTCAAAGAGACACCGGTAACTCTTTTGATGAAAATGAGTCATCCTTGGCCATAAAGGTGTTCCTTTTCTGTTTTACTGGACAGTATATTACATTGTTTTATTACAGTAATTGTGTTCTGTATTACATTACAGTGTTTTGAATTTGATTATAGTGTTTTGTTATCATTTTTACATACGGTTAATATTTTTATATTTATATTTTTGGGTTGTGGAACAAATTGTCTGAGTTTCCATTATTTCCTATGGGAAAATCCGCTTTGTAAGAAGAATGCTTTGTAAGACAAACATGCTTCCGGAACAAACTGAGTTTGTCTTACAAGGCACCACTATATGTATAAGTGTGTATATGTGTGATTAAATGAGATGGTGTACATAAGTATATACAGTATAAATATACTGGTATGTGTGACTAAAGAATATATAGTATCAATATATGTGTGCCTAAATCAGTCAAACAGTATTTATACACTGCTTTTCAACACAAAATGGTTTACAGAGAAATTAAAATAACGACTGAGGTACAAATGAGGTGAATGTGTACATATATGTGTGTGTCTATAAGTATGCACAAAAAAGCAGGCCTCCGGCAGTCTTGAAAGACTATGGTATTGTGCTCGGCACTGCATACGCTGCAGGGAAAGCACGAAAGCCTGGGTTGGATTGTTATGGAGGATAGGCTGTTACCCAAGCAGCAAATCCCCCCTCTCCACACCACTGAATTAGTCCAATGGAAAGGCAGAGCCAATACAATTGGATCCAGCTGGCGTCGCAGAGCTGGGCTAAGGACAGGAGCTGACCCTGTCTTGTGGGGCCGACCCGGGAATCGAACGCTGGCCTGCTGGTTAACAGGCACAGCGCCTTAACCGCTTGTGCCACCCACAGCCCATGGGTATGCACAAAAGGAGTTGGAATTGTATTGTGGTAACAGAGCCTGCCCCAGCCTTCACATGTTTAGTGAAACTGTTAACAAAGAATATACATGAAGTGTGCATGCATAGGCCTATGCACGTGCATGAGGACCTCTCTTTTTCTGCAGGCTCCCTAGTTGCACGTGCAGGTTCTGCATGCTCAGTTTGCTACATATGCCTGATATTGGTTCAGGCAGTTTACACCAGGTGCATGGAGTGAGACCTGTTTATTTCTTATTTATTTATTCAATTTCTATCCCTCCTTTCTTCCTAAAGGAAGGATACCCGGGCGGCTAACGTTTAAAGTAACAGAATTAATTTCAGATAAAAGCTAGATAAAAAACATTAAAAAACCAAACAGGAAAATACAATTGAAACTATTTAAAAACAGTAAATAAAAAAGAGCTGTGATCCCTCCTTTTTCTCCCAGCATGTTTTCTGAGTTGAACAAAACTTGGCCTGTTGAGACAGGGGGTGTCAGTTAAAATCGTTGGGGCCCCCAGTGTTGGGGATCTAGTTTGAAAGTCCTTTTGGACTGGATTTGGCACTTGGGCCTCCAATTTTCTATGCTAATCTTCTATTGTTAGCAGTAGTGTGGAGTAGTAACTCATCACCTCCCAATAAAGGAACCAAGAATAAATGGTAAATAATCTTTACCGTTATTTTTCCTTTCTATATAAAATGGGGTGGAGGAAGAAAAGGAAAAGATTGGTCTGAAAATGGGAGGAAAGAATCTTATGGCAACTGGGAAAATGTAAAAGGCATGCTTTGTTATTGGGATGTGCTACAGGGATGCCAGTAGAAGGAGCAGACTGAAGAGTAAAGAAAATCAAATTGCACATTGAATCACTAAAGGGTGTATGATAAAAGGATATAGGCTGGAATGCTAACCTGTTCTCCTTTCATTTGATCTGTTAAAGCCACACTGGCCTTTTGGAAGGGTCTGCCATGATGGCCATGGGGGTACAGGACCAGTATGAACCAGTAGCCGAGATTGGCATTGGAGCTTACGGCACAGTCTTCAAGGCCCGGGACCTGCAAAGCGGCAAATTTGTGGCACTCAAGAATGTGCGGGTGCAGAGCAATGAGAACGGATTACCACTGTCTACTGTACGGGAGGTAGCGCTGCTGAAAAGGCTGGAGCACTTTGACCATCCCAACATTGTGCGGTAAGGGCATGATCCTTTCTAGATGGAAAAAGTGCCAAAATTCAAAGCAATTTGACACTGAGTTCTCTGAGTAGGAGACCCACCACTTAAAATTGTGTGGTTATAGCTATATGTATTATAGCATTATAGCAGGAAAAGATTTGAAGAAGGACCGCTGCATTGCTCAATTCAACGGGGGAAAATCCTTTGGCTTGAGTGTATGTTGTGTCTTGGGCCTCCTATCTTGCATTAGCTAATTCCTAGAATTTTTCTAATTTTTCTCCCATTTAAACAATCATCTGCCAGCATTTAAGAATTGGAATTATGCCCTATTGCTGCAAGCATTACATTCTGACAGATCCAGAAGGAATTTGGTTCTCGGAGCATTCTATGTCCCTTGTCTCTTTATGTTTGGTCTATCTCCTGTTGCCCTGGTGTGTGTGGTCCGTTTGATCCACCCCCTTTTCTGTGGAGCTTTGGTGACTGTAGACCTGGATCTTATTATTGAACTGTGAGAACTGTGCATAGAATGCCCTGCTCCTTCCTTTTAGATGGGGGAGAATAAGGGATTGGTTTGGGGAAAACCTTTTTTGGCACCAGCTTATTTTTCTGCAGATCCTCATAAACGGGCAATAGTAGATTTGAAAGTGGGGTTGGTAGCATTCAGACTTGAAGGTAATTGTGCAACTAGGATTGCAATGCTGAATGTACTTACTAATGAGTAGTCCTACAATCCAGAGTAAGTATGGGAGCACATAAGAAACTACATGCACCCGTAGTTACAACACCACCTAGTGAAAACCTATGGGAAAATCATATTGCAATCCAGAATAAATTGTTCTTACACTAGAGCAAGGACTCCCCATAGTTACTCTGGATTACGCCCTAGGTCCCATTGAACATGGTAGGACTTGCTCCCAAGTAAATGTTCCTAGGGTTCCACCATGAGTAGATAGGACAGTAATTTGGTAAGCCACTAGGATTGTGCTAGAATGCATTTGGAAAAGAGGCTGATGCTTGCATACCAGTCTTTCAGCTTCTTTTTCCAAGTTGCTCTTCAGATTCCTATTTCTTTTTCTGTTCCTCTTTCTCCAACTTTAAAAACATTAAAAAAACAAAAGAAAACCATGCCAGGATCTTGGAGCAATCTGCTTTATTGAGCAGACAAACTTGACAATAGCAAGGATTTAAATGGATTCATTCCTCACAATATAGAATCAATGTAGAATAATTTATAAATCTTTTAAATAATAAATCAAATCTTTTAAATAAATAACAAATCTGCCAAGTCACAAAGGAACAGTCTTATTAAACATGCCAGATCAGAATTTGGATCTTTTGGCGCTTGGCCCCACAAACTGGGACTTGAACCAGACTGGTTTTTCTTCTTGGCTTTCTTTGGTGTCTTCTGATGAAAAGAGGGGAAGAGGTCTTCCTTCAGCCTGGGTAAAACCTTGATGGTGTCTTAGGAGGCAGTACTTTATATAAAGTTTATATAAAGTATATTAAGAGAAGTTGAATGGAGGGGAGTGCCCAAATTAGGGCTGAGCGATGCCCTTAAAATGGGGATCCTGTGCGGGACAGCTTGCCAGATCTATGAGGTTTGCATAGCAAAATCTGTGGGATTTGAGATCTATGAGACTGGGTCCTTCAGTCTTGTGGGTGGAGGAGAGGGATGTTAGCAGTTCAAAAAGCCATTAGGGAACTAGAGCATACTGGTAGGTTAAAAAGGCTGTTTAAAGTCAGGATCAGAATAGCTAGGAAGGGAATGTCATAAGGTAAGTCCAGTTGTTCCTACTGTCTTCACATTATAAGGATGTCTTTTTATTTTCTTTATATGGATGTGTAACACTTGTGTGCATGGTGCTGGGTACTTGTCTGGAGACCATGACCCAGACCAGTAGAAGTGGGCTGATAGTAAGAGTTGTCAGGTCCCATTGACCACCGTTTAATTCATCAGAGCCATTTCCAAAGCTCAAGCTTTAGTCTAGCTGGCTGGCTTGAGAAGCGTAGTGCCTTCTTTCATTTTACTTTTGGACCATCTTACTCTCGAGCTGATTTGAACCTAAGAGAAAAGCCACATCTTGGGAACTTCCTGCCTGGGGGCAAACAACATTGTTAGCAACCCAAAAGGTGGGTTCTCCACTCAACTGCCCTGACCCGCTCCATTGCCGAATCTAATCACGCAATCTGTTATTCTAATTGAGGCCTTGCCCTCCAGAACACATCAAGAGGTCCCTGCCATGCCTTGGAAAAGATGCCAACAAGAGGCACCCAATCCAGGCCCCAAAGAGAGGTCCTTGATGAGTTAGCCCCTGTGCTGCGCAATGGAAATTGAAGGTATTAAAAGCCAAGTCATATATCCCATGTGTTATCGTTCATTGGCCCCATTGGGTGCCTTTCTCAATTGTCTGCATACTCACTGATGCTGCAGCAAGCACCTCTGTTCTGTCCTCTCCCTACTGGGCCATTGGATGCCCAACGGAAGTATCAGCTGCTGTTTTTGTAGTGTTCATCATTCTCCCCACACTCTGCTCTTGTCTCAGTCCCACTGAAAAAGTTGCTACTCTAATGCCTGCTTTTCCAAACCATCTCATCGGGAACTCTGAGTCCCTTGCCTTGATTCTCTTCTCCAGGCTAGTTAATGCTGCTTTTTGACCCACCAGGATTTGCTTTTCAAGCTATTTTTCAAGGTGCCATGATTTCCTTATATCCCATTGCCATCCTTTGCTTGCATCATTACATGCCCTCTTCTCCATGTAGAGATTTTCTTCTTCTCCTTTCCACCTTAAGATTCCGTTGTACAAGTAAGTGCTCAATATATTGCATTACATTTTGTTATTGATTCCTCCTCCCTAAGACAGTATTAGCTCTATAAAAAAGAATATCTGTTGCTGCACCTTTACCTATTACTATGTCCTCCTCATCTCATGACATTCCACTGCTTTGTGTTATTGGCCTTGATCCCTTTCACATATGCACAAGGGGGAAATCTGTTGGTTGTGTCTTAAAAGCACATCTAATAACACAGTGATGATCCAGCAATGATGGAGCCAAGGGGTCCTGCAGCCAATCTAGTTTCCAGTCTGTATTATATTCCGTATCATAAGGAAGGGCCTGGATTCTACCGACCCTGTGTTAAGACCCTGTTTGGGGTTTTCACAAATTTGTTTCTCTTCTTTGACCTAGTCGTGCTGGAGCACTTCTAAGTCCTGTACACTTTCTTTTTTGTAGGCTAATGGATGTTTGCACAACGACACGAACTGACCGTGAGACCAAAGTGACCTTAGTCTTTGAGCATGTGGATCAGGATCTCAAGGCTTACTTGGAAAAAACACCACCTCCTGGCTTACCGGTGGAAGTAATAAAGGTAACGTCCCAGTGGCATGCCGGATTAATGTTGGAAAGCTTGCTGTTTACTGAATAGGTATCTGAATAAAGCATTCCATGAGATATTGATGCCACATGCTTTATTCTTCCAACTAGGACATGATGCGTCAGTTCTTGAGCGGCTTGGATTTCTTGCATTCAAACTGCATCGTCCATCGTGACCTCAAGCCAGAGAACATCCTGGTGACCAGCTCTGGTCAAGTCAAACTGGCTGACTTTGGCTTAGCTCGGATCTACAGCTGCCAGATGGCCTTGACCCCGCTGGTGAGAATATGTTGGGGTCACAATTGGGCTCAAACCTTTGAGGTTTTCAATCATCAGGATAGGAATGAGGGAGAAATATTGTTTACAGTTGATCCTAATGTGACACAAAAGGGAGTGTTCAGAATATTTATATCAGAGGTGGTTTATATAGAAAGGCAGTTCAGTGTCTTGAAACATGTGGCCATAGATGGCGAGGCTGCTTCTAAGCCAGATTGGATGCCTGTGAGGTGGGTTGAGACTAGAAGGTGGAATGTGGTGGCTAAATATTATAGCAAATAAAAAGATAGCTACAGGAAATGCCTGAAACCTGGAACTGTTTTCAGTGTGCATCTTGAGAAGGACTCTCTTTTATTCCAGAGTTCATGTGTTCTCCCCACCCACCTCCCTTTCTAGAGCAGAAGTCAGTAAGCATTTTTGATGTATGGACGAAGGGGAGATGTCGCCATGGGTCAGATCTTTCACTTGTGCACATGAATGCTTCTGTTGTTCATCACAGGTGGTCACCCTCTGGTATCGTGCGCCAGAAGTGCTGCTCCAGTCAACCTATGCCACCCCAGTGGATATGTGGAGTGTTGGCTGCATCTTTGCAGAGATGTTTCGAAGAAAGTGAGTTAGAGATGGAAGTGGAATGTATTGGGTGGGTGGGTTGAGCTCTGGCTGTTTGGCTTTTTATCATTGTGTGTCCCAGAAGGGCTGCTTGAACTATGTTTTATTCAACAGCACGTTATGGTTTGCATAAACCAGCATTATTTGGATGTTTGCAGAAATGAGACTGTGTGCACTATCTTAACCAATTTAGGTTGGCATAACTCACCTATCTCCCAGTTCATGTAGTGGAGGGGAGGCTGGCACATGTCTGTGCACTGGTTTAAACCCCCCAGCAGTGGTGCAGAAGTGCTGTACGACATTTTTATGATACCCTCAGGCCAGCAAGGAATTTGTGTGGTGACTTAGGCCAGCCTAACTAGAGGTTAGACAGCATGAATGAGAAGTGGAGCTTTGATGGGGAAGGGATTAATGTGTGACAATATTTTAACCTTTTGAGTAGGAAGTTCCGTGTTTATCCATAAATATGATTGTCCTATTCTGAGCCCTCAGGCCAGAGCAGGATACAGTCTAAATGAGAGGCAGTGAGGGGAGGTCAGGCTGGGTGCTTATAAGAGATATGGTCTGTGGTTATGTGATGCAGCCACTTTGCTGGCTGACATGGTACAAAGATGGGTGCCATCCTGAATTCCATGAAGAAAAGCAGTATATAAATATAGTAATAACAAATGGAGAAAAAAGTCATGTTCCAAAAAAATATAATAGGCTCAGGGTTTCCTCCTAACCCACCCACCTGCAGTTAAGAAATCCACACATGGTGTTTGCTATGTGTTCCCTTAGTACAGAAGTGTCCAAATCTTGGCCTGGGAGACAGATATGGCCCATGGTGAGCCTCCATGCAGCCTGCACTACATTCTCTCCTTCCGACCAGTGGGCAAGCCTTGTAATTCTCTGGTGGTGCAGGACCAGTGGTGGGCTTCAGGGGGTTCTCACAGGTTCTATAGAACCCCTTGCGAATGAGCACCTGGTTCTGAGAACCAGTTACTAATGGGACATAGAGCCTGTTGTTCATTTAGGTTATTAGGACATAGAACCTGTTGTTAATTTATTTGAATCCCACCACTGCAGGACGCTTTGCCCCCTGAACCTCTCGGGGTTGGGGAGGCTGCTTGCACCTCCTCTTTCTATGTTAGTTTATGAACTGATTTGAATTCATTCATAAGTTCTGTCTCTAATATATTCATTCATGTAAATTTACTCAAATTTTGATATGTAAATCAGTTCTTTTTTCCCTTTTGCCCCCCTGACACAGTGTCAGGGATATGATGTTGCCCTCCATCAAAAACTTTGGATACCTCTGTCTTAGAGGATTGTGACCATGGACTTTCCAAGAGAATGAGTCTTCAAATACCATTTTCCAGGAGTGCATTCTGCTTGCAGGGTGCCAAGGTTGTCAGCACAGCTGGGAGACAATAGATTAGGGCTGGGCCTGCCCAAATCCTGCGTCTTGCTTATCTCTTAGGCTGATAGGCGGGGAGGAGCTGGTGACCTGCTCTGCAGAAGATGAGGTGGCAACACTTGGCGCCTTTTCTGGTGAGGGACAAGGTTGGGGGTTGGGCTAGCATATGGGTGAGATGGGTCTATTTTCTATCTGTCCTCCCTCCCCCCCTTGCCACCACCCCAGTGATCACTCACACATCTAGTGGTTCTTTTTGGGGGCCTCTCAGGCTTATGGACCGAGGTGAGAATACAATCAAGGGAAGATGTCTTACAAAATAAGGGAAGAATAATCATATTGTATTCTGCTCCTAAAAACATGTAGATCACAAGATATTTTTAAAAAACCTGTATGGATTTATATAACAAACAGTAACATGAAATTAAAAAATACATGGCAGATAAAATGACAATGATGGCTTGAAAGGCTTGGGAAAATAAGGAGGTTTTCATCTGGTGTCAGAATGGTGTTTGTGAAGGCACCAGCTAAGTTCTTGGGCAGTGTGGGTCACAGATGAAGGCCTTTCCAGTTGGGGGTGCTGGGAGGAGAGCCTCCTACATATCGTCAGCGCTTGATAAGAGAAGTGGCACTCTTTTGAGTCCAAAGCTGCAATCCTAACCACACTTTCATAGACTCATAGAATCCTAGAGTTGGAAGGGACCTAGTAGGTCATCTAATCCAACCCCTTGCCTGTAGCAGGAAATTCTAGAGCATCTTGAGAGTAAGTAGTATTGTACACAGTGGGGCTTACTTTTGAATAGATGTGCTTATGATTGCAGTGCTTGTTTCTCAGGCAGTGCATGTTATCACAATGAAGGTCAGCGCCTGCATTTTGCATTATGTTCAGAACCAAGACAGGAGCCATAGGAGTTGTTTAAGCACTGGGGCAGTTTGGATCCAGTCTTGGCAGCACAGTGGCTATATTTTGAACACTTTTGCTAAACCATCTCCAAAGGCTGTGCTTTGAGCAATGCATTGCTGTAGTCTAATCCACAGGTTATGAGCACATAACCATATAGCGAGTAGACTTCCTCGTACCTGCCTCTGTTGTCCAAGTCGTTCTGTTGCTAATTCCAGTTGTGCATCATGTGAAAAGCTTGATTTTGGAGTACCCCTGAAACTGCAATCCAATCTTTACATATGATGTTCAGCATACATGCAACAGTGGTGCATGTGTAGTATGTACCGTATATACATGAGTATAAGCCGAGGCACCTAATTTTACCACAAAAAACTGGGAAAACTTATTGACTCGAGTATAAGCCTAGGGTGGGAAATGCAGCAGGTACTGGTAATGGTCCTTGTAGCCTTCTTGGAACTCATAGGCTGCAATCCTAAGCACACTTTCCTGGGAGTAAGCCTCATTGAACTTATTGGGGCTTACTTCAGAGTAGACATGCATAGGACAGGGTGACCATATGCCAAACCCAAAATTCCTGAACCCCAAGGCCAAAATTCCTACCTGCTTAAAAGAAATGCCAAAAAATGTATTTTTTATTTTTATAGTTTTTGTTTTTTTGTTTTTTGGCCATAACTTTTGATAGGAAGGAGATATCTCAAAATTGATTTTTGTATTGGATTCTGCTCTTGAATACGAATCCAACGGTATATGACAAGATCGGGTTTGATCCTGCCACTTTTCAATTCACCCGAGTATAAGCCGAGGGGGCTTTTGGGCCTAAAAAACTTGGCTTATACTCGAGTATATACGGTACATACAGATCAACACTTTTCATGTTAATATTCACAGGTGCAACTGTACATTTACAGTCATCTCCCACTTATTGGATGGGTTAGGGGCTGGAGCACTGTCCAAAGGTGAAAACCATTGTAAAGTGGAACCCAGTGTTTTTATAAATGTTGTTTCCAATGCTTTTTTAGCTGGCAAATTACAAATGCCCCTTTTATCTTGCAAATTCCTGCTGCTATACAAAGATCTCTGTAGATTGATTCTCATTAGGACCTTCAGGAATGGGATTAAATGGGAGCTACAACATCAGGGAAGGGCAATTTTAACCTTTAGACTAGCAGAGAGAGCTAGTTTAGAGAATGGAACATGCATTGAATGAATGAGTTCTGAATATAATTGAAAGATGTTGGAAGAGTGGATCATCAGAAAACGAAACTGTACTCCACATCGTCTAGATTCTCTTGACATCTAGTATGCTTGAATGACCATGTGTACATTCAGAAATGTACACAGATGTTTATGTGTATACAGGTGTTCAGTATACTGTGACTAGCCTAGGAGAGTTGGGAGGTGTTGGCATACTGAACTCGCAGCAGGGACTATGTAGGATAAATCACCACAATTTTTTTTAATTAGAAGCACCCATAATTTTGAATTGTAGGAAGTAAAGGCATAAAAAACAAGGGAATAGTGGTTATTAAGAAAATTTATATACTGTTGCTCAACAAAAGAGTTCACAAAGAAGTTTACACAGCAGTACATTAACAGTATTTCTGCATGGAAGGTGCATCTATGTGCAGAGATAAATGTGTTAATTAAGTGATAGTGCCTTTCCATGTTCGAATTATACAACATCTACCGTGCAACTGTCTCTTGTTAGCCTTGTGTTGCTCTTAACTCTCAGCACAATCCTAACCCCTAGTTAGGCTGGCACAAGTCCTGTGGTGGCCTGAGGGTGTTACAGATGTGCTTGTGTGGCACTTCTGTGCCATTCCTTGGCATCCTCATGCCACCACCGGAATAGGAAGATGGGTGACTTGTATTAGCCTAAACTGGTTAGGATGGCACCCTCAGGCTGTTAACATGAGTCAGTCAATGACATGGTGAGTGGGTGGCTAGATTGCTTTGTCTGCTTTTAGGAAGCTTTGTCATGAATTGGAATACAGGGCCTCTTATGTCCCACCACATTAACCACCATGCCCTTTATGCTCCACAGGCCTCTCTTCTGTGGCAACTCTGAAGCTGACCAGTTGGGCAAGATCTTTGAGTGAGTAGCTTCTTATTTGCTCCGAAGGGTCAGGGAATGAGATAACTGACTTGTCTCAGCATAATCTTGAGCCAACAGCATGACTTGCCTTTCTCACAAGGGTGCAAGCGCTAAAGTTGGTGATGTGTTGATGAGTCAGGAAGAACTGCATCGCAGTTACGCACGTTGTCTGATCTTTCTGGTAGGAGAATTGGTTGACCAGAAGCAGCAGGGAGGTTGAGTGATAAATAAATTTTAAGTAAGCACTGGAAAGTATTTAAATGAGCTCGGCAAGCCACTTATATGGTGCACTTGCTATGTTGGACACATAGCAGAATTAACTGAAAATTGTACTGAGATGTGGGAGTGGATGATTGTTAGGGAATATTCTTGGCTTTCAGGTTCTGTCCAAATTCAAACAAACAAATCAACATGCCAATTTTTCAACGTGTTCTTCCAATTTCAAGAATTTTTTTCCAGTTTTTCATATACAAATAACTGAGTCGGCCTCCTGTATGTCTTCAACTCACTAAGCATTGCAGAAGCTGTAGCAGATGAAGACACTGCTGGTGCTTAAATAAATAAACCAAATATTAGGTAGGAAAGTGGATAGTGGGGTGACATTTGTGGAATATTTGCAAGCAACAGGTAGGAAAAGTTATGTGGAAGTGTTGAAGGCTTCTTCACCCTTGCAAAGCCACTCAAGAGGTCTTTTTAGTCTTGTATCTTCCAGTGTCTTGAGCTGTCTTAACTCATGGCATCTCGGAGGGTAAGGAAAGGGGGCATCAAAATAAAAATGAAAGCTGAGATATTTAACATTTAGTCAGGGAAATAGGTGAGATAAGGGGGTGGTGACATAACGTTGAGATGAATGGTAAGCTATGCAAGGTCATGAGAGGAAAATTGTGTCGAGGCTTACGGTCTAAAAGGCGCCCCAGGAGCCAAAGGAGGGTTGAACTAGATATCCTTTCCATCTCTAGTGGTCTTTGATTCTGTATGCCACAGGAGCGATCTGGATGCTTATTTGTCCTTGTAGCAATTGATGAGAGTCAAGGGCTACCTTGGGACCACCAGGCCACTCTGGCTCATGTTTCTCTTTGACTTGCAGCCTCATTGGGCTCCCCTCCGAAGAGGACTGGCCACTGGATGTGTCTCTACCACGCTGTGCCTTTGCTCCCCGTCTCCCACAGCCTGTTGAGAAGTTTGTGCCAGAAATAGAGCCTTTGGGAGCACAGCTGCTTGCAGTAAGTTTCCTAAAAGATGGAAAGAGTAGTATGGGGTGGTGATTAAGGGTCATGGATCAGGACTCATGCATGTACACATACTACTAGTGGAACCTGATTATCTTAGATTTTTCATCTGTGGATCTCCTAGTTTGAGAGGTCGGTCCTACAGACTTGGGTTGGGCTAGACTCAACCTCAGTTGAACCCTTCAAGGGGGACTTAGAGGCTCATCAGAGTCAACCAGAGGCTTTCCCTAGATCACAGAATGCCTTAAAAGGCATTAAAATGTTGGGGCTTTTTTGTTTTTGCTCCAGAAGCTCGGCTGAAGCCCGCAGTGGATGCTATCTGCCTGGGCTTCAGAAGCCCTCCAGAAGGGCCAAATCACAGTTCCAGATCCCTTCAGAGGGTGAAAAGGGCTAATTGGTGGATTTGTTTATTTGTGATTTTCTGTATCTATAGAGTCAGAGAATGGTTCCCTCTGAGATCCCCAGGCCCTACCTGTTCTCTCAAACTGCAGCTGAGTTGTGAACTTGCTGGATGGTCTTAAATGTACCACATATCTCTTGGCTGCAACAGCTTGACTTACAAGTTATGCTTCAGTGGCTTACAACTTATGCTACAAGTGGCTTCAGTTATGCATGGGAAGCACTTATGATCTCTGTAGCAAGAAGTGGGCTGCATGGCTTGGAAACTGAGAGAGCAAATGGCCAGGGTACTGGTGTTGGGACTATTTTTTCTACTTGGCATGCACATCTGCACACCAACGGCATGCACATCTGCACAGGGAGCAGTTTGCTTGTACAAGATTTATCATCTTGATGGTGTATTGAAGTCTTCAACTTTTCATCCAACACTCTGAATGCACTTGTACAGAAGGAGCAGGCTGATTGCGCTTTCTGAATTTATGCATGCCATTAAATCAAAAGCCACTCAGAGACTCAGAGCACAAGCCTAACCATGTCTACTCAAAAGTAAGCCCCATTGTGTTCAGTGGTCTTACTCCCAGGAAAGTGTCTTAATCTACTCACACTAATTGTATTTCCAACAGTTTTTTGTTGTTGTTTTTTTGCCAAAGGGGTTATATTGCTCATTCAATCAAGAGTCCAATCATAGTCTCAGGAATAAGGCTGCAATCCTAAAAATGTTTTCTTGGTAATCAGAGCCATTGAACACAATGGGGCTTGCTTCTGTGTAGACGTGATCAGGATTGTGCTCTCAGGCACATTAGAAAGTGGTATTTAGCCCTTTCTGCTTAGATAACGAACCTGTTATGCTTTCATAACAAGCCTACACATTTTGTTTCCTTGAAATTTAGGCCTTTTCTTTTGTGTATTTAGGCAACTAAATCCAAAAAGAGTATCAGTGTTGTTCAATTGACCCAGTGTTGTACCCCTAGCTTTAGGGGTATTTGAGTCAGCTTTCTCACAAGGAAGCTGCAAGAATCATATAATGTGCCTATGCTGTACCCCCCAAAACTACAGCCAATTGAGCACAGCCAGTGCCAAAATATCCTAAATTCATTGCAATTAAAAAAGTGTTTTCAATAACGCAACACTAATCCAATCCAAAATATTTAGCGCAAAATCCATAGCAGTTACAGATCCACGCAGTAACGTCACCCTATAGTGTTATCTTATGGAAGGTCATCTTAACTGCTCTGGAGCAAGGGGCTTAATATTCCCTTTAGGATATTAATATCCTTAATATCCTTTAGGATATAGGCCGTAATGTGCTGTGTGGGCTTTATGTTCAGGATTGGTGTGCCACAAAACACCAGTGCTTTCAAATCCTCTCCAAAGTCAACTGTGGACAAAAGGAAAGCGCTCCTGTTTGGGTGTGCGTCAGTTTCCACGTGGTAGAGTCGTCATCTTTCATCATCCTCCTTGTGGGGTATTTTGTCTGAGGCTGTAAAAAGGCAATGGGGGGTGTGACTCAGCATTCGGTAACTGAGAAAGAGCGGCTGTTAACTCTGCTCACTCAAGCTGTTGGTTCTTTTCACAATGCCAATGAATAATATACAGCGTGACTGTGCTTTTTAGTCATCGGATATCATCAAACATGAACAGGTGATCAACAGGTGTGGGAGGTGCTCAAGACTGGTGGGTTGAGTACCAAGCAGTATTACTGGTACCAAATGCAAAGGGGACTTTTGATAACACTGTTCGGGCTGTCCCAATTCCGGGTTGACATGAGTTTTGATCCTCTCTTCATTGAGAGCTGGAATCTGTCTTGCTGGGAGCGAGGAGGTAGAATCATAGAATCAGAGTTGGAAGGGACCTAGTAGGTCATCTAGTCCAATCCCCTGCCTGCAGCAGGAAATCCCCCTAGAGCATCCCCGACAGGTGCTCGTCAAGCCTCTGCTTGAAGATCCCCAGCGAGGGAGAGTCCACCACCTCCCTTAGCAATTTGTTCCACTGCCAAACTGCCCTCACCATCAGGAATTTTCTCCAGATATCCAACCAGAATCTCCTCTCTTGCAGTTTGTACCCATTGATTCTAGTTCTGCTTTCAGAGGCAGCTAAGAACAAATGAGCCCCTTCCTCCCTATGACAGCCCTTCAGGTATCTGAAGAGGGCAATCATGTCTCCTCTCAGCCTTCTCTTCTCCAGGCTGAACATCCCAAGTTCCCCCAACATTTCCTCGTAGGGCTTCCCTTCTATCCCACTGATCATTCTTGTCGCTCTCCTCTGAACTTGCTCCAGTTTGGCTGCATCTTTCTTAAAGTGAGATGCCCAGAATTGAACACAGTACTCAAGGTGAGGTCTCACCAATGCTGAATAAAGAGGAACTATAAGTTCTCATGACTTGGAAGCTACAGTCCTCTTAATGCAGCCTAAAATGGCATTTGCCTCCTTTGCAGACACATCACCCTGCTGACTCATGTTCAGCTTGTGATCCACAGCGACTCCAAGATCCCGCACACATGTTGTGCTGCCAAGCCAAGTATCCCCCATTTTATACCTGTGTTTTTGGTTACCATCGAGGCAAACCAGTAATCCTTTTGGATTCAGATAAGGCTCATCTTTACTGAGCTCTCTAGCTCAGGGATGTCAAACTCATTTCATACAGAGGGCTGCATTAGCATTAATGGTGTCTCCCGAGGGCCGCAATCCAATTTTTTGCATGTTTACTCAGAAGTACCCTCCTTTCTCCTGGGCTCTTTCTCCTTCCCTGGGAAGCTGCTGCTGTGCATGAGCCCTCCTTCCTCGTGGGCTCTTTCTCCAGCTCAAAATCAAGTGTGCTGCGACTGCTACTGAGCTACTTCTGGGGGTGACGAGATCACTTGAGTGTTGCACGTGTGCTTTCAATGGGGCACATGCGGCCCTTGGTCTGCCAGTTTGACATCCCTTCTCTAGCTCATTCATTACCATGTGATTAATTGTGGTGGTGTGGTATTTGGTTTGTGACCACACACATATGCAGTGTGGTAATTGGTTTGGACAAAAGAAATCCATTTATACATTTAAAACATAATTATATCAAATTTTCTCATTAGCAGTTGTTACTCTTTGATAGAAATTCACTTAAAAAATTCTTAACCTTAATGCTGTTAAAAAGGGGCCTTGCAAACAAATTGCACAACAGGATGAAAAACAAGAAATAGACATTAATTACAATGCCTGCTGCCCGCTTGTTGTATTAAATAACTTTTTTGGATTGACTCCATTTTTATGTGTTTGGTTCTACTTTGAGGCAACCAAGAATGTTGTAGGATCTGGACTGCTGAATCTTTCTGTTTCAGTTTCTTTTGGGGTGGTGGTGGTTAGGTTTTGTTTTGACTTCCTAATCTATATATATAAAAGAGAAAAGGCACTCACTCACTGACTCATTCACTGACTGACTGACTCATCACCGCCCTGCCAAAACCGGTGGGCCTAGAAGCGTGAAGTTTGGGGTGGGTTTTTTTTCTGTGACTGAGGGGTGCACTAAGAACCGGTTTTCGGAAATTCCAACGGGAAGGGGGTGAAAAGGGGCGCAACACGTTTTCCTCCCTATACTTTGCATTGAGAATTGCTGACTCATCAACATTCCTCCCCAACTGCTGGGCCTGAAGCATGGAATTCTGGGAGTTCCTTCTGTCACCTGAACTCCCACCAAGAACCATCTGGAGAAATTAACCCTTCAGGGGCTGAAAAGGGGGCAACATGTTTCTGTCCTATACTTAACATGGGAGACTGAATAACATCCAGCCAATTTGGTGCTCAGACCCTGGTGCACTGGGGGATGTTGTTCGGAGGAAGAGGCTGCACTGGCGAGGATGCTGCGCATGGGGGGAAGTTGCGCATGGGGTTATGGGGGAAGTTGCGCATGGGAGAAGTTGCGCATGGGAGAAGTTGCACATGGGGGAATGATGCGCATGGGGGAAGTTGCACATGGGGGGATGATGCGCATGTAGGAAAGTCCACATGGGTGGATGTTGCGCACGGGGGGATGTTGCGCACGGGGGGATGTTGCGCACGGGGGGATGTTGCGCACGGGGGGATGATGCGCACGGGGTAAGTTGCACGTGGGGATGATGCACACAGGGGAATGTTGTACATGGGGGTAGGTTGTGCATGGGTTGTTGATGCGCCGTGGAGGATGTTGTATGGGGAAGTTACTCCCGCAACGCGGGTATGCCTTTCGCTAGTATATAGTAAAATAAACACATGCCTTATTTTTCTCTTCCTAGGAAATGCTGACATTCAACCCATACAAGCGCATCTCTGCCTTCAAAGCGCTGCGTCACCAGTACTTTCAAGACAACAGCGCCGGCGAAGGGTAGCATCCTAGCAGATCCCTCTGTGGTGGTGGGGGAAGACTATGCAAAAGACTGTGTATGTGCAAGAAGTTACTTTGCACCCCACAGAGGGTTGCAGTCAGACCTGTCTCCAAGCCTCCTGCTGGCATCGGGGTGGTGGGGATCTGTTGCCAACGTACATATAGAAAATGAAAGAGGTGTGTGTTACAAGAAGCACAACACTGAAATCCTTCCCACCTTGGAAAATGCTGGTATGCTTCAGTGGTACATCACCAGTACTCATTGTATGTTCCTGGGTTGATCCCCAGTGTTCTTGAAGGTCAGTTGGTTTTTGGGAGAGTCTGGTTGGAGTCATCTGTTACCTGTAGGCTCTTTGCCAAAGATCTCTCCCAATACAGGTTTGTGGGTTTTTTTTAAAAAAAGCACCACTTTTTTATAATAGTTTACACACAATAATGTTGCTGCCTTATCACATTCCTGTGGCTAACAGTTTGACACTAAAGCCCTGCCTTAACTTTTTCCAGAGCTCCATGAAAATAGGAGCAGAGGATATTTTTGTACAAGCATTTGCAATTCTTCACTGCCATTTCCTCCCCCTCCCCCACCTTTGTCAAGACACCGGTCAGGACAGACCTACGTCTCTTGAGTATCTGGGCGCGGGAGAGCTGCTCAGATGGAGATCGACTGCTTGTTTTATAATTTTAGTCACTAATGTGAAACTTTTAAAAAATTATGCATTTTCAATAAATATGGGTGGGTGGCCAAGTACAGCTTGGTCTTCCTCCTTGTCATGTCAAAGTGCTTTTTGTTAGTATATTTTGTTGGGAATATTCTGTGGGGCATGTTACATGGGGAGGTAACTGCTAGCATCGGGGATCCTTTTCTTTAATCAACAACTTTTATTCCCAAGACCATTCCAGGATGTAGCTTTTCCTTAGTACAGTGGTGCCTCACATAAATAGCTTAATTCGTTCCGGAGGCATGCTTTTAAAGTGAAACACTCTTTAAGTGAAGCAGATTTTTCTATAGGAAATAATGGAAACTCAGACGATTGGTTCCCCAACCCCAAAATATTCATATAAAAATATTAACTGGATTTAAAAATGATAACAAAACACTGGAATTGAATTAAAAACATGCATTCAATGTGCATGATCCTATGTTTTTTACTTATAACACAATCCTAACCGTGTCTACTCAAAAGTAAGCCCCATTGTGTTCAATGGGTCTTACTCCCAGGGTCTTTCTTACTTCAGTTCTAAAGACACTTTCCTGGGAGTAAGCCCCATTGAACACAATGGAGCTTAGTTCTGAGATAAACACAGTTAGGAGATTGCAATCAAAGACACTTTCCTGGGAGGCTTACCTGGGCTGCTGCTGGAGGTTCAAGGTGGTCGGTGGGGGCACTTGGGGACAGTCAGAGGCAGCTGCCTCTGGCACCTCCAGGCATCTGCCTCCAAGTTGGGGGCAGTTAGAGGCTGGCTGGCAGCCCTTTTAAGGAGCCTCCATGCGGAGCATCAGGGCTGCATAGCACACGTGCCCTTAGCATGCTTGCTTGTTATGTGAAGCGGAACTTGTTATGTGAAGCAAGATTTCTTTGACTTTTTTTGCTCTTTGTGAAATGCTTGTTAAGCGAGGTGCTTGTTAAGCGAGGTACCACTGTGGTTTGAATTTCCAGTGGAAGCTATTCATGGAATTTTCCCAGGAAAGGAAAGGCTTCACTTGCACCAACCAGTTAAGAGTGGAGGAGAAAGCTGGATTGCCCTGATGCATTTCTTTGAGGCTTCCAACCATCAGCCCACTCCCGATGTCATAAGACTGGCCTGGGTTATACTTCCTGGCATGCACCCAGTGCCACATGCACATGCAAGTTTGTCCACAACAGAAGAGCTGGCAGGGGAAGCCAAGCTTGAATTTTGTGTTCACAGATAAATAAGCAGACTTATTTTAGAGTTTTATTTCCCCATGCGCATGCAGACACACAAACATCTGCCTGAGTACACTGCAGCAGTAGGAAAGTTTAGCACTGATCTCTCCCAGATTTTATTTACTATATTTTTATTTTTGCATGACGGAGAGTAAATAAAACAATATTCCCACCCTGGACTCTAAATTCAACCACCTCTTCCAGTGTAAGGTGTAGATTGAGTGAAGATTCTGTTAATCACTATTTTTTAATTTTGAATTGTGGAAGTGAAATGGATAGAAAAGAGCTTTAGTATTTTTGACACAGAACTTGGATGTTTGGTTCAGGATTAGTGGTCGAGCTGTCTGTTGTGAACTAGCAACTATCAGTAAATAAACTAAGGGCACAATCCAGAGAAACTATGAGGAGTCCTTGCTCTGATGTAAGAACAATTTACTCTGGATTGCAATATGAATTTCCCATAGGTTTTCACTGTAACTACATTGACATGTTTCTTACATGCTCCCGTAGTTACTCTGGATTGTAGGGTTAGTAGAGTTCTTGTGCAAGATCATTCCTTCTCTTGTAGTGACACCTACCTCTTTCTGATTTACTTACATCACAGACCTGAATAGTGCCTTGCAGTAAAACATCTCAACAACCAGTGTTAATTATATTGTTTGAGGGGGTGTAATATACAAAAATTGTCTCACTTGTGCTGGTTACCAGAGTCTGCTGTTATTTTGAACTTCATAGAGGTGGATTGCTGCCTGATGCCAAATAGTGGGGGAAGAGTATCTTTATGTCCAGTTTCTGAGCTCCTAAGGGTATCTGCCTGCGCCAAGAGATGGACCAGATGGAGCTTTGGTCTGATTTGAAGGAAAGCTCTATTCCTACTTAAACTGGCTGCAGCTTCAAATATAATCTATTCTTTGCCTTTTAGGTCAATACAATATATGCAGATGGTGTGTTGCTACCCTCTACTGGTTTGATGGTTATAGTTAACTCATGCTGGGAGGGAAAATAACTTCCAAGAAAGCTTTCTAATGAACTTCTGGGTGTCATGCTTAGTCTATGAAAGCCTTAGTCTATTTCTCTGCAAGAGAAATAAAGATCTGATGTATTAAATTTCCTTTTATACTATACATTAATTGTCTCAACTTTGTGTGACTTTGTACATTGGGTTTTGTACTACAATGCAGACTTAGTGTTAACATCCACATTCCTGCACCCTTCCTGCAAGTGAATATGAGAGACTAGGGTGTGACAAATATATTTATTCAAATACAAGGTAACTCCAGTCTACAATGGCAGCAGTCCAGGTGTACATGATGGTGGAAGTATGCAGGTCTTCCCAAAGTCATCTGATGAGCATCAAATAAAGTTCACTGTACTGGATCAGTCAATTCAATGAAACTCCTTTTGTCCCATCTACACACCATCAAGTACAGGGCAAAGATAGTCTCTAGCAATTGTGCAGCATTGAAAGAAGTCCACCCAAGTATGTAATCCACAGAGCTGCAGTCGCCTCTGAAGCTGAACCTAGTTTTTTTGGTGAGCAGGGACAGGGGGCCCACTTGTAACACTGGCTGTGAAATGCTGCAATCTTCCCCTGCTCATCTATATAAAGTGCATCTCCACTTGCTCCTTTCAACCCTGCTTGTTATGCGGCTGAGCAACATGGTTTGGGTCAAGAGACCTCTCCACCAGTGAACTTCAGATGGAGCCAAGTGTGTGGGGAAGAAGTAACTTGACAGAGAGAGGAAAAACCACCTCTCCCTACTATTTTGGGAAGGCAGCACTTAGCAGTATGGCTTATCCTTACTTTTTAATACTGAGCATTCCCTATGGTGCTACTCAAGCCATTAACTAGCTACATAAGGAGGTCTTTATCTGCCATAGCTTGTTCCCTTAGGAGCTGAAAAGCAGAATATCTCTAACGACTATTTGTGCAGAAGCTGCTGCTAACTTCATTCCAGCTGATACATACTTAGGAGCTACTTCTGTCCCCATTTGGCTATCCTATGGATCAATTTTCTTCTATCCTCAATAAACAAGCTGTCTCATAGATGGAAGTGACAAGGATGCAGTACAAAAACACTTCCATTGCTCCTTATACTTTTCACCTTTACTAGCAATTGTTTTATTGTCACATGCTATCAAGTGATAATGTTCTTTAAGATCACATGAATGCCTACCTTTCCCTGATGGTCAAGGGAATGCATTTTATCTGAAGGCATACTAGAAAGTCTCAGATGGGAGAATGCAATAAATATCCTCAGACCTTTTGGGAAAAAAGGAATGTTATCTGCTGTACCTACAACTACCTCAACAGAAAGGCATATTAAAAGAGGTAGTCCTTTGCGACAACAGATCTGCCCTGTGCTTGAAATTCTGTAGCACTGAACAGCTGTTCTCTTGCCCTTCCCAGCTCTCATTGAAGGCAACTGATCACAGATGCCCTTTTAGGCTCTCCAGGTGCTGAGCCACAATTGTGTTTGAGCCTTTGGATGACCAACATAATCATCCACACAGCTGTTGCCCAAGAGGAGTCCAAGATGGCTGTGCAGGCAAGGATATATACTGCTAGGTTTTCAAGATCTTTATAAGATATGAAAGTCTTCTACTGAAGAAAACAGGCCATCTCACAAGGAAACAAGAACCAAGATGGGTACTTCTGGTGCAAAAAAACAGATTATAGGGAAAATGCATCTCAATGGAGTCCTTTCCTAAGCTGCCACTCTAGAGCATGCAAGGTAAAAGAAACTAAGTGAAACGGTATATGCTTCTATTCTTGGAGGATCAGGAGTTGTGATTTTTCTCAGGGTTCCAGAGCTATATGATTTTATTTCCAATGATAGCAGACTTGAGTCTGGAGACTGCTGCAGAGGACAGTTAAGTAGCTGATCTAGGGCTTGCCCAAAGAAATTCATTCTCCTTTTCCCCCTCCTATTCTACAAATTCCCTCATATATCCTCAAGTCACACCAAATGAGTACAGGGACAAGCATTTGGACAGGATATATCTACACTGTAAATAATAACAGTTTCAAACTTATTTTCCCACCCAAGGAAGTACAGGAACCATAATGATGGGGAGCAGAAATTACTTGATTTTTGCATCATTCGTAGATTAGAATATCTGATGTTCCTTTCATGACAATCAACACTTTCAAGTCAACTTAAAAAAAATAAGTATGTGGCCGTGTATTTGCATCAAGGGTGATTCTGTTCTCTACATCCATACTAAGTCCCTGCTTGCTTTGCAGAAAGAGGGGATCTGGTATTGTAAGTCAGGAATTTAGACCAGTTTTAATTTAGGAGTTAAGAAAACACCTTAGAAACAAGTGCCCATAGATTAGCTGCACCACTTGTGGCACCACTTTGTGGCAATCTACTACGCCTGAATGAAGTGCTGTCACAGCACAAACAAAGTAAAATTTCTGTGAAAGGTGCCTTTATGGTAAAAGTATACCATAAAGTATATCATCAATCCTTGCCCTGGCAGGAAGACTCCCTGAGAGGGGAGAAGCTTCTAGGGGAAACTTTTTTCTTTTTTAAAAAGAAAATCAAATCAAAATACAAACTTTGAAAATACCAGAGCGATTGTAGGTATGAGCAGCAACTAGATGAATTATTTTGCAAGGCGATGGCTCACCGCAACTGTTACCTCCCCCTTTGAAAACATTTTTTAAGCATTGGATTCTATTTGCCATACGCCAAACGCTTCATCTCAGGGATGCAGACTTTACTCTGCTGTTTTGTCCAATCAGCAATTTGACATGATGGCAAAGCCCTGCCTCCATCATAAAGATGGAGATTGCTTCATTCAGGAGTCAAGGAAATGGGTTCTCTTGGATAATGGATGAGAAGTGCATGTGAGAGGCAAGGAAGAAGGAACAAACTTCTATAAAAAGGCACTCGGGTTGGCTCTGGGGTCTTTCTGGTTTCTGAAGCGCATGGCAAGCCACACTCCAAGAATCTGAAAGAAAAACAAAAGTAGGACTTTAATTATGGAACTATTTTGAAAAGGTGACACTTAAAGCCACCATATCTGGTGCATGTAGTGCTAATCTGGTTCACATTCATATCACTGCCAAAGCTGAGTTTCTGACGAGAAACTGGTACAAGTCAAGGTGAAAGTAATATCTAGCTAGGTTTAGGGGTGCCATTTTTTATTTTTCACATGACTTTTCGAGAGGAAGGTATTCTACAGGTACAAACTTCACAAAATTGTACACCTTCTTTGCCAGAAAATTGTCACCTGATGAATTTGCCTCACTTGGAAAGGAACAGTTTTGGAAGAGTGATAACCCTGTCACTGTGCAAAGGCTGTCCTATCTCAAGATGGAGAAATACCCTGTAATGCTACTTCTAGGAATAATCTTACCAGCAATACTTCTGACCACCAGAAAGGGAATCAGCATTTGACAGCAGGTGGGACTCTGGAATGAAGAATTCAGTTTCTGTCCATCCCAAGAGACCTAACTAGGACTTGTGCTACTGTTCTCTAGGACTTAAAATATTCAAAATGAGGCATGTGAAAATCTGCTTAATTTATGCAAACTACACAACACTTGCCATAGAATTTGAATTGCTTGCATGCTGATTTTTAAACATTTTAGAAGGGAATTTATATAGTTCTCATATTGTTAGGGCTGTGTGTGGCACAAGTAGTTAGACGCCTTGAGCTCCCTCTTACATGGGAGGAAAGGCGGGATATAAATTAAATAAATAAATAATAGTTAAGACACTGTGCCTGTTAACCAGCAGGCCAGGGGTTCGAGACCAGGGCTGAGCTCCTATCCTTAGCCCAGCTCTGCGACGCAGCTGGAATCAATTGTATCGGCTCTGCCATTCCATTGGACTCTTTCAATGGCGTGGAGGGGGGGGGGTTGCTGCTTGGGTTACAGCCTATCCTCCATATCAATCTACCCAGGCCTTCGTGCTTCACATGCAGTGTCGACCACAATATCATAGTCTTTTAAGACTGATGGATGCCAAGAAGATTCATACTGTTGTATTCTCTGCATTTTTTTTTGCCAGGTACCGCTATATGGCACCAAATTTGTATTTTTATCAGCCCTAAGTGCCCACTAAATCAAACAGTTTTTAAGGACAATAGTAGGGATGGAAGGGCAGCAGGAAAAGAAGATTTCGCATCTGGAATCAGACAAGTCATTCTACAACACTGTTTATTCAGAAGGAAAGGCAGGGTGTAATTCATTTAAAAGAACAATGCATTTGAACTAACAAAAAACAAGTTGACATCAGTCATGAAGGAGTCTGAGATTGCCTGCTTTTCATTCCACCTGTTTTGCTGCTATTCATAGTTTCATTTGGATTTTTTCAATATGCGTGTGAAGCTTACTTTGTTGTTAACCACTTTCAAGTTTGTATATGCGACTTTTCATCACACCAACAGGCATACTTACCTCTGTGAAACTGAAAAAAAGTCCAACTCCACCAAGGATTTTCAAGGCCTCACCAGCATGTTCCATCATCTTGTCACCACATGCACTGCATGAAAATTTTGATAGGCATGGCTACAGATAATGAGAAATTGACTATTACTTGCAAGGGAAAGATTACGGATGTTAAGCTACTTTTTAGGTAGAAGTGACCTAAAAATTCAGAGTTACATTTTTCAAAACTGAGCATTGGAATTGTTGTGTGAATGGTGAACGACAAGCCCTTAAATGTAGAAATCCTCAAAAGTCTCACAGAAGATTGCTTGACAGAAGACAAAAGCAATGTTATCTGACTCCCTTTATATGAAGACAGACTAACAGCCCAATCCAGAGCAACTAATCTGTCCACATAAGAGCCCTTAGGTTGCCCTATCTAACACTAGGTTGGAGCAACTGCAAGATGCTCCAGCCCAGTTACTCTGAAGGAGGCTTAGGGCAGAGCAAGGCAAGATAGGGTGCCCTAAGAGAGGTGGACCTGCTCTGCCCTAACTGGGGCAGCCTAAGCAGCTCAGGAGAGGCAAGTTGAGGGCATGTTTAGCATTGCCTAGGGCAGAGCAGTTACTCTGAATCCAGAGCCTGTTTCCAAGGCAGAAATGCCCTCTTCCAGCCCTCAGAGTTATACCACCTCAGGAGCAGGTATAGTAATGAGTAGACCCATAGGGGTCCATGATAAGGCCGGAGTAAGAATGGCAGTGCTGACCAAAAATCTGAGTTCTTGGCCAGCCTAGCTGCAACCCCTTCCTCTCAACCTCAGGATATGGAACAAACTACGGCTGCCCACAAACCTCAGGATACAGCAGGCCACTCCAAGAAGCCCTTTGTATTCACTGTAGAATGTACTGGCATCTCATCAGGGACTCCTTATAAGGCAGGCACCCAGTGGCATCACCAGACTGGTGCGGCTGGTGTGGGCTGCATTGGGGATGTGCTCCGTATGGGGTGATGTGCCAGAGGAGTTTGACTGTCCTTTGGCAGGCCCCGGGCATCAGCACACCCATTCAGGCCTGCTCCAAGGCGGAGAATCAGCCAGAAGCTGACACTTGTCTGAGGAGCTGGCCTGAACGGCCATCTGAGAAGCACTGCGCAGAAACACACTGAGCATGCCGAGCAGCTTCAGAGGAGACTTCCTTAGAGCAGAGAAAGTCCGCGCCTCTGCACAGCCATTCGGCCTCACTCAGGAGGCGGAGCGGCAGCCGAATGGCTTCAGAAAGAGTACTGCACAGGCACCAACTCTGACGCCTGCACAGTCTCCCCCGAAGCCAAAAGGCTTCAGAAAAGTACTGCACAGGTGTTAGAGATGGTACCTGCGCAGTACTCTTTCTGAAGCCAGTTGGCTTCAGAAACAACTGCGCAGGCGCCAACTTTGGTGACTGTGCAGTCCAGGTGGGGGGGGGGGGCGCATCTCAGGGATGACGCACAGACTTCTGCACCAGGTGATGTGCAGAGTCATGTCACCACTGTAGGCACCACAGCTGTTCCTTGTTCAGGGTGATCAGGAGCAAGTCTTCCCCTTATGTCAATTACTTAGCATGCTCTGGAGCAGTTAGGGCAGCCCAGGCTTCCTGACTCTCTGGATTCAGCATAACTTTCTGCTCTGGATACAGAATAGTTAGGAGAGTGCAGTTAGGTCAGAGCAGGCTGAATTTGCTCTGGATTGCAGCCTTAGGCTACAATCCAGAGAAACTATGGGACCTTTTACATCAACGTAGTTACGGTGCCACCTATGGGAAACCTATGGGAAATGCACAGAGCAGTCCAGAGTAAATGCCTCTTACGTCTTCCCAAAGCTACTCTGGATTGTAGGGTAAATATATAAAGTCACAGCTCTCAGTCAATTCTACAGCTGCAGTGGGAGCCTGGTTCCACTCCATCTGGAATGACAGACACACAGAAAGACAAACACTGGTTCAGGCATCAGTCTTGCCCTTTGCACCATTTATACTTGGTGGACTGTGCACTTTTTAATTTTGAAAAGGTGATACACTACTTGAACATTCACACATTTACCCATTCTTTACCATATTTCTTTAGGCTGCAATCCTAAAGACACTTTCCTGGGAGTAAGACCGATTGAATATAATGGGTCTTACTTTTGAGTAGACATGATTAGGATTGTGCTCTTAGAAAGGAGTCTAACTGCTAAAAAAACTCAAGTGGCGGGACGGGGATGCAAATCAGTTGTGTGCACAGCTAACATTTGCATCAAACTTGCAAAATCTGGCCTGCTGAGATGAAGGAGAGTCCAACCGATTTGAAGCATGCTTTGAAACTTACTTCAGTGCTGTAAAAATATCACACATTTTCATATTAGATATTGTTATGCTTCCTCAAGTTAGAATGAATCAGTAAAACTGTTTTTGCTGTAAGAAAGATGGTTAGGAACAGTGGTGCTAAAGGGCCAACCAGTGTGCACTGGGAATGTGTTCCCTGGTATAGCCAGCACTTTTGTGTTCCAAAGTGCTGTATCTCTCCCCAGATCAGGATGATATGATACTCTGGGCAGTTGTGTCTTTGTAGAAATCTGGGCACAATGCCCACAAGATCATTGCACCATAGACCTGACTGTCCAGAGCATTGCATCATCGCAATCTGGGAACGGAGAGATGTGGCTCCGCAAAAATGCAGTTAGATGAGGTCAGATAAATATGGTACTGTAGTTAGAAAACCATAAACTGCAAGTAGTAAACAAGAAGCACGAACAAGATGGACGAAAAGAATTGGCCAAAAATCGGATCTGGCCTCTGCACTGGAATTTGTTTGGCACTGGTTTGTATCTTTGTATTTTAGGGCTGTCTATCAATCTGAGGTGTTGCTGGAACAGGATGCAGGGCTTGAACCGACAGTTATGCTGGATCCAAGCCTCCATTGTGGAGAAGCATAGAGTATCCTTTCAGACTTAGGACTGGCAGTAATGCCAGACCCAAACCTCCATCGTGGAGCAGCACAGAGATGCCACCACAGAAGGTAGCCTAAGTCTGAGTAGACCTGGTGGGATTGCTGCAGCCCTACTGCAGGAAAGGGGACAAGCCTCCCCTTCCCTGTGGTAGCCAGCTGCCGTCCCAATACTTGTGCTATATCAGTGCAACCTGCTAGCGCAGGTTAGGTTTGCACTGTGAGATAACTGTCCTCCACTTATTCTTGTTTTCAAATGCTTCATAGTATATCCCATCAGCCACCAAGATTTAAAAAAGGCAGTCAGCTAAAACAGCACACTGAAGCATCCTCCAGTTTGGAACAATGTCAGTGAGAAATTGTACAAAGATTTTGCTTGGTTGCCTGAAACTTGAAAAGGCCCAAGTGTTCCAGGAATGCACTTACAGCGGGGCACAATGCCGTGTCATCCTTGAACATGGATGCGTCATTGCTGTCGTTGAAGAGCCCACAGCAGTTCAAGTTTTTTTCCAATGACATCCTGGTGTGATTGTCCATTATTTTCCAGGTACTGTTCAAGAGACTTTCCTAGAAGAGAAGAAGAGCTCTGTAAGCAAGATCACTGAGACTGAAATTTGAGATACAAACACCTTCTAGCCAGGCCTAGATAGCCAACTAGGGTGAATTTTCTCTGTTGTTAATCAAAACATGCCTCACAGTAGGTGGCAGAGAAGTGTACTAGGAGTGCCTTGGTGAAGTAATAGCTAGGCTATACTGTGTCACCAAATAGTACATGCTGTGACTCAATAACTGCGAGCAAAAATGCACATGGTAGAACAGAACGACTGGGAAAGGATTGATGGAAATCCAACCTATCCTTCTCACCAGCATCCTTGATCCAGCACAGCAATAGGGGAAATTTACTAGTGCAAGTCACAGCTGGATGAGAATGTAACTGAGGGTATACAACTGAATTAAAAGTAGGCAATTGAGTTAAATCTAAAACTGTGTGCAAAATATACCATTTTGCTTGAGACAGCAAATATTGGTCTCCGCTGCTGAACTCGGATAACAATATGCATATCTATCATTTGTCTTGGTCTTTTAAACCACAGTGTGTACATTCCTTCCGCGTCCAAACACCAAATTCTGGCTTCCATACAGTGCCATTTGAATCATAGGTCTTTCTAAGGTAAAGAGATGCAAGCAGCTATTGGGAGGAGATGCTATGCCTTCCTGGTCCAATCTGGCTTTCTCTAACCAGTGCAATATTATGAGGGCCTAATTCTGCAGTGAACATATAATGGCTTGAGGTGCAGGTCACTATACATCTAAACCAGGGGTCCTCAAACTTTTTAAACAGGGGGCCGGTTCACTGTCCCTCAGACACTGTCGGGGGCCAGAGAGTGAGAGGACTTATGTAGGACAAAATGTAGGACGTCCTACATTTTAAAAATGTAGGACATGTTAAAATGAAGCAAAAATGCTTGTATTGCTTTCCTGTACTTAATTTCAACACTTTTGAAATAGAAAAACTTTTAACATGCCTGATTCTCACCCAGACATGCAAGACGCCCTCAAAGCAGTTTCCAGCAACATGTTACTTCAACATATTTAACTTAACATATTTTTCATGTCAGACTTAAGACATATAATTGTAAGACACCCTCAAAGAAATTTGCAGCAACACAAGGAATGTCAGTGACAGGCACTGACACACACCATGCTCTCTCTCTCTCTCTCTCTCTCTCACACACACACACACACACACACACACACACACACACACACACACACAAGCTCACCTCAATTTTGAGCTTGCTGTTCAGGAATTTTGCCCTAGCCTATGCATGTCTACTCAGGAGTAAGGCCCATTAGAGTCAGTGGGGCTTACTCCCAGGAAAGTAAGCCCAGCCCCCTGCATGTCTACTCAGAAGTAAGGCCCATTAGAGTCCATGAGGCTTACTCCCAGGAAAGTGTGGATGGGAAGGTGGCCTTAATAGCCCAGCTCTCTGCTTGTCTACTCAGAAGTAAGCCCCTGGCAGCTGGGGGGCCGTGAGAGAGTGGCGGGAGGCACGCATGCCAGCCTCAAGCCCCTGGTAACTGGGGCGGCCATGCAAGTCATGAGAGAGCAGCAGGAGGCATGCGTGCCAGCCTCAACCCGGGCCCCTGGCAGCTGGGGCAGCCGCGCGCTCCAGCCTGGAGCCTCTGCTCCAGCTGCGCGCGCAACATTTAAAAAAAAATTTTAAGAGCCAGCTTGAAGCTGCCCAAATTCCAGAGCCTGGAGGGGCTCTCTCCCTTTGCACAGGGCTGCCACGACTGGCGGATCTTCACCGCGACAGCCTTGAACTGCCCCCAAGTGCCCACAAACCACCTCCCAAACCCCCCAAAAGACCAGCGGGCCGGATTGAGGCCTCTGGCGGGCCTGATCCAGCCCGCGGACCGTAGTTTGAGGATCCCTGATCTAAACTTTTTAATTAACTCTATAGACTTTTGAATTAACACTATACACCTAATTCACTCTAAACTTTAACAGAACTACAGCAGAAAGCTGCTCTTACCTGTTTATTGCGGCTGAGTCCTAGACATGAACAGGAGACTCCAAACTGGAAAATAAAGACTAAGCCTAGAATGATCATATACTGAAAAGAAAGTGCCATTAAGGAAAGGTCCAGAAAGGGAGACAAAGACTAAAGATTACCAGTGAAGAGACAATAAGCAGAGATGCAGATAAAACATTTATTTCCACCAATGTTTACAACTGAAATGTGCTCATTTGTTGTGCATCTTTGAAGCTGTGTCTGATTTTAAGGGATTAAGAATAAAACAAGCACCCTGAAACAGCTATTGGTAGCTGCTTTGTATATGATTAAAACATATTTTTAAAAAAATCCGACTTTTAAATGTAGCATTGGTTCCTAGGCTACCACGAAGGCCTCTGCACTCCTCTTTCGGTCATCAGTCGGCAGTGTTTTAGGTTCATTCATCATATTTCTATACTGCTTTTCTTCTGTAGTTTCATTCAGCAATCTATAAGAATGAAGCACTTTCAAGAAGAGGCCATCCTTGCATCATGAGAAATAAATCAGACCTCACTTAGGCCGCTGACTCAGAACAGACCCTGCTTGGTCACCACCTTTCATAAAGTGTGTCTCAGAAGCTGTGGTCTGGATATGGATATCAAAAAATTTCCAGGCCTCAAAAGAACCCAAGATGCTGAGATACTCAGAGATTTCCCCTTTTGACTCATTTCCATTTAAAAAGGTCCATTTCCAAGCAACAGCTGCCTTGTGACTGAAAAACAGATGCACTTCCTATGTTCAGTTTCTCTTTTGTTTGGGCCTTTTTCTGAAAAAGAGCTGCAGCAAAACTTAGGGGAAAAGCACATTTTACAGTAACTACATCAATTTGCCAGGTTTTAAAAAATCTTACTTTAAAAAAATCTTCATTGTCCTCCTTTTCCTTGTGAGCAGATGCCATGAAGTCTTTTTGTATTAATAAATATTTAAGAAATTACCATATATGAAATAGTTTTAAATTTAGTAAGAAATAATATAATGCTTAAAGTAACCCCATGAATGCAATATACAGTATATGTAATAAAAGCTACTCAGAATAATATGTCTACTCAGAAGTAAGTTCCATTGAGTTCAATGGGGCGTACTCCCAGGAGCGTGTTCTTAGGATTGCACCCTGTTTGTCATGTCCTATATTTTTCTTGGGTGTCCTACATTTTATGGGAACTTGTCCTCTTTTTTGGTCATGACATACCCTGGCATCACTCTTGTCCTCTTTAGATTGCAACTGGGGCGTGAGGAAGAAACCCAAACAGGTTGCTATACAGGCCAGGAAGTTGGTATAAAAATGTGGGTTATACTTCTGTTATGGAGGAAAAACCTGTCAACCTCAGGGAAAGGAGGGAATCTAAATGAAACAACTGGGGAAAAAAGAGGTTTGCAAAAACACTTGAAGTCAGGGGCTTCATTAGCATTTGCGTCACCTGGTGCAGAGGTTAGTATGTTACCCCCCATGAAGTGGGCAGGTCAACAACCTGAATGGTAGATGTTGTTATGTGCCATTGTCCCACCTCCATTGGTTTTTAGCCACAGGTTTTAATAGAATATATTTCAAAGTGGTTTGTTTCAATGCAATCCGCTTAAATTATGACAGGAATAACATGATGGGATCATTTCTATAAATCATGATTTTAACCATTTTGGGTAATGGGGTGCCAACATTGTAACACCCTAGTGACGTCCCTGATCAGGACCATATTGGAAGCCTTGCACTCCCCTGGAATGACATTCCATACCAGCCAAGGCATGCTTGCTTACTCGCTAGTAAACAGAGCTCTTCAGTTCACTTTCATTTTCAATGCATTTCAATGCAATAATCAGGAACCTCCTTCTGGGGTGATTTATGGGGGCTTGTTCATTGGATTAGGACAATTCTGGTGTCCTTGGATTTCATTGAACACGATGGGACTGACTTCTGAGTAGACAAGGAGGAGGTCTGGCACCACAGTGATGTCACTCCCTAATTGATGTCATTTCCAGCTATGACATCACTTCCCGGGTTTTGTGTCCTGGACAGATTGTCTTACTCAGAAGGAAGTCCCAGGCTGAAATGCTCAAGATCTACTGATGTAGGGAATTTGGAGGTTTACCCCATCTACCCCATCAGTGCCTTTCCTTAATTCTTTGGGGCAGAAATAGCGGGGCAGGCTACACTTGCTCAATAGAAAGGAAAAATAACTCTCCATGTTCACAGAAGCACTTTTAGCTGCATTCCTGCTGGCTAGTAAGCGTAATTCTTATTAATACATGAACAGTATGCAATACAGTCAATTGTATAGTTTTGTATGCAAATAAAGGTTTCAGAATCAGAACGTAGGTAATGTTGGGTGACACTGTATTGGGGTGCTTCTTAAGCTGTGGCTCAGGAGATCCATTTCAGGTGGTTCACCATTTCTTTCAATGTGCATTTTATTTTTAACTTAGCTACCACAGCATGTGTCTGCAATTAGGGGAAAGGTTACAGAGCTGTACTTTTAACAGGACATGCAACTTCTCAACATATGCACCCTCTATGCACTATTCCCATTGGGTTAATCTGTTCTATACTTGCTATAGATGTAATATTTACAGAGCAGCACATGATGCTGCAATAGCCTCTGCCAGGACTCAACTTCCTGCAGCACTTCCCCATATCATGTTATTTTGGTTCTTCACATGCAGAAAAAGTGCCCCTGAAGTTGTCACCCCCCTTGATGTTACATACACCTTAGGACAGAACACCCTTTTAAAGCCCATAGTTAATAAGCTCTCTGGTTGATCTTGGACAGATTAGTATCTCTCAGTATAATCGACTGCACTGGGATGCAAGATCACCACTATGTCTCCTGGAAAAAAGGCAAGATTCAAAACTAACAGAAGTCAAAGATTAGAACTTACAAATAATGCTATACAAATTATGGCAGCCTCTGATGCCTCAAAGGTGAAAAGGGGAGACAAAACATAATAAAAACTAAACTAAAAAAAACTTATAGAAGCCTGAGTGCTTCTTTTTGCCCATTTCTGCTCTAAAATCATAGACACTAAGGGCACAATCCAAAAGTCCACTTGGGTTACTCTATCTCTCACTGGGCTGACCAAACTACAAGATGGGCCACCCTAGTTATTCTGGAAAAGGCTTGGGGCAGCCTAAGGCAACATAGAACACAATCCTAACCATGACTACACAAAAGTAAGTCAAATTTTGTTCTATGAGTCTTATTCCCAGGAAAGTGTCTTTAGGATTGCAGCCATAGGCTGCCCCAAGACAGGTGGACCTGGGCTGCCCTAGCTGGGGAAGCCTAAGCAATTCAGGAGAGTCATGTTGCGGGCATGTTTAGCATTTCCTAAGGCAGAGCAGTTACCCTGTATCCAAAGCCTGTTTCCAGGGCAGAAATTCCAGCTCCTCAGAGTTATACCACCTCAGGATCAGGTATAACAATGAGTAGACCCATAGGAGTCCATAAGGCAGAATAAGAATGGAAGTGTTGATTAAAAAAATCTGAGTTCTTGGCCAGCCTAGCTGCAACCCCAGCATAAATATGCTTATGCTTATGGTTATGCTTATGCAACCCCCGCCTCTCAACATCAGGATATGGCATAACTACGGCAGCTCACTAACCTGTGGATACAGCAGGTTACCATTCCAACAAGCCCCTTGCATCCATCCTCCACTAGAGGTATTGCTTTACTGCATTCTCCTGCTGCAGCTGTTAGCTGGTTGTCAGGAACTTCTGGGCTTCCTTCTAGGCACACACTACAGCTGTTCCTTTTTCAATGTGTTCTGAGGGGGTTCTCCTCAAGAGCAAGCCCTCCCCAGGTGTCACTGACTTGGTACCCTTAGCATGCTCTGGAGCAGTTAGGGCAGCCCAGGCTTCCTGATTCTTTCTGCTCTGGATTCAGAATAGTTGGGGCAGCCCAGCTAGGGTACTCCTCACTGCCCTTACTCTGGATTGTGCCCTAAACGAAGTACCAAAATAAAACTACAACTCTTCCTTGATCAGACAAGTTCATTACTCTTGCAATGGATGCTCTGCCACCATTCAGCTGGACATGTTCAAATTTCATTGCTTACTAATGAATAAAAGTGCATCGCTGGCAAAATTCAGGACGTGTAACACAAACCCTGCCTTGCCAATCATGCAGAAGGATACAAAGAAGAGCATGACTTGGTGATGGTTGATAGCACCGATGAGCCCCACAATGGCGATGAGAAGCAGGAAGAACCCCACAGCAATGACCCCTCCGATGATGTGGAGGCTGTCGACAATGCCGAAGCCTTTACCCCAGGCAGCCACGGCAATCAGCAGCAGCCCGACCAGCTGGAAAGCAAGAAGAAAGCAAGAGTGAGAAGCAGAAGAGAAAAATGACAAGTCTCACATTTCCCTTCTATGTGGCTAATAGCCCAATCCTAACAAAATTCCAGTGCCGATGCTGCCACCTAACCCTGAGATAAGAGAGCAAATTTTCCCTTGCCCCGAAGAGGACAGCATTACTCCCTACCATAGGATGCAGTGCATGCCCCATTGGCACTGCTGCATCAGCACTGAAAATTTGATTAAAACTGAGAAGTTACTGTGTTGAAATATAGCCCCAATTGTAATATATTGTAAAAAGGTTTACAAAACCTTTTTACAAAAAGATCTTCTTCATTTCAGTGGCAGGAGCACAAGTACATACAGTACTTTGATCCATAAACTGGCTTGTTTCATACTGAAGTCAGTTTAATTTCAGTCTGCTTAAAATAATAGTCCTTCAACTCTGCAGGTAGATGGATCAGGTTTTCTAATATTTTGGACCAGATTTTATTTGTGGTGATCTAGCAATTTCCCTGCAATGTACAAGGGGATTTGGAGGAAGATACATCAACAAAAGGCAAATGATATGACAAAAAAGTCATTTTCAATGGATAACAAAAATGAAGGGAAGCATATTTCCCATGTTTGTAAATCATTCCATGGCTTACTTTTACAAAATTGATAAACTTTTCCTCTTCTCTCAACAACAACTGAACTTTCCGAGCCTCTTTTCTGCAAGCCTTTAAAGATGTGTTAGCAAGACAAGTTATCACATCACCCTTGTTTTAACCTACGGATACTCCCCTTACACAAATTGTCCATTCACATTTCCAAGTTCTATTTTGAGATTCATGTTCATATCTAGAACACAATCTCAACACTATAATTTTGATCCTCAGGATCTTATTGCAATGGGTCTTATTCCCAGGAATGTATAAGTCCATTGGCTTAATCCTTTCTTCCCCAACAAATCTCTTCCCCTTGCCGCTGTTCCCCAGTCATGTTTTTAACATCAGCAATAAGCCCAGGAGAGAGCTGTGGGGCAGAATCAGAAGGTGGGAGAAGGTATAGGCATTACTTTGTCCACCAAACAACCACTTTCGTTTTCTTACTGTTATTCCTGCTCCTGGCATGGTCTTCTTTAGATGAGGATGCGACATGGGAAAATCTGGCCCGCCTTTCATAGGGGCCTGTTGCCAGGATGTTGCTTTATGAAGCACCTGGGTCTCGAACTGCTGACCTGCCGATCTTCAAATCAATAGGCACAGCACCTTTAACCAACCAACCTGTAAAATCCTCTTCCTGGAAATCAACTCTATGCTGGCTAGCAGAGGAATGCTAAAAATAAAGGAGTACCAATGAAACATCAGAAATATCAATGAATTGAAGGTTAGTTATCCTTCTGGTGGACTGTGGCTGAAATCCTAAAGACAGTTTCCTGGGAGTAAGACCCATTGAACACAATGGGGCTTACTTTTGAGTAGACATGGTTAGGATTGTGCTCTTAGTCATTCAAAATCAAGTCTGCTGGACATTACATAACCCCACTTCTTCATGTGCATAACTTATCTGGATTCTGTTTCTTGGCTTAACAGAAATATGCTAGACCTGGATGAATGTGACCACCTGATGCACGACGGGGAAAGAATAACAATCAGCATTCAAATCAGAGACAATTACAGTAGAGTGTGAAGACATGATCGGGGAATAAAGTTCACCCTATAGCAGTAAAAAGCCATGAACATTCTATTCCAACACTAGCTACTGAGGCAACCAGCTCATCTAGTGGCCAAATATGTTTACAAGGGAGAAAAGCTTGATGCATTACTGTTAATCAGCCTGAAGACATCTGCCTACGCAATATAGGAAGCTGCATTCTACTGAGTCAGATCACTGGGCCATCTAGTTTGGTAGTAACAACACTGATCGGCAGTGACTTGTCAGCTTTTCAGAATGTCATTTCCCTGACCCACCTGCAGATACAAGGCTTGAAACAAGGACTTTCTGCATGCAAAGCAGGTGCTGCACAACTGATCCAGTGATCATCTAGTCCATCCTCCTGCCGGTAGCAGGAAATCCTCATCTTGTGGGGACCTGGGTCTCGAACCCTGGCATGTTGGTTAACAGGCATAGGGTGCAATCCAGAGAAACTACGGGGAGTCCTTGCTCTGGTGTAAGAACAATTTACTCTGGATTCCAATATGAATTTCCCATAGGTTTTCACTAGGTGGTGTAGTAACTACGGGTGCATGTAATGTCTCTTACGTGCTCCCATAGTTACTCTGGATTGTAGGGATAGTGTAACCACTTGCACCACCAGAGGATCCTCTGAATTACAGCCCTGTTGGTGCAATGCTCAGGAAAGCAGATAACTTCTGGTAGACAGTGATGGAAATCCCTATGTCACAGTTTGTTTATCCTCACTGTTCTTCATATCGATCATCCACCCCACCACCAATCCTAAATCCTGGAAGACCAAACTTCTTGTAACATGTGGCAGATGGTGCAACTAAAATGAAGGGTCATTCATAAAGCTGGTTCTAATTTTCCTGAAAGTTCAAAGATTAGAAAGGACCTGGAATGAACTTCAGCCAACTGGAGGGGCTTCTTGTTAGTTTCCTGTTTGCATGCCATAAGCTTCCTACCATCAATATTCCATGAGCCATAATCCCATTTACCAAAATAACTTCTGTTACAGAATACCACCTCCACACTGTAAGTACAGGCATCCCCAGTGGTGGGCTTCAGGAGGTTCCCACAAGTTCTACAGTACCCTTTGCTAATGAGCACCTGGTTCTGAGAACCGTTTACTAAGGGGACATAGAATCTGATGTTGATTTAGGTTATTAGGATATACGAGGTAGAACCTGTTGTTAATTTATTTGAATCCCACCACTGGGTGTCCCCCATCTTCTGATGATTCTGCTCTTTCAATACCTTTCAATTATACCCAGAACTCACTCATTCAACACATACTCCACTCTTTCAACCTCTCTGCTGGTTTAAAGGCTAAAATTGTCTTCCGTGATGTTGTTTTGCATATGTCATGGTGATCAAACTGGGCATTTCCTTATCTGGATTAAATAACCATCGTTCAACATAAGATATAAAATACATACGATATACAGTAACTTCACTGCCCACACATGCCTTTGTTCTTTCTACTGTAATTTGTTATGTAATATGGCTGTCTGCGAAGAAGTGTTATTTAGGCGTTTGCAAGTGATATTTATGTATTTTTTGGTGGCCATTAAAGACTGGGTTCCACTTTTCAATGGTTTTCACTTTTGGATGGTGCTCCAGTCCCTAGCCCGTCCAATAAGAGAGGGATACCTGTACAACAATGCAATTAAAAGGGCAATGAATTCCACTTACATGATCCTAAATAGACCTACCTAAGACAATTTATTTAAGCAGTCTTGGCATTGTAATGTGCTCATTCATTGTTTTACACTATTCAAAGCTGCCCTGAGCCAGTGGAATATCAAGTGAGACAAACAGCTCAATCCAGAGCAACTAATCTGTCCACATAAGAGCCCTTAGGTTGCCCTATCTAACACTAGGTTGGAGCAACTGCAAGATGCTCCAGCCCAGTTACTCTGGAAGAGGCTTAGGGCAGAGCAAGGCAACATAGGGTGCCCTAAGAGAGGTGGACCTGCTCTGCCCTAACTGGGGCAGCCTAAGCAGCTCAGGAGAGGCATGTTGAGGGCATGTTTAGCATTGCCTAGGGCAGAGCAGTTACTCTGTATCCAAAGCCTGTTTCCAAGGCAGAAATGCCTCTTCCAGTTCCTCAGAGATATACCACCTCAGGAGCAGGTATAATAATGAGTAGACCCATAGGGGTCCATGATAAGGCCCGAGTAAGAATGGCAGTGCTGACCAAAAATCTGAGTTCTTGGCCAGCCTAGCTGCAACCACTGCCTCTCAACCTCAGGATATGGAACAAACTACGGCTGCCCACAAACCTCAGGATACAGCAGGCCACTCCAAGAAGCCCCTTGTATTCACTGTAGAATGTACTGGCATCTCATCAGGGACTCCTTATAAGGCAGGCACCCAGTGGCGTCACCAGACTGGTGCGGCTGGTGTGGGCTGCATTGGGGATGCGCTCCGTATGGGGTGAAGTGCCGGAGGAGTTTGACTGTCATTTGGCAAGCCCCGGGTGTCAGCACCCCCATTCAGGCCTGCTCCAAGGCGGAGAATCAGCCAGAAGCTGACACTTGTCTGAGGAGCTGGCCTGAACGGCCATCTGAGGTGCACTGCGCAGAAACACACTGAGCATGCCGAACAGCTTCAGAGGAGACTTCCTTAGAGCAGAGAAAGTCCGCACCTCTGCACAGCCATTCGGCCTCACTCAGGAGGCGGAGCGGCAGCCGAATGGCTTCAGAAAGAGTACTGCACAGGCACCAACTCTGACGCCTGCACAGTCTCCCCTGAAGCCAAAAGGCTTCAGAAAAGAACTGCGCAGGTGTCAGAGATGGTGCCTGCGCAGTACTCTTTCTGAAGCCAGTTGGCTTCAGAAACAACTGCGCAGGCGCCAACTTTGGTGACTGCGCAGTCCAGGGAGGGGGGGCGCGCATCCCAGGGATGACGCACAGACTTCCGCACCACAGCTGTTCCTTGTTCAGTGTGATCTGAGGGGTGTCTCCTTTACTTAGCATGTGTCAATTACTTAGCATGCTCTGGAGCAGTTAGGGCAGCCCAGGCTTCCTGACTCTCTGGATTCAGCATAACTTTCTGCTCTGGATACAGAATAGTTAGGAGAGTGCAGTTAGGTCAGAGCAGGCTGAATTTGCTCTGGATTGTGTCCAAAGGCAGACAAGATGTAGTGCATCATTTTGAATTGCATCATAGCCCTACAGTTAAATAGTTGGACAAATCACTATTTTTTTTAGACTGTGAACCCTTTGGGAAGAGGGCTCAATTTATTGATATACTGCTGCGCATTTTTGTGTTTTCTAACCATTTGAAAAATTTCTTTTCTCAGCCTGACGTTTTGCCCAACGTTTGGCAAAAAATGCCTTTTTTGCCTTTGACAATGCCACCAAAAAGAACTGGCAAATCATCAGGCTAGGAAATCAATTTTTAAAAATTGCTAGAAAATCCAGGAATGAATACAGGCAGTGGATTATAGCTGGTCAGAAAAATTTTAGATCTTACATTTATTTATTTTACTATGCAAATAGCTTTGTGAATTACTCCTGTTGAAAAGCAGTGTATAAATATTTTTATTCTTAATAATAATGGACATCACTTATTGAGCTACAATACTTATTGAGGGACATCACTTATTGAGCTACAATCAGCTCATCCCTTTAGCACCACTCAATAGCCTGCAGTTGGAAGAGAAGCTTCAAATAGCAGTTGGAGGAGCCTCCCCAGTGTCCAGCTTTGACAGTTTTTGGGTGCAATCCTTGGGCCAGACTAGTCTAGCTGCATCTGAAAAGAGCCTGGGCCACACCAAGTCCACCTTGGCCAGTGCAAGACAGATGCACTGTCATATAAGTGTGGCAGAGCAGTCAATCTCGGAGTCACACAAGTCACACAATCACTAAGGCACACAAGAGGTCCCTTTCCTTCAGAGCCATTCCAGGCAAGGGAAGCAAAATAGAGCCATATGGCTGATTAAGATTGGCATGCTTCTTGGTTTAAAAATTATTCCCCACATTTGTATCTGTTAAGATCTACAATGCAGGTTGTTGCTGCTTGCCTGGTACATTATTGAGTCACAAGTTATAAACATCATTGCATGACCATAAAACTAGGAATTCTAACAGAATGTGTGCAAGGCTGACCTACTGCTATTTTTAGTATTTCTTGCTATGCTGGAAGAAAATACAACGGAGACTTCCTTTCCATTCAAACAGTGCCATTGGACACTTCTTTTCAAACAGCAGTTTGACTTTAAGTCCCTTTATCTTTCAATATCACTGGGGAATATCAGTACAGGTTGTCCCTCATTACCCAGTAGGATTCTGTTCCGGAATCCCCCATGGTTAAAAAAAAATCTGTGCTTTTTTTTAAAAAAAGTGGAAAAGGTTTCTTCCTTCTTCATTGCTCCTAATATAATAAGACTGTGCCTTGATATCCACAGGGTTTTTATTCTCAGACTCCCTTCTGTTACAAAAAATGTGTTAAATATAAGCAGTTTTTAAAAATTAATAGGCTTATCCTTTACAATTCTTTAGAAATACCTTTTTACTGTTGTAGAGGGGCCATCAGCAATTAGAAATACAAAAGATTCTGTCTCTTTGCCTGGCTCAGCTGAAGAACAGAGTGTTTGCTTGCATGACTGCCTCTCTACAACAGGAAGAAAAGCAGTTTTTCAAACTGTGATTTTTTTTTAAGGGATGCATTTCCCCTTTAGGAATTATCAGATTCCATCAAATGAAAAGAGAAAGGGGAAATTGCATCCCTTTAAAATCCATTCATTTTGAGTCAAATCCACATATAACAAGGTTGGACTGAATTGTACACTGTACAACTCTAAGCAACCAAACACATCAATATAGGTGTAACTTATTTATATGCTATTTATATGTGATTTTGCCTCAAAACGAATGAGGTTTGCTTTTTTAAATAATGTTTCCTTAGCAGTTAATGATTTGAAACAGCTTGTTTGCCTTGGTAAAGGATGAGGCAATAACTTGGTCTGACTTAAGGACTCCTCCCTAAATTGAAAGGACCCTTCCTTACCAGGGAGTGATCCTCTTCCATTTGCATCTGAATAAAGAAAAGTTGTTTTTCTTTCAGTGGGAAAGGAGTTGTTTTAAACCAGGGAAAAGGGAACTGATTCATTGTCTCCTGAATCCTAAGGAATTGATTCATTATTTGCCATGGTAAATAATTGCTTTTGCATAATGCAAAAATAGGTATTCCTGGGGATCCTCAATCCCACATTATCTTCTACAAGCTATCTAAAGTAATTACTCCCCAATGCTCAAAAAATAACACCAACCCCCTACAAAAAGGGAGGGGACATTTTTCTTAAAAATAAAAGTTGGGATTGCTCTGCATGCAAAAGAACCTAGGTTCAATTTCTGGCATCTCCAGGTATGGTAAAAAAAAATTCTGCCTGAAATCCCCATAAGATGCTGCCACTCATTTTTCAGTAAAACTGAGCCAAATGGATCAATAGTCCAATTCTGTATAAAGCTGGTTTTGCTTAGAAAAGCAAGTAACTTTGCTTGTGTAACCACCGGTCAGACGACCGGAGGTGGCCTGCAGTGAGCCTCAATATGGCCCACAGCAACTCTTCCACTGGGCCCTCAGGCCAGCCTTGTAATCCTCCAGATCTGTCTCTACTATAATAAATGTATATGAATTTATTCAAATGTAAAATGTAAATCATTTTTATAGCCCCGCCCAACACAGAGCTCAGAGAGATGATGTGGCCCTCCTATCAAAACGTTTTGACATTCCTGGCATAGGGCAAAGGAAGTGAACATAAGCAAGACTCTTTTGAACATTGTGTTTGCCTGGTGAATGTGGAATTGGGTCATCTGGGTCTAAATCAAGCCCACTGCATATCTTGTTGCCCTTTCATCCTTAGCACAGTGATCTTCTGAGGTCCTTTACTTTTTCCAATCCAAGGTTCCAGCACTGTACACAAATATCTCACAACAACATATAACACACACCCATCTTCATATTCATTATCCGAGCCTAGATACCTTCCTTGAGAGAAAAATAGTTTTTATTTAAGACAGCCAGATGTCTACACTTAATACATCATTCTGCTGTATTATTTCCTGCCAGTATTTACATACACATGAAATACTGCACTGTTGTTAAGACAGACTTTTTACATCACCTCAAGTTATTACTTGAATTCAAAAGCCTCAGAAGATCAAGGCTTTTGGCTGTTTAGCTGGGGCATACTCAACCTGAAGATATATGTTGCCGTAGTTTAGTGGCCAGTTTTGACAAGACCCAGTGCCACAAAATGTAAAATACTAGTCACAAGAGTATTAGTATACAGCAAGCTGAAGAAGACCTTGAAGTCATGGATGGTCTTCAAAGTGACGTATCAAAACTACACAGGCCCACAAGGCTTTAAAGAAGTACAGTACAGAGGAAAAATTGTGGCCCATTCTCTGAAATAAAAAGATAGCAAAGATGATAGTTCAGTGTTTCTCAGCTTTTGCCTTCCACTGTATACTGCAAATATGTTCCACCATAAAGATCCATAAGAAGTAAAGGGCAACGATAATAAATTACTTCCTCAGCCAAGAGGCCAGATGTGACAACAAACATTAGTAAGATACTCAGGCTGGATGGGATGGCTTTTTCAAGCACAGAAAGAGGCATGCTTTGGAGCTCTGCCCTCGGACTTGAGCTACCTAATGCTGTTCCTGGCCTCAAAGCTGGGTGGTAGGAAACTAGGGGGTCTTATATGTATCACCAGACACCAGTTCAGGGACCACTGGTTGAAAACACTGATAGTAAAACACACAGCCTCTGATTAAGAAAACATGTTGTGATCCTGTTGGGTAACAGGCCATCTTTTCAAATGGCCCACATAATTTCTATAAGCTCTCTTACCTGTGCTTAGCATGACAATATCGATCCAGGAATATACACATCATGAAATGACACCTTTAAATTTAGCACCCAGGTTAACCCTCATCTTTCAAGCACCGCTTCCTTCTACAATAGATTCAGCCTCATCATTTCATCAAACAAGCCTCCATGACGAATAGATGTCCTCTTTTCCCAGGTCATGTCCTCTTTTTTATCTCACAACCTGGAAAAGAACTTCAGTGTCCTTTCCCCTGTGAGCAGATCTCTGCAGACAGCCTTCTAGTATTTAATAAACATATGTAAAAATTATATTATTATTATATTAGCAGTATGTAACAGTGTTAAAATTAACCAGCGTCTGAATTACTAAAAAATAATATGGATAACAAAAAAAAATATATTGTTTTGTTATATTGGTCAAACCACAATCAATCAACAGTATTTCTATACTGCTTCCAACTAAAAGCTTTCAAAGTGGTTATTATTATAGGTTTATTATTATTACTATTATTATTGCAGTTAATATTACAGGTATGCTGTCAAGGATTGTCAATTTAAAAAATCAAGTCTATGAATATTTTTAGTTTTTCTTTTCTGTTTTCCTACATTTTTCTTGCGAGATCCTATATTTTAGGGTGCCTGGTCCTTTTTTATGGGTATTATTATGAAGTATGGTCACGCTGACTCCCACTCACCCCAAAAAGCATATAGCTGCACAGGCAGCCTCCCACAGCCTCTTTCTTCCTGCAGGGCCAGAATAAACCCTCACCCACCCTCAAAAAAGGCCAGTCAATAACCCACTCCTCTCCCATTATGCTCTGCTTCACCTATTGCCCCATTAGAGGAAAATGAGGTCATACCTCTTCCCACTGCCTCCCTCTGCCAAGCCCCACAACATAACCACTGGAGGTGTCCAGCAAAAGGCTACAAGTGCCCCACTCCCCATCCCAGGGAGACAAAAGGTGCCCCTGCCTCCCCCTGTCTTCACCAGGCAGGAGCCCCACAAAGGGTGCCCCCATCAGGCAACTCCCCCACCCCACCCCACCCCACCCATGGATGGTGCCCCTTCTTGCCCTCACACATACCCCCAACGACTCAGCTCCCCTCCCCAGCCCTGGGACACAAGGTGTAGCCCCCTCTCCACCCCTGGGAGACAAGGGGCAGCCCTTGTCTACCAGGAGTGGGGGGTCTCTTGCCTGGTGAGAGGGGAGACAGGGGCAGCCCTTGTCTCCCAAGGGTGGGGAGGGGGTCTCTTTCCTGGTGAGACAAGCCCTTGTCTCTCAAGGGTGGGGGGTCTCTTTCCTGGTGAGAGGGGAGACAGGGGCAGCCCTTGTCTCCCAAGGGTGGGGGGGTCTCTTTCCTGGTGAGGGGGGAGACAGAGGAGACAAGGTCTTGTCTCACCAGGAAAGAGACCCCCCACCCTTGGGAGACAAGGGGGGGGGTTCTTTCCTGGTGAGGGGGGAGACAGGGGCAGCTCTTGTCTCCCAGGGGTGGGGAGGGGGCTACTCCTTGTGCCCCTGACTCCCCACTGCCCCCTCACCAGGCAGGAGCCCCACTGGGGGACAAAGGGTGCCCCCACCAGGCAGGTACCCACCCCACCCCTGGGGAACAAGGGATGCCCCTGCCTCCTCTTCCCCCCAGGCAGGAGCTCCTCTCCACGCCCTGCTCCCATCATCCTCCCCCAGGGACCCCCCACTGAAGCCCCACCTGCCCCCCACTCAGCCACTGAGGGGGGGCAGCCAGAGCGGAGGGAGGGAGGGAGGGGTCCTGAGTCAGCCACACTCACCATATAGACCACGTTGAGGGCGCAGAGCGCGTTGCGCGAGCAGGCGAAGCCCCCGCAGACCATCTTCCCGGCAGGAGCCCTCGAGCCCCTCTCCCTCCCCCGCAGCACCGAACAATGTCCCCCAAGGGGGAAAGCAGCCGTCCGTACTGGCCCTTTAAATCCCAGACCGCCGCCGCGCATGCGCCTTAATGCCGCCGCCACCGGACCCGCGCGTGCACCTTGGAGCACGCCCACTCGCTTCTGCGCATGCGCCGCCATGGCGCAGCTGGACCCTATCCCGTCCGGATGTGGGGGGGGGGCGAGTCTGAGATGCGCAGGGGGAGGGACTCAAAGAAGTAGCAATTTTGGTGAACAACGTCAACTTCCGGTACTGATTAGAACGTTCCACATGAGGGGCAAGAGTGGTTGAGAATACACTCTTGTACAGTGTTGTACAGTGTAAGCCAGGCTCTAACTTTTTAGGACCAGGACTCATTTATTAAAATGGAAGAGATGTCAGTAACATGGAAATGACATCATCAAGAATCATTAATGACATCAAGCCTTATCAGTGATGACATCATCAAGAATAATTAATGACATCAAGTATTATCAATGAAGATATCATTAAGCATTATCAATGACATCATCAAGCATCACTGATGACATCATCAAGCTTCATTAATGACATCAAGCCTTACCAATGATGACATCATCAAGCATCAGCAATGATATCATCAAATATTATCAATGATATCATCAAGCATTATCAATGATAACATCAAGCTTCATTAATGACATCAAGCATTATCAATGATGATATCATCAAGCATTATTAATGACATCATCAAGCATTATCACTGATGACATCATCAAGCTTCATTAATGACATCAAGCATTATCAATGATGACCTCATCAAGCATCAGCAATGACATCAAATATTATCAATGATATCATCAAGCATTATCAATGATGACATCAAGAATAATTAATGACATCAAGCATTATCAATGATGATATCATTAAGCATTATCAATGACATCATCAAGCATGATCATTGATGACATCATCAAGCTTTATCAATGACATCAAGCATTACCAATGATGACATCATCAATCATTATCAATAACAATAAATACTCATTAATGACATCATCAAGACTTATCAACAATGGCAGCATCATAACATCAATGACATCAGCATGCACTCTAAATGATGACATCATCAATCATAATGACATCAAGCATAAGCCATAACATCATCTATGACACCATCAAGCATTAGCAATGATGACATCATGAATCATAATTATTTTACATTACCCATATGATATAATTTGTTCTATCAGTTTAAATGTTTACAGTAAGTGTAAGTTTAAGCATTTATTTAAAATAAAGAACTGACCTAACAGTTCAAAAGCAAGTAGATAAATAGGCACCACCACATGTGAGTGGGATAAGCCTATCCTCCATATCAATCTAACCCAGGCCTTCGTGCTTCACATGCAGTGTCAAGCATGATACCATAGTCTTTCAAGACTGATGGATGCCAAGTTTTTTAAAGTTAAATAAACACCTCTACCTATCACATCTAGTTTTGGAGATATGGAACTGCTTTGTTAGTAAATGGATCAGGCAGTGTCCGTATAATGAAATGTACCCAATGGCTTCCTTTTGAGAAAACTGCTTGTACATTCACTGAGTTTATTCTATATCTCAAAAACTAGACAAAAAGGATGCCACTTTTGGAATCAGCATCCCAAATACACCTAAGAAGGGGTCTAACTTTTAAATGTGAGTTGGTCTTGGTGTTATCCTCTGGAGGTCTGTGGTCTCTAGTTGCAGCAACATACTATTTTTATGACTGAAGGAAACTTCCTGCAGCTGTTCCGTCTGTGGCTGGTAGCCAGTACCAGGCTTCTTCTTGCTAACACGTTCTTCCTGGGAGACATATGGTAGAATAAGTTATCTGTTAAGCATAGGAAGGAAAAGCTATATGCACTGAGTACGTTATGGGACCAAATGCCTCAATGGGACCAAGTCCCAATGCAAATAAGTTAAGCAGCTGTGCAAGTTCAGGTGCAGGGCGAGGAATGTAGGGTAGTGCCCTTCACTTTCCTCAAGAAGAGGGGCAACAAATAACAACTAAATACAGTTATGCAGTTGGACAACCAGCGGCAGCGTCGGGGCATTGTGTGTCAGATGTATGAGTACAGGCATCCCCCACTTTCCGACAGTTTGCTTTCTGATGGTTCTGCTCTTTCAACACCTTTCAATTAAATCCAAGACTCATTCATTCAACACATGCTCCACTCTTTTAACCTCTCTCTGCTGGTTTAAAGGCTAAAATGTCTTTCCTGATGTTGATTTGTTTGTGCGTGTTTGTGTCTATGTCTTTGTGAGTATGCATGCATGGGTGTGTATGTGTGTGTGTGTGTGTGAGTGTGCTTGCATGGGGGTGTGTCTCTGTGGGTGTGTGAGTGTACATGCATGGGTATGTGTGTGTGAGAGAGTGTGCATGTTTGGGTGTGTGTGTATGTTTGAGTGTGCATGCATGGGTATCTGTGTGTATGAGTGCACGCATGGGTGTGTGTGTGTGAGTGTGCATGCATGGATATATGTGTGTGAGAGTGTGTGCAAGAATTTGTGTTAGTCTATGTGCAAGGATGTGTGTATGAGAGTGCATGGCTATATGTGTTTGCTTGTGTGTGTGTGTGAGTGAGTGCATATCAGAATCATGTACCGTATGTTGAAGTCACTTGCGTGGGTTGTGTTGCTAAAAACTGCTTTGAGGGCATCTTATATGTCTGGGTCAGAATCATGTATGTTAAAAGGTTTTCAATTTTAAAAGTGTTGAAATTAAGTACAGGAAACCAATATGAGTATTTTTGCTTTATTTTAACATGTCCTACATTTGTCCTACATATTTGGGGGTGTGACATTTTTTAGCTGGGTAGGAATTTTGAGGGACTTAGCAGAGAATTTTGGGTTCAGCATCTTGTCACCTTGAGTGCTGAACATGATCTGGAGATTGGGATAATCAGTGAGGTGGCCATCACTTTTCTGGGTGGTGAAGAGATAAATGCATGTCTGTGCACTGACCTAACCCTACCCCAGGAGTGGCGCAGAGGCACTTTTGTAAGACCTCCAGGTCAGCACAGGACTTATGCCAGAGCTGAGGGTGACCTAAATGGAGGTTAAAATTTCAGCCTAACTCACTCATAGTTCAAACCACTCTCCCCAGCACAACTCCCAGCTCAGGTCCCAACTTGGATATGAGTGAATTGAGCTGGCCTTAATTTGTTAGGATTACACTCTCAGTAGGTCCAATAGAAATAAGTGAAATTTATTTAATAGAATAAATAGAAATTAATTTCTGTAAAAACACGCTTAGATTTGCATATTCTACTCCAACACTAGCCACTAGGGAAAAATACTCATCTAATGACCAAAAAACTTTATAAGAAACTAGCAAAAAGCGTACCCGCGTTGCGGGAGTAAAATTCCCCCATGCGCATCAATCCCCCACGCACATCAACCCCCATAAAACATCCTCCATGTTCATGCACCCCATATGCATCATCCCCCCTATGTACATCAGACCCCCATGCGCAACATCCTCCCATGCGCAACATCCCCCATGCGCAACTTCCCCCATGTGCAACATTCCCCATGTTCATCCCCCATGCGCAACATCTCCCCATGCACAACATCCCCCCATGCGCATCAACCCCCCGTGCGCAACATCTCTCCGTGCACAAGATCTCCTCATGTGCATCAACCCCTCATGTGCATCATCCCTAAAGCTCAACATCCCCCATGCACAACATCCCCCCATGCGCAACATCCCGCCATGTGCAACATCTCCCCATGCGCATCAACCCCCATGTGCATCATCCCCCATGCGCAACATCCCCCATGCACAACATCCCCCATGTGCATCAACCCCATGCGCATCAACTCCCTATGCGCAACATCACCCATGTGCAGCATCCTCCCCAGTGCAAACCCTCCCTCCAAACAACATCCCCCCAGTGCACTAAGCACCAAGCACCAAATTCGCTGGAGGTTGTTCAGTCTCCCATGTTAAGTATAGGGCAGAAACACGTTGCCCCCTTTTCAGCCCCCGAAGGGTTAATTTCTCCAGATGGTTCTTGGTGGGAGTTCAGGTGACAGAAGGAACTCCCAGAATTCCATGCTTCAGGCCCAGCAGTTGGGGCGGAATGTTGATGAGTCAGCAATTCTCAATGCAAAGTATAGGGAGGAAAACGCGTTGCGCCCCTTTTCACCCCCTTCCAGTTGGAATTTCCAAAAACCGGTTCTTAGTCACGGAAGGAACACCCACCCCAAATTTCACGCTTCTAGGGCCAGCAGTTTTGGCAGGGCGGTGATGAGTCAGTAATGACAATGAAGATTAGTTTTATAAAACGCATTGCACCCCTTTTCACCCCCTTCTAGTTGGAATTTCTGAAAACTGGTTCTTAGTGGATCCCTTCATCATGGAAGGAACACCCTCATCAAATTTCACGCTTCTAGGTCCGGTGGTTTTGGCTGGGTGTTGATGAATCAGTGATGATGATGAAGATGCCTTTTATATATATAGATTGTGTCAAAGGCTTGATTGCGTCAAAGCAGGCAGACAAAGAGCACCTCAGTGTGATTTTAAGTGTTTCTCAAATGGTGAATCAGGACCCAATTTCATGTGGATCCCAATTCATTTCAATGTGTAGTTTATTTTTAATATATTAAACTTGATGCTACCATGATATGTGATTGCATTTGTTGAAATGTCACATATTTGTTCTTTTAACTGGATCTTATTTTTTTTAATTACTTTTCATAGAATCATAGAGTTGGAAGGGACCTAATAGGTCATCTAGTCCAACCCCCTGCCTGCAGCAGGAAATCCCCCTAGAGCATCCCCGACAGGTGCTCGTCAAGCCTCTGCTTGAAGATCCCCAGTGAGGGAGAGTCCACCACCTCCCTTGGCAATTTGTTCCACTGCCGAACCGCCCTCACCGTCAGGAATTTTTTCCAGATATCCAACCGGAATCTCCTCTCTTGCAGTTTGTACCCATTGGTTCTGGTTCTGCTTTCAGAAGCAGCTATGAACAAATGAGCCCCTTCCCCCCTATGACAGCCCTTTCGGTATCTGAAGAGGGCAATCATGTCTCCCCTCAGCCTCCTCTTCTCCAGGCTGAACATCCCAAGTTCCCCCAACCTTTCCTTGTAGGGCTTCCCTTCCATCCCACTGATCATTCTTGCCGCTCTCCTCTGGACTTGCTCCAGTTTGGCTGCATCTTTCTTAAAGTGAGGTGCCCAGAACTGAACACAGTACTCAAGGTGAGGTCTCACCAATGCAGAATAAAGAGGAACTAGAACTTCTCGCGACTTGGAAGCTCCAGTCCTCTTAATGCAGCCTAAAATGGCATTTGCTTTCTTTGCAGACACATCACACTGCTGACTCATGTTCAGCTTGTGATCCACGGCGACTCCAAGATCCCGCTCACATGTTGTGCTGCCAACCAGGCAGTGTTAACAGGCAACCAGCAGACCAGGGTTCGAGACCCGGGCCCCCACAAGATAGGGTGAGCTCCTGTCCTTAGCCCAGCTCTGTGATGCAGCTGGAACTAATCGTACTGGCTCTGCCGTTCCATTGGACTATTTCAGTGGCGTGGAGAGGGGGGATTTGCTGCTTGGGTAACAGCCTATCCTCCATATCAATCTAACCCAGGCCTTCGTGTTTTGCATGCAGCACCGAGCACAATACCATAGTCTCAAGACTGATGGATGTCCCAGTCCATGGTTTGGAAATTACTGTGCTCTTCTTCTTATCCCATTCTCATTAATATGGGGATAATCATACTAATACTTACCTGATAGGGCTGCTGTATGGATTGCTAGGCATGTGTTTTGAACAATGTGTTTTGAACTCTTGATACATGCTTCGTGTGTGTCACTTGAACACTTGACACATGCAATATGCTTCATGTGTCACTCCATATGAACACTTGACACTAAGCTCCACCTTTGATGCACTCAAAGAATGCGACTGCCATTTTGTCACACCTGATGCAGTCTCAAGAAACAGAACCTAGGATAGGCATAGGCATTGGCAAAGGATGTGGCGGCCCTGGCAGGGCTTTGCAAAGAAAAGTAGGAAACCAGTTGTGTCCCCAGTGTCCCCAAGTGCACTCATTTACTTTCTTCCAACTATATTGATGATTACAACTTATTCCTGTAATAGAGGAAAGTGAAATGCGGCACACATGGAGACACTGTTCCAGATGGGATGAAACCCCCACTCCACTCCTCCCCATCCCAGCGCAGGGTGGCAGGGTTCTTACTGGCAGGAAATGGGTTCCTGCAGTTTCAGATGCTGCTGCACACGCCCAGCCACCCACACACCTCTGACACAGTGACAGGCATTTTGCTAGTGATTTATTATTACCACGCCAGGCCATTTTGAAAATGTCCTCCCACTGCCTGTGTTCACCAAGTAACTGCCACAACATAGTTGCTCCTTCAAGAGGAAACCAACATCCTTCTTGAAGCGCCTTATCTTCCATTTGAATAGATTTTTTCCCCTCAATACGTCCAGGTCTTCCTTCTGCTGTGCTCAAGTAAAAAAGCATTTCTTGTGTATGTACATTGAAAATGACTGAAGTACAAAGGAACTACTAGGCAGGTATCCATATGTGCTCTCCACGTTTTGCCAGCAGCAAAGGTGGTCCTATCAGTGGTTGTTTTCAAGATCCTGATGCTAGATTTGTCTGCCAAGTTCGTTATTTTTATAAAATTCTTCCTTTTCCATTTAGAAATATGTGGAGAAATACGGGGGAAAGCATCCTCCAAGCATGCCCACAAGTCTGTGTTTGTGATCTCTCAAAGTATCCTGCAGTCTAGATCTAGCTCCAGGGCAGTCATCACTCACCCTCTCTTGTAGGACCTGGGTCTTGAACCCTAGACTTCTGGTTAATGGACACATTGTCTAAACCAGTTGCACCACCACAGCCCTTACACTCTGTAATGTGAATTTATTCAAATGTAAATCATTTTCTAGTCCCTGACACAGTGTCAGAGGAGTGATGTGGCGCTCTTGCCAAAAAAGTTTGGACACCACTTTCTAACATACATGTCTGTCTCAACTGGCTTTTAGGCTAAAGCCAGGGACACATTATAGAAGAATAATATGTTTTATCCAGCCTTGCAGAAAAAAAACCATGCCACTGGATGCTCCTTTTTACCAGATCAGTTCCCACTTTTCTGGTACCAGTTGTTGAGAGATCAGCATTCCTGATTTGCTTGCATTTTGCCAGAAGAAGAAATCTGGAAAATGATTTATTCCCCAAGGTTTGTTTGTGCATGCACCACTTAGAAGGCAAAAAGTGGGGTACATTCAAAATAGCACATGAACAATGAAATTCTGTCTGTCTATCTATCTATCTATCTATCTATCTATCTATCTATCTATCTATCTATCTATCTATCTATCTACAGTTTTATATACTGCTTTTCAACTGAAAAGTTCACAAAGCGGTTTACAAGAAAATGAAAAAATTAATAGCTAATTAATAGCTAATGGGTCCCTGTCCCAAAAGGGCTCACAATCTAAAATGCAAAAAGCCGCTAGAAGCCACTAGCCACTAAAGTCCCAGCAGAAGCCACTAGAACAGACATTGCTGGGGTGTGTAGGGCCAGTTACTCTTCCCCTGCTAAATAAAAGAGGCACACCCACTTGAAAGTGTCTCTTGCCCAGTTAGCAGGGGTTCTTGTATTCATGTTATCAAATTCTTGTATTCATTTTATCCACACACTTGTTTCATAAATCTGTGTGAGGGTTGCACACAGATATCAAACCTATTGCAGATTAACAGGCCAATCCTATTCAGGCTGCCTGTTCTATGGTACAGTCTCGCACAAAGCTAGAGAGACCGCTGGTTGAGCTCTGGCAGCCTGCATAGGTCTACTTTGATCTTGAACAACTCAGTGATGAGTGCAGAACTGCATCGATTCACAGAGGGCTTTCAGGTGTGGGAGGATAGGATGGGATAGTAGCCAACTTTGCCACGGTTGCATTGGCATAAAAATGCGGTGTTAAACCGGGCTTCTCTGATTTCCATCATTCCAACATTTCCACCAAAGTGCTCACTGATTACATGCAGTGATGTTTTTGGGATGGGGAATCATAAAACAGTATATGATTCTTGCCTGCAGCCTAGAGTGGAACAGAATTTGACCACCTCACTTGGTGCAATTTGTAGGTCGAATTATAACGTTCAGGCGCTGCAGCGATGGGGATCGTGCACTAAGCTGACAGGTACCTTTGGCAGCTTTGTGCTTCCGAGTCTGCCTGCCGCGATTCCCTTTGCTACTGTCATATTCATTAACCTTGCATTACAGGTTTAATTCCTCATTGCACGTAGAGGTGGTTTGCCTGACAACAGCACATGGTTCCTGGTGGCTGCACAGAACCAGCCTGGAAACAGCACTCTCCGAGACGGAAAGTGATTGGCTATTGCCTCTTGTTGCAGGACAGCGTATAGCTATTCCTCCTGTTACCCTGACATCTAGTGTGCATTTGTCAGAAGCTGCGTGGCTCTCTGCGAAACACTCCCTCCCTCTTGGTATCATGAGCATATCAAGCCTTGCAACAGCTGCACCTGAAATGAGCCACTGCCCCTCCTAAATGAAGCTATCAAGCATGTCCCTTGTCCCCGATGCTTGGAGAGAGCTTTAATTCAGCAAAACAACATGTTAAAACAGAGTAAAGGTAAAGGTGTCTCCCAAAGGTTGTACTGCTAGTGGTGACCAACTGTAGGGTGTGGTGCTCATCCCCATTTCTAAGTCCGAAGACACCTCTGTGGTCACGTGGCCAGCATGACTGTACACCGAGGCGTATGAAATGCTGTTACCTTCCCACTGAGGTGGTGATGCCTATTTATCTACTTGCATTTCCATGCTTTTGAACTGTTAGGTTGGTAGGAAGTAGGCAATGGATGGGAGCTCTCTCCATCTTGGAGCACCTGGGTCTTGAACCCTGGCTTACCGGCGTCGGACACAGTGTCTTAAGAACTTAGCCACTACAGCCCACAAAACAGGTAGAGGGGGCTCCAAATTTGGTTGGAGAAGCAGCATTAAGGGGAGAGGTGTTCAGTCTGCCCCTTAAGCAAAGTTTCCCCCCATATAACTCCTTCTCCCAGTCCTTTGCTGGTGTTAGCCTTGTGAGGTAAAAATGCAGGAAACACTATAGTGGTTTGTACCTTTTTGTACCTGCATCTACATCCATATCCCATCCCCACTGCCTCTGCGCTTCAAGCAGCTTCAGGATATTGCAGATAAATTTTGTTCACAGTAATGGGAAGGCCACAGTTGAGAGCAGAAGGCTAGTAATGCCCGTCGAGGGGCATGGTGACCATATAGAATGCAATGCTATAGAAGAAGAGGGAATTTAGGCAGGTGTAGCTCATCATAGAAGGGTTTAACAAGCAGCACCTGCCTAAATACCCTCTTCTGTGCAATGCTTAAAGGTAGAGGCATTCTGTCCTCCTTTCTATATGGTCACCCTACCTCCAGGTAAGTTTAAATGGTAAGTTCCTGGTGGTGTAGTAATCACTGCCACGCCATTGGGGAATTCGTTTTTGGGCCACTGAAGGAGAAATGCCTCTTCTGTTTTCCTTGATGGATTGTGATGAACCATATCTGGGAACTACCAATTTAGGGTGCAATCCAGAGTAACTACGGAGAGTCCTTGCTCCGGTGTAAGAACAATTTACTCTGGATTGCAATATGAATTTCCCATAGGTTCTCACGAGGTGGTGCCGTAACTACAGGTGCACGTAAGTCTTTCAGTACTCCTGTAGTTACTCTGGATTGTAGGGTTAGAGGCAATAATGAACCAGGTGGGCTGCAGAACGTACTGAACTGAAAATCACTTCCCACCAAGCATCTGACTGGTCATTGTGGCAAACAGAATATTGGTCTACTCTACACCAACAAGGTCAATTTTAGCATCATATGTTCAACCACATGAATGCTAGTACAGAAGCAGTGATGCAGGTATTACCATGCTGTGTCACAAAATCCCATATTCTGCTTTGTTTTTTTTAAGCACAGAAGCCCAGTAATTGCTCTTTGTTTGTAATATTAGCAGCTCACTTCACAGCAGATCTTGTAACCTGTACTTAACAAGAGAAGCAAAACCACCCAGCAACCCCTCAGGAGTTGTCTAGATAACGTGCATTTCACAATATGATTTTGCAGAGCGTTCCTCACCTGTTTGTACCAAAGAGATATGCTACAAAAAGTGGCTCGACAAGTGCAGTCCTGTTCTCCGAGTGCCATTGCTCCAAGGGAATGCAGAAGGAGGAAGCGTGCCAGAATCAGGCATGTCTTTGTGAATAATTAAGGTCAGATTTGCAGATTTGGCTTGAAAGAGGAGTGTTTGGTGTAACAGCTAAAGACAGGAACCAGCTCTTGAACCAAGCTGCCAATTTAAGGGCAGTGAGGAGTGCCCTAGCTGGGCTGCCCCAACTATTCTGAATCCAGAGCAGAAATTTGTGCTGCATCCAGAGAGTAGGGAAGCCTGGGCTGCCCTAGCTGGTCCAGAGCATACTCAGTAGGCACCGTCAGTGACACCTGGGGATGGCTTGCTCATGAAGAGACCCCCTCAGATCACACTGAACAAAGAACAGCTGCCTTAAAAGGAGTCCCTGACAACCAGTAACAGCTGCAGCATGACATTCAAGTCCAGCAATACCTCTAATGGAGTAAAGATGCAAGGGGCTTGTTGGAGTGGCCTGTTGTATCCACAGATTAGTGGGCTGCCGCAGTTGTACCATATCCTGAGGTTGAGAGGCAGGGGTTGCAGATAGGCTGGCCAAGAACTCAGATTTTTGGTCAACACTGCCATTCTTACCCTGCCTTATCATGGACTCCTATGGGTCTACTCATTGCTATAGCTGCTCCCAAGGTGGTATAACTCTGAGGGCTGGAAGAGGGCATTTCTGCCTTGGAAACAGGCTCTGGATACAGAGTAACTGCTCTGCCCTAGACAATGCTAAACATGCCCTCAACACACCTCTCCTGAACTCCTAGGCTGGCCCAGCTTGGGCAGCCCAGGTCCTCCTGTCTTGAAGCAACCTATGTTGCCTTACGCTGCCCGAAGCAGCGTACGGCAACATAGCATAATTGGGCTGCCCTACCTTGGACTTGGGCCACCCCAGTGATAGATAGGGTAGCCCAAGTGCACTTCTGGATTGCAGCCCTAGGCTCATTAATTAAAAAAATGTGGATTATGTTCTCTTCTGCACAGTTTCTAACATCTCCTGATTTGCTAATGAGACAGATGAGTGTCAGGGCTAAACTCGACATGACAGTGGAATTTTGTAAGAGCTCCACTGGATCATGCCAAAAGCCCATCTACAGCTTCCTGTATCTCATAGTGGCCCAACATCCTGTTTCAATTCCCTTTCATCTGGCATTCTTAGGTAGCCTAAAACTAGGAGATTGCATGTATCTTTCATGGCTTGCAACCCGTGATTGACTTTTCTTTCTGCCCAGATGCTAAACACAAAACCCCTGAACCCCAAGGCCAAAAAAAATTGACAAAAATGTATTTTTGTTTTTATTTTTTTAATTTTTTGACCATAACTTTTGATAGGAAGGATATACCTTGAAACTGATTTTTGCACTGGATTCTGCTCTTCAATATGAGTCCAATGACATAATGGCGTACTGTGCACCATCGCGAAGTTAAAAAATGAAGCCAAAATGTAGGACACCCAGACAGGAGGCTAAAAATCCAGACAAATCTGGGTTTTCCGGTTATATGGTCACCTTGAACCCCTTTTATAGGCATCTAGGCTAGATGCCACTGCCACATCCTGTGACAAGGAGTTACACAGATATCTCTGTGTTTAATCATTGAACTTTGAGTGTGTAGAAAAAGGGGAAAGATGTCTGATTTTATTGGCCAAAAAGGGTAGGGTGAGGGGTACTGAGGGGATGGCATCATGGCATCATTAGGCAGCTGTTCAGGGTCTGGTACTGACTACCTCTCTGCCCACAAATGCCAATAATAGTATTTGAATATTGTTTATTTTTTACTTATTTCACTGATTTTTTTTACCCCACCTTTCTTCCCAAACGGGAACTCAAGGCAGCTTACATTTAAAAAATACAAAAATTAGACACATACAATTTAAAAATAGCTAATAAAGATAGATAAAAATAGACAAGACAAATAAAATGCATAAAATTCATTAAAATATACAGAATGTTGGCAGAGTGATTCAGTGCCTGCCCCATGAAATCTGGTGTGGTCTGTTGTGCTAAAACATTTGTTTCTTCTTCATAGCCCCTCTCCCCAAACACATCCTACATCCCAAGAATTCAAGCGTTTTGATTTTTGCTTTCTTATTTAGTGGCTGCTTCTTTTAGGTATTTCATTAGTTATACTAGAAAGGTATCAAATGTTGAGTTCCCGCTTTAGAATATGTAATATTCCAGGAATATGAAACACTTAGGCGGTGTTTCTTAAGAAACAGAGGTACCAGCATTGAATGCTGCCTGGAATCCATGCTTTGTACATCTGGAAAGTGTGTAATCCAACCTCTTAATTGTGGAGGTTGACTGTGGTGAATCAACAATACCAATTTGTCCCAGTCAATCACTGGGTTGGATCAGACAAGACTCCAACTGGTCGCTCCTCCTTCTTGAAAAGAAAATTTGAAAGGCACGGTTCTTTTCATAAAGGAGAATTGTGACCTCACCTGAGTACACAGTTTCAATATAATATTATTCACACAAGTTGTTTTTGATTTTTTAAAAAAGCAGATTGAAATGCATTGACAGGCTGAAACTAGATATAATATTTAGGCTGCAATCCTGACCATGCTTTGCTGCTGAACACAATGGGACTTACTTCTGTGTAGACATGCTTAGGCTTGCACTGTTTGTGATATCGTACTGAATTCCTACAAAAATCCAGTTCTATAAAACCAATATGGTGCCATAATCAAGCATTAGACCATGATCAGAGAGGTCTTTAAATCCTTGCTCAGATCATGCATGAATCTGCCTTCCAACCACTGTTATGCAACTTACATCACAATAATGCAAGGATAAAATGTGGAAGGCGGAGCACCCCATGGATTCCTTCTATGAAGAATAGGATTAAAATGTAATGAATAAAATGGGAATGTGATTTACTGCTAAAAGAGAATGGGTAGAAGAGAGGTCCTCGACCTATGCTCTCCCCATCTGCTTCTTCCCAGATGTTTTCGTTCTAGTAGGTTTCTAAGATTGAAGACTACCCTTCCCCCAAGACGAAAATGGCTGGGGAGACATGGTGGAGAAAATCAACTTCTTCAACCCTTCATTAGTATTTGATATGAAACACAATCTATAAAGTAGAATTAGAGTCTCTTGTGTATGTGTAAGATTAGTTCACCTAAAATTATTTCTCTTCTGTGCCTCCAGGGGGCACAAATGGGTAAGAATAACAAATGGTTCAAAGCTTGCTGCACATCTACCCACTACTACTTCTAAGCAGTTTCTCACTTGAGGAAAGGGATTTCCTCCCCCCGTTATAATAAATCTGTAATATATTGTCTGCCGAATTGAGGTCTTGGTCATTCTGCCCTCAGGCCTGTAATAGAAAGGACCTTGTGCCTGGGTTGCTGTGGAGGACATGTCCCTGCTTGCTATCCATCAAGCAAACCTTCCAACCCTTCACACTCCCAGAGGGATTCCTGAATGAGCCACAGTGGCTGGCAGCAATGAGTAAATGCGGCACTTAACTTGCCTACTCAGAGTTACATAGGGTGAGCAGTGGAAAGAATATGTGCCTCTCTTACAGCCCAAATCCTATGGCCTTCAAGGCAAAATGTGGGTTATACCATTAGGTGAAAGGAGTGCTGTGCATTTAATTTTTTTAAGTTTAAATTTCTTTTGTATTATTTATTTATTTATTGAAGAGGGCAAATGAATAAATAAATAATTTTTTTCAATACTTTATACGTTATATTTTATACTGTCTTTCTCATGGACCAACAGTCTCCAAACCCCACCTTGGGAGCCAGATGCAGCATGTGGTGAGCATTAATTTGGCCTGTGACCACTCTCAGGTCCCCTGAAAATCTTTGGCCCACTCAACCAAACACAACCGGGCAGCAAACTGCCTCCCCAGTCCCTAAAATGCCTTTTAAAGGCCTAAGAAAATCATTCCCTGGAATTCCCCCTAAACTGGAAGTAACTTTGTGTACCCTCTGAATCACTCAAAAAGGTTTCTGAGAGTCGGGGTGGCCTCCCTGACCCTCAGAACGCACTTCAGGTGTTTCCTGTGATGTGCTGATTCTGAAGTATTTACTCTCGTATATTTAATAAATACTTCAATCCTAAAGACACTTTCCTGGGAGTAAGACTCTCTATACATAACTGGTAGATGGGGTTATGATTGTGCTCTAAGCTGAATGGGTGGTGGGAGAATGCGGGTCCATTTGAATGTGTGGTCCATCATTTCTGTGGTATGTGTTGGTGCTTGCAGAAATCCTGGAATTTTTAACTCATTCATTTATTCATTCGTCTTTAATTTAAATTTTATATTAAAAACTAGCAAAAACATACCCGCATTGCAGGAGTAAAATTCCCCCGTATGCCACCCCCCCCCCCACTGTGCACCAACCCCCCCTACACATCATTCAAAAATATGCATCATTCCCCCGTGCTCATAATTCTCCCATGTGCATCATCCTCCCTTGCACGTCATCGCCCCATGTGCATCACCCCATGTGCATCAGCCCCATGCACAACACCCCCATGCACATCAACCCCCATGCACAACAATGTCCCCATGCTCATCACCTCCCATGCTCAACCCCCCCATGCACATCATCCCTCTATGTGCATCACCCCCATGCACAACATTCCCCTATGGGGAGCATCCTCCCCAGTGCAACCCCCCATGCACAACACCCCCTGAACAACACCCCCCAGTGCACCAGGCACCCAGCACCAAATTGGCTGGATGTTGGTCAGTCTTCCCTATTATGTATAAGACAAGAACATGTTGCACTCCTTTTCACCTGTAAGGTTTAAATTTCTCAACATCGGTTGTTAGTGGGTGTTGATGTCACAGAAGGAACACTGTCCCCAAATTTCATGCTTCTAGGTCTGGGGGTTGGGGCAGAGCATCCCTCAGTCAGGGATTCTTCAATGCAAAGTATAGGGAGGAAAACACGTTGCTCCCCATTTTACCCCCTTCCAGTAGGAATTTCCCCAAACCGGTTCTTAGTGGGTCCCTCCATCACAGAAGGAACACCTTCTCCAAATTTCACACTTTTAGGCCCAGCGTTCTTGGCTGGCTGTTGATGAATGAGTTGATGAATGAGTGAGTCAGTCAGTAAGTGACTTTTCAGGTTTATATACAGTATACATAAATTATATTTTCCCAGCCCTCAACACTGCCAGATATTTGATGTGGTGCCCTGGCTGAAAAATTTGGAGACCCCCATTGACTCAAGGCTGTTTACAATAACCATAAATCAATTTTTTAAAACATTTTTTTACAAGTGTTACTCCATGAGATAAACACAAAGAACCAACCCTATTTTGACATTTCCCTTTATAGTCATTCTGATTGTACAGCTCTTGCCATCCAAGCTTGCACAGGCAGCCATAAATTAATCCTCAGACAGTTTCTCAAGATGTTATCTATTTCTTGCCAGCTGGCACTTCTACAGTCCTCTTCCACATTCCTTCGCAAAGTTTTTTTACTCCATCAGCTCCATGAGCAGTTTTCTAGTCACCCATCCAAAGCAAAAGCAAGAATGACCCTGTTTAGCTTCTCTGCAGAGAACCTCCAAACCATGCTTCTTGTCTCTCACTATCTTGAGAGAAAATGTCAAAATATGCTTTGATTTATAATATATGCACTCACCATATGCATAATATATGCATTCACCCATCATTGGTGTTATCAGATGGCCTAGATGGTGACCAAGGTGGACAAACCTTGGCCTGGTGAAATCTGCAGCCTTCAGGACCCCAGATTCAGCCTGAACGAAGCCCTCATGTTCCAGTGAGCCTCTGGTCCATTGGAAACTGTTGGAAGCCATGCTGGTCTATGACTGCCAGTTGTGATCGGCGCATCCGAAGCATATCAGTTCATGTCTCCACGTGTTTTCTGCATTTTCTTGGACATTATTTAAACCCCCCCCCAGTGCCTCTGATGTCTCCATGTGCTTCTGGCTTGGTCTGAATGCTGTGCAAGAGGTGTGTGGCAAACCATTCATAGATATCATGTGGTTCTACATGCCTGTATTATAGTTCTCATGTGTACCATACATGTTCCGTAAAATTCATTCATTCATATAAGTTCCACCTCTAGTGTATTCATTTAAGTAAATTTATTCAAATTTGAAATGAAAAATTAATTATATTTTTCCTGGCCCCCGACACAGCATCAGAGAGGCGATGTGGTCCTCTTGCCAAAATGTTTGCCCACCTCTGGCCGAGACCTTTCCCACTCTCATATGTTATCGCATGTAGATAGGCTGAACAAGCTTTGTGGAAATCTAGGCAGGTATTCTGTGAAAGCTTGAACTTCCTTTCCCTACAGCAACGAAGAAAGACTGGATTGCATTCACATCTAATAGATTGATGGAAAATATAGCAATTACTGATGCCATATAATTGCAGCAGGGAGCCAGCACTGTGCCTTCTCCCATCTGCTAGGACTGACTCAAACAATCATTGCTGGTGAAATGAGGAAAGTGGAGATGATGACAGAATCCTCATTAAGCCATGATCATGCACACAGCGCCGTCTCTAAAATTACAAGACAATCATCTCTGCCCCACAGGAAATTGTGAGACCGAATGGAAGCAAAAACAGAAGGACTTACTCTAGAGAGGTATCTGTGGTTCAGTGGCATGACTGAGAGTAACACTTGTTGTGTTTTGGTCTCTCAACCACCAGACCCCACTCTTCTCCCCAAAATTATCAATTGGCAGTGCTTAATTTCTAAAGCAAATGGTGCTAGAGCTCCAACCTGCTTGGAAGTTCTCATCATGAAAATCCATTGAAGTGGATGGGAGCGGGTCTCTGATCATGGCTTAGGACAGTGTGGCAAACCTATGGCACACATGCTAAAATGGGCATTCAGAGCCCTCTTTTCTGGCATGTGGCCATTGTGTCCCCAGACAAGCACACTAAGCCCTGCACACATGCCCAGAGCTCTTTGGAGCAGACACGACTGATGGCGCTGGTGCTCAGTGTGCATTTCCAGAATTCCAGGCATGTGCATTGGGCCAGGAGAATGCTGAGCACAGTGCACATGCGCAGACCTCTGAGCATACACACTGGGAACTGGCACACTCAGTCGGGTCTGCTCCAGCTCCTTGCCCAATGCACATCCCCGGAGTTCTGGCCACACACGCTGTGCACTGGCACCATCAGTCGGCACTTGGTGCGGGAAAGGTTAGCTAACACTAGCTTAGGATGACCAGCTTGCAACTCCAAAATCCATGCAATGCCTTTCCCTTCCTGGTACAGCTGGAACATATTCATTCCCACTCCTCCTTCTACACCCTCTTGGAGTAGCGGTGGTTGGGATGAGTCCCTACTGCATGCAAAAAAGTGAGACAGAATCAGTGGTGGGCTCCAGCAGGTTCACACCTACTCTACAGAACTGGTTGTTAACGAGAGACAGGACATATAAAGTTTAAAAATAACCATTTAAAAGTGGCTGCCAGAGGGGCATAGAACCGGTTGTTAATTTCTTTGAATCCCATCACTGGAGAGAATGTGAGCATCATGCAAGAGGCTGCCCTTTATTCCTTATATATCAGAAAATATAAAGGTACAGCACATGTCTCTACGTCACAGGCTGTCCTAGTTGCAGTTGCTCATTGATAATGAGTGATCACTTGGCATATGTTGAACAATATTATTTTCATATGGTCCGGAAGAGCCCAGCACTAGAGTGCCAAGATGGAAAGATTCCCAGTGGTTCATCCTCCCACTGACCATCCACTGTCCCACTGTAAGTGTTTGGTTTTGTTTGTGTTATGTCTTTAAATATTTTTTTTCCTTACAAAATAAAAAATAAAACATCCGCTGTCCTAGGATATCTGCTGGTCTTGGTAAGAGAAATCAGTGGCATAAAGGGTGTACCATGTTAGCAACCAGCACCCACCTTGGTTTCTGCCTGGACTGGGGTAGAGATTCTAATCTAGGGCATCTCTTAGATCTAAACTAAGGTATCTCAATGTCCAGCCTGAGGACTCTGCCTTGGTTCATACCAGACATACCATACTTCCATGGCTAACTTTGAGCAGGCATTTCAAGCATGGAAAGCCTTCTGTGGTTTTGTACCTGAAGCAAAAAGTGAAAATTATACCTCTGCCCTGGTAACCTTTTTATTAATAGAGGTGGAGGCTAAATATCACTCCTTTCTGTACAACTTAATTTTGTGTCTGTTTACTTCCACTGCTTTCAACGGCTGAAATCCTAAACACACTTTCCTGGGAGTAAGACCCATTGAACACAATGGGGCTTACTTCTTAGTAGATATGGATAAGTTTGTGCCCAAAGCAACTTATATTTTATAGTGCGATAAGGAGGGGCTTGCTCTAAAGAAGAGTCACCGCAGCCCATGCGATCAGCATCTGGTACCAAAAAGTCCAATACTGTAGGCAACATTCTTACATGGTTCCTGTCATTTACTCCAGAAACACCAGAAAGTGTTGTGCAATAGGCACTCTTTTCTTCCACTTCATGCAGGTATATTGATGATCATTTTAGAAGCTAGCTTGTCACCTTCACCATTCTGCCAGCACTCTGCAGAACATACAAAAGGAGGGCTATACCTAGGATGTTCAGTGAGATCACCAGTCTGTCTGCTATTGCCAGTGGGAACGAAAACCTCAGCCACACTCCTTGGACCTTTGCTGACTTTAGCATATTTGGTCATTCATCCAAGTCAACCCACATGCCTTGGCAGCATCAAACATGGGACCTATTAAGTTTAAACCAGCCAATCAAATCTTGGGGTGCATTTTTTCTCCAAAAGAATTGGGATGGAGATTGGAGCTGTCTTTCAAGGATGGAGTGTGTTTGACCTGAGGCAATATTCCTGGAGAAGCTATGAGCTGAGTTGTCTTGATTATAAGTTACTTTTGTCCTGGGTTGGATGCTTGTGTTCTGCATTTTGTTTTAACCTTTAAAAATGTTCTATACTTTATTTTATAAACTTTGCATTTTTCTTATTTTTGCATTGTGCATCTAAAATCCATTCCAATTTGCATTCCATCTAGCCCAATATAATGACCAAAATAGGAATCTGATAGGAATTTTATCGAGGGATACAAATTTTCTTTTGGGTCTCTTCCCAAAAAATGAGGTGAAACAGGGTGGGGAAGGGTGGCAACATCTAGAGTCTTTGGAGTCCAGGGCTATGGATTTCCCAATGTGGTGCCCAGGTCTACCGTCTTTGTGACATCAACAACCTAACGCAGTAATACAGAAAACCAAATGCACTCCCACATCTCTTTAAAATCTTTTAAATATGAAAAATCATTTTATAAAATTAGCATAATTATATTTAGGCTCATACTACAATGGAAAGTGTCCTTTGTGTATCAAAACTTACGTCAACAGCTGTGCCCCTGAGTGTCTTTACACTCCTTCATGGAAAGCAGATCCAAATTGCTACAGTAGAAGACCAGTTTCCTCCCAGATTTGTCACTGTATGTTTGTCAAGCAGCTACTTAGAGCACATTTACTACTTTCATAAAACATAACTTTCATAAAACTTTTATAAAACTGCTTTCATAAAAACAAAATTTACTCTGCCTTTGCAAATGCAGCCTTTGATAGGTGTGTTCTCCAGTGTGACTTTACACTCAATTCCCACCCTTAGGCTGCAATCCTAAAGACACTCTCCTTCGAATAAGACCAACTGAATACAACTGAGCTTGCTTTTGAGTAGACAAGGTTAGGATTGTGCTCTTAGTATTGACTGTTTGGGCAATTCACAGTTCACAAGGACTGACCATTGGAGAAACCATTGGAGAATGGGAAGATTTGGTTTTACCTGTGAATTCCCCTATCAATGATCTCCATGACATAGGCCCATATCCTAAAATGAAATTAAGCCCCTTGCTCCAGAGCAGTTAAGATGACTTTCCAAAAAATAACACTACAGGGTGACGTAACTGCATGTACCCATCACTGCTCTGGATTTTGCCCATAGTCAGTCCACCTGTGTCATGTATTGTATGTATTCATTGGTTTGATGCATATGGCTCTACTTTGCCCACAGTAGTGCCCCCAGAATCCCACATGGATAGTGCATATAGGTGATACTGGAAAATGTAAGATCAAAAAAAATTTCTGGTGAACCAGACACAGGGGACAAATTACCTTTTAAACCTCTCTCATAGGCCCTGCTTCCATCGATCCATGACCAGCATTGCTGGAGATCACATCTTTACCTTTAGCATTGAATATGATTTAGTACCAGCATTTTCTATTAGTTAATTGCAATTAGCCAAGTAATGTTTATTCGCACATGCATGCCATTTATCTTTAGGATGACAAACAAGTAATAAAAATACAAGAACCATAAAGTCAAAATAGCAGCATTAAACATTAATATTAAACAAAATCCAATTGACCTCACCCAAGAAAATAAAACAGCAGCAGTAAAACTCATGTATCATTTAAGAGGCAGTATGTATATGAGATACTCTGTAAAAGTTGCTCTTGGAAATGATGTTGCTGCCAGTATCAGTCTTTCTACTCCTGTTCTTTCCCACTTCTTGCCCTTCACCCTCTTCTCCTACTTGCGCAACTGAGAGCACAATTCTAACCATGTCTTCTCAAAAGTAAGCCCCATTGTGTTCAATGGGTCTCTCTTACTCCCAGGAAAGTGTCTTCAGGATTGCAGCCTGAGCAAGGTTTCAGTGGTGGGATTCAGGTAAATTAACAACAGGTTCTATGTCCTAATAACCTAAATTAACAACAGGTTCTATGTCCCATTAGTAACCAGTTCTCAGAACCAGGCGCTCATTAGCAAAGTGTTCTATAGAACCTGTGAGAAGCCCCTGAAGCCCTCCGCTGGTTTTGACCCTGAGTAGATAGAGAGAGCAACAAGAAAAGGATCCAGGAAAAGGAGGACAAAATAGCTGCTCTCTTGTAGGCAATGCACAACTGAAGGTGAAAGTGGAAACTCCCAGTTATAAGCAATCATGTATATTCAGGAATAATCTCAAATATTCAACATTTACTTATTTTAAGAAATATTTTTATCACTCCTTTCTACTTGGAGCCCTGCTGTCAAAGCAGCTAACAACAGTGGAGTAAAAACATAAAAACACCACAAATTTAAAAAGCATAATAACTAGATAAATTATAATAGTATAACAAAAACAGCAGGCATAAATGGATTATATTCCAGTGGTTTTCAAACTTTTGAGCACCAGGACTCACTTTTCAAGATGATACTCCATCAGCACCCTTAATAAACTTTAAATAAAAAGGAAATCTAGAAAGAAATAGCATTTTATTTATTTTCTGTATAAGTAATAATGACCAGAAAAAGATCCTCAAATTTTATCACTCTGTATTTACACATGTTTGCAAACTACAGACATTCAGCTCCTTCCAGGGCCATTTACAACTGTCTGATTTTTTAATAGCTTCGGGGCTCTAGGCAATTTGTTTTTTCCATTACTGTTTTGTGACCCACCCAAAATCAGGTTACACCCAACCCGTCAATCCTAACCCACGGTTTGGGAACTACTGTTCTATACCAATTGCAATGCCAAACCACCTTCATAGGCATCTCATTTAAAGGTGCTGTTACACCTGGCACAATGTTGATCCAGTTAACATTGTTTTCAATTGCAACTGGTTGACTTGTACAGAAGTATGCAGTTTGGACATCTTCTACCATCCAACTGTGCGAAAGAAGCCTCAGATCTTATTATTAGTATTACAGCTTACCATGATCATAGCATAGGGTTGGGGAAAGTAAATGGGTGTGTCTATATGTATGAGTGAATGTATCAGCTATTGGTCTCATGTATGTTTCCACATGGCTTTTTGTTTATCCAGGTACTGTTGCCAAAATGCAATGTAATAATTACAAGGTTTGAAAAGCCAGAGATCTAAGCACTTGAAAATCCTGTCCTGCCTGCTTTGGGTGTACCCAGTTTTGTATGGAATTCTGGAGGACATTTCTCAGCCCTGGCTGAGAAGACATTGGATTGTAGTTTGTGGAGCTACACCCTAGCCTGGTGTCAAAATCAGATAGGAATGGGGCGATTGAAAGCAGTGGCTTTGAAATGTGACGTTCTGCTCAGGAAGTGCAACCATCACAGAGAGAGAGAGAGAGAGAGAGAGAGAGAGAGAGAGAGAGAGAGAGGCTAATCAGGCTTCCTTGACTGAGCGGGGCACTTCAGCGTTGCATTGGTTGTCTGGCAGAGAAGATCAGAAGACTGCACCATGGGCTGAGATCTGGAACTAGGCTTTGGAGAGTTTCTGCATCATGTACGTGCAAAGGCAGCTAACGTCTGCAGCCATCAGAGCTGAGGCGCAGAGGTATGAAGGAGTGAAAGTGCAGCTTAACAAACTTTTCCGGCTTCTGGAGCTGATTGCTGAACCCGAGTTGAAGAAGAGCATGAAAGCATCCCTGAGCATCGTCAGAGGTAAGTCACTGGTGCTTTTAAGGGAATGGAATGGTCAGGCTTCACATCAAGTATTCCTTTGACCACATCCATATGATGTGTGCTGGAAATGAGCTTCTTCAAAGGCTGTCAATGGGAAAAAGACTGTTCATTAATTAACTCTATCTACATACCACAAAACCTCAAAACTGATGTTGCTGAGAACCTGTAAGGAAGGGAGTGGTAACACTAAAGAGCTAAGTTGATTTTTAAAGTGATTAAACAATACACAGTGTTAGAATCTTCTAAATCACTTCTCAATGGCCATACAAACTGCACAACTGCAGACCGTTTGCGGTACACCAATGTGTCACAGCACAACTGTTGAAAATTGCTGATTCTTGATGTTTATTTATTTGTTTGTTTATTTTTGTTTATTTATTTGCTGCCTTTCTTCATAAAGGAAGAATACCCAAGGTGGCAAGGTAGGTGTGTACTCACCCCAAAAGGCAGTCTCTTGTTTGCTGGTTTGGGCAGTCAGTGGGATGAAAAGCAATTCCTTTTCCCAGCTTGGGGAAGGTAGGAAAATGTGGATTGCAATCATATTTTTTTCCTCCAGCTCCTGCTGCCATGTCTTTCACAGCAGCATGAACTACAGACCCTATCATGTAATAATTTATATGCCAATGTGAAAAGGGTCACAAAACTAATCTTAGCAGGCCCAGCCAATGTAAAAGGTACTCTTTTTTCTCTTGTTCTGTTGTCTTATTCTTTCCTGTAAGCCCTTCTTGTTTGTTTTTTTTAGAGTTGATCATTCAGGAATGAGGCCTGGTATAAGGCATTTAAAGTATTCAGTGAATCAGTATGATTAACCAATGGAGTAATTCAAAATCTGCCTCTTTCCTGGTTAACAAGAGAGGCTGACAACAAACTTGATTAAAAAAAATAGAGGTACATAAATCTGGATTCTGGGTAGTGCTAGCACTTGACACACCAAAAATCAGGTCACAAACCACTAGTGGCTTGTAACCCAAAGTTTGAGAGTTGCTGAACTGTTTTGTTGTTTGTTTTTTAATTTTTTTATTAGGCAGTGCAGAGAGGAATAGATGAAAGAAAGGGGATAACCCTATGGACTGCTTTTGTGCCATGACATCGCACTAACATGTCTACTCAAATGTAAGCCCCATTGTTTTCCATGGATCTTACTCTCAGGAAAGTGTCTTTAGGATTGCAGCCATCATGACACTTGAGAGGTTTAGCTTTGCCCCATTCTATCCCCATCCCCATCCCCATCCCCATCCCCCCTAATCAAAATATGAGTACATGCTGTACATGCTGAATACTTTACACGGCACTGTATACATTACACGGCACTGAAAACTTTACACGGCACTGTGGCATAAGGCTAAAGAACAGGTGTATGTTTAACATTTTTCATGTTTGTGTGCTTTGTCCATCATAATTCAGTTGTAACTGTACTTCTGCAAAGCTGACATTCATCTTCATGAACCTGTGGGAACCAACTGTGTGTGGCAGTGTCTTTCTGGTCTAGCTGGTAGCTCTGCTCTTGCAAAGCTACTCTCAGTAGGAAGAGGAGGAAGGCCCAAGGAAAGAAAAGAAAGATAGAAAATAGGTATGAAGAAAGGAAATTTACTATTAATAGTGCATATGATAGTTTTCATCAGGGAAGAGATGCTGATCAGTCTTGACAGTAATAGATAATTTACCTCCCTAGAAGTAGAATTGACAGGTCTGCATTCTGACTTCTAACACCTCAGCTGCTTTATCTGCACTCAGTACTGGTTGGGCTTTAGGGCTGGAACATGTCATCTGTTATTTGGGATGAGGAAGTTTCTCTGCAAAGTATGCTCTGCAATATATTCAAAATTAAAGTTCAGCACCTTTAAATTAAATTAAAGTTCAGCAACTGTTTTGAAGGGCCTCTGTTATAGTAGATGTCTGTGCACTGGCCTAGCCCTCCTACAGCACTTTACAGAATTTTGGTGGCATTCCCAGACCAGCATAGGACTTGTTCTGAAGCTTATGCCAGCGTTAGTGGAGTTTAGGATTGCAGCCTAAGAGAAGTTTACAACCACATGAGAATAATATTAAGGGTGTGAATTAATCAAACAATAAAATAGATACTACAGTAAAAATAAGAAAAGCAGTCTGATGATACAAAATTCAAAACAGCAGCTTAGAGGGCCCAAAATAAAGCTGGCTTTGCTTGCTCCCAGAAGGTCAGAAATGATTGCGCAGACTGTAAGGAGCTAGTGTGATTTACTAGATCAAGTCCTGGACTAGAACGCAAAAGAATATGATTCAGGTTCACATGCAGCTGTTTTCTGGGTGACTTAGGGCTAACTCAGTTCATTGGCCTCACAAGGTTGTTGTAAAGGGCAGGTGATGGAAGTAGCTCTTCCTGTCAGAAGGACAGGATGAACATATAATAAGGAAGAAAGTTTCTCAGGTTTGGTGCCACTATAGGAAAGACTGCTTCAGGTGACTCCACTTCTTCCATAGAAAATGTATTGTAAAGGGCTTATAGCATAAGGATTGTAAGGTGCTCTTTAATTGAAGGAAATTATCTTACTCCAAATTTAGATGGTCCTGTAGAAAATTATGGGTGATGTTCAAAAGAAATCAGCTAACAATTCCATTTTCTTAGCAGGTGGTACATGGGGCAGCATTTGGTACATAGGGCATGGTGGGGCTGCTTGCTAATTTTGGAAATTGACCTTTTTTCACCCAAAGAATCAAGAAAAGTTTCAGCAGCCAACAAAATGAGGAACTGTAAAGTAATAAGGTGTAGGATTCTTCTGTGAGCAGCAAGCATCAAATATATGTTATTCACTAGATATTAATAAGAGTATTTGTATACCGCTTTTCAAGATCATAAGACAACAATTAAATACAATTAATGTCTGAATGGTGGAACCTATGAGGTTGTACATGCAATGGAAACAATAATCAAGCACTCGTAGCCATGAGCAAACTCAAGTCAGCATGTGCAGGGACAAGTGCTGAATCAGAAAGTGTATTTTTCAGTCTTTCATATGTGTGGCTCATGAGTTATCAAGTCAGCAAAAAGTACCATTTTGCGATGGTGGGATCCCACCCCCATATTAGATTGTTTGACCCATGATGGCCACATCACATGGGGGCAGCAGTAGCCCGAGAGGAAGTTCTGACTTGAGTTCTCAACTTTGCAATTACAAATGTAGCATTCACATTTGACCACAAGTTGATACTTTTAAAAAATTCCACTAAAGATCTATTTGAAGACCATTTTGAAAGATGAAATAGGGAATGGATGTAATTAGGAGAACCGAACAGGAATAGGCAGGCTCGATGGGATCCCACCCCTATCTTAGACTGCCCCAGAGGAAAAAGCTGTATTGAGCCAGCCAAACATGATAAGATTTATTACATAGTTTTAAAAACACTAGGAGAATTAAGAAGTCTTTAGTACTGGAAAAAAGGGATGGGTTTTTGAAGGGAGCTAGTTCCACACTGTGCAGCCTTAGAATGCAAAGGCTGCATCAGCTATCGCTGGGCTGGTGCATTTAACTTCAGTGCCCTCTGCAACACTGCAGGGTTGCAACATTTGGCTACAAATGCTACCAGTATATGCTATAAAATCAGTTGCTGTAAAAAAAATCTCTACCTTGATGATTTAGTTGCCAAGTGTTTATCAGTGCCTGCTTCTGCGCCTTTATCAGCCACTTAGTTCACAGTGATTAGCTAGTGATAAGACTGATCATCATGTCCTTAAAAGATTCAGAAGAGAGCAAAACCCTTTTTCTTCCAAATCAGTATATACTTTTGTAGATTGGATATGGATTTAGAACGGCTCAGTCCTATCTGAATTTCCAATATTGGTACAGCCTCAAGATAGCAAACATTCCTTTGCTTTGAGGAGGCCTGTGTGATCGTCACCCCCAGGGACATTACTAAGGAGGTGTAGGGGATGCAGCCTGAACCAGGTTCAGGGAGTGACATGTGCCGGAGAACCCCAAAACGGCAGCTTCATGATGATGTGGGAAAACCCAATCATGTCATATACTGTTGGATTTGTATTGAAGAGCAAAATCCAATGCAAAAATCCATTTTGGAATAGTATCTTCCTATCAAGTGTTATGGCCAAAAAATGTTAAATATGCATTGGACCCTATGGAAAGTAAAAGTGACCCATGTTTTGGCTTTACTCATGAGAAGGCAAACATGCCATAGTCCAAAGGGCACTCTCACCATTTAAGTTTTTGTCCTGCTCAGTGCATGGGGGTGATATTCTGGCCTCTGCAGAGGGTGACATAAACTGAAGTGATGCCCTTGAGTACACTTTCACAGGATGAGGTGCATACCCCATTGGCATACAGGCTCTCAGTCTATAGAGGTACCACAAAGTTGGTACCTTTCCAAAGCTGGTAAGCTTCCCAGATCAGTTGACAAGTTTCCCAAAGTTGGAATGTTTCTCAGAGCAGGGCTAAGATCTAAACAGAGAGTATGCTGTTGAAGGCCTTTAAATATTCTGAGTTAAATTCAGTATATACAAGGTGATGGATATCATCTGCTCTCCCTGAGAGGATGGGATTAAATCATGCCAGGGAGAATACAGAAATAGCTGATCCAGTATGTGAAGACTTTTAAATTGTAAAGCTTGCTGAGTGGTGGAACAAGGAAGCTTAAAGTGACAACACACACATACCAAAAGTTACTGATAGCTGAAAATTTGCTTAAATTTAATTATGCATTGATTGCAAATATGTATGTACTCTGGTGATTCCTTTCAGGTGGTAACTTAAAAAATCCTTTGCACCTGTAGGGCTTGTTGAAGAATTTATCATCTTCATGTCTTCCTGTTTCTGTTTTGCCTTTTGGGGATAGAATTGGAACTGGCTGTGTTATAAGCAGTGAAGCTTACTTGTAAACATTCAAGAGGCCATCCGTTAGGGGTCTGTTGCATGTCTCAGCTTTGAACCAAAGCATGTGCCAGGAATCAGAAGAAATACTGTGCTAGAGATACTGTATGCAGGAGCTCACCGGGGATACTATGCCTTTAGTTTAATATAGAGGTGTGATGAGGATATAGTGTGGGATGTAATCTGCCATGGGTGACAGGCATCATGGGTGCCAGGGAGCGCAACTTACACTACTCTGGTGGAATCATGTGTGGAGACTGGCATTATAGATATATAATTGTGTGTGTGTTTTATATATATATATATATATATATATATATATATATATATATAGTGTGTGTGTAAATATATTGGTGCAAAAGTCTAGTCCTTTGCAGAGATCTCTCCTGCTACAAGCAGGGGGTTGGACTAGATGACCTCCTGGTATCCCTTCTAACTTGTTTTGATAGGGGTGAAATTTCAGTCCTTGCCAAAATTTTGCCTAGGGTTAATAGTTTTATGGAAGCAAGAATTTCAGCAGGTGCAGCTTGTCGTATCAGAGGCGATGAAAAAGCTGACATCTGGTATAAGCAAGGCACAAGAACCCGGTTTTTTTGCATGTGGTTGCCCTCCTTCTTTCCACGTAAGTTCCAGTTGCATGTTATAGCACCTGACTGAGAACACAGGAAGCTGTGTGTTAAATGCCCCCGAGGGCAGGCGGCTGTCCTTGCTGCTGTTGCACTTCTCCATTTGATGTTGCAGCATATAAACCCTGACATCTTGGCCTTCAGGTTCAGCAAGGGGTTCTCATATCCAATTAGGGTGCATGGGGGGAAGTACCAATAACCCAGATCTCTATTCCCCCCAAATGATGTATGTGTGCACTGGAGCCTGAAACAAGTGAAAAACATAGTCTTCAACAGTGCTGTATGGCAGCCCTTGCTTGGCTTTGGTGTCACTTCCGATCTTGGGGGAGATGATGAGAGATAAATTTGTTGATCCTCAGCAGCTTGAAACATATCTGTTGAACAGCAGCAGCTGGCTGGCTGGCAAAAAGGGATGCTCCTTCCTAAACAAAGCAGTGGGGAGCCCCTTTGCCTGGATATCCCATCCATAGGGGTTAGCTTCACCCAAAATGAATCATCCTGACAGCGGAGAGCTCCCTCCTGCTGCTGGCATTGGGCGACTCATCTACGTACTCCTCAGGCAAGGAGGACAAAGTGCCACACAACACAGTGTTTAGATAGACAAACACAAAGTTTTATGCCGATCCCCATGCCTGTCAAAGACAGTCACATCATATGTGAGCAAAGAACATAGAGTGTGCACATGTGCGCACACATACCCTTACGTCTATAGTACTTCCATTCTTCCAGCCGTTCAATACTGACAGAGTGACAGCTTTCTAGGAAAAAATATGTAGAAAACAAAAATAGATCCTATTATTTAAAAATGAAGGGAAAGGCAAATGCTAATTATATACTGATATTATTCACATTTTTATACTGCCCTTCCAGCAAGGAGCTCAGGGTGGTGTACATGGCTCTTTCACCCCTTACAACAACTCTGTGAAGTAGGTTAGGCTGAAAGCTAGTGACTGGCCCAGGGTCACCCAGAAAGCTTCATGGCCAAGTGAGGATTTTTTTCTAGGTCTAAGTTCAACACCAGAACCACAACACCATCCTCTCAAGTTGGTAACTAGTAAGCACTTTTTTTGCAGACACCTGGAAAATAACAAATGACCTTCTCTAATACATTCTATATCTATCTATACAGTGTGTTAAACAGATACATTCTGTATCTATACAGTGTGCTAAAACAGCTCTACAGTCATGGACTGATTTGGCTGCACGACTGTTGATTTCACGTAATGAACTCAACCTTATGGTGCATCTGACTGCAACCAGTTATATCTTGGCAAGGGAAGCACTGAAAGCCAGTCCATACTGAGTGAGTGCGTAATGTTAGCATGCACAGAATTGGCTCAGTGCACAATGATGTTGTTGAAAGGCAAAATGGATTGCTTAACAGATGAAAACACAATTCACTTTTGTGTGCTTCAATAGTAGGGTAGTTGATTAAACAGGGAAAAACTCAGACTGACCAGTTCTGATGCTTCCAAAAAGGGTTTGAAAATATGCAGCCATTGACAAATGATTAATGTATGCTTATCTGCAGGTGAAGTAGAGCTTTACCAGTTCATTCCAGCATATATCAAACTGTTGTGGAAAATACAACTACTATACAGACTGAAAACTTGGGAATTCCTTTTTCCAGAGAACATTGTGTGCCTGAAACTATCTATCTATCTATCTATCTATCTATCTATCTATCTATCTATCTATCTATCTATCTATCTATCTATCTATCTATCTATCTATCTATCTATCTATCTATCTATCTATCTATCTATCTATATCTGAAAATTTATAAGAAAAAAGTTCGGCATGTGGAGTCTAACGTGATTTCAAAAAACGCATTCATATTCTCAAGCCATTTGAATTCATATTTCAATGGCTTGACATTTGGCCAGTGGTACCTCATGTAACAGAATTAATTCGTTCCGGAGGCAGTTCCTTTACGTGAAACTTTCTTTACGTGAAGTGGATTTTCCCATAGGAAATAATGGAAACGCAGAACCCCAAAAATATTTATATAAAAATATTAACTGGATGTAAAAATGATGACAAAACACTGTAATTGAATTCAAAACATGCATTCAATGGGCATGATCCTATGAAGTCTACTTAGGCTGCAATCCTAAAGACACTTTTCTGGGAGTAGGACCCATTTAACACAATGAGGTAGACTTCTGGGAGACATGGGTTGGAGGCTGCAATCAAAGACACTTTCTTCTGTAATCCAAGACACTTTCCAAGTGTCTCCCCACTTTCTCCTTCTCTTCATCCTGAGCCTCTCTCTCTGCTCCCTTCTGGCTGGCCCTGAGCTGCTTCCCTCTTCTCCACTGCTGTTCTCTCCCTCTGCCCGGCGGATGTCTGGCCACAGGAGGAACAGCATGGAAGTGTTGCTTTCACTATGGGCAGGTGCGCTAGGCAGCCCTGACACTTTTTAAACAGGTTGCTGGCCAGCGCGTCTGCCCCAACTGCCAACGAGTGTTTTCTTTACGTGAAGCACTTTCTTTACATGAAGCAGAATCCTAGAGAAATTTTTTTTGTTATGTGAAACTTACTTTACGTGAGGCGTTCTTTACGTGAGGCGTCACTGTACTGTACACATTTTGCTATATTTTAGAAAAAAGACAACACAAGTCTGCAATCCTAACCATACTTTCCTGGGAGTAAGTACAGCTAAACACTATGAAACTTACCTCTGAGTAGACATGCTTAGGATTGTACTGTATGTATGGGACAGTGATTATATAATTATGCCTGGTGTGTTGTGGGCTATGCTGCATTTTTCATAATTCTGTGAGAGTACAAAGACCTGGCAAGATGGCAGAATACAAATTCTGCAGGCACACCACTTACCCTACAATCCAGAGTAACTACGGGAGCACGAAAGGGACATTTACATCAACGTAGTTACAGCACTACCTAGTGAAAACCTATGGGAAATGCATATTGCAATCCAGAGTAAATTGTTCTTATGTCAGAGCAAGGACTCCCCATAGTTACTCTGGATTGCGCCCTTAGAGCACAATCCTAACCATGTCTACTCAAAAGTAAGCCCCATTCTGTTCAATGGGTCTTACTCCCAAGAAAGTGTCTTTAGGATTGCAGCATTAGTCAGGATTGAACCACAATGGAATGGAATTTACAGTGGTGTGATAATGGCCTATAGTTTCCATGTCTTTGAAGAGGCACAAACCAAATTCATTGAGAGGTATATCAATGATTGCTATTGACCTTAAAGGCAATAGGAAACTCAAGTGTCAGAGAAAGTATGCCATGAGATCATGGGAAACAACATTTTCCTCTCATTTCCAACTTCTGGGTTTTCCAGAGGTATCTGATTCATCACCGCAAGATGCAGGCTTCTGGATATGCTGATCTTGGTAAGAAAGACTGTGTAGTCTGATCTTGCACTTACATCGTTGTTTAAAACTAAGTGCATGAATAAAGTGACCCATTTTGGGCTGGTGTTTGACACAAAGCACAAGACCTATGATTCGACTGGTTGAGCAATTTGTAATGTTGGAGTTCATGGTATATTAGTCCTTTTCTTTAAAGGTAACAGAATACAAACTTTCATTTTTGTTAAGCAAACAAAAAGAACGATATTTGACTTCCTGTATATGATTCATTCAGTCTTTTAGAAAGTGCGGGTTTCTGCAAATATGCTCAAGATGTTAAATCAATGAGACATGTTAATTGGAATGAATTAATAGATTCAAAATACATAGTTGGATTCAAAATTGTGCAGACCTGATCCATTTTTGCCTTAGAATTCTTTCCAAATATTTATTCTGAGTAGGACAAGCACACTAGGGTTTGCTTCAGACTGATGCTTGTTCATAACTATTTCTTTGAGAAATAGCTTTGAGAGCAGTGCTTTTCAACCAGTTATACAAAATATGGCAGGAGCTACTTGGTCCCACTGTCCCACATGGTCCCATGGTGACCATGTGGCTCTGACCCTACATCTTATCCACACTGGGGTAAGTGGCTGGAATGGAATTGACTGGAGTGAGCAATACATGGTTGTAATGACATGCCTTGCCTGTCCCTGCAAAAGAGGCAGTTTGGGAAAGAAGCCTCATCTGTGGGGTAGGCCACTCATGGCAGCGCACAGCTATTTCCTCTGATGGAAGGGTTTGTTTTCACAAAGTAGCCCCTAGAAAGCTGGTACTTGAGCAGTTGGGAATATTGAAAAGCCCTCCTTTAGAACACTACTCATGGGTGAAAATCTCTCCTGCTATCAGGGCTGCCAGCTAGGAGCGACATTTCAGACTTTAAATATGGTTATTCTTCCAGTACACCTGTCAACTCATCAGTTCTGCAAACGGAAGAACTATAGTTAGCACAATTAAGCAGGGCTTTTCTCTGCACAGGAGCCACAAATCTCTTTGCTTAAAGAAAAAGATGTCCTGAGCTGATAATGCTGCCAAATGAGGTACAAAACCTAACTGCAACAAATATTCATCCCTATTTTAAAAGGCTTGTGGGGGGGGGGAGAAATGTTTACTGACTATTATAATGTGCAGCTGCAAAGCAAGTGCAAAATTTAATTTTGCTGCATATAACAATGAGTTATAATGAGTTATACGATGATTATTATATACATATATGATTATATACATATATATGAGCTGTGGGTGGCACAAGCAGTCAAGATGCTGTGCCTGTTAACCAGCAGGCCAGGGTTCAAGACCCAGGTCGGCCCCACAAGACAGGGTGAGCTCCTGTCCTTAGCCCAGCTCTGCGACGCAGCTGGATCCAATCTTATTGGCTCTGCCTTTCCATTGGACTAATTCAGTGGCATGGAGAAGGGGGATTTGCTGCTTGGGTAACAGCCTATCCTCCATAACAATCCAACCCAGGCTTTCGTGCTTCGCATGCAGCGAAATTGTTCGCTGTGTATTTATGGATAATAATAATAATCAGCAAAGAATACATACAAAGGGTTAGAAAAATTTTGAAGAGCAAATTGAATGGTGGCAACATTATAAAGGCTATAAATACCTGGGCCACACCTGTAGTTAGGTATACTGCTGGCATTGTGAACTGGACACAGAAGGAACTGGATGACTTGGACAAGAAAACAAGGAAATTAATCACCATTCACTATGTTTACAACCACTTAGAGATGTTGACAGGCTGTACCTTCCTAGAAGGTCAGGGGGCAGAGGACTTTTGCAAGTGAAGCAGTCGGTGGAAGAAGAAAAACATGCTCTAGCAGATGATGTGCGAGAGAGCCAGGAATCTGCTTTGATTGAAGTCAGAAAGAGAAAGTTGTTGAAAGTGCAGCAGACCAACTATGAATATCGCAATAGTGCAATTCAGGCTTGGACTGCCAGTTGGCAGAATAAAGTATTGCATGGCCAATTCCTTGCCAAGATCGAAGGAAAAGTGGATCAGGATAAGACCTGGTTGTGGCTCACGCGTGGAACACTGAAGAAGGAGACGGAAGGCCTGAGACTTGCTGCCCAAGAACAGGCAATCAGGACAAATGCCATCAAGGTCAGAATTGAAAAATCAGCCCATGACCCAAAATGCTGGCTCTGCAAAGAAGTGGATGAAACCATCGACCACATTCTAAGTGGCTGCAAGAAGATCGCGCAGACTGACTACAAACTGAGGCACGACTCTGTTGCCCAGATGATCCACTGGAATCTATGCCAAAAGTATCATCTGCCAGTGGCAAAAAAACTGGTGGGACCACAAGCCTGAAAAAGTGGTTGCAAATGAGCAGGTCAAGCTTCTGTGGGACTTCAGGATACAGACGGACAAGGTCTTGGAACACAATACTCCAGATATCACCTTCATAGAAAGCAGTAAGGTGTGGCTTGTGGACATCGCCATACCAGGTGACAGCAGAATTGAGGAGAAACAACTGGAAAAGATCTCCCGCTACCAAGACCTAAGAATCGAATTACAGCGTGTCTGGTGTAAGCCAGTGCAGGTGGTTCCAGTGGTAATTGGCACACTGGGTGCAGTGCCCAAAGACCTTGGCAGGCACCTGAAAACTATTGGCATTGACAAAATATCAGTCTGCCAACTGCAGAAAGCAGCTCTGCTGGGATCAGCATGAATTATACGCCACTATATCACACAGTCCTAGACTCTTGGGAAGGGTCCGACTAGTGATGTGAATGAAACAAGCAAAAAATTGTTCGCTGTGTATTTATGGATAATAATAATAATAATAAACAACCCAAAGGGTGGTGGTGGCCTTTGTAGGAATCCTGTGTAGGATTCCTTTGTGTAGGATTCCTACAAAGGTAGGAATCATTTGTGATTCCTAGTTCCTTTTTCAGAAATTGATCATAGTAGAGCCATTTCCTGTCAAACACCTAGCAACTGTGAAAGAGTACATAATAATAATACAAGGGGTTTATGTTATGATTTTTGCCTAATTGCAGTATTTTATACAATGGTTTATGTTACATTTTTATTACAATATAGTAAACTAATTAAATATATAGTATATTAAATTAAGGGTGCAATCCAGAGTTAAGGCAGTGAGAATGGCCCAGATGGGCTTCCCCACTAAGTGGCACCTGGGGAGGACTTGCTCCTGAGGAGACCTGCCTCAGATCACACTGAACATGGAACAGCTGTTGTGCCTGCATTATAAGGAAGCCCAGAAGTTCCTGACAACCAGTAACAGCTGCACCATGAGAATGCAATACAGCAGAACCTGTTGTGGAGGGTAGATGCAATTGCTTGGAGTGGTCCTTATCCCAAGGTTAGTGGGCTGTTGTATTTGTGCCATACCCCTGGGTTGAGAGACAGAGGTTGCAGTTAGGCTGGCCAAGAACTCAGATTTTTGGTCAAAACTGCCATTCTTACTTGGGCCTTATCATGGGCCCCTATGGGTCTACTCAGTACTATACCAGCTCATGAGGTGGTATAACTCAGAGGAGCTGCAAGAGGGCATTTCTGCCCTGGAAACAAGCTCTGAAAACAGAGTAACTGCTCTATCCTCGGCAGTGCTAAACATGCCCTCAACATGCCTCTCTTGAACTGCCTAGGCTGGCACAGCTAAGGGAGCCCAGGTCCATCTGTTTTGGCACAGCCTATGTTGATAGGGTAGCCCAAGTGCACTTTATTTACTCAAATCTTATGTGCCATCAAATCTAATGTGCACTCCAATTTTAGAGACTAACCCTACAATCCAGAGTAACTACTTTATGTGCACCCGTAGTTACTGCACCCGTAGTTACTGCACTCTTACTACTCTTTAGTAAGAGACTTTACGTGCACCCGTAGTTACTGCACCACCTAGTGAAAACCTATGGGAAATTCATATTGCAATCCAGAGCAAATGGTTCTTACACCGGAGCAGGGACTCCCCGTAGTTACTCAGGATTGCGCCCTAAGGCTACAATCCTGAAGACACTGTCCTGGGAGTAAGACCCCATTGAATACAACAACGGCACTTACCTTTGAGTAGACATGGTTAGGATTGTGCTCAAAGGCTGCAATCCTAAAGATACTTTCCTGGGAGTAAGACCCATTGAATACAACAACGGCACTTACCTTTGAGTAGACATGGTTAGGATTGTGCTCAAAGGCTGCAATCCTAAAGACACTTTCCTGGGAGTAAGACCCACTGAATACAATGGGGCTTTCTTTTGAGTAGACATGGTTAGAATTGTGCTCTGAATTTGGCTGGAAAAGGTGAGCATTAGATTCAGGTAAATATGGTATATTGCTTTCATGTGGTTAACTATATTATTTATTATTAAATTTAAAACAGTTACATACAATTTATTAATTACAAAAAGGCTATATTCTGCCTGCTTACAAGAAAAGGAAGACAATGATTTTTTTTCCAGAACACAGGACTAAAATTCAGCCCATGTCCTGGAAAAAGAGGACATATGATTACCCTGGTCAGAGAGCTCTCTGCCAAAGAACAGATGGAGGGAAGTCTGTGAATCCCAGTCTGCTTTAATGGGCAGCAGCACTCCAAAGGTTCAGTCTGAGTGGTCTTTCCCAGCCCAGGATAGAATCTGAGACATTTTGCTTGCAAAACAAAATACTCTTTCACCCCATCTTTGACTTCAACATTATGCAGCTTCACCGGAAAGAAGAGAATTTGTGCCTTTAAGAACTAATTCTGAAAAAAGCAGAAATAAATCAATATGATGGAAGGATGTAAAAAGTGTTACTTGTTGATATCTGCCTATTATGCTGCTGTTAAAGATTCAAAAACTTTACCTACAAACAGGCTGGCAAGTGGATGTCCTGCCAATGCAATTTACCTGTGCCCTCAGCAGTAGGCCAGTCACACTGCATGGCGGTGTGAAGAGTTGTGTGTCAGCAGAGACAGCAAAGGTCCAGAATCCAAGTAATTACTGTTTGAACACTCATATCCCTGTCATGTTCACAACATAAGTGAAAGGGGGTGGTCTGGAAAATATGGAGTGGAAATCTGGATCCAGGCTCTACCAAGTCTGCCAACAGTCCCTGCCCATATGATGGAAGACAGTGAAGAAATGTATTTAGTAGGAAACTGTTTCTAATGGCTCCCTTGTTAGAATACCTTTCAGTGAACAATTCCAGCATTCAAAGGTCTGTTGTGTTATAGGTTGCAAAAGTAGATGCTGCCTGCAAGATATTCTGATTATCTTCTGATTAATAGTGCTTTGTTGTATTTTTTTCTGCTTCCTGCAATTTATTTTGTGATTGTAGTGACCTTTTTAGAGTTTTTGTACCCTGCCTTGCATCTCCTAAGAGGGGAAAGGCAGAGTATAAAATTGTTAAATCAATCAATATAAATAAATGAGATATCAGACTTGCAAATTTCTGGAAGAAATTCCAGCGCTCATTCTTTTAAAAGCAGCCGGATCATGTAGAAAGTGTACTATATCAGGCTTTTCATGGCATGATGTTATCAACAATTCCCAATGTCTCCACATTCAGCTGTTGTTAAGACACAGCTAGTTGAAAAGTTCACAACTCTCATGGTTGGTATAATATTTCATTTCAATATTCAGTATTTCAATATTCTCAATATAGCATGAAGGCTGTGATCCTATATAAATGTACTGAGTGATTCCCATTCAGTTCAGGGAGACTTACTTTGTAAAAATACAAAAGATTGTGTTGTTAGAATTGTGTTGTAAAACCAATTTGTTTTCCTTCTCTGGCTCTTGTGTCTTCCATAGTAGTCCAAAATGCACGAAACTTTTCCTTACATGGAAATTGGAAAAAGCTTCACCTGCTTACTTTCTGCATGCCAGCATGCATTTAAAAGCAGACGTGAAGAAGCCATTAAAAAAAGTTGGCAAACATACATGGCAGTGACTTGCTTATTTAAGTGTTCAGTACCATACCAGGAATTCCTTCCTTGTTTAAGATCTGCAAGTCTACCTATTTTTCTTTGTCAAACCCTTAAGTGTGGTGGTTGTACTCTTTGTAAAAACAGCAGGAAATGAATTGTTAAACTGTCAAGTAGAGAAAAGGGTTCAGAAAAGAAGGGGTGCCACAGAGCTTCAGCTTGGTTTCCTCGGCCTCAGAGTCCACAGCTGCATCAAGCACTGCGGTTTTCCTGCCAGACGTAGCTTCCTCCATCTTGCACTACTGATTTGACATGCTGTTCCTCCTCGAGAGTAGAAAGCTGAGGGTGTTGTGGAAGGGCCGTTTCATGCGCTGCTAGATGCTCCGTTGGCCCCTCTTCTTCTCAGACTTTTCCACCGAGCAATGAAGAAAGCTGAATAGTGCAAAGTTGGCTTTTTCTTTAAAGAGGTTCGTTTTGATGCATGATGCTCAATGGATTCATGCTAACTGTGAACTGCTTTGGATGCCCAAAGCATGTCTTATAACATTTTGAACGTCTGAATGCCTGACTTACAGTAAGTCCCCTACTTATTGTACATATATTTCATACATACGAAAATACCTTCAAGATGCAAGCTCTCAAACACACAAACATAACTGTCTACTTGTCTGCTGCATTTAAGATACAATAACAGTTGTATTTTAACAGCAAACAGTTTTTAAAACATATTTTAACAGTAAACAGCATTAACAGTAAAACGTATTTTTGGTAAAGATATTTAAAACTACAGTACTTTAAACTACATTTATTTTTTAATTTGGGTCAAACATGCATTAACATCAATGTTAATGATGTAATGAACTTATGAACAAATCAACTTAGGAATGAGCTTCCAGAACGGAGCTTGTTCAGAAGTAGGGGACTAAAAGCACAATCCTAACCATGACTACTCAAAAACAAGCCCCATTGTGTTCAAGGGTTCTTACTCCCAGGAAAGTATCTTTAGGATTACAGCGTAAGGCTGCAATCCTAAAGACACTTTCCTGGGAGTAAGATCCATTGAATACAGTGGGGCTTACTTTTGAGTAGACATGGTTAGGATTGTGCTCTAACTTGTGTATCCAGTGGTTAAGAGGGGCTGCTGGTTGTGTTTTGATCATTTGATCCAAACTGTACATTTATATGGTTATGTCCTGGGCTATGATAGTTAACTAGTACTCACATAGTTAACATAGGACCATAGTTAACCAGTACTCACACAGCCATGTCTTCTCCTGTACAGTTTCCAACTTTAATTCAAAATGATGGTATTAACCTCCAAAAACTTGCAAGGCTCAGAATGACAGTTCTTGAAGGTCTAACTCCATATGAGCCTAACTTTGCACTGAGATCATCTATGGAAGCCTTCCTACATGAGCCCCTGCACCTTGAAGTGGCAACTGGGGAGGGGGCCATCTCTGTTGGGTACCCTACTTATGGAACTCTTCTACAAAGTAGTTAGCTTGGCACCAACTCTGATTTCATTTTGGCATGGGACGAATAAGTATGCTTTAATTTTCCCAGATTGTTTAAATATACATAAGTTAAGCCCTGGTGTAACTGTTTTTCACTGCAATGTTGATACATGTAATACTTTGGGAATGTTATCAGCATGTTATACCTTCAGCAGGATACCTCAGGGGGGGAATTGTGGGGGAATGATAGGTAATAACAGAATAAGAATGTAATTCTAGGGAATGAGCAGATAATTGCTATGTTGAAGGACCAAGGATGTTAGTTGGTGGGTGTTTCTTTTAAGGGACATCTAGAGTAATGTTATCTATTATATCCAGTTCTGAAAAGCTAGGATGTTCTGAAAATAAATGTTCTGAAATTCATATGCTCCTTGGAAATGCCACATACAGTACTGAAATATAGGACATCTGGCCATCCTGATGAAGGGGCCAGACAAAACAGAACAGGAAGTGTCTGCAAGATGTTATAAGTTTCCCTTGCTCATTAAAGCAGTCACTAATTGCCTGAGTGCATGTTATGTGGAACCGGGTTCAACCCTTGGCATCTCCAGGAACAGGTTCACCTGACATTTAGAAATGTTAGCGTACATTAGGATGGCCTGAAGAAAGGCTGTGCTGAGAAAGTGGGTCAGGAGGAAGGACTGAGAAGATGGCCCTGTGGTTTGCAAGTATGAATCTTGTACACTGCAAGAGGCATGAGAAGGGAGGAATGGTAAGAAGAGATAAGGGGTTGAGATTAGTTGTATTTCTGCAGTGAGAGGAAAAAAGAGTGCCAAAGGAGATAAAAGAAGAGATTGGGTAGATGGAGGCGGAAGGGAGAGCAGTTTTTAATTGAGGACTAGAACCTTGAGGATGATTTACAAAAGGAGAAGCTATTAGGGCGGCTTGGAGTTCTATTTCTAGGACCTGAAGAACTGGGTTAACAGCAGAAGCTAGGAGGATGGAGCAACATCAGTGTGCGAATTTCTCATTACTAATAATGTAGCGCCATTGATGTACAATGTGCCTGGTGCTTTTTAAAAGTGCAAGAGCATGGAGGTGAGTCACAAAAGATCTAAGTGCATTTGGATGGAGAACGTTATTCCACATGTTACATTCACTAAAATGGTCTTAATTGTCTTAAATGGAAGCAGCCCATGGTTATGTGTTCTTTATATTGAAACTCTTCGTGCTTATTTATTGGTGATAAAGAAAAGCATTCTGAGTAGGATGAAATTTTTTTTTCTTTAAGTCGCATGAGAGATTTAGCAAAATCTCTCATGCTGCTCATGTGGATGGGTAAGGGGTGTGAGGTTATCTCAAGCGTGCTTTCCCCATCCTTAAGCTTTAAGCTTCCATACATTATAGTATGGAAACAACACAGATGGGAGCCAATGGGAATTTTTTTCTAACTAGAAGTTGTGGCTTGGTGTTGGTCTGGATCAGGACCATGGCAAAGGATTAAAATCCCTTCCTTTCACGCAACCATCTTGCTCTCTTGCAATCCAGCCGATATTTGCTAAATGGAAGAGTATACAAGCCCTAATCACATGCTTAAAATAACTTCTAGCTTGAGCCAAAGTTTCTCTGAAGTCTCAACGTACAGGTAAGTCTGACCCGTCTAGGTGCAATGGCTACAATTCCTGCAGCAAAATTCAGTGTAAAAACATTTCTCCTTACCAATTCCTTTGGGAGGTGTTTTAGGTTGAGGGAGGGAGGGCAGCTACGCATGACTTGCCCAAGATCATTCCGTTGGATGGAATTTTAATGTAGTGCCACCCTCCCTGTCTCAATCCAGCTCTTGATCCGTTATACTGCATTGACCACATGCTGTTGAAATACAGTGGTGTCTGGCTGAACCCACTGATGTTTCTTGTGTGCAAACTTCATGAGTGGCATTGTGACTCAGGGCTTCTTCCTCCTACATCCGCTGCAGCTGCCAGCTCACTCTGCCCCCATCTGTTCCCCAGACTGACGCACATGTCATGCCAGTAAGGTGGTGCGCCGTTTCCCTTGTCTCCCCCAGTATGGCAAGGCCACGATGCAGCCTGGGTTCCTGCAAGCTTGCACATTGGTCTTCCGGTTGGCAGCGTTGCCTTCTTGAACCCGACCTCCTTGAGAGGTGTCCATATGTGCCACGCCACCCTCGTCTTCCTCCCTCCCTGCCACCCAGACCTTGCTGCATCTGCCGCTCTAGACGATTGCTGCCATCTCCCACATAGCAACCCAATGTTCTGCTGCCATGACAACAGGACAGTGTGGGAAGGATGGAGAGTTGCTAGGATGCTACGTGGCACCTTTCTTGGGGGTGATTAGCCCGATCATGGGCTCATTCGCACCCTCGGCTCGGTAATGGAGGCAGGCTTCAATACAAAGCCCTGGGTATAAAATTGCCCACAGCCTTTTCCAGACCTTGACAGATGATTGACTTTCGTCAGCTCGTAAATTCCATGAGTAGGTTACTCGGCTTGAGTACGAAGGCGACACGAAATGTTTGTGTCCTATCAGGATGGACTGGCAGGGCATTCTCCTGCAGTTCAGATATTTGGACTTGCTTTCTTCTATTCTGTCCTTCTGATGTCCCCACAGTGGGTCCAAACAAGCTGATACTCAAAGGACAAGAATGAAAGGGTTCACAGTTCGTCTGATGGCTGTTGAGTGTGGTTATGTTTGGACCCACTGTGGGGACATCAGAAGGTATGTTTGGACCCACTGTGGGGACCCACTGTGTCTATGCAACCACTCATGTCCATTCATGTCTATGCAACCACTATTTTCAGCCTTTTTCATTTATGGCACACCACCAGTCTTTTAACAATCGACAAGGCATCTGTGCTACTGGTGTGGGGCTTCCATCTCCCAGTGGCCTTTCTAGTAAGTGATCCCCTCCCAAACTCTGCTGGCACACTTGCAGACCATTCATGGCACACCAATATGCCATGGCATAGCGATTGAAAATCATTCCTATCTAATGGTTCTGAGGCATTTCAGGCACTGAGAACATCAGTGGTACGCAGGCATTTCAGCCCTTTTCAAATGTAAAAATCTGTCCAGGATCCCTGTCAAACTTATTGGATGTGACATTGCTGTGATGCTAGAGCTCCTCCATGTCTTCTCCAAAGCAAGTCCCATTCCGTTTGATAAAACTTACTCCCAAGAAAGCCCAGTGCCAGATTCCAAGATTCTAAAACTTACTCCCAAGAAAGTCCAATGCCAGATTCCAAGGGTGGGAATATAGGGATCCCACCCTATATTGTGGGGTACCTGGTCTGCACCAAGCCTCTGAATAATCTGGTTTTTAAATTTCCCAAAACTTTCCATTTTGAAAATATCCTTGAACAGGCCTGCAAAACTGATGGGCAGAAAAAGCTTCCTTACCACTCCGCCCCGCCCCCCAAATTTATTGTGACTTTATGGAAATTTGGGATGTCGATTTCAAAAATAGCATCAATTTTGCTTTAGCATAGCTACTTTTGCAGGTCTAAACTTCTTGGCAGGAGGGCTACATCATCTTTCTGATAATGTGGGGGGGGGAGCAGAAAAAAGAATTTATTTACATTTCAAATTTGAATAAATTGACATAAATGAATATATTTGTGACGGAACTTGTGAATGAATGAATTCAAATCAGTTCATAACACCGATTTGTTCATAACAGTTCATAACACCTAAACACTTTCCAACACACACAGAGAGGGTGATCTTCAAACCAGTTGATAAGCATTTTCCTACACAGAGCCTCCCCAGCCCTCAAGATATCCTCCTGAGGGGTGGAGAGCACAGCTCCCCTCCCCTCTGGAGGATAACAGGACTCGCCAAGGGCCATATCTGGCTCCAGGGCCAGTTTATAGAGACCCACAGTGAATGGTTCAAGGAGCTTCCTCATCAAAAGACTATGGCCTGGGTATCATTTTTCAAATGGAAAGTATCCCAAATATACCCAGAATTAGGTCCAACTTTTAAGACATCATAATGTGTGTTGGCCTGTGTTACTGCAAATGTTATAGTACTGAATGTTATTTAAAATTTATGAGATAAACAGAGTGGGCCAAAAGTAGGCTTACAGTTGTTTCACTATTGGTTTCACGTTTTAGATCTAATTTTTCCAAACAATAATTCCAAATCAGTATTCTATATCCCTTATCTCTATTTTGGAAATGTACATAAACATTGAATAAATATTACTGTAACAAATAAATATACTGTAAATGTAAAAAAATGTTTTTTAAAAAATGTAAAGTGCATACCTACTAAGTGTAAGCCTACTTTTGACCCACTCTGTATAGCACTATCCTCCCATGTGCATCATTCCCCCATGCGTACCATCCCCCCATATGCACCGTCACCCCTTGTGCACCCTCCCTCCTCCTGATCAGCTGGACGTTGATCAGTCAGTCTTCAACATTAAGTATAGGACAAAAAGACATTGCACCCCCTCTTCACCTCCTTAAGGGTTAAATTTCTCAACATCAGTTCTTGGTGGGTGTTGATGTCATAGAAGAAAGACCACACCCAAAGTTCATGCTTCTAGGCCAGGCAGTTTTGGCTGGGCGTTGATGAGTCAGTCAGTCAGTCAGTAAGTCAGTGAGTGAGTCAGTGACTTTTCAGTTTACATACATATACATATACATATGTGTGTGTGTATATATAAATATATATATACATACACACACACATGATCCTCACAGAACATTCCACATATCCCTACCATGAAAACTAAGGCTGCAATCCTAAAGACACTTTCCTGGGAGTAAGACCCATTGAACACAATAGGGCTTACTTTTGAGTAGATATGTTTAAGATTGTGCTCTAAGTGTAACTTACTCCCAAATCCAGAGTAACTACAGGAGCGTGTAAGAGACTTTATGTGCACCTGTAGTTACTGCACCATCTAGTGAAAACCTATGGGAAATTCGTATTGGAATCCAGAGTAAGTTGTTCTTACACCGGAACAAGGACTCACCGTAGTTACTCTGGATTTTGCCCTAACTCTTTCATGGCTATTTTTCTAAAGCTTTTTGATCTTGACGACATTTAGTGCAAATAAAATTATTTAATACATAAGCAATAAACCTGACAGCATACTCCAAACATGGTAACCAAAAAAGAAAGTTTCATGAACAGAGACTGAATATACCTCTGGCTATTGGATGCTGGAGTCTGATGAAAAGCGATACTGTTGTTGTCCTAACCCGTTTATTGTAAACCTCCCACTCGAACTCGAAGACATTGCATATCAGTTGGCAGTAGACAGACTGATCAGGTTGGAAAGTACCATATTTGCTCGAATCTAATGTGCCATCAAATATAATAGGCACCCTATGCTTACTGTATAATCAAAATACCATATTTACTCAAATCTAATTGAGCATGGACTCTAATGCACACCCTGATTATGGAGACTGAATTAGGGTGAAAAAGGTGAGCATAATATTTGAGTAAATACAGTAGTTTTGTCCTAAGTAGGACCATTCTTACTTTCTTACATCCTCTGGATCCTTCCATTATGAGTTTATAATGAGACATCATGCCTTCAGTTCATCTTTTCTTTTTTATTGTCATATTTTCTGACAAACAGGATTAGGGTTTTAAATAACAAACAAAAAACTAGGCTTTTTTGCTGAATTCACACAATTTATTCCAAACATAATTTTCCACGACTTTCTGTTTTGGGAATCATGCACACAGATCTGCTTCTGTCCTCCTTTCTCCCTTGCCAACATAGTCCTGCCCAGTAGGGTACCATTCTGGTTTTCATCAATCAATCAATTGCATTTATATACTAAATTTGTGAAATATGCCAGAGTCATCACTGGACATGAGTGCTATGTCTGTTTAAATGAAAACTGAGTGCCTGCAGGATTGTACCAGAAGAAGAAGGCAAGCCTTATTTCTGAGTTTTACTCTTTCTTTTCCTGTTTGAGGTTGGCATTGGTGGGAGAGAAGACATGCAATTCTTCCACACTCAGGTCAGGAACCTGGCAAGCTGTTGGCTCTTACCTTATCATCGCTCGTTCTCTTGCTCTCTCTATTTATGAAGCCACAATTGTAAAAAGCCATGGTTCGCCAGATGGAGCTGCGGATCTGGCTTGCTTGATGGAGTCCCAAGGCCTGCTGTGTGGGCTTTGTTCCCTCCCATGATTCATCTTTTGCTTCACTCAAATGTGCCAACCGGACAAGGAATGGAGGAGGGGGAAGGGAGAAGATGCCAGTCTGCAATAAATAAATATCTTTGAATAAAAAATGCCTCTGCCGCATGGAAGAAAGACTCTACAAAGCAATCAGCTGGAGTCATAGGAAGAGCAGGCCCCTCAAGGGACAACTGGGACTTGCACGTTTGTCCTTGATCTCAACCAACAGCTGCCCTTGACTTAAGGTTGCCATAATTCTCTTTCACAAAATCAGGACAGGACCCTCTGTCCCATTTGCCAGTATGTGAACACAATCCCCCCACCAAATTGGGATTGTCCTTCTTTATTGGGACATATGGCAACCCCACCTTGAATGCAACTTTGGTGGAGATCTTCTCTACAGTACTTTGAAGAAGCAGATCATTCAGTTGCTTTGGACCAAAGAATTGAAAAGGATAGAACGGTGTTTGTTTTTTGGCCACCTTCAAACTAGCACATGAAAAAACAAAACAGAAGAGGAATCTTCTGAGGCCATTGGCCATCCAATGTCTTTAAATCCAGATGGAGTGGGAGCTTTTCTGAACCCCCAAGGTCAATAGCCTGAGTTTGGAAAATGGAGAATCTGAGGCCTGCACCAGACAAAAAATAAGGCAAGGTTCACATAATTTAGACTACGCTTCATGATGCCTTCCCATAGTAGTATAAATCCTGTCCTTGCCTGGATTTTCCACTTGAAAAGGACCCTGAGGCCTGTGCATACATTGTCCATTGGAGCTGAACCTACCCAGTGATGGGATTCAAAGAAATTAACAACCGGTTCTATGCCCATCTGGCAGCCACTTTTAAATGGCTATTTTTTAAACTTTATATGTACTATCTCTCATTAACAACCAGTTCTATAGAGTAGGTGCAAACCTGCTGGAGCCCACCACTGAACCTACCTATAATCTTCTCAGAACTTTCTACAGGAATGGCAACAGGAGTTAAGCATCCAGTTAGATGGGCCACTACCTCAATAACCTGAGAGCAAAATGGCTTCGGATGGTAACCCCCATCCAGTGATGGGATTCAAAGAAATTAACAACTGGTTCTATGCCCATCTGGCAGCCACTTTTAAATGGCTATTTTTAAACTTTATATATCCTATCTCTCATAACAACTGGTTCTATAGAGTAGGTGCGAACCTGCTGGAGCCCACCACCGCCCCCATCTTTACACTCTTTTAATTCAGCACTTCCTCAAATTTCCCATTTCTAGCCTAATTGTTCCTTACATCTGGTTCCAAGGAAGCTAAGAATTGGGCTGTTGCACTAGGTCTAACCGGGAGAAGGACTATGAAGGAAATAATTTATCCATGCCAAAATAACCTCAGGCCAGTCCTGTATGAATTTAGGGTATCAGATCATATGTTGATCAGTTACTTGCATTGAGACTTTGGCTGCACCCCTAACCACACTTTTCTGGAAGTATGTACTATTGGACACAATGGAACTGACTTCTGAGTAGATATGCTTATTATTGCATTGATAGGGATACTAGAGGCAGAACTTAATCAAAATACATAAAATGGAAACTGTGTTTTTCTTTTGGAAGATCTTGCAGAGTCTGGAAGATCTCATGACAAAATAGAAATGATCTAAGGTACCTGTTTCACAGATGGCATATAAGTGGAGTGGCATTTGCTTCCAATCTCTCATGTGAGAGTTTTCTAGTAGTTTAGATCTCGAGTAATTCTGAACTGTAAGGGCACAGTTACAACACCGACAGGATTGAGCTACCAAGCCCTGCTCATGAGGCATCATGTAGGTTCTTAATAATGAGAAGGAGGACTCTCATCCCAGGCACAGCATTTTTCTCTACAGATAAATGTTGTATCAATGGAGAGTGTGGTTTGCCAAAGTGCTCCCTTTGAGGCCATAGCCATATATACCTCACATTACTTAAGCACACCTGAGCCGAGCTTGTCTTTGAGTTTGAATTATGGGGTGCAGGGAAGAGGGGAACTAAACCTTTATGCAAAGAACTATTAAAGGTTTATCTCAAAGGGCTGTTGTGAGGAATGTTGAATGAGAAAAGGATTATGAAACACGCTGTGTATGAAAAGTGTATACAGCTCCTTAATCATGCTCAATATGACTTTTGGATACCTTTCTGGATGTGTCATAATGGTTGAGGTTGTTGCCATGGCTGATGTTATAAAGGGGCAGAGACAAGTGGGTTGAACATGATGTCCAGGTGCAACTGGGGAAGAAAAGGTGTGAGAGGGAGACTCTTCTTCTGCAGGTTGAAGAGTGAGTGAGTCAGGCATGCAAGCCTTTCCAGGCATGTTCCAGCCCCTTTAAGAACATACTTTCCTCGTGTATGTGGGGGCGAAGGCTTTGCTTCTCTTCTCCTTCCTCATGGTAGGGAAGGGAAAAGGGGGAGAAGGGAGGGGAGAGAAGTGCGTCGCAGAGCGTGACTGAGACTCACATCCCACACAACTCACTGCTCTGCCTGTCAAAACCTGACAGGCTGTTGGGGGAACCAGCCCCTTGGAAACAGCTTGAACGGAGGGGGTAGGGAGAGAGCTGGAACCATAATGAAAGTGGCTGCTCCTAGGAGAAGATTCATTTCAGTCGAAATGCTGAAGAAGTGTTTTGCTAGTTGGCGCATACCAGCTGGCCATCCCATTGGTCAGGACGCGGCAGCATACCTCAGGTGGCAAAGTCAAGGGGTATTATTTCAAGTGAGCAAACTATTATTTGGTTTCTGTTCTACTTTCACTATCTTGGGAGTGCTGTTTGGATTTTCTACTTGAGGCATTCCCATATCTCACAAGTTGTTTTTGGGTATTTACTGTTTTTATAAGCATCCCCCACTTGTTGGTCAGGTTAAGGACTGGTAAAAGATAAAGGTGTCCCCTGCAGGTCATACTGCTAGTTGTGACCAATTGTAGGATGTTGTGCTCACCCCTTCTTGCAGAACCCAGGTCTCAAACCCTGGCTTGCTGGTTAAGAAGCACAGTGTCTTAACCGCTAGCACCACTACAGCCCATCTGTAAGGACTGGAGCACCATCCGAAAGTGAATACCGTTGAAAAGTGAAACCCAGTCTTTTTCAGCTTGCAAATCCAAAATGTTCAAAAGACACACATCACTTGCAAAGGCCTAAATAACACATATTTTATTAAAATGTAGTCAAAATACATAGTTCAGTAAAATGTAAAAAGGCATGTGTGGGTAAAGAATATCTTATGTATTTGAATATCTTATGTATTTGTATTTCAGTTATTTACTGAAGCAAGTCATAAGGAAATGCCAAAAACAATTTGAAAAATCAACATCAGGGAAGACAATTTTAGCCTTTAGGCCATCAAAGAAAAGTGGAAAGAGTGAAGCATGTGTTGAATGAATGAGTCCTGGCTATACTTGAAAAGTGTTGAAAGAGCAGAACCATTATAAAATGAACTGTCAGAAAGTGGGGGATGCCTTTATAGTGGTATTATACAGGCATCTGTGAGCTATTATACTCCTAGCTATAGTGTGTCCTCTGACCTCTATGTCTTTCCATAGCTCGGTAACTCCATATTGTGGGGGGCTAGGAGTAAAAGACATGCTTGGGCTGGCTGGGCTACCTTCCCTCCCCAGCTTTTGGAGGGATGGATTTACCATGGGAATTCGCTGTTTAGGGAGGGTTTATTCAGATATTTATAGTCCCTTTTGGGCTCCAAAAGCTCTTTTGGAGTTTCATTTCATTGAACATCATAGTCCCATGGGTCTCGGATGTCTGGAGCATCTCGCAGAAGAGGGTGGACTTTGACACCATATGAGCATACATTATCCCAGTATCCTTACAACAACTGGACTAGAGTCTAGTCCAGTGTTATCTCCATATGCAAAGTGGGAGTTGAGGAAATAGTGATATGCTTGTGAACCACAACGCGTCCATTTGGGACAAATCTGAGCAGACCGGGGCTGGCCCAGGAAGCCAGGGAACAGAGCTAGGATCATACATGCTTGGTCCTGACCTCATCACTGGCTGCCCGCCCATCTGCCTGCCCACAGTCTTGTCTGTTGTCCACTTACCCGTTTCATGTTTGCCCTTTCCATGTCCCCCCAATTCCTGCACTGGCAAAGCTGAGGCAGCAGAACCTCACCATCCCCAAGAGCCCATGTTGGCACAAGGTGGCTGGCAACTTCTTGTACTGGCCTATCCACTGGGAAAGTGGTGCAGGAGTGCCTTGCAGCACTTTTGTGACACTCCCAGATTGGCACAAGCACACCTGAGGATTACACCCTAAGTGTTATTAAGATGATTAAGGTATAATTTATCTATTTTGAAATACTAAAGCCAATTTTTCCCACGCTTTCAATCTCTCCTTATAATGGAAGTTGACAATCTAATGCATGGCACTGTGATGCTGATAACCTTCACATGTGAATGGTCATCTGAGCTGTTGACTAACATCAGACTCTAGCTCTAATAGCAGGTGAGGCTCAAGACACATACCATCTGTATACAGTGTACACTTCAGTGATGGGATTCAAAGAAATTAACAACCAGTTCTATGCCCATCTGGCAGCCACTTTTAAATGGCTATTTTTAAACTTTATATGTCCTATGTCCTATCTCTCATTAACAATAGGTTCTATAGAGTAGGTGCGAACCTGCTGGAGCCCACCACTGGTACACTTGATTATTCTTCCACATGCACTTTTCCTGCGTCATGTTCAAGGCCCTCTTCTATCTGTACTGAGTATTTTTCAAAGCCCAGTCCTATTTGGGACTATCATTCTCATGAGAAATATGTAGACAAATTTAGAAACCTGTGGCTGCATATACAATACTAGAATCCCTACTGCAGTGGTTCCCAAATTGTGGGTCAGAACTTGCCAGATGATCACAAAACTTATTTTGTATTTGCCAGATGATCACAAAACTTATTTTGACAACCTGATTAGGAAAGAGCCCTATGGAATCCAAAAGGAGCAGCATGTGTGTTTTACTTGTGAGTAGGCAAATGTGCCCCAGATCATATTGGAAGCCAGGCAAAGGAGAATGAAAGCTATCAGAATGGCGCTTATCCAATGAACATGTAATGCTCCATAAGTCATTCCCCATCCCTCCACCATAATAAAAAGGTTAATAATTGACACTTGAGCTGTTGATAAAAGTGAAACTTTTAAAAATCTCTTAAGGTTAGGCGAGTAGCATTTTTAAAAGTATGTCCTGGTGCCCAGTGGCATAACTAGGTCATTTGGTACCCAGGGCCCACAAATTTTTTGATACCCCATTGTACCAAACTTATTTAAATAATTATTATCAGTATTAATTAATACAATTAATTAGATATTATTTAATACTTTCATATTTAAAAAATAACCTTACCAACTAAGCCTGTTTTATTCTTTTTGGGGGAGGCGTGAGGCTGCCTTCTGGAGCACTTGTTGAGCTCAATTTTCCCTGGATTGAGACCATTTTGGTGGCCTTGCATTCTTATGTGCCTTATCTGAACATGAGCCAATGCACATTTGCTAACCTGTGAGCAAACGCAGCTGTATAACTCAGTTTCTCTTTCCATCAGGTTCAATGAAATGATTTTTATGATTTTGGTCACTTCTAGTGTGTCAACTCCACTGAGAGTGGTACCCGGGGCCCAGAACCCCCCACCCCCACCCCCTAGGGTGAAGCTGCCAAATAGTTTGGGAACCAAATTTCTTTAATGGAACTTGGAACTTCTTTAGTGTTTTTCATTGTGAAATTATTGCTATGAGAGTTTTCAAGTCAGTAGGGCTGTGGGTGGCGCAAGCGATTAAGACACTGTGCCTGTTAACCAGCAGGCCAGGGTTCGAGACCCGGATCTGCCCCACAAGACAGGGTGAGCTCCTATCCTTAGCCCAGCTCTGTGACGCTGCTGGATCCAATTGTATTGGCTCTGCCTTTCCATTGGACTAATTCAGTGGCGTGGAGAGGGGGGATTTGCTGCTTGGATAACAGCCTATCCTCCATAACAATCCAACCCAGGCTTTCGTGCTTCTCATGCAGCATATGCAGCACCGAGCACGATATCATAGTCTTTCAAGACTGACGAAGGCCTGCTTTAAGATAGCATGTGGTATGCATGCATGTATGAACAGTGAATATGGAGCCAGTGAATATGGAACCAAGGATAGGAGTCTATCCAGTGGTGGGATTCAAATAAATTAACAACAGGTTCTATGTCCCATTAGTAACCAGATCTCAGAACCAGGCTCTCATTAGCAAAGGGTTCTATAGAGCCTGTGAGAACCTTCTGAAGCCCATCACTGAGTCTATTAAAATTAATATGAAATAAAAGGAAGTGACACTTTGTATATGATGTGTGTTCTCTTTACCCTGGAACGTGGCCATCCCTTTCTAATGCCTTCTCAGACATAGACAGCTAGCAGTTAATTGGCTTGCTTGATGAGTTAGTTGTCTGTCAAATAAGTTTGCTGCCTATGTTTCAGTTTTAGTCAATAGGCAGGTATGACTGTACATATATTTGAAAACATAAGTGCTGTGGTGGCACAAGTGACACTGCCTGTTAACCTGCTGGCCAGGGTTCAAGACCTGGGCACTACAAATTGAGGCGGGCTCCTGTCCTTAGCCCAGCTCCTGCCCATTCAGCAATTCGAAAGCATGTACCGTATTTCCCGGCTTATTACACGCACCGGACCATGAGACGCACCAAAGTTTAGAGGAGCAAAACAAGAAAAAAAAATATTCTGAACCAAATGGTGTACTAATATATTTAATAAAATATAGCAGAATAATATTTCAACCATGTAAAGTCAACAGTGGTATTAAGAACCATTATCACTGTCATTAACAAATGAAAAAAGACTTTAAGCTTCCAGCACTCTTTTAATTTTCTGGTAACCCCCAAAACTCATCATCTTTAGTGTCAGTGATTTGTGACTTTTGCACAAATCTCATTGCAAATGATCAGACAACAACATTTTGCACAAATCTCATTACAAATAGTCCAGAAACGCAGGTAAGTTGGGGGAGGGGGTTCTTTGGGGGCTAGGTAGGGAAAGGTGAGGGGATCTAGATACATAGGGATAAGTGAGGGAGGCACAGGCATGGAGCAGGAGGGACCAGGTCTTGTGCATGTCTACTTTGGAGCAAGTCTCCAAGCCAGGGAAGGCTGGTTAGGATTGCAACTGTGCCAGAGTGACCAGATGCCAAACCCAAAATTCCTGATCCCCAAGGCCAAAGTTCCTACCCCCACGGCAAAATTCCTACCCGCTTAAAAAATTGCCAAAAATGTATTTTTTTTGTTTTTATATTTTTGATTTTTACTTTTTTGGCCATAACTTTTGATAGGAAGGAGATATCTCAAAATTGATTGTTGCATTGGATTCTGCTCTTCAATACGAATCCAACGACACATGATGGGGTAAGGTACTCCAGGATTGGCCCTATCACTCTATCAGATGCACAGACATCCCCCCCCAGGGAAGAAAAAAAAAAGTGCGTCATAAACCGGGAAAAACGGTAAATGCAAGTAGATAAATAGCTACCACTTTGGTAGGTAGGTAAAAATTGCATTTCATGTGCCTTTGGCAGTCATGGACAATGCTGGCTCTAAAGGCTGAGAAACAGGGATGAGCACCGCACCCTACACAACCAGCAGTTTAAACTGCAGGGGACACCTTTATCGTATTTGAAAATATTTAGATACCATGTTAGGAATGAAGGGGGAGAGCACTTCTGCGGGAGATAGATCAAACTTGTTCACCCTCTTTGGGCACAAGCCACAGCACCCTCTATGCCAGCAGGAAGAGGGCTGGACTGTGGGTGGGTGGGCAGAAAGGGGTGTGGGAGACAGAACTTGGACCAGCAATTATGCTGGATCCAAACCTCCATCTGGCGGGCAGCATGAAGCAGCTTAAGTCTGATTTGGAGCTCATGCAGCCCTATTACTGGGACGGGGACAAATGCAGCAGCAGTCCCTAAACTTGCACTGGAAACAGCGCAGGCTAGGACAGCCTGTTTGTTCCAGTACAAGTAAGGACTGCGCTATCAGTCTTAATGGTCTCACATCAAAAATAGTAATATCTTTCATCATTCCTTTCATCATTCTTGAATCTGTCACACCATAGTGGAATAGGAATCATAAGCAGCTTACATGGGCTTTCTCTGAACCTGCAGGCCATTTGACAAAAGCAGTATATCTGAATCTATGCAAAATAGATTTGTTCTTCCTGAGTTACTCCAGCCAGCCCCAACATTTCTGAAATGAAGGAATGGTGTCTCTTCTTGGTGTGTCTTCTAGGAAGAGTGATGAATCAGAGCCCCCATTCATCTCACAGATTAAGCCCTGCCTTGAATATCTCTTATAGGCTTGCTTGGGGTTTTCATACATACCCTGGACTCAGAGCAATTTCAGATACCCTGGACTCAAGCCGTTTAGGGCTTTAAAGGTCAGGACCATAATGAATTCAGCCCATAAATGAATGGGCTGCCTGTGTGGTTGCTGGGGCTCATCGGTTCGACTCTGTTGGGCCACTACTTCAGCGACTACACTGGCTGTCCATTCATTTCCGGGCGGAATTCAGAGTGCTGGTCCTGACTTTTAATTAAAGCCCTAAATGGCTCGGGTCCAGGGTATCTGAGGGACCACCTTCTTCTGTAGAATCTGACCCAACACCTAAGATCATCTTAGGAGGCCCTACTGATTGTGCCGCCACTAAGAGATGTGAAAGGTGTGGCGGCCAGAGATACGGCCTTCTCAGTGGTGGCATCCCGGCTTTGGAACTCCCTCCCCTTAGAACTGAGGAAAGCTCCCTCGAAACAGAGCTTCAGGTGGAGCCTAAAAACCTTTTATTTTAAAAAAACATTTTAATGGGGCACAGGTTGATGGGTTGTTTGTATTGTTTTTAGCTTACATGTTTTTAGCTTATATATGACAGAAGGTTGCATGTATGCTGTGGTGTAGCTAGAAAGAGATAGACTGGGGCCAGCCTAGATGCCACCCATCTGAGTGGGAAGGGTGACACCACTAGTGACCAAAATTGCAATTGTTAGGAATAATAACATCATGTTGAATCGTCTGTTGGTTGTGTCAATTACAGCAGAACACAGTGAAATAAAGCAGAATGAAATCAAATATTATGTTCAATCAAATGTTATGACCCCTAACCCAGAAAATAAAAAGACATCTGTTTTGTGTAGAAAAAGTCAATTTTCTTAATTCAAAATGGATGAATGAGTGAGAACTAACAAATTGTTATTATGACACAGCACAGAACCAATGAGATGTTATTACCATTCAAGTTCTTTTTTCCATGTATTCCATGTATTCCAATACTCAAATTCCAGTTGTGTGAGCGTCATCAAGTTGGCCACTGGTTTTTTCTTGGGTATTGCTTGCTTGAATGATCTATACTGCTCTATCATAAAATTAATGGGGTTAATTAAAATTAATTAAAAGTTAATGGTCTGGGACCAACTGATGAGAAAGTTGGATGTTGTTGGTCACTGGGTTAGAGGTCTTTTAAAGTAGATTTTAAACATTTCTGAAGGACTATAGTCTATTAGTGGCTATTAACCACAATATCTAGATTGAACTTCCAGATGCAGGGGCAGTATGACACTGAGTACTATTTGCAATGGAGCAATAGCTGAGGATGACACTGATGTTCATCCATTGCTTGTGGAGAAATATTAGCTGCATTTATAAGAGCTGGAGAAATATTAGCTGCATGGTGTAAGCCATGCAACCTCATAGGGTTGTTTTGAGAACAAAAGAAGGCGTGGAACCATTTGCATCACCATGAGATCCTTAGGGGGTGGCATAAAAATGTAAAAAAAATCATATGGGGTTGTTAAAAATTTATGGGCCTTGGTGTCAAATGACCTAGCTACTCCACTGGGTGTAAGCTTTATGTACCATATTTCCCGGTTTATAAGACGCACTTTTTTTTCTTCCCAAAGGGGGGGAAAAGTATGTGCGTCTGATAGAGTGATAGGGCCAATCCTGAAGCACCTTACCCCATCATGTCATATGTCGTTGGATTCGTATTGAAGAGCAGAATCCAATGCAACAATCAATTTTGAGATATCTCCTTCCTATCAAAAGTTACGGCCAAAAAAGTAAAAATCAAAAATATAAAAACAAAAAAATACATTTTTGGCAATTTTTTAAGCTGATACAAATTTTGCCCTGGAGGGTAGGAATTTTGGCCTTGGGGTTCAGTAATTTTGGGTTTTGCATCTGGTCACCCTGGCACAGTTGCAATCCTAACCAGCCTTCCCTGGCTTGGAGACTTGCTCCAAAGTAGACATTCACAAGACCTGGTCCCTCCTGCTCAATGCCTGTGCCTCCCTCATTCTTCCCTATCTCTCTAGATCCCCTCACCTTTCCCTACCTACCCCCCAAAAGAACCCCTCCCCAACTTACCTGCATTTCTGGACTATTTGTAATGAGATTTGTGCAAAATGTTGTTGTCTGACCATTTGCAATGAGATTTGTGCAAAAGTCGCAAATCACTGACACTAGAGATGATGAGTTTTGGGGGTTACCAGAAAATTAAAAGAGTGCTTGAAGCTTAAAGTCTTTCCTCATTTGTTAATGACAGTGATAATGGTTCTTAATACCACTGTTGACTTTACATGGTTGAAATATTATTCTGCTATATTTTTATTAAATATATTAGTACACCATTTGGTTCAGAATATTTTTTCTTCTTGTTTTGCTCCTCTAAACTTTGGTGCGTCTCATGGTCTGGTGCGTGTAATAAGCCGGGAAATACAGTACTTATCTGAAATGAGTCTCTATCCTGAAGGCAATCTGTCTCTGAAGCCAAAAAGAGTCCTAGAAATGTGTTCTCTCTGTGTGAGCGATAAGAGAAGACCTTTGTGATAAGAATTACACAGCATGCTAGCTACCTAGCAGGACAGTTAGATTTGGTGGCTCTGTTTTAATTACTCAGAGTATGCCAGTGCAAATACAAAAAGCGTAGTATGATCTGAAAAACCTATAATTACTCAGCAGAACTGGTGGGTGAAAAACTATTGCTGAAAATGAGGAAGAGCACAATTCTAACCTATTGAAAAGTAAGCCCTATTATGTTCAATGGGTTTTATTCAGTGGTGGGATTCAAATAAATTAACAACAGGTTCTATGTCCAGGTTCTATGTCCCAACAGGTTCCATGTCCCATTAGTAACCGGTTCTCAGAACCAGGTGCTCATTAGCAAAGATGTGAGAACATGTGAGAACATTAGAACATGTGAGAACCCTCTGAAGCCCACCACTGGTTTTATTCCCAGGAAAGTGTTAGGATTGTAGCTGAAGTCACTTAAACTATAGGAAAATTTTCAGACATTATTCAAATACTAGAACACTGGTTTCCAACCCTTGGTATGGAATGGTAGATGATCCTTGAGCTCCTGAGAAGTGGTCCGCGAGGTCTTTGGAAAATATAACTTTTGAATACATATAGGGTGCAATCCAGAGTAACTATGGGGAGTCCTTGCTTCGGTGTAAGAACAATTTCCTCTGGACTGCAATATGAATTTCCCATAGGTTTTCACTAGATGGTGCGGTAACTACAGGTGCACATAATGTCTCTTACGTGCTTCCGTAGTTACTTTGGATTGTAGGGATAGTTACATTTTTTAAAATAAAAATAGCTACAGCTTCTAAGTGCCCCACCCCTCAGAGAGAGCAATATGCCTCCATTTTGATCCTACTTCCCAGAATGGCTTCAGAGAGGAAGGGGAGGGCTACGTGGATGGTATGGTCAGGCCGCTATCAAACTTAGTGCTTTGCTTCCCCTCTAACTACACCACTAGGTCAGATCCCTTGTTCTAAAGACTCAGAAGCACCTTTGAGCTTACTCTGCAAACAAGTTGTTCTCAAAGACAACTTTTATGATTGGGAAAGGGTGGAGGCCTGGCTTGAGGATGGGTTCAGATGTGGACCTAGGCATGTGCAAGCAGGATCTGTGCCTGCATACCACCTGAAGGGGGTGCCGGATTGTGGTGAAGCCACCACACCCATCGCCTCCTGTTTAGGTAGCCCTGTGATCTGCCCAAAGGGGTCCTTTGGAGGCTCCATGAGCTCAACAAGGTTCTCACTCAGCATCCAAAAGATGTGCCTCGTTGGAACACACCCAAAGGCTGCAATCCTAACCACACTTTCCTAGGAGTAAGTGCTATGGAACACAGTGGGACTTACTTCTGAGTAGATATGCTTCAGATTATACTGAAACAGTCTTAACAAATAATTGGTCTGACTGACTTGATGGTTCACAACCATCTTGGCAGTCCTACCTGCCCCTCTGATCTGATCAGATGGGCTTGGATGTCCAGTAAGTTTGCTCATGCCGATCTCAGCAGGGAGACGGACACACATTATTGTCCTGACTGGATCTTGATAAAGAAAGTGAATAATCCATAATACAACCAGTTTGTTTTTTTCGGCCAAGCATCCTTTCTGCCATGGTGCTTAGTTCAAAGTGTCCCAGGGAAGCCTCTTACATGTTGAACCTTCTGCTGAGGTTATTCTTAAGGGAAATATATGGAAGGAAAGAACAAGATGAGTTTAGACACCACATGTATTGTATAAGAAAAAGGAGATACTAAGATAGCACATTTATATAAATTAAAAATCTTGTATTGGGCAAAAACTATGTGAGTCTTGTCATATAGGGCTTTTATCCTACTCATCAATTAGTGTTCAGTGTACATTTGTACACAGTGTGGATTGTTGGATCTATCCGTGTATCTGTTCAGATGTAACTATAATTGTGATGACTGTATGTGCTCATAGCATGTCCTAGAGTGCCCCTGGAAGCCCCAGTCCTCCATGTTCTGTAACCACATCTCCACCCACCATAAATACAGCGCTTGCCTGCATAGACAGACACTGTATTCAGAAAGAATTATTTCCTGTGATTAAGGATGCTCGATACCCGCTATCTCTAATTATGAGAATTTCTCCCCAGGTACAGCATTTATGGATGCAGACATTGTACTTTGGGGGGGGGGGGGGGGGCAGAGATTTGGGTGTGTGGAAATGGGACTTGCCAGTGTGTTGTCGACATGTTTGTAGCTTTGGAGAGTCACCATGGTGACAAGTGTCAGAAGAGAGCTTGTGTGTACCATTATTTGCCCCATTTTTGTGGGTCCTCCTTGGTGGGGGTGGAGAATGATCTTGAAGCCAGCAAGAAGCTGGGACAATGTGGGTGGGTAGCTATGGAGATGCCAGCAGCTCCATCACAGTGATGCAGGGTGCCAGTGCTCAGCCATCGTCCTCTCAATTCAGCATGTTGTAAAATGTTTCAGGAAATCAGTGCCTGGAGGACAAATCTGGAGTGGGGTTATATCATCTCTATCAAGAATGAGAAATGGAAATGAGCAGATGTGGGATCAGATGAGGCCAAGCCCTTGCATCTGTCAAATGGCCCAACTGGCCAATCCAAACCTGAACCCCCAGTACCAGTGGTGGTGAAAATGCGCTGTGTACCTTCAGGGAAGGGATGGTGCAAATGAGATGAACACCCTTTGACCCCATCCTCACTACTGCCAGAAAGAAAGAAAGAAAGAAAGAAAGAAAGAAAGAAAGAAAGAAAGAAAGAAAGAAAGAAAGAAAGAAAGAAAGAAAGAAAGAAAGAAAGACCTTCACATACTTCACTTCCTCCATTGTGCAGTTATTTTTCCAAACTAGGAAGTTCAGGAATTCCTGGTTTATTTAAAGGGAGTGTTGAAGATGGAACAGTATCTCTTTAAGTAAACCAGGAAATCTTGCACTACCTGGTTTGGGAAAGAATTACGTGGCAGGTAAATATAAGAAAAAGATTATGCACTACACAATTTTCTGATTATGGGAGGCATGATCTGTGATGTGGGTGTGATGTGGCTATGGGTGGCGCATGTGTTAAGACACTGGGCCTATTAACCAGAAGGCCAGGGTTTGAGACCTGGGTCAGCCCCACAAGACAGAGTGAGCTCCTGTCCCTAGCCCAGCTCTGCAACGCCAGCTGGATCCAATCGTATTGGCTCTGCCTTTCCATTGGACTAATTCAGTGGCATGGAGAGGGGGGATTTGCTGCTTGGGTAACAGCCTATCCTCCATAACTATCTAACCCAGGCTTTCGTGCTTCACATGCAGCGTATGCAGCGCCGAGTACGATACCATAGTCTCTCAAGACTGACAGAGGCCTGCTTTGATCTGTGATCAGCATCTATTAATATTCTGTTTAGTTAGTACATGGTCTCTCTCTCTCTCTCTCTCTCTCTCTCTCTCTCTCTCTCTCTCTCTCTCTCTGTGTGTGTGTGTGTGTGTGTGTGTGTGTGTGTGCTTTAGTTTATATTTACTTTATATTTGCTTTGAATGCTATGGACAAGAATGTCACCAAAGGGACTGGAGAAGACAGCTGTACCCTACAATCCAGAGTAACTACAGGAGCACGTAAGAGACTTTACGTGCACCCGTAGTTACTGCACCACCTAATGAAAACCTATGGGAAATTCATATTGCGATCCAGAGCAAACTGTTCTTACACCGGAGCAAGGACTCCCCGTAGTTACTCTGGATTGCGCCCGTAGGCTATTTAGAAAGTGGGTCCCTAGATTTTTCACAGCAAACCCAATGCTCTAAATACTTTTACACATATATTCCAATCTGTACATGACAACAGTTGGTATGTTGAACTGGCGGTATCAATGATTAAGATCTGCTTTAAACTGGCAGATTTAGTGCATATAGGGTGCTGATCAGCTGCAAATCAGGAGGATTCCCTAATTTGAATCTTGCCTGGGCCATGAACTCATTAGGTGACATTAGGCAAGCCACTTCCTCTCAGATTAGTATTGGAGGAGGGGAATACTACTTACTTGCCTTCATATCTTTGTAAAAACAGCATCAACATTTCCCTATTAAACAGAACTTGTGGGGGACTTGATTCAGATTAAGGCTGTGGTAGGGGCAAACAGTTAAAAACCTTCTTTTGCTAAAAGCTGCTTGAAGGCTCCAGGACAAATTAGACACTTGCTGTAATGAGTTTTAAAAAATAGAGATTTCTCACCAGAAGTGACTCCTTTCCAAACAGAACAACAAAACACAAAAACCATGAGGAGATGGCTTATTCTAATTGGGACCATAGTGGGCCAGAAGGGATGGTTTAACTGTTTCCCCAGAAAACATTTCCCCCAGAAAATTACCCTGTAAGCTGCTTTTTGACCCTTACACAGTTATTGATGACACGTAATTTGGGAACAAAGTGCAGCTTCAGGGAGCATTTTGGGTAGAAAAATTGCATTTTTTATTCTAAGGTAGAATGTGCAGTCTTAAGCATGTCTACTAAAAAGTAAGTCCCATTGTGTTCAATATTACTTATTCCGAGGAAAGTGTGCTTAGGATTACTGCCTAACATTTAAATAAGTAAAGCTTGCTTTTCTGGTTCTGATTAGGATTGTCCCTTGGGTAAATAAAAGGGGCACCTGCATGCATTCCTGAAGGTATTTAGCTTGGCCCATCTTCAGAAAGGGGTCAAGAAGACCTTTCATTGCCCTGGGATCTGGCTGCCAATGCAACTCTGATGCAGCTGCAACCCCTAACAATTGCTCTTTATAGATCACTGCCCCAGCATGCCAGTCATCTCATGCTTTTACCATTCTTGCCAAAGAATGCCAAATTTTACATTCAAAACAGGTTTGTTTGGATCTAAAGAGTAGCATCATTACATAAAGTCTTTGCTTGCTATGTACCATTTACTTGCATCATCTTATATGGGTTTTTGATTAGCAAAATTTGTTATTTTCTAAGCAGAAATCAAGCCCCCAAATTTGTGAGATTGGCATGTGGAGTAAATAGCATATTTTTGTCTTTCAATATCCTTGTGACTGGCGTACAGCCTAGCCTAACCCTTTAGGGAAACAGGAGTGATGTTTCTGTTTTGTACTGAATCGCACTGCCTCCTAATACCATTGTACTTGCTCCCTGTGTGTGTCAATGTTCAAGGGGGAGAGAGGCATGTAACTATAAATAGCATATATCCAGAGTGGCTGTGTGAGTGTGTGTAAAATAATGTTGGGTTGGTTGGAAAGGGAGAGGTGAAGGGTTAAAACCATAATTTGCCCCAATCTCCCAATGGGATTAGGGATCAGTCACATTAAAGAGAGGAAGAAGCTTCTGTTCTTGGAGAAAGAGAATAAAAAATCCAGCAAAATTCTGATAAATTTTCATATTGGCAGGAACTTACCTGTTTCCAAATGTACTGCTGCTACTGCCTTGCTTTCATCCACCTCAGGAGAAAAAATTATCCCCTTCCAAACCAGTTGCATCTGGGAGGCAGTGAGGGGACTCTTTGAGAGTCTGGCTACAATCCAGAGTAACTATGGTGTAGTTTTACCCCAATGTAGTTACGGTGCCACCTATAGGAAATGCATAGAGCAATCCATAGTAAGTGTAACTATGCTACTCTTACATAGTAAGTTGTAACTATGTTTTTAAAAAAAGAAAAGTCACTGTGCAATGATTAATCTGGGCCACACATGCATGTTCTGAATATTATTAAGTAGATGACTTGCCAGCAGCAGTACTTGGTTGCATTTCCCTCTGGTTTTTGGCAAACTCACATTCTCTGCTTTAATTTGAGCCCTCTGCTTCCCCCTCCCCCCAAACCATGACATTGCTTAATAGTATCCTAATAGCATATCAGAACAATAGCATATGTTCTTATTAGGTTATTAATAGAGAGGCAGCAGTGGCAGAATTGAGGAGATTCAGTTCATAGTTGGGGATTGCATTGCAATGGCAACACTAGTAGGGATATTAACAGATGTGGTCAGCATCCACAAAAAAGCAGGCCTCCGTCAGTCTTAGAAGACTATGGTATCGTCTTGGAGCTGCATATGCTGCATGTGAAGCACGAAAGCCTGGGTTAGATTGTTATGGAAGATAGGTTGTTACCCAAGCAGCAAATCCCCCCTCTCCGCGCCACTGAATTAGTCCAATGGAAAGGCAGAGCCAATACAATTGGATCCAGCTGGTGTCGCAGAGCTGGGCTAAGGACAGGAGCTCACCCTGTCTTGTGGGGCTGACCTGGGTCTCAAACCCTGGCCTGCTGGTTAACAGGCACAGTGTCTTAGCCACTTGCGCCACCCACAACCACACCCACACCCAGCATCCACAGATGGAATAGTATACCCGCCGCTGCTTGAAAAATGGATTTGATCCTATCTTTTTTCCAAGGAGTTCTGGAAACACTATTCAAACTTTGGAGATACTGATGCTCAGAGACACTGTTCAATTTTAATTCTCAAGTGCCGAAAATGAGTCTTGACACTAGTTGTTGGTGAGCTGAACCCTCTCTCAAAGTAAGCCCATCAGTACAGAATTGTAGAGTGTGTTCTTGTGAGTTTCACACACTTTTTTATTTTATCCATTGCTCAGTTAAAGCTAAAGTGTATGTTCTTACCCCATTGATTTGCACAGGAATAAACTGTCTTTAGAAAAGTGCCTGCCTAGTTATCACTAGGTTGAGGATAGGACAGCAAGCTTCCATATCCTCCTCACTGTATAATGGCTCTCATAACAAAGAGATGCTTTGAAAAGGCAAAAGAGCTTCCAGGTTCAGCTGCGGAGCTGAGTGATGGTGCCAGTACAGCTCTCAGGACTGAGAGGTTGCTTCTTATAGTCTTCCCCTCCCAGCTTGGCACTGGCATTCAAGAAACTCATGAGAGCAGCTGGATCCTTGCATGCTGCTGGAATATTGCTTATGAGGCTTTGTGGACCTGCATGACCTGCTTGAATGCTTTGGCTCAACATTTGCAAAGCACACCTGCTGACTTGCAAAAGGTATCCCCTAATGAGACTTTCTGCAAAAACAAAACCAAAAAAATAACAAAACCCTACAGTGATCCCTTTTAGTGAAGGCTCCTAGATTGCAATCTCAAATTAGGACTGCAATACTAAAAATACTTTCCTGGGAGTAAAACCCATTGAACACAATGGGGCTTTTGAGTAGACATGTTTAGAATTGTTATCTAAGGCATGCTAAGAGCCAAAAAGTCTCTTTATCAATTCATCGGTGTATATCTATCTAGCCACTTCTAATGCACCAAGTGCTTTACAATACCTGTTTTGCTCTCCTTCACAGCAGTGCTGGAAAGTGGTTATGATTCCCCTTTTACAGATGGAGAAAGTTTATCTGAATTCAGATAGTGTCTTGACTGTTGAATGATAAATCATTTTCTCTAGCTGTCTGTTTAGTAAATTGTTTCTTCAGTGGTCACTGATAGCATGAAAATCAGTGTCTCAGCGTGCTGGCTGGAGCTCCCCACTAAAGCAAGGTGACCAAATGTCATTTTTTTCCAGGATACATCCTCTTTTTTTTTAGCCTTTTATCCATGGGCTATGGGTGGCGCAAGCAGTAAAGACACTGTGCCTGTTAACCAGCAGGCCAGGGTTCGATTCCCGGGTCAGCCCCACAAGACAGGATGAGCTCCTGTCCTTAGCCCGGTTCTGGGACTCCAGTTGGATCCAATCGTATCGGCTCTGCCTTTCCATTGGACTAATTCAGTGGCGTGGAGAGGGGGGATTTGCTGCTTGGGTAACAGCATATCCTCCATAAAAAATCCAACCCAGGCTTTCCGCATGCAGCGTATGCAGTGCCAAGCATGATACCATAGTCTTCCTGGGAGTAAGTCCCATAGAACACAATGAGAAGCACATGCTCTGGGCTGAAGCACATGCTCTAGGCAAGATCCTATCTGGCTGGCTGAGGAGCTGTCCAGCAGAGACATTATAGACGGAGCAAGGTCTTGGTTAGGAGCTGTCCAGCAGGATCAGAGTAGTCATTAGTGGATTCACAAGGAAGGATCTGAATCCAAGGTGGGGATCCTATTGAGGAAAGTGGGATTCCCTAACATCATAGGTCAAGATGTTGTTGATGGTGACAAGTTCTAGCTGACCCTTAAGAAAGTGAAACTCTACCATTTCCGTCTATGCTAGGGACTCTCACAGAATTTTGCTGCTTCTCTTAATAGTATATCCCATTGGCTCTGAGGACCCAGACCCAGGATGTCCTGCTGACACTGCACTGGGGGCCAGAGAAAAGCAATTTGGGAATTTTCATGTAGTCAGCAAAGCAGGCTGTATTTTTTTGTAGTTGACTGAGCAACTGACTCCCAGGATATCTGTTTTGCAGGGAACCGGTGCAGCATTAAAGGCCAACTACATTTTTGAACATAGAAATCATGTTTGCCATAGGTGCATGGATGTTTATTTAATTGGTGTTTGTTACGCTAGGCCTGAAATTTGTGAGAAACTATTTATAACACACCATCTGTGCACATGGTACTTTATAAAAATTAGGAGATAGGTTCACGTCCCCCAAAGAGTCCAACATTTAAATTTGACTCAAGGGAAACAAGACAGGAGGGGACGGCTAAACAAGGGGAAAATATGTAATTTAACTTACACTTCTTCACAGCAATGGGAGCTAAGGACTGCGCATGTCTTCAAACATAAAAAGCACACATGTCCAAAAGTGAGAGCCCATTTGTTGCTCTCTGGTGCACACTTATGACTGTTTTACAACTATTTAACCAGCCTGGTTTCCTCTAAAGAAATCTTGGGATTATTATTTTTAAATTAGGAAGTGAATATTTCTGTATCCATTACTTATAGAACTACACTTCCCAGAGTTCCCTCAGAAGAGAGGATGATAGCCCAATTTGAAAAGTGTCTATTGCAACAAGTGTATTGCAACAAGTGTACAGTTCTTCCAGTAAACTAAAAGTGTTTATGGCTGAACAAAATATCTGAACCCAGCTTATGCTACAATCATAAACTCCAGTTAGGCTGACCTAAGCCTCAACACAAGTCCTATACTGACCTGGAAGTGTCACAAAAGTGCCGTAAGAGACTTCTGCACCAATCCTGGGAAAGGGTTAGGCCATATCCTTGTTCCTGACTTCATATCCTTGTTCCCTACTTCATGGGAACGGGAAGATCAATGCTAGTTGTGCTGACTTTGGTTAGGATTGCACCCTTAGTGTTTGAAGTGGTCATGAAATGGAGTTGGATGCTTTCCCACATCTTTTCAGGATGATCTAAACCCATCCCACTTCTTGGCAATGGACATAATTAATACCGGCCTTGTCTGAAGCAAATCCTTCCCGGTTTCTCTCCCCTTCCCATTTTATGCACTCGTCAATCAATATTGTACTCTCAAGCCTAGTTCATCATGATTCAGCAACAGATACAACTTAGGTATTCCACTTCATTTGTTTGAGTAAACTGGTCTATTGGAACTCACTAATTTTCTGACAGTTTCTATATGCTGCTGTGATTAGAGAGGATTCTTTGGAGATAAGGCTCTTCTGTGCTCTATGGTGATGGTGATTGAAAGCCTAGCACGGTCATTGTGCAATTTATATACATTTTAAGGCTGCCTTTTCTATAAAGAAATTAGGAGCACGTACATGGTTCTCTCCTTCATATTTTATCTCCCAAGAACCTAATGAAGAAGGAAAATAGAATGATTGACCCAGGGTCATCCAGGGAGCTTCTTGACTGGATGGTATTTCAGCTCAGCTTCCCCTTTTTGTCTCATTTTTTGTTCTCCTTGCTTCTTTGACCTGTCTTTCCTTAGACTGTGCCAGTGGTGGGCTTCAGGGGGTTCTCACAGGTTCTATAGAACCCTCTGCTAATGAGCGCCTGGTTCTGAGAACCTGTTACTAATAGGACATAGAACTTGTTTTTAATTTAGGTTATTAGGACATAGAACCTGTTGTTAACTTATTTGAATCCCACCACTTCTGTGGACCCAATCCCATCCAACTTGTCAGTGCAATGCAGCCTGGAGATGAGGGAACAAAAATTACTTTGCCTTGAAGAGATCTGTTGTTACTGCCCCTCCCATTGCAGAATGTAGCCCATACCATGTTGGCACTGCTGTATTGGTGCTGGACTGTTGGATATGATCAGATTATGTAATTTATAGAAAGCATTATATAGTTTGTTGATTTTTTAATAACATACAAAATAATTATAATCTAATTTATATATATATATATATATATATATATATATATATATATATATATATATATATATATATATATATATATATATATATATATATATATATATATATATATATATATATAAGAGAAAACTCACTCACTCACTCATCACCACCCTGCCAAAACTAGTGGGCCAAGAAGCGTGAAATTTGGGGTGGGTGTTCCTTCCGTGATGGAGGGGTGCACTAAGAACCGGTTTTTGGAAATTCCAACCAGAAGGGGGTGAAAAGGGGCACAACGTGTTTTCCTCCCTATTCTTTGCATTGGAGAATTGCTGACTCATCAACATTCCTCCCCAACTGCTGGGCCTGAAGCATGGAATTCTGGGAGTTCCTTCTGTCACCTGAACTCCCACCAAGAACCATCTGGAGAAATTTAACCCTTCAGGGGCTGAAAAGGGGGCAACGTGTTTTTGTCCTATACTTAACATGGAAGATTGACCGACATCCAGCCAATTTGGTGCTTGGTGCCTGGTGCACTGGGGAGATGTTTTGAGGAGGAAGAGGTTACACTTTGATGCACATGGGGGACTGATGTAGATGGGTGATGTTGCATATGGGGAGTTGAGGCACATGGGGGCATGATGCGCATGGGGGACTGATGCAGATGGGTGATGTTGCATATGGGGAGTTGAGGCACATGGGGGACTGATGCACATGGGGGATTGATGCACATGTGGGGAAGTTGTGCATGGGGGAAGTTGTGCATGGGGGGAAGTTGTGCATGGGGTGTTAATGTGCATGGGGTGTTGATGTGCATGGGGTGTTGATGCTCATGGGGTGTTGATGTGCCATGGGGGGATGGCGTATGGGGAAATGTTACTCCTGCAACGCGGGTATGCTTTTTGCTTGTGGTGAATAAAATCAATATTTTACTATTGGCAACAGTGGACCACCTAATAGCCATAGTAATTTCAATACCCAAGGCAAGAATCCAGAACCTCCTTGTTGTTTTTCCTAGTTATATCCTGGGATATCCTGGGACAACTCTGGGATTTCCTGAGCATGTTCAGTGTGGTTTTTCTTTGGCAACCAAGTAGTTCAGGACCAGTATATCTTAAGCACCATCTCCCTGAGATCAGCTCCCAACGGTACAGCTCCTGTACTGTTGATGAATGTGCCGATCAGGGCCTTCTTGGTTGTGGATCCAGGCTTTGGAACTCCCTCCTTTGGAAAGTTTAGTGCCATTACTGAAAGTGAAAGCTTTTAGGTGGATCTCCAATGTGGATTGATTACTGCAAATTACTTCACCTTGTTCTTTTGTTTCTTCCTGTGTATGATGTGATTTATTTATTGTTGTGTGCTGCATTTTACTGGTGTTGTTTTTAAATCTTTTAATTGATTTATTAGGGCTGTGGGTGGCGCAAGTGGTTAAGACACTGTGCCTATTAACCAGTAGGCCAGGGTTTGAGACCCAGGTTGTCCCCACAAGACAGGGTGAGCTCCTGTTCTTAGCCCAGCTCTGCGATGCAGCTGGAATCAATTGTATCGGCTTGGCCTTTCCACTGGACTATTTCAGTGGCGTGGAGAGGGGGGATTTGCTGCTTGGGTAACAGCATATCCTCCATATCAATCTACCCAGGTCTTCATGCTTCGCATACAGTGTTGAACACAATAGCATAGTCTTTCAAGACTGATGGATGCCAATACTAATTGATTTATTTAATTGTTCATCACTTTGGGGGCTTTGTGTAAAAACTGATAGACAGTGGCACCTCACGTATAAAATTTAATTCGTTCCGGAGGCATGTTTGTTACGTGAAACGTTCTTTACGTGAAGCGGATTTTCCCATAGGAAATAATGGAAACTCAGGCGTTTGGTTCCACAACCCAAAAAATATTCAAATAAAAATATTAACTGGATGTATAAATGATGACAAAACAGTGGAATTGAATTCAAAACATGCATTCAATGTGCATGATCTTATGAAGTCTACTTAGGCTGCAATCCTAAAGACACTTTCCTGGGAGTAAGCCCCATTTAACACAATGGGGCTTATTTCTGGGTAGACATGGTTAGGAGGCAGCAATCCAAGGCACTTTCCAAGTGTCTCCCCACTTTCTCCTTCTCTTCACCCTGAGCCTCTCTCTCCCCTGCTCCCTTCTGGCCAGCCCTGAGCTGCTTCCCTCTTCTCCACTGCTCTTCTCTCCCTCTGCCCAGTGGATGCCCGGCCACAGGAGGAATAGCGCGGAAGTGTTGCTTTCACTATGAGCATGGTGCGCTAGGCAGTGCTGACGCTGTTTAAAAGGGCTGCTGGTCAGCGCGTCTGCCCCAACTGCCAATGAGTTTGTTCTTTACATGAAGCACAGTTTGTTACGTGAAGCAGAATCCTAGAGAAATTTTTGTTTGTTATGTGAAACATACTTTATGTGAGGCGTTTGTTACATGAGGCGCCACTGTACTGTAAAAATTTTCTGAATAAATAAATGAATAAGTTAGAAGTACTCTCCTCTTCTGTTATTCAAGGAAGCAAAATTGTTATTCATGTGCCATTAAGTTTGAGCTGAACTTAAATTACAGCAGTGAAAGACAGAGGGTGCAATAGCAATACAGACAGCTAACTGCTTGGTGGCCCTATAGAGCCAACAGCAGAGCAAATGCCATATTTGTTGTCTGAAAGAATCCAAAATGATATACGGTAAATTGACCTTGTTCCATAAAAGACATTGAGACAGAACTTCCACTACTATAATATAGCATTCATTTATTGGATGAGTCCATGGAATCAGACTGACCCTCCCCTCTTTTTGAATTGGTGAGTTTCAACCAGCACCTGCTTTAAGTTATCCTATAGGATGGTCAGCCCCTCATATTCTGCACGGGAGCAGATGAGGCAATTGGCCTCCGCTGTGCTATATCTGGCACATCTTGGAGTAAGGGGATTTATTTCCCTAACCAGTGTTGCACAGCGGTTACCTCAATGGGCTGCTTGGATCTGCACCGGCAAAATCATTGGCAAAGATCTAAGCAGCCTGGTGTAAAAGGACATGCTGGCCCATCATTGGGTCTGGATTGCACCCTAAATCTTCAGAATGACCCAGCTTAATGTAATTGGAATCCAGTTCTTTATATGTGAAATAGGCTGCAATCCTAAAGACACTTTCCTGGGAGTAAGACGCACTGAACACAATGGGGCTTGCTTTTGAGTAGATATGGTTAGAATTGTGGCAATAGTCTTGCTTTGGAGGAATCTATATAGGCTGCAGTCCTAAAGACACTTTCCTGGGAGTAAGACCCTTTGAACTAAATGGTGCTTAATTTTGAGTAGACAGTTTAGGTCCGAATTGCAGCCTATAGCATCAGTATCTCTGCTGGGTTAAATCTCTCTCTCTCTCTCTCTCTCTCTCTCTCTCTCTCTCTCTCCCCTTTTGTAGCACATGGAAGGTGATTCCTTGCTGTTGTAATTGGCCTTACTATTTGTTTGGTGTGATCTATCTAATCTATCTATCTTTGGTTTTCTTCTGGGGGCTCATCATCTGTACTGTCCCCTCCCCTATCACCGCCGCACATATACCTCTGCCCTTGATGATCTGGAAAGGGGGTATAGTTCCTTCTACCCATTAATGTTGATTTCATCACTCGTTTAATTATTCCTGCTGTTTTCCTACATTTTCAGCACTATCGTTGCTATAACAACAAAATGTAGGATTTTTTTTCCAAAATGCAAGACATATTTTTGTCAGCTTCTCCGACTCAGAAAGAAGCCGTCGGATTTGACAAGGATTTCAGGGAGGGGTCGCTGCAAATGTCCAAGATAAAGCATGATTGGCAGGAGCTTTTTGCAATGGGGATATTTATTTGTTTGATTATTTAGTTTTTTTTTTCCCCCACCTAAGATTGATAACAAGAAAAAGGTTTTGGATCTTGAATAGTATACCTCCATCTGTAAAGCACAGAATGCGTTTTTCAAAAAGAACCCAGACAGCACACCAAGTGCTTGTGAAAATCTGGCCTCTGTGTGAAACAATAAGGGCCATGCTGAACACTTCTAACAGTCTGTTTCATATTGAACAATCTGCTGCTCCAGGGCAGATCTGTTTCAGTGTATTGACTGGTTGGCCTTAAATATCTAAAAAGTACAGGGTACCCACCTCAGCCATCCAAACAGACAAGTACGAATAGGTTGAAGTAACCAGTGAAGTCTGTCATGGGAGAAGGAGCTGACTTTACTTTTATCATTTTATTTATGCAATTGCACTGCTTTGGGAGGGTGACAAATGCCACCACACTGTTGAGGGAGGTGGGCAAGATCTGCCGACCTTGATCTGATCCAGACTTGACTTGGCTTCCCCACCCTACTCAGGGCTCAATTGTTGTCTTAGGCACAGGTTTGCCGTAATTCTCTTCCACAAAATTGGGACAGGGCCCTCTGTCACACTTGCCAGTATATGAACACAATCACCCAAAATTGGGACCATCACTGTTTTTTAGGACATACGGCAACCCTACTTAGCAGGGATGGGATTCAAAGAAATTAACAACCAGTTCTATGCCCATCTGGCAGCCACTTTTAAATGGCTGTTTTAAAACTTTATATGTCCTATCTCTCGTTAACAACCAGTTCTATAGAGTAGATGTGAACTTGCTGGAGCCCACCACTGCTACTTAGGCATGTCATTACTATAATGGCCTATTAGGGCTGCATGCATAAAGCATGGAAATTTTGGAAAGGCCCAGACCAGCCACTATGCAAAATTTTTATTTTCTCATAGTGTCACACTTTTTCCCTTGAACTATTGAGATCAGGCAATCCATTCATTAGGCCAACTGAGATGGTCATTTCCATTCTCAGTTGCCATAGAAAGAACCTATCAGCCTAATTCCTATTACCGTGGTGCCTCACATAAAGAGCTTAATTTGTTCTGGAGGCATGCTCTATAAGTGAAACGCTCTTTAAGTGAAGCAGATTTTTCCATAGGAAATAATGGAAACTCAGACACAAGCCCCAAAATATTCAAATAAAAATATTAACTGCCCCAAAATATTCCCACAAGCCCCAAAATATTCAAATAAAAATATTAACTGGATGTAAAAGTGATGACAAAACACTGGAATTGAATTCAAAACATGCATTCAATGTGCATGATCCTATGAAGTCTACTTAGGCTGCAATCCCAATGACACTTTCCTGGGAGTAAGCCCCATTTAACACAATGGGGCTCACTTCTGAGTAGACATAGTTAGGAGACTTCAATCAAAGACACTTTCCTGGGAGGCTTACCTGGGCTGCTGCTGTTCACGGTGGTCAGTGGGGGCAGTTGGGGGCAGTTAGAAGCAACTGCCTCTGGCACCACGTTGGGGGCAGTAAGAGGCAGCAGCGCTGGCCAGCAGCCCTTTTAAAGAGCCTCCATGCGGAGCATCAGGTCTGCGTAGCACGCGTGCCCATAGTGACTTGCTTGTTAAGTGAAGCGGAACTTGTTATGTGAAGCAAGATTTCTTGGAAATTTTTGCTTGTTATGTGAAACGCTTGTTAAGCGAGGTACCACTGTACTTTTCAGCACTGCCACTCTGATTGGCTTGAGGGCAGTCTTTTAAGCACCAATTGGTGGGATACAAGTGACTCAAATGGCCAACAGGATTTCAAGTGACCCTATGATTCTTCGTACTTTGGTCTGGCACCTGAGTTGGAGCTGTTCTGAATTTGCTTCTTTTCCTTTCACTTTTCTAACTGCCTGCATAGTTCCTAGCTTGACCACCTGCTACTAGTCTCTGCTTGACCACTTACTTCTAGTCTAGTAGTCTAGAGGCCTGAGGCAGGTAATATCTGCTGATCATCATGGTTGGTTGCCATCCCATAGTTTTCCACCATTCAGAGTTTGAAAGTGCAGTCCTAACCTAGGCTGGCACAATTCATTGGTCTTCCCATTCCCATGATGATGTAGGGAGGCAAGCGCATGTCGGTGCACTGGCCGAACCCTCCCCCAGGATTGGTGCAGAAGCAGGGTGACCATATGCCCATCCTTTTTTTTAACCTTGTGTCCTATAAAAATCTTCATTGTCCTCAATTTTCTTGTGAGCAGGTAGCATGTAGCCTTCTTGTAATTAATAAATTATGGCTGCAATCTTAAACTCTAGTTAAGCCGTCTTAACTCCTGGCATAAGTCCTGTGCTGATATGGGGAGTCACAAAAGTAACTTCTGTGCCACTCCTGGGGAATGGTCAGGCCAGTGCACAGACATGCGCTTGCATTCCTACATTACCACAGGAATGGGAAGACCAATGCGTTGGGCATTCTAGGTTAAGACTGTACCCTAAATTTAATAATAACATAGTGTTTAATAAGCACATGAAAGCAATAAATATGAGTGTTTTTAGGACATTTTGTCATGCCCTGCATTTTTCTTGGGTGTTCTACATTTCATGGAGGGCTTGTCCACTTTTCCAGTTATTATATACGGTCACCCAATGCAGAAGTGCCTTAATGGCACTTTTGTGACATCCCCATATCAGCATGGATTTTATGCTGGGGCTTAAGATGGCCTAACTGGACAATAGGATTGGATCCTAAGGCAGGATTCCCAAAACCACCTCTGTTTTTGAAGTGATATATTTTTTGTTTGTTTTTGATGATGATAGATGGGAGAGGGATCAGAGAAAAGGTTCACACCAGTTGGGTCACATTGATTCCCCCAATTTTGCAGTTTCCTTAGATGTGTCATAGCATATGGTCTCAGGTGTTCTTCAAAGTGTCCTGATGCCTTCTGATCCTGCTAGGATCCATGATTTGATTCTGGTTCTGAAAGGTGGTAGTTCCTGACATTATGCCGAACAAAAGCTGACCAGTGTACCAGCCTTTTAGAGGCTGGTGTGAACAGAACACATCCATTAAGAGTGGTTAGACAAGATGATGACTCGAAAGGACTCCACCCTGATCAACAAAAGAATTCCAGTAGTGGTGAAGTGAAACTATTTCTAGGCTGTTTTGATATCCTCAAAAGCAATACACACTTATATAAGGTATGAACTCTGAGGTTATTATATCTTTGGATAACCTATTATTAAGATTCTGGTATCGTTCCAAAGAATTTGGCATGTACCCCTGATGGAAAAACTAATACAACAAGTATATAACCTACTTATTGTTATATATTTGTCCAAACAATAAACTGAAACAAACTTTATTCAGTGTGATGCAACTTTACTCCCTTTGGTAGCAATTATGAGTTATACTTTTTCTCTCTTCACACATAATTTCTGACTGTCTTAGATAAGAGAAGCTATATATGCCAACCCTTGAAGTAACACAATTATAGGATTCAGTTTTTGCTTGGTTCTGTTAGTTTTGTGGTGTTTGAAGTTGACCTTTTTATTTTTGGTTTATCTTTGTAAAAAGAAAAAAAAATTGCATGATCGGAATGTTATTTCCATAACATATGTTTCCATAACAGATTTAATTAAAGGAAGGTACAGAATGTTTTCAGTATACCTTCAGGAAGTATATCATGTGTAGATGATATAACCTTTCCACCCACTGCTATCCTTTCCAATGATTTTGCTATCAATATGCTATCAATATCAATATAGTTAAAAGATTAACATATATACATTCACATAGACAGAAGACCGCTCAGTTCTGATTCTGTGCAATTGGTTGGCTTTTTGTAACTGATGAGTCATTATAGTTGCCTTGGCTTGCTGATGTTTCAAGTGATTCTCTGAACTGGTCTAATTTTTGTTTCATTGTTGCTTTATTATTTCTATTATTTTGCATTTTTTAAAACTTGGGAGTTTTTTGTTTGTTTATTTTACAAGACCAGAATGTCTTGCCTTGAGACAAAATGATAAGATGAGATAAAAATAAGTCAAATAAAATAGAGATCCCATGTGAAATTGCATTGGTCGGCAGCTTGTGATATACATTCTGACTTGCATTGAAGTACGAATAGCCAGGGAACAGCAAAGATTCTGTGAGCTCAATCCTAACCAATTTAGGCCAGCACAACTCACCCATTCCTCATTTCTGTAGTGGTGTGGGGAGGCAGGTGCATATCTGTGCACTGGCCTAACTCCCTCAGAAGTGGCACAGAAATGCCTTATGACACTTTTGCAATACCCCCTGGCCAGCATGGGACTTGTGCTAGGATTTATGCTGGCCTAATTTGCGTTTAGGATTACATGCATTGGAGCACAGCTGTTTGTTCAACTGAACAGTGAATTTTTTTTTCTATGCACACAAGCATCCCAAGGGGGCTGAGCTCATTTGTGTGTGTGTATAATTTTTCGTAACAATTTTATATGGACTCGCTGGTTGCAACAACTTCTGTGCTGCTTATTGTGCAAGGTTGAGCATATGAACCACATGAGCCGATATGTGCATGTGAGTGAATGCAAGTGAACCCTTCTGATCATAGTATGGTAGCCCAGGTAGAGAAGTGTGGCAATTCTATGTCTATGATGTAAGTATAAGTTGGCTAGAATTGCTCTCTCAGCACTTTAGGAAGGAAGCAGCCAATGCAGCATGTGCTGCTTTGTGAATATGAAATATTTTAAAACTGTGCCGTCAATTGGAGAATGTAGGGGCAATTAGCATTAATTGGTTCTTTTGCTGGTAGGGTCAGAATGCTGATAGGACTGGCACATTCAGAAGCACTCAAAGGGGGTATATATTGATGTTTAGAAAGGCTAGGGTGTTTGTGAATGCCAGGTTAGTAAGCTGCAAGTAAGCACCAGGGAGGGCTTCTTGATGTTGTTGGGACACATTGAACCAGATGAATTAACTCTGGCTAGGGAATGGGCAATGTTTACAGCTCTAGTACATGTTTTGCTTCATAAGTGATCATTTTCCCTTTTGGGTACAGGATACGCTGATACAAAAAAAATCAGATGAATTGGGGGCTGTGTGTACATTGATTACACTAGCGTTCTGTGCCTGGAACACTAAGCAGATGTGCTCTTAGTTCTCATCTGCTCTTATTTCCATGCGCCCCGTGGAACACTATGTTTCGCCACTGCTTCCTTTCTTATGCCTTTGTGTAGTTCCTGCCTATGACAAAAAAGATCCTAGGAGTGCAATACGGAGCACTCCTTGCACCAGCACAAGTCCCCTGTGCTGGCCTCAGAATGCGATAAGTCATTGTTGTGCCACAGAGAAGTGGAGGGGGCTGACACATTGATATGTGCTGGCCCCGAGAAGCTGTTCCAAGCCCTCCAGTCTCATGCAGCCAGTAAGGCCACACCAGTTAAGTCAAGCAAGTGCAAGGGTGGGATGGAGGCAATCTAAAATGGGATAAGGTGGGTCATGGCCAAACAGATCCAGGGTGACTCAGGGCAGCTCTAGGCTGCTGGGGTCTGTACCACCTCTTAAGGTGGCACAGATCCCAGTAGCCCCATTGAAGCTGTTGTGGATTACCATGGGCAAGGGGAATGAATTTTCCTTATTCCAGGCTGAACCAATGGCAGCCCCAACCATCACTTGGTCTGCTCCAAAGCAGTTTAGGATTGTGCTGCTAGAAGCATAGGGCACAATCCAGAGTAACTATGGGAGCATGTAAAAGACATTATGCATACCCATAGTTACTGCACCACCTAGTGAAAACCTATGAGAAATTCATATTGCAATCCAAAGTAACTTGTTCTTACTCCAGAGCAAGGACTCCCCTTAGTTACTCTGGATTTCACCCTTAGTCATGATCTGTGGGCCTGTGAGGTCTAGTGTGGAGACCTGGTTTTACCACTTAGCCATGAAGTCATGACCTCGCAATTACTACCTTAGCTTCACGCAGAACTAAATGCCTAAGGGTGGAATATACTGTAAATATAGAAAATAAATACATCACATAAAGAAATTTCCTCATGGTCCCTCTAATTAGAATGAAGATGATTAAAGAGTGGGAACAATGTATATTTTTATTACGTCTTCCATTCATGTTATGAATGAAAGTATTGGTAAGGCTGTGGAAGAAGAGATGGTAATTACTGCAGGCAAATTAACTCATAACAAAAGGGCATATCGGTATTCCTTGTTTTTCTTCTTGAAATGATAGTTTTTCAGCAAAGACTGTCTTGGACTTCCATAGGGCCAGTTGTTCTGAGTTGCCTGCTTTCATTTAGCCTTGCCTCCTGCATCTTCACTGTCAATCATAGCTAAATTCTCCTGTCAACTTTATGTCATACTTGAAATTCATTCACTTGACCACTTTATGGAGATGGTGTCATGGCTTTGGCCAGCACACTTTGCATTTCAATGCATTATCACACATGGGACATCTTTCTACATCAGCTTTTCTCAATGTGGGGGTCGGGACCCCTTTGGGGATCGCCTGACTCTTTCATGGGGATCGCCTACAGACCCCTGGTGTAGGGGGCCAAGTGGGAAGACCTGGCAGAAAAGATGGAGCCACTGCAGCTGGAAGAAGCCGCTGAGAAGTGGCTCAGAAGGGGCTGGTGTGAGGCTGATGTGGAGTCTTGGGGACAGGAAGTGAGAGGCACCCAGCACACTTACCACAGATGGCACGTTGTGCCCTGCTTGTTGTGCCCTGCTTGTTGTGCCCTACTCATTGTGGTCTACTTGGAAGTAAGCCCCCTCAATGTTGTTGTTGTTCATGATAGTTGCATGGGGCTCCTCCCAGGAAAGTGCTAGGATTGCAAACCTTAGAGCCCTATCCTATGGAGGTCCATTCAGAAGTCAGTTCCATGACAGTGAATGGGGCTACTCCCAGGAAAGTGCTAGGATTGCAGCCTAAGATCCCAATCCTTTGGAGGTCTCCGCAGAAGTCAGTTCCATGATAGAGAATGGGCCTTTTCTCCCAGGAAAGTGTGGCTGGGTCTGCTGCCTGAGATCCCAATCCTATGGAGGTCTCCTCAGAAGTCAGTCCCCATGCTACACCATACTTCAAGACAAAATTTTATTTATTTGTAATTAGAAATAAATATCACAATATATAATTATTGTTTTTGTGATAAATCACTATGCTTTAATTATGTTCAATCTGTAATAATGAAAATACATCATGCATATCAGATATTTACATTACTATTCATAACAGTAGCAAAATTACAGTTATGAAATAGCAACAAAAATAATTTTATGGTTGGGTGTCCCCACAACATGAGGAACTGTATTAAAGGGTCACGGCATTAGGAAGGTTGAGAACTACTGTTCTACATAAAAGCCTTTACCAGTGTGTCTACACCTTCTGGTCAACATTCTGTTTCGGGTCAAGGGTCAAGCAGGCAGAGGAGAGGCAACTGTCAACATTCCATTCCCAATTCAGCTGTCATTTCTGAGTGCCTCTGGTGCAGAAAACTAGCCAGACTGAAAAGAGACTAGGGTCTTTATCCTAAAGTGAAATTAAGCCCCTTGCTCCAAAGCAGTTAAGATGACTTTCCATAAGATAACACTAGAGGATGACATAACTGTGTGGACCCATAACTGCTCTGGATTTAGCCCTAGGGGATTAATTGAGGAGAGCAATTGAGATGTGGCAAAAAAGCTGTTGAGGGAGGCAGCGGAGATGTGGTAAAAGGACAAAAATTGTCTCTGGTGTCTGGGCTCCATATTTTGGCGTATCTAGGTTTTGCATAAAAGCAATTGCAAACTCACTCAGTGCCTATTGGTATTGAGCAGTGTTTCTCAAACTGTTCAACAAAATAGTGTTGACACCCAACCGAAACTATGCCCCAACATCATCATCAACATCACCCCTGCTTGACTGAGCCAGCATCCTGTCTTGTGTGGTAACAGAGGGGAGGAGCACTGTGTGGGGTGAAGGCAGTGGGGCCAGCCAGACAGGCTGGTTGAGATCAGTACAGCCATCTGTGGCTCCACAGGTAGCCTCACCAAACAGGCTTCCCTTCTCTAATTACCATGCTGATCCCTGGGCAGGTGGGGATTAGAGCACATTAACTTGCAACACAGGCTAAGCCTCCAGATGTTGAGACTGTCCAGCTGTGCACAGCTGATCGCGAGCTGCTAACCTGGGGGTGTGTGTGTGTGTGTGTGCAAAATCCAAGCAGAGCAGTGGGCTAATTGCCCCACACAGTCTTGGAAGACTATGGTATCGTGCTCGGCGCTGCATACGCTGCATGCGAAGCATGAAAGCCTGGGTTGGATTGTTATGGGGATAGGCTGTTACCCAAGCAGCAAATCCCCCCTCTCCACGCCACTGAATTAGTCCAATGGAAAGGCAGAGCCAATACTGGGCTAAGGACAGGAGCTCACTCTGTCTTGTGGGGCCGACCTGGGTCTCAAACCCTGGCCTGCTGGTTAACAAGCACAGTATCTTAGCCACTTGCGCCACCCACAGTCCCACACAGGGTGACCATATAACCACAAAAGAGGACAAGGCCCCCCAAAATGTAGGACACCCAAGAAAAATGTAGGACATGACAAAATAAAAGCTAAAAACACTCATATGTATTATTAATCCTAAGCATGTCTACTTGTAACTTCCATTGTGTTCTATGGGACTCGGAGAGCACAATCTTAACTATGGCTACTCAAAAGTAAGTTCCATTGTGTCCAATGGGTCTTACTCCCAGGAAAGTGTCTTTAGGATTGCAGCCTTACTCTCAGGAAAGTGTGTATGGGATTGCAGCCAAAATCATTATTAAATTTAAAACTATTACATATAATTAATTACGCATCAACCTCAATGCGCAACTTTCCCCATGTGCAACTTTCCCCATGCGCATCATCCCTCATGCACAACTTTTCCCCATGTGCAACTTTCCCCCATACGCATCAACCCCAATGTGCAACTTCCCCCATGCGCAACTTCCCCCCATGCACGTCATGACCCCATGTGCATCATGTCCCCACGCGCATCATATCCCCATGTGCAAATTTCCCCCATGTGCAACTTCCCCCCGTGCGCATTACCCCCGTGCACATCATCCCCCCATACGTATCATCCCCCCATGTGCAACTTCCACCCATGCACATCATCCCCTCATGCTCAACTTTCCCCCATACGCATCATCCGCCAATGCGCAACTTCCCCCCATTTGCAACTTCCCCCATGCGCAACTTCCCCTCATGCGCAACTTCCCCCATGCGCATCATCTGCCGTTGCGCAACTTCCCCATGCACAACTTTCCCCATGCGCAACTTCTTCCATGTGCAACTTCCACCACGCGCAACTTCTCCCCATGTGCAACTTTCCCCCATGTGCAACTTTCCCCCATGCTCATCAACCCCCATGTGCAACTTTCCCCCATGCTCAACTTTCCTCCATGCACATCATCCCACCATGCGCAACTTCCCCCATGCGCATCATCCCCATGTGCATCATCCCCCATGCGCAACTTCCACCCATGTGCATCTTCCACCCATGCGCAACTTCCCCCATGTGCAATTTCCCCCCATGCGCAACTTCCCCATGCGCAACTTATCCCCATGCGCAACTTTCACCCATGCGCATCAACCCCCATGCGCAACTTTCCCTCATGCGCAACTTTCCCTCATGGGCATCATCCTCCCATGCGCAACTTTCCTCCATGCGCAACTTCCCCCCATGCACAGCATCCTCGCCAGTGCAGCCTCTTCCTCCGGAAAACATCCCCCAGTTCACCAGACACTGAGCACCAAATTGGCTGGATGTTGTTCAGTCTCCCACGTTAAGTATAGGACAGAAACAGGTTGCCCCCTTTTCAGCCCCTGAAGGGTTAAATTTCTCCAGATGGTTCTTGGTGGGAGTTCAGGTGACAGAAGGAACTCCCAGAATTCCATGCTTCAGGCCCAGCAGTTGGGGCGGAATGTTGCTGAGTTAGCAATTCTCAGTGCAAAGTATAGGGAGGAAAACGCAATGCGCCCCTTTTCACCCCCTTCCGGTTGGAATTTCCGAAAACCGGTTCTTAGTGCACCTCTCCGTCACGGAAGGAACACCCACCCCAAATTTCACGCTTCTAGGGCGGGCAGTTTTGAGAGGGCGGTGATGAATCAGTCAGTCAGTCAGTCAGTGAGTCAGTGAGTGACTTTTCTCTTTTATATATATAGATTATAATTAGAATATATGACGCTTGCTCACAAGAAAAAGCAGGACAATGAAGTTTTTTTCCAGGACACATGGCAAAAAAGAGGACATGTCTTGAAAAAAAAAAAGGGACAGATGGTCACCCTCGCCCCACAAGACAGGGCATCTGCTCCTTTTTTCGCATGTCTTCTCTTTCCTCCTCTTCCAGCTCTGGAAGGGCGTGTGAAGTTCAGACCTGCCCTGCTTGTGTGGCTCCTGAGGTTGGGCGATCCTCATCTCCGGATCCACTCCGGGATTTCCACGTGCCTCTGCAGAGAGAACCTTTGGGTTGCAACATCTTGGAACGTTGGAAGTCTCAGGATTCTGAGGCTGCCTCTGAATGTCTCAGGATTCGGAGTCTCAGGATTCTGCCTCCATCGGGACTGTGGGATGCAGCAAGTGATCGTGGTGCAGGGAGGAAGAGGAAGAGGAGGAAGACCCCTTTCCTTGGGGGGATCGCTGGGGGCTGCTGGCATAGACTGCTGAGGATCTTGCACCCACCCACCCACCTCTGCATTTTCTCTCAAGAGACCCTCCATGCACCCTAAATGCAAGATGCATTTAAATGCATCATCATCTCCAAGATGCATTAAAAAGTAGAGGGGGAAACAAACCCTGAATTGCTGCAGCGGAGGGTTGGCTTTGGGGGGCACACAGGCTGGAGAAAGACTCAGCCTGGGAGGATCATAGCCTTGCAGAGGGACAGGAGGAGGGGGGGAAGAGTGAGAGCCCCCCTGCTGGCACCTTGCCAAGAGGATGAGGTCTGCACCAAGGGGCGATCGAGGTGCAGACTACGCTACAAAGGGGGCTCTGCCCGCAACCAGGCTGTGATATCTCTTATCTTTTTATTTTCCTCCCCTCTCCCCCCCTTTGCACTCCACCCTCCTCTTCCTTCCATGCTCCCGCCTGTCTGCCTGGGAACAGTCATCCTTCTCTCTCTGTGCCACCCTACCCATCGCTGCCTGCTGGGAGGATCTGCCTCCCCAGAGGCTGTGGTCCCCTCCGGTAGGGCATTGCCTGGACCCATCGCCTGCATCACCCCCCCTCCTCCTCCTCCTGGGCTGGCAGGTGGTTGGATGAAGGATGCTCACCTTTCTGCCAGCAGTGGATCTGCAGAGGAGCAGGTAAGGGTCTCCCGCCCCTTTCCAGAGCCAGCCAGGCAGGAGATGCCCAACCTTCTGCAACAGTCCTTTGGATCTGCTGCCCTTTGTGCATGGACAGGGCATTAGGAGGGCTCCAGCAGCCATTCCAAGGGGGCAGGATCCAGGGGGGACCCATCTGGCAGATGCTGGCTAGTGGTGGGGTCCATCCCCCCTCCCGGCACCCATGAGCAGAGGAGCCACCCTACAGCGCAGGACTACCTATCTGATCTCCCTGACCCTAGTCAAGCTTGAGTCTGTGCAGCAGCAGGAGAATGAGAAGGTGGCAGCAGTGGGCGATGGGGTTCCTCAACCCCAAGGTGGCAGCAGCAGAGATGGCCAATGTCAGACCCCCAGCCCTCCAGCTGCAGACCCCTCCAGGCTGAAGATCTGCAAGGAAGCAGAAGAGGCGGCCAAGCACAAGAGGCAAGAGCGGATCTTCCACCGGCAGGATGCCCTCTGGATCAGCACCAGCAGTGCCAGCACACCTGACTACCTGCTGCAGCTGTCACCCAGCAGTCCTGGGACACCTGGTCCTTCCCCGTCACCCAGTGGCAGCGGGCGAGGTGGTTCCTTGTGGGCATCACCCAGTGGCAGCAGCAGCAGTAGCCAAGGCAGCCCTTGGGACCCAAAGGCTGGGACAGGCCCAAAGGCCAAAGCCCCCATGAGCCCTGAAGCACCAACCCCCATGCCAAAGCATGAAGTGATGGGACATTCAGGAGCTCCAGCTTTGCCCCCCAAACCTGATTCCGTGGTGCCCTTAGTCCCACCATCTGTGCCCCCCAAGCCAGAGACAGTTTTGGCCTCCAGGGCTGAGCCCTTTGCAGCTCCACCTTTGGCACCCAAACCTGAAACCTTGGTGCGCCTCAAATCTGAGCCAGTGATGTCCTCTATAGTCCTGAAACCTGAGCCTTTGGTTCCCACTCTAGCCCCGACGATCCCCCCCAAGCCTGAAACAGTGATGGCCACCATCTATCCACCCATTGCTCCCAAGCCGGAGACTGTTGTCCCTTTCATCTCTCCAGTGGTGACTACCAAGTCTGAAGTAACGGTGGTTACAGCTGCTCCAGCAATTGCCCCCAAGCCCAAAGCTATCATGGTTCCAGTACTTCCCGCCTTACCACCAAAGCCGGACATTGCTCCTGTCCCCAAGCCTGGCTTGAAGGAGACCTTGGAGGTGCCTGGGGATGACTTGTCGGGACCACCACCTACCACTGCCAGTTGCTCCTCCAGTGCTGCAGCCCCGGGACGTCGGATGTTGGTGAGCCATGCTAGCTGGGGTGGCCCTGAGCCTGGGCTTGCAGAGATCAGCATGGCTCGTGTGGGTGGCTCTTCTTTCTCCCATTCGGGAACCTCTTCTCCTCATCCAGCTGCCGGGAACCGCCGTCTTCGCCTGGCCACAAACAAGCCTTTCAAGACAGTGACCACAAGTGGGGTCAAGGTGGGTGCTGAGCCTAAGTCTGGCAAAGGGGGCCACAAGGGGGGCACACCCAACCGTCTCTCATGGCCAGAGAGTGAAGTCAAGGGCCGCATGAAGGTAGCGGTCAAGGGCAGCGGGGAGACCGTCCCCAGAGGGGGAAGCAGGGCTAAGTTATCCCCTCACAAAAATAAAAGCAAGACTCTGGACAACAGTGACCTCAACCATGGCCCTGCCAGCCTGGTTTCTTCTGGGTCTTGCTCTTCAGAGGCCGCTGTGGGTCTGAAGAGAGGCCGGGAAGGTGGACGGGCCTCTACCCGTGACCGTAAAATGCTCAAGTTCATCAGTGGCATCTTCACCAAGAGTCCTGCTTCCACGCCCACTCATCCTGGACCTGGCTGGAGCCTTAGCCAAAAGGACCTGCTCAGCGTTGAACTGGCCAAGGGAGAATTGCCCAGTAAGTATACTGGTCCAAGAGAACCTGGACTGTATGGGTGCAAGGATGGTTGAGACTCATTGCCCCAGTGGACTGGGGTGTGGATGTTGAGGTTGATGAGACGGGGCTGTAGGTGCTTTGTCAGACTTGGAGGAGACTGGACCCAATCTAGGGATCTGTGCTGGAGGTGCGAGGACTATTTGTACTGTTGCAAGTTAAGTTCTAGGAGTAGAAGCTTATAGGCTTCGTTTTCCAGCTCTGTCACTGATTCTTGTATTGATCTCTGGTCAATCTCTTTCCTCACCTGCATCTCTACAGACATCAGAAGGTGTTTTTTTTTTGGGGGGGGGGGTGTTGGGGGTGGATGGGTTTTGAGAATTTTGGTGACCATACCTTGTGATGAAAACCTGCAATTTTCCACGGCAGGAGATGCTGGACTGCCTAGTCTTGTTTCCAAGGTGATGGTAGATGGAGGGCTACCAGTGAATCAGTGTAGCCAGAGTGTGGAGGTGTTCACTAAGGTGGGGTATGGCCTTTTGCTCCCAGATGTGTGTCATGGTTTGGGAGATGTGTGGGATGTTGAAGACGGTCACCATAGGTTATATGAAGAACATGGGAAGGATGCTTTCTCCACGTGGAGCTGTCCTATGTTCAGCAGGCCAGATTTAAAGGCATCACCTAAGAATGCTCGAGTTCTGGAGCTGACTTTGAGCTTCTGTACACGGGTGTGGAAGAGGTGACGTGTCATTCCAGAAGCAAAATCCCAATGCTTCATCTATTTGGCAGGGCCAGGATTAACTGCTTTTCAAATGCACTATTTCCCCCCTTCCTCCATTTTGTGCTGCAATCTTCCAGCAATGAAAAGAAAATGATTTGGGATTGCTAAGTGATGATCTACTATTTGGAAAAGAATCCGATGCTAAGACTGGGCTCCTCCGCACACTGATATAGAGCCTGCTGCTGAGGTGGAAGCAGAAAGCACAAAACGGGAGCATAATTTATCTCTGCAGCAAATGGTCCTCCTTTTTTTGTAGGGTTGAGCAAGAACTCTGCTATTTCACAGGTTGCCTTCTGAGTGTTGTATGGGAGACAGGTGGGCTGGTGCTGGGGAAACGGATGCCCAGAGGTCTATAAAGGAGATAATCAAATGGAGTTGCAGTCAAGAAGTTCGCTGGATGGTGAATGTGAACAGAAGGATTCTTTTTACCGCCCCCCCCCCCCATCCCCAGAGAAACAATTCTCAAAAATGTGATAGGCAACAAACAACGAAATGGACAGAAAGGATGGTGGAAAAATCAGACATCACACCTTGCAGATGTGAGTAATAGGACACTGCTGTTTGATGGCGTAAAAGTGCTGATAGACACTGGCTAGTTTCTGGCTTTGTGGCTATACAGGCTTTGAAACCCATGCAGAATTTGAGACTAATATTTATTTATTATTTATTTACTTACTTAATAGTATCCCACAACCTTCCCTCACAGAGGTACAATATAACAATATTCATCAGCAAAAACCATCTCCTCTTCTCAGCATATAAACTGCCCTTTTGCCACCTCTCTCCTCAGTTGCCCTCTCAGCTTCTTTTCACCCTGGCCTGTTATCAGTTGACAGTTGGAATGTTGACAGTCGCACCTCCTCAGTCTGCTTGACTGACATGGAATGTTGGCCAGAAGATGCAGCCAACATTGGCCAATGTATGCCCAAGACTTTTATGTAGAAATATTTATTGATTTATTTACTTACTTATTTATTTACACACACACACACACACACACACACACACAAACCTAGCTTCCTTGCCTTTCTCAGGCCAAAGCAAATGCCCAAAGCAGCTTACAAAGATATCACCCCTTGCAGACATCACACCTTACAAAGCTGCTTTTATCTGTTTGCCCTCACAACAACCCTGTGAGGTTAGATGAGGCTGAGAGTGAGCAATTGGCCCAAGGTCATCCAGGAAATTTCATGGCTGATGGGTGATTTGAACTTAGATATTCCAGATCTTAGTCGAACTACCATTACTACAACATCCTGACTTTCCACTACTATACCATCCTGGCATTCTCTTGCTTTCACCTTTAGAACCAAAATACATGAGTATCTCTGCTGCTGTTTTTTTTAAGTTTCTAGATCTCATCACTGAACATTTGACAATGTACAAAATGGCATGAGCTTATATTGGAAGGGATTTCTCCTTCAGTTTTCTCCTTCTGTCTTTTCCATACCAAATTCTTCAAAGTCTGAAACTGGGTTCAATAATAGGTATGAACCAGTGATGGGCCCAGCCAGGTCCAACAACGGGTTCCCCAGAAGTGGATGGGGTCAGGCCAGGTCAGGGGCCAGGGCCCGGGTCAGTGGGCATGGCCAGGGCAAGGGGGCGGGGCCGGGGAAAATTTAAAGGGGAAATTTTTTAAAAATCTAAAATTTTTTTAAAATTTAATTTAAAAAAAAAATCTAAGTTTTTGTTAGTGCCCCCCAGCAACCACACTTTCCTAGGAGTAAGTCCCATTGACTGTCATGGGATAGTCAGCATAGGAAGGATGCTCTCAGGCTGCAGCAGCCGGCCGGGCATTTTGAAATTTTTAAATTTGCCTCTCCTAGCGGCAGCCCGGCAAAGCACCCCACAAGCCTCAGCGGCCGGGGAAAGAACAGTGCTGAGGCTTGTGGGGCGCTTTGCTGGGCTGCTGCTAGGAGTGGCAAATTTAAAAATTTAAAAATGCTTGGCCGGCTGCTGCCGCGCCAGCAAACTGGTCCAGATGGTTTTGGGGGGCCCCCGCCGCAATCGGATCGGTAGTGGCAGGGTGAATGGAACGTCCGGTCCCCAAGAACCGGACCGAACCTGCCTCACCCCACCACTGGTATGAACAATGAATGAGAACAAGCAAAATAAGCATCTTTGATAAGTTGACATGAAATTTTCCTTGTGTGGGGGTGTGGAGTATTTGGAATGGATTTTTCCCTGTGCCTTGTTGCCATCGATAGTCTGCAATCCTATCCATACTTTCCTTGGAGTAAGCTCCATTGACTCTAGTGGGACTTGCTTCTGAGTAAGCCCAATAAAATCCCTAGTGGTAATGGTTCTGCTCCTGATGTGTTCCCGCTGTGGGAGGGTTGAGAGACCTTCTAGCCAGAGGAGACTGTGCTTCTAATTGCTCTCTAAAGTGAGAGGTTGATTGCAGTGGAAAGTTAGATTAAAGGGTATATTTTAAAAAGCAGAAATTACCCCTGGCCCCTGATCAACTCAGGCAAGCCTTCATTCTCCACTGTGTGTGTTTCTGGAGAAAAAAAAACCATGCAAGTTGGCATGTGGTGTGGTTTTTGGTGGAGCTGATCAAGCTGATGTTCTGGTTTAAACCAGTGATGGGATTCAAAAGAATTAAAACCGGTTCTATGCCCATCTGGCAGCCACTTTTAAATGGCTATTTTTAAACTTTATATGTCCTATCTCTCGTTAACAACTTGTTCTATAGAATAGGTGCAAATCTGCTGGAGCCCAGCACTGGTTTAAAGCTTCCTTGACAATGGCTTTGAACAATAGGGACAATGTTGAGAGGTGAAAGAAGGGATCTATTCACTTATGAATTCAGGAATGGATAAAAAGAAGGACAATATTCTTCTTTGCAGGTGTGAATTTACTCTAGACACTTAACGGTCATTCCCACTCCTTGAGTTACCTGCCCTTCGGTAAGAAGAACCAGAAGTCTAACAGAATTCTCATCAAGCTTCCCAGATTACATTTTCTAGACTCATTTGGAGGAATCCATGTCAAATGAGTGGAATCAATATAAATTTGTAGGGTGGCACTATATCCTGAATGAGTTGTTGCTTCTATGCATATGGTGGTTATGCTGGAGATGTTTTGATGTTTTCCTGGTGGGCTTTCCCCAGCTGAGAAGACAGCTGTTTGCCCTACCTCATCTGCAGGTGGACAGAGCTTTTAAAAGCAGCCAGAAACATGTTCCACATGCCTGTCAAATCCTACAGTAGGCGCATGTAGTGCTGCTTCATAATGTGGTGATCCACGTACCTTTCCAGCCACACTAGAGCAAGGGACCAACCCAGCGTCAAGCAACAACTGTCCATGCAACTCCCATTCCAACTGGAAGGCCTGGTGAAGACTGGGCTTCCTCTTTATGCACCTTTTCTCACACTGATGGACTAGTTGAGCATGGCACCCTTAAACCAAGTCTCTGCAAGTTGTGACCCACCCAAATCTCCCCATTCTTGCAGCTTCAGACAATTTTGTGTGCAGGACGTATTAACAGCTGGGGGCTTGAGGGGCCACTAGTTGGTAATGCTTGATGATCAAATGGCGCCTTATGTTAAATGCACAATGTGCCTCTCTCTCTCTCTCTCTCTCTCTCTCTCTCTCTCTCTCTCTCTCTCTCTCTCTCTCTCTCTGATTGTTGTATTTATGCTGTCCAATATTGTTTAATTTCCAATATATATTTTGTATATGCTTTGCACACTGATATAATAGAGAGCCATATTAATCGTCCCATGTGAAGCTGCCCTTCAGCACCTTTAATAGTTGAGTCTGGATTGACCATTATTTGGAGGTGGCTCTTGAGTGAGAAGATGGACAGAGTAATCCAGGAACTATATGTGACTCCTGGGGAGATCATGGAAACATCTTGCTTAGACAGCCAACATTTTCTCTTGTTGAACTTAGTGCCTAAGATCTATTCCATTTTAGGACTAGGCCATAATTTTGAACTAATTTTAATATTTTAATAAAGAAATATGTCCCCTGCTGGAACAGCCAGTACTCTGTATAGCTTTTTTGTGCCTGTGCCCAGACATGCTCCCTAGGATTAATGGAACTTCTTACAGCCGCTGACAATGAACTGGGTGAAATCTGAAGCATCCTTTTGTGTGAGGATCACAGAGCCGCTTGCAAATATTGATCAATGATAATTTTCAGTCCTTCTAAGATAGTGTTTGTCATCCTGTTTTGTGTGCAGAGAAACTGAGGCACAGACTTGAGATGCAACCTCTGTCTCTTCAAGGTCATTCCAGAAGCTAAGGGCAGAACTAATGGAGCAGATCTACCTCTTCTGTTCCAGCAAACCCTATACTTGGAAAATTTTTGCAGTGTATATCACTGTTAAGCCTTGATCTGTTTGCAAAAAAAGAAAATCCCATAGCACATTACAGTAAATCATCCATGGGCATTTAAGTATTAGATCCCACTCCTTGAAATGTATGTATGAATATTACACACTACTCTAAACTGTTGAGTCCTTAAGATGTTTCCACAGTTTTATTTTTGCTACTGATGGTGGCCAGACCTTTGCACGATACATGTGTGACTCTAATTGAAGTCATGACTTGCAGGCTAAGTGTCTATTTTGTAGCATTGTGGGGGAATCTCAGGTTTCACAGCAATTCCTTTGGTGATGGTAATTGCCTTGTACCTACTCCAGGGAATAGGAAATTCAGAAAATTAAGATGATTATGTTGCAGAAGTATACAAACTTTCAGTGACAAGAGAGAGGAGAGAGAGAGAACCTTTTTTTTACAGTTGGGTTTTTAAACTAAACAATAGGATGGAGCATATCCATTTTTCATGTTAACTGTGACAGCTTTCTCTAGTGAATCCTAAAAATGGGTCTTGGCAGGAATTTGATGTGGATGCAGATCTCTCCTTGATTGAAATCTTGGTTTGCCATAGCAAATGTGTGGCTCTCAGTAATTTCAGGGTGGGAGAGTACCTATTATATAGCCTGATTTTGATGCATGCTTACTCAGAAGTAAGTCTGCAATTCTAAAGACAGTTTCCTGGGAGTAAGAACCATTGAACACAATGGGGCTTACTTTTGAATAGACATGGTTAGGATTGCACCCTGAGTCAGATATGGAGACTCTATTCAAATAAGTATGTCGTTGAAGCCCAGTTGGGTCCCAGGGAAGAAAAAACCTTTCATTTCGCAAACATCAATGCAAAATTATTCCAATGCATGCCTAAAATACTTTTGCCAAATACAGATTTTGCAGACACAGATTACACCTCCACGAAAGCAAATTTCTCTGCCCAACCTTGGAGCTGATGTTTCCATTCTCTGATTTGAAGAAATCACAAAATTATGAAGGCCATTTAAGAATAGACACTATTAGAAGCTCTAGGCGTCCTTATTATGCTTAGGGGTGCTTTTTACAGGGACAGAACCATTATTGGCAAGGCAGAACCTGAATTTTGGAGAGATGTATTCCACAGCATAAGGCAGTTACAGGTGATGAATGCAATGGTCGTTGGTGGAAGGAAAAGCATAACAGTTCATAGCAATTGTACTATGGATGGCAAAATTCAATTATTACATGTGTATGCCACTTAATATTGGGGATACTTTCTCTAATATCCCTGTTGTTATGTGATTAGGTTGTTAAGCAAACATTCATCCCAATCAAGTGCCTTTGTTGTGTAAATAGGCTATGGGAACCTCATTAAGAGCCTCTTTGCTGGACTTTGACCACTGTTGTTAAGTGGTCTCTTGTTCAGCAGCATACATCTGTATATATTTCCTTCATATATTTGCTGTTTAATTAGCCAACTAGGAATGGAGCAGAGGTCAGTAGAGGAAAGCTGTTGGAACAAATGAATTCACCCATGCCTGAGATGTTCCCACCTTGCCCTTCTCTGGTCCTCACCCCAGACTTCCAAAGGAAGTGGCATCTCTCTATAGACCTAGTTAGCAGGTAGTTATTGGGAGTCAAATATCAAGATGCCAGGGATCTCCAAGCTTTGGCCAAAGGGCTGCATCAAATATCCAGCACTTTACTGAGGGTGAAAAAATTTAAATATAAAATTTAAATAAATACATTAGAAATGGAACCTGATGCCCTCAAAACACCTTCTGGATGCAACCAGAGCTCAGCTCTGGTTGTGTTTTGTTGAGTGGGCCAGACTCTGTCAGTGGACCAGAGGCTGGCTGAGGGCCAGATACAGTAGGAGGTTGCCACAGGCTGCATCTGACCCCCAGGCTGTGCTAGACCACACTTCTCCAATGGTCCTCTAGGTAATGACTTTGGGTTGATGTAATCATTCTAGCATCTCCATAATGACAACACGTTGATATTTTTCATACTATTTTCTCTCTAGTTGTAACAACCAGAGTGTTTTTAGTGATGGAAAAAGCTATCCTTGCCCCTCACCTTGGAAGATCACATAATAGTCAGATACAGAAGTTCTTTGTGGGGTGTGTGAATAAACCTAGGAGATTTGGGAGACAGAGAGGTAGATTGGGGTCACACAGTGGGAGAGGCACTTAATTGCCCTTTATTTTGTCCTATCTGAGAGACCAAATGCCCATAACAGTGTGTTAAAAAATGGAAAGCATTTTTGAAGTCAAGAAGTCAAGATAGTGTAGGAACCACCAGCATCCATAGTCTTTAAAAGACTTTGAGCACAATTCTAACCATGTCTACTCAAAATAAAGCTCCATTGTGTTCAATGGGTCTTACTCCCAGGAAAGTGTCTTTCGGATTGTAGCCTTTGTCTGTGAACTTCTAATAGGACTGTTGGGCTCCAGACAAACTTTTTAGAAATCAGCAGACTTTTAACCCTGAAGAAGTGAGAAGTAGGTGGGGTATTATTTCATAAATGGTGCCCTTCACTTTAACATTTGGTCCATCCAAATAATTATGATCCACATCACCTCGAGGTTGTACACTAGGATTTCTGACTTGGAGATGTCAGGGGGTGGGACGTGAAACACAGCATGTGCAAAATAGGTGCGCTCTTACTACAGCTCTAATATCATTCCAAAGATTATTAGTTCTATTTGAATGGGACTACTAGTTCTCTGTGACTATCTTTTTTTCCTTAGCTGTTGTCCCTTGAGTCAATTAGAGTACCTGTTTAGGTACTCTAAGCCCTCTGCCTTCATAATTGTTTTATGGTATTCTGTGGTTTGGGTTGTGTGGCTTCTTCTGGTCATGTAGGGGATTTGATATGTGGAGAATCCTACTTTGTGTCAAACAGCTGGCCTCTACTTCTGCCTTTGTGGTTCTGTAATCATGGACCCCATTGAGGTGCTTCTAACAATTTCAGATTCCATATACCATGAACTACATCACTGTATAGTGTTGCAGTTGTGGGTCATCTCAGAAAGAATGCCTGTGTTTTATGTCAGGCATATACTTGCAAGCTGTAAAGAAGCCCAGCTTCTTGCATCACTCGCACTGCAATCCTCACTTGCCCTGGAACACCCAGGCTGGCTCAGCCTGTGCTATATCCAGCCCAAGATTTGGGGCTGCACCATTATACTGGAAGAAAGGGAAAATTTTAATCCTTCTCAAGGTAGGGTTGCAGCAAACACAATGGGGTACTCAGAACTCTGCCGCCTCTGGAGACAGCGCAAATCTTAACAGACAGGAGCATCCTCTGGCTACTACACACTGTCCAGAAAAGCAGGTTAAGATCAGGCAGGGTCCCAGCCCTACCTCCTGTTCCCCACCCATCCACCCCCAAACACCCTACCTTCAACCTCCCCAAACCCTTGCACTGGCCAGGAACGATGATCACAAATCACCTCTTTTCCCATTCCCACAGTTGTGCAGGTAGGCCAGTGCATGGGTATGTACCAGCCTAACTCCTAACTGGTGCAGGAGTGCCTTACAGCAGTGATCTTAAATGTTTCTTGGATCACATACTGGTTCTGCGGGAGGGGGGAATTTTCTGGGCATGCACTGCCCAGCGACTAGGCTGCATGTGCACAGTTCGCTCCAGGCTGGAATGAACTGGATATGTTCAACATGGTTGCTGGGCTGCGCATGCATAGTTTGTTCCAGGCTGGCAGAACTCACCTGGCACCTGCCCCGGCCCAGCTGCTAAGGCACCATAGACTGAGACTGGGCCATGGACCAAGGGCTGAGGACCCGTGCCTTAAAACACTTTTACAAAACTTCAGGCTGGAAGGTAGGATTTGGATGGTACTGCCCATCCCTTTATCACCTTTTGGTATGCTTTAAAAATAATGTGTGAAGAGGCTATATAAACATTTCATTGGCGTAAGATCACAGGCTCTCTCAGACCAGACTCTGCTTTGACTGACAGTTACTCTCCAGACCAGAGGTCTTGTCCTGGCTTGTCCACTGCAACCCTTTCTGAGTTCAGATTAGTCAATGGACCTGCTTGCAAACCTTGTGTTTTAGCAATGAGCTGTGAGCCCTTCCTAAAAATTATCTGGAAAGTTATTGTTGCTGCATTCAAATGACATTCAATCCATGTCAATATCCATCATTTGATTTGATTTTTTTTTGTTTTTAGTATCTGATCATTTATCCTGTTCGTCAAAATGGTTTGTTTGTATCTCACAACTTTGTATAAGTGGAGGGGATATAAGAGTACAGAATGTGGTATTGACTGCAGAATTCTGAACCTTGAAGGACAGTGGTCTTGCTAGTGGTGTGGACGGCACAGGGTGATACACCTTATGGGGGAGACATCACTACTAGCCAGAATTTGTAGAAAATCTCAGTATTTTTGAATAATACAGTGTGGTGAACAGATCCTGGAAGCTAAAGGGAGGTGGTCCTAACTGGTGGACAACGTCAAGGCGGAGGAGAGAGTGGATGAAATGTGGAGAGGGCCTGGTAGGAGGAAAAGTTTAGTTGGAGAATTAAGTTGGAGAGTTCAGTGGGGGAAAAAGATGCGAAGGACTCAGCAGTGGCTGATCTCCTTCGGTGTAGGGAAGGGCACAACTTATTATTTATCTGTTATGTGATGCGCCTCCTATAAAGGAAGAAACGCTAGTAAAACTTTTTCTTGCTGTATACTTGTCTCCTGACTAATTCATCTGAGTAGCCTGTGCGGGATGGCTAATGGATGACAAAAGGTTAGAGCAAGGGGGGGAGAAGACCTCCTCAATGACATACAGATTCACATATCAGTGAATCAGTTCCATGTTCCCTCCCTCATGTTCGTACATTCTGGAAGCTCCAAAGGGCTTCTGTGGGCTACGTAATGCCTTATAAGGCATTCAAAATATCATGTCTGATTTTTAAAAAACACACACAAAATGACATATTTTTGACTATAAAGGTGAAATCCTAACCAATTTAGGCCAGCTTAAATCCCCTGGCATCAGTAGGGTAGCTAGGGTGGTGCAGTTGCACCAGGCAACAAGCTTTAGTGGGGCAACAAGCTAAGCCTGACATTAGTGTCTAAAACTCTGAAAAAATTAGGACTGTATGAATGATAATACCATCATTTTATATATTGTTGGAAAAGTAATTTAATGCAGAATACAGTGAAAGAAACTGCACTGGAATATCTATATTCTATCAAAAGGTATGGCCAATTAACCAGAAAATGAAAACGAAAGCCTATGGAAAAAAGTGGATTTTCTTAACTCAAAACTTTCCCATGATACTGATTGCTCTGAGAGCCAGTGAGATGTAATTCTGATATTGTATGGAGCTAATAAAGTGTAAATATGAATCAACTCTCATTTCCATATACTTTACATATATCCCCATGCTAATTGGGTTATTCAGGCACTTCTAAGTGGTGCTCCTCTTATATTTAGCAGGAAAAGAGTAACCATTCCTCTTTAAGAGTAACACAAATCCTAGCAATGCCTCTGCCTGAGAGGGAGGAAGCAGTTCAAGTTCTTATAGCTCCAATGATCACAGGCAATGGCCTTGAGAGCACATGAAGCAGCACCTTGTTGAATGTAAGGAGATCTGGATCTGGTCAGTATTGGAGATCCCCCCCCCCCCCCCACATGGACAACACCTTAATTTCCAACATGGAAGAAAGGCAAGCAAAAAATGTAATACAGTGTCAGCAATTTCTAGTGAAGTCTTTGAATCTGGGACATGCAGGCTGTCTCCATAGGATTTACAGGTATCAGGAGTGGGGCTTCCATGCACCCAGCTGATATCTCTTTTCTGTGACAAACAAAATCAGAATGAATTATGTAAAATAAATTGAAACAGATGTATTTGCTCTCTTTGCATGAGTTGCACAGATTGCAAAATTTTAGCTTTTCTTGCCTTAGCTATATTTACACTTTTTTTAAAAAATCACACTTATAGTCTGATAATCAAAATTCTGTAATGAAAGGAGAATCTGTAGTCCTCAGGATTGTGCACTTGTATTTGTCTTGCCAGAGGATGATTCAGTAAGAAATGCAACACTCACATCCTGTAATTGCAAAGTGAATATCAAATAATTTCCCCTCCCATTAAAATCCTGGGGTGGCGGTTCTGAGCAGTAATGCACTCAGCATTCAGCAAGCCACAGAATAGAAGACGTCTGTGAGGGACTCTGCGGTTAGCCGCACGCATAGAAAGAACGGCACCATTTATCAGCAGCATGCCAGCTGCAGTTTCAGAGCAGATGCATTTTGTATTCTGCCTGTGGATGTTTTTATGGACATTATGGGGATGCCAAGTGGGTGAATTGTGACACAGCCCACTGCAACACAGCCACACGGAAATGGCTATCTGACCTGTGGCGCTAAGGTGGCTGGAGAAATTTCACAGTGGAAAACAGTGTACCAAAAAAAAGAGGAGAAGAAGGAAAACAAAATCTGATGCTAAAGCTGCAAAGATCGTCTGAAAATATTATTAATATTCTAAAAATAACCCTTTCAAATTAGTGCTCTGAGCGCTTGAAGCGCTGATGGAAAATCAAGTATTTTTCTTTAGAAAAACAATATTGAAAGAACTTCTTAAACATTAACGTGAGGAAAGTTGGAATAATTTCACTTTGCCCATTGATGAGGAAAGGCATTTACCAAGAGGTGCACTTGATCAAGCTTTCAAATATTGGGGAAAATGTCCACAGTTCCAGTTGCTACCTGCATTTTCATTAATTCATGTTCAGTACAGGGAGCAGAAGAATCACGCATGTTCGTACTGGGCTTTGAGTTTAGATGGAGGCACTCTTGTTTTATGATGCCTGCTGAGAGAAAGAAGTCAGATGCCAATCTTGGAGAGTGTTGTGGGGCCTCTGAACAGGTAGAAAACCCTGCAGTGCTGATGCCTGTATTAGTTTTTCCCCATGAAGGGACCATGTTTCCGACTGTTTCTGGAAGGCTGTGAGTGGAGGAGTCTTCCATGTATGTCTTGTCCCATTTTTGCATATCCCTGGCCATTATTGAAGCTCTCCCTCCCAAAATGAGCATAGGTTGAAATGCCTTTAGCTCAATGTTCAGTCTCACCTGTGCATTCTTTGGTGGTTGTGGGTGTGAGGTAGATGTCTGGAGTTTTAATGAAGGTGGATGAAAACAGTCCATTTCCAGCTGTCTTCAGTAATGGAGTTGCTTATGCACGTGGCAAACATTGGTGCTCGCTCTATGTCTCTGGAAGATCTATCACAATTTTGATGACCCTGCCTGCGATGGTGTCATTATGTTCTAACCACCTGCTCAAAAATCTATATGAGTTCAAGGAAGCTTCAGGAACACAAGTACATCAGCGGGATAGGACAGGGGTAGATGATGAGAGGTTTCCTGTCTTTCCCACGCCAGTCCCTCGTCTTCACAGATCCCAACTGAGTCAGCCCTCCCTCTCCTGCCTGTGATTAGCATGAGTGGCAGACAGGCACGGTGCCAAGTGAGCCATCTTGTAATTTGCTATCTTAAGTCCCACCTGACCTCTAGGTTTACAAGATAGGAAAGAAACACAGCAGCCTTTTGGCAGGGTTCAAATCCAAGTGCAGTTGGCTTGCTTCCTCCCGCTGCAGACATTGGAAGGAGGAGTGTAACTGATCTCGGTCCCTGGAGCGCATCAATCTGGCAATTGGAAATCAATGGAAAGCTAAGCATGTGCCAAGGGTGTTGGGAAGAATTGAGATGGCTTTGCAGGATGAGACTGTGGAGATGGTGGAGGAGATGGGACCATCCTGAACTCAGAAGGGGTGCTCCCTGGACAGTTATTTGGACACTTTGGCAACAGTGGGCAGTTTTAAATATACTTGCATATAAATGAATAGAATTAAAAAGCATTGCAAACTGTTCAAGACAGCATTTCCAGTGCAGGGCTAAATAAATATTTCAGATGTCTTTATGGAATCTAGCATTTTTGTACACTCAGTTAAACAGATATCTGGATATTTTTTCCACCCTCTACAAATTTTTTCCACCCTCTACAAATGGTTTCCTCCATCTCCAGAAAGTAGACATAGAGCACAATCAAAGTAAGCCCCATTGTCTAAGCCCCAAATATGTCTAAGCATACTATCTGGAATAAGCCCCATTGACTGTCATGGGAATTACTTCTGAGTAGACCTGGATAGGATTGGGCTCATAATCTCCAGTTTCCTCCATCTCCAGAAAGTCAGTGGGAAAAAAGGACCCCCTTACAAGTTTCTTGCTTCTCCACTGTCACCCCAGGATGCATTAGTGTAGAGTACATAGTGCACTGAGCCACGAGATGAAGTGAATAATATAATTTAATGAAATGAAATTATTCAATTAGTTTCCATTATCCATAGGCTTCTTGCACGATGATGGGGGAGCAAGAAACATGGAAATGGGTCTTTAACCTATCTAAAGCTATATTTAACCCCTAAATGCTTGCAATCAGTCCAGTTTAACATTGCAAAGGTAGGAAACAGGATTTGTGGCTTTCCCCCCTTGTTCCCATTTAATGGTGGACCCAGTATCAGTGGTGAGTCAAATCAGTGGATGTCAAATCAGTTGATACTGAGGTCCCAACCTGTACTTCTTTTCCCGTAGGAAAAATTGAGTATCTAACACAGGTAACTAAACCGTATATCTTCTGTAATCCTGTAGGGATTCCACTGCCCATTTCAGGCTCTCTGACCAGATGTGTTCTAGTTTGAACATTTGTATTTTAGGCTCGAGAGTCTGCTGGTATACAGCTGTAGCATATTCTCTTCAACTGAGGCTACAATCCAGAGTAACTATGGGACCTTTTACACTGACATAGGCTGCAATCCTAAAGACACTTTCCTGGGAGTAAGACTCATTGAACACAATGGGGCTTACTTTTGAGTAGACATGGTTAGGATTGCAGCCATAGTTATGGTGCCACCTATGGGAAACCTATGGGAAATGCATAGAGCAATCCAGGGTAAGTGCCTCTTACGTCTTCCCATAGTTACTCTGGATTGGGTGAGTTGAGAGATGGAGAGCACAATCCTAAACATGTCAACTCAAAAATAAAGCCCCATTATATTTAATGGGTCTTACTCCCAGGAAAGTGTCTTTAGGATTGCAGCTGTAGTCTCAGAGCTGATGTTAAGGACCCCGCTTATAGTTCTGAGCACCGTTGTGGAGACTGAGGTCTCCTTTTTTCTCATCTGTTTCCTTTGGGGAAAGTTCCAGTTTAAGGTCAATGAGGAAAGAGGCTTCTCTTGCATGCTTTGAAATTGGTGCTGTGGAAGGAGCAAAGCAAGCATGTCATTTTGGGGATTTACTGTTGTCTTTCTCTGGGCCCCAGCCAGCCCAGGATTTGGCATGACATGGATCAAGGAAATCCTTGGCATCAGTGATTGGGTCTTCAGGTGCACATAAATTGAAGGCTCAAGTGGTCTTTGGCATAGAGTACCTTTCACATGCTGCATCCTCTCATGGCCTGGCCATGACTCTTCATGTTCTATAAACTTCGGATTGTTGTGTTGTGACTCCAATAATATTGTGGTGTATGTGAAGTTCTCTTTGAGCACAGTCCTATCCATAACTTCTCAGAAGTAAAAGCCACATTGTGTTTAGTGGATCTTACTTCCAGAAAAGTGTGCTTAGAATTGCAGCCTTTGACAATGACTCTTAACTTCAATTTAAAAAGCTTGGCATCCATCAATCTACAGGGGTGGGCCCAGACCGTTTCGGGGTGGTTCCACACAACCAGATGTTCTCATTTCCCCGCCACTGGCGATCCGGTAGCGGCGGGGGGGGGGATAACCGAAAGGACCGGTTCGGCCGCTTGAGTGGCAGTTACAGAGGGCACCTGGCCGGGCACTTTTAAATTTGCCACTCCAAGCGGCAGCCCAGCGAGGCGCCCCGCAAGCCCCACCAACAGAGCGTCCTTTCCCCGGCTGCTGGGGCTTGTGGGGCGCCTCGCTGGGCTGCCGCTTGGAGTGGCAAATTTAAAAGTGCCCAGCCGGCACTGTAACTGCAGCTCCAGTGGCCAGCAGGACAGTGTAGCTGGGACTGCAGCCTGAGAGCCCAATCCTAGCATGACTACTCTGAAGTAAGTCCCATGACAGTCAATGGGACTTACTCCCAGGAAAGTGTGGCTGGGACTGCAGCCTGAGAGCCCAATCCTATGCATGACTACTCTGAAGTAAGTCCCATGACAGTCAATGGGACTTACTCCCAGAAAAGGGTGGTTGGGACTGCGGCCTGAGAGCCCAATCCTAGCATGACTACTCTGAAGTAAGTCCCATGACAGTCAATGGGACTTACTCCCAGGAAAGTGTGGTTAGGGTTGCTGGGGGGCACTAACAAAAACTTAGATTTTTTTTTTTAAAAAATTATTTTTTAGATTTTTTTTTTTAATTTCCCCTTTAAATTCTCCCCGGCCCTGCCCCCTGACCCCGCCCCCTGTCTCAGCCTGGCCCCACCCACTTCTGGGGAACTGGTTGTTGGACCAGGCCAGGCCCACCACTGGTCTTGAAAAGCTATGGTATCGTGCTCGACACTGCATGAGAAGCACGAAGGCCTGGGTAGATTGATATGTAGTATAGGCTGTTACCCAAGCAGCAAATCCCCCCTCTTCATGCCATGAAATAGTCCAGTGGAAAGGCAGAGCTGATACAAGATAGATAAACCTTTATTACGGTCAATAGACCAGCACAAAAAGCTGATACAATTGGTTCTAGCTGCGTCGCAGAGCTGGGCTAAGGACAGGAGCTCACCCTGTCTAGTGGGGACAAATTAATGCCAAACATATCTGCTGGATTGCTGATTGCTTGCTGATCAATGGGAACATATTTTCATACCGTGATATGGCTTGGGACTGTGATTACTGGAAGGGTTGTCTGAAATAAATCTGGCTGTAAAATCTGGTTGTCAAGTCTGGTTGTCTGACGTAAGTCTGGCTTTCCAAACATGCCACTTCTTCCAGATGACCCCGCAGTCCGGGGTGAAGATTTTCTCTCAATTAGATTAAATTAAATCTATTAATTGGAATATTTTGAGGCTGCCTTCATGTTCCACTAAAGGGGTTACCATTTAGTTTACAGCACTTAATACAATTTTAAAACTGCAACCATCAAAATAGTTGTTACAACAGAGCAAAGAGCAACAATTAAAGGGCAAACAGAGACATTAGAGAAGTACAGTAAAAAGAATTTGAGAGCCAAACAAAAGGGGTTTGTTGCTTTTATAAAAGTGGGCCATGTCATTAGATCTGTGCTTCCCAGGAGAGCAGATTCCACAGAAGTCCTTGTCCCACAGTGCCCAACTATACATACAGGTGGGGCTTTGGTATCCATCTGTTCTTTGACACTCCCCCCCCCCCCCCCCAAGCAGATACCAAAAATTACAGATAATCAAATCAAAATCTTTGGTCAACTCAGCTGTCCATTCCGGGTTCAGGAGGCTCCGAGTCATTCCAGGATGCTTTCCCCTCCTGGTATGGCTCGGGACTGGGAGGAGATCTCTTAAACTCTGCAGTGAGGCTCCTAACAAGTCTTAATGTTTCCCTCCCCCCATCTACAGCCCTGAGAACAAACAGGTTTCAAGCCATGATAGATATGGGTGTGAGTATGTATAAATCTTATATATATCTTATATACATATATGCAGAAGAGGGTACCTGAATGCAGGTGTCTTGTTGTCTTGTGTGCTCCCTGAGGCATCTAGTGGGCCGTTGTAATATATAGGATGCTGGACTAGATGGCCTTAATACAATTCATTGGAGGCTCTTCTTATGTTCTTAAGAGCAGGTGTTGGTTCAGGTACCCATGTCTGGATGTGGATTGGTTAGGTTGTTTCTGGTTCTGTAAGCCACTCAGGAAATGTTATATTGAAGGATGTCTTATGGAACCATTATTTTCTTAAATAATGAATGACTATTGTGCCATGAAGTACTCACCATAGGGAGAAAGTGTCTGGCAGCCTACCTTTGGTGTGTGTTATGTGCACCAGGCCACATTTAGGACTGATGGAAAGCTGTGAAGTTCTGAACTGGAAACTTGAATTAGATATGAATATGATTAGAAGACGGTGCAGGACTTTAAGGAAGGGCTAATATCACAGGTGTAGATTTTCCAGTAAATTTTTTGATACTCCAAGTAGAATATAATTGGATTTAGATGTTTAACAAACAAAAAAAGCTGAATGCGTGTCCCAATAGCCACAAATGTTTGAATTAAAATACTGATTAGGGGAAAAAATCAAATCAACTGTAATTTAAATATTTTATGTTCAAACAAATTTTAAATTTTTGCAGTGCTTTCTGCCAAAATTCTTCCTTTGTATTTTGACTATAATGATGCCACATGTCTGTCTGTCTGTCTGTCTGTCTGTCTCCAATTAGACATTCTGCCTATTTCAAAGGAACAAAAAAGAACCTTAATATATTGCTTTCAATTTTATGCTTCCAATTGGAACAATTGCTTCCAGATTTATGCTGAAAATGCCACCGCTCTCCATGTTTGCAGAAAGTGAGACAAAAATTAATCAGTTTTGGTTTTGCTTTCACTGACAATCAGAGATAAACAAGAATTTTTAGCTTTGATTTGCACAGCCAAAAATAAGCAGGTGTATATATATTCTCTAGGGACAATAAAAACAGTAATTGCAACTTAGAAGTTGCTGAGTTTGTATCTTATTGTGTTGGCAATGGTATCTGTTTATTTTTGCCAATATTATAAAATGATGAATCTTTAATAATGGGAAAAAATATCATTGAGGGATAAAAGCATTAAAGAAAATTTCATTTTGGAAAATTTTCTTCTCTGCATTTCCTGAAAATATGATAAAGGTGGGGAGGGAAGAAGTTTAATAGGTATATTCTGAACTGATCAGAATATGTGGACAGAAGGAAAGCCAATATGGTGAATAGCTGGTCAGAACTTGTTGATGATTTTTGAACCACTAATATTAGAACAATGTTTAGGCTAGTCTGGGGTAAATTTAAGGGCCAAACATGATGATAAATGAACTTTCTGTGATGAGAATACTGTACATGAAAGCAAATATTTGAGAGTGAATCCATGTAGGGAGGCTTTAAATCAGCAATTTTCAACCACTATGTTGTGCCATGGATGATCCACAGCTGTGGGATTTTGTGGAGGGTCATATCTTAGTCAGGCAATTAGGGGATTTGAACTCCCTTTTTGCAGCATGATGTGCCTCGTCAATGGTCAAAAAATTGATAGTGTGCTTTGACAATTTTAGTGCCTTGTCAGTGCACCGCAGGTGGAAAAGTTTGAAAATCACTGCTTTCATTCTTTGAAACCTACTGTGGTTTTGATCCATACTGTGCACTCCTACGCATGGTATTTATAACAGAGCCCTAAAATGGAAAGAGCCAGCACATTCATTTTTCATTATGTGTAGTTTGGTTCTAAAATTGTTCTTGGCTATTTAGACACAGTAGGAATTGCAGTTTGATGTTGTCAGAATTGGATGGCACCTCTCGGGAACTGCTTCGGTCAGAATTGGATGGCACCTCTCAGAGGGTACCACTCTTCACTGTTGCAGCCTCATGTCAGGGAAACATGAACACACATCCAAATTAAGCAGATTCTGTTCCAAATAATATGGAGTCAGTAAAGTGGAAGGAGGAAGATACTGGGAATTTTGAACAATGCTTGTTCAAGTTTTAAATGCGAGATCTGGAATTGCAGCTCCGTGGTGCGCTTGTACCACTGTCTTGCTTTTCCTGTTCCTGTCTTGCTTTTGTTCTGGGCATAGCGCAATTGGGAGATGCCAACTCTCATTTCTGTAGCCATTTCTGAGTGTTTGGCCTCCTTTGGCACTTTTCACTTTTTGAGTCTGATTGGATGAGATGTAGTTTCCTCATCCTGTCATAAAATATAATCCATAGTTGAGTGGTCTATTCTGTCGGGACTCTGTTAGCTTCAGGGGTTCTTCTGGCCTAACCAAAGGGTTGGCTGGTCAGGCAAACCTTATGGTGATAGTTTCTGTGATAACTACAGGGAACCAGCAAGATAAGAATACCGTTCTGCAGTGGACGCCAAATCAATATCTTCCATAGAATGGATGGGAGTCCAGTGAGGTTTATGGAAACTTTAATGAGAGGCTTCAAGTTGCGAGAAGTGAGCTTTGGGAAGGGCAGTCCAAGATGCTCAATTGAAGGTTGCTCGTTGAAGATGCTCGTTGAAGGTTGAAAAGTGGATTCTTCTTGTGGATAAAATCAAGAGGCAAATAAATGTTCACTACCTTGCTTTCCCCTCTGTAAAACATGGAATTGGCCCAGCACATCATCTTTCTGACACTGAGTCGGGGACTGTAAAAATGATTTACGTGTTATATTTGAATAAATTTACATAAATTTACATATAAGATTGTATTAGAAATATTACAAGGCTTGCCCGCAGCCTGGATGGAAGGGTCTTAATGAGGGCCACATTCAAGCTTGCCAATGGCTGCATTTGACCGTAGGGCCGGTGTTTGGACAGTTCAGTATCTAGATCAGTATCCTGATTAAGCCTGATCTAGACCCGTATCCTGATGAAGAGAGTGTCTGTTTTCTGTCAAGGAAGAAAATTGTGGACTATCTGCCGATGACTTACTAAGCACACATTAATCTGCCTTATATCGGATCTAGCTCAACATTCTCTACCAAAGTGAGTCTCCAGGTTTTCAGCCAAGGATCTTTTCTAGTCCCACCAGGGACTGAACCTGATACTTGTCATCCATCAGTCTAGAAGGACTATGTTATCGTGCTCGACGCTGACACTGCATGCAAAGCACGAAGGCCTGGGTAGATTGTTATGGAGGATATGCTGTTACCCAAGCAGCAAATCCCCCCCTCTCCACGCCACTGAAATAGTCCAATGGAAAGACAGAGCCAATACAATTGTATCCAGCTGCGTAGCAGAGCTGAGCTAAGGACAGGAGCTCACCCTATCTTGTGGGGACCCAGGTCTCAAACCCTAGCCTGCTGGTTAACAGGCACAGTGCCTTAACCACTTGCGCCACCCACAGCCACACGAACCTGATACTGTTCATATGCAAAATGAACTCTTTCTGAAGCATAATCTTCCTTGTAGGAAATTCATGGTTTTTCAACTGTGTAACCATCTCACAATCCTGGCTCACAATCCTGACTCCTCACCACAGTAGATATATGTCTGCCATTACTTGCAGTAGATCTGCATGGTTGTACTAACTGTTAATAATCTAAAATAACTGCCAACCCAGGCAAATTAGAATTTGGGCTACATTGAGTGAATGATCATGAACAGTTTTCTTTTCAAAATATAGTTCTTTAAATATCCCCTGATATTCTTTTAATCTTCCCCTGTCCTTGGCTCACCTTGTTCATCGGTTGCTGCTCCATCACAGTTCATTTCCCAGTGTAACCTGATAATTTTCTGGGAACTGTGATGATGACTGCAATCCTAAAGACACTTTCCTGGGAGTAAGACCCATTGAACACAATGGGGCTTACTTTTTTGTAAAGATGGTTAAGGATTGTGCTCAATATGTGACCAACCAGATTGCACTGCATGATAAGATCACTGAGGGCAAATGAAACCAATTCAGACTGTCGGCAAGACTTTCTACATTGCATTGCCCTTCCTCTGAATGTAGGAACAATTGTTGTCCTTTCAAGATACTCCGGGGGGAAAAATCAAAAAGTGGGACATTTTCTTAGGTGGCCAAATATTTGTCAAAATTTGTCATCATCCTTCCATTTTCCATTCATTTTAAACTAGAATGTCAGTTTTTCTCATAGCAGGTAATGAGAAATTGTGGAGGAAAAAATCAATCCTTTTAAACACTCCTTCACAAATCTGGTTGGGAGTACAACAGGTTGTTATAAATGAGTTGGTGGATAATTAAATGAGCCTACAAGTGTACTTTGAATGCTGTGCCTGTATGTAGTTCACATTTTTCGTTAAGGAGAACACAGATGGGTGAGCTCCCCAGTCCACTGCCCTCTGCTGTTTAATGTCCTTTCCCACAAGAATTAATAATTCTCTTGTAGCCATAAAGCCATCTTCACTAGTTAACAAAAGGATGGGTTTTATTCAACTGCACAGCTAGAGGAAACACAGACAAGGCATCTGAAAATAAAAAGTCTATTCCTCTTTTTTCCTATATTAGCCCCACTAGAACATCTCACGGTTGGCATCCTTGGGGAAAACAACTGAGTTAACTCCAGCTGAGGATGGTGTGGGTTATGCAGGCTCCACTCACCTGCGGTGTGTTCTTTGTGCTATTATTTTGTTCTATTGCTGCAAAATAATAGGATGCCTCTCTCGGACTCTGCTTCTTGCTGCAAACCCTTTCACAGTCTGCTCTGGGATTGCCTGCCTTTTGCTCTCAGTCCATTTTTGTGGCTATGTCTCAGATTCAAATTTAGAATCTTCCTTGTGTTTGATTCATTGTCTGTGCTCAGTGTTGAAAAATGTGTTCCCCAAGATGGTGCTGAGGCTGACCAAAGTCTGGATTTACAAGCAGAGAGGAATAATTTCTTGACAGAGAGGTGCCATAGCTCTCTAGTCTCCAGGCATTCATTGTTGATAATCCCAGGGGTTAGTGGTCTGGCCATGACAGACCTTGGGAATTATTGAAATGTAAATGTTCTGTATATGGCCAGATAATTTTTCCCCTTATTATTTTCAATGTTCTAGGGTAGATGTTGGAGACATCTCTTGAGAGTCCCTTAGACTGCAAAGAGATAAAATCAGTCAGTCCTCCAAGAAATCAGTTATCACTGGAAGGACAGATACTGAAGCTAAAATACTTTGACCACATCATGAGGAGGGAAACTCTTTACAAAAGACTCTGACGATGTGAAAAATTGAGGGCAAGAAGGAGAGGGAGTGACAAAGGACGAAGTAGTTAAACCACGAGTGGTACACAGTGATGCTGCGAGTGGTCCACAGGTGTGTTATGGGAGTTTGGAAAATTTATTTATTTATTGGAAAATATCATTTATGAATAGGGCCAACAAGGGATGTGAACCCTCCACCTACAGCATGGTGTGTCTTGTCAGTTGTGTGCCTGGACAATTTTGGTGCCTTGTAAGTGTGCCATGAGATGAAAAAGTTGAAAATCACTGGGTTAGACAGTATCACTGAAGCAAGAAAAATGAACTTGGTTAAACTTCAAGAGCTAATGAAAGATGGGGGCCAGTCAGTGATCGATGGGGTCACAAAGAGTTGGACATGACGTAACAACTGAGCAACATGTGAAACATTTCAGTTTGCAAGAGAAGGGTCAGTAGTAATGGACAAGTGGTCTTTCAGGGAAGCTTATCTGCCATTACCAGTGCTCTTTATATTCTAAAATTCCATGGAAAGCTAGGATACCCCGAGCATGGCTTGAAATAGCGCTGAGCAAAACATTCTCACTGAGAATGAGAATGACAGGGAAAATTTGGAGGGGCTAAAACTGGGGACAACTTTGAGAAGGTGTTGGGAAAAATAGCAGAAAGCTATTTGTCCTCTCCCCATTTACATTTTTTCCCTCTGCTTCCTCTTTGGAGATGGTGCCAGTGGCAGTGTAGAGCTCTTTTCAAGTGCTGTCTTCCACTGGCTGCTATGAACTTTCTAACAGGATGTCCTATAAATGTTGTTCCATCACAGTACAGTATCATTTGGGGGCGAGAAATGTTTCACCTTCATTGATCATTGAAATCTCAAGTTTTTGACGGTGGAAAGTGAGATTGCCATATGTCTTGTAAAACAGGGACAGTCCTGATTTTTGGAGATTGTGTCCACATACTGGCAAATGATACAGAGAGTCCTGTCCCAGTTTTGTGGAAGAGAATGATGGCAACCCTACCTGAGAGTGTTTTGGATTTGAAAACATACCTGGAGCCTTAGACCTTTTGGGAGGTCCTGGTTTGCAGGGTGGGTTCCTCACAAGAACTAGATGTGGCAAAAGCAAGCAAAATTTGACCCGTCAAGCATTGGTGCCAGGAAAAGAGCCTTACTGGTTTTGTCTTAATTGTCCTTTACCCACCAGGATGTAATTTCTTGTTATTTCCTTTCTTTTAATATATAAAAAGAACTCCGTAGTGTTCAAACTCCCACTTGGGGGAGGAGCTGCTTCTTCCTCTCTTCAGCCTCTTAAATATGAGTTAATGACACATGCGGGTTGAAACAATGCTGGTAGATTGCCCCCCTCTCCCAGTTCTCCCGCCCTGCACCCTATTTCTTGCTGCACCGACTTCCATTTGTGGCATCGGAGCTTGGCAGGGCCTTATGTTTTAATGAGCTGCCTTGCTGGTGACTCAGATTGCAGGAGCTGACAGTTACTTTTCAGTCCTGAATTGAGGCATCATCACCCACTATTGTGTCTTTGAAGGTCTCTTCCCTCCACTCCTCTTCAGGGGAGGTAAACAGCTGCTGTTCTGTATACACAGAGTCCCCGTTTAGATTAACATGTCCAATGATACTGGGTGCCTTGTGAAGGGGAGATCACATGCATGCTTCTCCTAGTTTTTCTTGCCTTTTTCTCAGCCACCTGGCATTATGGAATCATTTCCAGTGTGCCATTCATCAGATTGGGAAAGGAGAATTATTTTGGTGGTCTAAGGGTTGCCATGTGATAGGGAGGTTAATGCCAATGGGACGACCCAAGTTTTTTTAAAAAGGGATTTTAAAGTCTGCAGCACAGGACACTCCCATTCTCAATCCCAACTCTGCAGTTTAGTTTTTCTATTCATTTAACTGCTCATAGCAGGCAACGCATAGCAGGCACAGCGGGCTCAGTGCATTTTCTGAAAAAGATGTTCTGTTGAGTTCCATAGGACCTTCTCCCTAGTAGGTGCACATAGGATTGAACCTTAAAAGAAGACAGACTGATGTAAAAATGAAGGCATGGGTTTCAATTGCCATATAGTGAATGCTTAGAGATTGTAGTGGAGGCAAACTCTTCACTGACAGCGGTATGGCTTGCATAACAAGCAGTTTTCTTGATGTCTCTGTGAATGCCTTCCTTAAAAAAATGTTTGCAGCTTTGTAGCAAAAATCATCCATACATTCATCCATACGTCCATTCTAGTTCTATCACTTTTCAACCAAATGGAGATGGCCATTTTCAACCAGATACAGCTATTCAACCAGATGGAGATGGCCGTTGTGTGGAGTAAACTATGGTGATCATGGTTGTGGTTACTAACTCACAGAGTATAGAAAAAAGTGTAGTTATTTCAGAATAACTACTCTGGTCAGGGTGGTTGGAGGAGGAATATGCTACTGATGCTGAAACTGCAAAGCATGATGATGAAAAAAGTAGAAATTGAATTTGCAAGAAATCCAATTGGCCTGTATCAGGAAGAAAACAGTCACTGTTTGTTTTTCACAAAAGCCCAACAATATTTATTCCTTAAATTTGACCACTGAATTGTTACTTACAAGAAACAGAAATTGAAATGAATTTGTCTCATTCAGGACCTTGGAGAGCATCGAAAGGTTGAAGGGGATGTTTGCTTTTTTAGCAGTTCTCCCTTCAAGTGAGGACTAACTTGGGACCCACGGCAGCCTCGGATGTGGGTCATTGGGCTGAAAGAAATATTTTGGGGAACAGGCAGCTGCAACATAGTTAATTTTTATGGACGCTGGCAGGACCCACAAGTGAGCTTAGATTTTATCTCTAACTTAACTCCATAGTTATCAGTCCAGAGTTTCTATCCTCTGAGTGATGCTGTGCTCTCTCTCATGTCACTGCGATATGGAATACTAAGATGCATATGTTTCCCCACAAGCCCCAATCATGTAGTTGCCACTCATTCAAATAGTCATTGAACTCTTGGAAAGCATCGAAAGGTTGAAGGAGATGAATGTGCCTTTTTAGCAGTTCTCCTGTCAAGTGAGAATCAAGGTGTGACCTATGGCAGCCTTGAAATGTGAGCCAGAGTTTATCTAGGGAGATATTTGGAGACAGGGTGAAAAGAACCTCTGCAGATGAGTACTGGAGGGCATGTTAATTTCCACAAGAAGCGGGAAAGGTAGTCTTAAGGTCATAAGGTCTAGCACTTTTGGTCCTACTTGGAATAATGCTGTATACTAGCTCCCGTCAAGTTATTCTCCTCCAAGAGTTCACAGCTGTGTAGACTAGATTGATAGTTACCCCAGTGGTTTATCTCTGGTTTATGGGGGGAAAAGCTTGGCATACATCATTCTTGAAAGACTATGGTATCGTGCTCGGCACTGCATATGAGGCACGAAGGCCTGGGTAGATTGATATGGAGGATAGGCACAAGCAGCAAATCCCCCCTCTCCACGCCACTGTATATGGCAGAGCTCATACGATTGGTTCCAGCTGTGTTGCAGAGTTGGGCTAAGGACAGGAGCTCACTCTGTCTTGTAGGGACCTGGGTGTCAAACCCTGGCCTGCTGGTTAACAGGCACAGTGTGGGTTTATGAGCTCTGCAGCAATTGAGAGGTGACATGTTCTGTATGCAGTTGATGCCCAAGCGCTGACAACCTGCACTGTCTGGCAGGGATGGGGGAAATCAAATAAGTTTAGCTTAGGAGCCATTTTAACCTCCTATCTTGTTACCTTGCTTTGGGGCATCTTTCATATTTGCCTTTCCTCCAAAGTGTATCACCAAAACCATGTCGTCTGACCCACTGTGTATCCAGTTTAATCCACTCAATCCAGTTTAATCACTTCTAGATAGTACCAGTGGCGCCAAGAATATGCCAGAGCCAGCAAAAACTGTTTCAGTGGGTTGTGAAGTAGACTGAAGATGTAACCCTTAGATGACCAACCAGATCCATTGACATGCAATTATAATTTATGCAAACTAGGCTATTTTTAGATGGTCATCTAATTAAGTACCCTCAAGATACTGCAAGATGGCTATAACTTAAGTAGGTGGCTAAATATAAATATGTCTCCTGGTTCTCAGTAATTGACATTGGTGGAGTAGGGAGTGGGAGAATGCCTTTGTGTTGCATGGGCTTTAGGTGAGTGTTAAGAGGGCACAATTGTATCTTCTGATAGGTGGTGGTGGTAGTACTAAGTCCAATCTGGGTACCCCTTGCCAAATGCCAAGATTCCATGATTTCTTCTGAGAAGCCCCCCACCCCAATACATCACCTCCCCAGGTTAATCTGCCTCATTCTAGGAATGCAGGGATTCTTCACTCAGGCAGTAAGGTTATCCCGCAGGGTCAGGCTTATCTAGACGGCATCTGTGAAAATGGTAGATGAATCAGAGGGCTCTCTGCTTTTTACAGGAGTGAGTATGGGTGTTGTCCCAATTGAATGTACCAACTGGGTCAGTCATTGTCCCAACTGAGTGTTGCAATTAGGACATTCACCGAATTGAGTGTCCCAACTGGCAAAGGTTCAGCTGATGAACCTGGCCTTTGCAAGAGTCAGTTGGGGCCACCCATCCCTATCTGCACAGGTTCAAGTTTGATTGTTAAACTGCTGGTGATCACTGGAGGATGGGATAACCAGGGCAAGACAAGTTGGTGCTACACTCCTCAACGTCCTCTCTTTGGGGGATTTTAACCACCAACCAACAAAGAAAAGCTGATTAGCCAAAGCTGCAAGTCTGCTGATGCTATTTCCATCCATGTAGGCTCATCCAATGGGCTGTGGGTGGTGCAAGTGATTAAGACACTGTGCCTGTTAACCAGAAGGCAGGGTTCGAGACCCAGGTCCCCACTAGACAGGTTGAGCTCCAATCCTTAGCCCAGCTCTGCGACGCAGCTGGAACCAATTGTATCAGCTCTGCCGTTCCATTGGACTATTTCAGTGGAAGTAGGGGGATTTGCTGCTTGGGTAACAGCCTCTCCTCCATATCAGTCTACCCAGGCCTTTGTGCTTTGCACAATACCATAGTCTTTCAAGACTGATGGCTGCCAAGTTTAAGGTTTATCCAATATTGAGTCTCCTGGGCCTTCCTGGCACTGATCTGTGAATGCGGGTTTGTTCTGGGTGTGCACACTACCTAAAATCTCTGGCATAGTCCAGCATGGGTCCAGCTACCTGTCATGAATTCAAATTGTTTTTTGTAAAATTAACTCAAATTCCTTCTTCCGAAGTTAATTCCAAAGTTAATTCCAAATTCACTCAAATTCTGTTTTTCTTGGCATCCTCCAAAGCATGCTTGATTTTTTCAGGAAAGGCAGGGTAGGAGATGAGTATCTGACTGGACTGCAACTAGTACTAAGTAGCCTATCTTGCAGTGCTGTCCTACATCCAAGTGACCAGAAAACAAGTTCATTCTTGATGGCACTGGCTTCCAGGCCATCGCTTTGCATAGATGGCACTGAGCTAGAATGCTAGGAAATTCAGTGAGACTTAACAGAGCACTTTCCTTGTGGGGCTAAAGGAGCAGGTATGGCAGCAATAGCAGGAGCTGCTTGCAGCTGTCCCCACAGGGCTGCATGCTTGGTATTTAATTGGGTTAATTGTAATTGCAGCACTTTTGTGCCACCAACACCTCCGTTCTCCCTGGTTGGGCTGGAACAAGCTTTCCAGTTCTGGTTTCATACAGGCATAGTAAGAATGCCATGACTTCAGATCACAGCCTGAGCTTAGCGCTAGGAGGCAGGCTTCCAACCGCCTACAAGCGAATCAAGAGCACAGTCAACTAGACAGACTCAGACATTTATCCAGCAGGGGTGTAAAGCAGACTTGAAGATTTAAGCACCTGCCACTGAGATATACGAGAAAAATGTTCTGCCTCTTCTCCTAGAAGGCTGCTGTTTGCTACAAGGTTCTCACCTGGTTCTGCAGCTGTTGATGCCAGCAGCAGATGGAGAGGGAGTGGTTTTTTTACATGTTTCTCAGAGTGTCTTTGGAGCTGAAAGGGGAGATGAGAGACGTGGGCTGCAATCCTAACCTGCAGTTAGGCCAGCCAAAGACCCAGCACAAGTCCTGTGCTGACATAGGGGTGTCACAGAAGTGTCATAAAACACTTCTGCAACACTCCTGGGGGAGGGTTAACTTGGCATCCATCAGTCTTGAAAGACTATGGTATTGTGCTTGACACTGCATACAAAGCAAAAGGCCTGGGTAGATTGATATGGAGGATAGACTGTTACCCAAGCAGCAAATCCCCCCCTCTCCATGCCACTGAAATAGTCTAATGGAATGGCAGAGCCAATACGATTGGTTCCAGCTGCGTCGCAGAGCTGGGCGAAGGACAGGAGCTCACCCTATCTTGTGGGACCCGGGTCTCAAATCCTGGACTACAGGTTAACAGGCACAGTGTCTTACCCACTTGTGCCACCCACAGCCCTTAGGGTTAGGACAGTGCATAGACACAAGCTTGCCTCCCCACATCACCACGGAATGATAAATTAGGCTGGCTTAGGTTAGGATTGCACATGTGTCCTCCAGCTGTTGAGAAGGGTTTGAGTCCAGCTCCATCAAGATTGGGAGGAGGAATTCAAAAGTAGCAGCTTCCAGAGTTTGTGATGGGAAAATTCATTCCCTTGAAGCTATCTCCTCCTTAGATTCATCTACCTCATTGGTGCAAGGGTGCATTCCAATAGACCTGGTACAGCCTAGTCCAGTTCAAGCCTTTACCTGTCTTCTCCAGTTAAAGGTAAAGGACTCTCCATCAGGTTGCCCTGCTAGTTATGACTGACTATAGGGTCTTCTTCAGTTACTTCTCTGTAAAATAAATGATCTTTCTCACATGTCTTCAGGACAGTTGCAATCAAAGATCACAATCCAGGATGGTGCTGTGCTGTGCTTTTGAAATTAGGAGTGTTACGCACATAAATAATAAGGGTGCTTTAGGCAATGCTGTCTCTTTTCCAATCATACTCATTCCTCTCATAAAGGTGAGGTAGATTTCATACTGAGGGTTTGCCTCCGAATGTGTATAAAACAGGGACCCACATAATCCCAACTCTCAGTTTCATGTGCACCTAAATGGCACACATTCTTGTTGTATCCACACCTTTCATGTTTAGGTGTCCATGTGTCGGGAGTGCACTTAAAAACATTTCCCCCTTGCTGTATATTTGTGTACTTGCAGTATGTGGAATCTCCTCTATTTCTAATGCTGATTTTCCTTTCAAATGTATTTACTAAGCAGTCTAAGACATTTCATCAAGATCGGTTTCATTTCTTCATTTTTCACTGGTCTCTGTAAATATAGGATTCTAACTATTTTATGTTTTGTACTCATCTGCATAATACTTATCACTTGCCAACATTGAATGGTCCATACTGTTTTAGCCTTCCCCTCCCTTCATTTTGTACTTTTGATCTCCTTACCTCTGGCAATTTAAGTGCAACAAGGGTAGGAGTAGCATCTGGATATATATAAATATATATATTTTAATTTAGTTTTTTTTTTGCCTGTACCCCAGCTGGAAGCATTCAGGTTCACTCAATTCCTCCCTCCCCCTCCACATTTCCCAGCTAGTTCTCAGATCTGCTATATGAACAGAATTCCCCAGACAGCTGTGCCAGACTGCCTTTGATGCCCTGATTCCATCTCCCCTTTCTCTTTCTTTCTCTCTCTTTTTTTTTCTTCTCTCTCTCTCCCACCCTCGTTCCCAGCACTAAACCTCTGTCTGAGCAGATGTGTTAATCATGAGGAATTATAAGAGTGTAAAATGATTTCTCAAGCTTTCTTTTTGATCCTTGCTGATTGACATTTCAAAAAAGCCACCAGCTCCAGAGCATCAGTATGCATTGAGCTTGGAAAGAGAAGGAGAGGAAAGGGAAAGGAGGGATGAGTGAGGAGATTTATTTGAAATGTGCTTTGTTTTGGGTGCTCTGGCACCAGATCGCACTTCTGAGCCTTTACAATGGGCAACTAGCGGCTGTCATCCCTCATCATTGTACAAAATGGACTGGAACGTGCGCACCAAGCCCCTGGCATCATGTTGTGAAATGTATTCACTACCCAGGCATGTCTTGTGAGTCAGAGGCCAGAGATTAACTAGTGCCTAGGTTCTGGATGGCTCTAATTCTGTTGTCAGCTTTAAATCTGAGTTAGGGTACAGCCTCAGGACCTCTTTTTCAGACCCTGGTGCTGTTCATAAAGTCACAATATCATCATCATCATCATCATTAAGACTACTTATATATTTTTTCCTCAGGAAGAGTAGTTCACACAGTGCATTATACAGTAAAATAAATCATTAAATGGTTCCTTATCCCTGCAGTGCTCACAGTCTTAAAAAAATAGAGGACAGCAGCAACAGCCACTAGATGCTTTTGATAACATGAAGAGTGCATTTCAGAGTGCAGTTATACTATATGCTAAGGTGCAAGGAACCTGAGCCAGTCTAGGGGTGTTATAAAGTGCCATAAGGAACTTCTGTGCTACCCCAATGATTTGGGTAGGTACACGGCCAATGTAGTCATACCACAATACCATCAGTCACAATGGGACACTTGTACTGGCCTTTCCAGACCAGTGTAGGGCCTGGGGAGGGTGGTGAGAGGGAGAGGAATAGGCAGAAAGGGGACTTTCTGGGCCAGGGGAGGGCCCTGGAGCAAGTAGGAAGTGGGCTCAGATCTGGCAGTTTTGCTGGATCCAAACCTCACCTCTCGGGCTGCCAGATACAGCCTCTGGCTACTCCTGTCTGCTCAGACTTGGGCAACCTTCACAAGTAGCCCAAGTTTGAGTTGACCCATTTGGGCTGATGCAGCCCTACTGCAGGGAAGGGGGCAAACTTCCACTTCCCCGTGATAGCACAATAGCAGTCTCAATACTTGTGCTGGATTTAGCACGGACTGGAAAAGCCTGTCTAATCCAGTGCATGTTAGGATTGCGCTGTCAATTTCTACAAATTATCAAATAGTCCATATGTAGAGGTGTTTGTTTCTGGTGAGCAGTCTAAGTCTTACTGAACACAATGGGCTTACTTCTGCGTAAAATTCTGAGATACGCTCAGATCATCTTTAGATTCTCCATATCCTCATGGAGCTTTGTTGGCCAAGACCTGGCTGTATGCTCCATCCTTGATGTCCTGTCCGCTGATGAACCCATACTAGTCCTATGCCAATGAAGGTTCTGCATGCTTGGGCAAGCTGCCCTCAATCTTTTGTGAAATAGCCCATCTTGGGCAGATCAATGACTGCTTATCTCAGCACATATACACATAACACCTGTCACACCTATGATGGCAATGATAATCTTTCAGTGCTGATCTGTGTTGGTGCTGAAAAAATTCAGAACAGGCTGGAATTTCTCTGGAATCTTGAAAATCTGTCTTTGGGAGCTACTTTGTAAGCACCTTTATACAAATCTGTGGTGTAGCCAGGAGTCTTTTTGAGGGGGTAGTTACTTCAGTGGCTGGCATCTCTTGTGGTCCCCAAGAAGACATCCTTATGATTCCAAATAATATCTTCATGGTGAGTACCTCCACCTTTATTTCTGGAGGGGAAAGCAGTGGGTGTAGCCAAATTTGAAATATTATGTAGAACCGTGGTCTTCAAAGTGAGGATTGGGGCCCCCGTGGGGGGACATAACTTAATTCCAGGGGGGTCATGAAAAGCTGGATGTAGCCATCTTGGAATCTGGCACTGGGTGCCTTTAAGTTCCAGCCATGAGGGGGTCTCAGACTGAAGGTAATCTTCAGAACGGGATCCCGGGCTGAAATGCTCAAATACAGTGCTGTAGAGTTCTGGTTGCTCCCATCAGCAAAAAGGTATTGTAATGTTGGAAAAGTTGCAGAAAGGAAATCAAGGGCAGGCAAAAGGAACTACGTTTTCACACTGAGCACAGCATATTTACAAAATTCTCTGCCACGAAATTCGCTATAGTCATGGTCGCTAGCTTAGGTGGTTTTAAAGGGATGAGAAAAAGTTAAGGAGGAAAAATCCATCCATATCTGTTAATCATGAGACTCTATGGGCACTTATCAACATGTATTGACCGAAATGGAATAAAAGAGTTCATAGGTGTGTACTTCCAAAAGCTGGTTGCAGAAAGCCAACCTGTCAGCTTTTGCTATACTGGTGGTCTTTCCAGGAACACTTGGCTGGCCGCTAGGGGGAATCTGGGTGCCAAACTAGATGTGCCTTTGGTCTGATCCAGCAGAGCAACCCTCATTTGTTGCCAGCCCAACCTGAAGGATGGGTTTGATGACCCTGCTATCAAACAGCATTGCCATCAAACACTTGTTGAGCAAGGGGCAAGCTGCCCTCAATTGGACACGTTTCAAGGGTTGCTGAGCCAGCATTTTTATAGCACTGCTCAGCTTGCTTAGTTTACAGGAGCTGCCATCCGCCCAGGAAAGATGGGCTAGCAACCAACTGTATCATTCCTGTTGGCCTTTAGGAGAACGGTCCTCCCTGGAAGGATAATTATTCCCCCAGTGGCAATAGAGCACTACAGCCCTGCATTGAGATGGAGGCTGAGATACTGTTGCTTTTGTTATTGCTCCATCTCTGAACGGGAGTTGAAAAAGACTTTAAGTTTACTTTCCATCCTGTTTTTGTCCCTCCTATTAATTTTTATATTAAAATTATATATAATAATTTTTATTAATAGAATTACCCCCAAATCAGGATAACTACGGGACCCCCTTAAATACTTTATGTGCACCTGTAGTTACTGCATCACCTAGTGAAAACCTATGGGAAATTCATATTGCAATGCAGAGTAAGTTGTTCTTACACCAGAGCAAGGACTCCCCATAGTTACCCTGGATTTTGCCCTTAGTTGATTAATTTTTTTCAATGGATTAATTTTTTCAACAGATTTCTTAATTAATGGCTATTATTTTTTTCAACGGATTTCTTGAAACATCTGCTTTTCAGCAGAGTGTCTCTTTTAACACATGGCTGGCAGCAGGAAGGATGGCTCAATGGGCAAATTAAAGTCCTCCCCACACTGCTGCAAGTTATTTGTAAAACATCAATGGGTGTTTGGAATGTTTAAAGCCAGGTCCTTTCAAAGGCCTTGCTTGTGACCTGCCCATCTTCAAATGGTTGCGATGACAGGGTGGAATTGGCAGCTTCTGCCTGGAGAGGAGCCACACACGGACGAGCAGCTTTTCATGTGGAAACGTAGCCAGCCCTCCCATCAATTGCAGTGAGGTGGACTGGTGCAGGTGATGGGATTGGGAGGCCCACTTGGGAGCTCAAATTTTTTATTTATTTAGAAATAAATGTTATTTATAAATACTGCTGATTGATTGACGACATTATAATGCTCTAAAAATCACTGCATGGGGAGCATTTGCATTTTACACATTAGACTGTAGCACGTCAGTGCCTTTTTGTGTTGCTTGGATCCAAAATATTCACATGAGCAGCTTGTAAAGATGGCTCAAGCATGAAGAATGTAGTACGCCCTCAAAGTAGTTCTTTTGCTCGGATTAAAATCTGATCTGGAAAAGAATTTAGGCTCTTCTGCCAAACCTGCTTTCCTGCCTCCCCATGTGGCTTGCTGCTCCAGCAGTGGCAGGAGGAAGGAAGAAGTGAGGATGGAAGGTCCTACTACCCCCCACCCCCTTTGGTGATCATCATTGGTGATCATTGTCATTATAGATGTTGAGAGTTCTGGGAAGTATAGTTTTCCCAGTGTTACTGATGTTCACCACAGGGTTCACCATGGGACATGGGAAAGGGATTGAACCCCGTCATGCTCTTCATGAAGTCGTCAGGTTGCCTCTGGTTTGGGCTCAAAACAAATCAAGCCATTTTCAGAACTTTGACAGCTATTTGACACTTTCCAAGCCAGACTGGAGGAGTTTACTACCTCGCTGTTTTCATTGCAGACAGCAGTCTTTGCAGCTGTTCAGCTGTCAAGGAACCATCAAAGTGGCTGCTTATTTCTGTGAATCAGAACTTGAGAAAGAGTTGACACATGAACGGTGCAGGAATATGGACTCTTTAAAGAAAAATGTCTGTAACTCTTGAATTGCTAATAGTGAGAATCAATAAAGTAAAATTGAGGGCAAAATCCAGAGTAACTACGGGGTGTCCTTGCTCCGGTAACAACTTACTTTGGCAAGGGTGTCCTTGCTCCGGTAACAACTTACTCTGGATTCCAGTATGAATTTCCCATAGGTTTTCACTAGGTGGTGCGGTAACTACAGGTGCGCATAAAGTCTCTTACGTGCTCTTGTAGTTACTCTGGATTTAGGGGTGAGTCTCCTTTTTGGGTCTCCCGCATCTTCTGTAGGGTGGAGAATCACCTCCTGCCTGGAATACAGAGCACTCTGGATTCTCCTTGTCTAAGTTCATGGGTCATGATTCTCCTAGCATGAAAAAGTAGACATGAACATTGTGTACTTCTGTACAAACTAAGCCAAGTGGCCAGAATGATCACTAAGAGGAAAATTCATTTTGGGGCTGCTGGGGCGCACACATGATAAAATTAGAAAATTTTATAATTTTATCGTACATGTGGCTTGACAGCCCAGAAATGCACTTTCCTCTTAGTACTCTGCGCACAGAGTACACACGAATCATTAGCATGGTTTTCAAAGCATGACATTGGCACTGGCATAATTTTCAAAGTAGTCCTTACCTTATCAGTAAAGCCAATGTGGTTGGCCACAGTGCTTGGCAAGGAAGGTGAAATCTGAGAATTTGCAGAGGTTGAGCGTCTGCCTGGAAAGTGTTTATTATGACCTGGGTTTACAGTAAGAGGTTTGAAGGCAGACAGCCCTGTTTATACACCCACCAAGCCATTCTTCTTTTGTAGTTCTCTACATGCTACCATGTGTAGTGCCCAAAGATCTTTCTTCTTGCTATGGTGACTTGTGCTATCCAGCCCTGGGCGAGGGGAGGACTGATAGTGCCAGAGTACAGTACATCCTGCATGCCCCCAACTTATATAACAACCTGAGCTGTGAGAACACTGTCAGCCGCAGGCAATTACTCAATGGGGAGATCCTGGCCTGTCATAAGAACGCTTTGCAAAACATGAGAAGTGGACTTGAGGACAGTCATCACACTGGATGGGGGTGGGTGGTGATGTGCCTGTAGACATGTGGGAGTACATACCTCCCCCATGTTGCCTCTAAAAAAATTCTATATGCTTAAATCACGAAACTCCATAGGCAATGGAGAGAGCTCTATATGTCAATTCTCCAACTGGTAGGCAAGGTAAATGTTTTTATTATGCAAGTCTCAGAGGCCAGGGTGCTCTAAAAAACTATTCAGCAACAAAATGAAAAAAAATTCACAAATGAAACTAGACATGTCAGACTGAAAGCCCACTTTAGAACTGCGCACAGTAATTTCAGGCAAAGCGGAAGATCTCAGAATCAGCAAGAAGCAGCTCATACCCTCAGCTTTCTTAAGCAGTCACTGGTTTCAATCTGATCTTGGCCAGTCATAGCAAAAGATTCCCTGTGCCTGGTCATCAAAAGATGGGCTAACTTGGAGCCAGAAAATTAGGTTTATCAAAATGGATGCAAGCTGGCCATTTTGGTCCAAATCAGCGTATCTCAAAGTGGGGGTCGGGACCCCTTTGGGGGTCGCCTAAAAACCCCTGGTGCAGGGGGCCAGGTCAGGCTTGCCAAACCTCCAGCTGTAGCTGTGCGCACACTGGGGCTGACTGACAGCCTCAGGGCCCAATCCTATGCATGCCTACTCTGAAATAAATCCCATTATAGTCAGGGGGGCCTTTACTCCCATGTAAATGTGGATAGGATTGCAGCCTCAGGGCACAATCCTATGCATGGCTATTCTGAAATAAATCCCATTATAGTCAGGGGGCCTTTACTCCCATGTAAATGTGGATAGGATTGCAGCCTCAGGGCCCAATCCTATGCATGCCTACTCTGAAATAAATCCCATTATAGTCAGGGGGGCCTTTACTCCCATGTAAATGTGGATAGGATTGCAGCCTCAGGGCCCAATCCTATGCATGCCTACTCTGAAATAAATCCCATTGTGTTCAGTATGTGCATAGAACACACATTTCATTTGTAACAATGAAAATACATCCTGCATATCGGATATTTACATTACGATTCATAACAGTAGCAAAATTACAGTTATAAAGCAGCAACGAAAATAATTTTATGGTTAGGGGTCCCCACAACATACCAGGTTGTAGCCCAGTGCAACTGCACCCCTTGAACCCCGCTTAGCAACACTACTATTTGTGATGTTGTTGGCCTTCAGAGGTGGTCTCAGCAGAAGTTCTCCCACTGCACTTGACACTATGGAGATGGAGTCCTTGTACTGGGCCCAGAAAATATAGTCAGTGGTCATGTAGGTAGGTTTGTTTGAGGGTCTAACCGGACATTTGAAGAGCTCCCGCTCCTCTTTTTCCTCTTCATCTTCATAAAACTTTTGTGTCACCAGGGAGGGAGAGAAGGGCTGCATTGCAGTAATGCATCTTTGTCTGTTTAGACCCTACAAGACAGCAAACATCATGGCTGACCTGCGTTTCCCAAATCCATATGTAACCTGCCCTTTTTGCTTATGTGACTCTGGCTGCAATCCAAAACACATGTTCCTAGGAGTTGGCACCATTGAACACAATAGGACTTACTTCTGAGTAGAACAGGTTTACGATTGCACTATCTGTGACATACTGATGTTTATTTATTTGTGTTTATTTATGATTCTATATTATCACTGTATGCAAATCAAGTGATCAATTTGAGAGTGAGAGTGCAATCCTAATCCCTAGTTAGGCTGGCATAAGTTTTGTACTGACTATAAGGCACTTTGTGTCATTATTTTGGGGGGGATAACCAGTTAGTAATCAATTAGTAAATCCCATTAGTAACAGGTTCTCAGAACCAGACGCTCATTAGCAAAGGGTTCTATAGAACCTGTGAGAACCCCCTGAAGCCCACCACTGGGTTTACTCCCAGGAAAATATGTATAGGATTGTAACCATAAACTCTTCCCCCTCACCACCACCATGGTACCGCAATCCAAGTTTCCCCTTTCCTATGGCTGTTATTTGTTCAGTGCGGTGTGGAACTCCCATTGCCACCTAAATATTGTCACTATGCTGTCATCCTTACCAGGATCACCCTCTTCCCATTCTGCTATTTAGGAAAAAAAAACCATCAAATACATTCTTAAAATAGTATATTTGGTCCAGAGCTTGCTAATATTTGAATAGCGTAAATTATTGTCGGATACCTTTGCAAGTTTTATTTTGGAAAGTGCTACAGTCATTCTGAACTGTTAATACACAGAAGTATCTCACACCTCTTTTCCCTATTCAGATAATGGCGTTTGATGGATTTAGGTGAAGCCGAGTTGATCTCTCCTCTGCTCATCTTTCAGAGCAGGTGGAAATCCTATTCTTTATGATGAACAGACCCTTCTTTGAAGAAGGGTCAAAATCCTTTCTCCTACGCATTTTTCACAGAATAATGTCGGGGTGTTGGAAGCTCACTTTACACCTTTTCCTTCCTCTGATGCATGTGTTAACAGTTGCATTTGGAGAAATCATACGTACCGCAATGTGTGAAGGATATATTAAGCAACTGTTACGCTGTTGTATTTACCTGGACGGCTCGAGTGAAGTCCTCAACGGGATATATCACTGAGCGGAGGCCACATTTCAATCATCCAGCTTGGACAAACAGTACCCAATTGCAGTGGTGGGCTTCAGGGGGTTCTCACAGGTTCTCTAGAACCCTTTGCTAATGAGCAAAGAGAACCGGTTACTAATGGGACATAGAACCTGTTGTTAATTTAGGTTATTAGGACATAAAACCTGTTGTTAATTTATTTGAATCCCACGAATGCCCGATTGCCTTGCATGCAAAAGCGATGTTCTCATTTGGATGATGGGCAGCTGATCAAGTCTCGCAGCAAGTGAGAATCCATTGAATATGAGTTTCCGTGTGTTGTTTTGTGAGTCTTCTGTACCTTTGACGGTTGGGTAAGGCAGACATTCAACAGGTGCTGCTTTCTCTGTCGCTGTACACCTGTTCTGGTGACAAAGGTGGCAATGGCCACGTGCTTGCAGGAGGGAGGGGGATGGAGGTGGGCTAGCTTAGCGTATGGTTGCTGGACCAGTCACTCCAGGAGGGACAGCGTTGCTTCAAAGTGGGCATTAGCGATGCACTTTTGCAAAAAGAGACATGGGGGGGCTACTCTTTTGGTCCCCCCTTTTTGCTCTGGTTACCTTGGTGATGTGCAGGGTGCTGTTGCTAAGCGACAGTTTCGTACTCACATCCGCACACTGAGAAGAGGCATTAGTGATGCTATTTTACTCGGCGGCGCATGTTTCTCTTTGATCCTCAGGTGAGCAGGATGAGGACCATCCTGTGAAAAAGCCTCCAAGATAGGACATGCGTTCGGGCAAGGGGAGTTGCCTGGAAGAGAGAGCCAGATCTCCACATTCCTGCTCCAACGATCATAGAATCATAGAGTTGGAAGGGACCCAGTGGATCATCTAGTCCAACCCCCCTGCCTGTAGCAGGAGATCCTCATCTGGTGGGACCCGGGTCTCGAACCCTGGCCTGCTGGTTAACAGGCACAGCGTCTTAACCACTTGCTGGAGCTACATCATTTTATGTATGTTTTTCAGATATACTGTACGGCTACTCTTAGGAGTGATTTCCAAACTGATTAATGCTACCTCATGCCTTCATGACTGAAAAGGAGCATTTTAATCCAGCTATGGGGACTTGTGGGAATTACATATAATCCCAACTGGGTTTGTTGTGATGCTCCTGCCAGAAGAGAAGTTAGGCTGTATGAATTCCCAGCAGGTTCACACTGACTTGCTTTGAGCACATCAATATCCCCCTTACTTGTCATGGATGTTGTTGTTTGCCAGGCCGAACAAACATCAATGGTCTTTCTGTGGTCCCATTCAAGAGGGATTTTTTGTGCTCGCTTCTCATCACCATTTTATGCCATGGGTCAGCCGTGCAGCAAGTGAATGAAGAACTAATAGAAGACTCCTGGGCATGCACAGAAAGCAACTTTGTGCAGCCACAAGTGTGCTTTGCATATCTGGGTTTGAGGAAGTTTTCCGATCAGAAATTGTGACTTCTACCCTACAATCCAGAGTTACTACGGGAGCACGTAAGATACATTACGTGTACCCGTATTTACTGCACCACCTAGTGAAAACCTATGGGAAATTCATATTGCAATCCAGAGCAAATTGTTCTTACACCGGAGCAACGACTCCCCGTAGTTACTCTGGATTGCGCCCTTAGTCTTGTTTGGATCTTGACAATAATTTGAGTACATATTTTAAAATGAAAATCATGCTTTTGAAAAGTAAAACAGATGGCAATTTATAACTTTACAAAGTTATAATGTAACTCAGTGTATAATTAAATATCCCACTGGAAGCCAGTAGTTTGTGGTTATTTTGCCAAGCTTTGAGGAGGATTTTGTTCTGTTCTGTTTCATCTGGATGTTGAGCTATGAATGTGTTGTAAATTTTCCTCTGGCTGGATATGATATTAATAGAAGACTGGATTATCAAGTGGAATATTGGTATATTATTCTGAAATTAATTGCTTTACAATACAAGCTCCTGCTTTGCAAATGTTGAGGTTAAATATTCACCAGATTTCCTCTGATTGCTTCAAGATCTGCTGAACAACCATTTTGAATTTAATATTAGTACCTCCCAATATTTGATGGTTGACATGTAGAAGGGAACTCTATATCTGGCACCATTAACAGGTGACATTCAACAGGACTTCGTAGCTTATAGCATTTGATGACTGTCATTGTATTGATCACTGCAGTTTTGATAGCTGGCATGCAGAGGTTAGTTTCTGAAGAAAAATTTTACACTCAAAATGCAAATTCTAATTCTGAATTTAAAATTTCACATTTTAGGATTTGAAAGACAAAACTGGAAATGATTAGAAATTTCAAATATTGGGTCTTTCATTGGTCCTCTATTGCATTCCTGTTCCTATAAAACTTTTCAGAACCTGGACTTTTTCAATCTACCACTACCAAGTTTCCCTATAAAATCAGTAGTGGCTTGTTTTTCCTATACGAAAAAAGAGAAATAATTTTCTCTTCAAACTGTTTGTTCCCTTGTTATATCAAATGGGCAGCATCACACCCACAAGAAAGATCACTACACTTGATTATAAGAATCAGCAGGAAACCAGTGTAGTTTCAAGGCTGTGGGTTGTTGGCTTTACAGAGAAGGAACTCCTCCAAAGCATCAAGCATGTAGGTGTACAATAAGTGCAGTCACAAACCTGCACATAGTGATGTGCATGCACAGCTGTGGATACCCAGATATCCAGAGACATGAGTGCATATCTAAACTAAATTAACTATTATAGCACCATTATGTACTTTCTTTCTGCTTTTTCTATCATTAGTTCCTATAAAGAGAGGTACAGTACCTGAGATCACACTTGCCTCTTACCACTTAAGCTCTGCCTCCTAAACACATGAGTGTGAAGACAGGTAGTAGAGAGGAAAAAGTACTTTCTACATACTCAGAAGCATACTCAGAAGCACAGCCATTTAGAGACATTGAAAATAGGTTGCTGGGCTCTGCTTAGATGAAGGTGTGCATGTATACAGTATTCTCTTGTGCCCATCTTGTTTCTTTTTATCAGTCCATATGTATGTTGGCCCTCTATGCATCAATGTCCATAGGAGTCAAGCCAGCTGTAACAGGATCCTTAATGTGGGTTGCAAACACTCAGGCTCTCGGGTACTGGAGAATGCAATTCACTGCCACCAGGTGCAAATCTGACAGCTTGAGCCTTGGGTGCTGGTGCCGAGGAGACAAATATTCCAGGCCTGTCCCCCTTCCCCTCAACTTTTCCCAGGCAGCCAGCAAGAACATCTGCTCTTAGCCTCACTTCCTCCACTATAGCTCACATCTGCCTTGATGTGAGCCTTGAACTGGCTCTTTATGTCATGATGGATGCTTCTCCACCGATGTGACACTTGTCCCAGGGACCCTGTATTGGGCTGTGCATACCCGGTCCCAGCTGCCTTCCTTAGCATCCCCTCTGCCAAGGTGGAACAAAAGTCTAACTGTTGCGCATGGGAGAGTTGAAGGGAGTTATCCTCACAGAGCAGCTGAGGGTACGTGACGAGGAGAACCTCCTCTCTTTGCCTTTCTTCTCTATTCTTTCATTTTTTCCAAGCAGTACCCACACTAGGGTCTTTAGTCCACAACTTCCTCTCTCTTCCGAAAACGGAGACAGGGACCTGGCAGGATGGTTGGCCCATCATTCAGCCTTTTGTGTCGATCCAGGAGGAGGAGTTGGGCTGAAGTCTTATCGGGTGATGCTGGGTAGAAACTTAGAGTGCAATCCTAACCTAGGCTGGCACAACTCATCAGACTTCCAGTTCATGTAGTGATGTAGGGAGGCAAGTGCATGTCTGTGCACTGGCTTAAACCTCCCCCAGGAATGGTGCAGAAGTGCCTTACAGCACTTTTATGACACCCCCAGGTCAGCACAGCACTAGTACCAGGGGTTAGGCCAGATAACTGCACCTTAGGATTGCAGCTTCAAGAACTGTGAGTGTCAGGAAGTCCCTAGTTGATATTTTGCCTCTGCCACCAATTCACTGCATGGCCTTAGGCAAGTCACTATTTTATTTTATTTTATTTTTTGCCTCACCATTCTTGGTTTGATAATGACACTTGCTCTCTTACAGTGACATAATGGTGCCAAGCACTTTGAACACTGGAACTATGCTATTAAAAAAAGAATCAAGTATGAATATTTTATGGTTAATGAATCTGTCTCTCTTTTTTCCCCCTCAGAAGCTGTTGCAAATAGTCAGGAATGGACTCTTGGCCGCTCCGTCCCTGAGCTACGACTGGTAGGTGTCTGTGATCTTTACTGCTTACATACATATACAAATCAGGGTTCTAGATATTGCATTGATTCCTGCAAGACATGTAGCTTTCTTTTCTTACAATATCACACAACATATACACACATATCTGTATCTCCAGGCAACTACATTCAATTAATTCTTGTTGATTCCCATACAGATAACACTATTCCCAAATAGATAATACACTGATTCCCAATAGATAATACTAGCTTTGGTACAAAACATTCAGTACAATGTAGTCCACACATTATGATAGATGCAGAGCTGGCTTGGCAATAAGGGAAGTGAAGACTGGGTGGGTGTTTGACAATACTGCCTGCCTCTCTCACCCTATTCCACACTTTGGCCTCAGCTGCCATCAGTTCCTAATCTTGCCTCATCGTTGAGTTTTCTTAGGTATCTCAATCACAAGAGCCCTTAATGAGATGAATTCTGAATTCACCAGGGACAGAAAAGCACTAGAGAGAAAGACCCCGTTATATGCGTTCTCCTTTCATGGCTGCTATTAGAGTAGTCCTGTAAGTGTCCTTTGAGGTTGAAGAGCCACCTATAGAAATCAGTGGGGGTATCCAGACTATTGGTATAGCTGTGATCTGTATTTTCCCTTATCTGTCTGAAATAAAAAGAGCAGGTGAAGAGGATGGACTTTTCTAATTTGTGTTCTTTTCCTAAACTAAATTTTTGAATTTTTAGTTGCATCTGTTTTGCCCCTAGAGAATCATGCTTGATGGTGGCTGTCTATTATTAACTACTTTATTTCCATTTTATTTTAGCGCTGGTGTAGCATTGTGGCTATGAAACTAAGGACACAATCCTACCAGCGCAGCTCATCCATCTCCCCCTTCCCATGGTGGTGTGGGGAGGCTGGTGCATGTCTATTCATTGGCCTAGCCCACTGAGGAGTGTAACCCACCTTACAGCACATTTGTGACACCCCCATTTCAGCCTAAGACTTGTGCTGGCCTAACTGGGAGTTACATTGGGGGTTAGCAGTATGAGCTGCAAATCAAGGTGTTTCCAGATCACATGAATTCACATGAATTCACATTGGCGTTGGCAAGCTGCTCCCTTTTAAGCCTCAGCTGCAACAGGAGTGTAATAATTCTATCCCATCTTACTGGGTTGTTGTGAGGAGTAACACATGTCAAGCATTTTGCTTTTCAGGAAGTGGTATATAAAATGTATGTTTATTATTTTTACCATCAAAAGTTCAGCTTGCGTGTCACTCTGTGGTCTAGTTCCAGGGTAGCAGGTTCATGTTTAGTGCCAGTGCTGAGTCCTGCAGTGATCTCTGTGTTGTTGTTTTTTTACCATCATAGGGCATTCTTGGGACCATTAAGAGTGGAAAATCAGCACTTGTTCATCGCTACTTGACTGGCTCCTACCTGGGACTGGAACCAGCTGAAGGTGAGCAAGCCCACCCTCCTTCCTTCCCCTCTCTTAAAAAAGTGCTCTTATTCTGCATCAACTACTATCCAGCAGCTAGAAATGTTTGTCATGGGTGCATCTAAGGGGGAAGGGAAATCATTACAATAGAGTCAGAAAAGAAAATTTGGAGGATATGTACTTACATTGTATGAATAATAATTTAAAATAAAGACCTTGTGCTTATAAGCTACAATTGCCTTTTCACTTGGTGGCAAAAAAGTTTAAATGCGTACGCATTTCTCCTCTTAGATATCTAGAAAAGGAGCTAGAAACATCTTTCTCATAAAACTGAACATGTGATGGAGACTTGAATATCTTAGGCTCACAGTGGCTCACGTCCTTCCATATCATTTCTAGGGCTTAGTATCTCCTCAGCTATTTACTTCTGTCATGAAGTGTGTGGAATGGTAAAGTGGGACAGATTGAAGAGCTTCATTTTGTATAGGTGTAAGAACACAAATGGTTTAGCTGTAGGTGGGTAAATTATAGCGCAGGTGTAAAGGTGTGGGGCAAAACTGGCCTAGCATTTTTTTGGCTTTCCCCTTTTGGCTACCACTGTCAGTTTGATAGCAGTCCTCCTAGCCAGTGGCAGCAAATCATGTTTCTCCAGATTGCGATCTATGAATAATGTTCCTCTCATATCTCATGGACTTTCTTGGGGAGCTGTAAAATGGCAGCTACTAGAATGATTCCCTCTGAAAATAATCCAGGTGCCTCTCTCGTTTTCCTATCTGCAAATGCTTTTGGGGTGGAATTTTAGATTGACACTATATAGGAATCCCATCTGATATGTTGTAGCCTTAGATTATTTTCTTTGCCACTGCTTTCTTTTCTCTTCCCTCTTCAACAGCCCAGGCTGGAGCCTGTATGCTGAGTGTTGATTTCCTTGTCCTTCTACGGGCCTTAGTGTGATTGTTCACCCTCTGCTTTCTTTTTTCTAACTTTCCAGGAGGCCAGTTCAAGAAGGAAGTGGTGGTGGATGGGCAGAGCCATCTCTTACTCATTCGAGAGGAAGCAGGGCCTCCAGATGCCAAGGTTGGTGTGCTCATGTTGGCCAGGTGCATGTCATAATCAGCAAGCACAATTATGCCACTTTAGATAACTGCTTATGTTCTACATTCCATACTATTCCTTAAAAATTATAAAATTTATCTATACAACATACTTAGCTGGTTTGTTCTCTGTCCCTATAGAATTGCCATCCTAGAGGTAGGGGAGACAAGGCAGGAAATTACACCTTCCATACTCAGATTGAAATGCCCCCAGTGTGTGAATGGGAGGCTGACCAGCATGGCACAATGTTGGCATATTAAATGGTCAAGAGTTCAACAAGTTATGGTTCCCCCATTTCTGTGTTTTAACATCCGTCCCTTCTTCATATCCCCATGCAGTGGTCTCTGTACATGTACAGTGTGTAGAGATTAGACAGTTCTTGACTAGGTCGCCAGTCTTGGCCGTGCTACAGCCAAGAGGCTGCTATGCTGGATCTTTCTACTTCCTTGGAAAGTTAAGGCCAAGACAGGTATAGAATTGAGAGCCAAATTAGATGTGATGCAACACAACCACAATCAGCATCACAGTTAAAATAAATAAATAGCAGCTGCAGGGGAATCGGATCAGGACCATGATGCTGCAGGAAGGAGCTGTTTACTGTTTCCCACTTAAATTTTCTCCCCTGAATCTACTGGCTTTCCTGTGTGTGAAGGGGAAAAACTTATTTGGAAAAAAAATTATTCATTTATTATTTGTTTTGCAATTCGTCTTTCTCCCCAAGGGCATCCAAAATCAAACTGTTCTCCCCATTAGATGTGAACTAGCCAAATGAAATAAGCACCCCTTTCCTTGGTCAGATCTGGAGTCACCCTCAGGAGCAGTCTAAGTCCTGATTGTGGAAAACCTGAAATAAATACTTTCAGTGGTGTGAATCCTTTAGCTTTCTTTTAAAGACAATTTTGTATTTGAGAATTCTTATACATTGGGAAGCTTGGAACAGTATCAGCCTTGGAGGTTTCTGGTTTCAACCTGAATTCAGCTCTTAAAAAATCAATTCAATCTGAAGATGATCCACTGTTGATCTGGATCTGTCTCTTGTTCTGTTTTCCTCTCCTTGCAGTTTGCAAATTGGGCAGATGCTGTGATTTTTGTCTTCAGTCTGGAGAATGAGGCCAGTTTCCAAGAGCTGTCACGGTACTTCGGGCTCCTCACAAACTACCGTCCAGTTTCTGACATGGCTCTTGCACTTGTGGGCACTCAGGGTGAGTGGGAGAGTGAAGGAACCACGTACAAAGCATAGTTGATTGACTGTGCAGGACCGATGTGTCTTGAAAAGGATATAATGGAACTGGAAAAGGTGCAGAAGAGGGTAACGAAAATATTTAGTGGGCTGAGGTGGGCTCTCTTCACCTATCTTCTAAGGAAGGCAATAATGTTTGGTATTTTTAAGTCTATAGCTCACCAGGAATCCTGTTGATGTCCAGGAAACCCTTACCTGGAACAATCAGTGCTTCCTGTTCTGGTGTGCCACAGCTCTACATGTCCCTAGATTGAGGATGCTATGGGTGATGTTCTGGACAGTGTTATCAGTAGTGCAATGTCTCAGCAGGAAACATTTCAGGGCAGATGTGAAAGCCCAGAGTATTGTGTCATCTTGATCTGGGGACATGGAGCATGCTGGAAGAGTAAGTCCTAGGGGTGGGTTGGGTTGGATTTCATCCAAAACCTGGGTGCAACCCTCAGGCCAGGGCTTAGATTGAGCTTGGAGGTGCCTGTGGGACATGACTGAGACATACAAAAATATTCATGGATAGAATATGGATGGATAGAGAGAAGTTTTTTCCCCTTTCTCACAACACTAAAGGCATCCACTAAAATGGAATGATGATGGGAAAGTCAAAAGATAATATTTCTTTTACTCAGAAAGCCATTATTCTCTGGAACTCCTAGTCCAGTGTTGTGCTACCAGCTGTGGTCATCAGCTACTTCTGAGTAGCTCACAAGCATTGGATAAGATATTGCCCACTTACTTTCAGTCCTGTCTTGGGTTCTATTTAAGGAAGTAAAGTGCTTAAGACAGTGCTATGTATTTGTGCAGTGCAAACATAGAATCAGTGCAACCCCAGTTGCTCTGCAGCAGGTCTAGACCTTTCTTTAGACTTGGAATACCACTGGTGTCTGTGGACTCTAAGCAGTGACCCAGTGTCCTAGCACGTGCTGAGCACTGGCGTGGAGGTAGATCTGCCAGGTAAGCCTTTGCTGGATCCTGTCCAAGGCTCAGGTCAACAGGGCAAGGCTGATCCATCAGGACAGGTTGCAGGAAAGCATCTATAAGTATAGAAGGGTTTATCACCAGGTCAGCTGCCCAGATGCTTCAAGATGCTGAAAAAATTGGTAACAGAGTCAAGAGACCAGCTGAAGTCAGAAACAGGAGATCATTCAGCAGGCGCAGGAAGAGGCAAAAAGCTGAAACATAGTGCACCAATTACTGGGCTCCTTATACACAGTCTTAATGGAAAAAATGAATGTGGGGCTCTCCCTCTTTGTGGGGATCTATTCCAAGACCCCTATGGATACCAAGTACTGCAGATAATGTATCTATGGTCAACCCTCCCAGGCATGACCAGAACATATTCTGAGGCACATGAAGGCCATCTGGTATGCACTAGCAACTGAAAATTCATCCCACATCTCAGAACACCTCCTGGTGTTCACAGGAGGTCCTGTGAGGGCCTCCAGCCATGAGGCTGGGACCATGAATTGTGGAATCTGTGGATGCCAAACCCATGGATAAGAAGGATCCATTATAGACTAAATATGAGTGGCACTCAGAATAAAAAAGGGCAGTTTCTGAATTTATGATTTTCCTGCTTGCATGTGTTGAAAAAAGCCAGACAATGATAGAATAAAGCAAGGTAAGAATCCATTTTTGTATTAACTGAACACGTCATGGTGATAATATGTGGCTGAATAATAATATTTAAATAGAAAAGTAATTTTTGTGCTGTACGGGTCGTATGAATGTTGTCTTCAACTCAATGCCTGTTAAAAATTAAATGCAAGGCCTATTAATGATAAAGAAACCTCCGTCAGATCAGCAGTGTAATGTGTAAAATATATACCATACTTTATGTGCATCTGCAATGTGAAGGGTTATCTCTGCTGGAAAGAGGAAAACATTCCTTGACAAATTCCATTGCATGCCTACATTACTTGTTTGTTTTTGTTTAACCTACAGTAAAAATAAAGTTTAAAAAATAAATGATTAAAAACAACACTTAAAGGGAAAAGAATAATGGATAATTCACAAAAAGAGAGAAGATGAAAGGCAATCCATTTATTAAAATCTTGTGGCCTGCATAAATTAAGGAGATTTGTACAGATTTGCTTATTCTGCATAATTTATTCTGCTGCTGGTGATCTGGGTTAGGAGCAAGAAATCATGTAAGATGACATTAAAGTTCTCCCCGCTGAAATCCTACTTAGGCCCCCCCTCCCCAATTTCCTATCAATTTATTTTTAAAGATTTTGCACCCTTTAAAGCTTTCCAGTCATAAGGGCAGGCATGCAAACAGAAGCCTAAAATGTTAGTATACAAATTTAGTATACAAATTACAAAGTTAGTATACAAATTAGTATACAAATACAAAAAACAGTAGCCAACTCCAAATTGTGGATCTGTCTGGCGCTTGCACAGAATCGCAGGTTAATCCACACAACAGCATCATTGCAGATCAGTCAAGGGCATCAAGAAAAATCAGATGTCGAGGAGGGTTTTTTTGGGAGGATGGTAATATGGTCGTTCTTAATTATGAATCCCTTGCTAGTATCCTCAGGAAATAACCCAAGGAAACATGTGTCTGGGGTGCTGGTGGCCCAAGGCAATGTGAGTAAAATTATGGTATGTGTGTGAACAAAATGAAAGGTTTCTTCAAGAGCCTTGAGAAGCATGATATTTGCCCGTAGTTCTCCTTTCAACCAACAAGCTCTCTCTTTAGACTAACATTAAGTTTATCAGTACACAGAGCTCCTACTTGGGATGGTCAATTATTTAACTACACGCCAACCAATGCTTTTGGGTACCTGTGTGAACACCTTAATAGGAATTGTCCTGTTCAAAGGCAGAGGTTATATTTTGTTTCCTCCTTTCCATACAGATAAGATCAACTCTAGCAACCCACGTGTGATTGAAGATTCTCGAGCCCGGGCTCTGTGCAGTGAAATGCGCCGTTGCCTCTACTATGAGACATGTGCCACATATGGGCTGAATGTGGACCGGGTCTTCAATGAAGGTAAACATCTTCCTAGAGAATGTTCTTGAGACATGAGAGAAGGGAGGGCTAGTTTTCCTAGCAACAATAATCTATCCAAAAACTAATTCATACAGTCCTTCCAAGCACAGGCTTTATATGCAGTAGTGCAGGGGAGCAAGTCTTGGGTTTGTACATGAAGCATTGCACTGCATACTGAACATTGCACATGATTGGTGTGCACCCATACATAAGTCTTTAGGCATACCCTATGTGCACAATCTGCCAATCAAAAATTGATTGGACGGATTGTGTAAACAAGGTGTATACAAGGTATATGTAGGAATGTATGTACTAATTGCAAGTTGCAAGTGATGTTCTGTCTTCAGGGTGTGTTTAACAGTTTAAATTTGTTCATTGAGTAGTTGTCCTCTGTCTTTTATTATTTTAAATCTTCTCCATAATTTTTTTGCTCTAAAAGTGTGCAGCATCAACATGCTTTCAGGGCTGTGAGATGTGGTCCTTGAAATAAATGTCAGGAGCTAGAGAAATGGGCATGGGCAGGTGGAAGCATATGAAGCCTATGAAGTCAGGCCATTGGTCCGTGGAGCTGACTGGCAGCTGGACTACTAGGTTTCAACAGGCATCTTTCTCAGCCTGACTTAGAGATGCCAGAAATTGAATTCAGGGTATTTTGCCTGCAAACCAGATCCTCTCCCAAAGAGCTACACCCCGTTCCTGATAGGGGTCTATAATATTTCCTGGTAATGCACTCCAGATTATCAAGAATTGAGGCAGGAAACTTGTGCTCTGTATGTGAGAAGCTGTTGACTCCAGGACCAGCTTCTGTCTATGATGGAGTTGTGGTATCCGGGAAAAGGTATTATATAGATCTGTGTACTTTAGATGCTGACTGTATATATGGTTTTGTTGCTTTGGTGACAGCTTCCAAAAATGGAGCCAAGTTATTGGAGCCTCTTGCAGTAAATATGCCCCTCTCTGGAGATGCTTTGTTGTTGTTGTTACTGTTGCGGATATTTGGACTGTGGCAGGAGTCCTAATGTTTCCTACAGGTTTGGAATGGTGGAACAATAGGATCATCTGTCTTCCATAACTGACCTTCTAGCCTCTTCTCAGAGATAGAGAACTGGCCAGAAACAGTTGGAACTGACAGTTGAAATAGCAATGGAATGTTGATAGTTGACAATTGGAATGAATAGAACCCTCAGCCTTCTCTGTCCCAGAAGATCATTGAAACAGAACCCTCAACCTGCTTGATTGACACAAGGTTTTATGTATATCAGGGGTCTCTAAACCTTTTTGGCAGGAGGACCACACTGTCTTTCTGGTACTGTTGGGGGCCGGCAGAAAAGAAAATAATTGATTTACATTTCAAATTTGAATAAATTTACATAAAAGAAAATAATTGTGACAAAATGTGTGAATGAAATCAGTTGATTTATTGCTTTCCAACTCATAGAGAGAGGACAATCTTCAAACCAGTTCACAAGCAGATAGAGGAAGTATGTGCAGCCTCCCCAGCCCTCAAAATACTCTCCCAAGGTGTGGAGAGCAGAGCTCCTCTTGCCTCTGGAGGATCACAGGCAGGGGTGGGCCCGACCTGGCCCAAGGTCCGGTTCGCTGGAAGTGGGAGGGGCCAGGCCGGGGTCAGGGGGCAGGGGCGGGGCTGGGGTCAGGGTGGGGCGGGGTGGGGCAAGGGATGTTCCCCAATCCTGCCGCACTGTGCATGCGCCAGGCTTTGCGCATGCACAGTGCGTCTCCTGAAGCCAAGCTTCAGGAGACTCAGTGAGCTTGCGTCGAGCTGGACGCAAGTGCGCATCTGGCGGCCGCTAGCGAACCGGTCCCCGCGGTTCTTGCCAGCCACCGCTGCGACCGGCTCGCCAGCGGCCACCAGGTGGGAAGATCCGGTTCGGGCGATTAGGCCCGAACCGGCATCAGTGATCATAGGGCTTGTCTGAGGACTGGATGGAGGGGGCTTGTCACCAAAGAGGCTCACCAAGGGCCGCATCTGGCCCTAGATCAGGGTTTGGAGATCCCTGATGTAGACAGAAATGAGGAAATGTGGCTGTCTTATGACTTTTGTCTGACTTTCTCCTTCCCTGCTTCAGTTGCTCAGAAGATTGTGAATATGAAGAAGCAGCAGCAGCTCCTGGCATCCTGCAAATCTTTGCCCAGCACACCCAGCCATTCAGCAGTCTCTACACCAGTAAGTAAAATTGTCCTTGTGCAACGTACTCCATATCTTGGTCCAGTTACAGAATTGAGCCTTCTTGATGAATAGATGGTAAAAGGAATAGAAGTTAATCCACGCAGGAGCAAGCTCAGTGTTCAGGGAACCTTTTTCTCTTTACAGTGATTTAAAGCTCTACTTAGTGCCACTTAGTGGCTGGTGGAAAAGGACCCTTGAGGACTAGATTCAATATTGGAGGAGCACTACAGCCTTGTCTTACCTCTGTAATAATTCTTCCTGAGGTGTCACAACAGAACCAGCACAACTGCCCAGCTCCTCAGGCGATCACATAAGGGTCACAATATTTGAAGGGGTGTCAGTGAAGATATCTGAAAATGTATTCCAGCATCCCTCGCAACATTACATGCATCCTAGAATGCATGGCTCGGGTCCTGCAGTGTGCCCACATGGTGACTGGTGAAAGGCCTGGGGTAGACCTCGGTTATTGGCAGTCCCAATAAAATGAACGAGGGGGAGGGGAGAGTTAAAGAAAGCTTCTAGAATTTTGCCCTGCTCATGACTTGCATTCTGTGGCTTAAAATTTTAAACAATTGTTTGAATAAAAAAATCAATTTGGGCCCAGTAATCCTCTGCCTGCAGAACATCACCACTGCTTTATGCACCCAACTTGTGTGCTTGGCTCATGGGTACAACAGGGATCTGCAAGGGCTGCAGTGTGGATGAAGTAGGGATATGCTGGTTATTCTGTGCAATATTGATCCCAAGTAAGGCTGAAGGTAGGAGAAGCTCCTACTATGCAATCAGGAGCCAAGCAGTACCTTATGGGGAAAACCTTATGGGCAAGTACTTAATTGCTGCTACTACTGCTAACAGATCAGGCTTCGGATCAAGCTCTGCTCCTCAGCTACCACTCAGCAGTGAAAACTGGAAAGTGCACAAACCCTTGCCCCCTTCTCCTCTCTAGGCTAGTTGTTGCAACCAAGAATCAGTGTGCCCAGTTGCTTGGGACAAGAGGAGTCCCTGGTTGTACCTTCATCATACTGCCCATTTGATTGACATCTGATCTTGCGAACAGCAGATGAGGTAGTAAACTTGATTCTACACTGTACTACTTTAGACTGCAGGTTGGGGATGAGAGGATGGCATGATTAAATTTTTCCCCTTATTTAAAACAAAAATGAAATGCACTATCCACAAACATAGCTAACTAGCATGTCAAGGCAAAGGGTTCTAGCTTAACTTTCTCCCTGACATGCTAGTTTTCTGTGTGTATTACCTTTTTCCCTCTAAGGGGGAGTTTTCAAATATGCCATCCCTGTCACTGCCATCTGCAGTATAGGAACAGTTTTTTACTACCATATACACTCAATATTCTGTTGAGGTCACGTGGAAATTTTGCACATTCCTGCATGCAGTTGCACCAGCATGTGCAGAAGAAATTGCACGACAGTAAAGTACTGATGCTTAGATGTCCCAACACCTTGTGCAACATGTTTCACAAAGGTAGGCTAGGATGCCATACAGATTTCTGTGTGCAAGATCCTCTCACTATCACTTCTGTATGCAGAAGCCCTCTTATGTGAATGAAAGGTTATGAACCACTCCTTTATGTAGATCAGACTTGTGTTACTCTCCCTGGATTCTTTTCTAGGCCAGTAATGGTGGTCACACAAGTGACTACTCCTCATCTCTACCGTCTACCCCCAACATCAGCCACCGGGAGCTACGTGGTGAGGCAGTGGCTATCATTGGCACTCCAAGCTCCCTGCACCGTGGGACCAAACGTAGGACCAGCCTTTTCACAGTGAGTTCTGAGCAAATGAACCAATACTGGTGAATAAAACAGGAGAACCAATGTCACGACTGGCCTGTGATCACATAGGCAGCCACTATGAAAAAACTTTGGCTAGACAACCAGCTGCTTGTTGTGTTTGTTCTACCTTCTTCCACAACCATGGGCCAGCCTGTCCATGTTGAATGATCTGATGACAAACTGGCCCCAAGTCAAAGCAGCTCTTTTGAGGTCTGCATCCTTCTCCGCAATTCACCACCATCCAGAGACCAGTCCTCAGTATCTGATACATTGATATGGCTATGTTTTGAAGAGTTGGTGATTTTTTATCTGTGTACTAGTGAAACATAGGATTCTTTAGAAGCCTGTTAAGAGATGATCAATAATGGTAGACAAGCTTTCCTAGATAATCAGTTGTCCAGCACTGCCCACTTTCCCTGCAATGTCTAGTTGCAGCGATGTGTTCGAAGTGTTCTTGAGTGCCCTTTTGATTCATGTGGTGAGACTCCCAACAAAACTATACAGTGCCATTTTTAAATGATGCCTTAATCCTCTGCTATACAGACAGCCTCCTCAGCAGCCAAATCAATGTGGGAAGGCTGGGGAAGTTGAAAAGGCTTTGCTGCTGGAAGAGCCCTGCTGGATCAGGGCAAAGGACTGTCTGGTCTCACAGCGATCTTTCTTTGTAGAACCGAAGAGGGAGTGATACAGAGAAGCGGAGCCTGGACAGTAGAGGTGACAACACTGGAAGTGGCCGAGCCATCCCCATCAAACAGGTGACACCCTCATCCTAAGCTTCAACTGGGCAGCTCTCAGTCTACTATGGTGAGAGTATCAGGCAGGTCACTAATCTTACCTCCCTATTCCTAGAGCTTTTTGCTGAAGCGAAGTGGCAACTCTCTGAACAAGGAGTGGAAGAAAAAATATGTGACACTGTCTAGTAATGGGCTTCTCTTCTACCACCCCAGCATTAATGTAAGTGCTCCCACTCTCAGCATCACCCTCAGTAACATGGGATAGGTGGGTCTGCTTCAGTTGAAGACAGAAAAGGAGATATCTGTAGAACTGTTTGAAGAGCATACTGGATGGTGGGTAGCAGAGTTGTATGCCTACTTCAATCATGCCTGGGCATTGGGGAACAGTTTCTGGGGTTTCAAACTATAATCCTGTGTATACTTACTTGCAAATAAGCTGCATTTAATTCTGTGGAATTGCCTTCCACGCAAGTATGTGTAGAATTGCATCTGAACTTGTGAAATGGCTTTATTCTAGATTAAAACCATGGGTCGTACAGCACACCTACAGTATGAGGGTTTTTGCCCACATCATGAACAGTGCCTGCTAACCACTTTTGTATTGTGAACGTGGATGCACATTTGTATGTGTGTATTCATTCATATGATCATACATTCAAATGAGCCTGCACTTGTGGCTATGAGTAGTACAGCCCAGACAAAGGTATGCCATCTCAGTAACTTGAACCAGAATTGAACCTAGATTTCCCAGGTCTAGATTGCACATGCCACAAAGTCCTGCTGTATATGGCCAACAGATTGCCAATGCTGTGTAGAGTTAATAGGATTCCTGCTGATGGGGTCCAAATAAAAAAAAGATGTAAAACTGGAAGAAGAGTCAAGTCCCTATCAGGACAAGAAGGAATTTTATTATCATAGTTTTCATTTTTAGTCATCTCTATCATCAGAGTGGTTGACTTCCCTCCATTCCTTCAATGCATTCTTCAGGATCATATGCTAAATCTGACCTCTTCTAGTGACAGGAAGACTGGATCCAGTGATTGGATCTTCTAGTTTCTGGATCCAAGTATAGTAGATAAAAACAAGAATTAAAAAGTGGTGTGATCTTGAATTTGTGATGTCCAGTCTCTTAAGGTTCTTCATGCCTCTCCAGGATTATATCCATAGCACCCATGGCAAAGAAATGGACCTGCTCCGCACCACTGTAAAGGTTCCTGGCAAGCGCCCACCCAGAGCCATTTCAGCCTGTGGCCCATCTTCAAGCATCAATGGCCTGGTGAAGGATGTGAGCAGCGTTGGAGTTGGGGACACCGGCAGTAAGTAATTAAGTCCTGTGTCAGCTGACCCAGGAGATATATGGCCAGGAGAGCAGAACCTCTATGTCAGCTCTGCTGTTCAGTGGTGGGCTTCAGGGGGTTCTCGCAGCTTCTATGGAACCCTTTGCTAATGAGCGCCTGGTTCTGAGAACCGGTTACTAATGGGACAAAGAACCTGTTGTTAATTTAGGTTATTAGGACACAGAACCTGTTGTTAATTTATTTGAATCCCACCACTGACTGTGTTCCATACAAAAAAAAATGTCTCTTACAAAAAATTTTCCATACAAAAAGGCTTTTATTATATGTTTGTAATTGTATTGCCATACAGCATGTAAGTGATCAGGGGGTATGTTGTACCTACGACTCGTGTCATAAAGGGGACCAAGCAGCCAAATTCACATTTGAAGGGAGAAGGGAAGGGACCCAACAGGAACTGTTCTCAGTTCCTCTCAATGACTCCTCTCAGTGACTCTTGACTGTGATACCTTGTGATGGTGTTTGTTTTTTAGGCCAGTCAGATTGCCTGCCAGTTTGACTCCGGCAGGAAATTTCTAACTAGATCTCTGTCCTTTATGTGAACTTCTGCTTGAAACAAGAATTTTGTGGTGCCTTAAAAGATAACACATTTGTTGTGACATAAGCTGTTGCAATCTACAGACCATAGAGTCATATGATGCATGAAATGTTATTCCCGATTTTGGCAAATATCTATGAGGCTAGAGAACTGAATTGTAAACGATGGAGCCAAATGGCTGTGAATAGGAAGAGGCAGAAGCAGTAGGTCTTTGACATTCCTAAACACAGCTCAAAAAGTGCACAAACTGAGCATAGTTCTTGCATGATATGTTCCAGTATGTTGACACCTGATAACTGGGGCATCCCTACATTAGGGAATAAATATGCAACCTCTATTTTCCTCCTCCCATATAGTTGGGTTTGTTTGGCTGCACACTTCACCTGGAAACATTTTGTCCTGAACTCATGAGTTCAGAACTCATGAGATTCCAGGAATCATGTACTCTAGAATCTATAATAGCCATAGGTGAGGCACACATTTTTTTAACTTAAGTTAAAGGTACCCTTCCTTTGTACATATTGAAGCAGTTAATCTGAGGACAGAAGAGCTTAACTCTACTTGCTTGAACTCGGCTGCTATTCAAATTGTAAGTGGAGATCAAGCAAGGTATAAATGCAGCACTCTCAAGTGGGGTGCTACATATTCATCCTCTTGATATGACGGTTTTGAATGACCCGTAGGAGTGCATAAAGCATAGCAGAGCATATGCATCCAGCTTCAGTTATGCTGGTGGGCTTCCTAATTGGAAGTGGATCCTGGAATTTGTATCCATTATAGCATTATTTGCTCTTCTTCCTCCAGCAGGACAAAAAGGAGGAGGAGGCTGCTGTTGTTATGATCCTTATTTTACTTGCTTATTGATCCTTATTGCAAATCAGAAGGGGATTCAGGGTGCAATCCAGAGTAACTACGGGGAGATCTTGCTCCGGTGTAAGAACAATTTGCTCTGGATTGCAATAACAATTTCCCATAGGTTTTCACTAGGTAGTGCAGTAACTACGGGTGCACGTAATGTTTCTTACGTGCTCCCGTAGTTACTCTGGATTGTAGGGATAGTCACAATTGTGTGAAATTCAGCATCAGTCTCTAGTGAGGCAGACCAGAGAGGGTGACAGATAGCTGTGCAGCTCATCTTTTTGCTGTTGCTGCTCCAAGGATGCCATCCATGCAAATGTTTCAGGTGGTGTCATGGATGGGTTGGTCCACAATGGGTCTTGCATAGAGAATCCTTCCGTCAGTGTTGTATCTTGCTTAGGACCACTGATGCCGTCATGGGACCATCTGCACAGTCGTACTATATTACGTGATTGTTAGAATACCAGAAATTGTTTTTGCAGTGTGCTGGAATAGGGAGGATTTTTTTTTTTTTTTGGCTAGAAATAATACAAAAATCCAACCGAAGGCTCCCAGAGACCTATCAATGCTTCAGTTGTATGCCTGTGTAGATGTGTTTTTAATTACACTATCTTAGTTGAGCCTCTGCTATGTTGTGTTTCCTCCTTTGCAAAAATTCTGTGAAATTACAGTCACTGGAGCAGGGAGGGCGCACACTTTTTTTCTCTTCCACACTAAGATATGAATGTGCTTGCACTTTAATTACTTACATTGGAGATGAGCAGAACAGATATCATTACTGTTCCATAAATGACACACTCCTACATAGAAGATATTTCTATATAGGGAAAAAAGTGCAAGAGTGAAACAGATATGAGTGGCACATCAAAAGGGGATTCAGTCTCTGGGAAATCACAATTGTACATAGCACATGGGCACACAGCGTAAGAGGTGGCTGTGTAATTATCACACACAATTGTCTACTTGTATCACACTTTTTTTTAAAAAGTGCTTTCCATGCAGAATATTTGATCAGTCCTTTTTAACCAAGGAACAGAAATCAAACCTAAGCCAACTCCTCAATAAGAAGAGCTTGAATTCACAGAAATTGTAATAAATATAAGCAATTGATAACAAAACATCAGTCTTATCAATCAACAGTATTTATACTGTTTTTATACTGTTATTTATGCTATATATCACTTTTCAACAAAAAGTTCACAAAGTGGTTTACAGAAAAAAGCAGGCCTCCGTCAGTCTTGAAAGACTATGGTATCGTGCTCAGCGCTGCATATGCTGAATGCGAAGCACGAAGGCCTGGGTTAGATTGTTATGGAGGATAGGCTGTTACCCAAGCAGCAAATCCCCCCTCTCCACGCCCACAGGTGTGGGTGGCGCTAGCGGTTAAGACACTGTGCTTGTTAACCAGCAGGCCAGGGTTCGAGACCCAGGTCCCCACAAGAGGGGGTGAGCTCCTGTCCTTAACCTAGCTCTGCAATGTCAGCTGGATTCAATCGTATTGGCTCTGCCTTTCCATTGGACTAATTCAGTGGTGTGGACTAATAACAGCCTATCCTCCATAACAATCTAACCCAGGCTTTCATGCTTCGCATGCAGCGTATGCAGCGCCGAGCCTGCTGTTTACAGAGAAATCATGAAGTTAATGGATAAAACATGTTAGGTTCACAGGTAGAAATCATAGAATCATAGAGTTGGAAGGGACCCAGTGAATTATCTAGTCCAACCCCCTAAAGTAGTTTAAATACCCTGGGTAACAGCCTATCCTCCATATCAATTTACCCAGGCCTGTGTGCTCTTTTTCCATTTGGAGCTTGATATCATGGTCTTTCGAGACTGACAGATGCCAATGATTGAGTTTAAATAATACATAGAGCAGAATCCTACTCATGTCTACTCAAAAGTAGGCCCCATTGTGTTCAATGGGTCTTACTCTGGTCAATGGGTCTTGCTCTCAGGAAAGTGTCTTTAGGATTGCAGCCATATTGTTTAACATGCAGTTCATGAAACAGGAAACACTGAAAATTCAAATGACAACAAAATGCTTAAAAACATGATCCCAGGGAGCCAAAAAGTCCATGAACATGTGAAGCATCTCCAGTCAATCCAATTAAATCCCAGTGATCCTTTTGTCAGTTCTGAATTAGCCTTTGTCATAAGAAACCCCTCAAAAAGGAGAAAAAGCATTTTTTTGATCTAGTTCTAATGGACAAAAAAGGACATTTGCATAGTAACGTGTACCATCTTAATCTTTACCTAGTATATAACAGAGTTCTCATTAAAGGAAAATACATTTATTGAACCAGGTGAATGTTGGCTTTGGGCAATTTGCTTAACTCGATTTACTTAACTTGATTTGCTTAACTCGTTAAACAGAATCAGATTTGTACACATATTCCAAATGGCACTAAGCTGAATTGGCACATTTGTGAGTGGCTGTTGAAGAAGAACTCACATACCTGGAGTACTGTATGTGTATTTGCGTGTTTTTCTCCTCCAGCAGGGTGCCAAATGTTTGCATAATATGAACCAACATTGACCCCTAGAGGGATCTTCAAGAACTTCAGAGATCTCCCTGTCTCTGTATAGAGAAGCTGTGATTTCAGGTGTATCAGAATGAAAGGGCAGTTTGAATAATCAGACTTGGATTAGCCATGTCCTACTTCCTCAGCCACACTTTTGGCTGCAAGAAACGAGAACATTACAAGGAACCACACAGCAGACCTCACCTTACCTATGCACATGCTTTACATTTAGAAGGTCTCAGGTTCAATCTTCATCAACTTTGAAGGGCTTGGAAATCAAACCTCCCTAGAAATCAGAGTAGGCAATAATGGGCCAGATACGTCAGTGGCCTTAAGGCAGATTCATAAGTTTGTTCGTTTTCTTTTCCATAGCCATTCCTAGTCCAGGCCTGTTAAATCCTCCAGCTGACCAAGGAGTCAAACTCTTAGGAAAGCCTGAACGGATCCTGCAGCGCTCAGTTTCTTCCTCCAAGGCTGGTAAGTTCAGAAGGAATCCAGCTTTCCCCAAGGGCAGAATGCCCCAAGATCTAGGAATCCAGATGTCTCCAAGGATAGGATCCCCCAAGATCAAGAAGGAATCCAACTGTCCCCCAAGGATATGGAATCCAGCTGTCCCAATATCTAGGAATCCAGCTGTCCCAAGGGTAGGATGCCCAAAGAACTAGAAGGAAGCCAGCTGTCCCCTAGAATAGGAATGCTCCAAGATCTAGGAATCCACCTGTCTCAAAGGATATGATGCCCCAAGATCTAGAAGGAATTCAACTGTCCCCCAAAGATATGGAATCCAGCTGTCCCACTATCTAGAAATCCAGCTGTCCCAAGGTTTGGATGCCCCAAGATCTAGAAGGAATCCAGCTGTCCCCTAGAATAGGAACGCCCCAAGATCTAGGAATCCAGCTGTCTCCAAGGACAGGATGCCCCAAGATCTAGGACCCATGAGAAATGGTTTTCCATGAGCTATGTCATTTGTTTCTTTCATGTGTCTCTACAGAGGTAGCCATGGCTGCAGAAGGGCTGTCTAGTCCTGGCAGCAGTGGGAAAGACCCACCTCCATCCCCCATGATTGACAGAAAGAAGCACAGGCGGAAGAAGCTCACAACTCCCTCTAAAACAGAAGGGTCAGCAGGTCAAGCGGAAGGTAAGAAAGAGGGTTGATAACGGTTGTGCCTATTGTGGTTGAGGTCACTCTTGTTCTGCTACAATGGAGACTGAACGCTGCGCTCCCAATTGCGCTCCTAATAATCCAATTGTTTGTTAGGACTCCCCCCACCCCAGGATGCTCCTGCATTGACCTTCCATAGATTCCCCCAAAGAAGCCCCTCCATGGACCCTTCCAAAGACCCCATTTTGCAATCATAAATCTGTAGTGACATCACCTGTTACCATGTTGCACATACTTAAACATTTTAACATTTTTATGAATGAAGAAAAATCACTGCCATTATTTGATCACACAGGAAAAGCCATGGTCCCAGTTTGGACCAAGAAGCTGCCACATATATTCACTGAACATGGCTGGGGACATAGTGGTGTTGCCTAAGCTACATAAGACTCATTTATCTGCCTATGTAAGGCTCTTCCTTTATAGAGATCAGAATCCACTGGGAAGTTCTCTTTCCCAAGCCCCATAGAAAGGTAAATGTGGATGAGATCCTAACTCATTTAGGCTAGCACAACTCACTTCCATTTCTGTGGTGGTGTGGAGAAGCCAGCACATACCTGTGCACTGGCCTAACCTCCCAGTAGTGACACAGAAGTGCCTTATGATACTTTTGCAACACCCCCAGGCCCACTTGGGACTTGTGCCAGCATAACCAGGGGTTAGGATTGCACTGTCAGTCTTATCTATACCACTTGGCAAGTGGTCTACCTCCCCTTCTACTGGCCTGACAATAGTGTTCAACATCCTCCACTCAGAGTAGGGTTGCCATATGTTCCAGAAAACCAGGACAGTCCTGGTTTGGGGGGATTGCATTCACATACTGGCAAGTTTGACAGGGGGTTTTGTGTTAAAGAATTGTGGCAACCCTCCCTCAGAGCAGCCACTTCACCTTGACACGTGAAAGGCCTGTCCTTATGCAGGTCCCCGTGTTAACATCATTTTCTTAAACATATGTTTATCAGAATCCAAAATTCTGCACAAGCGTCACTCGCCCCACAAATCAAAAAAGGCAGCACCCTAAAAGGACATGCTTGTTCTGACATAGGAGAAGGCCCAGGTTCTTTTCAAACTGCCTGGCATTGGAAAGACAAAAACCAAACCAAGATTTTTGGTTTGAAATAGAATGGGAGTGAGTAAGAGGTGCTGTGAGATAGATAGCATGAGCATTCAAGGCTCTAGGAAGGTTGGGCTGGAATCAGTGGGGCCTGTGGAAAGCTACACTCCTTCCCAACTGGGTCTGGAAGGGACCACACTAATTCCATTTGGGCTGCCCACCCCTACCTTCTTCTGTTCCTTCCATCTATGTACGGCAGCTGTTGTTGCCTTAGGTCAAAGGTCTATCACTTCTCTTCTGAATATGGCTTTCCTCTATGTCCCCTTTTCCAACTAGGTGTTGCCACAGCACATACAGCTTTCTCCCACACTGCCCTGACTGTGCTTCTCACACCCTTACCACTGCCACCCTTTCCCTGGGTCTTTGAGTTTTGATAGCTTCTGTTTGGTTTGTTTGTTTTTGTTTTCTTTCCTCCTCTGAATTCTCTTCCTTTCTTTTCCTCCCTTTCTTTCTCTGCCTCTTGCTTCCTGCTTCCCTTCCGGACCCTCTGCAGCCAAACGTAAAATGTGGAAATTAAAAACCTTTGGTAGTTTAAGAAATATTTATAAAACAGGTAATAAAGCGGTGGCGGCGGCAGGCATGGGCTCCATTGTGCTGTGATGCCCGTTGCATGCGGTTATGCTTGTGATGTGCGGCCTGCGTAGATGTCTGTCCCCAAAACACCTCCTCTTTGGTCAAGATAACTTCTGTTATTTTCTGTTGTTGCCTAACAATCATCCAGGCAAGAGGGAGAAGCAAGTGTCTCCAGGCACATGTAGGTTATGCACAGAAGGCAATAGTTCCCACCCACCCTCCATTCACTTACAACAGTGATTTTCAGGCTTTGTTCTGGACTCCTGGAGTTCCTCAGGAGCATATCAGGGGTATCTCAAAGAGAAGATCAGGTGGACAGTCTTTTAAGGAAGCCCATGGTGCCCAGCACTGCCCATGGTGGAGAATGCTGGTTTGGTTGGTTCAAGGATGTACTCTCCATATATTATTGATCCTGACTTTCCATACTAATAATTGGAGTTCAAAACTGCAGGTATGCTGTTTATACATCCTGGAATATGTCCCAGGTTCATGGCAGCCAAGTGAGAGAGAGAGAGAGAGAGAGAGAGAGAGAGAGAGAGAGAGAGAGAATATACCAAATCTTTAAGCAAGGCAGGTTTGTGACTAGGATGATCACAAAATTCTGGACAGAGACTGTTACAATCATATTAGAGGGAACTAAATCAACAGATGAAGCTTTACACTGTGCTAGCCAGTTTCACCTGTAGATTTTCTCACTTTTCCTCATGCAGCCATTAAAGTCAGCAAAGATGCTCAGGACAGTTTTCTGCTGAACAGATTGCGGTACTTCAGTACTTATGCCCAAAGGTTTCCCCCTGCCAAACAGGAAGGGGAAGATATCCACAGATGCTTTTGTTCAGCCAATCAAGCTCTACCTTCAGTTCTTGCCTGCAGAACCTGTTTCCCCCATCCCAGTCCTGTGGGTGCATCCATCCCGTTGGTGCAGTGGAAGATGGATTCAGTCACCATGCATGCTTGATGGGTGGGACTCTTGGACTGGCTGGCTTCTGGGGCTGTCCCCTTCTGCTTTTCTAGGGTTGCCACCTTGACTAGTTCTCAAGTACATTAGCATTTTAGCCACAATCCCAAATTTTTTTATCGGTACAGTACTAGGAGATTCAAAAGGATGGACTGAAATCTGGGTTGAATTGAAACTCCTACCATGGACCAACGATATGGCCTTGGACAAGTCATTCCACCCCCTGCCCCAACCTCTGCTTCCTCCTCTGTAACATGAAAATTGTAACTCTTACAACGTAAGAGTTGAAAGCGTGTGTGTTCACACACCACTGAAGGTGCTTTTCAATTGATTTGTGGTGATAAAATGCATACATTTGAATGACTTCTGTATGCAAAATAAGGAGTAATAGGATTTCTATTCCAGGAAAGGTGGCAACCCTACAACACTCCCTTAGGCACTGTTAATGGGGCTAGTTCATTCCTGGTCTGAGCTGCACCTTCCCTTCCAGCCACTTCTACTGGAGAAATATATGTTCGGGAAATATATTTATCTGAGTTTGAAGTATTCTTTATACCCACTGAACTTTACAGAGGGTTTTTAAAAAGATCCCAGTTGTAGCTGGAATTTGTAGGATTACATCAGCTTCAACTGTGCTATTTTGCATCCACAGAGGAGGAGAACTTTGAGTTCATCATCGTCTCCAGCACAGGCCAAACATGGCACTTTGAGGCCAGCAGCTTTGAGGAAAGAGACTCCTGGGTTCAGGCCATTGAGAGTCAAATCTTGGCCAGCCTGCAGTGCTGTGAGAGCAGCAAGAACAAGGTATGATCCCTTTCTTTCTTTACAGTGCCCTTGAAGTTGCACATTGGTTTCTCTGAGGTGACCCACATCATGAAATGTGCCTAGCAAGCACTTTTGTTTGTTACTTTTTGAGAAGTGCTAGTTGAAAAGTGGCCAAGAAGTGGCCAAGAACCTTCCTACCCCTACCTCTAGGATGAGAGAGATGAGGATGAGAGAAGGGGCAAAACTAAGGGAGGCATGAGCATACCAGATACCATTCCTTAGGGTGGTGTCTTAGAGGCCTCCAAGACCACTATGGCCTCCCTGGGCCTCAGAGGTCCACTCAGAGGCCTCCAGGAGCACCTTCAGTTTTTGCAGAAAACTAGAAGTGCCTTTCAGACACCTGTAAAATCACCCTATCAAGTCATAGGTGAACCTCAGAAGGTACTCAAGTGCCCTCACCCCAGCCTCAGAATGCATACTAGAGGCCTCTGGAAGGGATTTCCATTTTCAGAGTTCACTAAGATATCATTTGGGGACTATTATGGGGAATTTGGGTTATGGGAGAGTTATGCCCCCAGGTACAAGGTATGGAGAATTAAGCATCATTGTCACTATATGTCACTGACACAGTGAACCTGTGCCAGGGTTTAGACTGCCATACATGGGAGCTGTTATGGTTGAACATGTTTCCATACAAGAAAAGAAAATGAACAAGGAAAGATTCCAGCCCGGCTTTCTCTGGCAAAAATATTTTTGTGTCAGTATGCTCAGTATGTGTCAGTAGTGAGAAGCTCATGCAAGTCCACGTATGCACTGGTACAATCCAGATACTGTTTTTCCATCTTTGTGAGAATTCAGCCATTATTTGGAAGAACTCAGTGTCTTCCTTTAGATGAAAATAACAATGCTCGTGACAGCTCATGAAAAAATAAGCAAATGTAAATAGCAAGAACTGTAGAAATAATGGGAAAGCTAAAGTGAAAATCCTTCTTTAGCCTGTTGATGGAAGTACTATAAAGAAGTATCTTGGTGGGTATTCCAGGTCAAGGCATTCCATAAAAGAGGTACCATTACTCCAGTGTCCTAGAAATCTAACAACCTGGGGGGAGGTAAGGGGTGCAGATTCCATTGTATGTAAGGCTCAACCGCTAAATAAGACTAGCAGAAAAAGGTTCACATTCCAGACTTATGCTCTCCCCATTGTTTTCTCTAAAGGCTCGAATGGACAGCCAGAGTGAAGCAGTGGCAATCCAGGCCATCCGTAACGCCAAAGGCAACTCCTTGTGTGTGGATTGTGGAGCACTGAGTAAGTTTCTCTTGAACACACAGCAAGGTAACTGTGGAGTATTTCAGAACGGTTAGGTGTGCATTGGCACTTTATTTCACATGCCCCTAGTTCAGATGGGATATGAGTTTGAATATAGAATCCTTCAGTAGCCATGTCTGATATGTTGATTAGTGAGTTTCTTATTCTGATTTTAATACATATTTTCTATTCTTGAAAATTCTTAATGCGCAGTGAGGGAGAAGCTGTTCTGATTCCCAGGTGTAGATGGTGACATGGCATAAGGAAAAACAAAGGGGGGTATGAAAGAAAGGAACTAGGTAGACCATTATCAGATTGACAGGCCAATCCTAAGCAGATCTATTCAGAAGTCAGCCTCACTGAGTTCAATGGGACTTACTCCCAGGTAAGTGTGTATAGGATTGCCGAAGTCTTATGGAATGGAAAGAGCATGAGGGAACCATGCAAAGTCACAAATGAAAATAAACCTTGAGGCATTTGAAGATTTTCATTTGCTTCCCTCTTTGGGTATAATGTGGCCTCTCCTCATTCCAGAGTGAGAGAAATTGTCCTCCCACAGTTTCTGACTGGACCAATTTCCTTGCTCTAGATCCAACTTGGGCCAGCCTGAATCTGGGGGCGCTGATCTGTATTGAGTGCTCTGGCATCCACCGGAACCTAGGCACCCACCTGTCACGAGTGCGCTCCCTCGACTTGGATGACTGGCCGTTGGAGCTCACGTTGGTGCTCACCTCCATTGGCAACGAAACAGCTAACAGCGTCTGGGAGAAGTGCACACAGGGGCGCCGGAAACCCACTTGCGAGTCATCCAGGTGAGCGCAGGCAGCTTCAGAACATACTGATAGGTAGAACTGCCACAGTCATAAGTGGCTGAGAGGTTACTCTCCTTTGCTCTAAAAAGTGCACGGTCATGATAAATTAAAGTAGAAATCAATGTGCTGGGTAAATGAAGCACCTTAGCACATTTGCTTGCTTTGCATGATGTGGTGGTATTTTCAGAATCAGCTTTCTCACTGCTGCTCACAGTGCTGCTTTGTCCTGACTAGTGTTGTTGAATTACAGTCCTATTTTGTTTACTTGGCTCATTGAATTTAGTGCGACTTGCTCTAGGAAAATGTGCAAAGAACAGCAGCCTTAGGATACCAGCCAATGATTCTGCAGATCTCTGACCGTTGGCATTGTCTGTGATAGAATTTACCTTGAAAGATGAATAAATCTGCTTAGTGTGTTTAATCTCTACCTATACTGTATATATAAAATTGAAGCGTGACTCACTCACTCAGTGGCCACCAGTACCTGCTGCCTGGTGTCGACAATGCCCAATGCCCACTTATACCCAGTAGTGCGCAGTTCCCTGTGGTGCCTGCTGCCCTGTGGTGCCCATTGCTAGTGGTGCCCCATGCCTGGTAGGGATTCCCAGTGATGAGTGCTGCCCCAGCTATGCCCTTTGGTGCCCACAAATACTCTCTAAATTTTTCTCCCGCAACAACAAGTAAATTCAGCTTGTGTGTAATAAATGCCCCAGTGTAATAAATGATTTTCAACTCACAAGGCACTAAAATGTTCAAAGCACACTATCTGTTTTTTGGCAACTGGCAAGACATGCTGCACAGCCGGCCAGGGGCTCACATCCTAAAACTCCCATAGCACAGCATGCTTGCAGAACATTATGCACAGCACACCCATCTTCCATTGCACACTGGTGAGAATTGTTGTCTTGTGGGTTAATCTGTCAAGAAAAGCTGTGAACCAGCTAAAAAAAATGCACTAATTCACTTCAGAATGAACTCAACGCAGCCACTTCAGTTTCTTTTTTGGATTTGGTGGAACTTGAAAGTGCTTATCTTTGGCTGGCTGGTGCCCTTAATAGATGAGAAGTTGCAATGCTATTGCCGCAGTGTTATGACCTGGAAGCCCCTGCCACAGATTTTGCTCCTCTTTTATGGCTGCTTTGCCAGCCAGGTCCTTCTTCTTTGACTGGATGGATTGGCTTGTTAAGTGTGCAAGCAGCAACCGTTCTTTCTCTTTCTGTCTCCTCAGGGAAGAGCGGGAGTCTTGGATTCGAGCCAAGTACGAGCAGCGGTTGTTCCTGGCACCACTACCCCCCTCTGAACTGTCCCTAGGGTGCCAGCTCTTCCAGGCGGTGATAGACCAGGATCTGGGTGCTGTGTTGTTACTGCTGGCCCACAGTTCCAAGGAACAGATCACTGCCCCCACCGGGGACAAGGACAGGCGCACGGCCCTGCACGTGGCCTGTGACCTGTCAAATGTAGTCATCACCCACCTTCTGGTCTGGGTAAGTTCTTCATTCTCTTAGGACTGGGCTTTTCCCATTCCTGTTCTGGCTTGACAGGATATTGCGCACATGCTTCATTTTTCACTCATTAAATCCAGAGCAAGTTAGTGGAAAGCAGTAGTGTGGATGCACCCTTCCTACTTATTACCCTGTAGGGTAGATAAGTTAAGAGTAAGGAACAACAGGATGGGTTGGAACAGGATGGACTTCAGGCAACAGGGTGGGTTCGAGCAGTGGACTTCAAATCTAGAGGTCAGGACTTCCTAACTGCCTTTAGGAAGGCAGTTAACCACAAAAGTAGGGACAGAAAATGGCATTCCCTTGGACTAAGGAGTGCTGCAATGCTGCCTTAAGCACAAAGATTTAGAAGGCTGTTTTGAAGTTGCAAATTTGGGGAGAAAATTGAGATAAAGCCTAGAGAAGCCAAAGACCAAAGTGGCCCCTTCCCCTTGAGAATATCTGTGGGATAATTGAGTCAGGGGATGCTGATGAATTAGTTTTCCAGGCCTCCAAATGAACCTATGTATCTATGGGTACAGTCCTGACTTAAGTCAGCACAACTTATCCGTCTTCCCATTCCTGTGGTGATGTAGTGAGGCAAGCACATGTCTGTGCATTGGCCTAACCCTCCCTGATCAAAGTCTTATAGCACTTTTGTGACACCCCTAGGCCAGGGACTTGTACTGGGGCTTAGGCCAGCCTAATTGGATGTTAGGATTGCAGCCTATGTGAGTATGCCTAGGAGGCAATAAAAGATGGCCCTTGGGCTTCCCTGATGCTAGTCATCCTTTTTTTTTCTCTCCATAGTATGGTGCTGATGTGAAGGCCCGCGACGCTATGGGACACACAGCACTATTTTACGCCCGCCAGTCAGGAAGCCAGGAGTGCATTGACATCCTCTTGCAACACGGATGCCCAAATGAGAGCTATGGCACGATCGCCACGCCCAGCCTGCGGCGGAAAAGCAGCAGCGCCAGCGTGGGAAGGACTGAGGCCCGAACTGCACTGGTGTAGCATGCCAAGGGGAGTATCTTTCCCCATCCCAGTGATGCCAACAAGGGTGCAGTAACGGATGCCTCCTCTCCCTGTGGAGACTCCAGTCCCCTCTAGCATCTGGACTATATGCCAGGGGTCATGACTTCCTGTCCCGCATGGGATGTGGTGGCAGCCACCCCAGAGCCCAGCTTCGGTGGCTCCACTTAGCACAGGCCGCCGCCACCAGGACCGCCTCAGTGGCTCACAACTCTCCCTACTGCCAGGTCTCGAGCTGCTCTGTGGATCTCTCCAGGGCAACAGCCATCCATCCTGGCAGGCCATGAAAGCCTGCCGAGAACCGAGAGAAATGCTTCCCGACACGTGGTGCAGAGGATCAGGGCCCGGGACGGTTTTGTTGTCTTTCCAGTTGGGAACTCTTGGAAATGAGTGGGGCAAGCGGTACTGTTGATTCTCTTTTTTTCTCTCCTTTCTGTGTTTGTAACAAGCTTTGAAGGTGGAATGTAATCAGTGTTATTGGAGTGGTCAGTGATCACCAGTCTCAACTAACCAGCTCTAAGTGGGCCTAGAATTGTATTGCAATGCAGAGCGTTAGTGTGCCATGGGAGCCTGCCGTGGTAGCCTGGAGTGTGAGGAGGCAGAAGGTTTGAGAGGGGCACCTTCATGTCCCTCAAGCTGCCTCCCTTATCTCAGCCAAGGTCCTAGGCTTCAATGCTGCTGAGACCTTCACTTTTCCAGTCTCCGTATCTTTCAGGAGGGAAGGACATGCCCGGTTTAGCATGAGGAACTCCACTGTCTCTGCCACAGTGAGAGGAAATGGGGGCACAGCAGATTAATCCCATATTTGTCTTTACTGTAGTAGGGGGAAGATGAACCACCCCAGCCATTCAGATGGTTCAGTAGGAATGGCAGATATTGAAGAGGGGGTGATGGAGGAAAGCTTGTAGTATGCTTATAGGTACCACCAGCATACAGCCTCCTAGGCTCCAATGATGGGACTGTAGTTCAATAACAGAATACAAGCATTGATTGCAAGGACAACCTGAGTTCAATCCCTGGCATTTCCAGGTGAGACTGGGTTTCAGACCGTGGAGAACTACTGCCAGTCAGTGTTGATGATACTGACCTGGACGGGCCAACGATCTCGTTCAAAGGCAGCTTCAACTCATTTTTTTTAACAAGTAAGTGAAACAACCTCCCTAACTGCTCCTGGAGTCTTTTGTTTTTTTCTCAGGGGAGGCTGTCCACATGATCACAACGTTGTGGGATATTTTCAACTTGAAATGGTGTGAAGCTGTAGTAGAGGGGTCCATCCCCATGAGACTCTCCTATTCTCTCTTGAAGTTTTAGGTGTTCTTGGCCATGATCAAGTGGCCCTCTGCTCTTTGAGATCCAAACAGGCTGTCTTGCCTGTTCCTCCGCAGACTACGGATCACCACTGTTGTCTTGTTGGCCACACACACACTGTTCAAACTGCACTGAAATACATTCCTTCACCTGACGTTCCACAGGCTCTCGGGTCCAACCCTTGCTCTGAAAAAAAGTTGTGCTCCGTGGTGCTGACTCCCATCTCCTCCAAATCTTTGGCCCTTTTTGGTCCATGAAAGCCCAATCTTATACATGTCTACTCAGAAGTAAGCCCCATTATAGTCAATAGGGCTTACTCTCTGGCAAGTGTGGATAGGATTGCGGCCCAAATAAGGCAGCTAAAGGCTGAAACACTCATGTCAGTGCAGCAAAGATTGGGGGGGAATGCACAGGCATCAAGACAGACCCTGCTCCAGCTCTGAGCGATTCCATGGGGCATATTTACCCAACCAAAGCTATCAGCACAGCCACTGCGGAGGGCCTTTGGAAGCAACACAGGCCCAGGCTTTAAAAACAGCCTCCTTCATCATTGTAAAAAGCCCCATTTCACCCCTCTTTGTCACCACCCATGATCTCCCTTTTTTCAGATGAATTCTTTTCCTTCTTCTGTTTTAATTTATTGCTTCATTTTGAGAGCCAGAAGGAGGAAGAGCCAACCCTATTCTCTCTTTTTTTCTCCCTGGTTTAGCAGCTCTCCTGGTGCAAGTGTTTACAGGCCTCGTGTCCATCACTGGGGCAGAGGTGTCCATGTGGTTGTGAGTGATGTGGTCTCAGGCTTTATTTCAAATCTGTGATCAGGGTAATGCAATGCATCCCCCTCCCCACTGTGGGCAAATCCAGGCAGGGAGTGAGAGGTGGATAAGGATCGGCTACTACGCTGGTTGGCTTGTTGTGCTCAGTTCAAATCCAGCCTGCCTTTTTATTCCTCAGGGCCCTGATTTGTACCCACTGGAGCTTAGCGTGTGGGTGAGGGGCACAAGCCCACCTAGGCCACCACCCTTAGGCCTTTCCTGTCCTTCAAAATCTGAACAAGCTCATGAATGTATTGGCAATTGTGTTGCACGAGACTTGTACCCTGCAGCTGCTAGGTAGATTGGGTAGGATGTGGGGTCAAGAATTGGGCCTGCCCTGGTGCTTCCTCCAGTCCAGCATTGGCTCTGGTACAACGGGAAGCAAAGAGGCACTACCCTGCATCTTGGCCTCATTGTACCTTCCCTCACTGCCTTGAAGATCAGAGCCTTTGATCATAAAGGGAAAAGCAGCATGGGGTCTTGAAGACTGAATGTACCTGATGCAGTTTGGACTGGCCGTTTGGTACAAGGTTCTGGGAACCTGAAGAGCTTCTGGAGCAAGCTCAGAGGTGGAATGGGGTGTCACACCTCCTGGGAAAGGGGTAGGGTGGGGGAAGGTGGGAGGGGATGCCAAGGTGCCAGAGCTGATACCATTGGCCCTGTGCAGCCATTGTAATCTCTTGGATTGTAATTTGTAAGTATGTGACAATGTAAGAAGATGTAATAACAATGACTGGTTATTCCTTCTTGTGAATGTGGGTCCAGAAGTGGATTCCTGATGACCTATGACTGAAGGTGATGGATTGCTCAGCAGAAGCAGAGAGATTTTATTCAAAAAGGGAGGAAAGATCAAGGGAGAGAAGCTTTGAGGTCACAGTGAGAAACATGGGAGTGGGGAACATAAGGGTATGGAAATTATTTATAATTCACATGAGATAAGTGCCAGATTCTAGACATATATGGAGGAGCCACTTCATACTAGACTTGAAGGAAGGTCTGAAGTATTTACTCCAGATTTCCTGACAGGCCGTTACAATGTACTGGCATACCTGGGAGAGATTGGGAGGTAATGCCATAGGGGTGGCCCCTAGTAAGGAGTGTTCTCATGATCCACTTTCACTGCCCTCTTTTTACACATAAGGCCACTTTAAAGACCCATAAGAAACCTTAGGAATGTCCTATGCCAGTGGTGGCAAACCTTTTGGCACTGAGTGCCAACAGATGGCACCAGTGCCCAGCATGCATGACCAGAACTCGGAGCAGAGCCGAACTAAGTGTGCTGGTGCCCATGTCCAGAGCTCTGAGCATGCACAATGGGCACCAGCATGCTCTGGCCAAGAGCAGATGCCTGGCTGGGGTGTGTGGCAGCGCTATAGCCGCTTGCCAGCAGGAAGGGCTCTGAGTGTCCTTCCTGGCACACATGCCAAAGGTTCGCCATCACTCCCCTATATGGCAGTCACACCACTGGCCTCCAGATGACCTTTATCTACAACTATGGGGCACTACTTAGCCAAGATTATTTTAGATTAAAGTCCCGTCCCTTTAAAGGGGACTTTTGGGAGGAAGTATGCGTCTTAGAAATCAAGAGATATTTCTCAGTAAACACCTACAGGAGTTCAGTTGGAGAATTAGGTTAGGTTAGAATCTCTTTCATTGATTGTAGTGGGATTTTAAAATGCTTACTTAACCAATGCAGATGAGTATGTCAGAGAAGGGGATGCCTTCCTTGCAGCATGATTTCAATTGTTACAGTTGCTGGTTCCACACTACGATAAATCTGTCACAGGCACCTTTTATGTTAGTATCTTCTGGACGGTTGGAAACCCAACTATGCATAACATACATAGCAGCTTGTATGTTATGCATAGTATAACAAGCAATGGCATCAAACATCCAGATTTGCACACCTGGTGGGAGGGAGAGAAATGACAAAACACATTTTTTAAGCAATGATTTTAAAAAGTTTTATTAACTATGGGCATTTTCAGTTCCACAGAGTCTGCCAAGCATAAAGTGCGGGTTCTAAAGAAAGATGGAATGGCAAATTTTACATGAAAAAATTAAAATAGGTTTTCATTTTTAAGACCATAACTGCTGCAGACTAGCTAGAACATTGTAGTTTGTGGATGAACTGGTGCAGCAAATATTTTAAGGTAGGAAGGGGCAAAGGGAGTAGTAATTGCCAAATATAAATGTTATCTATCACAGTTTCTCTCAAACCCTCATGTTAAATTTTCCCACTTTGCACAAAAAGTTATCCATATCCTTACAAAAGGGGAAAGCAAAGATCTGAAAAGATAAATCATCTTTTCTGTCAAATCCCACCCACCTCTTTACAGGAACCGAGGAAGGGTCCTCTAGTGCGGCCAGCTGAGCTAAGCACAAAGTTCCCCAGCTCCAAGATCAGGAGATAGAAAGATTAAAAACATATGTTCTGATGCAAAGATTGAAAAAATAAACACTTGTTGCCTTTCTACAGTGCTCATTCCTGAAGAAATGAAAACAGCAGCAGACAACAGAGAACTCTTAGTGCTCCTCTAGAATGGTACAATTAATAGACACAAGAGGAGTTTTAGTAACATACTATTGATCCATTCACAGCTAGCATAAAAAAACTGTCTCCATGAAAAGCCCCAATGAATGTCTGTTATATTCATCTGGCTTCACTGGAGTTTGCACAACAGATATTCCCAGTTAACTGCATTTGCTGAGTATAAGGAAGTGTTTGAAAGCAGTTCATGAGGATGCTGGGTGAGTTTTAGATGATTTCCCTTTCAGCCTGGGATATTTATTCCCTTTTTCATGGTTTGGAGCATCTTCCCAGGAACTGCTTCATGTTCACTATTCCAGCAGAAAAATATATTTTCCTAATGTTAAGAACAATAAAGTTACATAGGCCGGAGCTTAGGGTTCCAAGTTGGCTGCAGGAGAAGCTGAACAGAGACACAGTCGCAAATTTGATTTTAGGTGTGATCCAACTGGCTACATGAGCCATGCTGTTTGTCCTTGGAGCATCACATCTTCAAGTTGGCAGCACAGTCTCTTCTTTTTCTCCCAGATGAAAACAAGGTCATACGGACACTGGCCTATACAGTGGTGGAAGAGAGCTTGCAACGACCACCAATGCACATTTCCTGGCCCAATCTGTCCTTCTGGGTGGCATCTTTTAGAGGTTGTAACATGGGCACACCATGGGAAGCTGTGAAATTTGCCCCACAGTCAACATAATGGTGGGTCTCCAAGGAACTCTGAGTTATGTAGCCAATGTAGGAAATCTTCACAGAAGTCCTGAGAGATGGAAATAGGGAGAAAGTCTCAAAGAGAGGGAAGCCCTCTGAAATTAGATTCAGTTGTGCACTAGGTTCATCTTCTGCCTATACTTTGGAAGCAGTGGATTAATAGGGGACCCTGCATCTACATCTATGTATGCACACATTTTGCCTCTAATGGGTGAAAAGCACATTAACCTTACAATCTAGAGTCACTATGGGAAGTAGTAAGAGGCACTTCAAACCAACCTAAGAACAGCTTCCTTCAACTCATTTTTTCCTTAACGTGACACTCATAATATCTCAGATATTGGACACATCCACGTCCTCTCCTGTGTTCTCCACTGTGGTCCTTTGTGCTGGTAAAGACAGGGATCAAGAGCATCCAGCTGGCAGGGAACATGGATGCTTAACAGATCCATCAAGAAGAGACCTGGACCCAGAACAAGTGGCAGTGGCAGCCTAGTGGGTTCAGGCATCAAGACCTTTGTCTTGCACAAGCATGCTGTATGCCACAATCCCAACACTCAAGAACCAAGGGGCTGGATGGTGGAGCTGTTGGGAACTACACAAATATTCCTGTCTTGCAAGGAAAAGTGGTAGATATCTTTTAGGGACTAGAAGGTGGCAAGGGATCAATTGTACCTCTTTAGTCCAAAGACTCACAAAAGCTGACAGCAGATTATTCACACTGGGAAAATGAAGCCTGGACAGCGCGCCAGCTAACATAGTCGCTGTTGATGCTGCCTAGCATCCCCTAGCACATATATTACAATGGAGCACTGGACAAAACAAACAAAACCTCTCGTATTCTACTAGAGGCTGCACACAGGAAGCAATGTTATATGCATACAATATACAGAGCATAGCTTTATGAGAAGTCCAGCTATTATTTTTAATGAAATTTGCCCTTCTGCCTATAAGACATACAGTGCTTGAAATGGTCACAGTAGAGAAAATGATGTTAAAGATAAAGTGGCGATCTTCTGTTTTTAGTGTATAAAGCTTTAAGGACCACTTTATCCATCCTAACCATTTTCCTCTCACCTTGAACAGCTGAGATCATGGGACAAAACCCTTCTCTCCTCTCACAACCTTTTGAGTTAATAAAAAGGTTTTAAAGATATGATTCATATTTATTTTAGCTTGACCCAGAGCTTGTAGACAAGATCTGCTAAAATCTCCAACAGAAAAGCGGAAAGAATTTGCCATTTCAGTGGCTTACCCATCTCATGGCTAGCAAAAGGAGCATTCATAAAAATCTGCTAAAAATTTCTTACTTTATGCAGGCCACAATTCACATTTTCTCAGATCAGATTGCCTGAAAAGCACCGTAATCAAATTCCTCACTGTAGTCCCTTTTGACACAGAGGCCACAGCATCCATTTACCACTACCACCCCTGCCCTTGTTTCAGGATTCACTCTAAGATAGGTGAATTTATGTGTGTATGGTTCGCAAATCCATTCCCAGGACATAAAAGCCCAGCAAAACAAGACGACAGACATACCTCATGAAAATCACTATGTTGTGCACTCGGATTTTGGGTAAGGTGCAAAAGAAGCTACAACAGACCAAGAGAAAGAAATGCATTGGTAAGAAATTTTAAATTATATGAGCCAACACAAAGCTGCTCAATGGAGGTAAACCAACATAATTTTCCTTCATCACAGCCTATGCAGAGTGATATCCTTAATCATAATTGATTCATTCAAAAGTGTTAGTTACTAAAGGCACAATCCAGAGTAACTACGGGATCTCTTACATTGACATATTTATGGCATCACCTATGGGAAATGAATAGAGCAATCCAGACTAAATGCCTCTTAACGTCAATGTAAGAGGTTCTATAGTTACTCTGGATTGTGCTGTTATCCAAGTTGAGTGCTACTCCTTGGAGTAGACATGGGGATGTTTTAAAGCTTTTGTCTAAAAATAACCCTACAATCCAGAGTAACTATGGAAGCACGTAAGAGACTTTACGTGCACCCGTAGTTACTGCACCACCCAGTGAAACCCTATGGGAAATTCATATTGCAATCCAGAGCAAATTGTTCTTACACCGGAGCAAGGACTCCCCATAGTTACTCAGGATTGCACCCTTAGTTAGTTCCATTTCTGCAGGATAATGTTTTGAAGCCTAGAAAAAGCCATCCTTTTGTTCACCTCAGTTTTAATGGTTCCCATATTTTTGTAGTTATCCAAATAAAATTGGACATTTATAGTTCAACAGAGCAACGTTTACTCAGAAGCATCCCACTGTGTACAATGAAGCTTATGTCAAGAACGCAAGGGGAAAGAGACCGCAACTAAATAGGAGAAAGTATATGGAACATAGCTCCAGGCATAGGTAAATATAAATAAGTCCTTACTATACATAAGAAGAAGGTCCACCCATTTCAGCCTTCACTGTGAAATTCACCTAGAAAAGCATGACATAAGCCAACATTTAGTGGGCAACAGTAATTAAAGATGGCATATCCCATCCACTTGCATATCCAGCCCCATTTGGATCAAATTTGATTCAATCAAATTGAACTGAATAAATAATAAATAATCAAATAATAAATATCAACAATAAATACCGGTAAATAATAGTCCAATAAATAATAGTTTGAATAGAAAATAATAATGTACCAGCTGGTCACTCAAGGGCTGGATACTGCTTATGTTGTTAATCTGTTGTGTTCCAACAACAGTATTCATGTACTGTACTTGACTGGTCAAACTGGTCACTGCTACCGAGTAGAAATTGGAGTTTCTAATCTGGAGAGTGGCCTGCAGAGAGGATAAGAAATGCAACCACAGAGACCTGAGTAGTTTCCACAGCCATCCAGTGAATTCAAGCTGCATGAACATTACACAAACTTGTCCATTACCGTAATGGCGAGGGCAACAAGGGAGTTTTTCTCATCAAACCAAACTGTCACTACTTTTATGCCGTTGTCATTCACAAGGACTGAATGTGGAAAGAGGAAGAAGATCACCAGCCCCGACACCAGGAGGCACAGTAGCACTGACACCAAGACGTAGAGCTTCCTGTGGAAAACAAAATCAACAGATCAATTTTCCTTTTACACAAAGAAGTTCAACACCAATCTTGTCTATCAAAACCAATCCACACTGCCCAATAGCAGCTCTCCAATTTTCAGACAGAAGTCTTCCCAAGCCCTATCTGGAGATGGGCTGTGGGTGGCGCAAGTGGTTAAGACACTGTACCTATTAACCAACAGACCAGAGTTCGAGACCCGGATCAGTCCCCACAAGACAGGGTGAGATCCTGTCCTTAGCGCAGCTCTGCGACACAGCTGCAACCAATCTTATTGGCTCTGCCTTTCCATTGGACTATTTCAATGGTGTGGAGAGGGAGGATTTGCTGCTTGGGTAACACCCTATCCTCCATATCAATCTAATCTAGGCCTTCGTGCTTCGCATGCAGTGAATGCAGCGCCAAGCACAATACCATAATCTTTCATGATTGATGGATGCCTGCCTGCATTTCTATAATACCTGATGCTAGGAATCATACCTGGAACCTCCTGTTTTGAGAACATGTTGCCACCAAGTTATAGCCCTGTCTCCTTCTGTGCTCTGTATTTGTGTTCCACTTTGTACTCACATTGTGGTCCTCAGATCTGAAGCATCACCATTTTGCAAAGCAGCTGTGGACTGACTGACCAGATGTCATGGGGACTGACCGAGGAAGCTAATCTGCCAATGCTCTTCTTTCCCGGCAATAATAATAATAAACTTTATTTCGATCCTGCCTCTCTCCCAAAGGGACTAAAGGCAGCTTACAAAAAATGCATAGAAACACCAACAATAAAACCCAGTACCTTAAAACAGTTAAAACAAGCATCTTAAAACAATAAATCTACATTAAAACTGATTAATGTAGATTTGCCTGTATTACACAGTCAACCCATCTAACCAACCTACGGCTGGTTGTCAACCCATCTAACCAACCTATCTCTAACTCTAGAATCCAGAGTAACTACAGGAGCACGTAAGAGACATTTACATCAATGTCCTTATGGCACCACTTAGTGAAAACCTATGGGAAATTCATACTGCAATCCAGAGTAAATTGTTCTTACATTGGAGCAATGACTCCCCGTAGTAACTCTGGATTGCGCCCTTAGTTTCTTTGGAAAGCAGCCACTCTTTTTGCAGGACTTGTGTGCAGCTACAACAACACAAGGGAACTGGGTTTTCCATTTTCCAGAGGGATGCTTTAACAGCAGCTCTACTAAACTAGTCGTTTATATGAAAAGTATAGTTTTGACACATAAGATAACTAAGGGCCCACTCCTACATAATTTTCCAGTGCTGATGCAACTGTTAAAGTGGAGTGTGCGCTGCATTCTGTGATGAAGGGGCAATCACTTCAGGTATGAAAATATGTGTTCCCTTAATACAGGGCTGCATTGTGGCTACCGTGGACTGGAAAGCTGAATAGGATTGGACCCTTAGTAACTAAATAAATTATTAAAAATGAGTGTGACAGGATCACCAGAGATGGACTATTCATTTTTTATCAACAAAAGCTTTCCATCACACAACCTGAAATTGGCAAACATGATATTCAAACTTTTTACTTTTCCTGTGACAATCTAGGGTTAAAGCCTCTGGTGTGATGCATCAGTCCACAGTGTGTCACATACAAGACTTATAATGTCAGTTAATCTCTCTCCTCAGTATCTAATCTCATTGGACAGGCAAAGGATAAAAGCGGAAGATAAATACTTGTAGTTTGAAAGAGACTTCTGGGGCAAAGCAGTATTTACAGCTGGAGCAAAGCAGTATTAACCATAGCTAAAATAGCATGCCTCCGTCAGTCTTGAAAGACTATGGTATCGTGCTTGGCGCTGCATATGCTGCATGCGAAGCATGAAAGCCTGGGTTGGATTGTTATGGAGGATAGGCTGTTACCCAAGCAGCAAATCCCCCCTCTCCATGCCACTGAATTAGTCCAATGGAAAGGCAGAGCCAATACGATTGGATCCAGCTGGCGTCGCAGAGCTGGGCTAAGGACAAGAGCTCACCCTGTCTTGTGGGGCCGACCCGGGTCTTGAATCCTGGCCTGCTAGTTAACAGGCACAGTGACTTAACCACTTGCACCACCCACAGCCCTAACCACAGCTACAATATCTACAATTGTCATATGCAGTTCACACAAACAGGGTTGGAAAACACAATTTCTCTCATTACATCTGGAATTTAAACTCAAAGTGTACATTGATCAAATGTGAATTTGATTCACAATGTGAATTTGTATTCTTCAGCTCTTTTCATACAAATAAATTTCTCGAGCATCTGTTGAAGTCCCTCTGTTTGAGCACTATCAGAATGCAAGTTCTATTGAAAACAAAACTGGCTTTTCTGTCTAGTCATTTAGGAAACCCACTAATGCTCCTACTTTGCCATCCCAGAATTTACCAAGTAACGTGGAGCCAAAATAGTGATTAGCAGGCTCTCTCATGCAGAACATTTCAAAAAAATACTCAGATGCTTTGAAGAGCAATGGAAAAAGCCATCTCATCTGTTGCCTGAGCTGCCCCATTTTCTTTTGCATCTTCTATTTTGTCCCACTTGTGCCATCATCTTGGCCAGAACCAAAAACCTGGAGATAAATGTACTGAGGAAGAATAGGAAGTTGCACCCATGCTATTAGTTTCTCCCTGAGAATGGAGGTGAATTTAGACTGTCCAAAATTAGAAAGACCCTGGCAAGCCATGTAAGATCTCTGCCACACTGATCATAATTAATCAATATGAAGAGCAATATGCACTTTTGTGTCCATCAAGGCTGCATCCAATGAATCTATTCATCAGGACTGATTGATCACTGATTGAACAACCAGTGCTTAAACTCCACCCTGGAGTTAAGTTATTTTGTACTTACGTCCTTTGAGGCTTTAACCTCTGGTCATGGTATGGTATGAGAGCCACCAATTCATTAACTTGCTCTAGAAAAATAAAAATACAAAATCTGTGTTAGATTTTCTCCACAATATTTTTGGTGCACAGAGATGCAACAATGGCTTTTGAAAAATGAGATTAAATCAAACCTTCCATGCAACAAATACTATTTAAAATGTAATAAATGCTATGTGGATAATGCTTTACACAGACTGATGAGGGGGAAATGATAGTGTGGGTTCTTTCTTTTTCAAAGGCTTACAATCTAAGAGGCACAGACAAAAAGGGGAAGCAAATGAAGGAAAGAGCTGGGAAAGAATATGCTACCCAAGGGATGCAAGGTTCCCTGGAGGACAACATGAAGAAGTAACTGGACTAATGGCAAAAGAATCTACTGGAGAACTAAAGATGCACTTATAGAAAAGTGAATCCATGAAGAGACACTGATCCACAGTAGCAAAAAAGCAGAGAAGTACTGAGCAGAGACTTTTGAGTAGGTAGTGAGAAGAACTTCAGCAATTTTGGTTAAGAGCACTTCTAGTGGAGTATCGATGGAAGACCAGTGGTTTTCAAACTTTTTTTTAAAAAAAGGATCCGGAATGACAATCTGTTGGGACCCAGCAGAAGTGAGATCATGGCTGGACTATCATTGTTAAAGGCATATTTGTAGTAGGATATTAAAAGATCTGTCACATTTTCCCATATGCAGTCACATACCAAGGATCCATCAAGTCTAATAGAACATTGAAATGAATGGGGTCCCACCAGAAATTGGCTCGTGACTCATCTAACAGGCTCTGAACCAAAGTTTGAGAACCACTGATTATAGGCTAAAAGGGATCAAAAGTAAAGTCTGAAGAGAGACAATATAGCAGGCATAGCAGACATAAGATTATAGCAGACATAGATAATTTAATCTTAAAGAGGGACTGGAGACAAAAAGGTTGAAAGAAAACTGATAGCTGCAAAGTCTTATTTTTCAAGGCTTATTTTTGTTAGAAATAAAGGCAACGTTGAATACATGAGCTGCAGAGACAGATGTAACATTCCATAAAGTTCTAAGAGTCCGTTAAACAAGCTGTCAATCATCTGTGACAGTTAAGTGACAGTTTAACTGACTTTACCTGAACTTCTAAAGAAATGGATGTCCATAGCCGAGTTCTTTTCAGCAGTTAGTACTCTCAATCCAAGAGAGATAAACTAGATTATGCTGAAAGTCGTCAGAATCTCTGGTCCTAAACCAGATGCTATGTACATTGAGAACAGAACGTAAAGCATTTCTTTGACGTCTGACCTCAGCCACTTTTTTAATTCCTTACGTAGATCATTTAGCCTTACTAGCACAAAGCCCAACGATGCCCAATGATAGTAAGGGTATCCATGTCTACTCAGAAGTAAGCTCCATAGTATTCAATGGGTCCTACTTCCAGGAAAGCATGCTAAGGATTGCAGCCTAGGGGCACAATCCAGAGTAACTACACGGAATCATTGCTCTGACGTAAGAACAATTTACTATGGATTGCAATATGAATTTCCCATGGGTTTTCACTAGGTGGTGCCATAACTATGTCAATGTAAATGTCCCGAAGTTACTCTGGATTGTAGGGTTAGTCACTATATTTGCAAGAGGAGGTTTCCTCCCTTTGTGTCACTGTGCTCTGTTTGCCAACAGCTCCAACAATTCTGACAATGGGAAATAAAACAATGGTATCTAATGGAGAAACACTAGAAAAGAAAGAAAGGTTGTTAACAAGGACAACCAGGATGGTGTACTGGCGGTTAGGGACTTGGGCTGAGACCTGGAAGATCAGGGCTCAAATCCCTGCTTAGCCACCAAGCTTTCTGGGTGACCTTGGGCCTGTCACTTTCTCAGCCTCACCTACCTCACAGGGTTGTTGTGAGGACAGCAGGAGGGAAAGAACTAGTGATTAGTACCAATGGCTCCTACCTAACTTTTATCCTCAACACAAGAGCCAGAAAGCCAAGCAACTGGCTCAAGGCACTTCATAACTGAATGGTGATTTGATCTTCCAACCCCTTTCTTTTTTTTAGCTTCACTAATGTAAGGGTGCATATGGCAAAAATATGGCACTTGATCATGTAAGGAATATGGAACCATACAACTGATCTTAATGATTGAATGCCATTTTTCCATTTTAAAAATAACCACACTGAATGTGTGGTCACAGTCTGCTGGAAACATCAGCAGTCTAACTATTGAAGATACGAAATGATGCTAACGCAGCAAGTCTTGTCCTAAGACATGTCCTAACTTAAGGAGGTTAAGTCCTGTCTTATGGAGGTTTCCATCAAGGTGAGGGGTACAACAGCCAAAAATTGTCAACACCATGGAAGGTCTCCTAAAGGGACAGAAATTGTACTAGTACTAGTATAGGTAGAGGATCAAAAAGTGCACCCCATCCCAGGTTAGAGGGAAAGTTCTCTAGGTCACCAGCCAGTTGGATCAAGAGAAATTTTCTTTTATAATTATCATATAGGGAAAGGAAAATTAGAAGGAATACATAGGAAAAAGTATAATATAAGAATAAACAAGGAAATATTAGAAAGAGGATGCTGAAGAAGCAAGTCTTGGTATTACATGAGACTTATCCTCCGCCTGGAAGTGAAAGGAAAGCAAAGCACCTGGACGCGGCATTACCTGTGGGGATGCAGCCAGTGCCTTGGCAAGTGGGACAAGTGATGCTATCTCGCCCTGTGAACTCCACATATGGGAATGTGGCAATGTCTTCCTTCCGATCCGTATTGTTCAGTAAGTCCTCGTCCTCATCTATGTGCCGCTTAGAGTAATGGGCACAACAGCCCACAGACTGCATGGACCCCATTACACCAGCCGGGAGAGGAGAGAGGCATGGGTCCTGGAATTAAAGGGCCAAACAAAGCAAGAGGAAGAATCAGTAGTATTTCAACCAAGCTTAAATGTATTGTATATACAGAGACAGTTCACATTTGTTGGAAGCACACAATTTTCCATTGCAATCCTATGCACACTTACTTGGGGTGAGATTCATTTTGCTCAGTGAGGCTAACTTCCAAGTAGACATGAATAGGAGTGCTGGTCCATTAGTAGGATTGGCTACTCCCTCTTCAGAAATACAGCATACCAACCCCTTTCTCTCATACCACACACCAGGGTTTTTCAACTATCAGTATTTTTCAACCATTCAACCTCAGATCCCCTTCTGAGAATAACAACCTTCCTGGGACCCCACAGAAGTGATGTCATGACTGGATGAGACTAACCTTGAGTGACATCACTGTGATGCCAGAGTTCCTCCGTGTCTACTGCTAACTAAGTCCCATTGTATTTAATGAGACTTTCTCCCAGGAAAGCAGGCTTACCCTGTGTTAGCAACATGCACATAGCACTTATTACATTTTAAATGATGTAAACAGGATTTGGTGTATGAAAGGTTGGATTTAATGGTGCCAGATTCTTTGCAATTCCCCCTTGGAGGGGGTGGGGGTCCTGACCATCCACTTTGAGAACCACTGCCCAGCTTTTTGGAAAAAAACATTCTCTTCCAAGCTGCAGTACTAGGAAAGTTTACTCACCAGAAAGTAAATCCCACACATTCAGCCTGCCAGTACCTTTAATCACTGCATGGAGTAGAGGAATGTTGGCAGATGCAGCTTTTCAAGCCCTTGCATGCTGAGCAGCACTGCCAACTTTTCCATGAGTGGTTTAGGCAATCTGGCCCCCTTTACATCAGATTATCCAAACTTAGGCTGCAATCCTATCCACATTTTCCTGGGAGTAAGCCCACTGACTATACTTACTTCTGGTGAGACATGCATAAGACTCAGAAGTCAGTCTTATTAGAATCCACGGAGCAACTCCCAGGAAAGTGTGGCTAGGAGCGCAGCCTCAGAGCCCAAACTACTCAGTCTACTCAGAAGTAGTCTACTACTCAGTAGTTACTATTCAGTAGGTCTACTCAGAGGTCAGCCCCACTAGTGTCAATGGGGCTTCCTCCCAGGAAAGTGTGGCTAGGAGTGCAGCCTCAGAGCCCAAACTACTCAGAAGTAGTCTACTACTCAGTAGTTAAAAATCAGTAGGTCTACTCAGAAGTCAGCCCCACTAGTGTCAATGGGGCTTCCTCCCAGGAAAGTGTGGCTAGGAGTGCAGCCTCAGAGCCCAAACTACTCAGAAGTAGTCTACTACTCAGTAGTTACTACTCAGTAGGTCTACTCAGAAGCCAGCCCCACTAGTGTCAATGGGGCTTCCTCCCGGGAAAGTGTGGCTAGGAGTGCAGCCTCAGAGCCCAAAGTACTCAGTCTACTCAGAAGTAGTCTACTACTCAGTAGGTCTACTCAGAGGTCAGCCCCACTAGTGTCAATGGGGCTTCCTCCCGGGAAAGTGTGGCTAAGAGTGCAGCCTCAGAACCCAAAGTACTCAGTCTACTACTCAGTAGGTCTACTCAGAGATCAATGAGTAGTCAATGGGGCTTCCTCCCAGGAAAGTGTGGCTAAGAGTGCAGCCTCAGAGCCCAAAGTACTCAGTAGTAGTCTACTACTCAGTAGGTCTACTCAGAGATCAATGAGTAGTCAATGGGGCTTCCTCCCAGGAAAGTGTGGCTAAGAGAGCAGCCTCAGAGCCCAAAGTACTCAGTAGTAGTCTACTACTCAGTAGGTCTACTCAGAGATCAATGAGTAGTCAATGGGGCTTCCTCCCAGGAAAGTGTGGCTAAGAGTGCAGCCTCAGAGCCCAAAGTACTCAGTAGTAGTCTACTACTCAGTAGTTACTACTCAGTAGGTCTACTCAGAGATCAATGAGTAGTCAATGGGGCTTCCTCCCAGGAAAGTGTGGCTAAGAGTGCAGCCTCAGAGCCCAAAGTACTCAGTAGTAGTCTACTACTCAGTAGTTACTACTCAGTAGGTCTACTCAGAAGTCAGCCCCACTAGTGTCAATGGGGCTTCCTCCCAGGAAAGTGTGGCTAGGAGTGCAGCCTCAGATCCCAAAGTACTCAGTAGCAGTCTACTACTCAGTAGGTCTACTCAGAGGTCAGCCCCACTAGCGTCAATGGGGCTTCCTCCCGGGAAAGTGTGGCTAAGAAGCACGTCCCCGTCCATGGCTTCTTGGCTTCCTTCCACCCCATCCCACTCCGAGACGCACCTCCTTCGCCCACCGCCGCTCCTCTAATACCTCCGCATTAGCCGCCTTTACACTGTTTACGCAGGAGGCTGGGCGTCTCTATGACAGCTCGTGACGTCACAAAAGGGGCGTGTCTTGAAGGAAACCACGCCTTCACCTGCTGGACTTACTCAGCTAATTGACCGAGCCATAACGTCTATGGCCGCTTCCCCCCAGTGCGCATGCGTGACTGAGAGGCTGAATGCAGAGTTTAGGAAAAGGGTAGAGTTACACACAAGAGGGTCTTCTCACAAATCCCATTGTAGTCCAGAAAAAAGTGTGGATAGTCCGGGTTGCAGCCCTGGAGCCCAGTCCTATGCATGACTCCTAATCAAGCCCAATTAGAGTCAATGGGCCTTACTCCCAAGTCAGTGTGGCTAGGAGTGCAACTCCAAAGCCCAAGCCTATGCCTATCTACTCAGAAGTAAATCCCATTATGGTCAATGGGCCTTACTCCCAGGCAAATAGTGGACAGAACTGCAGCCTCACAGCCCCATTATATGCCTGTTTACTCAGAAGCAAGTCTCACTGTAGTCACTGGGGCTTACTCTCAGGAAAGTCTGGATAGGATTGCAGCAACAGAGCCCAATCCTATGCCTGTCTCCTCAGAAGAAAACCCTATTGTAGTCTATGGGGCTTAATCTCAGGTAAGAGTGTATAGGATTGCAGCCCTAGATCCCTATCCTATGTATGAGTACTCAGAAGCAACTCTCACTTAAGTCAGTTGGACTTACTCCCATGAAAACCAGGAGAGGATTGAAGCAACAGAGCCCAATTCTATGGTTGGCTACTCAGAATTAAGTCCCATTGTAGTCAATGGAACTTACTCCCAGGAAAGTGTTGGTAGGATTGCAGTCCTAATTGACACAAGGGAGCATCCAATGTGCCCCTGCATCCAATGTGCACAGTGAGTACTTTGTGCCAAAATTGCCCCATACATGGTTGGTATATCATATATTTTCAGTTAATGTCTTAGGATTAGGGATTCTCAGCTATGTTAGATACAATCAGTGGTGGGCACCAGCAGGTTCGCACCTACGCTATAGAACCGGTTCTTAACAAGAGACAGTACATATAAAGTTTAAAAATAGCCATTTAAAAGTGGCTGCCAGATGGACAGAGAACCGGTTCTTAATTTCTTTTAAGCCCATCACTGGATACAATGAGTTCTTGTCCACCACATTTTATACCACGATCAAACTGGTTTCGTGCAGAGGGTCAAAGCTACCGTTCCTGGTGCCTGTTGCAGGCCAGAAGTGACATTATTAAGTAAGAAGTGACATAATAAAGCAGCACTTTGTTCTCACCTAGAAACTCATTAGTTGCAAAGGACAAAAGAGAAAATGTGTCCGTCTTGTTCATCTTTCAAGATATAGAAATTAGATATAGGATATAGAATATCCTTCAAGATATAGGATATAGGAATTCAAGATGTAGGCGAGCCCAATTATAATGGCGGCCAAAAAAATTGCTTCTGGGGGTGCATCTAGCCCATGGGCCTTATGTTTGACCCTCCTGATTTATACTTTATATGAGAACTGGCCAGCCTGCAGCATGCATGCCATTAGGATTACATGAACACTTTCAAAATGGCTTGTGCAAGACTGCCATATAGTATTCATCGAGGTATCACTATGATATGTGTTAAGAATGTCTTGTGCCAGTAACACAAAGCACACTCCGTAGTGACCAGACTAAATGCAATGAATGACTCTCATTTTAATATGTTATTTGTTGCCCCGAATAGATCACCACCATATATCTGGTGATAGTTGATAATAGGTCCCTGCGTTATGGAGCTTACCTGCAAATTCCCAAGGCAAAATCCCCATAAAATAGCTAAATAGCTAAAAACAACACAGGACATGAGATGGTACTAACTGCACTAGCAGGCCTCCATCAGTAGCTGCCTTTTTGAAAGACTATGGTATCGTGCTTGGCGCTGCATACGCTGCATGTGAAGCATGAAAGCCTGGGTTGGATTGTTATGGAGGATAGGCTGTTACCCAAGCAGCAAATCCCCCCTCTCCACGCCACTGAATTAGTCCAGTGGAAAGGCAGAGCCAATACGATTGGAGCCAGCTGGCGTCGCAGAGCTGGGCTAAGGACAGGAGCTCACCCTGTCTTGTGGGGCCAACCCGGGTCTTGTCGCAGAGCTGGCCTGCTGGTTAACAGGCACAGCGTATTAATTGCTAGATACTGGAGGGCGCACAACCTTCAAAACAGCATGGCAACATTGGGTGATGTGCTGAAGTGTCAACAGGTACAAGGAGTAAATTGCAGCATTTCCTGTTCCTACCACAACAGACCACTGGAATGGGAGGTAAGTAACTCAAACCTCATTTTAGCAGTGGCTGATGTAGCAGCAGCCTCAAGGTAAGTCATGTGCAAGCATCCCAAGAGACCCATGATAAGCGTCAATCAATTGTTGATAAGGTTGGGGTGGCCATATAGAATGAAGGACGGAGTGTCTGTACCTTTAGACATTGCATAGAAGAGGGAATTGAGGCAGGTGCTGCTTTATAAATCCATAATGGTTATAATAGTTGATAAGGTTGGGGTGACCATATAGAATGGAGGACAGAGTACCTTTAAACATTGCATAGGATTTAGGCAGTTGCTGCTTTATAAATCCTTCCATGATGAGCTAAACCAGCCTGAATTCTCTCTTCTATGCAATGGTGAAAGGCACTGGCACTCTGTCCTCCATTCTATATGGTCACCCTGATTATGCAGCACATACCTGTATACAAAAATAATTCACGATGGGAAAAGGTGTTACATTAAGATGGTATGGAAGGTTCAAAATTTTCTACATAAAAAGTGGCATGTGGAGTGCTGGCTGTTGGCTACCCATTTTACCAGTGCAGTCCTAACCTTTTACCAGTGCAATCCTAAGTATGTCTGCTCCAAAATAAGTCCCATTGGGTTCAACAGTTCTTACTCTCAGGAGGACTGCAACTAATATGTGTTAAGTCTTTAAAGTGTCCAAACATTTTGGGATTTTTTTTACAGTTTGTGTATATTAAGCTAATGTAAAGATTACCATTTTTATCTAGCAGCTCCACTCCTGAGAAGTTCGTTCTAATTTCCAGTGGTACTACCTGAGAAACTAAGTCATGCTTAGAACACTCATAAATTCTAAGGAAATTAAAAGAAGCAACAGCATGTCACAAGGCCAGAAGCCAAAAATAGCGGACAGATAGTGATAGTTTAACACAATCCATATGGGCTGGATTGACAGACCAGTTAGGGCAAAAATAGATTTTAGCTGATTTATGTTCTCCATGTTCCTAGTCATCATCAGTCATGGGCTGACACCGGTTTGGACCGGATCGCCCGAACCAGAAGTTCCGCTGAGCCCGACGCCCGCGAACCGGAACCTATGGTGGCTGCCCAAAACTGGCCGAACCGGTTCGCGGAGGGCTGACCGGGGGGCGGCGAGAGCCTCACGGCGCGTCCACCGCTTTCCGCCTCCTCCTGGCTGGCCAGGGGGGCGGCGAGAGCCTCGCGGCGCGTCCACCGCTTTCCACCTCCTCCTGGCTGGCCGGGGGGGCAGCGAGAGCCTGGCTGGCCGGGGGAGGCCAGGAACACCTCGCGGCGCGTCCGCCGCATTCAGCCTCTCCCTGGCTGGCCGGGGGGGCATCCTAAGCAGGTCTACTCAGAAGTAAGTCCCATGAAAGTCAATGGGACTTAGACCATTGTGGAGAGGACTGCAGCCTCAGAGACCCATCCTAAACAGGTCTACTCAGAAGTAAGTCCCATGAAAGTCAATGGGACTTACTCTCAGGCCAGTGTGGAGAGGACTTCAGCCTCAGAGCACCATCTTATGGAGGTCTACTCAGAGGTAAGCCACATGCTTAAATTTTTTTTTAATTTTTTAATTTTTTTAATTTTTTAATTTTTTTACTTTAATTTTTTTTAAATTATCCATGGCCCTGCCCCCTGACCTCGGCCCTGCCCCCTGAACTTGCCTGGCTCCGCCCACTTCCAGAGAACTGGTTGTTGGAGCCAGGCCTGCCCATCTCTGGTCATCAAGTGCAATTCCTCTGAACTTTCATTAGATGGCACCAGATAGTAGGGAAAGTTCTGTTTTTCACATATTTGAATTGAATTAAGATTGACTTGAAAGATTGCCAAATCTATACATAAACAGGGTTTTACAGCATTACAATATAATAAGAATTCGGTATGCCTCAAAGTACATGTATATTTGGAGTGATATCTTGTTCTTACTTGCCAGGAAGTCAGCTTCAGGGAAAACACTTGATTTGTCAAGTTGCAAGCTTCTATCCTATATCTAATTCCTATATCTTGAAAGATGAACAAGATGGACACATTTTCTCTTTTGTCCTTTGCAAGTAATGAGTTTCTAGGTGAGAACAAAGTGCTGATTTATGTCCATCATCTGCTTTGTTATGTCACTTCTTACTTAATAATGTCACTTCTGGCCTACAACAGGCCCCAAGAACGGTAGCTTTGACCCTCTGCACGAAACCAGTTTGATCGTGGTATAAAATGTGGTGGACAAGAACTCATTGTATCTAACATAGCTGAGAATCCCTAATCCTAAGACATTAACTGAAAATATATGATATACCAACTATGTATGGGGCAATTTTGACACAAAGTACTCATTGTGCAAATTGGATGCAGGAGCACAGTGGATGCTCCCTTGTGTCAATTAGGACTGCAATCCTACCAACACTTTCCTGGGAATAAGCTCCACTGACTACAATGGGACTTAATTCATTGAATTATTAATTCAATGGGACTTAATTAATTTGGACACTGAGCACAAGCCTAACCATGTTTACTCAAAAGTAAGCCCCATTTTGTTCAATGGGTCTTACTCCCAGGAAAGTGTCTTTAGGATTGCAGCCACTACCTCCTATGAAAATCAATTAGATTTGTCCATCTTCTTATCCGAAGCTGTATTATTTTCTGGAAGCTACTTTGGGTCCCTGTAAGGAAAAGTGGAATAAAGTAAGTAATTGAACACAATGGAGCTTACTTTAGAGCAGACATGGTTAGGATTGTGCTCTGAGTAAACAGGTAAGGGCGCAATCCTAACCTAGGCCAGCTCAACTCATTGGTCTTCCTATTCCCATGGTGACATAGGGAAGCAAGCGCATGTCTGTGCACTGGCCTAACCCTCCTCTAGGAGTGGTGCAGAAGTGTCTTACAGCACTTTTATGACACTCCCAGGTCAGCACAGTACTTATGCTGGGGCTTGGACCAGCCTAACTGGAGTTTGGGGTTGCAGCCTTAATAGGTAAAAGAAAAAGGAAGTAACAGAATAGACATCTTTAGGAGGAATGCCAAAGAACAAGTACACTTCGTTATTACCAATGTGATTATTATGAAATCAGCTAAGTTTTGGATTTGGTTATCTTTCTTTTAAATAAATCACATCTGAAATAAAGAAATCAGGATTTTCCACTGGAATCCCGCACCAGATCCAGGATCTTTCCATGTGTTCCGGTATGTAAATGTAATGTGTAATGTTGTAATATTATTTGTTCTACTGTGTAAAAGTTGGAGTTCAGGTGAGACTTGTCTTCAAGTTTTCTTTTTTAAAAGTATTTTATTGTGTCATTTATCTCAGAGCCATTTATGATCATTTCTCAGATTTCTGAAAGTTGAGGCACACTTTTTGTCCTGAATTAAAATCAGAGGCACACTTTATTCTTACAGCTTATCAGGCTAGTTTTCGGACTGTGAAACAATAATAATACTTCATTTGCCCAATTCCCCTCCCTGTCCCATGTCCGACTACATCACTGATCTAGAGACATCCTGACTGAGAGAAAGTCAATCTTTAATCACTCTTTTCAGCCTTCTTCATCTCATGGCACACTGACGAGGCGCTAAAATTTTCAAGGAACTTCACCTGTTTTTTGACAAGTGACCAGACACACCATGCTGCCAGTGGGGAAGCTCACATCCCAAGTGCCTCCCCAAATTCCCACAGCAAATCTGCAGACCATTTGCCATATACTAGTTGAAAACTGCTGTGCTACTATAGTAGTGACTTATGTTGAGATTAAAAAGGCAGCCTTCTTTGATAACTAATCTACTGTTTATTAGGAGTGATTGATCCAAACACACCTGATGGTTACACAGAATTAACCACAGCTAAGTTGAAAGTTCTTCTGGAAAACATAAGACTTAAAATGGGAAAAGGGGAGATAGCACACCAAATTTCAATTTTTTCACCACAGCCACAGTTAATGTGGGTCGTTAATGTGCTGCTCCTCTAGACACTTAGGGCGCAATCCAGAGTAACTATGGGGTAACTACACCTTGCTCCTGTGTAAGAACAATTTACTCTGGATTGCAATATGAATTTCCCATAGGTTTTCACTAGATGGTGCCTAACTACAGATGCATGTAATGTCTCTTACGTGCTCCCGCAGTTACACTGGATTGTAGGGTTAGGCTGCAATCCTAACCACAATTTCCTGGAAGTAAGTACTATTGAACACAATGGGACTTACTTCTGAGTAGATGTGCTTAAGACTGCACTGATTTTATTTCAGTTCCCATAATTGTATTACATTTACATCCTGCCTTTCTTCCTTCCTAGAACTCAAGACCATGTTCATGTCATTCCTAAGCAGTGTCAGGAATCAGACAGACCAAAATTTGCTTAAGCCTAGCAAGGGGAAGAAATAATGTGTCTACAGACCAGACCCTCAGACCGATGGTAAGTACTATCCTTCTGAAAAGACTTATGGGGAAAAATTTACAGCCAACAGCTACTCAGGAAGGTCCCAAATTGCCACCATTGCCAGGAAGGTCCCAAATTGCCAAAATTCCTTATTCAACTATGTTCTATGCAGGTAGAGAAGCAAAACTGGGATGGGTGGGGGGGGGGGGGAGAGAGAGATCGAGATGGGTTGCTCTCCAAAATTAGCTATCTCAGTAGAGGCATTTAGGCATTGGTAAGGCATGCAGCAAACAGTCTCTCCTGTGAGTGGGTAGCATTTAATTATTTTATTTATTCCTTGCTCAAGGCACAAAGCTTGAAAATTCCTGTCACGAACATGAATACATGTTTTGGCTTGAGGATGAGTTCCTGGTGTCAATGAGTTCATCAGTTAGTTCTGAGAACTGACAAAACCGGTGGTGGGAACAGAGTTCTAAATTAAAGCATATTATTTACTGGTTGCTTGTTCCACAGAAGAACCCTCCTCTAAAGAACTAGTTGGCAGAGGACAGTTCACTACGTACAGTAGCTCTGTATGGCTTGACCAGATAATTTATGCTTCCTAATTTCAACCTCCTTCCCTCAGGCATCCAGAGATATTGTTGGGTAAACAACCCAACCACAGCTTGACATCGAAATCTAAAGATAGAAAATTACAGAGATGGCTGCCAGGGAAAACACAGGCTCTAGAAAACACAGAGAAGACAAGACACCCAATCATGCATGTTTGATTGAGAGAAGGAAACAAATTGTAAAATGCAAAACATAGAACAACTGTCCTGAACTGAGCACATTGTCACTAGATTCCAGGTTTGGGGCTCCTCAGTTAAGTTTCAGTGGAGAGAGAGCAACTGAGCAGGTCCCACCATCAATGGCAGCCACAGGCAGTTTTGATCAACCATGAGTTCTTCTGGGACCTCGGCAGCTGCTGTTCCAGTGTTATGCTGCAATGAATCCAGCACAAGGACTGCTGTGCAATCATGGGGAACATACGTCTACGCTGATAAGACGTAGACCCAATGGGTCTACTTGGCTATACATCACCTCTGGTGGTGGTGCAGATTTAAGTACCGGTAGATGCTTTTTTAAGAGCAATTCAGACATATCACTCCTGGAAACAACTTCTGTGTAAGCACAGGACCGCACTGTTGCAATCATGTATAAAAGAAATCTGCTTCACATGTGTATCAACTAGAAGGAGAAGGACCACAAATGGTCCACACCAGCAGCACCATGGGGGGCCAGCAATACTGATATAAGAGCTTCCCATGCAATCTGTCAGAGAAGTAACTTGGGTTTCCTTCCATCACAGTTTCTGGAAGGAAATACAACCCAAAGATCTAAACCACAATTGTTTTATAGATCCCACCCTCATCTCTTACTTGGGAGTGTATTTCCTAAGGTAAACCACTGTCAGACTGGTTCAGCGTTTATTGTTTGGGATTTTGCTTTTACATGATTTAAAACTACCGGTATGTCTGCAACAGCAACCAATGACTCCACCAACACTCTCCACACGGGGGAGGCTAAAGCCATTCACATTTCCCAAGAGGCACAGTGGACACTCCAAAATACTCTTTCATCCCCCATAGGAAGCTACAGAACGGAATGGGAAGGAGAGGGAGAGAAGGATTTTAAACTTGGTTGTAATGAACACTGATCAATGCTAGTTCCATTGCTTTGGAATATGTTGATAGGGCAAAGACTAACCCCAGGCAATGTCATTGCAAGCTGCATCAGATTTATCAAATCAGAGGATCTGAGAAAAAAATAAAAATAATAAACAAACAAACAAGCAAGCAAGCAGTTTCTGGCTCTTATTTTCAAATAAGCAGCCATAGGCAAATCCCTCCTCATCCTCCTTAAGAATCTACCAACATGTAAGGGTGTCTGCATCCTGTGGCGAATATTCAGTGTCAATCAAGCAAGCTGAGGAGAGGGAACTGTCAACATTCCAACTGTCAACTCAATATTCTGGCTACCACTGAAAATATAGGAAAGTGCTGGAGAGAGGATTGGTTTTTTACTGATGAATGTTGTTATATTGACCTCCACAAGCAGCAGCTGCAGGCTTTTCAAGTACTTATATACTGCTCTTCATTAACAACATCAAAAAAAAATTCACAAAGGTTCATTGACATGAGACATGCATAACTCTCAAGTTGTTTACATGCAGCTCTTATATGAAAGTTACCTGACATTAAATGCTGTGCTGTCCACCTATGCTATCCTTTCTTTCTAAGTGTATCTGAAGATTTTTTTATTACTTTAATTTCCCTTTTATTTAGTGATGGGATTCAAATAAATTAACAACCAGTTCTCTGCCCATCTGCAGCCACTTTTAAATGGCTATTTTTAAACTTTATATGTCCTGTCTCTCATTACAACCGGTTCTATAGAGTAGGTGCCAACCTGCTGGAGCCCACCACTGCTTTTATTTCAATCACAGCTTTCCTGTCAGAAACACTTGAGTTATTCATAGCAGAAATGACATCTAGTAATTATTTCACAGGAGTCTTACAAAGCAATATGTAATTATCTGCTGCAAATCCACAGATAGTTTAATGCTACAGCGGTTTGTGCTACTGGTCTCAATCACAGAAATTCTTTGTAAGGAGGTATGACTATGTACCTCTATAAAAATAATGTATTTTATAAATATAATATATTGAATTAATAATATGTTTTGGTCTATAAAAAATAATTTAGGTAAATTTGGTTCTGTATTCTTTAGGCAGGAGCCCTGCTTCTATCCATAATTCTGTGATGTTGTAATATAGGCATGTGCCGCTTATGACCATTCACTTAACAACAGACCACATACACATACAATGGCTGTCAAAGCAAATGAAAGAGGTTCTTAATGAGGCAGTCTGTCTCTTATTGCCTGCAGCAGCCTATTTATACAGCAAAGAGGTGCAAAGAAGAGTCAATCAATTTTCAGAAATCTGCAGACAGTAAGTGTCTGGCAGGTAGTGTCTGTTTGCACAACAAAAATAATAGTTTGTGCTGAATATTCACCTAATGACCTAACCGCATAACAGTGGGGCATCAGATAATATATTTCACTTGTTAAGTGGTGCACACCAATAGTTAAAAGACAGTTTAATATTTCGTTGACAATCTCTTCTTTCCTACATACTCATTGTTTAATGGTTCTTCTGTAACTTAAAATACTTTCAAAGCTCTAGCCATTCATAGAACTTTTCTGGGTGGACATAAGCAGTCCACTGTCAGTCTTGAAAGACTATGGTATCGTGCTCAGCGCTGCATACGCTGCATGCAAAGTACAAAAACCTGGGTTGGATTGTTATGGAGGATAGGCTGTTACCCAAGCAGCAAATCCTCCTTTCCACGCCACTGAATTAGTCCAATGGAAAGGCAGAGCCAATACAATTGGATCCAGCTGTGTCACACAGCAGGGCTAACGACAGGAGCTCACCCTGTCTTGTGGGGCCGACCTGGGTCTCAAACCCTAGCCTGCTGGTTAACAGGCATAGCGTCTTAACCGCTTGCGCCACATGTGGAACGATTGGTTCCACAACCCAAAAAATATTCATATAAAAATATTAACTGGATGTAAAAATGATGACAGAACACTGGGATTGAATTCAAAACATGCATTTAATGTGCATGACCTTATGAAGTCTTCTTAGGCTGCAGTCCTAAAGACACTTTCCTGGGAGTAAGACCCATTTAACACAATGGGGCTTACTTCTGGGTAGACATGTTTAGGAGGCTGCAATCCAAGAAAGTGTCTCCCCACTTTCTCCTTCTCCCCATCCTGAGCCTCTCTCTCCCCTGCTCCCTTCTGGCTAGCCCTGAGCTGCTTCTCTCTTCTCCACTGCTCTTCTCTCCCTCCGCCCACAGGAGGGACAGCATGGAAGTATTGCTTTCACTATGGGCAAGTGCGCTAGGCAGCCCTGACACTTTTTAAACAGGCTGCCAGCCAGCGCGTCTGCCCCAACTGCCAACGAATGTGTTCTTTACGTGAAGCACTTTCTTTAAGTGAAGCAGAATCCTAGAGAAATTTTTGTTTTACGTGAAACATACTTTACGTGAGGCGTACGTGAGGTGCCACTGTGTGTGTGTATATATATATATATGTATATATATATATATGTGTATATATATATATATATCTCCGTTGTAATACTAGAAATACTTGTAATACTAGAAATGCTTGGCTATTCAATTAAACAGGCAAACTACATCAGCACACAACCCCCTTGGAAAATGAGGCTAGAAGCTAACATTCAGACATCTCGAAGAGCCGTCAGCCAATTGGCGGAACTACAGAAGGGGGTGAAGATCAAAAACAAGTCTCGCATACTTAGAAGATATCAGGGCCTGACTCTACCTGAGGCCCTCGAGACTGCAAAACAAAGGCTCACAGCCTTGGCTGCCAGACTAAAGAGATATACCAGAGAAGCAGAGGCTAGAAGGATAAACACCCTCTTCTCCAAAGAACCATCCAAGGTATACTCTCAACTGCAGTGTAACAACAAAGTAAGAACAGAACCCCCAGTAGTAGAAACTGAACAGTACTGGAAGAACATATGGGAAAACGAAATAACACATAACACCAGCGCAAAATGGCTAAAGGAACTAAAAACAAGCCATAGCAATCTCCCAGAACAAGAGCCAGTCACCATCACAACTGAAGACGTCCAGCAACGCATCAGGAATATGAAGAGCTGGACAGCACCAGGGCCAGACATGATTCAAACTTACTGGCTAAAGAGGTTCACAGCACTGCATGAACGACTAGCAGAGCAAATGAACCAACTGCTAGCAGCAGGCTCCCACCCAGGCTGGCACACGCAAGGGAGGACAGTACTGATTCAGAAAGACCCGCAAAAAGGAACAACACCATCCAATTATCGGCCTATAACCTGCCTCTCTACAACATGGAAAGTCTTATCAGGCATCATAGCCACTAAATTGCAAAAGCATATGAGCCAATACATGAGCACAGCTCAAAAGGGCATTGGGAAGGATACCAGGGGCTCAAAACATCAACTGCTCATAGACAGTACTGTAGCCCAAGACTCAAGAACCAGACAGACTAATCTGTGCACAGCTTGGATTGACTACAGGAAAGCCTATGACTCAATGCCACATACGTGGATCTGTGAATGCCTGGCATTATATAAAGTAAATAAGACCCTAATGACCTTCCTTAAGAACTCCATGGGGCAATGGAAAACAACACTGGAAGTCAACACTAAAGAAATAGCACAAGTATCTATCAAGCGTGGCATATATCAAGGTGATGCACTGTCTCCCCTGCTATTCTGCATAGGCCTGAATCCCCTAAGCCAAGTAATTGCAAAGACTGGATATGAGTACAAGGTCAAGAGTGGAACTACCATCAGCCACCTCCTCTATATGGATGACATCAAGCTGTATGCAAAGAATGAACGAGACATCGACTCATTGATACACCTGACAAGGATCTACAGTGAGGATATTGGGATGTCATTCGGCCTGGATAAGTGCAGCCAAATGAACATAAAGAGAGGAAAAGTGATTAAGACCAGTGGGGTAGCACTACCAACAGGGTACATAACAGATGTAGAGACCACCGATAAGAACCTAGGTATCCCACAATCCCATGGAAATCATGAGAAGGAGGCAAGGAAGACAGCAATATCCAAGTACCATCAAAGAATATGACAGATCCTGAAAAGTCAGCTCAATGGGAAAAATAAGATACATGCCATCAATACATATGCGCTGCCAGTCATCAGATACCCTGCTGGCATAGTAAGCTGGTCACAGAAAGAAATGGAAGTGGCCGATGTGAAGACCCGAAAGCTCCTCACAATGCATGGGGGTTTCTACCCCAAGTCTAACATCCAGAGACTATACACTAGTCGGAAAGAGGGTGGCCGGGGTCTGATGAGCGTCAAAACTACTATCCTGGATGAAACCCAGAATATCCAGGAATACATCAGTGAGATGGCACCCAAAGATGAGCTGATGAGAGAATGTCTCCAGCAACAACAGCAACAGCAAATACGGAAGGAAGATCAAACTGAGGAAGTGTCCTGGCAAGATAAGACCCTGCACGGGATGTACCATCGCCAGATAACCGAAGTTGCTGACATTGAGAAATCCTATCAGTGGCTGGAAAAAGCTGGCTTCAAAGATAGCACTGAAGCCCTCATCATGGCAGCACAAGAACAGGCACTAAGTACCAGATCCATAGAAGCGGGGATTTACCATACAAGAGAAGACCCAAAGTGCAGGCTGTGCAGAGAAACGTCAGAAACAATCCAACACATCGTGGCAGGGTGTAAGATGCAGGCAGGAACAGCATACATTGAACGGCACAACCAAGTAGCCAGCATCCAGTGGTGGGCACCAGCAGGTTCGCACCTACTCTATAGAACCGGTTCTTAACAAGAGATAGTACATATAAAGTTTAAAAATAGCCATTTAAAAGTGGCTGCCAGATGGACAGAGAACCGGTTCTTAATTTCTTTGAAGCCCATCACTGCCGGCATCGTGTATAGGAACATCTGCTCAGCCTATGGACTAACCCCTCCCAAGACCAGATGGGAGACCCCTCAGAAGGTTGTGGAGAATGACAGGGCTAAGGTCCTGTGGGACTTCCATATCCAGACAGACAAGAGGATACTGGCCAACCAGCCAGACATTGTGGTGGTAGATAAGGCCCAGAAGATAGCCCTGGTGATAGATGTATCGATACCAAACAACAGCAACATCAGGAAAAAAAGAGCATGAAAAGGTGGAAAAGTATCAGGGTTTGAAGGAGGAATTAGAAAGACTGTGGCAAGTGAAGGTGAATGTGATCCCAATAGTGATTGGAGCACTAGGGGCTGTGACACCCAAGCTGGAAGAAAGGAAGGAATTAGAAAGACTGTGGCAAGTGAAGGTGAATGTGATCCCAATAGTGATTGGAGCACTAGGGGCTGTGACACCCAAGCTGGAAGAATGGCTCCAACAAATCCCAGGAGGGACAGCAGAACACTCGATCCAGAAAAGCGCATTGCTAGGAACAGCTAAGATTCTGCACAAAACCCTCAAACTCCCAGGCCTCTGGTAGAGGACCCGAGATTGAGGATAACATACATACACCACCCATGGAGGGTGAGAAAACCATATATATATATATATATATATATATATATATATATATATATATATATATATATATATATATATATATATATATATATATATATATATATATATATATAATGGATCATATAATCATACTGGATCATATAATGGCAATGGATAAGAAAGATATATATGAGTACCAAGAAGATGACATGAGTACTCAAAGAGCACAATCCTAACACATCTACTCAAAAGTCAGCCCCATTGTGTTCAATGGTTCTTACTCCCAGGTAAGTGTGTTTAGGATTGTAGCAAAATTGCATTGACTGACTGTCTACTTATTGTAAGGAAAGGGTGTTTGGGGCAATGTTTCACTTTATGAAACTATCTGTGACCCCAACCAATTGAATTGGCTTGTTGTGACTTACGAGAAGATGTTGAACATTAAAGTAGGACAAGTGTGATTGCATGTTGTGTTTCTTTCATATCTTTTTTCCAAAATGGCTCTTTAAATATTTATGTTCTGTCCTTAGTAATTCAGAAGCCCTGACCCACAAAAACCTCTAGTAACACTTCTAATACCTTAGTTATTCTTGTGTTACATCTAAGTTAGTCTTGATTTACTTGTGATTTAATATAGATAAATGTTATGTCGCACAGTTAGGGAGTCTCCTGGACTCCCTCAAAACACGGGCACACAAGCTGATATTAGTCCTACTTCTTACTGTTGTAGAATCCAAGAGGTACCAGTAAATAACAAGATGTAAATCTGCAAATTCAGAAGAACATCACCCCAAAATTCAGAAGAACATCACCCCAAATCCCACAGTCTTCCCAGTGTGTTGCTGTAAAGATGCAAAATAGATTGAGTTCCTTTCTTCTTGCTGATATAACTGAAAAATATAGAGGTATTTGTCACCCTGCCGCCCTCCCAGGGATTTTGTTTTCCTGCAAGGAGAAAGAATGTGCCAACACACCACCACTGAGAACACAATGTTTCCACAAAGCTTACTATATACTTCCACTTGTGTGACATTTAGCTCAAAGTGGTCATTGACTCTTCCGCAGAGAGAACAATCCACTAAATATAAATATTCCCTCTAAAAATTACCCAAAGCTGTAATTATAAATGTCATGCAGCTCACATACGTTCATGATGAGAATAACATGATGAGACAAACTTACAAGGACCCCAAACAAGCCCTCTGGCATAGAACTACGTAAATACTTATACAATAGTGCCTTGTAAGAAGAACATAATTTGTTCTGGAAGCATGTTTGTCTTACAAAGCGTTCTTACAAAGCAGATTTTCCCATAGGAAATAATAATTTTTGGTTCCACAACCAAAAATATTCATATAAAAATATTAACTGTATGTAAAACTGTATGAGAAAACACTGTAATTGAATTCAGAGCACTGTAATATAATACAGAACACAATTACTGTAAAATTAATAAAAACTCTGTAATATACTGTACAGTAAAATAGAAAAGAAAAACCTTTATGGCCAAGGATAAGTTTCACTAAAAGAGTTACTGCTGTCTTTCTGAGCAACTTTCACAAGGAACCTTCTAATGGCACTTGCTTTTGTCTCCTGTTGAGGATTTCATGGAAATGTGACATTGCATTGTCATTCAACAGGTTCATCGCTCATACAACTATAGCCTTATTTGGGTGGTGCTTTTCTACAAAATTTGGCACAATTTCCCAAAGTTTACAAAAGTCATTAATCTCATTTGATGTAAGGGATTCCTCCTCCTTATTCTCCTCCTCTTCTGCAGATGAGCTCTACATAACCTCTTGCTGTTACTCATAATGCAGATCCATCAATTTGTTTGTATTACAAAAAATTTTCCTTTTAAACTGTTTGCTAAACTCTGCCAAAACTTTATCTTTCAAAACACTGTTTGTTTTACAAAGAGGAATTCCTTAGAAATTTTTGTTTGTCTTACAAAGCGTACTTCTTGCAAGTAATTTCTCTTACAAGGTACTACTCTATTCCCTATTGTTTTCCCTATGTGCTATGTGGCTATCAACTGTCAATATTCCAGCTACCATTGAAAAGATGGGAGATGCTGGAGAGGAGGTGGTTTTCTACTGATGAATTTTATATTGTGTCTCAGCAAGTGGCAGCTGTGGGTTGTCATTAGTTATATATTGAACTATCAATATACATGATGCTTTATGTACCCTACATTCCAGAGTAACTATGGGAGCACTCAAGAGACGTTATGTGCACCCATAGTTACTGCATCACCTAGTGAAAACCTATGGGAAATTCATATTGCAATCCAGAGCAAATTGTTCTTACACCAGAGCAAGAACTCCCCGTAATTACTCTGGATTGTGCCCACAGAGAAGATAGAGCAGAGCCCTCCACAATCTCAACCACCACATGGAAAAGAAATGAAAGCAGGGGAACTAAAAGCAGGAGTAAGCCCTGGAAAATAATTTGCAATTATTTTAGCTACGCAAAGTGGCATCACAGGATTGTGTGGGGGTAAAGACTGCACCAGATGACACTTGGCCAAAATTGGGGAAATCATTATAATATCAAATATGTAATACATTCATGTTATAAATCATTTGATGCATAATTTAATGCAAAATGCAATGAAACTAAACACACTGAGATTCCAGTATTCTCTCAAATGCAAATGGCCTTATGTAACATTTTCCTGCCTTATGTAACAAAATGTGGATTTCTTTAATGAAAAACTGTACAATGAGATTGTTAGAGCCAAAGAGGTGTTGTTCAAGGAACCAATAGGGTGGTACTATGAGTCAGCTCTCATTTCCATGAATCAGACCTAATACTACAACTCTTATTTCAGTCGTGTGTCATCAAGCTGATCACTGATTTTTCTTGGTTACTGATCTGTTGGGTGACCGGTTATATATTAAAAGAAATAAAGTTAATAGGGGTGACACATGGCATTTAGATTGTACATGTGATACTGCAATTTATTTTGTATGGTCTATATGGGATGAGGTTTATCATGGAGGTACTCGCAGTGGTGGGCTTCAGGGGGTTCTCACAGGTTCTATAGAACCCTTTGCTAATGAGCACCTGGTTTGGAGAACCTGTTACTAATGGGACATAGAAGCTGTTGTGAATTTATTTGAATCCCACTACTGGGGGGACGGATATCTCAGTGATATTGAGATATCTCAGTGATCTTGCACCAGGTGACACAAGCCCTAATGATGACACTTGTTACACCTATTTACATTTAAAGTAGAGGAAGAGGACACGTCATAAATGGGTGGTTGAGAATGGATGGCATGGGAACGGCAGGAAATGAATGAATGAATGTTGAACCAGGGATCTTGCATATTCTTTTAATTACTATATCTGGAATAAATTCCACATGTGTGATGGTATGTTAGTTCTGTGTATCAGAGAGGATTACTTGAACAATGCATATCAGCCTCAGAAGCAGGCTGACAACCCCCAAGTGGGGAGAAAACATGATTGTTTGCCCTAACTCCGAGCCAGTTAGTCACACCTACAATAGCTTGAATATATGTAGCCTGGGAAGACCTTTGCAAGACTGCCTGATCTTTTCCTCTCTTCTTTTTATTCCTTCTGAACCTCACTTTTTACTGCTGGAACATTCTCACTGCAGCAATAGGCAAACGTTTAGATTGGCTTCTTCTATTGGCAACAAAATGCAGCAACACCTCTGTTTCTGGTGGGTGGCTACGTTAAGGATAGTTTGTTTTTGCAGAGAATTTTTAAAAACACATTAATAGGATGAAAACTACATACTGATACCCAAACTTCCATCATTTGGATGGATCTGAATCACTTCTTTTTGGCACATGGCAGCAATATAATTGATAGCTAAATGTAGAACAGCCCAAGAAATACATTTGGTGTCAGACAGGGGTGTGTGTCACCAGGGCTTGCATCACCTGGTGCGGAAGCCAGTGTGGGGACATCATTGCTAGTTGCTTCTGGTGATACTTCCAGTAGTAGAATCCAGCAAATTTGGTGGGTTATCCTGCCCTAAAGAAAGTTCCAGTGAAGTGTACTCCTTGATTTAGATGTCCCTGATACTCTGTTTTGGAAACCAATCCTATACATTTGTTTAGGCCTCCAGCTAGGATGGAGGTGACAACAGTGCTTACTCAAAAAATAAGACCTCCATAGTTCTAAGGTTGCAACATCTTATTGGCTCTTGCTCCTACTTGAACAGTAGTTGGATGTGCAGACATTAACAGGTGATCAGTTTTTTCAGGTGAATCATTTTCAGGTGATCATTAATGAATGACACCCCCTGGTCATTTCTGCAAATCAAGCTGCTGCTGAAGACACTGATTTTTTCTGGTCAGTTGGTTCTACTGAGTTTGATTAAACTGTCAGCCAGCATAACACCATAAAACCAGTTGGATTTACTTTGGCTCATACTTTGGCTGCCTCTTGCAAAGTACTGGTGAAGGTTGTTTCTCTGGGCTTCAGAAAGGGGAGCAAGAGAGGCATTTAATAAGACACTGGCAATCCAGGTCAGAGATCACAGTTCGGTCGACTCTGTGGCACAGCTGACCTGTGTAAGAGACTTGGGGCACAATCCTAAACAATTTAGGCCAGCACAACTCACCTAGTTTTAGCATGGAGAGGCCAGTGCATGTCTGTGCACAGTCCTAATCCCTCAGGAGTGGCCTTATGGCACTTCTGCGACACCCCCAGGCCAGCACAGGACTTGTGCCATGACCTGTCTGCCTAACTTGGGCTTAAGATTGCACTATTGGATTCATTAAATGGAAACCTTCTGGGTAGGGAAGGAAAGGTAGCCTGTTCGTGCTCAGTTTTAAACTGCAGGGGAATAGCTCTAATTTGCTTTTTTCTGTAGTTGGGCATTCTTGGAAGATCCCTGTTCAAATCTCCACTCAGCCAGGAAGCTTCTTGGGTGGGTTGAACCAGTAACCATCTCTCAGCCTCATCTATTACACATGGCTGTTGTAAAGATAAAAGAAGGGAATTATGTACACAATCGAGACCTCATTGGAGAAATTGTAGTATTAAAAAATAAAATACTCCTTTTAGTAACCATGATATACTGGCCTCACTCCTGAAATCCAGCCCCCTGAAGAGGACTCAAAAGTAAGTCCCATTATATTCAATGGGCTTACTCCCAGGAAAGTGTGGATAGGATTGCAGCCTGAGCTTCCTCTGTTGCCACATTAAGATTTTAGAGTAACCATGTTTTGTTGGTTACTTCAAACGTCAACCTAACTGTATTTTCCATGAAGCCCAAAACGTCATGGCATTTGTGTACATGGCATCTCTATGGTGATGAAGCAATAACTTTTTCCCCCAGACCTCATGAAAAAGGCTAATAAACCAGCAACAAAGGCTTTGGTGAGCAGCAACCCTTTGCAAGGGTGTTACTGCTTAAATGAGGAAAGCCACAAAATTATTCATACTGTACTCACGCTTTGTTTTCTTCTTCCATGAGAAACTGGTGGTTTTCTGTTCTTGATTTCTCTATGTGGAAGGTCAGCTGTGATCTCAAAAGCACTCCATGAATTCAACACCATGAACCTGAAGGGACATCCCAGGCTTTCCCCCATTCTCAGTCATCCTTACAGTTCATGCGTGTTGTGATTGCCCCAGATTTTCCAAACAGTAGACCTAAGAAAGTCACAAAAAATCAAACTTTTAATGTATGCTCCATAGCATCTCCAGCTGAAGAATCTTAGGTAGCAGGAGGTCAGGAAAATCATTCATTCATTCATTCATTCATTCATTCATTCATTCATTCATTCATTGGATTTATACCATGTCTTTCCCATGCTAAAGCAAATGCCCAAAACAGCTTGCAAAGTTTTCTGGGATAATCAGCAGATGCCTCACCACTTTTGATTTCCTCGATGTCCTGAAATCTTCATCCTTTCAAGTGGGATTTGATTTTTGAAAGAGGAAAAAGTCGCAAGGGGCAAGATCTGGGGAATACAGTGGCTGTCAGACCTGGGCGATGCTATGCTTGGCCAAAAACTGCTGCACAAGCTGTGCTGAATGGGCAGGTGTGTTGTCATGGAGCAATTGCCACTCACCGGACACATGCAATTGTGGCATTTTCTGACAAATAGCATCCCGCAAACACCACAACATGTCACAGTAATACTCCTTGCTTACTGTCTGACCACGTGGAACATATTCATGATGAACAATCCTCTTGTAATCGAAGAAAACGGTCAACAGTGTCTTCACATTGCTTTTACTCATTCATGCTTTCTTCAGTCTCAGACAGGTTGGGGTCTTGCACTGCAAAGACTGAGCCTTGGTTTTGGGGTCATAGCCATAGAGTTATGACCGTTTTCATCATTCTTCACACAATCAAGGAGATCTTGCGCAACTGAAACCCGACTTTCTTTTTGGTCAGCTAGAAGCAGTTTTGGCAGTCTCATACCCAAATCTTCCGTGAGAATGGACTGAACGGAACCAAAACAAATCTGTACGTCCTCTGATAACTCATGGATAGTGATTCGACAATTTCCCCTTACAGCTGCACATCTGCAATGTTTTTCTCAGTTTTGCTGGTTGTGAGTCTCCCAGAACATTTGTCGCTGTCAACATTTGGTCGGCCATCTTAGAAAAGTCTGAACCACTCGTGTGCAGCTCGTACACTCCTCTCCACACAATTTCTGCAACTTTGTGTAGGTCTCTTCACAGGTATTGCCAAGCTTATGGCAAAATTTGGTGCAGATTCTCTGCTCAACTTTGTCATGGTCAATGCAACAACCACACGCTCCACACGTTCCTTTCGAGCACTGCTGTAAAGAGAGGAAGTGAGCTAGGACGTTACAACTTAGTGTGCATGCATGGTTGGGGTCAAGGTCAATCTGTATGAAGTGGCTTATTTCTGCATATTTTAGCTCCTTTACCATGCCACCAGTCCTGATACTTATGACAATATGCTACAGAGCGAATATGGTAAAGATACTCATGGAGTTGGCAGCATTCTTTACTACTAGGATAGCTCAGGACTGGCCCATCCTGAGTCCAACTGAAGATGATGCCTCAGATGGGGGGGAATCTCTGTCCACCTACTCTCCATTGTTCCCCATTTCCCTTCTGCATCCTAGATAGGTAAAAGAAGAAGAGGAAGTGAGGAGGGATGGGGAGTTCTAAGCAAGAAGACTGGAGAGTTGGAGGAGGAGAGGCTGGCACATCATGAGGTTTAGGGGCAACATTTGGCATGTCTTCTCGGGTATCACAAGGTCCTCAGCCTAGATCAGCCATTACCTCAGACATATACAGTAAAAAGATTCCAGATGTGGTTCACCAGTCTGTCTGTTCCAGCACAATTTAGGATTGCACTGTTAAACTGTGCATCTGAAAACCACACACTTTGTCAAAGAATATCTCACTTTCCCTTTCGGCTTATTCTCAAATATACAGAGAGTCTAATTTTGGTTACACAGCAGTGAAATTTTGGTTACTTTGCAGACACTGCTATTTCACACACACAAAGGCTGAACTCAAGGGCTGAAAAACAAGTTTGGGGATCTATGTTTTGAATTCCAGGTCACCCTTTATCATAATCATCCTTTATGTTTGATCGGTAGCATAGAATGGTTGTGCAGATTGACAAAGGTATACTGCATGCTCAAAAGTTGCCACATGTTCTGTAGCACATACACAACAGGGACCAAATGCGTACACCTGTGAGCTGGGCAGAAATGAGGTAAGTACTGAAATGTCTTCCAATCCCCAGCTGGCACTGAACATTATAATTCCACATCTACACTAGAACCCATGAGAAATGCTGAAGCATTGCTATTCTGAAATTAGCTGAAGTAGAATTAAAATGGAGGTTTCACATGGCAAAAAGATATGGTACCATCTTATCTTGCAATGCCTTTTTCCATGTCCAAGATTCTCCATCCCATTTATCAAAGACGACTTCCATTAAAAATTTACTGCTTGCAACTTCAACCTGTTCTATTGTTTCCTGCAGGCGTGATTAATTTGTGATTAATTCAGCCTAAAATAAATGGTTTGAGTTGCCCCAAAAGTAGCTTTTGATGTCCTTTCATTCTTTTTCTTTTTTAAGAATAACAAGCCAAAGTGCGCAATCCTAACCATGTCTACTCAAAAGAAAGATCCATTGTGTTCAATGGATCTTACTCCCAGGAAAGTGTGTTTAGGATTGCAGTCAAAGAGTCTTAAAAAGCTTTAATAGAGCATTGATTATCATACCTGACAAAAAATTAAACAGCTATGTTTAATTTTTCTTTAATGGCATAACCAAAAAGTTTGAAAAAGCACAGAAAACAACACAGGAAATACTGCATTGTGTTGGTCTGAGAACAGCATTCTTGGTTGCCTGATTAAAAATTAGTGAATGATAGCAATTCCCGAGAAAAGACCTCATATGAAAGCAATTTACATCCATTCCTCTTCAAGGAGGGCGCTTTGGCAATTTGGGGATTCCAGAAGGTAATGTTGCTTTGGATTGATTCACTTCTTGGTCCTGTATTCTCCAGGAGAGGCTTCAACCAGATATCAGAGGATCTCAGCAGCTGAGGATGACCACTCTCTCTGACTGGCATATCCAATACCAAGGCTGGGCCTGCTGTTACTAATGTTGTATGTGTGGTTTTGGTTGCCATGAGCTATTTTCTGACTTTCCCAGCCACAAAGAGGTTTATAGTCTGTGGCCGCCCCATCATTCAAGTGTCTTTAAAAAAAAAAAAAAAAACCTCAGTGTATCACATGGTCCAAATCATTACAAACATTTCCTGGAATCATTTGCAGCAGATTTCATAATTTCTTCACGTTTAAGGGTAAGGGAAAAAAAGCTGGGCGTTAGCAAGTGCAAAAGTAGCAGTAACTTGGAACCTCACAGCACTACCAACTTCTCCTTTTCTCCTATTTGCTCTATCTTCTTTGCTAGGACCATAAAACCTTCCGTTTATTGCAAGAAAATACTTATATAATGCTTCTCGCATGCGCAAGGACATCATTGAAGTCTGATGTTTTTGCTTTTTTATATGAATCTGCCTTTCCTATTGAAATGGCAAATCATTGATGGAAACTTTCTACCTCATTAGTTTTCTCCTTCCTGAAAGTAAAATGCCAAGTGTGATACTGTAGATGTTTTCTTATCTCCTTCTAACAGCCTGTCTCTTCTGTGCTGGTGTAGGGGCAGCAATTGGCCTGTGGAAGAACCTCTGCTGTGTTGACCTAAGCCTGACTTTGAAGAAAGGAGCAAAGAAATTCTGTGTTGATATGGAAGTACAGATCATACAAAGTGTATACCAATTTAACAGCCACTGCAACCAACAAAGGATCCTGCAAATTGTAGCTGAGGGTGCAATCCTAACCTATTTAGGCCAGTACCACTCAACAATCTGTGAGGCACATGTCTGTGCACTGGCCTAATCCCCCCTAGGAGTGGGACAGAACGCAGTGATGGGCTTCAGGGGGTTCCCACAGGTTCTATAGAACCCTTTGCTAATGAGTTCCTGGTTCTGAGAACCGGTTAGTAATGGGACATAGACAGTAGTGGGCCCCGCCTCGCCCAACAACCGGTTCACCGGAAGTTGGGGGCAGGGCCAGGGGCAGGGGTCAGGGGGCGGGGCTAGGGGCGGACCCCCCCACCCGGTGCACTGCGCATGTGCCAACCCCCGGTGCATGCGCAGTGCGTCTCCTGCGTGCACATGCCAGGGGTTGGCGCATGTGCTGTGCGTCTCCTCCAGCTGCATTGTCCAAGTTACTTTCAAATGTGCTTCAAATGTTACTTTCAAATGTGCGTCTCCTCCAGCTGTATTGTCCAAGTTACTTTCAAATGTGCATAGCTGGAGGAGATGAGTGTGACTCCTCCAACTGGAGGAGACGCACAGTGCACGCACCGAGCTCGCGCGTGCGGTGTGAGTCTCCTCCAGCTGGAGGAGATGCACAGCGCATGCGGCGACCTCAACACATGCGCAGTGTGTCTCCTCCAGTTGGAGGAGACACATTCATCTTCTCCAGCTGGAGGAAACAAACCTAACCAGTACGCTGGGGTTTCTTGCCACCCCGCCGCTACTGGTTCGGTAGCGGCGGGGTCGTGGGAACAACCGGATCGGGCGATCCGGCCTGAACCAGCTTGGGCCCACCCCTGGACATAGAACCTGTTGTTAATTTATTTAAATCACACCACTGGACAGAAATGCTTTCGTGACACTTCCAGGCCAGTACGGAACTTGTGCCAGCCTAACAAGGGGATAGGATTGAACTGTGAGTGTGCTGTTCGTAGGGTACACTAAAGGAAGAACCAAAACTCTGAACCAAGTCTTTGAGCTCTGTGAATTACAAATGTGCAGATATTCCATAACCTAATTTGCTTCTGTGATCCTATATAGGGACTAAGCCATACACTGTATCTACAACTCAGCTCATCCAGTTAACCAAATTATTCACTTCTAGGATGAGTTAAGTCAACATTGCATGTACACAACAGGGATCAAAAGTGTAGACCTGTGGGCTGGGCAGAAATGTGTTAACACAAGAAATTTCTTGCTGAATTAAAAAAATGTTTATATTGGTTGGTGGCAGGGAGAGGTGAGGGAGCTAGTGCTTCCCTGTCTTGCATATGAGCATCCCAGCAGTATATTTGCAGGCACTGAAGTAGCTGGAGTACTAGTGGATCTCAATCTGATCCAACAATTCCTTTGTTCTGATGTTCCCATGTAATTGTGAGAGCAGGGATGAGCAATCTGAACACCGATGCAGTTTCCTAGAAAGCCTGCTGTGTGTTTCTATTTCTGTGAAATATTTACTTAGCTATTCTCTGAATAAAGTACTTTCAACCAAACAGCCAGCAATTGGTGGCCTCATATGCTACTGCCCATAAAAGCATGGTTGTCTTTCCCTTAAGACAAACTAAAGCTATGCAACTGTCTGGCCCTCTCCCAAATCCTAGGGAGAGGGTTTTTTTATTGGACTGGATCCTGTTCGTAAGAGGCTATATTGTACTCATCAACCACCATCTCCCTCTATGCACTACACCCCAAAGGGTCCCTGCTTATTATAGGTATATATGTATATAGATTGAATTAGAAGCACCTTTCCTCCTCACCTCTGGAAATTCCAAAGGGAATGCAAATGCCTCCTTCATGTTATCCATAGACAAGAAAGCTTATGAAATCCCATCAATTGTGAAATTTAGGCTTCACACCACAGTAACCTATTCATTTGATGCATATAGGCCACTACTGATGAAGGGTAGAACATATGAGCATGATATGAACATACATGAAGCCTTGGATTGGACACGGTGCCAGGGCATCTCATAGGTACCATCACATAGTGGTATGGAAGATTGATTTAGTGGGTTCCAAAGCTTATTTTGAGGTCTGCACATTCAATTACTTCTTCAAACACTAAATGGCAAAGACCATCAAACTATGGCCCGAGGTGTACCAGAATAATGATTCCAGGTGTGGCACAGCGATGGTGGAGTTTTACCATTCCGCCACATTGCCAGCAGGGTTCATGCCTGAATGATGCTGATCCTAGAGAAGGGAAATCACCCTTGGAGGCTCGGTACCCCAGTTTCAAAGGGAAGTGGCTTTCCAGTGTTCGGATCAGCAATGTTTAGGCACAGAAACTGCTGGAGAAAGAATGGAATGGAATATCTTCACCACCACTGCATTGCACCTGGAATCATTAGTCTAGAGCACCAGATCTGGTCCCCAGGGTGTGGTTTTGTGGGTGATGAAGTAGGGGAAGCACATTTGAAAGTAACTTGGACAGCGCAGGAGTATACAGCAGCCTTCCAGTTATGTGGGTGTATGATGAGGGGGGAAAATTTGTAGGGCAATATCTTCTCACCCCTGACATTCACCACCTTCTTCTACATTTCCACCAGGCATTTCTTTAAACACATCTCCAAAATCATGATCTCTCTCTCTCTCTCTCTCTCTCTCTCTCTCTCTCTCTCTGTGTGTGTGTGTGTGTGTGTGTGTCTGTCTGTCTGTCTGTCTGTCTGTCTTTAGGATGCTGGATTTTATGGCCAAGCTTGCATTACAATGCTTGCAAAGCTTGCTTCTTGCACTGCTACTGCTCCTTGTGGATGTGCTGCCTCATTATCAGGAGCAGTCTACTGAGGAGTCTGCTGAGGAGTCTATTCAGAAGTAAGCCCAGTTAGCGTCAATGGGGCTTACTCCCAGGAAAGGTGGATAGGATTGCAGCCTCAAAGCCCAACCCCATGCAAGGGAGTGAGCAGGAGCTGTGTTCTTAAAATAAGGCCTACCCTGAAAATAAGACCTATGGTTTTTTTTTTACCAAAAAAAATAAGACAGTGTCTTATTTTCGGGGAGGTAACCCTCTGCTGAAAAGCAATATTGGCACCAGGTTTCAAACAAGTACAGCAGTGTTTAGGCCATACGTAATTACCTACAATAAGGTAGGAACAATGAGATTCCTGGCAGACTGGAATGTTCCTTACAGGGTATGTAATTTGGAAGTGGGGTTTTTGTACTTGTTCTTGGAGTGCTCTGGCAACAGCAGTTAACAACAGTCTCTCTGTCCTCAACAACATAAACAGGAGTTTGATTCTAATGTCATCACCTGGTTCCTCCTCAGTCAAGAGGCCTCATTGGAGTTTTAAAAGCATCTCTTTGTACCCTTTCTGGGAATAGAATGTAAATAACTAGAATCAAAATAGCAGGGACCAGCAATATCGCACGAGAGGCACAATCTTTCATGTTCGCCTTTCCTGGTGTGTCCTGACCTTAGCTACGTCTGTGCCAACTGCCTCACCTGCAATTCAGAATTGGCTTCAGCATAACGAGTGGGAAGTGAAGTTGATATTTTGTTATCCCTTTGCACTTATAATATACTAGCGAAAACATACCCACGTTACGGGAGTAAAATTCTCCTATACGCCATCTCCCCAGTGCACATCCACCCCCATGCACATCCACCTCCCATGCACATCCCCATGTTCATTAACCCCATGTGCATCATCCCCCATATGCACATCCTCTCCCCTATGTGCATCATCCCCCATGTGCAATAACCCCCATGCGCAATAACCCCCATGCACAACATCCCCATGTGCAACAACCCCCATGTGCAACAAACCCTATGTGCATCAATCCCCCATGCCCAACATCCCCCATGTTCATCCACCCCATGTGCAGCAACCCCCATGTACAACAACCCCCATGCGCATCAACTCCACTGCGCAATGTCCCCCATGCACAACATCCCTCATGCACAACAACCCCCCATGTACAACAACCCCCATGCCCAACATACCCCATGTTCATCCACCCCATGTGCATCAACCCCCATGCACAACAACCCCCCATGCGCATCAACTCCCCCATGTGCATCCCCTGACCCCTGAACCTTCAGTCCCTAGTGTACAGGATGACCATATGTCACAATTGCAAAAGAGGATAACACCCCCAAAATGTAGGACACTCAAGAAAAAATGTGGGACATGACCCAAAAAAACTAAAAGCACTCATATATATCGCTTTCAGGTGATTAATTTAAACACTACATTACTTTTTATTAAATTATAACTATTAGGTATAATACAGTTGTTAGGACTGTTGGCATTACACAGTGAGAAGATTTTTATTGTGCCAGGATCTTCGAAGTACCTCAGCATGTCCTTAAATGCACATGTTTTACAGAATCTAGTTGTGCTTCAGAAATTTGCATTCACAGAACCAAGCATAAATCCCAAGATTAGAAAAATCAATATGAACTCAGTAGGCCAATTTGGCTAAATAATAAATAATAAATAAATGTATTGTCATCGTATGTACATGTGTACAGTCTACACATACAACAAAATTCACAAAAACACCCAGAGACCAGACCCAACACACACCCTACAATCCCCAAACACACCCCACCTGCCTAAACCCCCCCAAAAAAAACACCTAAAAGACCCTAACCCCCAAATCCAGAGTAACTACAGAAGCACATAAGAGACTTTACATGCACCTGTAGTTACTGCACCACCTAGTGAAAACCTATGGGAAATTCATATTGGAATCCAGAGTAAGTTGTTCTTACACCGAAGCAAGGACTCCTCGTAGTTACTCTGGATTTTGCCCTAAATCACACATGGGCAGCCATATCTGGTGCCCAAAAAATATTCAATTACACAAACTGCTTTCCATGCACCTAAATTTCCATGGTTTATCCACCTTGTCTGCTCATTTCCATTATGCACCTGCTGAAAATGCCAAGAGCGATTTAATGACAGAGAAATCCTTTTCCTATGAAATATAATGCAAATTTATGGAATGTTCAGCTACAAACTCAGTGAACCAAACCATCATTTACTGAAGGAAGACTCTGGTGAGGTTGCTGACAAATATTCTTGGGTGCAGGGGGGTCGAAGTTCAGCCATTCCCAATGTTTTGCATCCCCCAAGATCCATTTCACAGTTTCCTAAGTAATCCCTATGAATTTGGTAGGAAAGCATGAACATGTGTATATTCTCAGCACATGTACAATGAAACAGGTTACACAGGTCCAACCCTTGTTACACACTTTTTATTAATACAAGGGTTTGACTCAACATGGTGACTGCAAATCAGTTTTAAAAACTGCTCTCTTACTATTGTAGAGAGACAGTCATGTTAAGCAATCTTTCCAGTCTTCAGCTGAGTACCTTCAACTTTATTCCACTAGGATCAATGGAGGAGCAAGAAAACGGGTCTTTAAATCTATTTTTCCACCTTTTTTCATTGGAGGTTCTGGAACAGAATTCTAGTGGAGAACAAGGGAGAACTGTACATGTGTATGTAATCACATCACACAGTATATTACAGTTATGATGAAATGGAATACTTGAGCGTCCCCAGAGTGTGCAGAGATGTACCTGCATGGAATTGGACTGGATCTAGAAGATCCAGATTTAAATCCATACTCAGCCATGAAGCTTCCTGGTGACCTGGCTGGGCCAGTCACTATCTATCAGCTTCATCTACCTCACAAGGTTGTTGTGAGAACAAAAGGATAGAAGGAAGGAACCACGTACACCAAATTGACCAATTTAGATGAAGGGCGGTGTAAAAATGTGAAAAATAAATATAATTGGCTAGAATATAACTGACCCTTAATGTTCTATCCCCTAAGATGTTCAGTCTTCTTTACCACTACAGTTCAATTAGCATGTAAAATCCATTCCTTGACAGTGAAGACCCTAAACAGCGCTCCATTTATAGTGAGGCTGAGAGGCTGCCCACCCATTAGGTTACTGAAGACAGTCAACAGGGTGCTCCTGCTTTCATCTGTCCACAAGCATGCACTGCTGCTGCTGCTCTTCCTTCTTCTTGGGCATCTGTGAGAAGTCACTGGGGCAGGAATTCCAAAAATTTGGTCAACCCTGCTGCCACCTCACTAGATGACTTTTGGTGTACCTGGGATTCATAAGAGAACTTTTCTGTTGATCTTAATGGAAAGGAGGGCTTGTATGGATGGAGGTGTTCCATCAAGTGGAACCAAGTTGAATTAGGCCCAGAATGTAGATCCCCTGAATTGAGGTTTTATATTACTAATATTCATGCCTGAAAGTGGGCCACAGTATCTAAACACTTTTGGGAGAAGTTCTAAAAAGTCACACAGCCAGATTATATGCTGATGGCAAAATGCAATTCTGGACACTGCTAGAACAGCCCAATCCTATCCACATTTTCCTGGGAGTTAGCACAGTGCTATTTTTCTGGAAAATAGTTGCTGTTACTCATCTGCTGGCACTCACAGGTACTATGTGTGTTTGGCTACAATCCAAAAGACACTTTCCTGGGAGTAAGACCCATAGAACACAATGTGGCTTACTTTTGTGTGGACATAGTTTGGATTGTGTTCTTTGTATCTATGTATGTATATGACGGTACTCACCCACAGAGGTGATGGTACTCACGCAGAGATGCCAGTACTCCGCATGAATACGTACTCCCCAAAGCCCATTGATTCTAATGAGATTTACTTCTGTTCAACATACATAATACTGGGCTCTATGTCCGCAAGACACTACAAGCTATTTTTACTTCAGTAAATGTAAAACTTTCCCAGTTCAGGAATTTTTACTATCTGGCTTAAATTACAGTAAAAGTTTTTTTTTTCCAATGTGTCATAATGTCTTTGTTTATAATGGATTAGTTTATGGCAATCTTTACTGCATGAAACTTGGGAATTTAAAACTGAACAGGCAGGATTCAATAAAATAGTGTGTAGACCACAATGCCACCATCTGCCTTTGTCTCCTATGTGTTAAGTTTGCCCCCAGAATAACACATTCTGCTATAATTAAAATAAATGTTTATATAAAGCTTCCAGCCAATCATAGCTTAATTTGAGCTAACGCTCATTCCCGGAACATATGAAGCAAGAAAAGCATTCACACCCTCCAATATTTCACACAGGAAAATACGGATATGCTTAAAGCATCCTTGTTTTTACACCAAGCATTGTTGCCAGGATTCCCATTTCCAGTAAAAGGCTCTGCTCCATCTCTTGATTGTTGTATTCATTTTCTTTGCAACAGCATGTCCACCACTGATCTATTCTTTTTGCACCAAGACCATTGAAAAATGAGTTGTCATGCAAAACATTATCAACATATCAAAATACAGTATACTCCAGCAGCTATAATGTGCAAAATGGCAGGCTGTGCACTACAAAATTAATGAGCTTGCATTTGTGCACATGGGACAAAATGCATCCATGCCCTACTCCATAATACAGTTTCTAAGAATGGAAGCCCTATGTACGACTCCTCAAAAGTAAGTCCCATTATAGTCAATATGGCTTACTCTCTAGAAAATGTGAATAGGATCAGAGCTTGAATGTACCTACATCTAGGCTGCAACCCGAAGAGCACAATAGAGAATAAGCTCTATTGAACTCAATGGAATATACATCTGAGTAGACATGATTAGGGTTGTACTGTTGGAACCTGTTTAAGTTCTGATGTGCTTGTTTCTTTTAATCTCAATGGCAGCTGAATCAGGACCATAAAATGGGGGGGGGGGAATTAACCCTTTTTCACCAGTAGTGTTCCAGTCCAGCATTCATTCTCTCTCTCTCTCTCACACACACACACACACACACAGACACACACACACACAGGGTGCAATCCTAAGCTAGGCCAGCACAACTCATCACACACACACCACTCATCAGCTTTCCCATTCCCGTGGTGATGTAGGCAGGCAAGCGCATGTCTGTGCAGTGGCCTAATCAGTGGTTGGCTTCAGGGGGTTCTCACAGGTTCTATGGAACCCTTTGCTAATGAATGCCTGGTTCTGAGAACGGTTACTAATGGGACATAGAACATGTTGTTAATTTAGATTATTAGGACATAGAACCTGTTGTTAATTTATTTGAATCCCACCACTGGGCCTAACCCTCCCCCAGGAGTAGTACAGAAGTGTCTTGCAGCACTTTTGTGACACTCCCAAGCAGCACAGGACTTGTGCTTAAGGTTATGCCAGCCTAACGGGGGGATTAAGATTGCAGCCACACACACACACACACACACACACACTGCTTTTCGAGTCAGGAGAAAAGCTTTCTTTGATGCCACTAGGAGCTGTTTTTCCCTCATGGCAAATAATGTAGCTGGAGGGGTGGAAGGATGCAAATCACAATGATGACTTAACCATGATCAGAATCATATAGGGCAGCATTTCTCAAAGTGGGGGTTGGGACCCCTTTGGGGGTTGCCTGGAGCTTTCCCGGGGGTTGCCTGGTGCAGTGGTCCAGCCTCCTCCTGCCCCCTCCCCGCACCTGTGGGCTGTGGGCTGAGAGTGAACTGCAAACTGTGGCTGGCTCTGCTACCTGAGATCCCAATCTTATAGAGGTCTCCTCAGAAGTCAGTCCCATGATAGTGAATGGGGCTTACTCCCAGGAAAGTGCTAGGATTGCAGCCTTAGAGCCCAATTCTATGCATGTGTCCTCAGAAGTCATTCCCATTGAGTTCAGTGAGTTTTACTCTCAGGAAAGTCTGCATAGCACTGCAGCAGTAGCAACGAAAATTATTTTATGGTTGGGGGTCCCCACAACATGAGGAACTTATAAAGGGGTCATGGCAGTGGTGGGCCTGGCCTGGCCCAAGAACTGGTTCTCTGGAAGTGGGTGGGGCCAGGGGCGGGGCCAGGGTCAGGGGACAGGGCCAGGGGCGGGGAGGTTTTTAATTTTAAAATTAAAAAATTCTAAAAATAAAATTACTTACTTCTGAGTAACCTGCATAGGATGGGGCTCTGAGGCTGCAGTCCTCTCCACACTGGCCTGGGAGTAAGTCCCATTGACTGTCATGGGACTTACTTCTGAGTAGACCTGCATAGAATGGGGCTCTCAGTCTCTCCGGCCGGCCAGGGAGAGGCTGGGAGAGTGCGGTGGCGCCGCTCGGGTCCCTCTCAGCCTTCCCGGCCAGCCGGGAAGAGGATGTAGCCGCACCGAGGAGCACAGAGAGTCATGGGAACTAGTGGCCATGCAGCTAGATTGCCAGCAGCAGGGGGATTGGAAGATCCGGTCCCTCAGAACAGGACCAAACCGGCCTGGGCCCACCTGTAGGTCATGGTATTAGGAATATTGAGAACCACTGATATAGGGTCTAAGCCTTTTCCCATTATACCCAAGTCCTGCTACCCAATGGGCTCAATCCCACTGCAATTAAGTTTATAAGTGACAGCATTAAGCACTTGCTTACAGTAATGTCTCTTTTGAAACCTAAAATCCATGTAGAAGAAGTAGCACCATAATAATGGTATTTGGAGTGTCTGTCCACCTCAACACTCTCAATGTCCAATCCAATTTTTCAGTGCTAATGCAACTGCAATGCAGCCTTGAGGTAAAGAAACAAATGAGGAGCCTCCATGATTGTTTCTTCACTGCCAGATGCATTGCACACCCCATTTGCACAGCTGCCATCAACATTGGAAAGTTGGATAGGATTGGGCCGTTGGACTTCGATATGTTGATTGATAAGAATCGTGTCGGTCAAGGAAAATTGTGTCACAGCAAGTGGTTAAATCTGTTAATCTACTGGACATGGATTGTCCATGGTTGCTTTACGACAGTGGTTCTCAAACTATTCAGCCTAGCACCCCCTTCTGAGAATGACAGTTTGCCCAGAACTCACATCCCAAAAGCAATGTCATGGGCAGAACAGGAAGTGCCATTATATAACTCCTCCATGTCTACGCAGAAGAAAATCCCATTGTGTTCAATGAGACTTACTCCCAGGAAAAGAGACTGAATGTCCCACTCCAAGATGACGTGTCCAGTACCAGATTCCAAGATGGCTGCACCAAACCTTTCACAACTCCCACGAACAGTTGAGAAACCCCACCCCTTGAAATGTGGGTCCTGACCCCCACTTTGAAAACCACTGCTTTACAGAGTTCTTTGAAAATGTTGGTCCCTCCCTGTCTTGTTTTAGTTTATTACTGATGTTTTAGTTTATTACTGATGGGCACAGTGCCTAGCAGTTAGTGACAGCATCCATCTTCCTACTTCACTCTGGGAAATGTGGGATTGGAACAGTGATTTTCAGCCTTTTTCATCTCACGGCATACTTAAGAAGGCACTGAAATTGTCAAGAAGGCACTGAAATTGTCAATGGTAAATGTTTTTACCATTGACAAGGCATACCAGACAGTTAAAGTCCTCCAGTGTTCCGATTAATGAATATCAATCCCCAAATTCCCATGGCACACCTGAGGACAATCCGTGGCACACCGGTGTGCCACGGCACACTGGTTGAAAATGACTGGATTGGAATGAGGAAGAGATGTTTCTCTGCTCCACTCAAAGCTAGAAAGCCCAGACAGAAAGAGGGTGCCCGGGGAAAGCTTTTCCCAAGACTTCCCAACACCTGAGGTTACATAACAAGTACTGCTTCTTACCTCATGATGCACCAGCCTCTATAACTCAATATTTTTTCTTCCACTCTGTCTCCCCTCCATTTTCCATCCCAAGGAGTGGAAGAAGTTACTGCAGTCAAGTAAAAATGCTGGCTTAGGTAGGCCAACTGCCTTACTTGGTATATAACAGTTTCATGAGGGTACCTGGATCCTAAAATAGCAACAGTCTGTTGCAGCCTATATAGCCTATTCTGTAGGCTCTTTAGGCTGTTCTGGCCTATATATATGTAGCCTATATTTTTCCCACACTTCGGAGAGAAGTTTATTCTGAACTAGGGTTGCCATATGTCCCAGAAAACTAGGACAGTCCCAGTTTTCGGGGACTGCGTACACATACCGGCATGTTTGACAGGGGGTCCTGTTCCAGTTTAGTGGAAGAGAATTATGGCAACCCTATTCTGAACCCGTGGTGTAAGGGAATGGGGGCCTATAGTGCTGAGCCATGGAGTGTGGGAATGGGTGGCGGGTACTGCCATAACTGTGAATTTGGCTGAGGGAAATTGAGTTCACTAGAAGCAAGTCACTTCTTTTCCGTGCCCTTTCAGGTTGTTGATGTGCCACAAATGACTAACATGTACCTACTTGTGGGCAGTTGACCTAGTTGTCATATGGTGGCACAACTTCTATGGACTTTTTGGCATGGTTCTTCTACCTTACCTACAGATGCAATGCTTCCATTTTTTTAATAGGGTTTGCAACTCACTTTTCACAATTGCTTTGTCTGCTTCTGGTTACGATCGGTTGTTGTGCCTCTACGCACATGTACGCTTCATGCACACATGCAGTAGTTTTTTAACTGCTGCCTCTCTTAATCATCAGTAATTTCCATCACAGACGTTGTATTCAGTGGGTTTACCCTCCCACACAGGTCTCTAATCAAGATGTTTATTCTGCAGATGTTATTACTGCAATCTCTTCCTGCGCTAGTTTCAAAATGTGACTCCAGTAAATTGTCAGTCTCATTTATAGCTTTGTTTGAGTTCAGGGCTCTTCACTTCTTAACTTGAAAGTGCCTTTATAGAGCTTTGAAGCCCCCTCCCTATTTCCCTCATTGACCCTTTTCAATCCTCCTCAGTGACTAGTCCCCCTATATGTCTAACCTGGTAGTGGAATATTTACTAGCAATTTCCAGGGGTAACCCTAGAAGCTAGCACTCCTCCTGCTAGAATTATTTGATTTGATTTAAATGTCTTTGTATCTTCATTATGGGCGCAATCCAGAGTAACTATGGGGAGTCCTTGCTCCGGTGTAAGAACAATTTACTCTGGATTGCAATATGAATTTCCCATAGGTTATCACTAGATAGTGCTGTAACTACGTTGACGTTAATGTCTCTTACTTGCTTCCGTAGTTACTCTGGATTGTAGGGATAGTCTCTGTCCACAATGTACATTTGAAATGCCAATAAAGGTAAATTGAATTGAACTGAGCTTTGAAGACACTGTGCTGAGAGCTGAGGATGTTGCTAGTACCTATAAAGAAACCTAGTTTTTTTCTATGGAGTCCAGCCCTCGGTCTACCCAGCTCACCCTTATCTACAGTGAGAACCCTCCTAATGGATGAAGGAGTTTCAAAGCTCTGGCAGCCAAGAGTGAATCATATGTCCTGTATATGATTATATTGTACAGATATACATAAATAAAGCAACCAGGTTTTAAGAAACAAGTTATATGCCATGCTACTAGAATTCAAAACCAGCACCAAAGGGAAGGCAGATGCGAATAAGAAGGTCTTTGGGTATGGGATGATTCCCGCTTCTCCTCCTTCTCCTCAATAGTGTCCTTCCAAGGTACCTGGTGCAACTTTGAAGATCTGCCTGATTCTATCGCTAATCGCAGACTATGGTTGTCTTTCTATTTCAGTTTTATCCATGGCATTATTGTCAGTTTTTTGTACCTTTTCACTATGTAGTTCAGCTATGTAGTTCAAATAAGTAGTTCAGCTACTCCCAGTTAAGCAGGCTCAAGTCCCAACACAAGCAGACTTGGGGGTATCACAAAAGTACTTGTGCACCACTCCTGGGGGAGTTAGGCCAGTACACAGACATGTGCTGTCCTCCCCACACCATCATGGGAAGAGGGAGACAAGTTATGTTGGCCTAAATTGGGAAGATTGTGCCCTAGGTTAAAAACATCTCATGAATATATCCATCTCTGCAATTCTAATCCATCAGTAGGCTTCTGCCTAGTCCTGGAGCATCAGTATAAGACTGCTCTTTATCCTGTGCTTCCTTGGTGATAACATCCAGTGGTCCACCCAGGATCCTGAGTGCTATTGAGGTCTAATGGCGGATGCACACCATGGCGGGCTGCCAGCTATTGCTTGAAGGTGCTGGACGGTCAGGAACTCTCTGCAGACCTACTCCTGCCACAGTCAATGGTTCCTCTGCAAGCTGTGCTGGAGTTTGCAGTTACATGTCATTTGAGAGATATTTTCATACTATTTCAAATGTTTTGAATGGCATGAGGGAGAAAAGTGGTATATAAATTTGTAAATAAAATAAATGTTTTCACGGTGCAAATGAAGACTGCTTCCATGCAGTGCGGTGAGAGACTTGACTGAATGTGGTGCAAACCATATTCTTCCTTTGTATAGCATCAAAGACTTTGGTGTTCCTACACCAGCTGGATAGACTGTTTCCATTTCCCAAATTAAGTTCTGCAGCAGTTACATGCAACAGGACCCACTTTTAAAAATAACACTCTGTCAGGACCCGTCTACCTTTATGAGATGCAGGGGTGCAATCCTAACCTAGGATGGCACAACTCATTGGTCTTCCTTTTCCCGTGGTGATGTAAGGAGGCAAGCGCATGTCTTTGCACTGGCCTAACCCTCCCCAGGAGTGGCGCAGATGTGTCTTACGGCATTTCTGTGACACTCCCAGACCAGCATGGGTTTTGTGCTGGGGCTTATGTCAACCTAACTGGGAGTTAGGATTGCAATCAAAATCACTTGACTATTCGGCAGCCAGAAAAGGAGAGCAGCTAGTCTGAGAGCTGGCATTGATCCTGCTACCTCTCACATGCCAGGCAAGTGCTCTACCATTTGAGCTAATTCCCCATGCTATAGACCAAAGGTGCTTCAGTCTCACAGAGGCCTCAAAAGGCAGATGTATCAACATCCTTTGGCCAAAGGACTACTACAACTCACTGGAGTTTTCTTTGTACTGTGTGTTTTTGTGCAGTATTTGGAACTCAAGCATCACTGCCAAGTGCACATCAAAGCAAGCCTACATCAAGAGCACTACCTGCTTCAGATATCTGCAAAAGATATGTTGGAACTTGTTTATCCTAATAGCCTGGGCATCATCCCAAACCAAGGGTGCACAAGCATATTTATATTCAAAACTGAAAATGAAAAGTGACAAAATGTACACCATGTGATTTACATTGAACATCCTGTTCAAACAAGCAAACTGAATTAAAAAAAAACCTAGTCCCAACTGGGATTTCATTATTCTTTGTAGGCAGGGAACATTGGGGATCAAACCTACATCCAGTCACTGTATCCCATCAGCCCCAGCATTGATAGCCAAAGAAACACTGGCAGGGTGAAGGAAACGGGGTGAACCAGGCATAAGCCCAATGAGTGGTCAATGCTGGGGTGGCCACCACCCTTCCAGCTGCTAGGAATGAATGACACAGATACAGCCACAATTTCAACTTTGGGGAGATGCTCTAAGAACAGTGCACTCAAATACACACACACAATGTACCAGATGGATGCCATAGCACCCACCCCCCAGGAGTCACAGGGTGCAATCCTAACCAACAGAGGTCAGCACAACTCACCCATCTCCTTGTTCCTGCAGTGGTATAGGGAGACTTGCACATGTCTTTGCACTAGCATAGATCCCCCTGGAGAAGCATAGAAGTTGCTTACAGCACTTTTGTGACATTCCCATGCCAATACAGGATTTGTGCACACCACTGGAACTTGTGCTGGTGTAACCAGAGATTAGGATGGTGCTGCCAGCTTCAAGTGCCTAGGGTTCAACTTCCTTCCATTCACCCTTCTTAATACATCCAGCCACAGAATAACTTTTTTCCTCCAAAGTTTGCTTCAGATCAGAAGAATGTGCGTATCTTATGGCATTTGCGTGCATTCATATCCCCAAGGTCACATCTAAAATGTAATGCCTGTCTTCCTCCTGAGAGTTAAACTTTTATGGGAATGAGTTCACCTACACATCAGAGATAGCCCCCTATTCATTTGGAATCCATGTATGTTGGCCCCTTTCACCCCCTGAATAACTGGAGTAGGCAGAAGAACTCCTGTACAAAATTTCTACAATTAACTACTATGTTTTCTCCCCAAAGCCATTTCAATGATAGTGGTTGTATTGCTATAGGATCATTACCAAACATTGTACCACAAGAGTCACCCACCCACATAACAAGCAATATTATCACAAAAAAACTTGGAGGAGGAGCGTTGAAACAGAAGCTTTAAGCAGCAGCATTAAATAGCTCTGGATGAAGCACAACTTTCAGTATAATCTGGTTGCAGGCTTCAGAATGCTTAGTCTTCCCCAAGAAAAAAACAGTTTCTTCTTCATAAGTGCTTAAAGGACATTTTAAAAACAATGGAGTCCAAACAATATGTTTGGAAGACAGAGAGGTTCTGGGCAATTGCCTTGTCTTCCCAGTGTCCCAAAGCCATGCAACAGGACATCCAGACTTCAAATCTACTTCAAATCTAGTGCCCAGAGAGCATCCCTGTCCCCTGACCGAGGGGAACTTCACATGGTGCCCAGGCAGGTGCACTCACTGAATTGACAGATCTCCACAAATGGTGGCTCTGACCCCTGGGCTGTGGTTCAAGTGGCCCTGCTCTTAATCAAAGTCTATTCCAAAACGCTTGAGAGTTCCCAATGATTATGAGAAAATCTATTTCCCAATGTGCAGGCATTTGCAAACTCCCGTCATGTTTCATGGGCCACTGCTGCTAATTTTTTGGAACTCCAAAAGCAAAGATCATAGAATCGTAGAATCATAGAATCATAGAGTTGGAAGGGACCTAGTAGGTCATCTAGTCCAACCCCAGCCTGCAGCAGGAATTCCCCCTAGAGCATCTCCAACAGGTGCTCATCGAGCCTCTGCTTGAACATCCCCAGTGAGGGAGAGTCCACCACCTCCCTTGGCAATCTGTTCCACTGCCGAACCGCCCTCACCGTCAGGAATTTTTTCCGGATTTCCAGCCGGAATCTCCTTTCTTGCAGTTTGTACCCATTGGTTCTAGTTCTGCTTTCAGTAGCAGCTATGAACAAATGAGCCCCTTCCTCCCTATGACAGCCCTTCAGGTATCTGAAGAGGGCAATCATGTCTCCCCTCAGCCTCCTCTTCTCCAGGCTGAACATCCCAAGTTCCCCCAACCTTTCCTCGTAGGGCTTCCCTTCCATCCCACTGATCATTCTTGTCGCTCTCCTGATCCTAGTCCATGATCTAACTACTGTAGATGGTCCCTTGCTTAAGGTATTTACATTGCTTAAGGTATTTACATTGAGGAATTCCCGGTCCTTGCACTTACTCCCAAAGAATCCTTGCTCCCAAAGAATGGGTCACTAAGGCCAAAATCCAGAGCAGTTATGGGTCCACGCATAACATAGGTATAAAATGGGGGATACTTGGCTTGGCAGCACAACATGTGAGCGGGATCTTGGAGTCGCTGTGGATCACAAGCTGAACATGAGTTAGCAGTGTGATGTTTCTGCAAAGAAGGCAAATGCCATTTTAGGCTGCATTAAGAGGACTGTAGCTTCCAAGTCACGAGAAGTTCTAGTTCCTCTTTATTCTGCATTGGTGAGACCTCACCTTGAGTACTGTGTTCAGTTCTGGGCAACTCACTTTAAGAAAGATGCAGCCAAACTGGAGCAAGTCCAGAGGAGAGCGACAAGAATGATCAGTGGGTGGGGCCAGGGGGTGGGGCCAGAGTCAAGGGGCAGGGCCAGGGGTGGTTTTTAATTTAAAAATAAAAAATAAAAAATTACTTACTTCAGAGTAGACCTGCATAGGATGGTGCTCTGAGGCTGCAGTCCTCTCCACAGTTTCCTGGGAGTAACTCCATTGACTAGGATGGGATTACTTCTGAGGAGGCATGGAGAGGATTGGGCTCTGAGGCTGCAGCCTTCTCCACAGTTTCCTGGGAGTAACTCCATTGACTAGGATGGGATTACTTCTGAGGAGGCATGGAGAGGATTGGTTTTTGAGGCTGCCATTCTCTCCACACCTACCTGGGATTAACTCCATTGACTGGGATGGGATTACTTCTGAGCAGGCATGGAGAGGATTGGGCTCATGGAGAGGATGCTGCCCGCAGGTGGCTCCCACCCCCCACCCCCCCCAGCCAGCTGGGAGAGGCTGCAGGGAGCGCGGAGGTGCCGTGCGGGTTAGGACCCTGAACCGGTCCTCCCCCTTCTCCCTCCCCTTGCCGCTACCTACTCGCCAGCGGCAGGGGATTTGGAAGATCCTATTCGTGGGGACCGGAGCGAATAGGCCTCCGCCCACCTGTGGCTGGCCCAGAAGCACCAAGCAAGCTTAGTTCAATCCTAATCAATATGGGCTAACACAGCTCACCTGTCTCCCCTTTCCTGTGGTGGTGTAGAGAGTCTGGTGCATATCTGTGCACTGGCCTAAACTCCCTTCCCCCCAAGAGTGACTCAAAAGTGCCTTAGGTCATTTTTGCGACACCCTCAGGCCAGCACAGGACTTGTGTCAGAACATGTGCCGGGACATGTGCCAGGTTTGGATTGTACTGCAAGTAGGAATTTGAAGCTGGGCCTCCATTCTCTTGATGACAACACAGAGATCTTTTACCATACTGGCTTTCTAAGTGTGGGAAACTGGGGTGGGGGAGAGAAAACATAGAGGCTATGGAAAATCCATTAAGATACTATCACTGGCGCTTCAGGGCACATGAGGTAGGGCATTTTGTCATCTCTTGCTGTGGTGACCCTCCTTGCTCTTTGACCCTCCTTTCCTTTTATCTATATTTTCACCTGTTTTGGACGTTCAGATCACCTCAGATGCCTTGTGATGCCTCAGGATCCTAACAAGACTGCTGAAGGTCAAACTAAACATTGCAAGATGTGTACACTGGCCAATTTGTGTGTGCGCATGTTTTAACTTTTACTTAAAAATAGCATGTAGGACACCATAACACCGTGACAGCATGCAGGGAGGCTTTAATAGCTTCCCTTTTCCAGTATTGTTTTAATTAGGATTGCACCCCTCCCACACATGCTGTTTCCAGATTAAGTAAATCCAGGTTTATTAAACTGCAATCTGATTCAAATTCTTATTCCTAGTCAAACTTTCCTGAAAGTCCCACTAAACATGAATCTTACATCTGAGTGGATTTGCATAGGATTATCAAAAAGAGCTGAGGTCAGATTTTCTCTTCATTCATGCCAATTCTGAACAAGCCAGATTAATGTTTTATTAGAGAACTAGCAAAAAGTGTACCCGCGTTGCGGTGTAACATTTTCCCCTATGCTATCCCCCCATGGCGCAGAAACACCCCATGTGCCACTTCCCCCAATGCGCGTTATCCCCCATGCGCATCATCCTTCCATTTGCAATGTCGCCTCATGCGCAACTTTCCCCCATGCGTATCATCTGCCGATGTGCAACTTTCCCCCATGCGCAACTTTCCCCCATGCACAACTTCCCCAATGCACAACTTCCCCCAATGCACAACTTCCCCTCATGCGCAACTTTCCCCCATGCGCATCATCCGCCGATGCGCAACTTCCCCCATGTGCAACTTTCCCCCATGTGCATCAACCCCCATGCACAACTTTCCCCCATGCACATCATCCTCCCATGTGCAACTTCCACTCATGCGCAACTTCCCCCATGCGCATCATCCCCTCATGCACAACTTTCCCCATGCGCATCATCCGGCGATGCGCAACTTTTCCCCATGCACAACTTTTCCCCATGCGCCACTTTCGCCCATGCACAACGTTCCCCCAATGCGCAACTTCCCCCAATGCGCAACTTCCCCCAATGCGCAACTTTCCCCCATGTGCAACTTTCCCCCATGCGCATCATCCCCTCATGCGCAACTTTCCCCATGCGCAACTTTCGCCCATGCACAACGTTCCCCCATGCACATCATCCCTCATTGAGCAACTTCCCCCATGTGCAACTTTCCCCAATGCGCAACTTCCCCAATGCGCAACTTCCCCCAAAGCGCAACTTCCCCCCTTGTTCATCAACCCCCATGCGCAACTTTCCCCCATACGCAACTTTCCCCCATGTGCAACATTCCCCCATGCGCAACATTCCCCCATGCACATCATCCCCCCATGTGCAACTTCCACCCATGCGCAACTTCCTCAATGCGCATCATCCCCTCATGCGCAACTTTTCCCATGCGCAACATCCACCGATGCGCAACTTTTCCCAGGCGCAACTTTCCCCAGGCACAACTTCCCCCATGCACATCATCCCTCCATGTACAACTTCCACCCATGTGCAACTTCCCCACGCGCATCATTCCCTCATTCACAACTTTCCCCATGCGCATCATCTGCCGATGCGCAACTTTTCGCCATGCTCAACTTTCCCCCATACACAACTTTCCCCCATGCACATCATCCCCCATGTGCAACTTCCACCCATGCGCAACTTCCCCATGCGCATCATCCCCTCATGCGCAACTTTCCCCATGCGCATCATCCGCCGATGCACAACTTTTCCCCATGCACAACTTTTCCCCATGCACAACTTTTCCCCATGCACAACTTCCCCCATCCACAACCTCCCCTCATGTGCAACTTTCCCCATGAGCATCATCCGCTGATGCGCAACTTTCCCCCGTGCGCATCATCCCCCGTGCGCATCATACCCTCATGTGCAACTTCCACCCATGTGCAACTTCTACCCATGCGCAACTTCCCCCATGTGCATCATCCCCTCATGCGCAACTTTCCTCCATGCGCAACTTCCTCCCATGCGCAATTTTCCTCCCATATGCAACTTTCCTACATGCGCAACTTTCCTACATGCGCAACTTCCCCTCATGCGCAGCATCCTCGCCGGCGCAACCTTTTCCTCTGAACAACATCCCCCAGTGCACCAGGCACTGAGCACCAAATAGGCTGGATGTTGTTCAGTCTCCCATGTTAAGTATAGGACAGAAACACGTTGCCCCCTTTTCAGCCCCTGAAGGGTTAAAGTTCTCCAGATGGTTCTTGGTGGGAGTTCAGGTGACAGAAGGAACTCCCAGAATTCCATGCTTCAGGCCCAGCAGTTGGGGAGGAATGTTGATGAGTCAGCAATTCTCAATGCAAAGTATAGGGAGGAAAACGTGTTGCGCCCCTTTTCACCCCCTTCCGGTTGGAATTTCAGAAAACTGGTTCTTAGTGCACCCCTCTGTCACAGAACGAACACCCACCCCAAATTTCACACTTCTAGGCCCAGCGGTTTTGGCAGGGCGGTGATGAGTCAGTCAGTGAGTCAGTGAGTGACTTTTCTCTTTTATATATATAGATGTTTCACATTTGCCAAGAAAGGAAAACAATCCAGTAGCAAATATCAGGTTGCAAAACACTTACCTACATTGGGAAGAAGATGGCAATCACAGGTACAGATCATTCAGGGATAGGATGCATATCCATTTCAGGGGCAACTAATGGTAGGGATATGGGCTGTGGGTGGCGCAAGCGGTTAAGACACTGTGCCTGTTAATCAGCAGGCCAAGGTTTGAGACCCAGGTTGGCCCCACAAGACAGGGTGAGCTCCTGTCCTTAGCCCAGCTCTGCGATGCCAGCTGGATCCAATCGTATTGGCTCTGCCTTTCCATTGGACTAATTTAGTGGCCTGGAGAGGGGGGATTTGCTGCTTGGGTAACAGCCTATCCTCCATAACAATCCAACCCAGGCTTTCATGCTTCGCATGCAGCGTATGCAGCGCTGAGCATGATACCATAGTCTTCCGACGGAGGCCTGCTAATGGTAGGGCTAAATTCCATGAGGCTGCAATCCGAAAGACAGTTACTAGGAGTAAGAACCACTGAACACAATGGGGCTTACTTTTGAGTAGACATGGTTCAGATTGTGCTCTTAAGTCTTAAGCTTGAGGCTAGAGAGCAGGATGCAGCCAACTATGCCAGGCAGACTTTATTTTGCCAATGGCAGCCTCTGATCATGGATCTTGGGTTCAGGGGAACCTCTATAGGTGGCCTTCATAGCTTATGTATGTGTCTAGCTTCTGGATGGGTTTATTCTAACGATGCATTACAGCAATGAGGTACAAAATCAGAGCACAAGATGTCACAAAAAACAATGTTAATGTCAGAGGGGTGAAGAGGAGAGAATAAACAAAAAATGAGGTATATCGGTCCTTATCTGACAGCATGGGCAAACAGGTGCAGAGTTGTTCAGGCAGATATAGTCCAGCTTTGGAGGTTAGCAAGGACCACCTCCATGCTGTGGGGGACAGGTGGTATGCTCTGGGTATCCCAGAGGGGGTCCACCTTCAACATGGGTTGCCTCCAGCACTCCTAAAGTTGGTGGGAGGCTGGCAGGCTGTTGTTCATCTTGTGTGTTTAGCAATATCTTTATTATCTGGAAACTGAGAGCTTGTATCAGGCAACTCATGGTTTCAAGCTGATCAGTTGTCTGGACTCCTGAAATCAGGTTTTATGTAAGTGCCGTTGGCTAAATAGGCTCACTCCTCAGGGCAGACTATCTACAGTATCTAATTTGCATATGATGCAAATCTTGTCCTAATTTGCATGTTAAGATTTTTTAAAACTAGTTGTGCAACTAGCAACTCTATGATTCTATGATCTGTGATTTAGCACCTACTAATTGTTGCATTGTCTACTCTCTTTTTGTGTGCATGTTCTTGGTAAGTATTATTGCCAGTGCTGCCCTTTGCTAATAGCAGACAATTGCAGTCCACAACCCACTGTGTTCACCATGGAGAACACAAAGTGCTCTTCATTCTTCAAATGAATGGGTACTATTAATTGGTCTTGGAGGGAACTTCTACAACCATGACTCACCCAAATTTAGCATATAAGAAAATAATCAAACTGGTTGGATGAAGTGGTACACTTAAAAAAAATTCTGGTCACTAGTGACACATGACGCAGAATTGCACTGCTGTAGCAGGGGTGAGATTGTTGATAACTTTAAACATTATTGCTGCAGGGGGAAATTATTATGGTAATTTCTGTGCTAATTCCCAATTAAAGCAGGCCTCCGTCAGTCTTGCAAGACTATGGTATTGTGCTCGGTGCTGCATACAAAGCACGAAAGCCTGGGTTGGATTGTTATGGGGGATATGCTGTTACCCAAGCAGCAGATTCCCCCTCTCCATGCCACTGAATTAGTCCAATGGAAAGGCAGAGCCAATATGATTGGATCCAGCTGGCGTCACAGAGCTGGGCTAAGGACAGGAGCTCACCCTGTCTTGTGGGGCCGATCTGGGTCTCGAACCCTGGCCTGCTGGTTAACAGGCACAGCGTCTTAACCGCTTGTGCCACCCACAGCTACAGCCCCATATAAGATGGATGGGGAATGATGAAATAGACCTGTCAAATTCTGGAGCGGTCTGGGCTTTATGCTGTAATTGTACTATAACTACTCCTAAGCCTGCAATCCTAAAGATACTTTCCTGGGAGTAAGACCCATTGAACACAATTGGGCTTACTTTTGAGTAGACATGGTTAGGAGAGTGCTATTAGGGCAAAATCCAGAGTAATTACACGGAGTCCTTGCTCCGGTAAGAACAACTTACTCTGGATTCCAATATGAATTTCACATAGGTTTTCACTAGGTGGTGCAGTAACTACGGGTGCACATAAAGTCTCTTTCTTGCTGCCATAGTTACTCTGGATTTATCAATTTGAAGCTGGAACAGAAGATTTTGGAGCAGAAAATATAGCTGAGAGTGACTGAGAGGACCTCATTTCCTCTAATTACAATAAAAATTAAAATGGTTCCTCATCAGACCTGGGCACATGCATCTATATTACTCATTGTGGCTCATGAGTCACATCAAAATGTCTGTCTGTTTCTTTGAGCTAGTTTTGTCCATTTCCTGGGAACTGCTTGAAGTTATAAAGAATCCTGCAGAACCTGGCAGATGAGAGACCTTGATGGGACCGAAAAGATGAATACACATGCCGTGGGCAATGAGAGATCTGTAGGACAACCTTCCTGTTTTGCTAGTATTCTATGTCATTTTTTAAAACTTCTGCATGTAGTTTTAATGTGTGTTTTGCACTTGTTTGGAAGCTGTTTTGAGAGGACTCCAAAACAAAAGCAGGGTTGATTGTGGTGGTGATGATGATGATACAGAGGAACATAAGAAACTCTGTTAATGAGTGCCAGATCACAATCTTCTATGGCAATGGGAGAGAACCTCTTAACCATGTTCTTTCACCTGCTCTCTCTTCCACTTACTTGATGATGGAGTCAGTCCTCATTTTTTGCTTCCTAGTGATATATGATCTCTTGGTTGCTGCATAGTAACTTCAGAACCACTGTGAAAGTGCCAAAAGATTTTTCTTATACAAGTGTCATCCAGTTAGGTTGACCCTGGGTCTGCCTCTTGATATTTTCAGGAAGGCACTCCCTAATAATCATGAATCTGACACTCATAAGTATTCTTCACCCCAGCTGACTGCAGAGTTCAACACTTGCTTAAATTACTTGGAATAGAGATCTCAATTTCATAACAATTTCTTTCTGCACCTATTAAGTCAATTTAGAAACATTTTCCCCCAAGCAATTTGATGTTATTGAGCCTACTGCCAATTGTTCATCAAGGAGACCAGTTTGTTGTCTCGGGCTTGTTGTTGTCTCTTCTTCATCTATTTTAGTCTTTACTTTTCCTTTGGGTTCACTAACTCTCAAAATGTTTTTTTAAGAGAAGCTGGAGCAAATTTCTCTGGTGAATATGGCGCCAGAAGATGTCACTGCCTAGAAAAGATAAATCTTGAAAGTATAAATATGCTGTCTACATCAGACTACTGGGAGACCTTATCCTGGATTTTGGTGCAGCATAACAACCACATGCACAGGGCCATTCTGGAGTATTGTGGTAGTAGGATTGTGGTAGCTGTGTCTTATAGAAAGCAGATCTGGCCACAATCACTCATACTGCGGTCACAATATGTTTTGAATATTGCAATGCGCTTTCCTTGGAAAATACTCAAAAAAATGACAACTGATGCAAGATGCTGCAACCAGATTTGTATTTCAAGTTTTGTAAGAGGAACAAATCTCCCCCATTTTCCCATCTTCATTTCCTCACTAATTTTTCTTTGAGGTCCAGTTCAAGATTCGGTATCTGAATGATCAACTATCCTCACAAACCTGCCTACCTCTACTATTTTTAATAAGAGACTCTTGTGGAGGTTTGGTTGGCAAGCATGTGGAACAAGTGGCACAGCTAATGTGTAGCTTATGTACACATGTGGAACAAGTGGCATAGTGGCATAGCCCGGTGCCCAGTGGTGCCTGGTACCTGGTAAGGTTGTGCAGTGGCCAGTGATGCCCAGCGCCTTATGTCCCATGCCTGGTGCCCGGTGGTACCTGGTGGGGTGTCCATTGGTGTCTGGTAGGGATTCAAGGAGCCTGGTGGTGCCCGGCATTTGGTGCTCCTCCTTAGTGGCATAGCCAACTGAAATCAAAGAAACTTTTGTAACCCCACTCACAACAAAATCAAGTTTAATTAATTAATTAAGTAAATAAAAATGTGCCCCTTATTGGTTGGAGACATTGGCTGAAAACTTAAAGACACTTTCCTGGGAGTAAGACAAATTGGAAACAATGGGTCTTACTTCTGAGTAGACATGGTTAGGATTGTGTAAATTGTGCTGAAATGAAAACGAATTGTTATTTTCCCTCTGCTAAACATAAGAGGAGCACCATTTGAAAATGGGCTTCTTTAACCAGTAAGCAAGGTAAATGTTTGATGATACAATTACAGTACATGGACATAAGAGCCTTTTGATACCCTTATTGATACCTTTTTGGTTCCAAGCTGTGTCATAATAGCTCATTTGTTCTCAGAATAATCTGTTTCATAGGTCAATTTAGAGTTAATTTACTTTTTGTTTCTTAAGGTAGTTGTGTTTTCACTTTCTTGTTAATTATAATTACTTTTGACAGAGTACAGATATTCCAGTGCAGTTTGTTTCATTGCATTCTGCATTAAATTTCCTTTCCAGTGATATACTGTATTACATGATGGTATTATTTGTACATAAAGCATGGTGCAATTGCTACTCCCTACACCCCTTGACGTTTTCTTTTTGGTTGTGGAACCTAGAATTCCCTCTGCAGGAACAGAATAACTCTTTGTTTCTTTTTTAAAACTACCTTTTTTACAAACCTTGGTGGTTAATGTGGTCTTGCTAAAGTCTTTCTTGTCCTTTATATGTGTTTTCATGGTTCTAAGTGGTTTATTCAGTGAACAAACCCTCACAGCAGATCACAACTGTGGTAAGTTGTGATCTGCTGAGGGTTTGTTCACTGAATAAACTATCCTCCAAAATGTAACAGATGCATTTATATAGGACTCCTGAACAGGTTGTCCAGTGCCACTTAAAGATTAGTTAAATTCCAGGTGAGCCCATTTGCTCTGTTCCTTTTCAGAGCAGAAAGCACTAGAAATACCATACCTTATTCCTCTGCATGCTGAGGACGCTTAGAAAAGAACATTCTTTGCTTGACAATTTTGATCCAGAAAGACTGCAGCTATTACTCTCTGTTCCAACCAAATATAATTCCCTAGAGCTTCATTTAGCCCTGATGGAATCTCCAGTATGGTACATTTAACAAAACAGTAGGTTTTGCTTACAGCAGAAAATAGTAAAGGTACTGCAGTCTAGTACATTCCACTTTCAGGACTGGGATGCCAATGTGCTTAGTAGGGCAAAGGTGCTCACTACATGCCTCCCCGCATTTTTAAAAAACCTGTTATCGCACTGTTTGGAAAAGTGTCATTCAAAGGAGCTTGAATTTGCTGCCACACTTTCCAGTGTTGTGATCACTAGCCGAGCAGGAACTAACAACGGCAGGAGCGTGGCCAGTGGCACAAACAGTTACGCACTTGTCTTAGCACTGATGACTCTGTTAAGAACAGGTGATTTTTTTGCTGCAAAACTCTTATAGCCTGGCAGAAACACTGGGACTCCTATGAGATTTCATTGAACTTTTAGGATTCCTGCACTTTGGCAATGGTATTTGCTAAAATTATGGTGAAGAGATAAGAGGAAGTAGCTTTATAATGAGACTAGAAGATGACTTGGAGGAAATGAGAACAGACTTCAGAAATTTGCTTTTCAACAATTCTTCCAAATAGGACAAAAAAGGGCGTGGTAAATCAAAATGTACTTTCCCACATCTTGAAATTTGTTCAATTGAGAAACCCCACGGTTAATTTGGGGTCATGTCAAAAATAGGACATGAAATACGCTTCACCTTCTGTTAGTAATCTGCTTACCAGATCCTTCATGCTCAGCTATCAATACAGAATATGCAACCAGAACCATTTGAATGGCTACATGATTAACAGCCCAACCCCACCCTGCCCTGGAGGAGGCAGGCAGACTGGCCTGCCCCACAAGGTTGGGACCAAAAGCTTTTCTCTGTGTGAATGTTAGAGAAATGAAAGCAATGCTGAAGGTTAAAGGTATGAAGTGTTCAGAGTATGGTTTAACAAAGATCTTTGATTTTCAGTCCATCATTATGGTAAAATCCATCACTTGGGCAGATGCCCTCATTTATCTCAATATACAATCTTGCTTGAGAAAGCTTGAAAGCTGCAGCATCCAGAATGTACAAACTTAGATCAGTAGGAGAACGTTTCTTAGTAGTCGTTCACACATGAGACTGCAATCCTAACATCACTTACTTGGGAGTAAGCCCCATTGACTATTGTGGGGCTTACCTCTGAGAACACAGGTATAGAATTATTGCACTCTAGGCACATCACTTTCTCTACTTTTCTCGTCATGTCAAGTCTTCCTAATTGCAACACAGAGGGAAACATTCCTATCTCAGGAAGGAGAATCAGTTTTGGAATCTACATTATTTTACTTATGTGAGCCCAAGAAAATAGCTTCCTAAATCTTCCCAATTTGAAAATAAGTTGCTCCCCACATTTTACCCAGTGATGGCTATTTCCTCAGTGTTGTTTCAGAACTGGAGACATTCCTATGTATACTACCCTAGTTTACTGAGAAAACTTCAATTAATCTGCAAGGCAATAACTGTTCAGAACCAAGCAATAAATTTAGATCTATTCCTATTATTCATCTTTTATTATTCACTATGCCAAAAGACAATTTAGATTCTTATTGTAGTTCAACCAGCAGAAACATGCGTTCTCTGATGCTTCAACCCCAAGGGTCTTCTGGAGGAAACTTCAGTAGGATAAACTTAAAAGGTAGTTGTGAGCAATTTCATGATAATTAATTGATACTGAGGAAACTAGGAGAACAACCCTGGGAACACCTGGTGGAAATAAATGGCGGTTTACTGTTACAAAGCCTAAACTACAGAATTCAAATCTAAAAAAAAATTGTGATTCAGAAACCATATCACCAAGCACGAGTACTTAAATATGACTTATAGTGCAAGCCTATACATGTCATAGGATGTAAACCACACTGAATTCAATGTGACCTAGTCCCAGGATTGCAGCCATAAACTACAGTCTTCAAACTCTGGCACCAGCAGACTCTTTATTTCAATGTTGCATGAACCTGAGCACACCAAAGATTAAAGCAGTATATCTCGTTAACCTCAATGAGACCAATTTAGTTTGTGTGCAACTGCTGCTATCTGAGTGGTTTGCCCAATTAATATGAGAGCTTAAAAGCCAAGCTTGTTATCTGCTGTGTGCAACAGTAATTTGGATGAATTAATTTCCTCTGTGGATGATGCCATTTTCAGGAACCTGAACTAGCATGCCTGCACGTATGTTGATTTAGCAACAATGAAATCAAGACCAGCTTGGCCATGAAGCAACATTACACAGAGTAGCATAAGTGAAGGACTCACTAGCCCCCAGTTTGTCTGTCTGCATCCTCTCTCATCTGCTACTCCAATCTTATTCTAGTTTATTGAGTAAATTGGAGGGTAATCATGGTGGAAGCACCCCTTCAGCCTCCAATATTGCTAGAAGAAGGGGGGAAAGCTGTCAGAGCTCCAAATAATCTCTCTTCACCCAGTCTGCTGCTCAAAAAGAACAAGGTGTTGGAGACAGGTAATTCAGAAGCCACCTTTCCTTCATTTAACCTAGAGCTCACCACACCCTCATGCTATTTCTATTTTGAATGATTAGGAGTGGAGAATGCTAGGGGTTTTGTTTTCTGGTATACTCCATTCCTATTCATTTCAAACAAAAACTTCAGGTAAGCGAAGAGAAGGGGGCACCTACCTCCTCTCAGGCAGGAGTATGTGAGTGCAAGGGTGGCAAAACAGAGGATGGGCTTTGGTTAGTAGAGAGTAATGCTTGTACTAGAAATAAAGGTGGGGTACTCACCATGAAGATGTTATTTGTAATCATAGGCATGTCATGATTACATGTCATGAGTATGCACATGGGTATGCGCATGTCATGGGTATGCACATTGTTGCCATGGGTATGTGCAACAATCCCTCATGCGCCCCCATGCGCATCAACCCTCCTGTGCGCATCAACCCCCATGTACATCTTCCCATGCACAACCCCCCATGCGCAGCATTCTCCCCAGTGCAACCTCTTCCTCCTAACCACATCACCCCAGTGCCCAGACACTGGGCACCAAATTGGCTGGATGTTGGTCAGTCTTCCATGTTAAGTATGGGACAAAAACACATTGCACCCCTTTTCAGCCCCTTAAAGGTTAAATTTTTTCATATCGGTTCTTGGTGGGTGTTCATGTGACAGAAGGAAAACCCTCCCTGAATTTCATGCTTCTAGGTCTGGGGGTTGGGGCAGAGAATCCTTCAATGCAAAGGATGGGGAGGAAAACATGTTGCGCCCCTTTTCACCCCCTTCTGGTTGGAATATCCAAAAACCGGTTCTTAGTACACCCCTTGGTCACGGAAGGAACACCCACCCCAAATTTCACGCTTCTAGGCCCAGCGGTTTTGGCAGGGCGTTGGTGAGTCAGTGAATCAGTCAGTGAGTCAGTCAGTGACTTTTCTTTCATATATATATACACACACACACACACACACACACACACACACACACACACACACACACACACACATATAATATTGAAGATAAGATTTATAGGTTGCTTTTGTGGATGGCTGTGAGTAGTCCATTTTCCAGTCCCTGTAGTGGTCCATTGGGTAGCAAATCCCAAGCTCCCCATGGCCTACAAGAGAGGATGGAGAACAGACCACCCACAGCTACAGTCAACACTTCAGTGGGCTGAGACAGTGGGCTAATATTTTCTCTGTTTTCTTTTACGGTTTGTAGTGAAATACTTGCTCAATGAAACACTGGAAGGGTTTGAAGGTGTTTTTTATTCCCCTGAGACCACATGGACCACTTCTCAGGGGCTCAGAGATCACCTGTGGTCCATGGAGCCAATGCTTTCCTGTTCCTATAAAGTTGCTTTATACTGTATCAAACCACTGGTCTACTACTACAGTCATAGCCTGCCCTATCTCATGATGTATACATTTAAAGTCATCATGGTAACCATCTACTAAAAAGTATTGTTAGGAGAAGATGATGAGCTTTTGTATAGCTAATAGACAAAATGGTTCCCTGACAGATGATTCCTGCTTAAAAAAGTTAATGACTTTGCTGATTGGTGGCTAACTATTGTACACACACCACCAGTTTGGGTAGTGGTTTTAGAGTGAAAATATTTGACATCTGAAATGTAGTTACTGAAAGAGGAAGAAGATTGGTGTGTTGAAGCACTCACAAGGAGCTCCATGAGCATTTTAATTGCTTTGCATGTATTTATGTTTTTTATATCCTTCTTTTTGGCCAGGGTTGGTTTGCAAAGGGCTCGGAAAATTCAAAGGCACAGTCTGAGGCTGCAATGCAATCCTATACATGCTTAACTGGAAGAAGTCCCATTTAAATCAATGAGGCTTCACTTCTGAGAAGATATGCATAGGACTGCACTGTGAGTCTGCTTTCCAGTTATCAATTTACATATATATTAAAAAGACAACTTATACTCGTATATTTACCATGCTGATATTCTTTCACAGATACAATCAAATAAAAAGTTGAGTATGTTTAAAATTATTTATATCAATGGGCTTATGTTTATCTTTGTGCTGAAATATGGCTTAAAGAGGCAAACTTGTTGTAATGCAGATCTGTCATCAGATCTCTGTCAGTGATCTAAGGATGTCTAAGAGGTATGTCCCATTTAAATCAATGGGGCTTATTCCCAGGAAAGTGTGGTTGCCACTTTAATGTCTTTTTCAAAATGCAAAAGCAACTGTGCACTGACAGGTTGACTAAACTAATGGAGCTTGGAGGCAGTTTAACCCTATCATCACATACTGTTTTCTCAATTAAAATGTCTTTGCTCAGAAGCTGCTTCTAGCCTCACATAGGCTACAATCCAGAGTACCTTTTACACCGATGTAGTTATGGTGCTACCTATGAGAAACCTATGGGAAATGCATAGAGCAATCCAGAGGAAATACCTCTTATGTCTTCCCGTAGTTACTCTGGATTGTAGGGATAGGCAGACAGACAGGCACTGTATTTTACTTGTCCTTTTACTCCTGGGACTCAGTGAGATTACAAGGAAACTAATGTTGTAAAAAGCGGTTATTGAAACTTTATTCCAGGAAAACTGAGAGCCTGAAATAGCATAGTAATACCACTGTGAAAACTAGAAAGGGGCCTTGGTCTGAACTGAAATAGTGTATACAGATACATGGACATATAACGAAGGCTGCAATCCTGAAGACAATTTCCTGGGAGTAAGATCCAGTGAACACAATGGGACTTACTTCTGAGTATAGATCAGTGGTGGGCACCAGCAGGTTCGCACCTACTCTATAGAACCGGTTCTTAACAAGAGATAGTACATATAAAGTTTAAAAATAGCCATTTAAATGTGGCTGCCAGATGGACAGAGAACCGGTTCTTAATTTCTTTGAAGCCCATCACTGGTATAGATGGTTAGGATTGTGCTATAATTCTGCTGGGGATATAGAAAAAAAGAAAACTAATTTCATTATAAAAAGTTGGGTGGGGAAGGAAAGGATGAAAATTAATGTGCTCACAAAGAAACATTGACGGATCCAAAGGCTGTAAAAGAGGGGGCTGAATATTTAAGAAGACTAAATTGGCAGGCAGTATAAAACCATGGATGTTCAAGTAAAACATGTTAAACAAAAGGCCATTATATGATCTGGCCACTGATGCAAACTTGTTCTTCAGCACAGAATTTGAAGACCTTGCCTGTCATGTGCTAATAGAGATATTCAAACCTGACTATAGTAACTTCCTGTAAGGCATGAAATAGAACAGCACTTGCATCACCAAAAGAAGTGTGGCCAAGTCTGTATCACAGAATGATGGCCTCAACTTTCCTTCCTTTAGGAAGGTGATGTCATTCAGAGGAAAGGAAGCAGCATAGCTCTTTTTTAAGTTGCTTCTTTGGAGTGCAGCTGGGGACCCCAAATCACTTCCTGGTTTTCCCAAAAATCAGAAGCAACTTTTTCTGCTCTCTGAAGGCCTTAAAATGTGCTTGGGAAATGGGGGTCCATTTGAATATGTGCTTTATTCCTGTAATGGTGCTTGGAGAAAACCTGAAAATTTAAACCAATTCATCATTTTTTCATTCATCTAAGACTGCAATCCTGAAGTGCACTTGGGCTACCCTATCTTGGCCAATTCCAAGATGGTTCAGCCTAGTTATAACAGAAAGGCTTGGGCTGACATAAGTCAACATAGACTGCCCCAAGACAGAAGGACATGGGCTGCCTGTGCTGTACCAGCCTAGGCAGATCAGGAGAGGCATGTTGAGTTCATGCTCAGCAATGCCTAGTACAGTGCAGTTAGGCTGTATAGGGTAGAAATGCCTTCATCCAACTCTTTTAAGTTATATCACTGCTTGTGCCCAGCGCACCATCATCACTGGCCTAGAACAGTGAAGTTAGGCTGTATCCAGAGCCTGTTTCCAGGGCAGACATGTTTCCTCACACTCTTCAGAGTTAGGCCACCTTAGAATCAGGAATAAATCTGAGTAGACCCATAGGAGTCCATGATAAGCCAGAGTAAAAATGGAGGTGTTGGCAAAAGTTTTGAGTCCTTTGCCAGCCTATCTGCAACCCTTGCCTCTCAGCCTCAACATACGGCACAACTACAACAGCCCACTAATCTCAGGATACAGGACAACTCCAAGCAATCCTCTTGCATCCACTGTCCACTATAGGTACCCCTGTACTGCAGTATTATGCTGCAGCTGTTACTGGTAGTCAGGAACTCCTGGACTTCCTTATAAGGCAGGTGGTCCTTGTTCAGTGTGATCTGAAGCAGGTCTCCTTGAGAGCAAGCTCTCCCCACTGCTGCTTACTTGGTGCTTTGTAGCCTCAGCAGCCTGTATATTTGGCACAACTTTCTGTTCTGAATACAGCCTACTTGGGGCAGCCCAGCTGAGCCATTCTCACTGACCTAACTCTGGATTGCACCCTACGATCCACCCATTTGCTATTATTTAATTTTTTCTGTAAACCACCTTATGAACTTTTGTTGGGAAACAATACTGTATATAAATTCTGTTTGGTTGACCTTTAATATGGTATATTTAAATTTTATACTTTTTCTGACCCTCAACAATGCAAGTATTTAATGCAGCCCTCTTGCTGAAAAGTTTTGAAACCCCTAGTGTATCGATTGCAATCTCAGTTATCTAGGATTTCTTATAGCAAGAATAGCTGGAACTCACAGGCCCTGAAGTTGCCTTACTCTGAGCCAGAGTCATTGCCCTCTTTAGCCCAGGGCTTCAACTAGAAAAGATTTTCTGGTGTCTAAGGCAGAAGCCATTCTCAGTTTTGAAACCAGTTTTGGAGCTGGATTAGGACTGGGACTGCAATCCAAACCCCCCATTAGGTTGGCACAAATCCTGGTACAAGTCCAGGTTAATCAGCCCAGTGTCTTTAACCTTTAAGGCACTGCAGCCCTTTCCTGAAAAATAACCTACCTGTAATTGTTACCTATAAACTGTATAGTTTATAATTTATTAATTTATTAATTATTTATTAATACAGTAAAAGATCATAAAAATATTTTTATACAGTAACTTTATATATCCTGATATTCACCTTTAGTGTGTATGTCACCTTTTTTGTATACTTTATCAGAGGATACGGGGAGTCCTTGCTCTGGTGCAAGAACAATTTACTCTGGATTGCAATATAAATTTCCAATAGGTTTTCACTGTGTGGTACAGTAACTATGGGTGCACGTAATGTCTCTTACATGCTTTCGTAATTACTCTGGATTGTAGGGTATGTGCACTGCACACAACATACCAGTAGAACCATTAATCAAATCCTTCTTTAAAATGCCTGGTGTGGTAAGCCAGGGGTTCAACATACAACACTAACTCTACAATCCAGAGTAACTACGGGAGCACGTAAGAGACTTTAAGTGCACCCATAGTTACTGCAGCACCTAGTGAAAACCTATGGGAAATTCATATTGCAATCCAGAGCAAATTGTTCTTACACCGGAGCAAGGACTCCCTGTAGTTACTCAGGATTGCGCCCATAGCTGGAAATATGGAAGTCAATTAACAGTAGAGAGAGAAGAAACAAGGAATAAGAATGAGCAAGTGCAGCTACACATAGTTGTAACCTGATTTATTCAGAAGTTGAACCATTCCTTTTTATGGGTGTTATTCTTAAGTAATACAGCACTGAATTGTAGCCCAGAGCTTTGTTTCAGATGGGAAGGAGGATTATGTTATTGTTTTTTTATAAACCAGACCTCAGCCAAACATTTGCAAAACTGAATAAGACTGCAAGGATCTGATAAAGACAAGGAGGTTTGTTTGATTTAAAGGAAGTCTTGAGCCCTGGCTTACTATTTTTCTCAGGAGCAGTGAAAAGGTTAACTTTGGGCACAATCCAGAGTTAAGGCAGTGCCTTAGCTAAGCTGCCCCAAGTATTCTGAATCCAGATAAGAAAGTTATGCTGCATATAGAATCATGAAGCCTGGGCTGCCCTAGCTGCTCCAGAGCATGCTCAGTAGGCACCAAGTCAGTGACACCTGAGGAGGACTTGCTCTTGAGAAGACCCCTCTCAGATCACACTGAACAAGGAACAGTTGTGGTGCCTGCCTTAGAAGGAGTCCCTGACAACCAGTGACATCTGCAGCATGAAGCTGCAGTACAGTTTACAGTGGGTGCAGTTTACAGGGTCTTGTTGGAGTGGTCTCCTGTATCCCCAGGTTAGTGGGCTGCTGTAGTTGTGCCATTTCCTGAGGCTGAGAGGCAGGGGTTGCAGGTAGGCTGGCCAAGAACTCAGATTTTTTTGTCAACACTGCCTTTTTACTCTGCCTTATCATGGACCCCTATCGGTCTCCTCACTGTTATACCTGCTCCTGAGGTGGTATAATTCTGAGGAGCTGGAAGAGGGAATTTCTGCCCTGGAAACAGGCTGTGGATAAAGGGTAACTGCTCTGTCCCAGGCAATGCGAAACATGCCTCTCCTGAACTGCCTAGGCTGCCCCAAATAGGGCATCCCAGGTCCACCTGTCTTGGGGCAGCCTATGTTGCCTTCGGCTGCCCATAATCCTTTTCCAGAATAAGTAGGGTGGAGCATCTTGCAGTTACTCCACCCTAGCGATAGACTTGACAACCTAAGTGCACCTCTGAATTGTGCCTCAAGTCTCATAGAACACAACAGAACTTACTTCTCAGGAAAGCTACTTACAGAACAATGTTCTAAGTCATGGTGTGTAGAGGGGCTGTAGCCTTGATAAGTTGGGGACCATAAAGAATACAATGTAAGGAACTCCAAGTTTGAAGCAGTGGAATAGAAGCATTATGAAAGCAATGATTAAGAGAAACTCACACATTTGCTGCTTTGAGAGTCATAGTCTTAATAAACATGTCTAATAAACAACATGTGTAAGGGGCGTGTGAGTGAATGTTATGTTTCTTAGCTCTCTCTATATATATATATGCTAAGACACTGTGCCTGTTAACCAGCAGGCCAGGGTTTGAGACCCGGGTCGGCCCCACAAGACAGGGTGAGCTCCTGTCCTTAGCCCAGCTCTGTGACGCCAGCTGGATCCAATCATATTGGCTCTGCCTTTCCATTGGACTAATTCAGTGTCGTGGAGAGGGGGGATTTGGGGAAAGCCAACCCAGGCTTTCATGCTTCGCATGCAGTGTATGCAGCGCCGAGCACAATACCATAGTCTTCCAAGACTGACGGAGGCCTACTTTATATATATAAAATATAAAATTTATATAATTTATAAAAAGCGAAACAATTTGCAAGGAAAGAATGAACTCAGAGAGGAAACAGGCCCCATGGTTGATTTGTTTCTTAAAGACTGGCCCTGACTCACCAATATCTTTCTCCTTTTTCTTAGCCACATGCCATTAACAATCTCCGAGCTGTGCAAAAGTAAACAACCATTTGCCTTTTATTTTGGCAAAATACTCTGGAACCCTGTTTAGTGCACTCTGTATGCTGACGCATTGTTTCCTTCCTGACAAAAAGGCACGCACATGGGTGGCTTGCTTACCTCACTAACCTGTTGGTTTCCATACAAAATACGCAGCATGTGCTTTCAGTCTGAAAAAAATGTCAGCCTAGGTGGACACAGAAATGAAGGTGCTTGGGGATTTCATACCCACATAAATCTCAAGGTTTGAAGTGGTAAGTATGCTTTGATGAATGTTACATGGTTCCAGCATTTGTCATTTTTATTCTCTTTATCTCTTCTTCATGCAAATGTATTAACCTGTGATAATCTAAAGATTGTTCTTTGTTGTTCAAAATCATTCGGGGGAATAGGAAAAATGGGGAGATGCTATGTATATATACCTTATGTCTTAGTCACATCATGGATTGCCTGGTCAAAGTTTTATGTGTCTCTTTCGTCCTCTTGTAGAAACAGAGTTGGTGTGAACTTGAAGATAAGGGAAAATATCCCTTCCTAGCATAAGATCATTTCCTATCCCCCATGAATGACATACAGTGCAAACCTAAGCATGTCTAATCAGAAGTAAGTCCCATTGTGTTCAATAGTACTTACTCTCAGGAAAGTGTGCTTAGGATTGCAGCCTTAGTGTGTATGTTAGAGAACAGAAGGTTGGGCCTTTTAAAGAATGTTGGGCTTAGAGAGAGAAGGTCAGAGTTCAAATCTGTGCTCAGAAGAGTTCACTGAGGACCCAATCCCATCAACTTTCCAGTGTTGATACAATCATGCCATCAGGACATGCACTGCATCCTGCAGCAGGTTGGGGGGAGGACAGTCACAGAGGACTCATTGAAAAGGAATATTTGTTCCCTTATCTCAGGGCTGCACTGAAGCTGCATTGGTGCTAGAAAATGGGATCAGATTGGACACTCAGTGCTGCTTCCTACATTAAGCAGCAACCCAGTTACTGTATACATGTATTTTCCCTTCATATTTTCTACTACATTTATTTTCGGAAGCATTTGTATATTGTAGTTGCCATATAAATGCAAAGTGATTTGCAGGCTGCAATCCTATACACAACTGGAAACAAGTCCCACTGAACTCATTGTGAGTCTTCCTTTTGAGTAGACATACATAGGATTTTGCTGGCAGTGCCCTTGGGCAAGTCTCATTCTCATTGTCAGCCCAACTTCCAAGTGTTACTCTAAATTTCTTAAAGAATAAGGGGGATCGAATGAGACTGTTAAAACATACATAACAGAAAAAACTCACATATTATAGCCCTTAAAAAAGATATGCATTCATAAAATAGTTAAATCATATGTAATTATACAATCACACACCCATGTGAATGGAATGAAATGCAAAGGGCAATTAATGAGATAACTCTTCTTGAATATTTTCCATTAGGTGCAATATGTTCCAGTGCACAATAAATCAGTGTCAATCATAGATAAATTTCTCATCAGCATTTATTTGCACTCCCCAAAGATGTTTATCGTGTCCCTTAGCATACTGTATCACAATCTGTGCTTTCATATGTTTCCTATTCTGAACAGGAAACCTATATTCTGCTGGTAATTGATTAGATGCTTTGACACAATTCTGATGCAGTTTTATCAGAAATACTGTGGCCTGGGACTTTCTTATATCACTGAAAAAATCAAAGGTTTCAGACTGGTTTTAATTTTGCTTCAGATTAGGGTATATACACTTGATATATACACTTAACAATCCATATTGGTTTTTATACCGTTTTTACTGTCAGACTAGCTTCAATTCTGACATGCACTTGGGTTAGTGATTGGTAATTCCAAGACTGGTCAGCCCAGTTACACCAGATAGGCTTGGGCCAGCATAAGTCAACTTATGTTGGCCCAAGACAGATGGACCTGGGCTGGCCTAGCTATGCCTGCCTAGGTAGTTCAGAAGAGCCATGTTGAGGAGATGCTCAGCATGGCCTACAGCAGCAACGGCTAACAGCAACTTTTTGAAATGAAATGAAAACGCTGGTACCCAGTGCTCCTCTTTGGAGCAGAGCACGCTTCTGCACAGTGCACATCACTGGCATACAACAGTGTAGTTATGCTGTATCCAGAGTCTATTTTCAGGACAGACATGTCTCCTCACAATTCCTTAGAGTCAGGCCACCTTCAGAGCAGGAATAAATCTGAGTAGACCCATAGGGGTCCATAATAAGCCAGAGTAAAATTGGAAGTGATGGTCCTTGCCTCACAACCCTTGCCTCTCAACCTCAGGATACAGCCAACCCTTGCATCTCAACCTCAGGATACAGCACAATTAAACAATTCCAACTTCAGTTCAAATACACCAGCCCACCTCAGAATATGGCACAACTACACCAGCCCTTGTGCTGCTGCCTCTTCAGAGCTGTTGGGCCAGCCAGAAGTTAGGCTTTGAGATTAGTTGATAAGGTGGCTAAAAATTATGTTAAAAAGCTCTCTACAAATTCACCCCCTCCATAAACACCTACTGTTTCCTCGATTCTCTGGAGAGAGGGCATCTTTATAAACCAAATGGCAGATACTGTATATAGTGAGACTACCAAGATTATTTTGAAGGAAACAATGGAAGCTTGCGCTACTAAGGTTGGAATCCTATATGGCTGCAATCCTCCTGCAATTCTATATTGCTGCAATCCTAAATGGCTGCAATCCTAACCACACTTTTCTGAGAGTAAGCCCCACTGAACACAATAGGATTTTCTTAAGAGTAGACATGCTTAGGATTGCTCCCTTATAACACTAACTTGGGAGCAAGTTGCACTGAACATCATAAGACAGCGTTACTCAAAAACTGTGAGTGGGAACCCACTATGTGGGTTATGAGCCCATTTCGGGTGGGACCCCATTCATTTCAAAGTATGTTTTATTTTCAATATATTAGATTTGATGCGTAGTATGTGACTGCATTCAGGGACATGTTACAAATCTGTACTTAGTTTTTCTCTGTAACCAACATTTACTAGGCAAGTAGACCTCAAGATCCTGACCAAAACGAGTCCAAATCAGTGGTGGGCTCCAGCAGGATCACACCTACTCTATAGAACCAGTTGTTAACGAGAGAGAGGACATATAAAGTTTAAAAATAGCCATTTAAAAGTGGCTGCCAGATGGGCATAGAACTGGTTGTTAATTTCTTTGAATCCCATCACTGGTCCAAATCTATATAACAGGAAGACATGGCCCACCGTTGAACTTATGGCCTATGTGGCCAATGTTTACTGGTTGGGTAGACCTGAGCCTTTGTTTGGCCCTTGTGGCCATTGTTTGCTGGCCAGGTCATGGTTGAGCATATGGTTGGCCAATGTTTTCTGGCTGGGTAGACCTAGCTTCACATTTGAATTTATGGCCTCTGTGGCCAACGTTTGCTACTGAAATAGAACATTCCACCTTTTTTGGGTGGGTAGACCTGGGTTATTGGTCTGCACTGCTTCCTATCCTGGCAAGTGCCTTTCCAATTGGTGAGAGTTTGGGAAAAGACACACACCCATGACCAGGGTGACCATATGCCCTCTTTTTTTGCCTTGCGTCTTGGAAAAAAATCTTCATTGTCCTCTTTTTCCTTGTGACCAAGCAGCATGTAGTCCTCTTGTAATCAATAATTATATATGTTTTAAATTTAATAATTAGTAATATAGTATTTAGGGCCTCCAATGGCTTTGTGGTTTAAGGCACTGTGCCTGCCCATCTAAAGATCTGCAGGTCAGCGGTTCGAGACTCAAGTACTGCAAGATGGATTGCCCAGTTCCTGCCAGCCTAGCAGTTCAAAAGCATGTAAACGCAAGTAGATAAATAGGTACCACCAAGTTGGGAAGGTAACACTGGCCCTTTGGCTCAGAAATGGAAATGAAAACCTCACCCTAGTCGGTCATGATACGATTAGGAAGGGCAACCTGCAGAGGACTCCTCAATTTAACCACATGAAAGCAATATGTTTTTAGCTTTTATTTTGTCAGGTCCTCAATTTTTGTTCGGTGTCCTACTTTTGGAGCAGGACTTGTCCTCTTTTGTAATTATGACCTATGGTCACCCCACTTATGTTCTCCTTCTTTAAACTCTTTATTGCTTTGGGACCATAACCAAGACAGCAATCCTGTTCACACTTACCAGGGAGTAAGACCAATTGACTGTAGTGGGAGTTATTTCTGAGGAGACATGCATAGGCTTGGGCTGTGAGGCTGCACTCCTGTTTACACTTACAAGGGAGTAAGCCCCTGGAGTGGAGGGAGACATGCATAGGCTTGGGCAGTGAGGCTCTCCATGCATGAGTGGAGACATGCATAGGCTTGGGCTGTGAGGCAACACTCCTATTCACATTTACCAGGGTGTAAGCCCCATTGACTCTATGTGAGTTACTTCTGAGGAGACATGCATAGGCTTGGGCTGTGAGGCTGCACTCCTGTTCACACTTACCAAGGAGAAAGCCCCATTGACTGTAATAGGAGTAACTTCTGAGGAGACCTGCATAGGCTTGGGCTGTGAGGCTGTACTCCTATTCACACTTACCAGGGAGTAAGCCGCATTGACTGTAGTGGGAGTCACTTCTGAGGAGACCTGCATAGGCTTGGGCTGTGAGGCTGCACTCCTGTTCACACTTACCAGGGAGTAAGCCCCATCGACTGTAGTGGGAGTTACTTCTGAGTAAACACGAGAAGGACTAGGCAAAGGGAGGCAGATTAGGCTCCCTGGAAGCCCACCATGGACGTGCCTGTCTCTGGTGTGCTCTATGGCGGTGGGGCGACAGGTCATGTATGCCTCCCCCCACCTTGACAGCTGTGAAGCTACTGGGGGACTGTACCATGGCGAGGGGGCGGGGCAACAGTTGAGCATTCTGTTCCAGGTCGGGAGCGGATTGGTCAGTGGCTAGGGAGAACTTTTTGGGCGGGGCTGAGGAATTCTGAGGGGGAGGATGGAAAGGGGCGGAGCCAGGCAAACGGTAGTTTCCAGTCAAAAGGCGGTTACGGGAGGGGCGGGGGGTGACCAGAAGAGCCGGCACGAGCGAACTGAAGAGGGTACGTGACGGAGGTGGGGGGCTGATGAGGGCTGTGGCGCGCGCGCGGGGGACAAGTGACAGTTGGTGGCAGTTGGTGGCAGTTGGTGGCGCGAGGCTCGACTCCCACCATGAGGGGGGCGCGAGACGAAGTCACCACAGTCAAAGCGCGTGGGGGCAAAGGGAGGGGGGAGAGAGAAGGAGCAGCAGTGGGGCTTGGGGGTGTGTGAGAGGGTTCCTTCTCTCTCTGGGAATGAGTGGCTCGTGGAGCTGTTCTTCTCCCCTATTCTTCACGTGTACTGAACTGGGGCTGCCACCCTGTACACTCTTCCCAGGGAGTAAGCCCCATTGAGTATAATTGGGGCTTACTTCTGAATAGATGTACCTAAGTGATTCACTATGTTTCTAAGTTTGGGGACTCAGGGTGACCAGATGTCCTCTTTTTCCAGGACATGTCCTCTTTTTCAGCCTTGTGTCCTTCATTGTCCTCCTTTTCCTTGTCAGTAGGCAGCATGTAGAATTCTTGAAATTAATAAATTATATCTGACAAATCACATGCAATTGTCTTTAAGTTAATATATATAAACTTATATACACACATATATATGTACACACACATCATACACACGTATATATTTAAATTATTTTATATAAATACGTGTATATATAAATGAATTAAATATATACATACATTTATACACATGCATCATACACACACGTATATGTATATATACATTATTTTATATAAATATATGTGTATATAAATGAATTATTTTATATAAAATATTACAATATAATAATATTATAATATGATAATAAAATGTATTGTATAATATATAGGATAGTTATGATATATTGTTTAAATTAAATGCATGATAGCAATATGCATGGAAGCAATTATTTTGTCCTGTTCTACATTTTCTTGTGGCCTTGTCCTCTTTTTCATTATGGTATATGAACATCCTGGTTTGGGCTCTATATGAGTAAGCTGGAGTGAACTATCCTGAGTTGAAGGGATCCAACCAGGGCTGAAGCAACTAGCTTCAGTGCAAATACTTGAGAGGAAGGACCATGTTGGTTACTTTATTTTTTCCCCCGTGTTATAATTACCATATGAGTCTCAAATTCGATGAAAGATTTTGAAGTAACGTCGTTAAAAGAAAATAAAAATTGGGACCAAAATAGCCTTTTATGTACCTTTTTTATTTAATTGGTTTTGTCCATCTTAACTTCAGATAACATAAGACTGTAAAGTTTGTGACCTGTTGTCAGTGGGGTGGGCTATAATTCCAAATAAATAGGACCTTGAGCTAAGCAAGTACCGCACAGGTTATGAGTACCATCAGTATTTCTCAACAGCAGTGCAGGTACCATCAGTGGGACCCCCAATCAGTGGGCAGTACTTGTGGGACCCTCCGGTCACCTGCTGCCTACCAGCAAAATCAGGAAACTGACCTAACAAACAGTCGGAGGTTCCAAAGCATGCTTTTGCACACTCAAGAAAGCCTTCCCATCCACCCTGAGCCTCTTACTGGTGTTTTTCATGTTAAATCTAGCCTCCTAACCCAGAATAACTGGAAACGATACCATTGCCAGTTACGTCTGGTGGTACTTCAAGTAGTGGACCATGTGGTGTTGTAGAAGATGCAAGTACTTGCAAGTACACACTACAGCACTTGTGAAATGGACAAAAAAAGATGGAGGGTTGTGCATATTGACACATTAATATTTGTAAGCAAATATTGTGAGGATGGTTAACATGAAAATGGGTTGAGATTCTGGTTGCACAGTAATAGAGTGACTGTAGCTTTTGTTGCTTGAATTGACTCAAATCTGTGGGCTATTGCATCTATCCACCAATGGACAGTATCTTTTTGTGGTGGTGGGATTGCGTACTCCAGTAATACCAAGTGCTATGCTGGTGGGTTGGCTTTTGCCGAAAGGCCATCAAATTAGGCAAAAACATGATGAAACCATTTGCACCTATAGAAGTGTACCGGCTCAGTAGCTTGCCCCGTCGATGCAACTGCTAACAGTACTTCAAGAAGAAGAATAGGCAATAGTATTGCAGTGCCTTCTGTCTCTTGAAGATTTGTTCAGTAGTAACACATTACTGATTAGGTTTATGGGACTTGAAACAGATTTGGTGTGGATGGGGGCAGCATTTGGCACTGTCCTCTACAAGGATCAATACATCTACAAAGCTGGGAGACCAGGCTGAGGATCCTCCTTGTCCTCAGAGCAAGTAGATCTCAGTATGGGCACAATCCTAACTGTGTCTACTCAAAAGTAAGTCCCATTATGTTCAATGGGTCTTACTCCCAGGAAAGTGTCCTTAGGATTGCAGCCTATGGGCGCAATCCAGAGTAACTACGGGGAGTCCTTGCTCCGGTGTAAGAACAATTTGCTCTGGATTGCAATATGAATTTTCCATAGGTTTTCACTAGGTGGTGCAGTAACTATGGGTGCATGTAATGTCTCTTACGTGCTCCCATAGTTACTCTGGATTGTAGGGATAGTCACAATTGTGTGAGATTCAGCATCCTTTTGTGTTCTAATACACCATTTTCTCCCTCTATCTAAAAGCTCTAGACAAAATATCAATCATTCTGGTGAGCTGTGGGGTGGCACTGAGAAATGCACTGGAAATCAATACAAGGGGCTGTATGCTTTATAGGGGATCTGGGACATAGTATGTCAGTTGCTTTCTCCTTGACTGCACCATTTAGTATGCTGTGCTTGGATCTGAAAATGGATTTGGCCCTCTCTCTCTTGCTACACATCTTCCTCAAAAGCTGTGGATAAAAATATTAAAATATCTTTCTATAGCAGTTGTTTTATCTCTTTTTCATCTCATGGCACACTGACAAAGTACTAAAATTATCAAGGAACAGTTTTTTGACAATTGTCAAGGCATACTGTGTTGCTGGTTGGAGGCTCAGATACCCCAATGGCCCTTCACCCAAACTCTTATAGCACATCTGTAAGACAACTTGCTGCATCGTTGAAAATGGCATTCAATAAGGTTCTTGAATTAACCCTTTCTCTGAATCCATGGCTTTTCTCTTACTGATTTTCAGTTCCATTCCCTACTAGTGGTGTGCGGCCTAGAGTGATGTTGCTGGAAAAAAACCTTCATACAGACTGGATAAGGAATACAAGCTGTGAATCTGTCTGAAGTAATGCTTTTCTTCTTTTCTTGCCTACCACTGTAATGTCTAACCAATAATTATTCTAGAGTTTTTCTCCATAACCATCTAACTACTTGGAAGAACAGAATCAACTTACACTAGAGTCTAAAGACTGTCTACTAGAGATTACTTGCATAGTAATATTGCATCATCATGACTGTAGCTGCGCCCCTATAAAAACCAGTTGGCTGACTGGCTTTTTTCCCCTAACGACATTTTCCTATGGACCTGATTTGTGGGCAGAAGAATGTCATGCATGAACTAAATAAAAACAATATGGCCCAAGTGTTGCATCATAAAAATCCTTAATTTTACCAATTTTTTCTTAATTTTTTCTTTCTCAGCTTAATTGAAAGCAAAAATTTCCAATTACCGTACTGTCCACAGTTTTTAAAAAAAAATCTGTTCCCCACATTTCCTCTTTCAAAATAGACACAAAGTTACTAAAAACACATTAAAGAACACAATAAAAATAAATTTATATTACCAGTAAATAAATTTTGTAAGTAGTACAGCACAGAAAAGGCTGATGTAGCTAAGACTTGGCCTAAAATGGCTGATCAGAAGCTGAGGGAGGCATTGAACTGATGCCTGGTGCTTTGTGCTCCCCCATGCCTGCTGCCTCTCTCAGCCCTCTACAAGAGGAGGATGAGGACAATGGCAATCCACTTCTTCCTACATCATTGCCGCAAACAGTTATGGCAGTGGTGCTTGAGAAAGAGACAAAATGATCCTGTTCTGATGAGCAACTTTTTCTGCTCCCCTGACCTTAAGTTGTAGTTCTTTCCCACCCAGGATGACCAGATTATTCCTAAACCCCAGGGCCAAAATTCCTAATCCCAGGCCAAAATTCCTACCCACTTAAAAAAATTGCCAAAAAGTGCATTTTTTGTTTTTTGACCATAACTTTTGTTAGGAAGGAGTTAGGAATGATTTTTGCATTGGATTCTGCTCTTCAATACGAATCCAATGACATATGGCATGATGGGATACTGTGCACTATCATGAAGTTTCAAAATGAAGCCAAAATGTTGGACACCCGGACAGGAGGCTAAAAATCCGGGTTTTTCTGGTCATATGGTCACCCTGTTCCCACCCCAAAGTATAAACTGAACAGATAAAGTTTCAATTGCTGTTCGAACAGTGGAGCCATATGGAAAAACAATAAGGATCAGTTATTGACAGGAGTGTTCACATTTTCCTATGGAGGGATGTGATCATGCCAAATACTGTGCTCCCAAGCAGTTTAGGTCAAAAGTAGCAATCCTGAATTGCAAATGTCAAAATTGCAAATCAACCCCTTTACCAGTGGCTTGAAACATTACATTTAGTTGGCAAGTATAAGTTATGCATACATGTCTTGTTAACTGAGGAAAACACTTTGTTAGATATATGTAGTAAACTCTATTCCCTGATAATGTGTGTTGAAATAATTTTGTTAATCTTTAAGGTTCTACAGGTTAAGGTTCTTATTCTTACTGAAACACACCCAGGGCTTCCAGAGCAGCTATCCCTCTGGAAACAAAATGTGATTAGGGACACGGTGAGTGTTCCTTAACTCTGTCTTACTGCTTATTCTTTTTTTTCGGGGGCGGGGGGGTGAAGTTGTACCCAGGCATTTTTACCTCAAACTGAGCTTATTTCATATCTGAGCCTAGTTGGGGGGAAAATATTGAGCCAGGAAGATTAGTACCCAATCTTATAGGTGGTGTTGCGATCCAAAGCAATGGCACCAAAATAGCTACTGCTATATTTTGCAGCCCCATGAAAGCCACCGGATATCACCTTGGAGGAAGACCCCAAGCCCCTTCTCTTGGGCAGCTTCTCAAGTTTGCACTGTCCATCTTGGGCCTTCTGGCTCAGCACAGAGTTCAGGATCTGGTGGATAAAAGCTGGTCCTTCTCTCTTCCTGCCCTGGTTCCTCCCTTACCCCATCCTCCCCCACCCCAGAAGGCTCCCCCCCCCCCCCCCCGCCAAGGTCCTCACTGTAGCCCATAGCTTTTAACCAGCTTGGGGCAGCATCTGGCCAGTGCTGGGCTGAGCAATGACTTCAGGTAAGGTGTCACAGGGAGTGCTGTATGACATATTTTTTGACATCCAGACAAGTGTGCTACTTGTATTACTGTTGCTAAACAGCTCAGAATTGGGCTCTTGTTTTAGCAAATGTTCCTAGCCCGTTTATTATGAAGGCTTGAGAATTTTTAATGTGCTGTGTAGTGAGGAGGTCAGTGTTTTGTCTTAAAAATTTATGTGAAGTACTTTATTTTCATGTATACATGAACAAAACACACTTACATGTACTTGTTGTATTCTTTGTGGATATCAAAATACTTTAAAAAGTTCTGAAAACTAGCCTAGACCAAATTGCTGCTCCACTATAAACTTTTTGGGTGACATCAGACCATTTTAGCTCTTTTAAAATTTTCTCAAAGCTTACAAGTGGAGCAAGCTGTTAATTACTTTAAATATGGAAAAAAATGATATACAGTACATTATAGTAAAACCGAAACTTTTAATGTTATCTGTATTTCAGTAGATAAATAAAATTGTTTTTATGTCTAAATATATTGGCCAAACTTTGTGGGCTTCTTAATGCATGTGGAAGCACTCTGCATGCATAGCAACTTGGTTTTTGTCAAATAGACCTTTCTGGGCACATTTCCAGAGAAGTCAGACTTTGTATTTTGCCCAAAGCCACCTATGGATTTGATGAGAGGTAAGGTTCCAGATTTAGATATCTTGATTTATAAATCAGTCTTTTAACTGCTGTGCCACACCACCTCTCAGTTTTTTTATTCTATAGCTGAGATACCCTTTAGATTTTTAAAAGTGATATTTTAGTTAAAAGTCTTGTAATAGCCAGGCTGTATTTATCTTCCTTTTTTAAAAGTGTAAGTGGGTGGTAGAGGAGGTGTGAGCCTTTAACGTCAAATAGGAAGGACAGATTAGCCTTTTCCTGTGGACAGGAGAGGTAGTTACTATGTGTCCTTTCATTCTGCTGTCCGGGACGTGAGTAAAACAGGGTGAGGCATCTCTGTGGTTTTTTGGCACCAGATGGTGTAATGGGAGGATGGAAACTCCCAGAAAGGTTGCATGAGCAGACAGAAGTGCCTTAGGAAGAAAACAGGTTGTCTTCTCACTTCCTTTGTTACTAGATCTATCTGTCTTCTTTGTAAGTTCTGTCATTGTAAGAAAATATATAGACAACAAAAAATTCTGTAGAAACAGCTATATGGAGCAGTCCCACAGTATGCTTTGTGCTATGGCATGTTCTCCTCCTACACTAGTTCTATTGACTCATCTTCCTTTATAGAATTAGTTGTAATAGTAGCTTGTTCTGAGAAAACTTCATTTCCTTTTGAAAGAGCCTTCTTTTTAAAGAGATCGTCTTTGTTTTGGAGTCCTTTCAAAATTCCGGGATGGTGCTGCCCACAGCACAGATAAAATTACCAGTATCACTAAAATCCAACCTGTATGTCAGCTTAGGTTAGCCTCTCTGTATGTATAACTAACTGAAAAATCCTGTGTGCCTTACTGCTTAAGACACTTAAAATTTCATGTTGGCTCTTAAGAATTTTGACACTTTTTTCAACTCTGTGCAGTGTGTTTCTTAGGAATTTCAAATATCATATATTTAATAAGAACTGGAAACACGTTGCAGATTGACACAGAGGTTTTGAGGAACGCTTCTAATGCAGTTTCCATAACTAGTCATATGTTTATGTGCAATTGCTTTTTTTTTACTCCAAAGTTTTTATCTAAGAACATGACAGCTTTGGTGGATCAGTCCAAGGACATATCTAGTCCAGCTTTCTGTATCTCACAGCAGCCCAACAGATGCACAGGTTGCACACAACAGAAGATACAGTACCTGTATCCTGTTGCTGTTTTCTTGTGTCTGGCATTCAGAGATATACTACCTCTAAAACCCTGAGGTTGCATACAGTCATCATAACTTAAAACCTCTGATGGACTTTCCCCCATAAATCTGGCTAATCTGTTTGTTTTCGACTTTCCCCCATAAATCTGGCTAATCTGTTTGTTTGTTTGTTTGTTTCCTGCCTTTTCCATGCCAAAGCAAATGACCGAAGTGGCTAACAAAGCTTATAAAACAAGTACAGTAAAACCTTGGGTTGAGAGTAACTTTGATTGACAATGTTTTGCAAGATAAGCAAAAATTTCTAATAAATTTTAATTTGATATACAAGCAATTTATTGATAAACAAGCAAAAAATAGTACTAGCTAGAATATGACTGGTTTTGGCATTCCACCAGCACCTGCTCAGCCTCTCCTGAGAGACCAGCCTATGCATGTCTACTCTGAAGTAAGCCTAGTACAGTCAGTGGGGCTCACACCTATGTAAAGGGGGCAATGGAAAGGAACCTGAGAGGCCTACCCTTGCATGTCTACTGTAAAGTAAACCCTATTATAATCGGTGGAGTTCACTTCTGTGTACAGGGGCTATTGTAGCCTGAGAGATCTGAGAGACTGCAGGTTAATTTATTTTTTTTTATATTTTTTGTTTTCTTTATTATTTTGTATACCATTGCAGTACAGTGGCGCCTCACGTAAAGTATGTAACAAACGCAACAAACAGTTGGGGCAGACGCACTGGCTGTCAGCCCTTTTAAAAAGCATCAGGGCTGCCTAGCATGCCTGCCCATAGCAAAAGCAACACTTCTGCGCAGTTCCTCCTGTAGCCAGGCATCCGCTGGGCAGAGGGAGAGAACAGCAGTGGAGAAGAGGGAAGCAACTCAGGGCTAGCCAGAAGGGAGCAGGGGAGAGAGAGGCTCAGGATGAAGAGAAGGAAAAAATGGGGAGACACTAAGTGTCTTGGATTGCAGAAGAAAGTGTCTTTGATTGCAGCCTCCTAACCACATCTATCCAGAAGTAAGCCCCATTATGTTAAATGGGGCTTACTCCAAGGAAAGTGTCTTCATAAGATCATGCACATTGAATTCAATAGGATAGGATCATGCACATTGGATCGTGCACATTGAAATCAATTCCAGTGTTTTGTTATCATTTTTACCAGTTAATATTTTTATATGAATATTTTTTGGGTTGTGGAACAAATTGGCTGAGTTTCTATTATTTCCTATGGGAAAATCCACTTCACATAAAGAACGTTTCACATAACAAACATGCCTCCGAATGAATTTAATTTGTTATGTGAGGCACCACTGTATTGTAATCATTTTTATTTGAATATTTTTGGATTGTGGAAACAATTGTCTGAGTTTCCATTACTTCTTATGGGAAAATTTGCTTTGATATACTGTACAAACATTTTGGATTACAAGCATGCTTCTGGAGCAAATTATGCTTGTAAACCGAGGTATCACTGTACAAAGTAGAACAAATAGAAACATCAAAATAAACAATATAGGCAAATGAGAAACATTAATAACGGCGATTACGTTACTACATTAATTATGATGATTACATTTTTCACATTACAAAATAAGAATGTTGCCAAAACAGGGTAAAAACTAGCTGACAAGTAAGTTGAAAGAGATAGACTAGTAATATTTTAGATGCAAAGAAGCCAATTATCCATTCAGTAGTTAAATGCCAGACCAAACAGGCATGGTTTGAGCTCATGCTGCAAAATGAGAAAGAAAGTAGTTTTCAGTTCCCCTGATAGGATATTACATAGTTGTGACACTACCATACAGAAGGCCAAGCTATCTCGCTTGTAACAAAGATAGCATTTGTAAGAGAACCTCCTCAGATGACCTGGATGGGCATGATGCATGGAAGGATGTGGTCTTCCAGGTGGCTCAGATAAATGGCTCTTTCAGATCACAGATATGTACTATCTTAAAGGTCATAACTAGCAACTTGAAAAAATTGGGAATCTTGGAATCCAACTTGGAAAACTGGATTTCTTGCTTATGATACAAAACTGTATACAGTATCAAGGGATCTTGAGAACCTAAGGAGCCTCTATAGAGGATTGAAACTGTATCTGTGTTTTTAGCAAAAAGCTATAAAATCCTGGCCAGGCAATTAATGCAGAATTTGAGCATGCATACCCTGAGTTCAAATGCTCCATGCTCAAAACTAATAATTCAAAACCCAGCTTTCCTCTAGACAGGAGTATCAAAAGTTTTTGGTAGGAGGGCCACATCATCTCCCTGACACTGTGTCCAGGGCTGGAAAAATGATTTACATTTCAAATTTGAATATATTTACATAAATTTATGCATGAAGGTGTATTAGATCTGGAGGATTACAAGGCTTGCTCCAGGGCTGGATGGAGCGGCCTTCTGAGGGCTTCATTGAGGCTCACAGCCTGCTGCTTCAGGCCCCTGTACTTACGTTCTAAAGACCCTGGTATCTCCAGTTAAAGGTTATTTGGATAGCAGGGGTAGAAAGACCGAAAGGTTACCCCCGTACATGCTTTACCTGATAATTACTGTAAATTAAAAGTGTCCCAACACTTATAGTGGTTTGACAATAGTGGTTTGAATTGACCAATGGCCTGTCTGTCTATAAACAGGCCTCACATGTTCATATGTGTACTTCTAATATGTTGATATTCAAGTTCTTGTTTTTTTAGTCTGCTTTATTGGCTGCAAAACATCTTGACTATCAATACTGTCTCATTTCAGGTGGACCTATTATTGTAATGACAATAAACTTGTTATCAGTAGACCTGGGAACTGTCTGTACTTGAAGGAATGAAGAAGGGAACTATTCATTTAGATTATAAGGAATATAAATGGCAAGATAGAGAGGGAACAGAAGTCCAACCTGATAAGGCAGGGCAAAGACTGCTATGGATTTTTAAACCCTCTTTGATGCATAATTCTAATCTGAAATACCTGTAGTTTTCTGACATGTACAATAACCAAGAATAGAAGCTACTGACGTTATATATTTGGGATTTAAGCTTCTCTGAATTATCTGAGTCAGTTTGGGTATTCATTTGTAAAGAACCTTTTGGGGAACCAAGAAGTTGGATGATGCGAACTAGCGTATGCCATGTTCATTTTGAGATTCACACTGGTATGCTTTGATTGTAATGGATTGTGGTTTTTAGATTAAGCTTGATTTCTGACTTTGCCCACATTGTTTGTTGTTAGCAAGTCTAGCAACAATATGTTAAAAACAGTAAAATTTCTTATATTTTTTGATACCAGAAACAACAAAGATGCCACTCATTTAAAAAATCCACTATTAGTTTTATAATCAAACTACTGTTAGATGGCAACAACATGGCATTTGTCTACTTGGTAAGTATATGTGATAGAATACATTTCTGGCTCCTGGAGTGCTGCCTGGAGAACAGTCCCCATAATACAGAGCCTCGTTATTTCAGGTATAAGCCATAATCTCACCTCTTGAAGATAGTTTAAATCTTTTGTGAAATGTCCCAAAATATGACCCTAATATTTGGATGTTAACCATGGTTAAGCATAAATAATTGAAAATGTTGCTGATTAGTGTATTGAATCTGTTTGGGTATTGACATAGAATTGTATGTGTGATGGTGGTTGAATTTTTTAATGTGAAATGTTTGACTTTTGACGATAAACTATAGGAAGTGAAATATCCAAAACAGCAAGGGGTTTAAAACAAGGAGTTCAGGTGCTCTGGATTTTGTGTACTTATTTTGTTATATTGGGATCTGAACTATAGAATTGAAGTATTTAACAGAGTCTGTAAATGTACAGTATTGATGTATTGTGTGGCCCTAGCAGCAATTTAGAACCTTTTCTGTTCATGGCACACTGACAAGGTATTAAATTGTCTAGAAACAACATAAAGTTTTTTTATAATTGACAGTGCACACCCTACTTCACCTCACTTACCGGGAATCACTTCTCATTATGATTTTGTTGCCCCTTGGATTTTTTTTTAATGTTAGTTGGTTAGTTCTCTGTTTCTGAGGCTTTTACTTTAACTTCAGTGTTGGGACACTGAATTTAATTATTCTAAAACAACGTTAATGTAGTTGGTAAACTCTGTTTTGGGGAATTATCAAATTCATCTTCAGCTACATAAGACACAGTGTATAAATTATCAAAAAGTGCTAGATTTGTCTAATGCTGAGTATTTTTTGTTCTTCTTACCAATCCCCTTGGAAATATGCTCTCTACTCCAACTAATAGCTAATGTAATATGAAAACCTTGACAAAAATACATGTCTAATTCATCTTTCTCGATTCCAGAGTTTGCCTGCCTTGGATAACACTAGCTTAAACAAATATCTATTGAAGAAGCTGACTGCATCTCAATTTTGAAATAATTCAAGAGAATTTTGGTGAGAAGCTTTTTAAAAAAAATGTTTTAAAACAATGCTGTAGTTTTCAAAATGTGTTGAGTTTTGCTTGAACTCTATATCCTGTTGTCTTTCTTTAGCTGTGGATAATAGCCTCAACTTGGTTCCATTCTGGGCTTTTTTCATCCTACTCTTTAAATGAACTGTCAAGACCCTGAATCTGCTTAAGGTTTCTTGACTCAGGCATAGGAGTGCAAACTAGTGTTTATGTAACTTACCTTTTAATATTGATGGAGCAAAGCAAATTGCAGGCCAGTGTTCTTTGGCTTATAATTGGTAAAAGAAAATGAGAGGCTTGTTTAGAAACATATTGAGTTTCCTGGTACAACTGATTTGCTCAGTGCAGTGATTTTCAGTTTTTTTCATCTCCCAGCATACTGACACGGTCCTAAAATTATTAAGGCATATCAAAAGTTGACACCACCATTGACATGGCACAACATGCTGCTGTAGGGGGCTCAAATCCCCCAATTGCCCTACTGATAATCTCAAAGTTTTATAGCACACCAGTGTGCCACAGCAAAATGGTTGAAAATCTTTGGCTTAATGCTTTGCAGTTATTCTGTGTTTAATGTATTTATTTAAAAGATTTAAACTCCAACAATGGCCTCCAAAGCATGATACTTGAAGCTGGTTCTAGGGATTCTTATGCAGGTCCAACGTTGTTATACATCAATTTTTTTATCCACAAATTTGACTTGACACGACTGGCTACTGTAAATCACAGTTCTAATAACTGCTTTTCTGTTGTTGTAAAGAGGCAGTCCTGCAAGCAATCATTCTATTCTCCAGTCCCAGAATAAAACCTCCTCAGATATTAAGACACTACCTTATTTCATTAGATGGAATTTGTACAAGAAATTAGGTGGAATTTGTGCGAAAAACCTGAAAGTCAGTCTTTAAATCTACTTTTCCATTTTTTTTATCCACTCAATTTTTTATCCGTGGAAGGGTAAAAACAGAACCCTAATGGATAATCTATCTATCTATCTACAGTATTTATATACCGCTTTTCAACTGAGAAGTTCACAAAGCGGTTTACAAGAAAATAAAAAAAATTAATAGCTAATTAATAGCTAATGGGTGCCTGTCCCAAAAGGGCTCACAATCTAAAATGCAAAAAAAAACACCAGCAGAAGCCACTAGAGCAGACATTGCTGGGGTGTGTAGGGCCAGTTACTCTTCCCCTGCTAAATAAAAGAGGAACACCCACTTGAAAGAGTGTCTCTTGCCCAGTTAGCAGGGGTTATAACAAGGGATACCTGTAGTCTTTTGGATGGCATGGCTGTGATTGCGGTATGGCCAGTGGTGGGCTCCAGCAGGTTCGCACCTACTCTATGGAACCGATTGTTAACGAGAGACAGGACATATATAAAGTTTAAAAATAGCCATTTAAAAGTGGCTGCCAGATGGGCGTAGAAACGGTTGTTAATTTCTTTGAATCCCATCACTGGGTATGGCTGTTGACTGAAACCCAGTATCGGAAAGGTTGCAGAGTGTATCCAGAAATCCTCCCCTTCAGTAACCTTCCTGAATGGATGGATCAGGGCTAAGACTGGTAGTTGACTATGAGAGTCATGCTTCAAAGCCTGGGGTCTGGAATAAATGTGGTGTTTTGCTTTTTGTGCTATGTGTTAAAGTATTCACTAGTGAATGTATTTGTCAACGACCACTGCACAATGCTGTATCACAAACCTATACAATGTACAGAATCATGAGATTCAGTGTACCTTTTTACATTCATATTATCTGTATAGGAAGTATGTGAAAACTTTATATCTATTGATTACTAAAAATAGTATACTTGTAGTTTGGACTGTAATTATGCTAGTCTTCAGTTGCTTACATGAGATAAGATTTATTTTTATAGTACATTATCTGCCTTCCTTTTATTATATGTATATAAATGAATGAATTTAAATAAAGATTGTGTTGGATAGTTTCACTAGTCATAGGATACAGTTTCTTAATAGTCCTTGAACCAGTACACAGATTTTGTTGGGTATTTGCAGAATGACCTTGGGTAAATTGTGCCTCTTAAATACCTATCTTGCCAGTGGTACCATGACAGGGACCAGTGGGAAACTAGCTTTATCACCCTTCCCCCTATATGGGCTGGAGAACAAGTTAGCGTGTGAATGCGTCTGCAGACTTCTCCACCATTTTGGAGCTTGTGTGATGCCTACAGACCTGGGATGGCCAGATCTTGTGGCTGGAGCTTGTGCTGTATCCCTTTGCCTTCCACAGCCCTGCCTTGCCTTCTGGGAGGCTGCTGTTCCTCACCTTCTCTGAGGTCTTTAGTAGTGAAAGGGAGTAGTTCTGCAGAGACCTCTATAAGTCTTTGATCCTTCCCCTATGGGCTCTGGATCAGACTAGTGCGTGCAGTCCCTCATAAGCTTTGGTCCCATTCCTCAGAGAAGAAAATTCCTGATTAGCGAGTTTCCATTTTTTTTTCTTCTTCAGGAATGGACACCACCAGTGTCCCCCTGATCTTCTCAATTGGGATGATATCAAGGCCAGAATTGAAAGACTATTGCTGCTCATACAATCCACAGTGGTGAGGACTCTCAACCTCCCCACACCCACTCAGTTTGCACCCTTTCTAGCTATGCCCTCCTCTGTTCATTCCTGTTGCTCATGATGAGGGTGAACTCGGTGCAAGGAGTCAGGTCTGAAAGCCATTTTTGAAACCCCTACAGGCACAGCCCCTGCCTGAGGCTTTGAGGGTCATGAGGGTGAGGAGACATAGGCAGTAGAGGGATTCAAATAAATTAACAGCATGTTCTATGTCCTAATAACCTAAATTAACAGCAGGTTCTATGTCCACAGAACAATAGGTTCTATGTCCCATTAGTAACTGGTTCTCAGAACCAGACGCTCATTAGCAAAGGGTTCTATAGAACCTGTGAGAACCCCCTGAAGCCCACCGCTGCATAGGGGATCTTCTCCAGAAGAGGATGAGTAAGATCAAAATTGAAAAAAAATGGGAGCACCCAGCCATGAACAAACAGGGCTGTAAGCCTGCTTCTAGGCTCCACATTCTCACTTAGGAGGATATTCAGTGCTTTGGCTCCTCCTATATGATGCCCTATGGGTGGTCCTTGGCTCTTCTCAGTTTTGTTTCCTTATTCTGAGAGACTTCTTAAAGGAAATGTAAATGGAAATATAGTGAAGCACCATTTCCTTTGTGGTTTCTCAAGGCATCAGTCTTCTGGAGCTGAGAGCTATCTATTTCGCTCAGGTAGCTCAGACATCAGTTCTGTAAGAATAAACTTTTCATCAGGGAGGCACATTTTAAAATTAATTAGTAATTAATTAATTACTTCCCAAGGTTACCATAAATTGAGAGACTAGGACAGAACAATAGAAGAACCGCTTTCTCTGAATGGTGAAATGAGAAAGATTAATTCATTTCACCATTCGGAGAAAATGGTTCTTCCAATGTTCTGTCCTGATATCTCTCATCACAGGAAGAAGGAGTGGCACAATCTGGATGTGTGCAGGGTAGTGCACTTTCCCTGTCTTGCACTTCCTCATTTTACCATATGAAGGCATTGTTTGCCTTTTATAGATCAGCGGCCCTTAACCTTTGACTCTAGGAACCAGTTGCGTGGGGGAAAAAATTTCACTGTCTGCCATGGGTGGTAGTAGACCAGTAATAGTGGGAGGAAGTACCATGTGTACACCAAATTGGGGGATGTTAAAAGCTACCCCTACACCCCGCCAATACAGCAGCCACATGGCTTCAGGGAGCAATTTCAGACTCTGGGGTGAAGCACAGTACCACCTCCTTGCCAGCTCAGATAGGTCCACCTGCTGCTGGGAAGCTGTCTGGCCTTTCTGTGTCTATTTGAGACCTGGCTGTTGTCCCTAAAGGGTGAAATGTTGGTGGCTGTGCAAGGTGGCTCCTCCACCCTCTGCTTGTGGTACACATTCCAGTCTGCTGGATCCTACTGCATGCTGGCTCCTTGAAGGCTGAAGTGGCAACAGCCATGCTGCTGCTGCTTTCTACCTTCTAAGAGCCAAGCTGTGGGCAGGTGCACAGGAGGAACCAGGCAGACTGGAGTGTGTGCCCCAGGTTCTATGTTTGCCTACCCATGTCCCACTGGCCCAGTTCCTAACAGGCCAAGGACTGGTACCTGTCCCCAAACTGGGGGTTGAAGACCTGTGCTATAGATCTCCTAATCAGGGCCACAAATTTTCATCCTCTACCATATCTAGGAGGATTTGTGAAGCCATTGTGAAGCTGACTGTGTATGAGGCATCTCTCTCTTCCCATGCTAACTTCTCTTAGAGGAGTTGCTACATGGTATTGCAGCATTCATTTTATTGAATAAAGCAGCATTTCATTCATTTTATTTTATTTGCCTTCTTTGGTGAGCAGAGCAGCCACTTGGAGTCCACATTACACTTTAATTAAATGCTATAAAATCAATTCCTATGATTTGCAAGAGGCTGCTTTTGCCGAGCATAGTTGCTAGCAACTCAGAATGGACAACATTCTCAATACCAGTGAGAAGTTCCAGGGAACTACTCATCATGATTACATGTACATTACATATGTATATTACAGTACATTACTTTCAAAGCATTACCATTTTCTTGGGAGCCTCTCCCCTGAAGGATGACTGTTTAACTGACCTGCCTGCTTGAGGAGTTTCCCTTTTGTAAGACTAACCTTGCTATGGCACCACTATGAAGGGAAGTTCACAAGTAGGCTCAAACTCTCCATTTTCACATTTCATGTGTCAGTCTTTTTCTTAAGAACTCACATGCATGAGCACTGTGACTCTCATACCATTATAATGATACTCCGCTTTGTCCTTGGACATCAACAAATAGCTTCATTGCTTGCAAACCACTGGAAATAGCATGTTAAAGTGCTCCAAATATTTTTGTCACAATGCCATTTTTCCTTCCCTACCATTATAGGTGGGTTTATTTGTTTTCAATGAAATTGAGAATTTTGTTTATAAGCCTAGATTATATATTGCCCTAGGACAAGAATAGCCAAAAAAGGCTTTTGGTATTAATGCCTTTATAATAGAGAATTCAAGAATATAAAAGTCATGTTTTTTAGAAAAATCTCTCTTGAAATCACTTTTAAAAGAGAGAACAAATTAAGGAGAATCAGTATGTGGGTTCTATAAATACCCAAAGAAAAAGAATTCATTCAGATGAACACTTTTGATTCCATTTTGTTCCCGACTTGCCCATGATTGAACTAACCATTGTATGGTTCCTATATGCTGATGCTTCCTCCCAGATTTTTTGAGCAATATTTGTAATAGGATTAGAGCACTGATCAGTTGAACAGATAGTGTCAGTTGATAGTAGTCAGGATGGACTACAATTCCCTGAAGAGCGCCCTTAACTGGCAACCAGTTTTTATTGAATCAGAGAGAGTCATCTGATATTGGGCAGGATCCCATGCTCTTTAGTCCAGTGAGAGTCTGGGCTCCACCCAGAATGCCTGCCTGAAGAGCAAGCACCTGCTGCCTTAACTCAACATATTCTGCATTCTTGCCTCCAAATTCAGCCTTCTGGTTCAACTTGTGTAAACTGCAAGAAACAGAATAAATTCAGGAAGAACCTGAAGCATGTGCTTTTGGTATGCATATGGTTCCCACAGTGGCATAAATAGGCAGGGCTTAAACTTCTTTCTGCAAAAACCTTCTTTGCTTCAGCAGCCAGTCCTGTGGATACAGGTCAGGGCATTGTATCTGTGGTGACGACTCTATGTAACTATCATTGTCAATTAAAATAGTAGTCAGTGTCCTCTATAAGCAGATATGTCAGTAAGATTTCACTGAGATGGTATGCTACTCTCCCCTTGAATGGCATTAATCTATGATTGCAAGAAGAACTTGACATTAGGCAATTGCTATATTTATAATGACGCGCAGTCTGTACTTTGAGTGTAAATTCATGCATGCATGCACACCATACTGCTCCTACATTGTTCTCCTTGAGTACCAGGAAGGTAGCTTACAAATTTTGCAATATGCACATGGTGAGACAACGTGTGATGGTTGATCTATGAGATGCCATGCAAATAAGGTATTGTTGTGTATGGCACTCATCCCCAATTCAAAGCCAAGATTCAGAATCAGAAGACTGTGGTCATGTGGATGGCATGACTATACACTGAGGCTCAAGGAATGATGTTACCTTCCCACCAAGGTGGTACCTATTCATCTACTTGCATTTGCATGCTTTCAAACTGCTAGGTTGGCAGGAGCTGGACTAGGGATGGGAGCTCTGTCTTCTAGCTCCCATGTCTCGAACCTCAGCATGCTGGATGAGACAGGCGCGATGTCTTAACCATCTGAGCCTCTACAGCCCTTTGAGTAGGGCTCCACAGCTTTTTGAGAAGGTGTTGCACATACTCAAACATAGTATGTGAGGTGCTAGAATTCTTGTAACAAACAATATCAATAGCTTATTATCACAAACATTCATGCTATTGAATGAGGAAGAGGAGTTTCCATAGTGCTCTGTGATGTCTCTGGAAAGGATTATTGAAATATTTTTGAAGATAATTTTTTTAACAAGCACAACTCTTTGTAATAAATCAATGCTTTACCAACGTTTGACAGAAAAAGTGACTAGGGGTATTTTTTCCTGTGTTAAAACTGGTCAGGTTATCAGTTTACATTCACGTTTTGCTGAAAAGTCTGATAGTAAAGAAAAAAGGTAGAGGGCCAGGAAGTCCCTCGTTTTGAGGATCATGAAACAAGCACTCTAAAGTAAATTTAAAAATATGTATCCATATTAATGCATCGGAAAAAGTGGGGTAATATCCTCAGTTAGGAAGAACTATTTATCACAAAATGGTCAGGATGTTTTGAGTTCTCCAGAACTATTCATCTGGCTGAGTGATATTGGAGGGCAGATAGCTTACGCTAATGTGCAGTTAGCCAACCCCATGCTACAAGAGATCATAAATAAAAATAAATAAATCCCCTCCCAAGATCCTCACAATTTTGAGGATTGTTGACCCCAAATTGTTGTTGAGGATTGTTGACCCTCTTTGATCCCAAATCCTGGGGTCCCCCAAAACTACTTTCAGAAGAGGAGGCAGCAAGAACACATGCAAAGAGAAATTTCCAGCCTTCCACAAAAGAGAATATTGATTTGAACTAATCAGCCATGGCAACAACGCTCTAATGAAGCACCAAATGGTTGCATATGTTGTTTAATGGGCCTAAAAGTGTATGTCCATGGAGGAAGTAATATGTGTCAGATAATTCTTGGTAGTAATTTTTTTTAAAGTGAGAACTGAATTTCTGAGCATTTGAATAGGAATAACTGATTAAGGAAGGGTACAATCCTAACAAACTTAGGCCACCTATCTCGCATGGCATATCTTTCCATGGTTGTGTGGGGAGATCATCATATGCCTATGCAATGGCCTAAACTGCCCAGGAGAGGGGCAGAATTTCCTTATGGCACTTTTGTGACATCCCCAAGTCAGCACAGGACTTGTGCCATGTCATATACTGGCCTAACTGGAAGTTAGGATTGCAGCCTAAGCCAGTTAACAGACTCAGTTCTTTGGGGTTGTTGGTCATAGCTGCAGCTATACAGGTGTAGCCCATGGTTGCCTGGACTGATTTTGGAGGTATGCTAGTGACAGGTATGTGATTGAGTAACTTATCATATTGGCAAGTGATTAAACAGGAGAAAGAAAGAACATTGCATTTCAGAATTTACTTGTTCAAACTGGTTGTAGCATGGCTTGCAATTGCTAGTGACTAATACATTTTGGGCAAAATCCTTAGCAGTTACGGCTCCACGTAGTTACGTCATCCTCTAGTGTTATCTTATGGAAAGTCATCTTAACTGCTCCAGAGCAAGGGGCTTAATTTCACTTTAGGATATAGGCCTCTGTTAGGGTTTTTTTTAAGGGGAGAGGGTTGTAAATATTTATTGGTGTATAATTTTGGCAGCTGAATGTTAAGCTATCCGGGGGTTTGTAGAGAGTCTGCATTCTGCAGGATTGAGTTTGGTGAGAGCTTGCCCTCAAATGCACAGTTGAGAGGAAGCACCACTGAACTCAGTGGAACTTCTTTCTACACAAGTGTAGTTGGAATCTGTCAGCAAACACCTTGAAGGTTTTACTCCTGATGGTTAATGAAGCACGAGCTTATTAGGTGTAGCCATCAAAGGTGGAAACTCTTTTTTCCCTTGCATCTGGAAATTCTGTTGTGTCCACATTCGTGATCAGACTCAGTTTAGATTTAATCACTAATAGACTGTAAAATGTATGGTTCCTTCAAAATTATTATTAATGGCAGTCGCCTATTATGCTTACTGTGGAGAGGAGGAATAAAATTCCTGGGATTCTTCCCTCTGCAAATGTTTTAAGTGTAATCAAACCAGATTAACTTTCTTAGTTGTCTGTATACCTAGAAAAGGAGTTCACGACTGGAAGTTGGTATATTCCGTCTGCCTGTGATCACATGACAGCAGCCCTAGCAAAGGGTCTAAATTGTCAGTTCACTAGTTGAATCAACCAGTCACTTGCTTGGAGGCATCGACTCTTGAGAGCTGATATCTCCTCTAGCTTAGCTGCTGTGGGCAAACAAACACTACAGGTAAATAATCTGTCTATTTTCTGTCTTAATCCTTAGATTTGCTTCCTGCATCCAGTTTAAATCCTGAAAAGTTGACCAAAAGCTCAGCTGACTTTATGTTAGTCACGATGTTTTCAGCTGGTTTTTGGACTCTGGCAAAGAGCAATAATCTTTGTACACAGTTTTAGAAAACTGTTTTATCTGTTTTGCAGACTTGTTTTACATATAACTATGGTTTATTGCTTGATAGTTTTAGCAAATTAATTTGATCCCTTTTATGGGTGTTAATTAACATTGTCTTTCTGGAGACCTTTGACCTAGTAATTTCCCATTCAAAGCAGAGACAAATGCATCTCGGCTCTTTGCCATAAACAAAGAAAGAAGCATCTGCTTCTCTTAATCCAAGACAAACTACTACATTTAAGAAAATGTATCTGTAGGACTATAAACCAATTGCAAAATTTTGCTGGCAGAGTTCAGTAACCTCACAGCTGTGATTTAGCATAGTCTTTAATGCTGTAAGTACATACGTCTCATCGGTCTGTGCTTCTAGGAAAGGATACAGTATTTGAAATGTGTAATTTGTGTCTGTATAAAAGCAATGTAAACTTTTATAGAGCTCTTGGATAGCAATTTAGAAGTATGGTTGTTCCTTCCAGAGCAATCAAATATGCATTGTATGCTGTACCACATCCAGTTTATGGCAGGAGTGTGCCTCATGCCAGTAAGAGAGAATGTTGTCATGCCATCGTAAGCCTAATATTGGCATCCATCAGTCTTGAAAGACTATGGTATCTTGCTCAATGCTGTATGCAAAGCACGAAGGCCTGGGTAGATTAATATGGAGGATAGGCTGTTACCCAAGCAGCAAATCCCCCCCTCCACACCACTGAAACAGTCCAATGGAACGGCAGAGCCAATACGATTGGTTCCAGCTGCATCGCAGAGCTGGGCTAAGGACAGGAGCTCACCCTCCTTAGTGAATTTCTCTTAAGAAGTCCCCAGCAGATAAGGACCACATTCTTTTAAATGATATGAAGGTCATGGATATGTATGGGAGAGGGAGATCCTTGAACTCTGCCAAAGATGCCAAAAATATGAAAATTATACATGCCTTGTATATGGGTTCTCTTGCTTTCCAGAAAGATTTTTCCTCTTTCCCTTGTGTTGCTCATTACAGAGGGTAGGGCTACTAGACAATTTAAAATATTCCTTAAACATTTCAAAAAGTGCAAATAGTTCATTAGAATTTATTATTGCTACAGACAATTCAATTTGCACTACAAATGTGTTTAAGATTTGACTAAAATGTACCTGGGTAAAACTGATGGAAGGTTATTAATCAAAACTCCTTACACAGTAGCTTACTGGAAGAAATTTTGGAGAGGTATGTATAGAATAAGTGTAACATTGTAGGTGATACCGTGAGTGATAAAAAAAATCCACATTTTGAAGGGTGACTTAGAATATACTGTGTTTAAAATGGTGCTACATGATGATAGATCTGTATCCTTAATGTATGCCTGTGCTTTCTGTAGATGTTATTTTAAATATGAGATATGATTGAACTGAAATTATTCACACTAAATACTCTCAGCTCTAAGGTGGTAGGCAAGAATAAAAATCATTTGCTATTTTGTTGGCTTGAGAAATTCTGAAATTTAGTTCAGTTATATCCCTATGACAAGAGCAGCTACGGTATAGTGTGCTGTCGTTCAAGAGACAAGGATTTTGGGACTGATGATGGTAGTCCTTTTTCCTTCTCTTCTCCTTTTGTGGGCTTATTCCATTTTCTCTTGCTCATTAGACTGTAAACTTGAAAGCAAACTATGCTTGCAATTTTTTGTACAGTATCATTTTGAGGAGCATCGTAAATAATTTTTAATTGCAACAGCTGAGCTTCATGCTTTGTAGAGAGGGCTTGCAATTAAGGACCACTTCACACATGATGACTTGTTCTAGCTAGGTATCTTTTTTCTGCATAAAATGGAAAAGTGACAGATGTTAATGGAACAGCAGGAATGGGTTGGTGAAATACTCAATTTGCAGCAGATCAGAAGATGAGATTGAGGAAAGAATGTGCAGAAGAGACTATGAGGGTACTGAAGGATGTGGTATTGATGTGGCAGGCTCTTCAGGTATCATGAGAACTGTAGAAGATACAAAGGTGAAACAGAGGGGAGGGTAACATGAAGGCTATTAACAGCCTGTTTTTAAAGGCTGAATTTTTTTTAAATCCTAAGAGCTTGACGCTGATAGAGGTAGTTAGAAATGGTGTTCCAGAAATAAGGGATACATGAGCGCAATTGGAGATAAAAATAGAACGTTGCTTCTCTTGCTAGAATAGTTCCCTAGACTAAGTTGGCAAGTCCCTTTTAGTAGTTCAGGTCCTTAGGAGTTCCTGTTACCCAGGGAATAGAAATTTATCTTCCTGCCCTGCTATGCACTCTACTTAATCAGCCAAAACTTGGGTTCTTGCTACCTTTTGTGGCTGATCTTCTCATTCGCATGCTTACAGCTGAGGCTGGAGATTGACAGTAGCACTTAAGAGAAATACAAGACCAGCCTTGTGTTATACAGATTTTTTTAATCCACCGATTTGACTCAACATGAATTGCCAACAGTATACTTTTGTTACAGTTTTAGAGAGGCAGAAATGCAAGCACTCATTGCATTCTGTAGATGTGCCAGGAAAAAGCAGGGGCTCTTTAGTCTTTCTTACTACCTCTCTGCAACAGTAAGAAAAGCTATTTTTAAACAGCTGTAAAGACACACTTTTTATTTTTTTTTAAATTGCTTTTATTTAACACATTTTTTTATATAAAAAGGGAGTACCTGAATCAAACCCATGCAGATATCAAGGCATGACCGTTAAGAGCAATGGAGGACCAATAAACCTAGAGGTGGACTTTTAAATCTATTTTTCCATTGTTTGTTTGTTTGTTTATTCATGGTTTTTAATCAACTCAGGATTCCAGAACGGAACCCTAGTGGATAACAGGGAACAACTTGCACTTTTTTGGTCCCATTACCACCTCTAAGCAAGCAGTTTGCAAGCTGTAGAAACAGTACAAGCACCATTATCAGGCTCAGACTTCAAGAGTTAATGGCAGACCATTAATTTCAATCATTATAGGTTTGTCCTAATAATGCCTGAAGTTGGGGACTGACAGACTACATATATAGTACTGAAAGAGCATACAGTGCGGTAAGCTGAAGGCTTCCCTCTATTTTCTGCAATCCCTCTCTTAAATCCTTCTCCTCTTTCCCCCACCTCCCCCCCAAACCAGGCTCACATACTACAAGTGAATTTAGCTGGGAGAAAAGTACCCAAAGATGTTGTGCATCTATGCAACATAGATATAGGAAAATGAACTGTAAGGGAATTCTGCAATCATATCAATGTATTAGTACAAATACAAAAGTGCCTGCTTTAGATGCTACAATGTTTTTCAGTACTAAATTAAAATTATTCAAGTTTATTGGAGGGGTTAGCTTAATTGGGCAGGAACCACCACTTCATTCTGAAAGCAAATTACTTAGCCTGGATTCTCCGCACTACCTTATTGATAAATTATTTGAATATTTAAGAATTCAGATGATAGTTATTACTATAATTTTGCTGCATATGAAACAAGAACAACCCTCAGTATAAATCCTATCTACAGGTTCACTGCAAGTTCTGACAATTCAAACACTGATCTCCACTTTGTACTCTGAGACATAGAGATAAATGCAATTGTTTCATAAACTATAGATCTGTGCTTTAATACTTTTACTATCATTACTGCTGTATCTTAGGTTGCAATCCTAAACACACCCAGAATAATTCCCATTGACAATGGAGTTTATTTTTCAGTGGGTACTGTTGCAAGTATGCTTTACCATTGTAGGCAGCCCTTTCATCATCTGACAGACATATTTTCCTTGTCACTTTAACAGAAGATCTTGTTATTGAATGCCTTGGAAAAGGTTGAAGAGGGAAAAAATAGATCATTGTTTTGGAAATGGCTTTCAATATGTCTTTAATTACTTGGTCTTCCTACCCATAAATATATCTTGTTTTCCTTTAGTGCTTTGTTTGTTACAAAATAACACTGGAATGTTTGATTCAGCATCTGAAACCAATAAACTTAATTTACTGTGGCTTTTCCAGCCAAGGCACTTTCACAGTTGAATATAAATCCAAGTCTTTCCTGCTCTTGTCTCCCAAATGGATTAGTGCAGTGTTTCTTAACCAGTACTACAATCGCCATCTGTGGTGCTTGAGGTGGTATCTGGTAGTATTCATAGGATGCCTGGACTCCTGCCACATGGCAGCGAGACCAGGAACGCAACACATCTTTTAGGTATCTACTCTCTACTTACAGAATTGTTTGTAAATCAATTATGTGAATAACCAGTTTTGACATAATAGTTTCATGTGGTGCTTCTGATAATTGTGGGCACCGTGCTCTAAAGCAGTGGTTCCCAGTCTTCTTTGGGAACACTTAGGGCGAAATCCAGAGTAACTATGGGGAGTTCTTGCTCTGGTGTAAGAATAATTTGCTCTGGCTTGCAATATGAATTTCCCATAGGTTTTCACTAGGTGGTGCAGTAACTATGGGTACACGTAATGTCTCTTACATGCTCCTGCAGTTACTCTGGATTGTATGGTAAGTAGTCAATTACATCAGTTTCAACCTAATGCACCTTGAATTCAGTATTGTGAACACATCTACATCAAACAGTAATAACCTTAGTATCACTGTTTTCAGACAGTACTCCATTTGCAGAAACAAATCTACAGCATTATAGAATGTATTAGTTTATTGTGTTTTGTTTTAAATGGGGTACAATGTGCAGTGATGTGGCAGTACAACTAGATAGTGGTGTAAGTATGGAAACAGTATTGACCAAATGAAAAATGGCCTGTCTTTCAGTGGAAAAAGGCAGTTTGCAGAAATAATGGCTCTAGATAAGATGTGAAAATCAAATATGCTTCTTCTGTTTTTGTGCAACTGGGATCTCCTCATTATCTTATCTGTATTGGGCTTCTAAAGTGGGTGACTTAATTTAGTGACGACAGCCAACCTTGGTTAATGTCAGTATAATAACACGGGGGAAAAAACAAATTGGTGATGTACATATTTCCTTCTGAAAACAAATATATAAAAAGAAATGACTCCCGTCTTCTTAAAACAAAACTTCACTTCTTTGTGCTTCCTGAGAAAAGAATTGTGCATTTGGATTTCAAATGAGGATAAAATGATAGTATAGCTCTGCATAGTCTAGTTCTCACCCTGGATTAAGAATATATGGAGAGATCAGCCTTAGTGTCAGGGGCTGAGTTACTCAAAAGCTACAGAGCAATGTTCTGTTGCTGCCACTTTTATTTAGAGTTCTTAGAATCCTGACAGCTCTTTAGGAGAGTAATTCAGAGGTTGTTGCGACCTGCACATTGCTTGAACATAGGTTAGACCAGTGATTTTCAATCTTTTTCATCTCATTGCACACTTAACTTGTCATTGAAATTGTCAAGGCACACCATCAATTGTTTTTACCATTGACAAGGCACACCAGACTATTCAAATCCCCCAATTTTCCTATTGATGAATGTCAATCCCCAAATTCCCATGGCACACCTGAGGACTATCAGTGGCATACCAGTGTGCCATGGAACATTGGTTGAAAATCACTGGGTTAGACTATTCAGCTGCTAGCTACAAGTTAAATATATGGGAATAAATAAGGGCTGTTTTAAACTCTACTTGCATGCAACACAATGCCTTTGTGACATCTTTTTGGATGTCACCAACCATCATTTCTTTGTGAAGCAATCTCAAGCCTCAGTATTTGAAAGAAAGTGATGTAATTTTAGATGTACATAGCACATAGACATTGTGCAGAATGAATTGGGGAGGAGTGTGAGAAGGAAGGAGCTGAGTGAGACCTAGTAAAGGGGAGGAAATGGCAAGATCACTAGAAGTAAGTAGCATGCACAAAAGGCAGAATACAACTTGCTTGAGAGAAGGATACAGACTATTAAGGACCCATTCCCTATACTGTATATTTGAGGACACCCTGTGCTGTTGTTGACTGACTGCTGAGTTTTTGGCAACCATGTTAAGTATTTTATCAAAGTTTTCTTTGCAGTCATAAGATCTAGATTAGACAGTAGAGACTTTCATTACTAACACTGATACAAAATCTAGCACTTGCACGGTGAACATGCTGTTCACAATCGCTGTTTGATGTCTCAAGCTATTCTGCAAAATATGAGTCATTCACATAATGAACTCTTACCCAAATCTGAGCATGTGTCTGTTGTTTTGACTCTTCCCTTTTAGCTTTTTAATGCATAACAGCTTTTTCAGTGTTAGGAGATCTTCATTTTCTCACCTGATCTTATTCTTTTTACATACTACAAACAAACAGTGAAACATTTTTTCTTCAATTTTTAAAATTTTTCCCCACATTTTTCTTTTTCTTAGGAACTTTTCCAGCAGCTCAGGGTAGTGAATGTAGTTCCTTCCCTCCTTTTCCTCGTACAATTATCCTGTGTGATGGGTTGGGCTGAGAGATAGCAACAGGCCCAAGGTTACCCGGGAAACTTTGTGGCTGATCAGGGATTTAAACCTGGATCTTGCTGGTATATTTTGAACTTCAGTATGTACACATATATTATTTTCCTCATTTGCTAGAAAGCAAAAAAATAGGTTGTTCCGTTGCACCTTCTGAATGTGTCTATTAGTGCCAGTGTGTTTAGCTCTACACAGCAATCCCACTAGTTAGATGTTTTATTTTACTTGGCAGCACTGCTAAATTCTGTATGAATTATACAGTTCCTACTGTACCGTACCTTTGCTGGGCATGTATGCACATACGTTCTGTAAGTAGCTTCCTTTTTGGTACCACACTACAAATTGAAAGAGTGATAAGCGAAGCTCACAGTTTTTGTTATAAAGAATTCAACATTGGATACAAAGGTAAATTTAAAGTTATTTGCCTGTTTAGGCAGCTCTACAGATATGCAACATTCAAGATTAGTTTTCATGCTCTGGCATGGAGAAGAGATCCATACTACACACAGTCATGTAAGTATTATATAAGTTAATTGACCAGCAAATTAATGCATAGAGGCAGCAGGAAAACATGCACGTGACTCTTCAGGCTTCAGAAAGCCCTCTGGAGGGCTCAGGTGGAGCTGAATCTGGCTCGATGCCGGTAGTGTGCCTTATCAATGGAAAAAAAACTATCCAGGCTACAGAAAGAGCTCCAGAGGAAATCAGAGCACAACTCTGATCCCCTTTGGAGGGCTCATGTGGGGCTGAGTCTGGCTTTAGGGGACCTGCACTGAGCTAAATCCATGATTTTAAAACATTCAGATAAACAGACCTGTATTGGGAAAGTAGAACTGTTTATAGTTGTATGACATAATAAGTCATAAGTTAAATTGAATTGCCTTTTGTGGTTGCAATATTTTCCCCAAGAGACCATTTAGAAACAGACTGTATTCAAGTTTGTAGTCTGTAGGAAAAAGATAGAAAGACATTATATCTCAGATACATGCTTTATTGTTATCGCTAGGTTTTTCAGACCTTTAGGCTTCCGTTTCAGAAGTATCTCTAAGCCTCTGTTTCAGTAGAATAAAATTGCTGAATATCTTTCTGACCATGTTTAGGAAACGGTCTTCTCACTCCCTTCACCATGTTCTTGGTGTGGTAATATCAGGACATTTCTGTAAAGTTTCTGCGATTCCCTACAAACTGAATAAGATTTATAATAATGATGATGATAGTTACGGTACTGATGACACATGCTACCACAAGCAGACTTCATTCAGACTTTATTCATATTTTATTTTTATTCATACATAGTGGAATTGTCCCATAATTGAATGATCTTGTAAAAGCAGATCATCATATTCTTCACCATTTTTGTGAAGGCTCTCTTCAAATTATCACTAAACCCATTAGTAGTGATTTTTTTGAGGTACTGTATATTGATGATGAGGTTGAATTGGGAGAAAGAAAATCAGAGTGGAATCTTCTTACAGCTGCCGAAATGCTTATTGGAAAGAGGTAGAGGGATCTTTCAACCACAGTTTTGAACCCTCCTTTACTTAGCAGGGGGAGAGTAACAGGCCCTACACAACCCAGCAGTGTCTGTTCTAGTGGCTTCTGCTGGTGTTCTTTCGCATTTTAGATTGTGAGCCCTTTTGGGACAGGGACCCATAGGCTACTAATTAGCTCTTAATTTTTTTTATTTTCTTTGTAGACAACTTTGTGAACTTTTTAGCTGAAAAGTGATAGATAGATAGATAGATAGATAGATAGATAGATAGATAGATAGATAGATAGATAGATAGATAGATAGATAGATAGATGTGATTGCTTAAATTCAGATGTTAAATTCAGGCAGTTCAGATGTCAAAACAAAGATATTATCTGGTCTAAAGAAGGGAAATGGATACTCCCTCTTTTTATCAGCATTTGTGTGTGTGTGTGTGTGTGTGTGTGTATATATATATATATATATATATATATATATATATATATATATATATATATATATATATATATATATATATATATATATATATATATAATTCATGAAGCAAAATTATAATTTAACTGAAGTCCTTTATGGATAAGCAGTCCATATACTTTACCAGTGGTACTCAGATTGAGGGTCAGGGGTCAGAAGAGGGTGGGATCTTGGAATCTGGCACTGTGCTTTCCTGGAAGTAAGTTTTATTGAACACAGCAGTACTTCTGAGGAGACATAGAAGAGCTCTGGCATCACAGTGATGTCACTTCCTGGTAAGTTTGACAGGGAGTCCCAGACAGATTTTTAAGTTTGAAAGTGGGTCCCAAGTTGAAATGCCCGAGTAGTACTGTACTATGCAAAGAGTATGGCAGTTACTGATTTTTTAGGTAGGTTGGAATACATCTAGTCAGTCTTTGTTTAATTTCATAGTTATACCCGTATTTAGTACCAGTTGTACTTCTTATTGACTTTCTGAAGATGTATTTCTCTTCATTATGTTTGGATGTTTATCTTCATTTTATTATGTTGATTCAGTACTAAACCTTTGTTGCTTCCCTTGTTTTTGTGACTTTGATATTTGTGGCTGTGTTATTTGATATGATGATGTCCTGGGAATTTGTATACATGTACTGTTCAGCCTAAAAAGAAGAAATATTCACCAATTGTATTTTTTATTTTATGTGATATTTTCCAATTTAGGTCAGGAAGCCATTGTAGCTGATGTTATAGAAGGAAGATCATAGCAACTTAGCACTGGGCTGGAATAGAGCAAGTTTCCAAGGAATCTGAAAGACTTGCAGGTGAATCCTATGCATGTTTTTATATTTCCACTGTATTTTATAGGAGTCTACCAATTAAGTGTTTGTAGGATTCTAGCTGTATAGCTCTAGTGGCTCAAACATTTAAGACGCCGTGCCTGTTGACTGGCAGGCCAGGGTTGAGACCCAGGTGCTGCAAGATGGAGTGGGCTCCTGTCCTTTGCACAGTTCTTGCATACCTAGCATTCAAAAGCATAGAAACGCAAGTAGATTAATAGGTATCACTTGTGGGAAAGTTAAAGTTCTCCATGTTAGTCATGTGGGCCACATGATCATGGATGCGCCTTTGGAGAATGCTGGCTCTAATGGCTTCAGAAACGGGGATGAGCACTGCTCCCTAGAATCAGTCACGACTAGCAGAGTAACGTGTGGGGAACACTTTTACCTTTAGGACTGTAGCACTGGACATTGTCTTATGTGTATTTTGCTATTTTGGATTCTGTTCAGCAATGGACTTTCAAAATAGTGTTCAGAGAGAAATCTATCCCTTCTCTCTAGCTGTGCATAAACAAAGTTTCTTTGTCAGTGATCAAAAGTAAATAACAAAAGTCAAATAAAAGTACGGACTATACAGTTTTCACCCATGGTGTAAAGTGACCGAAATTGGTGATGAAAAACTGAATTTGTGTTCAGATTCTAGGAGGATTGTGGTGTTCTTCTAGTTACCCCGTATATCTCACCTGTTTTCAATTAAGAAACTAATAATGATTTCCTGATCATTGACATAAAACAGGAAAAAAACCTTTTTGTTTTTAAATGTCAAATGTCAATTTTAAATGTCAAAATAAACTTCTCCAACCCTCCATTGTGAATGGTGCATGCATGGCCACCATTCAAAATGGTGGAATGTTTCCCACGATAAACACAGTGATCAGAAATTGTGAATGAGTACTTGGCATTTTCTAAATGAGGCATGCTTGTGTTCTACTGATTGTTAACAGAACCTCTTTGTCAGCTGTAATCCAGGAAAGATTGCCAATAACAGCACCATATATATTTAGAAATTTCATTTAATCTTGGAAGCCTTTGTTAGAACCAAAGGGAAATTACTAGTTTAAAAAGGTACATGGAGAACTTGACTTTGTGGATTTTTCTCCCATCGACATAGGGATCCATGTTTTTCAGACGTTTACCACAAAGAGCTTGTTATCTACCTGACCTTTGATGTAATGTAGGGCCTTATATAATCATAAGCATCAAGGACTTCAAGAGTTTTGAGGTAAATAGGAAAGTGGCAGAGTCCATCAGTCCCTTTAGGGCAGTGGTTCTCAATCTTCCTAACGCCGTGACCCCTTTATAAGTTCCTCATGTTGTGGGGACCCCAACCATAAAATTATTTTCGTTGCTACTTTATAACTGTAATTTTGCTACTGTTATGAATCGTAATGTAAACATCCTATATGCAGGATGTACGTTGTTACAAATGAAATGTGTGTTCTATGCACACATTGAACACAATGGGATTTATTTCAGAGTAGGCATGCATAGGATTGGGCCCTAAGGCTGCAATACTATCCACATTTACATGGGAGTAAAGGCCCCCCCTGACTATAATGGGATTTATTTCAGAGTAGGCATGCATAGGATTGGGCCCTGAGGCTGTCAGTCAGCCCCAGTTCATGTGCAGCTACAGCCGGAGGTCTGGCAAGCCTGACCTGGCTCCTGCACCAGGGGTCTTTAGGCGTCCCCCAGGAAAGCTCTAGGCAACCCCCAAAGAGGTGCCGACCCCCACTTTGAGAAACGCTGCTTTAGGGAAATGCAAAATCTTCAGTGCTGGTGCGGGTCTCTGTCAAACAGCAACCTATAATATATGTTTGGGTTTGTTAATCAAATCCAACCTTTTTTATTCCCTGCCATCCAAGACAGACAATAAGCATGATGCTACAGGTATAGGGACTTAGGAAGGCAGAACACACTAATTCTTGAAGAGGCCAACAAATGTTACAATATCTTTTAAAGTAAAAATTGTGCAAAATGGAGATGAGAGCTACTGTAATGTGGTAGTTTAAAAAGTACAATCAGGGGATTCTCCAGTTAAAAACTCAGCCATGAACTTATTGAGGTGGCAAGCTACAGTCTTACAGCATTGAGCCCCCTATTCATAATATGGATTTGTAATACATTACAGTGCTGTTATAAGGATTACTGAGACAATCATATGATAACTCTTCAAATGCCTAGAAGTGTTATATAAATTCTGATCACATATAACTCCAGAGGGTTTTAAAAAGCTTGAGAAGTGAGTTTTCTTTGGGAAATGTTGTGTTCAATACTGAATACTGCAGCTCAGCTCACCAAAGTTTAAGAATAACTGGTGTTTGAAAAAATTGGGTAGATTCAGTTCGTGAATTAAGTCTCATGATGCATAGTCTAGATTTTTGTCTTTAGCTTTGTAAGGTAAAGATGTCCCCTGTAGGTTACTCTGCTAGTCATGATTGACTCTGGGGAGTGGTGCACAAGAAGAGGTGCTCCACAAAGAGACAACGTTGTCTGAAGATGCCTTTGTAGTCTCCATAGTCTCTGTGTGGCCAGCATGACTAAACACCAAAGTTCATGGAATGCTGTTACTTTCCTACTGAAGTGGTATCTATTTATCTACATTCATTTACATGCTTTTGAACTGCTAGGTTGGCAGGACTTGGTAAGTAACAGCTAAGTAACAGTTGCTTCATCTTATAGTATCCTGGGTTTAAGCCTCCAATCTGCCCACCTTCAACAAGCCTGTACAGCATCTTTAACCACTGAGCCACCACACACCCTTGTAGGGCTGTGTAGCAGGTTTCATAAAAGAAGAGCTTGAATTTAGATAGTTTAAAGTTTTCCCAGAAACCATAAAGCTTGTTGGAGGAAACAGTTGTTTGCTACTTTTAACAGAATAATTTCCTCTTGAAGCCAAATGAAACATTCTAAATATGTAACCAAATGAAACTTTCTAATGCGTAGCAAATCTGACTTTCGCAATGAGACTGAAAGTCACTTTCTTCTTCCATTTCCATATGCATGCACTGCATGATCTCCAAAGTATTATAATCTTTCATCTTGCATTCACACAAGTCAGGCATAATCTTAGTACAGTACAATATAAAAATAATATAATTTTTTGTTGGAGTCTGTTTGACAAAATAAATTTTGTTAAATTTTAACACCATGTGTACTAACTCTTGGTTCTCACAACCTATAATTTGACCATCATGGACAGCATAAAATAATCTTTAAATTAGTACCATCAAAGAACTATTTGCAGGAGACAACTGCTTCTGCAGCTTAATATAAATTCACTGGATAGGGAAAGACACTTATAGAAACATTGAAATTTTTGCCAACAGATGAAATATAATGTGAGGTTATTTTTTGCATTTATATCCAGTTGTGTTAGTCTTCAAGTATACTCTTAATATATCCAAAGCTGTAGGTTTTTGTAAATATATCAGACACCAAGTACAAGATATTTATGATGTGGTTCTTCATGTTGCTAGAAACTGATTTGTTATGAAGGCTATACATTGAAAAAGCATACTTCAGCTTAATTTCCTTTTCATTCATTTGAAAGTCTGACTTTTGCTTGCTTCTTGAGAATAAGATTTTCTTAAACATGTTCTATTAGAGGGGCAATTGCAATTTTTCTTCAGTGGGGACTTTATGCTGGGGACTTTTCCAGACTTTATGCTGCAGTATACAGTATTATTATTGAAACAATTAGTGTTTCCTAAAGAGGAAAAATTCGTGACTGCTGCTATGACCAGCACATGGAATGGGGATGCATGAGTCTCACATGAATGATGACCTTCAGCGACTCCTTTCCTTTCCCATCAGTGACTGCCCTTTACTGAAATATTTTTAGTTTTAGAGCTCAAGGAAGATAATACTTTTTATACTTGGTGGGTGCTGTTCTCTTTAGCAGTTAACCCCGTGGTTTGTTCTTCTGTGCTTTTCTTCTCTGGTACAGCCTTATAACATTTTAAGGGGCATCAGGTTCTGAAATAGAATTCTGTTGGATAATGGGGGGCAGCCTTTATACAGTTTCAGCATGTAAAAGCATGGAAGCATTGTAATATTTAATTTTATCATCTATGATAAATTATGCTTGTCTGAAAACATTTGCTCCCTAAGTATAAACGTGAGCCCCTCGCAGAAACAACTCATTTGTACTAAGAATAATTGCTGTTCCTTACCAGAATTTGTTTCCAGCTTGACAAAGTGTCATACGTACTAGACTAGCTCTAAAATATTTCCCTTTTGTCTGATTCCATTTCATCAAATTGTGAGCAAACTCTTTAAGGGCTGTGATGTGTGTTTGTCAAATGTCTTGACACAGTTTTTCAAGGAACAAGGTCAAAGGTGTCAAGTGCAGACATCAACAAGAAATGCTGTTAGGAAATTGATAGATGTAGTGGGATTACTGTGTCTAAGAAACAAATCATTAACCATCTTAATTGAGAATTGGACATTTCCTTTCCTGTAACCTCACATGCAGATCATAGTAAGCAGGTTTCAAGTTCTTATGATTGTAAAGGTCTGTCTGGGTATTGACAGTGCAATCCTAACTTGCTCTGGAACAGGCCTGCACTATATCCAGCACAGGTTTGGGCTGCTGCTGCACTATCACGGGGCAAAGAAAACGTTTTCTCCTTTTCCCAGATAATGCAATAGCAGCATCAGTGGGTCTATAATCTTAGGAGGTTGTGTAAATCTGCTTAGCCATGGGAACAGGGCTTAATCTGGCACAAATGCTGGGTCCAAGGCCTGCCTCCCACTCCCCAACCACCCTGCCCCAAAACTATTCCTCCCTGCCCTTCCCCCACTCTCCACCCACTTGCCCACATTTGCACTGTCATATTGTACATTATCTGTGCTGGCTGAGATTACTCAGCACATCTTACTGGTCTCCAGGGCCCAGAGTGGCATGGCAAGGCAAGCACCCAATTCCCTGGTCTAGCTTCCCCTAAATTATCGGGTGTCACAGTCTTGCTTTACAGCACGTTTGAGTACTACTGCCCTGGAGAGTGATAATTTCCACAAGCCACAGTTTGCCCTTAAAACCAGGATTGTAAAACATATCCTGACATAGTGCTGTAATAGGAAGATTGGGAGATTAATCCAGAGAGGACCCAGGAAACGCTTATGCAAGCAAGAGATTTTATTTGGAGCTCCAGATCCCAGTCGGACAAAGATTTGTCCTACCAAAAGACTGAGATCTCTTGTACATTTCGCACACACTTCTTATACCCCTTCAGTCACGTATACATTCTTTTCAAAAAGGGATTATTTCTTTGTGTCAGAGATATTCTCACAGGTGTACAAGAGATCCTACTTTAGAGTTTCCTATTATACACAAAGCGGTGAGATTAGGGAGATACAGTTACAATGGAAAACATCACAACTGTCATACGAAGTTAAGCACACATGGGTTTAACATTTACTTGATCCATTTGGGCTTCTGTTAATACAAAAAGAAGAAATTAAAATTTTATTTTAATTTCATAATCTTTGGGTTTAAGACAAGTTTTTCCGTCTTGCCTAACAATTAATATTCCTAAATCATTGTTTTCCCTTCCTTCCATCTAGTTGTTCTTATTCCTTTTCCCACTTAGCGCTTCTTTATTATTGCCACAGGGTCAGGTAAAGACAAAGAGAATTTCCTGTCTTAGCTTGGCTAGCTTTTACAAGCCTTAAGTGGCTAATTACTGATAACTATCAAACTCCTGGGAAAGGAGAAGGGGGCATTGTGATGTTATGATCTCCTCTCCGGGGAGTCTGTGAATGTTGATTGGAAGCTTCTGTCTGGGAATGTGTGTCTGCAAACTGCCTGGGTTTATAGTATGATTTCAGAGGTATCAAATAATTTCTAATAAATTCCAATAAATTCCAATAAATTCTAATAAAATTCTGACAGCTGATTTTGTTTACTATATTCCCCCCTTGGACCTATGAAAGTAAATGTGCAGTGTCCACTAAATGTACAATTGTTCAGTTTTGGGACTTTCCTAAATTTGCTGTTTTACTTGCAAGAAACAGTAGCAGTGATAAACATTTAACATACAAAACCAGGGCACAAGAGTTTTACAGAGATACAATATAAACAAAAGCACAACTCCTGTTTTTAGTCTTTGTACTGTTTGATGACTATGCATACAGGAAGAATGTTCAACAGCAGGGTCCACTCTATGGTTGAGGTTCCATTGTTTTATGTGCAACTGCAAATAGAAGTTAAACTTTACTAGTCCTTGCAAATTAACTTTTTGAATGCTTTTCATTGTACGCCATACACCTGTGGAGAACAAGAGTTTTTAGGAATTCACAACACTGGACAGCCACAACAGAGTTCTTGTGCTGCTGAGCCCAGAGTCTTAACAGCAAGGCTTATATTTTGATTGAAGTTCCATTGTCCACAGCACAGGATCAGGATCAGGAACGCTGGTTGCAAAAGGTGCCTGATGTGGGCTGGAGTTAACAAAGCCAGGTGTACAGGAGTGCAGGAACACAAGCGCACAGGCCACATCGCATATGTCACACACGGCTCACTGTTGCTTCTTGTTGCATGGAAGCATGCACCGGCTACATGCTTGCCAGCCTGGCTCACGTGGCTCACCTGGATGGCATGGAAGCTGGAAAGGCTTTTGCGACACCCTGTTGGGCAGTGAAAAACTCACTATTTTGTCATGCCTTTCAACCTTAGATAGTTGGCAGTCAACATCAGAGGCTCAGTTGGCGTTATGCAGCTTTGGAGCATAAGTTTGCTAGAAGAAGGCTGAACGACACCCCTGCAAAGTAGGGATGTGGAAGACCCACTTTACGTCATGCCTTCTAGTTTTGCTTTTTGGCCCATTTTCTTTGTAGACACAGGCAATCTCATATGTGGACTGTTTGCAAGGCTGTTGTATACTGTTTGACTTCCTTTGCTTCCTTTGTAAGGCTTGTTTTGACCTTTTGACATCTAATATCTGCAAGAAAATACAGGACTGACAACATAGAAACAACATGTAATGCATGGCACATTTGATCCATCTGATATGATGCAAGCAGCCACGTCTTCTCATTTATTTTTATTTTCCTGTTGTTTTATTGGCACACAGTTGCTTGGTTTTGATAGTTAACATCTTTTAGCACAGTCCTGGAAATAAGATACTTATGGTACTCTTATTGAAACCTCTGTACTTTGGATCATATTGGCTCTGTAAATAAGAATACAAGACACACAACACACATACAACATAACACTAGGATACACATATGTGGATATGAATGTAATTTAAGCAAGATAAATCAGTTAACTTTATATTCTGAAAAGCAATGTTTTATTAAAAATCCATGCTTCGTCTGCAAAGAAATAAGGTTTAACTCTTTCTTTTTTTGTTGTTGTTCCTTTTTTGCTGCTGAAACAAAAGGATTAGGAGATTGCTATGGACATTGTTAAGCAAATTTGCTTGCTACCATATGCACTGAGGACTCATTCCTTTTCCTTTGTTTTTACTGTTGCTTGAACTCACTCTTGGGCAAGCATGTTTAGGATTGCACTCACTGATAGACATACACACTATTGAGAATCTTGGCAACTTTTAAGTTCCTTGGATGAATGAGACACTTTTGAACTTGCAAATTTTTAGCTTAAAACGTGATTGCTAAAACATTTAAACTTTGTACAGACATTGATTCACAGATAGCAATAATTCACATATAGTAATATACTTAGGTGTCCTAATTTTTAATCTCCTCGATACATCAAGGTGTCTTGCGCAATCAAATCTAGACTGTTCTGTTTTATAAGGCAGGCATTTTATCAACACTTTGTACCTTGGATCAGGCTCTTATTTGACCTGCTGGAATAATGGAAATTCAATGGAAAGCAGCAGCATTTTGCAAAGAATCTTTTGCACTCTTTCCCTGAAGGGGGAGTAGAGAGAGAGACAATAACATTTACATTTGAAACATAGATAGCCATACAGATTAATGAGTTGCAGGAAGAGGATATGCAGTGATACCAGCTAAATGCAATTCCGTTTTTTGGCAGCTGGTTCTTAAAAGAATGAAAAGTTCATAAATTAATTAAAAACATATTTATGCTTCTTTTTATAATTTCTGATTTAGAATAACTACAGGAGCACATAGGAGACATTTTGACTTAAAACATGAGGTGCCTTTGTGCTCCCCCTTTTCTGTGGGAGAAACAATGGTATGTAAATCAGGATTAGAAAATCCCTGAAGGCAAGGTCTTTTCCTGGGAAAAGGATTAAAGCATCTCCAGGACTGCAAATTTTTGTTTCTGCACTCTGCCCATGCTCAGAGGCAGTTTCAACACTTACACTGATGTTTTGAACACATACAACTCCAGAACTTTCAATTAATTATTTCTGAACTATTTTTATACATAGGCAAGGCTACTAGACCTATTTTATAGAACTTATTGTTTGGCAACAAAGAGGATGCAACTTGAACCACAAGACAATTAATCAGACCAACTTGCTTGACTTTTTAGAACCTCACAAGCAGCAAAACACAACATGTTAAGGTCCACTATTTTTATTTTTGAAGAAGAGGGCAGCACATTTTGACTGATTTGAGACACTATGCAGAGCACACTAAGAGTCCTCTCCTTTCTTTTTGGCCTTGACCATAACTCTATTCCCCCCCTTGTAAATCTTTGCTAACAATATAAATAGCTGTTAATTGCAAAGTATTTTTGAATTCAATTTTTTTAAATTTTGGTAACTCATAGCCTCATACCTGAGGCTTTATTTAGCTTTGCCAATACAGGGAGCTTAGAGCAAAATATTTTTTTGCAATCAACAAACTACTATACAGCTTTTAACACAAAGCACTGTAAACCGAGATGGTGTTTTTAGAATAAAGAAACTATGCAAAAAAAAAAAACCTCCAGACAGAATGGTAACCTAAACATGGATTTTTTCTTCTTTTAACTAGTTCTCAAAAAGAAACCTCAGACCACTTATGGCACAGACCACTGCCTACAGACTATTTCTTAAAGACACAGAGTCAGAACACAGGCTCTGGATTTCCACACACTCCAGGGGGCAAGTGTACTCTTTGACTCACTGGTTACACTCTACTACTGACAAGACTTTCTTTCTTCCATGTGCTTCCCAGAACCAAGATTACCATGATAACTTTATGATTGCTATGGCTTCCCTTTGTGTCATGCTCTCAGGGCTCTAGGCAAACTGTTCCAACTATACTTTACTTACATTTTTTTCTCTTATTTTAATAAGCACTGCTAACCATGCTTGTGAAACTTTTCTCTCCTCTAGTGACTTGCTACACAACCCAACAAGGCAACAAAATTGCACAAACCACACACTGATCTATACAGTCTTCAGAACATGCACCTTTTTTATACCTAATAAGGAACTTTAGTCCACTGTCTTCTAGTTGCCACACAACTACTGTATTCATAACCCCCTGTTTTTACTTCTCTTTGTTACAAGTTCTTTTTGAGAACACATTGCCTTCAACTAAACTTTAACTACTTTTGTTTTTCATGCAGAGGCCCTGAGCCTCTCACTATCACACAATCAAGCAAGGGAAACCACCATAGTTGTTTAGCAAACTACAATTTCAGAATTCTCTGCTCTTTGTGAAGCTTTTTGAGCTCACCTCCTGGTGCCACTTATACTGCAACATACAGAAATTTACACAACTGAGAGCAATTTCTTCAAGTATCAGATTTCTTTTTACAGTTACACACAACTGACCCTGCTGTGGTCTTTCATGAGCAGGGTCACTGCTCACTTGAGCCACTCTAGTCCTTCTACAAATTTTAAAATCCACTACCCAAAATTTTTAAAGTCCACTTGGCTGTTTTTCACCAAATCTCTGCTCCCCTCTGGCAGCTCTGCTAGCCATCCCATCACAGCCAGCCCAGAGGAGAGAGAGAGAGATGGGGGGGCTTTTTCCCCCAATGCAATACTTTTTATACTATAGAAACTTCACTTGTGGAGCCTCTAATTGCTGGCTTCCACTTTTCCTCTGCATTCCTATAGAAAACAATAAATAAACTACAACTTTTAAAATTCCCAATGATGGGGTAGGCTCAGTCGCCTCTACCCCCCTTCTGGAGCTAAACTCCAGGGACTTTCCATACTTTTCCTAACCCACAGAGCCTCTTGTTTCTGTTTTCTGAGGTCTGTTTTTTTAGGCCACCTGTTTCTAGAGTGCAGACAAAAAGCACTCACAAGACAGAATAGGGAAAGGGAGGATTGGGGTACTTTATTTGTGGGGTAAGGAACACAATAGGGTAAATCTTTCGCTTTTTCCACTTGCTTGCGTGACCGGGCTCGTCTGTGGCTCACAACAAGAACTGTGGCTATCCATTCACACAATTACACACAACACGCGTCTGGGGTCTGACACCTTCACTTGTGTCAATCACGCAACCACGTTCACTCACACTGTTTTCTACCTCCCTCCTCCCCACATAGAACATGATCTCAATACAATTTAAGCTTTAGGAATAAAAATAATCTTTTGCTTGCAATACAGTTAAACTAAACCACAGAAAACAACTTTTGTTATAGTTTAACAGGTAATACAAAACTTTTTGGTTGCAGTTTGTTGCCAAGAACTGTCTGGCAGATTCTTCTATCCAATCTTTGGTGCTTGGTGAGGATCCCTCCCTGCCAAGTGACCGTCTGGCTAGGTTCTCCCCCCCCTTTCAAATTCCCTTTGAATAGAGGCTAACGTACTTTACTTATCTATCCAAGCCCAAGCTTAAAGATAGAGAGACGTCATCTATCCAAGCCCAAGCTTAAAGATAGAGACAGGTGCCCTTCAGGAGTAATGGGCCTCTTGTTCTTCAGCCAGAGAGGGTGACGAGTCCTCCCCCTGAAAGAACGGCCGGGCTCCGGGGAGTTTACCTAGGACTCGGTCCCCCCTCCGTGGTCTCCCAAACGGAGCGACCCCTCAGCGTCACTGAGTGGGCTCCACTGACTAGATCCTATAGTCAGTGGATAACTAGTGCACTCTTCAGGCAGTATTTCTTTTCGGGCGTTACCTTACACTTGCCTGGCTTCTTTGCTTGGTCTGTTGCTTGTACTTCTGAGACCGAAGATGATGAGAGGTCCTGATCTTGATGGGAACCGGTGTTCTTATTCTCCCCAACCAAACTTGGTTGGAGGCGCCTTGGAGAAACCGAGGACCAGTTTCCACCGATAAGTATACTGCTCACCAACTTGGGGAGCCTCAAGAGCTCTCCTTTCTGGACACCCCAATTTCCCTGGAAAATCTCCAGATCCAATTATCCCGCGGACGAGCCCCCAATTTATAATAGGAAGATTGGGAGATTAATCCAGAGAGGACCCAGGATGCAAGCAAGAGATTTTATTTGGAGCTCCAAATTTATTTGGATTTTATCTCTATGCAAGCAAGAGGTTTTATTTGGAGCTCCAGATCCCAGTCGGACAAAGATTCGTCCTACAAAAAGACTGAGATCTCTTGTACATTTCGCACACACTTCTTATACCCCTTCAGTCATGTATACATTCTTTACAAAAAGGGATTATTTCTTTGTGTCAGAGATATTCTCACAGGTGTACAAGAGATCCTACTTTAGAGTTTCCTGTTATACACAAAGAGGTGAGATTAGGGAGATACAATTACAATGGAAAACATCACAACTGTCATACGAAGTTAAGCACACATTTACTTGATCCATTTGGGCTTCTGTTAATACAAAAAGAAGAAATTAAAATTTTATTTTAATTTCATAATCTTTGGGTTTAAAACAAGTTTTTCCGTCTTGCCTAACAATTAATATTCCTACATCATTGTTTTCCCTTCCTTCCATCTAGTTGTTCTTATTCCTTTTCCCACTTAGCGCTTCTTTATTATTGCCACAGAGTCAGGTGAAGACAAAGAGAATTTCCTGTCTTAGCTTGGCTAGCTTTTACAAGCCTTAAGTGGCTAATTACTGATAACTATCAAACTCCTGGGAAAGGAGAAGGGGCATTGTGATGTTATAATCTCCTCTCCGGGGAGCCTGTGAATGTTGATTGGAAGCTTCTGTCTGGGAATGTGTGTCTGCAAACTGCCTGGGTTTACAGTATGATTTCAGAGGTATCAAATAATTTCTAATAAATTCTAATAAATTCCAATAAATTCTAATAAAATTCTGACAGCTGATTTTGTTTACTATAGTGCAGGATTCTAGAATTACACTTTAATACAGGGTTTTTTTCCCTTTTAAACCCAGTGGTACATACCTTTAAGGCAAGATACTTAGTTGTTTTGCAACAGTCCAGCAAAAAGGCAATTACTAATTACTAATTACAAAAAAGACTAAATTACTAATTTCTGCACTTCATCCTGCCTTTTCCACATCTCTGTTAAATCTGTCTCTTACAGAGTGAGTTATAAACTTGAGACTTTCTCTTTTCTCAAAACCTCAGGTCAGAAATTGTAGGAATGTAGGAAGTTGTATTAAACTGAGTCAAACCCATGTTACTGACACTGATTGGCAATGGCTTTTTAAAGCTTCTGGCTTAGGGACTTATAGCACAATTCTAAACCTGAATACCCAAAAGTAAGCTCCATTGTGTTCAATGGGTCTTACTCCCAGGAAAATGTCTTTAGGATTGCAACCTCAGTGTCCAATCCAAACCACAGTTCCTCAAGTAAAAAAAGAGGGAAAGAGGAATTGAGACTGACAGAATTGTTCCCACTCTCTTCTTTGTAGACACTTACAGCCCAATCCAGAGCAACTAATCTGTCCACATAAGAGCCCTTAGGTTGCCCTATCTAACACTAGGTTGGAGCAACTGCAAGATGCTCCAGCCCAGTTACTCTGAAGGAGGCTTAGGGCAGAGCAAGGCAACATAGGGTGCCCTAAGGGAGGTGGACCTGCTCTGCCCTAACTGGGGCAGCCTAAGCAGCTCAGGAGAGGCAAGTTGAGGGCATGTTTAGCATTGCCTAGGGCAGAGCAGTTACTCTGTATCCAAAGCCTGTTTCCAAGGCAGAAATGCCCTCTTCCAGCCCTCAGAGTTATACCACCTCAGGAGCAGGTATAGTAATGAGTAGACCCATAGGGGTCCATGATAAGGCCCGAGTAAGAATGGCAGTGCTGACCAAAAATCTGAGTTCTTGGCCAGCCTAGCTGCAACCCCTTCCTCTCAACCTCAGGATATGGAACAAACTACGGCTGCCCACAAACCTCAGGATACAGCAGGCCACTCCAAGAAGCCCCTTCTATTCACTGTAGAATGTACTGGCATCTCATCAGGGACTTCTTATAAGGCAGGCACCCAGTGGCGTCACCAGACTGGTGCGGCTGGTGTGGGCTGTATTGGGGATGCGCTCTGTATGGGGTGATGTGCCGGAGGAGTTTGACTGTCCTTTGGCAGGCCCCGGGCGTCAGCACACCCATTCAGGCCTGCTCCAAGGCGGAGAATCAGCCAGAAGCTGCCACTTGTCTGAGGAGCTGGCCTGAACGGCCATCTGAGGTGCACTGCGCAGAAACACACTGAGCATGCCGAACAGCTTCAGAGGAGACTTCCTTAGAGCAGAGAAAGTCCGCGCCTCTGCATAGCCATTCGGCCTCACTCAGGAGGCGGAGCGGCAGCCGAATGGCTTCAGAAAGAGTACTGCACAGGCACCAACTCTGACGCCTGCACAGTCTCCCCCGAAGCCAAAAGGCTTCAGAAAAGTACTGCGCAGGTGTCAGAGATGGTGCCTGCGCAGTACTCTTTCTGAAGCCAGTTGGCTTCAGAAACAACTGCGCAGGCGCCAACTTTGGTGACTGTGCAGTCCAGGTGGAGGGGGGCGCGCATCCCAGGGATGACGCACAGACTTCCGCACCAGGTGATGTGCAGAGTCATGTCACCACTGTAGGCACCACAGCTGTTCCTTGTTCAGTGTGATCTGAGGGGTGTCTCCTCAGGAGCAAGTCTTCCCCTTGTGTCAATTACTTAGCATGCTCTGGAGCAGTTAGGGCAGCCCAGGCTTCCTGACTCTCTGGATTCAGCATAACTTTCTGCTCTGGATACAGAATAGTTAGGAGAGTGCAGTTAGGTCAGAGCAGGCTGAATTTGCTCTGGATTGCAGCCTTAATCCAAGAAGACTTAATTTTTTTTAAGTGCTATTCCTAACTTCAGGTACATTTCTCACAAACCATGATTTCACAATCTGAATGGATAAAGGAAGCTAAGAAATATTCTTAATAAAATAAAATATTTAAAAGGAATCCGGTTTCTCATCTTTTTAGAACTTGAAAAATGCTGAATTTTCATTCCAGATAGACTCTTTTGGTCTACCTTCCTGAAAAAATGAAGGATTGCTACATCAAACATATTTATATATTTAGTCAGCAAATGGGAGATGTGTTAATTAAAATGTGGCCTATTTCCCAAGGGACATTAAAGTTACATGCAGCCATTTTAGCTACCTCAGTTTTGAGATGCTTCATCTGAGTCATTGCTTAGTCATAATTGTAGTGTAGTCCACATAATCCACATGCCCTCTCCTTCAACATTTATATATGTCTCATGGAAACTATTAACTATAATGTGGGAACAGACAGAGCTTAAGGTGGTTGGTTATGGCTGCAATCCTAAAGACACTTTCCTGTGAGCAAGACCCATTGGACACAATGGGGCTTACTTTTGAGTAAACTTGGTTAAGATTGTGCTCTACATTGGGTTGAAGCAGACGTTGTACTGAATTTCTAGGACAGGAAGAAAGTGCTAGATGGAAAGGCAGAAAGACTGAAGAGGCTGGATAGATGACTTAAGTGTTTCATCATCAGCCTCACATACATAACTCCTCCAAAAGAGAGACGTGTAATGGAAACATCCATGATTTCTAACACCCTCTCTCATTCCCCATATTAATGTAGGGATTTTGATCACTGTACTCATAAGATACCAATAACAGCCTACAGCTGTTGCTTGTGGAAATACAATATAAGTACAATTCATCACACTCTTTCCTAAAAAAAAATCACACCCTTTCCTGCATCTCAACTGCCCCTTTGCCTCCTTTCTTCTTAGTGGCTCTCTTCAATTCTCCCCCTGGCCTGTTATCTCCCCCAGAGATAGTTAGAAATGATAGTTGAAATGTGAATGCAGTGTTGACAATTCTTCTCAGCCTTCTTTGCCCCAGAGACACTTGGAAATAGAACTCTCAGCCTGCTTGGTTGGAGTGCTGCACAGGGCTACCCACAATTAAAGTTAGTGAAAGTTCCTCCTTCCTCCCCCTTAGCAAATGTGATCCTGGGTATCGTGTCACTGCCCTTACCCCTCTGTGGCCAAAAGTGCAGGTTCATATTTTTGAGGGGAGTTTTGCCACTGCTCTTAATGGAACTTTTTAGTATCTTTTAGCTTTTACCTTTGTAGAAAGAATGAGTCTGAGAAAAAGAGTTTATTTTTAAAGAACACAATGAAATTTAATATACTGAAATGATAGAGAGGTTTCTTAGCAATTGACTAATTTGACTAAAGTATGGCTAGCTTTCATGATGTGCACCAAGAAAGAGAAAGGGGTGAAGTATTTTATGGGGTTCTTGTCCTTTTACTTCCATAGAACTCTGTCTTTAAAGTTCTGGGCTTTCAAAATCTCAGTCAAAGCAACCTATGTGAGAGTTTGCAAATTGGAGACCTAAAATTTATTTCCACTGTTTATTTCCCTTCATATATTTTGCTAATAAAAAATGGAAGTCGTTTGTGCATTCATTGGCACTTGAGTAAAATGTAAAAATGTCTGAGGATCATGTCTCAGAATCCAACCCTTTGCAACTTTACTGGTGCAACTGTATCAATGATTCACATGTTGCATCCTATGGTAGGGGTTTAGACATGGTGGCTTCTTTCACATAAGGGAATGTTTGTCCCTTCCTCAGCACTGGAGCACTAAAAAGGGGATCAAAATGTTAGAGCACAATCAAAATGTTAGAGCATCTCTGTAAGCCCATTAACAAACTCAGCTGATGAGTTATATGCTGGTCCTGGAACAACAAATCTAAATTTTGAGAACTCCCTTTTAAAATAGTTTTCTTGAATGTTTCTTGAAATTTCCTCCATCATTGTGTTCTTGAACCCAGTGAACCTGCTAGGACTTGGTGAGAATTGAAACTTCATAAATGTTGACATCAGAAGTTAATTTAAATATATATGATACTGTTGTGAGGAATTATTGTGCTTTGTGGTCTGAATATTACACCCTATATTTAAAAATGGTCTAGTATTAAAGCGTACCAGTCATTGAGGGGAGAAGATGTGCATTTCCAATTGCATCAGGAACTGCAATATATACTTTTCCTTCTTTATTATACATACCTATTCCATTCCCGAAAACAGCCCTTGTAGTGAAAATCTGGATTACAATTATTACCTTAGTTTCAGTGGGAAAAATTCTTATTCATTCTTTACCCTTTCTATGTTCAACTCAGAATCACCCTAAAGCCCTTATATTATAAGAAAAAAGTTGCTCTACGCCTAAAGCTTTAATTGTAAACTTTTGGCAGTTTTGTTCTTTAGAATCCATATTCACAGTAATTTGTAGAAACACTCGCCTTGTTCCCCCCCGTAAATGAGCAGCCCCACAATGGGCCCATTTGTGTCTTCACCAGGTTTTTTGCTGATCCAGAAACAAAGCCTCCATGTAAGGGCAAAACATCCTTCACGGAGGCTCTGGATTTGGAGAAGCAGAGTTCTTCCAAACACACCTGACATACCTCTTGTCCACTTTCCCCTGCCCCAGAACACCTCCTCGCCATCTCATTCTTTAAATTCCTACATGCATTTTTAAAGTGTTTGGAATAACTGGTGATGAGTTGGATTTTACCTATGGGGTGGTCTGGCAATACAGCCAGATTATTCTTTGTCATTATTGCAAATTCCTGCGAGCCCACTACCTTGATATAACTATGTAACCAATACCATTGTTGGAAGCATACAACAAACATAAAAAGCAGGCCTCCGTCAGTCTTGAAAGACTATGGTATCATGCTTGGCGCTGCATACGCTACATGCGAAGCACAAAAGCCTGGGTTAAATTGTTATGGAGGATAGGCTGTTACCCAAGCAGCAAATCCCCCCTCTCCACGCTACTGAATTAGTCCAATGGAAAGGCAGAGCCAATATGATTGGATCCAGCTGGCGTTGCAGAGCTGGGCTAAGGACAGGAGCTCACCCTGTCGTGTGGGGCCGACCCGGGTCTTGAACCCTGGCCTGCTGGTTAACAGGCACAGTGACTCAACCACTTGCACCACCCACAGACATAATAACCCTGAATAATTTGCTACACACTACAAGTACTTCTTACCAGTCTGATTATGTAGAGCTATGTTGGATTATTTTAAGCATTTTTATTGCTCTTCTATAGTTGAAACATATTGTACTGTTAGAAATGCTTCTTACCCTACAGAGTAACTACGGGAAGACGTAAAAGGCACTTAGGCTGCAATCCTAAAGACACTTTCCTGGTCAACGTTACCCATTGAACACAAAGGGACTTACTTTTGAATAGACATGGCTAGGATTGTGCTTTTGCTCTGGATTGCTCTATGCATTTCCCATGGGTAACACAGTAACTATGTCAGTGTAAAAGGTCCCATAGTTACTCTGGATTGTAGCCTAAGGTAAATTGTGCTACAGAGATGCTTTGGTTTGCTGGCAGAATCTCCTTCCAGTTTTTCTGGGCTTTGAATCAGCAGTGTTTTGTTTGGTTTTTAGGAAAGAAAAAATTAATTGCCATGTTAAGGCTCCGACATAGATAGTAAATGTAATTTTCTTCTTTTTAAAAAATTATCTAGCATTTTTCTAAAAATTATCTAGCTTTGCTTTGTGATACATTGAGAGTATTGTACTGTGGAAGTAGCATTATCTCTGGCATAGGTGATGTTAATAAGATCTTGGGAAGCAATACTGAGTGGTGATACCTAGGGTTTTGTGAGTCCCTGCTGGGTGTGGTGGATTATTTGCCGAGTGGCACGCCTCTTTAATATGTGTTGCTTACGTCAATAGACAGAGTTAAAAGCTAGGGTAAATTCCCAAACAAGAAAGCAGAACTTGAGATTACCAAACGCTCTTCACACAGCTGAATGTTTAGCAACTTACATTGTTTTTCATATTTTGGGATCACAGGTGGCTCCATGTCACAGCTTCAGAGCCCGTGGGAATTATATCCACATACTGCACCGCATGATCTGGATGTTGGTAAAGTATCTAATCATAAAATAATACTAGTTCATTCTGTGCTGTCTCTTTAGTCAGGGAAGAGGAAATTGTGCATTTTTAAACTTTTCTTTTTAAGAAAACTATCAATGTGTTCTTGAGGCTTCTTTTGTACTCTTTATGCTTGCACTGCTTTCTCTACTCATGAGACTTTATACATTAATTTTCTTTATTTAGGTATTTGTAGATGTGATATTTATGTAGATCAGATATTTTGGTATGGTATCTGATTTTAGATTTTTAAAAAGTCATTCTTTAGGTGAAATAAGCTTTTTTTCAAGCTATGTAAGACCTAATCTGTATAGCCTTTTATCAGAACTGAGCTGTGACTCAGAATACCCCTGGTTTAGATATATTCCCTGCAGTGAATTCACCAGCTTCCTGTCTGCATTATGGGGGAAATAATACTAGCCTATCTTATAGTTTTGCTGCAAAGTTGATACAAAGGCAAGGTTTTAATGTAGCTGAAGTGCATGAACTGAAGTTCTTTGGATATATTTAAAGTTTTTTCTTACCAGTCTATGGATCATTTGAGGCAGCAGGGGACCTAAAGTTTGAACTTCAAACTGTGCTAATCCTAGATTGGGGGCCAACCTGCTTCTGAGGAAATAGAAGTGAGGATTATAATGTCCTCTAGTGGCGCAAGTGGTTAAGACACTGTGCCTGTTAACCAGCAGGCCAGGGTTAGAGACCCAGGTCCCCACAAAATGAGGATTTCCTGCTACAGGCAGGGGATTGGACTAGATGATCCACTGAGTCCCTTCCATGATTCTATGACAAGTAGTGTGAATCTATGATAAGGATCAGAAACTTAGAGATGGGTTATAGTGACTGTTGGATTTTGGCCCAATTTCTTCATGTTGTTTCCTGCCAATTACTAACTACTTAATTATGAGTGAGGTAATACTTGTTCTTTGTTGCTTCATGTACAATTGAGATTCTGAGCCCTTCAGAAATAGGGTCCATCTTATTTGTGGCATAATAACTATATATCTTTGAATTCTTGGGATAGCACAAACTGTAATTTTGGATGTGTAGTGAAACATTAATTACCAAAAGAAGTATTTTGGTGTCTCTGAAAACAGCAATTTTCATCCATTGTGCTGTGCCACCCTGATTTGCTAGGGGACTTTGGGGATTGGTAGGCCAATTGGGAAATTTGATCTATCTACCAGCAGCATGCTGGCATTGCCTTTCTCAATGATAAAAACACTGATGGTGTGCCTTGACAATTTTAGCACCTTGTTGGTGTGCTGAGTGATGAAAAGGGTTGAAAATCTCTGCCCTAAATAGATACATATGACCCAAGGGACATTGCAGTATATTTTAAGAACCACAAAACCAAGGAATCTATTTAAGTATTATGACAAATCAGCAGCCTCTTGCTCAGCAGTGCATTGAAATACTTGTCATTTTGGCTTCTGCCGAGTCTGAAGTAACTTAAGTGCAGTCCTTTGCTCCATCAAACGCAGTGAGATTTACTTCTGAACATGTACAGTACTTGAGGATTGCTCTGTAAATATGTGTATTGTAACCAACTTTACTCTCTCCAGCAGTAAGATTTTCTCTAGTCAGCCTAGTGTTCCATGCAGCCCTATATAGATTAACAGATAATTCTGCACTCTGCAAGGTGCTGCTTTATTAAGAAACCTTGATCTGTATCTGTCACTCAGGGCACAATCCAGAGTAACTACGGGGAGTCCTTGCTCTGGTATAAGAACAATTTGCTATGGATTGCAGTATGAATTTCCCATAGGTTTTCATTAGATGGTGCAGTAACTATGGGTACATGTAATGTCTCTTACGTGCTCCCGTAGTTACTCTGGATTGTAGGGTTAGTCTTTTAAAATACGGCTTTTGTTGGTTGTGTATTTACTGCCAATTTTAAAGTGCTTAATCACTGTTGAGCCACATTTTTTTACGTATTAGCAAAACTAGCACAACTTAGAATCCTTAACAGCTTTTCTGGATTATGTAAACTGTCCCTACAATTGTTAGGAATGGCTTCCATGAGGAGTTCCAGTGGAGGGAGCCATTCCAGTACTTGAGAAGAGCCTTTCATAATTAAAATCTAGTTTTATAACATTCTTTTGTTAAGTGGCAGCTATAGGCACTGGAGAATATAGGTAATGTACAGAGGTGAGACCCTTAAATCTCTAGCAGTTCATTCACCATTTATCAAAAAATAAGATTTTAAATAAAATACTACTTTTCCCTGTTTTAATAAAGTACTGGTTGGCAGTTCTGTTTTACTTGCCAAAGGTAATGATTTCATGGTTGGTAAGTGAGAGCAAAAAGTGATAAACTTCACATTATGGAAAGTCCCCTCAGCCACAAGCTTGATAGCTAACCTGCACTGTTTGGATGTTGAATTTTCATTCATGAAGACTCAATAGAGATGGAGTATTATAGCCTGTTCACATATTGTTTCAGATACCAGGTATAAGTTTTAAATGGAAATTGTGCATTCAAATGTTAACTGCCCATCACTGATTAGTATAAACACAGGCATGCAGTTAGCATAGTAACTAATAACTGCATGCCTATTTAGGCACACTGTCAATGTTTGTCTTTCTTGCAGAGGATCCAATTTAGATCTATAGTAAAGGACAAGTCTAAATGTCCCATTCCACCTAATTCTGCCCTATTTTGATGAATTGCGTATCCCTACCAAGTTTGATGTAAACAATATTTACATCATTTGATGTCTTTTTTAAGACAAGGAAATATAGTAAGGAAATATCTTGGCTTTAGCATATGCTCAGATTAGATGTGCACACAAATGAGTGCTGTTAAAGTCTTTGTGATTAAAACTAGTTAAAGGGGTGGGTGGAGGTGATTCTGGTTAACCAGGATGTGTAGGGAAGGTGGTGTTCACTCATCCCCTCCTTAGTAATTTACAAGTAAGACTTGGTCCTCTGAAGTAGCAGTGTGCTGCTAAAGGTTACAGCAGCGTTTTTCTCCAATGAGGTATATTATTTTTAGTTTATATTTGCATGCACATCCAATATCCTTTAGATATTTTATGATATATATTACCTGTAACTTCTCCATTCATACGAAGATGAAAAAACTAAGCAGAATAAATTATGTGAGGTGTCTGTGTATTTATACAACATATTAGGAATATGTTTTTCAGCACCTGTTATGTTTCAAGAAAGGAAGTTTGTAATTTTCAAGAAGAGAAAAGTATTAGGAGAGAATGTGCTGACTTCTGAAAAGTGCCTACTATCGATTTGTGAATTCACTCAGAAAAAGTACAGTAAGGAAGATAGCAACCTGTCTACTTTTTGTGTCATAGAAATGGACAACATGGCACCACCTTGCCCATCCTTTCCTGATCCAGCCAACGACTTTGATAGGAACATTCCTCGTATTTGTGGTGTTTGCGGAGACAAAGCCACTGGCTTTCACTTTAATGCGATGACATGTGAGGGCTGCAAAGGATTTTTTCGGTATGTGACTTCTTCCATTTAACTTAAAATCATTGTATACTAAGACTTTTGTCATGCACCTTGCTATCTTTTGTTATGGGGGCAACTTACACTTTACACCAAAAGATGATTCAGTGAAAAATGTTTTACTACTTGTTAAAATAGTAATAATACCTCTGACTAGCTGAATAATGAAGTGATGTCTCAGCAGTAGTGAAAGAGCAGACTGCATGATAATTGAGCTCTCTCATGCCTTGAAAATAAGATCAAGATTTATATATTTTCTCTTCTGTAGTTTGCAACTGAGATCCACCTTGAGAGCAAAGTGCTGGCCACATTCTGTTTAATGACATCACTTCCTTCTAAATGATGTCACTTCCAGCCCTCAACATGTTCTATGAAAGTTCCATTAAATGAGCTTGACACATGAATTCCTTGGAGGCTGTACATTTTCAGTTTTTTGCATCTTCTATGCTTCTCTTGCCCATGTTATTCTTGCAATGTCCTACTTTTTTTGGGGGGGGGAAAGCAAAACACAAGAGGTCTATGAAAAGGGAGTACAGGACAGTACAACTAGTGGGGATTGGATTTGCTGAATGAGAATGGAGAATGGGTGGAGAGAGGCTGCTAGCTCTCAAATGCTTAACTACAGTTAGGAGAGAGCTAGCACTGCATCTCTGCTAGTTCAAAGTTCCCAAGAAGTAGCAACATTTCTCATAAATGAGATATATATCCAGATTACTCTTCTTTAATTATGACATTGGAACTTTTCCTGGGAACTGTTTATTGATAAAGGATGATGAATAGCAGATATGATTAATGTAGTGTGACTAATCTGGGAATAACTTGTCTATCTGATACTGATTACTGATACTGTAATGCAAAAGCAGAAAAAATACACTATATTTACTCAAATCTTACATGTTCACTTTTTTCAGCTGAATTTAGTCCCCAAATTCAGGCTGCACATTAGATTTGATGATTAATTAGATTTGAATAAATGTGGTATTTTGATGATACAGTAAGTATAGGGTGCACATTAGATTCAATGGCACATTAAATTTGAGTAAATATGGGTATTCTGTTGTGACACAAATGCCTTAGTATCTTTGTAGCAAAAATGTCCACTTTGTTAGATTTCTCACAGAGATATTTTACATACCATAGACCCTGCAGCCTGATTTTGTTGTGCTACAGTGCAACCTGGCTAACCAGAACAACTACATTTTCCTCAACTACTGTTGCTTAAATGAGTAACTCATCTTTCAAATGTGTATTTCCACACAGAACATTAGTGTGCTCTTGATTAATCAATCATACACTGTATATCCTAGACATGATGCAGATCAGCAAAGGCCGTTCATCATCTTCTAGAACATTGACTGAAACACATGTTAAGAAATTTGTGAATATAAAAAAGAGTTGCAGGGTTGACTTGGGTGATTCTTCTCTCAGACATCTGAAACTTAACTAAAAGATTTACACTGCAATCCTAAGCATGTCTACTCAAAAGTAAATCAACAGTATTTACGCCCAGGAAAGTGCGGTTAGGATTGCAACCTTAGACAAGGAAGGTCCAAATCTAGTATAGACCATTCGTCTCAAAATTCTGATAACTGAGGTAAACGGTACCTCTGAATTGAAACTGGAGGAACATTCACACCTAAAAATATTGGAAGGAGATGTTTCCAGAACAATGATTTGTGCAGGAGATTCTGCTGAGGTAGACCATTCTGTCATATATATGCTTTGGTATGATTAGATATTCATTCTCCCTCAGTGTTGACACCCAACAAAACTATTTGCTTTCAAAGAAGGGCATGTCAGAGGGACACATAAATCATAATGTTTGTTGCATTTGTCTTATTATTTATTCCCTGCTCCGGGTTGTCCTGCATTCATGCAATCTCAATTTGTATGAATGAAAGGCATTTCTGATCACAGAAGGGAAGCTATTTTACATCTTCTTGTCCTTGTCCTTCCCGTTATCCACAGGGTCCCCTACCCAACAGGAATGGGTTTTCAGTAGGAAGCTGCTATGTGAAGGAGGGGATAGGGAGATTTCTAAGCTAGAACTTTCTCCTGCACACATTTGTATCTTAATCTTGTTCTTATATCTTTTGTACCTTAATCTTGTATCTTGTATCTTAATCCATTGTTTATATTCTATCACCACCTTCCACCATGACCTTTTTAGGGCTGTAAGATCTTAACCCAAGGACTTTTCCTGAATCTTTCAGAAATCTAAGAGTGTTTCGTATGAATAGTGACACCCTTAATTGCTCACCCCTTTGTCCATGTTTCTTGCTTCTGTTCTTGTGTCCCTCTAATGTGCAGTCTGCCTGCCTGTATGTCACATTCCTTTTCAAACCTCTGTAAAAGCAAGAAGGATGGCTGTTTCCTAAGAGAAAAATGGAAGGTGATGTGCATGGGGAGGGTGCAGGGGATGTGGAACATTGTACTTATGGGTACCCTCTTACCTGAGATTTCTGTATCTCCAGATTTACCACTGAACTAGATAATGCACAATGCTACTGAACATACGTTGTATTTGTGTAAACTGTATTTGTGTAGCATTTGAGCCTCTTTTCCATTGCTTTTTTGTTGTCGTGGTATTTTTCCTTCCTTCTTGCTCACCTGTGTAATGCAAAGTTTGACATGACATCATAGTGCTGTATGTCGCACCAACCAATGAAATGAGGCAAGAAAGGGAAAACTCATTGCAATTGTTGTCATACTATGTTGTATGATACTAGAGGTAACTAGGAAGACAAATGAAAGAGACAGTGAGACTGCTTTGTATTTCTTGTTAATATCTGGTTGTGGCACAAAGGTGAGGATGATTATAGGGATACGTTATCAAGGAAGCTGAAGTTTCAGTTACTACAGTCCAAAACTAAATCCTTTTTAAAAAATTGTGTCAAAGGCAAATACAAATTGTTATACCTGACATACTAGTAGCTGCAGGAGCATCAGTGGTTTGAGTGATGCACAGAGTCAAACTTGAAAATCCAGTGACATTATTTGACCTTGAAAGTAGATGTCATTCAGGGTGTATCTAGGAGAAACCCACAATAGGTTATTGGTTGCAAAGCAGCAATAATGATACCATCAGATCAAAAAGATCATTTGAAATAATCAGATCAAAGCTGCATGTCATGTATCTACCCCTCTGGACATTTTCCTCTCCTGCTTGTCATTCAGATAGTTACTAAATCACCTGCCCTTTGTCCTTTTCAAGAAAGCTTTGGTGAAGGACTGCAAGAAATGCAATATCTTAGCAGGGTGCAAGCTACCCTGAGTTGTGTATTTTAAGCATGAAAGAACGTAAGTTCACAACTGCATCATTAATACAAAGTACCTGATTCAGTACCTCTTTGCCACTGGCATTGCAAGCATAGCGCTAGCAGTATTCAATAAAGTAGGTAGAGGTCCATGATTTCCTGGTGGCCTCTTTAACTTATCCTTCCCTACCTTCTTGCTCAGAGTTCTCCATTTAAGTAGTGGTGCTTTCTTTTCACATTTAGATATTGTCAAAGATTTATTGAATGAAATGTAGTTGGGGTGTTAAAATACCTTTAAATTTTTATTCTGCAGCAGAGGAAACAGTCTGTTGGATCAGTAATGAGAAGGTGATATAAATCCTGTGTATGAAAGCCCCAAAAAATTAGGCAAAGCTACTGCAGCATGTACAACCAAGTGGCTGGATGGAACTTACTTACAAGTGGAATGTTCCCTGGTTCACTTCTATTAATTCTGTCCTTGACCAGTAATTTATTTTCAGAGAATATAAGTAAGTTCCATCCAGCCACTTGGTTGTACAATACATGCTGCTCTAGCTTGAGTATCTTTGCTATTTTTGAACAAAGTGAGCAGATAAATTGAGTGGTTTCCCATGTATTTTACAACTTACTTATATTCTCTCAAAATGAATTACTGGTCAAGGACAGAATTAATAGATATGAACCAGAGAACATTCCACTTGTAAGATACATGGGAAACCACTCAGTTTATCAGCTTACTTTGTTCAACATGTGACACATTCTTTTCATGTGGACTCCTTGTTTTCCTTTGGTGCCTCATAAAAAAAAATCATTTTGTCAGTTTTTACATTCAACAGTTTTGCATGTCAGGTGACAATTATAGTTTTACTTCATAAAAAGTCTCTGTAATCCTCAGGATTAAAGAGATTATCTTCAGATTCTAATCCTTTAGAGAACATTTTAAAGGCAATCTTGTTTCTTTTTTAAGTTGGCATTTACAAATGTGATTATATATTCAGTGTTTCTTTTGGACAATGCCTGCTATCAGTACCAAGATCATTTGTCACATTAACCCCCAAATCCAGCGTAACTACGGGGGCACGTAAGAGACTTTACGTGCACCTGTAGTTGCTGCACCACCTAGTGAAAACCTGTGGGAAATTCATATTGGAGTCCAGAGTAAGAGCACAATCCTAATCAAGTCTACTCAAAAGTAAGTCCCATTATGTTCAATGGTTCTTACTCCCAGGAAAGTGTCTTTAGGATTGCAGGCTAAGTCTGATATGCATTTTAAGCTGCATAAGTTTATTTAGCGTATGGCGTACAATACGTGGACTTATGGTAAATCAGATATTACTGTCCAGTCCATCCAACCATTCAAGGACAGAGTGGCCAACATTGAAAAAAAATCAAACAGTGGGCCAGAATAAGTGTTCAATTTATAGTCAAACACAATGGGATGAAAAGTTTGTACAGGAACACCACAGTCAACCTGAGGGGTGGATACTAGACCCCTTTTAAACAGTGACTCCTGGCAGATACTGTGCTGAGTACAGATTCTGTTCAGTCTTGACCAATGCTGGTGACGTAGGTCAAAAAACTGGCACATTTTGTGTAGAAACTTCTGTGTGTCTGCCTGCATCTCAGCAGTCTGAGATGCCATTGGGCGTAGATGTAAAAGTTGTTAAACAGCTATTGTGCAAGTGCCAGAGAGAGCTTCCTAGATTTAAGCCTGCCAATTGATAGATGAGGAAGATCAGCATGGACAGGTAGAAGTGGGTTATACATAATCATATCTTGAAGAGCTGGTGTGTTTCAAAACAGGGAGCCAACAAATAGGGGTAGATTTTATACAACTGCTTATAATCCTCGTTGTATAATTTAGTCTGGCACTGATGTTAATAGGGTGGCAGCTATTAAGCTATAGAGGGACACAATATTCTTCTGCCGAATAGACCAATCTTAGTGCTGATATTCTGAGAATAGAGACAGCATGCTTCCCCCATATATGACACTGTTTAGAGCAGCAAAGTGGCTTTTCATTTTGGGACACTTCACCCTACCTTGCCCCCCTCAGTTTGCAGCTAGTATATTAGTGCTGGACTTCAGGACCAACCTGCTGGTTGAACGTAACATATGCACACTAATTATGCATATTTAAGGGAGGAGCAGGCAGTTTGCACCCACTCAGAATGTCCACACCTTATTTCTTTTGAATTATGTATGTATTGAATTATTTGATGCTGCCAAATGCATCAAAGTTTGTTAACAATTTGATAACAAAGTTTGATAACAATTACTATGAGTATTGATTTTTGTCTGGGGGTGCGCACAATATTAGGCTTTTCCTCCTCAAGCCAGGCTGCTTGAAGCCAGGCCTTTTCCTCCTCAAGCCACGCTGCTTGAAGTTCTGCAGCTACATTATTATAAAAGCAGGCCTCCGTCAGTCTTGAAAGACTGTGGTATCATGCTCGGCGCTGTATACGCTGCATGCGAAGCATGAAAGCCTGGGTTGGATTGTTATGGAGGATAGGCTGTTACCCAAGCAGCAAATCCCCCCTCTCCACGCCACTGAATTAGTCCAATGGAAAGGCAGAGCCAATACAATTGGATCCAGCTGGCATTGCAGAGCTGGGCTAAGGACAGGAGCTCACCCTGTCTTGTGGGGCCAACCCGGGTCTCAAACCCTGGCCTGCTGGTTAACAGGCACAGTGCCTTACCACTTGCGCCAATATTATATTATACTATTATTACATATTATTATTATATTATAACATATTATAACATATTATTATTGATACATATTATTATTATATTATGCATAATTATAAATTAGAATATACAATGTAGCCAAGAAACTCATAGGAACTTATCACTAGGTGAAACAAGACATAGCATAGGAATATATTGCTGGGCACAATTCAGCCCATATTAATCTGTCTGATTCTGCAGTGTATTCATGGTATGTTTGAAATCCAGTGTTTATGTCTGTCTCTGCTTTTTTTTTTTAATTGACATTTTTATGTTAATTGGCTTATTCTGTATAACTCAGCTGTGTGTGGTAGATGTATATTTTACCATCTTGTATGTGTGCTTCATTCCTCTGGTGGTATTGTCTCAACCAGTCTTACAACGATTTGCATAAATTAGAAATATGTATAAGTCATGCAGTACTACACGTTCTATTTTCTTGGTTGTTGTGCTTGAATTCAGATTCGTTTTATCCTATTTAATCCAATCTAAAAATAATATTTCAGGTATAGACAGGGCTTATAACTGTGGTTAATGTTTTCCTCTTTGTAGTACAAGGTGTATCTATTTGAGAGGAAACTGATTTTCTGCATGCGGTCAATAAATTATTAAGGGTGCAATCCTAAGTTACAGTGGGACCAATGCACAGCCCTTGCACTGGACCACAACACAAACTGCAAGGAAGTCATTGCAAGGGACTTGTGCCAGCCTCCCCGTGTCACATCCAGCCCTGGCAGAATAACTTTGTGCTAGCCTTTCCAGGCTGGCACAGGAGTCTGGAGGTGGGGAGGAAGTTGGAAGGAGGCATTTTGAAGAGAGCAAATAGCAGGTGGGACTGTGAACTGGTAGACCCATTTTCAAGCAGCCCAAGGCTGTCCCAAACTAGTTGGATTTGCACTACCACTTGAGAAAGCATAGATCTGGCCTACGTGTTCCAGTGCAAGATAGGATTGCACCCTAAATGTATTTAGAAAGAAAATCATGAAAACTAGCAAATTGTCAAATTTCATAGTATAATATCAGAGCACTTTTTAAACTAGATTTTTAAAGAAACAGAACAGTAGCTACATCGGTGGTATTTATCCTATATCCGGTTAAGTACTCTTGGAGAGCAGCTGGTTCTATATGCTGATCTCCCACATTGCATTTGTTTTCAAAACAGTATCCATGTAAAAGAACATGAAGTGTGCTTTTTCCTAACAATGAGCAGGCAATGTAACAATATTTTGTGTTTTGTTTTCTTCCAGGAGGAGCATGAAAAGGAAAGCAATATTTACATGTCCATTCAATGGTGACTGCAAAATCACTAAAGATAACCGGCGGCATTGCCAAGCGTGCCGACTGAAGCGGTGCGTTGACATAGGCATGATGAAAGAGTGTGAGTAAGCATATGGCCCTGTTTCTGTTACTGGTAGTTTTGCAATAGTCGAAGCCTGAAACATCTTTCTTTTATTCCATTGTGAAAATTCCAGCTGCCAGTTTTGCTTTTGTTAGCTTATCTTTTTCTTTGCTTTCACCATGTTCCATTTTGACTGAATGCAAGTGATTTTGTTTCATATCTTTGCTTAAAATTTGTTTAATGTAAATGTTAAAAGCATGTTATCTGTCAAAGAGGAAAAGGGTGTTTGCACTGATCACAAAGGGGCTTTTTCCCTTTCAGTGACACATTTAATAATATTTCAAGCTAGGGGATGATATATTATAAAATCAATACTACTATATTTGGCTTAAATCGGGAGTAGAGGGAGGGGAAACCAACATGGAGGCAGGGTGAGTTTTACTATATAGTAGTCAAGTTAGTAGAGCTCCATGCACTCTACTGTAAATGCTTGATTCTTCTGGCACTGCTCAGGTTTTGGGTGGCACCATGAAGGCAATATCATTGATTTGATTTTTATTAGCAGTTATCCAATCATGCCTTCAACTTTACAAAACTACCAAATCTCAAGTGCTCAACAGTACTAAACTAACTAGTATGTTGTACCATTTCTAGTGACTGTAATACTAGTATTTCTGTTCTCTCTGACTCATACTGCTGCACTACTGGAATTGCTCCACTTCTTAGGAAGCATAGTTCATTTGGGACTGGGCTGCTCTTGTCATTGTGGTTTATGAGAAACAATGAGTTCATCAGAGCACTGCAGTTTTTTAAAAAAATGTTTCTAGGAGACGGAGATTGTTAAACTGAAAGTTTGAGGAGCTGAGCTTGAAAACTTGGGGATTCTTGCTCTGAAATTTCCAGACAGGAGTTGTGAAGAATTCTTTTTTAATCTTTTGAGAACTGCTGCCAATCATATAAAGGCAATACTGACCTCAAGGGTAGTACAAGGCAGCTTCCTAGCTTTCCTTTTTCAGAGGCAGCATGCCCTGGGGTACAATTGTAGTCCTCCCCTGCAATTGGTAGTGAAAAGTATGCTATCTCTGAAAAAGCAGAATATGAAGAGATACAATCTTGGGAGATGCTCTGAAGAAAATAGGATGCTGAACTTGATGAGCCTTTGATCTGATCAGCAAGACCTATACAAGTGATTTGTGTGAATGTTGTGAAGCTACTCTCACTTTGCCTTTGTAATCTTGTTTCTCTTGTGGTTGTGTATATGGATAAAGCTGTATACATATGCTGCATGTCAGTTGTTGTGTAAAAGTTGGTCCAAGGGTGGAACAGCTCAGCCATCCAACCTCAGTAGTTTCCTCACATAATACAATATTTCCTTTTGCAGGAATGGTTAGGACATTAGTAAAACGATATTTCCTTTTGCAGGAATGGTTAGGACATTACATTACTCCAGGTGAGAGTAATGTAATGAATTATTTACGTTCCAGATTTCAAAGCTATCTGTTGTAATGTGTTTGATCCATATGTGAGTTACACTTCCTTTGTACTTTGTGCTTAAGCATATGTGTGCAAGTTTAAGTAGCAGGCCAGTTATGAACAACTACAGTATCCCATTCCGATGCATCTCCAAGGTTAGAGAAAATTTGTTCCCTTACCCTGCAGAGGCCTCCATGGCTGCCCACTACCACCATTAGATGTAGCATATACCCTTTTACAACAGCTGCATTGGCATTGGAACGTTAATTAGGGTAAGGATACAGGTTCCATTTTATTCAATTTACATAATGTGTAAGATTCTATGTATGTATGTTAATAAATAAACAAAAATATTGTTTCTTTCTAAATCATTTTTGTTTATAAATCTGGTAAACAGGTTTGTTTTTAAAAATCTGGTAAACTAGGTGGGTCCCAGTAGGGTAGCTTTAAAAAATTGGTCCTGGTGTTGAAAGGTTTGGAAAACACTGGTCTACACTAATGGACAGCATGGCTCCAAACAGGGATATTTTAGAACCCGACCTGGAGATGTCTAGGATTGAACTTGGGGTTGTTTGCATGCAAAAGAATATATCCAACTTCAGATCAATATTCCTGTGGAAGCTGAACTCATCTAAAAGCCATATTTAATCTATATGGATTATTCTATAGGATTACAGGAGGGTAATGGATAATAATGGCAAATAATTGTGGCAGAACACAGGATTCAAAAGAAAAATCTGAACCCTGTATTTAAAGGACAATCCTGACATTTTAATATCTGGTTTATGATGGATAAGACAACTGGCTGCTTAAATTATACGTAATTTAAGATAAGTACATTATCTTTCAGCTCCTGGAAGCTGACCCCACTTTTAGGCCTTTAGGGATTAACAAAACATGAAGAATTTCTGAGAGTAAAGTGTTACTAAAATCACAAGAAATGTCCTATTTTTTAAGGCTGTCAAGATTTTTGTCAAAGTGTTACACACTACACTGCTGCATGAAAGCATTTGAGCTAGTTTCCCAAACCCATTCATGTGGGTTGGAAACATGCTTACCAGATTCAGATACCGTAAATGGTATTGCTATAATCTCAAATGATGACTCTGCATTTTAGGTTATTCCAGTAGTTAATATTGTACTTAAAACATTTTTCACAAGGTAGTAACCGTGGTTTAAAATTGAAATATTCAAAGTGAATGACCTTCTGTCATAATTTTTCCCTCTTCTCCCCCCGCCCCCATCTTGTTGTAATCATTAGACAGGCAGCTTTTAAATTGAGTTAATGCCTGTTGTGCTTCTTTGGAAGACCTTTGCATAACAAGCCTTTAAGAAAGCTGAGGACTTTGGTTTTATGTGGCCTTTTGCAAGAGCAAAGGGCAGCTTCACTGGAATTGTACCCACTTTGGGAGAACAGACACCAAACTTCTGGAGCAGCACTGGGGGGTGGAATATTCCCTAGCCACAGTAAAGCTGGTTCCGGTGGATATGTACAGTGCAGCAGTTAACTTGTAAATGATCCTTTTAGTGAAATAGTTACTTGATAAAGGAAACCTTAACAGGCTATAGCTAAAAATAGTCTTTCCAAGCTGTCTGCTAGTTAAATGAATAGGAACAGAATGTGCTTCAGTGAACTGTAGGCCAAATTACTAAAAGGGGTCATGCTCTCTAAGGGTGGGTCTATCGCACCAGCTGTTTTTTTTTCCTGGAAATGGGTTTATAATCCATACTACTTCCTGGGTAGAGGACTTCAGGGTTTTGTCGTAAATCTAACAAACACTGGCACACTTGCTCTTTGAAACTAATAGTATCTGTGATTGGTTCCATGGAGCACTCCACTGCCATAGGGCAAAATCCATAGCAGTTACAGGTCCACGCAGTTACGTCACCCTCTAGTGTTATCTTATGGAAAGACATCGTAATTGCTCCGGAGCAAGGGGCTTAATTTCACTTTAGGATATAGGCCATAGACTTAGTTCAGGCAACATGCCACACCTGATGCTACATGAACAAACCCTTTGCTTGTGGTTCCTCTTTCTACCTTTCTTCGTAGACTCTTCACACCCATCTTCAGAAACAAGAGAGTGAAAGAGGGCATGTGAAGGGAACAGAACGTGGAGGCAGAATACTTATTCATATAGTGCCAAACAATGATTTGTTAGGTCTGACTAGATTTGCACTGTTGGGATTGGAGTGATGGGTTCCAATATCTCTGTCCTTCACTTCATATGCTCTGTCCCTTAATATGTATAGAATCTGGAATATAGGGCAGTATATATAAGCAAGCTTACTCACCTATTATTAATTATTATTAAATACCTGAATTTGCCATTGTTGCAAGAGTAAATTTTAAATAATATTTGTAGGCATTGGCAAGCACTAGGTATCCAGCAACCTATGACAGTCAGCAGGAACCTTTAGGTACCACCGAGCAATAGGCAGTAAGCAGCACCAGGCTCTATACACAGTGGTCGGCTCCAGCATGTTCGCACCTACTCTATAGAACCAGTTGTTAATGAGAGATAAGACATATAAAGTTTAAAAATAGCCATTTAAAAGTGGCTGCCAGATGGACATAGAACTGGTTGTTAATTTCTTTGAATCCCATCACTGTCTATACATCCCTGCCAGGCACTACTGGGCACCAGCAGGCAGCAGGCATTCCACCAGTCACAGACACTGTGGACCATTGACAGTGTGGTACCATTGGTACCTGGGCACCAGGTACTGGTGGCTACTGGGAGTTGGGCATTCCTACCATGACACACTAGACACAACCAGGCACCACTGAGCAGTGAGCACCAGGCAGCTCAGGATATCCTGGGCCTCAGCATGCAGTGGGCAACACCAGACACCACTGAACAGTAGGTACTGTGCATCCCTATTGAGCATCAGGCACTAGCAGGCACCACACAACCCTACTGGGCACTGGGGATCAGGCACCTCTGGGTGGCTGTGGGCACCAGGCACTACCAGGTAGCAAGCATAGCAGATTTGGCTATGTCACTCACACTGATACTTGTATCCTAATGTCTTTCAGACATTAATGAGCTTTCCTAATGAGCTTTCAAAAAGGAAAAGTAGGCAGGCTTTCATTATTTTGGGACACACTGAGGTACACCATAATCATCTGGTAGAAACAATAGACAGTTGAAAGATAATGTTTCCCTAATATGATCTGCATAAATCTATAGTGATTTTAATTATCATTTCAAGCATAAAATACAGAATATTATCACAATGAAATGTTGTGCAACTGTTTTGACAGAATAACAAAACTAACTTCAAATGGATAGTGAAGAAGAACCTCTGTAATATGTGCATTTTATTTTGTTTACCAACAGTATTTGGGAAACCATGTGTTATGAAGCTACAATGGAAAACTGGCAAAAAGCCATATCCTGTATTTATAAAAACTTTCCATTAATATATGGGGAATTTAGGGCCCCTACCCTATTACTGTATAGGAATAATTGTTAGTGATACCAATATCTGTCACTCACACCTGTATAGCTGTGCATGACTGGAAAGGGAACTGTTCTGGTGGTAGCATGTGTAAACAGCAATTGCAAAGTGTTATATGTGGAGATGATATAAATAAGAGTTGAAATCAGTTTCCCATGACTTCTATGTACTTGCTTTTCAAAACATCTGATTTAAGTTAACCAAAGCAACTCTGTCAGATAAATCCATGGTTCTAGGCAGTTTCTGTGATACAGGATATGTCCAAACTTCAGATTTCCTGTGTCAGATAAAACTGTACACTTCTGCTGACTCTCCAATTGGGATAGGTTCCTATACTCTAATTTAGGGCACAATCCAGAATTAGGGCAGTGAAGATTGCCCTAGCTGGGCTGCCCCAAGTATTCTCAATCAAGAGCAGAAAGTTATGCTGAATCTAGAATCAGGAAGCCTGGGCTGCCCTAGCTGCTCCAAAGCATGCTCAGTAGGCACCAAATCAGTGACACCTGGGGAGTGCTTGCTCCCCAGGAGACCCCCCTCAGATCACACTGAACAAGCTGTGGTGACTCCCTTAGGAATCCCTGACAACCAGTGACAGCTGCAGCATGAGGTTGCAGTACAGTTTACAGTGGGCGCAAGGAGCTTATTGAGTGGCCTGCTGTATCCCCAGGTTAGTGGGCTGCCGTAGTTGTGCTATAACCTAAAGCTGAGAGGCAGGGATTGCAGCTAGGCTGGCCAAGAACTCAGATTTTTGGTCAACACTGCCATTCTTACTCTGCCTTTTCATGGTCCCCTGTGGGTCTACTTATTACAATACCTGCTCCTGAGGTGGTATAATTATGAGGCGCTGGAAGAAGGCATTTCTGCTCTGGATACAGTGTAACTGCTCTGACCTCAGCAATGCTAAACATGCCCTCAACATGCCTCTCCTGAACTGCCTAGGCTGACCCAGCTAGGGCATCCAGGTCCACCTGTCTTGGGGCAGCCTATGTTGCCTTAGGCTGCCCCAAGCCTTTTCCAGAATAACTAGGATGGCCCATCCAGGGTGACCAGATGACTGGAAAAACCCGGATTTGTCTGGATTTTTAGCCTCCTGTCCGGGTGTCCTACATTTTGACATCATCGTCCTACATTTTGGCTTCATTTTGAAATTTTGTGATAGTTTACAGTACCCCATCATGTCATATGTCGTTGGATTTGTATTGAAGAGCAGAATCCAGTGCAAAAATCAGTTTTGAGATATCTCCTTCCTATCAAAAGTTATGGTCAAAAAACGGAAAAACAAAAAAATACACTTTTTGGCAATTTTTTTCAGCTGATAGGAATTTTGGGCTGGGATTAGGAATTTTGGCCTTGGGGTTCAGATATTTTGGGTTTGGCATCTGGTCACCCTGGGCCCATCTTATAGTTGGGTCTGCCTAGTGATTGGGTAACCCAAGAATGAAGACTTGAGTTTACGGTTTCATGGCTTACATGCCTCATTTTTCTCTGCCAAAAAGGTCGGTGAAGTCATATGAGACTTTGGCTGCAATCCTAAAGACACTCTCCTGGGAGTAAGACCCATTGAACATAACGTGGCTTACTTTTGAGTAGACATGTTTAGGATTGTACTCTATGTCAGAACATTTTCTCTTTTTGTGTAGCTTTTTAATATAGAATTTATAATTATAAGCATATTTGCAAACGCTTGAAGCCTGTATTTAAACCTTGCAAAGGACTTTTTCCTAGGAAGGAAATAGTTTGTGATGCAGAGGTCCCTTAGGAAGTGGTGAAGGATTTCATTCATGACAGTATCATGAGAAGTCATATAACTTTTGATTCTGTAGAGAGTACATATTCTTTCTTACTCTCTTTTTGTCAGTGAGAATGGGAGTTTCTGTCTGGTGAAATGCAAATAATCTTGATCCAGATACAAAATATGAATCAAGATTTTGGCACGGATATTCAGAAAAATTGGCCTTTTAGGCTGGTTTATATTTGTTATTACACTATTTGTATACTGTCTTTCTCTAAGTTGGTTAATATAGGCAAACTGAAGATACACCAATTTTTAGATTGGATTTTATACAAGTATAATTCCATGGAGGGCAGTGGATGGAGGGCAAAATTCTCTTCCTGACCTACTTGAGAAGGAGAGCAGAAGACTGTGGTGATCAGCTAGTTCCAGCTAGTACATCCAGAGAAGATCACTATGCTGTTGGAAACTGCCTCAAGGGAGAGCTGCCTCATAAGGCTAGGCAAGCCAGAACCCTTACCCTTATTTTATGGGCCTCTTGAGGACACTAGCTGTATTTGTACCTCTTTCACATTTTTTCTTGCTCAGGCTGACCTAAAACCGAGCTTCCCCAAGCTCGTGTAGAGGGTAGAACTGGTAAGTTCTATTAAAAGTATCTATTTTTATAATTTATATGAAAACAGCTTTTTAGATTTTAAAAAACTTCCCAATATAGCTTAGACAAAAATGAAAAGAAACATTATTATAAATAGTAAAATAATAAAGCATAGTAGAAAATGGGCATCTATAAAAATATCTATTAATTCTAGCTTTTATTAGCAGGGGGAGAGTAACTGGCCCTACACACCTGTCCCCCAGCAATGTCTGTTCTAATGGCTTCTGCTGGTGTTCTTTTGCATTTTAGATTGTGAGCCCTTTTGGGACAGGGACCCATTAGCTATTAATTAGCTAATGAATTAATTAAAAATTAATTTAAAAAAATATTAATTTTTTTATTTTCTTTGAAAATGAAGTTCACCGCTTTGTGAACTTTTTAGTTGAAAAGCAGTATATAAATATTGTAGACAGATAAAGAGCATAATCCTTACCATGTCTACTCAAAAATAAGCCCCACTATGTTCAATGGGTCTTACTCCCAGGAAAGTGTCTTTAGGATTACAGCCAAATAGTCTAAAGCATGCTAAGAAAGCAACTGCTCAGTTAGATGAAGCTTTGCATCAAACTGCTGAATGAAACTGCAACATTTTTTGGTGAAACTATTTTCTGGTAATTTTCCCAGAAAAAAAATATACTAATTAAAAGCGTTCCCATGGTGGATTAACAGGGTTTTGAATTTATGGTTCTGAAGGCAAAGTGCTATCTTAATTTTGTGCATCAAAATGCATACGGTCTGGCTTAAACATTCTGTTTGGACTGATCTACCCTAAGGGGTTATGTGTTAGGGTCAGATTAGGACTACTAGATCATACTAGATCTAGTTCCTATTTGTGTACTGCTATGGAAAAAAAAATCCAGTACAACCAGAGTACATATTGTCCTATAGCAATGTCCTATAGTACATATTGTCCTATAGCAATGTCCTATAGTGCTTTTCAACTGAAGCACTGTAACGCAGCTGTTTATCATCCAGACTGGGCCAGCATGTTGACAGCATGTCTCAATATCTGCCTATTGGATCCTTGCTTAATGGTATATCACTAAATAGCTATTATTTTCATTATCTTTGAAACAATTAATTTGATATTCTGGATTGATTAACTTTGGAACAACAGGGGAAAAACCAATTGTATTCCTTCTGGAACATACAACACAGTATATTGCAATCAGCGTTCAGTTTAAATAAAGATACTGAAGTGATCTCTTCTGCTGCACTTTCCTTTTTCAGTTGCACTATAATTTTGAGGAATTTTGAGCCCCCTGTGGATTTATGCAAGTTCTGCTGTGTACTGTGCTATACCTTGTAGTGACTTTCTATATAATGTTCTATAGAAAAGTCTTCTGGCACTCAATGATTACTGATATTACCTCTCCAGTACCCAAGACCTGTGTGTTGTGAAATGTAGAATATGGTCTTCATCCTGCAGTCTGTAGCCTTGCACTTCTAGGAATCTGTCATTCTGTATTTCACAAAATGCTGTAAATCTTAATGGCAATTTAATGACCATTACAAAATAGTTTATCTTTAGTTTAACTCTTGCATTTACAACACAGCCTAAGCCTGTCTTCTTGGAAGTCTTACTGAGTTTAGTTGGTGTCATCACAATGTATTGTACAGTGGCTTGCAGTTTTAGTGAAGTAGGCCCTTATCTGTAAAGCCATATTTGTGTTAAATTAGCTGTACTTTGGTTGTAGTCTATACCCTGCATAGACAGAGAACATATTAATTTTAAAGTGGTAATTAATGGTGAAGTGGATAATATTAAATATGAAGTGGTTAATATGAAAGTGGTAATTCTGGTATTAGTCGCTTTTGCATACATCTATGTTTATCCCATTTACTGGATTGGGACTAAGGGCAAAACCCAGAGTAACTATGGGGAGTCCTTGCTCCAATGTAAGAACAATTTACTCTGGATTCCAATATGAATTTCTCATAGGTTTTCACTAGGAGGTGCAGTAACTACGAGTGCAAGTAATGTCTCTTACGTGCTCCCATAGTTACTCTGGATTTTGGGGTTATACTGGTAATAGAACTCATGGGCAATTTCTTCAGCACTTGTACCATGTGGTGATGCCGTCCGCTTGTTGTGGATTGGAGTTTCATCCAATACACAATAGACATGACTTGGGGAAACATGGGCCTGTCTCCAGGACTTGTAGTAGAACTCATGGCTGTTAATAGCACCATCACTGTGCATGGCATTTTACATAAAATAAATGTCTAGGTCCCTGTCCTAAGGTGCTCACAATCTAGACATAAGGGAGACGATGGAGGAGTGAATGGGGTAAACAAACAGAGGAAGTAGATGTGATAGTTTCAATTATAGATCAGTTACAGTAGGCTAAAGGCATGGTGCCAACATCTTTACCGAAGAGATGGGTTTTCAGAAACAAATGTTTGTTGGAAGAACAGTATGTGAACTAAACCTATAAAGTAACAGTGTTATGCTTTGTTCTTCATAGGTAGAAAGAGCAGTTGCCTACTCAGTTCCCAGTTTAAATGCTTGTGAATTGCTTTGACTCTACTTCTTACCATTTTTTCCTGTCTTGTTTTTAATCTCCCTGTCCAAGTCACCATGACCAGTTTTCCCTTGTTTTATTCTGCGGAATGTATATAAAGCTATGTTATTCAGGTCTGCTGTAAATGAATTTATTCCACAGCTCAGCGAACACTTTGAAGTTAGTAAGAGAGGAAACTTCCTGCAGAGGTATTCTGGGAAGCAGTTCCACATATAAGAAGCAGCAAAAGAGAGGGGAAAGTTGTTTGAGAGGAGATAATGTTTTAAAGAGTGGCAAAGTTGGAAAATGAAGGCCACCATTAGATTTTGCAAAGCAAAGTAGCTTATAATCGTTATCGTATAATCTTAGATAATGAGGGTGGGAAGGAAATGGCACTGAGAAGCATTACTAAAAAAGTACCTGAGAAGAGATATGGTGCACAAACTTATCATGATGTAAATTATGGTTTCTCCTTTGCCTGACATTTTTACTAATCAGATCCAGCAATCCGAAAACTCAACTGAGTTAACATGTGTTCTTGTAGTACTGTGGAATATATGCATCCCTAAGATTGATTTGGCCACTATTATATTGTGCTAAGGAACTCCTCTGTGGGGAATGGTGCCATATAATGTTGCATGAATGAGGTTTCGATATCCATTCCTGCTTCTTGACCCAGTGCAATGCAGCATGCTCTTTTGGAATGTTCTTATGAAACGTGGTCTTCTCCTATTACAGTAGCAATAGTGGCACAAGCAGTCCTGGTCGTGACAGGAGTGTCACACTGATTTGACTTGGTCTTAACAGCTGTTTATGCCATGTTGATGAGGCAGTTACACACAGTATGCTATTGTCGGGAACAGCACTCGTGACTGCTGTTATGCTGGCTGCAAGGAAGCAATGTGGCATGGTCTAGTGCCAATGTCATAAGCATTGAATGCTCTTAAACAATGAAATACTACTGTTGTTGGACTTTACTGCTGCCACTGATCTGAAAGTGTTTCACAGCAATATTTCATCTTTCTCAATACACCCTGCATGGGAAGTGACATGATTCATTTCCTACATTGTATCTTTACACGCAAGCTGTTGCGACAGAATTTCCAACACTGTTCAAAATATTTATTTTTAAAAAAGTTTTTTTGGGGGATAAATAGTCCAAACACTTATGGAAATGTTTTCTTATAAATCTACACATTTGGGGTTATGGGAAGAAAGTGACATTGCTCTTGAGGTTGGAGGAGTTTACTGTTTAGGAAGAAAAACACGTTTTCTTTAACATTCTCAAAAATGGCCCTTTAAGCCATGTCCTTTCAAGAAGTAAAAGATCATGGCTTTTAGAATTAGAAGATGATGCCAAGTGCTGAGGATTGAGAAGTTAATGCCTTATATTGAAGGAGACTCACAATAAAAAAAGAAAAATAAGGGAAACATCACTGAGCAGGGTACTAAGTTGGCTTGATTAGGCCCAGCTGTGCTTCTTCTACTATAGATGAGGGTGCAACTCACCTGTCTCCCTATTCCTGTGGTGGAGTGCGGAGGCTGGCTCATGTCTGTGAACTGGCCTAACCCCTCCAAGAGTGGTAAAGAAGTGCCCTTACAGCACTTTTGCAATACCTACAGGCCAGCACTGGACTGAGTGGGGGTTAGGAATGCAATCACAGTGTCATTACTTGTTTGAATACCCATTTAATCCCTGTTTCATGTGTGCAATGTTGAGTAGAAATGGATTAGATATTTGGTCCAGTTAGCAGAAATTAATGTTGCCAATGTTCCTTATATATACTCATTGGTAATAGTTTAAGGTATTGGATATGCCCTCCTTCAGAGATTAGCTAAATCACAGAGTCGTAGTATAGACTTGGCACTTTCCTTGCCTTTTTAGACTGATTTCTTGGCATGAATGATTATTGTCTTCATCTGTCTACCTTCTGATAGTGCTGATACTACATCTTAACAGTGTTTCCAGAAATTTAGAAGCTGCATCAATTTTGACTTTGGTCCCCAACCATGACATTGTGCGTAATCCCCAAACATGACATTGTGGGTGAAAGAAAGTACAGATATCCTGTTCCTTTGAGCCCATAGAATTAATAAGCCCACAGAAATATTTGCCAATGACAGATTTGATTTAGATTTTCAGTATATCAAATAATTTGATACTGCCAAATATTTAAGACAAGTCATTCACTAATGGACATATAAAGAAGCTTGTTTCTTTGAACAAAACAAGTCTAGTAGTAAACAGGCAGTTTCTGAGAAGTAACAAGAGTCTCCAAAACAAATATAGTGTTTCTGTTAAAAAGCCGTCTGAGCACCTCCTGATGAGCGTGTGATGTAATGACAACCTGTACAGTCTCATTTTCTTACCTTCCAGGAAAGAATATGCAAATATTGCCAGCTCAGGACAGTATTTTAAAAAATCCCTGCCTTGACTATAAAATCATAAAAATTTGAAAAGATTTATAATTTTAAAGTCAAAGCAGTGGTTTTTGACCAGAACACATGACAGGCTTTTCCTCCAAAGATATGGGAAGACTGCCTCCCTTTCCATATTTCACTACTTGCCTTGTCCATTTCAGTGGTACAAACAGATATAGTCGGGGTGACCAGATGCCAAACTCAAAATCCCCCAAGTTCCCCAAAATTCTTGTCCTCCAAGCCAAAATTCCTATCCAGTTAAACATGTAGGACACCCAAAAATGTAGGACATGTTAAAATAAAGCTAAAAACACTTATATTGCATTCCTGTACTTAATTTTTGCACAAATCTCATTGCAATAGACTAGACACCAACCCAAAAGGCAGGTGTTTAAGTGATCAATTAAACTTTCAATTAAAAAGCAATCTATACCAACTTGTATATGTAAAATTCAATATATCTTTGCCAAATTCTATATATCTATACCAACTTGTATATGCAACTTTTCTATAGCGACTACGTTTAATTTTTTTCCCCTCTCAAGACCCAACTACCCATTGCCAACCCCATCATTGGACCCAACACCTTTGCATGGATATTTTAATTAGGACTGCAGCAGGGATCAAGTTTTAGAGCCCCTACCCCACACTATGATCCTAAAGAGTTGTCTCCCTCACATAGCACCTACTGTTCCCACTGGCATGAATGGAATGGAAGTTTCCCTCTTGCAGGAAATAGCAGATGTAGGGGCTTGATCTGCATTGGACCACAGCAGAGATAGTGTTCATTTCTTCTCCCTTATATCCCAGTCAACTGTCCAGATTGCCATTCCACACACACGCATCTGTACAGCAGTGATTTTCAATCTTTTCAAATTCACAGTACACTAACAAATTGTTGAAATCATCAAAGGCATTGCAGACAGACAATTACAGACCATTGCTAATGCATTGCCGAGACACACAGACAGACAGACAGACAGACAGACAGACAGACAGACAGATTAATGACATATTTAGGATAATGTAAATTTGGGCTCTTGCATTTTCCTTCATAATGTTAAAGGGGGAGCCCTTCACTTTTTGAGTTAATGACTTACCCAAGGAAATTTTTTTAGGTAAGCCTTAAAAATGCTTACACAGTTAGAGAAGTCAAACTAATTACATCCCAAATGAATGTAGTATTCTAGCCACCTTGTAGAATGGAAACTCGCAGTTGGATACCGCCTTGATCTTTAGATCACTTTCAGGCATGCACAGGGTTGTGCAACTTTTGTATTGGAAAAACACTAACGGCTAACTAACCCCCAGCTTAAGTAGCTGCAGGCTGCATAGCACAGCTACCTGCTTTGCATCGCCTATGTATGCTGCTAGAACAAATGACCTAGCTTCTATTTTTCTTGCCAGACTTCTCATTCCAAACCCCACCTTAACCATAAAATGTTCCTTCTGCTTGGTGTCTGCAAAAGCCCCCAGTCATATGATAAATGTTCCCTTGTGATTTGTTAATTACCATACCTTTTTTTCTAAAAGTTGCCAGTATCCTGCTTGTAAAAAAAACCTGCTGGTTATAATATATTTGAGATGCTGCTTTTACTTGAGATTTTATAGTTACATTTAAAAGGCTTTTCAAAACCACTGCTTGGCTATAATCTTCATTAGTTCTGGAAGAAAAATCCTACATTAAATGTTTATGTTCTGGGAACTTCTCAGTTCAGAAGCTATTTGACTAGCTCTGTGAATTCTCTGAATTCATTTTTATAAGCAAAAGGAGAAAAATGTAATAGTGTTGTGTAAATTCTTACACCTGTGCTCATGGAGAACATCTCAGTGTGGCACCACAACGTTCTAGTTGGACTTTTGTACCATGGTAAATATTGGCTGGGGCAGCAATGGCACCATTGCTGTCATGCCAGGGCCAAGGGGCCTTGACAACATCTGGAAAGGAGGGAGTTTGTGACCCAGGTTGCAAAACCTGTTTAGCAAAACTGTTAGTGGGTCACAGTCACCAAGAAGAGATGTTTTCAACAGCAGAAAGCCTGCATAGGCATATTTGTTTAACCATCTTGCTAAATAATACTCAAGCTTCCCTTTCAGTTTTTTTTCCTAAGAAGTTGGTTGCAAAACAATGAGGTAGTAAGAAATCAAGCTTGTGGAGAAGTAAATTCTACTGAGGGATCCCTGAAAATGTTAATTCTATGTCTACTAAAAGCTGCCTCTAGATTTGGAGACAACACAATATGTAACACAACAAAATCTGCTGTGTTATTCTTGTCATTTCATTAATATGCATCACTTGAGGCTTTTGCTTTTATTTTCAATATTTTTAAATGAGCAAAATCAGAAGGGAAATTATCAAGGGTTGATTCAGTTGACCATTTTTTTTAAAACTTGGTGAGCCTACTTCAAACTAGCTGGCCAATTTTTCCTTTTTTGACCTTGTAAATGTATCAATACTTTGGCCGTATTCTTAATCACAACTAGTAGTGCCAAATGAAGGTTTCAGTATTTACAAACAGTAATGAGAATGGTCAATTTGTGGTGGCATATAAAACAAGGAAATGATTTGAGCCCAAGGCAAAATCATTATTAAACTCTGAAACTATCATTTAATCTATGCAGTCTGCTACCAGTGCTAAATACATTTGAGAATAAATGTTGATTCTTCATTGTAATATTCCTCCAAATCCTCGCCGATCCTGTTGAAACGCAGAGTTGTGCCCCAAACCAATTACAATTCAGTAATTGTAGCACTTTTATATCCGGGAATTTTTGTTATCTCTTTGTAAAGTTGAAAGCATGATGGCGGCAATCCTAAAAGGCACTTTCCTGAGAGTAAGACCCATTGAATAGAATGGAGCTTACTTTTGAGAAGACATGGTTAGGATTGTGCTTGATGAGTTATAAGTTTTATGGGTATATTTTTATATCCATAAAAAAGTTTTATACCCATACATGTTGAAAAACAGTATAAAAACACTGTTAATAATAATAGTTTACCATCTTGATTCCAGTCCAGGCTCTTTTGTCATATATCAGATGGTTGAGTGAATCAACTTCTTTCAGTTTCAATTTTTTAATCTTTAAAATGATATAATAGCTGTTTGGAAAACAGTTGTTGAATGATCAGGATTATGAAGCACTAAGTGCAGTAGTAATTATGAATAATAACTCTCTAGCAGACCGTAACAGTTTCAGGGCCCAATCCTATCCAACATTCAGTACTGATGCAACTGTAGCAAACAATCATTCCCATATCTTGCAAAGGACACAGTGCATTTTGGGGCACCCCAATTTGGTCCTCAGGGAGCTTCTGGTTTCAAATGAGCCTCTGATCTATCAGACACTGTTGGAGCCCATGCTGGCCAACAGATATTATTTTAACACCCTCACCAATTGCCTTTAAACAACTTACCGTACATCTTCATGTGTTTGGCTTGGTCAGTATGCTTTCACTGTGCAAGAGGTGTTGAACTGTACTATAATACTACCAGCTTGTATTATTCCACTAATGTGTATTATAAATAAGCCCAGAAAAATTCATATAGTAATGTACATTCCATCTCTAATGCATTCATTTATGTGAATTTATGTAAATTTATTCAAATTTGAAATGTAAATCTTTCCTGGCCCCCAACTTAGATTGATGAAGTGGCCCTCCTGCCAAAATGTAATACAATGAAAGGCTGTGGGTGGCGCAAGTGGTTAAGATGCTGTGCCTGTTAACCAGCAGGCCAGGGTTCAAGACCCGGGTCGGCCCCACATGACAGGGTGAGCTCCTGTCCTTAGCCCACCTCTTTAGCCAGCTGTCCTTAGCCAGCTGGATCCAATCGTATTGGCTCTGCCTTTCCATTGGACTAATTCAGTGGTGTGGAGAGGGGGGATTTGCTGCTTGGGTAACAGCCTATCCTCCATAACAATCCAACCCAGGCTTTCATGCTTCGTGTGCAGCGTATGCAGCACAGAGCACGATACCATAGTCTCTCCAGACTGACAGAGGCCTGCTTAGGTGCTTCACTTAAAGAGCTTAATTCGTTCCGGAGGCATGCTCTTTAAGTGAAACGCTCTTTAAGTGAAGCTGATTTTCCCATAGGAAACAATGAAAACTTAGATGATTGGTTCCACAACCCCCAAAATATTTGTATAAAAATATTAACTGGATGTAAAAATGATGACAAAACACTGGAATTGAATTCAAAACACTATAATATAATACAGACCACAATTACTGTAATAAAACACTGTAATATTCTGTATAATAAAAAAGAAAAGAAAAAGCTCTATGGCCAAGGATGACTGATTTTCATTACGAGTCACTGGTTCCTTTCTGAGCAACTTTCACAAGGAACCTCTCTGTGTGTGAGAGATCTAGATAGGCAGTCTGGAATGGCAAAGGGGCCAGAACTTATGCTGTTTACTCAGAATCAAGCCCCATTAAATCCACTGGGGCTTACTCACAGGAAAGTGTAGGCTGCAGTTTCCATGCTCCAGCAAACTCCAGCAACAGCTGCTGTTTGCATGCTCCTTGGAAGCTGCAGCAGCAACATCAGAAGTGCAAGATTCTATGCTGTTTACTCAGAATCTAGCCCCATTGAATACACTGGGGCTTACTCACAGGAAAGAAAAAGTGCAGGCAGGGAAGGTAGTGGGGGGCAGAGGGGTGGTTGTAATGGGGTCCAGGCAGGGGGGCAAGGGGTCTGTTTGAGGGGGCTGCAGAGAGGATGCAGGAGAGTATTCCCTCCTATCTTATGGGAGGCTGCATAGGCTGGGCTGACCAAGTTCTCTGACTGCAGAAGAGCAGCCATCTTTGTTCCCCTGATGCTCTTCCCCCTGATGGTCTCTTCCATATACTGCAAGGGGGAAGAACTTCCGGCCTCACTCCCTCAGCCCAGCCAATGCTGGGGAGAGACAGGGAGAAGGACAGGGGCACTCGTCATGTGAAAAATGCTCTTTAAGCGAAGCGAAACCACACAGAAATTTTTGCTCTTTAAGTGGAACACTCTCTATGTGAGGCACTCGTTAAGTGAGGTACCACTAAATAATGTAACACAATATAACAAAAACTCATGTAAAACTATCGCTATGACCAAAGTCCTTACATCCTTAAATTTCAAGAACTTATAAAGAAGTGGGTTATTAATATCTATGGTGGTAGGGAAGCAGGCATTGGAGACAGATGCACATGTGCTGCAAAATCTTGGTACCTATGAGCAAAACTGCCAATTTAGCAACCTGACAGTGTGTTCTTTAAAAAACATTTAAACATTGTGGGGTCTCTAGTGCAGAGATTGACTGGAGAGCTTTATTAGATTACTATGTGTATGTTTATTTCAATGATAAGAGGTAGGGGAAGAATCTGTGGGGGGAAAAAGCTTAAATTGCAAATACAGTATGACGGATCCAGGGTGTCAGCCTGTTTCAGCTTCTGTTCTTTGCTGTAGACATAACAGCTGTCTGCATCATGAAAGTATTGCGAAAGTTTTCCATAACTAATATCTGATTCAGAGAAAAAGAAATTCTATCTACTATGGTAAACAGTCTCTTGACAGGACCTTCTTAGGTTCTTTTGAGATTTGAAGTTCTTCTTAAAAGATGTTACAGAGACTGTGCCCTTTCACACACTGCCCTTTCTCTTGAATACATACTATGTAAAGTGATGAATAAGGTTATGTTAATCACAAATCTAGGATTTTACTGGACTTGTTGATGGTGCAATAAACTCATACTTGTACAAGCTGCTTTGCACTGATTCAGGCTGTCGGTCCATCTCGTTTAGAGTTGTTAACATGGACTGGTTAGCAGCTTTCCACATTTTTTAGACCAAAATTTTAGTCCCTGCCCCACCTGGAAATGCTGAAGATTATACCTGAGACCATCTATATGCTAAGCAGATGATTTTACAACGAGCCATAGATAACCCTTAAACCAGAAGGGTTAAACTGAGTGATCTGCCATAATAATGGTTTGAATGAAATAGTCTTGGAGACCAATATACTTTAGCAACTAGTGGTGGTTTCAGATATTTTGCAGTATAATAAAATTTGAGAGTACTCCTATGCTATGTTCAGTGGACATTTCCTAATTTGGGGTAGTGGGGTGGAGAGGAAAATCTATTATTTTTATGGAATCTGCTCCTGAAGCCAATAGCTTAGTTTTTACCTCACTCACATGCAGTTCACAAAAGCACAACTGTATTTAAAATGTAAAGGCTGTCAATGTGAAGTGGATCAGGGTGTGTATATAGAACTCTTATAAAGAATCATGCTGCTTGGGTCTCTGTCATTTCTCTATGTACTGAACTTGCTTCTTTTTAAAAAGACTACATCATTATAGGAATCCTACTGGTATCAGCATTTAAGATAGTGGCCCCCAAATTCAGAGTAATTAAGGGAGCACGTAAGAGTGTTTACGTGCACCCGTAGTTACTGCACCACCTGGTGAAAACCTATGGGAAATTCATATTGGAATCCAGAGTAAGTTGTTCTTACACTGGAGCAAAGACTCCCCATAGTTACTCTGGATTTTGCCTAAGCTATCAAATCTGATCACTTGCTTCAACTACAACCAACAGTATGGATCCCTTTCTGATGTTCTTTTTTGACTACCTGCACCTTCTTCCTAAGAAGACAGAGTCTTGCAGTTTTTTCAGCATGCATAAAGACTGACTTTTACACGGTAGAAGCCTTGATGACTTACCTTCCTATGTATAGCCCATTGAAAGGCGACCCTTATAACAGTTTTAGCATGCAAAGTGGTTTATACTCTTTTATCTTATTAACACTCCCATCTGAGTTGCAGGTTATTCTGTTTTCCAGATTCCAAGCAAGGTGTTCAAGGCCACCAGTAGCTGAATTGAGATATGAATTTCAGTTTCCCAGGTTCAAAGTCCAACATTATTTCCAGTGTGGACTGCTTTCATTTTTGTCCTAGAGTATGTTTTGGGTGTGACAAAGGCCCAACACTTTTGATCTTGTGCCTTTTTTCTTTTATGTTTGTAGATAAAGGCTAAGCAACACATTACTTCAGTAGCATTTCTGGACTTTTAAAAATTTCTTAGTTAGTAGTACTTGGGAAGATGCAGAAAGAGTTCAAAACTGTAATGGCAGGGTTCATACTTTTCCAGTGGTGGGCTTCAGGGGGTTCTCACAGGTTCTATAGAACCCCTTGCTAATGAGAGCCTGGTTCTGAGAACCAGTTACTAATGGGACATAGAACCTGTAGTTAATTTATTTGAATCCCACCACTGCTTTTCACCTTCATGGTCCTGATTATTCTGGATTATGGTTCTGACCCCCATTGCATCCTCTGTCCTATTTTAATATTTTTAAGCCTTCCTTGATTTTCAATGCAATCATTTTTTCCTAATTTAAATAACTCATGGGTGTGCATGATCAGGATTGGAATCAGTGAGAATTCTGACACAGTTCTTTTTTAAAATATATTTCTGATTTATAAAAAGAAAACTACGTAAAGTAACTCTAAAAATGTAGCAAGAGCAAAGTCAAAAATTCAAAGTTACTTACTCTTTTATATTAATAATCTAAATTTTCACATTTTTGAACCATTTTACTGACTTGCATATGCACCCCCACATGGCATTTTATTTTGTTAAGCATATTGTTTTTTCCTAAATGAGAAATCCACGATTGTGTATAGTGATGTACATGGGTGCAGTGACCCTATGTTGATTCTTAACAATCTTATGTAGTTTGTATTTAACAACTGAAGGACAGAGTGTGTTGGAAAAACAGACAACATATTCATGAATATGAACACAGCAAGTTACCTTCTGCAGAATCAGACTGTTGGTCATATATAGCCCTGAGGTTTACATTGACTGGCAGCAGGTCTCCTACAGTCTGAGCTCATCTGACTAGCCAAATCTTGTTAATTAAGGAAAGGCAATTGCATTCCTTTTCATACACTGTTGTAATTTATACTAATCATTCCATTTCTCCCGAAGAAGAAACAGTTTCCAGAAAATTTGTGAAAATTTTCCTCATTCCAAAAATTTGATCTTAACTGCTATTATTTTAACATCTATCTCTCCCTCTATTAATAGTTATTCTGACAGATGAAGAGGTTCAGAGGAAAAGAGAGATGATAATGAAGAGGAAAGAGGAAGAAGCTATTAAAGAGAGTTTAAAGCCCAAGTTGTTGGAAGAGCAACAACGAGTCATTGATATCCTCCTTGAGGCCCATCGCAAAACCTACGATCCAACTTACTCAGACTTCAACCAGTTTCGGGTAAGTTCCAGGCCTTGCTTTCTTTTGGGCTCACTTCAGCTATCACTGGGACGACATCTACTGGTGTAACAAGTTCCAGCAAGTTAACTGGAGGAGGAGATAGTGAATGTATTTCACTGTATTTCACCATAGAAATATAATATACATACATAGAATGTATTTAACCGTAGCTCTTCAGAAACAAGAGTTTTCTATTTTGAAGTAGTAGCAGCTGCAAACAGAAGCATTAAGTATACCTTCATGTTGCTGGCTGTGTGAGAATTGGTTACTATTTCTTTGTATTAGATGCATGCTTAGAATAGAAACTCATTGCCAATTTAACTAGATTTGAAATTAGAACAAACCATAAATTTTTTTTTAAGTTATATGGTTTATATGGCTTATAAGATACTAGGAAAATGTCTGCATACCAAACCAAATTCCACATTTGTGTTGAATCAGTGTGATCTGATAGCAGTCCATGCTGCTGTCTCAAATGTAGAACAAAATTGCAGGAACATTTTTTTTGTTTCTGAAATCTCATTATTCCCCCCCCCCTTTTAAAGTATGTGATTTTAGAGTCTGATATCACATTGTCAACTATAGGTAATAACAGTGCCAGACTTAGACTCTTGGTTCAGTTAGCAACTTAGACTCTTAGCATCTTAGACAGCACCTTAGTTCAGTAGGACCCTGCCTCTGTGGCACTTAAGCTGCTGAATAGCTATTTCATCTTTCTGGAGAAGGAACGATCAGGAGACAGAAGCACTTTTGTGACTGAGGCAACCACGAGTGCTTCCTGTTGTGGTAATAGACAGAACAATCAGAAACTAGTGCCCAGATGTGAGACTGACGCATACACTGCTAGGGAAAATTGAGAAAGAGAATCAAAGTGGAGGAGAGAGAACTGACTCATAGTTTTGAAAACTTGGAAGAATACTTGTTTAGGAAAGTAGTAATCAGATAGAAGATAAATGAAGTAAAATGAATGAACCAGTTATAATGCTATCCTTTCTGTTTCAGCCTCCTGTAAGAGGCGAATCAGGCAGCAGAAGTACAAGTAGATCTTCCTCCTTTATATCACAAGGTTTCAGCTCCTCAGAAGACTCCTTAGATACTTTTAACTCCTCTCCAGGTAATGTGCAGAGTCCGGTTTGGTCTGCCTTTCTGGTGCTTGAGACTCTTGCTATCTGCCAGGACTCCATGTTTCATGCTTGCCCTCCCAATTTTTGAGACCTACACTTTAGTGCACAATACATGTTGCTTCCAAAGATCTTCTAGACCAGCGTTTCTCAAAGTGGGAGTCGGGACCCCTTTGGGGGTCGCGTAGCGCTTTCCTGGGGGTCGCCCAAAGACCCCTGGTGCAGGCCTGCCAGACCTCTGGCTGTAGCTGCGCACACACTGGGGTTGACTGACAGCCTCAGGGCCCAATCCTGTGCATGCCTACTCTGTAATAAATCCCATTATAGTCAGGGGGGCCTTTACTCCCATGTAAATGTGAATAGGATTGCAGCCTCGGGGCCCAATCCTATGCATGTCTACTTAGAAATAAATCCCATTATAGTCAGGGGGGCCTTTACTCCCATGTAAATGTGGATAGGATTGCAGCCTCAGGGCCCCCAATCCTATGCATGCCTACTCTGAAATAAATCCCATTGTGTTCAGTGTGTGCATAGAACACATATTTCATTTGTAACAATGAAAATACATCCGGCATATCAGATATTTACATTACATAACAGCAGCAAAATTACAGTTATAAAGTAGCAAGGAAAATTTTATGGTTGGGGGTCCCCACAACATGAGGAACTTATAAAGGGCTCATAGCATTAGGAAGATTGAGAACCACTGTTCTAGACTTTCCCCTGCCACCCCTTGCTACCCAGTGACTGGCTCAAGCTGCTTCAGACTCTCTAGGAGCTGACACTAATGGCTCTATCCCAGTGTTTTCCAAAATTTGGCCCACACTGCACCACTTTAGATAGTCACTAATTGAAAGTACCACCCAAACTAATTTGTGATGTTGTTGCCAGTTACTTCCAGATTCGGAGGCCAGACATGACAAACACCTATAAGGCTGCAATCTTAAATACACTTCCCTGGGAGTAAGACCCACTGAACACAATTGAGCTTACGTCTGAGTAGGTTTGGATAGGAGTGTGCTCTAAGAGACTCAAGGCTTTTACAAGTGCACAAAATGTACACATTGGAGCTCTGCCTGCCGAGCCTCTTACTGCTGCTTGTCATGTTTCATTGCTGGTCTTGTTGCCAGGTGGTAGGAGCCTGGGGGTTTTGCATATACTGCCAGATACCACATCAATTACCACTGGTGGTATGAGTAACACTGCTGTAGCCTGCTTCAGTAGTAGCTTTCAAGCCCCAGCTTGCCACTCCTAGCATTCTGATGCTATTTTCTTGAGACATCTTTCAGGCGGAAGAAGGAAGCCAACAGTCCTTGATCTTCTTTGCTAACTGGGAACAGTGGTGGTCCATACTCCTCCACCTATCATGTGCTGTCATAGACCTCTGGTTTCAGCAGGGCTGGACCTATGCAAGTTGCAGAATAACATCTTTGCCTGCATCAGGGGTGTCTAAACTTTTTGGCAAAAGGGCCACATCATCTTCCTGATACTGGGTCAGGAGCCAGAAGAAAAAAGAATTTATTTACATTTCTAATTTGGATAAATTTACATAAATGAATATATTATTGACGAAACTTGTGAATGAAAGAATGAATTCAAATAAGTTCATAAACACTTTCCAATATACACAGAGAGGGTGATCTTTAAACCAGTTCACAAGCACTTTCATGCACAGAGAGAGGGGGTGAATGCAGCCTCCCCAGCCCTCAAAATAACCACGTGAGGAGTAGAGAGCAGAGCTCCCATCACCTCTGGAAAATTACAGAGTTTGCCTGAGGTCAGATGGAGAGGGCTTGCTGAGGACTGCATGTGGCCCCAGGGCTGAGATTTGTAGACCCCTGTCTACACTAAATACAGTAGAAAAGTTAATAATACAGTGTGGGTGTATTTTGTCATTTGGCAAGTTCAGAATTCTGTCCTCTTAGATGTTTGCTGAGGATTTTTGCCTCTTTTTAAACTGAAGAAGGATTAAGACCTTCAGAGGATTTGCAGACCTCTTCTTAAACTGTAGCTCAGGTGTAAAACCAATGTTCCCTCCCCAGATTTGCTTTATTTGTATGACTTCTGCTACTACTGAGTGGAGAAGTGTGGAAGTATATGTTTCAGGAAACTCTGCTGCTGAAAACACTTTCCCGATGTTGTGGTATGACACTCTGTAAGCTGTAGTAGTTCAGGAACTAATGTTCTCTACTTCTATAGTGTTTGTCATTTTCCTATAGTAGTCAATGATATGAAGTCAAATTGTGAGATGTACTACATAATATTTTGGCATCATGCCACTGGTTAAGCAGTGCGCTGTGTGTGTGTGTGTGTGTGTGTGTGTGTGTATGTGTGTATACACACACATACACACACACATTTCAAAAAATAAACCAATAATGATCTATAATTTTAAAGCACAACACAGAACTGTTTTCAATATATGCTAACTCAGAGATTTGAAAAGTTGCATGGTTTTTATATTTAAATCTTTTGTTTAAAAATGGCTCTAAGAAAAACCTTACAAGTCACTATTTCTAAGTCTGAAATAAATAGAAATCTAAATTTTTTTCCTTCTCCTCCTTTACCCTGCAGATTCCAGGATGTTCTCAAATCTGGAACTGAATGATAGTGACGAGAGTGCATCCATGTCCCTAGACTTCTCACACCTCACCATGCTGCCTCACTTAGCCGATCTTGTTAGCTACAGTATCCAGAAAGTGATTGGATTTGCAAAAATGATTCCAGGATTCAAGTAAGGATAGACTGGACTTCAAAATGTTTGTGTGTCTTTGCTTTGGATGGGTGGGTGTCTCTGTGTTTACACATTTATTTGAGAATGCATATTGCAGGGTATATAAATAAATAAATATTGCAGGGTACCTCTCTATGAATCTCATAGGGCTAGTGGATCTGCTTCCTGGCCAAGCGTGTATGCTGTTTGCCTTCACTCATACTTTCCCTATGATGAAATTTTTTTCTGATTGGTTTATTTTCAAACAAGTCTGCAGTGTTTATTTGATCAAAATCCAGACAGCAGGTACCCTGGAACTTCTCATCACTGAGAAAAGTGCACGACACAACCCATAATTGCTACATCTGATTGTTCAGAGATGATAGAGATTTTAATGCACGGGGTTGTGTTGGTACAGTGTGTGCTATATTGCAATGATGGATAATTTGACATCACAAATATATTTTCTTCCTTTCCAAAATGCAGAGATCTAACAGCAGAGGACCAGATTGCTCTCTTGAAATCGAGTGCCATCGAAGTAATCATGCTCCGTTCAAACCAGTCATTTTCCCTGGAGGATATGTCTTGGACCTGTGGTAGCAATGACTTCAAATACAAAATCAGTGATGTCACTCAAGGTATGGTTGATTCACATGTGAATGGTTTGGAACACAGGTGAACTCAAGCCTGCATGCGTGGGGGTGGGTGCTGAGTCAGTCAGCCCCTCACTCAAGTGTTTTTCAGTCTTCCATGTGAATGATTCACAAGTCACCGAATCAATGAAAAACACATATTTTTGTAACTTGAGCCTGAGTCACTGACTCAAGTTCCCAACCCTCATCGTAAGTTTTTTTGCTTTTACATTCTTTGTCCAACCTCTTTAACTGACCTGAATGTTTGTTCCATTTGTTCATTTCATCGCTTCTGGCTAGCCAATGAAAAATCTATTCCTTGTGTCTCAAAAGGACTGTTTTCTGTTTCAGCTGGCCACAGCCTGGATTTGCTGGAGCCCCTTGTTAAATTTCAAATTAGCCTGAAGAAACTGAATTTGCCTGAAGAAGAGCATGTCCTCCTGATGGCCATCTGCATCCTTTCTCCAGGTAAGAGACACTCATCATCTCTGACTGCTTTTTAGATGACTGCCCTGCAGAGACTAGTAGCATTTGTGAGCCATTTTTTCATGATGGATTTTTTATGTGGTAATAACCTTTGCACCGGAAATAACATGCTCAGAGGTGTACATTATATATGAAAAATTCTACAAATGCTGGGTACACATTAAGGTTAACATACCAAAGTAAAAATATTGGGCACTTCATGATAGACCATGTTGGCAACAGGTGGTCTCTATGATGTAAGAACACACTTTGGTCATAGTGACTGTGTGCTTCTATCTGTTGATGCAATTATTCAGAATTCTTACAGCATTCAGGTAGTTACACTGCAGTTATCTACTGTGGATTTTCTTCTGCTCTGTTCCCTCGTTATGTTGTACCAGATATTTTTAACCTTCTTCATCTCACAGCACACTTAACAAAACACTGAAATTGTCAAGGCACACCATCAATTGTTTTTATTGTTATCAAGGCACACTAGACTGTTCAAATCCCCCAATTTTCCTATTAATTATTGTCAGTCTCCCAATCCCCACAGCACACCTGAGAACTATCCACGGCACACTGGTTGAAAATCACTGTGTTAGATAGTGGTATTCAAACTGGGTTTGTGCCCCCCCCCCCAGTTTGTGAAAAGATCCCCTGTGAGAGGTGGGGGAAGGAGCTAGGACAGCAATGTGATCCCCAGGATCGCATCAGTAAGGGGATGCTTTCTCTTTAACACTGTGAGTGCTGCAGCAGAGTCCATCAGGAGTCTAGAATGTCTTCTAGAACATTTATAAGCAGACTCCAAGGCTTGGAACATTCACAAATGAACATTCCAAAGCATTGTTTTCCATGTGGTGCTAAGGAATGTTCATTTGTGAACATTCCAAGCCCTAGAGTCTGTGAACATTCCAGATCTCCTGCAGTCTGCTACAGAAAACATAGAGTGAAAGTGAAAACATCCCTCTCCTCCCCCCTTAGCAATGCAATCCTGGGGATCACATCACTGTCCTTGCCCCTCCCCTGCAAAGACTTACTTAGGGAGTAAATCTCCCCAAAACCACTATTTTGAAAAAATGAAGCTTGCTGAAGCAATGTTTCCATTATTTTGCTTTTGTGTACACCATAATCTAGAACTGTGTATGCTCTGTTTCCTAGACCGTCCTGGTGTGCAAGACAATGCACTTGTGGAGGCCATCCAAGATCGGCTGTCAGAAATCCTGCAAACGTACATTCTCTGCCGGCACCCACCTCCTGGCAACCGCCTGCTATACCCCAAGATGATCCAGAAACTTGCAGACCTCAGGAGCCTGAACGAGGAGCATTCCAAGCAATATCGCTGCCTTTCCTTCCAGCCTGAGCACAGCATGCAACTCACTCCACTTGTTCTTGAGGTCTTCGGGAATGAAATCTCCTGATGGCATGATTTAGGGAGGAAAAAAATCATTGAAGTAAAGGAAGGAGTCAGCCTGGTTTCCCACAGGTGGCAAGCCAAGAGGTTTGACCCAAGTGAAGTTTTGTATATTCTGTAAGCAAGAATTATAATTTTTTCCCTACACTACCAGAGGGACTGCATAGTTTGTACATCTTCAGTCTCAGACTTTGCCTTGCTGTTGAACAGCAACCCACCAGCTTGGCCCTGCCCTTGCCAACTGAAACTGAATAGCTTTTTTTTAAATTTGCTGCTTTGCTATGGTGAAACTGCTTGTTGTTTTCACCACTACTGAGCTTTTAAAACCAGCAGCAGAAACTTCTGTATTGTGTGTGAAGGAAAGTCATGGTTGAGCAAGACTTCCACATTAGTGGTAGAATTGAAGGCCTAAACTGGGAGAGAGTCTGGACATAAGGTGCTCTTGCCTTACCATGTTAAGCGCTTTTGATCTAGCATGCAGAAATGGTTAAGTGTTTAGTGTAACATGTGCACTCTGACTCCTCCCCATAATTTTCAAACAGAAATGCTGTTCAGCACTATAAAAAATATTTATTAGCCTAAGAAGGAATAGGAAAGTGATATTTACTGGAATAAATTACACGGGTCAACTTTCTGTTTTCAAAAAGAAAACATCTGTCTAGTGTGCCTGGGGACATCAGGCATGCTCTTGACACTAAATAAATTCATTATTGGAGGAGGAGTTTGAGCCAAGTCCACACATCTCAGCAGAAATGTTAGCAGTCTTAACCATTAGCAGTCTAATTGTTCCAGCCCCTGTCACAATCTCAGTGTTGTCCTCTTGCAAAGCAATGTGGAAAAATGTTCCCCATAAAATCTGTGCCCTTGTTGCAACTTCTGCCTTGTACAGTTTCAAACACTACCAGCGTCCAAGATGAGATTTCAGATGAACCAGTTTAAGATGAACAATTGATTAAATTGTTGCGGAGAGACGGTTTGCCATTAAGTCAAACAACATGCAAAGCAGCTTCCAAAGGTAACAACCACCAAACTGAACCACTAATATGCAGAAGCAATTTCCAGGTGCCTCATAACCCCTCAAAAGGTTATGAGGAACCATAACCTTTTGATTCAATCCTTAGTCATTCTCAGAAAAACTGACACTTTTTGCCACGTGTAAGATGCTCACCATAGTTTGCAAACCTCTGGAAAAATTGAGCATATTTGAGCCAGTGTTAGTGTATTCCGATAAGGAATCGAATATTTCACCAACATTAGAAATTGTCTATGTGGAGAACAAATTCATAGCTGTTGCCACTCTGGTGCCAGAGAATTCCAAATAAATTATGTATTTTATTAGTGCAACTTCTTGTAGGAATATGCTAGCTTTAGGGTGAGAAAGCATTGTTAATCATACAGAAAAGAAAGCTAACTGCTGTAGAGAAAGCAAAGTTGGTTATAATGAAAGTTCCCCCCTAATCATTTCAGATAGTTGGTGACGTATTGGTATTCATTTCAAACATTTGATCAGCACACTACTACATTTATCCTTGGTTCACTATAATAGCTGCAGTTCTATACTATTTTCTGCCACAAGCACCTAATAAATCAACAGCCCAATACTAACCAACTTTCCAGCACTGATGCAGTGCAAACTTGAAGTGAGCTCCATGTCTGCGGCCACCACCACAGAACGAAATGTACATCCTATTAGCACAGATGCATCAGCATTAGAAGTTTGTTGGGATTGGGCTGTACATTCCATGAATAGAAGAAGAAGCATATATTTGGCTAGTTAGCAAATCTGGAATATGTGTAAGAACCTACATAAAACTATACAACAAGGTGGAGGTGAGAGTGTCCTCTTTGGATTAAGATCTCCTTTTTTGCTCAATAGGGGTCAGTAGGACAGAACAATAGAAAGCAATTCTTATATAGAGAAAAGGGTCTTCAGTTTGCTTTGGCTAGAGCCATGACTTCCCAGAGTTAGGAGTGGATGGTTTTACTCTTAAATTAGTCTAAATTACTAGGATTGGAAGAATTCATCAAAGTCTTAACTTCCTTCTGTACTTAACTTGGGAGTTGGCGTAAGGGCAGACCACCCACTTAGGAGTAAATCGCTGTGCTAAGAACAGACTTCTCTCTCCCCATATAGTACAACCAAATCAAATCCATGCAGTGAGGAAAAGAAAGTTCCCATTTCCCACAAGTCTCCTTATATGTATATCCATGACATAACAGATCTCTCCTTTTCACAGCTCTGCCACTTGTGTTGCAGGAGCAAATATTAGCTTCTTCAACAATTATATTAAGACACCCTGAATGTATAAGCAACTTTAAAAGTGTTAATTTATATCCTTTAGTTTATTTGGCAAAAATGTCTACAAACCAGACCATAATTTTATATGGCATATGGGCTTACGGTCTGTCCATCTCATATTTATACCATAAATTTCAAAATTGAAAAGGGAGGCTCTTGTTTGCAAACACATACATATAAGAATTATCTCAAGTGATATCTCCCAGGTACATGTCGCTATATTTTTTTTCAAATTGAAGTGTTCATTGCCGAGCACACAGTGGCCACACTGTAAACTTCTCTGCCACATAAAAGTTGAAGCCATTGTAGAGTATGCTGTGCTCACCTTCAGTTTGTTTACTAGCTTTACTCATAGATTTATTTGTAATGAGGAATTATTGGCCTTTTTCTGGTTAAGAAGCTGGAGCCTTACATAAAAGAATGTTAACAGGATCACAGTAAAATGGAAGTAAAATTCAGATCCAATGTCTCCCCTCTCAGGGAATAATCTCAAAGGTTAAAGGAATGCATGGCTATAGGTACTAAATCATTTGCTGTATATACTATTTTCTCAAAGAGAAGTGGAGTAGAATCAGCCATACTCCCAGTGCTGTAATGTTTGCTTCTGCTGAGTAATATTTTTAAATAATGCCATAAGCAGCTGATTAAGCTGCTAACAGGAATTAGTTGGACATGAGTTATTTTTTTAAAACTGGTTCCCATGTGGAAAAAATCCTACTGTTAGTCTCTCAAAGTCAAAGAACTTTCAGTTTTTCCACTGATTTCTATGCCCTACAACCACCTTTTTTCCTTTATTGGGAATAATAATTTTTTCTCCTCTCTGGTTATTTGCTCTGAGCCATGAGGATAAGAGCTGATTATACGGTATAACTAACTAAGTGAGTTGTCAAAGAATAACTCTGGTCACTATACTAATAGTCCAGATCAGTTTGGTTGAGACATTTTGACACTCAAACATCTGCTGAACCCCGTAGTGATGCCTAGCCTGAACAATTTGCACCAGATTTTATGGCATAATTGAATGTGTAAATAGCTATTTAATATAGGTTGGAAATGGTCTGTTGTATAAAATAAAATGGATTTAGATATTTTAAGAACAATGATATTTGAATCAAAGCTGCTCTTCTTGAGAGATGCAGGGATTTATTTTTTTCCTATTTTTGCATGTGAAAGCCAAACCTGTACAGTAAGAGAGGAGTAACTTCTTTCCAAATGTGAAACACAGATCATCTCTCATTTGTTGCCTTGTGTAATTTAAATCGTCATGCAATGCACTTTATACAAATCAATAGAATGATTTAAAGAGACAAATTATATTTTAGTTATAGTGGTGATGAAGACTTAGAGGCGAGTTCTATCTTTTTATTCCTCTGTACACTTTTGGGCTTTTTTCTAATGGATAAAGAGATCTAATATAAAAAATTATTCCAGAGCCTTATTGACATGATAAAGAATGATTGAATACTGTTTTCATAGTTGTAAGTATAATATGCTGTTACCTTATTAAAAATGTATTGCTTTGTGAAAAAACACCCTTTCTCCTGAATGACTTATTTGGTGTCTCTGGTATAAAATCAGGCTTCATTCTGTATTACCTTTGGGAGACCATACAAGTTCTTTCCTACATGTTCTGTAATCCTCCATGTTTTACAACAGGTTCTTAATTTAACAGAGATGGAGTTTCATAACTGTTGTTGACATTTTAAAGAAGGCCTTCCTTCTCTTGAAAAATGCAACACTGACTTCATTGAACCAGTAGAGGGCAGCAGAATGTTCCAAATGTGACAGTTGGAACTGACAGTTACTGACGGTCAGTTAAGGACACCTGCTCTCTGTGTAGACCTCTGTGCTAGAAGGAGCATAAAGATAGAGCTCCCTGTATATATGTAAATCTGCATCAAAGTTAAGAGCACAATCCTAACCATGTCTACTCAAAAGTAAGACCCACTGGGTTCAATGCATCTTAATCCCAGGAAAGTCTCTTTAGGATTGCAGCCAAAACCATCTTAAAGTTTACTCCGGTCTCAGTCTCAATTTGTTTATTCATTTGATGTGTGCACCTGTCTGTATATATAAAATTGAAGTCACTCACTGACTCATTCACTGACTGACTGACTGACTCATCAACACCCAGCCAAAACCACAGGACCTAGAAGCGTGAAATTTGGGACAGATGTTCCTTACATGACGGAGGCACCCTCCAAGAACCAGTTTGGGGAAATTCAAACCAGAAGATGAAAAGGGGCACAACACATTTTCCTCGCTTTACATTGAAGAATCCCTGATTGTTGGACCCTCCGCCCCCAGATCAAGAAGCATGATCATAGAATCATAGAGTTGGAAGGGACCTAGTAGGTCATCTAGTCCAAACCCCTGCCTGCAACAGGAAATCCCCCTAGAGTATCCCCGACAGGTGCTCGTTGAGCCACTATTTAAGATCCCCAGTGAGGGAGAGTCCACCACCTCCCTTGGCAATCTGTTCCACTGCCGAACCACCCTCACCATCAGGAATTTTTTCCGGATGTCCAACCAGAATCTCCTCTCTTGCAGTTTGTACCCATTGGTTCTGGTTCTGCTTTCAGAGGCAGCTATGAACAAATGAGCCCCTTCCTCCCTATGACAGCCCTTCCGGTATCTGAAGAGGGCAATTATGTATCCTCTCAGCCTTCTCCAGGCTGAACATCCCAAGTTCCCCCAACCTTTCCTCGTAGGGCTTCCCTTCCATCCCACTGATCATTCTTGTTGCTCTCCTCTGGACTTGCTCCAGTTTGGCTGCATCTTTCTTAAAATGAGGTGCCCAGAACTGAACACAGGACTCAAGGTGAGGTCTGACCAATGCTGAATAAAGAGGAACTATAACTTCTCGTGACTTGGAAGCTCCAGTCCTCTTAATGCAGCCTAAAATGGCATTTGCCTTCTTTGCAGACACATCACACTGCTGACTCATGTTCAGCTTGTGATCCACGGCGACTCCAAGATCCCGCTCACATTTTGTGCTGCCAAGCCAAGTATCTCCCATTTTATACCTGGGAAAATACCTGGAAATTCAGGGAGCATGTTCCTTCTGTGACAGGAGCACCCACCAAGAACTGATTTTGAGAAATTTAACCCCTAAAGGGCTGATAAGGGGTGCAACACATTTTAGGCCTATACTTAACACTGAAGGCTGATAAACACCCAGCCCTAAATCCTATACCTGCCCAGAAGGGGTGCCCCTAGTTGTGGAGGGATGTTGTGCATGGTGGGGGGGTGTTGATACGCATGGGGGGGGGTTGATGCACATTTGGAGTTGATGAGCATGGAGGGATGTTACACAGTGGGAGAATGGGACACAGGGTAGCTGGTGCAAGAGGGGGGTATTTTACTCCTGCAATGCAGGCACATTTCGCTTATCTATCTCTCTCTCCCTCTCCCCTTTTGTTGCACATGGAAGGTGATTCCTGTGAGAGAGACTGAGAAGATCAATTTTAGCCTTGAGAATGGCAGGGAGAGGGTCATCTCCCAGGCCACAAAGCACCAAACTGACAAGAGAGGCTATAGGTTCTGCCTAACTATTTTTCTCTACTGCTTATGCTTCCACTCTCTGGACTGAAAACAGATATGGAAATGAAACAGAAGAAGAAGTGTGGAAGGAAGAATGCTGATGGTTAAAGATAAAATCAATACTGATCTGGGACTAAGCCCCATCAACTATAAAGGAACTTAAAGCACAATCCTAATCATGTCTATTCAAAGTATTGGCAACACCCATCAGTCTTGAAAGACTATGATATTGTGCTTGATGCTGTATGCGAAACATGAAGTCCTGGGTAGATTAATATGGAGGATAGGCTGTTACCAAAGCAGCAAATCCCCTCTCTCCACGCCACTAAAATAGTCCAATGGAAAGGCTGAGCCAATAATGTTGGTTGCAACTGCGTCACAGAGCTGGGATAAGGACAGGAGCTCACCCTGTCTTCTGGGGACACGGGTCTCGAACTCTGGCCGTCTGGTTAACAGACACAGTGTCTTAACTACTTGCGCCACCCACAGCCCTATTTCTGAGGTAAGCCCCATTGTGATCAGTGGGTCTTACTCTCTGGAAAGTGTCTTTAGGACTACAGCATTAGTTCTGAATAGTCAGGATTGTCTGGGCCACTCTTTTCCATCCTGCTCCTCCTTCTCCTCCAATACTAGGCTTGGTAGAGTAGAGGATCCCCCATCCCCAGTGAAAGGGAGAGGAAGCATTGGAGGGTTGCCATATTGAAAACTGGGACTAACCCAGTTTTCAGGAATTGCGTTCACTTACTGGCAAGTTTGAGAGGGAGTCCTTTTCCAATTTTGTGGAAGAGAATTATGGCAACCCTAAGCACTGGACATTCTGCCTTGGGAGCCTGAGGTCATGGACTGGCCCTATATGTCTCCAGCACACACACACACACACACACACACACACACACACACACACACACACACACCCTTTTGCATCCTTGTCATTTATTAAGGCCAGAGTGACCAGATGCCATAACCAGGAAAAAGCCGCATGAAATATATCATGTGGTTAATTTAAATTATTAGGCAATTTAAATAATACTGGTCATTACATACCCAGTTATGTAATAAAATATTACATGTAACTCAATCAAATAGCAGTTTTTATTTGACTGGTTACGTAATACAGTGACACCTCACGTAAAGAATGACTCACGTAAAGTATGTTTCACATAACAAACAAAAATTTCTCTAGGATTCTGCTTCACATAACAAACTGTGCTTCACGTAAAGAACGCATTCGTTGGCAGTTGGGGCAGACGCACTGGCCAGCAGCTTGTTTAGAAAGCATCAGCGCTGCCTAACGCACCTGCCCATAGTAAAAGCAACACTTCCATGCTGTTCCTCCTGTGGCCGGGTGTCTGCTGGGCAGAGGGAGAGAAGAGCAGTGGAGAAGAGGGAAGCAGCTCAGGGCTATCCAGAAGGGAGCAGAGAGAGAGAGGCTCAGGATGGAGAGAAGGAGAAAGTGGGCAGACACTTGGAAAGTGTCTTGGATTGCAGCCTCCTAACCATATCTACCCAGATGTAAGCCCCATTGTGTTCAATGGGGCTTACTCCCAGGAAAGTGTCTTTAGGACTGCAACCTAAGTAGACTTCATAAAATCATGCACATTGAATGCATGTTTTGAATTCAATCCCAGTGTTCTGTCATCATTTTTACATCCAGTTAATATTTTTATATGAATATTTTGGGGGTTGTAGAACCAATCTTCTGTGTTTCCATTATTTCCTATTGGAAAATCCGCTTCACGTAAAGAATGTTTCACGTAAAGAACATGCCTCCGGAACAAATTAAATTTGTCATGTGAGGCGCCACTGTATATTATTACATGTAACTCATTCATCAGAAGAAAGCTTGGTGATGCCTGCTCACATGAAAAAGGGGGGCATTGAAGTTCTTTTCCAGGACACAGAGACTAAAAAAGAGGACATGTCCTGGAAAAAGAGGACATAAGGTCACCCTGAATAAGAATCACAAGAATCACAGCTACATACAGCCTGCTCAGAAAGAAAAAATTTTTTCTTGGGACACAGATTGAAAAAATAGGACATGTCCTGGAAAAAGAAAGAGGACATATGGTCACCCTGAGCTTACCTGACAAAGGTTACTGAGGCTTACACTATCTCACCCCTTTTTTAAAACCAGGTTTAAAAGTTTAAACGTTTAAACTTTTTTAAACCCCTTTTTGTGCCATTGGGCTGTTTCTTCTTCTCTTCTGCAAGGTGACCGTATGTCCAGTTTTCTCCCCAGGACGTGTCCCTTTTTAAAAGCCTTGTGTCCCGGGAAAAAAATCTCATTGTCCTCCTTTCCTTTTGAGCAGGCAGCTAAATAAATAAATATATATTGGTTATACTGTAACTAATAAATGATCAGTATAACTAATAAATTACAGTAACTATTATGTAACTAGTACAGTACTGTCAGTGTAACTCATAAATTAAGTAAACATTGTAACTAATAAATTACAGTAACTATTGTGTAACAGTACTCTCAGCGTACTACAGTGTAACTAATAAATTAAGTAACTATTGTAACTAATAAATTCTCAGTTATAAATTTAATACATTATCTACTCAGATAACTGTCCAGAAATAAGTTACATTGGTTTCAATGTGGCTTACTCTCAAGAAAGTGTTCCTAAGATTGCAGCCTATATGTAATAAATTATATCTAATAGTTTTATAGTTTAATAATAAGCAATATAATGTTCATGTTAACCATCTGAAAGAACTATATAACCATTTTGAGCTTTTATTTTTTTCATGTCCTACATTTTTCCTGGGTGTCCTACATTTTTCCTGGGTGTCATACATTTTCTTGGGTGGCATACATTTTCTTGGGTGTCCTACATTTTTCCTGGGTGTCATACATTTTCTTGGGTGGCATACATTTTCTTGGGTGTCCTACATTTTTTCTGGGTGTCCTACATTTTGTCCTCTTTTTTGGCTGTAACATCTGATGTCTGATCATCACCCTCTATAACTGCAAAGGTGGACCAACCTAAAAGGAGCCTGTGATAGTCCTTCATGCGCTGCTCATCCCAGAAATACGGTAGGAAGTTCTTGCGCGCTGCGCCTAGGAAATACGGCCGAGCCACTTCTGCTCGTTCTGCGCATGCGCCGAACACTTTGCCTCGTTCGAATGCTGACTGGGGGCCTCATGCCCGGCGGGTCCAAGCGTCCTCGGCCGGCCCGCATCGGCACCCACGGGGGTACCTTCCACTGCGACGACGCCCTCGCCTGCTTCCTCCTCAGGCTGCTCCCTTCCTACCAGGTAGGGCCTCGCTGGGTTCTCCCTCCCTGCAGGGCGTGCCTGCGGAGAGGACACGTGTTTCCCTCTTCACACGTGTCTTGCAGGGACTCTGCAGAGAGTGGTTCCCAACCTTTTCACCCCACGACCCCCCGGAAGTGACATCAAGGCCGGAAGTGGCACCAAACAGGAAATGCAGTGCCAGATCTCCAAGTCTACTCAGAAGTAGTACTCAGACTGTTTTCCTGGGAGTAACCCCATTGAACACAGTGAGGTTTACTCCCAGGAAAGCAACCCCGCTGAACAACAATGGGGCTTACTCCCTTTGAACCATCCCCATTGAACACAGTGAGGTTTACTCCCAGGAAAGCAACCCCGTTGAAAAACAATGGGGCTTACTCCCTTTGAAGCATGTCCGTTGAACTCAATGGTGCTTACGCCCAGGAAAGCAGCCTGAGCATCCCATCATAAGACTGTGGCGCCAAATGCCAGAATCCAAAATAGTGGCACCCATCTTTTTGTGATACCCCAAAAATAAAGCTATGAACCCTCTCCCAAAGGGGTCCTGACCCCCAGCTCTGGGTGTCCACTACTGGGAACCACTACTGTAAATGTCATCCCTGCTATGAATGCTTTTGCAGTTCTTAGAGCAGAAAGCAAGGACTGGACTGGACTGGACTGGACTGGACTGTGCTCCTCCATTCCTGTCACCTTATGCTTGTATTTATGCTGCATCACACACACACACACACACACTTCCACTTGCACTTGCACTTACAAACAAACCTAATTCTGCAATTGTACTTGTATGTTATTTGTGTGTGTGGTGCAGCACTTTACTAACTCACACACAGAGTTGCCTTTTACTCACTCCCATACACAACTTCACACTCACAGTTTGGACTTCGCTGAGGACACAATCCTCACCAATTAAAACCAGCACAACCCGCCCGTCTCCCAGTTCCTGCAGTGGTCTGGGGAGACCGGTGCATGTCTGTGCATTGACCTAACTCCCCACCCCTTAAGAACTGGGTAGAAGCGCTTTACAGCATTTTTACAGTACCCCTAAGACAGCATGGAACTTGTACCAGCCTAACCAGGGGTTAGGATTATGCTGTCAGTCACATTTACACACACACACACACACACCAATTTCACATCACTCACACACACACGCTTTTACACACACACACACACACACACACACACACACATGAATTCTCCAAGAAAAGCATATTGTAACCTCTGTAAAGCATGCCTCTGATACATGTGGCACACCATACATGTGGCTGTGTGCTTTCTGTCATTTATAATGCCCCTTTTTCAGTTGGGGGAGAGGAGCTGTGGAAAGCCCTTGGACAGTGGACAACTGCTTTGGCACTCAGCATCTTCCAGAATGATCTCAAGAAAAATAAGGTTAATGCACTGTGTGACCCATAAGTTTTCTTGGATCCTTTCAGTACATGATGGTGATGGAGCAGATGACATCCCGCTGTCCCCCTGACAAACCCTTACAGTTGTTTAGGCAAGAATTGCACCATGACACATTTGTTTCACTGCTGAAGGTCCTACTTATAGTTGATATCTGCTTGCTGTATTCCACCAGGATGCAGAGATCATCCGAACACGGGATCCTCAGCTGCTGTCGGGATGTGATGTGGTGGTGGATGTTGGAGGCGAGTATGACCCTCAGAAGCATCGCTATGACCATCACCAGAGGTACTGCAAAATCCTTTAGTATTTTCTCCTACTCCTGCCTGCTTTCAGTGTCTCAAAGTAGGAGGACAGAAAACAGCCATGGCTCCCTTGATCCCACTCATTTGGGAGGTGGAAGTTGGGAAATTTTATGATTGGAAATGTTCTTATTGCTCATCTTGTGGCTACAGGTCGTTTGGAGAATCCATGCACAGCCTCAATCCTGAGAAACCCTGGCAGACCAAGCTGAGCAGCGCAGGGCTGGTATATTTCCACTTTGGCACCCAGATTCTAGCCACACGCTTGGGCCTCAAACAGGAGGATCCTGTTGTGCACGTGCTCTATGACAAGGTACCAATTTGTGTGCGAGATTCTCCCCGCCCCCCCAATAGGGTCGCCATATGTCCTGAAAAACATATGTACGCCTCTGTACTCCTCTAGTAGGGAACATTTGGCAGTGAGTGGTCATCCTGCCACTTGGGGGAGCTTCTATTGCAGTAGTGACTCTTCATTGTGGAATGCTTAATATTCCTCATAATATGCATTTAAAGCCCTGTTTTATTATCCTGTGTTTTAATTAGTTGGCTATGGCTGCAATCCTAACTTCCAATTAGGCCATCCTAAGCCACAGCATAAGTTCTGGGATGCCACAAAAGTGCAGTAAGACACTTCTCCACCACTCTTGGCGGGGTTAGGCCAATGCACAGGCATCTGTCGACCTCCCTGCACCACCATGGGAAGATAGGCTAGGTGAGTTAGGCTGGCCTAATTTGCTTAGGATTGCGCTCTATAAGTACAGTGGTGCCTCACATAACAAGTTTAATTCATTCCTACTTGTGAAATCTTGTTATGTGAAATCTTGTTATGTGAAGCATGCTTGTTATGTGAAATGCACTTTATGTGAAGCAGATTTTCCCATAGGAAATAATGGAAACTCAGACGATTGGTTCCAGAACCCAAAAATATTCATCTAAAAATATTACACTGGAATTGAATTCAAAACATGCATTCAGTGTGCATGATCCAATGAAGTCTACTTAGGCTGCAGTCCTAAAGACTCCTGGGAGTAAGCCTCATTGAACACAATGGGGCTTCTGGGTAGACATAGGTAGGAGGCTGCAATCAAAGTCTTAGAGAGAAGACTGAATAGTGATCTGCTTACTTGAGCCTTTCCAGTCAGTTAATGATTAAATAGGGCTTGAAATAAAATCTGGGGTTCCTACCTTAAAAATTCTTTGATATTTGTCTTCTTTATAGTGAGTTTCTCTTTCTAGGCTTCTCCTCTGAGCCTGTATGTGTCTATGGGGCCCTCGCATTAAATAGATTCTGTCAAGGTTCTCAGTTAGACCAGGGCTAGCTGTGAGTTTTGTTGCTGTGGGTCTGATTGTGACCTCATTCACACATTGATATAATGACAGATGGGTTACTCTGCCTGGCATGATTCCACCCTGCTGCAGTGTGCATATGAACAGCAGAACTGGAGTAGTTAAGCTAGTTGTGTGTCACTTTTTAACTACAACGATGATGATGGATCATACCATGAGAAAGTAGTTCTGATGCCATTCAGAGACATTATGAATGTCACTCTTCTTACTAGGACAAACCTGAAACTACTATAAGCTGGAAATGTGGGGAGGCCCAGTATGTCAGGAGGTCTAAGATGTCCCCATTCCAAGAAAGCAAAATCTCATGGGTCTGAATGGATCTTTTCTTGCCCCTCCTAGCTATACGAGAACTTTGTAGAGGAGATTGACGCAATAGACAATGGCATCTCCCAGTGGGATGGGGAACCCCGCTATGCCATGACCACAAATGTGAGTGCTAGGGTGGGATATCTGAACCCTCGCTGGAATGACAAGGATCAAGATACTGAGGTAAGAATTTGAAAACTTGAGCAACTGGTTGCATAATGGGTGTACACATCGCTTAGAGAGAAGCATCTTGCTATTTCTCATGGGAGGAATCCTAATTCTTAAGAATTATGACATTCTAGCTTTATATGTCCCAGTGGGGAAATTAGCATAAAAATTATTTCTTACTTTACTGAATGAGTTTCTATTCTGGGGTGGTTGCATGACATCTATGTAGACTGCTGTATTTTTGAGAATGATGGTTCACCTGTACTACCTGGGCAAAGCAACATCCTTTTAATGGTGCTCCTCTTTAGATTTCACAAGTAGGAAGACCTGTTCCATCCTTGTTCCACCCCAGCAGAGCATCACATCTTTTCCTTATTGTGCTGGTGATGCTCTTGCATCTTCATTTCAACTATGAGCCTCATTAGAAGAAACAGTCTTTTAAAATCATTTATATCAATGAAAACTGCTCTGATAACTTTTTCTAAGGAATAAGTTTCTTCTCTTGGGTGTAATTGGCTTGTGCTAATTCAGCTAATGAGGGGCTGTCGGTTTAGACACTGTGCCTGTTAACCAGCAGGGCAGGGTTCGAGACCCAGGTCCCCACAAGACAGGGTGAACTCCTGTCCTTAGCCCAGCTCTGCGACGCCAGCTGGATCCAATCGTATTGGCTCTGCCGTTCCATTGGACTTTTTCAGTGGCATGGAGAGGGGGGATTTACTGCTTGGGTAACAGACTATCCTCCATATTAATCTACCCAGGCCTTCATGCTTCTCATACAGCACAGAGCATGATACCATAGTCTTTCGAAACTGATGGATGCCAATGCATGCAATTCAACTAATATGCACATGGCAAACTAACAAGAAACACATACATGGAGAAAAACAAGTTTGATTTCAAGCTCACTCCATGGCATGCATACAGTAAGCACAACTGCCTTTTCTTTTAAAGAATAAAACCTCTGCTGCCTCAGTCATAGTTCCTGCCCATGTATTTTAATTTTTAAGGAAACTATACTTGTTTTCCGATGCAACAGATTTCTGGTTACTTGAATATGATTTTAGCTTTACATGCTGGCCTGAAATTTAACTTTCCCTCAAAAAGAGGAATGAGTGTATCTGTGAGACATAGGCAATTATGTTGGGCAGTTCATATCAGCCACAATAGTGTCGCTTCTAATCTTCATGAGGCAGTCAGAATTGCAAGGCCTCCGGGTGATACATGAGGGCGTCTCTGATGTTGGTCAAGCATTCATGAAAGCTGAAAGTGGCCAGCGTTTTGTACTGGAACATCAGCCCTGATTTTCATGTTTCCGCAAGGGTCTCTCATATCCAGTCATTGCTAACATTGCTCCAACTTCTGCACAGCTGACGCTGTAGCATTGAGGACCTGGCGGTGTGCCTTGGTGCCCTAATCTGTTTTGTAGGAATCCAGTCTGCTTGTGACGTCCGTACCTAGGTGTCTGTCTGCCTATGCATCGTTGACTAGGAAGCAACTTGTATGTTGCTCTCCTAGAGCAAATCTTAGCTGATAAAAGAGCAAAGAGGCTGCAAGATTATTTATTTTTAAAAATAAAAAAATGTACTTTGTTTAAAATTGGCATATTGAGCAGTTCAAAAAGGAGTCAGCCAGCATCACCACTTCCTAATCTCTGAATAGGCTATTGGTGGAGAACTAGGCAGCTTGGACCTATGCTGGACAGGCTGTCTACCCTAAGGGAGCAAATGCACTTGGTTGACTTGACACTTTCAGAGGCAAGGGCATGCAAAAGCTGTGCTCTACCATTGTGCCTTGACTCCTCATAACATGGCTTCTAAAATCAATGGCCTGTTCAATGCTTTCTTCCCAGGCTCGCTTCCAAAAGGCCATGGAACTGGTGGGCACCGAATTCTTGGACCGACTTGATTTCTACCACCATGCTTGGCTGCCAGCACGCACTCTTGTGGAAGAGGCCATACAGCAGCGCTTCAAGGTACAGCTTCCCCACATAAAAAGTAGTGTGAGTCTAAGGCCATGTCTGCACGCAAAACGTTTAAGAGGCACCTGCTTTCAGTATGTATCACCTTCACGCAAGCTGAAATCTCTTGTGTACAGCAATTGTGTGAATGGTGATGGTTGATCATATGTGATGAGTGTACATGTAACCTTCCTGCCGTGTTGGAACAGTTGGGAGGAGGAGTATGGAGAAGAAATTGCCATGCAGAAGGAATATGCCCCCTTCTTCTCATTGGTGGATGTTCTGTGGATGCTCCAGTTCAAGAATCCTTAGCGGACAAGTACATTTTCATGCCTTCTTCCTGGAAACTTAGAGAGAGAGGGATACTCTGCCTCTGAACATGGAAGCAGCACATGGCTATGTGGAAACTTCACGCTCACAGACATTATATTACTGAATACCAATTGCAGGAAAGCAACAACAATCTATTTGCTTTTATGTCCTGACTGTTGGCTCTGGGTCAACAACTGTGATATATATGGAAAGGATATATGGGTGCAGTTGTCTGGTTCAGCAGGAGTCTTATGTTTTACCATAAAATCTTCGCGATCTGCATGAAATTTAGAGGCATAAAGCTCTCTGTGTTGCTCATAATAGCTCTGTCTATTAGTCCACCACAGTGCAGTTGATGGGCTTTAACTCTGTGCTACATCTCTTTCTTGAGCAGATTGATCCCAGTGGTGAGATCCTAGTACTGGCACAGGGTGGCTGCCCATGGAAGGAGCATCTCTTTAGCCTAGAGAAAGCACTGGATGTGAAGAAGACTCTCAAATTTATTTTGTACACAGATCAGAATGGCCAGTGGCGAGTACAGTGCGTCCCTGTTGGGCTGCGCACCTTTGAGAACCGGTGAGCCAAGGCATCCATACATCTTCCTTGTTGTGTCCAATCTCTGTGAATTGCTTATCCCAAATCCTGAATGCCATTTCTCCTGTTTATTTTAAAGCAGAAGAATGTCTTGTGGTATCTTTAAGACAGATACTTAAAGAACCCAATCCTATGCATGTTTACTCACGCATAATGGGGTTTACTGCCAAGTAAGTGTGGTTAGGATTGTAGCCTAAAAGAGATATAGAAGAGTATGTCTTCCAAAGAGAAAAGCTGCATGCCTGAGATCTAAGAATTGGACAGGGTATAGAGTGAAATGGAAATGTGATGTTACCTCCCTTGATTGATCATTCAGATTAAGGCCTGATTAATACCAAAAGAAACCCCCAGCATCGTAAGAGAGGATGTACTGGTGTGTCATAACAGAGCCACAGTCTCCTGAATTTTCTGGAGGAATATTATTCTTGGCATTTTCCCATGCAAGGTGGTCACTCTCTTCTCCCAACATGTCTTCCCCCAATAGATTGTCGCTTCTGGAGGAATGGCGGGGTTTGCGTGATGAGGAACTCTCCAGAGTAAGCGGGATCCCTGGCTGCGTCTTTGTACACTCAAGCGGCTTCATTGGGGGAAACAAGACCAAGGAAGGTGCACTGGAAATGGCCCAGAAGACATTGGCTCAGCAGACTGAAAGCAACGCACATAGATCCTGAGAAACTCAGCTGGACTTGTGGGGAGGGAGTTTTTTTTAATGGGGTTTCTCTGAAACCTGTGTGTGTATTTGTGAGACAGTCATTAAGCTTGAGGGAAACCCTCACAGTTAATCATAGAAATAAACATGAAGAACAATAGAAATGGATTAAGGGGGTTAAAAAGGACTTAGGAGCTGATGTCACGAGGCTTAGACATGAGCAAACTACAAGCAAATATACACAAGACTGATATGCTATCTTAGTGACAGCCACTGTGCATAAGGTCCATTTGGATTAAGTGTATGAAAGATGGTAGTGAATGGCTATTTATACTTTCAGCTAACAAAATTAAAAATTTTTAACCAAGAAATCTAAATGGTTTATATCTTTTTTAGCAGATTCATGCTAAACTTTAGCATACTTCAATGGGGTGAATGGATTCTGTATATGACAACTGGTGAAGAAAGCAAGTTAAGGTGCAATCTTAACCTAGGCCAGCAAAACTCATCAGTTTTCCCGTGGTAATGTAGGGAGGCGAGCACATGTCTGTGCACTGGCTTTAAACCTCCGCCAAGAGTGGCACAGAAGTGTCTTATTACACTTTTGTGACAACCCCAGGTCAGCACACAAGTGTGCCCAGGCTTAGGCTAGCCTAAATGGAAGTTAGGATTGCAGACTTAGACGACAGGAGTCATTAAAGAAAAAGCTTGATAATCAAACTGCTAATGTTATAATCCCTCTATACAAATGTATGGAAAGTTGTCCAGTGCTGGTCACCACCAATAAGACTTCCATAGCTAGGAAAGGTACCAAGTGAAGCAGTCAAAATGACTGGAGCACCATCCTCAGCAGGAAAGACTAAAACACTTGCGGGGAGGGAGATGACCAATGATGGAGGCTTATGAACTTATCCATGCTATAGAAAGAGTAAGATAGATTGAAATTTCCTCTCTTACTCATCAAGTAGGCAATCAGTCTCTCCCACTCATCAAGCTCTCTCTCTCTCTCTCTCTCTCTCTCTCTCTCTCTCTCTCTCCCCCCCCCCCCCCCCAGGACTTAGGTCAGATTTCAGCTCAGTGGCAGAACCCTTCCTTCACCCTGTGGAGCCAAAAAGGAATACAAAAAAATAATCACTTGCTATTTGCTGTACTGTTCTAGGGGGAAAAGACGGGGCCTGCCTCCCAGCTGAAAAGGAGCTGTTCAAAGCCTAAGAGAGGGAGAGAGAGACTTGTCAGTTGCCTGCCTGCCACATTACCATATAAAGCAGGCTATTTTTAAACCTAAGTGCTTTTAATCTAATGGTTCAATCTCATTCACCTTGAGATTAAATGGTAGGTGAAAAATCAGCTGATAGATTATTTGTTATTGTTCTTTATTTGTTAAATTGTGTCTGACTTTTTGTGTTCCCATAGACTGCAGCATGCCAGGCCACCCTCCCCTCCGCTAGCTTTCAAAGTATATCCAAATTCATGCTTGTTGCCTCCAAGTTCCTATCCAAATTTATTCTTTACAGCATTGGACTTTCACTTCCAGACACATCCGGATCAGAACATCCTTTCGGCTTTGGCCCGGCTCCTTCACTCTTTCTGGAGCTACTTCAAATTGCCCTCAGCTATTCCTCAGTAGCATAGTGGACACCATCTGAGGGATTCATCTTCCAGTATCACATCGTTTAGCCAAGGGTTCCTCAAACTACAGCCCGCGGGCCGGATACAGCCTCCCAGGGTCCTCAATCTGGCCCACTGGCGCTGCGGGGATGGCGGGGAGCCGCCATCTTTAAATCGCGCGCAGAGACAGCTCCGTGCGCGAAAACAGAGATGGAGGCTCCTCCCCCCACTTCTTGGCCAACCAGAGGCTTTTATGAGCGCTCTAACTGTGATTGGTCAGGAGGAGGCACCTCCAGCCAATCACAGAGTGCTCACAACAGCCCTTGATTGGCTAAGAGAAGCCAACCTGCATGCACAATTCAAATATGCACGCGTAGGCTGCCTTCCCCCACCTCCTCCCACCCCAGCCTTCGCTGGGGCCTATCATAACCTCCCCTCCACTGCCATCGCCCTTCTCTGGCGCTCATCGCCCCCCTCTGACCCTTCACCATCCTTCTCCTGTGCCTGGAGCCAGGCTCTGTGCCTGGAGCCAGGCTGCAAAGGCCCCCTCACCCACCCAAGCCTCTGCTCCTGACCACCTCTGCCCCAAGGTAAGTCCACCCCATCTATCTATCTGCCTGGGTCCCCCTTCTCTGTCCCCCTTCTTTGTCCTGCCTGGGTCCTCCCTCTCTGTCCTATCTGGGTTCTCCCTCTCTGTCCTGCCTGGATCACCCCCTCTCTGTCCTGCCTGTTTATCTATCTAGCTACCTGCCTGCACTTACTTTCCTTACTTTCTCTGTATCTTTTTAAATTTCTATCTAATTTAGTTACTTTCTTTTGTTTTCATGGCTTCTTATATGTATGTGTCAGGTTCATGCTGTGTTGTGTTACACTGCTTTCAGGGCGCATTACATGTATGTGTCAGGTTCATGCTATGTTGTGTTGCATTGCTTTCAGGGTGCGTTACATGTATGTGTCAGGATCATGCTATGTTGTGTGGCATTGCTTTCAGGGCGCCTTACATGTATGTGTCAAGATCATTCTGTGTTGTGTTTCATTGTTTTCAGGGCACGTTACATGTATGTGTCAGGATCATTTTTTCCAAACTATAGTCCGGCCCCCGACAGTGTCTGAGGGACAATGAACTGGCCCCCTGTTGCCATTTCCTTCTCCAATGGATCACATTAAGTTTGAACTCCCCACTGTGACCTGTCCATCTTAGGTGGCCCTACACGCATAGCTCATGGCCTCACTGAGTTATTCAACCCCCTTCACCATAATAAGGCAGTGATCCATGACCTACCTATAATGTAAAGAGCAATATGTTATGCAAGATAGATCGAATGAGTGAAAAAGTGCCAGTTTCCAGCCTAACAATGCAATCCTAAGCTTGTGTACTCAGAGGTAAGTCCCATTGTGCTTACTCCCAGGAAAGTGTGTTTAGGAAAGTGTGTTCAGCCTAAAGCACTCATCTGTCCCAACGTAGGGTACTTTTCAGTTACTTGGCTTATGCAATCCTAAAGACACTCCCCTGGGAGTAAGACCCATTGAACATAATGGGGCTTACTTTTGAATAGACCTGGTTAGGATTGTGCTCTCAGAAGGCAAATTCACTTATGGGATCCTGGTGCTGGTGTAGGGCAGCTTCCTACAGAAGGAGCATCTCTTCAGCCTAGAGCAAGTACGGGATGTGACGATCATCTCAAATTGATCATCTCATATTTGCTAAGAGGGCAAATTCATTCTTAATCTGGTCCATTGATATAAAATTAGGCTTATAACAAGCTACCATTGATAGTAAAAGTGGACAGAAGTTTGCCTTTGGCTGTGAAATTGATAAAAAGAGTTGTTTAGGATATGGAGCTGGGCAAATCTGAGTTTGTAGAGCAAATGTATGTTCAGTATCTAGTGAATATCTAGGGCTGTGGGTGGCACAAGCGGTTAAGGCGCTGTGCCTGTCAACCAGGGTTCGAGACCCAGGATGGCCCCACAAGACAGGGTGAGCTCCTGTCCTTAGCCCAGCTCTGCGATGCCAGCTGGATCCAATTGTATTGGCTCTGCCTTTCCATTGGACTAATTCAGTGGTGTGGAGAGGGGGGGATTTGCTGCTTGGGTAACAGCCTATCCTCCATAACAATCCAACCCAGGCTTTCGTGCTTCGCATGCAGCGTATGCAGCGCCAAGCACGATACCATAGTCTTTCAAGACTGATGGAGGCCTGCTTTAACTAGTGAATATAGCTATATAGATGCACATCCTTTCCATTCCTGCAGTGCCGTGTACAGCCCAGCAGGGGCAGGTCCTTCAGTCTTGGGCAAGCAAAAGCTCCCTGTGTGTGCTTTGAGCTCTTTCACTGTTGGGCAGCAAACCAGGAAACTGAATGAAAGACTCTGCTGGGATTGAAGCTTGTGGCTCCTGCACCCAACTAACTACCCAGAGGATGGCTGGAAGAAGTCTCTGACCTATGGAGATGGTTCCTGGAGCTGCACAGCTTGATCCATTCCTATGAAGAAGACACATCTGTTCAAATAGCACCACTTGCACAGGTGTGTTTGCCTCAGAGCTGTAGGGTAAGTGCATGGGTGGGGGAGACTAGCAGAGGGTCACCGATTTTGCTTCATTTACTGGCTGTGCTCCTATATCTTTAACAGCAACTTGAGTCATACATGCTTGGTTGTGGTGATCTGTTTCTCATGATTTATAATAGTAACACCTAGTATATGATTGCATGCCCCATTGATTGCTTCTCTTGAAAGTTTAGCAGATGCCAGCAGCGAAACTCCCCAGTGCTTCCCTACTGCTGATGCCAGAGCCCAATCGATGCCCAGATCCAACAGCATGAACCCACTGATAACAGAGAAGCAGCCACCATAGCAGCTATGCCCATTCTTTGCCCCAATCAGGGCCTGACTAGGATACCAGCCGTAGGAGGGGGCAGAGAAGGTTGAGCATCATGGATGGTTCCTCTAGGTGTGATTCCAATGGCTGATTTAAGAAAATGAATGCATCCCCAGATGTGAAAGTTCAGGCAAGTGTAGCATTAGACCTCTTTGCTTGACTTGTCAAGTTTATGATTGTAGAGGAAAGCTAAGGTGTAAAAGTGAACTGAAAGGGATGAGTGGTTACTGTGATCAGTGTCTTCATTTATCGAGAAATCGATTATCCAGCTACAAAATAGTGCTGAAAAGTTAATGAAGGCTGCAATCCTAAAGACACTTTCCTGGGAGTAAGATCCATTGAATAGAATGGGGCTTACTTTTGAGTAGACATGGTTAGGATTGTGCTGTTGGTTTTGGATTCCGAGAAATCTGCTGACCAGAAGCTGAACAACCTGTGTTGTTCTTGTGCCTTTTGAGCCACCTGACGTGGCAAAATTAGGTCACCTAGCCTGAAAATCAACAACAACATGTTACTAGATCAGCATGTCAAGCAACACTTAAAAGGTGCAGCTACAGAGATCATTGAAAAGATGGCAACCCTGACAAGAACTAGAGTGTGTTTGTGGAACTTGGCTTAACAAGCATGGTTAATGGTTGCCAATTTTGGATTGACCACATGCTAATACCCTTTCTTATGTTTCACAGTGATCCTAAGTAACTCCTTTCTAGGCTCAATGGAATTTTTATATACCAGTTCCAGTTTGTCTGAATCTACTATTGGTCTTCATAGGTACTTCATAGAGGACTTGCTAGAGTAGGCTTTGAAGCAATAAAATACTCATTCTATAACTACAGAGTCTAATCTAGTACGTTAATAAGAGAACATGCACAATTTGAGTCGTTCTTGTATTTACTTTGCTGACAGTGTTTTGTGACTGTCTTGACTTTCACTTTGCGGATTTTTTGTGAGGATCCTGAGGCAATCCTAACCTAGACTGGCCTAACTCATAAGGTCTTCCCATTCTAATCTTGATGGAGGGAGGCAAGCGCATGCCTGCACACTGGTCTAACCTTCCTCCAAGAGTGGCACAGAAGTTGTTTACCACACTTCCCCCCCCCCCCAACCAGGGCAGCACAGGATTTATGTGGAGGCTGAGGCCAGCCTAATTGGGGGTTAGGATTGCAGCCTTTGTGTTGAAATGTCCCAAGTGGTTTCAGTCCCGGTTATTTGAGGGATTGTCTCCCTCCACTTGTATTTGCTCACCACCCTCACATACTATCTGAGGTGTTCTCTATTTGCCCACCAATGGAATTTCAGTTGGGTATAATGTTGGGTTAACCTATGTTCTCTTTTTCCAGGACATGTCCTTATACCTTGAAAAAATCTTCATTATCCTCCTTTTCCTTGTGAGCAGGCCTGTAGCCTTCTTGTAATTAATAAATTATATGTAATAAATTAGTTTTATATTTAATAAGCAATATATTATTTAAACTAATCACCTGAAAGCAATAAATGTGAGTGTTTTAACTTTTATTTTTTTCCCCCTACATTTTTCTTGGGTGTACTACATTTTGGGAGGTCTTGCCCTCTTTTCCAGTTGTGGCATATGATCACACTAGTAATGTGATCATTACCTTTCCAGTTGCAGCCCCCCCCCCTCGGTTCTTGAACTTCCTACCTCTGGAGGACCATCAAACCTTCTTGCTTTTAGCAATCATCGTCTTTCGGTTGTCCTGATTGCTCTGTTCAGGTTTTTCCATAAAACCATTATGTTTTTATTGTACCTTTTGCACTTTTGTTTTTTTGGTTGTATTATTTCTTTGTAGTGAGGCAGGCTGGATGCATATAGGGTAAAAAGACTGGGTGGAAACAATTAGAGTGCTTCCAATTTTCATTCTATAAATAACGCTTACCTCCATTATCAGACAATTTGAACACTGCCAGATCCGGGGAGGGGATTAGGGTTGCCAACTGGCAAAGAAAAAACCTGCCCAGATTGCTCTTGTGTCTTTAATTATTTGATCTGCAGACTCAGCAATGAAAGTTGTGGAGATAAGCATCTGCTGAAGACACAGGAGGAACTCTCGTAAAAAGGTAACAATTCTCCACTGGAAGGTTGCGGGAGAGAATATGTGTAATAGGTTGGATAGATCACCTCTGGTTATCTCGCTAGCTTTATTGCCTCCTTCAGCTGCAGGATGCTTATGCAAGGTTGTTGACCCTTTGTTGGAAGTGGACAAGAAATCAGTACAAAAATTTTGACGCTGTGGCAAAATTGTGGAAATCAAGCCTATGAAGCATTGTTAAGGAGACCCTTCCCTTAAACTCACTTCTTTTCCTGGTTCTGTTCCAGCCAAAGTTCTCAACCTGCAGACCAGGATCCTATCACCTGTTGGGACCACCCCAACCCACTGAGAAAGAAAAGAACTATGCCGAGATGCCAGCATTGCCTTCCCTCTTGCTCCTGATCCTCTGCCTGCATGGCAGCCTCCCTTGCCCTCATGACTGTGACTGCCCCCCAGGAAGTGGTGTGGTGTGGTGTAACAGAAGAGACCTAGTGGTGATCCCTTTGGACCTTCCTCAAGAGACCCGTGTCCTTTACCTGGACTCTAACTGGATCACTCATGTGCCCAACGGTGCCTTCCGGGGGCTGAATCAGCTCCGTGAGCTCCATCTGGCAGACAACCTCATTCAAAGCATTGCTCCTGGGGCTTTCCGTGGACTGGGTGGGGGACTGAGGCTGCTGGACCTCTCAGGCAACCAGCTCCAGAGAATTGAGGCGGCTCCTTTTGTCGCACTGGCATGGGTCAGACTGGAGCTCTATGACAATCCCTGGCACTGTGATTGCTCCCTGCAGGAGCTCATGACGACTCTTCCCTTGGACTTAGAGACAGTGGAAGACCTTGTGTGCACCACCGCCATGTGGGAGGAATATGCAGGCAAGAGCCTGGCCCATCTGCTGAACTCTGGGGTCAACTTCTGTGTGAGCCAGCAGAGGAACACCGACCTGGCCATGCTGCTCACCATGTTCTGTTGGTTCACAGTCGTCATCACCTATGTCGTTTATTACGTTCGGCGGAATCAAGCTGAATCTCGACGTCACTTGGAGTATCTCAAATCCTTACCTCTGCCCACCAAGCAGCTTAGCCCTGAGGAGGAGGTTGAGGAAGATACACTCAGCACTATCCTCTGAGGACAGACTCAGACATCCATCTCTAGGTCAAGATTGCGACTGCAAAATGAAACTCAGCATTGCCCAGGAATCACCATTTGAAGAAAAGGAGACTAAAAAAAGCAGGCCTCTGTCAGTCTTGAAAGACTATGGTATCGTGCTCGGCACTGCATACGCTGCATGCGAAGCACGAAAGCCTGGGTTGGATTGTTATGGAGGATAGGCTGTTACCCAAGCAGCAAATCCCCCCTCTCCATGCCACTGAATTAGTCCAATGGAAAAGCAGAGCCAATACGATTGGATCCAGCTGGCGTCGCAGAGCTGGGCTAAGGACAGGAGCTCACCCTGTCTTGTGGGGCCGACCCGGGTCTTGAACCATGGCCTGCTGGTTAATAGGCACAGCAAAAAGGAGACTACAATTGTGTGAAAACCCTAGGTGGATTTTGGAGTACTCTATACATGACTACAATTCCTGTAAATATGTGGGATGGAGTTTCACCTAACATAAGCTATTCCTCTCTTAACCCTAGCACATAATGCAGCTATGAGTAAATCCTAATTTGTGGCACCATCTAATGTCTATGGCCTGGTCTGTAAAACACTTGTGTGAAAGAATGAAGAGACACTAAGATAGTCAGATTTATATTACTTCAGGCTGAAAGAGGGAAGGCTTTAAAAAAATATATCTGTATTTCAAAAAATTTAACCATACCACTTCACCAAAAATCTAGCACAATAAGAGAAGGCTAGGCTAGAACCATTCTCCCTGGTGGACTAGCTTGCATGGATTATTTTGGGAAACATTCAGAAGTGGTGTGCCATATTTGCAGCCCGAAGTGCTATCTAATCTTATGTAGATCAGGCCAGTCCTACACATACACCAATTCTCTGCGACTGCCACATGACCTCCCCTGCTAGCCAACCACCCAGACTGACCACACCAGTAAGCCTCCAGCGGATCCCAGCAAAAAGCAAATGTCTGATGCGACCTAGAATGAACATTAGGCTTTTGTCGTGTCTGGAGACGGTTGTTAGTCATCCAGTATTTTACCGACTGAGATAGTATTTTTGCTTAGGATACGGCTATCAAGCATTTTATAGAATAAACCAGGAATTTTGTAATGATTGGGAGAGGAGGTAACTTAAATCTAGAACTGTTCTGCAATTCCATGAAGAGAGGAGGACACAGCAATGCCACCCCTGTAGCTTCTCTAAACCAGGAGAACCTCTGCCTTGTCCGGATTTAAACCTGGCCCATCCAAGTTAAGTGTTTGTGATGAGTTTGGGTTATAACTTCAAAATGATTGTAAAACTACAGAAAAAATGGAAATAATCCATTATAAAATGCAAATAAAATTTACAAATAAAATGTAGGGTCATTTGGGATGTAAATATGAAGAGGGATGATACTTATCAGACCAGCAAAATAAAGTTTTTATATAACTGATATAGGCAAAGGTGATTGGAGAAATTTACCAGAAAGATAATTAATATTGGTGCGTAGATGAAATATCTATACAACAGCAAGAAGTAAATTGTTACAAAAGCTGATCAGATCGAAAAGAGATCCAGTGTGCCTGAAAGTCAACCCTCCTGAATTCAGTGGGAATAGTTTCAAGGTGAGTGTGATTAATGTCTGGGATAAAAATCTAATTGTAGGGTTATCCATTAATAATAGTGACCATGGTCCTTTTCACTCATTTGACTTTTTATACAAACATATTGTTCAAGTGGCGTTTATGAGAATGTGCTATCAATTGTAATGCAGCATCATATGAACGCGCTGTACAAACCACGTGTCGAAGCAGCAATGAAAGAGCTTGATGTGGGACATGATCAACCTTAAAGGTAATGATACTACAAGTAAGACAAACTACGAGCACAATCCTAACCATATCTATTCATTAGTAAGCCCCACTGTATTCAATGGGTCTTACTCCCAGGAAAGTGTCTTTAGGATTGCAGCCTACCTCTCAAACCAAGTTGTGTTTCCCCAGCCCTGACTCCTTAAAACAGCCTATATAAATTCCCACTTTTGACGTCATTCCTCAATTTCGCCAGAGTCTTTCTGCAGCATCACAGTCACTCCTCCTGTTTGTTGGGGATTTAGCCAGAGGTATTACAGCTTAGTGCTAGAGGATTAATGATGAAAACAATCATAAACCCCCATCACTTAATCCCGTCCTTTTATAAGAGTGTTTGGCCCCATCTGCTCAGCTACAGCCAATTTCTTTGGAGCTGTTTTTACTGCGTGCTTCATGTCCTGACTCCTGGGCAGAATCCCCTGCATGCTACGTAGCCTCTTAAAACTCAGGTTTGCAATCCAGAGAATTGTAAGCAACAATACTCAGCTGAAGAGTATACCTGTTTGCAGGGCTGTTGCCAAAACTGGAGGAGGGGGAGGTTGATTTGGATGGATCCCCGTAAGTTTCTAATGGGACATTTATATTTGCCTCCACCACTGACAACATAGATGACAGCGGCTGCTCAGTGGTTAAAGACATTATGACTGTCTACCTGAAGGGCAGTAGTTCAAGACCTGAGTGCTGTATGGTGGAGGGAGCTCTCATCATTTGTCCCAGATGCTGCTAACCTAGCAGTTCTAAAGCATGCAAATACAAGTAGATAAATAGGTGACAACTTGTCTGATTTCCTCAACGTCACATCAAAACATGGATTGGATAACTCTGATCCAGAATAGTGATAATTTGCCTACCATAGAGCAGGAAAAATGCTAGGAAGAAACAACATAGATAATAGTAACAATGCTTCTCCTGTATGATCCCCTCCATCCCTCTCTGTAGGTTCTCCAGCCCTATCGGAACCAGCAAAAGGCACACTCCATCACCACTTTGTCTGCTGCTGTGTATCCAATCTAGAAATGGGAACTTCCCTGCAAGAGGTGTCAGCATCTTCAGAAAATTTCTGCCAATAATGTCCCATCTGCATAGGGCAGCAACAGAACAATTATCTCAGCAAAACGAGTTGGGCCATCACCATCTATACCAGGCACTGCCATCCACCCATCCTTAAGGTGTCCTCTGTGATGATGCAAGAGCCTTTGAGTAACCTTCCTGTAACTTCATGTAACAAGAGCCTTCAACTTAACAGAGGTGGCAATGAGGAACTCTTGGCTAAGGACTGTCTCATTGCCATAACCCTTAGATGACCAACCAGATCCATTGACCAGCAATTATAATTTATGCAAATTAGGCTATTTTTAGATGGTCATCCAAAGGATTCATCTAAGCTGGCCTTACCAGCTCTTACCTTCCAAGCTGGCCTCCCTGCTCAGGCACTTTCAAGACAGTCCCCAAATAGATACAGAACAGTCAATTTTTTAAAAGCGCATTAACTTTTAACTGCACATTTACTTTTAACTTTTTAATGGAATATGTTCATTGTTACTTTTTATAAAAATTGGTTTTAAAATGTAACTGCCCTTCATGCGTCTTTGGAGGGCTGGGAATTTAAACAGCTAAAATAAAACCAACGTATGAAATCCGATAATATGCCACTTGGTTTTAAGTGATCAAAGACAAAGACATGCATCCAATTTAAGACCTCTGATTACATCATTTCATTTTATTCCCTCGCTTCAGTTCAAGACTCTTTAATTGGCTTAGCCTTTCAAGGCATTTAACTGGGTCTATTGTCACTGCAAAATGTGCAGGATTTGTTTCCCTGTTGGAAGACTGGCTGCTGTCTGTCTTGTTTAAAGCTGCCCCACTTCAGCAGCTGTATGGAGACCAACTTGGTAGTTGGGCGATACGGTTCTCATGTGAGCTTCAGCAAAATCTATTATAGGACCACCGTCAGGGTAGTGTGTAATCCTATGTACACTTACTGTCAGCAGACGTAGGAAGCCTCACTTAATAAAGAAATACCCACAGGATAGGACAGTACAGGGACACACGTATTTGGGGCCATCTATTGTCCATATTTTTGTTTAATTTATTCTGCATCTGTTGGGTATGGGAAGGTAGTGAGATATAAAAAAAATTTATATATATAAAAATTTTAAAATTCTATAAAATTCAGTTAATTCCCTATAAAATTCATTTTCTGGAATGTCAAGTTAACTTTCCTATTGAAAGAGGTGGGTAAGTTTAAAAAATGTCATTGTCCAACCTGTTGCCATGTCATGCCTTGTGGAATTATTCCTGTTCAAAGAAAGCAGAGGCATGTAGCTCTCCTTGTATTGTATATATTGCTAATTTTCTCCCCAGAAACATCTCTATCAAAAACAAAAACAAAAAAGTTCCACCCATTCTTGTTCCTCCTCTTGCCAGTTTTTTGCTTTGCCCTCAAAAATAATTTTTATCCAGTTGGGAGTAACAGGAAATGTGATTTTAATTTAGCCTCCAATGTTAATTCAAATTAACAAAAGGAACTGAAATCCTAGTTATTCCTACGATTCACCTTTTTCGCCCTGTACACAAAATGATGCAAACATAGGCAGGCTCTGGGAAGGAACAGTCACAGGTTCATAATTTATGCAACCATGTTGTATTGCCCCAACCAGTATGCAGAAAGAATAACCTCCGATTTCTGATCACATGAAAACACTGAGACTGGTATGCTTTAGAAGAAATAAGAAGCAAAGAGCTTGTAGGAAACACTTTTTAAGAGGCACAGGACAATTTTATTTTCTGCCTCCAAGTACAAAACTGTCCAGCATGTTAAGGTGGTCACTCTTCAAGCTCCAGATACTTTGGATACTCCGTAACAGCACATAAAGTCATTCATACCCACTGGCACCTGCCAGCAGAAAAATGCGCTCCTGAAATCAGATTTGAATAGAAGCATCCTTTGCAGTTAAGTCCAAGATCTCCAGCATCTCAAAGGCGTTCTGCAGCTGCAGATGGATAGGGGGCTCACGGTGGAGGGCACGCTCTGTAGGGTGAGTCTCAGAGCTCCGAGAACAGTGGCTGCTCCCGGGTGCTGCTCCAACTGCTCAATGGTGCCAGGGGACTTTGGTCAGAGCTGAAAGAAGGTATCTGGGCACTCACAAAGAAGAAGGGGATGTGGCTGACCCGTCCAGTTGACCAGCACTGAGAAAGAGAGATAATGCAGTATAAGCAGAGAGTCACCACTGGCAAATAGCAGGCCTTTTCAATAAGATTCCAGCACATCACTGGGAACTCCCAGATGAGACCCCACAGTGGGGTTGTACACAGGGTGACCAAAAAGGAGGACAAGGTCTTGGATTCCTCTCAGCCTGGCCTTCCCAGTGGACAATGGCATGTTTGCCTACTCACAAGTAAAGCTGCAATATTGGGCACTTTCACTTTCCCATAGAGCTCAATGCATATTTTTTTATTTTTAGGTTTTTGGCCACAACTTTTGAGATATGAAGATACAGATATGGAGATATATGCGATGTGAAGGAAATACAGTATTTCAAAACCGATTTTTGCATTGGATTCTGCTCTTAAATACAAATCCAATGACACATGACATGATGGGGTACTATACACCATTGCAAAGTTCCAAAATGAAGCCAAAATGGTGGACATATTGACAGATGGCTAAAAAAAGAGGACAAATCCGAAAAAAAATCTGGTCATATGATCACCCTGGGTTGAACATCTCACACCTTTTTGTCCAGCTCCTGCTGCAAGGGAGGGACATTATGCATATCCCATATTAAGAATTTTGAGCAAAGCTAAATTTCCAGCTGAAGAAATTATGATGCTTTCTTATTGTGCCCCTTTGCACAATGTAATCTACAAGAAGCTCCTGATCTTCCCTCTGAAATACCACTGGCCACATAATGTCTAAATGCCATGATCAGCGACACAGCACATCTTCTAATTTGATGCTGAGAAAAGTCACAAGTCTGTTATCAGAAGTTTGGGGAACTGTACTTTTAAGAACTAGATGTTTTGTTAAAAACAACATCTGAGATCAAAATCTGAAATGTTGGGAAATCCAAGATTCTTTGGCTGATGAAATATGTGCCTAGTTGGAGCAGAATCATAACACATACACACATCCGATGTAATCCAGACCATAGCGTGACCTGAAAAAGGACCTGCCAAGCAACACAGATAGTTCACATCACCCAGTCTTTGACAGTTGGGAGGCTGGACTCACCACTGTCAAAAGAGCTCCCCTCTTAAAGCAAGGATGGAAAGCAAGCAACTGTGGTTGTGCATCATCTTCACCCTGTAAGAAACCACTGGAGAAAAATAAAAGAGAATAAAGAGATTATAATCGCAAGTGGCATTGACAAACGGCTGCTGTACTGGTGCAAATAGTTAATCTGGATGGGATCCCATTTTACCATTCGCACAAGGAGGTTCATATACCTACGGCACATTCTGGGGCAATTCAGGAACTATGAGAGGAGAACAGGTTTCGGCAATTTGCTTAAATGCTTTTAAAGGAATCAGGTTTCTCTATCTTTTTTTTAAGTGACTCAACATTGATTGTTATGGTGATCTAAACTAAGGCTGAAATCCTAAACACACTTTCCTGGGAGTAAATCCCATTGATCTCAATAGGGCTTACATTTGAGTAGACATGGTTAGGATTGCACCCTAAGTCAAAAACACAGATCCTAATTGCACAGATGAAAAGGGCAGACCTGCAATTCCATATCTCCCATAGACTTTAAAACCAGATAGTGAACTCTGGGGAGACTACTAAGGAAGCATGTAGGCAACATTTGGCTGGGGATAAGAATAGACTACGTTATTTTGCTACCAATTCAGCAGTACTGAATTACCCTTCTCATGAACTCTTCATACTAAGAGAGGCATTGCCTCTGGGGTGGAAAAAAAATATCAGATAGGTGGGTCACTCCTAATATGGGCCATCAGACCTGGCCTTTATTTCTCACAGATAAGAATTCAGAGAGATTATTCAGTTCCCAGTTTAAGGATCTTTTTCTCCAAAGTGCTGTTTATTTGCTTAAGTTTTTAGCAAATGCAATCCTTTGCCATCGCAATCCTTTGCATAAGGATTTCAAGCCTATTTCAGGATGGAAGACAAGATGTTCCCAGATCAGGACTCTTCTTTTCAGACCTCCTGGTTCTCAGAAAAATAACTTGATTTGCCCTACAATCCAGAGTAACTACAGGAGCACGTAAGAGACATTATGTGCACCTGTAGTTACTGCACCACCTAGTGAAAACCTATGGGAAATTTATATTGCAATCCAGAGTAAATTGTTCTTACAACGGAGAAAGGACTCCCTGTAGTTACTCTGGATTGAGCCGTTGGGGTCAGTTTACTGCTGCTATTTCTGTACTGGCAAGTATTGATTTTGATATGGTTTTAGATACTACATGAAGTGATTTTGAGATGTTGCAAGTTAATCTCAAGAATACAAATAAAAATAGATCTCTATAGTTTACTGTATGTGTCTTAGCTGATTAAACAATGTTACTAAACTTATTTTTACCAGTCCTTCTGCTTTGTTCATGTTTGCTCAAGAGAGACAGGAGGCGGCCATGTCTTTCCAGTTGCCCAGATTTGCTTTTTACTATTGCCCTTGAAAAAGAAACTTGGGAGAAAGATAAGTGGATGCCATGGAAAAGCCTGTCTAGATTCCCAAATTTTAGATTATGGCAGCAACTCAACTAACCATTTCCTCCAGTTTTCCCAGCAAGTGTAAAGTAGGAGTTGCACTGTGATGCCAACCTACTGGGCATTATGGGTGCAATCCAAAAAGGCCGGCACAACTCATCGGACTTCAGTTTCGTGGTGATGTACGGAGGCAAGCACATGTCTGTGCACTGGCCTAACCCCTCCCCCCCATTGCCAAGAGAGGCACAGAAGTGTCTTATGGCACTTTGACATCCCCGGGTCAGCACAGGACATATGCTGGGGCTAAGCAAATGTTAAGATTGCAGCCTAAGCCTCCATCAGTCCTCTGCTTCCCTGAGAAAAAGTCAGGCCACTGGGTTAGAGAATTTCCTCTTCTGGCTGGTGACCAATCTCGTATAGTCTTTCCTAGATCTGCCAGTAAAGCCTTTTACCCAACGATGCTAAGGACTGAATGTAAAATATTCTGTATTTAAAAGGCTTCCTCTTTACCCCAGACCTATGACACTGGCTGAAGAGCCTGAAATCTCAAAAGTTATATTTGGAGCATTTTGATTGCACATAAGCTTAAAAGCCTGGTGAAATCTCAGGAGGGCTAGGGAGGAGGACTGAACCAGATTATCAGTGGTCAGAGCTTCAGTGTCCTGTTTTGCTTCTCCTTCCAGTTATACAAAATATGTTCAAGTGGATACAACCTAAAAACCTATATTGGCCACAAAACACAGGGGTCTTTGGTACCAAATCTGAGATGCATGGCATAGATTAGAATATTGATATATTGTTTTTCTTTTTAAGTGCCGAGTACAGACTGCTATATCCATAGTGGTATCAGAATGAAAGAGTGCTTTGCAAATCTTACTGGCTTTAGCTTCACAAAAACCCCTGGGTGATCAACTTAAGGCAACTGGGCACATGACTTGCACCACCATGAAACATATCACTTTCATGTAGTAAGCTGTTCATCTCCCACACATATACATACATTTGCATGTCTGCGGCCAACGAGAGCCTCCCATTACATTTTCCAGCAAGAGAAAAATAAATTGCCTATCTTTTACAAAGTGAATAGCCAAGGCAGCTAATATAGGAGGAAAAAACTAAAGCCAAAATTAAAATAATAAAAACAAATAGCAGCAGCAATAAAAAAGATGCATTAATTAAACCAGCAGAACTAAGAGATACATTTTTTAAATTATGTAAGATTTAAAGTATCATGTAAGATTTAAATGCACACTCTCAAACAATGTAACATCTGAATACAGGAACTATAAAAGCAGAGCCCATACACACACTATCATTAATCACAAAAGGCCATTATTTACATACGATGGCCAATATTTAGGGTATTTGCTATTTCCTGCACAGAAATAAAACCTTTGCAGAGGTATTAAATGTGTCTCATGCAATAGTCCTAAGCTATTCATCATCGATTTTGTAACCGAATCTGAATAAAAAGGTTCCCCCAGCCAAATTCAAGTATATTATCTAGCATACCAGGTTTAGAAAGCATCCACTTCCAGGTTAAGGGTAACCAATCAACCCAAACACACCAAATACATACCATGGGAGGAGTTCAAACACAGGGCTGTTGCGGGTACGAAACACAGCAATGATGGTCCTGCAGGCGGGGGCATCACTGTTCCCTGCCAAATTAAGAATATTTTGAATATGTAAGAATAAAATAAGGAAATGCACTGATGCACATAAAGGTGCAATCCTAAAGAGGCTTTCCTGGGAGTAAGACCCAATGAACACAATGTGGCTTACTTTTGAGTAGACATGGTTAGGGATTGTGCTGAGAGAGAGATTGTGGGCAGATAAAGAAAAACCCAAAAAATGGGAGGGGTCAAATCTTCCTGCCTAGATGGGCACAACCTAGGCATCTGAATATAGAATAAATTACAAGCCATGCATTATGCATTTATCCAATTGCCTCCTGATCCCATATAGAGACTATTTTTGGCATTACAGAAATACCCCTAGCAACAGAGGCTCTCATACCAGAACAAAACCCCTGTCAACCTCAAAGGAAAACCAAGCTAGAAGGAAAGGAGCCTTATCAAATGAAAGCCGAGTGGAAGAAGCCCGTATACTGTACTTGCAAACCCATAAGAATATCACTTTACTTCTTGTCTGTACATGCAGCACACATCCCGTTAATTGTGGGAAAAAAAAAGAAATCTCAATCTGTGATTAAAAGTTTACTAGATTAAATTGCCAGCTCAAATATTTAAATCTAGAGCTCAGTTTTATAGGAATAGGTAAAATATATTGAGGGTTTAACCCATATATAGGGGTTTCATGTTTATCATAAGCTTTTGGGATAGGACAGGATACAGCGCGGGAACATTTGCTCTTTGATTATAGTAGAACTTGGTCTGAACTAAGAGCGGGGAAGGCACACAGCTGGACAGATAGTCCTGCCATATGTTAACAGGGATGTTAACATCCCTCTTAATCCTGATTTCAAATAAATGGAAAGTAACTAGTGTTTGTTAGCAGTGCTACAGAAATCACCAGATGCAATTATTTGGAGAGAGGAAAGCAAATGCATGACTATCTGAATTCCCCCCCTACACCTCCACGATAATATACAGCATTTTTTCCCAGCTGCACAGCTTTAGCCTGTCACTCTTGTGCTTCCCTCAAAGGCTCAGTGCACAGAGAAGACCTGATCAATCTGCAGTCCTGTTTTTTTTTTTAATTTTGGACCAACAACCACTGCGTGCCCAGTTTGTGCTGTGCGAAGAGCAAGAACCAAAAGTAAAATTCTCACAATGTTTTAATCCCACTTACACAGCTGAAATTAAAATATCTGTATTTTGCACTGAATGTAACTGCATGTTGCATCAAGAAAAAATGAATTTTGCAGCCAGAGTATAAAATTAAAAGTTCAGCAAAATTAGTCTTATTTTTTATAATTTATCTTGCTGGAAATAGGCATGGCACAAAGTTTCCCTGTTCTTGATCTCCTCTCTGGCTTCCAAGATATCATCAGGAGATGCTCGCTTAACTTAGCACTCCAGTCATAAGGCCTTCTGGAGTTAGTTTGGAAGATAACTTCTACCTTTTCTTTTCTAATGTAAGGATGGGTTTCCTCTAAATGCTAAATTCTGAGCTGGGGTCATACAGCCAATCCATCAAACACCAGCCTTGTCAAGATTTAAAGATGCAAGACTGTACCTTTGATAACAACTGCTAGCCGTTCACCACTTGGGTCCCAAACCATGGAGTGCACTTCCCCTCCAATCCTGGAACATAAGGACACACAGTGTGAGAACTCATATAGGGCATTAGAGAATAATTTAAGATGGACCAGAGAGAACTACGTACAAAATCCAGCCACAAGGGAAGAGTAATAAGCAGAATCAGAATGATGTAAAAACCAACCATATGGACATTTTAGAGTAATAAAACAGGGTGACCAGATGCCAAACCCAAAATTCCTGAACCCCAAAGCCAAAATTCCTAATCCCAGGCCAAAATTCCTACCCGCTGAAAAAAAAATGCCAAAAAATGCATTTTTTGTTTTGGTTTTTTGGTTTTTTGACCATAACTTTTGATAGGAAGGAGATAACTCAAAACTGATTTTTGCACTGGATTCTGCTCTTCAACACGAATCCAATGACATATGGCATGATGGGGTACTGTGCACTATCACAAAGTTTCAAAATGAAGCCAAAATGTAGGATAATGATGCCAAAATGTAGGACACCCAGAGAAGAGGCTATAAATCCGTACAAATCCGGGTTTTTCCGGTCATCTGGTCACCCTGGTAATAAATATTCACACAAGAACCTCTAACAATCGTTTGCTCAGAAAAAGTGTTCTCTCTAAAAGAAAAAAGCATTGTTAGTTTATGGGATTTATACCCTGCCTATCCCAAGCCAATTCAAATGCCTAAGGTGTGAAAAAGGTTTAGGTCCTCTCCAAATGCTGTCCTCACAACAACCCTGTGAGGTAGGCAAGGCTTAGAATGAGTGACTGGCCCAAGGTCACCCAGGAAGCTTCATGGCCAAGAAGGGATTTGAACTTGAATCTTCCAGGTCTCAGTCCAATTCCTGAACTACTCCACCATCCTGATTGCTTTGCCCACTGCTCCTTTCTCTCACCTCTCCTCCCCATACAGAGTCTCAAAGGTGGTCTCTGACAGATCTGCTACGATGGAAGCTGTTTTTGATCCACCAACTTGACCTTGCTGCTCACCTGAAATAGAGGATGATAGAAGGACCATTTCAAGGTTAATAAGGGAAACAAACTAAGAAGGCAAGAGGGGGAAATGTGAAAAAGAAAGCCTTTAAATGCATGAGAGACAGGATGAACTGATGATTAACAAAGGTGTAAGCAAGACCAGAATTCATTATGGTGAATTATAAATTCAGGATTATGAATTTGAATTATGGTGCTCTAGAAAGTCTCTTGGACTGCAAGGAGATCAAATCAGTCAATCCTCCAGGAAATCAACCCTGACCGTTCACTGGAAGGACAAATACTGAAGCTGAAGCTCAAAGCTGTCTGCCAAGACTGAAATTCAGGCATGAGATTGGCATGAAGGTTGGCATATAAGTATGGCAGGAGTTTGGTGCCATGAGACTAAGATCAATCAGGTGTGAGATGTGGCAGAAAACCATATGGTTGAGCAATATAAAAATGAATGGAAAAAAAATGAATCATGAGAAGGAAGGACTCTTTAGAAAAGAGCCTGAGGCTGGGAGAAACTGAAGACAAAAGGAGAAGTGAATGGCCAAGGATAGTCTCACTGAGGCTATGAACATGAATTTGGATTTCAGAAGCTGGTGGAGAATAAGAGAGCCTGGTGTGCTGCAGTCCATGGGATCACGAAGAGTCGGACATGACTGAACAATTAAACAACAACAAAAGACCAGGATACAAAAACGAAGGAGACCTTTGACAAAAAGGGAAGAGGAACCTATTTGTGTTGAGTGCTTGATAGGAAGAACCAGAGAACTGTAAGAAAGAATCTGAGGAGGCAATGCCTCAAGTCCCACTCAACCACAAAGTTCACTGGATAACTGGCCAAGAAACTATCCCCCTCAGCCTCATATACCTTACATCTGTGGTACTCAAATTGGGGGAATCACAACCCCTCTTAATTCATACAAAGTTCCCCCGGTCACTTTAAAGGGTGGAGGAAGGGGCTCACCTTTAAATTTGGGCAGTGCTCTAAGTGTGGCTATGTAGAGCTCCCTGCACCTCCTGGAGCCATCCATAAGTGAAAGTTAAATGAAAGCACCCCCCTTAGTAACACGTTCACATTGCTGTCCTTCCCTCCCTTTTTTTGCAAAAACTAACTTAGGGAGTAAATCTCCTAAAATTTTGAGAACCAATCCCCAAATGGTTGTTACAAGGATAAAACAAGAGGCACATGCTGGTCTGAGCTCCTTGGTGAGATACAAACATGGCCAGTGAGTAAAACAAGGAATGCCGAAGAAGGGTACATGAGAAAGGTACCAAGACTGATCCCCTCATGCAGGTTCTCTGGCCTCTCACGTAGTAACTGGCCTCAAGCCACTCTGAAAACTAAACTAGAGATAATGGGGCACAGGTATGGGACCCATGAGTCTGTTCACACATGAAGTAAGTTTGTGTAGAGAGATGTATATGAAAGCGTGCAGAAGGGAGCAGAATTCACCTGCCAATTTGCTCTCCTGCTTTACATAATGAATCAAAGTGAAATATAGAGGGGTGAGAACTGAGTTTTCCTCTCTTTTCGTGTGCTTGTGAAGGGAGTCCTGCCTCTTACACTCACCACTGTACTCCAAGAAAGACAAGGAATATATCACCGATTCTCCCTGGACTGTGAAAAGCAAACGACTGCCATCAGGACTCCAGCATCCAGTCTAGAAAAAGAAAAACAAAAGATCACTGGGGCATTTTTAAAGTCTAATGGTAAACACAAAACAGCTTCCAAGATATGCAAAACAACACTAGGCAAATGGATCCTGCCAAGACTGAAATTCAGGCATGAGATTGGCATGAAGGTTGGCATATAAGTATGGCAGGAGTCTGGTGCCATGAGACTAAGATCAATCAGGTGTGAGATGTGGCAGAAAACCATATGGTTGAGCAATATAAAAGTGAATGGTCTCATGTTTCATGGTCTCATGTGTGGTGTTCAAATGAAGCTAAGTGACAGACTCACTGAGCAAGCCTGGGGAAAATCAAAACCTTCACAGCTTCAATTACTCCCCCCTGCCTGCCCCAGGTAATGACTATCATCATCAATTCTTCCAAGCAGGACCAAAATCAATCAGTTTAACCCACCCCATGATGTGTGTGACTGGGTTATAATAGGTTGCTTATACATCTAAATCAGAAGACAGTGGAAATATGAGACAGTATGCTTTTGCTTTGACTGGTGCATAATCCTAGTCCTCGGCTTCTTCCAAAAGCCTTTTCCATGCAGCTCTGAAGCATACCTGACAGGGCCCTTTGATGGTTGGCCACTTTTCACAAGTCCACATTTGAACCTCCCAAACCCTGAAATAAATAAGATAGTTTTAGTGGATTAGCATCTGGAGGAGTTGTTAAGGATTTTCCATCTTAACCAGTCCATGATGGCCATGATGGCCTACAGGAGGCAATGAGGGTCAATCCAGCATTGCAGGGAACTAGGCCCTCTTTACTCACCTAAAGACTGCTGAAGGTGTGGCTGCGAGTACTTTGCTGCCATCAGGGGACCAAGCTAGGAAGGTAACCCCACCTCCTCCAAACCACCGCAACTCAGTACAGTTCTCTGTGGATACGTCCCACACCTAACAATCACAAGGCCAAAGAAAGAAGTGGGGTTCAGAAGGATATCATGCATGCCTTTATAGCATCTTCTCTGACAACCAGAGAGGTTGACATCCACTGATTCCAGACTGGCACGAGATCTGCCTGCGATACAATAGGCTACATATCAAAACATGCCTCCAAATGCTCTCTAATGATCAACAATAAAGCTACCTCTTCATTCCAACTTACCTTATCCTTTAGCAAAGGGGGATATGCCCACAAAGGCACCAGGAGTTCAAAAGCCCTTAATGTCACCCCTCTGTCTTTTGCTCCTTTTAAGAAACAAGCCCTACCGTAAGAGACACGTTGATGTAGTTACAGCACCACCTAGTGAAAACCTATGGGAAATTCATATTGCAATCCAGAGTAAATTGTTCTTATGTCGGAGCAAGGACTTCCCGTAGTTACTCTGGATTGCGCCCAGGGTTATATAGTAGATAAAATATTGGATTTCTCTCATTCAACCATGCTGATCACTGGGTGATCTTTGACTAGACAATTTTTCAGCTTAACCTACTTCACAGCGATGTGGGAAGAGGAGGGATACTAAATTTCTCTACTTATAGACACACTAAATTTAGACACACTAAAATTCTCTACTTATAGAGAACTTGGGGGGAGGTAACCTGTTTGTTACTTGAAACCTGTTCATAACTTGAAACAGATCAGAACAGCCATGAAATCAATACTCACAAGCATGGTGGTATCAACAGGTGACGCAGACAGGAGCAACCCTCCACTGGGTGCCCAAGCCAGACTGGTGACAGGGCTATGACCAGGGCGGCTAAGCACCTGGGCACAGCCTGATGAAGGCCTGCAGGGACAAAAGATGGAAGAAAGATACTGAAGAAAGAACAAGAGGAACAATTAGTTTCAGTGCAGCTAACACTGAAATAATATAGCACTGTCCCAGCCATTCAAAACTGAAACTACTCCCCTGTGCATGATAACCTTTAAAGGATAACTTTTAAAGAAACTTTCTCACAAACTCAAGCATTTAAAATCTGATCATTTTCATAAATGTCAAGTAGTAACACAAAAAACACAACTGCATCTGCTGGTCATTGTGGGCCACTGTCACTGAATAAATGGCAAGTGGTCCTGGAGCAACTGGCTGTTTACCTGGTGGACAGGGAAGTGGGATCCAGGTGCCAAACCAGTACACAGCTGTGACAAGCTACAGCGAGGATAGATGCACATAGTGGTTTCCAAGCCATTGATGCTATGCTCCTCTGCAAGCGATGTTTCAGAATTGGGACTGTGGCACTAGAGAAGACAAGCAGGATAGAGGATGTCATAAAAGACACAGAGCCAAAAAAAATCTTCTCCATAAGGCCATAGCCAGGGATAAGCTCACAGTGTTTTTTCTAATGGCTGTTGCTGGTTTTAATGGGATTATTTGATTTTCCTCTGTAAACGGCTTTGCAAACTTTATGGTTTGTATATACCACTTTTTTGTTATAAAGTGGCATACAAATACTTAGCAACAATAAGCTTTATCAAACAATAACAATTTGTGAACCAAGACTGTGGTCTGCCTTGTCAACTAGAAACTGTTTATGGTATCTATCCAGTTATTTTGAACCAAGATTTGCTACAGCCAAGTCCAATACTGCTGGTTTAAAGGACAGTCCTGAAAGTTTGTCCTTATCTGAAAGAGTACAACAAGGAAGCATGCCCTGCTTCAGTTGACTAATGGCACTGATGACAACTTGTTGTGTAGGGTTATGTGGCTCCGGGAGAGTAAGAAGATTGGCTAGATATCCTCTGGTGGATGAACCACTGACCATTTGCCAGTGGACCTCCTAACAGCATCTGATTGCTGGGATCTACGTAAAAAATTTGGCATAAGGAGACTCATGGTATGAACTAGATATCAAACTACCAGCACAATCCTAACCATGTCTACTCAAAATTAAGTCCCATTATGTTCAATGGATCTTACTCCCAGGAAAGTGTCTTTAGGATTGCAGCCTACATCTTACATAGGTAAGCAAAAGCAAATATAGGGCCCCCCATATTCACAGTTTCAATTATCTGCAGATTGTAACACAAAAAACACAAGTGCATCTGCTAGTCATTGCGGGCCACTGTCACTGAATAAACTGCAAGTTTCAATTCACGGTTTCAATTATCTGCAGATATCTGCAATTATCTGCAGTGAGTCTGCGTTCACTGGAAGTAATGTTTTCCTGTCTTTAGTAATGATGCTGAACCTGGCAGAAGCCACAGGTGGGTATGTGCAGCCTTTGCTGGGCTCAGAAGATCCTCCCAAAGGAAGCTCAGTTTCTCTCGTCTCTGAAGAGTAGGGTGAGTTTCCCTTGTATCCATGGTTTGAAGGGGTTTCAGAATAGAACATGCTGTCACAGATATGACAGCATGCCTATACTGAAAATCACTTAACCATTGTGAGATGTGGAGTATGCTTTGTTAATTTAAAACACACTGGTGGGCCATGAGGTTCTAGGAAAATATAAAGCACAAGTACATAAAGAATTATGCAAGAGCTCTAACAATTCACCTATTAGAAAGTACTTCCCGCGCCTCCTTCTCTCTCCAGCCTACCACCTACCTTATCATTACACACAAGGACTGTACTTATCATTACACACTTATAATTACACACAAGGACTTATCATTACACACAAGGATTGTACTTTCCTAGCCAATTAATCAGGTTTTTTCCCCAAAATCCATTTATTTTTCCTGACTGTGAAGATTTCTTATATCAGAGCTCTGTACATCTGCCACAGAACTGTTGCTACCTAAATGCCTTCTTGTTAAGAGAGCTAAATCTAGCATTTTCATACTTCTAATAGAAGCTCCTCATGAGGAAACCATGGCTCTTACCTTTTAGCATTGTAAACACGGATAGAGTCATCCAGCAAGGCCACTGCAAATTTGCTGGTATGGGGATGCCAAGCAAATGCTCGGAGGGAACAACCAGTCCTGGAACATGAAGAACCAGAGATAAGAAACTTCAAACATTATATTTTGCAAAGTTAAATGGCACCTGAAAGACAGAAACTAGGCTAACAGGAGTGGGAAGGATCAACGATGCACAATTAAGAAAATTCAATACAAAATTAGCCACTCCTGAACCAGCTGGTATTCATATTCAGGAAGGCTGAACATGGTAGAAGGGCAATTCCCCTCTCCCCAATATTTTAATGTATGTCTGTAAGTGAAACACAAATTCTACCAAAATGCAGAACAAATTTATTGAGTGTATGGCAAAATACATGGATATAAGATAAATCAAATGATGATATCCAGTCCACCCATCTACCTAAGGACAGAGTGGTCTATGTTGAAGAAATAAGACATAGGGCCAGTGTAGGCTTTCTATTTATGTATATCTGGTTTAAAAAGAGAGAGTAAAGCCCATCTATAATTAAAAATTAAGAATTGCTGTAGGGACTTCTCAGAGTGAGCAGTTTATGTTGGTATTGCCCAACCTGAGGGTCCCATAGATCCTATAGCAACAACTAAACGGAATGATTTATGCTTGCCAAGACACACAGATACAGGACTTACCAGTCCAAAGCCTGGGAGAATTTTGCTATCATGTCTTCATTTTGCAGCTTTGGAGGCAAGGCAGACAGAAAAAAGAAACAGTGCTTCAGTGGTAGTCATTCATGGTCTGACCCAGGCTTAAAACCTGATCTGAACCAAGCTATGTATTCAGTGCAAGGGATGTGTCGTAGGGGCAATCCTTGACTGAGGAGGAAAAATACCCTCCCATTAAAATAAATAAATATGCACACTTACACACTCTGTCTGTGTGTATCTTCCATTAAAATATAAAATTGGAATTATTTCCAAAAGCTGCCACAATCTCACTCCCCGCTTGGATTGTCACTTTCCTGCTACTGACCACCCATACCCTTCTCTTTGTACAAATCTCACCGACAAATGAGGAAACAGGGAGCTGTAGAGAGAAGAGATCCAACGACAGAAGGATAATGTACAGCCGGATCCCGTTTTCATCCATCGGAGAACTGCAACAGGCAATTGAACAAGCTGAAGGTACTACTTCACAATGTTTTCTAAATAAAGTTCAGGACCAGTCTGAAAGATTCTGCATCATGTGATATCCTTTTACCTACAAATATCACCTGTGTTTTCCAAGAAAAACCAAATGAGCAGCTTATAATCTCCTAGACTAATGCTGATGTGTCAAAACATAAGCAGAATACTAGGAAAAAGATCAAGACAGAATTTGACATTATTAAGGTTAACCAGCAGGCCAGGGTTCGAGACCTGGGTCGGCCCCACAAGACAGGGTGAGCTCCTGTCCTTAGCCCAGCTCTGCAACGCCAGCTGGATCCAATCGTATTGGCTCTGCCTTTCCATTGGACTAATTCAGTGGCGTGGAGAGGGGGGATTTGCTGCTTGGGTAACAGCCTATCCTCCATAACAATCCAACCCAGGCTTTCGTGCTTCGCATGCAGATGCAGCGCCGAGCACAATACCATAGTCTTTCAAGACTGACAGAGGCCTGCTGCATCAAAAATAGCATTCATGTGCTCAGATTGTCCACTCCAACCACTACGAACATGGATTAACAGTGATGACTAGAGTTATCACATTGCAAATTTCCCTGCTGAAACAGCGACTCCAAGACAGAAAATGTTGATATGTATGTGTTAGAGCAATCATTTTCAACCACTATGCTGGGGTACACCGAAGCTCTACCATCAAAGGTATGCTGCAGGAGTTGGGGGAGCCCCAACGTAAGCAGTTACACCTGCTCCATGTTGGGAAAAGAACTGGAGGAAATTAGTATCTTGGCTTGAAAAAGCATGATGTCCCCAAACAAGGTTGAAATATCCTTTTGTTCAGTCCTCCAAAAACAGCAGAGCAACAGTTCTGCAACATAAAGAGGAGGTCTCTGTACAATGAAAAGTTTGAGAAGCTACAATCCAAGATGTCTCACTAATCCCAAAGCTACAGTACCGAGTTCCTTGGAAGATTCCAACCAAGGCTGATTATTCATCTCCTTGTCTGAGTCGCCTTCCTCTTCTGCATTTGCAAGCTCTTCCAGCACCCCAGATACTCCAATGTCACGCCTAGGAGCAGAATAACTTATGAAATCCCGTGCATAACCAAAAGCAAAGGTGGCATGTATTTTATGCATCTGTCAAAAAATCCCACTGAATGTGGGTTGTCTGGAAAAGGAAAACTCCCACCTCAAACCTCCACTGTCTTGTGGCTATACCCATCTATGGGAAAGGCTTCAGGACCCAACCTCAAGGCAAAATCCAGAGCTGGAGTCCCAGAAGCAGTTCATGACTGTGTACATTCACATTCTGTTAACTCCTGCGACACAGCTAAAACCATTTGTATTGACCCTGCTGTTCCATTGGACTATTTCAGTGATGTGGAGGGTGGGATTTGCTGCTTGGGTAACAGTCTATCCTTCATATTAATCTACCTAGGCCATCATGCTCTGGTGAGGACACTCAAAGCACAATATCATAGTCTTTCGAGACTGAAGGATGCTCTTACACCAGTAGATAGGATTAGCTCCACTGTAAGGCACTTAACCACAGTTCCCCTTTGTCCCTCCAAAACAAACCTCTTGGAATTATTTATCAGTGTTATCAGTGTTAGAAGCAAAATCATTTAGAGATACAATATACTACTCACCTGCAAAAAGTGGCACTGGAAAACTGTACCTGCCTACATTTACATCTACAGTATTTATATACCGCTTTTCAACTGAAAAGTTCACAAAGCGGTTTACAAGAAAATGAAAAAATTAATAGCTAATGGGTCCCTGTCCCAAAATGGCTCACAATCTAAAGTGCAAAAAGAACACCAGCAGAAGCCACTAGAACAGACATTGCTGGGGTGTGGAGGGCCAGTTACTCTGCCCCTGCTAAAGAAAAGAGGAACACCCACTTGAAAGAGTGTCCCTTGCCCAGTAAGCAGGGGTAACCTGCCTAGCCCCTACCCACCCTCATCCTGTGCTGCACTGTTTTCAAGGCTGGAGGAAGACAGTGCAGTTCTTTAGTATACCCATCCGTCTTTTATACTAAAATAAAGAGGACCTCAGGCATAGCTGCCACCCATTCCTTCCTTTCTACTCCTGAGATTAATGCCAGAAATAATTAAGAAATAAAGATGGTTACCGTTACAATATTTCTATCAGTGCCATACTATAGCAGCAAGAGAGCTAAGAGTTGGGGGGAGAGGAAGAGACAGTGTGAGTGACCCACTTCTTAATTAAATACAAATGAAAAGCTAATCTAAACTGCACCACTGAAGCTAGCTAAAGGAACGGGGTGGGACACATGCAGAATATGTATGGACCTTTTCTTTTACGATCTATCACAACCCATTCTGCACATGGACTGAAATGTGGTATGGAGTCCATATTTAGCATTAGAGAACCCTTCTGGGAGTTGCACTGCCAAGGCTGCTCCCTGAAGCCTGCCAGCCAACATCCACCTTTGCAAATTTGTGCAAAAGAAAACTGGGAAAATAAGAGGGTCCCACACTTCTCACAAATGCACCCGTTTACTGTTGCAGGTTCCATAGTTCCACGTTTTCCTATGTAACTCTGGAAGATCTACATTTAAATCCACTGACACTTGCCACTGACATGTAAGGTTTAATCCAGACTCACCAGGCGCTGATACACCTCTTCCAGAGTGATTCACGATGATGAATGAAAGCAGGCTTGGTGGAGTGCTCCAGCCGACTGTGGGCTTTCAGAGTTTCTTTTGGGATGGTCAAGACGGGCAGATCCTCCAGCTATAGAACCATCCAGAAATCCAGTGGGTGAAAAGTTTCAGCTAAAACGGCTAAGACAAATTGACTGGGAGGCACAGAATCACCTGAAGCAAAAGGGTGTCTCTGTGCTTTGGTTCGGAGAAGACAAACCAATAGGGATGCATGTACAATTTTGCAAGGAAATACAGAAAATGAACTGGTGGGAAATTCAGACTATGGAAAAAATCCAACACACGTCCCTTTTATTTTAAAGGAGCAAATCTTTACTTTCATACTGCAAATATGAGATTGAGAGTCCATTGGCAACAAGCAGCGAAACGTTAAAAAGGTAGAGAAGGAGCAGGATTTATCTTATTAAATGCATGTCACATAAGAATCATAGAGTTGGAAGGGACCCAGTGGATCAACTAGTCCAACTCCTTGCCTGTAGCAGGAAATCTTTGTCTTGTGGGGACACGGATCTTGAACCCTGGCCTGCTGGTTAACAGGCACAGTGTCTTAACCACTTGTGCCACCAGTAATTTTATGCTCTGCATAATTATAATTTTATCATTTCCAATAGCTAGCAGAAGCAGAACAAAACATTTAAAGGGAGCCCAGGGGAAAATGTATAAAATGTATAAAAAAATGACAGAGCTCAGGCTTCCATGGCATAGAATTCAGAAATATTTAAAAACATAATAGGCATAGACTAGCACAAGGCTGGTCTGTCCATGACACCAGCTGAAAGGTTGCCTTGAAAGGTGGAGGGAGTTTGTCTGCTGCCCATCAGATTGGTTCTCTGATTTACAGCTGCCCGGAAAAAGTTGCCATGTACACACTGGAACGTTTGCTGTCATAAGGCTGGCTGCAAGCAGCAAGAGTGAGGGCCTTGAACACTTCCTGCGTATGAAAGCTATCGCTTACCTGTCCTTTGAAAGGAAGCGGGACCTTGTCATAGCTGTGCCCAGAAACCAGTGCATTGTTAAATTCGTAGAGAGTGATGTCTCCTGGAGGAGGTGGAGGTGGGAAGAGTGCTAAGGAACACATTCTCCTGAGAGAGTCAAAAAGAAAGGGAAGACAAATTTCTATTCTACAGAATATGGACGCTGAATCAAAGTATCACTGCTGGTCATGATAATAGAAGCAACTGCAACAAAGGAGACAAGTTCCAGCCATTGTTTTTACATACTATTACAGACACACAAGCACACCGTAACTCCCAAAAATTCCATCCCATGAGTGATTGTGGACCATGCTGCACTGAATGTGAGGTACCCTACTGTGTAGAGTGAGGGCTCTACAATGCGGTACAGTTCGGGCACAATCCAGAGTAACTACAGAGAGTCCTTGCTCCAGTGTAAGAACAATTTACTCTGGATTGCAATATGAATTTCCCATAGGTTTTCACGAGGTGGTGAAAGTGAGGTTACTCCCAGGAAAGTGTGGATGGGTTTGCAGCCTCATAACCCAAGCCCATGCCTGTCTACTCAGAAGTCAGTCCCATGATAGTCAATGGGGCTTACTCCCAGGAAAGTGTGGATGGGTTTGCAGCCTCATAACCCAAGCCCATGCCTGTCTACTCAGAAGTCAGTCCCATGATAGTCAATGGGGCTTACTCCCAGGAAAGTGTGGATGGGTTTGCAACCTCATAACCCAAGCCCATGCCTGTCTACTCAGAAGCCAGTCCCATGATAGTCAATGGGGCTTACTCCCAGGAAAGTGTGGATGGGTTTGCAGCCTCATAACCCAAGCCCATGCCTGTCTACTCAGAAGCCAGTCCCATGATAGTCAGTGGGGCTTACTCCCAGGAAAGTGTGGATGGGTTTGCAGCCTCATAACCCAAGCCCATGCCTGTCTACTCAGAAGTCAGTCCCATGATAGTCAATGGGGCTTACTCCCAGGAAAGTGTGGATGGGTTTGCAACCTCATAACCCAAGCCCATGCCTGTCTACTCAGAAGCCAGTCCCATGATAGTCAATGGGGCTTACTCCCAGGAAAGTGTGGATGGGTTTGCAACCTCATAACCCAAGCCCATGCCTGTCTACTCAGAAGCCAGTCCCATGATAGTCAATGGGGCTTACTCCCAGGAAAGTGTGGATGGGTTTGCAGCCTCATAACCCAAGCCCATGCCTGTCTACTCAGAAGCCAGTCCCATGATAGTCAATGGGGCTTACTCCCAGGAAAGTGTGGATGGGTTTGCAGCCTCATAACCCAAGCCCATGCCTGTCTACTCAGAAGTCAGTCCCATGATAGTCAATGGGGCTTACTCCCAGGAAAGTGTGGATGGGTTTGCAGCCTCATAACCCAAGCCCATGCCTGTCTACTCAGAAGTCAGTCCCATGATAGTCAATGGGGCTTACTCCCAGGAAAGTGTGGATGGGTTTGCAGCCTCATAACCCAAGCCCATGCCTGTCTACTCAGAAGCCAGTCCCATGATAGTCAATGGGGCTTACTCCCAGGAAAGTGTGGATGGGTTTGCAGCCTCATAACCCAAGCCCATGCCTGTCTACTCAGAAGTCAGTCCCATGATAGTCAATGGGGCTTACTCCCAGGAAAGTGTGGATGGGTTTGCAGCCTCATAACCCAAGCCCATGCCTGTCTACTCAGAAGTCAGTCCCATGATAGTCAATGGGGCTTACTCCCAGGAAAGTGTGGAGCCAGAGCCAGCTGACCTCCCTTGCCATGACTGATCCCTGCTCGCTCACTCACCCCACTGTCTCAGCAGCCTCTGTTCCAGGGGAGGGGAAGCGCAACTCGTTTTATTCAATTTTGGCTTTTCCCGGGCACCGTTCGTTCGCAGAGCAACGACGGGCCCCGACAAAGACCATAATGTTCTAATACGCGAAACGCTTTCACAGACACACCACGCGCAGCCTCAGTGAGCTCCCGAACCGAGCGGCGCAGTGCGCCCGGCTGTCGATCGCCACCTAGCGGCACTCACGGGTAGTGCGAACATTCCCCTGCCTTGGAACTGCGGTCACTTCTTAAAGGGGAAGAGACCTCATTATTCACACCTGGTGGTTCCCAAGCCTTAGCACTGCAGGGAGACCACATGTACCCCTTTTTCCAGGACATGTCCTCCTTTTTAGCCTTTGTCCTCTTTCCAGGACATGTCCTCCTTTTTTAGCCCTTGTCCTCTTTCCAGGACATGTCCTCCTTTTTAGCCTTTTGTCCTATTTTTCCAGGACATGTCCTCCTTTTTAGCCTTTTGTCCTATTTTTCCAGGACATGTCCTCCTTTTTAGCCTTTGTCCTCTTTCCAGGACATGTCCTCCTTTTTTAGCCCTTGTCCTCTTTCCAGGACATGCCCTCCTTTTTAGCCTTTTGTCCTATTTTTCCAGGACATGTCCTCCTTTTTAGCCTTTGTCCTCTTTCCAGAACATGTCCTCCTTTTTAGTCTTTTGTCCTATTTTTCCAGGACATGTCCTCCTTTTTAGCCTTTGTCCTCTTTCCGGGAATGTCCTCCTTTTTAGCCTTTTGTCCTATTTTTCCCGGACATGGCCTCCTTTTTAGCCTTTTGTCCTATTTTTCCAGGACATGTACTCCTTTTTAGCCTTTGTCCTCTTTCCAGGAATGTCCTCCTTTTTAGCCTTTGTCCTCTTTTTCCAGGACATGTCCTCCTTTTTAGCCCTTGTCCTCTTTCCAGGACATGTCCTCCTTTTTAGTCTTTGTCCTCTTTTTCCAGGACATGTCCTCCTTTTTAGCCTTTGTCCTATTTTTCCAGGACATGTCCTCCTTTTTAGCCTTTGTCCTCTTTCCGGGAATGTCCTCCTTTTTAGCCTTTTGTCTGCTTTCCAGGACTTGTCCTCCTTTTTAGCCTTTTGTCTTTCCTTGTGTCTTTATGTTTCCAGGATGTCCCCTTTTTAAGCTTTGTGTCCCCTTTTTCCAGGACGCGTCCCTTTTTTTAGCCTTGAAAAAAAATCTTCATTGTCCATGTGAGCAGGTTGCGTGTAGTCTTCTTGGAATTTATAAATGAATATGTCATAAACTATATATAATAGTTCTAAATTTAATAAAAAGTCAAATCTTGTTTATTACCACATGAAAGCAATAGATTTAAGCTTTTATTTAAGTCCTACATTTTTCTTCAGTGTCATACATTTTTGGGGAGTCTGTCCTCTTTTTCTGGTAGTGGCATATGGTGAATCTGTAGCACTGGCATCCACAGTCTAAAATTACACTTGATCTGGAAGCACCTAAGGTCACCATCTTTTTAAAAAATCTATCTATCTATCTATCTATCTATCTATCTATCTATCTATCTATCTATCTATCTATCTATCTATCTATCTATCTATCTGGAGGAAAGACCCCCAGACATTTATCTCCCTATCTTTATACCTGCTTGCAAACTGCAGGAGCTGAGCTCTTTGCAAGGTAATAAGCAGCCACAGTGATATTTGAACAGGACTGGCGGCAATTAGTTATATGATTTTCGCATTACCCTTTTGAGACCCACCTAAAATCACGTTTCGATCCACCAGTTTGGGAACCAGTGTTATAACACAACACACACACACACACAACACACACAACACACACACACATCTGAATAACAAAGTTAAATTACTGTGTCTTCTCCCTTGTCATTTATGGGAAGTTAAATATAGAAATATTTTGTTTCAACATTGGGCAAACTTTGTCACTACAAACTTTGTTGTTGAAATAAAATGTGAATGTTTGGATAAACGTATTTGTTTTGGATGATTTTATTTGTTGATTTAAAAGTTCTGAGTAATGTCATGAAATTATTTTTTTTACTATATATGTAGACAATACATTAATTCCATAATGTAGGTTTTTTCCCCCAGTCAAGTTTATAGTCATGGAGCTCAGCTGATACACTCGTAAAAACAGCAGAAGAGAAAGTTTCCATGGGGAAACTGGAAGGTAAGAGTTTGACCCACATGCTTCAGTTCCCTGTGAAAAAGCTGTCTCCACATTAGGGCCACAAGGTAAACATGGGTTCATGCGCTGGCTTCAGAGTCCATGATCATCTGCCACGTCCCATAGTTGTTGTGGTGTGGAGCCTTCTCTCCACCAAACCATAGCTCATGGGGCACAACGGCACATCGGTTGGGTTTGGCCCTTGTGAGTTTTAATGGCACAAGAGCATGATTCTGTTTCCAAGACGGGAAGCAATGTGTAAAAGGAAGCATCTAACATTAGGCTTCCTACCTCAATTACAGACAAATTATAGGTTGATCTAGGGAAAGAGAGAGCCAGGGTTTTCTTTAGAAGGGCGGGATACCCAGGGAGCATCACTCGGAAATTAGGATGGCACTTCATGAGGAATGGCCCAGTGCAAAGGTGCAGGGAGGTTGCAGGGTGACACATTTGTCCTCTTTTTTTCCAGGACATGTCCTCTTTTTTTAACCTTGTGTTCTGGAAAAAAAATCTTCATTGTCCTCTTTTCCCCTGTGAGCAGGCAGCATGGAGCCTTCTTGTAATTCACAAATTTATATATATATATATATATATATATATATATATATATATATATATATATATATATATATATATATATATATATATATGTTTTAAATTTAATAACAAGTAATAGAATGTTCAAATTAAGCACATGAAAGTAATATATTTGAATGTTTTAGCTTGTATTTTGTTGTGTCCTACATTTTTTCTTAAATGTCCTAGATTTGGGGGAGGTCTTGTCCTCTTTTGCAGTTATGACATCTGGGCACTCTGAGGGAGGAGACCTCAGTAGACTCCCATGGGTGCAAATGATACATGCAGGAAAGCATGGATTATGCAATGCCCTTCATGAGAAAAATATATCTGAAAGTCAAATAATTCCCTTGAATTACTGGTTACAAAATGTGCTCCAGGAACTAATAAAGGAGTAAGTTTCTAAAGAGAAGTAGCCATCTCAGGAGAAGTTGCCATCCCCAACACAGACCACAATCCTAACCAATTTAGGCCTGCATAACTCACACACCCCCTATTCCCATGTTGGTGTAGGGACATTGGTGCAAATCTGCACACTGGAGTTGTGCAGGAATGCCTTATGGCCAGTGGGGAACTTGTGCCAGGACTTGTGCCAGCCTAACTGGGGCTTAGGATTGCAGCCTCAATGACACAAGCATCATATCCCATAATTTGCAGGGTGACCAGATGACCGGGAAAACCCGGATTTGTCCGGATTTTTAGCCTTCTGTCCGGGTGTCCTACATTTTGGCTTAATTGTCCTACATTTTGGCTTCATTTTGAAACTTCGCAATAGTGCACAGTACCCCATCATGCCATATGTCGTTGGATTCGTAATGAAGAGCAGAATCCAATGCAAAAATCAGTTTGGAGATATCTCCTTCCTATCAAAAGTTATGGTCAAAAAACCGAAAAACAAAAACAAAAAAATACATTTATTGGCAATTTTTTTCAGCGGGTAGGAATTTTGGCCTGGGATTAGGAATTTTGGTCTTGGGGTTCAGGAATTTTGGGTTTGGCATCTGGTCACCCTGATAATTTGAACAACTATCAATGCAATCCTAATCCCAAATTAGCCTGGTGCAAGTCCCATGTTTGCCTGGAGGTCTCATAAAGGTGCCTTGAGGCACTTCTGCACCACACTTGGACATCCACAGACATCCACCTGACTCCCCGCGCAACCACAGGAATAGGTAAATGGGTGAGTTGCGCAGGCCTAAATTGGTTAGGATTGTGCCCTGTTTGAAACCTTGTATTTTTTTGTTTCCAACAGTTAACATTTTAAGGTGACGAGCTTACCTTAAACCAGCGGTTCCCAAATTTACGAAGGTCATGGCGCCCTTCTTTCATAGCTCCCTGTCATAGCAGCACCACATCATGGAATCATGTGAGATCTTTTGAGTGTCCCACAAGATCTCCTGCAGTTTCAGTCTGGACAAGATGGTGGCATTTGGGAGAAATGAGAAGTTTTGCCCTCTGCTTTTGTTGTTTTGCGATTCTTCTTCCTTCTGAAACAGTGCGATAAAACATTTTTAGGCTTACTTTTTAAACTAGTCTCACCATCCAGTCTCACTTCACTTGGTAGCCCCTATCTTCCCAGTCTACCATACTGTGCTACCGTCTGCCTATTCAAGCGATCCTTAAAAGGATTTAGGACTTCTTTGGGTTTGCTGAAGTCAGGGAGTCTCTTTCTCTCTGGTTTTCTTTGGCCTTTCCTTGGGCAGTAGCAGTGATTTACCATCCCAGTTTAACCCAGTTCAGGACAAGACACCATGGAAGCTGTGTCAGTTGTTAGGCACAACCCTAACCAATTTGGGCAAGTGCAACTCACCCATCTCCCCTTTTCTATAACCCCCAAGGAGTGATGCAGAAGTACCTTACGGCACTTTTGAGACACCACCAAGCTCACACAGGAATTGTGCTGAGACTTGGGCTAGCCTAACTATGGGTTAGGATTGCAGTCTCAGCCTGTTTGTCTTAACTACCACAGCTCAATTTGTGTTGGAATGTATCTAGCTGTGGGATTCCAGAGGAGTGTGTGCTGCTTTGGGTTCATTCAGTATTAGTGTAAGCTCGGTCGGGTCCACATATCTCTATACGGTATTTGTCCATGTGTGTGCTTCCATACTGTGTACTTCAGGTAACACAGACGGATCACACGGATCAAAGTATTTTTGCGCAACCATACTTTGATATTTGCATCTTCGTTATTTGTGTCTGGTTCTGCAAGACCACATTTGTGCATCCGCCCATGTGCATGGTATGTGTGTGTGTCCTCTTTAGCATTCATGCACCTCCACGATCCCAGCCATTGGTTAGGAAAGCTTCCAGTGTCTCTCTGGGGTTATATTTTTGTCTCACTTTTATTATATTTATCTTTGTTTTTCCTAGCGGCCACAGAAGTTATTTTAAATTTTTTCAGGATATTAAATAAACGCTGTGGCCAAGGGGAGGGGGCCTGCAAGGCCTGCATTCCTGACCCATCAGAGAAAGATGGAGAGAGAAGGGGCTGATAGGAGCCGCCGATTTTCACAGTGCCTTGCCTCAGAGGCACCACAGGCCTGGCATGAGCAATGTGGTATCTGGACACAAACATAGCTATAAGGAGGAGGTAGTCAATGAGAACACACAGTGTGTGCCTTCCTGAGACCTGGTTATGGGTAAGAAGACAAACAAGGAACCACCTGTAGGTTTTACACAGTTTTCCTAATCAGAGGATATGTCACCAGGAGACTAGAACCAAACTAGCCTAACAGTTTAGACTAATCCTACAGTCCAGAGTAACTACGGGAGCACGTAAGAGTCATTACATGCACCCGTAGTTACTGCAACACCTAGTGAAAACCTATGGGAAATTCGTATTGCAATCCAGAGTAAATTGTTCTTACACCGGAGCAAGGACTCCCCGTAGTTACTCTGGATTGTGCCCTTAGTCTAAACTTAAGTCACTCTAACAGTGTGTCCTATCTACGTGTAGGATATGGAAATGACAGAGGCTGCAATCCTAAACTTCAGTTAAGCCAACATAAGTCCCAGCATAACTTTGCTAACCCAGAGATGTCACAAAAGTGCTGTCAAGCACTTCTGCCCCACTCCTGGGCAGGGGGGGTTAGGCCACTGCACAGGCATACGCCAACTCCCACCCCACACCACCATAGAAGAATATGCCACGTGAATTAGACTGGCTTACATTTGTTAGGATTGTCTCACTCCAGAGGGCTTATCATCTCTCTCGGGAAAACTTCAGGCTGGCCTAACTCACCTGGCCTATCTTTTCTGTGATGGTGTTGGGAGATGAGTGTATGCCTGTGCTGCTCTCCCCTCTGACTTTTATCTTAACTTTTGTGACACCTCCAGGTCAGCACAGGACTTATGCTGAGGCTTAGACCAGCCTAAATGGAGCTTAGGATTGCAGCCTTATTTAAATTTATAATTTAAGGTTATTCTTAAATTTAAAACTACAGTATTACATATAAATAATATAGAGTTTAAATTAATCACATGTAAATGATATACATGAGTAAGAGCTAACATCCATGAGTATGGCGCAATCCTAATATCCAGTTAGGTCAGTCAAAGCCCCGACATAAATCCTGTGCTGACCTGGGGATGTCACAAAAGCCACATAAGACACTTCCGAGGGTTAGGCCAGTTTTCAGATATGTGCTTGCCTTCCTACATCACCCTGGAACAGGAAGACTTATGTGTTGTGCCAGCCTAGGTTAGGGTTGCACCTAATTGAATACATCAACATACATGAGTGTTTTTGACTTCTGTTATGTTTTACATTTTTTTGGTGTCCTACATTTTGTGGGGTCTTGTCCTCTTCTGTTGTTGTGACATCTGTTCTCCCCGCTTCTTGAAGAAGCTAGTAGAACTAACCCATTTCCTGAAATCAGGGCTTGCCATATGTCCTAGCTAGTGTCAGCAAATTGCATACATCAGAATACTGCTATTACATCCCATGTAAATTCTACTACTGTTGATGCTAGAGAAAGGAAAAGGGATTTACATGCATGGTTCTCATTTTAATCATCAGCCACAAGTTTATGGTAATGTCTAGTTTGGTCCTTAGAATTTCTTTGAATGCAAAGAGCCACCAGTCTAGGCTAGATGTGACAAGGCCATCCCTCAATAAGTGGGTGGTCGTGGCTTATATCTCCTCCACATCCTTCTCCTGAAACAAAATCCAGCCATTCTGCCTCTTCCCCTTCATTCTTTCCCTTTATTTCTAGGTTAATTTGAAAATGTTTGGAGGATTCCTATTACCAGTTTTTATTTTCAAAACTCTTACACAAACAGCATGTTAAATGTTTTCCTCACTGATCGGAACCAATTTTGTTTCTTTTAAACTGGATGCGAGAAAAGAGTACTTCTCAGAATGTGCAGATTGAATTTCTCATCTGAGTGAACATTAAAAAAATTGGTTACATGAAGCATTCAAGCAGCTTTATCCTTAATGTAGGTTGTAAAACATTCATCTTCTTCTATATATATAAAAGAGAAAAGTCACTGACTGACTGACTGACTGACTGACTCATCACCGCCCTGCCAAAACCGGTGGGCCTAGAAGTGTGAAATTTGGGGTGGGTGTTCCTTCCATGACGGAGGGGTGCACTAAGAACCGGTTTTCGGAAATTCCAACGGGAAGGGGGTGAAAAGGGGCGCAACGCGTTTTCCTCCCTATACTTTGCATTGAGAATTGCTGACTCATCAACATTCCTCCCCAACTGCTGGGCCTGAAGCATGGAATTCTGGGAGTTCCTTCTGTCACCTGAACTCCCACCAAGAACCACCTGGAGAATTTAACCCTTCAGGGGCTGAAAAGGGGGCAACGTGTTTCTGTCCTATACTTAACATGGGAGACTGAACAACATCCAGCCAATTTGGTGCTCAGATCCTGGTGCACTGGGGGATGTTGTTCGGAGGGAGGGGTTGCGCTGGCGAGGATGCTGCGCAAGAGGGGAAATTGCACATGAGGGGAAATTGTGCATAGGGGAAGTTGCGCATGGGAGGAAGTTGCGCATGGGGGAAGTTGCGCCTGGGGGGAAGTTGCGCATTGGGGGAAGTTGCGCATGGGGAGAAGTTGCACATGGGGAGAAGTTGCGCATGGGGGGAAGTTGCGCATGGGGGAAGTTGCGCATGGGGAAAATTGCACATGAGAGGAAAGTTGCGCATGGGGGAAGTTGCGCATGGGGGGATGATGCGCATGGGGGGATGATGCGCATGGGGGAAGTTGCGCATTGGGGAAGTTGCGCATGGAGAGAAGTTGCACATTGGGGAAAGTTGCGCATGGGGAGAAGTTGAGCATGGGGAGAAGTTGCACATGGAGAAGTTGCGCATGGGGGAAGTTGCGCATGGGGGGAAGTTGCGCATGGAGAAAGTTGTGCATGGGGTTTGATGCATATGGGGAAGTTGCGCTTGGGGGGGTTGATGTGTATGGGGGAAATTGCGCATGGGGGGTTGTTACGCCTGGGGGAAAGTTATCCATGGGGGGTTGAAGCATATGGGGGGATGGCATACGGGGGAATTTTACTCCCGCAACACGGGTACCCCTTTCGCTAGTATATATATAAAAGAGAAAAAGTCACTGACTGACTCACTCACTCGCTGACAGACTCATCACCGCCCTGCCAAAACTGGTGGGCCTAGAAGCGTGAAATTTGGGGTGGGTGTTCCTTCCGTGACGGAGGGGTGCACTAAGAACCAGTATTCGGAAATTCCAACGGGAAGGGGGTGAAAAGGGGCGCAACGCCTTTTCCTCCCTATACTTTGCATTGAGAATTGCTGACTCATCAACATTCCTCCCCAACTGCTGGGCCTGAAGCATGGAATTCTGGGAGTTCCTTCTGTCACCTGAACTCCCACCAAGAACCATGTGGAGAAATTAACCCTTCAGGGGCTGAAAAGGGGGCAACCTGTTTCTGTCCTATACTTAACATGGGAGACTGACCAACAACCAGCCAATTTGGTGCTCGGTGCCAGGTGCACTGGGGGATGTTTGTCGAAGGAAGAAGTTGCACTGGCGAGGACACTGCGCATGGGGGGAGTTGCGCATGGGGGAAGTTGCACTTGGGGAAAGTTGCGCATGAGGGGATGATGCGCATGGGGGAAACTGCGCATGGAGGGAAGTTGCACATGGGGGAAGTTGCGCATGCAGGATGATGCGCATGTAGGAAAGTTGCAGATGAGGGAAGTTGCACATGGGGGAAGTTGCGCATGGGAGGATGATGCACATGGGGGTGATGCACATGGGGAAGTTGCGCATGGGGGAAGTTGCACATGGGGGAAGTTGCGCATGGGGAAATTTGTACATGGGGAAGTTGCGCATGGGAGAAAGTTGCGCATGGGACGAAGTTGCGCATGGGGGAAGTTGCACATGGGGGGATGATGCGCATGGGGAAAGTTGCATATGGGGAAGTTGCGTATGGGGGAAGTTGCACACGGGGGAAGTTGCGCATGGGGGATGTTGTGCATGGCAGAATGTTGCACCTGGGGGGAAGTTGCGCATTGGGGAAGTTGCGCATGGGGTGTTGATGCACATGGGGTGTTGATACACATGGGGTGTTGATGCGCCGTGGGGGATATTGTATGGGGAAATGTTACTCCCGCAACGCGAGTACGCTTTTTGCTAGTTTTGAATGTATCAGTGCAATCCTAAACATGTCTACTCAGAATTTGTCCTATTGAAAATGGGGCATACTCCCAGGAAAGCGTGTTTTGGATTGCAGCCTCATTTTTTTTAAATAACTGAAAAAACAAACCCCAAACCCATAAGTTTTCACTTCTATGCACACTTACCAGGGAGACTTAACTCAATGGGGCTTGATTCTGATGAGACGTGCATCAGACTTCACCATAAATTGCTGCCTACATGCAAATTAGAATCAGAGTAACAAAATGCAAACATTGAATGAATGAGAAATTATTCAGATTTCATGTTGGTTTCCTTAAAAATGCTGACCGTGATAACTATTTTTGTATGTAACATGTAGTTAGTTCTCAAGAAACTGGCTACCATTCATTGGAGATATGAGTCTGGCCCTTATAGGCTGACAAGATACACTTCACTGAGCATCACAATTGCGTCTCCCACAGTCTTTACAATGCTCTTTATTATGCTGTGATGATGACATGCTAGTGTTTTGCAGGAACCTCCTCTATTACTGCTCCACCACCACCAAGCAGCCTGGCTGGCTGTTTTATGCCCTGCCAGAAAAGTAAACATCAAAGTCATTTACATCCTACATTTTCTTGAATGGTAGGACGTTAGAGAAAACGTAGGCTGTTAGAGCACGTTAGAGACGTTCTACATTTTGTCCTACATTGGTATTTTTTTTAGGAGACCAGGTCCTACATTTTGAATTTAGGATCTGGTCACCCTGCATTAGACCCAATGAACACAATGGGGCTTACTCTTAAGTAGATATGGTTAGGATTGTGCTCTGTGTCTCAATAGTCGGCATTTATGGTGTGCCCTCCATATAACACAGCACATACAAGACAACTCTCACATCACACTTCTTTTTTCTTCATGTTCTTTTACTTTACTCTTGAAGCAGGAGTACTTTAAAAAACAGGGTGTCTCTCAGAGTGCAGAGCAGTCTTTACAAAATGCAGGTTATTTACTGATGTTCTTTTTCTGCAGATAGCCACAGACTGCTGCCTATCCCTTATGGAAACTTTGAGCCCGTTCCTATTCATGTCTACATGGAAGAAAGTTTCATATAACCAATAGCGCTTACTTGAAAGTAGATTTGGCTAGGATTGCAACCTAAGTCTGTGCCTATCCCAGGGCAACAGAGAATGTAGTCTGAATTAAGCAATTTCTTGATTATGATCATAACATTGGGGATCTTCCCATAATTTATTTTTTTAAAAATCAGCAAATGCTAGCATGCCATGCTTGCCCTCCTTTCTTGCCACTTTTGCCCCTGTGGGAATGTGAGACACTGGCAGATCCTGCAAGCAGTAGTAGTGAGCAAGGCCAAGATGGAGGCCTGGACTGCAGCTTGCAAGGCATCACCAATCAGCTGTGCCAGCTATTGGGAAATGCTCTGCAATGGTCTGCAGTGATTATGGTGTGAACAGGCATCCCACCCAATATAACCAACTATGAGTGGCGGCAGCAATTGTGGGTGCTCTTGGGTGCTTCTCACTGTCTTCAAGGCATGTAGCATGGGAGACCCTGGTTCAAGTCCTGCCACAGCTCCCCTGGCCCTCAGCGTCAGAGCCCAGAAGTGCTGAGTGGGCACTCTTGGGAGCTCCTCACTGTTTTCAAGTCATGTAGCACGGGAGACCCAGGTTCGAGTCCCGCCACAGCCATCCCCAGCCCTTCGCTTCAGAGCCAGAAGTGCTGAGTGGGTGCTCCTGGGCGCTCCTCACTGTCTTCAAGTCATGTAGCGCAGGAGACCTTGGTTTGAGTCCCGCCACAACCCCCCGGCCCTTTGCTTCAGAGCTGGAAGTGCTGTGTGGGCACTCTTCACTATCTTCAAGTCATGTAGCTTGGGAAACCCTGGTTCGAATCCTGCCACAGCCCTCCCCCATCCCTTCGCCAGCACCCCCAGCATCCTTCCCCTCCCACACCAAGATCAGGATCCCTTCCCACACCCTGATCAGAACCCATCCCCTTCCACACCTGGACACAATTGCCCCAAGCATCCTGGTACCCAGTTCCATACAGAACACACAGAGGGAAAACAGTAAGGTCCACTCATAAGGTCCGCTCACAGAACAAAAGACTTTCCCAAAATCTGGATTTGGCCCCCTAACCTGGGTTTAGAGGAGCTGATTTTAACCAATCAATCAGCAAATTACATTAAATAATTTTACATATCTTATTATAAGATACCTTTATCACTGAGATACTATGGGAAGAACTTACAATGTCAGCAACTAAAGTTACCACAAAGTCTATCATCAATTGTTTCTTTTACCACTGTCAACAAAAATGAAAATAGTCTCAAAAAATAAACCAACGTACCGCTGATCAACCAAAGGTTTTCTTGAATTATCTAAGGAGTAATTTGCAGTCCTAATAAGTATAAGTAAATGCAAAGGCATAGACTCCACACACATTCCCACGTCTAAGATAGGTGACCATACTCCTCCCTCCAATCCCGGACGCTCCCACCAGGCCACCACAAAAACCCAAGGAATGAAACGAGAAGGTGAACCACTTCATAGGCAGCCCCACTTGGACCTTGGGCAAAGGCCTCCCTTCTCCTCCAACTGCCACCCACAACAGCCACTCAGGCGAGTGTGGTTAGTGGGAGAGTCTACATTGCCATTAAACACACCAAACGGTCCGATTAAAGGACGACCTCCCAGAAAGTAATCATGAAGAACATCCACATAAATTGGGCAGGCAGCCTTTCCCCCCAACCAACCCCCACCGCATGAACTGCTCTTTGGAAGCAGCAAAGTCTCTTACAATGAGAGGAAACCGAAGGGCGAGAGAGAGGGAGAAGCTGAGCTTTACAGATTCTCTCTGGGTTCTGGTTCACCTCAACTCACCAGCTGCATTTTATGCATAGCTTTGTGATCTGGAGAGAGCCTAAAGCAAGGTCCTTTTTTCCAGGACATGACCTCTTTTTTGAGACTTGTGTCCTGGAAAAAAATTTTTTTTTTCATTTTCCTTCTTTTCCTAGTGAACAGACAGCATGTAACACTCTTGACATTAATACATTATGGGCACAATCCAGAGTAACTACAGGGAGTCCTTGCTCTGGTGTAAGAACAATTTACTCTGGATTGCAATATGGATTTCAGATAGGTTTTCACTAGGTGGTGCAGTAACTACGGGTGCATGTAATGTCTCTTACATGCTCCCGTCGTTACTCTGGATAGTAGGGTAAGGCTGCAATCCTAAGAGCACTTTCCTGGGAGTAAGCCCCATTGTGAAGTGAGTTTCAGTAGGCAAGAAGCAGACCAGCATAGCTATAACAACATTTATTGACGCAAACTGGAACTGAGGAATAGAAGGCACATGCCTGTAATTTATACAATGGTGTCCCACATATAAAGTATAATTTGTTCCGGAAGCATGCTTGTTTTTTGAAACACTCTTTATGTGAAGTGCTTTGAATAATGAATCCCCATTGGCTGGGCTGGGTGGCTGAGGCAGGACTTTTCCTCCTTCCTGCAGTACCCTTTGGTACCCTCCTCCTGCCTGCAGTACCAGTGAACGGGCCAGCAGAGGGAGCACAGGAGTCCCACCAAGAAACAGTGGCCAGCCGAGCCTCTGCAGCCTCCATCAGGTAGGAGGGAAAGCTCCTCCTGTACCCCCCTCTGGAGCCCCCCTCAAACAAACTCTTCCCCCACCCCCCGGAAGCCCTCCCTGCCTGGACCCAACTACAACTTCCCCTCTTTACCCCCCCACCTTCCCTGCCTGGAATTTTCCTTTCCTGTGAGTAAGTCCCACACTTTCCTGTGAGTAAGCCCCTGTGCATACAATGGGGCTTACTTTTGTGTAGACATGGTTAGGATTGTGCTCCTAGGCAGGACCTTGTGGACTACTGTGGTGGCATAGGTAGAGGGGGGTTGGAGCGGTCAGTCTTGGAGGGAGTCTCACCCCACATTTGCATCCAGGCCCTTTGCTGCTGCTGCTGCAAATTGGAAAGAGTCAGGCTGGCATCCTGTGAGTAAGCCCCAGTGGATTCAAAGGGAGTTGATTCTGAGTAGACAGGATACGATCTTGCCCCTTTTGCATTCAGGCGCAAGCCTTTGCTGCTGGTCTTGCTGCAAACTGCCCATCTGGTTTGCACAGACAGAAAGAGAGGCTCCTTGTTAAAGTTGTCAAAAAGACACCAGTGACTCTTTTGGTGAAAATGAGTCATCCTTGGCCATAAAGGTTTTTCTTTTCTGTTTTACAGTACATCATTTTATTACAATGATTGTGTTCTGTATTACCTTACAGTGTTTTGAATTTGATTACAGTATTTTGTCATCATTTTTACATATAGTTAATATTTTTATATGAATATTTTTGGGTTGTGGAACCAATCATCTGAGTTTCCATTATTTCCTATGGGAAAATCCACTTTGTAAGAAGTATGCTTTGTAAGACACACTTGCTTCTGGAACGAATTAAATTTGTCTAACAAGCCTCACTGAACTCAATGGAACTTCTGAATAAACACTAAAAGGATTGCACTGTTTATGTAATAAATTATTAGTAATTTAATAGTAAATAATATTGGATGAAATTCAAAGCATGTCTATTCAGAAGTAAGTCCTTTTGTGTTCTATGAGACTTATCCTCAGGAAAGTGTGTGTAGGATTGCAGTCATAGGCTGCAATGGCTTAGTAGGGACTGCAATGGCTTAGTGGTTAATCCACTGTGCCTGCCCATCTGAAGATCGGCAGGTCAGCGGTTTGAGACCCCAGACTGCAAGGCAGGGTGAGTTTCCGTGCTTCGCCCGCCTCCTTCCAACCTAGCAGTTCAAAAGCATGTAAATGCAAGTAGATAAACAGATATCACTTCAGTGGGATGTAATCGTGTTCTGTGCACATCAGTGTATAGTCATGCTGGCCGCATGACCACAGAAGTGTCTTTGGCAACACTGGCACTTCAGCTTAGAAACAGCAATGAGCACTGCACCCTAGAGTCGGTCATGGCTAGCAAATATTGTTTAAATTATCTACATGAAAGCAATATATATGTTTTTTCTTTTATTGCAGTGGTCAGGGAGCAGGGTAAATTGCCCCAAATGGGGTAAAAATGAAGTTCCTGGGAGTAATGGACAGTTGCGCTGCTGAGATACAACCAAGCATGCATATGAATCTATATGCATGCCCGGCTGTGTCTCGGCAATGCGACCTTCCATTACCCCCAGGAATTTCATTTCATTGCATAGAATCTATATATAGATGCCCTGCTGTATGTGTTACAGTTCTGTAGTGTACAAGGACCTGACACAACGCACTATATTAATATGATTTCCTTCCTTTCAAATCAAGGAGGGAACGTTGGCATATCAAAATATATTTTGGGGTAGAAGGTCAAAAAGTTCCCTGGCCCATTTTATTGCATTATGTCCTACATTTTTTGTGTCCTACATTGTGGGGGTTTGTCCTCTTTCGTGGTTATGACATTTCAACACCCTGACCAAAAAGATTCATTAATACAGTGCAAATATTATCTGACAAAGCAAAAAATCCATTGTAAATGTGATACTGGCCTGTAGTAGTGGTCCATCGCTACTATTCTGGGTTGACATCTCTCACCTTGGGGTAGCCAAGGGCCAAACCAAAAAAGATGTGGTAAATCCATATTGCAGCATTGAGGTTGGAGATGTCAAATTTGAACTGTGAGCTGGTGGAGAACTTTTGAAAAGCCTCCCCCCCCCCCCCCAGGATTTTCCTGGTCTAAATTGCCTCCCATTGTGTGCACTCTGCTATTATTTTCCCTGATATGGAAAACATACATGTATGCTAGAACACCCATGTTATCTTGATAAGAAATAGGGTTTTGTCAGATCCAAAACTGTGATTCATTGTGTGGTAGAATAACCTTCTGTAACCACACTCTTAAAGTGGCATAAATCCTATATAGTACCTGACATAGTTTGGGTATATTTTTAGTCAATTATTAAGAGAACTGAGTATGAAAGATATAAGACACATTATGTGGCTTGTCAGCTCTCTCAGTACTAATGCCAGATTGCAGAGAGCCCTAGAGCAGTGGTTTCCAATCAGAGGTATGTACGTATATCCCCAGGGGTACTTGCCAAGTCCTTTAGGACTTGAAAAGGAATTGAATTATGGCAGAAAACTGCAGATCAGTATTGTGGGGCTGGTGGATTGGCACTGGCAAGATGAAATCCTTCAATGAATGTTGCCCCCTGGCCAGTGCCTCACCTGGCCAACCACAAATGTCCCTCCTGAGTAGAAGGTCAGTCCACGAGAATACAAGACTTCCAAAATGGTTTGTATCAGGAACATTACTAGGGCATTAGAAAGGGGGCACCCTTGAAGGGGGTGGCAGCCCTTGTGACCTAAATGGCTAAAATCATGGTTTGTAGAAATAATCCCATCATGTTATACACCTTTAAATGTGTAATTTACAGCAGAATGCCGTGAAACAAATCACTTTGAAATATCTTTATTCTATTAAAATGTGTGGCTAAAAAAACCAGTGGAGGTAGGGCAATGGCACATAACCATGCCCAGCTTTCAAATTGTTACCCTGCCCAATTTGTGTCACTCCCGCACTGGGTGATACAAACCCCAGTGACACCCCTGAGTGGGCCACAACTTCATTTCAGGGGGTTTGTAAAAATCTGGATGCTGCCATCTTGGAAGACGGCACTCAGGCTGCAATCCATACTTTCCTGGGAGTAACAGCACAATCCAGAGCAACTAATCTGTCCACATAAGAGCCCTTGGGTTGCCCTATCTATCACTAGGCTGGAGCAACTGCAAGATGCTCCAGTCCAGTTACTCTGGAAGAGGCTTAGGGCAGAGCAAGGCAACATAGGGTGCCCTAAGAGAGGTGGACCTGCTCTGCCCTAACTGGGGCAGCCTAAGCAGCTCAGGAGAGCCAAGTTGAGGGCATGTTTAGCATTGCCTAGGGCAGAGCAGTTACTCTGTATCCAAAGCCTGTTTCCAAGGCAGAAATGCCCTCAGCCCTCAGAGTTATACCACCTCAGGAGCAGGTATAGTAATGAGTAGACCCATAGGGGTCCATGATAAGGCCTGAGTAAGAATGGCAGTGTTGACCAAAAATCTGAGTTCTTAGCCAGCCTAGCTGCAACCCCTGCCTCTCAACCTCAGGATATGGAACAATTACGGCAGCCCACTAACCTGGGGATACAGCAGGTCACTCCAAACATCCACCCTCCACTAGAGGAACTGCAGCTGTAACTGGTTGTCAGGAACTTCTGGGCTTTCTTATAAGGCAGACACCACAGCTGTTCCTTGTTCAGTGTGATCTGAGGGGGGCCTCCTCAGGAGCAAGTCCTCCCCAAGTGTCAATTACTTAGCATGCTCTGGAGCAGTTAGGGCAGCCCAGGCTTCCTGACTCTCTGGATGCAGCATAACTTTATGTTCTGGATACAGAATAGTTAGGAGAGAGCAGTTAGGGCAGAGCAGGCTGAACTTGCTCTGGATTGCACCCTAAGTCTCATTGAATGCAATGGGATTTACTTTGAGTAGAGCTCTGATGTCACTTTCTGTTTGATGATACATCACTTCCTTGGGGTCATAGACAGATTGTCATTCTCAGAAGAGGGTCTACAGGCGGAAATGCTCAAGTTTCTTGTGCTGCATATGTGGGATTTGACCCTTATACTCCATGATCAAGAATTCAGTATAACTGCTACTAGTCAGGGCTATGGATTAGAAACCTCAGTCCACCCTTGATCAAGCACTGAAAAGAAAGAGAACATCCTTTTAGCATTCTTTAATCAAACACCTGGTAAAGAGTTTGAAGAGTTAACCAGTTCTCAGAGATCCTTGAAAAGGCACCCTGACAGTAAGGGGGGAATGCCTGCCAAAAACTGGCAACCTATGCTGGGTCCTCCTGCATATGACTATTTAATCTATTTAAAGGAGATACTAGCATATTTTTTTTACCATGCAGTGGTCCTCTTAAATTGATAAAGGGGAGCATAACTATTCATTTCCACCCAGCATAGTGTATTTTCTAGTGGCCATTTCCTGGTTTCTCTTCTGCATTTATTAAGATTGTAACCCCTTTTGAGATATGGATCCATTTATTTATTTATTTCATTTTCTCTGTAAACTTTGATATTATTATTTGATTGAAATGTGGTATATAACTCTTTGAAGATAAAGGTGATGATACCACCACAGGCCTGTTTTCACAACATGCCTACAATGAGTGAACAAACATAGTGGCATTAGTTGTACATACATACAACTGCATATATACCCCTGCTAACTGAGCAAGGGGCACTCTTTCAAGTGGGTGCCCCTCTTTTATTTAGCACAGGGAGAGTAACTGGCCCTACTCACCCCAGCAATGTCTGTTCAAGTGGCTTCTGCTGGTGCTCTTTTTTGCATTTTAGATTGTGAGCCCTTTTGGGACAGGCACCCATTAGCTATTAATTAGCTATTATTTTTCCATTTTCTTTGTAAACGGCTTTGTGAACTTTTTAGTTGAAAAGTGGTATATAAATACTGTAGATAGATAGATAGATAGATAGATAGATAGATAGATAGATAGATAGATAGATAGATAGATGTAGGGTTCTGTTGTCTGGGAACCCTACTTTTCCTATGATCAAGAAGCCTATGCACATACAAATCTATACATACCATATAGACATTCTGTAGAATGTGCCGGCTGGGGGTAGGGTTTGGGGCGTACATACATTTACTTCTGTGGGTAAATGCCACAAGAACAGAGCCTGATGTGTCTTGGCACCATCACAATGCACGTTTCCTTGCTTTATCCCACATCTCCTATGAGCGGAGGGGGGCAGGGGTGACACATAACATCATGATGAGTTGACATGGCAAGCAAAGAGGAAGGAATAACTCAGTATGGGGATGGTATGGGGTTGGTGAGAGAGGGAACCTGGTTGTTAGGATTCTCCATCTCTGGAACCCTATATAACCATTTGCACGTGGCCTTCTGCAGCTTCAACAGGACTGCAAACGCCCGCTGCTGCTCTCACCCCCTCCCATCCCCTGCCCCCTCCCCCTCCTGTGTTTGTTCTGGAAGAAAGAGATGCTGATGAATTGAAGGCCTCTTTTTTAATCTTTCAAAAACCAAAAAAGCCCCAACTGAAACTCCCAGAGATCAAAGAGCTGGCTGGAGCCCAAGGCACTCTGAAGAGCTGGCCTGCGGCAAGCTACGCTTGGCACAGCTCAGCCCTGCGGAGCCACCCAGCACCACAAGCTTGACTTTGGAGGAGTCCTCTGAAGCCTCAGCCAGGCATGGGGAAGGGGAAAACAAGTTGCTGGGGCAAAGATGGAGACCTTGCTTAGCTGCACCCCAGTGCATGGTCTGACCCGTCATGCCTCAGCATCTACTGACATTATATACCCTTTATATAGCACTTTAGAACCCTTCAACAACCCTGCAAGGGAGGTCCATGATATTCTCAAATTGGAGATAGGGAGGGTTGCAAATAGATCAGGTTTGACTTGATTTTTTCCAGGAATTGGAATCCATCTCCAAGTGGCTTTTGGAGATTGTAACATGGTCTCCCTTGCTCGGTGACATCACATCCCGTGGGGCTTTGGGGGGACTCTCCAGGAATAATGACCAGGCAACTTTATAGGTTTAGGGTTGCACTGCAAGATTGCACATAAATGCAGCACCTATCTGCAGTGGTGCTGGTGAATGGATTTGGTCCAGCAGGATGTAGAAGTGTGGCACGCTGATGTTGGAAGGCAAGTGGTGCTTATGGGAATCCAGTCACTGGTCCTATGATTGCCTCAAGACAACAGACATTAGACAACAAATTGGGGTAAAAACGTGTAGATTTGGCTTCTGAGTGCATGTTACATGGATTTGGTTTTCCTGCCCATTTGAATTTATGCCCATTCATAGCCCTGGTGCTATATCAGAATAATTCTCATATAGTTCTGGTGCTATATTAGAATAATTCTCAGTGAGTGCTGAAGGCCCAGTAGAAAGGCCCCTGTTACTTGAATTATTCTTTAAATAAGACAGTTTTCTGGAAAGGCTGCACATATGACTGAGATTTGTGCATGTGTGCGCAGAGCGTCAACTTGATGGTTTTGAAGGGGAGACAGATGGGAACTCACTCCATATCCAGATCCTATAGTAGTACCAGTGTGTTGCTCTGTCATTTCACCATGAATCTATCAGAAATTGCACGGCTACCATAAGCCCTGAGCTCTACAAGCAGAGTTATGCTGATTATTATGATTAAACAGAGTATTATTTGCTGAGTATTGTTTTTTTAAATAATAGGAAAGACACAATTCTAGTCAAAAGCACAGTGGACAAAAAGCATTCCATGCTGCATAGTTTATTATTTTATTTTTCACTTATTGGATTTGAACCCGTCACCAGCATGGTGTGTTTGTCAATTGTCCAAAAACTGATGATATACCTTGACAATTTTAGAGCCTTGTCAGTGTGCCATGAAATGAAAAAAGCTGAAAAACTTTGTACTAGATCAGTCAAAGACCACTCTTGTCCAACAGGTTAACTCAAACAGTGGCCGAACAGATGAATCTAGGTAACACAAGCAGTACACAGGGGCCTTCAATTTCCTTCTTAGATACTGAAGGTGGTAATTCTACTTATTTGCTTATGTTAGCTGTTAGCAGACCTATTCTTAATGAATTTGACAAATACCCAGTTAGTCATGTGACCTTATATCATGTCACCTTATGTGTCACAGGAACACCCACCAAGGAACAATCTTGAGAAATTTAACCCTTATGGGGGTGAAAAGGGGTTCGATGGGTTTTCGTCCTATGCTTAACATTGAAGACTGACCAACATACAGCCAATTTGGTGCCCAGTGCCTGATGCACTGGGAGAGGGGTATATGCGGGGGAATGATGTGCATGGGGGAATGTTGCACAGGGAGGGATGGTGCTCATGGGGAGATGGTACATGTGGAGGGATGGTACACATGGGGGGGATGATGTGCATGGGAATGGTGTGCATGGGGATGGTGGGGGATGGTGCAGATGGGATGGTGCAGGGGGATGGTGTGCATGAGGAGGGATGGTGCGCATGGGGAAGGATGGTGCACATGGGGGGATAGTGCACAGGGAGGGAATGTGTGCATGGGGAAGGGTGCATATGGGGGGATAGTGCACAGGGACGGAATGTATGCATGGGGGAAGGGTGCACATTGGTGCGGATTGGCAGTGTTGCATATGGGTGATGGTGCGCATTGCAGGGGAATGATGTGCATCAGAGGCGGTTGGTGCACACATGGGGTGTGTTCCATGGGGGGGTTGTTGCACAGAGGTGTGTTACAAATATTCTTGAAATTTTACTCCTGCAAAGCAGGTACATTTCATTAGTTTCGTCTAATATTTGTGAGAAATGGAAAGGTCTTTCTTTATAAAATAGGCCAAATGTGGGTTATAGCTTCACTTAAAAATTCAAGTAAAAACTAATAAAATACCCATTAAATAGTTTTCCCCCAAAATCCAGAGTAACTATGGGAGCACGTAAGAGACATTATGTGCACCTGTAGTTACTGCACCACTAGTGAAAACTTATGGGAAATTCATATTGCAATCCAGAGTAAGTTGTTCTTACACCGGAGCAAGGACTCCCCATAGTTACTCTGGATTCTGCCCTTAGTCTAAGTGGCACCAAGTAAAAACCATATTTTATTGGTGCCAACTTGCCAAGGCTTTTGGAAAGGGAAGAAACATGATGAAGTTCTACAAAGGAGGTGCCGTTCTTAAAAAGACCCTGCTAGTCATCAACTCAATCTTTGATAGCTGTGGCAGGCAAAGCAAGACTTAAGGGGGCTTGGAAAAGAAAATACTGACAGAGTTCAAAATTTTTTAAAAGATGCCAGGACAAAGGCAGAAATATATAGATCATATTCAGTCCCAAGTTTCAGAAAAGAAAAAAAATACAGAAAAATAGATTAAGAAGAAAGACTGGGAAACATTTTCTCAAAGCTGCAAACTAGCTTTTGTTCTTATATGACACATGGAGTATCTTCAGGAGATACTCATTTGTATCTTCAAGAGATACAAAAAGATAGGAGAAGATTTCGGGAAAATGCCAGATATATGACAGAATATGAATTTTTGAAAAGGCTGGAATGCTGAAAAGAGGCTGGAATTGCTTATTTTTGTTCAGATAAGAAGGGATAAAATATAGGAAGGGATTATGGTAAATTTAGGAATCCTGAATGATCATGGGATCTTTTGTTTTCCAGTGTGATTTTCCATTTTAGAAGGTTTTTTTCCACCAACATTTTTTCCCTACAGACCTTTAGGATAAGAATGGACTTCTGCTGCGAAATCAGTATTTTTGGCAAAGGAGTTGCCAAGAGAGTGGGAAAGATTGCTCTGGACATCACAGAATGGCTGGGAAGGGGATTGCAAAACATTTATGTCATTTTTAGTATCAGTTTTGGATTAGCAAAAACAATTCAAGTGTACACATTGCATCCATAGAAGCTGTTTATGGAATTCCTTTATTGGAAAGTTTATGGCGGGTGGGAGGTGGGGGGTGGAATCAGACAGGCATATATCAGGAGCACTTAAAATCTAGGATATCCTGTCTTAAGGCAGTAGGGAGTGAACTACACTTTGTGAACTACACTTTGCGCTGATTTCCTTCCAGCCGAAGGCTGCTACGGGGGTAGAGACAAGGGCTGCATGTGGCCATATGTGTTTGCATAAGGCAAAGAGAGAACAGATGTGCTCCCAGCTGTGCCCAGCTACTGTACATTGACGGTGTGTGGTCCACAGAGGTCGTTCTGGTGAATCTTTTGAATGCTGCTAGAACCCAAGTTGCCCTGAAGGCTTCACCCAGAAGGCGGGTCTGTGGCCCCCAAATGTTTGGAAGCAATGGTGCCTTTAAAAGACTTATTTTCCAAGGTGCCCATGGAAGGATTGAAGCTTGACAACCTGTCATATGTAGTATTTTCCACTGTCACTGGTGGCGCAAGTGGTTAAGACACTGTGCCTGTTAACCAGCAGGCCAGGGTTCGAGATCCAGGTCGGCCCCACAAGACAGGGTGAGCTCCTATCCTTAGTCCAGCACTGCGACGCCAGCTGGATCCAATTGTATTGGCTCTGCCTTTCCATTGGACTAATTTAGTGGCGTGGAGAGGGGGGATTTGCTGCTTGGGTAACAGCCTATCCTCCATAACAATCCAACCCAGGCTTTTGTGCTTTGCATGCAGCGTATGCAGCGCCAAGCATGATACCATAGTCTTCCAAGACTGACAGAGGCCTGCTTTTTTATATATGATTGCAAGTTCGGGCCTGTTGCTTTTGTGTCCATGCAGTTTCCCCATTATTTCCCCATGCAGTTTCCATTGTTGCAATGTGTAGCAATCACGTATGGGTCAACAGCAATTTTTCTATCTCAGTTCCTATCCTTTACATTGTTAAAAGCTATAGTTATCTGTCATTATTTGCTTAGATGTAAATCCCACTTTATCTCATGGTCTCAGAAGAGCCAACAACTTTAAATGTAAATATTTCGGACCCCATTGGCATCTGCAGCAGAAATTTCTCCAGAGGAAATTTAGCAAGCAAAAACTTTTCCCAGCATGGGGATAAAATATGAAAAATTTCACTGCCGAAGCCAGTATTCCACGCTGAAGAATTCAAGTTTTTAACTTAGGGCACAATCCTGAAGTGCACTTGGCCAGCCTATCTGGCACTAGGCTGGCCTAAGAAAAGGGCCTGGACCAGTGCAAGTCCATTTGGCCCGTGCAGGTCAGATGGAGCTGCGCCAGCCTAGCAGTGCTAGCCCAGGCAGCACAGCAGAGGCATGCTAGGGGCATGGCCTAGAGTGGTGCAGTTATCCAGACCCCATTTTCAAGGCAGACATGCCCCCTCACAGCTCCTCTGACTAAGGCCACCTCAGGAGCAGGCACAAATCTGAGGAGACCCATTGAAGACTGTGATGAACCAAAGTAAAAATGGAAGTGAAAGAAGTTCTAAGTCAATGTTCAACCTTTTCTTCCCTTTTCAACCCATTCCCTACCCATTTTCAATCTTTTTCTTCTCATGGCACACTAATAGGGCACTGAAATTTGGCACATCATCAGTTGTTACCCATTGATAAAGCTCATCAGGTTGTTCAAATTCCCCAATTTTCCTATTAATTTATGACCTTCCCCAAATTCCCATGGCACACCTGAGGACTATCTGTGGCACGCCAATCACTTTTCTAAGTGCTAGGCCAGTCTAAGTGCAACCCCAGCCTGTTGAACACTGGATATGGCCCAACAACACACCTCAGGATATGCACAACTCCTACAGCCCACTCCAGCAGCCAATTCCTTTGCACCCACTGTACACTACAGATACTGTAGTGTTTCCATATACCACATGACAACAATGGATGTTGATGCTGCTGCCAGCTTTCTTTGGTCCTGTCCCCCTTTTATCTTCGGTGCCCTACATTAGTGGGGTGTTTCTCTCCTACTTCTGCAGTTCTGGCATCTGCTCCCCCGGACAGCCATGCCCTTTCTTTCCATTATGCTGCAGCAATTCTTTTGCATGTTAGATTGTGAGCCACTTTGGGACAGAGACCCATTAGCCATTAATTTTTTTCATTTTCTTTGTAAACTACTTTGTGAACTTTTTAGTTAAAAGCGGTATATAAATACTGTGTAGATAGATAGATAGATAGATAGATAGATAGATAGATAGATAGATAGATAGATAGATAGATAGATAGATACATACATACATACATACATACATACATACATACATACATAGATCTTTCAGGAGCCAGAGCAAGGGCATCTCAAGAGTACAGATGAAAGCAGTGATCATCCATCTTCATTACCAAAAGCCATAGTTCACCCCAGCCTTCCCTTACTCTTAGTTAGCCTTAGTTTTAACGTTTTATTTTAACTTCACTTTTGGTCTTATACCGTGGCAAGCTATTGGTCCATGATCTAGCTCAAAATTGCCTGATCTGACTGTCAATCCAGGGAGAACCTAGGCGTGAACTTGGATCTTCTGCATACGAAACAGGTACCCATCACTTCCATTTATTTTGTGCCTTTCTCTTAAAATAATGATTGTATTGTTATTGATGCAATGCATCTTACAGTAAGGTTATGTCGCTCTAATGAAGACCAGTAGATTGAAGCTTTAAAAAAGACAAAATTGAAACAGGCACACATTATTTTCCAACCATTATTATTGTACTGCCTGAACAGTACTTGTAATTCTTGGTTTCACCACTTGGGGGAACATTTAAACAACCTTGAGCAAGAGATTGCAGCAGGCCTCCGTCAGTCTCGGAAGACTATCATGCTCAGCGCTGCATACGCTACATGCAAAGCACGAAAGCCTGGGTTGGATTGTTATGGAGGATCGGCTGTTACCCAAGCAGCAAATCCCCCCTCTCCACACCACTGAATTAGTCCAATGGAAAGGCAGAGCCAATACAATTGGATCCAGCTGGCGTCACAGAGCTGGGCTAAGGACAGGAGCTCATCCTGTCTTGTGGGGCCGACCCGGGTCTCGAACCCTGGCCTGCGGGTTAACAGGCACAGCGTCTTAACCACTTGCACCACCCACAGCGATTGCAGTTGTTTGTAATATTGTGGTTAGAAAAGTAACAGGGTTGCCACCTTTTTCTCACTCTGCTCCTGTGTCCTTCAGTAACTTAGCAGTTTACTCTTCTGTGCCAAGATAAATGGCTCTTATTTTATTCCTGTTTGTTGTGTGAATTGTAGCTTTTAATCATTAAATGTCTGTATTTTTATTTAATTATTTTACGGGTTTATGCCCCATACGCCTAGTATGAGTTCCCCATTCCAAGATGGCAACAGCCAGTGTCAGATTCTGTAGAGTGTGCCAGATAAATACTGTTGACAGATTAGATAGATAGATTCCAGGATGATGACGCCCAGCTTTTCGTGATCCCCCCACTTTGAGAACCTCTGTTATGCATACTTCAAGGCACAGATCTCTCTATATAGATCTATACATATCTACATACACTTACCTGGTAGTAAGTTCCACTGGGGCTTACCTCTAGGTTTCCTATAGTTCTCTTCCACAAATCCAGGAAACGACCCCTGTCAAACTTGCTTGGATGTGAACAAAATCCCCCCAAACTGGGATTGCCCATTTTTCTGGGACATATGGCAACCCTACCAGGGTGATCATATGACTGGATTTTTCTGGATTTGTCCTCTTTTTTAGCCTTCTGTCTGGGTGTCCTCCAAAAGGGCTTCATTGTCCTCCATTTTGAAGGGAACTTTGCAATGGTGTGCAGTATCCCATCATATGTCATATATCATAGGATTTGTATTGAAGAGCAGAACCCAATGCAAAAATCAGTTTTGAGATATCTCCTTCCTATCAAAGGTTACAGCCAAAAAACTAAAACTAAAAAATATAAGTGGAGCTCTATGGGAAAGTGAAAGTGCTCAATATTGTGGCTTTATTCCTGAGTAGGCAAATGTTCCATTATCCGCCAGAAAGGCCAGGCTGAGAGGAATCCAGGACTTTGTCCTCCTTTTGAAGTTTGGGCACCTAGTCAGCCTGAACTCTACTTAACTTTGACATGTGCCACCCATTCCTGTTCCATCCTGTCCACCCAATGCATTATATATATTAAGGTGTGTAGCATCTGAAGATGGTGGTTTTCTTCCACAGTATAGTGATCTTCCAAGAGAAAAGGTAGCTTCTTTTCTTTCCACAGCGGTGCCTACCCTATTCCCATAAGAAGCTCTAGAGGTCATCAGCAGGCATCTTAAAGCCATATGCTTGCAGTTAAAGAGTAAAGATGGGGAAGAGAGTACTTCCTGGGGATCTCATTCCCTCTAGGCTGGGCCATGGCAATATTGTGCATCTCCAGGAGTTAATGTCCAGGCCAGCTGGTGTCAGCTGTAATTGCCACTCCTTCTGATGGGAGTTTGTCTCTTTACAAAGGTCCATTGTGTCCTTGCGAAAGCCCAGCTGACAGAAGCCTTTTGTTCCAAGAGGACTGGGGGGTGGCTGGGAGCTCTGGTCTTCACCATTTCCCTGAACAACAGCTCAGGGACTTGTGATGATTGCCCTGTAGGAGTGCAATTCCTTTCCTGCCATGGGAACCAAATGCAAGGGGATCCCACATGCCCCCTTCCTGACTTCTAGAGTTTATGCATGCATCTTGCTCTGAGATTCATCTGCAGGTGACTGCAGATAAGATTAGATCCACCATTAAGATTAGATCCAATTTTGCATCAGGATCACCTACCACCGTAAGGTTAAAAAAATCTGCTCCCATAAGGTGAGACTCAATGTACCAGCAGCAACATTTGGGAAGGGACAATGTTGCAATGGTAGTACACCTGTCTGCCAAAGGTTCCATGTTCAATGGATATAGTGGCAGACATAGTGATAGGCAAAGGCTCGTCACTGGAGAGCCATCCCATCATCAGTCAGATGGTCCTAGGTATGGTGGACCTCTGTATATGACAGTTTCATATGGACCCTAGTAGCCACATAATTAAAGAGGATCTTGAAAAAAATCCCCTCGCAGGATTCCTGTGGGATGATGCATAGTGGGCATCTTGGTATAAAAGATGCACAGTATAAAAGATGCACAGGTGTATCTGTTGAAATGTCATCAGTGTTGAATTTATAGGTGCCCTATCTTCTTTTCCATGGGATTTGGGTGAGACAGGTCCCCTGCTGTATGCTGCTCTGAGCTTCTCAGAAAAAAAGGGTTGCACAGAAGTTAGAAAAATGATCCGCTCTCTTTTAGGGCAACCAGAAAAGTACCAGTGTGCTAGCAGGAGGGACTTCCCTGGGATCCTTCTACATCATCTTTGTGGATCAGAATATGATGCAATGACACTGACTTGGAGCTACAACAGTCTCCCACCACAAGCATTGAGGAACAGAGTCACAAGTATTCATGCCCCAATAACTTCTTCATTGGTTTACCATAAGGTACTTATCCACATTACTTTACATATGTATATACAGCCCAATCCATGTTGTCCACTAGTATGTATGTAAAATGTATAAATAGGAGTGTTTATGCAGGAACTTTTAAACAATTAAGTCATAATTAAACTGTACCAATTAATGAAATTGTTCACTTCTTAAGAGCATAAGTAATGTGCTGAGTCACAGAGTCACACCACTAACCAGTATATTGGCATCCACCAGTCTTGAAAGACTATGACATCGTTCTTGAAGCTGCATGAGAAGCTGGGCTTAGCTGGGCTTAGGACAGTAGGAAGGGGTCCACAGCTTAGTGGTGGAGGATCCACTTTCTAATAAGAGTGTTCCCAGTTTGATCTCTGACATCTTTAGACAGGCCTGGGAAAGAGGTAGACCAGGGAAAGACCCTGTCTGGAATCCCTGAGATCCATTACCAATCTGTGTAGATATTATTGATGTGGATGGACTAATGGTGTGATTCAAAACAGAAGACAGCAGCTTCATATATCAACCAGTATATATTTCTTCATATATTAACTTTCTACCCTCCCTTGTAACAGCCCCCTGCATTTCCTTGTAGCTGCACATTGTTGACATTTTCTTTCTTCATGTTTGATCCTGCTATTTACTTGATTCGATTTATAATTTTGAATGGTTGAACTGTAAATAGTGCCATTCAGACACTTTTAATGAATAAATATAGACCTCTGTGCCAGTGAAGCTGATGAGTAGAAACCACTACAATTCAGGCAGTATGAGTGCAATTTTATTTGAATTGTGGTACAGTAGCACCAAACTGTGCTTTCCTCCAAACGTAAAAACAGAGTTGCTTTGAGCACTTTCCCCCCAACATAGCTTATATTTTATTCTTCATTAAATTAAAAAACAGGCAAAATTCAAACTGTTAAAAAAAGAAAAACAATTTCTCCTTTCGAGTTGTGGCACTCAAAAAGCAATATTTAGGTTTGAACTATATTGGGGTGTATTGCTTAATAATAGCATTTCTCCCATGTTCTGACAACACTTAGGAACTCCTTTCTGTCAGGGTTCCCTGATGCTTGAGGAAGCATATCGGATCTCCCCCTTACCCAGCCTCTGGTCCGCCTACTTTCCAATGTTCAGGGGTCTCCAAACTTTTCGGCAGAGGGCCAAATCATCTCTCTGACACAATCTCGAAGGCTGGAAAACTGATTTACATTTCAAATTTGAATAAATTTAAAATTGAATAAATTTACATATTCAAATTTGAATAAATTTACATACATTTGCATATAAGAATGCATTAGAGTGGATTATAAGGCTTGCCCAAGGGCTGGATAGAGGGGTCTTGCTAATGGCTACATTGCCAATGGCTACTGGATAGAGGGGTCTTGCCAATGGCTACGTTGAGGCTTGCTGACAGCCACATCTAGCCAGGGTTTGGAGACCCCAGGGCCAGGGTTTGGGGACCCCTGTCTATTTTATCACTTTCCTCCGCACATTTCTTTTTCTCTGTCCCAACTTCTTTTTCCACACAATGGAGGCAAATAGGCAGAGATGGTTGCCCTTCATTAATCGGCTGCCTGAGGCAAATGTTTCAACTAGCTACATAAATGGGCTGCCCCTGCTTCTCATAACTGTGACATCATTACATTGCCTGTTAACCAGATTCCACCAGTGGCAACCAATGAATGATGGGGAAACACACAAACATGATGATGTCACAATGGGAGACGTGCGCCTAAACCTGGGTGGGGGAGAACTCAATAGAGAGATGTCATTTTCAATTGCAGTCTCTTGTAATCATAGTCACATAAGACTGGATTTGACCAGGCTGGAAATCAAAACAAGTAGATCAATGAAAAATACAAGGAGTTTAAATGCAGAGACCTATAAAGAATCAACCTTGAGAAACATAATATGCCCCCAAACGGTAGTGGACTCTGCCAATGGCTCCCATTATTATCATTATGCCTATGACCAAATAACAGCTTCCCAAACCCAAGTGGATCTCATTCAGGAATTGAAGCGCTCAGCAATTGCCAAATACTCCTGACATTAACAAGGATTTTTCAGATCTTAATGGATACTTAAAAAAACTTAAACAAAAAGCATTTCAAGATTATAAATATTCAATTTTTTCACCATAAGCAAAAAAAAAAAAAAAGGAGGACACAGAGCACATTGTAGATCATGCTAGTGTGCATGGAGAAAGTCCCCCAATTAACAGAGAGACAACCCTGATCAGATACTAGATGCCTCACTTCATTGAGGCCTCTTGGAGAACCAAATTGTCTCCTTCCCTCTGTTACTTTGTCATCATAACTTAAGGCATAAATATACTTCAAGATTACATACATGGAGAGAGAAAGATCCAAGAGTCCTGTAGCACCTTAGTGGGGCAGCTTCCAGCCCCTGCTTGATTCCTGTGGGGTGATTGCCCTTGGTTTCCTTCAGACTCCTTTACTTCTGGGTAGCAAAGTACATTAGAAGAAGATCTATGTGTTCAGGATTTCAGTGGAATAACCATCAGTGGGCCATCATGTCCCCAGTACTCTGATTATAACATACCTATGTGGTAGCTTCTGTTCCCACGCTCTTGTCTTGCATGCATGACTAAATTAGGCACAGCTGGCACCTGCCCGCAACCAGTACCTTCTTGGGGATGATGCTCTACCACAGCTCCACCACCAAGACTGCAAGACCCTCACTGGTCATGCATTGACAAACAAGTGGGACTGATGCAGCCTGGATTGTCATGTGTAGAGTTTAGGATAGTTATGCTACTGAATGTTCCCTTTCAAAGCTGTCCTTTGATCTCTAGTCCCTAAATCTGCTAATTTCCCATATTAAATGAAATTGAGTTCTTATTGCAAAGCTTCTACAACTTGCACAGATGCGTTCATTCCAGAACAACCCCCAGACTTCTAGAAAGAAGACTAGTCAATGGAATTTTTAAAAAATTCACTTTTTCACCCACCTGTGTGTCCTACTTCTTAACCTTCACCTTGGGATTGTCATGCGCCAACTCTGAGAGGGATTCTGTACCTTTAAGAGTTTCACAGCCAACAAGGCGAGGGCAGTTGTGGCTTTCCTTATCAGTGATGTGGTGTAAGACCAGCGGTGTGCTTCAGGGGGTTCTCACAGGTTCTATAGAATCCTTTGCTAATGAGCGCCTGGTTCTGAGAACTGGATACTAATGGGACATAGAACCTGTTGTTAATTTAGGTTATTAGGACATAGAACCTGTTGTTAATTTATTTGAATCCCACCACTGGTGTAGACCAAAAGTCACTGATTAAATTGCCACTTTCTTGCCACTCTTAAAGGTGCCGATGCCCCATTGGAACCGGGAGCAAAAAGTGTTTCCCATACCCTAGTATGAAAACACACTTGTTCCTTTATGACAGCACAATCCTAATCACTGGTTAGGTTGGCACATGTCCTGTGCTGGGCTGGGGATGTTGCAAGAGTGGCATAAGGCACTTCTGCACAAATCCTTGGGTGATTGGGCCAGTGCATAGGCATGTGTTGACCTCCCCACTCCACTATGGGAACAGGGAAACGGGTGAGTTGTGCTGACCTACCATGGGTTAGGATCAGTGGTGGGCTTCAGCAGGTTCTCATAGGTTCTATAGAACCCTTTGCTAATGAGCTCCTGGTTCAGAAAACCAGTTACTTAATGGGAAATAGAAAGTGTTGTTAATTTAGGTTATTAGGACATAGAACCTGTTGTTAATTTATTTGAATCCCACCACTGGTTAGGATTGCATCCTGATGTCTGTGGCATGTGGATACAGGTATACCCCATGTAGCCCAAGCCTCTCAGCCTCTTCTTTGCATTCACCACTGAGCAGAGCTCACCTTCTCCACTTTGGGGTCAGGAGAGATGCTCAGAACTGAGTTCTCAGTGGGTTACGCTGCATGATGGATGATGATTTCTATACATACCCTGAGAAAAACCCACTTTAGTCCTGTCCCTACCTGCTGGTTGGTTCACCCCAAAGGCTCACGGGAACAGCATCTCTTGTACTGTATTTCTGGTTTATTTTCTTAAGAGATCACACACAACAGTGATCAAACTTTGGATTCAGGCTTAGGTATTGGCAACTTTGGCCATGGGTTTTCTATGTCCCAGCCAAATTTTTTGCAAAGGATTGGATGGGAAAGGATATTTGTCGCAAGGCCTCCAATGTTGTATGTGCCTGTGCTTCCCCCGGAAATAAATTATTTTGTTGAGAGGCATTTTACAAAGGTGGTTGTGATGCTGGTGTGAAGTAAGGAAGGTGGATCAGAGAGGTCCAGCCTAAATTTCCAGCAGATTGCTCTGCTCTGGGCTGGTGGCATCTTTCTCCTCCCCAGGTAGGCCATCCTGCATAGTGGTGTTGGGAGAGCCAGTCACCGGAGCAGCTTCTTCTCGCTCTGCTTCGCCTTCAGGGGGTTTGCCCACTGCCATTTCACTGTGGGTCTTCTGATGCTTGCTGAGATGGTCACTACGGGTGAAGCGCTTATTGCACAGCAAGCATGTGAACTTCTTCTCCCGGGTGTGGGTGCGGACATGGCGCTCCAGCTCGTCCGAGCGAGTGAAGCGCTTGCCGCAGAACAGCCAGTTGCAGACAAAGGGTCGCTCCCCGGTGTGCCACCTCAGGTGGGCCTTGAGATGAGAGGCCTTTCCATAGACCTTCCCACAGCCTGGGATATGGCAGCTGTGGATGGGCTTCTTCCTTAGACTGGCTGCTGAGGCTCCAAGCCGCTCAAGCTCTTGACAGTTAGGGCAGTCACAGGTCGACCTGCCTGCTGTGTTCCCAAAGGAGCCACCTCTTCCAGACTTCAGTCCAATCCCACCTTCCATCAGGGAGTTGTTGGTCACTGGCTTGGGCTTGTACATCTCCTGAGGCAGCACATGTTGGCCCGAAGGGAGGAGGTGTGAAGAAGAAGTGATGCCCACAGCAGGATATGGAGCAGGATTCAAAGTGGTGAACTCGGAGGTGTAACTGGGCAGCTGAGGACTGATGGGAGCCTGGCTAGGCATGGATTGCAAGGAGTTTTGGAGTCCATCAGACTGGGGCTGAGAGCTCAACCAGTTGCTGTTGGAGTGCATGTCCCACCAGGAAGCTGTTGGACTGCTGGAGCTTGTAGAGATTCCTGGATGTATTCCAGCTTTGTACCAAGAACCATAAGGATGTGCCATGTCCAAGGAGGTGTAGACACTGGGGAGACAGTCAGGGGATGGGTGCCCCTTGGATAGAAGTAGTGATGATGGGTCTTGAGATGTGGGAGAGGCTGGAAAGGAATGTGAGAAGGGACTATAGTCATTGCTGTAAGTGGTGGAAGCTTGAGGACTGGCCGAGGGAGACATCAGTCCATTCCCATTGGGGAAAGTGGCCGTGTAGGAATCTCCCATGCCTTCAGTGCTCCAGAGTTCAGGAGCAAAGGATTCCACTTCCAAAAAAATCTGGTGTCGTATTCTCTGCTTTTGTGGAAGGGAGATGAATCCTGGGCTGGACTAGGATCTTTTAAATTTATTGAAGGTGCCGATCAACACAGCCAGAAGACTGGAGCCATCAGAGACTTCTTTCTAGATGTGGGAAAAAGCAAATATATTGATATATATTGAAAAGGGTTCATTGAATGGATAGTATGGGTAAATAGGGGTGGGGAAGTGCAAGAAAGTTTTAATAAGCTTATTCCCTGGGTAAAACAATGGACCATCTTTTCATTGGGAATAAAAGAAGGGTACTGGGGATAATAAGAATCTTCTTATAAGAAATTATGGGAACATATCTAGAAAATAATTTGTTCATTTGAGGTGAATGTACCAGAGGATGCACTCTCTGAGAAGCTGATCCTTCCATGCTATTCTTTACCACCTTTCACTCTCATCCATCCATCCATCAGTTCTAGTTAAAACAGGTCAACTGGCCTTAAAATATTTTACACTCACTGACGATCTGTTACTTTAATACCTGCCCCTAATTTTGAACTAATCTATACAATATATTCTTCATGAAACTCAAGCTGCCGTAGCAATGTTTTCATACAACTTATTCCTACTCTAAGAATATAAGTTCATGGCAAGAATCAGGACCATCACATAATGAGTTCCCCCTTCCCGCTTCATTTCATTGATAGCTGCTGGTCTGTATACCTTACTTGCATCCTGTTTTATGTAACTGGCAATCCTATACATACTTAAGTGGGAGTAAGTCCCACAAACATGTATAAGATTGCGCTGTTAGAGGACAAATCATATATCAGGTGCGTCAAACATAAGGCTGTTGTGCCGAATGCAGTCTCTGGAAGAAATTTATCTGCCCCTTTTATAATTGGACTCTCCCAGTGTGATAACTGGGCTTTCTCATGTTGAAAATATGAACAAGATTTTCACATTTCATCTTCTGCCATTTGCAGCTAATAAGTTTCTGTCCCTACAATCCAGAGTAACTACGGGAGCACGTAAGATACATTACGTGTAGCCGTAGTTATGGCACAACCTAGTGAAAACCTATCGGAAATTCATACTGCAGTCCAGAGTTAACTGTTCTTACACCAGAGCAAGGGCTCTCTGTTGTTACTCAGGATTGTGCCCTTAACGAGAAGAACATGCTTATTTCTGGACATCACCTGATAATTGGTGTCACTTTGACCTTCGCATGAATACTAACTGGCCCTTATTACAAAATAAGTTTGGTCTCTCTGAACCATTGTATTAGAATCTAATGTGGCATCAAATCTAATGTGCACCCTATACTTATAATTCAAACACCACATTTATTTAAATATAATTAACCATCAAATCTATTGTGCACCTGGATTTTGGAGATAAAATTTGGCTGGAAAAGGTGAGCATTACAATCGAGTAAATACAGTAAAGTGGCACCTTCACGTAATAAACGCCTCACGTAAAGTATATTCCAAGAAACAAACAAAAATTTCACGAGGATTCTGCTTCACGTAACAAACTGTGCTTCACGTAACAAACACACTCATTGGCAGTTGGGGCAGACGCACTGGCCGGCAGCCGTTTTAAAAAGCGTCAGGACTGCCTAGTGCACCTGCCCATAGCAAAAGCAACACTTCCGCGCTGTTCCTCCTGTGGCCGGGCATCCGCTGGGCAGAGGGAGAGAAGAGCAGTGGAGAAGAGGGAAGCAGCTCAGGGCTAGCCAGAAGGGAGCAGGGGAGAGAGAGGCTCAGGATGTAGAGAAGGAGAAAGTGGGGTGATACTTTGAAGGTGTCTTGGATTGCAGCCTCCTAAGCATTTCTACCCAGAAGTAAGCCCCATTGTTTTAAATGGGGCTTACTCCCAGGAAATTGTCTTTAGGATTGCATCCTAAGTAGACTTCATAGGATCATGCACACTGAATGCATGCTTCACGTAACAAACTGTGTTTCACGTAACAAACACAATTGTTGGAAGTTGGGGCAGACGTGCTCGCCAGCAGCCCTTTTAAAAAGCATCAGTTTGAAGTCAATTCCAGTGTTGTGTCATCATTTTTACATCCAGTCAATATTTTTATATGAATATTTTTTGGGTTGTGGAACCAATCGTCTGAGTTTCTATTATTTCCTATGGAAAAATCCGCTTCACATAAAGAATGTTTCACGTAACAAACATGCCTCCGGAATGAATTAAATTTGTTACGTGAGGCGCCGCTGTATATTCTTCTGAACAGTGCCAAGATTTTACATTAGTGTGGTGGGGAAAAGTGTCCTTTTGGTTGTCTGGAAAAATTCATGTACTATATTATGGAAAAAATCCCCTTTTCTCAGCCCAGAACAAAATGTGAAAATACTTGAAATTCAAGTATCTTTGCATTTTCTTCAGACTATTTCACAAATTTCACCTACTGGCATCACAGCCAGAGGTGAAATCTGCACTCTTGCTCTCAAAGCAGGAGACATTACCCTTATGGGGACTTACAGCAATATATCGACATGACCTCTTTGACTTCTGGATGCTGAAGTAGAGTCTGTCATGGAATCCACCAAGTGGGACTGCCATGGTGCAAAAAAAAAAATTCCTTTATTTGAGACAATGAGCACAATCCTAACCATGTCTACTCAAAAGTAATCCCATTGTTACTGATGACTCCCAAGAAAATTTCTTTAGGATCGCAGCCAATATGTGACATCCAGTGTGCCCCAGGCAGCAGCCGCTCCTCAGGTGACAGTTCTCTTCAATTGTGAAATAGCCCCACAATTGGGGTTACTTGATTCTGTGGCAGCTCTTGAGGTGGCAGAATCAGAGAGGGTCAACACAGAGCTCAGGATCTGGGGTGTGTGTGACATGCACAGGTGGTGAAACCACAACAGGCCACAATGGTTAAAGTAACTGTTTTTAGGACTAATACCATCAGTACTGTGGTGCCTTGTAAGAAGAACGTAATTTGTTCTGGAAACATGTTTGTCTTACAAAGCATTCTTCTTACAGGGCTGATTTTCCCATAGGAAATAATGGAAACTCAGATGATTGGTTCCACAACCCAAAAAATATTCATATAAAAATATTAGCTGCATGTGAAAATGATGACAAAACACTGTAATTGAATTCAAAACACTGTAATATAATACAGAACACAATTACAGGAATATTAATTAAAAACACTGTAATATACTGTACAGGAAAACAGAAAAGAAAAACCTTTATGGCCAAGGATGATTAATTTTCACCAAAAGAGTCACTGGTGTCTTTTTGAGCACCTTCAACAAGGAACCTTCTAATGACACTAGCTTTTGTCTCCTTATGATTCATTGCTACAGCCTTATTTGGGTGGTACTTTTCTACAAAATTCTGCACCATTTGCCAGTTTTACAAATGTCCTTAATCTCATGTGAGACATTCCTCCTCCTTATTCTTCTCCTTTTCTGCAGATGAGACTCCTCCAGAACCTCTTGCTGTTGCTCACAATGCAGAACGATCCATTTGTTTGTTTTACAACAAATTTTCATTGTAAAACTGTTTGCCAAACTCTGCCAAAACTGTTTGGCTTACATAGGAGAATTCCTTAGAAATTTTAGTTTGTCTTACAAAGCGTACTTCTTACAAAGTGTTTGTCTTACAAGATACCACTGTATTGTATATAGAAATGGGAGATCTATAGTCAAGATCCCTGCACTGATGTTACAGGAAATTCTGGGAGGGACAAGAACTTATACTAGGGAAAAGGCATGGAAGAAAGTATTGCTAGAGCACTACCTCCGCAAACTTCAGAGAAGTCACCTCGTACACCTAATTACTAAAAGTAAAACAATAATGTTGGAAATCCAACCTTTGAAAGGTTCAAAGAAGGAGAAGGAAATTATTGCTGAACCCAGCATTTAATTAATCTGTGGAACACCTTGCCACAGTAGGTTGTGGTGGCACCTCAATGCCTTTAAAGAGGGACTGGACAGATACAAGGAGGAAAAGATTCAAAAGAATTCATATCATAGATTAGAAGTCATGATGACTTTATGCAGCTATATGCAACATTTTATATATATATATATATATATATATATATATATATATGCATGATGTATATATGCATGATGTATATATATATATGCATGATGTATATATATATATATATATATATATATATATATATATATATATGCATGATGTATATATGCATGATGTATATATATATATGCATGATGTCTATGGCTACAATCCAGAGTAACTACAGGAGCATGTAAGAGACATTACATGCACCCATAGTTACTGCACAACCTAGTGAAAACCTATGGGAAATTCATATTGCAATCCAGAGTAACTTGTTCTTACTCCAGAGCAAGTTACTCTGGATTGCACACTTAGTTTTACTAAGTTTTACTAAGTTAACTAAAACCCTTAGTTTTAGAAGTAGTCTTTTATCTCTTACTGCAAGACAGTGGCAATATGATAGCGTATTTCCCGGCTTATTACACGCACCGGACCATGAGACACGCCAAAGTTTAGAGGAGCAAAATAAGAAAAAATATATTCTGAACCAAATGGTGTACTAATATATTTAATAAAATATAGCAGAATAATATTTCAACCATGTAAAGTCAACAGTGGTATTAAGAACCATTATCACTGTCATTAACAAATGAGGAAAGACTTTAAGCTTCAAGTACTCTATTAATTTTCTGGTAACCCCAAAAACTCATCATCTCTAGTGTCAGTGATTTGCGACTTTTGCACAAATCTCATTGCAAATGATCAGACAACATTTTGCACAAATCTCATTGCAAATAGTCCAGGAAGGCAGGTAAATGGGGGGGGTGTTCTTTTGGGGGGTAGGTAGGGAAAGGTGAGGGGATTTAGATACATAGGGAAGAGTGAGGGAGGCACAGGAATGGAGTAGGAGGGACTAGGTCTTGTGCATATCCACTTTGGAGCAAGTCTCCAAGCCAGGGAAGGCTGGTTAGAATTGCAACTGTGCCAGGGTGACCAGATGCCAAACCCAAAATTCCTGAACCCCAAGGCCAAAATTCCTACCCCCCAGGGCAAAATTCCTACCCGCTTAAAAAATTGCCAAAAATGTATTTTATATTTTTGTTTTTTACTTTTTTGGCCATAACTTTTGATAGGAAGGAGATATCTCAAAACTGATTGTTGCATTGGATTCTGCTCTTCAATTCAAATCCAACGACATATGACATGATGGGGTAAGGTGCTCCAGGATTGGCCTTATCACTCTATCAGACGCACAGACATTTCCCTCCCCCCATTGGGAAGAAAAAAGGTGCATCTTATAAACAGGGAAATACGGTATGTTGGTGTCTTGAGTGCTCCCTGATGCATTCAGTGTACCACTATGAGAGAAAAAAAAGCTGCACTACGTAGGCCTTTGGCCTGATTCAGCAAATTTCTCCTCGTGATCTTTTATCGTGGATCTTCTGTGGTAGGACCCGATAGGTAAAACAAGTATAGATGGAACCATACAGATGTGTGGAAGTTTATACATATTTATCTTACCCTTCTATTAATATCATTTCCCCCTCCCACCTTAAACTATACATTAAATACAATATTCTTTTAATGTTTGAAATTTCAATTTATATTGGTTTCTCTGGAGGAAAAAAACATCCTGGAAAGTTCATTTTTGTTATACAGAATGTGCCAGGATTTTTTCCCCTGAATTTAGCAATATAAATATATGAATGGATTGCCTCTCATTTCATATATCCAAATAAAAAGGAATTTATTACTATATATAATTTAAAACAAATTACTGTACTTGATTGCACTTGCCAAATAGTTGCTTTCCTTTTTCATAAGATGTATTACCTCATTCCTTATTTTTCAACTGATACTTTTTCTTGCATTTTCAAAAGCCCAATTCTCCTAAACTATATTTTACTTTTTAATTTCTTCTTTTAACCATTCATAACTTTCCAATTTACTGTAGCATTCTTCTACTTTTTTTGCTTCCTTTTCTCATATATACGCAGATTACTCTTGGTTTCAAGATGATGATCACAGTGTTTTTAGTACCACTTGGTTTTGGTTTTTTGCTTGCATTTTCATTTGCATTTGCAAATGTTGTTTGCGTAGCATCACAGAAAACAAAAAATTATTTTATTTTTGTAATATTTTCTGCATTCACTCACAGCAGAATCCTAACTTGAGTCTGATATAATATATCAACTGATATATTGAGTCTGATATCGTTGCATAGGCCAGCACAACTAATCGGTCTTCCTGTGAACCGTGATGTTGTAGGGAGGCAAGTGCATGTCTGCGCAGTGAACTAACCCTCCCCCAGGAGTGGCACAGAACTGCCTTATGGCTCTTTTGTGACACCCCCCAGACCAGCAGGACTTGTGCATGACCAGACCAGCCCCCAGACTTGTGCTGGGTCTTCTTAGGCCAGCCTAACTGGGGATTGCAGCCGAAGCTAAGTCTGAGCAGAAAGGAGCAGACTTTGTTCCCAGGGAAGCAGGGGTTTTGATCCCATTAAAGTCAGAGCCCAGGCCTGCCTCCTGACCACTACCTGGCTGGGAATCACCTGCATACACCCAGACCAAGCCCACAATGGTGACTCCAATCCAGGATAGCAGACCCCATCACCATACAGGACAAATGCTAAAGAAGAAGATGAGGAACAGAACAACTGAATTCATGTGCAGTTAAGTCACATGTTGTGAAAAGCAATGCTAAGACAGATCTATGTCTTTTGTGGAACAACCATCCGCATCAGAACCCTCCAAAATTATCATGGTGGTTTTAGATCATAATTTGCCAAATATCCTACAAACAGAACCAGGCAATAAGACACGAACTTTTTCACAATCCACCTAATAATAATAACAACAACAACAACAACAACAACAACAACAACAACAACAACAACAACAACAACAGCACTCCTGGGAACTTCATACATACTGAGACAATAACTTTGTGATTCCTAGTTCCTTGAATAGGAACTGAATCACAAGAGCCAATTCCAGTCAAACACCTGGTGACTGGAATAATACATCATCATCATCATCATCATATATTTTATTTATATCCTGCCTTATTCCCTGGGGACTCATTTGTCCAATCCTTGTATCCATATGCTTCACTGCTACTCAGTTGCCCCTGGCATTTTTCATCCTGTGGCTGGCAGCTTTGTGAATTTGAGAATCTTATGGATCCAGCTTTGTGAATCTTATGGATTTCTGTAATAATCCCCATCAAACGGTTCGTATTAGCCTTTTGAAATCCAGGCCTTAATTTACAGAGGGCAACATATGCATCTATTTAATGTTAAGAAAATTCTCAAGTAAAGAAATTCAGTGCAACGTGGTAGACCAAGAACAAAATCCGGATAATGATGCCAACTCAACCGTAGTTTTTATGGTAATTTGGTAATGTCTGTGTGATACCTGATTGTACAAGGAATATAAAATATGCAGGATAGTGGTTATTGTTAAGACTTAGCACAACAGGTGAAGAGATAGAGGTGTTTGGATAAATATACAGGAATACCACAGGCAGCAACCAGGGGCACAATCCTAACAAATTTAGGTCGGCCTAACTCACCTGGCATATCTTCCCATGGTGATATGGGGAGGTCAGCATATGCTTGTGACCTATCCTAACCCCCAGGAGCAGGGCAGAAATACCTTACAGCACTTTTGTGACCCCCAGTTCAGCACAGGACTTATGCCAGGGTTTATGCTGGCCTAAATGAAAGTTAAGATTGCAACCTAGGTCTGCCACTTGGTTTCAGGGACCCTTGGCAAACTGTCCTCCATGGACATTTTGCCCTGGTGAGCCCCAGGAGAGTTGCTCTACATCAAGATGGTCTCTGAAATCATAAGTGAGCCTTTGCCAGGCTGATGATCACACAAATGGAAATGCCTAGACTCCTCCAGAAAAAGGGGGTGCTAACCAGAAAGGGGAAACCCCCCCTCTGGAAATCCAGGGTATTGTACTGGCCCTTTAAAATTTTTTAGTTTTGCACATGAAGCTACAGCTCCGCGCACACTGGGGCTTCCCCACAGCCAGCCCTGCCTCTCCTTCAGCTTCCTGGAAGCTGCAGCACCCTTTGGGTCCCTACCTGGAACCTGCGGTGCCCCGGTGGCTCTCCCACTGCCTTTAGGGTTTCTTCACCACCACAGTGCCTCTCATGGCTCTCCCGCCACTGTTGGAGCTTTCTGGGGCTTTTCCCCAGCCAACCCTGCCTCTCCTTAGGCTTACTGGAAGCTGCGGCGCCTTTCTTCTCTGCAGGTGAGCGTGTCTTGGTGTGTGTGTGTGTGTGTGTGTGTGTGTGAGAGAGAGAGAGAGAGAGAGAGAGAGAGAGAGAGAGCGTGCATAGTGTGTATTTGTGTGTGAGAGAGAGAATGCATGAGTCACTGGCATGGCTTGTGTTGCTGCAAACTTGAGGGTGTCACACATATCTGGATCTGAATCATGCATATTACCAGGTTTTCAATTTTAAAAGTGTTGAAGTTAAGTACAGGAAAGCAATATGAGTATTTTTGCTTTATTTTAACATGTCTGACATTTGTCCTACATTTTTGGGGGGGTGTCCTACAATTTATTTAAGCAGGTAGGAATTTTGGCTTGGGGGGTAGGAATTTTGGAGAGCTTGTCAGGGAATTTTGGGTTCAGCATCTGGTCACCCTGGCCTTTGGCAGTTTTCCAGCAATCCCAATCCCCCACCCCAGCCTTGGTTGCAACCATTGTTGCTTCTGTCTAATTGGTATTTAAACACAAGGGTGCAAATCCCTAAGTTACAGTATTACTTTGGGCGCAATCCAGAGTAACTACAGAGAGTCCTTGCTCCGGAGTAAGAACACGTTACTTTGGATTGCAAGATGAATTTCCCATAAGTTTTCACTAGGTAGTGCAGTAACTATAGGTGCACGTAATGTCTCTTACATACTCCTGTAGTTACTCTGGATTGTAGTGTTTATAAACTAGGTGCCTGTTGTGATGGCACCTGACCTGGATGCTATTAAAAGGGGATCAGATGGAAGAAAAATCCATTACAAGTTATTATGACTAGTCACAATGACTGTATGCAATCTCAAGGTTTTAGTGGTGTCATATATTTGTCTATTTCTTATAATATATGGTTGTATATTAGGACTTTATGTAACCTCAAAGGTTTCATCTCTCTGAATGCCAGATACAAGGGAATGGCAACAGTATACAGGTATTATGTTGTCTTGGGTGCTCCGAAATGCATCTGGTGACCATTGTGAGAGCTACACAAAGCTATATTACATCAGGGTGACCATATGTCCTCTGTTTCCAGGTCATGTCCTCTTTTTTCAACTTGTGTGCTGGAAATAAAGCTCTTCATTGCCCCCTTTATCTTTGTGAGCAGCAGCAGGTAGTCTTCTGATAATTAATTATATGTAGTTAGTAAGAAATACAGTGTTTAAATTAACCACATGAAAGTGTCGTTTTAGCTTTTCTTTTGAAAATGAGTGCTTTTCTGTGAGTGTTATTAGCTTTTCTTTTGACACGACCGACATTTTTCTTAAATTACCTATATTTTGGGGGTTATTTGTCCTCTTTTTGTGGTTATGACTTTTGGTCACCCTGGATTACATGGACCCTTAGCCTGATCCTTCTTATGTTGGCCAGACTCTTCTTATGTTCTTATGGACCTCAATTACTCCAAATAGTACTCCATGGCTGCACATTTACTTTGGAGTAAATCCAGTCCGTATTGGGACTCACTTCTGAGTAACCATTCACAGGTTTGTGCTATCACTTAAAAAACCCATTTCAGCCTGGCCCGTATGTGTACACATTTGGTCCCTTTCAGTGATGGTAGTCAAAGAAATTAACAACTGGTTCTATGCTCATCTGGCAGCCAGTTTTAAATGGCTATTTTTAAACTTTATATGTTCTATCTCTCGTTAACACCAGTTCTATAGAGTAGGTGCGAACCTGCTGGAGCCCACCACTGGTCCCTTTGCATATACAGGCATCCCCCATTTATTGGACTGGTTAGGGACCAGGGCACCATCCAAAAGTGCAACCGTTGAAAAGTGGACCCCAGTCTTATTTGGCTTTCAAAAACAAAATGGCCACCAAAAAAGACATAAATATCTCTTGCAAAAGCCTAAATAACACATATTTTTAACAAATAGCCAAAATACATTTCAAATTACAGTAAAATGAGCAAAGGCATGTATGAGCAATGAACATCTTATGTATTTGAATGGTAGTTATTTACTGAAGAAAGTCATAAAGAAATGCCAAAAACACTTTGATTACTATGTCACATGCAAATCAACATTAAGGACGACAATTTTAGCCTTTAGACCAGCAGAGAGAGGTTGAAAGAGTGAAGAATGTATTGAATGAATGAGTTCGGGGTAAAATTGAAAGCTGTTGAAAGAGTGGAACCATCAGAAAACGAATTGCCAGAAAGTGCAATGTTAGGTAGAAATTGCTTAATGAATAAATAGCCTTGATAGAACCTTTGATGTTTTTGCTGGACTGTGTTGACTTGAAAACTTAAAGGTACTTATTAGTAGGTATGTGTGCTTCGGACTAGATTTCGAATTGATTATCCAGCTAGTGAATATTTCTATGCAATATCCATCTTAACCCCTACAGCAGAAGTTGAAAGTTACAGTATAATGTGATTTTGTATTGAGGAATTTTCCCTCAATGTGTCTCATGGACACACATACATACTCTTCTGAATTGACACATGAGAAGGGGAACACAGCTTGACTACTTATCCCCACCCAAAGCTTGCTTTTGAACATCTCATTATCTCTTAATGGCTGGAACTCTGTAAGCAGAAGCTCTTTGTGGCTTCAGAGCAACTCCTGTTTCCAATCTCTCCCTTTTTGTTGCATAGATTTTTTTAATGGACTTTTTAATTGAATTACATTGTGGCATTTTAAATCCTTCTCTTTCCCTTCCCTGAGCAACTTCCTCTTCATTTTCTCCCTTTATGTTTTTAATCTGGCACACTAGGAGCATTGAGTTTGCCAATTCTTACATGTAGCATTGCATTTTTTTTTTCAAGAAGGCAAACGCATCCCGTTCCCAGCTAATCACTACAGGGCCTAGAAGTTGCTTGCTTGTGGTCCAGTTGTCACCATAGCTTGTGTTGAAGTCTTATGAATAGAGGAAGTCCTTTTTCCGTAGAATTAAAATATTCACTGGTGGAAGGGCATCAGTTTCCATTTGCAAAGGAATCCAAAAAAGGCATCAGATTCCATTTGCATTCCTTCCAGGACTATCATGAATTATTTCTCTTCTTGTATACTTACTTACTACCAGGCAGCGCAATCCAAACTTGCACTGGGACAGGAAAACTTGTCTGTGCTGTATCTAGCGCTTCATTGGGGCTGCTGCCGTGCTACTGCAGAAGAAGGCGAAACTGTTCCCCTTCCCCTGCGTAGGGCTGCAACAGTCCCCTTGGTCTACTTAGTTCTGTGCCACCTCTGGAAGAGGCGCACAACCAGGTAAATGTGAGCAGCAACAACCTATAAACTGCAGCAACCTATAAACTGCAAGAAAAGAGATTCTGATTAGAAATCAGGAGAAAAAAATTGATGGTGAGAACAATTTGGTAGTGGAAAAGATTGCAAAGGTGGACTCTACCTCACTGGGGATCTTCAAGCAGAGGCTCGATGGGCATCTGCTGGAGATGCTCTCAAAGGATTTCCTGCTACAGGCAGGGGGTTGAACTAGATGACCTACTGAGAACCCTTCCAACTCTGTGAATCTACAGATCCAGCCATGTCCAAGCCTCACCTCCCTGCCCATCCCCAGAAACGCCCCCCATCATGTGCAACAAATCCTTATGATTAAATAAATTTGCATCTAGTAAATATCCTTGTACATTTATCACATTTATTTCATACCAAGTGTTCTATGCCTTCATAAGGAGGTATGCATGTGACACACTGCAGTGCTCAGTGGAACCTGTGAAAGTGGAACTGGCCTTGCAACCCAGTGCCAATATACCCACCATCTACTCCAACCAAGCCACACTCTAGGTGCACCATAAGGAATCCTACATGGTGGGATATGCATGTGTCATGTGCATTCTGTGCACCAGGGATTTGAGTCACTAATTCCAGAACGCTAATGGGAGGAAGACAAGAACAATCTTTACAAGGCTATTGATGTGCTTTCAATCCACTCATATTGACCTGGGTTTACTTATGTAGACAACTAGCAGTTGATATTTCGTATCTGATACCCTGCCAAAAAACATAAGAGCCAAGGGTACTGACAAGTCATAAGCACTCCAGTTTTTAATTCTGGTACACAAGTTTCACATTCAGCATTTGAACAGCAAAATATCAATTCTCTTCCCCCATGCTTGGACTGAATAGATCCAGTAGATCCAATTGAATTGAATCTGGCAGGGTTGATACGTAAAAACCAAAACCTAATGGGAAACGGATGATGGGTGTTCTATGAAATTCTGTGTCTGCCCATCTATAGGCTTGAATATCTACAGCAGATGAGGGACCATGGTGAACATCACGGTGAACATCACGGTGAACATCACGGTGAACATCATGGTGAACATCAAGCAGAAGGCAATCTATCCCACTGGCTCAAGACTTTTAAAGATCCAAACTGGGTTCTCTGGCTCACATTCTGGCAACCCCATCACCAGTAATGAGTCATAAGCCTTCTATTGCAAATGTCAGCTTGCCAGCAAGTCCCCTTGAGGTCAAGTCATAGATTTCTACCCAACTGGAGCAGTGGTTTGTGATTTCTGTTCCTTCTCCTTGTGTAGTTGGCTCTGAATTTGTTTGCTACTGAAAAGAGATTGTTATCTTAGAAGTTGGGTTTTTAAAAATATGTTTCATATTTCACTGTTAGTGGTTTCTACCATCATTCTCGCTCTCTTTTTATTTCTCTGCACTGGAGCTGTTTTGATGAGGATTCCGGTCATGCTGACAGTATGTGATGTCCTTTCCAAGCATAACACGTCAACCAGGCCCACAGTAAACTAGTAGTACATGGGCTCTTTTAAAATTTCTAAACAGTGTTTTGAAACATTGAGTTGATGCTTGAGCAGTTTATGGATATGACGGTTCTAATGAGGATAAGTTTAAGCTTCCCTCCTGCAGCACAGAGACAAGCCAATAGGAAAAAAATCATATACAGTATTATCTTTACAATTATGAGCAAACGTACTGAACAGACCAAACTTTGGAATGGAAAGTAATCTACAGGCCGAAAACATCTTCATCCAAGACGATTGGTGACCATTAATTTCAGGCAAGTGGGACCTCCAACGAAATGTTGTACCTTCCCACCCTAGTCCCTTTTCATTGCTCCAGAGTGTTGGAGGTCTTTTCCTCCCATTCATGTTCTGTTGTTATGTTGTTGTTTTCTCAAAATGACATTTTCAATATTTGTTGGTTCTTCAGGACAACTGAGCATGTTCATATCTGAATCAAGCTGTTTTATGGGGTAAGGGAGTTCTCTTTATTTTTGTTTCCATATTTATCTGCTTCTTCATATCTAAGGGACATTTTCACCACTACTTTATTCCAGGTGGGTCTTTTTATATTCTTTTTGACAAGGATACAACCATTCAGGTTCACCATTCATATCTGTGAACAAGCAATGTTTCCCATTTCATGAATACAGGAGGATCTCTACTTATTGTAACTAAGATCAAATGTGTGGTTATTTTCTTAAGAGGGCAATCCTAACCATATATACTCAAAAGTAAGCTCCATTGTGTTCAAGGGTCTTACTTCCAGGAAAGTGTCTTTAGGATTGCAGATGAGCAGGCCTCCGTCAGTCTTGGAAGACTATGGTATCGTGCTTAGCACTGCATACGCTGCATACGAAGCACGAAAGCCTGGGTTAGATTGTTATGGAGGATAGGCTGTTACCCAAGCAGCAAATCCCCCCTCTCCACGCCACTGAATTAGTCCAATGGAAAGGCCGATACGATTGGATCCAGCTGGCGTTGCAGAGCTGGGCTAAGGACAGGAGCTCACCCTGTCTTGTGGGGCCGACCCGGGTCTCGAACCCTGGCCTGCTGGTTAACAGGCACAGTGTCTTAGCCACTTGCGCCACCCACAGCCTTGCAGATGAGCACAATCCAGAGTTACTATGGGAGCACATAAGAGACATTACATGCACCTGTAGTTACTGCACCACCTAGTGAAAACCTATGGGAAATTCATATTGCAATCCACAGTAACTTGTTCTTACACCAGAACAAGGACTACCTGTAGTTACTCTGGATTTCACCCTCAGTCTCTTGATGTTGGTGTTATTGTATTGGGAGACAGAAGTGGGTGAGAATATGTTCCAAGAAAGTAGTGGTCCAACAAGGTGTAACTGACACATGCAGAAAGTATTCTCTGTTTTCTGAACACCCTGTTTTGTCTTTATATCCTGACTTTGTGTTGTCAAAATCCATTCATTAACATTCAAGTTGAATGTGAATACAGATTTTATCAAGTGGTTAAGCAGTGATGCAACTGACTTTATATTTATAGCTTCCGGCAGACGGCTTGTCCTCACTGAGGTGGTTAACCTGTGACTGGGGTGGTTGACTCAACCTGTGGGTGGGGATGAAGTTCCAATGCTCCTCTGTATGAAAGTCTGTCTCAATAAAAAAATGAGCACATGGCAGAGTAAACAACATTTGGACTCTTCTTTGATATCTAATTTTTTATATCTAATTGGTATCTAATTTTTTAGAAGTGATTTCTGAAGAGAATAAAGGGGAGTTTGTATAAGTTCCCACAGTAAACTTGAAGTGTGGCAGCCCAGTCACAGGTTTACCACCACAACGAGGCTTAACCAAAAATACATAAATGTGGGTTCCATTGAGCTGAGACCTTAATATTTGCTAAAAGCAGTGATGTGCTCTCTGTGATACACTTTTCAAGAAAACTAGCAATGTGTTTTGAATGCCAGAATTGGAAAAATTATGCCTTACTCTATGACCTCATTCTATGACATGTTTAAGCTATCAGCGGGTAGGTAGATGTGGTAACCCACTGGGAGATAAGCATTTTGCATAGGCTCATATATAACCACTTCTTAATTATTATTATTTCACATATGCCAGAGTGAGTGTGGTCATTAAATGCACCTGGGAGGAATCTTGGTTCCTCCAGGTGTAGATTTTGTTGAAATGCTTACCTTAATTTTTATTATTATGGCCCAATCCTATTAAATTTTTCTGTCACCAGTGGAACATCTGCTGCATCCTGTGGCAATGGATGTTCTCTCAAGAGAAGGGAATATTTGTTGCTTTTCCTTAGGACTGCATTGTATCAGTGCTGAGAAGTTGGTTAGGATTAGGCATAGTACCCATCATTTTTACAAAGAAACTAGAATGATGTTCCACTCACAATTTTATCATCACAACAGCCCAGTTAGACTGAGGGATAGTGTAATTTCAACCTCTTCTCTCATCCAATCTAGGATGTCATAGTAGTCCTGGTGTTGGGTTTCAACCTGGAAGATCCAGGTTCAAATCCCCACTCGGCTATGAAATTTTGTGTTGACTTTGGGCCAATCACTGTCTCTCAGCCTAACCTACCTCAAAAGGTGGTTGTGAGCACAAAAGGAAGGAAAGAACCACGTACACTAACTTAGAGCACAATCCTAATCGCGTCTATTCAAAAGTAAGCCCCATTGTGTTCAGTGGGTCTTACTCCCAGGAAAGTGTCTTTAGGTTTGCAGCCTTACTTGGAGAAATGGCAGCATGTCTGTTGGGCTTCTTGACACTTAGGCTGCAATCCTAATCTCCAGTTAGGCCAGCCTAAACCCTGGCATAAGTCCTATGCTGACCTGGGATGTCACAAAAGTGCCGTAAGACCATTTTGCACCACTCCTAGAGGAGGGTTAGGCCAGTTTACCGACATGCACTTCTTACATCACTTTGAGTTGTGTCTGCCCAAGTTAGGATTGCATCCTTTGTCACACATGGCTTTTCAGAAGGTGTTGTTTGACTAATAGCTGCTGGATCTGGGTTTTCTTCTGGGTCTTGTGCTGATATATTTGGTTCTCTTGTTGGAATGAGGCTGTGATTCATTTTGACATCCATATTGAAGTGATTTTATTTTGCTGATTTTGTAGATTTTTTACGTAGAGCTTCTGGTGCCATTGTAATGACTGCGTTATATAAAATTGGTATGCATTAAATAAAGACTGATTGTCTCCTGGACCAGTCAAGATCAGTTACAGAGGCAGTTGGGGGTGGAGTAATGACATACCTGATAATAGTCCCTGATTCAGAACTTGGACCTTCCCTTGAAAAACCAAAGCACTGAGTAGACAGAACTAGCTACAGGACTTACAGGGTCACTTTCGCTTTTGTTAGTTAGTTTCAGCTTGTGGGTTTTTGCTGTGTCCTGAAGACATTCCTGGACTCTGAGACAACTAACAGAGGAGACAGCAAGCCCATCCCAGACTCAAGATCACCAGCAAGCAGAGACAGGACTTTGGGGGGAAAATTAGCGTCCATTTGCTTCAACCACAGACAAGATCAATAAAGTTGGGCTGGTTACAGACACTCCTGGGACGTGACCTTCTTGTCAATTGAGTGCCAGGCTTCTTTGCACAAGCCCGGTGCCACAAGTTTGGCAGGGCGGTTTTAATTTGATGGCTTTGTTGTTGTTGTCTTGGGATCCTATACAAACATTCTTCCCCTACGCTCCCAGAATCTCATTTTTTGGAGCCAAATGTGGCCTGCTGAAACAGACTGGAGATTCTTGCTGGCTTTGCTGCACAAACACAGGGCCGTTTTGGATCACAGGCAAGCCAGTGGAGCAGTGAATCTGGCTTTTGGGGTGGTGGTTGGCCACAACCTTACTGCCTGCTGGGCTGGGCAAGGTGACAGGCAAAGGGAGTCACTGTCTCCTTTTCAGTCTGATGAGAGGCAAAAGTCAAGAAAGACGTTACAAGAGACTCAGCTGTTCATACAAAGCAACACTCAGGTCTGCTGGGATGACAAAATTTCAAGGTGACCATATAGAATGGAGGACAGAATGCCTCTACCTTTAACAACTGTATAGGTTGATACGTGGATAGATCCATATGTGTTTATATATATGGCAGGTGATGCTTTTTAAACCCTTCCATGGTGAACTGAAACTGCCTAAATTCCCTTTTCGATGCAATGGTTAAAGGTACCTGCATTCTGTCCTCCATTCTATATGGCCACCCTGAATCAAATTTAAGTCCATATCGGGCCTCAAACCCAAGGAAACATAACAACAGCCCAATGCTAACTAATGCCTCAGGCCACATATGGCCCCCTAGCCAAGATTTGGACACCCCTGATCTAAAAGGATGTTTAATAAATTGGGGAAAAAATTTCTTAGAATTGCAAATAGAAGTGGGATATTTCTTTGGGGGTGAGGTGGAGAAAATAAACGGAAATGGAAGGAGCAGCACATGATCCATATGTGTTCATTTAAGTCAGTGTTTCTCAAAGTGGGGGTCGGGACCCCTTTGGGGGTCACCTAGAGCTTTCCTGGGGGTCGTCTAAAGACCCCTGGTGCAGGGGGCCAGGTCAGGCTTGCCAGACCTCTGGCTGTAGCTGCGCGCGCACTGGGGCTGACTGACAGCCTCAGGGTCCAATCATATGCATGCCTACTCTGAAATAAATCTCATTATAGTCAGGGGGGCCTTTACTCCCATGCAAATGTCGATAGGATTGCAGCCTCAGGGCCCAATCCTATGCATGCCTACTGTGAAATAAATCCCATTATAGTCAGGGGGGCCTTTACTTCCATGTAAATGTGGATAGGATTGCAGCCTCAGGGCCCAATCCTATGCATGCCTACTCTGAAATAAATCCCATTGTGTTCAGTGTGTGCATAGAATACACATTTCATTTGTAACAATGAAAATACATCCTGCAAATCAGATATTTACATTACGATTCATAACAGTAGCAAAATTACAGTTATAAAGTAGCAATGAAAATAATTTTATGGTTGGGGGTCCCCACAACATGAGGAACTTATGAAGGGGTCACGGTGTTAGGAAGATTGAGAACCACTGATTTAAGTGGTTCAAGGGAGCATATGCACTTTTAGAGTCCTCTCTGTGTGGTCATATATCTTTCATGTCTGAATGGAAAGCTACCATTCTGTTTAGTGTAACACAACAAATATTATATCAGAGCCAGTGGTGCGCTTTGAAGGGTTCTCACAGGTTCTATAGAACCCTTTGCTAATGAGCGCCTGGTTCTCAGAACCGTTACTAATGGGTCATAGAACCTGTTGTTCTATGGACATAGAACCTGTTGTTAATATAGGTTATTAGGACATAGAACCTATTGTTAATTTATTTGAATCCCAGAACTAATCAGAGATATAATAAAATCCTGAAAGCTTCATCATAGTGCTATGAAAAGATAATCTGAAAAGGCTATTAAGAGTTGAAAACAAAACCAGCACTGCTATTTAAAGAAAGGATCCAGTGGATAAAATAAAATGAGAAGTACTAATGCAGAGTTTCTCTGTCTTGCATGCAATCCATCAGATAACTGGCATGAGCTGAAAAATCCAGTTTAGGAGTGGGAGTGCCTTCTTCAAGTAAGAACTTTCCTGATTTGCCTTGCCAAGCGTCCATCAGTTTCAATTTCATTGCTTTCTCACCCAGTGTTTCTTAATCCTTTCAGCCAAATGGTAGAATTTAAAATACATAAGCTAATTTTATTTTCCACCGTATTTGGAGAAAAACAAATGTGGTTGCTCCTTTTAGGTACGTTTGCAACAGGAGCTTGTTGCAGATCATGTTATTTCAATGCAGCAGAGGTATCTTTTAAAAGCTTATCAAAAGGAAAGAAAGGTCATATGCCCTTAGGGATGGAAAAGTTCCCTCAGCATATGTTGTAATGTAAACACAAGGAAGAAAAGCATGTAGCAAGTAAGACACCAGGCAACCAGATATTCTGCTAAGCAAAAGCAGGTAATGTTATACAGGTATCCCCACTTTTTGTTGGTTCATTTTCTGACAATCGACTCAACACCTTTCAATTAAAGCCAGCACTCATTCACTCAGTGCATGTTTTGCTCTTTCAACCTTCCTCTGCTGTTCTAAAATCCTGAAAGCCCCCTTATGAGGGAGGAAAGGCAGGGTATAAATTGAGTTAAATAAATAAATAAATAAATAAATAAATAAATAAATAAATAAATAAATAAATTGTCCTCCCCCATATTGTAGCTCCTGGTCTAACCCCATTCCCGAAGGAGTTAATGAGAATCAGTTTGCAGAAATCTCTGGGTGGCAGCAGGAATTTGCAAGATAAATGAAGCATTTTGTAATTTGTTTGTTAAAAAATGTTGGAAGTAACATTTATAAACTAAAAAAGATTGGGTTCCACTTTTCATCGATTTTCACTTGGACAGTGCTCTGGTTTCTAACCCATGCCTATACTAGAAAGAAGGCAGGTACGTTGCATTGAAAAAGTCATTGCAGAGGTATTGATGGTGGTTAGGATGAGATTCGATGCATCTAAGCCACCAAGAACCAAACTGATTTTACTCCCATCTCAAATCCAGCAGCAGACCATATAAGTAGCAATACCTGCTACTTTTGCTATACCATACTTTTGCTATAGCAATACCTGCTATACTTTTGCTATTCTATTGCTATAAGTAGCAATACCTGCTATACCTGATCATTCAGCAAATAATTTCTGCTTTTTCCTGTCCTACAGGTAAGATGCTGAGTTCAACCATTGCTCCAGCTAATCAACGCCATTTACCCTGACTTGCACTGGTTCTTCTGCTGAAGTCATTCCCATGCTGTTCTATAAAGGTGACAAGGTGACTTGCAACCTTTACATGCAGAACACGTACTGTAGGTCTTGACTCTGAGCCCCATAGCTGGGCTTTCATCCCCTTGTCTTACATCACCTTGCTTTTCCAATGACTTTCACTTTTAACAACATTTCAAATTTTGCCACATGCTTTCTTTTTTTCACTAATGTCATCCAACCTTTCATCAATGGCATAGTTAGGGGTGGGGGTAGCAATGGTACTGGGCAACAAACTTTAAGGGAGCAGCAACCTGAGGTTGACACGAGTAGCCAAAATTGTTAATCTTGGTATTTTTTACTAATACTATCATGTTATATACCATTAGATCCTGAATTTAAGACAGAATAGAAGGAAACCGTGTGAAAATTATTCTATTGAAAGCTATACCCAAATAACCAACACATAAAACACAACTGCACTATTAAACATAAATTGTTTTTCTTAACTCAAAACTGATCAAGGAAACTGTTTTGAGAGCAAATTAGGTGTATTATGAGAAAGCAGGGAACCAATAAGGTGTAAATATGGAAGGAAGCCTGGGGAAAATGGCAGAATTTCACTTTCATTCTGGACCAGGATTTTCCCATTGCCTCCTATTTTAAAACACTGCCTTCTAATATAACATTTGTCTGTGTTATATTCATTTTAATTTTATTTCTTATACACTGAACCTGCTGGGCTCCAGCAGGTTCGCACCTACTCTATAGAACCGGTTGTTAACAAGAGATAGGACATATAAAGTTTAAAAATAGCCATTTAAAAGTGGTTGCCAGATGAGCATAGAACCGGTTGTTAATTTCTTTGAATCCCATCACTGATGTTTCATATACATTTGCATATGTTATATAGATGTTTACATTTTTCACCAGCAAGCTAAATAACTATGGTTTGACATACACTCATTCATTTTGACTTTCATCCATGCTCCAGTCACTAACCATTTGAAAGTGTAATGTACTCTTATATAACTCCTGAACCAGCTCTTAGTAAATGATATAACTTAGTTCTAAGTATATACAGTAACTCCTGTTAGTACATGTATATAACTCTTGAACCAGCTCTTACTACATAATACCCTTGCATGAACATTCCTTAGGACCTTATCAGGTAAACTACCCATTGCTGCAGGAGTAAAATTTCATTTGTGGGCCCCAGGCATGGCTGGGCACTTGTGGAAATTGCTAGCCACTGGTGAGCACAGGGCACTGGCACCAGATGGTGGGCACCAGTGGGCACTGGTCACTGATGTACACCAACAGCCACCGTGCACCTGAGAGTTCCAGAGGGCACAGGTGGGCACTGGGCATCCCTACCAGGCACCATCGGGCCGCAGGACTTCCATGCAGCGGGCATCGAGCACAAGCAGACACAGTTGCACAAGCAGTCACAGTTACACCAGGCACCACTGGGTATCCCTGCTGGGCACCAATGGTGAGTTGGACCAGTGGGCAACAGCAAACACCCCTGGGAACTGGGCATTCTTGCTGGACACTGGGCATCTGTACCAGGCACCATCAGGCAGCGAGCACCATTGGAAACCAGAGGGTGGTGAGCACCACTGGGCACCACTTATGTCAGTCAATCAGTCAACGAAGGTGCAATCCTAACCATTTTAGGTCAGCACAGCTCGTCCATTCCCTGTTCCCTTGTCAGTGCACTGGCCTAACCCCTCCAGGCGAGATGCAGAAATGCCTTAAGGCACTTTTGCAATATCTCCCAGGCCACTTGGGACTTGTGCCAGGACTTATGCCACCTTAACTGGGGATTAGGATTGCTTTAATGTTGTCGCTCATTATTTGCACTCAAATGCCATCCCTCTCAGCTGCTCTTATGGGAAGATTGTATTTCCCAGTTTTAGCATATAATACACTGTACTGTCTACCGGGCTGATGTAGATATAGGCTGTTCCATACATCTTTGATTAAAACTACATTATTTTATGCAATGTCAAGCCTAACAAGGTCAAAGATTAAGCATAATTGTTGTTCTGGGATGTGCAAGGATAATATCAGCTAATCATTTAATTTATTATACCAGTTCATGCAGAAGGAGGTAAGGTGCAGACAGGGACCACTAAAAGGACCGTGCAGCCTGTCTACATCTCATTTCCTATCTATAAATTCTCAACATTTCCTCTGTAGCTATCATAAATAATAGCCATTAAAAATCTCTCTCTCTCTCTCTCTCTCTCTCTCTCTCTCTCTCTCTCTCTCTGTGTGTGTGTGTGTGTGTGTGTGTGTGTGTGTGTGTGTGTCAGTGGTGGGCTCCAGCAGGTTTGCACCTACTCTATAGAACCGGTTGTTAACAAGAGATAGGACATATAAAGTTTAAAAATAGCCATTTAAAAGTGGCTGCCAGATGGGCAGAGAACCGGTTGTTAATTTCTTTGAAGCCCATCACTGGTGTGTGTGTGTACAGTATGGTATATAATTTTTATGAGTTTTTAAAAAATGTTTTATATTCCAAGTGTATTGGCTTCCTAACCTATACAGTATATTTCTGGCACATATCATTGTGGACACATTTTCTAACACCAGAATGATTTCTTCATATGCAAAATGTCAGATATGAACCAAGTCAGGAATGTCTCTTAAACACAGATGGCAAGATCCTTCTTCATCAAGCTGATCACAAGCCAGATGATCCCTCCTAGCCTTATCAGAAATGGTGACATCACCCAGCTGCAATAACTTTACAAGATAGAATCCAGCATCACCCTAAGGCCATAAATCTGCTAGGCTGTTAATGATGTTAATGCCCTGTGATGTTGATACTGAGACTGAGATTACAATCCTATGTACATTTATCTAAAAGTGTGTATGTATTAAATAACATGTAATAGTTTTAAATTTTAAAAATATAAATAATATACAGTAGTATTTAAATTAACCAAATGAAAGTAATATATATGGATGTTTCAGCTTTTATTCTGACATATCCTATATTTTTCTTGGATATCCTACATGGGGAGGGGGGCATCTTCATTTTTGGTTAGTGGTCCCACTGCACCAGCACTGGTTAGGATTGGGTTGTCTTGATGTAACTAGAGAATTAACCTTCCATCAGTTTGTATCATCAGATTGACCCATCATTAATTTGCTTCAGAAACCATTGCAATTTTGTTGATCCTTTTTTCTGTAAACCATTCAGGGAATACCACGTTGAATTATTATGGTATAGGAAACAACACATAAAAGCAGCCATCCTTTCCACATCCTGTTGACTCATTTATGAACTGTGACCTGTGAATTAAGAAACTTGCTAGTATATAGCTTGTAAAATATTGGCATGAATGGGTAGTATCACTGCTCTTTGGGGAATTCCTAGGAATCTTTGTGCTGGGAAATTCACTAGGAACATCAAAGAGATGTGTATACGATAGGGTACCGGGCAGGGAGAATAGACTCACACCTGTGTTTTGACCTCTGATCTCCTAAACAGCCTCAAGCTTTTCACCTCAAGAAATCAAAAGGAAGGTGAATAAGAAGATGCATTGAGAAAAAGGGGGGAATTGCCAGTCTACACTTGTTAGGCATTCAAAAATAGTAGTTACTGAACCGGACCAGAGAAAGACCAAAGGAAGCTTCACACGTTTGTTCCTCATACCCGATCACTAAAGCCTGCTGCATGCGCTACAGCTTTGAAGGTTATCTATCTATCTATCTATCTATCTATCTATCTATCTATCTATCTATCTATCAAAAATTGAAAAGTCACTGACTGACTGACTGATCAGTGCCCAGTCGCTGGACCTAGACCAGTGCAAAATCGCTGGACCTAGAAGTGTGAAATTTGTGGAGGGTGTTCCTTCCATGATGTAGGCATCCACTAAAAATCAATTTTGGGAAATTCAGACCGGAAGGGGTTGAAAAGAGTGCATGCATTTTCATCCCTATGCTTTACATTGAAGAATTATTGACTAATCAACAGTCAGCCCCCCCCCCTCCTCCCAAAAATAGAAGCATGAAATTTGGAATGGGTATTCCTTCCATGATGTGAACACCACTAAAAACCAATTTTTAGAGACTTAACCCTAGGGAGGTGGAAAAGGGGGGTGATGTGTTTTTGTTCCTATACTTTACATTGAAGATTGAGTGATCTCCTGTTGGTTGGGCCTGCTGGCGATGGTGCCTGCTGCCTAATGGTGCCCAGTGCTGCCCAATAGTGCCCAGTAGGGATGCCTGTGCCCAGCAGGAATGCCCACTGTTATGTGCTGCCCACTGGTACCAGGTGATGCCTGCTGCCTGGAGGTGCTCGCTGGAGCCAACTGCACACTGGAACCCACTGCCTGATGGTACCTGGGAGGGATGCCCAGAAGTGCCTGTTGGCATCCCCTGGTATCTGGTGGTGCCCAGTAGGAATTCCTGGTACCCAGTGGTGCCTGCTGTCCAATGCATGGTGGTGCCTAGTGCTCGATGGGCCCGATGTCTTGTGGGGATGCTTGGTGTCCACTGTTGCCCAGCTATACTTGTGGTGCCCACTGGTGTCTGCTGCCACTGGTGCCTGGTAGTGCCCAATGCCTGCTGCTTGTTGGTGCCCACTGGTGCCCGATGACCACCGGTGCCCAGTAGGGATTCGCAGTGCCTGCTGAATGTTGGCCAGTGCCCTTCTGCTCCCTCTCCCTACATATCAACTGTATGTAGTTGGCTTATATTATGAGGGCTGCAATCCTAACCACACTTTCCTGAGAGTAAGTACTATGTCCCACAATGGGTCTTACTTCTGAATAGTCATGCTTAGGATTGCAATGGAGGAATTATTCAGAATTTATTGCTCTGCAATGAAAAAGTCAAAAGCAGTTTACTGGCCAAGTCGAATGAGAAGAGGATGTCCTATCTCAAAAGGCCATTGAAAAACAATGCAATAATGACGCCAAGAATAGTTCATCTTCCTTTGCTTAATATATGAGAATCACTGCCTAAAGATGCTCTTTTGCCTAGTTAGCCAGGGCTATACATATCATATAAGTGCCAAAGTACCATTCAAAAATAACATATAGCACAGCCTTCCCTGATGGGCGTTGCATGTTTGAACACTGTACCCATCATTAAAAAAGTGATCATGAAACCCTGAGTACCACATTAGTCTCAGCAAAAGAAAGTTAGAAGTAAGGCTTACCATGCTGAACTGGGCTTGTTACCTAGAAGACAGGTTTAGGATTGCAACCTTGAATAACCTCAATCGCATGATCATAACAGATGCAAAGATCAAATCATGGCTTTGTAGGCCTAGGCCCCAACATACAGAACCCATGAAGCACTAAACACAGCCCACTAAAGGCATCCCAAACTTATTGGATGGATTAGGGACTAAAGCACCGTCCAAAATTGAAAACTTGAAAAATGGAACCCAGTCTTTTTGAGCTTGCAAATGGTAAATGGCCACCAAAAAAATACAAATATCACTTGCAAAAGCCTAAATAATGCATATTTATTAACATATAGTGCATATTTATTAACATATTATTAACATATAACATAAACTAAAAACCTTTTAGTTTAAAAAAAAGCTTTTAAATGGGGCAGGGGTTGGGGGCAGTTTTATTGTGTTTATATATTATTGTTTTTAACAAAGTTTTTAGTCTGTTTTAATTGTTTCAATTTTAAATCTCATTGTATTTTAAGTGTATTTTAATTATGTTTTAACTTCTATTTATTATTATTTTACTGGTGTTTTATTTGTGTTCATGTTAGCTGCCTTGGGCTCTCTCTTGTGGATGAGGAAAGGCAGGATACAAATTAAGTAAAATAAATAAATAAATATAGCCAAAACACACAACACGGTAAAATGAACAAGACATGTGTGGGCAATGAATATCTTATGTATTTGAATGATGGTTAGATACTGAAGAAAGTCATAAAGAAATGCCAAAAACAGTTTGATCTCCATGTCACATGTAAATCAATATTGCATGTCACACACAAATCAATCAAATCAAGATAATTTTAGCCTTTAGACCAGCAGAGAGAGGTTGAAAGACTGGAGCATGTGTTGAAAGAGTGAATTCTGGGTATAATTGAAAGGTGAGAGTGGAACTATCAGAAAACGAACCATCAGAAGGTGTGGGATGCCTGATCTACAACAAAATCAGGACTAGTCGCAATCAGGCCTGCAGCAAGCAGAGAGCAACTGCATCTCCGGAAAACAAGGCTAGTAAATACTTTCTGATCACTCAAGCAAAAAAGCATAAAGCAAACTGCAAGAGAGGTCAGGCACACTATCAATCAACTGCCTCTCTTTAAAGAAAACCCTCAGACTTGTAATAACTTCTTTATCAGCCATGCTGATGTGAAGGAAAACTGATGACTATCTGCAAGTATTCTGGTACGTCAGACATTCATGGTGTAATCCTAACCAACTTTCTAGCACTGGCACAGCTGTGCTAGTGGGCATGTACTGTATCCTGCAATTGGGTACTCATAGAGGCCTCCTTAAGGTAAAGCAATGTTAGGATGCAATTTAGGGTAACTACAGGGAGTCCTTGTTCTGGTAAGAACAATTTACTCTGGATTGCAATATGAATTTCCAATAGGCTATCCATAGGTGGTGTGTTACTATGTTGACATAAATGTCTCTTATGTGCTCCCGCAGTTACTCTGTGCGTCAGGGCTGCATAGCACGTGTGCCCATAGTGCACTTGCTTGTTAAGTGAAGCAGAACTTGTTATGTGAAGCAAGATTTCTTGGGAAATTTTTGCTTGTTAAGCGAGGCGCTTATTAAGCGAGGTACCACTGTACCACACTTAAAACGTGCAGGATAGATAACAGTGTTCCATGCCTATAATGGTAAACACATGCCGGCCACTACCCCCTAAATTTGGTCACGACTAGAAGACTAGAACTTTATTGAATGTTATTGCACTTTTCTCATGTTATAAGGGAGCATTTCTCAACATTTGTCCCCGTGTACCACTTTGCCTAATGGAAATACCATTGAAAGTAATTGACAATGATGTCATTGCCAGTTATTTTTTTGAATCGGCAGCAACGCGCAACACAATGATACCAGTAAGAGGCATAGGGCAGAACAGCATCCAGGGCAGTTCACATCAGTGGTGGATCTGATTTCTGTCAGTTCACTCTGCCTGGCATATCTTTGGTGGGTTGAGCTCCACCCTAGTTTCTTCTATGGTTTCACCATCATTTGTTGGAGGATTCCATTGAGTGGTGTGAGGTTGCATGAAATTTGATGTTGGGATTTTGTCAAAGTGTACAGTCTTTGTGTACTGCTTATTGGAACCTTGTCTGTTTTGGGAAAGAAGATCCATTACACTAGTCCCACAAATATGCCATTGACTCACTGGTCCCACAAATAGGCTTACTGGTGATTCTGTTCTCCAACCTGGAACATTTCTCATGTAGAATTTAGGTGTAAGCTCTGCATCCGAACATTCAAAGATGCCCAATGTTTGGTTTGGATCCATGTCAAAGTTTGAATGACGTACTGTCAATTGCTTTCAATTGCAATCTGTTCTGTAGATAGGCTGTTGTCATGATGACTTCACCCCAATATAGGAGAGAGAGCCCAGTAACTTCTGATCAAAACTAAGACTTCATACAGATGGAAGCACAGTTTGCTGTTCTGAGTCTTCATGCACTTCCACATACCCCATGTGGAAAAGCATTGCACATACTTTTCACAGTTTCTCATTGAATGAGCTATTGATCTTCCAGTAGCGAAGCTTTTGCCTGCCTAAGTTTTCTATCCCATTCTGCAGGGTATCAACTGGTCCATCTCTGTTCAACACATACCAAAAATAATTTTTGAAAAGCAGCATTTCTGGGTTACACTTCCACAGCTGATAATTTGTTTAGCTATGTTAAGGCAAACAAAGCCTCTGAACTGCTAGCCATTTTTTACTGGATTCTTGGGCATGTCTTGCTCATTCTGCTTGAATCATAGAGTTGGAAGGGACCCAGTGGATCATCTAGTCCAACCCCCTGCCTGTAGCAGGAAATCCTCATCTTGTGGGGACCCGGGTCTCGAACCCTGACCTGCTGGTTAACGGGCACAGTGTCTTAACCACTTGCACCATCAGAGGATCCTTGATCCCAGGTGTTCAATGCAGTTTAGCCTTAGCTCCTTCTTCTGTAGTTTTTGTTGTGTTATCTGGTTATCAGGGCTATGGAAAAGTAAACTCATGGTGGAGCTGAGTTATATACTAATGTTTTAATACTGCATAATCCAAAAAAGAAAAGTAACGAGAGAGATGTAAGCAGGGAGACATAACCACAGGGGGGAAAGCTAATGAGAAGTCTAATCAAAGTTTTTAATCAACCATCCTCAATGGGAACCATATGCCCCCCGGGGAGGCTTGTTACATCTGAAAAGGACCACAGACTGAAAACTGTGAGATTTTATGTTATCTGTTCAGATAGTGTCAAATAAGATCTCCTGAGGAGTTCTAGGCCCTCACCCACCCAAAAAAGATAGGCCCTACAATCCAGAGTAACTACGGGAGCACGTAAGAGACATTACGTGTACCCGTAGTTACTGCACTACCTAGTGAAAACCTATGGGAAATTCATATTGCAATCCAGAGCAAATTGTTCTTGTACCGGAGCAAAGACTCCACGTAGTTACTCTGGATTGCGCCCTTAGGCTGTAATCCTAAAGACACTTTCCTGGGAGTAAGACCCATTGAATAAAATGGGGCTAACTTTTGAGTAGACATGGTTAGGATTGTGCTCTTAGGCTGCAATCCCAACCGCAATTTCTAGAGAGTAAATCCCATTGAATATAATAGGGCTTACTTTTGAGTAGACATGCATAGGATTGCACCTCGCAAGTTGCTGCTGATTAGACCTGAATCAGCTTCCCCTGTTGGAGGAGATGAGAACGTACATATCCATACCCATGAGATGAGATGAGAACATACATATCCATTGTACAGATCTAACTTGTACAAGTATGTTGTCACTTTTCCAACAAAGAGATGGACAGGTCCTAATGAGGTCCTTAGGTAAATGGGAATTTAATCCAGGTCTTCTAGTTCAAGTCCAACACTGTCATCATTACACCACGCTGACTTTTATTTTAACGTACACTTTAATTCCTCCGTGGAAACTGTTTCAGTGTAGGTGAAGCACATCTGAGTATTTTTAGAAAGCATTCGAAATACTGAAGCATTTCTGAATATTTTCAGAAACCAAGGGTGCAATCCTAACCATGTCTACTCAAAAGTAAGCCCTATTGTGTTCAATGGGTCTTACTCCCAGGAAAGCGTCTTTAGGATTGCAGCCTTAATCTCAGGAAAGCGTGTAAAGGATTGCAGCCCAATCCTTTAAAAAGGACATTCAGAATGAGAGTGGGTCCACAAGCCCACAGGATCCAGTGTCCTCTCCCTATGTATTCAAGGGACATCCACAAAAGTGGATGTTAAGAGAGAGTGTTAAGAGAGAGGACAGTACTGGGGTATTTGCTTCCTGGAAAACTGTGCCCTGGTCAGTGCATTCCACTCACTGGCAACCCTGGACATTCACATCTAATTTGTGTGTATGGTTGTATGTATGTATGTGTCCCAGTCATTTGCATTCCACTATAACTGGGCATCAAGCAAACTATAACTGGACAATAAAACTTTTTTATATATTATAAGCCTCTTGTTTCAGCCCCAAGCTTACCTTTGTGTTTTAAAAACTTTAAAAATACATCTAAAGTAATATTTATTATACATTGATATAAAAGGTCTTACCTCTAATATACCAGTAGATAGACTTATGATGGGACACAAATGTCTGGTTCCCAAAAAGAATGGATACATATGTTTAATACTGGGACACATTTGACCAGGACACATTGGTCCAGCCACTGCATCAATTAAATCTCTAATTACCGTAAATCAGCACTCATTTGGCCTTTCAAGCTGCAGACACTATTTTTTGTCTGAACTACATCAGTGATTTGTCATGATGTGGTTTCTAACTCAACACCCCCTCACTCTGATGGAAGAAGGTCTCTGTTACCTGAGCATCCCAGCAAGATGATAGCAGCCCATTCTTTTTCTAACTGTTCTAGCTTCCTGAGTCAACTCGTTCTGAAGTAGAACAGTTCACAGTACGTGGGTGATATCTGAGGCCCTGATCCTGTGAGTAGAGTCGGATCTGGGTTGACATCTGAGTTGGATCTGAGTTGAGATCCTGTGAGTGAGCTTGTACTGTGAGTAGAGTTGGATTTGGGTCCTGGTGTGCTGGGTCCTGGTGTGCTTTCACACTGGCATCCCAAGATGCATCTAGACAGTTGTCTAGGACAGTTTTCTAGACAATTGTCTACGGCGGACAGTTGTCTAGACAGTTGTCGAGGGATCCCCTTTCAAACTTAAAAACCTGTCAGACCCCCATCAAACTTACTCTGATGTGACATCATTGTGATGCCAGAACACCTCTATGTCTACTCAGAAGTAAGTTTCATTGTGTTAAATGAGACTTGCTCCCAGGAAAGCCCAGTGTCAGATTCTAAGATGGTGGATCCCACCCTCTTGCAACCCCCCTGACCTGTGGTTGCCACCCCACAGGGGGTCCCAACTTTGAGTACTACTGATCTAGGGCCTGGATAAACAGTGGAGCTCTTTTCCCATATGGATGATATACAGACTGGGAAAATATTTGCATATTTTCCACATTTTTATGAGGCCCTTCCTCCAAGGAACTCAGAGTAGACGTATACGTGATTCCTCCCCTCACAACAACCCTGTTTGGGGAAGCTGAGAAAGAGTGACTGGACCAAAGTCACCCAAGGAGCTCCATGCCCAGGCGGGAATCTGAACCTAGAATTTCTATGCCTAAGTCTGACTCCCAAACCACCATGTTTAATACTCCATGGTAAAAAGTGAAAGGTCTTTTTCTTTCTGATGTCCTTTTAAAACTTTCTGCACTGACCAATACTGTGCTGGCTCAGCACAAAATGGGCTCAGTTCCTTGCTGTATTTGTCTTGTCTCCTTCGTCACCCGTGTCACTGTTTTGCTTATGCGGAATTATAGTCAGGCATTGATCAATCCTGCCCTGCTGTGCGCAGAGAACTAGGGCTCTGGCCTGCCTTCACAAGCCTATACTTAGACATCCTCTTTCGACACTCCAGTCCCATAATACTCCAGTCCCACAACAGAAACACCAAAGAGTGAGCACTCTAAAGTCCATCTGTTTCCTTCCGTCGCCATCCATGTTCCTTTGGGAAAGCCACAAGCAGGGCGTGAAGAAGGCATGAGTTTGCCAGCCTGTCCCTCTTCTCCAAGGCAGCTGGCACATCACCCAGTGACATACGTAGACTAGTCCTGTGAATTTATCTTTCCAAACCATCCAAGCCACTCACCTTTGCCACATCTTGTGGCAGTGAGTTCTTTCAAATGAATGAAGGATTGTGCAAAAAAAAAAAAAAAATCCTGAAAATCTACTCCCAATCATTGGGCAACTCGTAGGAAAGATTATCTCTTTGCCCCTTTTCCATTTTGTGCATTCTTGTATTTATCTCTATCATACCTGCTCTCGTCTTTTTTTAACTAAAAAAATCCAGCCCTTTTACATTGATGACAAACAGTGGCATCACTAGGGTTTGCATTACCTCGTGTGATCCTTTCCACAATGGACCTCCTCCCACGTAGTAGGTGAGGCATGGGAAGTGGGCATGATGATACATGGGAAGTAGGCATGATGGTACACTATTGTGCCACCAACAGTGGATTTTTGGCTGTCTTAAGCCCCAATGTGTTTAATGCATAAAGAAAAGTGTGTATCGGATTGCAGTATTAGAATGCAAGCCCCTGTTGGGCAGGGACTTCTATTGTACAGTACTATCTGAGGCAGAGAACTGGCATTTAATGAGTTAATTGAAGAAATCCCTAATGAGCACTCCAGAAGTCTTCAGAAGGATTTGTTTCTAGGAGTGTGCATAGCTCGAAGCCTACATAACCTGCCTCTGATCCAGTTCCTTCCTCCCTGAGACAAGCAGAAGATAAGATACCAGTACTTCACAAAATAAACTTTCTATTTGATTAATAGAAATCTATCTGATTAATAGAAATGGTGCTATAGCAATATTGCAGTTAATAAGAATATTAATATTAATTAATAATATTAATATTAAGAAGGCAGCAACCATCTCACTGGCCAAAACCAAGAACAGAAACTTGAGAAAATTGAGGTATTGTGAATTAACACTTATAACCGCCCTACAGGGTTTATTTAGAAAGAGGCAAAGGCAGAGCAGTAACTCATAAGGAGATGCAGCAGACACCTTCTTCTATGGCTAGATAATACTGTTGAGTCACCATATCAGGAGTGTATAAGAGCTCCATGCTGCAATCCTAGCCCCCAGTTAGGTTGGCTAACAGCACAATCCTAACTATGTTTACTCAAAAGGAAGCTCCATTGTGTTTAATGGGTCTTACTTCCAGGAAAGTGTCTTCAGGATTGGTCCCTTGCTGGCCTTGGTGTCAGAAAAGTGCCGTAAGACACTTCTGTGTCACTCCTGGAGGGGTTAGGCCAGTGCACAGACATGTGCCAGCCTCCCCACATGACCATGGGAATGGAGAGATGGGTGAGTTATGTTGGCCTAAATTGGTTAGGATTGCACACCCAGTCATATTCGTTGAAGAGATGAAGAAAAGTGGCCAGCCTCAGTGGGCTGTTAATTGGAAGGAGCACTCACTCATATCTGGAGCACTCACTCAGGCAGAGACACAGTGGGCAACCTCTTTGGTGGGTGTGTAGTTTGTTATCTCAGAATATACTCAAATATACCCTTGAAGCATGCAAATGCATCCCAGCACACCATTTGAAAATTACTGAGCTAACTTAGAAAGAAACTCCAACTTACATTAAGCCTGTCATTACGGAGGATCTGGCTTAACCTTTCTTTAGTAATTAGGCACCATGGGGGTGCTATCTGGATGAGGACTGCAGCAAGGTAAAGGGAGACTTTAATAAGCCTTTGAGCCTTCTACAATCCAGATCCTCCACCAATTTACTTAAGAAAAGTGAAGCAAAGCAGTTCTAATTACTGATATGTACTCTGGGTCTCAATAGTATTTGGTCCTCTGAAAAAAGTATTCTTGGTTCTTCAGGCCACTAAATCCTTCTTCCAAACCCCAATCTTGCAGCTCAGAACTCTTGGTGCCTAATCTTCCCAATTCTGCCCACACCAGTATCAATGTTTCAAGCCTCCTTCCAATTTCTTCCTGCATCACCCAGTATCCAAATAAATTTCTAATTGTGTATTTTGTTAACTAAAATGCATAGATATCCCACAGTTATGAGTCCATATTGAAGGGCAGATTAAAGTTTGAGCTCAGTCTTAAGCACGTCTACTCAGAAGTAAGTCCCACTGTGTTCTATCGGAATTACTCCCAGGAATGTGCATATAGGATTGCAGCCTGAAACATGTTTTTTTCCTCCTCTTAAACACACGTGTGCGCATGCACACACACATGCACTAAGCAACCAGAAAAAGATCAGGCCACCACATCCAGATATTACATGAAAGGTGTGATTCATATACATGTTCCCTTTGCTAATGGACACACTATCCCTTTGCATATACATGTTCTTTGCTAATGGACACACTGTACTTATTTGAATTTCCTGAGACTAAAGTATGTGAAACACTCTGAAGCTGCAATCCTATCCACACTTACCTGAGAGTAAGCTCCACTGACTATAGTGGGACTTACTTCTGAGTAGATAGACAACATAGAATTGTTCTCTGAGTATGCAATATGAATGCTAAGGATGCAACCCACTGCACCCATATCTGGAAGTTAGCCTCTTGGAACAGAGTTGTGTCTGGGAAAATGTGCATAGGCCTGAGCTGAGAGTATTATTTACATGTGTTTATTTGATGTACAGAAATCTAATAAACAGTGGAAAAACAGTCTTCCTTTTTCCAGTCATAAAAATATAACAGTCAATGGTAAATTCAAAGAGATATGAAGATGGAGTGAATCATCCTGATTAGAAGTCAGTCCCCCTCCTTATTTCTCTGCTGATCCTTTGGAAAATACCCAACTATTAAAGGGTATTTGCATCTATTTAAAATACCCAACTATCAAAGGGTATTCTGCATCTATGGACACTCTAAAGACCCCTTTCTTCCTTTTAAAGAGGCTGTATACACCCAATATAGAGACACAACATATATCCCCAAGAAGAAGAGACAAGCTTCGATCCCCAGTATTCCCAGCCAATGGATCAGGCAGCAGTCACTAGGAAAGTACCTGATGACCTGATGATCCTTGAGCTGGATCCATGTTTGGACAGTGACAGCATAATCCTAGCCAAGACTTCTCAGAAGTATGATTTCAGTGCTGATTTCAATGAGATTAATTCCCAGATAAATACATGGTATAGGGATGAGGTCTAAGTCTGTTGCATAGGTTCACTGTACCTCTGTGAGCGCAATATCAGAAGAGCCTTTATTCTTCTGACTAACAACCAATTTGGTTTCACAGAGTCTTTTTACTGTCCAGCCTATGGATCACAGTCAACCTGTGGACTGGATGCAGCCTTCAGGTCTCCTATTGACTGCTGCTGGTGACTGTACTAGTGTTTGGTCTATATTTGGTCTATACTAGTGTTTGGTCGACTTATATTTAGAGGATGACCTGACAACCAGGAAGTATTTTGCTCAAATACTGTATTACCTCTGCTTTAGGAAATCCCCTGATCTTTCTTCTCCATTCCCAGTCTGAAAGAATGGGGATAAACATTGCCGGTGTCAAGCTGCTGGGTACCCTGGGGCAAAGATCTTTGCAGGGAGCCCCCATAGCACCTTAATGGTGCATCAGGTGCTACCACTACAATGGTGCTACCACCAATCTGATGGGTACAGGCGTTGATTAGCTATGTGGGCCCTCTGATGGGTGCAGACCCTTGGCTAGTATCTGATCTGCCTAGAATAATTACCCTGAAGATAATAGTACTGACCTGCCTTACAGGGTTGTTGCAAAGGTGACTAAGATAAAGCATGCAGATGCTCTGAAACACAACATAATGGCCGAGTTATTAATCTTAGGAATGCACAGGAAAACCTTTGGAATGAGGCTGCATCATCCTCGCTCATAAATGCATTAACTACAGCGGAATTCCCGATGAGTCCACGCAAAGCCCACCAACCATCCCATTATTTTTTTTTAAATCCATGCATTCCTATGCGTCCCCATTCCAGAATCTCTCAAATCCTTTTATATCAAAGGTGCCCTTAAATGTATTTAAATGTATCTAAACGTATGATCACAAAAATCCCAAAATGGAAAAAGACTTTTTTTTTGTTCTGTTAAGTGTTCCTTTTGCTCAGAGCACCCAGGATTTTAACACCAAAAGTGGAATCCCAGCTACACAACTTTGAGGGTATTCCTAGCCTCCCCCTTTCAATTTTCCAAGACTGCATAGTTTAGCCTTGAAGGGGTGTCTGTCTCTGGGGTTTCCTTTAATGTGGAACATGACCTTATTAATGCACCTATTTCCATCCTGTATTGCTCATACAACTTTTTTTCTTTTTTTAAAGAAATCAGACTTCAAACAACTTGTAGTTTCTTTTTTTAAAAAAAAAAAACTATGCCTGATGCTGGTTTTATTTTCCAGTCAATCATTAGTCCTATTTTTAATTAAAATGGCTTGTTATCAAGTTAACCCTTTCAAACGCTAAATACATCATGTCTGGATCTTTGCAAAAAAAAAAAAAATTAAAGGCAAGGTTATAAGCCAAAGAGCTGGACAGGGGAAAGAAAAAATCTATCGCCAACAACATTTGAAAGCTGGGAGTTAGCCGAAACCTAAATATTTGTGAATAGAGTGGCTGAGAAGTCAATTTTCTCATGTTTCTTGGTCCCTGCTCCAGAAGCCGGGCAGGGAGTCATCCCAGAACAAAATCTATTTCAAACAGGGTTTGAAAATCAGGTTGGTGAAACATTTGTCGTTCATCTAATCAAGGAGAAAAAAAAACCCCAATAAAAAAATCATAGCCAAACCAAACAAAAACAAAAAAAACACCCACCAGGAAATGGAACAGTTATTTAAAAATGAAAAAGAAGCCTTCTTTCATGCACAAACTCAACCCAGATGACACTAAAACTCAAGGCGATCCTGGGGAGCTACCCTGCAACATCAAATGGACTCTTTGACAGAGCAGAGACAAAACATCCTTGGTCTATTTTGCTAACCTTTGATGGCATCAACCCCAACACATCTCCAAGGGGGTTGGTGTGAAGTTGCCCACCTTCTCTCCAATCCCCCCATGCCTTCCATCATAGTTTCCCAGTAATGTGATGGTTTAAAAGGCTGTGAGACTAAAAAAAAGAACACACAGAGAGAGAGAGAGAGAGAGAGGTGGGAAATGAACTTAAATTACTTACTTGTCTTGGGGTCTGGGTTGTACTTTCCACCTGGTCTGATGAAAGCTCCAGAGTGCTTCAAGTCAGGAGTCCCTGGGTCCCCTGATGATCAGGCACAACCAGGAGATGACCTCCAGGGATGGTGGTGATGCCATCACTGTCCCAGCCTAAGGGGTTTGCTGCAGATTTTGGAGGAAGGAAGGAGAGAGACAAGCACAGTGAAAGGGTTGGTCTGTAGTTGGAAAGGGGGGAGAGAGAGAAACTCCTCTGCTTTACAGGATCCACCCTCTAATTACAGTCTGGGAGCCTTTGAGGACCCGCTAGTATCCAATAAAGGAGGAGGCAGTGTGGTGGTGGTGATGGTGGGGGTAGCAGACAACATCTTAAGATTGGGTTGTGCCCCCCTCTTTCCCCAGAATGTAAAGGATGAAAAGAAAAAAGAGTGATGGACAGGGTTTAAAAAAGAAGAAAAGGGACACAAAGCATAGGGAAGGAGGAAAAGAAGCAAGGAAAACTGAGACTTGTAGGAAGGAACCAACAAGGGGAAAAACAAAAATCCCTGTAAGATTTTTGATTTGATTATTTTCAGAGATTTAAGATGCCTTCTTTCATGTGCAGCCATGGCAAGGTGTGTGGCCAGAGATGGTCCTATCATGAGGCCAGGTGAAATGGCTTCCGAATCCTCCTGCAAAAAACATGAAGGGTGATAGATCCATCGGACCCAGTGGGAGGTTGCTATCTGTCTCGAAAAACAAGGACAATCCCAATTTGGGGGGATTTTGTTCACATACTGGCAAATGGAACAGAGGGTCCTGTCCCAATTTTGTGGAAGAGAATTATGACAATCCTCCCCAGCAGGTCACAATCCATGGAGAAGTTGCCTTGCACAAGCTTTATGGAAATGAGTGATAGTTCCACAGAGGTCACATTGCTGTGTGTTCCTCCTCCCATGTGTCTATTTATTCTGCATTTTAAATATACCCCATATATATATATATATAAAGTTATGTGATAAGATGTGAGAGGGGAGGTGCTGCTTGGTTTGATGACTTTGATGACGCACCACAATGATGTGCACTGATCCCAGCAGTGGCTGTATTTTGTAACTCAGAAGAAGAGTTTTTTCCCCCTCTGCATTAAGAAGGTCTCAAGTTCAAAATCTGACATCACCTGGGATGGGATGGTAGAAATGGAATAGGATTGGTAGGACTAGAATAAACCCAGGGTGATCAAATGTCATAATCTCAAAAGAAGAGAAGCCCAAAATGTAGGACATTCAAGGAAAATGCAGAACATTCATATATTTTGTAAATTTCTTTCACCTTTTGCGCTATTTGTAAATAACAAAATAAAAGATAAAACTGATAAAAATATTGCTTTCATGTGGTTAATTTAAACACTAAGAGCACAATCCTATTCATGTATACTTACTCCCAGGAAAGGGTGCTTAGGATTACAGCCTATATTACTTAGTATTAATTTTAAAACCACTGCAGGCCTCCGTCAGTCTTGGAAGACTATGGTATCGTGCTCGGCGCTGCATACACTGCATGCGAAGCACGAAAGCCTGGGTTGGATTGTTATGGAGGATAGGCTGTTCCCCAAGCAGCAAATCCCCCCTCTCCACGCCACTGAATTAGTCCAATGGAAAGGCAGAGCCAATACGATTGGATCCAGCTGGCGTCGCAGAGCTGGGCTAAGGATAGGAGCTCACCCTGTCTTGTGGGGCCACTGCATAGAAATTATTACATGTAATTTATTAGTTATAAGAAGTCTATGTGCTGCCTGCTCACAGAGAAAAGGAGGATAGTGAAGTTTTTTCCAGGACACAAGGCTAAAAAAGAGGACGTGCCCTAGAAAAAGAGGATATATGATCATTCTGGAGAAATCCCTTCTGAAACCTGGGACAGTTGCTGCCAGTCAGAGTTGACACTGCTGAGATGGAGAAATGGTCCAGAAAGAGGGAGCTTTATAGTGTCTTGCTGAGAACGGCTTTGTTTCCAGGAGGAGGCAGTCAGTTACAGTTTCCTCCGTATGGCTGTCAGCAACCTTTCTAGCAGATTCCACCTCTTTCAAGGTGCATCCAGGTTTGAGATGTTTTGTACATCCAAAATAATGGAAATACAAATGTAGCATTGAGCAATAAAAAATGTAGCAATAAAAAAAATAAAAATTGATAGGATGCACAACCTATTAAAATAACTGTATCTTCAGTATTATGACTGACTTTTATACATGTCTAGTGAACACATTTATTTTGCTTGGTGGAGCAACAAGGCATGTGTCATGTGCAGTTTTTTAAGTGGTTTGGAAGTTTGTCTGCTTTGATCAAATCCATGTCTGAACATCCCCAGCAAATGCTAACTTATGTCTACCAAAGTATGTGCCTTAAGTGGGCTGAAACCAGTGGTGGGCTTCAGGGGGTTCTCACAGGTTCTATGGAACCCTTTGCTAATGAGCACCTGGTTCTGAGAACCTGTTATGAATGGGACATAGAACCTGTTGTTAATTCAGGTTATTAGGACATAGAACCTGTTGTTAATTTATTTGAATCCCACCACTGGCTGAAACGCACATTGTAAACTTAAGCTGTCTCAGTTGGATGAATTCATCATTCTCTGTACCCATCAGAGCAGAAAGACCATGAGCACTGATGTGTTTCCCTCTCTGCAATTATATGTATATCACTGTATATGGACAGTAATATCATTCCATGGGAATGATTAAGAATGGACTAAGTTTCTCTGATGCAACCTGCTTACTATTGACAGCCCTGGGGGAAATTCTCACAGCATCACAATTGCCAGAAAATTTGAAACCTCATTGATAGGCAAAGAGGTGGATAGGATGCTTGGAAGCAGTAACAACACATGACCGCAAAGATATCTGTCTATCTACATTATTTATATATTGCTTTTCAACTAAAAAGTTGACAAAGCAGTTTACAAAGAAAATGAAAAAAAAATTAATGGCTATACAATTACCAAATTGTATAGGGAACTGATCAAGAAAACACATACCGTATGTATTTTTTTTAGTAGAAGCTTGAGATATGCTTCCCATTTCACTCCAGAAAAACAACCTAACTGTGCCCTGAATTTCAAATATTTGCAAAACCAAAACAACCCCAGCACCAGAAAATTAAATCTTTCAGCTTCTCCTGGTATATTTTAATCCTTTGCCTTACCATTCAAACAACCTAATAACTCATTTAATATACACAATATATTAAATGCATAGTTTGATCCTATCCTTGGTGGAGAGTTTGATGCTAAAAATAGCAGTTAGGGACACAATCTGGTCTGTGATCACATTAAGGTGGAAAGAGGTTTTAATGCTTGTGATTCGGATTGGGATCCATGCTGCTGATTTTTACTAAAAACCTAGACATACATTGACAAAGTATACTTTCAGTAAAATGTGGAGTTCTGCAGCTGTAGATCTTCCAGCAGGAACCTTTTCTTATCTGGATTTGCTACTCCTTCTGAGTCAGAAATTCTGACTCAAGAGGCCAGGGGATGGGCAACGCAATCATATAACTTGTGCTAGATTAGGTAGGCTGGCTTGCATGTGCTGAATTCAGTGCAAGTACTGGGACTGCTGCTGCACTAATAGCACAATCCAGAGCAACTATGGGAGCTCTTACGTCGACGTAAGAGACATTTATGTCGACATAGTTACGGCATCATCTGTGGGAAACCTATGAGCAATTCATAGAGCAATCCAGAGTAAATTTTTCTTACATTGACGTAAGAGCTCCCATTGTTACTCTGGATTGTGCTGTACGTCCCACAGAGGTGGCATAAGTGAGCCTTAGGAGCACTTTTACAATATCCATAAGTTTGCACAAGGGACTTGTGCCAACGTAAGCGTATGTTTGGATTGTCCTGTCATGAATTCACTATTACTAGATATCTGAGAAAAGAAGAAAAAAACTAAAATTGGACAAGAGCAAAGATACGTGTTACACAAGGAAAAGAAGAATCTGTTCCCCAAGTGTAAGATATGTAATGATCAGCTAAGTAGGAAGACTTGCAGAAAATCATTGAATCAATCATATACACACACATATACATACATATACATACACACACTCACACACATATGTATGTGTGGGTGTGTGTTTATTGAAAACACAAGGTTTATAGTGGACAACAAAAATCTTGAGGATCATGGATATAATTGATATACTGTACATTGATTAGTCAATTGTAAGACTTCAATATCATGTAGTGCAATATAGACAAATGGCAACATTATGCAATACAAGCATAACTAGCTGTGAATTTTTCAGTTGTGGCTATAGCAGATAATAAACTGATTAATGTTATATGTTTCATATACTGTCTTCCTGCCACTCAGCAGAGACGGTATCTTCAAAATAAATTGGCATGAATTACAATCCAAATTTATCCAGGATTGGGTTTTTATGGATATTCAGATAAAGAGCTTCATGATTAGAGCTACTGATGAAGCATTTGTCCTCAACTCCTCCCAACATATTTATAACTAGTCTATATCCTATTTTTTAAGTTTTCCTTCAATGCCATGACCTTGATCCAAAACCCTTCAATGGCTGCATATACGTACAGAAAAATGGTGGAAGATCCACACACAGATCTCATTGGCTGCAATCCTCAAGACACTTTCCTGGGTGTAAGACCCACTGAACACAATGGAGCTTACTTTTGAATAGACATAGTTAGGATTGTGCTCATTGTGTCCTGGCCAATTGAGCTTCTTGATGAAATGCACCTGACCATTTCAACAGACCTGGAATGAGCCTGGAAGAGCTGCCATGAGTGAGTGGCCCCAATTTCTTCTCCTCTTTTCCCATATATATCTTTTTGTGTGTGATCACCCTCATCCCTATGCCTAACACAGGAGATCTTGCTGTGGAGCCAGTGGACCTTTCCTTTGCTTTGCTTGTATTTTCTCCTTACTTAGGAAAAGAAAAACCCACTAATTAAAGATACGGCAGCTCTTGTGGTCATTGGAGTCTGCGCTTTACTAACATTTGGAAGTGTTTAGTTTTTTGTGCATCTGAAGTTGGAGGGGGGGGGGTGGGGAAAGGGGAGAGAGAGCAGTGATTGGTGGAAGAAAAAAAGAAATCAAAGATCAGAGTGGCATGCGTTCCTGATCTCAAATGAATTTTCCAGTATGACATTAAAGACCCAAAGAAAGACAGAAAAGAAAGAAAGAACGAACGAAAGAATGAACGAATGAACATTCCATGGAACACGTTGACAGAGTGGACCAAGTCAGAGGGGAAAATACTCATTTCCACTGTATTCTTCCCCCCTCCACCCCAAATTGCTGCCTTTGGCACTGGGGATCAGACCATAAGGGCTTTGCCCACCCAAACCCTTTCCATGGGATCTTGGTGGCACATGGAAAGCAAAGGATTTTGGCAATTTCACTTTATCCTGGCTCAAAAAGTAGAAGAAAGTTTATGTTTCTACCACTGAAAGCGGCGTCTCATTGGTTATATTTTTTATTTCAATCCTGCCTCCCCCCTGAAGGGAATATACATGGTCTCACCTCTCATTTCAGCCTCACAGTAACCTTGTGACGTATGTTAGGTGAGAGCGACTAGCCTGATTTCATCCGGAAACCTTCATATCTGTGTGAGGACTGGAACCCAGATCTGCCTGATGTTGGCCCAGCAACTATGCCACTGTACCACCCATTGTAGTATAAATTTTTATAATATAATTTTTTTACAAATATAATTGTAGTATGAATTGTTATTATATAGGGTGCATTCCTGACTTATGCCAGAGAGAATGGCTCAGCTAAGCCAACCTAAGTAGGCCATTCCCTGAGCTGACACTTAGGCCAATTCTACAGGACTAGGAGGACTCTAGGCTGGCCTAACTGCTGCAGCACAAGGGCAGCATGTTCACTGGGCTGGTGTGGTTGTGCCATATCCTGATATTGAGAGGGAGGAGTGGTAATTAGGCTAGCCTAAAACTTAGAACTTTTTATTTTGCTTCCATTTTTACTCTGGCTTTACTCTTTAGCCCCTATGGGTCTACTCAGATTTATGCCTGCTCCTGCCTAACTCTGAGGAGCTGGGAGGGGGCATGTCTGCCCTCGAAACAGGATCTGAATACAGCCTAATTGCACTGCTCCCAGCCATGCCCCACATGCCTTTAACACATTCCTGCTGAACTGCCAAGGCTAGCTCTGCTAGGCTGGCTCAGATCCATCTGTCTTGGGCCAGCCTAAGTAAACTTATGCCTGCCCAAGCTTTCTCTGGAGTAGTTGGGCTGACCTATCTTGGAATTAGGGCTGCTCAATGAAGATAAGCTAGCTCAGAGGTGTCCAAACCCTGGCCCTGGGCCAGATGCAGCCGACAGCAATCCTCAGTGCAGATCGCAGGAAAATCTCCTCCATCTGGCCCGTGGACTAGAGTTGTAATGTATTACACTCTTATATTTAAATTTATGTAAATTTATTCAAATATGAAATGTAAATCATTTTTCTGGCCACAAACACAGTGTCAGAGAGATGATGTGGCCCTCCTGCCAAAAAGTTTGGATACCCCTGGGCTATCCTAACTGCACTTCAGGATTGCAGCCAAATTCTATGAATATGAAGTCCGTATCATGACAGTACATCTGAATTTCATTGTATATCTTTGTATAATGACAATAAATTATCAATCTATCTACTTACCTACCTACCTTATCTGGGATAGTCATGGTACACATTTGGAGCAGTGGATTTGAGAAGAGAAAAGGAAAAATCCAATATGTGGCCCAGATGAAAGTGGTCCACAGAGTCATTTGGGAAGACCATGTTTACCTTTGAAAACAGAGAAAATGTGCTGAGTGTCTGCACCAAAAGAGACCATCCCACTCCTCTCTCACCTCCTTTCCCATCCACTGATGGAAGGATAACCAATAAACTGGTTCCTCCAAGAGCTTATCTGCTCATCTGTTCGATCTGCCTTCTCCATCCCGAGGGCAGTATTGGGGGGAAGGGTGTGTGAATACAGAGCTGTACTATGTAACATGCATCTTCCTCTCGGCAAGCAGCACCCCTTGTAGCTGTAGCATGATGTAGATTGTAGTAAGAACTTATAATTTGGATCTGGCTGGGTTGATCAACCTCAGATTGTCACAAGATTTCTTGTAATGCAAAAGTTTTGGACTCTTGAGATTTCACACACAAATGACTGATTAAAAAAATAACTAGGTATTCATTTTTATAGCCCTTCTTCCTTTTCTCTCATCAGACCAGCTCATTAGTCAGCATAGGAGAATCCAAGGTGATCCGCAAGCCATCAGGATGCCTATGCAGAGTAGGAAAACATATGATTACCTTTCACAAGCTACTTACAGTAATCACCTCACCACCACCACCACCACTGCATTCAGCATGCATTTCCTCGGTGCAACTGCCTGTTATACTGTGGCAACAGATAGGATTAGGAATCAGTTAATTAGTTAATCGGTTTAACATGAACTAATAATGACGCAAATAATCATGCAACCCTGATTAGTGGTGGATTAATTATACACCACATATAATATTAACATTAATTAATCCACCAATAAAATTGTACAATTTTGTGAAAGCTTATTCAGGTGTACATTGAGTTCTGATTTCTTCTACCTGGCCTGTCAGCAGTACATTGCTTTTTGCAAATTTAGCACCACCACATGCTAAGTGTAATAGGAATGAAGTAGGTATCAGCAGGAAAGACCCAGGAGACGATGATGCAAGCAAGAGATTTCTTTATTCAGAGCTCTGGACTCAGCCAGACAGAGTTTTCTATCTCACAAAAAAGACTGAGTGCTTTGTCCAAATTGACTAGACCTTTTATAGCACAACTGTTTCTCTACACAATAAGATGATTCTGTTCATAACAAGAGGATTTATACAATCAAAGATTTTATCTTCAGTGGCTTCCTGAGCTGAGATGGAAAAATGTGTGGCAAGACATGACATTACACATCAGTACAATGAAGCAATCAAGCACGTGTATTCTGACATTGGTTGATCTATCTGAGTTTCCTTTCCCACAGGAAGAAGAATTAAAATTTTATTTTAATTTTATAATTTTTGGGCTTCTTTATTATTGCCACAGGATCAGGTGAAGACAAAGAGTTTCCTGTCTTAGCTTTGGCTGGCTTTACAAGCCTTAAGTGGCTAATCACTGATAACCATCAAACCCCTGGGAAAGGAGAAGGGGCATTGTGATGTTATCATCTCCTCTCCGGGGAGCCTGTGAATGTTGATTGGAAGCATCTGTCAGGGAATGTGTGTCTGCAGCCTTTGCCAAGCGTGTCCTTTACTATAGGCAGCCCACAGAATGATTTCAAAGGTATCAATTAATTTCAATAATTCTAATAATAATTCTAATAAATTCTGACAGCTGGTTTTGTCCACCATATTCCCCCCTTTTGGACACCCCATTTATATATGAAGGTAAATGGGTAGTGTCCAATAATGCACAACTGTCTAGTTTTGGGACCTTTTTTAAATTTGCTTTTTTACAGTCAGTAGGGCATTTCTGAGGCTGGGGGTCCTTTTTACCTTATCCAACACACACACAAGACAACATAAACATTTAACATACAAAAACTAAGGGACACGAATTTACAGAGATACAATACAAACAAAACACAATCCTTATTTTAAGTCTTTGCACTGTTAAAAGACTATGCACACAGGAAGAGTATTCAACAGCAGAGTCCACTCCATGGTTGATGTAATATTGTTTTATCTGCAACTGCAAATAGAAGTTATACTTTACTAGTCCTTGCAAATTAACCTTTTGAATGCTTTGCCACACACCTGTGGAAAACAAGAGTCTTTAGGAATTCACAACACTGGACAGCCACAACAGAGTTCTTGTGCTGTTGAGCTTAGAGTCTAACACCAAGACTCATACTTTGATTGAAGTTCCATTGTTTATAACACGGATCAGGATCAGGAATGCTGGTTGCAAAAGGTGCCTGATGTGGGCCAGAGTTAAAGCCAGGTGTACAGAAGTACAGGAACACAAGCGCACAGGCCACATTGCATGTCACACACGGCTCACCGCTGCTTCTTGTTGCATGGAAGCATGCACTGGCTACATGCTTGCCAGCCTGCCTCAGTGGCTCACCTTGATGGCCTTGAAGCTGGAAAGGCTTTGCGACACCTTGTTGGCAGTGAAAAACTCACTATTTTGTCGTGCCTTTCAACATTAGATGGTTGGCAGTCAATATCGGAGGCTCAATTGACATTTTGCAGCTTTGGAGCCTAAGTTTGCTAGGAGAAGGCTGTACGACACCCCTGCAAAGTAGGGATGTGGAAGACCCACTTTACGTCATGCCTTCTAGTTGTTGCTTTTTGGCTCATTTTCTTCGTAGACACAGGCAATCTCATATGTGGACTGTTTGCAAGACTGTTGTATACTGTTTGACTTCCTTTGCTTCCTTTGTAAGGCTTGTTTTGACTTTTTGACATCTAATATCTGCAAGAAAACACAGGACTGACAACATAAAAACAACATGTAATTCATGGCACTTTTGATCCATCTGATATGATGCAGGCAGCCACGTCTTCTTTTTCCTGTTGTTTTATTGGCACACAGTTGCTTGGTTTTGATAGTTAACATCTTTTAGCACAGTCCTGGAAATAAGATTCTTATGGTACTCTTATTGTAACCTCTGTACTTTGGATCATATTGGCTCTGTAAATAAGAATGCAAGACACACAACACACATACAACATAATACTAGGATACACATATGTGGATATGAATGTAATTTAAGCAAGATAAATCAGTTAACTTTATATTCTGAAAAGCAATGTTTTATTAAAAATCCATGCTTAGTCTGCAAAGAAATAAGGTTTAACTCTTTCCTTTTTGTTGTTGTTCCTTTTTGCTGCTGAAACAAAAGGATTAGGAGATTGCTATGGACATTGTTAAGCAAATTTGCTTGCTACCATCTGCACTGAGGACACATTCCTTTTCTAATCTCCTCGATACATCAAGGTATCTTGCGCAATCAGATCTAGACTGTTCTGTTTTATAAGGCAGGCATTTTTTAACACTTTGTACCTTGGATCAGGCTCTTATTTGACCTGCTGGAATAATGGAAATTTAATGGCTTTTGCGCTCTTTCCCTGCGGGGTGTAGAGAGAGAGAGAGAGAGACAATAACATTTACATTTGAAACATAGATAGCCATACAGATTAATGAGTTGCAGGAAGAGGACATGCAGTGATACTAGTTAAGTGCAATTCTCTTTTGGCTTGGACTTGCCTAAAAGGTTGTCTTTGAAATATTATGAAGTTGAACATTCCAATACAACAATTTGCACTCAAGCAAAAAGACTACACCACAAACAGAGAACGTATACTTTGAACATAAAGGCTATTTAGTTGAGAATCTGGGGCAGAGCAACAGATACCAAGCAAAATAGCCTTGATAGCTTCCCCCCCCCTCCTTTTCTGTGGGAGAAACCATGGTTATGCGTGAATCAGGATTAGAAAGTCCCTGAAGGCAAGGTCTTTTCCTGGAAAAGAGACTCTGTCCATGCTCAGAGGCAGTTTCAACACTTACACTGATATTTTGAACACATACAACTCCAGAACTTTCAATTAATTATTTCTGAACTATTTTTACTGTTGGCCTCCAGAGCTATTTTATAGAACTTCTTGTTTGGCCAAAGAGGGTGCAACTTGAACCACAAGACAATTAATCAGACCAACTTGCTTGACTTTTTAGAACCTCACAAGCAGCAAAACACAACATGTTAAGGTCCACTATTTTTATGTTTGAAGAAAAGGGCAACACATTTTGACTGATCTGTGACACTATGCAGACTACACTAAGAGTCCTCTCCTTTCTCTTTGGCCTTGACCATAACTCAATATAAATAGCTGTTTATTGCAAAAGTATTTTTGAATTCAATTTCTTTAAATTTTGGTAACTCATACTTGTTGCTGGAGGCTTTATTCAGCTTTGCCAATACCCAAAGCATTGTAAACCCAGATGGTGTTTTTAGAACAAAGAACCAATGCAAGAAAAAACCTCCAGACAGAATGGTAACCTTAACATGGACTTTTTCTTTTAACTAGTTCTCAAAAAGAAACCTCTAGACCACTTATGGCACAGACCACTGCCCACAGACTATTGCTTTCACACATCTTAAGGGGCAAGTGTACTTCTTAACTTACTGCTCACACTTCACCACTGAAAAGACTTTCTTTTTTCCATGTGCCTCCAAGAACCAAGACTGCTGCTTAAAATCTAACTATGCTTGTGAAACTTTTTTTACTTTGTGTGACCTGCTACACAACTTGACAAGGCAACAAGATTGCACAAACCACACACTGATTTATACAGTCTTCAGAACATGCACCTTTTTATACCTAATAAGGAACTTTAGTCCACTGCTTTCTAGTTGCCACACAACTACTGTATTCATAACCCCCTGTTTTTTACTCCTCTCTGTCCCAAGCTCTTTCTGAGAACACATTGCCCCCAACCAAACTCTAACTACTCTTGTTTTCCATGCAGAGGCCCTGAGCCTCTCACCACCACACAATCAAGCAAGGGACACCACCATAGTTGTTTAGCAAACTACAATTCCCAGGATTCTTTGCTCTTTGTGAAGCTTTTTGAGCTCACCTCCTGGTGCCACTTATACTACAACATACAGAAATTTACACAACTGAGAGCAATTTCTTCAGGTATCAGACTTCTTTTTACAGTTACACACAACTGACCCTGCTGTGGTCTTCTATGTGCAGTGTCACTGCACACCTGAGCCATGCTAGTCCCTCCACAAATTTTAAAATCCACTAAACACTAAATTTTTAAAGTCCACTTTGCTGTTGTTCACCAAATCCCTGCTCCCCTCTGGCAGCTCTGCTAGCCATCCCATCACAGCCAGCCCAGGGGAGAGAGAGAGATGGGGGGGTTCTTCCCCCAATGTAATACCTTTTCTTTTGCGTTCTTTTAGAAAACAATAAATAGATCTAACAATGCAAAGCAAGCACTGACAGGCACTATAGACACAAAATTAATCTACAACTTTTAAAATTCCCTGTAATGGGGCAGGCTTAGTCGCCTCCACCCCCCCCCCTTCCTGGAGCCAAACTCCAAGGGCCTTCCTTACTTTTTCTAACTCACAGAGCCACTTGTATTTGTTTTCTGAGGTCTGTCCTCAGGCCACAGACAAAAGGCACTCACAAGACAGAATAGGGAAAGGGGAGGATCAGGGTCTTTTTTATTTATGGGGTAAGGAACACAGAGGGTAAACTTTCACTTCTTCCTCCAGCTTGCGTGGCCAGGCTCGTCAGTGGCTCACAACAAGAACGGCGGTGTCAATCACACTTGGTACGTTCACACAATCACACACAACACGCGTCTGGGGTCTGACGCCTTCACTTGTGTCAATCATGCAACCACTTTTCACTCACACAGTTTCTACCTTCTCCCTCCCATCATAAACAGAATCACATTACAATGTTATACTTTAAGTAACCAAGTAACAGTGAAACTAAACAATAGAAAGAGAACCTTCTTGCAGTTTAACAGGTAAAGAAACTTTTGCTTGCAATTATACTTTTTAGCAAAAACAGTTAAACTAAACCACAGTATAGTCTAACAGGCAAATACTTCTTGTTACAATAGTACCTTTTGCTAGGAACAGTTAAACTAAATCACATAAAAGGAAACTTTCTGTTATAGTTTAACAGGCAATATAAAACTTTCTGGTTGCTAATTAAAGTCTGATAAGACTCTTCTATCCAATCTTGGGTGTTGGTTTAGGGGCTACCTCCCTACCAAGTCTGGTCAGGTTCTTCCCCCCGTTCCCAAATTCTTTAGGATAGAGGCTAGCATATCTTACCCAACTATCCAAGCCTACGCTTCAAGACAGAAAGGTCTCACCTATCCAAGCCTATGCTTCAGGATAGGTCTGGTGCCCTTCAAGGAGTAACGGGCCAATGTTCCCCAGTCAGAGAGGGTGACGAGTCCTCCCTTCTGAGCGAACGGCCGGGCTCCGGGAGTTTACCTAGGACTCGGTCCCCTTCCGTTGGTCACCCAACGGGTCCACCCCTCAGCGTCACTGAGTGGGCTCCACTGGCTGGCCTTTCCAAGCCAGTGGATTCAACCAGTGCACTCTTCAGGCAGTATCTCGGGTCGGGCGTTACTATACTTGCCTGGTTCCTGTAGATCTGTTGCTTGTACTCCTGAGACCGAAGGCGATTGACAGGTTCTTATCAGATGGGAACCGGTGTTCTTTTTTCTCCCCAACCAAACTTGGTTGGAGGCGCCTTGGAGAAACCTGAGGACCGGTTTCCACTGACAGCACACTGTTCACCGGCTTGGGGGGCCTCAAGAGCCCTCTCCCCTGGGTACCACTTCAATTCCCTGGAAAAGGTCCAGATCCAATAATCCCGGCACGAGCCCCCATTTGTAATAGGAATGAAGTAGGTATCAGCAGGAAAGACCCAGGAGACGATGATGCAAGCAAGAGATTTCTTTATTCAGAGCTCTGGACTCAGCCAGACAGAGTTTTCTATCTCACAAAAAAGACTGAGTGCTTTGTCCAAATTGACTAGACCTTTTATAGCACAACTGTTTCTCTACACAATAAGATGATTCTGTTCATAACAAGAGGATTTATACAATCAAAGATTTTATCTTCAGTGGCTTCCTGAGCTGAGATGGAAAAATGTGTGGCAAGACATGACATTACACATCAGTACAATGAAGCAATCAAGCACGTGTATTCTGACATTGGTTGATCTATCTGAGTTTCCTTTCCCACAGGAAGAAGAATTAAAATTTTATTTTAATTTTATAATTTTTGGGCTTCTTTATTATTGCCACAGGATCAGGTGAAGACAAAGAGTTTCCTGTCTTAGCTTTGGCTGGCTTTACAAGCCTTAAGTGGCTAATCACTGATAACCATCAAACCCCTGGGAAAGGAGAAGGGGCATTGTGATGTTATCATCTCCTCTCCGGGGAGCCTGTGAATGTTGATTGGAAGCATCTGTCAGGGAATGTGTGTCTGCAGCCTTTGCCAAGCGTGTCCTTTACTATAGGCAGCCCACAGAATGATTTCAAAGGTATCAATTAATTTCAATAATTCTAATAATAATTCTAATAAATTCTGACAGCTGGTTTTGTCCACCATATAAGTAGACTTTCATGGTTTCAAGTTGACATCTGGGCCATTGTGATGGAAATGGTGAAAGAGTGTTGAAAATGTCTGCCTTTGGAGCTGACTGTCACATCCACCTCCCCAAAGAAGAAGGGAAGGTAGCGGGCATGGTAGTGAGGAATAGTTGCATGCACCTGCAATACTTCACTTTCCCCATGTGTCTGTTACTGTCCACAGAATTGGGCTGCAGCAGCATCCATTCCTCATTCATCCATGAGCTTCCCAGAGGCTTAAGCCACAACTGCCTCTTGTAGTATAGACAACATTTTCTTTGCAAATTAAGCATAGGATGATACTGGTTTGGAGTTATAAAACAGTTAGAGCACATTGAAGGTAAACTGATTCTTTATAACAGGTACACAACCAAAGATGACAGAAAGTACGAGGTAGAATTGAATAGTACTTGCCAAGCTATTCTTGCAGTACCCCAATAATGTTGGGGGACATCCACTAAAGTTGAGCATTGGGAGAGTTAGAATAAACAGTATATTTATTTACCCAGCATGTAATTAATCTGTGGCCCTCCTTGCCATAGGATATGGTGCTGATGGCACCTGGACTAGATGCCTGTCAAGTGGGATTTATTGAGGAATGTCTTTAACAAGCCATGATATGTACCCTGCTGGTTTTGGACATAAATTATCTCTAACAAGCCTGATGCAAAGGAGTGGCAAAAGGATGCATGTGTTTTGATGTCTGTGTGGCCCCTGACGCATTTGGTAAGCCACTGTGAGATACAGGAAGCAGGACCAGATGGATCTTTGGCTTGATCCAGTGGGGATCTTCTTATGTTCCTAATATAATTAGGAACTGGCCCTACACACCCCAGCAATGTCTGTTCTAGTGGCTTCTGCTGGTGTTCTTTATTGCATTTTAGATTGTGAGCCCTTTTGGGACAGGGATCTATTAGCTATTATGGTAATTAGCTATTTTTTTTCATTTTCTTTGTGAACATTTTAGATGAAAAGCAATGATAGATAGATAGATAGATAGATAGATAGATAGATAGATAGATAGATAGACAGACAGACAGACAGACAGACAGACAGACCTTGGATTGCTTTCAGTAGACTCTGGAGAATTTAGGCCTGTCATGGAGGCTGGCAACCTTAATAGGGATTACATCAAGCCGACCAACCCTTGACAATGGTAGAGCCAGACAAGTTGAGATAGTAATTGAGTCTACTGTGAGTTTTTAAATTGCGCCTCTCATAAGGTGCCCCCTTATCTTCTGTGGCTTCATTGCCTGCCATGAACTTCATTTGCATGAAACACCGCATGACTTGTTTGTTTTGGAGCCATTCAGTTTCAGTCTTACCTGATCATAGCTATTACCATGGAAAAAAAGGATCCTAGGATTTGGAAAATCCGGAGCCCAGGTAGTTGGAAATTGGTGGGAGGACACAAAGGCTCCAGAGGTGGGCTGGCCAACAGTGAAGATCTATGAAAAGGATACATTCCTGTTTAACAAAAGGATGGGCTGAGGCTGGGGAATAGAGGAGTTAAAAAAAAGCTGCATCCTGAGTTGCCAAAGGGCATTTTGAGAATGCAGCCATGGTGGGTGCTGGTAACTGGCAATCCGCACATTGATTTCTCTGGATTAGATTCTCTATTGGTCTGGCTCAGAAGAATATTCATTACAATAAAGCAGCAATAAGAATATATAGGAATGAGCCAAACCCAAAGGATAAATGTTTTAACTCATCTCACATCACCTCAAGTTCAACACACACTGGGGAACAAACATTTGGTGTCTTTTTTAGTATTTAGTATTTATTTTAGTATATAAAATTTTAGTATTTTGGGGTCACAGGTGCCAAAAATGGAATTATTTTTTGTCCATCAGTTCTGCTTCTCATGATATGACATAGGCATAATATATAGGAACAAATGCCAGCGGGAAAATACAGTAATAATAGGTAATAATGCCAGTGATATCTCAAAAACTGCTAATGCAAAAGGATACTATTTCTGGATACCCAGAATCAGGTTGAACAATCCACCATGAAAAAAAAAAATTTTTCCCTGTGAATGCGCATGGGGTGGTGGTGATGTGCATTGGGGGGCTGTTGTGAATGGGGGGAACAGTTGTGCATGGGTGTGTGTGTGATGCACAATGGGGAATGGTGTATGTGGGGTATTTTACTCCTGAAGACTGGCTGATCAACATCCAGCCAATTTGGTGCCTGATGCACTGGGAGGGAGGGTGCACTCGCGGGGGGGGGGGGGATGGTGCGCATGGGGGATGTTGTGTGAGGGTGATGTGCATGGGGGTGTTGTACATGGGGGTGTTGTGCATGGGGATGGTGTGAATGGAGAGATGGTGCTCATGGGGGAATGGTTCCCATGGGGGGATGGTACACATGGGAGCTTCAGGAAGGGAATTATAACAGGAGCGTTAACATGGGGCAGGGCAATTTTTGGCTTTTAGAAGAGCAGAGAGAGGTTGAAAGAGCGGAACTTGCATTGAATGAATGAGTACTGGGTATAACTGAAAGGAGTTAAGAGTGGATCATCAGAAAGTGGGGAACTTGAAGGTGAGAAGCAGCAGGTAAGAGAAGGTGCTTAATCCACCAACCACTTTTTTATTTATTTAATCAATTTATATCCCGCCTTTCCTCCCCTGCAAGGGGGAGCCCAAGGCGGCTGACATCAGGGAATAAAACATCATCAAAATTTTCTATTGCACTTTTCCTTTTCTTTAATAATAGTGCCATCTTTCTCCCTAATTATTGGAGGGGGGGTTAATGAAGACAATCAGTGGGCAGGGACAAACTTAAATATTCCATTCCCCCCTTTCATTTTCTTCTATAGTGATGCCTCACGTAACAAATTTAATTCGTTCTGGAGGCATGTTTGTTACATGAAACGTTCTTTACGTGAAGCAGATTTTCCCATAGGAAATAATGGAAACTCAGACGATTGGTTCCACAACCCCGTCTGCCCCCAACTGCCAACGAATGTGTTCTTTACGTGAAGCACAGTTTGTTACGTGAAGCGGAATCCTAGATAAATTTTTGTTTGTTACGTGAAACATACTTTACGTGAGGTGCCACTGTATAAGAAATTTCCCATGGCAAATATGAGTAAGCAGCAAGTATGATGTTGAAAAATCCCATATTCGCTGTCAAACGTTTCTTTCCAGTTTCACAGTGCCAAGCCTTGCAGAGCAACTAGACTTTCAGCCCCTATGGCACCAGCCAATATTCCTCCATTGAGCAAGATGGCCACAACTCGCTGTGATTCCAAAGGCTAAGACAGCCCATGGGACGTTCTGGTCCATTCAGAGTTTTGCGGTCACCCAACCAAAGGGAGTGAGCTGGGGAGAAATGAAAGGGTTATAAATAAACATGGCATTTAGGTCCTTTTGCTGATTACAGGGCAGAGCTGCAGTCTGGCGGTGCAGGAAACTTGCTCTCTTATTTTAGCAGCTTGTGTTTTGGGTGACCTGACTCCCAGGTCCACGAACAAAGCCAATCACTTTGTTATCAAGGTACAGTTATTCTCGGTCATTTAGAGGAAGAGAGGGGGAGATCTGAAACTGAATCAAACGAACATGTTTATGAACATGCCCCATATACGTACTCTCTGACACATTTGGACCTGAACATGCCCCATATTCGTACTCTCTGAAACATTTGGCAGCTTCTTCTTACCCATCCAGGCCAGCACTGTGACACTTTTTTTCCACATAAACCCTCTGAGATAAACTATCAAATCCATTTTACAGCTGGAACAGTGATGGGATTCAAAGAAATTAACAACTGGTTCTATGCCCATCTGGCAGCAACTTTTAAATGGCTATTTTAAAGCTTTATATGTCCTATCTATCGTTTACAACCAATAGAAAAGTCACTTTAGAAAAGTGATTGCTTCTCATGTTGTGTGTGCTCAGCCCCAGTTTCAAATCCAGTAAACAGGTTCTGCAGGCTTTTCGTACTTTTCAAACCCTGCAAGACCTGTTTGATCAGCAGCAACAGTGGGGTAAAAAAAAGTACATGGGTGCATTCCAGAGTAACCACAGGGAGTCCTTGCTCTGACATAACAACAATTTACTCTGGACTGCAATATGAATTTCCCATAGGTTTTCACTAGGTGGTGCTGTATCTACATCGACATAAATGTCTCTTATGTGCTCCTATGGTCACTCTGGATTGTTGGGTATGTGTCTATCATCAGCAACAAAGCTTCTTTCAGAAACTTCTTTTTTCTTTTCAGAAGCTGCTTTCAAAAAACATTGTGTGTCTGCAGCTTGACTGATATGATTAATATCTGTATGATTAATATCACGAGCATGAGTTGATTAATATCTGAAGAAGGTGCAAATCAATCCCATGATAAATATGATAAAATATGATAAATCATAAATATGATTTCTAATCATTGGAAATCATATTTCCAATTTTCAACTGGACATTAGTGTGCCATGAATGGTTCATTGTTTAGGGAGTTTAGAGAGTTTAGGGAAGGTCTCTTATTCATAGGACATTGGATGATGGCGAGCTCTCCACCAGCAGTGAAATCTGCCTTGTCAATTGTCAAAAAATTGATAGTGTGCCTTAACAATTTTAGGGCTTTGTCAGTGTGCCACAGGGTGAAAAAAGGTTGAAAATCACTGTCTTAGAGTACTCTCGTTGTCTAAGGGCTGGTTGAGATCATTGCTAAGCTCCGCTGGAGAGGACATTGCTTTAACAGGGGACATCTAAATTCATCATTTTGCCTATCACTCAATTTTAAGCGCTACATTGGGCGGAATGTACATTTGGAATCAGTGATGGGATTCAAAGAAATTAACAACCGGTTCTCTGCCCACCTGGCAGCCACTTTTAAATGGCTATTTTTAAACTTTATATGTCCTATCTCTCATTAACAACCGGTTCTGTAGAGTAGGTGCGAACTTGCTGGAGCCCACCAGAGTCCAGGATAGTAGCTTTTCTCTGCTGTTGGCGCAATGTTCACATTCCAGACGAAAAAGCATTCTAAGCATCACTTGTAAAAATATCCCAAATTACAACAGAGCTGGCTACACAGCTGAAGTACTAACAATGAGTAATAACAAGGGTCAAAGACAGGCAACTGGTTGTTGCCTGAGGCATCAACTACAAGAGACTGAGCAGGAGGCAAGAGCGGTGGGACAGAAGCCTGTGGAATGGTTGACTACAAATCTGACATGTTTTCACAGTGATTCCCTTCTTACAGCTACAGTGATTCTAGTCCCAGCTTTCTTTAGGTAGCTGGACAACGAGAAAAATATAATTAAGGAGTGGGAGGTCTGACTTCACGGCTGTGTGTTCTTGTTGGATCCTTTCTTGAGTTTTCCCAAGATCAAACTGCAGCATACCTAACATCATCACCATCATCATCATCAACAGCAACAACAACAGTATTTATGTACTGCTTTTCAACAAAAAGTTCACAAAGGAAGTAAAGAGAAAATAAAAACTGCACATTTTAACATTTAAATACAGAGTGTCTTCTGCTTTGTTCAAGCAGTCATTGGCAGGATTTGTCATATTGAGGGCCTTTCAAAATGGTTAGTAATTCTATTATTGTATTCCAAATAGAGGAATAGAGTCTCAAAATAATAGAGTCTCAAAAGATATTCCCAAAGTTTCTACTATCAGATGGATTGGATTCAAATTTGTTGGTTCAGTACTTGGTACTCTTTTTGCATGAAATAAAATGCAAAATTGTTTTGCATTTCAGAATTGAAATGCACATTTTCAGAATTGTTTCAGAACTGAGCCTCACCTCCAGGATGTCCCCTGATTTTTTTCAGAATGTAATTTCAGATATCTGAGCTGTGTACCTTAATTTTGTTGTCTATTTTCTGAACATGATACTACATTTTTAAGAAGCATCTCCCCTGATTCACAGCACTGTTCCCTTAGAAGAAAGTTCAATTATGTGCAACAGGATTTAATCCAGTGGTGGGATTCAAATAAATTAACAACAGGTTCGATGTCCCATTAGTAACCGGTTCTCAGAACCAGGCACTCATTAGCAAAGGGTTCTATAGAACCTGTGAGAACCCCCTGAAGCCCACCACTGATTTAATCCCAAGAAGATGAGCCCTGGATTGCAGCCTGAGCTATATCCAGTCTCTCTGGTGGGGAGGGGAGCTGATGAGGCCAGATATTTGGGTGGCATGGGGCTGGGGGAGCAATGAATGTAGTGGAAGGGAGTGTGCCATTCAAGGAATACTTCGTAAATTAGATTTCTTGGAGAATCCAATTTGGAGCAGATAGCGCTAGTTGACAGTTGCTAAATTAATTACCTGAACCTTTTAATGTTCATTTTGTAGGAACAACAAGCCAGCTCAACTTGCAGGGTGGATGGGTTTAATTTGCTGGACCATTTGATGGTTTAAAGAGGGTATCAGGCTTTTTGTATTGAAGCACGTGATGGACTATGGCATTCTCAAATGCTCCAGGGAACCAAAAGGAGATTTTCACATTGTTTCAGAGGCCATAAAACTTCCCACAATACAGCCACTATCAGATGAAGGCAGCAATCCTTAAGACACTTTCCTGGGAGTAAGACCCACTGAACACAATGGGGCTTACTTTTGAGTAGACATGATTGTGCTCGAAACCTCTATCAGATCTGATTATGATCTTGATCTGAGGACTTATACGTCCGTCATAGAGGATAAAGAAGCAGTCACTGGTTTCATGTCTGTGGAGATGGTAAAGAAATAGTAAAGAAATCATCTCTTTCAATAACAATTCATGAGTCCAAAATAGGTTTGTGTTATCTGTGCAGTGCACACAGAATATGCTGCTTAATTGAGGAATCATCCTGTAATCTTTTTGTGACTCGAAAGGTCACTGAATCACCTTTTCAGGACTTGAAAGGACTTGAGTTGAGTCAACTATTTGTAAATAGTTTACTGCAACTATTTGTAGCAGTAAAAAACAAACAGGGCTGATCCCAGGGTGCACATGCATGTTTTCACTTTATTAAACATGCTGTCCCATCCCACCTGTAAGCAGGGCAGGAGGGGTTGGAAAAGGCTGCATGAGACCAGGGACAGAAGCAGCAAGAGGGAAGAGAGTAACGTGCAGTAGCTGCAAGGCTTACTAGGACAACCCAATCCTTGGCAATCCGACTCAGATGTAATCCCACTGCAACTGATCAGTCACTGAGGCTCCCTTCTCCCAAGTAACAATGGAGATCATAGAAGCCGTGAGATGGAAAGCATGATCTTGAAACTTGAGTCTGCACAGGTGAAGATGAATGCTGAGTCAAGGGGCATTTGACTCAAATGTTTTTTCTGAGGCACAATCCTTTTCAAGATCCGGGAATATCTGGTCATATGATCACCCTGTGAGGGTGTCAGGCCAGCACAGCTCATCCATCTCCCATGCCCACAGTGTCGTGGGGAGGCTAGCGCATGTCTGTGCACTGGCCTAACCCCCCAGAAGTGCTGCAAAAGTAACTTAGGGCACAATCCAGAGTAACTATGGGGAGTCCTTGCTCCAGTGTAAGAACAATTTGCTCTGGATTGCAATATGAATTTCCCATAGGGTTTCATTAGGTGGTGCAGTAACTACGGGTGCACATAATGTCTCTTACGTGCTCCCGTAGTTACTCTGGATTGTAGGGTTAGGCTACAATCCAGAGCAACTACGGGAGCATGTAAGAGACATTACGTGCACCCGTAGTTACTGCACCACCTAGTGAAAACCTATGGGAAATTCATATTGCAATCCAGAGTAACTTGTTCTTACTCCAGAGCAAAGACTCCCCGTAGTTACTCTGGATTGCGCCCTTAGGGCACTTTTGCAACACCCCAAGGCCAGCAGAAGACTTGTGACAGGACTTGCGTCAGCTTAACAAGGTGACAGTCTTCCATGCATATGACTCAAGTGTCCATGAGCAAAAAATGTACATTTTCACAACTACGAGTCAAGTCACTTGTCTCAAGTTCTCATCCCTGCCTTTTTAGACTGTCAGGAAAGCAGATCAGCTTCTTGTGTTGTTTGCTTTATAAACTTTTGAGCACTTTTTTGTATAGATATTCATAATTGTCGTTGTCATTGTTGTCATCAATGTGTAGATGAGTGTTAGTCAGGCATTTCAGCCTGGGACCCAGTGGTGGGCTTCAGGGGGTTCTCACAGTTTCTATAGAACCCTTTGCTAATGCGCGCCTGATTCTGAGAACTGGTTACTAATGGGACATAGAAACTGTTTTTAATTTAGGGTATTAGGACATAGAATCTGTCATTAATTTATTTGAATCCCACCACTGCTGGGACCCCCTTTCAAACTGCAAAATCAGTCTGGGATCCCCTGTCAAACTTACCAGGATGCTCTTCCATATCTACTTGGAAGTCACATTGTGTACTGAGAGACTTACTCCTAGGAAAGCCCAGTGCCAGATTCCAAGATAGTGGATCCAATTCTCTCATGTCCCCCCTGACCTAAAGTCAGAGCCCCCAAAGAGGTCCCAACCCCCACTTTGAACACCACTAACATAGACAGAAATGTAATGTCTAAAACCTCTGATGTCACGTGGTTAACTTTGAACTCACCTCTCCACTGTGATGTCATAAAGGTAACTAGTGAGTGGAAATGGTATGTGGTGGGATGTTAATTATCACTGTAGCTCCTGTAAGGCAGGAAGAAAGCCTTCAACTTGTTTTAAATTAAGCAGACAATATTTGACTTTGCAAGTCCTCCACTTAACTGAGGGTTCTCTATCTCAGGAAATGTGTTGGGATTGGTAGTAGTAGATCTTAGTAGCTGAAGTTTTTTTGAGTTATTTTTGTTGTTGTTCTGAAAAAAGAATGGCGGGCAATGGGTTAGAATAGCATAAAACCCTAGAAGGGAAGTGAGATCTAGGTATTGACTTTAGAAGGTTTCTAGGTTTGTTCTATCCCCAGTTTTGCTACTAGGTTTGGCAGTAATGCTTTTAGATCAGCATTTCTCAAAGTGGGGGTCGCCTAGAGCTTTCCTGGGGGTCGCCTCAAGACCCCTGGTGCAGGGGGTCAGGTCAGGCTTGCCAGACCTCCGGCTGTAGCTGCACACGCACTGGGGCTGACTGACAGCCTCAGGGCCCAATCCTATGCATGCCTACTCTGAAATAAATCCCATTATAGTCAGGGGGGCCTTTAGTCCCATGTAAATGTGGATAGGATTGCAGCCTCAGGTCCCAATCCTAAATCCCATTGTGTTCAATGTGTGCATAGAACACACATTTCATTTGTAACAATGAAAATACATCCTGCAGATCGGATATTTACATTACGATTCATAACTGTAGCAAAATTACAGTTATAAAGTAGCAACGAAAACAATTTTATGTTTGGGGGTCCCCACAACATGAGGAATTTATAAAGAGGTCACGGCGTTAGGAAGATTGAGAACCACTGTTTTAGATGTATTCCTCAAAGCTTTTTGTCATGAAGAAGTCGCTTTTAGGACTAAGCTGCCCTGAAACTGATTTGCAATTTGCAGCAATCAGCCTTTGCCAATAGTGGAAAAGAAGGACCAATGTATTACATCCTATACAATAATCACTAGGCTGGTCACACCTCCAGAAATCCTAAAGACTCCAGTGAGAGAAGCTGATAATAAAATCAATCTTATTCATTCAATACTCTTTTTGAGATTTTCCTTTGGTTTTAATTCCGGGGTTTCATGCAAGTAGCAGCAAGGCCCTGGAAATTCATCTTTAATCTCTGGAGGCTCCAGGATAATCCTGTAGGGTTCCTGGCAATCTTCACTGCCACAAAGCTCTGGAATCTGTATGTTTAAAATAGGCTTGCACAATTTGTGACCTACCAAGCGTAACATGGCCCATCAGTTTTAGGAAACTTGGACATAGCTGAATTCTCAGAATCCTGGGCAAGCATCCCATTTTTCTGTTCTGTTCCACCCTTACAACACCTATAATATTTCTTTTTAATTTCAGTTTTTTGGTCATACCTTTTGATAGCAAAGGGATATCTCAAAACCGATTTTTCCATTGGATTTTGCTCTTCAATACGAATCCAACAACATATGATATGATGGGGTTCAGTATACCATTGCAAAGTTCCGAAATGGAGGACAATGAAGCCTTTTTGGCAGACCCAGACAGGAGGCTAAGAAAGAGGAGAGATCCGGGAATATCTGGTCATATGATCACCCTGTGAGGGTGTCACAAAAGTCCCGTAAATCACTTCTGTGCCACACTGGGGTGAGGATTAGGCCTGTGCACAGATATGCGCTTGCTCCCGATATCACCATAGGAAGGGGAGGACCAAAGAATTGTGCCAGCCTAGATTACAATTGCACTTTATATATCTTCTATTTCCGGGACATATCCTCTTTTTAAGCCTTGTGTCTGGGAAAAAAAATCTTCATTGCCTATTGTGATTAATAAATGATACTTAGTAAATTATATATAATGGTTTTTAATAACTAACATAGGTTAAAATCCTATCAACACTTTCCTGGGAATAAGCTTAAATTAACCACATGAAAGCTATAGATGATTGCTTTTAGCTTTTATTTTGCCATTTCCTACATTCCTACATATCCTTGGGTGTCCTACATTTTAGGGGACCTTCTCCTCTTTTGCAATTATTATGGTTACCTTGGGCACAGAGTGGTGCCACTTTAGCTAATGCATCTCTATGGTTAAGGGCACAATCCAGAGTAACTACGGGAGCACTTAAGAGACATTACGTACACCCGTAGTTACTGCACCACCTAGTGGAAACCTATGGAAAATTCATATTGCAATCCAGAGTAACTTGTTCTTACTCCAGAGCAAGGACTCCCCGTAGTTACTCTGGATTGCGCCCGAAGACTCTATTAGTACTTTAGAGGCTGTGGGTGGTGCAAGTAGTTAAGACATTGTGCCTGTTAACCAGTAGCCTGTTAACCAGTTAGCTCACAAGATGGTGAGCTCCTGTCCTTAAGCCAAGCTCTGCAATGCAGCTGGATCCAATCATATTGGCTCTGCCGTTCCATTGGACTATTTCAGTGGTGTGGAAAGGGGAGATTTGCTGCTTGGGTAACAGCCTGTCCTCCATATTAATCTACCCAGGCCTTCGTGCTTTGCATACAGTGTCGAGCATGATAATCTTTTGAGACTGATGGCATCCGTCAGTCTTGAGAGAGTATGGTATCATGCTTGGCGCGGCATATGCTGCATGAAAAGCACGAAGGCTTGGGTTAAATTGATATGGAGGATAGGCTGTTACCCAAGCAGCAAATCCCCCCCTCTCCACGCCACTGAAATAGTCCAATGGAAAGGCAGAGCCAATACGATTGCTTCCAGCTGCGTTGCAGAGCTGGGCTAAGGCCAGGTGCTCACCCTGTCCTGTGGGGACTGACCCGGGTCTTGAAACCTGGCCTGCTGGTTAACAGGCACAGTGTCTCAACCACTTGCGCCACCCATTAATACTTTTGAATTGGACATCATATTCTGTGTAGATTTTGTGCAAGTTGTCATAAGTTTTCACATGACACTTCTAGCACTTCCCACTATTATAATGCAAAAAAACAACAACAACAACAACAACAACAGAAACATACAATGTGAAATCCTACCCTACCTTGCTGGCTTCCCAGTACCTTATTAAGAAGGCCCACCAGTAAAATTTTCTGTTTAATCAAAACCTATGCATTTTTTTCATTGGCATTAGGAGGCATAGTTTCCTGATTCAACAGAAGACAGAGTTCCAGTGCTTTTTACAGTTGGATAGGAGGAAAAGATGTGGGTTTTTTGGTAGGAAAAGCTTGCTCTGCCTCTACTGACAGATTTTTCAATATTATTTCTTTCCTATGTACAACAACTTCTGCGGCTTCCCCAGATCCAATCCTACAATTAAACAATTGCAGAAATAAATTACTTGTCAGTTACTCACTTCCTTTTTTTTATCATTCTGCCGCTTGCTGGGTTCTGATTCTGCACACCTCTTGTCTTCCATCAATTGGAAGAAACATTAATGGACCTTTAATAAAGATGTTAATTGCTTAATTTTTCAGGCTACTGTTCAAAGCACAGGAAGAAGATTGGTACCAAAAAATGGTGGCTACCCCAATGCCAACAAGGGATGTTAATTGTACCTCTTGCCATACTTTCAGTATACATTCCTTGCATGAGATGCATGAGCTCTCCACATATCTGGTAATTGCACATCTCACTGCAGGGAAGATACACAGGGCACTTTTTTGTATATTATGCTTCAGGAAAAAAGGAGGAGAAAAAGGAATGGTGAGAGATTTTCACACCCCCCAGTTGCTACTTCTTTGTAATGCGTGAGGACACCCACAGTAGCAGATCACCATGAATGTTTTGCTTTGGTTTTTTTTTTAAACTGTGAAATTAAAAGCAGCTGAGGGCAAATCCAAATGTTATCTCAGCAGTGTAGCTGCCGCCAATAATCACTTCCACCAAAAATCACTTCCACGTGCTTAGGGCTCCATGCGGCTGTGGTGATGTTTGGAGGATATCCTGTTCACCAGCATTCAAAGTCCTAACCCAAGCGGTTGTAAATCAAGAATCTTGCCCGAGTAAGTGCATTTCGAGCTGTCTTGGGCATATGCTTCAGCTTGAGAAAGGCAGGATATACATTTTATCAAATAAATAATTAAATACATTACTGTGATGAACTGTGATAGTATCATGAGCACATCTTGCATGATGCCATGACACTGCTGTAAGGTGTGTCACACATCCATCTCCCATTTTAATGGTCCATTCTTTATAAACTTATCTTGTGGCCTAAAATTCTATCCAGTGTTTCTGCATCAATGCAGCTATGCCAGTGGAGTGTGCGCTGCATCCTGTGGTGGAGGGACAGTCATAGAGGCATCCTTAAGGTAAGGGAATATTTAATATGAAAATTAAAGCTTCTGTGGCTGGAGTTGTCACCTACTGAAAAATTCATTGCTAGGGTTTCAAGGCCATATTCACCAAATACAGATCGTAATTTGACGTTTCGCCCAAAACTACTTAGGGCATTGTCAAAAAAACCAAGCTGACCCCTGAAAACCCTGACATCCACTAATATAAAAAATAACTAGTTCTAATGTAAACAAAAAAGCAAATATTCCTGTTGAAAATTAAAAAGAAACCATGAGCAAAGCAACTGCGTCCTCTCAACCACATTTCTGCCTATTTTCAATCTGAAAAATGAACGTACAGCTAAAGCAAGCAACAGTCTTGTTCCCATCTGATTACAGTATTTGTGCATCAGTTGTGTGTTTATCTAAAATCTAAACCTCACCTTTCAATTGCACCAAAACTCAGGCAGCTTGCAAATTGTAGTTAAAAGTTTAACCAGTATAAATAACAAAGCTGCACAGAATCAATTAGAGAAGAAAAGCCCACAAATAAACAAGCAGAGTATTATTCGGACAAGAAAGGTCCTTTGTCTAGAAATGCCCTTCTGTAATGAAACACAATAATATTGACCAGTGCGACTGCTATGGGGGAAATAATTTTGCAAAGCCCAGCCCCAGTGGTGGGCTCCAGCAGGTTCGCACCTACTCTATAGAACCGGTTGTTAACGAAAGATAGGACATATAAAGTTTAAAAATAGCCATATAAAAGTGGCTGCCAGATGGGCAGAGAACCGGTTGTTAATTTCTTTGGAGCCCATCACTGCCCAGCCCCTTAAAAGAGCAGGGACTGTAGGTTGGCTGGGCAAAAGCAGGGTGACCAGATCTCTCAGATCCTCAAAATAGAAACAAGACCCCCCTGAAATGTAGGACACAAAGAAAAATGTTGGACATGACAAAAACAGACGCTAAAAACACTCTTGGATATGGATTTCGTTTGCTTAATGTAAATACTATGGCTGCAGTCCTAACCACGCTTTCCTGGGAGAAAGTATTATTGGAAACAATGGGACTTACTTCTGAGTAGACATGCTTAGGATTGCTTACTTATTAAATTACATATAATTTATCAGTTCCAAGAAAGCTATATGCTTCCTGCTCAGAAATAAAAGGAGGACACTGAAGATTTTTTCCAGGACACAAGGCTAAAGAAGAGGATATGTCCTGGAAAAGAGGAGATATGGTCATCCTGGGAAAGAAGTTGCATATCTTAGCTGGCCACAGAGGGGGGAAGTGAAGCAAGGCCTTGTTTGGCTTAAAAAGTCATGGAAAGGGCAGTGTATTTGAAAATGTGCGAGGAGGGCTGGATTTCATATGGTCAGTCAGAGTCATCTGTTGAATCTTTGGCCCTGAGGAATAAATCTGAGGAATAAATCATTTTCAGTCCAGCCGTTGACAGCTTTCTCACCTTTCAGGACCAGTGATTAATAAAACACAGGAGATCAGATATCCAGGATTAATCTACAAGATGTGACAGTTCATCCTCCTGTCAATCAGGCACATGGTTTCGATATTCCAGCTCCTTTCCTTTCTGCTGTAGCTGCTATGTTGGAGACTTTTCAGAGAGCTGGCACTAAAACAGGCACCATCATTTATACCAGTGGGACTCTGGCATTTCAGTCCGGGACCCCCTTTGAAACTTAAAAAATCTGTCCAGGATCTCGTCAAACTTATTGGGATGTGACAAAGAGATCCCGTCAAACTTACTGGGATCCAGTCAAACATACTGTGATGCTTCAGCTTCTCCATGTCAACTCTAAAGTAAGTCGTACTGTATTCAATGAGATTTACTCATTGGTGAATGTAAATGTCAGGAAAGCTTGGTACTGGATTCCAAGATGGCAGATCACACCCTCTTTCCTGGGAGGATGTCTCATTGAACGTAACTGGACTTACCTTCAAGTAGACATGGAGAGCTCTGGCATCACAGTAATAACGCTTCCTTTTTGATGTCACTTCTGGCCATGACATCACTTCCAAAATGGGTCCCTGACAGATTGTCATTCTCAGAAGGGGGTCCCGGACTGAAATGCTCAAGAACCACTGATTTATGTGTCCACACCAGTGGTCTTCAAAGTGGGGCTTGGGACCCTCTTGGGGGGTTGTGACTTCATTTCAGTGGTTGCCGTCTTGGGCACCTTTAATGTCACTTCCCACCATCACTTCCAGAGAAGCCCTGACAGATTGTCATTTTCAAAAGGGTTCCCAGGTTGAAATGCTCAAGTACTACTGGTCCACACATATCCTACTGTTAAGCTGGCTAAAAGGCTCTGCAGGTTTTTGTAACACTTTCAAAGTCTGCAGAACCTGTTCGATAATCGGCGACAATGAAGTAAAAAAATGCAGGTGTACATCAAGATATCTCTACTGTATCTCTTTAAAAACCTATTATATGACTCTATAGTCTCAGGGTGCAATACTAACCATTTTAGGCCAACTCACCCATCTCCCCGTTCCTGTGGTGATGTGAGGAGGTTAGCACATGTCTGTCTACTGGACTAACTGCCCCAGGAGTGGTGCCAAAGTGACTTAAAACACTAATATGACAACGCCAGGCCAGTATAGGACTTATGCCAGACTACCTGGGGATTAGGATTGCAACCTTATAGTCTTAGGCAATGAAAATAAGCCGAGAAATCAGTCTTCAGAGTCCCCCTGATTTTTTCTCCTGGGTTTGTAGGGTGGGGCCACTTTCAACCAACTTGCCCCCAGGGGCTGAAGATCTGAGGGAACTCCTAGCCAGAGCAAGAACTGCATCTTCAAAGGGGAAGCAAAATAAACTGTGGAATTAGTTCCATGTGCAGATCGATCTCTCTCTTTCTCTCTCTTTCTGTGTGTGTGTGTGTTGTATGCCTGTGTGAAAAGTAGAGGAGGGGACTAGGAAGGCTCTTTGGATGGGCGGAGGGAAATGTGGCAGCCACAAAGGTTTGGACAGGATGGGTCCCACCCAGGAATCAGGGAAGGGAGCATATGGGAGAGATGAAAAATAAAATGGACGGGAGAGAAACAGTGGAAGTAAATGCTCAGCGCCTTTACATGGCGTGTGTCCTTGAAAAAATTCTTTACCGTCCTCTTTTCCTTGTGAGCAAGCAACATGTAGACTTTTTCTAATGAATAAATAATCTATATACAGTGGTACCTCGCTTAACAAGCGCATCGCTTAACAAGCGTTTCACATAACAAGCAAAAATTTCCAAGAAATCTCGCTTCACATAACAAGCTCCGCTTCGCTTAACAAGCAAACGCGCTATGGGCACACGTGCTATGCAGCCCTGACGCTCTACATGGAGGCTCTTTAAAAGGGCTGCCAGTCAGCACTGCTGCCTCTAACTGCCCCCAACTTGGGGGCAGTTGCCTGGAGGCGCCAGAGGCAGCTGCCCCTAATTGCCCCCAAGTGCCCCCACCAACCACTTTGACTCTCCAGCAGCAGCCCAGGAAAGCCTCCCAGGAAAGTGTCTTTGATTGCAGTCTCCTTACTATGTCTACCCAGAAGTAAGCCCCATTGTGTTAAATGGGGCTTACTCCCAGGAAAGTGTGTTAAGGACTGCGGCCTCCTAAGTGTCTTTAGCATTGTGCCTTTAGGATTGCAGCCTAAGTAGACTTCATAGGATCAAGCACATTGAATGCATGTTTTGAATTCAATTCCAGTGTTTTGTCATCATTTTTAGATCCAGTTAATATTTTTATATGAATATTTTGGTGGTTGTGGAACCAATTGTCTTGAGTTTCCATTGTTTCTTATGGGAAAACCTGCTTCACTTAAAGAGCATTTCACTTAAAGAGCATGCCTCTGGAACGAATTAAGCTCTTTATGTGAGGCACCACTGTATATATAATTGAAAAGTCACTGAATGACTCACTCACTGACTCACTGACTGACTCATCTATGCCCAGCCAAAACCGCTGGACCTAGAAGTGTGAAATTTGGGGAGGGTGTTCCTTCTGTGATGGAGGCACCCACGAAGAACCAGTTTTTGGAAATTCCAACCAGAAGAGGGTGAAAAGGGATGCAACGTGTTTTCCTCCCTATACTTTCTATTGCGAATCCCTGACTGATTCAAGCCCTGCCCCAACCAACATGGGGGTATTTTAGTCCCGCAGTGCAGGTACACTTTGGACACAATCCAGAGCAAATTCAGCCTGCTCTGACCTAACTGCACTCTCCTAACTATTCTGTATCCAGAGCAGAAAGTTATGCTGAATCCAGAGAGTCAGGAAGCCTGGGCTGCCCTAACTGCTCCAGAGCATGCTAAGTAATTGACACAAGGGGAAGACTTGCTCCTGAGGAGACACCCCTCAGATCACACTGAACAAGGAACAGCTGTGGTGCCTACAGTGGTGACATGACTCTGCACATCACCTGGTGCGGAAGTCTGTGCGTCATCCCTGGGATGCGCCCCCCCCCCCGGACTGCACAGTCACCAAAGTTGGCGCCTGCGCAGTTGTTTCTGAAGCCAACTGGCTTCAGAAAAAGTACTGCGCAGGCACCATCTCTGACACCTGCACAGTACTTTTCTGAAGCCTTTTGGCTTCGGGGGAGACTGTGCAGGCGTCAGAGTTGGTGCCTGTGCAGTACTCTTTCTGAAGCCATTCGGCTGCCGCTCCGCCTCCTGAGTGAGGCCGAATGGCTGTGCAGAGGCGCGGACTTTCTCTGCTCTAAGGAAGTCTCCTCTGAAGCTGTTCGGCATGCTCAGTGTGTTTCTGCGCAGTGCACCTCAGATGGCCGTTCAGGCCAGCTCCTCAGACAAGTGGCAGCTTCTGGCTGATTCTCCGCCTTGGAGCAGGCCTGAATGGGGTGCTGACGCCCGGGGCCTGCCAAAGGACAGTCAAACTCCTCCAACACATCACCCCATACGGAATGCATCACCCAATGCAGCCCACACCAGCTGCAGCAGTCTGGTGACGCCACTGGGTGCCTGCCTTATAAGGAGTCCCTGATGAGATGCCAGTACATTCTACAGTGAATACAAGGGGCTTCTTGGAGTGGCCTGCTGTATCCTGAGGTTTGTGGGCAGCCGTAGTTTGTTCCATATCCTGAGGTTGAGAGGCAGGGGTTGCAGCTAGGCTGGCCAAGAACTCAGATTTTTGGTCATTACTGCCATTCTTACTCGGGCCTTATCATGGACCCCTATGGGTCTCCTCATTACTATACCTGCTCCTGAGGTGGTATAACTCTGAGGGCTGGAAGAGGGCATTTCTGCCTTGGAAACAGGCTTTGGATACAGAGTAACTGCTCTGCCCTAGGCAATGCTAAACATGCCCTCAACTTGCCTCTCCTGAGCTGCTTAGGCTGCCCCAGTTAGGGCAGAGCAGGTCCACCTCTCTTAGGGCACCCTATCTTGCCTTGCTCTGCCCTAAGCCTCTTCCAGAGTAACTGGGCTGGAGCCAGAGATGGGCTGGCTCCACCCCAAGATCCGGTACACCGGAAGTGGGAGGGGACAGCCGGGGTCAGGGGGGACTGGGGAGGGGCGAGGGGTGGGGCGACGTTGAAACCGGCGCTCACGCAGAGCCTGCCCAGAAGCAGGCAGGCCGCCTCTAGGCGGGCTCTGCGCGAGCACCGATGTCCGTACCAGTCCGCTATGTTTTACATTTCCCTGTCGCTGGCGGTTCGCTAGCGGCAGGGAAACTGGAAGATCCGGTACGGGCGCGTAGGCCCATACCGGTAAGTGCCCACCACTGACTGGAGCATCTTGCAGTTGCTACAACCTAGTGTTAGATAGGGCAACCTAAGGGCTCTTATGTGGACAGATTAGTTGCTCTGGATTGTCCTGCCTGCTAGTAAGTAATAAATTAGATGTAGTAAATTAAAAGTTATAGTTTTAATTTAATAATAAAGTAACACAGTGCTTACCTCTCTGCAGAAATGTTTTGATTTCCAGAACTGCATTGTTCCATCAAATTGTTTGTATCCATTTATTATCAAGATTTATAGACCACTTTGCCACCCAAAAAGGGTTATCACAGTGGTTTACTATGAACAATCAAAACAATAATAGTGATATAATGAATGGGTACAATACCAGTTAAATATTCAAATATCAATGCTACTGTTAAGTTTTCTAATGTGACTATTGAAACAAAGGTAAACACAGAGAGAGAGAGAGAGAGAGACAAACACACACACAAAGAAGAGGATTTTTGGGGGGAGAAGTGTTTGGTTAAATTTGAGGGTATATTTAAATCAAAATACATTGTTGTACTGGATTTGACTCAACACATGACCATTGCAAATGAGAAGGAACATGCCAATCCCTGAAGAAGGGAAAAATGCATCCCTTTAAAATAACAGTTTTAAAAAACAGCTTTTCTTGCTGTTGTATATGCAGCCATGATGTGGGCTGTGGGTGGCGCAAGCAGTTAAGACACTGTGCCTGTTAACCAGCAGGCCAGGGTTCGAGACCCGGGTTGGCCCCACAAGACAGGGTGAGCTCCTGTCCTTAGCCCAGCTCTACGACGCCAGCTGGATCCAATTGTATTGGCTCTGCCTTTCCATTGGACTAATTCAGTGGCGTGGAGAGGGGGGATTTGCTGCTTGGGTAACAGCCTATCCTCCATAACAATCCAACCCAGGCTTTCGTGCTTCGTATGCAGTGCCGAGCATGATACCATAGTCTTTCAAGACTGACGGAGGCCTGCATATGCAGCCATACAAGCAGTCATTCCATTCTTCAGTTGAGCAACAGTCCTTTACATTTCTAATTGCTGGCATCTCTATCCAACAGTATGAAAAGCTATTTTAAAATTTAAACAATTGTAAAGGAACACACTTTTTTATTTGGTTCAACAGCTTTTATTTAACACATTTTTATCAACAGGGAATCCCGGAATCAAAACCCCTGTGCATTTATTTAGTGAATGGCAATGACAGTTGCTGGGAGATCGTTTTGTGAGTTCCAGCAGCCAGTTCCAAAATCCTGAGTTCCAAAATGAAGCCAAAATTGAGGACAATGATGCCCTTTTGGAGGCCACCGGGACAGGAGATTAAAAAAGAGGACAAATCTGGAAATTTCCTGTCTCATGGTCACTCGGAGTACATAGTACTTCTCTTCCAGGTAAGATCACTCACACTGTGGTCATCATCACATCTGGTATCAGCGAATGCCTTCAAGCTCCCAGCAGTTGTTTACAGCCAATCTGAAAATTGTGACATCTTCATATGCCAATAAAGGTTATGGTAAAGGTAAATTGTGACATCTTCTGACTCTGTTGACTCATGACAACTTTATCAACTTTATCCCATCCAAGAGTTGACAAGGTCCTTCCCTCCTTAGCTTTCTTCAGCAGCCCTGAACTCAACAACCAGACCACACTTGCTGCCCCATTGGATGGATATTGAATGGATATGGAGTGGATAAGACTCCATGGATATTGAGGCATGACTTTATTCTATTAGGATTAATAAGAGAGCAAGAAACTTTGAAGTGTTGCCCTTCTTGCCCCTGCTTACTGGGCAAGAGACACTCTTTCAAGTGGGTGTTCCTCTTTTATTTAGCAGGGGGAGAGTAACTGGCCCTCCACACCCCAGCAATGTCTGAACCAGTGACTTCTGCTGGTGTTCTTTTTGCACTTTAGATTGTGAGCCCTTTTGGGACAGGGACCCATTAGCTATTAATTAGCTATTATTTTTTTCATTTTCTTGTAAACCGCTTTGTGAACTTTACAGTTGAAAAGCGGTATATAAATATTATAGATAGGTAGCTAGAAGTGGGTCTTTGTTTCCACTCATTTTTTTTATTCACCAATTTTTAAAAAATCCATGGAAGGTTTTGGAATGGATAACAAGGAACACCTATATTGATTTTCCCATAACAGGATCAACTGAAAGCCCTGTCCCAATCCCAGCTGTGAAAAGAAATGCATTCTGCACATGCTCAGAGATCAATAAATCAACAGTATTTATATAGAGGTGTATCTCACTATCCACTAGGATTCCATTCTAGAACTTCCCATGGATTATATATTTATTATAATATATTCCCCTCTATATATTCTCCTATATACCTATATAATATATTCTCCTTTATTAATGCAGGAGGAGCAGCAGCAATAGAAAAGAACTTCTTTAAAGCTGTGTTTGAGTAGCAGGCTTTATAGCAGGAACGATTGTATTCTATATTGCAGAGACCACTTTTACCCACCGCAAGCGATCTGGGGCCTGGAAGAGTATTACGCAAACTGAACTGACACATACAGACCTCTCCATGTATGGTCAGGCTCAGTGGTTGGCTTCAGGGGGTTCTCACAGGTTATATAGAACCCTTTGCTAATGAGCGCCTGGTTCTGAGAACAGGTTACTAATGGGACATAGAACCTGTTGTTAATTTATTTGAATCCCATCATTGGTCAGGCTCCATAGAAGAACTCAGCTGTCCATCAGGACTCTTGAGAGAAACCATGAACAGGATTTTTGTCATACCATGATTAAATTTCAGAAGGCTGTCTCAGACCTGATCAGAGTGCCCTGAAGCTGCAGGTCGGACCTATGGGCTGCAGGTTGATTATCCTCCTTGTAGGCTGTTGGTATGTTCTGAAATAAGGGAAATCCAGTAAGCTGCATGCCTTTTCAACTGCTGCGCCGTGCCAAACTGGTGTGCCACAGATAGTCCACAGGCATGCCATGGGACTTTATTTGAAGAGCAACTGGAAGATTTGAGCCACCCCTCCTACAACCTGGTATGCATAGTCAATGGTACAAAAACCTGATGGTGTTCCTTGACAATTTTAGTGCCTTATCAGTGTGTTGTGAGGTGAAAATAGTTGGAAATCAATTGTGTAAAGGATCTCCCTGCACTAATTCTCCATATAGGAGAGCCTGGGCAGTGGACGGAATTTATTTGTCCTCAGTGTGGAAGGGATTGCCACTCTCGAATTGGCCTTTCTAGCCACATTAGATGTTGTTTCAGGACCTCAGATCAGAGCATGATACCATAGTCTTTCGAGACTGAAGGATGCCAATGCCAAAGGATCTTGAACTGTACTAAAGTTTGTCAGATGGGGACTGCCTCCATCTTACTCAGGCTGTGCATAGTATATATTCTGCCTGTTTTAGTGCTTGTTCTCCTCAGGCGTGTGCCTTATGTGCAATCTCTCTCTTTTTCTCTTTTCTGAAAAAGAGCAATCCCTCACCATCCAAGGAGCCTCCCTCAGCCCCGGATGTTTCCCTTGTGGTCAGAGGCCCTGAAATAAGCTTCTCTAATGGGTGTGTGGGCTGTGGCTGCCGCTCGCTCTGCCCGAAGCCTGACTTGCCTTTGCCAGCTGCCACTGGGCTCCAGACGGCTCAGCAGCGGACGGGATTGGGGATGCCACAAGCATGTGGAACCTACCTCCCATCGCTTTTCCTGCTGGAGTCAGGACAGAAATACAGAGGGAGGAGGGCAGTGAGGGGGAAGAGGAAGAATAACTTTGGCTCACAAAGGGTTTCCTGCAATAACACTCATCTGCGGACACCGTGGGAGTCAACAGGATTCCTGACGAAGCTGGAAGGTGGCTCACCCACACCCTTGGGCCAGGGCTGAAGTTGTAAACAGAGAAATGTTGCCGGCTCCAACTTGCGCTCCGACCCAAAAGTCGAGTTTGTGGCAATTATTCAACATGGATGCGCATACAACATGGAGTCAGAGAAAAATGTGCAAATGCCTTTGCTCTCCTATACGTTTAGCCAGGCAGTGGCTCTGGGTGCAATCCTAACTTAAGCCAACACAACTCATTGGTCTTCCCATTCCTTTGGTGATGCATGGAGCAAGCGCATGTTTGTGCACTGGCCTAATCCTCCTCCAGGTGTGATGCAGAAGTGTCTTACAGCACTTTGGTGACACCCTCAGGCCAACATTGGACTTGTGCTGGGGCTTAGGCCAGCCTAAATGGGAGTTAGGATTACAGCCTCAGAGACAGAAGTGTGAATTAGGAAATCCCTAGTTCGAATCCCATTTCTGACAGGAACTCACTTGGGACACCATCATAAGCAATTTAGGCCAACACAACTCACCTGTCTCCCTGTTGTGTGGAGTGGTGTGGGGAGGCTGACGCATGTCTGCACACAGCTCTAATGCCATCACGAGTGGAGCAGAACGGCACTTCTTCGACACCCCAGGCCAGCACCGGATTTGTGCCAAGAATTGTGCCAGCCTAATTGGGGGTTGGGCTAACCGTACAGGCCAACCTTGCAGTGCTGTTGTAAGGATAATGCAGGTGAAGCACCATGAATATCTGAGAGTAACATTTAAAAATGATATTATTATATATCATTGACTTGTTTTATTATTATCATCCTACCCCACTCTCCACATACGGTACTTTAATGTCCCTTACATTAGTCTGGAATATTTGTACTTTTAGAAGGGGAGACAATTTCCATGAGATATCAGTCCTGGGCTGTGGTAATTCTAGCTAAAAACAGCATGGCTATTATTGAGGGCCAAACCATGTGAGTTTTTTTTCTTCTTGAAAACAGCAGGGCGGGGTGACCCTTATGGTCAGATGTGGGGCACACAGGGAAGGGGAAGTTCATTCTTTCCTATGTTCTGTTTTGATCTTGAAAACCACCACCCTGGCTCTTTGCTCCTGAAGCAAAATGCCGATTAAAGGACAAATTCCTACTTTTGTGGGCTCAGTAAGCTCCACTTCAGTTTTGATTGGGATCATCACCTGGCGCGGCTGATTTAAAGGGGTTGAAAAAGGCTAGCTTGGCAGTGCATAGAGATCTACTTGTGTAGTTTGGTCCTATGATGATGCAAAAGGGTTGTCTTTTATGATAAAGACTCCAGAGGTTTGACTATGGGCAAAATTCAGAGTAACTACGGGGAGTCCTTGCTCCGGTGTAAGAACAACTTACTCTGGATTCCAATATGAATTTCCCATAGGTTTTCACTAGGTGGTGCAGTAACTAAAGTCTCTTACGTGCTCTGTAGTTACTCTGGATTTGGGGGTATGGCTGGCAAGCACATAACTCAGCCTGGACTTTTCACATTGTGAAAATGTGAAAAGCCTGTCCTGCTACACATTTTCTATTGGGGGGGGGGTCACGTAAGTAGCCCCAAGGTCATCCAGCAGAGAGGGATAAAGCTATTCACTCATGCTTTGGGGGGGCCTAAGGCCAGGGTCCTAACCACAAGAGCACAGTGCCCAATTTGTTTGCTTGGTCTTGTATCCCTTTTTGCCTCTCCCGTGGCATATCCGCAGATGGTTTGGCCAGAGTTGGCTTGCATCTTCCTCCAAAACCTCTGGCTCAACTCCCTCTTTAATTAACAGACAGAGCACTGTTGCTTTTTTTAAAAGTATGCCTTTTTATATGCCTCTTATTCTCCCATGTAGCCTCTGAAAATAAAAGTTGAGACCTAGACCACTGATCTGATATGCCCTGAAAGGAATCAACACTTGGAATCAACACATCCTATGTGCACAAGGCAGGTTCCAGAGAACACAAGCCTGCTTCGAAGCCACTGGAAGCCTTGTGTCCTCTCCATTCTGTGCGACCACCCCAAGGCTGAATGTGTGTAACCTGATCATATTTCATGCAAGCAGCACTGCAAAAATAAGCAAAAGTCTCTCTCTCTCTCTCTCTCTCTCTCTCTCTCTCTCTCACACACACACACACACACACAGAGCCACACAGAAACAGAGTAACTCCTGGCTTCTTAAGTTGTAAACCTCCAAGCCCAGTTTTGTTCACTCAAAAGAATTATAGCCAATGGAGTATTATTGTGTATTACTGTGTATTGTGTACGTATTGTTGTGTAAGGAGGCAAAGGAAAGGAGGTTGAAAGAGCAAGCCTCTGCATGCCTGCTTGAGAAAGGATGGCTGCTTGGATCACTTAAACGTGTGCCTTTTTGCTTTGGAAAACAGATACTGCAATGAGGGTGCTAATAATAAGTAATATAGTGTTGAAATAAGTACAGGAAAGCAATACAAGTATTTTAGCTTTTATTTTAACATTTGTCCTACATTTGTTGGGTGCCTTACATTTTTTTAATGTCAGGAATTTTACTTGGATGTCAGGAATTTGGGGGGACCTTGTCCTCTTTTTCGGTTTGAGGCATCTGGTCACTCTGCACAAAAACCATGTACACTTCATAAGCAGCCAGTCGACCTCAACTTGCATCAACCCCCAACAGAGCCATTGTGCCAAACAGACACATGGATTCTCATAGGCTGCTGCGCTTGCCCATCAGTAGCTTGAACCAGGCTTCTGATGTTCTGGGCATCAGAGCTTAGTGGTTTGCTCCCCTTCCCTGATTCCCTCTGACCTACTGTCTAATTAGCACCAAGGCCTAGGGCTAAAAATACCTTTGAGCACAGGGCTGGGCAAGCTCTGCTCTGTTCCTTTCTTGTTTGGCAGGCTGTGTGGTCACCACGGGGAGTGGGTGAGACCCACCCAGCCTCCCAATGCCAACCTGGCAGATTGCAAACCTAGGCCACAAGGCTGCACCACCAATGCTATTTCTGTTCCTTTGCATTGGCTGTTCTCTCTTGCTTTTCTCCTGGGATGTTCATGGGATTCTAGCCTGCAACCTCAGTTCTCATGAGAGACACTAACAGAGGACTTTCCTGAATGTGCAAAGCACCCAGAAATGGACTACAGCCACATCTATCTATCTATCTATCTATCTATCTATCTATCTATCTATCTATCTATCTATCTATCTATCTATCTGTCTGTCTGTCTGTCTGTCTAGCTAGCTAGCTAGCTAGCTAGCTAGCTTTAGGCTCTTTGACTTCAACATTACAAGAATGCAACTAATGCAGGCAGAACAACAGAAGATCCATTTAATCTCCCATTCAGAAAAGTAGTGTTTTTATACATTGTTGTTGTTTAGTCATTAAGTCGTATCTGACTCTCCATGACCTCATGGACTGCAGCGCACCAGGCCGCTCTATCCTCCACTAGCTTCCAAAGTTTCACACTATCATGCAAATTCAAATTCATATGATAATGCAAAATTAAGAATACTCTCCTTACATTTCCTAACACATACTCCATGGTCTTGAGAGAGCTCACTCACATCATTGTGCAACACTTGTTGGGGGGGGGATGAAGGACACTTCTAAATGATGACAGTAGGCAATGTGTTTGTTCATTCATTCATGACAATGTGTTCGTTCATTCATTCGTTTGTTTATAAAACACCATCAATGCACATGCAGTTTCACAGAGAATGAAAGGATTATGCTCCAACAAGCTTACAGTTTAGAATCAAAACTTTAGATAAGAGAAATATCAGAGGAAGTTTATTAAATGAAAGTAGAGACAAGAAGGGGAACAATGTGTTTGTTTCAGTTATACTGTATGTATTTAAGTTTAATTGTAACAGGGAAAGAGAATTTGGGGGTTGTGCCAATGGTGCCATGGAAAATGTGAATTTTAAGTAGGGATTTGAAGGAAGGGATAATGTCTTACTCTGCAGAGAGGAATTAAGAATCCATTCCTCCACAAAGGAGAAGGCAAACCACTCATAGCTAAAGGATTAGACACATTTCCAAGGTTCACACATAAATGCAGTTTGATTCCAGATGAAGTTCCTTGGGTTATTATTAAGGAATCCCTTGGAACAAAGTGAGGGTCCATTTAGACCAGCATTCTGTTTCCAGTAGTGAGATCAGGGTGACCATCAGTCTGGACTTCCCTGGACTCCTCCTTCAAAACCCCCCATCTCCGGGAAGTAGGGAAACCCCTTTCCCTCTTTGGGATTACAGCCCAGCACCAGCAGCCCTTTATGCTTGTGTGAGCCCACAAATTCTTGTGTGAGTCCGTTAAACACTTGCAAGTACACAGCAGCCCTTTAAATGCTTGAGCGCGCACTTTAAACTATTGCGCAAGAGTTTAAAGTGCACGCAGGGCATGCTGCTCTGGAATTCCCCAAAAGTGGCACTGCAGAGGAAGTTCCTCCCCCTGCCTCAAGGCCTCATGCCCTTCTCTGGGGCCTCCATTCCTTTCCCCCTGGCTGCTGTGCGCATCCTCTCCTCCTTCCAAGCCGCGCCACCTCTGCAGCCTCAGCGGCTGCTCCACATGGCTTCTGGTCCCCTCCAGCAGTGAGTGTTTGTGAGTGTATGTATGTATGTGTGTGTGTGTGTATGAGTGTGTGCTTGTGTATATGTGTGAGTGTGCATTTGTGTGTGTGTATGAGTATGTGCTTGTGTGTGTGTATGAGTGTGTGCCTGTGTTTGTGTGTTTGTCTGTGTCTGAACCACATACATTGGAGTCCCTGGCTCATGTTATGCTACTACAAACTGACTTAAATGTCAGTTTCTTAAATGTGTTATGCTTGTGTTATGCTAGCTTGTGTTATACTACTACAAACTGATTTGAGTGTCTCTTAAATGTCTGTGTCTGAATCAGTCATTTTACAAGGTTTTTAATTTTAAAAGTGTTGAAATTAATTACAGGAAAGCAATATGAGTATTTCTGCTTTATTTTAACATGTCCTACATTTGTCTTACATTTTTTGTGGTGCCCTACAATTTTTTAAGCAGGTAGGACTTTTGGCCTTGGGGTTCAGGAATTTTGGGTTCAGGTCACCCTTCGCAAGATGCCTCTGAATATTGACAAGTGGTGTATAAAGGTGGTGTGCATCAGCCCAAAGGTGTACATGGATGTTCCATTTTGCTATATAGCAAAGCTAGATTGACTGATCTGTTTTTCTTGTCAAGCAGAACTGTTTGTGTCATAATCGTCTATGACTTCCAGGCCAGCACCAGTTTAGAAACTGAGAACTTTCCACTTCCCTATTTATCTACTAGAGCCAATTGGCATAATCAAACAAATGTGACCTGAACTGGTCTATTACTTTATTCAGTCATCAACATATGCAGGACCCTTGGAAAGTCATTGTCCTCTTTGCTTCAGCTCCTCTGTGTACTTTACTACGGCTACAATAATGACATAAGAGCGTAAGAAGAGCCTCTGCTGGATCAGGCCAAAAGCCCATCTAATCCAGCTTCTTCTATCTCACAGCAGCACACCAGATGCCTCAAGGAGCACATATGACTCCTGCATCCAGGTGCCCTCCTCTGCATCTGGCATTTGGAGTTTGTCCACATCTACACACACCCCTCAGGGCTTATAACCTGGGATGGTCCTTTCCTCTAGAAATCTGTCCAGTTCCTTCTTAAAGGCATTGAGGCTAGATGCCATCACCACATCCTGTGGCAGGAAGTTCCATAATATTTTATTTTGTCTGTCCTAAACCTCTCAACATTCATTTTTAGTTGATGTCCCCTAGTTCTGGTGTTATTTGGAAGGGAAAAGAACATTTCTCTATCCACTCTATCCATCCCTTGCATAATTTTGTACGTCTCAATCATGTCTCCCCTCAAGCACCTCTTTTCAAGAAGTAAGACCCCCAAACGCTGTAGCCTTTCCTCATACAGAAGGTATCCCAGACCATCAATCATTTTAGTTGCTCTCCTCTTAACCTTCTCCATTTCCTTTCATTTCCTTTTGAGATATGGCTGCAAGGATTTCTAAGATCCATTGGGTACAATACGAACCAATTTAGGCCAGCATATCACACCCATTTTCCCATTCCTGTGTTGGTGTGGGGAGGCCAGCGCACATCTATGCACTGGCCTAATCCCCACAGGAGTGGCACATTTTGCAACATCCCCAGGTCAGCACAGGATTTCTGCTGGAACGTGTGTTGGCCTAACTGGGTGTTAGGATTGTAGCCCTAATGTGATGTGCTTTGGAAACTTGCTACATAGATGCTATTCTTGTTACCTAACCACTTTATCCCCCTAATTCTTTAAAGCCTGGGAACCTTTTCGTTGCTTCTGCCAGCAATTCACTTCCAGGGCAAGGAAGCCATGTGGCAACCATAATGTATTTTGAATGGGTGTGACTGTTTTGGGGAGGGGGAGAAGAGAGTGCGGCATGCTTCTTTTTTGATGGAAGAGCCAGGGCAGTCCCTTCTCTATACCAGGCCTGCCATTGCTCTGTGGCCCAGGCTTGGTTTAGATGAATCATCATTTTCAGTGAACACACAAACCATAATTAGCTTTGGAATATAAATATGGAAAGTTCGGCGAATGTTACTGACCAATATAGCTCGCTGGCTCATTATCTGCACCCAGCGCTGCTCCACACAGCTATTTTCTGAACAAAGGGCCTCACTTTCCAGTTATTTAAATAAAGCTCACGGAGATTTATGGGACATAAAGGCTGAGAGGCATCGAGGCTGAGGAGAGTTGGAGGCTGGCGAGGAGATGCCGGGCTATTTAGCAAAGCTCTTTTGGTGCCAAAATTTCCCCCTCGGAAGAAAACTATGAACACTTCATTGGAACTATCCTGGCTGTTAGTCTTCCACAAAGTGAGGAATGGATGAAATTGGACAGAAGAAACATGGTCACCTCAGCAAACTTGACCAAACTATAGACCTCCAGAACCACCAGGACATGGCAAAGGTCCGTGGAAGGTCATTCCATTGAGTAAGGTTTTGCTCAAATCAAATGCTACCTTATGCCAGTCCCCTACTAACCGGGCATGAGGCACTTTTGAAGCAGTGGTGCTTTTATATTTATCAGAGTGGAAAAATAACTGTTGCTTTTCACACCAACACAAGGTCTTTTCTAGTGTCTGTTTGTTGGTCTTGTGCATCTTTTTAAATTGTGAGCCCTTTTGGGACAGGAAGCCCAAAGGCTCAAAGGCTGTCCCTTTTGGGACAGGAAGCCATGAGTTATTTTATTTTCTCTATAAACTGCCTTGTGAACTTTTTTTTGTTGGAAAGTGGTATATACATGCTGCAGCAGCTGATGGTGATGATAAAATGCTCCAGCTGTTCTTCAAGTTTGTAAAAAGAGAAGAAGGATCAAAGATTTCCTTAGTCCGCCATCCCATTTCTCTTACCAGTCAGCAGTATACCAACAACGACTCAACAAGAACAGCATAAAGATGACAACCATTGTTTTGTCTTCAGCGAACTGCACATGGAGCTTCTGACTAATCACCACTGATAAACACTGTCCTCTTTTTAGCTTCTCCCCCCTTCCACTAAGCTACTGGCAGTGGTGGGATTCAAATAAATTAGTAAGTTCTATGTCCTAATAACCTAAATTAACAACAAATTCTATGTCCTAATAACCTAAATAACAACAGATTCTATGTTCCATTAGTAACCAGTTCTCAGAACCAGGTGCTCATTAGCAAAGGGTTCTACAGAACCTGTGAGAACCCCCTGAAGCCCGCCACTGGCTACTGGGCATCATCACATCCCTTCGCAGTAAATTCCATAAGCAAATGGTGTCACTAGTAGTATTGTGGCTGCAATCCTTTGCACATTTTTCCGGTGTGCCTATATGCATACTGTATCCAGTCAGATGGTACATAAGATTGGGCTGTCAATGATGGACATGTTCTGAATCTAGTGCCCATCTGTTCTCTCTCCATCCACTTTCTTTACCATTCAATAAGTATCTCACATCATCCCTTAAATTAAAAAGGCTCAAACACTGGAGCACTTTCTTCTATATAAGGTGCTGCCCCCCTTGATAGTTTCAATTTCTTCTGTCTCCACCAACTGCAGCAAAAAGGAAGGTAACTGTTCCTCCCACAACTGTGCAAGTCCATGTAGTTGTAAATTTATTTAAGCCTGGATCTAGAGTTTTCTAGAGGTTCTTGGGGATGACAACTGGCTCTTAATAACTAGATCAAAGCTTATCATAGGCAGTTTTCAAATTCAACACAATGTGCAAACTTTTCTGTTTTACCACTTGTGTTCTATTGGTTCTATACGATTCTTATGAAAAGTACTTCTTGCTCAGTACTTCTTGCTCAGTACTTGCTGAGTACTTCTCAGTACTTCTTGCTCAGGCCTCTGAGAGGAATTTTTCGGGGGTACAAAGTTTATTTTAGGTCCTCTCCAAAAATTTAGTGGGGGTGGGGAGATGGCAGTGGAGATTAGCGGAACAGGGGTAGAGAGTGGGCAAAGCCAAGTAGGGGATGATGAAAAGTCAGAAAAGTTTTGGAGCTGAGATCTATCAGGCTTCCCAATGCAGAGCACAGCTTTACTTGCCCATGCAGCATCAGTGGCTAGATTAATATGGAAAACCACCACCTGGAAGGGCTCTGATGTTGAAGAAGAGGGGAAGCTTACACAGTGCAGTCTGGCACCCTGCAAAACTTAATGCTGTGCCCCCCATAGCTGTGCTTCTGAGTGCTCCCTCCAAATAGCAGATCGCTTAACCCTTGATGTCAGTTTTACAAACCACCAAAAATAGGATTGTGACCAACTGGTGGACAGACCACAGACCCACAATTTGAGAACCAATGCTCTAAGGCAGTGGTCCTCAACCTTTTTGGCCCCATGGACTGGTTCTGGGGAAAAGAAATTTTTCTTTTCAGGGGTGGGGGGGAGAGTTCGGCCTCTGGCGACCTGGAGGGAGGGCTTCCCCACCAGCACAGCACATCTGCCTCCAGCTGTAAATCCCATTTTAATAAATAGAGTTATTACTCAGTTACTGTGGATAAGATTGCAGGTGAGAGCCCAATGTCTCAATGCATGGATTTGCAGGGATTTTCAATCCTTTTCAATGAAGGATGCACTGAAAATGCACAAAGCCATCCTAGTCTCCCTTATTGGAGAGTAAGACTCGTTGATTATAATGGGACTTATTTCTGTGTAACAGGCTTTGGATTGGACTCTGAGGCTGCAATCTTATCCGCGCTTTCCTGAATGTAAGCTCCACTGACTACAATGGGACTTATTTCTGAGTAGACAGGCATAGAATTGGGCTCTGAGGCTGCAATCCTGTTCACACCTTCCTGGGAGTAAGCTATACTGACTACAATGGGACTTGCTACTTAGACAGGCATAGGATTGGTCTCTAAGGGTGCAATCCAGAGTAACTACGTGGAGTCCTTGCTCCGGTGTAAGAACAATGTGCTCTGGATTGCAATATGAATTTCCCATAGGTTTTCACTAAGTAGTGCAGCAACTATGGGTACACATAAAGTCTCTTACGGGCTCCCGTAGTTACTCTGGATTGTAAGGTAAGGCTGCAATCCTCTGACAGAGGCCTCCTGCTGTGAGGAGGGAAAGATGCACTTAAAGGAGTGCTCTTGTGGACTGGTCAGGCAGCTGCCAAGGACTTCCAGTGGTCCCCAGATCAGGCGTTGAGAAACTCTGCTATAAGGTATTGGGTGCAAAAACTATTGAATGAGAAGGTTGTATGGGGCACCCTCTAAGAAGGAAATTTCAAGAGAAAGTCAGACTGACAGTCAGTCCATCAGTCTGTGTGTGTGTGTGTGTGTGTGTGTGTGTATGAGAGAGAGAGAGAGAGAGAGAGAGAGAGAGAGAGAGAGAGAGAGAGAATTTGGTCTCAACTAATGATGTATACTGAAGTGTGATTTGGTTGGCAGATTGGCTGGTCATCCAAGCATTGAGACTGACCCATGTGCTAGGATACGACCCTATAAAATATGATATCTATGCGATAACCATCCTGTTGCAATGGGTCTAATGTTACTGCTTGCATAAGGAAGTGTGGGTGGGTTGATGGGTCAGACTTTGAAGAATAAGAATTATTTCATGGCTTTCAGGGGGTTCACAGGGGAGCACAAATGAGATCATATACCAGCTAGGGCAATCTCTGTTCCCCCCAAAAGGCTCCAAGCCACACTCCTTCAGCCCCATCCCAGCTCTGACCGCATGCTGAGAATGGTTCCCTAATTGCAGGCTCCAATGTGAGGCAGCCAGGCCAGGCTGCCGAAAGCCACATGAGAAGGCGACACTAGGGTAAAAGGAGGCTCTGGGCCTGGCTCAGAGCCCCCACCCCACCCCCATTCCCATTGCAGACGTCATGTGGCAGTGATTGAGCTGTGGTTGTGAGACCTCATCAAAGCCCTGGTTCTAGCGTACAGCAAGCTGCATACGCAGCGGGAAAATGGGAGAGGGGGGAGAGGCAAGGAGATTGTCTTCAAGGGTTAAAGGGCTCCAGCCTTCATCCTTAGCCATTGAGAGATTATCTGCTGGTACCACTCTTTATAAAAGACATGTTTTTTTAAAAGTTCCACATATGCTAATCATCTGTGCTTGAATTCTCTCACTCCTCATCCTTTGCCACATACCCACCCCCACACACAATGAACCAGATTATTTTTAAGAAGCCAGCCTCATAGTGGGATTTGCACAGGAGCCCAGAATACATTTGAACTGGAATTCCCAAATTGCAGCTAAAATGCCATGAATGATCCATCACTTGGGCCGAGCACACTTGTGACATAGAAAAGCTGGTACAGTATTTATTTAAACTATCAATCAATCTTTATTACGTCTCAGACCAGAAGTAGCTGATACTGATTTAAACTATGGTGTCCTGCCTTTCTGTTCCATAATAAGAGATGCAGTGCCAAAGCAGCTAACCTATTGACTGTTGATTCAGCCTTCAGTCATAATTACTAACTGTGATGTTGGTAACATCACATTTTTTAAAAATGTAACTAGACTTATATAGTACTAGCGAAATGTACACACTTTGCGGGAATACCCTCCATACGCCATACCACAACACCCTCTCATGCACAGCACCTGCCCATGTGTAACATCCTCCCATGCATAACACCCTCCCATGTGCATCATACCACCCCATTTGCAACATCCCTCATGATCATCATTCCCCATGTGCAACATCCCCCCATACGCAACATCCAGGGTGACCATCTGTACGGCTTTCCCTGGAGTGGTCCAGGTTTCCCACCCCTTCCAGGGAGTAGGAAAACCCCCAGGCTCCTCCAGATTTCGGCCAGGCCCCAGCAGCCATTTTTTGCCTTGTGCGCTATTGCATGCTGCTCTGGACATCCCCCATAGCATAAACAAGGGAGGCATGACCTCCCCCTGGTGACTGGAAACAGCAGGGGAAGGCACACCTCCAACCAGGGCCTCCAGGGTCCTTGCAGCACCTTTGGCCTCACCGCCACGCTCGCCAGCTATCCCTCCCATCCTCTGGCAAGTGCACGAGGTGACGAGGAGGCATGTGGCAGCCTGGCCAGTGAGGCTGCACTGTTTAAATGGTCTCCGTGCTTTCTTTCCTCCTCCAACCGGCGCTGAGACCCAGCCAGCAAATTTCTCCACATCAGTTCTTGGTGGGTGTTCTTGTCACGGAAGGAACACCCTCCCCAAATTTCACACTTCTAGGTTCAGCACTTTTGACTGGCCATTGATGAGTGAGTGAGTGAGTGAGTCAGTGAGTGACTTTTCATAGATAGATAGATAGATAGATAGATAGATAGATAGATAGATAGATAGATAGATAGATAGATAGATAGATAGATAGATAGATAGATAGATATAGGACTTTTATAAAACTATGATTTCAGCAGAGTTCTGGGTTGTACGTAAGGAGATAATGCAGTTAGTTCACCATGTCTGTGTATAGTTCACTGTGACATTTGATTTAAACTTAAGGCTGAGCCACAGAGTAACCATAAAGATGTGTCACACAGAAGAGGAATTACTGTGTTCTCTCATTGTGGCAAAATGTGCTGCTTTTCCTAGATTTTATTTTAGGGATTTATACTCCACCTTTCCAATGCCAAAACAAATGTTCAGTGTAGCTTACAAGGACTTTAAAAAATAAAAACTACAGAGTAAGGAAAATGTTTTTTTAAATCAACATGGCACTAGATGGAACATAAATATTAAAGTGAAGAAAAGCAAAAACAAAACATGAGAAACATTAGCTCTAACAAAAAGATAAAGAACAATAGTGTTGTATTAAACAGAATATTACCGTACTTGCATTACTTACCCTACAATCCAGAGTAACTACGGGAGCACGTAAGAGACATTTTCATCAACGTAGTCATGCACCACCTAGTATAAACCTATGGGAAATTCATACTGCAATCCAGAGTAAATTGTTCTTTAGTTAGAGCATGGACTCCCCGTAGTCACTCCGGATTGCGCACATAGCTTACATGCTTTCCTACTCCCATCATGTACACATCTGCACATTCAAGGAAGTCAGCAAAGGTGGGAGTGCAAGTTCCCCCTTTGCAGAGGAAGCACAAAGAGCGCACAGACTGCTTATGGCATTTTATCCTAGCGCTTCTTGGATGTTCCTTCCTTTTCACACCTGCCTTTATGCAGGCATGAATCCTCCCTAGTCTGTAACTTTTTGTTCCACACAGAGTACATGCAAAGCTCACACCTATCCAGTAAACATTCATTTTTCATGTGACGCCAAATATGCAACTAAAATAATGAGACACTGCATTCTTCTTAAAAGTGGTAGCCCCCATTTGCACCAGCGGCTTTGAAGTAGTCTTGCATGTGCAGATATTGGCTGTCATGTTCACATAGCAAAGCAAGTGCAATTGCTTCCTCTAGATGGCAGCAGGGCACCAAGAGCGCACATAAGGATTTTTAGCACCAAACAGGGTGACCAGATGGCATAGCCACAAGGTCACCCCAAGATTTAGGACACCCAAGAAAAATGTAGGACATGACAAAATAAAAGCTAAAAACATTCATATGTATCCCTTTCATGTGGTTAATTTAAATTACTTATTTATTAATATATTATTTAATTATTATATATTAATTAATATATTACTTAATTATTAAATTTAAAACTATTACATGTAGTTTAGTACATATTATTTATTAATTGCAAGAAGGCTACATGCTGCCTGCTCAGAAGGAAAAGGGGGACAATAAAGACAACAGCAGATATGGACAATAAAGGACAACAGCAGATATGTAATGGCTTAAAGGTGGCTTCAATTTTTTTCAAGGACGCAAGGCTAAAAAAAAGAGAACATGTTCTTGATAAAGAGGACATATCATTACCCGGGTACCAGAGTATATCATCTTTTCTTTTTAATGCAGAATCAACTAGTTTTGAATATAAAACCAAGTTGCTGTTCACACTACCTAGTCTACTACAGTTACATTGAGTTACAGTTTTTAATAATGTGATTATTCCTGTTTTCTTCCATCAGTCTGTCTCTTAGCTTCAGCTCCCCCTGTGCAATAAGCAGACAAGTATTTATAAGCAGACTGCAATCCTAAGATCGCTTTCCTGGGAGTAAGCCCCACTGAAAGCAATAGAAATTACTTCTGAGTAAACATGAATAGGATTGCACTATAAGTCTTAAAGGCTGGCAACCAAGAGTTGAAGGAACATTATATTCATATAATGCATATTAGTGCTGATCAGAGACAGCCCAAGTTGATCCACAGCCCCCTTTGAAATTCTGCTTCCACCACCCCAATTTCTTTGACCCACTTTCTAGCCCAAAGTGCACAAGAAGAGGGTGGGAAAGCCAGGTGGAGTGGCCAGGCCAGCAAATGGTGGGCAAGCATGAAGTGCAGGGCATCTCCTCTGGGTTGCCACCGGCATTGTGGCAGAGCTGTCCCTAGTAGTGTTGCATAAGCTCTTGCAAGGGAGGGCATCTGTAGAACAACCCCACAACATATCTGATGAGGCACCCGGATGCAGGTCTCTTGTTGTCTTGTATGGTCCCTGAAGTATTTGGTGGAACCATGTGAGATACAGGAAGCTGGACAAGAGGAAGCATGGCCTGATCCAGCGGGGCTCTTCTTAAATATCACAGGTTGCATTGCAGCACAAGGAACATACAAAATAGGAAAGATGCTGGCTGGAGCACATGTATCATTTGGAAGATCAAAAAATGGGTTCAAAAAGTTATAAAGAAAGTCTTGCACAAGAGCTGGTGCTAGATTTGGGGATGGCTTTTCTCCACCAGATTCTTCCATCAAGTCAGACATAGCGTGGCTGCATGACTCATAGAATCACATAGTTGGAAGGGAGCGAACAGGTGATCTGGTTCAACTTTTGTCTGTAGCAAGAAATCCTCCTAGAGCAGGGATGTCCAAACCCCAGCCTAGAGGCCAGATGTGGTTTACAACAAGATCCCTCTTTCCAGTCCTTGGGCAAGCCTTGTATTCCTCTCCAATACATTCTTATATGTAAATTTATGTAAATTTATTCAAATTTGAAATATAAATTAGTTTTGTGGCCTCTGACACAGTGTCAGAGACAATGTGGCCAGTGATGGGCTTCAAAAAATTTAAGAACCGGTTCTCTGCCCATCTGGCAGCCACTTTTAAATGGCTATTTTTAAACTTTATATGTCCTATCTCTTGTTAAGAACCGGTTCTGTAGAGTAGGTGTGTACCTGCTAGAGCCCACCACTGAATGTGGCCCTCTTTCCAAAAATTGTGGACACCCCAGACCTATAGCATCTCTGATAGAGCCTCTTCTTGAAGATACTCAGTGAAGGAGAGTCCACCAGCTTCCCTTGGCAATCTATTCCAAACTGCTCTCATCATCAGGAATTTTCCCCCTATATCCAATTGGGATCGCTTTCCTTGCAGTTTGTACCCACTGATCCTAGTTCTACTTTCAGAAGCAGATGAGAACAAACTTGTCCTGCTTCCTATGTGATAGCACTTCCAGTATTTGAAGAGTGCAATCATAGCTTTCTCTTCTCTAGGCTGAACATATCAAGTTCTCTCAATCTTTCTTTGTAGGACTTTTCTTCCAGCCCTCTGATCATTCTTGTCACTTTCCTCTGAACCTGCTCTGAACATAAAGGCAGTGGTGCACTTCAGGGGGTTCTCACAGTTTCTATGAAAAACCTTTGCTAATGAGCGCCTGGTTCTGAGAACCAGTTACTGATGGGACATAGAACCTGTTGTTAATTTAGGTTATTAGGACATAGAAACTGTTGTTAATTTATTTGAATCCCACCACTGCATAAAGGGACACTTTTGGATCCAAGAGACGGTGTGAGTAAAGTAGGACATGAACGCAAAGGAGCTCAGTGATAGGATCCTCATACATCCAGGAAAGATTTAGAATAAGGCTGGGATTCATAAAATTGACAGGACACCATTTTTCACAGCAGATATGTAATGGCTTAAAGGTGGCTTCAATTTATTTCAACTTATTTATTGACAGATGCTAGAGAGGAACAGGATAAAGATAGTGCCCTGAGCATATCCACAGCCTCTCCCTTCCCCCTCCCCCCAACATTCAGCCCTTTGGTACCACTGATTCGAATGATGACTGTCATCCCATCAAAAGCTTGACACCCTTTACATCAAGAGCTGCCTGACCACACTCCTGTCAGCCAGGGCATGCTTCTACTGTACACAATGAGTGAGCGAATCTGGCTGACGGGTTCCGCTAATATGAGAGCTGATGTCAGAAGGAGAGCAAAGCCTGCAATTATAAGCCGCATACTGACAGGCGGAGACTCCAGCGCGTGCCCTGCTCCAAGCGTGTTAATCCAGCAGTTAGCAACTTTCCTTTGCAGGGATCACTTCCTTGGCAGCGGTCCACCGCTTCTGACAATGAACTGATTCTGTGAACGCCGGTTTGCCTGTCATCAACAGCTAGGCCTCTTCTCAGCTAAAGTCTCCATGCAGAAATGGGGATTGAGTGCGTGCAAAAGTCTGCAATCTAAGCATCTCAATTTTCACAGTTCCCCCCATTAAAAGTATGTTTTAAGATAGGCTTGAAAGTATGTGTGGTCATATCTGGTGAAATCTAAGAAACTGGGCAAATTGGGGAAAGCTTCCAAGAATTGAGGCACCAAGCAGAGCGTCAGCCTGTGTGGCCATATGTCTTCTTTTTTGGGAAATGTCCTCTTTTTGAGCATTGTGTTCTGAAAAACTCTTCATTGTCTGTATTTTCCTTGTGAGCAAGCAGCATGTAGCCTTCTTGTAATTCGTAAATTACTTGTATTAACTTGAATTGAATGCGCCATCAAATCTAACGCACACCCCAATTTTAAAAGTCACTGCCCTTTCTCCTGATAAACAGAAGAAGTTATGGTTCCTTCCTCCACAGCCATCCTGTGTTGTGACCTGAACAAGAGACTGCTCGTCCAGCAAAGGGGAAACTTGCATGGGGCATGAAACTGAGTAATGTCATGGCTAGTGGGAGGGCAAAGGGGAATGAAACAAAGTCTGCCATGTTGTTTGCATCTTCAAATCATGAATATTTTCCAGGTGATCTTTGGATACTTGGATATTTGCTGTCAAAACTGTTATCTCGGCAGAAGACTTTTCTTTTATATTGTTTTTATTGTTTTTACTGTATCTTTCAGCCTATATGTTTTAATTGTTTTTACTGCATTTAATTATTTATGTTTTTAATTGTGTTTTATGTTTCTGCCGCCTTGAGTCGGGCTAGAAAGGCGCGATACAAATTTTTAAAATAAATAAATAAATAAATTCTTTAGCCAGTTCTCAAATTTGGATGCTATTGGAACAAAATTGATAAAAGTCAAACAATATGCTTTTGGAAGCCAGTTTGTTATTAGGAAACTTCCAGGCCCAAAAATGTTTTTTCCACACTGAAAAAGTGTACACACTGTGTTCTAAAACCCTTTATTCTACGCCTAATTTGTAGAATGAGTTTGTGTATGAGTTTGTCTGCACTGGGTTGTTTTCATGTATGACTTATATATCAACACATGCTACAGCCACATGTTTTGGAGCTGTATGTACTGTTGATGTGTATGTTGCACAAGATGGTATGAGAAAGTGATACAGTATGTAATTTTAAAGGTGTTTCCATTAAAATCAACTTACCGTACATATGCAAATAATCAGATTATTATTAGGGTATTTGTAGACTATTTACACTGTTACTCATACATGGGTGAGATGGCTTGTTCTGTTTGTGAGTGAATGAGGGAGAAAGTTGCTCTGGTCTGTCTTCCTCAGCGCCTGCCCCCCACCAGCAGTGGGCTAGGGGAGACATTATTACTCTGATACATCCAGGAACTGCATTTCTGTGGTTCCAACCAAAATTGCTGGAACCAAGTGGTGGAGCCCAATGGTGCTGCCCTGCCCACGGCCCAGTCTTTGGTGGTTGCAATTCCAGTTCCAGACTTTGCCTTCTCTTCCTCCCCCAACAACGCTCTCTCTTCCTTTTGGAGCAACAGAAGTCGTAACAAGCTGAATTCTCCTCTTTATATGGAAATTATATATTAGCATTTTTCTTCCTTCACCATTAAAAAAGTTGAAAAGTAGCTGGGTCAAGCAGCAATGGCACAGTATAGAAGTAACATATGCTAATAAAGTAGGAGGAAATCCCAGCAGGAGAGGGCAATTTGCTTCTATGTCTTGCTTGTAGGCTTCCCAGAAGCATCTGGCTGGCCGGCCACTGTGGGGAAAATGGCCCAGCTGGCCCATAAATATCATTTCATAAGTGGGGCACAAAAGCTGTGGCCAATTCCTGTTGTCCCCAGCATCTCATTTGCAGAGGTGTATCATGAATATATGTACATCTCTTCACATCCCTACAGTATGTGAACATAGCCAATGGCAGCCAATGGCAGCCAATGGCAGCAAAATATATGCTACATATATTTTGCAGCATATGTATAAGGTCAATATATGAATTATTTTTTCCAACACAGAAGGCAGGGCTTAATTCAAGGACCCATGCCTACCAGTAGCCCATCCTTGAACCCTCAATACCAGTGGTAGTGATAGAACCAGATGTGCTATCAAGAGCAGCTTGCAAGTACTATGAGGGTCCGTTCGACCCATTAAACTGTACCCAGGTGCATTTTTGTACCTTAATACAGTCATTAAAAGATACATACTGTTATTTGTATATTCGTGTGTACTGTACAGACTACATGGGCACAATCCTAACCAATTTAGGATGACACAATACCCCCAGACTTGTGCCAGCTTAACTAGCATTGCACTGTTTATCTGGAATGTACAAATAACTGTACAGATTATTGATTTGTTAACATGAACCCAGGTGCAGGCCATGCCATACAAGCAGAACTATGGACAGCCTAATAGTTACATAGACAGGTTCTGTATATTGAAAGCAAAATGTGTGATATTTAACTCTTGCATGTGAAAAATACTTCTAAGCCAGTAGTGGGCTCCAGCAGGTTCGCACCTACTCTATAGAACCGGTTGTGTATGAGAGATAGGACATATAAAGTTTAAAAATAGCCATTTAAAAGTGGCTGTCAGATGGGCAGAGAACCGGTTGTTAATTTCTTTGAATCCCATCACTGTTCTAAGCTGGAGCTGAGAATCAATCAACAATATTTAACAAAATACATTATTTATCAACAGTATTCAGTGAAAAGTTCATAAAGCAGTTTATAGAGAAAATGTAATAACAATGGTTAATGGCAAGTGACCATCCAGAATGGAGGACAGAGTGCCTGTACCTTTAACCATTGCATAAAAGAGGGAATTGAGGAAAGTGCTGCTTTTTAAACCCTTTTATGATGACCTAAACTTGCCTAGACCCACTACTGCTTTTGTGAAATTGATGAAAACATTTGCTGAAAACATCACAAATCTTCCATCTCCTCCAAAGGAAGTCAAGTCCAAGTACTGTATTACCACCCTGTGTAAGTTCTCACCGCTCAGGGAGTGCACACCCTGGTGTTAGCAATAGGATTGTGTTTCCATAGAATTAAATTGGGTGGGCTGTTCCAGCACTTCCAGTCTTCATGGTCCAAATATGAAGAAAGCTTCAAACTATTTTGATCACTATGCACTGGTTGGCGCAGTTGTCACTTGACCTTTGTCTCCTCCTTCTATCCTCCACACTTCTTCTCATCTTAGAGAGGATGGAGCAGGGTGACCAGATCCTAAAGCCAAAATGTAGGACAGGTAGGACTCTTTTCCATTGAAAGTGAAAGTGAGTGGCCTTTAAGTGGAGGCACATGTCGGCAAAGTCCCAGGAGGGGATCCTCCACCCAAGGAGAAGTACTCTCCATTGGAAGCCTTCAGGAAGTGCTAGGCTGCGTGCGCATATGCAGAGGAATTCCTTTTAAAAATGGCTGCCGCAGCTGGCCGAAACTTAGCCGTGCCAAGCCGTGGCAGCCTCTACCTGGTCCAATGCCACCAAACACCCTCCCTTACCCCAGATGGCCAGATGTTTGGCTATTGGACCGGACAGTCCAGTCCAATAGTCAGAAACCGGACAAGTCCGGCCAGTTCCAGTTGTCTGGGGAGCCTGGGATGGCGGCATCAAGATCAGCAGCTCAATTGGCACATAGTGGAAAATAAAATTATTTTCATTGCTACTTTATAACTGTAATGTTGCTACTGTTATGAATTGTAATGTAAATATCTGATATGCAGGATGTATTTTCATTGTTACAAATGAAATGTGTGTTCTATGCACACACTGAACACAATGGGATTTATTTCAGAGTCGGCATGCATAGGATTGGGCCCTGAGGCTGTCAGTCAGCCCCAGTGCACGTGTAGCTACAGCCGGATGTCAGGCAAGACTGACCTGGCCCCCTGCACCAGGGGTCTTTAGGCGACCCCCAGGAAAGCTGTAGGCGACCCCCAAAGGGGTCCCGACCCTCACTTTGAGAAACTCTGGATTAGATGGAAAGGCTACCTACCGGCACTGCCTACCCCATATTTGTGCTAGGTCTGGTAACTTCTCTTTCCCTCCCAAGCTACCTCTTTCTCTAGTACTGATGCCAGGGAAAACTTATTTCCAGAGCCACATCCCTTGGGTGAGTGGGGAAGACCAGCAGCCTGGGCCACAAGCCATTGGGAGTACAGCAGAGAACCTCCAAGCAAGCCAGGCTCTGCACCCCTTGTCTTTGTAACAATTTCCGATTGGGCTGCCTGAATAAATCTAAAGAGAGAAGCCACTTCCTGGAACATTTTCTACATCCGAAACCACAGGAGAGAGCCCCGTCGCCAGCGGGGAGGGGATAGTGATCAAAGCCAGATGGTAGCTCGGGCAGGGAGACGGCAGGAAGGGGGACACACTGGTACGACAATTGTACACACACGCTTCAAACACACATGAAAGACAGGCAACATATGTAGAAAATTGCTTGTGCATAGGCATCAACTAACAGAAACATCTGTCAAGATAGATGCACATGTTATCAGAGACCAAAGGAGACAGAGAACAGTGTGTGCATTAATGGAATCAATGGGATAAGTAAAAGACACATCTCTTGCAGGAACTATGGGCCATTCGTAACCTCACTTTTTGTTTTTGAACTGACACAGTTCTGTGCAACTACCTCTTCTTGTGGCCACACCTTTTCTGTAAAGAAACAAGAAAGAAATAATCATATATATTAAAGAAATGGGCTTCTGAGTATGCACAGAGTGACTTTGTGCTCAATGTTTAGCATTATCACCCTATCCCCACATCCTAGCACTTGGTCCCAAGTGTCCCACCAAAAAACAAAACTTTCTGGAGGCCTTGTTGATCAGATGACTCCTTCTCTGTCATTCCAGGTATGTTCTCAAATATCACCATTTCTTTGGGAGGTCAGCCCCCACAGAGAATTAGGACTGTGGTGAATTAGCCACCATATCAGCCCTCCCAGAAGGAGCCTCTGAACCCTTGCTGTTTGTGCCATCGTCAGTTGCGATGAGTGGGTGAGCATTGGTTGGGACTCTTCTAGCAAAATCACATTGAAAGACAAGATCTGAAACAACTTATTCATCCAACTGGGACATGTAGTTCTAACTAAAGGAAGGGCAAATCCTGACAACCCACTGCCATCTCTTTTCTCTGTTGTGCAAGCTGCTTTCTCCTATTTAAGAGCATCTATGCAGGCAGCCAAAACCTATTTGGCTGAAACTTCCATCTCATCCTCAGAAGAGGAAGGACTATTGGGGACTTGCAAGTGGGGGGTCCCTTCCTTTTTCTTTTTGGGCATGATGAATTCAGGTATCCCCCACTTTCTGACAGTTTATTTTCTGACAATCACCTTTAAACACCTTTCAATTATACCCAGAATTCATTCATTCAGTGCATGTTCTGCTCTTTCAACCTCTCTCTGCTCTTCAAGTTCTTTCAACCTCTCTCTGCTTTTCGAAAGGCCAAAATTGTCCTCTCCTATGTTGCAGCTCCTGGACTAATCCCATTCCTGAAGGAGTTAAATGATAATCCATTTGTGTGGCAGCAGGAATTTGCAAGATAAAAGGAACATTTGCAATTTGCTAGCTAAAAAACTATTGGAAGCAACAATTAAAAACTAAAAAAAAACTGGGTTCCACTTTTCAGTAATTTTCACTTTTGGACGATGCTCAGATCCCTAATACATCCAATAAGTGGGAGATGCTTGTACAGGTCAACAGCTTGTCCGTGTGTCTTTAAAAAAATTTAGGAAAGTTATACAGTGATGCCTCACATAACAAATTTAATTTGTTCTGGAGGCATGTTTGTTACGTGAAACATTCTTTACGTGAAGTGGATTTTCCCATAGGAAATAATGGAAACTCAGACAATTGGTTCCACAACCCCAAAAATATTCATATAAAAATATTAACTGGATGTAAAAATGATGACAGAACACTGGGATTGAATTCAAAACATGCATTCAATGTGCATGATTTTATGAAGTCTACTTAGGCTGCAATCCTAAAGACACTTTCCTGGGAGTAAGACCCATTTAACACAATGGGGCTTACTTCTGGGTAGACATGGTTAGGAGGCTGCAATCCAAGACACCTTCAAAGTGTCTCCCCACTTTCTCCTTCTCTCCATCCTGAGCCTCTCTCTTCCCTGCTCCCTTCTGGATAGCCCTGAGCTGCTTCCCTCTTCTCCACTGCTCTTCTCTCCCTCTGCCCAGCGGACATCTGGCCACAGGAGGAACAGCACGGAAGTGTTGCTTTCACTATGGGCAGGTGTGCTAGGCAGCCCTGACGCTTTTTAAACAGGTTGCCGGCCAGCGCGTCTGCCCAAACTGCCAACGAATGTGTTCTTTACATGAAGCATGTTCTTTACGTGAAGCAGAATCCTAGAGAAATTTTTGTTTGTTACGTGAAACATACTTTACGCGAGGCGTTCTTTAGGTGAGGCGCCACTTTATCTGTAAAGAAACCATGCTTCTGTTTACCCCCGCCCCCAAGACTTCCTCCAAATGAGTCAGAATCATCGTCGTCGTCGTCATCATCATCATCATCAGTAGTAGTAGTATTTTGCTAACTGTTATATGGAGCAAGGAACCCTAGTGGATGGAGTTAAGGTGCCAATTTAAATAAATAAGGATATGAATCCTGCATGGATGCTCTTTCAGGCCAGGCTCAGAATACTGCTCCATCATCTCCAACCTAGTCATTCTGGATGTGAGCTGAGAAGTTCTGCTCCATGAGCCTCAGGCCATTCTGCAGGCCACACTGATAAAGTAAACCCACCTGACAGTATTTTGACAAACTGAGAACTATTATTGTTATTATATATTGATAAATTTTTAAGTTGTTTTTTTAAGTTGCCATTCATGGATTTGCTAGCCATGGATGAAAGCATGATTATATTCAACATGTTGTTATATCATCCCACCTTTTGCAGAAGCTGTGTTTGCAATATGGAAATAATCTACAACAAACAGGCTCTGTTACAGAATGGAAGAGAGACCATCTAAAAAATCAACCATTTGCTTTTTACAGATAATTCTATTTAAAGAGGACCAATATCCCTTTCTTGTAACACTCTATTCTGCTACCAGAGTTCATTCTATTTTCCCAATTCCAGCTCATCTTGGCTCTTAAAATGAGTGATGAAATTGATCACATCAGATCTCAAGCAGCTTCTGATGCTCAGTTCAGCCTGCCTAAGACTGGTGGCTGCCTGGCTTCCCACGTCGGTGTGGGCCGGGGATGAAGAAGGCAGAGTAAGGAGGGTCAATGAGGAAGAGTGCAAAGAAGAAGCCCAGCAGAATCCTAGGGTGTGGGTGACCAAGCACCTTTGCGGGAGAAGGCATGGGTGGGTTTGGCGGCAAGCCTTGGAAGGAAGGAGGGCAGAGGGAGAGAGGGCTGGAAAAGAAAGCAAAAGCCTACAGCACCCGGTATTCCCAGGCAGTCTCCCATCCAAGTACTAACCAGGCCTGATCCCTGCTTAGCTTCCGAGATCAGAAGAGCTCGGGCGTTTTCAGGGTAGTATGGCTATAGGCACTGCATGGCTCTGCAGCTTCCGTGTTTAACCAGGGATGCCAGCCTCTACTGGCCACATGGTTGGCCTGCCTGCCTGCCTTCCTGCAAGACCCCACCTGTAACCACTTTTACAAATCACCCGCACCACTCACCTGCATGGACATCCTTGCCCACTTTGCACATTGCCTCTTCCCATCACATAAACCTTTCCCTCACCACATTGCACATCCATGCCTCCATTCATTCAGGCATCCTATTCATTCATTTACTGCTGTGCTTATTTATTTATTTATTTATTTATTTGTTCATTTGTTCCTTTGTTTGTTTACTTATTTGTGCCCCTCTTTCCACTGGCTACAGGTCCTGGGGGCAGATTTCAACTCCAGGGAGAAAGATAGGCATCCCCCAGCTGTTTGTAGGAATACAGTGCCCCAAATTCAACCCCGAGGCAAGGGAACAACCACTGCAGGATGCAGTACAAGCCCTGGTGGTATGGCTGTCTCTCAACATTTGTGACTGTTCATCCATGGCATCCACGGATTTCCTGAAGCTATCTGTGGACATCCTGAAGCTATTTGTGGATGCTATTCTTATGCTTCCTGTAGCCATTCTGAAGATATTTCCTCACCCAGATCCATTCTGAAGGTATCCACTGCTGGCAGATTAGCTGATCCTCTCCGTAGCCCCTGTGATCCCATAAGAATAATGACTCTGTATTCTCTGATTTGGTATCTACTGGGTTTCCATGAACATAACCCCGGAAAATAAAAATTCACTGTAGTACTGAACTAGACATATTCTATATTACTCTTATGTCCATTCTCCTGGTGGTACCCAAGGCACAAGCCATGTCATGCCCTATACATGATACACCACTTCTCTGGGGTTTCACCAAGTTCTAGAGTCAGGCATTTTTGAACTTTTTTCTGGTGGTGGAAGGATTTAGCCTCTTGTGTGGTTTTTGCGGTGTGGCTCGGGAGATGCCCAACTGCTGGGAATCTCATTTCCACAGTAGACCTTGAGGCTCCTTTCATGTACTCCCTTTTTTGTCCCTACAACAACCCTGTGAGGTAGGTAATTGTTCTATGGGCACCTTGTATAACTCTTCTCTTTCCAGGTGGACTCCTTCACAGTATGGTCAACTCATCTGGTATCAGGAAATGCCTTCAAAACTTTCAGCAGGAATTTTCAGGTCAGCCAAGCTGTAAATGGTGATACCTATTGGCTCTGATGACCCATGACTGCTTTATCAGCTTATAGTCTCCCATCCAGGAGCTGTCCATTTCCTGCTTAGCTATCTTCTGAAGCCCTACACTCAACCACCAGACCACATCTGCTGCCATAGACAACTCGCCTCTACACTTGACTCAAGTCAAGTGCTCCCAATTACAGAAAGCAAGGGCCCCACTAAGACACAGGATATTTGGTGACTCAAGTCAGGAAAAGATTCAAGTTGGTGGGGAGGGGAGGGTTCTGACTTTCCAAACTGTTCCATACTGGAAGAGTTTCCAAACTTTTCGTGACTATTTTTTAAATTTATTTTACTTAATTTGTATCCCGCCTTTCCTCATCCACAAGAGAGAGCCCAAGGCGACTAACATGAATAAAAATAAAACTCCACTAAAATAATAATAAGTAGAAGTTCAAACATAATTAAAATACACTTAAAATACAATAAGATTTAAAATTGAAACGATTAAAACAGACTAAAAACTTCATTAAAAACAATAATATATAAACACAGTAAAACTCCCCCCCCCCCACAATAAAACTGAAGACTCTAGTGTCTTCAAGTCACTTGAAAAGTGGAATTTTTGTGACTTGTATCCAAGCATTTTGACTCAAGTTCCCACCTTTATTTGTCAATCAAACCATACAGGTTTGACCCCTAGAACTTCTCTTTCCATAATTTAACTCCATGCTGCAAAAGCTGTACCAGAATCTTTCCTATGTGTTAAGTTGCTTATAAAGACAAAGAGGACAGCCAATGAAAAAAATTAAAATTTAAATTAAAGAAAATATTGGCTTTTTTCATTACTCTAAATAAGTCCATAAATCTTCTCAATGGTCTTTGAAGAGTCTGAAACAAAGTATAAAGCTTCAGTGAGGCCCTAGTGTGAGAAATTTCCAGCTCAGCAATCCTCAAACCAGGCCTGGTTTCCACCCCAACATGAGCCAAATGTTCCATTCTGAGGGCAACTCAATGTTGGCTGACGGACCCTTATTTCTCTCCCCAAGTCCCCTACCTAATCTTTCTGGCCTAGGGTAGAAATTTCTCCCATTATTTAGCAATGACACAACCCCAACTTTGTGGTGGAATTGACATTAGATCATGTATACTTCCTAGAGAAACCTCAGCTTCTTTGCTCTGGGCACCATCCCAGGCCAAGATAAGCCTTATGTGGTTTGACGTTAACTCATTGCTGTCAGGAAATCAAGAAGTCCATTGAGATTCTTCCACTGGTGTCAAGGTAAAGATTTGAGCTATGTTAGCCTGCAAGGAGGGTGTCAGACCAACCAAAGAAGCCTCTTTGCTTCTTTGCTTTGGGCCTGTTGATTAGACCTTCCCCAAATGTTCATCTATGAAGCCCTTGAAATGTTCTAGGGGAGGGATTCTTCAATGGGGTTATCCATACTCCTTGGGGCATAGGAATCAAGTGAACAATTTAAAAATTGTTAGATCAGTAATTTTCAACCTTTCTTCATCTCACGGCACACTAGACTGAGAAGACATACGCCATCATTTTTTTACTATTGACAAGGCACACTGCACAGCGGAGGAGGGACTGACATATCATTATTATCAATGTAAATTGAGATATTTGGTTCCTAGCTATTCATACATAAAGTAAAACCGAGCTATTAACATCTTTCAATATCCGAAGGTTACTTAACAGGACTAGTGATGATGATTTCAACAGTCTGGCAAAAGCAGGGTGACCATATGAACTGCAAAACTGGACAAGATCCCCCCAAAATGTAGGGCACCCAAGACATGACAAAATAAAAATGAAAAGCACTCATATGCATTGCTTTCACATGGTTAATTGAAACACTATGGGCACAATCCTTACCAACTTTTTCAGCACCAGGGTAAAGGCATGCAAATCCAAGGTAAGGTAAGAAACACTGTCTGAACCTGAGGCCTCCATGACTGCCATACAACTGCAGATTGCAGCTCATGTCCCAATGGAACAATTGAGTATCAGTGCCTGAAATTTGGTTAGGATTTGGGCATATGTCACTTATTAAATTTAAAACTATTACATATAATTTATTAAATATAATTACAAGAAGACTACATGCTGCTTGCTCACAAGGAAAAGGAGGACAATAAAAAATTTTCTAGGATGCAGGGCTAAAAAAAGAGGACATGTCCTGGAAAAAAGAGTTCATATGGTCACCCTGGGCAAAGGATGTGTGGACATATATTGGGCAGCCTGTTGGGGATGTGTAATTCTAAAATTGTTAGGAAACCCTCCTCTGGTGGCACAAGTGGTTAAGACACTGTGCCTGTTAACCAGCAGACCAGGGTTCGAGACCTGGGTCACCACAAGATAAGGATTTCCTGCTACAGGCAGGGGGTTGGACTAGATGATCCACTGGGTCCCTTCCAATTCTATGATTCTAAAGTACTGAACATAGATTACAAAACAATTACACAGGCCATGCTTGCAGGCCAGTGTTGTACCTAAAAGATCTGGCATCAGGAGGAACAACATTTTTAACATCCCCCCCAACCAGATGCCCAAGGCCAGAATTGATCTTGGAGAAGGCCTCCAGAAAGCCTTTTATGCCATTCTGAGGCATGGGGAATCTATGTGAAGTACTCCTGGACAAATGGACATCTTGGGATCTGCTATTGGGGGAAATCCTGGCATCCTCTTAAGGCATGGTTCTGAGGGCAATGTACCCCTCTCCGCTTCATATTAGCTATGTTACTGCTGCAAGGACAGTCACAAAAATAAGAAAAAAAATTGGTCCAGAAAAGGAGAATGTAACAGATACCAAAATATTCAAGTTACATAATGGCCCAGTAGATTGGCCTCTGTAGAGGCAATTGAGGCAGAGTAGCCAAATGGCAGTGGAGCCCAGGTAAGTAGTTGGAGTGGGCCGTGCTGTTTTCTATGCCTGTGCTGCAGCCTGATGAAGCTGCTGCCAACTGTCGGAGTTGTGGAAGAGGAATCAGGTTGCTGTTAAAAACACAAGTGCAACCGGAGATGCTTGTAATGGCCAATCTAAATGCCAGTGATTTTTTGCAACTCAGTTTCCTGGGGTCGGTCCTTGAGCCTTCTTAAATACACAAAAATATGAATATTTTACTCTCTAGATGGCAGCAAAGGCTTATTTTCCATGAGCCCGTTCCCCAATTCAGAACTGACATAGAATACTTTTTACCTCTTGATCAGCACCATCTTTCCACTGAGGATGATGCTATCCGGATGCATTTAACTTCACAACAGTCAGGAAGGTCACTGTTATTCAAATTTTGCAGCGGGGAAACTGAGGCTGAGAGATAGTAACTTGCTGAACTCTGAATGCACAAGTTTATCAAATGCAAATGTGTATTAACCAGACCTCATGCTAGATAGTTAAGCCATGTAGGGCACAATCCTAATGAAATTTCTTGTTCTGATTTTCAACCAGTGGGCTGTGGCACACTGGTGTGCCGTGGATAGTCCTCAGGTGTGCCGCAGGAATTTGGAGATTGACATTCATTAATATGAAAACTGGGGAATTTGAACAGCTTGGTTTGCCTTGTAAATGGTAAAAATAATTATGGTGTTCCTTGACAATTTCAGTACCTTGTTAAGTGTGCCATGAGATGAAAAAGATTGAAAATCACTGCTCTGGAGTAAGGGCAGTGTAACTCCAAAGTAAGGGAACAAGGATTTTTTTACCTTGAGTAGCCTTACCTTATCTTGATTGACTGCTCCCTGTCCATGGTTTTTCTCAGTCCTCTCCCCACCTGATTTCCTAAATGGATTTATTTTTGACTAGGGAAAAGGTGGCAGGGTAGATGCAGGAAGAAAACTTGTTGAAAAGCGGTGGATAAGGACCAAAAATAAAATAAAGCCAACTGATGAGAGATGGAACCAGCATCCCTGCTCACAACTTCTCTGGCTGAAATTGTCTACTGTGACACATAACAACACTGTGGCACAATCTGAATTCTAAGAACAATTTCACCAGCTCTTGAAAGAGTCAACACACTCCATATGTTCTATGACAGGCTGTGCTGCTGGCCTAAGGTTGCGATATGTCCAGAAAAACAGAGACAGTCCTGATTTTGGAGGGTTGGGTTCACATACAGGCAAATGGGACAGAGGGTTCTGGTTTTGTGGAAGAGAATTATGGCAACCCTATGCATTCCTCACCATCTCCATCTGTGACTTGCTTGCTTCCCCATGGTTCTCGCCACCCAGCAGATTCCACTGCAATCTCTGGTACTGAGTATATAAGGACCTCATTCTACCAGTTTGCTACCAGGTTCTGTTCTGTTGCTGCTCTCTATCTCCTCCCCAGCAGGGCTCAAAGGGCTTACATCCAAAACTGGCCAGCCATGTGGCATCTATTTTTATTTTGGCCTTGAGCCTGATAAAGATTTCTGTGTGTTCCAAGGTTTGTGTCTCAGTTTCTGTAGAGTGATTAGCCAAATTAGTTTGCACTTTATCACTTCTCAGTCCCAGGGACTTATGAGGTTACTAAAATGCTACTCCTCTTTCTGGAGAAATCCCTGTAGGATCCTTCACTGTTATCTTTCATGCCTCTTCAAGTCATCCCACTTCGACTAATAGCTCTCCGTCAGTCTTGAAATTGAAGTGGCTAAGACACTGTGCCTGTTAACCAGCAGGCCAGGGTTCAAGACCCGGGTTGGCCCCACAAGACAGGGTGAGCTCCTGTCCTGAGCCCAGCTCTACGACGCCAGCTGGATCCAATCGTATTGGCTCTGCCTTTCCATTGGACTAATTCAGTGGCGTGGAGAGGGGGGATTTGCTGCTTGGGTAACTGCCTATCCTCCATAACAATCCAACCCAGGCTTTCGAGCTTTGCATGCAGCATATGCAGCGACAAGCACGATACCATAGTCTTCCAAGACAGACGGAGGCCTGCTTTTTTTATGGTATCGTGCTCAGCGCTACATACGCTGCATGCGAAGCACAAAAGCCTGGGTCGGATTGTTATGGAGGATAGGCTGTTACCCAAGCAATCAACAAACTCCTGATAAATCTGATCAGTTATGTTTTTTAGGACCATCTTTGTACCATAGGAACTAAATTCCTAGCAATTACCAGAATTCACCAGCAGGTGTCAATGAAGTCACAAGATGTGGATAAATAAACGTAGATATGTAACAGTGTGGGGAGAAAAATATTTACTCACAATTTAAATTGTTATTTTCCTTGTTTTCAGTGTACAATTGAAATCCCTTTAAAACACATTGAAAGTTATTTGGCCTTCACCTAATTTGTCCCCTGCAACACACTCAAAAATCACTTGCATGGTTACCAAGTTAAAAAAAATTACTAATGTAAAAAATTCGAACATGGTGCACAACGAAAAATGGGGTTTGCAGATATCTGTACTCAAAGCCCCCACATTTTCAAAAACACCTCCAATTTAGTCTTCAACACTGGGGTTTGGTGACAGTGTTGCTTTCCATTTCCCCCCTCTAATATTAGTCTTCCTGTAGCTGAATCAGGGCTGTGGTGGCTCACTGGTTAAAGATGTATCAATAGGAAGGTTGGCAGGCTAGTTGTTTGAGACCTGAGTGCCACACAATACTGTGAGGTCCTGCCAGCCTACCAGTTTGAAAGTATGTGAATGCAAGTAGATAAACAGGTACCACGTTGGTGGAAACGTAATAGCATTCCGTGCACCTTTGGTGTTTAGACATACTGGCCACATGACCACCGACACGTCTTTGGACAATGCTGGCTCTTTAGCCTTGTTGAATTGGGATGACCATCATCCCTGGAATCTCAAAACTAGCCAGGCAACCTGATGGGGACTACCTTTACTTTAACCTATACTTTTACCTAAAGCTGTACTGGTCTGCAAGACTGAAACACTTTTCACTTATCTCAATTCCACAGAAGGTGAATGCAGTGAGGATTAAATGGCCTTCTCTGGTTATTTAATGGAATCCCGTATTTGGTACAAGCTTATGATAATATTGCTTACATTATTTTATTTCTTAAACTGGCTGATGCTCATGATTATTAACATATTTAATATGTTAATAATAAAAACCACTGTTTTCACATATGATTATCATGTGTTTTTGTGACTGTAAAGGGCTTCACTGTTGAGGAGCTGGGGTGAGTGTAAGAGTGTTGTCTGTGTAAGAGTGTTGTCCATCTGCCATTTGACTAGTGGTTCTTCTTACCACACATATTTCTTCAGCTCTTCATCCACGTGTGCTTCCATCCAAAAACCCAAATACTTGGTTCAGAAAATAAAACACAATAACATGTTGGACAGTAATTTTCAACCACAGCACATTGGTACAGCACAGCACATTGGTTTGCCTCAGCACATTGGTATTTCGTGAACGGTCCATAACTGTGTGGCAAGAGTTATCAGTGCCACTGGGGGATGTGAGCCCCCACACTGGCAACACTATGCTTGATTAAGGTTCAAAAAACTGATGCTGTACCTTGATGGTTTTAGTGCCTTGCAGTGTGTATATGTGATGATGTGATGAACAGATTGAAAATTGTTGATGTAGAGGGCTATTCCCATTTTATGCTCACACCAAGCCTATGATGGTAGGCCTAAAAATGCCTTTCCGCAGATTGCCAGTGAGTTTCATAACTAAAAGATGGCCAGGGATTTGGAAGTCACACTTCACAGTCTTCCCAACCCGCTAAAGTGAACTTAAAATCTATGACTTCAGAAGATGGAACATAGACTGGCAGAGTGCCAGGTGCTGGAGGCAGGAAAACAACAGGGACGGCTGCAGTCCTCTTGACATACTTGGAGCCTTCCCAAAAGCATCTGTTGGCAAACTTTGAAATGAATTCCTGGGCTAGATGGACTTTCGTTCTGATCCACCAGGACTTTATTTTTATCCCAATGACAATCAGCAAATGTGTTGACTTGTCTAGGACAATGCTATCTGTGACAATTATTTCACAACACAGCCAAGTCACACTGTGATAAATGCCAATTTTTTGTGATAAAGGTTGCTTTACAAACTGACCGGCCTTGTTTGTCTTTGTTTGTTTGTCTTTCTATTGGATTTTATCAACATTCAAAAGGAGAAGAGTCAGAGCCAACCATTCATTCCTTTCCACCGCAGATTTTTTGGGATTGCTGGATCAGGTTGCTCCGGTAATTTGGAAGATAGTTTTACTATGGGCACAATCCAGAGTAACTACCGGAGCACGTAAGAGACATTAGTGAAACTACCTAGTGCACCACCTAGTGAAAACCTATGGAAAATTCATATTGCAATCCAGAGTAACTTGTTTTTACTCCGGAGCAAGGTCTCCCCATAGTTACTCTGGATTTCACCCTATGTTTACTACCTGCTTCATAGCTGGGCCAGCAATTTACCTGAATACTGGAAACCTCCTTATGCTTAACCAGCAGGATTCCCAGGTTTTGTTTTTTTCATAATCCCTGGCCCTCCACAGACAGCTCTGAAGGAGGATCCTACTGTGGCGCCACAACATTTGCCCAGTGCAAACTGGTCTCCACTTCAACAGTGACACATGAATGCAACCATCTATCTGATAGGGTTGAATACTTCATTGATGCCACTGCCAGCTCAGGAGGAGCGGTAGGGAGCTCAAGTTGGCAGTTTTTGAAATGCTCTTCTGAGCCTCAGATAAGCAGGGATGGAGGAGGCTATTCTGAGATGAATCAGATAGCTTTGAACATCAAACAATGCAATATATATATCTAGCAATATATATCTCAAAATAATGGGGGAAAGAGGGGTGGGAGGCACCCATCCAATTCATTTTGAAAGAAAATCTAGTGTTTTGCCAAATACGTGGACGTTTTTGGAAAAATATATTTTTGGAAATTGTACAGAAGACTTCGGGCACAATCCAAAGTAACTACGGGAGCATGTAGGAGATATTACATGCACCCGTAGTTACTGTACCACCTAATGAATACCTATGGGAAATTCATATTGCAATCCAGAGTAACTTGTTCTTACTCCAGAGCAAAGACTCCCCATAGTTACTCTGAATTTCACCATAAGAATTCATCTTAGCACATGATCCTCCAACAAAGAGATTTTGAAGATAGTCCTCAGATGTATTGTGGGAATTTGGGGAGGGGCATTTATTAATAGTAAAACTTGGATATTTGAACAGCATGGTTTGCCTTGTCAATGGTAAAAAGAACGGATGGTGTGCCATGAGATGAAAAGAGGTGGAAAATCACTGCTCTAACATTACAACTCAGCAGATTTCAATGGGAGAGTTGAGTGTGTTAATGGGAAGGGGAGCATATCAAGGGAACTTGGGAGCCATCTTTAGTGTCTCTTCAGAACATAAGTTGCCATAAACTTATAACATAACATAGTGTCATGGAACATAATGGAGTATAAGTTTCCACAAGGTTGATGGAATCAGGCCCTTGATTGTCAAGTTTAACACAGTGCTGACTAGCAGCAGCTCTCCCTGGTTTTCAGAAAAGTGTCTTTCCCAGTCATAACTAGAGCTGCCAGGGATTGGACCTGGAACTTTTTGCATAGAGTTTCATCCCTAGGGTTATAATGCGATGGTAAAGATGTGTGAGTAATATACTTTGGAGTGTATGTCCTGAGTTCTAGTCCTACTGCCTCTCCATTCAACACACCATTGCCAGCAGGATACACAAAACCAGGCACCGTATCAGGAGGAGTCATCACAGATAGGCTTTTCACAGTTAGGCTCTTGCCAAGTCTCTTAGGCTGAGAGGGGTGAACTGCCAACTAGGGATGCTGAGTATCTCCAGTGAGATCTCCATCTCCTGCCTGGCAGGAGCAAAGAAAACAAAACAGGAGAGAACCATGTTGTTTTCTGTTACCACTCGAAATCTCCTCCCTTTCAGAAATCTGAGATATCCCACTTTGCTACTCAAGGAGTGTCCATCATGATCATAGAATCATAGAGTTGGAAGGGACCCAGTGGATCATCTAGTCCAACTCCCTGTCTGTAGCAGGAAATCCTTGTCTTGTGGGGACCCGGGTCTTAAACCCGGGCCTGCTGATGATATGCCTTTGGTAGCTTTTGCATAGCTACAACTGGTGTACTCTGATTATAGGATGAGCCTCCCCAGAGCTTTGCAAATCTCCCGGAGATTTGCCTCCCCAGAGCTTTGCAGAGCTTTGTTTGTAAGAAATATCCCTGACTTTTTTCTAAGGGTACTCACTGGTAGTGCCAACACCCTTTTCCACCTGTTCCCCCCCCCCAGCAGCTAATTAATAATTAATCATATGGGGATGACCTAGCTATGTCACTGTGGTGAGTACTAGCACATTTCTCACCCCCCAGAAAAAAGCACTGTCCCGAGTATGGAACTCTTTATGTGTGAGATTCTATATTAAAGAACAAAGAGTGACTGAATGCAAAACACCCTATCTCAGAGTGACATGTACAAACAGTCATTGGCAGAGCAAACTGGAATTTCTGTTGCGTGTATTCTGTCTACCGTATTTATATACCGCATTTCAACTATAAAGTTCTCAAAGCGGTCTACAAAGGAAATGAAAAAATAATAGCTAATTACCAGTAACAGCTAATGGTTCTCTGTCCCAAAAGGGCTCACAATCTAAAATGAAAAAAGAACACCAGCAGAAGTCACTTGTACAGTCATTGCTGGGGTATGTAGGGCCAGTTACTCTCCCCCTGTGGTGACCAGTACTGTACATAATGCTCCAAATGTGACCTCACCACCAATTTGTCAAACAACACAGGTGATTTTATTTTCAATCCCTTTTATAATTATCCTGGGCATGGAAGTGACTTTTTTCATTGTCGTTGTTCGCTGAATTCACATTTTCTTTGAGATGTCCACTCACACCCCAGGATCTCTCTCTTGATCCATCATAAACAGCTCAGAACCCATTATGGTACACTTGAAACTTTGCTTCTCAGGAGACTTTGTTAAGTGTATCAAATGCCTTCTGAAAATCCAGATAAATTATATCGACAGGTTTGACCTCATCCAGTTTGGCAGTGGCACACCAACCAGCAGTGGCAGCTCCAGCTTCTGATGTACCCTGGGTGCTTTGAAAAGCACACGCGCATGCCCAGGAGCCAGGTAGCAAATGGGTGTAAGGCCTCTTTCATGCTGGTGTCAGTGAAGGACAACTCAGTGGAGGATCATTACCTCTTTTACTACAAACAGACATGATGACGGAATCATCATGAATCTGTGAATTTGTTTCTGATCACTTCAGACTCGAGCATGTACGTTTTTCCATACAAACAAAATTCCCACACAAAGAAAACTAATCTGTCTGAGAGAAGGCTAAGCTACAACTCTTGTCCTTGACATGCTAGCTTTCTACATGTGGGGACGTTTTATTGTGATTGTTCCTCCTTGTGTGAACCTTCATCTGCAATCTGAAGCAATACATTCCAGAAACAAGTAACCACAGTCATTTGCTGTATGTGAGAATATGGCCTGGGTAGGATTTATGAGTTGTTGGATTGTTTTTGTTTTGCCAAGTACTGTACTAGCCTATAGGAACAAGGAGTAAATCTGATAGTATGACTCAGAAAACCAAGGACATATAAATAATACAAAGAGGGGATTTGTTTACTTAGTGGATAGTTAATTGAAAAGTTGCCTTGGGCTCTGATGCTGCGGGAGAAGAAAGTGACTCATCAAAGTTCAACTTCTCACAACTTTTTGAGCTACCATCAGTTCAAAATCAGGATCCAAACATGGGATTCTCAACATTTGCAAAATGTGCAAAGCAGTGGCATTTTCAGGAAAGAGGTGAATACTTTGTGCTTCATCTCCTATCATGCCTGCCCCAGACAGTTGAATTTTGCTTCTTGACTGGCTAAAGCAGGGGTCCTCAAAGTACAGGCCCAGGGGCTGGATCTGGCCCGCCAGGGCCCTCAATCCGGCCCACGGCCTCCCCACAGCCTGGCGGGGGTGCTCTGCCCTCAGCTGTGCTGGAGGCAGAGAACCAGGGCGCGTGGTGACACACTTACACAAGAGTAAGCCCCATTGACTTCGAGTAGACACGCACAGGATCAGGCTCTCAGGGTGCAATTGTTAGTCACACTTACCCAGGAGGAAGCAACATTGATTTGCATGGTACTTTCTTCTGAGTAGATAAGCATAGTATTGAGCTTTGTTCTCCTGTTTGGGTCCTTATTTTCTCCCCTCCAGAACTGACCAAAAAGTTCCAAATCAGCTTTGTCACTTTTCCCCTCTCTTTATTTCTTTCTTTTTTGTTATAATAAAAGAAAAATGACAGAAACAAGCAAGAAATTGTTCTTCATTTTAAATATTGCATTCTTTTTTCCTGTTTTTTGTGCACAAAAATAAAATATGTGCAGTGTGCATAGGAATGTGTTCATTTTTTTCCAAACTATAGTCCGGCCCCCGAAGTGTCTGAGAGACAGTGAACCGGCCCCCTGTTTAAAAAGTTTGAGGACCCCTGGGCTAAAGCATCTTGAAACCATGTTCATGGAAACATAGCAGGTAGATTAAGGCTGTGTCCTCCCTCCTACTCCCTGCTTCTTATCTGTTAGAGCCTCCATCTTGCTCCTTTGCACATGGTGAACAACCCATGTTCAACCCCAAGACTCACTTAAACACCTGGGCAGTGGGTATTTTCAATGCCAGCCTTATCTATGGGACAATTGGTATTTTACCTGGCAGCTATGCTAGCTTTACCTGTGATAGAACAGGAAGGTGAAGCACATATTCCTAAGTATGTGATGGTTCTGCACTGTGGACCATCAAACTCGGGGTGACCAGATGCCCAACCCTCAAAAGGTTCCTCTCAGCCTGACCTTTCTGGCAGACAATGGCACATTTGCCTACTCATGAGTAAAGCTGTGATATATGCTTTACCCATAGAGCTCAAAGCATATTTTAAGTTTTAGGGTTTTTTGGCCATAACCTCTGATAGAGATATTAAAAAACTGATTTTTTGCACTGGATTCTGCTCTTCAATATGAATCCAACGACATATGACATGATGGGGTACTGCACACCACTGCAAAGTTTCAAAATGAAGCCAAAATGGAGGACATTTTGAAGGACAATGAAGGACAATGAAGCCCTTTTGGAGGATACCAATAATAAGCAGCACGTCCTTGATAGTCCTTGATAATAAGCAGCAAGAGCTTCTCCTAATACATGGACTGGATACGTGGATTGGAGACCGGAGACTGGAGAAAAAGGGGACAAATCCAGAAATTTCCGATCATATGATCACCCTGATCAAACTATCCTGGTGCTGTCCAGAGGTATTCAGGGAGACCCATCTCCCTTCAACAGCTTGACGAAGCCTGCTGGTTCAATCACTGGATTATGGGCAAAATCCAGAGTAACTACGGGGAGTCCTTGCTCCGGTGTAAGAACAACTTACTCTGGATTCCAACATGAATTTTCCATAGCTTTTCACTAGGTGGTGTGGTAACTACGGGTGCATGTAAAGTCCCTTACGTGCTCCCATAGTTACTCTGGATTTGGGGGTAAATGTCATTTGTCCAAATATGGAAGTAGTAGTAGCAACCTCCAGCTGTTGCTTATATAGGAAAAATATGACATTCATCCGTTTTAAAAAACCATCCCCCTTTCCAGCATCACAACTGCTCTTTTGCCACCAATCCAACAGCCCTCTCCAATTGTTATTTCTCTGCCCCAAGGCACATGAGAATAGAACCAGTGGTGGGCACCAGCAGGTTCGCACCTACTCTATAGAACCGGTTCTTAACAAGAGATAGTACATATAAAGTTTAAAAATAGCCATTTAAAAGTGGCTGCCAGATGGACAGAGAACCGGTTCTTAATTTCTTTGAAGCCCATCACTGAATAGAACCCTCAGAAGGTGCCAGTTTGATTGACATGGAGTGTTGGCCAGAAGATGAGGACATCCGAACGCACAGGTTAAGGCTTTTATGTAGAAAAATTGTTGTTTCTTTACCCAGAGGAGACACGTAAACTGCTCCCTCCACCATCAGTAAGGGAAGGGGATATGGATAGCATATCCTCTTTACCCAGAGGAGACACATAAAGTGCTCCATCCACCATCAGTAGGGGAAGGAGATATGGATAGGCAGGGCTGTTGATCACTAATGCAGCAATCCAGTGGTTTTCAAACTTTATAGAAGCCCTAGAACAGAGGGGGTCAAACAGAAGGGCTGCGGACCAGATGTGGCCCTCAGAAGCTCTTTATCTGACCTTCAAACTAACTCGGTGCCACCATCAGCAACTCTGAGCTGCTGAGCTGTGCCAAAGTGTCATTGTTGAAAGGGTCGCTTATATAATTGGGCTCCCCCATATCTTCTCATTTGCAGCTAATGAGTTCATGAATGAGAAAAATATTTATTACTGATCATGACCTACTTAATGACATCACTTCCTGCCAGTGGTGTAGCTAAGGGGTGCAGTTGCACCAGGCTACAAGCTTTAGGGAGCTACAAGCTGAGCTTGACACTAGTGAATAAAATTGTGGAAAACTGGGTATGTATGAACAGTAATATCATTATGTTATATATTGTTGGAAATGTAATTTTGTGTAGAATACAGTGAAACAAACTGCATAGGAATATCTATATCCTATCAAAAGCTATGGCCAATTCACCAGAAAATGAAAATAACGAAAGCCGATGGAACAAAAGTGGATTTTCTTAACTCAAACTTTCCCATGTTACTGAAGGCTCTGAGAGCCAAAAAGATTTAATTCTCATACCGTATGGAACTAATAAGGTGTTAATATGAATCAGTTATCATTTCCATATACATACAGTTTCATAATATATCAACCAATGGTAACTGGGTACATAGGCTCTTCTAAGTGGTGCTCCTACTTAGTAGGGAGATAATAACCATTCCTCTTTGCCACAGCACAGCTTCCCTAACCGATAAGGGACACAATTTTCATTTTTTAACTTACGGTAATTAAATTTGATTTTGTTGTTATGGGGGGCGGGAAGGGCAACAAAATCTTCTTTGACTCCAGATAGCAAATAGGTCCTTTAGCTATGCCACTAGCAGAGCAAATGGTTGGTGAACTGCTAAGGAAGAGGAGGCAGGTTTTTCCCCAATATTCTTTTTTAAAAAATTCCTGAAGATGACATCACTTCTGGTTGTGACATCACTTCTAGGGCTACATTTTGAGCCGTGCACCAGGCTACATGATCCTTAGCTATGCCACTGCTACCTGCCCAAGGACATCAATTCGAGGCCTCAGCAGGCACCATGAATGTTATTCATCCTGCTTTATGAAACATGTTTGACACTCCTTGAATTATAAATGCCAAGATGTGTGGCTATAATGTTTGGGGAGCAGTGCTCTCCCCCCAAAATCAACTTGTTTAAACTTTGATGCACATAACTCAGGTTGCAATCCTAATCCCCTGTTAGGCATAGTGTCATAAAAGTGACATAAGGCACTTCTGCACCACTCCAGCGGGGCGGGGGAGTGCATGGGTGAGATAAGGCCAATGCAAAGACATGCGCTGGCCTCCCCACCACCATGAGAAAGGAGAGACAGGTGGATTATGCTGACCTAAATTGGATTGTGCCCTGTCCATGTTGTGGTTTGGGAGAGTACCATCATACAAATCCATGTAAAATGTTATATTTTTGGATAGAGAATCTGTTTCAGAAATATTCTCATGACAAACACATCATGTTAGCTTTGTCTTCTTATCTGTTCAGGCTCAGCCTCAAGAACTGAGGTTTCTGTGTGTCAAAAGCAGCAGGTTCAGTTATGCTTGAAATATCATAAGTATATTAAAATACTGTGAAAACTTGGCACACCACAGATTTGGTCAAAAGGTGACCACAGATGAGGATGGTTACCATGTGATGGTAAAGATCACATGTGTTATTCACACATTTGCCCCATTCACCCATAAATAGCCCAAAGTTTCATTGGTGAGAGAAGTGGTTTTTGTGGGATTCTGAGCTATATTTTAAAATTAATTTTTGACTTTTAGAATGAGTACAGTTTCTTCTTGTGTTTTGACTGTTTTATTATTTTTGTCTTTGATCAACACCCTGAGAAAAAAGTTGCTTTTAAAAAGCAGCAATAAAAATAGCACACACACACACACATAATAAGCAGCAAGAGCTTCTCCTAATACTTCCCTGATCTCTGTTACAGCAGGCAGTTTTGTCTCAGTTTGGCTCAGATATCCAAGGTCAATGCTGGTTGATAGCCAGTTTATTTTTACATTGCACTAAGAGGCAGCAGTAGATCAGAGCCCAGAAGAGGGAATAAGAGCGCAATCCTGAGTAACCACAGGGAGTCCTTGATCCAGAGTAAGAACAATTTACTCTAGATTGCAATACAAATTTCCCATAGGTTTTCACTAGGTGGTGCAGTAACTACGGGTGCAAGTAATGTCTCTTACGTACTCCCGAAGTTACTCTGGATTGCAGTCTATGGCTGCAATCCTAAACACACTTTCCTGGGAGTAAGACCTATTGAACACAACGGGGATTACTTTTGAGTAGACACAGTTAGGATGGTGCTCTAAGAGGCAAAACAAGTGCAGAGGAAGAAACTGGCTCAATGCTATCCCATGTGACAGTGTCGGAGACCAGCCTTTTGCATCCTGATTTAGGATTCTGGCTTTTAAAAAATGCTGCTTCCTTCCACTGGTTGAGAATAATTGCAGGCTCAGCTTATTTGGCACACTTTACTTGGTTTCAGGGTGTGGCCGAAAATGTAAATGATGTATTTCAGGTTGCATGGACTGTTAATTGAAGCAGCTTTTTACGGATGTGAAACAGCAGGCCAGGCACTGTCAGTTTGTTTTCAGTGTGACTGCCCTAGCTTTGGCATGTCCCCTTTCTTCCAGAAACTAGAAAAATTCAAATAATTTATTAGAAGTGATTGAAAATGTCAAGTACTGTATAATTAATGGAAACTGTTAAGAGCAATGTTAAGGAAATTGTCTGGCATGCTTAAGGAAAAATGAAAACAGGTCAATAAATTCTCTCTCTCTCTCTCTCTCTCTCTCTGTCTTTCTCTCTCTCTCTCTCTCTCTCACTCTCTCTGAACATGCCAAGTGACTAGGGGACATCTATATGTACTGTATATACATTTCTACAAATGAACTCTCATTGATGCCTTCAGGAATTGGAGGGAATGGGAATACATCTGGAGCTAAGGTTTGTGAACACAGTCTCTCTCTCATACACACACACAGTGGCGCCTCACATAAAGTAAGTTTCACGTAACAAACAAAAATTTCTCTAGGATTCTGCTTCTTGTAAAGAAAGTGCTTCACGTAAAGAAAACATTCGTTGGCAGTTGGGGCAGACGTGCTGGCCGGCAACCTGTTTAAAAAGCATCAGGGCTGCCTAGCGCACCTGCCCATAGTGAAAGCAACACTTCTGCAGTGCTCCTCCCGTGGCCGGGTGTGCACTGGGCAGAGGGAGAGAAGAGCAGTGGAGAAGAGGGAAGCAGCTCAGGGCTAGCCAGAAAGGAGCAGGGGAGAGAGAGGCTCAGGGTGGAGAGAAGGAGAAAGTGGGGAGACACTTTGAAGGTGTCTTGGATTGCAGCCTCCTAACCATGTCTACCCGGAAGTAAGCCCCATTGTGTTAAATGGGTATTTCTCTCAGGAAAGTGTCTTTAGGACTGCAGGCTAAGTAGACTTTATAAAATCATGCACATTGAATGCATGTTTTGAATTCAATTCCAGTGTTTTGTCATCATTTTTACATCCAGTTAATATTTTTATATGAATATTTTTGGGGTTGTGGAACCAATCATCTGCGTTTCCATTATTTCCTATGGGAAAATCCGCTTCATGTAAAGAAAGTTTCACGTAAAGAAACTGCCTCCGGAACAAATTAATTCTGTTACGTGAGGTATATTCTGTCCACTGTATATGCAAATCAACATAAGAGAGGGCAATTTTAGACTTTAGACCAGCAGAGGGAGGTTGAAAGAAGCAGAGCATAAAATGAATGAATGAATGAATGAATGAATGAATGAATGAATGAATGAATGACTTCCAGGTATGATTGAAAGGGATTGAAAGAACAGAATCATCAAAAAATGAACTGTCAGAAATTGGGGGTTGAATACACACATACGAGAGAGAGAGAGAGAGAGAGAGAGAGAGAGAGAGAGAGGTATAGTATATATGGGTAAAAGTAAGGATAGTCTGCCCAGCTAATCATGACCAACTCATATCTGCATGATTCTGCTAGAGCAGCTCATTTGAGGTTTCGGAGTGGGGTATCACCATTATGCAGATAAAACTCAGCTAAATCTCTCTTTTCCATCAATCCTCACTTATGCATGAATGGATGGAGGGAAGATCTTTTTTCCACTCACAAATCCACTTAAATTGAGTGGCAAGAGAGTCAGGAAAATATAAGAAAATTGTAGCCTTTTATGTATGGGTTGGGGCAAGTCTGGTAGTTAATTCACCTTGATATAATACCGGTACATTTCTGTCATGACAAATGAAAAACCCAGCTCAATATATGCCATGGCATCTCTGGAATGCCAGAGGGAGGAGTATGAGGAAGTAAATTGATAACCTCGGATGTTTCACAGATGACAAGAGAGACCTGCCTGCTGCAATTATAATGACTAGCTCTTGCCAACCTAGTAGTTTAAAAGCATGTACAGTAAGTGCAAGTAGATAAATAGGTACCTCTTCAGTGGAAAGCAGGGTGACCAGATGACTGGAAAAACCCGGATTTGTCTGGATTTTTAGCCTCCTGTCCGGGTGTCCTACATGTTGGCATAATTGTCCTACATTTTGGCTTGATTTTGAAACTTTGTGATAGTGCACAGTACCCCATCATGCCATATGTTGTTGGATTCGTATTGAAGAGCAGAATCCAATGCAAAAATCAGTTCTGAGATATTGCCTTCCTATCAAATGTTATGGTCAAAACACCGAAAAGCAAAAACAAAAAAAAATACATTTTTTGGCAATTTTTTTTCAGCGGGTAGGAATTTTGGCCTGGGATTAGGAATTTTGGCCTTGGGGTTCAGGAATTTTGGGTTTGGCATCTGGTCACCCTGGTGGGAAGGTAATAACGTTCCACATGCTTTGGCATTTAGGGTGCAATCCTGAGCATGTTTACTCAGAAGGAAGTCCCATTCTGTTCTCTGGGACTCAATCTCAGGAAAGTATGTTTAGGATTGTAGCCTTAGTCATGCCAGCCACGTGAACATGGAGGCATTTTTGGAAAGTACTGACTCTTTGGTCTTGTAATAGGGATGAGCACTATAGCCAAGCGTCAGTCAAGGATTCTTCTTCTTTCCAAGGGTTACTGATCTAGTTTCTCTGCACCGTATAAATTGCAGAAGGTTGTACACCATCAATTGTAGTCATTAATTATTTTTATACTTTTCAACAAAAGTTCACAATGCAGTTTACATAGCAAAATACATGAAAAATGGTTCTCTGTTACAAAAGGCGCATAGCTGGAACAAAAAGGACACACTCAGTCAATAGTATTTATATTTTTGCTTTTCAACAAAAGTTTACAAAGCAATTTACCAAGCAAATGAAATAATAGCTAATGGTGTCATGAGTAGACAGCCACTGGGAGGCGCATTCCTCTCTCTCTCTCTCTCTCTCTCTCTGCTGAATATAAGTGATACCACTACTGGCTGAAATATTTTAAATCCTGGTATTTTTGAATAATACATCATGTTATATATTACAAATACCAAAATACAAATACCTTTATTGCCATAAAATATACAGAAACATTTAAGCACACGATTAAAAACAACAAAAGCAGTGCAATTCATAAAATCTATAATTCTCAGTTTAAAGACTGCTGTTCCAATTTAGTCTTTATTATGGCAGATACAAAAATGGCGGTCTGTCTTATTAAAAAGGGGGCTGATGAGGAGAGCAACTGTTTTAGCACCAGCATGTCAGGTGGTCGTGGAGTCTCAGGAAGGATAGGAGTTAAAAACTTGTTGCAGGCTTCCACATGCAAAGAGCAATAAAAAAAGATGGGTACAATTGACTCGACTGCGCCAGAGGAACAAGAACAAAGTCTCTCCTTCATGGGAATACCATTAAACCTGCCTTGCAAAACTGCAGAGGGGAGGACGTTACAAAGTGCAAGAGTAAACGCTCTCCTCAGTTGCGGGTTTCTTAGCAGGAAAAGATAGTCCGAGAGACTGGTAAGTGTAGAAATAGTGGAGAACACACCTTATTCGCCAGGCTCTGAAGATTTTGGGCTTGAATGTCAAATAGCCTGGTTCTAATAATATGGAGAGCTTCTGCCCTAGAGATTGAGCCAAGTAAATCAGACCAAATGCCAGTACTCTTCATCTTGTCTTCCCAACACGGGAATGCCCTATGAGGATCTTCTAGGAGATAGCCCAGAAGGTTATGTTGTTCACTGATGTGCTCATGATTGAAAAAAACTTTTGTCCAGTAATTAGATACTCTCAGCCAGGCCTGTGTTGTAATCAGTGATTGCCCAGTCTCCAGACACAAGGCCGAGTAGGGGACACAGCTGGGGTTATATATTGATTTGGTGTGTATTTTCATGCTGAATGCAATGAAATAAACCTCACCGAAATTCAAGCAAAAACTATAGCAAACAAAAACCAAAAACCCATGGGAGTGGTGTGGTGGTGCCCATTTTGCCCACTGCAAGGGCAACCTTGCTCCCTGCATGGGAGGAGGTCATGGGGGAGATACACTGTCTGTCTGTACAGGGTGATCCTGTACACTGTCTGTCTGTTCAGTACAGGGTGATCCTCATAGCTGCCTTGAGTCCCCCAGGGAAAAAGGCCGGATATAAATAAAGTGGATGATGATGATGATGATCATAGAATCCTAGAGTTGGAAGGGACCTAGTAGGTCATCTAGTCCAACACCCTGCCTGTAGCAGGAAATCCTCCTAGAGCATCCCCGATAGGTCCTTGTCAAGCCTCTGCTTGAAGATCCCCAGTGAGGGAGAGTCCACCACTTCCCTAGGCAATCTGTTCCACTGCCAAACCGCCCTTTCAATGATGATTAAAAAAGGGGACAAGACCCTCCCAAAATGTAGGATACCCAAATAAAATGTAGGACATGACAAAATAAAAGTTAAAAACACTCATATATGTTGTTTTTAATGTGGTTAATGTAAACACTATATTACTTATTACACTTCAACCTATTATATGCAATTTATTACATATTTGTTACATTTATTACATATGAATTTATTACATATGCAATTTATTACTTGGGCTTAATGGGTCTTACTCCCAGGAAAGTGTATTTAGGATTGCAGCCATAATTTCTTAATTGCAAGAAAGCTATATGCTTCCTACTCACAAGGAAAAGGAGGACAATGAAGATGGAAGAGAGGTCCACATTAAAAGGTGCAGATCTATCCACTCTTGTTACACAGCAATTGGCCTTGGGGTTTGGCAGCATTTTCTATGTCCAAAATATATGTGAGACTGAACAGAGCCCCTGATGAAGGACAGAAGGAAGCTGACAAGGCAATCCCAGCTGCTTTGCAGCTTGGCTGAAGATCAAAGATGGAGCCTCATCCTTTTCTCATTGAAGTTACTCCTCCTGCCATCACTCCCATCCTGGGAGATCAGCATCACAGAGGCGGTGGCTACTGCTGCTGCTCTGAATCAGGAACTCTTGGGTGTCTGTCTTGTTTGGTGTGCTCTTGCAGAGCTGAAGAAATGAGGCCACCTGGCTTGTGGCTGCAAAGAGTGATTAACATGTGCAGAGTGGACACATGGAGTTTGAGGAGAAACAGGAATGCCGCCCAGTACCAATCCAGATTTTGTAGTACGTGATTTGACAGTGTAAAGCATACTATAAACTTAGGAGCATTAAAAGATTAAAATGAGTGTGGGGGAAGGAGAGATAAATGTATCGTTGATAAAGTAATGCAAGGGACCTTTAAAGGGGTTTGAATTCTCCAGCAGAATTATGCCCTGTCATAGATGTCAAAAGGCTACTTTGGGGGATGTTTCTTCAACTTTCGATACTTGGGGCACAACTTTTGGAATTGGAGTAAAACAGGAGGAACCTTTCTAAACAAAGATTCATAGGTACTTTATCTGCCTGCTTCCATAATTACCTTCTGGCATCCTGCCCTTTGTTTTGATTTCTCCCGCATCTCTTTACTGTGGGATAGGCTGCATCAGGGAATCCCACTATGCCCTTCATGTCCAAGCAGAGAGAAGGGCTCAGGTTCACATGGAGGCACAGAGCATGGACTGGACCTATCATTTTCCAAAACATAGCTTTACATTCCTCTTACATAATTCTAGTGTGCAGGTACTTGCTTTGGGAAATACTATCTTAGGATATACTTCAATACACCTTTAGTGTGCATGTGTCCAAGAGAACATTATCATCCCATAGATTCCTCATCATGTACTAAGTTTGAGGAAATAGTGGCATGACACCTAGGTGATTGACTTCATTGACTTCACTGATCACTGAATCAGAGCCCAATCACATTGGGCTGCTCTGCCAATAGGATGTAGCTTGTAATCTGGTGGTGCAGCTGCATTGCCGAGCAGTAGTTAGGATTGGGCTGTTAGCAAAATGGGCAGCTGAGCTCCAGAAGAGTCATGTGACTCAAAGCATAATCCAAAAGGGCGCTTGGGCCGGTGCAACTTGCGCCAGTCCAGGAGTATTGCAGAAGTGCTATAAAGCATTTTTCATGCCACTGCTCAGGAAAACCAGGGAGTTGCAGTGGCTGATCTCAGCCAGTGCAAGGGTTTGGAGCGGTGATGGGATTCAAAGAAATTAATAACCGGTTCTATGCCCATCTGGCAGCCACTTTTAAATGGCTATTTTTAAACCTTATATGTCCTATCTCTCGTTAACTGGTTCTATAGAGTAGGTGTGAACCTGCTGGAGCCCACCACTGGGGGGAGGGCAGTAATGAGGAAGGGGCTTCTGGGGCAGAGAAGAGTGGGTAAGGGCATTCCTGGGGGGGGGGTGGGCTTGGAGTGGGAGGCAGGGCTGTTGGAGGTGCTGGAGGTTTGGATTGTGTTTGCTATTTTGTACTGGATTGCGTTTATCATGCTTTGAACTAGCTTTGACCACTTTTATTGCCTGGTCCTTTAATACAAGTTTGTCTACCTGGAATCTGTTGTGTTGTGGCTGTACCTGTGTGGCTTCCCAGATCTGTCCTCACATCTGCTGCCACTCTGCCAGGCAGTCAAATTCTTGACACTTCACACAACTGCAAGAAACCATTTTGATAGTTTTACCATAATTCTCGTTCACAAAATTGGGACAGGACGTTCACATTTGCCAGTATGTGAACACAATCCCCCCAAATTGGGACTGTCCCTGTTTTTTGGGACATATGACAAAACAAAATGTTAATAATTTTACAAGCATGTGAGAACTGCCATGATGTGGTTGCCACAAGAACCATCCTGTGCAACAGGAAGGGAGGTGCAAGAACAGACGCATCACCCTTATCTCTGCCCAGCATAGAATGGGTGTGAGATGAACTTTCCCCATCTGTTATTGCTCAACATTTTTCCTCGAGCATTGCAGGGAAGGAGTGGCAAGCATGGATCACAGCCTGCCCACAAGTTGGAGCCTACAGTTTGGTAGGCTGTGGCAGTGGCTGCGGCACACTGGAAATGTCACGGCATGTTTACACTGAATGCTTGGTTTCCAAAGTCTTTCATGCCAGAGCTTTATAAGACTGCCTGAACATCTCACATTTAACCCAACTGAGTTAGGGAAGGGATGCAGACTGTTAGTGAAAAGGCACATCTTGTATGCTCAAACATTCTTATTACTAAATATACCCGTATTTACCAATTTACTAATTTACATATTTACTAATGCGTGATAGAATCTAATACACACCCTGATTTTAAATGGTTTGAGATTTTAAAAATTTTCTACTGGCGATCGTAACATGCAGCTGCAAATCAGGTGCAACATTTACTTATACTGCATACAACAATGAAATATACGCTAATAATATTATAATGGGTTTATGTTATTATTTTTACCTATTTGCACTACTTTATACAACAATGTAACTACTTTATGTTACGTTTTTATTACAATATAGTAAACTTTTAAATTAAATAGTGACATATTTATAATCAAAATGCAGTATTTACTCAGATCTAATGCTGCATTGAATTGAATGCACATCCTGATTTTGGAGACTTAGGGCACAATCCAAAGTAACTACGGTGGAGTCCTTGCTCCGGTGTAAGAAGAATTTACTCTGGATTACAATATGAATTTCCCATAGGTTTCACTAGGTGGTGCAGTAACTATGGGTGCACATAATGTTTCTTACATGCTCCCATATTTCCTCTGGATTGTAAGGTTAGAGCACAATCCTATCCATGTCTACTCAAAAGTAAGCCCCATTCTAGTCAATGGGACTTACTCTCAGGAAGCTGTCTTTAGGATTACAGCCTATATTTGACTGAAAAATGTGAGTGTTCGATTCAAGTAAATATGGTATTTCAAGGCTGATTCTGACATTTGAAAATAAGTCTTGACACTTGCCCTGTCTTAGGAGATTTCCTTGTTTCTAAGCCTCACCCCCTGACTTGAGAGCGGCACACAGAATAGAAGTCGACCCTGACTGAAGGCTTATTGTAAGCAACCGGGCTTGAAATTCCCCCCCAAACCAAATTTTTCATGCCTTTTTATATATCCCATATCCAGCTCTTGCCTTGGACCATATATTCATATGATGTTTCTCTGGGGTTGAGTGACTGACAGCATAATCCTAACTTGTGCTGGAACAGCAAGGCTGGTTTAGCTGCGCTGTGTCCAGCTCAGGTTTAGGGCTGCTGGCATCCTAAAGCAGAGAAGAATAAAATTTTCCCTTTCTCCTACATAAGGATGCAACAGCTTCAATAGGTTTACTCAATTCTGCACTACCTGTGGAGGTGGCACAGAATCAGGTAGACTTGAGCAACCAGGTAGACGTGAGCTGCTCTGTGCTGCCTGGGGAAGCAGGTTAGCATCCGGCATATCGCCAAGTCCCAGCGCTACCTCCCACTCCCACCTTGCCCATCCCAGGAATGCCCTTGCCCACCCTCCACTGCCCTAGAAAGCCCTTCCAAGCTCAGATTAAACCCTCTTTGGTGACTCTCTTTGGGGATACAATGCCACAGCTGAATAGCTACCCTTACTGTTGATTCGGTAACCCTAGTGCCGGTGGACAAACACAAGCCTATGCCTGTCCGAGGAATCTGAGCTTGATTGCCAAGCACAGTCTATGTCAGTACAGTGTTTTGTTGGTGATGGTGTGCTGCCTACTCCCTTCCCTCATGCTGAAAGGTAGCATTATCAAACAGTTGCTCAAAATAGTTTAGGCCACCCATTAGCTGCTGGGCGGAATTGGCAAGTCTCGTAAGACAAGTCAGAGCAGCTCAGGTGAACAAACCACAACCCAATGGGTATTCCCAACCTCCCAAGGCTTCCTAGTGGTTTGTTAAAACAACTCAAGCCCTAAACTAGGCCATCCTCCTGGCTGCTCTGCCTGTCTATGTAGGCTGGCTCTGCTGAAAAAGATGCTCTGGCTAGTCCACTCAACTTTGTTCAACACTCTTAGAGCACAATCCTAACCATGTCTACTCAAAAGTAAGCCCCACTGTGTTCAATGGGTCTTACTCCCAGGAAAGACTGTGCCTGCAATCCTAAAGATACTTTCCTGGGAGTAAGACCCATTGAACACAATGGGGCTTACTTTTGAGTAGACATGGTTAGGATTGTGCTCTTAGGCTGCAATTCTAACCTATACATAGGCCAGCACAAGCCCTGGCATAAGTCCTGTGCTGACCTGGAGATGTCAACAATGTGCTGAAAGAAAATTCTGCCCCACTCCTGAGGGGGTTAGACCACTGCACAGGCATACGCCGACCGTTCCCCATCATCACGGGAAGATATGCCAGGTTAGGCTAGCCTAAATTGGTTACGATGACACCCTTAGGCAATCATCAGTTCTAGGAAATATGATTTGAAATAGCAGGTGCTATTTTCTAGCAAGGAATTAGAAGTGACTTGCATTGTCATTGTCTGGACTAGTTTACCTCAGGATCAGGGAGCACTGCAGCGGTGGGCTTGAGGGGGTTCTCACAGGTTCTATAGAACCTTTGCTAATGAGCGCCTGGTTCTGAGAACTGTTACTAATGGGACATAGAACCTGTTGTTAATTTAGGTTATTAGAACATAGAACCAGTTAATTTAGATTATTAGGACATAGAACCGGTTGTTAATTTATTTGTATCCTACCACTGGGGAACAGTGAATTGGACTCAGGTCTGGTTATACCTCAGAATTGTGGACCACTCATGTCAAGTTACTTTAGGGTGCAATCCTAATCTTGGCCGGCACAACTCATTGGTCTTCCGGTCTTCCCATGGAAATGTAGGGTGGCAGGCGCCTGTTTGTGCACTAGCCTAACCCTACCCCAGGAGTGGCACACAAGTGTCTTATAGCACTCTTGTAACATTCCCAGGTCAGCACAGGATTTGTGCCGGGGCTTTGGCTGCCCTATCTAGAGGTTAGGATTGCAGCCTTAGGGCACAATCCAAAGTAACTACGGGAGCACGTAAGAGACTTTACATGCACCTGTAGTTACTGCACCACCTAGTGAAAACCTATGGGAAATTCATATTGCAATCCAGAGTAACTTCTTCATACTCTGGAGCAAGGACTCCCCATAGTTACTCAGGATTTCACCCTTAGTCTAAGATTCCAACAGTGCTAGTTGGTGTCATTGCTAAAATATTTCATGACTAATATTCATGTGGGCCTCTTATCACATACAGTTGTTATACCTGAACTGGAAGTAGGCTAGATTTGGTGGATGAGCAAAGGGCTGCCAGAAGGCTGCTAAGCAGGAAAAGACTTGGATAAATTTTGGGTGGGAGAGTGAAAGCTAATAAAGCTGTCATGGGACAACAGAGCCAGGAGGGTTGCAGTTAACAGCTTGGCCAAGGACAAGGACAAAATATGCAAGCCACTTTGAGCATTTCCCTCAGCATGGGAAAGGTGGGGTATAAACCCCTTAAACAAACAAACAAACAAACAAACAAATGAGATGTTACCCACTGAGAAACTTGGCCAGGCAATGTTTTAGTGGTAATGACCATTCAGTGGGATCAAATGGCTGAAGACCATTGAAAATCAGAATGATTTTGGAGTGGTTCTGGCGTTGGACTAAGACCCAGAAAATTCACATTCAAATCACTCAGCCATGAAGCTTCCTGGGTGACCTTGTGCCAATCACTTTCAGCTTCACAGGGTTGTTGTGAGGACAAAAAGTACCATGTACATCACCCTGGATGCAATCCTATCCAATCTTTAATCACTGGGGCATGTGCTGTGGGGCAGTCACTAGGGCTCCTCAAGATAAGGCAATGTTTGCTCCCTTATCTCAGAGTTGCAATGCCCTTAACACAGAATGAAAACTGGTTAGGATTGCATCCCTGAGTTCCTTAAATGAAAGGCAGTGTGGTGGCCGAGGCCAACACCAGACACTGGAGGAGGAGCTGGCAGAAGACCTGATGTGGCTGGACTTGTCACGAGAAGAGGAAGACAAGCCTCATTGTTCCTGTCAGCCAACCCGGGTTTTTCCACCCAGATCTTCACCATGGGAAAGAGAGAACTTAGGAGAAGAAGAATTGTATGGGGGGAGGTAATGTTGAAGAAGCAGCTGTGGAGCCAGAACCACCAAAAGAGCCACCATGGCGCATGCCAGCCTGGAGGAGGAAGTTGGCAAGGGACATGACCTGACAGCCAAGCCGGGAAGACCGACCAGGCAAGCTGCCAGGCTACCCCACTGTGGACACCAGACCGGTGTGGTGGAAAGAAGTGCCTCCACCCCCGAGGCCGGAATGGTGGAACCCTCCAAAGGGAAGGCGTATCTGGAAGGAGTAGAAAAAGGCGGGAATAGGGAAGAGCAGGGAAGGAGAAAGGGAAAGAGCTAGAGAGCAGTACCAGTTGAAGGACTTGGTGACAGTGTACTCACCTGTTTATTCCCCACATTGGGGTTAGACTTACCTGTTAACGTACCTGTTGACACATCAGTTATCTGTAATGTTAAAGGTTCGTGCCTCCTCATGGAAGTAAGTAAAGATGCCATCATTGATATACCCACTTTGTCTCCATGGTCATACCTACCTGACAGCCGGTCCCTGGACACCTTTCCTCCGCCTATCAACCTTGCACATACCCCAGGTTCCAGTACCAGGATAGAGCATCACAGGCAGTATAAAAATGTGAAAAATAAGCATTAAATGAAAAATAAGCAGTACCAAGTGATGAACAAGAATACCCCCTAACTTTCAAGATTTAAAGGGCATCCAAGTTGTTCAACCTTATGTCTTCATTTGTAACATGTGAACAGTAATGACCTCCTTTGCATGTTGTTGGTTGTTATACTGTAAACCCAAAACTTCCAGAAGACTTAACAGTATATGTTGAAACATTTTCTTCTGAAGAGGCTGTGGATGTGTGACCTCGTACTCAGGATCTGCCACCTGGTTTTGGAACTGGAACCTTTCTCTAGGTTAGACTAATTAGCAACACATTGCTTTCCCTTGTAGCAAATGACTTGGCTCACTTGCTAGAGCCATCCAGAGATATACATACATGACGAGGCCTGTTAATATGATGCTATTCCTTGACTGCACATTGCACTTGTGACTTCTATAGCATTGTTCATCCATGGGCAAACCATGGAGAATCCTGTCTTGGTTATGATTACATACCTAATGAAATACTACCCACTGAGGAATCCTATTCAGAACTCCCCCTCCAAGTTATACATGAAAAGAATGGGCTAAGCTATTCCCAAATTTCTCAGCATCAGGACCCACCTTTTAAAAACGTTTTACAGTACCAGCCACTCAAACCTCTTTGTGGCTATAAAGTGATTGAGCAGGAGAGCTTCTCCCCACAATGTAGCAGGTTGTTTAACTCTTGATACACATACCCAAATCTTTAGATCTTTTGACTAAAATTTATCTGAATCCAACCAAAAATTGGGTCACGATCTTCTTGGACCCACAGTTTGGCACTACTAAGTTATCAGATTTCTATTGTGAGCATATATAACATTTTAATCCTGCTTGCAGGATATATATACACGGTATATACAGTATATATACACTGTACATGTGAGTGTGTGTGTTCACATATATATGTGAACATATATGTGTTCATACATATGAACACTACAACTTTGGATAGATGGGCTGGTATGTGGATTGTTCTTGGTTCTGAGGGCTCCAAAGTTTGTTAACTTGTTTCTTGCTCCCATGAAGAACACAACATGGTTCCTTGATTCCCACTGCTTTTTCACTAAATGTATCCTTCCTCTCCTCATTGACAATTATTTAATGTAATAATAACAGAGGAAGGCAGATCCCCAGGGAGATACAGTTCTTATACAAGATGCTGGGTATAACAATGCTGCGGTTTCAGTAAACAGGCAATTAGTAGTAATTACAATTCTTTGGCTCCAGCTAATCAAATAAAAGTGTCTTAGCAGCAACCTGGTTTATAAGATCCACTTTAAGGCCCACATACTAGAATTGACAGTGGAGTAATTCTAGAGACAGAGCTGTCGGGTGATGCCTTGGAGACTGTGTATATTGCTTCAAGAGACAGCAGCAATACCTTGGGTCCAAGATCTGGATTTTCAGGCACACTCCTGCATAGTGTACTCTAATTGCAGTAGACAGTATTAAAACAGAGGGTAGAAAAAGGTAAATTTGAATTCTGCTCTGGCTGTTCACCAACCTAGCTACCTTGAGTGCAACCAAATGACCAGACAAAAACCAAAGCTCTTGAATTTATACCAAGATTTGCTGTGTATATTGCTCTCTAGGTTTGGGGACCAACACTGCACATTGGTAGACCTACACCTGAAAACAGCTGCAATCCAAGCACTTAGGAATTGTGGGATCCCTACGCCTCAAGTTTAGATTCTATCATTTGTAGTTCAACTTCTGGGTCTTCAAATGGCTATGTCACTGCCAGTAGACCTGAAGGCTCAAAGTGTGTGTGTGTGTGTGTGTGTGTGTGTGTGTGTGTGTGTGTGTGTGTGTGACAGAGAGAAAGAACATTGTTTTGGTGCATGTAATTTTTTTCCTGGAAAGGATCCAATTTCTGTAAAATCTGAAAAAGAGACTGAAAGATGACCCTTTTTCCTGTATAGAGATTTACTAACAGCAAAGTTTCACTGGCTGAGTTTTGCCATCTTCAAATTCAAGGAAGTTGCTTGAATCAGCATATGAGTGTGATCAATAAGTATCAGGACTAGTGCCATAGTAAAGGAGTGAAATCTTTACAGCGAATACACAGAGTGAAACCACTAGGCACAGATTGACCTTGACCCCCAACTGTGTATGCATACTAAGTTTTAACATCCTAGTTCACTTCCTCTTTTTACAGCAGTGCTTGGAAGGAACGTGTGTAGCGTGTGGTCGTTGCATTGATCATGACAGAGAAAGTTGAGCAGAGAATCTGCTATGCCAAAAGCACAACTGAGAAAAACGTATCAGATGTGCGTGCAGCTGTGAGGGGAAATTGTCGAATCACCATCCATGAGTTATTGGAGGATGTGCAGATTATTTATGGTTCAGTTCAGTTCATTCTCACTGAAGATTTGTGTATGAGACGCATATCTGTCAAGTTTGTGCCAAAACTGCTTTCAGCTGACCAAAAAGAAACTCTGGTTTCAGTTGTGCAAGAGCTCCTTGATTGTGTCGAGAATGATTATAACTTTTTTAAGACAGTCATAACAGGTGATGAATTGTGGGTCTATGGCTATGATCCCAAAACCAAGGCTCAGTCTTTGAAGTGGAAGACCCCAACCTCTCAGAGACCAAAGAAAGAACAAATGAGTCGAAGCAACGTGAAGACACTGTTGACCGTTTTCTTTGACTACAGATTGTAGTCAATCATGAGTATGTGCCGCATTGTCAGACAGTAAACAAGGATTACTACTGTGATGCGTTGCAGCATTTGCAGGATGCTATTCATCGGAAAAGGCCAGAATTTCATGCGTCCTATCAGTGGCAATTGCACCATGACAACACACCTGCCCATTCAGCGCAGCTTATGCAGCAGTTTTTGGCCAAGCACAACACCCAGGTCCGACAGCCACCCCTTGCAACGTCCCAGTATAGCCAATGGGGCTTACTCAGTGGTAGGATTCAAATAAATTAACAATATTTCCTAATATTGTTCTATTGTTCTATTTCCTAATAACCTAAATAAACAATTGATTCTATGTCCCATTAGTAACCGGTTCTCAGGTTACATTAGCAAAGGGTTTGATAGAACTTGTGAGAACCTCTGGAGCCCACCACCGGGCTTAATCCCAGGTAAGAGTGGAGTGGTCATTAGGACACAGAACCTGTTGTTAATTTATTTGAATCCCACCACTGGTGGGATCTCATGATCACTTGGCAAGGAAATAATTGCCTTTATCGTGAGATGTCTCTTTGTGAAATATCTTCTATTTGAAATCAGTCAGCCACAAATGCAACAATCTCACAGTGGAATCCTAACTCTGGTTAGGGTGGCGCAAGTCTTGTGCTCGCTTGGGAGTGTTGCTGTCACTTCTGGAGGGGATAGGCCAGTGCACACACATGCGCTGAGCTCCCATGCCAACAGAGGAGCAGGGAAATGAGTGAGCTGTGCTGACTTAAACTGGTTGGAATTTCACTCTGTCCTGGGAAGGATCAATTAGGCAACCCTGAGAGTAGAAGTATTACCTGCTTCCTGACTTTCCTACACTTGGATCCTCTGCCCAGCAAAAGAGTGCATGTGTCCAGTGATGGCATCTTCATGTTGGCCAGTCGTCTGTTATGGCTGTTTAAAGCCCTTCCTTGTTTTACTTGGAAATTTTCAAAGCACCATTCACCAGTCTAGACAGAAACCAAAATAACTGGAGCAGCAGCATGTAATATAATGCATGTTTGTAATGACAATGATTATAATGTAATGACAATCCTTTTGTATTTGAGGTTTTTTTAACAAGGCATTTTCCTTCTGTGCTTAGTGGTTATTTTTTTGAAATTTGAGTGGCTAACTAAGAATAATAATAAAAAAGAACCAGTTCTTTGGCCTGTTGCTGGCTGCCCTCTGAACTCTTGGAATGAAATGAAAACAATTCCCTTGGATGGGAATGGGTGGGTGAGGTCATGCTCGGGAAAGGCAGAATTTTCCAGCTGCTGGTTTAAACATGGACACTGGAGATCTTGCGCTGCATTAGAGGATTGTCAGTGCAACATCAAGTGGGAGGACAGCCAAATTATGATCTTTGCCCTTTGTTCTTCATGGAGCGTCCAAAATCAACAAAGAGAAGAAATATCAGTCTCATCTCTGTTGTTAAGGGAATGTCATATATTTTCATGTCCTGTGGTCCACAAGAGCAGATTTCCTCCGCTTTGTTGACATGCATACAGCTTCAGGGTGGTGAGACATTGACACTGCCCAAACCTTGTCCGATGGTACATCCTACTTGTGGAGAAATAGTAGGGTGAGATGTGATGTTGAATCCAAAAAATTGTTTCTAAAGTGCAGTGTTCCTCAACATTTGACCCCCACTGGATCACTTCACATGGCCCACCTATTGAATGGACCACTGGAAGTAACTGGAAATGATGTCTTTGTATTCTTGTAGGTTGATAATAGAACAGCCATAACGTTCCAGGTTCAAACACTGACAGCACAATCCTAGCACAAAAATAAGCCTATTTGTGCTGTCGGGCATGTCTGTACCACTGTTTTTCTGAAGTCTTTTTAAACTATTTTTTTTAAAAAGCAGGTCTCCATCAGTCTTGAAAGACTATGGTATTGTGCTTGGTGCTGCATACGCTGCATGCGAAGAACGAAAGCCTGGGTTAGATTGTTATGGAGGATAGGCTGTTACCCAAGCAGCAAATCCCCTCTCTCACGCCACTGAATTAGTCCAATGGAAAGGCAGAGCCGATAATATTGGATCCAGCTGGCGTCGCAGAGCTGGGCTAAGGACAGGAGCTCACCCTGTCTTGTGGGGCCAACCCGGGAATCGAACCCTGGCCTGCTGTTTAACAGGCACAGCGTCTTTACCGCTTGTGCCACCCACTGCCCACTAAACTATTTTAATGTATTTTAACTAAACTATTTTAATGTATTGGAATTTTATTGTTGTTTTTATTGATGCCTTGTAAGCTGCCTTGAGTCCCTTGAGAGAAAGGCAGGATACAAATAAAGTTTATGATGATGATGATGATGTGATGATGATGATGTCAGGGGAGGTTGGGTGGTGCACCGACCTTTCTGCACCGCCCCACAACTCTGTAGGGATGGCATAGAGATGTGCTGGCCTTTGAAGGGTCTAGGGAAGTGCAGGAAGGAGGATCAACAGGGTGACCAAATTTCAGAACCGCAGAAGAGGACAAGGCCTCTCGAAATGCAGCACACCCAAGAAAAATGTGACAAAATAAAAGCTAAAAACGCATTTGTGTTGTTTTCTTGTGGGTAATTTAAACCCTACTTAGTGAGATATTTTTTTAAATGCTGGAGAGATCCTGGCCTTTCTAGATCTTTGAAAAGCCATTGCAATTCACTGTCAAAACATCCAAACATCCTTTGGCCAGATCGGGCTGGCAGAAGCTTTTTATCCATCCCCCATGATAAGGTATGAGAGCTCTTTCAACACCACCATCAGCTGCTCTCAGTGATGCCTTAGCCAAAGAGGTAGTGCTGAGTCATGCTGTAAGAGCCTAAGGCTGCAGTCCTAATCTCTGGTTAGGCCAGCCTAAATTCCGACACAAGTCCTGTGTTGACCAGGGAGTGTCACAGAAGTGTCGTAAGAAGTGTCGTAAGTGTTGTGCAGCACTCCTGGGGGGAGGTTAGGTCAGTGCATAGACATGTGCTTGCCTCCCTGCATAATCACAGGAAAGGGAAGACCAGTGGGTTGTGCTGGCCAAAGTTAGGACTGCACTCTAAGCCCTTAGGGCCCCAACCAGGTCCATTGGACCCGATTGGAAGTTTGTGTTTTCTTTTTTACTGGAATTTATTATTTTTACTTGACAAGACTTTCTGACTTTTTTACTGCAAATGAAACAGTTACAGATCAAAAAGCATAAGTTTTTGAATTTACAGTTTTTCTGTAAATTCCAATTTATAAATATCATCCTAGGCCAGGTCCATTAGACCCATATTGCCATATACATGCATTATCCCAGGCCGGGTCCATTAGACCCATATTGCCTTTTACTGGTATCTTCAGTTTCTTCTCTTTCTCATGTGAAAACTTCAGGGCAATAAACCCCATGCTGAGACCGTCCTTTTGTTTGTTGTGGGAAATCTTCAGGGCAATAAAACCCATGCTGAGAACCTCTAAATCTTTTTTGTTTGTTGTGGAGAAACGAGTCATTCCAACCGGGTCTAATAGACCCATGCGGTTTTACATGTTAAAAAAACATGGGATCCTAAGGGCTAATTCTCATGCAGGCCAAGCTTTCAGTAGTGCCACTTCTGCTGAGGTATTGATACTAGGAAGAGACAGAAGGAGCCTCAGGAAGCAAGGAAGAATATGGGGCAGACCAAGAGGGATGAGACGGAGAATCTGCTGAGGCGCTCAGAGTGCCTGACTATGCTGTGGACTGCCTTTCATCAACACTGCTTTTCTCCCTTCTCAAAAGTTCTGGCACTTTAGTTCAGTGCCTCTAGGCATGTGCAGAGTGCTCTAGCTTCAGTGCCTCTGGGCATGTGCAGAATGCTGTTTCAACACCACTAAGTGTGCGCAGCGTTCCTGTTTCAGTGACTCTAAGCATGTGCAGAGTGCTGTCGTTTCAGTTCCTCCTGGCATATGCAGCAGTTTAGTTGCAGGACCTCTAGGCATGCGCAGAGTGCTGTAGTTTCAGCACCACTAGGCATGCAGTGTTCCTGTTTCAGTGCCTCTAGGCATGTGCAGAGTGCTGCTGTTTCAACACCACTAAGCATGCGCAGCGTTCCTGTTTCAGTGACTCTAAGCATGTGCAGAGTGCTGTCGTTTCAGTTCCTCCTGGCATGTGCAGCAGTTTAGTTGCAGGACCTCTAGGCATGCGCAGAGTGCTGTAGTTTCAGCACCACTAGGCATGCAGTGTTCCTGTTTCAGTGCCTCTAGGCATGTGCAGAGTGCTGCTGTTTCAACACCACTAAGCATGCGCAGCGTTCCTGTTTCAGTGACTCTAAGCATGTGCAGAGTGCTGTCGTTTCAGTTCCTCCTGGCATATGCAGCAGTTTAGTTGCAGGACCTCTAGGCATGCGCAGAGTGCTGTAGTTTCAGCACCACTAGGCATGCAGTGTTCCTGTTTCAGTGCCTCTAGGCATGTGCAGAGTGCTGCTGTTTCAACACCACTAAGCATGCGCAGTGTTCCTGTTTCAGTGACTCTAAGCAAGTGCAGTGTTTCTGCTCTGGTGCCTCTGGGCATGTGCAGAGTGTTTTCTTCTTTTTCACACTTTAAGGAGGCCATTTTGTAAAAAAAAAAATTTGTTTAAAATTTAATTCAGAGAGGCATATGGTACGTGTTGTAAGTGACATAATTTATTACTGTGGCCTTTTCCGGTCCTTGTGAGGCAGGCTGGAGGCAGGGCTGAGGAGAACCCCTCCTCCGTCCTTTCCTCACATAACCTGCCACTAAATGGAGGAAAGGGCCCTCCTCAGCCTGAGATAAAATGGCGCCACATCCATCCCCTCAGGGAGGGAAGCTCCACTCTCATTGGACAATTTAAGAGTGTCCTCCGTTATCATTGGACCAAGTGTTTCCTCGACCCCCTTTTCGTATCGCTCATTGGCTACTTCCAACGTCAATCTAACTCCTAGCCCGCCTTCTCTGTCCCTCTTCTAGAACTCGATTGGTCCACGATAGTGTCACTCTCTCTCCTTGTCCCCGCCTCCTTTGCCCTCCCAACGAAACGTTCCCCCTGGGCGCGCTTGAGCTCTGATTGGACGGACGGCCACTCACGTGGTGGGACGTCATCGAATTGGGAAACGGCGGAGCGACCGTTCCATTGGTCGCCCGACACGTCAATCATATCAGTGCTCCCTCCCCCTCTCGGCGCGCTGGTCCGAGTTGGCACGCTCGCTCGACGACGAACTCTGCCTCAAGCCCCGCCCCCTCGTGGGGAGGAGCTTCCTTTAGAGGCGTTTCCCGTAAGGGAGATTTTCGTAAACTGCTCCTTACCCCCCCTTTCTTGGTGAAAACCACGCCTTGCTGCGATCATTGGCCGAACGACCCATCACTCTCAGCTAGCCCCGCCTTCCACGAGTCGTTCTCTTCGCCCTGATTGGCTTGAGTGGAAAGAGGCGTGGCCTCAGGCTTGGGGCCGTGTCGGCGCAGCTCCCTCCCCTCGCCAACCCTTTGGCGGTCACCGGTGGGGCTAAGGCTGCCTCGTCACCGACTTCGCTGCCCCCCCCCGCTCTGCCCCGCCCACCCCTCCGGCGCCACTTGGTTTCGCCTCCCCTTTCGGCCAACATGAGCGGTAAGGACCGAACCATTGTGGACGAGAGGGGGGCGCCGCCTGCCTTCCTTCCCTCTTCCGTGCCCCGCCCCGCCCAGCCCCCCGGGCGGAGGGAGCCGAAGCCAGGCTGGGAGCCGAGGGCAGGGGACGCCCTGGGGGAGGGGCCGCCGGAGGGAGCGGGGCTGAGGCTGGCTGGGTGGGTGGAGGGAGGAAGGGAGGGTGTCCAGCCAGGGGAGGACCATGGCGGGAGGGGGGGTCAAGGGCGGGGCCAGGGGCAGGGGCAGGAGCAGGGCTGGGGGTGGGAGCTTCTCCGCGGGAAAGAACAAGCAGCAGCAGCAGCAGGGCGAGGAGTCCCCTCTCCCCCACCCACATACTGGGGTGGCCTAAGGGGAGAAGGAGGAAGTGGTTGTGACCCCCCCTCTCCCCACTCAGTGGTTAGTCTCAGCCTGGAGCAGCAACCCCCCTCATAGTCATCATAGGGGCAGAGGAGCCTTGAGCATGTACAAAATGCTGCCTTTAAAGCCCCCCTCAGGATCTAGCCAAGCCCTCATAGTCATGGGGACAGAGGAGCCTTGAGCATGTACAGAGTGCTGCCTTTATACCCCTCTCAGGATTCAGCCAAGCCCTCTTAGTCATCCTGGAAACAGAGGAGCCTTGAGCATGTACAGAGTGCTGCCTTTATATCCCCCTCTCTCAGGATCCAGCCAAGCCCTCTTAGTCATCATGGGGCAAAGTAGCCTTGTGCATGTAAAGAGAGCTGCCTTTATAGCCCCCCCCCCCCCCCCAGCAACCACAATCCCCCAAGTGGTGATTGTGAGCCAGGAGCCAAGCAGGCCAACCTTGAGCATACATGAAGTGCCATTTTTAGATGCCTTCAATATAAATCACAACCCTTCAGTGCTTAGTTTGAGTCAGCCGAACCCCTCTTAATCATAATGAGGGCAGGGTAACCTTGAGTATGTACAGAGAGTAGTTTTTATATCTCCTTCCTTAAAAAAACACAACCATCTGCCCACCTATCTGAGATCAGAGGGGTTGTGGAAGTGGCAGAGTCCAGGCCCTTGTGTCCCAATTCAGAGGAATGAATCCTTGTTTAGAAACTGGGAAGGCAACCAGATTGGTATGTTTCAAAAATATAATAGAGGCCCCTTTAGGAAGTTGGTGCATCTTCCTTAATAAGCCATTTTGGCCCAATGTTGCACATACGCAACAGGGACCAAATGTGTACAGCTGTGGGCCGGGCAGAAATTGATTAAATACAGTTACCAGGTATGAAGTTGGAGAAACACCTTCATATCTCCCAAGTCTTCTACTCTTGATGTGTTTTCACAGGCATCCCACTTCCTGACGATTTGTTTTCTGACAGTTCTGCTCTTTTAGTTATAACCAGAACACATTCATTCAACACATGCTCCACTCTTTCAACCTCTCTCTGCTGGTCTAAAGACTAACATTGTCTTCCTTTAGATTGATTTGCATATGACATGGCGATCAAACTGTTTTTGGCATTTCCTTATGACTTTCTTCAGTAAATAACCATCATTCAAATACATAAGATAGTCATTGCCCACACATGCCTTTGTTCATTTTAGTGTAATTTGTTATGTATTTTGGCTTTGTGTTAATAAATATGTGTTATTTAGGCTTTTGCAAGTGATACTTACTGCTATCTCTTTTGGTGGCCATTTTGCATTTGCAAGCTAAAAAAGACTATTCCACTCGTCAACGGTTTTCATTTTTAGACAGTGCTCTGGACCCTAACCTGGACCCCCCACTGTCTAATAAGTGGGGGATGCCTATATTGGTGTAGGAGTAGGCAAAGGATCAGTTTTCTTGAAAATTTCTATTGGGCAGAATGAAAGTTCACAAGTCACTTCTTACAGTTGTTGTAATTTTCAGTATCATGCTGTGCAGATGTTTTGTTAAAAATAGAAAGTCTTCCTTCCTCCCCGTAAAGTGAAAAAATATGCATGTAAAACAATTACAGGAGATAGTTTTTAAATAAAATCTGTCATTTGCTCATAGCAGAGCATTTCCGACTGAAACACAGTATCGCCCAGAGTGCAATACTAATCCCAGGTTTAGTATTGCAAGTCTCGTTCTAGCTTGGCGGTGTTGCAAAAATGCCGTAAGTCACTTCTGCACCACTCCTGAGTGGTTAGGGCAGTGCACAGGCATCTTCTGGCCTCCCCACACAACTACAGGAACAGGGTGATGAGTGAGTCGTGCTGGACTAAATTGGTTAGTATTGTACCCTTAGTATTCTTAAAAGGTGGTAAAGGAATTGGAATATGTTGTGTCCTTTTACAAGATTAATTGCCACATGGATCCAGGCATAAATCTGTCTTCCATACTTATGTTGTCTTTGTGACTTGTCTATGTCTATATGATGAAGGAAATGGCTATGTGGTTCAAGGGAGAGTTCTGGATTTTGATACAACAGGTTTAGGATTAGATAGGCTCCTAGCACACTAGCTGGCTTTGATCAGAATCCCTCATCTTAATTCTCTTCATATAATTGTGGAGAGTAGGTGTAGTTAAGAGTATTGTAGCAATTATTAATAATAAATAATGGAAGAAGTGGGTCAGTGGAAGAGGCCATGTTGCTCTCATGTATCTGATTCTCAACACTACACTTTTTCCTATCTCAGGTGTGACTTAATTTTCCATTGATGGTAGTTGACTTGATTGTAGTAATTGGTTGATGCTGTTTAAATGCTAACCAGATTTTACTTTTCATGTTTGTATCTTCTCGGGCTATCTGCAGTGTTATTCCATTTTATTCTGTCAACACCATATGAGAAAGCCCAGACTTAGCCCAGCCTGTTTGGTGAGCTTCATAACTGAGCATAAATTTAACTTGGGTCTTCCTGGTCCAACATTGGAACTTGCATCCTACACCACACTGGCTCTTCCTGTGTTTCCTATACCATTTCTTCCTTCAGCTTCTCCCCCTTTCTCCTTTAGAGACCTTAACTGGGGAATAATTTTACACACAGCACCAGCTGCTTCTGAGCATAAGTTCAAAGGCACAGTAGTAATGTCCAGATATCCAAGTTATAACACAGGGGAGCTTCTGTTCAAAACTGGGTAACTATAAGACTTTATGCTGCTTACTGTAACAGCTTTTTTAAAATAAGTCAGTGCTTAGAACCCAATCTTATACATGTTTACTCAGAAGTAAGTCCCATGATAGTCAATGGTGCTTACTCCCAGGAACGTGTGGATAGGATTGTTGCCTTAGACTGCTAAACACCTCCCTTTACAGAGAGGTGGCATGGGCTGTTTTTGTTTTCAAACTATCATTGTACCTTTTCTTTTTCTTGACTTTGTATTTCTTTGCATTCAGTTCTTTAACTTTTTGATCTCAATTCAGACCATGATATTTCAGAAGAAATGGTGATTGTCAAGACTGAGAAGGCAGAAGAAGGTGGCAGCAGCAAGGATGGAGGAAACTCTGAAGGCCAGGTGAGTGGGGGCTTTTAAAAGAGGTGCGAGTGGGAAGAGATAACAATCCTAAAGGGAGAATGTATCTACTTCTAATATTGTGGTGGCACAATATTGCTTGCTTCCTGCTTCTTTGCAAGTACAGTGGTACCTTGTAAGACAAACGCTTTGTAAGAAGTACGTTTTGTAAGACAAATGAACATTTCTAAGGAATTCTGCTTTGTAAGACAAACAGTGCCTTGTAAGACAAACAGTTTTCAATTTACAATGAAAGTTTATTGTAAAACAAAGGAATTGATGGATCTGCATCATGAGCAACAGCAAGAGGTTATGGAGGAGATCTCATCTGCAGAGGAAGAGAATAAGATGGAGGAATCCCTCACATGAGATTAAGGACATTTGTAAACAGTGCAAAATTTTGTAGAAAAGCACCACCCAAATAAAGCTATAGCAGTGCGAGTGATGAATCTGTTCAATGACAATGCAATGTCACATTTCTGTGAAATCCTCAAAAGGAGACAAAAGCAAGTGTCATTAGAAGGTTCCTTGTTAAAGTTGCTCAACAAGACACCAGTGACTCGTTTCGTGAAAATTAGTCAACATCCTTGGCCATAAAGGTTTTTCTTTTCTGTTTTACTGTAAAGTATATTAGTGTTTTTATTAATATTACAGTAATAGTGTTCTGTATTATATTATAGCGTTTTGAATTCAATTACAATGTTTTGTCATTATTGTAACATACAGTGAATATTTTTATATGAATATTTTTTTGGGTTCAGGAACCAATCGTCTGAGTTTCCATTATTTCCTGTGGGAAAATCTGCTTCACGTAAAGAACGTTTCGCGTAACAAACATGCCTCCGGAATGAATTAAATTTGTTAAGTGAGGCCCACTGTATCTGCTTTATAGTTGTGTCTGAAATGTATAGTCTAATATGTGCAATCTTAGTTTTTGGTAGTGGTCAGATTTTTGGTAGTGGTCAGATTACCTGTTTCTGAGAGGCTGTTTACATGTACAGTGGTGCCTCACTGTACATGTACATGTAATTCGTTCCGGAGGCGTGCTGTTGAAGAGAAACGCTCTTTAATTGAAGCAGATTTTCCCATAGGGAATAATGGAAACTCAGACGATTGGTTCCACAACCCCAAAAATATTCATATAAAAATATTAACTGGATGTAAAAATGATGACAAAACACTGAAATTGAATTCAAAACACTATAATACAGACCATAATTACTGTAATAAAACGCTGTAATATTCTGTACAGTAAAAAAGAAAAAACCTTTATGGCCAAGGATGACTAATTTTCACTAAATTTTTTTTAGCAAGGAACATCTTTAACAAGGAGCATCTTTAACAAGGAACCTCTCTGTGTGTGAGATCTATCTATGCACACTAGATAGGCAGTCTGCAACAGCAGAGGGGCCAGATCCTATCCTGTCTACTCAGAATCAAGTCCCATAAAATCCATTGGGGCTTACTCACAGGAAAGTGCATAGGATGCAGCCTGACTCTTTCCAGGTTTGCATGAAGTGCAAAGTAGAAGGGCACAGAAGGGTCTCTTCAGAATCAAGCCCCATTGAAGCCACTGGGGCTTATTCACAGGAAAGAGTGTAGGATGCAGCCTGACTCTTTCCAAGTTTGCAGGCAGTGCAAAGCAGAAGGGTCTCCTCAGAATCAAGCCCTATTGAATCAACTGGGGCTTACTCACAGGAAAGGAAAAGTGCAGGCAGGGAAGGTGCTAGTGGGGGAACGAGCGTGGTTGTAGTGGGGACCAGGCAGGGCTTCCTTGGGGGGAAGGGGTCTGTTTGAGAGTGGGTGCAGGACAAGTTTTCCCTCCTACCTGATGGAAGCTTGCAGAGGCTGGGCTGAACACATTTGCTGGCTGAAGGAAGCAGCCATGTTTGTTCCTCCGACCAAGGAGCTCTTCTGATCCCCCTGCTGGTCTTTTCCTTGGTACTGCAGGAATGGAGAAAAAGTCCCACCTCAATCCCACAGCCCAAGCCAATGTAGAAAGGAGTAGAGGGAACCCAGCCATTGGGCACTTGTTATGCAAATCAAGCTCGTTAAGTGAAGCAAAATCCCAAATAAATTTTTCCTCTTTATGTGGAACACTTGCTATTTGAGGCACTCGTTAAGCGAGGTACCACTGTATACTACTTTTTGTTCTTGTTTGGTTCTGAGTGCCTGACTTCTTCTCCTGTGTTTTTCTTTTAGGAATCCCAGCCTTCTCCACTGGCTTTGCTTGCAGCCACTTGCAGCAGAATTGAATCACCAAATGAAAATGCAGATTGCTTGCAAGGCCAACAAGGAGCCTCAAGTGAACTGGACCTGACCACAGCTGCAAGTCAAATTTCTCAGAATGCAAATGGCTGGCAAATGATTTCCACTCCCTCTGGGACTTCTGACTCTCCCAAAGATCAAGGGAGCAACAGCAATGATGAGAATGAGCCATCATCCAAAAACCGACCAGCTACCACAGGGCAGTATGTGGTTACAACAACACCCAGCATGCAAAACCAGCAAGTCCTGACTGGCTTGTCAGGAATGATCCCCAATATTCAATATCAGGTGATCCCTCAGTTTCAGACTGTGGATGGACAACAGTTGCAGTTTGCCACAACCCCCACCCAAGTCAGCGTCCAGCAGGATGCCTCTGGTCAGCTACAAATCATCCCTGGGACAAACCAGCAGCTCATTGCAAACAGATCTGGGACAGGCAATATCCTGGCTACCATGCCAAATCTTCTTCAACAGGCTGTCCCCATCCAGGGGGTTAACGCTCTCTCAGGGCAGACTCAGTATGTCACTAATGTCCCACTGGCTTTGAATGGCAATATCACCTTGTTGCCTGTCAATAGCATTGCAGCCAGTTTGGCACCCACTTCTCAGTCAGTTACATTAAGCAGTTCTGGCTCTCAAGAAGGCAGCTCACAAGTAGTAGCATCCACCACCTCTATCAGTTCTTCCAGCATGGCTGCATCCCAAACCAGTGCTGGCTCGTTCTTTACTAATGCAAACAGCTACAACACCACTACTACGAGTAATGTTGGTATTGTGAATTTTTCCACCAGTGGCACTCTGGGAACAAATGTTCAAATCCAGACACCTCAGAGGGCAGGCAGTGCTCAAAATACTGATTCTCTTCAGGTTGCTGGAATTTCAGGACAACAGAAGGATGCCAGTCAAAACCAGCAGCAGATCCTGGTACAGCCTCAACTAATGCAAGGAGGACAAGCTGGCCAGACCTTTACTACTCAAGATGCCTTGCAGAACCTGCAGATCCAAACGCTCCCCAATACTGGTCCAATCTTTATTCGAACACCCACCGTGGGACCAAATGGTCAGGTCACCTGGCAGACAATTCAGCTGCAGAATCTTCAGGTTCAGAACCCACAAGCTCAGACAATCGCCTTGGCTCCAGTGCAAGGAGTGTCCCTGGGGCAAACGGGAAGCACTAACACAACGCTCACACCAATAGCTTCAGCCTCTCTGCCCAGTGGCACTGTCACAGTGAATGCTGCACAGCTGTCCTCTGTACCAGGCCTTCAGACCATTAACCTTGGGGCCTTGGGAGCTTCTGGTATTCATGTTCATCAGCTACAAGGACTTCCACTCACTATAGCAAATGCTACTGGTAAGTGGGAGAGTTTAGTGATGTGTAACGTTTTAAGAAATCTCAGTCTACACATATAGAAAAATTGTGAGTAATCTAGCTTTTTATTTTTTACAAGGGTAGGTTTCTAGCCCTGATTGCTGCATAGATACATTTGGAGTGTAGTATCTTCCATGTTAAAGACTAAAAATGAATAAGCAAGCTACAAAATGCAAGCAGCTTCTTTTTATTTGGCTGTTAGATAATGAGCATGATAACTCTTTGGGTGAGACCAATTACCTTGATGTTTCCCTTGACTCACCATTGCTATAGGAAAAAGGATTTAGCCTGGATGCGAAAGACCTAGATTTTTGGCACTTTGTATATGATTGAAGCATTCACCTCACAGCTGCATGGGTTTGTACCAAAGGGAAACAATAAGTAGCCAAAGTTAAGGGACCTATATGGCTGTTTGCCAAAAGAGATTGGCTCTCTGTGTTGTCATATTCATATAGCACTGAGTTTCTATATAGTTCCCTTAGTATGAATTGTCATCTAAGCCTGAATGCTCCCTTCAGTTTCTGTGAGCAAAACAGTATAATACAACTGTAGCGTCTTCAGTGATCTTGGAATCAAGTCAGTGAATGACGTGCTGCTTTCCTCTGAGATAATTGATTCCAAAGTTCACTGAGAAAGAAAGCTTTAAAAACTGCTAACTCCTTGATTGCTGAATGTGAGTGGAAGAGATGGCAAAGGATGTGCAAGAAAAAGTCTCGTGACTTGGGAATTGAAAATTGCACATGTGAAAGAAGGAAATGGCAAAACAACCAAAAAAAGCAAGAGAAAAGTACTAGAAACAAAAGAGATAAGATGGGGGAAGAGAGCAAATGGACTGAGTTGAATCACATATGCTGTTCAGTGGAACTGTGCTATTGATTGTCCAGTGTTATTGATTCAGTGTTCTACATAGCATCATTTACTGAGAGACTGAACTGGAAGTCTCAAAAATTTCAAAATAATTTAAAAGCAGAAGTCTGTCTTTGTTTGATTACCACTAGCATTAATAAGAGGTCATTAAGGTCGCTAACCGGGAAGTAACATAGTGGTAACATAAATAATTTAAAATAATGATGAAATTGTGTGCTATTACAGGATCCCTGAGCATCATAGCCTTGAGAATTGACTAATACACCACAACTGGTATATTTTCATCATTCTCTGCTTTCATGGAAACAAAATGTTATGCGAACCATGACTTTGTGATCTAAAGTACAATGTACAGATCAAAGAAAGTTGTTATAACATGTGCAGTATGTGATTGGTAGATGCGTGGCTAAAGCTGGGACAGCTATTAATGCAATTTGTGATCCAGCTACAGCTTGACTGCTTTGTGTATGATATGAAGTTTGTTGTTCTCCCTGCATTTTTTGGGCATCTGCAACTGCTATTTTGGAATCCAGTTTTGCAAACATCCTGGTTATTCCAAGATAGTGGATTAAAACCAGTTTTGCAGATATATGTGAATATACTTTAAAACTTATTTTTGGCACCCCCAAAATCATACAGTCTTCTTTGAAAAGAACAGGTATGATATTGCTTGGGAAAATAGCATTGTTTGGAGAGTCTGTCTTGCTGGTTCTTGTTCCTACTTTGCATTGGTTTCAAGAGATGCAACATATTAGAATATTCTGTGGTGCAGCTGAAATCAAGTTTTTTAAGCAAGTTGGAGAATTTCAGTGTGGTTTATATCCATGAAAAGAGGATCAGATAGTATTCAAATTATGATTTGGTGGGGACACATAGTCCATGTTACAAAATATATCTGCATAAATGTCATTCGTATTTTACCCCAAGAAAAATGAAATTTCACAGTCTGCTTAAATTTAAGCAATTTCCCATTGCTTCATTCCAGTCTCTGTTATTTTGCATAATACTATTAACGTGGGGAGCTCAAACAGCCATATAGGACATTGAAACATGCCTTATGACCATAGGAAATCATATTGAGCAACTCCTGTGGCTGCTTTGATTTCAGCAGATATTGCCCAGTTGCTCAGAACAAAACCCACTGAGTTCAGTGGAAATTACTCCCAAGTCTGTCTATAAAGGGTTACAGTCTCGGAGCCCAAACCTCATATCCCTGATGCCAGTGCTGTTCTAGTGCTGATGAAGCACTGGTATAGAGGACTTATTGGAGGGTATAAGTTCCCTCTGCTGCCCCCTTCTTTCTCCGAAGTTTTTTGTGGCTGTCACTTCTGCTGTTTTCTTGATGATGAAATCCATGTCCTGCACTGGGAACAAGTTGTGAGTTGCCCTGGTGACCTGAATTTGTTATGCCCTGCCCTCAAGCAGGATCATTACTTGCCAAAAGATTTGGCCATTATGTAAATACTGTGAAGAACTGCTTTAATGGGGTGTTTACCATTTAGATCATATAAATGAGGCAGTTTCCCACTCTCAGTTCTTAATGGACAATAGGTGGGAAAAGGCAGGGGGAGTATGGCAACATTAACCAGTTAGGTATGAGTCTTGTTTTGATACAGGCCAAGTTAGGAGCTGAATCTCTCACCTCCTTGACAGCCTCTACAGATGGCCTTTTAAAATATAAAATTAAATGTCAGATGCTTTAGATTTCCTGGGTCTTAGCTTCCTATTAGGATTTAATCTAGCTTTTGGCCATTTATTTATATCACTGTACAGTATAGTCTAACCTGATCTGAACAAGGAGAAAAAACTATCAGTGACTTATTGGATGGGACAAAATTGGTCTGACTAGAGTAGTTGTATTCAGACATTTCAGCCTGGGACGCCCTTTTAAATTTAAAAATATCTTCAGGACCTCCTGTCAGACATACTGGGATGCTCCTCCATGTCTACATGGAAGTAATTCCCATTGTGTTCAATGAGACATACTCCCAGGAAAGCCCAGTGCCAGATTCCAAGAGGGTGGATTCATCCTCTCACCACCCCTAGGACCCAAAGTCATGACCCTCCAAAGGGGTCCCAAGTCTCACTTTGAATACCACTGGACTAAAGGATCTTGGCTTTATTTTTCCTTTTTAAAAATCTGTTAGAGTTGTTAAATAGTGGCATTCTTTCATTCTCTCTGTTGGTAGAAGGTTTACTTGATTATTTCTAAATTACAGGTTGAATATCAAAAACTTGTGAAGTGGTTTGTGATTTAGTCCTATGTCTAGTGTCGAAGAGGAAATAGTTATAGGGGTTTGGGAGAATGTGAAATTTGAAAAACCCATCTCCGTGTGTGTGTTTGTGGGTGGATTTTGTTGTTCTTTGGAAAAGCTATCAAATTTCAGCTGGTCCTGTAGTCAAAGTTGGATTGCTAACAAGTTGATTAAATTTAATATTTCTATTTATTAGTTGATGGTAGAACTTAAGCTTTATTTAATTAACGGTGCTGCCCATAGTTAAGAAGGAAAGACTGTCTAATTATTTTTAATTAAATTTATCAGTACACAGTAGAGCAAAAATAGCCTTAAATAGACTACTTAATTCTCAGCCTCGTTGATTTAAAATGGCCATTGCTATTGAATCCACTAAAACTTTAATTGACTGATTACTACTTTTAGTCATAATATTTTGGCTTCAGCCATCCTTACTACTACTTGCCACGGAATGGACCTGGATTGATAAGACTTGATAACCGTTACTTCTCTGTACTATCGCAGTGCACTACCTTGACTTTGTGCCCTTTTAGTTCTTATAAGAAGAGTAACTTGCTGTTTGATTAAGCCATTTTTAACTACTTTATGTAATTAAAGCTTGTGAATGTGTTTTATTGCTATTTGTTCAGATAACAACACATCTAGTAAAAGGGTAGATATGGTATAGTAATAATAGTAGGGCTGCAAAAATTTCCTTGCATGTGTCTGAAAACAGCCATTTCTGCCCAGTGTTCCATATATGCTACTAGGACCAAATGTGTACACCTGTGGGTTACACACAAGTTAATTCTGCAGCTTGGAAATTGATAGAGATGAGACTTGATGAGACAATTTTATTTTGGTTTTGCTGAATGTATACATTGTTTTCTGGAAAATTCTCTTGAAGCACCTTTTACAGGTAATATGATAAGTGAGAGATCTGCCAAAGAGTAATTATCACCAGCAGATAGGGTAATGTGGGCATAAAAGAGTGAAGGTATTTATAAGCTCCTAACAGGAGCAAGCTGGAAAACAAAAAGATTATTTAGTTTCTAAGGAGCCAGCACCAAATCTTCAGATATGATACTTTTTTGCTTCACCCAGTATTTAATATTAAAAGTAAAATACTGTAACTTTACACCCCAGTCTGCAAACAAATTAACCCTACAATCCAGAGTAACTTCCAGAAAACATTGTGTGGTACCAGCTTTTAATTAGCTATTATTATTTTTCCATTTTCTTTGTAAGCCGCTTTGTGAACTTGTTAGTTGAAAAATGGTATATAAATACTGTAGATAGATAGATAGATAGATAGATAGATAGATAGATAGATAGATAGATAGATAGATAGATAGATAGATAGAATTATGGTCGCACGTAAGAGACATTCGTGCACCCTTAGTTACTGTACCACCTAGTGAAAACCTATGGGAAATTCATATTGCAATCCAGAGTAAATTGTTCTTACACCAGAGCAAGAACTCCCTGTAGTTACTCTGGATTGTACTCTTAGTCAAAGTACTTCAGAAGATTTATTGTGAACTGAAAAAGAAAGGGAAAACCCCTATTTAGAATTGGGCCTGGCATGAACTGTTTTGCTGTGTTATGCTCAGAGCCGCCTGCTCTTGTTTTGCTGAAGTTGAAATTAAAATATTTCAATGGCACTACTGTTGCGTTCAAGCAAATAACTGAAGTACAGATGAAAAAGTTGCACTTGGTCATGTAAAAGCAGGCCTCCGTCAGTCCTGAGAGACTGGTATCGTGCTCGGCACTGCATACGCTGCAAAGCACGAAAGCCTGGGTTAGATTGTTATGGAGGATAGGCTGTTACCCAAGCAGCAGATCCCCCCTCTCCACGCCACTGAATTAGTCTAATGGAAAGGCAGAGCTGATAATATTGGATCCAGCTGGCGTCGCAGAGCTGGGCTAAGGACTGGAGCTCACCCTGTCTTGTGGGGCCAACCCAGGAATCGAACCCTGGCCTGCTGGTTAACAGGCACAGCGTCTTTACCGCTTGTGCCACCCACAGCCCATGTCATGTAAATCAAAACTATTTAAAAACTAAGTATAAAATGCACCTTGATTTTCAAACACTTGGGGGCAGTAGCCAGCATAAAGTGATGTGAATATTGGGAATCCATCCTTGGAGTTGTTTCTTCCCTAGTGAAGTATGCCTAAAGTTAGATTACCGGTAATTGCTGTCTAGTTTTGCTGATTTGCCAGCTATCCTATGCATGATGAGGTGGTGTCATATACATGGGACGTAAAGCCAGAGGTGGACAGTGCGCAGGATGCATCATCTTTGTGTGTAGAACATCTTCCCTTCAGTTTCCATCTTTCATCTGGCCCAAAGATCTTACTGATTTTTAGGGGAGGGTGAAGACTGAAGTCATGCTTCTTATTAGGATTTAGCTTAGTCATATGCTTTTTAGTCAGCAACCCCCCAAAAAACCTTGTGTAGGAGAATGTATGGTGGTTGTTGGCAGGATTACAGGTTGTTTAAACTGAAGTCTCAAGAATGCATGAAGACGTTGCCTACACATGCAGCAGAATGAGAATTCTTCAGCAGTAAGGTATACTGAACTGCTTTAGTGGGGAGAGTATGCCAGTTTTACTGCTTCCCACATGGAAGCAAAAAAACTGTAAAAACAGAAATGAGAGCAACTGGAGCTAGAACCTCTTTCTTTGTCACATTAGGGCTTCACTTTTTTTTTTTACTTAGGACAATGTTCAGATGGTTTCTTTCTGCTGTGAGGAATGTGCTTAAGCCCAAGGTATGGCATTGTGTGGTACTCCATTTCCAGGACTGGTATTTGCCAGAAATATATATACACACACTCGTACACTTTGCTGCTTTTTTCCAGTTAAAGTGGAGGCTTATGCTTAAACTTGTGGAACTTTTATTGACCTAGAGGATGTTATTTCCAGAACACAGAAATCAAATCTAGATTGTGTAACTAATTACGGTATTGTCTTTTGCATCAGGCTGTAATCCTGTCCACACGTACCTGGTACCCCATCAACTATCCTGGGATTTAATTCTGAGTAGATTGTAGATGCTTAGGATTGAAGTCTGAAATTTCTGTTGTAGCACTGAGGCAAAAAAGTAAACCTTCCCCTGCAACCTTCGATTGTTTGCATTGCACCCGTTTTAAGTGTTTCCTTAGAACCTTAAGGTTCTCTGTGTGCTGCTGATATTAACCTGATAAAGCAGAAAGTTGAGAGGTCTAATTCATGCCGTTTACAATTCAGACATACAGGTTTTACAGGTCTGGTGTTTGTGCCAATCATCCAGTGTTATTTTCTTCAGGACTTCCTTGTGTTGGCATGTGACTGCCTATTGCAACACTCACCTTTATTAACAAGAGTGTCGGAGCTTGTTAGCTGCAATGAAGTAAAGCTTATTTATAATAATAGAGGCTATCCAATTGGTGCATTTTATCCCATAGATGCTCTTCCCTTCTGTCCCAAATATATTAACTTACTGTCTAGAACAACACAATTAAATGATATTGGAAGTTATAGATTTACATAACAATGTGATGTGCCGCAGACCAGCCTCGAAGTCTGCAGCATTTCTACTCTGTCAAGTTTTTCTCTTCCAGTCCTCAAAACAAAGAATTATTTACTGTTAACAAGAATGGGGATTGCAGCAAATTGGTTTGTTTCCTGAACTTGGAAGGGTAATCAGAAAAGCAGACAAGATGAAGATTGTGCTTCTGTGTGATGTTTGTAGCATAAAAATTTGGTACTGAGAGAATCCAAATTTTGGGTAAATTATGTACATAAACAAATTCATAAATTTTATTTTGCATAGTTCTGCAGTGTTTCTGCATAATTCTTACAGCTTTTGGAACTTTTTTTGTCTCTTTGTGTGGCTTTACAAATGGCAATCATCTGTGTGCTGTTAGACATTGAATTCTCCTGGGAATAAGACATGTTTACCAACTTTTTCTCATATCAAGAGGCGAGGGAGCATTCTTGTCCTCCATGAGTCTCTCTGACAGCTGAATAGAGTTTTATTGGAGTTTTCCCAGTGCAATGTTCTTTCTTTACTGTAAGAAAAACAGAACATATAGCAGTTGTTTACTGTTAAGGATGCTTTTGGTTGCTGTCAGCATCCTTAATAATAGAAAAGCAGAACATATTTACTAGATAAAAATATACATTTTTCTCCACATTTGGAAGTATTTTGTTGACTTAGGGTGCAATCCAGAGTAACTATGGGGAGTCCTTGCTCCGATGTAAGAACAGTTTACTCTGGATTGCAATATGAATTTCCCATAGGTTTTCACTAGGTGGTGCCATAACTATGTCAACGTAAATGTATCTTACATAGTTACTCTGGATTGTAGGGTTAGTTGAAAAATTTGAATATCTGTAATACGGAGAGGACAATCTAAAACAGGTTGACAACTTGCTGCCCACCACCTAAAAGTCATTCTGCTCACATGGAGCTTGGCATGAATGAAGATTGCTGCAGATTGTTTCTTAAATTAGGGAGCATGTTTTGTAGAGTAGCATAGTAAACTGGCAAAATGAAAAAAATGAGGATGCTTTTGTGTGACTCAAAGCCTAGAACAAAAATAACATAACACCACCCAATTTGCAGTTCTCTGGATGGGGCATGGCAAAGCTGTGTTGCTGGCTTTATGACTCTGAGTCTGGACAGGTGGTTTTGCCGTGCCCTGTCTGACATACCGCAACATGGCTAGGCGGCTTCGCTCCCCCAGTTGAGTCACTTTGAGAGCTCAGCAACCCAGAAATTTGAGGATGATCTCATTGCTGTGAACATCCAGCCACTTTGCCAGAAAAGATTGCCAACCCCTGGCTTAAGAGATGAGTTAAGTGTAGTGGAGAAATGGCCAGGTCTTATGCTCTTGTTATAACTTGTTTGGGCAGGGAGCATAATATGGATGAAATCAAATAGTGTACTTGCCAATCACTTTGAAGTGACAGAGGTTTCAGATTGAAGGCTGTGACAAGGAAGATCTTGCAGGAGACAAGCCTGCCTTGGACCAAATCATGAAGGAGTCATCTGTACCTTAGAGTCCTTTCAAAAGGAGAGACAGGGAGGCTGCAGGCACTGAAGACCTGCCCTCCTCAACAGTTGGAAATGTTTAGGCACCAGTCTGAGATTTCACCAGACAATCTCCATACCTGTTCAAGCATATTTTGCAACCACAAGGGCTAAAATCTTGGGGGGTTTTTGAAGTGGAAAAAGATTTACAAAAACCAAGAATTTTCAGAAAATTGAATTTTGCACCCAACTGCATGGTTTTTCTGTGTTTTTGAAGAGTCACAAAATATATGCAGATCTGTGTAGATTAATAGATAATGACTGCTGATGATTTGTTTTATTATTTAAAAGATCAAGGCTGAGTGTTCAAAATAATATGACCACCAAACTAATTCTCACAACTTTGTCAGACTATAACATTGCAGCAAAGACATGGCATACAGACAATGAAATTAGTGAACTTGAGACAGATCATTTTGGTTTTGGATCAGGTATCAGGATATCATAATTGGTAGTGGTTGAAATAGTATGTGGGAAGCCCATCCATATCATGCATGATAGCATAGCCAAAAATCAGTGTGCCCTTTCTTAAAAATAGCACCCTGTTCCAGTCTGTGTAGGACCAGAATTGTGTGTCATGTTTGACTGAGGGAGCAATCTGTAGATGCACTTAGTCTTGCACAAGTCATTCTCTGTTAGGATGTGGTAGTTCACACAGTGCTGTAAAGGGATCCTGTCAGGAGTATCTCTTTATCACTATCCAATAACAGTTGGAGAAGTCCAAATGTTAACAACCACAATGATTCTTAAGTACCAGTAGATGCTGGTCCAATGCAGGCTTAAGGTTGCCTGCCCTCCTCCATCTCAAAACAACAATTCAACATCGGTAGCCATTTATAGAAGTGGCTCCCAATGTTTTTTTTTTCCACTTGGGCACCCTTTGGCAGCCCTTTTCCATAAATTGTTTCATACATACTAGCACATTTTTCATAATATAGTTGGTGTTATTTCAAATTTATATTTTCAACAACTGTTCTGTATCTGAAAATATATGAAATTGATGAATTGGTAGGGCTTTTGCAACCAAGTAGCTGCCTTCCTTCCTCAAATACAAATATGCCTTTTTCCACAATTATTTTTTGAGTGCCCCTAAAGGTGCTGGTAAGTACCCAGGGAATACACATACTCCAGGGTGGGAACCACTGTGCTCTGGGAATATGCAGTTCCCTCCTCAAACCTTTCCCACACGCACACACACGCCACACGCCACTTCTCAACCTTAACAATGGCTGATAGAAAAATCTTTGATATGGTGAATACCACCCAGGGGTCCTTTTTAATTAGCATCAAACTGCTAATTAGAGACCTTGGGACTTGGATGTTGATGTCACAGAAGGAATACCCTCCCCAAATTTCATCCTTTTTGTTCCTGGGGCTGGGGCAGAGAGTCCCTTATTCAGGGACTCTTCAATGTAAAGTATAGGGAGGAAAACACATTGCACCCTTTTCACTCCCGGTTGGAATTTCTGAAAACCGGTTCTTGGTGCCTCTATCAAGGAAGGAATACCCTCCCCAAATTTCATGCTTCTAGGCCCAGCTGTTTTGGCTGGGCTTTGATCAGTCAGTCAGTCAGTCAGTCAGTCAGTGACTTTTCATTCTCCCTTCTTCAAACTGTAACAGTACTGCCCAAGTTATTACTGAAGTAAAATACTTTATGCACTGCCATTTCTATGGGAAGACAGTTCCTGCTGTGATACTTTCTGCTTGGTCCAGAGAAGCAAGCTATTTCATTGTTGTCTTGGCCTCTTCACTGTCGTCTTGGCCACTATTTCAGGGGCTAATTCATTGTCGTTTTGGCAGTTAATGATGAAGGATGGAAAATTCTGCCTTTTAAATGTTCATAGTACCTAATGTTTGTGCCCAAACCAATGACACATTTGTGCCCGAACCATTTTTCTCCTAAGTAAAACTTTGGTAAAGTACTTCCTATCAGGTATAAACTATACCACAGTTGGAGCACATTCAGCAGTAAACCAGCAGCAAGCTATGGTTAACTGTGCATATGCGTCTAGATTCCTACCCAGATTATTTAAGCCATTTGCATCATTTCAGTTTGGATATCTTGCCGGAAGGTTGGTTTGTGTGGTCTCTAAAGGTTGTAAGTATGTGTTACCAGAAATTTCATGTCTCGTTTCTTCTCAACTCTTTCTTGCAGTGGGCCTTTCTTTCTTGGCTTGGCTTTCCTTTTTTAAGGCTGCATTAGCCCAGAACAATTAGGAATGGAAACTTTGCTGCTTCTGCTGCATTTTCTCCCAACTTTCAGTCTGAGAGCCTGGCAACTTCACTGCCCCCACTCTTTCTAAAGCCTATTTGACTGACATGCCTATATGGATTGTAATCATACTTTTATAATAAGTGTAGGGTTGGTTGGTGCTCATGCGTGACATTTTAACAATTATAAAGCACAATGTGCATCTAGTTTCATGCAGTGGTTAGGTTAGGGCAGATGGCGTGGCTACATACCATGTTGGTGATTGTCAGCAGCATACTAGGGAGCCTGGAGCTAGACTACCCACCTGAATTACACATGTAGAAGATGTACACTATATTGAAGCATCTATAGAGCGGGTGGAATAACGCTAAGATGATGATGGCGGTGGTGGTGGTAGAGGGGGTAGCAGCAATCCTGCTGCTTTCAGCTTTCTTCCCCCATCCCCACATCTGCCCTTTTTAATTTGGTGGAAATACATTCACCTTGCCTTAGATTATGTAGGTTATAACATTACTGAGACAATGAATGTGATGTGTTTTAAAGTACAATGTAAAAATGGTCAGCATTGGACTGGCGGCTAAGAGAGTGCCCTTGAGCTGCGTAACACCACTTATGAATCCCTCCTGTTTAAGACAAAGGAGTTTTGTCCCACAGTCTGTTCTGGGTGTTGGGTGATATTCACGTTGCAAGTGAGTGACAGCATTGATTTTAAGGACGCGATTGTGCATCTTCCTTTAAATGGAAACCATGTGGCAGCCCTAACTATGCAATAGCTATTGTAGACTCCTAAAGGCATTGTATATGCCTTGGTCCAATGAAAATTCACAAGTTGGACCATCCTTCTGGCATATGTTAATTGCCTCTGAAAACAGATTGCTGAGCCTGCTGTGTTTTGCATCTGTTATGACTTGTGCGGGGTTTTTTCCCCCCACACATGAAAATAATCAAGCAGCGAAGCTTGTAGGAAAACAAACTATTGGGGAAATGAAGCTGAGAGTTATGGAAGAAGCAAATAGATGACAGCATAAGCATGGTCCAATAAAATGGAAATGAACATTGATAGGCTTGAAAGCATCCCACTCCTCCAGTGCTCTTCTTTCTTTGCAAAATGTTTTATATCTTTGCGTGCGTCGGAAAACTCATCAGTGCTGCGCTATAATTCCTATGGTTTTTGTAATTGGATATTAGCTTTTGAGAAGGAGAAAGAGAGAATGTGGTACATGGGCTGTTAACAGATGATTTTTCAACTTTATATATCCTTTCTTTGATCACAGTAATTAGCCAGCTAGCAGGCTCTAAAAAATCTTGATATTTATCTTAGGAGAAACACTACTTAAACTACTGTCGCTTTCAGCCTGCTGTATTTATTGCCTTTTCTCACTTTATTGTTGGGATAGTTTGCATCTGTTTTGCAGATTAGATCCCCGGGTGCTACTATAATCATTTCCCACTAAACAGATACTTTAAAAAATCCTATGTTCTTTCTGTTAAGCCCAGCATTTTGCAAGTTCCCAAACAAAGAAACTTTGTCTGAAACGATAAAGTGTAATGAGGAAAAAACAGTCTAGGCCCAAGTTCACCTATGATTCTATGGTGTGGTGTTAATGGGTCTAGTTTTGTAGGATTTAAATACATATTTCTGGGTCTTGCAGCACAATCCTATGCATGCATGCTCAGAAATAAACCCTATTTATTTCAGTAAGACTTCTAAGTCTGTAGAGAATTGAATATCTGAAAGTATGTATGAATTGAATATGTTACAGAATATAGAACAATTGAGGTAGTGCATTTTAGTTTGATCAAACTTGCTAGATGCAATTTTTCAAATGAGGGGATTCATAGGGTGAACGTTTATGAAACAGTAGCGTTTTTTTAAGGCTGAATGTGATGGTTTTTCCAGCTGCATGTTCCCAGGTGTCACATATTCTCATATGAGAGCTGTGCCCTTATCGGGACAAAAGGACCCAGGACCCAGCTAAGGGAGATGTGAGAGCTTCTGCCCCAACTGCACATGATCCCAAATTGTGATACTTCTGCTTCCTTCTTCAGCAGTGCCTGGTAACTTGATGCCATCCAAAGGGTTATGTAGGTTGCAAAGCATGTTGTGCTAATGAGGTTTCAGTTTTAACTAGGAAGTCTTTTTTTAAAGGTGGCTTTGTGGGTACTTTGCCTCTTGACAGCCATTTACATAAGTTTTAATTTACATAAATCTAAATGTTTCTCTGCAGGTGATCATAATACCCACCTTGGTCTTGGCACTAGCGGTGATGGTCTAGCTGATGATTGCACAGGTTTGGAAGAAGGAGACGCTAGTCCAGATGCTCAGCCGCAACAAGGTCGAAGAATGCGCAGGGAAGCGTGTACTTGTCCCTATTGCAAAGACAATGAAGGACGGTAAGATTTTGTAGGCAAAGCATATTGCAAAGCACTCTGTGCGAAAGTTAATGAGGTGGAATTTGGGGGCAGCCGTAGATTTGTCATAGCAGCAAGTCTGCTGGTCCAGGAAAGACATGAATGTGTGCTCCAGCCAGACTGGAGTGTATGCCACAAGCAGAGGGTGGAGAAGAAGCTGTGCTGGCGCCATCACTTCAGCCTTCAGGAACTACAGCTGAGCCTCAGGTGGGCCACAGAACCCAGTAGATGTCCAGCAGCAGGTGGAGCCTAGTGAGGAGATGGTGCTGTGCTAAACTGGCTCCAGAAGCTGCAGTGGTTCCTCAGGCTGTGTAGCTGCCTGTGTTGGGAGTCCAGGAGGGCCAGGGATGTATTTTTACCTCCCATTGTAAGAACATGGGGTTCCTGGTACAAAAGGATACACTTTTGTGAATTTAGAATGTGAATTTATTTTGGAGTCTGAAATGAAGCCTGTTTCATAAATTTATAAAATAAACATCAACTGCATTTGTTTCATCACAAAAATTTCATATAGTGTGAATCGTTAACTATGCTCCAAATATCTAGTTTCTTTGTGGTGGAAATTGCACATCTTCTGTTATGTAATTTTCATGTCCTGATTACAGGCAGTTGCAATCTTGTTCAAAGTAAGAGGAAGTAGCAGTTGCCAATGTTTAGGTTTGTCATCCATTAGCTACACAAAGCAAACCTATTTCATTGGTTTATTGCGACTGTAGCTTGGAGAGCCTCTGGTGGGTCTCAAAATAATAGAATAAAAATAATCAAATGCAGCTTTTAAAACCTTGTAATTATCACTTAAAATGGCACTAAAATATTTGAGATAGAGAACTTAGTAGTGGTAGAAGATATTGTTCCTTTCTCATGAGCAATATGTTCATGACATAGGCTGGAGTGACACAACTACATAAATGAAATGGAAAAATGGCTGCCTGCTAATTTGGGGACATGAATGCGGACTGCTAATTACATGAGTCTCATTGGTGGCCTGATTTGTTTGTTTAATTTAAAGCATTTCTATCCCACCTTTCCTCCCAAGCAAGGTATTCCCAAGACAACTCACAACAGTACATTAAAAACATAATCAGCTCATTAAAAAATACAGCTCTAATCAATGGAAAAACAGGCATCAAATTAAAAAACAGCTATAATAGTAAAAGCAGCAATAAAATGTAATAGTACTGTGTGTTGTGTGGAGGCCGACACACTGGCATAACACCTCTAGGTGTGGTGCAGAAGTGCCTCCTGGCACTTTTGCAACACTCTCAGGTCAGCAAGGGATTTTTCTCAGGACTTGTGATGGATTAGGATTGCAGTCTGAGTCTGTTACTGAAAGCTTTGATGAAAAATTGGTAGACATAACTGGGGATTGATATATTGGATATCACCCCATGTGCATTTGTATTTAGTTATTCATCTGGAGGAAACTTGTTTTGCCGGCCTCCCTTCAGTTTGTTCTGAGACCATATTGAAGGGAATACTCTTTGTAGAATTTCCTATTGAAGGGAAAAGTCCTTGTACTATAGTCTAGTACAATTCAAGGAGAGGAAGAACTAAAAAGGGAGACTTGCAGGAACTGGCTAGTTATCTTACCATTTGGTTTGCTGAAGAGCCACTAAGATCAGTCATCCATCTTTGTCAAGGCTGATTGTATTAGCCAGCTCGGAAGACAGTGTATCTTTGTATGTGTGAGTGGTTCACTGTGGGGAAGACAAGAGTAAAAATCTGAATTTTTTGCTCTGGTTTTGTATATGTTACTATTCTTAGGAGCTCTGGGGATCCAGGCAAGAAGAAGCAGCATATCTGCCACATGCCAGGCTGCGGAAAAGTGTATGGGAAGACATCTCACTTGCGAGCTCATCTCCGGTGGCATACTGGAGAGCGGCCATTTGTGTGCTCCTGGGTATTGTGTGGCAAGCGCTTCACACGCAGTGATGAGCTGCAGCGACACAAACGAACACACACAGGTAAGTGCAAGCATCTAGCAGAGCTACCTGCATTGGCGCTCACACTGTGCGGTGGCATTTGAGGACACTGCAGTGAATTCACAAGGGCACGATGGGATGTTCTCAGTAGACTCTCCCCTGTGTGCCACAGTATTCAAATTACAAAGATGAACATAATTGACTGCTATGATCACAGTAAGTTTGGGAATGCTGGTTTAATGGGAAGCAGTCCTTTGCTATCCAGGATTTTTTTTTTAATTTTTTGGCTCAAAACTCTCTTATACCATGCATTCCTATTCTACTGGGCTGATTATTTGCGTAGGCTAAACAATAACCCCATTCAGACCCATGTTAAGATTTTTTCCCTTTTGAATGTAGAAACCACTCCTCATGGCAAGCATGCTATGCATAAATGGACTTCATTTTATTTACTTGGATCTGATTCAAAGGTCTAGCAGAAGTAATGCAGTATAGCCTTTTCTGGGAAGAATCGCTTCAGACTTCATAACATGCACATGTGCACATTGCATGTTGGAAAGCACACTTAAGAAAAATAACCACAATTATGTCCACTAGTACATGGATGTATTCAATCTCTTTTAACTAAACTTGTCCCTTTCATACTAGTTTTCTAAATTTAGAGGGGTTTTTTCAACATAAAGGAGCATCAAACCTAGGGTTCCTCCAGGACGGAGTCCAGTCCAGGGAAAGCTATACTGTTAGTTTTGTATATTTAAAAGCTGTACTTGGGTTTCTTAATTGAATGCTAGTTCATTGTTGCATTGTTTTCCAGAAGGCTAGAATTTCAGCACCACTTTTTTTAGAGTCATGGATGCAAAGTCAAATCTTACCTACCCAGAAAAATCACAGATTAAACAGTGCAGCTGTTGAAAACACAGTATATAGTCACTCTGGTGCCAATTTTGGAAAGTGGCCCTAATTCTTCCCTGCCTCAGAAGAATTTCAAGAATGAAATATGTTTAGTTGTTGCTGTAAAACACAATGGGATATGCAGATAGGAATTACTGCCAAAGGAAGATGTTTGCTGTTGAATTTTATCAGGTGTCTTTCTACAGACAGAATTGTATTCAGATTGACTTGCAATAAGAGACATATGTAAATGAAATTTAAAGGGAAAAAAAGTGTGACAGCAGCTGACAACCAACCAGCTCTGCTGGCAAGTCCATCTATCCTCATAAGAATCATGTACCTATTGCCCTATATTTAAAACAGGGATTTACAACCAGTGTGCCATGGTACATAGATGTGCCACAGGGTCAGAGATGTGAAGAAGCAGCCATATGCAAGCACAGGATTGGGCTGTGGGATTGCAGTCCTGTTACACTTTTTTGGGAGTAAGCCCTATTGACTGTAGTTGGGGCGTACTTCTGAGGAAACATGTTTAGATTGGGCTCTTGGTGACACTCTTTTTTCTTAACACATCAGCAGGCACTAGACGATTCTCTTTCCTCTTATCCCACTCCCTCCTCCATGCTCATCACCAAATCCCACAATCACAGTTGACACCCCTTACTATCCCTCCCTTCGTTCATTCCACCTTTCTAAGATCTTTCTAAGATCACTGCCTCACATTCCATCTTCCTCCACTCCAGAAGAACCCTGCACTTATTTCAGTCATATCTCCTTACACCTAACCCCACATTTCTCTGATATGGCACTTGTTTGATCACCCTACTTCAAAATATTTTCCTTCTCTTGAGCTATCCAAGCTTCTTTTGAATATATTCATGACATTGAAGCCCAATCCTATGCATGTCTACTCAACAGCAAGTCCCATTATATTCTGTGGGGCTTACTCCCAGAAACTGTGGATAGAATAGCAGCCTTAATTGTTTTATATTAAATAAAATTAATTTTAATGTAATAATTTAATAACTAAATTTAATAACAAATTAAATTGTTTAAAAAAACTGATAGTGTGCCATGATAATTTCAGTGTACTGAAAAAGGCAGCCCCAAAACATATTGATTGAAGGAAAGATGGAATGCTGTATATAACAAATTAAAACAGTCAACTTTTAAATATTTGCTCATGAATGCATACAATGTTAAAAATAGATAATAGAAATCTATTTTATTAAACCATACAGACAGACATCTCTTTGCAAATAAACTTGAGCAGCAGTAGATTGGTAACTAAAATATTTTTGGAATATTTTAGTATAACCTGCAGTAACATGTAAATCGTATATTGGTATGCAGCATGTATAGTATATGGCAGATGACCATGGGGAATACTGTTGTACAAAAGTGGTGCCTTTCTCTCTGTGTATAAATGGTATCCAGGGTAAAATTGTTCCCAGTATAGATTAAGAAGTGAGGAAGTTTATAAGGGCTTCTTTTTTGGTCTATTTAAAGAGAATGTTGAAATGGACCTGGAAGCAAATGGGTAGATTTGAATCAAAATGCTTTATTTTTGTTTTGCATTTGAGCCAAGATATGTGCAGTCTGCCATTGACAGCCAGTTCTTGTCAGCAAACAAACACTTGCATTGTGTATTAGCTGATACTTATAACCCATGTGTAGAGTCCACTGCAGTAATCCATGCTGGATGTTTCTTATGGCTAGATCTCTGGACCAGCAATCTCACACCCATTTCATTTTCTCAGGAGAGAAGAAGTTTGCTTGTCCAGAATGCCCTAAACGCTTCATGAGGAGTGACCACCTCTCCAAGCACATCAAGACCCACCAAAACAAGAAGGGAGGCATACCCAACAGTGTGGCCATGGACGCAAGCGCTTCTGCAGAGGGCACTGGTGGGGCAACGCCATCAGCCCTCATTGCAACCAATGTGGTGGCCATGGAGGCAATCTGTCCTGAAGGCATTGCACATCTCGCCAGCAGCGGCATTAATGTTATGCAAGTGGCCGATCTGCAGTCAATCAACATCAGTGGCAATGGATTCTGAGGCAGTGTGGACTTGCAAAGTGGTGGAAACTTGGGATTTGCAAGGTAGCAATGGGTCCAAGAGATGAGGTCTTTCACTGTACAAGTAGTGAAAGATTGGGATTTGGCTGCATTATCAGGCTTTTATCCCCATTTCAGTCTCCCAGGAATGCTGTGTGCAACATAAAGCCTGCTTGTTCAGGTCAGCCCTTGAATGCCTAATGTGGGAACCTGGGGAAGTGAATTTGGCCCAGACCTACTTGACTTGTTTAATTTTGCTTTCTTCTCTCCACAAAAGGTCTCTCCACCGCCTTATGGGGTACCCTCAAATGCCATCATGCCTTGGTTCTAAATGTATATGATCATTGAAATACTTTTTAGCAGAAAAAAAAAATCTATATTATTATTATTATTATTATTATTGTAATTATATAAAACTATAAAATATGTTCATTTTGAGAGAGGTTAAAATTGCTGTGACCAAAGTCTTTGGTCGTCGTTCAGATGCCTTAACTTGGGACTCCTTGAGCTGTTCGCCGCTCAGGCTTATGTTCAGATACTATATTGCATTTTATGTTGTAACTATAAATGCATAAATTTAGCCATTTGCATGCTTGGCTTTTAGGTTTGTTTTTCTTCTGTTTCTCCCTTCATTATTTGGGCAAGATGTCCCATTTCCATTTTTCTTTTAAAAATTTTTTGTTTTTCCATTTTTTTTGTTTTGTTAAATCTTTATTTTCTCTATTAGGAGAGAAGTATATCCATTAAATCCATTGTATATCTGTCTGTGTATATTCACATCAGCTGTTTTTCCAGAGAAGTAGGGTCCATGACCCATAACATTTTCTGAGTTTGCAGAGTGGGAGCGGCACTGAAAAAGATGAGCAACTGAGATAGTTAATTTTTAAGAGAAATCTTATTTCTGGAATCATATTTAGGGATCCAAATGAAGGGGCTGTGGTATCAGTACAAGCATCTAATACCTTTCAGTTTCTAATATAAGACAGGAAAATCTTATATGCTTAATAAAGTTAGCCCCCAAGAACCTGGTATACAGATCAGATAATGTACATGTGTGATGTACGATGCTTTTTATAAAAGACAAGGTCTTTAGATTTGTCTTTTTTTTCTTCTTCAATTAAGGAAATTTACACTTTGGATAAATTGTATCTAAAACTTTGATTCTTTCCCCCCTCATAATTCTGTGTAGCCATGTTTTAATGGAAAATGTGCACTGGGAAGGTGGTGGCTCAAGCTGTTTCATTGCTATGAAACATAGTAGCACTTCTCTACTTTTGTTCAAATTGAATTGATTGTCTTGAAGGGCAAAGTTAGGGGACCATAATCTCAGCCTCCTGACTGGTTGCCTACCACACACCTCCTAAAAATGATTTGCACTCACAGTGCACGTTGCTTTTGATTCCTCAATCTCTGTTCCTTTATAATATTGTGGTTCCTCTACAAAGCAAAAGAGTCTGAGATAATGGAGTGGGTTGCTGTGGCCGTCACAAGCAGCAGTGTGCGAGAGCTGATGGCAAGGAAGAAGGAAGGCGAGTTGGAGAGAGACTTTTATAGGCAGTCTGCTAAAGACTTCATGGCCTCCCGTTCTTCTGAATACTTCAACCTTTCCCCAAGCCTCAGTGTTAAGTGTGTGTGGTATTTTTCTGAACAAACTGAAGGCTGTGCCCAGGGCCATAGTAAGGCTTAGTGGTGCCATGACCTTTACTAATCAAGTAAAGCAGCAATTCCCTAAATAGGCCATTCAAGGTGGTGGTGGGGAAGAAGTTTCCTCCAATAAGTACAGAGAGAAATGAGAATTCTTGATAGCAAGAATCTAGCCACTTTTGCTCAGTATTACAGAGCCTCTTTCTTTTAATTCCATCAGAGGTAATAATGGGTGTTGAGTCCTATGTTTAAGTCAGCGTTCCTTATCTCAAGCTTTTTAGCAACCAGAAGTCCACAAACTATGGTTGCACTTAGTGCCCAGCTGCAAAGTTCTACTTTAACTGTGCTCTGTACCAACAACAGTTGGGATTGCAGCTTCTCTTCTCTGCCTTCCCTGTCTCTCCATGCCATTCTATGTCTATCTGCAGGGTTTCCGTCATTGGGTCACCACCACCAGGAGAGATACTGGTTGCTGGAATTAAATGTTGGGCTATTATAGCTAACCTAGTGCCTGTGTTTATGCCCCCTAGTATTCACTAGGCTTGTATATGCATGCTCTTTTGCAGTTGCTTCAGGGAATCTTTAGCTGGACCTGTGATGTTGGGTTGAGATGTGGACAGTTGGAAACCTTTTTCAGGTCAAAGGTTTATAGGACCTTTGACCTTTGACCAAAGGTTTATAGGACCTTTGTACCTTTTCCTCATCCCCTGACCAGAATCTTGAGTTAATGGGCCTGCCATGTTTAAAAATAATCTTGGTGTGCATTGTGCCATGCAGACTAACCATCTAGTGTGTTTGGCTTCCTTTTCATTGATTCAGAGATGTTGAGGCTCGACACCTCATGCTTTTGCAAAGTGTTAATAAAGTTTCCATGTGACACTGCTGCAATTCTTGTTCTCGGTATACTCCTGGTTGTTTCCATTACTCTTGCCATTTCTGATGTTGAGTTGGAAAGACCAGGGCTAAGTCCATGCAAACAGTTCATAATTAGAAAAAAGGGCAGATTAGCAGCAGGAAAGGATTGTGCCATTGGGTGGGGAAGGTCCTGTTTTCCTGAGGCTTTATTATTATTATTCTGTGCCAATTTAGCAATTGGCATGAGCCATCAAAATGTCTTCAGTTCTCCCACTGTAAAAAACATGGCATATACGCATCCTTTTGGAAAGCACTGATTATCAAAGTGAGTTGGCTTTTATGTCTTTTATTAAGATCCAAAATTGAATCTGTAAATGCTGACCTTCTCCTATCAAAGTTAAATATGATTGTGACTGTATACAAACCAAAACCTTTAAATTGCCTGAAGGATAGTGCAACTTCAAGTGGCAAATGTTTCTGAAAGTATGTTCACATTTTAATTTTGCCACATTGTTTGTGAGGGGAAAACAGACCGTTCTTAATTCAGACCAGTTCTTGCAAAGCATCAGCTTTAATGTAAGAGCAGCTGGTTAGTTTAAAAGGCACCAAGAGCATAATTTGTCCAAGAGTGGCTAGCAAGTTTTTCTGAATCAGTGTATCTTCAACACTGAAGGGCCTTGTGCACACCAAGGCTTTGGAGGGTGTTTGTAGGCTTGAGTTAAAAGTTCCAGAGAAGCAAGCGTTTCTGAAGCATGAACACCTCATTTTATTTTAGAACATTTGAATCTGTTTTTACAGTAAAACAGGCTTTCACCAGAGATAAGGTAACAAAGTTCTTACTGAAACTATCAAGTTCAGGCATCGTGCTGGGGGGAGCAGAGTTACCAGGTAAATTAGGTACCACATGGCAAACAAAAATATAAGACTGAAAGTCTAAAGCCTCCATCATAAGGTTTTTAAACCCTTTTCTGTTGCTTCAGTCCACATTTATCTCAACACATACTGTCTCCCTTGAAATGAGCTTTTTAAATGGTCATCAGGTTTTGTCTGCCAAGGAACTATTCCTTATGTTTTAGAATACCAGTCATTGGCATTCCAATCAAGTTTCTTGACATGCATTTTCTAGCTACATTTGCTTAATGAATAAGTTCTAAAAAGAGGCACGATTATCATCTGGCATGATTATTCTTATGGATTGTAGTGTTTGCCCTACTGCTTTAGGAGTGTACATAGCAGCATCACCTCTCACTGATTCTTGCGTTCCTTTTTCGTAATCTATGAAAACTTAAATGTTCTCTAGATCCATATGCTATTTTATTCTTTATTCCAACTGTGATCAGTTCACTCAGGCTCTAAATGTAACATGGGAATGGAAGTGGAATTTGTCCACAGTGACAAGGCGTTCTGTCACAATAAAAAGGGTTATTAGTCGTAAAAGATCTGTAGATATCTCTTATTGAATCCTCATGCTGCAAAGAAATCTTTCTTGGTTTGATTACAATGGGGTCACCTTGTATGAAAGGCAGAAACTGCTCCTTTCCTACAGGTGGGAGAAACCCAACAAAGGAGAGAATGAAGGAAGGAAGAGAAGAAGCTCTTGCTAGAACTTGCTGTACTGTAGTTGATTTTTTTCCCCACCACCCTTTTTACATAATATATTTTTATATAAAGAAAGTGAAAGCATTTGTATTTTATATCTCAATCATAAATCTTTACAAATGACAGATATATTAGTTCCAGATCCTTTTTAGAAAACAGTATTGATTTTCCCAAAGTTTTGCAAAACTGCCTCACCAAGTGATCCTTGTAGCACCCGCTGTGTTTTGTCAGCTTGCCATATGCTACAGGTTCCTTCTGTGCACCTTTTACAAGAATGAGGTCTATGATAGACCAAGGGGTTCTCTGCATTGTCCAAAGTCCTATTATGTGTGGTATGCCAAATTTTCAGCACAGCTTTAGAGGATGTATATGCTTTGCTTTCTTTCTTTGCAACAATGCTTGCGGAACTTGCATCTTCTCTCCCAAGTTTCGCTCTGGACCTGTGAGTGTTCCTTCCTAGTTTGGTTCATGAAAGCGGAGGTCCACATATGCAACTTGGAAAGTATTTATAACAAACAACAATGTAATCCTTTTCTGCAGAAAAAAACCCATCAGTGCCTTTTTAAAAAAAAAACTTCTAAAATTATTTTTCTTATTTAAGATCTTGATTTTTTTTTCCCCGTGGAAATTGTTATTGAGACTTCTTCGGCTGCCTCATGAATGGTACTGTGCTTTGGTTCTACAGCTCTGAATGCCTTTAAAATGAATGTGCTGATGAATATGTGTTACCTCTCATGTTTCTGCTACTTTTATTGTCAATTTTTTTTCACCCAGTTCACAATCAAGGATTCAGAACCTTGAAATCTTAATTTGTAACTTTGCCTTCTCAACTCTACTTGGCATGATGGGCTAATTGGGGAACCCTAAATCTGCACTTGCATATGATTTTAACTTAATTGAAATTTCCCTTCTCTCTTTGGCTAAAGCAATAGATAGGCATTGCCAAAAGTTTCTGATGTGGGAAAGTCTGGTGCATCTTATGAATTCCCTGTGGGGGAGCCTACAGGGTTTCAAAAAGGGAGTTGTCTACACTGCTGAGCAACTGCATTCCCACCTGGCTCTTTCTTCTCTCCCTGCCTGTGTTATCAGTCTGCTTCTCAACATGTTCTATGGCGATGCACCCTTGTATCCTATTCCAGAATTACATTGTGACCCTTGGTTATCTGTTGGCTAAGATATTCCTGCAGCTGCCTCCCAGAATTTGTCTCGGCTTGAATTTTTTCACAGCACAAGGAACTGCGATAAAAAACATATTTTGCTGTGTGTAAATGCAAAGCAAGGCTCAACTATTTTTGTCATTACAGATCTCCACGTCTAATCTACTATCTTTCATCAGTTTATACAACTGACAAATTCAAGTAGCATAGATTTCACTACCCCCATTATTTATTCTGGTTGGGGAGAATTGGATTCTTGAATACTTTTCCATAGGTAGAAGTGCATTTTGGGGTAAGAGTTCAGCTCAGCCTTCTCCGTTACATGATCATTTTGAAAGTGCAGGAAACTTGATTCCTGGAGGAATTATATAGTCTAGGAAAAAGTTTTTCCATTTGGTTTTTTCTGTGTAATCTGACCTTGAATTTAAATTGGAGGTTGAGGGTGCAATACCTTCCATAGGGACCTTCATAAATGTAACTATATGCAATTCTTTTATGGATTCAAATGTGCCTTTTTCTAAACAAGGATTCTAAGTAGCCAAGTTAGTGCCATCCACCTTAAAAGATGTTCTTCTCTAGAATTCTGTGCCTTGAACAAAACATTTTCTAGCTTTAACTCTTCTATGGTCCAATTTATATGAGCAGTGGAAGTAAAGCTATTAACTTATATTTTTCCCCCTCCATTATTGGTGAAATTCTGAGTGCTTGCTTTTTGTGTGCTTTGCAGTGGGGAGGGGAAATGGAAGCTTCTGCCCATTTACCATTCACTCGTTCACAGACTTTGTTAATATTTGATAAAGATTTATTTCTTAATATCTCCAATGGCTTGCAGTCCTCTTCTGTAGTAACATGGCTGCCTCTCTGTTCTCTCCCAGGAGAGGGAAAACTGGGTAGTGATCTCTGTCTCCTTTGGTGCTCATAGCACAATTCTGCAGACTCTTAAGCCAACTTGTAATACTGGCAATAAAGTAATTGTCTATCTGTGTAAAAGACTGTTTTATCTTGTAATAATGTATGTGCTTTTTTAAAAAAAAATCCAATTACCGATGTAATGATGTCTGAAACACTTTTTAAAAGTGCTATTTTTGTACAAAGATTAAAGTAGTTTGGCTCTTTGTATACTGATTTACTTTTTTAAAATGAAAGGAATAAAACAAGTATCTACAGAGTGTATATTAATCTGACTAGCCACATGAGCTGTGTACATTTCTTCACCCCTGACAGACTTTTGAGGTGTAATCTGAGAGCAAAACAAACACACATTGGCCTACTGTAGCCTTAAACTTCACACGTTTCTTTGTTTCTTATGCATCTTATGTATTATGGCAAGTGTCAAAAGCATAGTGGACTTAATAGTGCTTGAGATTTTAAGAGACATGGCAGAAATACTTCTGTTGGGGTGGGGATAGTATTTCTGGCCATGATCAGGAAAATGTCCTTTACCTATAAATGTCGGCAAATAACGTGGCACTTGGACATTTACTTGAAGGCCTTCTTTTGGCTTTCAGTCTTAAAAGTTAAGGTCATAATTTTCTGATGTGGATGTCCTTGCTCATAAATTATTAATTTTCTATATAATAAACATACACATGGTGCAATCCTAATCAATTTAGGCCAGCGCAACTCATCTGTCTCCCCTATGGTGGCATGGGAAGGCTGATGCATTTCTGTGCACTGGCCTAATCCCCTAGGAGTGTCGCAGAAGTGCCTTATGGCAAGCCAGCGAGGGACTTGTGCTGGGTCTGTATAAGAACCAAGAGCACTACTTGTGGCTTTTTAGGCAGAGACAGATGAAAACAAGCATCCTGGCCAGTGCTTTTACCTGGCTTTTCAGGTTCAGCAGTGCAGCGCAGTATGTCATCTCATAGAGCCACTTGCACATGTTTATTAACTGGAGATGTCAACATTGCTATATTTAGCTACAGAAAATTATACTATTTCCTATCTTTACCTGGCAGCAATGCCAGGGATTAAACCTGGGGGCAATTCATGTGTTCTCATTCAATTACAGCATTCTTTCCTCTACATCAGCCTTGGGCAGACTGTAAAGATTAGCTGGGGACTATTTGGAAAGGCTCTTTTGGGTGAACAGAATATAGAAAGAGGTGGCTTACCTCCTTCCCTCTCCATTTTTCCCCACTGGGTGTTCTACTGTAAGTCCAAGGTAGAGTGCCTGACAATCCATTTTTAAGTTCTGTGCCTAATGGCTGCTGATTGCTGAGATCCTTACAAAGATCAAACTGAACCTTAGTTGGCAAGTTGCACTGCTTGTACTCATAAGCAAAAGCTTTTATGCAAGATCAGATGCTATACAACTTTTTTGCCTCAGCTGCTAAGAGGACCTGACTTACTGTACAAAATAACTTTGGTTGAGCTTGGGGTTTCTTGACAGAAATGGGAGTGGGAGTAGTTCAGACAAGACTGAACTACCATAGACAAGACAGCTACCATAGATGCTCTCCCTTGGCGATGTCTTTCATTCCTAAAACATACAGATAGATAATCACAGGAAGGACTGGTGTTAAGAACTCTGCTATGTCTACAGTGAAAATTGCTTTATCCTGAATGTTCTAACAGTGGCCATGTTGCCAACCGCATTAAAGGTAGTGGCGCTAGTAATCTCCCTTGTGCTATCTGCAGAAATGTTCATGCAATCAAATACCCTATGAACTCAAACGCTCAACTTTTTCATCCAAATTTAGTGTCCAAAATCGAGGTGTGCATTAGATTTGATGGTGCATTAGATTCAAGTGAATGTGGGTATTTTGATTATAAGTATAGGTCAGTATTTAGTTTAACAATTTACTATGTTCTGATAAAAATGTAACATAAACCCATTGTTGTATAAAGTCATAATATAAGCCATTGCCATTTTACTATTAACATATAACTCATTATATGCAGTAAAACTAAGGGTGCAATCCAGAGTAACTATGGGGAGTCCTTGCTCTGGTGTAAGAACAATTTGCTCTGGATTGCAATATGAATTTCCCATAGGTTTTCACTAGGTAGTACAGTAACTACGGGTGCACGTAATGTCTCTTACGTGCTCCCGTAGTTACTCTGGATTGTAGGGTTAATTTTGTACCTTCTTCCCAGCTGCTCATTATAATCACCGGTAAACATTTTTTATTTTGAGGCTTTAAAATAGGAGAGCGCATTAGATTCAATGGCACATTAGATTCAAGTAAATAACACCAGTGCTCTTCTAATACACCTATAGTGTTTACACCAGTGAAAACATGGAAAACTTTGCAGAAAATATTCTGATTGCTCAACACAGGATGAAAACTTTGGTATCACTTTTGATCTTTGCTGTCAGAAACATAAGGCGCATCTCTGACCTAGCATCATCAGTAGGAGGAGAACCTAAGAGCCTTTGCTGGATTAGGCCAAAGGCTCATCTAGTCCCAACTTCCTTTATCTCACATTGGTCCGCCAGATGCCTCAGGGAGCACACAAGACAATGTCTGGTTGCCTGTATGTTAAAAAAATTATACACAGCCCCCCATACCTATCATGGCATCTAACCTGTGATGATCTTTTCCTCTAGAAATTTGTCCAGTCCTTGAAGGCATTGAGGCTACATCCCATCACCACATCCTGTGGCAAGGAGTTCCAATACCATTACCTGTAATCACATATGAGAACCTCATCCTGAACGTTGAGAAAGGATAGACTACAAATATAATAGGTAACTCTGACACTGAGTTCACAGAAGTGCACAGCTATGTAAATCTCGCAAGTGATTTAAGTGATAAAACACTCCACTTTTGCTAATTTCTCTCTAGGGAAGGGATGTCCAAATCCTGGTTATGGTCCTCGGCAAGAGCCCTTCATCCAGCCCCATAGGCAAGCCTATAGTCCTCCAGAGGGCTGCAAGCCTGTAATTCTGAGGGCTGGGGAAGCTGTGCACACCTCACTGTGTATGAAAGTGTTTATGAACGGATTTGAAGTTCACACCCTCTCTGTCTGTTAGTGATTTGAATTCATTCATATAAGTTCCATCTCTAATATATTCATTTGTCTTTTTTCTGGCACCCAACACAGTAACAGGAAGAGGATATTTCAAAAAATGTTATGACATCCTATCCCTGGGGCCAGATGTGCAAGGTGACCATATGACCATATATCCATTTTCTGGATTTGTCCTCTTTTTTAGCCTTCTGTCTGGGTGTCCTCCAAAAGGGCTTCATTGTCCTCCATTTTGGCTTCATTTTGGAACTTTGCAATGGTGTGTAGTACCCCATCATGTTGTATCATTTGATGCATATTGAAGAGCAGAATCCAAAGCAAAATTCAGTTTTGAAATAACTCTTTCATATCAGATGTTACGGCCAAAAAACGAAAAAGCAAAAATATGCATTGAGCTCTGTGGGAAAGTGAAAGTGCCCAATATAGCGGCTTTATTCATGAGTAGGCAAACATGCCATTGTCCGCCAGAAAGGCAGAGAGCAATCCAAGACCTGGTCCTCCTTTTGAGGTCTGAGCATCCTGCACCCTACAGATGTGGCCTTTGGCAAGCCTCAAGACCCCTCTATCCAGCCCCTCAGCAAGCCCTGTAATCCACTCCAAAACATTCTTACAGGTAATTTTGGCACCTGACACAGAGAAATTATGCTGCCTTCCTGCCAAAAAGTTTGGAGACCCCTTAGAGAGAGGGGTAAAAAGCAACCCTGTGAAAGATTGTGAGCACAATCCTAACCATGTCTACTCAAAAGTAAGCCACATTGTGTTCAATGGTTCTTACTCCCAGGAAAGTGTCTTTAGAATTGCAGCCTTAGATTTTGTTTTCTTGCCATTTTAAATCCCAAATTTAAGCAAGCAATGGGCCTTTTAGCCTGAATGAGCACCCTGACCCACTTACCCCCAAATCCAGAGTAACTACGGGAGCATATACATGACATTACGTGCACCTGTCGTTACTGCACCTCTTACTGAAAACCTATGGGAAATTCATATTGGAATCCAGAGTAAATTCTTCTTACTGCGGAGCAAGGACTCCCCGTAGTTACTCTGGATTTTGCCCATAGGCTGCAATCCTAACCTGTTAGGATTATCAGACAAGTGCACAGACATGTACTATACTTCCCTCTACATCACCATAGGAATTGGAAGTCCAGTGATTTGTGCAGGCCTAGGTTAGGATTGCCCACCTACCTCACATATTTAAACCTGAAATGGGGTCCGTGGCCTGTTTTGCCATCCCACATGTGGACACCTGAGCCCACCTCTTGGAATTCCAGGACTGTAGCTCTTCTGGGTTGAATATGGCTTAAGTTTGTTTTTTTTTTCATATTCTGGACTTCAACAGTTGGCCAATGTGATGGGAAAGAGAAAGTCACCTGTGTTTCATTTTGTCCCCCTTTGACTCAAAGTACTGCCTGCCTGCCTCCCTTGCTTCACAGCCTACGGTCAATAGCTGACAGCAACCGGCCCCATCCCACACGCTGTAGTCAGCCAAGTCCTTCCCACTGGACCTGGAGGAGGGACACGGACCAGCCTGGTCTTTTCACCCAGTCCAGGTGCTGATGGAAAGGAGATGGGGTCCTGCGGCCTGCTTTGGAGACTGGGTACCTGCCTGCTGGTGCTAGGATCCCAAACCGTGAATGGGGGTGGCACGATCAAAAACCGCAGTTGTATCTCCTATGGATCCAATGCTCTGTCGGAGGGTGTGGAGCATCTCCGGGGCTTAATCTTGGAAGATGGCCGTGTCAGCACCATTCAGTGTCCTCACAACCAGTGCTGCTTTGGCATCTGGAACCTAACCCAGGGACAGCTCCAGGCAAAGGTGCAAGGTGAGAACCTGCTATGGATGGAGGAACAAATATTCTTCCTGGTTGGTGTGTATGAGAGAGAGAGAAAGAGAAAGATGCCAGGAAATTTAAAAATGAGAATTATTTCAGATAATTGAAATAGTGTGGCTAGTGAAGTGTGGTGGGATGTTCAGTGCATGTGGCTGGAATGATGACTAGATGCTGTTAGCTGCTGTGGAATGAGAACACTGTATACCCTGAAATAGGACCATCCTGTTTCACCCCCTCCCATTAGCCATCACTGTCCTACAACCCACATGTTTGGCTGAATATACATGACCACATGGAAACTAGTAATTTCACGCTGTGAAAGCTGATGGACCAGTCTATTCCTGTCTTTGGATTCATGCTGAGATATGGAGCACATTTCTCAAAAGCGATGCCTCGCTAGCAGAGCAGCCTGACTGAATTAAGAGTTTTCATAGTGACTGATTTGCAGTGTAGTGCCTTTGGTTTGTGTTGTCACACTGTTGTCTAGATTGCAAGGGCTAAAGGATTTGAGGTTGGCAGGTGGGCTGGGGGAATTCTGATTTTCCTGTGCATGTTCAGCATTTGATAGTATCACCGGTTGATTTGGAGCAGAATGTGGAAACTGGCCTAGTTTGAAGTGAGGAACCGTAAAAACCTTTGGCTGTTGCATGTGCACAGGGTGACCATCTGACCGGAAATTTCCAGATTTAGACCTCAGATGCGTGGCTCACCCATTTAGTGGCCTGTCCATCAAGTGCACAGGAATCATGCTGTATGGATGTGGACCATGCCTATGTCCATAATGGTTGGTCTTTAGATTTACACCTGCAAAGCATCAGCTGATGAATATAAGTATTTGAATATACCGAATATGTGTGTGTGTGTGTGGTGTGTGTGTGTGTGTTCACACACCCTCTATGGGTGTGTGTGTATGGGTTTTCTCACCCTCTATGGGTGGTATATGTATGTTATGATATACACAATCTCGGGTCCTCTACCAGAGGCCTGGGAGATTGAGGGTTCTACGTAGTATCTTAGCTGTTCCTAGCAATGTGTTTTTCTGGATTGAGTGCTTTTTCCGGATCGAGACACACACACACATACAACACACACACACACAAACCCCACCCCACGTACATTGAATTCACTTACCCTGTGCCCAAGAGAAAGGGCAGGCTAGAAGAAAGCAGTATTTTCACTATTCAGCCAAACTGTATTGCTGTCTGTGACAATAAAGCTGCTTGATAAACAGCTCATGTACCCCTGTTCAGGGTGACCAGTTGTCATAACTGCAAAAGAGGACAAGGCCTCCCAACAGTAGGACACCCAAGAAAAATGTAGGACATGACTAAATAAAAACTAAAAATACTCATGTATATGCTTTCATGTGGTTAATTTAAACACCATATTGCTTATTATTAAATTAAAAACTATCATTTATAATTTATTCCATATAATTTATTAATTACAAGGAGGCTACATGCTGCCTGCTCACAAGGAAAAGGAGGGCAATGAAGTTTTTTTCCAGGACATAAGGCTAAAAAAGAGGGCACGTCCTGGAAAAAGAGGACAGATGATCACCCTGACCATGCATTTTTTATTCTTGTCCCTTCTTTAGAGGAGCTCAAGGCAGTGTACATGGTTCTCCCACCCCATTTTATCCATAAAATGGATAAAACTTGGGCTAGATGAGGCTGAAGGATAGTGACTGGCCCAAGGCAAGCCACTTGGATTAATGCCTAAGGGAGATTTGAACCAAGATTTTGGTGGTCTTAGGCAGAGGTCTTTTTATTTCCCTCTCTCTTTTTTCTTTCTGGCCAAGGCGCCATGGGTGTCATGGAGAAAGGCAAGGGTGATAAGTTTACAGTACACATCTTGCAACTTTGTCCCCAATACAGCAACTCCCTGCTTCTGTGTCGTCTTCAGGCACAATCCATTAATTGTGCTCAGTCCTCTGAAGTGGAGCCCATCCTCCATCATGTATCTGAAACTAGGAAAAACCTAATGCAGAACTAAGCCCGGCATTATGTATTACCTTGCAAATAAATAAGGCTGCAATCCTAAACTCCACTTTGGCCAGCATATGTCCCGGCATAAGTCCTGTGTCAAGCATAAATCCTGGGGGTGTCAAGAAACAGCCATAAGGTACTTCTGCCCCACTCCTGGGGTTAGATCAGTGCACAAGCATACACCAACCTCCCCACACCACCATGGAAATATACATCATGTGACTTAGGCCAGCCTAATTTTGCTAGGATTGCACCCTCAGTTACCAACATTTGTATGCAATAGTCTAGGGTCAACAGATGGATATTTTCTCTTTGTTCAGCCAAAGCCATGCACACCTCTTTTCCATCACCTAATAGATGTTCAGAGTGAAGGTTCATCAGTTCCATGAGGGTTCATCTGTTCTCATTCAAGCAAGAGAAGCAGTCCCTTGCTTGCTACAGGATTGCCCTGCCCTCTGCCACCAATAAGGCAGTGCTATTCTCAGAACGGGTGATCATTAATGGTCAGTTAAAAAAAGTGTTGGGATTGAGGTGGTACCCAAATTATGGCTTTGTTTGAGGGATTTATACCTCCACCTTTTCCAGGGCAATGCAAATGCCCAAATCAGCCTCCAAAGCTTTAGTTCCATCCCTCCTGCTGTCCTCACAACAACCCTGTGAGGTAGGCAAGGCTGGGAGTGAGTGATTGCCCCCATCAAGGTCACCCAGAAAGCTTCATGGCCAAGGAGGAATTCAGACTTGGACCTTCCAGGTCTCAGTCCAACTCCCCTAACCACTATACCATCCTGGCTTTCTATGTAGTCAATGAAATCCAGTTATTTCAATGAAATCAAGTCAGTGAAATCCATAATTTAATGACATTGTGCCCCTTGTAACCTGGGGTGAGCACTCACAGGTAACACTTGGGACTCGGGGGACACTTTAAATGGGAACACTATAGTTGTAGTTTACCTCACAATGTGGTTGTGAGGACAACAGCCCTGTCCTTTTCATGTTTATTTGCAAATCCCATTGATTTAATAGTAGACTTGTTTCCAAGTTAAGTATGCTGCCCAAAAGAGAAAAGTAGAGCTTTGCAATATATTTACTATTTTTAAAAAATTTGTAGCCTACTCTCCCGAAGACTTAATATGGGTCACAGCATTGGAAGTATAAAGTGACAAATTGACACCAGTCTTGAAGGGTTACAATCGACAAGAAAAGTAGAGAAAAAAGAGACACAGATAGTCCACAAGACAAACACAGATAATGCAGTTACGATACAAAAGTTGCAGTTATAACGTTGTAAACTCAGATTTGTTGTGGTTATCATGAGGAAGAAAAAGCAGCATGGGAAATAAAGAAGAGTCTAGCTGTGGATTTATAATAGAGGAAAGTGTGAGGGAATTATCAGTATATTATATGCCAAAACATGATGTTGAAAAGTATTGAATAAGCTATTCACAGTATGAGAAACAACAAAATAAGTGTAGTAGGCTAGAGAGTTGAATGAAAGCCCTAGCTTTCTTTTTATTTCTATGGCAAGTTTCTAGCCCTCAATATTGTGGAGCAAAATCTTAATTTTTGTTTCTATGGCTTCTCCCCCCCCCTTCTCAGGTTGCTGGATTAATGAAAAGGAACCATGTGATTCCTCAGCCTGTGAGTCTCAATCCGCAGAAGACACTGAGGCTACCACCATATTATCCTGTCGATGCGGCTCTGATCTGTGTAATGCTAACATCAAACATGTTGGGCCTGGCAAGAGGCAGGGTAAGAGGTTTGTAGGGGCAAAAATCAGGAGCAGCAAGGTGGAAGGCAGAGGTCATTCTTAGACATAAATCCTCTAATGAGCTCAAGTGGTGTAAAGGATTTCCTTTTTTCATAGAACAACCCTGCAAGGTAAGTTAGGCTGAATGATAGTGAGTAGCCCATAGTAACAGGTGAACTTCATGGCTGGATGGGGCTTGGAATCCAAGGGCACAATCCAGAGTAATTACAGGGAGTCCTTTGCTCCGGTGTAAGAACAATTTGCTCTGGATTGCAATATGAATTTCCCATAGGTTTTCACTAGCTGGTGCGGTAACTACGGGGAAACGTAATGTCTCTTACGTGCTCCCGTAGTTACTCTGGATTGTAGGGTTAGTCTTCTTCATTTTTGGGACCATTCTCTAACCTTTACTCCATATTGGATCAGGGGCTGCCTCCACGCCCATAATCTGATACCTCTATGCCAAAACCATTGCTGAGAACAGAAAGTTAAGGAAATTGAGGACCCAATCCAAACCAACTTTTCAGGGATGATGCACACATGCCAATAGGGCATGAGATGTATCCTGCAGATGAGAAGCATCCATCAGCATATTTGAGGTTTCAGTGCAGAAAAGTTGATTAGGATTGGGCCCTTGGAACCTCTCTGGCCCCTAATCATCACTCCTTCCTCTCTTAGAATTACCCATATTTACTCAAATGTAATGTGACATCAAATCCAATGTGTACCCCTATTTTAAAGGCTTAAGATAAAAAATGATTATTGGTAAATGTAATGCACAGCTGCAAAGGAGATGTAAAATTTAATTTTACTGGATACAACAATGAGTTATATGACAGTAGGTTTATGTTTTGATTTTTACCTAATTGCACTACTTTATACAACAATGGGTTTGTGTTGCATTTTTATGACAATATATTAAATTAAATACTGACCTATATTTATAATCAAAATACCGTATTTACTCAAATCTAATGTGCAACCTGATTTTGGAGACTAAATTCAGCTGGAAAAGGTGTACATTTATTTTGGTAAATACAGTATCTTCCTTTCGTTGTTTCCTTTCCAGACCATCTCATAAGGCCTTTTCTCCACCCCAACTCCAGTTGGTATACTGTTGTTAGCCATAGGAACAGTGTATTTTCTGCACATGGAGACTTTCCATGGAATCACCAGAGACCTTGCGGGTGCAGGAGGGCGCAGGCCAAATCTCTGAGGCCGTCTGATAACTGTGGCTTGGAGAAGGTGGGAGCTGACAGCTCTAACTGAAACTAACCATCAGACTTACGGACAAAAGTTCCCCTCACTCTTCAGATATTTCCTTCAAGTACATTCATGTCCAAAATCCCATTTAGGAGGACTCCATGTGGAAGGAGTTCTGTTCGTCTGTTTCAGCTCTCATAGTGCAGTGAAGCTGATAAGACATGAGAAGTGCACAATTTCCAGTGTGCTGAACTCCATGACCTGAGATAACATGGGCCATTCACCTGTTACATTTTCTGATGGACTCACAGACTTAAGATGTGCTCAGTAGAGAGCTAAAAATGTCATGCCTAATTGTTACAAACACATCTTTGCCAATTTGTGCCTCTGCTGGGCACATTCCTTAGAGGCTATGATTGGCTGATAATAGCCAGAGGAGCAATTCTTTATGGAAAAAGAGCATAGGATGATCAATTACCAACCTTTGTCGTATCGGGTCTGCCGTTCCATTGGACTGTTTCAGTGGCATGGAGAGGGAGGATTTGCTGCTTGGGTAACAGCCTATCCTCCGTATCAATCCACGTAGGCCTTCATGCTACACATGCAGCGTCGAGCATGATACCATAGTTTTCAAGACTGATGGATGCCAAGTTTTGTCCACTTTCCTAGAACAGTGTTTCTCAATGTTTGTCCTCCATCGTCCCACTTCACATCGTCCGCCAATCTAAAGTGCCACTGGTAGTCAACCCATTACTTCTGGGTTGGGAGTCCAGATGTGATGCAACAAACATAGACCATACAAGGGATTTATATCTCACCTTTTCCAGGCCAAAGTAAATGCCCAAAGCAAAGTTTCTTATCCTTTTATCATTGCAACAACCTGTGAGGTAGATGAGACTGAGAGTGTGACTGGCCGATGTTCACCCAGGAAGCTTCATGGTGGAGGGGGGATTTGAATCCTGATCTTTACTGAACAGCAGTGAAAGGTTCAGAGTTGGCAGAAAGGCTTTTATGAGCATGGAAAAGCATGCCTGCTATGCTCAGCAATTTGGTGCCATGTTCCTGGTCTTACTGCTGAGAAGCAGGTGTCCAAGTCCTATGAGTTACCACCAGACACCAGCTCAAGTACCACTGGTGGAACCCATACCACCATAGTTGAGAGTGTTCTTATGCTATAGAACTACGGTTCTGATGGACCATTTACTCACAAATGTATTTCTGGTCTTAAGCATGCCTTGTCGTCTTAAGACAAGAGTTGGGTCTTGGGATGAAGCCTGAATGTAGTAAATCATTCAGATTATTATCATTGTGGAGAGCAGGATCTTGAGATGTAGACTCACTCACTTCCCCTTCTTTTCCCCTGGAGCACAGGAGTGGCACATTGTGGCCTTCAGACATCAGAAGGCAATGGGAGGACACAGGAATGTGGGCTGTGGAGATGGGAAAGGGTGGGTGAGGGTTTCTGGAAAGGAAAGTAACCTCTTCACTGTTTAATTTTAATTAAAAGATCAGAGGAAAGTCCCGTGAGGATGGAAGATGTTGCCAAGGACAGGCAGAGAGGGCTCCCAGACAGGCACGCAGAGGCCCCTGAGCACCTGGAGATGGAGGAGTGATGATGGGCTGCATGCCCAGGCATCAAGCCAAGCAAAGTTTTAGAAGTGTGTGCAGTTACTTTATGGGAAATAGATGGCAAGAGATTATTCTTCCTTCTGAACTGTGGGATGCCTGGTGCTGGATCTCCCAGCTTGGTTTGGCCTCTGTAACCTCATCACATTTTCTTTGCAGCTGAATTTTTGCCTACCCCTGTTGGGACCATGTGGATCGCTGCAGCCTGCCTTCTCCTGCTCTGTCTTGGCTGTCTGGCCTTTCTAGGTACTGTGCCTTCCAGGCAACCTTTAGCAAGGTATTTAGAATAAGGATTGGCCTCATCACTGTGGGGCAGGGTGAGGGGATCAAGGGGGGCTGCACAGCAAACACTAAGCTTAACCTAGGGGAGATAATTTTTGGAGTTGGAGATGCCCCAGATGTGACAGGTTTTTATTTATTGATTCATATGGCAAAATGCAGTAGCATCACAGAAAATCCAGACATATAAAGTATATATACAGTTAGTAGGTACCGGGGCGTATGCCTGAATATCTAAACCATTTAAACTTTGGACCGCAGTACCCTTATGTTGGTATAATTCCTGCAGGGAACCAGATTATCTTCCAAGGGGCATTTTATTGCAATATAATACAGTATATTATTATACTGTAATTTTATTGCATTTTATTGCAATATAATACAGTATCATGTTGTCAACTGGCAGATTTTTTTTACAACTGCAAATGAATCCACAGGTGCATTCACACATGTTACATGTAAAAGCAATTTCCTGGGTTGTCACACTCCGAGCTTAATCCGATTCATCCCAACTCTGGAGTCCCCTTATATTCAATGGGGCTTATGGCCAGGTAGGATCACAGTCCCATGCACCTAAATACTCTTTATGATGATACACATGTACATAGGCTCACATTTTCTTAGTCTATACAATCCTGTGCACAGATCACTCACTTTGAAGCAGCAAATACCAAGATTCCATACCCCAAAACTTGGGCTCCATCTGCACAGTATATGGGGATCTTGGGTGGTGGGGGTCAATACACACTACATTGGCCCCACAACCAAAGGTCAAGCCTGTGCATGTGATCAAAGTTTCAAGAATGAGCATATGATCAAGCTTGTATGTGTGCATGTGCAAGCCAGGTGCAGAATGAAGGATGCAGAATTCAATAATTAGCTATTTTAAGGGTTCAAAGACACTTATGCATTGCCAGATAAACTCAGGTGTTGGAGATGGGGGGGGGGGAGGGAGACTGTGTAGAGACTTTTTCTAGAGGGGCAGAGTTTCAGGGTCCCTGCATGGCTCTTGCTTCTTCCCAACAGAAACAGAATCACTAAAGACTACATGAATATTTGCATGACAGACAGTATACCAGACAATAGAGGACTGATTATTTTGGAATGCTTGTGTTGCAGCAGGGGCAAACCGTCTCTTTTCCTCCTTGTAGTTCTCAAATGCTGGAAAGTCCCAGCAGTGCTACTGCACTCTGGAGATGCTGGAGAGCTTGCCAAGGTCACCACAGGCCCCGATCAAAACAGCAAGAGGAAGCTGCCCAAGCAACAGCTACCAGATGTCCAGTTCCTTCAGGTATCCATTTGGGTTGGCAAGAGTGTGGCACTCCCTTCATAGTCTCCACCACTTGTTTGTAGTATGACATGACTCAGGTGCTGTACAAATCTAAGATTATCTCTCCGCTTTTGGTGCCCACATAGCAAGCTGAAGGCAGGTAAAGCTGAGACACTAAGCACTGCAGCCCAAATGCCTCCTGAGAATCAGATGACATTAGAGCAGTGGTTCTCAAATATTTTATCCCAGGACCCCCTTCTCAGAATGACAATCTGTCAGGGACCCCCCAGAAGTGATGTCATCAACCTGGAAGTGATGTCATGGCCAGAACTGACATCAAACAGAAAGTGACATCATTGTGATGCCAGAGCTCTGCCATGTCTACTCAGAAGTCCCACTGTGTTCAATGAGACTTCCAGAAAAGTATAGCTTGCAGCCTGAGTGCCCCATTACAAGATGGTGGTGCCAAGTACCAGATTCCAAGATTGCGGTGACCAGCTTTTTGTGACCCCCCAAAAATGACGTCATGACCCCCACTTTGAGAACCACGGCCTTAACAAGTCAATCCTAACTGGCACCCCACAACTGGCTTGTAATACAGTGGTACCTCGCTTAACAAGCATTTCACATAACAAGCAAAATTTCCAAGAAATATTGCTTCACATAACAAGTTCCGCTTCACTTAACAAGCAAGCTCGCTATGGGCATGCATGCTAGACAGCCCTGATGCTCCACACGGAGGCTCTTTAGAAGGGCTGCTGGCCAGTGCTGCTGCTTCTAACCTGGGGGTCAGAGGCAGCTGCCTCTAATTGCCCCCAAGTGCCCCCACTGACCACCTTGAACCTCCAGCAGCAGCCCAGGTAAGCCTCCCAGGAAAGTGTCTTTGGTTGCAGTCTCCTTACTGTGTCTACTCGGAAGTAAGCCCCATTGTGTTAAATGGGGCTTACTCCCAGGAAAGTGTGTTAAGGATTGCGGCCTCCTAAGTGTCTAGGATTGTGCCTTTAGGATTGCAGCTTAAGTAGACTTCATAGGATCATGCACATTGAATGCATGTTTTGAATTTAATTCCAGTGTTTTGTCATCATTTTTACATCCAGTTAATATTTTTATATGAATATTTTGGAGGTTGTGGAACCAATCATCTGGCTTTCCATTATTTCCTATGGGAAAATTTGCGCCATGGGAGTTTTGGGAGTTATTAATAGGGCAGTCGGGGAATGCAAACCCCCTACAAGCAGCACAGTGTGCCTTGACAATGGTTAAAAAAAAACCATTGCCTTGACCAGTTTAGTGCCTTGTCAGTATGCCATTAGATAAAAAGGTTGAAAATTGCTGCTCTAGAAACTCTAATAAAGCAGTCAAACAATGTTCTCTGGATCCCACTAAACCAGTATTTCTCAAGCATTGTCCTCTGCAGTACTACTTCACATGGTCTATGTATCTCTAAAAGTATTGGTGATGATGTCGTTGCCATTACTTTTGGTTTGGGAAATCAGATGCAATGCAACAAACACTAGTAAGAAGCTTGGGGTGGGTGTGAGGGATTTTTTGAGTACAGAAAAACATCCTTTGGAGGTTGCACTCCAGGTCTTGCAGCCAGGCACCTGGGGTCCCAGGGTCCGCAGCGCTACCAGTCACCACTGGTGGTACCCATACTACCACACCCGTACTCATACCCATGCCACTGCTGTACTAACCATTTCCCAGTTTCCTCTTCAACTTTCCTAAACCCCTTAAATACCAACAGGGTCAATCATCACCCGCCAGGAAGTTTGTGTTGTGTTTTTACTGGAATTTATTATTATTACCTGACAAGACTTTCTGACTTTTTTCCTGCTAATTAGACAGATACAATACCAAAAGCATGAAGATTTTGAATTTACTGTTTTTCTGTAAAATCCAATTTATACATATTATACCAAGTCAGGTCATATTGGACACATGTTGCCTTTTATTGGTTACTAGCGAAAAGCATACCCGCGTTGCGGGAGTAACATTTCCCCATATGCCATCCCCCAACGGCGCAACTTTCCCCCACGCGCAACTTCCCCCCATGCACATCAACCCACCATGCGCAACTTCTCAATGAGCATCAACCCCATGCGCAACTTCCCCCATGAGCAACTTCCCTATGCGCATCAACCCCCCATGCGCAACTTCCCCTTTCGCATCAACCCCCCATGCGCAACATCCCCCATGCGCATCAACCCCCATTAGCAACTTCCCCCATGCGCAACTTCCTCATGTGCATCAACCCTTGCACAACTTCCCCCATGCACAACAACCCCCCATGCACAACTTGCCCCCATGCGCATCAACCCCCCATGCGCAACTTCCCCCCATGTGCAACTTCCCCCCATGTGCAACTTCCCCCCATGCCCATCAACCCCCATGCGCATCAACCCCCATGCACAACTTCGCCCATTCACATCAACCCCCATGTGCAACTTGCCCCTATGTGCATCAACCCCCATGCGCAACTTCCCTCCATGCGCATCAGCCCCCCATGCGCAGCATCCTCCACAGTGCAACCCTTCCCTCCGAACAATATCCCCCCAGTGCACCAGGCACTGAGCACCAAAATGGCTGGTGTTGTTCAGTCTCCCATGTTAAGTATAGGACAGAAACACGTTTCCCCCTTTTCAGCCCCTGAAGGGTTAATTTCTCCAGATGGTTCTTGGTGGGTGTTCAGGTGACAGAAGGAACTCCCAGAATTCCATGCTTCAGGCCCAGCAGTTGGGGAGGAATGTTGATGAGTCAGCAATTCTCAATGCAAAGTATAGGGAGGAAAACACGTTGCGCCCCTTTTCAGCCCCTTCCGGATGGAATTTCCGAAAACCGGTTCTTAGTGCACCCCTCGGTCACGGAAGGAACACCCACCCCAAATTTCATGCTTCTAAGCCCACTGATTTTGGTAGGGCGATGATGAGTCAGTGAGTGAGTGAGTGAGTCAGTCAGTCAGTGACTTTTCTCTTTTATATATATAGATTCAATATTTTGTTAGCTAAAATTGTACTAAAATCATTATACTAATTATAATCATAATTATTATTCATTATATGTACATTATGTGTACATTATATGAACATTGTATGTACCTAACTATAGTACAGGGTCGCACGGGTCAAAATTGACTCGTGCAGTCTTAGGTGATAAAAATTGTACTAAAAATCATTATTTCACAATAAAAATAATTATACTAAAACTTGACACAACATTTATTCATTATATGTATATTATATGTACATCATATGTACATTATATGTACCTAACTATAGTACAGGGTCCTATTGGACCCATGTTGCCTTTTACTGTTTACTCTATATTTTGCTAGCTAAAATTGTACTAAAATCATTATACTAATTATAATTATACTAAAACTTGACACAACATTTATTCATTATATGTACATTATATGAACATTGTATGTACCTAACTATAGTACAGGGCAGCACGGGTCAAAATTGACCCATGTAGTCTTAGATGATAAAAATTAAACTAAGAAATCATTAAGCAGGCCTCCGTCAGTCTTGAAAGACTATGGTATCATGCTTGGCGCTGCATACGCTGCATGCGAAGCACGAAAGCCTGGGTTGGATTGTTATGGAGGATAGGCTGTTACCCAAGCAGCAAATCCCCTCTTCTCCACACCACTGAATTAGTCCAATGGAAAGGCAGAGCCAATACAATTGGATCCAGCTGGCGTTGCAGAGCTGGGCTAAGGAAAGGAGCTCACCCTGTCTTGTGGGGCTGATCCGGGAATCGAACCCTGGCCTGCTGGTTAAGAGGCACAGCGTCTTAACTGCTTGCGCCACCCACAGCCCACAATAAAAATAATTATACTGAAACTTGACACAACATTTATTCATTATATGTACATTATAAGTACATCATATGTACGTTATATGTACATTATATGTACCTAACTATAGTACAGGGTCGTTTGGGTCAAAATTAACCCGTGCGGTCTTAGGCGTAAAAAAAATCCTGGTATTTTAAGGGTAAATACCTCTTTCCTAGACACCTCTTCCACAAAGGGTGCAATCCAGAGTAACTACGGGGAGTCTTTGCTCCAGTGTAAGAACAATTTACTCTGGATTGCAATCTGAATTTCCCATAGGTTTTTACTAGGTAGTGCCATAACTATGGGTGCACGTAATATCTCTTGCGTGCTCCCGTAGTTACTCTGGATTGTAGGGAAAGTCAATTTGGAAATAACAGAACTTAAATTACAAAGGACAATTTGTATTTAACCCTCCACTCTTCACAAAGAGTGGTCTTCCCTGACACAGAAGCCTGAGGGCCTTTTCATTCAGAGGCTTAAATCCCCTCTTAAATGCACCAGCTAGGAAGATAAAAGAGGAGGGGAATTTGTAATGCAAATGAGCCTCTTGACCTCTGTCAGTTTAATACTCTCAGTTTATCACCTTAACTGAAGCAGGAGTGCTTTAAGAACATGAGGCTTAAAGTGTTTGATTTTAATAGATTGTTTGTAATGCAAATGTCAAGTCTCACAGTGGCTCATTTAAATTAGTCATGTACATTAGTCAGAAGGAGTCTTTTCAGCTTTCTCTTCTTCATGATCATCTGTCAGATGTTAACTTAATAGTAAGAGGCTCCAAAACAATTTAAGCTCAGCCTCCAAGGACCAGAGAGACCCAAAGAAATCTTTGCTGTTTGGGGAGCAGGACTCTCCCAGAAGAAAATGGTCCAGCATAACATCAGTTTCACACCAAAATAATCCAGGCAAATGTTATGGGGTGGTAAAGATCTGGTGACTTCTTGAATAACAAATTTATTGTATGTTTCCCTCTTAATTTCAGCATGGAGACATGACAATGTCTTCCAGTGGTTGTATCATACGAGCTTGCTGACTTCTGATTCAGCTCTGGAGCTTTGTTTTCCACTGCACAGCCCCTTGGCCACCAGTTTCTCCCTACCTCACTTAAGCTGCAATCCTAATCCCCAGTTAGGCTGGCATAAGCCCCAACACAAGTCCCATGCTGGCCTGGGAGTGTCACCAAAGTGCCATAAGACATTTGTGCACCATTCCTGGGGGAGGGTTTAGCCAGTCCACAGACATGCGCTTGCCTCCCTACATCACCACAGGAATGGGAAGAACCATGAGTTGTGCCAGTCTAGGTTAGGATAGCACCCAAAATTTCAGGATTCATATGATGGATTCATGTGAGATCCTACCATGGCAAGAACAGTAATTGAGTACATCTGCCCAGTAAAGTTAAACCAGCATTTTCATATTCGATGTTAGAAATGCACCCTTGAACCTTTGGTGTGCAGTTTTTGCCATGGGAAAAAAAGATGCTCTTCTGGCACAGAAAGTGGAAGAAACACTTTAAATTAAACATACGTTCTGCTTCATGCAACTTTCATGTTGCCAACCAATTTAAGCACAGTGCATTTAAGCTTTATCCATTCATATTCTATGCACCAGTGCAAAACTACAATTCCTATTGCTCTTTTGTGGGGCAGTTTTCTATTAAAGCCATGTAAAGATGAATCTGAAAGATTGCTTCTGGCTTGACTTCCAAGATTACACTCCACTTTGCACACATACCGGTACTTTCAAATTTATAACATTTTCTTTCTAAGATTTAGAGGATTCTTAAATAAGCTGCTCTGATATTGCAACCCAAAGATGTAACATTCTCAGAGCCCCTTACCCTGGACTTCGCTTTGTTCCTCAAGTTTGTAGCATAACTGTTGCTTGGGACAGATGGAAAGCAGCTCAGTTTCCTGCTTTCTGTTTCAAAATAATTGTTTACACTTAATATGGAACATACTACATAATGCATCTCTACAGCAGGATCCTGCTTGAGGATCGAGGAAGTCTGTTCTAACCTTAACTCCTTTTCCATCCATGCCCTTCACAGGTTCTGCATGATGGACAGTTCTCCAAGCTGTGGCAAGGAACATTTTGCCAGCGGCCGGTAGCCATAAAGGCCTTTGCCCCTTCCTGCCACCAGCAGTTTGTATCAGAATGGGCTGTGCACAGCCTTCCACTGATGAATCACGACAATGTGATCCAACTGGTGACTGCTGGGTGTGGAGGACCCAATGAGGAGCAAGGTGGTCTTCTAGTGCTGACGCTGCATCCACTGGTGAGTGCTATGTACATGTGCCCTGTATAGCTATGGTTCCTAAAGGCATTTTTATATTTGATACTAGAATTATTTATGTGCTTGGCAACATTTTCATTTAATAGGCGAGGAGAAGTGGGTCGATTTTGTCTCATTAAAGAATCATGGCCTCTTTTTTGATGACATGCTATGTGCTTAGTATTAGGATTCATGTGTGTTCACTTAAGTGCATGTCCACCAGAGCAAAGAGGAAAATTTTCCCTACTCAGAAATTTAATTTCTATAGACCCACAGGGCAGCCACCATTGGATACTCATGAGTCCAACTTGTTCAAAAGGAATATATGGAATATATGGATACTGGCCACAATGCTAAGAACATTTTCAGAATAACTACAATCCAGAATAACTTATGGGAGCACGTAAGAGACATTATATGCACCTGTAGTTACTGCACCACCTAGTGAAAACCTATGGGAAATTCATATTGCAATCCAGAGTTAGTTGTTCTTACACCTGAGCAAGGACTCCCCGTAGTTACTCTGGATTGCGCCCATAGTATATTAGAAACCTGGGGCTCTCCCTATTGAAATGAGGAAGCGGAGTTGCAAATTCATTTGAAGACTAGTTCACACATGACTGTGGACCATTGGATTACTGAACTGACTGCTGAAAGTGGGAACTGATTCTCTTGACCAGCATTGTGTTGGATGTGGCATTGCATGATGCCAGAGCCATACCTATGGTGTTGGTACAGTTATCACTCATTCATATCTGCAAGACATAGCTTGCTGCGATGAAATCATCAGTAGTGAGTGCACATGATTTGTGGGCTTGAGTCCTTACTGCATTATCTTTGCAGGGGTCCCTGCGGCACTTCCTTACTCAGCACATATGTTCCTGGGAAGACACTATCCAGCTTGCATTATCCCTTGCCAGGGGCCTTGCTTTCTTACATGCAGAACAGTGCAAGGAAGGTAAGCAGCATTGACTCCGAGGATACTCTGTGCCTCCATCCTTCCTTCCTGACCATGGCTTTGAACTGCCCTTATGAGATGGAGCTGACTGTGGTTTGGCACATGCCTCATGCTAACGTCCCCTGGCAGAGATTTGCATTTTGCTACCTGCCAGCCACAGTGTCCATCATGGCAAGACCCACATAGCTTCAATAGAGAAATGGGAAGTGCCATTGATCCATATCAGCATCAGGTCCAACTTGGACAGTCCCTATTTTCTGGTCCCTGACCCTGGTCCTCTCTTTACTTTGGGGAGATCCTTTGTTGAAATGTTGTTAGTGCAGTTTCATAGCATTGCTGTGCTTCAGGGTTCAACTCTCTTCTCCAGGGTTTTTTAATGTTTTGTTCCTGTGTATGTTTTGTTTTGTTATGTAATTTTTTTTTGTTTTGTAATGTAATGTTTTGTTATGTAATATTTTGTTCCTGTGTATGGGCTGTAGGTGGCGCAAGTGGTTATGACGCTGGGCCTGTTAACCAGCAGGCCAGGGTTCGAGACCCGGGTCGGCCCCACAAGACAGGGTGATCTCCTGTCCTTATCCCAGCTCTGCGACGCCAGCTGGATCCAATCGTATTGGCTCTGCCTTTCCAATGGACTAATTCAGTGGCGTGGAGAGGGGGGATTTGCTGCTTGGGTAACAGCCTATCCTCCATAACAATCCAACCCAGGCTTTCATGCTTCGCATGCAGCTTATGCAACACTGAGCATGATACCATAGTCTTTCAAGACTGACGGAGGCCTGCTTTTTTGTTCCTGTGTAGAGGCGTATGGATGCATCTGGGTGGACGCATCTGGTCTTTCACTGTGCATATGTGTGGTGTTCCCCTTCACACTACTATGAATAGTCCTTCCATACCTGTGTAGCAGTTGAGCTCCACTGTCTGGAAATTGACTGTAAAGTGTAACACACTAGGTCAGCAACTTTTAATATTTTGCATCTCATGGCACAGTGACAAAGTTCTAAAATTACCAAGGCACACCATCCATTTTTTGGACCATTGATAAGGCATACCATGGTGCTGGTAGGGGACTGAAACTCCTGTAGTACATCTGCAGAACATCCATGGACTACACTGTGGCATGGCACAGTGGTTGAAAATCACTGCAGTAGGTAATGAAATTGGCTAGCTCATAAGATTTGTAAACAGCTATGGAAAGGAGCAGACAGTGTTATTTCACATGGCCTTTTTGTGCTATGGTAGTTATAAATGCCCCAAGGACAAATGAGTGCTATGTGCACATTATGCTGCTGCTTCTTCTTCTTAGTAAAACAGGCACACACAAATTCAAAACAGAAGGCAATCCCTGGCATCTAATAATCTTGTTCTATATTTATTCTCACTTGACCACTATCATACTTTTTTTTAAAAAAGAAGTCTCTTTTTAACAGCTTGTTGCTTGGGTGTTGTTAGTTATAGGAGGGGTGTTAAAAATATTTGTGCCCATAGGTGACAGATGCCTTAGCTACATTACTGGCCAGAGCTGGGCAGTCTGATTAGGTTCTCCCTTCCTTTAGAACAAGCACCTTTATTGACAAGCTCCATGGCTGAATCAGATGTCGGCAAGGGCATTTAATATCATCACTAGAAGACAGTGCCATGTCATTTGTCAGAGTTGGCATTGGGCCCAGGGCAGCATGACTGATTAGGTTCCTCCTTCCTTGGGAACATGAAGAGCACAGTAGTTTGATTGATTGGTTGACTCAAGGCCATAGTATTATAAGACTGAGAATATGAAGCTGTCTTGTACTGAATCTCTCTCAGTAACACCTGCTCTAATTGGGGGTAGCTATCCAGGATTTCAGGCCAGGGTCTCTTCCCAGCCCAGTTATAGGAGATCCTCTAACTGCAGGTTTCTTTGGACTGAACCTGAGACCATACATGAAAGGGGAATGTGCCATGCTCTGATGACTGATGATTTCATTCAGCTGAGTCACTGATGCTGTTTCCTTTGATGTCAGGTCTACACAAACCTGGGGTGGCCCACCGAGACCTTAGCAGCCAGAATGTACTAGTCCGGGAAGATATGACCTGCGTCATCAGTGATTTTGGCCTTGCCATGACTTTGCCTGTGTGCCAAGAACGGTGGAGAGAGGGCCCTACTGAAAGCATTGTCCGCAAGGTACTCACATCACTGGAGAAGCATTGGGACTCAGTGTTGTTAAAAGGTGTTCTAAGCACAGTCATAAACCGTGGCTGCATAACCAGCTTGTTTTCATTCATCCTTGTCCTTCCTAGGCAGGGGCACCGCGCTATACCGCTCCTGAAATTCTGGATGAGAGCTTGAATCTGCAGGACTTGGGCTCTGCACTGAGGCAAGCAGACATCTACTCGCTGGCACTGGTGCTGTGGGAAACCCTGATGAGGTGCTCTGCGCTCTTCCCAGGTGAATGGGAGGAAGGAGGGAGGTATACACAGTTCTTTCCCAATCCTAATGCTGTCAGTTTCCTTAATTGCTTTACATTGAGTTAATAATTCCTGTGTACTACACAGGGCTTTCATGTTACCTTGTGAGAAACAGGAACAGAAGTGGAGCTTGGTTGGAAGAGTATGATGGGAGAATTGCTCCTATGACATGTGGCACTCTAATACTGTTGGTTGATTGATTGATTCATTGATTTTCCAAGGTGCAACCCTAACTATTGTACACAAATAAGAGTGTGCACAGCAGTTGTGAGGAAGTGCCCTAGAGGGCACTTGGAATCCTCCATATACTTTTATCATTCTACAATCCCATCTTATATCTACCTCTAAGTGCCTAGAAAGGGCACATGGTGGGTTTCAAGGCATGGGATCATGAGAGCAGCCATCTTTGTTGATCTGGTCAGTGCCTGGATGGGTGACCATCTGGAAATCTTTGGCTACCTTAATAATCTTTCAAGGGTTCAAAATGATCCATATGTGTCTTCTTGATGTTCTCCTTACAAGAACCCCACAAGGTAGGCATGGTGATCTCCATATCCCAGCTGGAGTGCTGGGAGGGATTGGTTTCCCTAACTCCACCTAGGAAGATTTCATGGAAGAAGTAAGATAAAAACCAGAGTAAGTCTGATTCACAGCTCAGTCTCTTAAAGGCTGGTGTACTGTTGAGAGAACATTTCAGTACTATTTGACTATAAGTGCTCCTTGCTTGAAAAAAAATCCTGTAAAATTGACACTCTTAACTCCTTAGGGACCTGGCCTCCTTTCCTGCTGCTCATATTAACTACTTGCATCCTTATGAAGTGTACCTGCAATCTCTCTGTGATTAGCTGTGGTTTGGATTAAGTCTGGGTTATCCTGTGATGTGCATGGCAAGGATAAAGCAGGCCTCTGTCAGTCTAGAAAGACTGTGGTATCGTACTTGGCGCTGCATACACTGCATGCAAAGTACGAAAGCCTGGGTTGGATTGTTATGGAGGATAGGCTGCTACCCAAGCAGCAAATCCCTCCTCTCCATGCCACTGAATTAGTCCAATGGAAAGGCAAAACCAATATGATTGGATCCAGCTGGCATCGCAGAGCTGGGCTAAGGACAGGAGCTCACCCTGTCTTGTGGGGCCGACCCGGGAATAGAACCCTGGCCTGCTGGTTAACAGGCACAGTGTCTTTACCGCTTGCGCCACCCACAGCCCTAATGGCAAGGATAATGGAAGGGATTTTAAACTTCCATGCATGTAGTTCATATTCCATCCACATAGATATGACTAATAAATATGACTAATTATTAAACAAGGGGCTGTGGTGGCACAAGTGGTTAAGACACTGTGCCTGTTAACCAGCAGGTCAGGGTTCAAGACCCAGGTCCCCACATGACAGGGTGGGCTCCTGTCCTTAGCTCAGCTCCTGCCAACCTCACAGTTCGAAAGCATGTAAATGCAAGTAGATAAATAGGTACCACCTTAGTGGGAAAGGTAACAGCGTTCTGTGCACCTCGGTGTCTAGTCATGCCAGCCCCATGACCGTGGAAGTGTCTTTGGACAACACTGGCTCTAAAGGCTTGGAAACAGGGATGAGCACCATACCCTAGAGTCAGACACGACTGGCAGTTAACCTGCGGGGATACCTTTACTTTTAGCTTTACCTAATTATTAAACATGAGAACATAAGAAAAGCCTCCACTTGATCAGGCCCATGAACCATCTAGTCCAGCTTCCTGTATTTCATCATGTTCCACCAGATGCCTTAGGGAGTACACATGACACCTGCATCCAGATCCCCTCGCCGCATCTGGCATTTGGAAGTTGTCCACATGTACACACACCCCTCATGGCTTGTAACCTGTGGTGGTCCTTTCTGCTAGGAATTTGTCCAATCCCTTCCTAAAGGCCAATGCCATTGGTCTAAAGGCTGGATGCCATCACCACATCCTGTGGCAGGGAGTTCCACAGACCAGCTACATGCTGGGTAAAGCAATATTTTCTCTTGTCCATCCTAACCTTCCTAACATTCAATTTTAGTGGATGTCCCCCAGTTCTGGAGTTATGTGATGGGGAAAAGAGTACCTTGCTATCCACCATATCCATCCCTTGCTTAATTTTATATGTCTCAATCAAGTCTCCCCTCAGGTGCCTCTTTTCTAGACTGAAGAGCCTTTCCTCATACAGAAGGTACCCCAGACCATCCATCATTTTAGTTTATCTCCTCTGAACCTTCTCTATAATTATTAGCTGCTGAGGGAGTTGGAAAAAGTGCTGGTACAGAGTACTGGTGAGTAGACCCGGAAAAATGCTGTGGTTCTATATTAGATCCTCATTCCAAGTGCAGATAAACAGAAGCAATGTTGATAATGGTGGTGATGAAGATAATGATGATGATGATGATGTGGAGTATGCTTCCACCTGGTGGCCATTTGGCACATGGCATGTTGCTGATGAAAAATTCTTTTTGCTTCTGTATTCTACTTGTTCAAAGTGTCATAAGCGTCAGAGATGGGAGTGTACTTTCTTGCTGCAACACTAGATTTCTTTTTCTTGCTCTCAGCTGCCCCCATCTTAATCCTTCCTCTCTCTGCCTGCTAGAATTATTTTCCTCTTAAAGCACACCTGACAAAGCGTTTCTCCATCCTCCGCCTTCCTTGTATTGTCACCCACTGTCTGAGTCACTGCTTTGCCGTCTGAAAGCTTGAATTTGGGTCACTGCATGGTATGGGCGGTGTGGATGAGAAAAGGAGCTGTGACGCTAAAGGTATTAGCCAATACGTGTCTGGTACACTCTGCAGTCCAGATATAGGTTGTAGCCTGGATCTGGACAGCAACCCCACACTGAAATCTCAGTGGCCCTCTCTAGACAATGAATTGCATTTTCCTGGTAATGACACTGAAAAGCCAGGAGGATGCAATATCTCCCAAATATCTTTCATTGAGGGACATTGTGTAGATCTTGTGAGAAAAAAAATGAGCCCCAGTGATGCAAAGATTGGGCTGATAATTGGTTGTTCGTGGTAGTAATAGACTTACCTTTTTCATGGTGCATGGGCCACTTCATATACTAAGAGCACAATCCTAACTATGTCTGCTCAAAGCCCCACTGTGTTCAATGGGTCTTACTCCCTGGAGAGTGTCTTGAGGATTGCAGCTGTAACCAGTCAGTGACAGCCCACCTTCTGGAATATATTAAGTAAAAAATAACAGCAAAGTATTTTTATAATAAAAAATAAAAATTAAAGTAAAAATACTTACCGGTTATTAAGTGATGCAAAGAAAGTAGCTTTCAAACATGACAATTGCCACATGGAAGAAGTAATATTTATAAGTTAGTAGCCTCCAAACAGGTTAAGGTTAAGGTGTCCCCCACAGGTTGTATTGCTAGTTGTGACCGACGGCAGGGTGCAGTGCTTATCCCTGTTTCTAAGGGCACAATCCTAACCATGTCTACTCAAAAGTAAGACCCATTGTGTTTAATGGGTTTTACTCCCAGGAAAGTGTCTTTAGGATTGCAGCCCATGCCGAAGAACTGATGCTGTCTGGAGATGCATCTGTGGTCATGTGGCCGTCATGACTATATGCCAAGGCACACTGAATGGTACCTATCTATCTTCTTGCATTCACATGCTTTTGAACTGCTAGGTTGGCAGGAAGCCTCCAAATAGGGGGCTATAAATCATAAACAGGCTCAACAAAACAATACTGTAGTGGGCTGGTTGAGAACATATGTTGCAAGCAGACCATAACCACTTTCTCCAACCTTGCCTATTGCTGCCTTTTCAGACAATCACACTCCTGAGTTCCAGCTGGCCTATGAAGCAGAACTGGGCAGTGACCCCACATACAGTCAGCTACGGAGGCTGGCTGTTGAGGAAAGGGGGAGACCAGCCATTCCACCAGCTTGGAGAAGGATTGGACAGGTGAGTTTAGTACACATCTGCCACCAAAAATGGTCCTAATGAGGGCTCTCAACCAATTAACAATTTTGGCATCTTTGATGAGTTTGGCTGTTATCCAGTTGACCGTCTCAACCATTGCATTTTTATTTTCTGATTTGTTATCATTTAAATTATTAAGATAAAACACCCATAAATTTGCCTGTGGTACCTGCTGGCAATTGATCATGGGGAAATCCACAGAGGGAGAAAAGAGGACATGGCGACAAATACAGTTGTGATCAATTTGCAAACACACAGTTAATTTTCAAGTACAGTAAAACCTTGAATTGAGCGTAACTTGGATTGAGAGTGTTTTGCAAGACATTTCTAATAGATTTTGACTTGATATACAAGCAATGTCTTGATAAACAAGTGAAAAATAGTCCCAGCTGGGATATAGCTAGTTTTGGCGCTCCACCAGTTCAATCTCTCTTCAGAGACCAGCCTATGCATGTCTACTTTCAAGTAAGGTTGCAATCCTAAAGACACTTTCCTGGGAGTAAGACCCATTGGACACAATGGGGCTTGCGTCTGAGTAGACATGGTTAGGCTTGTGCTCTAAGACTATTACAGTCAATGGGGCTCACTCCTATGTGAGGGGGGCAATTAAAAGGAGCCTGATGAGCTTAGTCTTGCATGTCTTCTCTAAAGTAAGCCCTATTATAATCAGTGAAGCTCACTCCTGTGCACGGGGGGCAGACTGCAGCCTGAGAGACCTAAGGGCGCAATCCTAACCAATGTAGGATAGCACAACTCTTCAGTATCCCTTTTCCTGAGGTGGTGTGGGGAGGCCAACATATGTCTGTACACTGACTTAACCCCCGCAATGAGGGTCTTATGGCACTTTTGTGACACCCCAGGCCAGCACAGTATTTGTGTCGGGATTTATGCCCGTCTAACAGGGTGTTAAGATTGCAGCTGCAGTGCAGGTTAATTTGTTTAATTTTACTTTATATTATTTTTATTATTTTGTATCATATTACAGTATTGTAATCATTTTTATACGAATATTTTTGGGTTGTGGAATGATTTCCATTATTTCTTATGGGAAAATTTGCTTTGATATACAAGCATTTTGGACTGCAAACATGCTTCCAGAACAAGTTATGCTCATAAACCAAGGTATTGCAGTAATTAACTCTGCCTAATTTCTCCCTCATAGTGTGGTCAAAATCAAGGTACCTACAACTGTGTTTGCTCACAAACATACCAAACACAGTTGCAGGTACCTTGACTTTGACCACATTAGAACTGAGAATTAAGGCAGTTACCCTGAATTCTCACCAAAAGAGGTGAGGCTTCAGGTAGAGACCTGAGGGAAACCCATAAATGTTTACTTTTTTCTTTATTAGTGGGCTGCCAGTCCTAGACTCAGCAGTGAGGCCTAGACTGTTCAGGGGCCATTGCTGGGTGTCTCATTACTGCTGCTCATTCTGGTGAGTAGGGTGGCCTGTGGTAATGCCCCCCCCCCATCTCACAGAAATGCTGTGCATTGTGCCCTTCAGTTCTTATGGCTGGCCCTGTATCCATCCCTGCAGGAGGATGCTTCCTCATGGTCTTGCCAGTGTCATAGCAAATCTCATCAAATGCATCTGGCCATTGGTTCAACTCCTGGGTGGTTGTCTCTATCCTGGAGCACTGCTTGGAAACAGTTGGGATGTGGATGAGGGCAAACAAGGTGAAATTAAATCCCAACAAGAAATATGTCCTCCTGGATAAGAAAGCCATGATGCAGGTACTGGACTATCGCCTTACTAAGAACAGCTGATTAGCAACTTGGTGGTGATCCTAGATTCGCAGCTGCTCCTAGATGTGTAGGTGTTGGCTGTGGCCTGGAGCACCTTTGCCCAGTGCAGTTGGTGCACCAGCTGCAGCCATACCTGCCTCAGTCAGATCTGGCTGTGGTGGTCCATGCCATGGTGACATCAAGATTAGATTATTGTAACTTTATATGGCGCTGCCATTGAAGATGTTCTGGAAGCTGCAGTTACTGCAGAATGCAGCAACTCTTGTGGTTGCTGGAACTCTGCAGTTTGACTCTGTTATGCTATATATAGATACTGTATATATAGATAATGTATATAGAATCATAGAGTTGGAAGGGACCCAGTGGATCATCTAGTCCAACCCACTGCCTATAACAGGAAATCCTCATCTTGTCTTGAATCCGGGTCTCGAACCCTGGCCTGCTGGTTAACCACTTGCTGTTTAAATGTTTTATCTCAGGCTGCTGGGTGAGGATGGCAAGAAATGGCAGGTAGCCACTTAGGGCTTTGGACCTAATGGCAATGGTACATTATTGTAGTAATTAGATGAAGACTAATTACTAATTCAAGCCCACCCTGAGACTGCCTAAGCTCAACCCTCAGCTTACTTTCTTTTGGTGTAGTGCCTTGTTTTCAAAGTGCCTGGTGTCCCAAGTCTTATGGTTGTCTTCTCCTGCCAGTTGTCTCCTCAATCTCTCTGCTTTCCCTTAGGTTTTCATTAGCCTACAGGAGCTCCTAGAAGACTGCTGGGACCCTGAACCAGAAGCTCGCCTACAAGCCGAGTGTGCCCAGCAGAGACTACAAAGACTGGGTGCTGAGGACCTGGTGAAAGAGCTCTGAGGCTGGAATATTAATGCTTTGTGTCCTGATCTTGCTTGGAAGAGCTCCCTTGCAACCAAGATTCCTGTGGAAGTTCTCCCTGGAGGCCTCTGAATAGGATCTCTTCTGGAGCCTTGACCCAATGATGTGTATCTTTTCTTTCTTTATACATTCTAACTAAATGAGCTAGACAGTGACATCTCAAAGGGGTGTGAATCAAACCTGATTACATCATTGGGACATGCATGTGCATGTGCACAGGCATGTGCACACACGTACACCTGAAAAGCTCTGGGGTCAGGTCTATTCACCCGGTAGATTGAGCTGGCCTCTGTCTTTTGCTCTCCTTTTACTATCAGAAAAGTCTCCTGAACTATGTCTACTAGTCTTTGTGAGATGGAGTCCAGGTCAACCTGCTTGGTAGATTTGGCCTCCTGGTCAGCCTAACCTTCATCTTCCATTCTCTGAGTAACCAGGTCTACCTGATGAGGGAGTTTGCCAGCTGAGTGGATCGGGCATACCCAGAACTTTGGATGTGGACCATGGAAGTGACACCATGATTTACCCACACTAAGTGACATTAACCATATGACTCCACAGGATTTACCGTAGAATGTGCTGTGACTTCTAATCAACTCAAATTTCACTTGTTAACCAGTTCGTGACCTGCCTGTTTCTCTTTTGCTCACTGTTGACACTTGTATTGTCCATCACTTGAAATCCCTCAGCCGGCTCTACCTCACTATATGCAGTATGGCCAAGACCACCCTCCCCCAGCTGTGCATGCTGCAACTGAAGGGCCCAGGTGCACCAAGGAAAGGGATGCAATGTCTGGTGAAGGGAAGGCCAAATGTGATACCAGCAGAAGCTTCTGTGCAGATGGTTGTCATGCCCTTTATCAAGCAGAAGCAATATAAATAAATAAATGCAAATGTGCTCCTCTCCCCAAATGCTTAATACACATTACTTAAACAGATTGCACAAATGGAACTTTCATCACGCTTTTTTTAATGTACACCATGCAGGCAACTCCAGACATGCCCTCCATCCATACTGCTCCGTCTTCTAAAGGAGACCAACCTCTTTGTAAACAACAACATTCAGTTATAACGTATCATGTATGGGGTTCTTTGTGCGAGGTGTTTGTCTTTCTGCACTTGGTGTCTGGAAGATCTCGCATTTGTAGGATTAGAAGAGCCAAGGAACCAAACCTGAGTGAGGTTTTCCTGGACAGGAAGCTGATATTTAACAGTCTCTGCTAAAACAGAAAGGCAAATCTCAATTTCTTGCCTGCCCTCTTGTGTCTGTCACTGGAATTCACTCCCACCCCCCACCCCCCAGTATCTAGCTAGTCCCCTCACTTTAATCCTATAAGGAATTTTTCCCCTAAACTGGGGTCACTCAATTGATTAATCTCTTCTTTTCCCCTCCTTTCCCATTTTGTGTCTATGTTGGAGTCTTTTTTTACTGTTTAAGCCTGCAGGCAAGGCCATGTTTACTTGATATCTGGAAAGCATTTTGAATAATGCAAATAAAACAAACAAATAAATGATCATGATGTTAGTGGAATGTATTGGACGATGGAGTATTCAGGATGCACCACAAATACTATGCTACTGCAATCCTTACAATAACCTTATCTTACACTAGTGAAAATGTACCTGTGTTGCAGGAGTAAAATCCCCCCACTGTGCTTCATCCCAGCCATGTGCATCATCGCCCATGCGTGATACCCCCATACAGCATCCCCCATGCATACCATATGCAACACCCCTATGTGCATCATCCCCCCATGTGCAACACCCCCATGAGCAATACCCCTGTACAACATCCCCCAGTGCGCACCGTCCTCTCATGTGCACCATCCCCCATGCGCACCATCCCCCAATGTGCACTGCCCCCATGTACAACACCCCATGCACATCATTCCCCCATGCGCATCATACCCCTTGTACACCATCCCCCCAAGCACAACATCATCAGCTGGATGTTGACCAGTCAGTCTTCAATGTTAAGGATAGGACAAAAACATGTTGCACCCCTCTTCAGCCCCTTAAGGGTAAAATTTCTCCACATCGGTTCTTGGTGGGAACACCATCCCCAAATTTCATGCTTCTGGGTCTGGGGATTGGGGCAGAGCATCCCTCAGTCACCGATTCTTCAATGCAAAGCATAGGGAGGAAAATGTGTTGCACCCCTTTTCACCCCCTTCTGGTGGGAATTTCTGAAAACCTGTTCTTAGTGGATGCCTCCATCACGGAAGGAACACCCTCCCCAAATTTCACGCTTCTAGGCCCAGCGGTTTACCAGACGTTGATGAGTCAGTCAGTCGTCAGTTAGTCAGTGACTTTTCATTTACTGGTGTATATATACAGACTGCGATCCTAATCTCCAGTTAGCCTGGCTTAAGCCTTGGCACAAATCCTATGTGGACCTGGGGGTATCGTAAAAGTGCCCTAAGATACTTCTGCGCCACTCGTGGGAGACGGTTAGTCCTGTGCACAGACATGCGCTTACCTCCCTACATCACCATGGGAATGGGAATACTAATGAGTTGTTCCAGCCTAGGTTAGGATTGCACCCTAAATTGTTGTTGTGTCTGCCTTGCAAATAGGGAACAGTGGCTGAGGTTAAGAGAAAAATGGCTTGCTGTAGGCTGCCTAGAAAATGCATGGTGAACATGAGATTCATACCTGGGAATATTTGATTAATAGATCAGTCTTTTAGCCCCTTTATTTATTTATCTGTCCCCACTAATTGGATGGGTTAGAGATTGGAGCACCATCCAAAAGTGGAAACTTTCAAAGCGCGGAACCATCAGAAAACTAACCATCAGAAAGTGGAGGACGCCTGTAAGGTTCTCATGTGAGCTGCTCCTGCTCCAAGCCCTCCAATGAAATGGCAAATATACCAAGTGTAAGCTTTTGTAGCACAGCTATGTTCTCCCTTTGACCTTCAGCTGTCAAGAGGAATTGCATTCTTGCTGTCTCATCAGAGGAGAAAGGGTAGTTTGTTTCTATATCATGCACCAAGCTGCTTGGCCAGATGCCAGGCTCCACCAGAAATGCAGGACCTGTGTCCTTGACACAGGTGCTTATACAGGCAGGTTTCGACTCTCGGGAACAGGAGCTGCAGACTCAGTAGAAGAGGCTGACAAATTTCTTTTTAAAAAATCACATTAAATTTAGGGTCTATAATTTTTTATTGTGATTATAATACAGATGCAATTATTAGACGAGAAGTTACAATGCTCAGAAATGTGCTGCAGGTTGCATAGAAAGGAAATTGCGTTTGGTTGGTGGCGCACCAAGGTGACCATGAACACAAACCGAATGGCTCCCAAAATTGGCAACGCAGCCTCCAGCTCCCACTTTTTTTGCAATGGGTATTTATAGCAATATGTCACTTGATCTCACTGTCTGGGAAATGTATATCCTCCCTTTTAAAATAAAATCTTCCCGAGACAGTTACCGAAGTTTTAAAAAAGAAAAAAATGTAAAACCAGTCATAGAAAATAATTGAGATGACGGTTGTAATAAAAAGAAAGCAGAACATATCATGATCATGGGGATGGGAAACAGTAAAGACTGACTATGGGCGCAATCCATAGTAACTATGAGGAGTCCTTGCTCCGGTATAAGAACAATTTGCTCTGGATTGCAATATGAATTTCCTATAGGTTTTCATTAGGTAGTGCAGTAACTACAGGTACACGTAATGTCTCTTACGTGCTCCCGTAGTTACTCTGGATTATAGGGCAACTCTATGAAACCACTGCAAAAATGGGTTCAGTAGCCCCTTGGATGTTTTACCTGCCAAACACATTGGAACTACTGGAAACCCAGAGAGCTGCTGGAAACTCAGAGATTTGCAAGACTCTGGTAAATTCACATGTCCATATGTCAGTGGTACTCAGCCATTTCAGCTCAGGACCCCTTTCACACTTAAAAATCTCTCCACGACGCCCTGTCAAACTTACTGGGTGTGACATGATGCCAGAGCTTCTCCTTGTCTATTTGGAAGTAAGTCTCATTGTTTTCAATGAGACTTGCTCCCAGGAAAACCCAGTGCCAGATTCTAAGATGGTGGATCCCACCCGCTCTCAATCCCCCTGACTCAAGGTTGTAACGCTCCAAAGGACCATCTTCCCTGACTGTTAAGGCTGTGAAAGTTCACACCATATCACTGAACCTCACATTGGCCATTTTGCAATCCAGCCCTCTCCTTGCTAGCGGCCAATAAAGTGAAGTGGGGAAACGTTATGGAAAAGATGGGACATTGGGTTGGCATTTGGGTGTCATGAAGTGATGGCTGTTGCATTTAATGTCAGCCCTCTCTCCCTAAAGGTCTTCAGAGTTGCAAACCTGGGGGACTGGTTGAAACTTGAACCCGGAGACCTGAGATTTGCCTGTAGCTGCCCATGTAACAAGTCAGTGAGTGGGGTTGATGGAGGTGGGCATCCCTTCATCCATTTGCTGCACAAGGTGATCACCAGTCTTGGTGTCTTAGGTGCCTTTGGAAATTAATGGGTTGCATGGACTGCAAAGTCTCAGTGGTTAAAGATGTTGTGCTTGCCCTGCATTTGCAGCAAATATGCTGTAAGGCACATCTGCGCCACCCTGGTGGGAGGGGAGGCCAATGCTCCCATTGGCACAACAGGATGAGCTGCACTGGCTGAAGTGGGTGGCAGGGCTAGGACATGAGGACATGCCATTGGCTCTGCCTCCAAATCTTGCGTTTGGGAGATACCTGAAAGATCTGCCTGAAGTCATGTATATACCTGAAAGATCAAAATGGGTCATGCATATAGCTGTAAGTGTGTAGGTTTTCTATTCAATGTACGTTCTCTGACTGCTCAGAAACCCTATACAATTGAATTCCAAATGTGCAGAGAGCCTATGTATGGATCACTTCCATGGTCCACCTGCTTGAAGTATCCCTGGAAGTAACTGGTGCAAATTACTTTGGGGTTAGGTGGCCAGATGAGACATGGCAAGCACCAGTTACACACTCAGGGTGGACTGGAGGGCTTCTGTACTTGAAAAATGTGGGGCAGATATCCCACAAACACCATCAGTCACCACCTCAGTTACCATGGCAGTACCCATACCACGGGTTGAGAAACACTGGGCTCCCCACATTACAGCCCACCAACGTTTTGGCCAGGTCACTGAGTCAAGTGGCATTATAAGCACACAGGCTTCCCACTTGTTTCACCCCACTGTTTTCCTTCGCTAGATAAAACCACTGTAAGGCTGGGCGAGGTGACTGTTGAGGAGAGAGTTGCAAGGAAGTGGCCTCGTATTGCTAATATGGGATTTTTCTAATGTGAATATTCTTGCTGAAACATACACAGGTATATATTAAATAGTTTTCTATAAGTAGGTTTATATGAAGTATTTTCTATAAATTGGCCTAGTGTTTAAAGGCACTGTGCCTGTCAATGTGAAGACTGGCAAGTCAACCGTTTGAGACCCGAGTACTACAAGACAGGGTGAGCTCTCATCCTTAGTCCAGCTCCTGCCAACCTAGCAGTTCGAAAGCATGGAAATGCAAGTAGATAAATCGGTACCACCTCAGAGGTGGTCTGAGGGAAGGTAATAGTGTTATGTGCGCATGTAGAGGGAAGGTAACAGTGTAACAGTGTTATGTGCACATGTAGGCAACATGTCTTCAGACAATGCTGGCTCTATGCAGAGGTGTACCTAGGCAAAATTTAGCCCATGGCAAGGACTGAAATTTCGCCCCATCAAAACAGTTAGGGAAGGGATACCAGGAGGTCATCTAGTCTAGAAGGTATCCCAGGAGGTCATCTAGTCTAGAAGGTATCCCAGGAGGTCATCTAGTCCAACCCCCTGCTTGTAACAGGAGAGATGGGGCCCTGTCACCCATGGCAGATTGCATCCTGCACTATACCCTCCTTATGCCTCTGGCTCTATAGCTCTATGGCAGGGGTGTCCAACCTTTTAGCTTCCCTGGGCCACATGGGTAGGAAGACGAGTTGGTTTGGGCCGCACATAAACACTAACAAGTTTTTTTAAAGTAGGATGTCCTATATTTTGTCCTACATTTTTAAACCTTGGAATAAGTCTCATTGATTTTGATGGGGTTTACTTCTGAGTAGGCATGATGCAGAGGATGGGCAGCGATCCTCCAAGCTAAACCTTGGAGTAAGTCTCATTGATTATAATGGGGTTTTCTGCTCAGTAGCCATGCATAGGATTGGGCTCTCAGACTGCAACTTGGGAGTAAGGCTCATTGACTTTAGTGGGGCTTACCTCTGAGTAGGCATGATGCATAGGATGGGCAGCGATCCCCTCCAAGCTTAACCTTGGAGTAAGTCTCATTGATTATAATGGGGTTTTCTGCTCAGTAGCCATGGATAGGATTGGGCTCTCAGACTGCAACTTGGGAGTAAGGCTCATTGACTTTAGTGGGGCTTACCTCTGAATAGGCATAATGCATAGGATGGGCTGTGATCTTCTCCTGGGCTGTGCGTAGGATGGACTGTGATCCTCATAATGCATAGGATGGGCTGTGATCCTGAACACACTTTCCTGGGTGTAAGACCCACTGACTACAATGGGCCTTACTTCTGAGTAGATATGGTTAGGGTTGCGACATATCTCCAAGGTTAAGCTTGGAGAGGATCACAGCCCATTCTATGCATCATTGGGCTCTCAGACTGCAACTTGGGAGTAAGCCTCATTGACTTTAATGGAGTTTACTTCTGAGTAGGTCTCAAGGCCAGCAGTCAGCAACTGAGATAGAGGCTGAGGCTGCTTTGGGGGGATGCAGGGGGGCGAGTGCAGCAAGGTCTGCAGGGGCCTGAAGCACTCTGAGTGCCAGGAAGCAGGTAGGGGAGGAGCCTGGCAGCCCAGACCGGCTTTGTGGCGGCCACCCAGGGCAGTGCACTGAGAAGCATGTGAAATTTGAAAATGGCTGCTGCCACAATGCCGTTTTTTCAAATGGTGGTGGCCGGCTTTGCAGGAGGGCCGCATCCACCCTTGTCCTGGGCCGCATGCGGCCCCCGGGCCTCGTGTTGGACACCCCTGCTCTATGGGGATGAGCACTGCACCCTAGAGTTGGTCACAACTAGCAGGGCAACCTGCAAGGGACACCTATACTATAAGTGGATCACCAAGCAGCAGGAAGTGTGCTGCTGAGTGTGACCTGATGTAATGGGATTAGACAGAGCGTCTATGGCTTTCACCATTCTATAGATTAGACAATTAGAAAAATGAATTTGTTCATCTGCAGCATTCTAAAGCATCCATGCTAAGCTTCACCTGCCAGCTTTCCATCTTTCACACAGTGGTAGGCAGGGTGATCATATGTCCAAAAAGAAGGCAAAGCCCCCCCAAAATGTAGGACATGACAAAATAAAAGCTAATAACACTCACATACTGTATATTACTTTCAGGTGGTTAATTTAAACATTATATTGCTTATTATTATTAAATTTAAAACTATAATAATTTATATATATATATATATATATATATATATATATATATAATTATTATTATGTCTATGACAATGACAACAACGACGATGATTGAACAACTGCCCAGTTATGAAAAGCAGCTTTCCTGTAAACTTCATACATATTGAGATGATACCTTTGTGATTCCTATTTCCTTGTATAGGAACTAAATCACAATAGAGCCAATTCCAGTCAATGACCTGGTGACAGTGAAATAGTACATCATCATCATCATCATCATCATCATCATCATCAGAAGAAGAAGAAGAAGAAGAAGAAGAAGAAGAAATATTAATTACTGTATTTAATCAAGGGTGCAACCATGTCTGCTCAAAAGTAAGCACCGTTGTGTTCAATGGGTCTTACTCCCAGGAAAGTGTCTTTAAGATTGCAGCTTACTTTTATTATTGCTAGTTATAGCAGTACATTATACTACATATTAATTATTTAATTAATATTTTTTAAAAAAATAAATATAATTTATTAATTAATATTTATTAATGACAAGAAATCTGCATGCTGCCTGCTCACAAACAAAAGAAGGTCAATGAAGTTTTTTTTTTTCTTTTCCCAAACACACAGTGCTAAAAAAGAGAACATGTCCTGGAAAAACATGACTTATGGTTAAAGATACAGTATAGCCATTCTGGCCTCCTGCCTTAGAACCCTCACTCTTCCCCCTTTCAGGGCAAAAAGTGTGCCTGGCCCTTTAAGACTTGCTGGCTCAGTCTCTTGCACTCTTAGCCAGAGCAGCCTTTTAATAGAGGATCCTCCTGGGCGGGTTTGTTGAGATCCCAGCGTTGAGGGACATTCCTCCTAGCCTATAGGAAGTTGGTATTGCACGCTGTCAGCCAATAGGACTCCAGGATTGAGAGATAGGGCTAGGTGGTAGGGAGAGTTCCAGGAAGCAGTAGAACTGTCTGCAGAGTTTGGGAGAGAGAGCAGGCAAGGAGAAGTGGCCAAGGTAGGTGGGTTTGTGGATGGGCTGGGGTGGAGGGCAGGATGACCAGATGTCCTCTTTTTTCCAGGACATGTCCTCTTTTTTAGTCCTGGAGAAAAAAAAATCTTCATTATCCTCCTTTTTCTTGGGAGCAGGCAGCATGTAGCCCTCTTGTGATTCATAAATTAAAGTTGCAATCCTATCCACACTTTCCTGGGAGTAAGCACAATTGAACAAAAAGGGACTTACTTTTCGAGTAGACATGCTTAGGATTGCACTTTATATGTAATAGTTTTAAATTTAATAATAAGCAATATAGTGTTTAAATTAAGCACATTTTTATATTAGATAACAAAAAAATGTTCAAATAAAAAGAGTTCAAGCAAAAGTGTTCAAGCAAAAAGTTTTTTGGCTTTGATTATGTCATGTCCTACATTTTTCTTGGGTGTCCTACATTTGGGGGGGGGCTTCTCCTCTTTTGCAGTTATGATATCTGGTCATCCCATGCCTGGTGGCACTTGCAGGATCTCTGCTGCCCAGCAATGATCCAAGTATTTATCACTTTGATTTAGCTTTGACAACAATCCTGCAAAGCAAATAGTGGTGCCTTGTTAGATGAATGTAATTCATTCCGGAAGCATGTTTGTCTTACAAAGTGTTCTTTATACAAAGCGGATTTTGTCGTAAGAAATAATGGAAACTCAAGATGATTGGTTCCACAACCCAAAAATATTCATATAAAAGTATTAACTGTGTAAAAATGATGACAAAACACTGTAATCAAATTCAAAACACTGTAATATAATACAAAATAATACAAAACACAATTACTGTATTATTAATTAAAAACACTGTAATATACTTTACAGTTAAACAGAAGAGAAAAACCTTTAAGGCCAAGGATGTTTAATTTTCACTAAAAGAGTCACTGGTTTTTGAGCAACTTTAACAAGAAACCTTCTAATGACACTTGCTTTTGTCTCCTTTTGAGGATTTCATGGAAATGTGACATTGCATTGTGACTAAATAATTCATCGCTCGCACTGCTACACCCTTATTTCGGTGTTGCTTTTTAACAAAATTTTGCCAGTTTCCCAATGTTTCCAAATGTCCTTAATCTCATTTGATGTGAGGGATTCCTCCTCCTTATTCTCCTATTCCCCTGCAGATGAGATGTCCTCCAGAACCTCTTGCTGTTGCTCACTATGCAGATCCAATTCATTTGTTTAGCAACAAATTTTTGTTGTAAAAATGTTTGTCTTTCAAGGCACTGTTTGTCTTACAAGGCAGAATTCCTTAGAAATTTTAGTTTGTCTTACAAAGCATTCTTCTAGCAAGTTATTTGTCTTATAAGGTACCACTGTACTATAAATTAGTGGTAGGAATTCAGCTGTAGGGGGGAGCTCCAAAGCATCCTTTTCCTTGCTTAAGAAGGCCACCCATCCACTCTGAGATTCTTCCTGGGGTCTGTTCAGTGGTGGGCTCCAGTGGGCTTCCACCTACTCTATAGAACCGGTTCTTAACAAGAGGTAGGACATATAAAATTTAAAAATAGCCATTTAAAAGTGGCTGCCAGATGGGCATAGCACTGCTTGCTAATTTCTTTGAATCCTTTGAATCCTATCACTGGGTCTGTTGTATCGCATCTGGCCCCCAACACATAATTGGTTATCACCTCACTGGTGGTCCATCCAAAAGGTGAACCACGTGAAGTGTATGGTGGAAGGTAAATGGTCAAGAAACTCTGGTGTAGTACTTTATGGTGTTCAAGATCTTCCCCTAGGTTGTGAGTTACTATGAATCAGGAAGGTCTCAACGTGATTTTCAGCTCTGCCATGAACGTTCGTTGAGCTACACCCTCTCAGCTTTGTCCCCACCATCACCTGCAATTTGAAGGTAATTTATAGTGTTTGGTTTGCAGGATTGTTGTCAAGGCTACATCACGGTGATAAATACAAAGCACTTTGAACTCTTGAAAATGCTGTACAGTTGCTTCTTTATACTGCTTTTATCTATCTGTCTGTCTGTCGTATTTATATCTTGGCGATCTTTATCATATTGTTGTTGTCCATGCATTATTATGGTGCTGAGGCCTGGATAGAGTAGCTTGTTGAAGTCCATCTAGTGCATGACAGTGGTGTGATCTTGAATTTTCCATTTTGGATTTTCTCCAAGAACTCCATCTTGGAATTTCTAGGTTATCTCAACAATCATTTTAGCCAGTACTTTAGATTAACAAGTCCTGAAAAATACTGTTTAAATATGTTTGGATATAGTCATCTGTCTTTCTCCAGCCTATGCAAATCATCCAGGCTTTGCTGAGTTATGACATCGTACGTGACATGGACAAGACAGAAAAGGTGAAGAGAGTTGCTAGGAATTGGCAGCGAGAGAAAGTGAGCTGGTCAGATAGGTGAGTCTTGGGGATTCAGGAAGGATGGTGCTAAACCTAGGATTTGAAAGAGGGTAAAGAAGGAAAGGGATCATCTATGTTCTTGCATTCCTTCTCTGAGGGGATAAGAATCCTGTTAATTATTGTTCTCTTTATAGAAGAGGGAACTGTTACCATCTCAGCAGAGCAGTTTCTTTGTAACTAAGCTAGGACATGAACACGGTTTTGAATCTTGGTACCACTGGCGTCACGAGGGTGGTGTGGGGGTTGCAGCCCACACTGGATGATGCGCTGTGGGGGGCTGTAGCACCCCAAAAAAGCAATTTCATGATGGTGCACACTAACCCCCCGCATTGGATTTGTCTTGGAAAGCAGAGTCCAATGCAACAATCTGTTTTGAGATAGCACCTTCCTAGCCAAAGTTATGGCCAAAAAAGTTTTAAAAGCCCCAAAATTTGCATATCATGGCTTTACTTGTGAGTAAGCGAGTGCACCTTTGTTTGCTGGAAAGGGCAGGCTGAGAGGAAGTCAAGGACACCAGAAGGGTCCTGATCCAAGGAACAGAGCCCCCTAAATCACCCCAGGAGGAAGTTCCCTCCTAAAAAGCTCCCCTTTGCGTTGTTTTCTCGTGAGTAACCAGATGTGCTTTGGCTGGTGTGGAAAGTGCAAGGTTTCCAGAATGGTCCTGATCCCAGGCACCTGGAGCCTGAAAGTGCTCCAGAAGGCAGCCCCCCCCCCCCAACACTGAAACTGGCTCAGGAGGTAAAGGGAATAAAAAAAATTATTTGTAAAGCCTTTGTAAAGTCCAGATTTCTCCCTCTATTTAAGCCTCATATGGATCCCCAGCCCTCTTGGGCCTGGGCGTTTAATGCCTTTTATGTAGTTACTCTGGATTGTAGCCATCGTTTTGGTTGGTATGATAGAAATTAGGTGGAACAGAGAGAACTGGTGGTATATAGTTGGACAAGGATACAACATTATAGAAGAATACAGAGAAGTGTATAAAGTAGAAAACTTAGGGGAAACCAGACTCCTTGTTAGAATCATTGTGAGTAAAAATACCAGGATTGAATAATATTGGTACTGAGGATGTGCTATTATAGTTAGGATCAAAATTCCTAAGTTGATCTTGACTTGAAAAGAGAAATTGGAAAAAATTTCCAAAGAAGAAAGTGTCCAGTATGAACACACAGCCTGGTAAATTCACATTCAGGGCATGACACAGTTTCTAGTTACTTTAAAGGAGTGTACTTTAGAACAAACAAACCTTGGAACCAAAGGGAGGCAATCTATTCCCATGTCATACCCAGGATCCAGTATGAGATATAACCCTACAATCCAGAGTAACTACAGGAAGACATAAGAGGCACTTATTCTGGATTGCTCTATGCATTTCCCATAGGTTTCACATAGGTGGCACTGTAACTACATCGGTGTAAAAGGTCCCGTGGTTACTCTGGATTGTAGCCTACGTGTTGTTGAACTGATAGGGAGCAGAGAGCATAGCACTATCCAGCATTTTTGTAGTCGGAAAGTTTCCAAAGACGTCCAGCACAAATACATTTGATTTCAAAAGAGAGGACTTCTCAGTAAACACAATAATAAAAAGGATGCTGCAAGGTAAAGTCAAGATGGTCTTATTTCTGGCCAGTGCATGGAGTGATTTGTAAACACAATAAGACTCTCAACTGGAATGCGCTGTATACTTAGTAGGAAAGGCATTATCAGGTCCCAGAGGATGCAGGCATGACTCATAAATGGAGATAGGAAGCTATGTAAGGCAAGAAGTCTTCTTTGGAAAATGGAAGACTTGCTTGGCTGAGAACTAAAAGCAAATTCTGGCACATGCCAAAAAACACTGAAAAGGATATCCCCCCCCCCCCCAAAAAAAAAAAAAAAATAGAATGTGGAGTAATGGTTAAAAACAGCAGGACAAACAATACAGGTATACTCAGTGGTGGGATTCAAATAAATTGACAACAGGTTCTATGTCCTAATAACCTAAATTAACAACAGGTTCTGTGTCCCATTAGTAACCATCAGAACCAGGTGCTCATTAGCAAAAGGTTCTATAGAACCTGTGGTAATGCCCTGAAGCCCACCACTGGGTATACTGCCTTTGTGGGTTTGTATTGTATGACTTTATTCAGCGGGGTTTACATGGACAGACTTCTCTAAGCCTCTGAAGAAACTTTTGCAACAAACAAAATTCTATCTTTCATGGGCTGACTTCATTCCAGGTGGATCTTGCATGGTCTGGACATACTCTGACTAGACCTATTGTTTGTATTCAAACAATACAAATTCTTTGAATGTAGCAAAAGCAGGAAACCTGCCTGAGTTGGATCTTTAGATAATAAGATAATACCAGAGAAGCTTAAAGTGGATATGGAGGTTGAGGAGAAGCTGCATCTCTTCACTACATATACTCTTGTCTGACCTGACCTTTTCAGGGAGGGAGTCTGAAGAACTTACAGTAGATAACTTTAATATAGCCCTTTTCTTGTGGATTTGAGTCTGAACAATTCAAGTCAGTTTATGTAGGCAGGTTGACCATTGAATACAACAGGACTTATTTTGGAGTAGACATGCATAGGATTGTGCCCTTAGGATAGCCTTAAAAATGAAGATACTCCAATCCAGTTCTTTTTCAATCTGTTATATCTTGTTATGAAAAAATGAGAAAGGTCAGCTAAGAGATTTAGAGCACAATCCTAACCATGTGTACTCAAAAGTTAGTCAAAAGTTAGTTTAATGGGTCTTACTTCCAGGAAAGTGTCTTTAGGATTGCAGCCATATAACTGGATGAAACACGCAGGAACATCAGATGATGTCCATGAGGGGTAGAGGAGGTGGAGAAAAAAACTCTAAAATTTCACTATTTTGCATATACAAGTAGTACAGTGCATACAGTTGGCCAGTGGTGGTACCATTTTTTTGATGTCCGCATCAAGTTCAACAGGTGTAGAAAATGAAGCCGTGGTCTAATGGAATCCCTCCAACATGGTCAAGATGTTATCTTGGCACTGGCCATATTCTGCAAAGTTTCAGGTTCTATTCAAGTGCTAATCTAATAGTTTTGAACAAAGAATTATCCTGTTCAAACCTCAGCCATGATCTTTTTGCATGGTTATAGGAGATCCATTTTCTTTTGGTTTCACCCTTCTCCCCCAACTGCAATGTCAGGATATTAATACTGATTTACATTACAAGGTTGCCTTTTAGGTCTGCATGGTTAATCCACATAAAATGCTCTTAAACCCTCTGATATGATACATAAATGTTGCCTCTGATTAATCAGCCTCTACCAGGTTTGCAGCTGGACAAGAAAGTCCATTGTAATTATGCTGAACAAGTGAGTATTGGGAGAGGGAAGGAAATATGTTTCCTCTTCAGGATCCACATTGGTGAGAGCAGCACCACACAGGGTGATATGTCCTGTTTTTCCAGGACATGTCCTAGATTTTAGCCTTTTGTCCTGGAAAAAATCTTCATTGTCCTCCTTTTCCTTGTGAACAGGCAGCATGTAGAATTCTTGTAATTATTAATTACATGTAATAGTTTTAAATTTAATAGTTTTAAATTTAATAGTTTTAAATTTAATAGTTTTAAATTTAAAATTTATATAACATAGAGCACAATCCTCACCATGTACTCAAAAGTAAGCCCCATTGTGTTCAATGGATCTTACTCCCAGGAAAGTGTCTTTAGGATTGCAGCCAGAGTGTTAAAATTGCATTGGCATCCATCAGTCTTGAAAGACCGTGGTATCGTGCTCAATGCTGTATGCGAAGCATGAAGGCCTGGGTAGATGAATATGAAGGATAGGCTGTTACCCAAGCAGCAGATCCCCCCTCTCCACGCCGCTGAAATAGTCCAATGGAACAGCAGAGCTGATATGATTGGTTCTAGCTGTGTCGCAGAGCTACGCTAAGGACAGAAGCTCACCCTGTCTTGTGGGGACCCAGGTCTCGAATCCTGGCCTGGCCTGCTGGGTTAACAGGCACAGTGTCTTAACCACTTGTGCCACCCATAATCCATGTTAAAATTAACCATATGAAAATACATATGAGTTTTTTAGCTTTTATTTCATAATGTCCTACATTTTTCTTTTGTGTCCTACATTTTGGGATACCTTGTCCTCTTTTTGTGGTTATGACACTTACCCTACAATCCAGAGTAACTACGGGTGCACGTAAGAGATTTTACATGCACCCGTAGTTACTGCACCATCTAGTGAAAACCTATGGGAAATTCATATTGCAATCCAGAGTAAATTGTTCTTACACCAGAGCAAGGACTCCCTGTAGTTACTCTGGATTGCGCCCATAGTCACCATGGTGCTACTCAATGCCAAGGAAGTTAAAGAGAGTTTTTGCCCTTACTTTCCCCCAAAAGACTAGGTAAAGAGGTGTGCTCAGCAACCTCCTTGGAATGACAGAGGAGCCTTTATATGAAAAGTGCTGGTTGTTTTGTATCCAATAAACTGAAACTCCTGGGGCTTGGGGCCAGATCCCCAAATCATTTTTCAGCCCTGTTGGTCCTATTAAAATGATTCTTTCTAAAATATTAGTACAGTGGTACCTCTCATAACAAGCGCCTCACTTAACTAGCGTTTCACATAACAAGTATAAATTTCCAAGAAATCTTGCTTCACATAACAAGTTCCACTTCGCTTAACAAGCAAGCGTGCTATGTTAAGCGAGTGTCCTGACACTCCACACAGAGGCTCTTTAAAAGGGCTGCCAGCCAGTGCTGCTGCCTCTAACTGCCCCCAACTTGAGGGCAGTTGCCTGGGGGTGCCAGAGGCAGCTATCCCTATCTGCCCCCAAGTGGCCTCACCAACCACCTTGAACCTCCAGCAGCAGCCCAGGTAAGCCTCCCAGGAAAGTGTCTTTGATTGCAGCTGCCTAACCGTGTCTACTCAGAAATAAGCCCCATTGTGTTAAATGTGTTTCTCAGGAAAGTGTCTTTAGGATTGCAGCCTAAGTAGACTTCATAGGATCATGCACATTGAATGCATGTTTTGAATTCCATTCCAGTGTTTTGTCATCATTTTTACATCCAGTTAATATTTTTATACGAATATTTTGGGGGTTGTGGAACCAATAATCTGAGTTTCCATTATTTCCTATGGGAAAATCTGCTTCACTTAAAGAGCATTTCACTTAAAGAGCATTCCTCCAGAACGAATTAAGCTGTTTATGTGAGGCACCACTGTACCCTGCTTTCCTCAAATAAACCATTGAAATTGTTGAAGCGGAGAAGGGGTGCATATGTCGATGGCTCTAACAGTATCTTTCTCCCAGCAGTGAAAGCATTCACTTGTCCCTGAGGACCATGTGGGACCCCAATACAGGTAAGGATGGAAGCCTTTGGTGCTTGCTCTTTGCTGTGATCATGATTTTGTGACAGCTTCAAGCTGCTTGAAAGAAGGTGATTTGATAATTGCAAAGGTGCCTTCCTTTCCATTATGTTGACGTTCTTCATCAGTGCTGGAATTCCTTTTGATGGCAAAGATCCTGCATACTTCAGATCTTGCAAAAGGACAGGACATTCTGCCCAGATTCCAGGATTTAGCACTTAAGACCTCTTGTACTCAGTCTAAGTAAGCTGGCCAACTTCATGATTACTTTGCAAAAGAACTGTATACTTTCCCAGTGTACAAGATGCACTCTTAAAGTTACTCAGGCTGCAGACCTATCCATACTTTCCTGGGAATTATGTCCCATTGAACACAGTAGGGCTTACTTCTGAATAGACATGCATAGGATTGCATCCTCAACTAAGGCTGCAATCCTAACTTTCCTGGGAATAAGACCCATTGAACACAATGGAGCTTACTTTTGAGTAGACATGGTTAGGTTTGTGCTCTAAGTTGCTGCAGGCCATTCATAGTATTTTCTATGAATGTTGTGCTTCTTTCCCTTTTAATCTCAGAATCTACAATATATTCTTCTGCTCACTACCACCATCTAAATTAGAACCTCACAGGCACAGTCTGAAAGTGCTTATCAAGTCAGTATTAGTAGGAATTGACTTTCAGAATCTAGATATCCTTGCGTAGATTAACCCTACAATCCAGAGTACCTATGGGAGCACATAAGAGACATTACCTTCACCCGTAGTTACGGCACCACCTAGTGAAAACCTATGGGAAATTCATGTTGGAATCCAGAGTAAATTGTTCTTACACTGGTGCAAGGACTCCCCATAGTTACTCTGGATTGCGCCCTAAGTCAAATTTTGTTGCAAAACCCATAATGAATGGGTTTTGCAGTCATTACTTGATGGGAGTTCAATGAAGGTAGCTGGTTTGAGGCATTCAGTGGCTGATTGACTCTACGGCTGTTGCTTTGGGCAATGTGCAAAAAAGGGAAGATGGCTGGTATTGAATTTGATAGATAGAACAAACAAGTGCATGGATATGGTAGCTTGAGAACATGGGTAGCTTGGAGGAGAATAACAATAACAACAATAACAAGAAAAGGTATTTATATACTGCCATTGTGGCCATTGGATTGCTCCACTGGCTTTATTCAAGGTGGTTTAAATGGGCAGATTTTCTCTAACCCCATCACTCCCCAAAGCCTTTACAATAAACAGAGAAGTTCTGTCATTCAAGAACAGACTGGGTTCCAGGTGGATCTTCTCATGGTCAGGATGCATTCTGACTACAATCTGCCCCCACAAAGATAAAGAGCTTCAAAGCCAGCTTCTTTGTCTCTCGCTCAAAAAAGCTGTGCTCAGCTTGTCAAGGTCTCATGGAGGCTTCTGGTGACCTTGAACTGGCAACCTTTACATGATATCTTCGGGCATAACAGGCGTTCCACCCACTAGACCAGACCTCTTGCCCAGATAATTAGTCAATAGAATAGAGTTAGATTTGAGTCTTGGCATATCTATTTGAAATTTATCCTGGAATACTATGAAGAACTATTTGTAGCTGATGAGACCTCCCCTTCTGTTTTTCAGGACAGCCAGGAGCCTACCCTGGAGGAGCCTTTCCTCCCGATCCATCATACCCAGCTGGAACCAACCCAGCATACCCTCCCCCTGTGAATCCTGCTTACCCCAGCGCACCTGTACCTGGTGGCTCATATCCAATCCCCCCTGCAGGAATCCCAGGACAACCTATGTACCCACCAGGCCATCCTATTCAGCCCTCATATCCTGGGCAGCAACCTGGCTATCCTGTCCCACCTTGTGGTCCTTATCCCCCACCTAATCCTGGTATGCCCGGAGGAATGGGGGTTAATCCTTTGCTTCCTGGAGCCATCATGGTGGGGACCCAAGTGATGGACAAGAAGGCAGCAAAGAAGATGAAGAAGAAAATGAAGAAGGCTCATAAGATGCACAAGCCACACAAACACCATCACCTTCATGGAAAGGTCTGGAGAGGGAAGGGTTGGCCTAGACTTTGGATTTCTTCCACTTGTAATGGAGAGTGAACAAAGAAGGCCTGTTTGTCTGGCATTAAAAGTCGTTGTGTTGTCCAGCCTTAGCTTTATAGCGCTTGAGATGTTTGCATTAGAACCTATTGGATGTAGACTCAAGTCATTGGGAGGGGATCGTCAGGGATACTACTGATTTCCCTGTCCTTTAAGTGCTTATGGCCACAAGCCAACTGCAGTCTTGCACAGAAACCCTTTTCAAAAGGATTCCATTTATTTATAAGTTCCATCTCTAATATTTTCATTTATGTACATTTGAAAATTTGAAATGTAAATAAATTTTCTTGCCTCTAACACAGTGTCAGAGGTGTGATGTGGCCCTCCAGCCAAAAAGTTTGGACTCCCCTCATGTAGAAAGAGAAATGGTGATGGTGCAGGTCTGATGGAACCCTTATCCCCAGATATTCAGAGCGTGGTTTGGCTGGTTTGCTAAAAGTGTCTTGTATGTGTTCAGAATCAACCAGCTAATTTTCATGGGTTGAAAGCATGCTTCTAACTAGCTGTTTTTTGTTTTTTGGAGTTGAGCCCTGAGTTAGGTTAGCTATGATGAAATTCTCCTAACACAGAATCGAAACTGAAGTCTTATAAAGTCTGTGCTCTTCTCTTTTCACAGCACTCTTCGTCCTCTTCCAGTAGCAGCGACTGATTGAGTAGCAGCGATTGATATTGTTTACTTTCCAATAATATGCTCTTTCCATAAATGATTCTTGCACCACCGTTCCTGCTTCTAACCAATGCTAATCTCCTGAATTGTCACCGGATAAAGGGACACTTGCTTGCAGCTCATTGTGTCCTGCAGGATTGCGCCAAATGCCACACTGATCCAACTGGCATGTGCAGTTGCTTGTACACCCTGATGGGAACTCAGGTGCTTATGGATGAAACAGGATTGGTGTGATCAGCTGCTTTATCTTCACAAACCAGAGTGGAAGCTATCAACTGGTCTAAGGACAGTGCATCAGAAAACATGAATAATGGTGGATCCTTTAGCGTTTTGAAATGTATACTGTTTATCTCTCTAATCGCTAAGCTTCTCAATATGCATAAAGCAATTGTATGATCACATTAGGCTGAGGTTGTTTGCAAGGTGATGGACCAGAGTTGGTACACTTGATATTGGAATTACTGATACACACTCAAATTAATATTATCTTTTTTATGCTACCTGGAGAAGCAGCCAATAGAAGGAGAGCCTATCCTATTTTTTTAAAAAAATTAATCTAACATGCGTGTTCCTTATTTAATATAAACTAGAATGACAGGTGTTTGAAAATTGCAAATGAATGTACTTGATCAGGGATATTTATATTATGTGCACACTTAATGGCTTTATGATATGAGAGATTAATTTGGGGACTAATTAACTTCTGTTTAATGGGACCAAGGCCAAAATGTAGTTTGGGACATATTCCAGAAGGTTTAAATTCCTTCAATCAGCACAGGAGAACAATCACGAATAAACTGTTGGTTATTTTAATGCTACTTTAATGGTTACAGTTCTTCAAAGTGTGTTGTGGTGATTGGAGCATGCTCATGCTTGCTCTTTACCTAGCACGAGCATGAAATTGATAACAACGCCCTATAGAAAAGGGGCTGCTTAGATATCATTCAGGAGTCAATTATGTGGATATAAATTCAAAGGAGTAAGGGACACTTGAAAAATCAATGAAAAGACATTTAAAAGTTGCACATTCCAGCATGCTTAACCTGACACTTTCTAGCCTACTTGAACTAATGAAGTCTTCAGGGGTGTACTGTACAGTACTGACCTCTTTTGTTTTTGTAATCCTCTGGAAAGAAGCTCAAGGTAAGACAAGAAAGACAAGAAGCTCACTTGTCTTACTATAAGTGCTTGTGTCCTACTTTGTATCTGTATCCCCACCTCTTGTCCCCGTCCCTCCCATTCCTTCTGGCTGTATAGATTGCTGGTCCAATTCTGCCTGTCGTGGTCTAATTTGTTATGCCTTGTATCTCAATAAAGGATTTTGGATTTAATACATTGCTGGAATTTGTGTGTGACTTTTTAAAGGGAACACTCAAAATTAAACGAAAGAAAGGTGTGTGAAGGTGTAAAAGTTACCTTTTGTCCACAACTGCAGAACTGTGTCTCACAAGGTAGGTTTTTTTTTGTAATTTGTGGTCAGCATCAACTCTTAGGGCAAAATCCAGAGCAGTTACGGGTCCATGCAGTTACGTCACCCTCTAGTGTTATCTTATGGAAAGTCATCGTAACTGCTCTGGAGCAAGGGGCTTAATTTCACTTTAGGATATAGGCCTTAGACACTAACCACCTGCACAATCCTAACCATGTCTACTCAAAAGTAAGCCCCACTGTGTTCAATGGGCCTGAACTCCCAGAGAAGTATGTATAGAATTGCAGCCTTTACCACAGGTCTCCAAACTTTTCAGCCAAAGGGCCACATCAAATGTCTGACACAGTGGCAAGTGCATAAAAAACAGTTCAATATAGAATTTCAATAACTACATTAGAGATGGGACTTAGGTTAATGAATAAATGGGCTCATGTTTCCAGAATTTCTGCACACTCTTAAATGGACCCACATTTCCCCACCACACCATCATAGCTCCAATCATGTTTGGTCAACTGGTTAAGTAGCTCTTGTGGAAGCATAGACTGGCCATAGGCTGGTTAGAAGCTTCCCATGGGCTGCATCTGGCCCCTAGGTCAGAGTTGAAGATTCATGACCTACCCTTATATAAACAGTAGTTGGAGGAATGCAAGTTTTGTAGAAGGTTATTAATATTCTTAATTATATATATTACTTTTGAGCAAAAAAGTTCACAAAGTGGTTTATAGACAAATAACGAAATGGCTTCTTCTACCCAAAAAGCTTGCAATCTAGGAAGAATATAGAACACAGCGAATCGCCACTAGAAAAGTGGGCTGGGGAGTCTTTCCATTGCACTGGATGGCTCAGCTCGAACCTTTATGTCAGATTTAATGAGCATCTATTTGGCATCCAATTAAGAGAAAGCAGTGCAAGGTTTTGTTTTGGAAAAAGATGCTCCTTGGGTATTGATTCCTGCATTTTCCTCCAGTAGAAAGAACTCACAATATTTAGTTAGCCCTTTTGGCCACGAGTTGGCAATTTCAGCTTGGAAGAAAGATCAAGAAAAAAGCATGGAAAATTGATTTTATTCTGAAATCAGATGTGCTCAAATGGTTATGGTATCCAAACGGTGGCTATTGGCTTTTTAAAAAACAAAAGACCTACTTTAAAATGCAAGTCCCAGTCCAACCTTGTTATACATGGATTTTTTTGTACACTGATTTAACTCGACACAAATGGCCACTGCAAAACACCGTTTTAAAACTACTTTTCTGCTGTTGTAGAGAATTGCAATCATACCCGGGTCTCGAGGATTTCCTGCTACAGGCAGGGGGTTGGACTAGATGATCCACTGGGTCCCTTCCAACTCTATGATTCTATGATCTGTGATCATTCCATTCTTCAGCTGAGCAGTGTGAAGGCAAGGGGTCCTGTCATTTCAAATTGCTGACTGCCACTTTACAACAGTAAGAAAAGCTGTTTTGAACTAATTGTAAAGGAATACCCTTTTTGTTTTTTTAAACTGCTTTTATTTTTACGGTTTTTTGTATCAGCAGGGAATTCCAGAATCAAACTCCTGCAGATATCAAGGCACAACCTTATTCCATTAGGAGCAATGGAGGAGCAAGAAACCTGGCAGTAGGTCCTTAAATCTATTTTTCCAGGTTTTTATCCCTGAGAAGTTCCAGAACAAACCAGTGGATAACGAGGGACACCTGTATTTAGTATTTGATAGCTAGATGGAGATGAAAATGTCAATTTGCCCACTTAATGAACTGTCTTTTAAATTGACATTCTAGAATGAATTCATACATATTCCCTCTGGCAATATCTTATAAAAGATTAGGGTATATAAAACATTGAAGCAGTAAACAGGGAAGAAGAGAATCTGCATCACTGTGTGTACAGTTGCTCGATGCTGATGCAGTCTAAATTTAAACTGGAAAAAATATTTGCCATTTGTATTCTATTTTCCCCTTGATATTGAGATCCAGGAGGTCTTTCAATCAATACAGTGTTGGCAGAAAACATTTAGGTCTGTTAAGAAAATATTGTTATAGTCACCAGTTTGCTCTTCAAAACATTTCTTTTCTTTGACAGGAGTCATAAGAAGGAGCTATATATATAAAGATAGTCTAAAGGTGATATTTACACAATCTGTCCAAAACACCATTGGAAACATCAAAAATGAAACACCGTTCAAAACTGCACTGCATCCTTTTTATCAATTCTTGATGGGATTTTACTGTAGATTTTAAAAACTGTAGATTTTAAAAACAAAAAAATTACAGGGCCTGAAATGCTTTTATTGTGAGGTTTTCTTATCTCAACCATAGGTGGAGGTGGTCTAGGGTTGACGGGCATGTTTTCCTTATCCAATTGAAGACTGAGAGTTAAAATGAATAAAAGGGACCAAGGATGTGTAGAACCAAATTTAGAGCATTAGACTAGGAGCACAGTCTACTCAGAAGTAAGCCCCATTGTGTTCAATGGCTTTTACTCCCAGGAAAGCGTATTTAGGATTTTACCTAGGATTAATGCTTGTGGATAAATGCTTGTTATTTGGATAGAATCATACTGCTAGTATATTTATCAAAGAGAAATCCCTTTGCATAATAAAAGGGGAATTGGAAATTGCTTGACCTGTGCTGATAAAACAATACATTGAACATTAATTTAAATCTTTATCGTCTCCTTATTACATCTGAAATGCACCCATGAGCAGTTCCTCCTGATGTTGATACTGCATCTTTTCAAGCTATAGTGGACAGATGGGTGAAACAATATATTATTTATTTAAGGAATTTCAGGGATATACCAGTAAGTCTGCCGCTCCGCCTCAGAGCTGGCTGGAATGGCCGGCTGAGGTGCAGTGCAAAGAGATGCACTGCGCACGTCCAAGCCTTTGAACATGCGCAGTGAGTCTTTGCGCAGCCGTTGGGCCTTGCTCCAAAGCCTGGGACATGCACAGTGCGTGCCTCTGCGGGGCCATTCGGCTGCTCCTTAGAGAGGAGGAAGCCTCCTCTGAAGCTGAAAGGCTTCAGAAGAGTGCTGCACAGGCGTGAAGAGTTGGCGCCTGCACAGTACTCTTTCTGAAGTCAGTTGGCTTCAAAAGCGACTGCCCAGGTGCCTGTGCAGTCCTGGAATCACCCGGGTGTGATGCGCTTTGCCCCTGCACCAGGTGACGTGCGCACTTGGGTTGCCCCTGGAAGGACCACCTTCTTCCATAAAATCCAGTCTGTTCTCTGAGATTATTAGAGGAGGCCCTGTTTGTTGTGCTGCCACTGAAATAAGTTAAAGGGATGGCAGCCAGAAACAGGGCTTTCTCAGTGATGGCACCCACTTTGTGTTACTCCCTCTCCCACCAAGTTAAGGAAAGTCTCCTCGTTGCTATCTTTCTGGCAAGGCTTGAAAACGTTTTTTATTTAGACAGGCATATGATGGTTCTTTTTAGATACTTACAGTTATTTTATTGCTGCCTGCCTTTTAACTTGGTCTTAATGTTTTTAAATAATTTTAATTGTATTTTGTTTGGTTTTAAAATGTTTTTATCCAACCTTTAATGGTATATTTCGGCTGTGGGTGGCGCAAGTGGCTAAGATACTGTGCCTGTTAACCAGCAGGCCAGGGTTCGAGACCCGGGTCGGCCACACAAGTCAGGGTGAGCTCCTGTCCTTAGCCCAACTCTGCGACCCCAGCTGTATCCAATTGTATTGGCTTTGCCTTTCCATTGGACTAACTCAGTGGTGTGGAGAGGAGGGATTTGCTGCTTGGGTAACAGCCTATCCTCCATAACAATCCAACCTAGGCTTTCGTGCTTCGCATGCAGCGTATGCAGCACCGAGCACAATACCATAGTCTTTCAAGACTGACGGAGGCCTGCTAATGGTATTTTATTCTATTTTAATGTTGCTAAAATAAAATTGGGTGCCCTCCTATGTCTGTTGAATGAATGAATGAAACCAGTTCAATTGCACCTTGCCCTTGCAGGGTTTTTGAGAGGGTAAAGCCAGATTTAAAGCCCTTTGTACATTAAGGATTCATCCAAACAATTAAAATTATAGGTAATGGTTTTAAATTGGTATCTTTTTAAATTCCTCCTTGGTCGTAAAGATCTTGGTGTGTTTGAAAGCGTATGGGAAGGGTTTATAGAGCGTAAAATTATTGGCCTCAAAAATGAATTGAAGCATTCAGGGATTCTCCAGATTGTGCAACGAAGAACAAGAGAGCATAGCCGCCCCAGATCTCATTACACATTAGTAGATCATAATTATCAGCATGCTAATTACAGTGTATTCAGATGAGTCATATTCTGCTTGTTTATCTCAGTTTGACATTTTGCTGTTATAATTTAATACATGGATAATGACAATTACAAAGAGGACCCAGGTTAGTCCTAGGCTGGATACTGCAGTGGTGTAACCTGAGATGATTTTCATACATTGACATCCTCCCTGGATTTGGTTGTGCTGACAATCGCAATCAAGACAGGCTAAAACAGGTATTTTCTCTCATTTACTTTCCTCAAGCTAAACAGGCCCAATATATGCAAATGCCATTTAATAGGCTCATTTGTGAAGCCAAAATGTGAAGCACACAGTGAATTGTTTAGGTTTCTAATCCACTCTATACCCAAAGGGTCCACGGGTAGATAAACTTTGAGTAATGGACTGAAATAATTGAATATTTATATTAAAAGAACTCCCTGTTTGTTCCTTCTGTCCTCCCCAAATAGCCACTTAATCTGTTGTTTGTGGAGAGTAAGAATTGCAGTATCACCAAATTAACCAGGCAGGGAAGCTTTAGTCAACGGCAAGAGTGTTTTCTCCTGTTGTCTCCCCATCGTCTTGCCCTTTTAGGCTGTCAGTGTTTAAATAAGTACTGGTAGGTAGGCATGGACTTTCTGCAGGTTGACGTCCAGGCTATCCTGAATCAAAAGGTCTTGCAATGCTTCCAAAACAGGCCCAGCAGGCCTAACAGCTCCATCAAATAGCACGCCAAGAGCTTTACAGATCTCCTGGCTTTGCCATCTTCCCAGGCAAGTGGAAAACCCAGAACGTTTACTGGGTTGATGGATTCTGTTTGAACGGGTTGCAAATAATGCCAGTTAAATCAGTGATTTTCAACCAGTGTGACACAGGTGGTCCTCAGGTGTGCCGTGAGAATTTGGGAAGGTCATTAATTAATAGGAAAATTGGGGGATTTAAACAGCATGGTGTGCCTTGTCAATGGTAAAAACTACTGATTGTGTGCCTTGGCAATTTCAGTGCCTTGTTAGTGTGCCAAGAGATTGAAAATCACCGAGAAAAGGTTGAAAAGGTTGAAAAAGAAAAAAGAAAAGGTTGAAAATCATCGAGTTAAACTCTTGTGTCGTATGGGACAGCTGGAGAAAGGTGGAAAGTTATTTAGCCGAATGACAGCCACCCAGCACAACATCCTCTATACATTTGCTCAATTGCTTTTGTAATTGAACAGCTATGATGCAGAGATCAAATGTTATATTTATCACACGGCTTGTTCATGGAGCCATGTGATGAGTCTCTATGACTTAAGCCAGTGGTTCTCAAGCGTTTCAGTCCAGGAACCCCTTCTGAAAAGGAAAATCTGACTGAATCACTCCTCCCACCGGAAAAGATGTGACATAAAATAGAAAGTGACATCTCTGTTATGCCAGAGCTCTGCCATGTCTACTCAGAAGTAAGTCCCATTGTGTTCAAGGAGACATACTCCCAGGAAAGCAGCCTGAGTGTCCCATTCTAAGATGGTGGCACCCATCCTACAGATTCAAGGATGATGGCATCCAGTTTTTCACGATCCCTCTGAAATGAAGTCATGACCCCCCAAATGGGTCCTGATCCCCACTTTGGGAACTACTGACAAAGCAATTTAATACTCAAGACTTCAGGTGAATCTAGTTTTACAGGCTTCCCCCACTTATTGGACGGTTAGGGACCGGAGCACTATCCAAAAGTGAAAACAGTTGAAAAGTGGAACCCAGTCTTTTTCAGTTTGTAAATGCAAAACGGCCACCAAAAAAGACATAAATATTACTTGCAAATGCCTCAATAATACATATTTATTAACACTTACAAAAAATACTTGGCATATTATATTAAAATGAACAAAAATGTGTGGGCCATGAGTATCATATGTATTTGAATGATGGTTTTTTTTTTACTGAAGAACATTATAAAAAAATACCAACAACAGTGTCACATGCACAATGTCACCATGTCACATGCAAATCAATATTACAGGTAAAGTTGCCCCCCACATGTTGTACTGCTTGTCGTGACCAACTGTAGGGTGAGTGTTTTTCCCTGTTTCTAAGCCTTTAGAGCCAGCATTGTCTGAGGACGCTTCCATGTTCATGGGGCCAGCATGACTATATGCCGGGGAGTATGGAATGCTATTACCTTCCCCCCAAGATGGTACCTTGCATCTACTTGCATTTCCATGCTTTCAAACTGCTACGTTGATTTTAGGGGTTGTAGAGGCACAAATGGTTAAGACACTGTACCTGTCAACTGGCAAGCTGGGGTTTGAGACCTGGGTCCTACAAGATGGGGTAAGCTATGGGGGATCTGCCAGACAAAAGGTGCAATCCTTACCCATTTAGGCCAGCCTAAGTCACCTGGCATATCTTCCTGTGATAGTGTGGAGAGGTTGGCATATATCTATACATTGGCCTTACTCCTTCAGGAGTGGGGCAGCACTTTGTGACACATCATTAGGGAAGACAATTTAGCCTTTACACCAGCAGAGAGAAGTTGAAAGAGAGGAGCAAGTGTTGAATGAATGAGTACTGGCTATAATTGAAAGGTGTTGAAAGAACAGATCTGTCTGAAAACAACCATCAGAAAGTGGGGGACATCTGTATAATGAGAATTCCCAGTGTATTGAACATTGAACATTCCTAGCTACAGCTGTAACTAGCTACAGCTCTCAGGATGTTGTGGCTGTTAAAACCAACAGATTTGTAGTGTAGCTACGTTTAACATCCCAAGTGGCCAAATCAAATCCAATAAATAAATTAATAATTCTAATAAGTTTTAGATTAATTAAATCAGAATTGATTGATTCTAATAAGTACAGGTGTAACCTAACTATATGCTATGTATTTATATGTGATCGTGTCTTAAAGCAAATGAGTTTGGCTCTTTAAATTGAAAGATAGCAGTTAAAGGGAGCAGTTAATACAGTGACTGCCAACCTTTTTCACCTCATGGCACACTTAACAAGGCACTGAAATTGTCAAGGCACACCATCAATTGTTTTTACGTTGACAAAGCACACCAGACTGTTCAAATCCCCCAATTTTCAAATAATGAGTGTCAATCCCCAAATTACCACGGCACACCTTAGGACTATTCTCTTTCAGCTGGGAAGCAGATCTCGTTTTACTTCTGATATTCTGGAAATGATATTCTGAATTGCCCTTGAGCTGAAATGAAGCTGTTTTAAGCCACTTGAAAGGGAACTTGATCAGTGATGGGCTTCAAAAAATTTAAGAACCGGTTCTCTGCCCATCTGGCAGCCACTTTTAAATGGCTATTTTTAAACTTTATATGTCCTATCTCTTGTTAAGAACCGGTTCTATAGGGTAGGTGCAAACCTGCTGGAGCCCACCACTGAACTTGATTCATCTTGATTCATTGCCTGACTTGTTCCTAATTGCCTTTGTATAACATGAAAATAGGTAACCACGGAAGTTCCTGGAACTATATCCTAATGTGAACTATATCCTAAAGTGAAATTAAGCCCCTTGCTCCGGAGCAGTTAAGACGACTTTCCATAAGATAACACTAGAGGGTGACGTAACTGAGTGGACCCATAACTGCTATGGATTTTGCTATGCCTAAATGTCACAAACAGAGAGGTTCAACCTGTACTGTATATATATTTTAATAGCCTATAAAAAGCACAGATCTTCCCCAAATGCAGTCACACACCATGATAGCATTAATCTAATAAATTACAAATAACACATGAAAATGAATGGACACTTTCTTGAAATAGTTTCATGACGCACCTAATGGGTCCCAAGTCACAGACAGACAAACTCTGCAATAGATTTTTACCACATCACAGTGCTGTATAGTGAATCAACATGTCTGCCAATACCTTGCATTATTGGCAAGTACGGTAAGTGGTGAACAAAGTACGGTAAGTGGTGAATTTAGGCTGCAATCCTAAAGACACTTTCCTGGGAGTAAGACTCATTGAACACAATGGGGCTTATTTCTGGGTAGACATGGTTAGGATTCTGCCCTTAGTCTCTCAAATCTTTGAGCTATTTTCAAGGTGCAAATTCTATTCTGAATTTTTGCAAACTTTGGTGGATTTTTCTGGGAATGCTTTCGTTTGAGTAATGTTATGCAACTGCTGACAAGGTTGTTTTCTTTCTGGCTACAAGGATGCCCAGCTGTTTTTTAAAGTACTGTATACTTTAAATAGAAGGATGAAAATAGAAAGGTATGCCAAGAACCTTACTCTGTTGCTACCACTGAGCTGGCAAGCACAATGTGATGCCCCCACATCAAGCCCGACACAGCTCATTTAACCATACGGTGTGGTCTGTGTTAAGTGAGCCACTTATAGGATGCCAAACATTGCCTGTGGGACAGGGTGACCTATATAATAATAATAATAAATTTATTATCATTGTACATATATATAGTTTACACATACAATGAAATTCACAAAACACCCAGAGACCAGACCCAACACACACACTACAATCCCCAAACACACCCCCACCTGTCTAAAATCCCCCCTTAAAACACACAAGCATCCACACAACAGACCAAGTAATACTGTCCAACAGCTCACTTATGATGTTCCTAAAGTTTATTAAGCGCAATTATAGTTCTGGGATAAAAACTGTTCAGAAAACATGTGGTCTGAGTTTTAATTGTTCTGTATCTTCTGCCAGAAGGCAACAGTTCAAAAAAAAATTGTAAGCAGGATGGGAAGAGTCTCTGAGAATGTTTTGTGACTTCCCCTACAATCCAGAGTAACTACGGGAAGACATAAGAGGCAGGCTGCAATCCAGAGTAACTATGAGACCTTTTACACCAATGTGATTACGGTGCCACCTATGGGAAACCTGTGGGAAATGCATAGAGCAATCCAGAGTAAGTGCCTCTTATGTCTTCCCGTAGTTACTCTGGATTGTAGAGTAACTCTGGATTGGAACTCGTTTCCCATAGGTGGCACCATAACTACATCGGTGTAAAAGGTCCCGTAGTTACTCTGGATTGTAGCCAAACAGCAAGATGTGAAGATGTCATCCAGGGTTGGTAGCTGGAGCCCTATAATATACTGGACAATTTTAATGATTCTCTGTAGAGCTCTGTCACAAACCAAAAAAGAGGACAAGGTCCTTTCAAAATGTAGGACATCCAAGAAAAATGTAGGACATTAAAAAGCTAAAACATTTTTATATATTGTTTTTATGTGTTAATTTAAACATTATATTACTTAGGCTGCAATCCAGAGTAACCACAGGACCTTTTACACTGACGTAGTTACGATGTCACCTATGGGAAATGCATAAAACAATCCAGAGTACGTGCCTCTTATATCTTCCCCTACTACTCTGTATTGTAGTCACTCTGGATTGTAGGGTTATTATTAAATTTAAAACTATTACATGTTATTTATTACATATAATTTATATGAAGGCAACATGCTGCCTGCTCATAAGGAAAAGGACAATGAAGTTGTGTTTTTTCCAGGACACAAGGCTAAAAAAGAGGACCTGTCATGGAAAAACAGATATTATGGTCATCCAGCTTGTGGAGTGGCTAATCATGCTTTGTGTAGACTTACATACAAATATGGGTCTTGTCCAAAGATCTGTAACTTGTCTTTCATTCAGTAGACAGCTGGGAATCTGCAGCTCTGTCCAGTCGTTGTCTGTTCCTGCAGGCTACAATCATGAGCCTTGGATACTTTTAGTAAGATGGCAAAAACCAGGGCCAGCTCCAGATTTAAGGGAACGGTAAGTACCCTCTGATGAGCTCCCTCCAATGTATGGGGGCTCTAGCAAGTGTGGCAGTGAGTTCAATAAGAGCAATAGCAGTGCTCCTCACAAACCTGGAACTTACCCCCAAATTCAGAGTAACTACAGGAGCACGTAAGAGACTTTACATGCAGCTGTAGTTATTGCACCACCTAGTGAAAACCTATGGGAAGTTCATAGGTTTTCATAGTGAAAACCTATGGGAAGTTCATATTGGAATCCAGAATAAGTTGTTCTTACACTGGAGCAAGGACTCCCTGTAGTAACTCTGGATTTTGCCCATAGAAACCATTCTTTAATTCATCCTCAAAGCACATTTAGGGGAATTAAAATGATGGTCCCAGCTTCCCAGCACTTTGCTAAAATTAACAATGGGAGAATTTAGTTAATCTACATTTAACTTTATTTTCTGATTTTATTTTTCTGTTTTATTGTTCAGATCTCCTTTGCATCCTGGGTCTTAAAGACAAAAATACATTTGTGCAAGAATCCAATTTCTAAGGGCTCATTTACAGTTATCCTGCAAAAAAGACTCCCATCTCATCCTAGCCATTCATTAGAGATTCTGTTATGTGGTTGCAATCCTAAAGACACTTTCCTGGGAGTAATAGGGTTTACTTGTAAGTAGACATGGATAAGATTGTGTTCTGTGTTTTTATGCCTCTCATTTACAGCAGGGCTGCTGAAAAGTGCAGGAGCTACTCTCTATCCCTGAATAGCTGAATGTTCCTGTGAAAATAAATTAGCAACTTGGAACAGCACAACACGCAGCAACTGTGTGCGAGAGTTATCAAACACCGGTTAAAATAAGGAGAGCAGTTCACACCCATCCTCACCTGATCAGTTTTATTCCAGTGTCGGTCTCCCATCATGGATTTCTACATATTAATCGCAGAGTTGGCAATGCCTGCTTGATATGCATGCAAAACTTGGTATGCATACAAAACCTGTTTATACATGGCTATAATTTCCATAGAAAAGGCAATTTGTGCACACCTTCATGGATCAAGATCATATAAGTAGTTGTTTGTGCCTGCAGACACATGGGACATGATAACTGTATCAGTCATCTCTCTTTCGTCCTCCCCCAATGTTGGCAAAATAAGCAGGTTTTTTACAGCTTACTTAATGTTAATTAAGGGTGCAATCCTAAGCATGTCTACTCAAAAGTAAGTCTCATTGTGTCATATTGGAACTCTCAGAAAAGTGTGTATAGGATTGCAGATCCTTCCTTCCTTCCTTCCTTCCTTCCTTCCTTCCTTCCTTCCTTCCTTCCTTCCTTTCTTTCTTTCTTTCTTTCTTTCTTTCTTTCTTTCAAGGAGACCCAAAGCATCTATTGTATTTGTCACGGGTTCTCTTACCATGCCCGCCAGCTCCCTTCTCTATAGGGGTCTGGTCGTCTAGGATGACTGATATCTGAGTTTCGTCCTCCTCGTCCTCTCTCCCCGGGAATACATGATCACAGACACGCAGCAGGTAAGTATCAAACAAGTTTACTCAATTCACTTTCTTAGCTTCAGCATATGTTAACTTTGTCTTTCTCTTACAGGTACCATAGGTCTACCAGGTTCAACTAGTTCAACAGACTCAACAGGTTCAACAGGCTCAACAGGTCCTTGCTCAGTTCACAGAACCCCACCAACAACATCAGGTAAACGTCTCTCTTTTCCCCCTTTCCTCTTAACAGCGTCCCGTCCTTTAACTCTTTACTCTTTGTTCTTTCCACAGGTTTGGCGTCTTTCCTTGTTATCTCTGGCTGTCAACGGTGTAACAGTTCTCTCTTCCTCAGTGTAGGGAGGGGATACTGGGCTTTCCTTTTCCCCGTTCGGCTGCTTCGCTTCCTCTTTCAGGGAAAGGGGTTCTACAGACAGGTCCTCTTCTTTAACCGTCCAGGCCTTATATCTGCTTGGTTCTCTCCAAGGCACCTCTTCCCACCACAAGACCTCCTCCGGTTCCCCCTCCCATTCCCTTATATCCTCGACTCCCCCTCCCATCTCTTCCCGCCATATCCCGACCAATGAGGGGACGCCTCCTTGGGCATACCACTGGGTTGACGGTCCAACCGTAATTCCCCTCCTTCTCGGTCCACCTCTCCCCCCGGTTTTCCACATGTCCACCATGTCTTGCATGGTCCACACCTCAACAGAGTCCGGGAAGTCCTTTATGTCCAGGGTGGGGGTACTCAGGTCTTCTCCATACCCAGAGACTCTCACCCATATATATCCCCATGGGCTCCATATTAAACCTTTCGCAGGCATCCCAATCCACTCCACAGTATTGGACAGCTTTCCCAAGCATTCAATAACAGTGGCACTACTACTGAAAAGCTTCTACCTAATCCTGCAGAGGCTTTAGGTTCTTTAGCAGAGCCTCTCCCTGTAATCTCAGTTACTGATCAAAGGATGTAATGTCTGGTCACTGGGATAAAAGCTAAGAGCTTTCTAATATGAAGTTGAAAATTTGTCATCCATTTGCCAAGCCAGCATAGTCAGAGCACAAGGTGGCAGTAATTTTTGGTGGCAGAGCATCTTTGGTGGCAGCCAGGTCCTCTAACACAGGATCTGGTTTGAATGTCAGCCTTCAACCAGAAACAGTAGTCAAGAGATCATATGCAGAATGACTCTAGGGGCCATCAGTGAAGATAGAATAACATGGAAGATATTCCAATTTTTCTGTTACCAAATACGACTTCTTAGTAGGACTGATCCAAGACCATCACTCTCCTTCTAAAAATTAAAGATAAAGGTGTCCCCTGGAGATTACCTTGCTAGATGTGACCAGTGGTGGGATTCAAATAATTAACAACAGGTTCTATGTCCTAATAACCTAAATTAACAACAGTTTCTCTGTCCATAGAACAACAGGTTGTATGTCCCATTAGTAACCAGTACTCAGAACCAGGTGCTCATTAGCAAAAGGTTCTATAGAACCTGTCAGAACCCCCTAAAGCCCACTACTGGTTGTGAATGATTCTAAGGGAGGCGTTCATCCCTGTTATAAGGCCGAATAGCCAATCATAGCCAGAGATGCCTCTGGATCATGTAGCTTGCATGTCTAAAGGTATATGAAACACTAAAGGTTTATGGAACATTTACCTTCCCACTAAGGTGATACCAATTTATATACATGCATTTACATGCTTTCAAACTGTTTGGTTGACAGACCCTTACCTCTAAGTAATGGAACACGAAGACCTGAAACACCAGCCTGCCAACCTTCAAGCTGACAATCACAGCATCTTCAAACACTGAGCTACTGCAGTTCCTCCAAGTAACCCACTGGTTAATGTCCCCTCTTTCACCTTTAGCTATGAAATTCTCTTCCCCTGGAGATTAGTCTATTAGCCACTTTCAGAAGACCCATTTATTTTATAACTATTAAGACTGGTGTTAAGCTGCAAACCTATTCATACTTACCTGGGAGTAAAACCCATTGACTATACTGTGACTTTGGATCCAGAGCTGATACAGCCATGCCAGAACACTGGTGGAGAACCTATGGCCTTGTTGTATATCCTTGAAATACATAGATTTGACTCAACACAAATGGCCACTGTAAAAACAGTTTGAAAAATTGCTTTTCTGCTGTTGTAGAAAGGCAGTAATATGAGCAATATTCCATTCTTCAGCTGAGCCAGGCGATGGCTGGGGGTCCTTTGCATTTCTTATTGCTGACTGGCGCTCTACATCAGGAAGAAAAGCAGTTTTTTAACAACTGTAAAGGGAGGATGCTGTGCATGGGGGGTTGATGCGCATGGGGGATGTTGCACATGGAGTGTTCATGCGCATGGGCATATTGCACATTGGGGATGTTGTGCATGGGGAATGTTGTGCATGGCAGGATGTTATGAATGTGTGGGGTTGTTGCGCATGGGGGTTGTTGCACATAGGGGGATGTTGCACATGGGAGTGTGTTGCGCATGGGTGTTGCACAGTGAGGGTATGGCGTACGGAGGGTATTGTGCTCCCTCAATGTGGGTACATTTCGCTAGTTCTGTATAATTCTCTAGACTATAGAGACTATAACTATAGAGGCTATAACATGACTTAAGATGACTAAGGGCCCAACGCTAACACAGCCATGCCAACAGGGTGTGCGCCGCAACCTGCTGAGCCATTATTTCATTTTCTCTGTAAATTGCTTTGTGAACTTTTTTTGTTCTCTGTAAACCGCTTTGTGAACCTTTTCAGCGGGGCCTGAAGTCATTTTTACATTGAAGGGCTTTTAAACTAACACGGGGGCTGTTGGGTTGTTGCATTTAGTTGTTTTTATTGTATGCAAGGTGTTGTATTCAGGGTATTATATTAAAGGGTGTTAATTTTTTTTAATTGTATTGACTTGTTTGTGTTATATTGTGAGCTGCCTAGTGTCTGCTTCGCAGAAGCTGGATCCAGTCGTATTGGCTCTGCCTTTCCATTGGACTAATTCAGTGGTGTAAAGAGGGGGGGATTTGGTGCTTGGGTAACAGCCTATCCTCATAACAATCCAACCCAGGCTTTCGTGCTTCACATGCAGCATATGCAGCGCCGAGCACGAAAGCATAGTCTTCCAAGACTGACGGAGGCCTGCTTAGTGTCTGCTTCTACAGAGAAAGGCGGGACATAACCCCAACGAACGAACGAACGAACAAACAAACAAAAAAACAAACAAACAAAAAGGCAGTATATAAATATAGTTGGTTGATGAATTGACTGACTGAACTTGTGGCAACGGGGCAGTCACGGGGACTTTTTTTACTACAGAAATGTGCTTCTCATCCCCTCTTAAAAGGCATTTAGGCCACATTAAGTGGCAAGGAGTTCCACAGACACCACATCAGGATGGGTAAAAAATATTTTATTTATTTTTCAGTCTTATTGCTTTTGGCACTCAGTTTTTGGGGGTGTCCCCTTACTGTGGAGTTGTACATGAGGGAGAAAGCACTTTATTGTGGGGAGGGGGTGGAGGTGGGTAGCCTGTGTGGAGTGGGGGGCAGAAAAGGGGTCAGTGCTGAGGTGGGAGGCTGGGCTGAGCTGCTGGGGGCTCCATGCAGGCCAAGGGGGGTGAGGCCTTGCTTGGTCCCCACCCCCTCTTTGGCCTGCTCCATTATTGGTGTGCTTGACTTTGTTCCATAGAACTTAAAGGGATCCAATGAGAGCCAAGCAGGCCTCATTCTCCCTTATGAGCTCTACTGAGGCGGCCTCCTTTCTATTCTTATGGACTCCTAGCTAGAGCCACGCTGCTTTCGGAGGACCGCGACGCTCTCGTCCTGAAGGTGGTATCTGGCGGTGTTTACACCTCTGGGGGCGCTCTAGCCGACTTTCTCCTATTGGCAAGCGTTGTCTCGTCTCTATGGTTCGTCCGACAAAACCACACCCCCGGAAGTTGGACGCTCTGGCCAAAGCGTTGGCTCGTTGGTTATTTTTTTTTAAGGGGAGGGGGAGGGGAAAGAGGAAAGGAGAAGGGAGGGGATCTCGGCTGATCGTTTCCGGGTCAAGGCGGGGTTGAAATCGCCCCGCTCTCCAGCTCCCCCTCCCAGACCCGCCGAGGCCGCCGCCGCAAGAGCAGCTGCCGCAGCCCCTTCCCGCTGCCCTCGCCCTCCTCCCGCCGCCGCCATCCCGCCCGCCCACCCCGGCTCTCTCCTCCTCCCCTCCCCCCGTCCCGCTCCCTCCGCCCGCCCCGGAGACCCGCGCACCACCCGCCCTCCCTCCTCCCGCTCCCCCCGTCCCATCCCCTTCTCCCCCCGCCACTGAGCGGACGCGCGAGGCCGGGCCCAGCCAGGTAAGGGCCTCCCTCCTTCCCTCCTTCATCCACACCACCACCATCCCTTCCCACGAATCCCCGGCCTCGAGTAGCATCGCTGTCCGCCGACCCCTTCACCCAACCCGGCTGCGCTTCTACGCGAGCCCGGGGATGCACTCGGGGCCTACTGCGGCCTAGTAGCGCGCGTGAGGTTGGGGGAAGGGAGGGAGGAGGAGGGGGCGCTGTGACCCCCCCCAACAGGCTCCGCGTGGAACGGTCCGCTTGAAGGGGGGGGGAGCTTGGAGGCCGCATCAACCTGGAAAAGGGGGGCGCTGTTGCTGCGTCACATTGGGCGGGCTCAGGGCCTGGCCCGCGCGCGCCATGCGGGGGGGGGGAGACTGGAAGAGGAGGTGGTGGAACAGGAGGAGGAGGAGGGGTTGAGGCGAGTCGGAGAGGCTGGAGGAGGAGGAGGCAGCAGCAGCGCAGGCCAGCCGGGCCAGAGTGGAGGGTGGCCGGCTGGGATTGGGGAGAGAGAGTGGAGCCTTGTGGCCCCAGCTGAAGCCCAGCACACCCCCCAACTCCTCTGCTCTTCTTCCAGCTCTCCAAAGAAAACTGGAAACTTTCTGGTCTCCCCCCCAAAAATGGGTTTCTAAAGGAAACACCCCCCCACATTAAAAGTGGGTTTTAGGGTCTCCCCTCTCTTAACCAGGCTGGTTTGGGGGTGATCTTTGGACCCACAAATGGGGACCTACTTTCATTTAGGCAACTCCCACCTTAAAAGTGGGTTTTTACAGTCTCCCTTCTCTCAACTTCACCCCAAAAGCAAGAACCTTTTGATGTTTTATTCCAAAATGGAGACCCTCTTTCATTTCTGTGCCCCCCAATAAAAGCGGGGTTTTAGAATCTCCCTCTAATTAACCAGATTGCCTTGGAGGTAGCCCCCCCCCAAAGCAAGACGCTTTCAAAAGAAGGGGACCTTCTTTCATTTTTGTGATCCCTGCACCTTAAAAGTGGGTTTTCACGGTTTCCCCTTGTCAGTAGGTTGGTGGTCTTGTGACCCACCCTAAGAACACAAAGTAAGAACTTCGTGGTGGTTTCTCAAAAATGGGGACCTTCCTTCATTTTGGTGATCCTTCAATAAAAGTGGGTTTTAGGATCTCTCCTCTTAAGGTTGCTGATTTGGGGATTATCTTTTTCTTTCCCTCCTCCCTCCAAAACAGTGGTTTCCAAGCTTTGTAGTAATTCTCAAAATAATTATATATCTTCCCAATTTACTGCTGCCTTGGAACTTTTGAGACCAGTGGTTCCCAAACTTTTTAGCATCAGGACCAATTTTTAAAAATAACACTCAAATGGGACCCTACCTAAGCAGGACCCTTTTTCACTTCTGTGACATCCCTTAAAAGTGGCTTTTTAAGGTCTCGCTCCTCTTGATCTGGCTGGTTTGGGGGGGATCCTTTTACCACTCCCAAAAACAATTGTTCCCAAATTTTGTAGCAATAAGACCTACTTTTTTAAAATAAGTGTCTCTGATACCCCAAAATAATTATAGATCTGTTTCCTGACTTGCTGGTTCTTGGGATTTTTGAGACTGGTGGTTCTCTCTTACGGGAGCCACCTACGTTTACCATACTTCATAGCAAAAATCTGCTTTTGTTTTAAAAAAGCCTCCCAATATCCCAAAATAATTGTAGGCCTGCTTCTCGAGTGATACCTACTTGCTGTTATACCAGTGGTTCCCAAGCTGTTTAGTACCAGGATCCAGTTTTAAAAACACAATCGGGACCCACCTAAGTTTACCATACTTGAAAAAAAGCAAGAGTACTAGAGCGACCTAGGGCGGAATCCAGAGTAACTACAGGGAGTCTGTTCTCAGACTCAATTGTTCTCTGGTGTAAGAACAATTTGCTCTGGATTGCAATATGAATTTCCTATAGGTTTTCACTAGGTGGTGCAGTTTGCAAACTGCAGTTTGCAATCTGCAATTTTTGAATAGCCCTGGGCTTGAGGCGATTCCTTATCTGCTCTTTCTATCACCCTTTGGTGACCCACCAGAAACCCTCAGTTTGGGAATCACTGCCCTAAAGCTTTGAGGGGTTGTAACACAAGAGCTGAAATAGATTTGAATGTAAACTTAAACGGGAGTAGGAGGGTGAGCGGAGTAGAGGATACCAGTTTTGTGGGCCTCTAGAGAAAATGCCCTTAGACTGGAGGTTGCTTCTCCTGTGTTACTCTTTTATAAAACTATCTGACCTGCTGCCGCTGCTCTCCTCCCTCCCCCCTCAAATTCCTGACTGTCTTTACAAGCAGCTGTCTTTCAATCCATGTCATGCTCAAGCTGTTCCTTTTGAAACACATTGGTTGGAATTTGTGGCAAAACTGTTTTAGCTCATGCAGTAGACACAAAACTTATAATTGAGAAAAGCAGGCTTTTAGTCTAAATATGTAATATGTTCTTTAACATATCATAAGAGAAATAGGTCAATAAATTTTGAGTTCACTCAAAAACATTAGTTATGTCCTTTAGATTTAATTTTTCTGATTACCGTAGTATTAGAAATATTGGAGATGTTTTACAATTAAGACTTTTCCCTCATGTTACTGACCTATGACATTTCTTCCATGTATTGAGTTACTGGGCTTGAATTTGCTGATTTCAGGTCACTGAAGTTCTAAAACTTAATCTACTTTTCTGATAGCTTTTTAAAAAAACCTATTTCACTGTGAAATAGTCTGCAAAATATATGTTGAAAAGTACTTAGTCTACATTACCCAAGATCAAATTGTGTTAAAATGGGTTTTGTTATATACGAGAACATTGAGGGTCATGGTATCTGGCAAAGCATATTGTACTAAGGCTTGCTCCCTATCCCTGGAATGTCAAATCTAGAGAGTGACTTTAGTGCTCATAGTGATGATGCTGTGAAAATGACGGAGATCATCTATTTGTAGCTATTTGTAGTTTGCTGAGCAATGGAGCCAAAAACTGAAAGTGACAATTGATCTCTCTCCTTCTAGCAATGGGAGGGAGTGAAGGCGGGTCAGGTTGGAAAGAAGGATGTATCTACTTTATGTCATGAATATTCCAGGGATCAACTTTAACCAGTGATCTCTAATAAGCATTAACACATTTGGCTACCAAGTACCACCTGACCAGCTTGTGAATAAGCATATGGAAGGTGTAAAATCTCTGGGCACCAACTGATTAGCTACAATAAATACTTGTAAATCTGTAGTTTTGACACATTGTTAATGATCAGCTTGGGTTATACGTCCCCTGCAGATTGAGCTAAATCTATTGCATAAGTGCAGTAGCTGCAGCTTATTCATGACTGAGAATGTCAGGTACTATTGTAAAAAAGGGGAATAAAACAGCATTAACAGCTTGTGTGATCAGATAATAGTATGAAATGTTCTTTTCTGTTATAGTTTTGATTCCCCCAGTGACCAAAGATCTGACCATTGACTAAGCCTGACTTAACTCAGCACAGCTCAAGATGGACACCGGTGTTATCGAAGGAGGTTTAAATGTCACACTTACTATTCGCCTACTTATGCATGGGAAGGTACTTGCTCTTTCTCATTTTGTATGCCTTAGACTGAAAGTAGGTCACAGTAAATGTCTTGGAAAACTCAGTTGTCTGATCAAATTAAAACATCAGTTTGCTCTTGCATACTTTCTTCTTTGCAACAAGAGTGCTCTATTTACTCTAGTGGAAGTTATACATAACTCAGCAGTTTGTAACAAACGTTTATTGAATACGTCTTAGAAAAGTGATATCAAGCTTCATGTTGAGGTTTTGCATGCGTTTTGTTCTAATCTTATATGTTGCCTCCAAGTACCAGTTTATGGGAGTACTAACTCTTTAAATGTTCAGTTTCACTCTTATATCTGAAAATTGAGGCTTCTTTTGTTTGAAGAATATGGTTCTTTTGTGATATGCTATTATGCAAGCATTTACACATGTGTCTCATGAGAAGATGGGGCTACTTTGCCAGAAAGATGTACAGTGCAATCCTAAGTATGTCTATTCAGAAGTAAGTCCCATTGTGTTCAGTAGTACTTACTCCTAGGAATGTGTGGTCAGGATTGCAGTGTAAGGCTTATAACTTTCTTCTGTTTTGTGTTGTAGGAGGTTGGAAGCATCATTGGGAAGGTATGTTAGCCAACTTAAATTTGTTTTTTTACTTTAATTCAGATTAGTGATGTTAGTAACCAGTTTCTTAATTTCTGTTTTGTAGAAAGGAGAATCTGTAAAGAAGATGCGTGAAGAGGTAGGTTTATGAGGATTAGTTAAATGGTTAATACCTTTAAAACACAATGAGATAGTTAAGTGAGGTTGTTGGCAACATCTTAATTGGCAGTAACAGTTTATTGAACTGAGGCTACTGTTAAAAAAGTTATAACGGTAATTTACCGGATCTAATTTGAATGTAACAGTGAATGGCTTTTCAAAAGAACAAGCTGTGGACAAGGAAGTCAGTATGGGAAGAAGCGGTAACCAGTTTTCTTTTTAATTTAAGCCTTGGATGGATTTGAATCCTTGTTCTATTTGAGACTTCAGTCTTGCTTTGCAATGAAATCGGGATGTAGGTTCTCTCATATTTATCTAGAAAGGAGTCCCATGGGATTAGTTTCCAGGAAAGTATGCACAGGATTGGAATCTTAGCTAGACAGTCATATAATGGAGTGACCAAAACCACAAAGTTTTGCAACTACTTTACTTGCAACTTGTTTTATTTCTTTAGAGTGGTGCTCGCATTAACATCTCGGAAGGGAACTGCCCTGAAAGGATTATCACTCTTGCTGGACCCACTAATGCCATCTTCAAAGCATTTGCTATGATCATTGACAAACTGGAAGAGGTAGGTGGTGGTATATTATAGCTAACCTTGATGAGTTGAGAATATGACTAGGAGACTTTTAAAAATTTTTTCCTGGATTGTCTACCTTCCAGAAGTTCGAAGTATGGGTTTACAGAATGTATGTATATAATGAACCTGACTTAGTAACAATTCCCAATACAGACTGCTGCATTTTTTTACAGTGGTTATTAGTGTGGCTCTTGTTAGAGATGTAGGAACAATTTGTTTTTGGTGTCAGAATGGACTCTGTCTAAAAGGTAACACCAGCAGACAGCCACTAGAAATGACACTGCTGGAGTGAGAAGGGCAAGTTACTCTCACCTGCTAAATAAGAGAAGCACCATCTTGAAAAAGTGGCTCTTTAGCCAGTTAGCAGGGGTAGTATAGTATACTATACTATAGTATAGTACAGAGAAATCCATGTACACAACAGAAGTGTCATCATACATCTAAGCTTAATGATAGTTGGTCTAGATATCTATGACAAAGTTGAGTTGGACTAAAAGTTGAATTTGACATGATAAAATTTCACTCTTTAAATATATTACATGAAGAATTTGAGGATCTTGGCTGTAGAGCAGCTGTCTCCAAATTGAAGACAAATGTGAATTGAAAAATGGCCTTCCTGCTGCAATCAGAGCTGACCTGAACTCTTTGTTCCTGATCTCCTCTCAAACTTTGCACCTGTAAGGTTTAAGAGATGGAGACTCCCCGATCATGTTTGGTTATACAGAAGCAATTATTTTCCATGGTAACTAATGAGCCAATGAGTTAGGATTCAAGAAGCAGGGAAACAGTTTCCTTTTCCCTGGTTTAAAACAACTCAGGCTGTTCAATTTATTCATATGCAAATAGGAGGGGAATTATCACTCCCTGGGAAGTGAGGGGGTCCTTTCAGCCTAGGGAGGGAAGGGGAGGGGTCCTTACTGCAGACACAAAGTGGAAGATTATTACCCACTCCTTTACTAAGGTAAAAAAGGTATTTCTAATAATTAACTGCTAGAGACATCATTTTAGAGCCAACATCATATACTTTGAGACAAAATTGCATATAAATCTTATATAAATAGGTTACACCTGTATCCCCCGTGGAAACCTCCCTTCACACAGAGGAAGAGTTAGCTCAGTTGCCTAATCCAGCCCATGGGCCATAGTTTGGAGAGCCTGGCTGTAGAACAAGAGGCAGACCTCTTTCACAGAGGGGAGTACCCTGGAATACCACCTAGCTTAGATCGTGTGAAATTAATGATATTTGCCTGTCCTTCAATTCATTCCAGATATAAAGATAATCAAAGGTGCTCTATTTTTGCTGTTAGTAGAATCAATTATCTGCTGCTTGTGCTGTCTCTCTTCCATGGTAGGATTTAATTTTTCCTGCCTGATCATGTTCTCCTCATCATGCTGAGCAGTTTGAAACAGGAACAGATCTGACTTCTGTTACCATTTCATTTTCTCTCTCTTTCTTGGTTATGCACTAAGGTAGGTCTGAAGCTTAAGGATCACCAAGTCAAATTAGGTTTTCAACATGAATAAGCCTTTTAATATTGTTGATTCTCTCAGACTCCAGATTGTGAATTGCCTCCTGACATTCTAACTTGGTGAAGTCATGCTCTCATTTGGGATCATATCATCCCACTTCACCTGGTTCACTGGCCTTGTTGCTTATGGTTAACATGCTCAAATATTAGACCAACATTCATCATACTAACCCAAAAAAACCACACAAAAATCTTCACTTGACATCCTGGAAGATCAGGGAATGCAATTCCTGTTTTAAAATCTAATAAGGTGTCCCTTGTTATCCATTAGATTCTATTACAGAACCTCCCATGGGTAAAAAATTTGTGGATTAAAAAAAATGGAAAAATATATTTAAAGATCCTCTTCCAGGTTTCTTGCTTCCCCATTGCTCCTAATGAAATAAGGTTGTTCCTCAGTATCTGCAGGGATTTGATTTTGGGACTCCATGGTGATTGAAAATGTGAGTTGAATAAAAGCAGTTTAAATAAATTTTATCCCTTTACAGTGGTTTAAAAAACAGTGTTTCTTCCTGTTACGCAAAGGAAACAGTGTTTCTTCCTGTTGCCTTTGCCTGGCTCAGCTAAAGAATGGAGTCAAATCCATGTACAAAAAATCCATGTGTAACATACTTGGACCTGTAAGTCACAATCCTTTTAAAGTCGAATAGCTGTTTGTGATTTCTGCAGAAAGGGTACTGCTTGAGTGGTGTGCTAGTTATGACTTAACTTTTGAAATGAACTGCTTGACATTCTGGTAGTGCTCAGTAACCTGAGACCACTCTGCTTATCCTAGCTTGTCTTAAAAGTCTGAGCTTCTGCCCTTGACTAATGAAAGATGGTGTCATGTTGCTCCAGGCATATAGGTTTGCATCTAATTCGACACAATAGCTATCATTTAGGTTCTTGGACTGTCCTGTTATAAATTTTGAAGGATATTAGGTTTAAGATCTAGTCCAAAAAATTATATATCAGTTGTCAGGCACTGTTTTGATGGATGTGAAGGCCTGGCTTTACTGGGTCAATCATAGCTTGCTGCATTGTTTCTTTCCCCATTTTATACTGTAGGTTGTGATAATTCCAGGACATTCTTTGAGCTGTTGTTTCTCAATTGCATTGTGATTTTTTCATGTCATAACACAGTTAGAAACAAGTTTGGGGCAAATCAAATCAAACAGTTCAGATGTGTCTTTGCTCAGTAAAATTTCTGAGTAAAATTTTCTCAGTAAAATTTCTGTGAGTAAAAGACATTGTAAACTTGCATGCTGCACACTGTACTTTGAAACAATATTTCCTAGTCAGTGGCAGGTTAGTGACACTACCTGGAAATTTGTGTGCATTATCTCAACTTCAGCCTTTTGCTTTGAAATCATTTGTATATTCTGAATAAAGAACTGATGACTGCTAATTTGCCCTTCATTTTGAAGCCTCAGTAATTTTAAGTTTCTGTTGACTTCTGTTTTCAGGACATCAGCAGCTCGATGACCAACAGCACGGCTTCTAGCAGGCCTCCTGTTACTCTGAGACTGGTGGTGCCTGCCAGCCAATGTGGCTCTCTCATTGGGAAAGGAGGCTGTAAGATCAAGGAGATAAGAGAGGTATGTACCTGACTGCTAGGTTTCTAAAGTGATTGTCTTCGTCACAAACTGCTGTTCTTGTTCTCCTTTATAGCCCAAACCTGTGTAAAATATATTAAGGCTGAATGCCACACATAGACTCTGCGTCATCCTGCTTAATACAGCCACTTATATTTAGTGCTCATGAAACTGAGACTTGGTGCCACTGGAGCCAAGCATAATGTAGTCAGGTGATTTTTGTAAATTTGCCCTCTATTCTCCTCATCAGGGTCAATTCATTGCCAAAAAGACACGCTGTACTTAGGAAAGGCAGAGACTCAAAGCTTCCTTTTCCATGGATAGTTCAAGCTTTTAACTGGGGAGTTTGTTTTTAAGTGGAAAGTATGATAGTTAACAGTTTAGATGTCAGTTGTTTAGATGCTAAATGTAGTCAGGTTCCTTTGGAAAATGGTGTAAGTGACTCTTATTTCCTAAATATTGAACTTACAACATAGACAGATAATTAGCAGATACATTAGACATCTGCTAAAAGATGTCTAAAGGTCCTTCATTAAAATTAGTATTGTGGCATACATTAATATTCAAAAATAGCAGTTAAATTTAGCATAACATAAAATATTAAAACAAGCCCAAACTATATACCAAAATGCTTAGATGAATAAAAATGTATTTTCCTGGTATTTAAACACGTTTGGATTACTTAAATTTGACATTACCCCTTTAGAATGTGCAGAGCTTTATGTCCCCTGCTAATGTCAGTTGGAATTTAAGTGACCCTATTGCCACTTTAATGAAACCCTCAAACAAAAAAACCCTAAAAGGGAATTGAAATGCCAAAGAATAACCAATTCCTTTATTGAAGGAGAATTCATATTCTTCAGTTTGGAGTAAATACTATAAGTTTACATCTCAGGATTTGGTTATGCTCCCTTTCTGTAACTATCCCTTCCCTTTTCATTTAGATCCGCCTTCCTTGTCCATAATACCTAAGATGGTTTATAACTATTATTTTTGCCCCCTTCCCATACTCTCCTTGAGATTTGAGGTATTTGAACCAGGCTTCCACCCAGTGTTGGGAAACTCTCAGGAGTCCACACTTGAGTCAAGACTAGAATCATCAAATCCCCATGACTCGGGGATTGCACCATGAGTTCTCAAATCAGACCCCCAGTGTTAAAAAACAAAAAACTAAACTTCAGACAACCCCTTAAAGCTCATTTCTTAAAAAAGGGCTGCTGCCAGGCTTCCCTGTGTGTCAGAGCTTTATTGGAAAACTGCTTGTTGTCCTGGCCCATTTGTAAAGAGGGCGGGAAGTGTGGGGGGACTGGGATTGGACAAGGAACCAGCAAAAGGGGCAGCAGCCATGGATACTTACCAGAATGACCTAATATGGCAGCAGAGCTCTCCTCGGCCTCCTGCCTTGCTTCTTGCCTATCAGAGACATTCCTGACTCAATCCCTCCCACTCACCTAAGGAACATCTACCTTCTGTTTCGAATGATGCTAAGTCCCATTGACTACAAATGGGGCTTTGAGTAGACATGCATAGGCTTTAGGACTGAGCCAGTGGTAACCTAAATCCAGGGATGAGGGAGAGAAGCCAGTCAGTTACAAGGGGGTAAAAGGAGATGAGACGTCCCCTCCTGTGGGACCCTTTGCAGTCTTTGGCTTAAAAATGATCCTATTTAGCCATATCCTATACAGTGGCGCCTCACGTAACAAATTTAATTAGTTCCGGAGGCATGTTCTTTACGTGAAACATTCTTTACATGAAGCAGATTTTCCCATAGGAAATAATGGAAACTCAGACGATTGGTTCCACAACCCCCAAAATATTCATATAAAAGTATTAACTGGATGTAAAAATGATGACAGAACACTGGGATTGAATTCAAAACATGCATTCAATGTGCATGATCTTATGAAGTCTACTTAGGCTGCAGTCCTAAAGACACTTTCCTGGGAGTAAGCCCCATTTAACACAATGGGGCTTACTTCTGGGTAGACATGGTTAGAAGACTGCAATCCACGACAACTTCAAAGTGTCTCCCCACTTTCTCCTTCTCTCCATCCTGAGCATCTCTCTCCCCTGCTCTCTTCTGGCTAGCCCTGAGCTGCTTCCCTCTTCTCCACTGCTCTTCTCTCCCTCTGCCCAGTGCACACCCGGCCACGGGAGGAGCACTGCAGAAGTGTTGCTTTCACTATGGGCAGGTGCGCTAGGCAGCCCTGATGCTTTTTAAACAGGTTGCCGGCCAGCACGTCTGCCCCAACTGCCAACGAATGTTTTCTTTACGTGAAGCACTTTCTTTACATGAAGCAGAATCCTAGAGAAATTTTTGTTTGTTATGTGAAACATACTTTACGTGAGGCATTCTTTACGTGAGGCGCCACTGTATGTTCCTATTCCTCACCCCTTCACCAGAAGAGGGACTTCTTTCTTCCTTCCTCTTCAGAGGTGGGCAAAGAGAGGAGCCATTCAGTGAGTAAGGATGCATCCCCACTCCTTTCCCCTCAGGCTGCAATGCCATCCTCATTTAGAGGAGAGTAAGCTTCATTGACTATAGTGGGACTGATGTCTGAGTAGACATGTGTAGGTTTGGGCAGGTATGCTCCCATTTTCTCTCACCACCTTTTGCCGTCAAAACTTTCCTTGTCAAAGCAGGGGATGGTCACTGTCTTTAGTTGCTGGTGAAATTTAAGGGCTCAGTCTTGCTAAGGAGAAGAAATTATTGCGGGGGCTGCATCTACACTTTCCTTGGGGTAAGCCTGTAATGGGCCTATAATGGGGCTTACTTCTAAGTAGATCTCAACCACTGTTCCACCACTGAGCTTTTGTGCAGCCAGTCCAAATGCAAGAATCTGCTTATTCTGTCCCTCAGCCAATTAAAATGTTAGAATTATGATAACATTTTTTCTTCCCCACCTTCTGGAATGAAGTAAAAGGGGTTTCTCCTACCTCCCTTGCCATTAACCCTTGACATTGATGCACCTCTGCCACTTGCTCTCTCCATATCACTGAGGTTTTTCATGCAGCAAACTTAGTAATACAAGGTCCCTAGTCCAGATGCAAGAGAGTCTAGTGTCTTGTGGAAAAAAAACCCAAATTTCCAAACTTTCTGCAACTCCAGAGTCACTCAAACCGGAGTTTTCGTGACTTGAGTTGGAGACTTTAGAGTTGAGTTCCCATCTCTGCTTCCTATTGTCCTCATTAAATTCTCTGAGTAATAGATAACACCAGCAAGAACTGCCTTAATGTCCATTGCAGATACTAGCAGTTTTCCAGTTCAGAACTACTGCTGTACAGATTGTCTGATGTAGGTAAACTTCATCCCCTGATATTGTGTGCTTCAAGCCTAATTTACTGCTTTTGGCTAGCCCAAAGCAAACTATTCGTAGATGAATATTTGAATGTAATTAGTTTGTCTGAAAACTTTCCCTGGCTTATTAGGCAAAAGGTTCTGTATCAAAAATAGTGTAGTGATGCCTCTCTCTGATAGGTTAGGTATGTTTTATAGATCCAGGTGATCATAGAATTGTTAAAAAGGAGGGATAGAACAGTGAGGAAATGATCCTGTAGTTTTAGTGCAGGCTTCAGATATTGTGCTGTACCAGATTCTGTGATGTGTTTCCATTGATATGCAGTAAACATAGCATTAAATGTCTTGACTTTACAAGGAAAGATGGCTTGTTGTTGTGTGTAACATGCTGCTGGCCACTTAAACATAAAGCAAGCACCTAATGTGATACTTTTAATCTTAAGAGCACAGGGGCACAGGTCCAGGTGGCAGGAGACATGTTGCCCAACTCTACTGAGAGAGCGATCACCATTGCTGGGATTCCACAGTCCATCATCGAGTGTGTCAAACAAATCTGTGTGGTCATGCTGGAGGTAAGGAGGGTGGGGCAGTTTGTTTTACAGATATCCCCCAACCTTATAATGGAAAGAACACTGCTTAAAAATTTTGAGACATATTGGTCAGCTGATAAGTGATTCCCGTGTCAACATCTGTTTGCTTCATAAAATAGCAGCAGTTGTGTACATGATTCTATGAGTGAATGACATATCTTAGTTTTTCTGTTCAAGTAATGCTAGGAAATAATGGGGAGAACCAAGGGTTCTTAAAGGATCATGTCTGCACTTTTGGATGAAAATATTTAATTTTATGAATTTCAAGCAGAGTGTTTGGGTCTCTGCATAATTTTTATTAAAATAATATGATCAACAGCATTCTCTGAAGAGGAGAGCTGTGAGAACTATTACAAAAAAAGTTCAAGGATACCCAAAGGTGTCGACTGTACTATAATTGAGAAGTATATTGGAGGGGTCTCAGTGTTACCTTGATCTGAGGTAAATGGGTCACGTTGGTGTAATGCAAGCTCAGTGCTTGAGGGGTCTGGGCCTGTAAAAGCAGTAAGAAAAGACAGTTGCAAGGTGATCTGGCGCATAGCCTTCTAGAATTGTGTTGAGATATTTTAGGCTTCTTGCCTAGTGTTCAATGAACTTGTGGCTGCCACCACAGGAAAGCTTGCTTGTGCCTAAGTCTGTTGATTTTAGGGGAATTGTAAGGGAATTTACTGTAAATTGGTTAGGACTTTACCTAGATCATTGTTGCCTTTATTAAAGCAGTGCTTCATGTAGTTGCTATTTTTTAAAACTGTGATTCTAAACTTGGATTAGTTTCAGATATATCTACAGTAGCTGGCTTGGCTACAAGATGTTCTTTAAACTTTCCTTTGGCTTCCGTACCTGTTTAGCTTTCCTTTGGCTTCCGTACCTTTTTAGTCCAAGACCTCTTGCCAGAAACATGTTGGTCTTAATTTTTGTCAAAACCTAGCAGCAGAAAGACAGAAGACTAATATGCTACTAGTTAGATTCAGCAGAGGAGAAATTGCAAACATTCTTGAACAATTTATTAAGCGTTTGAACTAACAAAACTAGTTTTCTGACAGAGTTCAAGGTACTGTAACTGTAGAGTCTTTGGTAATAATGTTTTTCCTTTTACTCTTCTGTAATCTAGTCTCCCCCAAAGGGTGTCACCATCCCCTACCGACCCAAGCCATCCAGTTCTCCTGTCATCTTTGCAGGCGGTCAGGTAAGGCCATTCCTCTTCTTTTGGGGGCAAGAAATTAGTAGCCTACCAAGCTTCAACACTGCCAGCACACATCAAACCACTCTGTGCATGCTTATCACCTGTGCTGCCCACTTGGCCAGCACAGTGCTACCTCTGCTGCTTTGGTTTTGTTCTTTGGAGGCTGCTCTTGAATGTTTGACAGGCTCTGATGTCTATCAGTAATTGGTTTAGGGGAGGGTGGGGGACTTAACTGGAGTTTGGAAACCACTCCAGACATAGGGCATTAACCCAAATTTTGTCTTCTGGCCTCTGCATTTGCCGTAATGATTGTAGAGAAGGCCTTGAATTGTTTAGAACTGGAGTTCTAAAGCAGCAGGGGCTGAATATTGAGAGGGAAGGGTGTTGGGAGAACTGGAACCCAGAAGACTGGGGAAGTGAGGAGGAGATCCTGGTTGATGCCATCATGATGTTGATGCAAAAATTGAACTCTTTGGGGCAACTTCCTTTGACAAGGCAATAGTATTTTAAGGACAGTTTGAATGTCCTTTTCCTTTTAATCATGTCTTGGCGGACACATGATTAGCATAAACATTCCAAATGATATTGGATACTGGAGCTTTCCCGTATGATTATGTTTCAAGTTTAAACTTAGGCGGTATGTGTTTCAAGCACACAGACTTGGGGTACAGACATAATTTTTTTTAAACAAAGCATTGTTATAGCCGTTATAGGATGGGACTTCAGTCTCTCAGTTGGCTGGAATCCTGTTGTTGTTATGGATTTCAAGCAAGCTTTTTGGAATGGGCTGTGAGTTCAGATAGCTCCTGCAAGGCTTCTTAAACGTTAGAGCTACTCTTGCAGAGGCACAAATTTAGATAGGCCTGGTGTGAGGCTGAGGCATGTGGATTTGAGAAGCGACTCTCTCTCAGAACTTCATGCCCAGGGAAAAGTTTCATGAGCATGTGGAGCTGGAACACTCTAAGGTCTTTCTTGGTCATTTGATTGCTTTTGAGCAATGCCCACCTTAAGCTTTTTGAAAAGGGCTTTCTTAACAGTTCAGATTTTTCAGAAGTTCATTTTGTATGGTGGGAGGCTATGTAAAATAGAGGCAATGAAGATGAAAAATGGATGTCCTGGGTGTTGATAGTTTCAGTCAGCAATAGGAAAATAGCAGCAGCTGGTCAAGTTTGGCTTGAGTGCACCCAGTACTTGGTATATTATGCCACATATATTGGGAGATCTGGCTGATGCATCTCGTTGGGGGAAAGGTGCTGTTCTGGTCTTGTCCTTGCCTCAATCCCTTTCCTTTTCCTCCCTGTCCTCCCATTCATATTCCCTACTCTCCAGAGGCTCTTGACAGCTTTCTAGGCAGTTATTGCCAATGAAAAGGCACATAGGAAAGTTTATAGAAGATAGTTGAAGCTTACTTGCTAGAGGTTGGTCTTGTAACTCTATTATGCTGTCAGAGACGAGATTCATTATGCCCAGGCAGGCTCCCTGTCCCACAAGTGCAGATAGTTGGGGGGTTCACCCTCAGGGAGAGTCTCAGTGTCATATGTGCTACTGATGTGACGTGAGTCGGAATGAGACAGCATCTGTCTAGTTCAGATTAACCCTTGAATCAGACGAAGCTAATATATGACTTTGGTGTTAGTGAAAGGTTTCGGATTGACAGCCCTGGAGACTGAAGTCCTCTATTTATCCACAGGACAGGTACAGCAGCGGCAGTGCAAGCTACCCCCACACCGCCCCATCAATGTGCCTCAACTCTGACCTGGAGGGACCACCTCAAGAGGTGAGAGGGGAGTTCAGTCTCCATGGCCCATTCAATCCTTGGCCTTTTTGAGACTGCCAACAAGGGTGGCAAGAGTGGTGGTGGCGGCTTGTGCTGTGAACTCCTGTTCATTGGGAACTGGACTAAGGCCACCAAATACTACCTGGCAGGCCTAGTAAGCAGCCCTGCAGAAGGTAACTGCTTGGACAATTCCAACATGGGCTGCATTTCTCCCTGTGCCTTGGAAACGAGACATCCTCCAAACCTCACTTAGTGTTCAGCAAGTCCCCACACAGTGACTAACTTCATGGGTTGTTTCAGTAGGATAATTTCCCAGAACCATCAAGTTTGGCTGCTGTGCTTTCCCTACTCTTCCAGATGCATTTCTGCCATCTTGCATTGTTGGCCAGCACCTGGCTGTAGTTGTCCACTGGAGATTCATAGGGAGTCTGGAGTGATGGGGAAACGTAGTGGGGTGGGATGAATACCCAGCTGGTTCCTCTTAGCTTTAAAAGCAGTTGGAGGCATAGGCGGTAAATGGAAGTTTCCCATTTGGGTGTGGTTTGCCGTGTGCGTAGGGCAGGAGGGCTTGTAGCACTGTCAAATCCTCCACTACACAACAAATCTTCACCAACAACCAGCTGTGAATACTAAACCTTTTTGTGGTGGGGACAGGTTTCCCTTCTCACACTGCATATCTAGCTACTTCAAGCAGCCCCCTTTAAGAGGTCTGCCTTCAGGCTCCCTGCCAACAATTCTCCCCCTCAGCTCTCTGGCTTCCTGGCTAGTTGAAATCTGTCTGTCACTGGGTGGCTGTCCAATGGTTTTTAATAGGACTGTTTTCCTCCTTTTTGTAGGCCTATACCATTCAAGGACAGTATGCCATTCCACAGCCAGATGTAAGTTTTGTTTACACTTCTTGTCTTGAAATCACCCCACTTCTCCCTTCAAAATTGCTCCATGCTTTAGAAAGTCTGTTTTAATTTGAAACTGAAATCGGACCTAAAAAGATTCCTCAAATTTGTTCAACACTTGTTATTAGCCAATCTCGATCTGTCCTCCATTTTCTGCCGGCCTGTGACACACTTTCACAGCAAAGCTTGGTACACTTTTCCAAGTTCCAGTTTCCCTCCCTGCCCCTCCCTCCCAATTGGATATAAAGTGCCCCAAAACAAAACTCCATGGTATACTGTCATTGTGGTTTTTGGTAAAGGGCATACGGTATCTGGTGTAGTGTGCTTCACTGTGGTGGTGGAGGGGAGGCTGGCCTCAGTCTTCTGCTTTCATCTCCAAACATGACTGCATCATGTAGTCACTTGGTAGGTGTAGTTAGAACGTGGTGGGATTCTCACTTGGCATGACTTGCCTTGGCATGCCTTCTGCTAATTATAAACCATTAGCTAGTTATATTCACTTGATGTGAAAGGCTGTTCTTTTCCCTGTCCTCCTTTACTAATACCTTCTGGTGTTGAACTAGGTTATAGGGACTTGCAACTTCTAATGGAAGGGCACATAGGGCTTTGATTTCTGTTCATAATATGTTTAAAGCAGTGAAGGATGGAATTGGGATGTGTAGGTCTTTGAGAGAGCTAGAAAATGGCGCTGCTTAATACTGGGGAGAGCATCTGGCTCCATTCAGGTCACTCCATGATATACCTCTCCTCTCCAAATGCTTGACAGAGTCCTGCATGGTGTAGTCCCATGCACCACTGCAAACCAGTCTCTGTGTTCCTTTGCTGTTTGTGCTTTGTCTCCTAGTGTTTGTCACAATTCACTGCAGATGCCTTCTGTTGAGCCAGGGTATTTAGAGATGGGTGTTGGCCTCATGCCCTCTGGTGCTTCTCTTCTGTCTTCACCCATCTCTGCTCAGGGAAGCGCTTGCTCCTTAACCTAGTTTTCCTTCTGGACTTTTGCCCCCAGGGACTGTGCCTCATGCTCAGCTTGCAGTATCTGTTCTCTTTTTAGATTGGTGTGTGCTGATCGTGTTGCCCTTCGAAATACCTAACATCAACCTTTCTCTCTCTCTCCCTTTCCAGCTGACCAAGCTGCACCAGTTGGCAATGCAACAGTCACACTTTCCAATGTCTCATGGCAACACTGGATTCAGTGGTATGAAAATTCCTTCTCTCTGTATACGCTAGCAGTCCAAGAGTCACCACTTGGCCTTTAATGCAGATGCCTGGCTTAGCGCCATTATCTCATTTTAAAAAAATAAATAAACAGGTAACACCTCTTGGGAAGTGGGTGGATTTCACTGTCCTTGAAAACAAGTCATTGGTTTATGGCTAGGTAAGGTTTTTGTACTGCTTTCCTCATCCTTTCAACAGCTTTGCCAGTTGCCTTCCAGTTGCTGTGATCCTGATAGCTGTACCAAATTGTGTGAAAGCTGTCTTATGGCAGAAAGCCTGATAGGGCTACAGCCAGGACCACTACACTTACTGTCCCTTGTATCTTGACAGGCGTTGAATCCAGCTCTCCAGATGTGGAAGGCTATTGGGGTAATGACTGAAAAAACCTGTAGTTACTCTATTGTGTGTCAATACTGGTGGGAGATTCTTTCCCGGTCAGCAAATTCTGCTAATTGCGTACAGTACAAAGAATTACAAAACCTAGAAAGCAATGCAGGTGAAAAGGTTCATGGATTAGGCTGGATAAATCCTTCACTGTCTGAAAAAATCTTTGGAGAGCAAAATAGAATGAAGTTCCTCTCACTTGGAAGCAAAATGGTTTGCTTGTGAAAGTGGTAGCTGTGTGTGTGTGTAACAGCCAGACTGGATTAATAAATGTATAGGTCAGCAGCCCACATGTGTTTGGTGGCAGTTGCCTGTGCTTCATTTGTTGCCTAGTGCAAAGGTTTCTAGTTTGTTGTGATGAGTAATGAGAGAGCAAGGACATGGACAAAAATAATAGGGTAATTATTAAAATTAATAAAAGGACAAATTGATAGGGTAAAAATAAAGTTAATAGGCTTGAGTGGAGAGATGAAAATGCATGCATGTTTGTGGGTCTGTCTTCACCACAGCTTTGGAGGAGAATCCATGTGTAAATCATATCATTTTGGTTCATTCACTTCTGAGCCTGTGAACAAATGGAATCTCTTCACTTTTCCCCCGGTCAAATGAAAGCTGTTCTATTGGTGTCTGCTATATACCTTTAACTCTGGTACTTAGGAAGAGGAAGGAGGTGCTTGGATTTTAACATCTTGCTCTTTTGGTTGGAACTTCAGGCTAGTGGCTTTTTTCCCAGCAGCAAATGCTAGCCTGACTGGTCTGGTTTCTGTTTGTCGTCTTTCTCTACTTTGCATTGAACTTTTCTTGTTCTCTTTCTGTGTCTCAGCAGGTTTGGATGCATCAGCTCAAACTACTTCTCATGAACTCACCATTCCAAATGATGTAAGTATTTTACCAAGGTGACTCCTCTTCTTGGAAAAGTTAGATGTAGATTGACTGGAAGTTGCAACATCTCAAACAAGCTCCCATGTCTCTTAAAGAGGTGCTTTAAATGAGTTTCCAGGGCATATTGAGGACTGCTCTTGTGCTACTATCTGGATAGATGTCATCCACCTGTTATAGAGGGGTGGAGCGAAGGTCTGATCACAGTAGTAGTTGGGGTGGGCAGTGGTAAGTGAAGCAGAGAGCATCCAGACATCTGGTTTCCTTTTAAAGGAAGCTCTCATGTTCAGAATTGATTGGAATCAAAATGAGGCAACAGTAGTTTTCTCACTACAATCCATCTGAACAGATTTAATGCAAGCTTTGCAACTCAGAACAACACATATGTGTTTTGTACACGTACTTGTCTGTCTGGAGGAGGGACATGGAAGGAAGAGCTGATATTGGATACTGATTGTTTAGGAAAAACAAAGCATGCTACCCATGAGGAAGTGCTAGGAGTGCTGCATTCCCATTCCACTAATGATGTTTAAAAGTGCTCTTTTAAAAGAAGAGTTCTTCCTAGAGTTTCTCCAAACATAAGTTAGAGGCTTGCAGGTTATTTTGAATTCTTTGTATCATCCTTCCTGGGGTTTTTGCATGGCAAAGCCATGAGCATACAAACTCTGGATTTGTGTGGTTGAGCCATAGTTGAGCCATGTGATCCAAACTTATGCTGTTGAGAATGCTTGTGCATTTTAATGCTGTCTCAATAGTATTGCAGACAAGAGAATGATTGTGGGATAATACAATTGGATAACTGTCTGAATTTTATAATCATTGTATTTTTCTGGGGTGATTTGAGGTCACTGCAGATGTTTTCAAAAGCAGTTGCTAAAACTGGATAACCAGAAGTATCCTAACCGGGAAGAGGCACTAGAGTTTACCCAGGCCCATTTAGTGCCTTTTGGCTTTACTTGTAGAACTAGTGCCCCAATAATAATTGATTGTAATCATACGCTTGCTTTACAAATAAGATTTCTGATAATACTGATATGATAATATTGATATGGCATTCCAACAGGGCAAAAAGTAAATTGTATAAGCACTAGCGCCTACTGGAATTGAGATTCTTGAAAAGAATACTAGCCTGTCACCCTAAGGAGCCTCTTATGATAAGCACAATTACGTATTTGGGATAACATTTCTGCCCAGCACTCAGGTCTACACATTTGGTCCCCGTTGTGTATGTGCAGTGTTTGGCAGAAATGGCTTAACTGATTAGTTAGGCTTTGAATATGTACTCTTGCTTTGAAAACTTAAGATGGTGGACAGACATTCTGCAGAAAATAAAGCACGCAAGGTTGAACTCATCGCATCCAGCATGAGGCCAAACCTAGTCATGAGTAGTCAACTGACTACTATAAGTTAGTAGTCTAGAATTTAGTTAGTAGTCTAAAACTTCTAGAATTTCTCAAAGACTACTTAAATTACCAAAGGAATGAGGAAGAAAACAGGGTTGTAAAATGTGCCTATAAGCTTTTAGGGAGAGTAGCTAGACTATTGAATAATCCTAAGCTAGATTTGTCAGCTTGGTTGGTTTCTGGAGTCGCAGCTAAAATATAATATGAGATGTTTTCTAGAGCAAACTGACAGTTTCAAATCAACACAAAAATATTCCAGTACCACAGCGCATATACAAATCTCAATTCTTATATAACCAGTACCAGTATATTTCCAGTTCAGTTCTGCTGCATTGGAATATAGAAAGAGCAATTATAATCCGAGTCTTTTAATTTTGTCCATCCTGCAGCAACTGTAGTGGTGAGGTTCACAGGTAACAAACCAGAATAATGCCTACCACACATGGGATCTTAAACTGCTTGGCTAGTTGTGACTTGAATTTATATAGCGCAGCTACTACTGTTGCTGGGAGAAACAATTCGAGAATAGTTATTCAGGTCTGTAAGTACTTTAATCATTTCATAGAGAAAATGTAGAGTGTTTGTGTGAGATGAGTTTAAATTTATGCAACTTCACGGAGTTCAGTTTGCTGCAGAAAAAGAATGCAAGGCATTAATGTGTGCATCATTTTGTAGCATTGTACTCCATTCTGACGAGTGAACCGTTTTGTTCCTCAGCTGATTGGCTGTATCATTGGGCGCCAGGGCGCCAAGATAAATGAGATTCGCCAGATGTCTGGGGCGCAGATCAAAATTGCCAATCCAGTGGAAGGATCTACTGACAGGCAGGTTACCATAACTGGATCTGCAGCCAGTATTAGCCTGGCTCAGTATCTAATTAATGTCAGGTAAGTACCTTTGACTGGCATGTTGCTTGTTAGTGCATGTATGAATTGGTAGAACTTGGGGAATGTGAAGGATCTCTAAAACCAAGGCAGTGCTTTGTAAAAAGACAGACTCTAAACTGAAACGAATACCCAAGATGTATCTCCCTCTTCCCACTTGGTGTGGAAGTAGTGTTGATACTGCAAATGGCATCCTTCTTGCAGGTGTGTGGTTGGAAGCTAGGAAAGAATTAAAACAGAAACTAATTTCTGAGAATTGAAATTATATATGCAGAATGTATATTCTGTAGCTGACAGCTCTCCAGCTTCCTTATAAACTTCCCTGAGTTGTGACAGTGGTAGATTCAACACCGCATCCTGAAAGTTTTCAGAGCTAGACTAGAAGTCGAACAGAAGCTGTACAACAGTGTGTCATTTAATGGGGTTCCTAAAAAGAGAAGGGAAGCTGTGTCATTGTGGGATTCCTTAAAGCTATGCAGTGCTGACTGAGGATTGCAGCTCAAAAGGAAAGTAAAAACTAAGTTTGCCCGACCAGTTGTTGTTTTGTCCTGAAAAGTCTTGTAGCTCCTTTTGAGGTGTTCTCATTAGAGGCAAAGTTTCAGACATGGACTTCAGCATTGTAGGTGTATCTTATAGAACTCAAAGGGAAATTTCTACATAGTTCTTTAAGAAATGATGTAAACAAAGCAGCAGTTTCTGAATGTCCAGAAACACTATTCCTCTAGTGAGGGTGCCTGGATCACCAGAAGAAAATAGCTGTATAGGAAAAAAAAAAGCTTGAAGCAGTTCACCTGTGCAGTACTATAGCATTTTAAATGCTTCTTTGCTCTCAATTCTGTAGATGAGAGAGATTTTTGGAGGCCTAGATAATCTCTTCCATTCTAGGTGGTGCATCCCATCCAACTAAGCTATGCTTGTATGCACCTTGAAAAAAACTCTGTAAGAGGAAAGTCTCCTTAGCTGAATAGCTTGATATTATAATCATTTGCAAGTAAGTTCTAGGATTGCCAAGAAGACTTAAAATAATCCAAGTATTCGGCACTGCATATAAACTGTGTCTTGCATTCTGCTGGCCTTTGCAACAGCCCTCTACATAGGGGGCTCAGTATTCATAAGAACCATAGAGCACAATCCTAACCATGTCTACTAAGATGAAAGCCCCATTGTGTCCAATGGGTCTTACTCCCAGGAAAGTGTCTTTAGGAATGCAGCCATAGTTACAGTTAAGATTGACCTTAACAGTAAGTGAAGTTACTCAATGCAGCAAATTCTATGGAAGATCCCTTGCTGAATCCCCTTTAATCTTTATCTCTGGATTGCATTAAACTTTGCTTGAAGTGAATCTGGTCAGTGTTGCTTAAGCAATGTAACAACTGAATAAGTGATCATATTCAGTACCTACCATGTTGATGCTCTGGGTATCTTGAAAACTTTGCCACTGTCAACTGGTCAAGTTGAAACAGTTTCTTGAGTGCTGAGGAAAAATGTTTCTGCAGCTTGAGCTGCAAATTACTGCTCAGTGGAAGAAAAGCTCTTGTCACATGTGGAAGCAGGCAACATCTGACTTGCTGTAGTTAAGGAAGTTAGAAAATATAGCTAAAGACTTACACTGTTGCATCTAGGGGGAAAATATGTGATTCTGCAAGCCCTTATTCTAATGCAAGACTATTAAGCCTTTCTATGGTTCTCCCACTGAATACTGACTGCACTTTCTGAAGCAGAATTTTGAAGTCCCCTAGCAAGATGAGTTACAACTTCCTCTGTTGCCAGAGAATTTTCTTTTGCAAGGGTGGAGAAAAGTGGCTTTGAAATAGAGCAACACTTATAGGACTAGTTAAGTGCATGTTTGGAAAACTGGCAGGGACTGTAGGCTGCCTGTGTTAAACTTGAAGGAACAGCTGCATGGGGAGGGGAAAGGAAAAGGGGTGTATTGTAAGAACTTACTTGTCTAGTCTAGAACAGATAGGATTTCACCTGCCTGTCTGCATTATGCTTTTTGCTGTAGCTATAATAGGAAATGTGTTTTGTAGTTCTGTATTAAAGCAGCCAAGTTGCTGCTTTGAACGTTGGTCTAAACAAAAGCTGGAATGGTTATTCATCATGGGATTGGGATGATGGTGGGCTGCATACGTATTGGGTTTAGTGGACCTTGGTATACCTAGAGAATGTTGAGATTCCCTCGCAGCCAGCATTCTCTCCCCATCCCACCCTTCTTCCAGCTTTGCAGTTTGCAAACCTTCCCAGGCTAGGTTCATGCTGTGTTAAAGCTGTTTGTGTCCTGTGCTTTTTTGTGGTGTTCCCATCCACCCACCCGTATTTTTGTTCCTTTTTTCCTCTGTTACAGTTTAGAAAGCGCTAAACCCTCCTCCCAGGCAGCCTCCGTCACGATCCCCGACCACCTCAGCATCAACCTCTCTCAACCCTCCACCCCTTCTTCTTCTTCCTCCTCCACCACCACCCCCTCGCTTGCGACAGCAGGGGTCTCCGACGCACCCTCCAGCCTCCCCAACCCTCTTCCGACCGCCCCCTGTGTCTCCAGTCTGCTTGGCATGAAACCCGTCCCTCTCCTGGCTCTAAATGTTGTGTCTGCTGCTAAGGGTGCCTCCACCACTTCAGCTGTGCCATGTGTTACTAACAAACTGAAAACGGAAAAACAGAGATTTTCTCCCTACTGAGTGTCTGCTTGTGGCCTTAGAGGAACAGCAGATTGCTTTTTCAGCAATGGGAATCCCATAGAGGAGACTTGGAAGAGATTTTTTTAAAAAAACTTCACAACAAAAGTGAGCTTGTGATTCCGTTTAGGATGGCGTTTTTTGCTGGCTGGCAACCTCCATTAGGTCAAAGACAATTGAGCAAGTGTATTAATCAGTTCTGGAGTCCAGTAGTGATCTTGATTCTGTAGCTTGTAGTTTTAGTAGTTTTGTTTGCATTGTTACATGGAATATGGTGGGAGGGGGGCAGGGAATGCTAGGGTCTGTTAACCGAAATGCTCAAAATTTATTGGTTTAAGCTGTGCAAAGTGGCTGTTTTGGCCAAACTGTGTCTCTGTCTGTCCTTGTAATAAAGCTGTTGCAGTGAGAACGTGCACAGATGTGCCTAAATTGGGACTGAACTGTGTGACCACAAGCTGGCTGAACATCACATTCACCCACCACGCTAAAATTCCCCCCACTAGCCTCCAACCATTGACTTAGAAAATGAATTACATAAATTCTCTTATTACTTGAAGGTTTTGTTTCTTAATACACAATTATGAGGATGTGAGCAGTCACAAGGGTGATGGTGGGGTACAGTTTAGACCTGATGTTGTTCATTGTGTCTTCTCGGACCACTAGCCAAATTCGGCTTCCAGACAGATTGCCTCTTGCCTTTGAAAGTAGTTACCCAGTCAGCTTATATAATTCATTGCTCATAAGTGCGATGTGTTCTATGTACACACATCTTCCTCTTGGCACAGTCTTCACTGACTTTCTCCACACCCAGGAATCTGCCCACTGGAGTGGCAAGGGCACCTGGAGAAATGGAGATACTGCAGTGAACAGCTGTAAACACGCAGGTGCTTTTTAAAAAAATTACAGTGTGTTTAGATTGGTTTTAAGCACCTGATTTTTTTTACCATAGATGTGATTTATGGTCTTTAGAGGCCAACAGCTGTCTCTTATATCCAAGGGTCCATTGAAAGCAATAGGTAGTCAAAATTGATGATGTACTGACGGTGTGCTTGTGTCTAGCATGGTGCTCAGTCTCTACCTGAGTGCACTTGATCTTCAGCCCAGGGTTATCGCGTAAGCACTGCAAATGCTTCCTTTTGAGCACTGTCTGGTGCTTAAAAACTTTCAAAACAAAGGCAACCTTGACTAAGAAATAGTGTCATTTGGAACTGTTAAAACGATTGGATTTATATTTTTTTAATCCAAAACAAGTTTGAAATCGTATCCAAAGGCTAGATATTGAAACTACACAATTTCATACATTGCATTTGGGGAGATGGAGGGGCTCACTTGATTCTGTTGTGGAGAGGGAGAGAGGCTATTAACTGGGTGGCTTATGCAATTCTGTCAAATCCTTTTTCCTTAAGTAGCAGGAATCTTTTTTTCTTTTAAGTAATTGTTTCTGCAGTATGACTTTCACAATTGTAACTTTTTTTAAAAAAACTGTTCTGCTCTGTAGTGTAATCACATTAAGTAAAAATTGTCCACTCTTAACCATGTTTTTGGGCTGGCCGTCTGTTTCATAGTGTTTTGTGGGCTGACTTCATGGGCTGTGACTTGTTCTTTGTGTCCAAACACTGTTCATGCAGTACATTACCACCAGTCCATGGTAAAAGGGGGAGGATATCTGAGCTTCACTGCATCTGTTTTTAAAATCCAGCTGGTATCTAGGTGGGCCTTAACTGCTATAATCTTTAATAACCTTAGTTCTGTATATGAACCATCAAAATATTTTCCACTGTCAAATTTTATTAGAGAGAGACACACATTTGGCATATGGTGGTACAAAAATGATTGGCCCATACACTGAATATATCCAATCTCTGCATCCCTGTGAACTCTTCCCATCCTGTCATTTATACCCCATGTGCAAGAACTAAAGCTCTTAGTTCTCAACTGTTTTCAGTTGCAGCCAAGGAATAATATGGAGCAGATCTACTTCCAGGGTTTGGGTTTTGTGGGATTTAGCTTTTTAGAAAAGTGGAAATAACTCTAGCAGAGTCATATTCAGTAAAACACTGTGTCTCTTGTCTCTCTCAGGCTGATTAGTCCTGCAGCCTCTCCTTTGGCTGTATTGCGTTGTCCAGTTCTTGGCTTGTGCGTTCATGCACTTAGAATCTTTCCCTCATAACCTTAACATCGTGCTCCAAAACCCCAAGTAAATGTGTCCAGACTGGGATTTCTGACTGACTTCTGATTTCTGACTTCATGTATTGTCTCAGGTGTTGTCAGGATAATTTAGGACATGTACAGATTTCTTCTAGGCAGTGAGGGCTAGGCAATGAAGGTTTGGCTGCTTTACCTGTTTTGGCTTGTTAGTTGACTATTGCCGATTGCATAACACATGCCAAACCCCTCTGTGCATTTAAATGCAGCCCATAAAAAATATGGGCTCATATGTAAGAGGGATGCTGTGTTCTCCTGACAATTCCCATCCTTCATGAGCAAGGGATGTAAGAATCTGCATAGCTTTGGTCTTGTTACCAGAAACAAGATACTTCAAATACAGAATCCTGGTTCATGTAACAGGTGCCACTACATTGTGGATACTGGTAAATTACATTTACATAAGAACAGAAGAAGAGACCTGCTGGATTAGGCCAAATGCCCCTCTAGCTTCCTGTATCTCACAATGGTAGTTGGACTCATGCCATTTTTTTCCAGTTTCCATTAAAATAGTGGAGAGAATTCTAACGTCAGCACAACAAAAAGCACACCTTGTATTTAATTTAGTTTCAATTATCTGTTCCTAAAGTGAACTTGAATGGGTCTACCATTCAATACATATGGGGGATGTAAACAATATGTACAGTATAGTTATATTGCTAGATGAACATTTCTAAAGGATTTTGGAACATGGAAGGTAAGTTAGTTTATAGTTTGGATGCTCTTCTATAAAATGCTCCGAATTCTTGGAGACTTGAATAAATAAATCAGTTGTTTTCTGCATCGTTGGCCAATTTTTGCATGGATATTAGGCTTATAATAACCCAGATGCAGAAAGCAGTGGGTTTTTCAAACAAAAACCTGTTTTAGAAGTTTTAATACCCAACAACCAAAAAAAAGATAGTGGAGCAAAGTGTAAAATGTAAATGGGTTAAGGCACCCACATTGGGGGTTAATTCCCCTTCTGTTGATTCAGTTTGGGATAAGTTAGAATTTGCTGACAGAATAACTGCAGTTTGGCTTTAAGTTATGACCTTGAGACAGTCGGTGGCAAAAAAATGCATAACAGCTGCTTTAAACCAGAACTGAAGTTGGTAATCTCAGGTTCTCTAGTCTTTGGGACGGGACATAGTGCTGTATAAAAGCATTCCTCTTGTAATGTTTTGTGACCCATAGCAGTTCTGTGGATTTGTTCTATAGTTGGGTCAATAACCTATTTCTTCCCAATATTGCATATATGCAACAGGGATCCAAAGTGTAAGCCTGTGGGGTGGGCAGAATGATGGTACGGTCTTCTGTTCTTGCCTGTGGACCCTTAATGGCAGCTGCCTAATCATTATAGATTAGCTACTACTTGTATAGGACATGTCAAACCTCAATTTAGTATCTCTACCTACCCAATTCTGAAAAGAACAGAGAGCACTGTATATATTGTCTGTGGCTAACAAAGTTTGATATGTAGGAGAGTGGTGCTGGTGACAGCATGACACAGCACAAAAACAATGTGCATGAAGCACTGATATTCAAGGCCCTCAAGTTAGCACATGCACTATGTCATGCACTATGTGGTCTGGTTGGATGGTAGTACTACTTTCTTATATGACAGACTTCCCTCTTAAGTATCTAGGGGCGCAATCCTAATAAACATTCCAGCATTGCGAGTGTGCCATGTGTTGCATCCTTCAATTGAGAAGGAGTCCATGGAGGCATCTTTAAAGTATGGCATTGTTATTTCTCTTACCTTGGAGTTGCATTGCCCTTATGCTAATGCTTCAAAGTTGGTTAGGATTGGGCCTTAAGTCAGTATTCTTGAACCTTGGGGTCATGGCAACTTACAGGAATGAAAAATTTAAAGACCAGTGGACTAGAACACCACCGGGTAAAGGGGGAGGCATCTGTATGAACCCCTTCAGGAGTTTGTGTCACAGTCCTGCTCAGTTTCTTGCCATCTGCTAAAATGGCTTTAGCATCAGGCTTCATGACAACTTTCTGCTCTCCCTAATAAGAATATTTTGTTACAAGGAACAGTGGGAGGGCATAACTGTGCCAGGGAGTTGGTGGCACTGGGGGCAGGGAGTGTGTGGATAGAGTTCCCGGAGGTGGGTGGGGTGGGATCCAGCATGGTTCCCCACTATTAAACTTCATTTACTGCATTTGTGGCACAAAAAAGACCGTTGATCTAAGTGATAGCAGGACATTCAGGTCTATGCATTGACTTTGTGGTGGGGCATATCTGTACTCATATTGCTAAATGAAGAGGACTACAAGCCAATTCTAGCTTCTGTTTAAATATGAGGGTTTTTTTGTTTGTGTTAATAGAGCGGGGAGATTGTGGGGGGATTCTGCATCAAATCCATGGCAGAGAAGCCTATTTTGTTAAAGTCCTCTAACCTCTGTTCTCCTTATAGGCTTTCTTCGGAGACTGGTGGAATGGGAAGCAGCTAGGACAATGCAACCGCCTCACTCATTACCCGTTTCTGCTGTTCATCCCCATGATCCATCTGTGTAGTTTCTGAGCAGTCAGCGATTCCAGGTTTTAACTAGTTTGTAAATTTTCAGTTCTACATGCTTTACCCATCCACTCATGATTTTTTTTAAATGCAGCATTTTAATTCCTTTTCTCTGTTCAGCTGTTAAAATGCTGATTCATATTTTAGTTTATAAGCTTCTCCCCCTCCCCTCTTGGCTCATGAAGTTTTTCTGTTATGTCACGAAATGTAAGAGTGGAATTAATACATTTCAGTTTAGTTCTGTAATGTCAGGAATTTTTCAAAAAAATAAAAAGATGGACTGGAGCTTTTTCCTTGTGAATAGAAATGTGGTGCTTTTGAGTCTTTATCTTTGGTCTTCGTTCTTGTGACTCCTTTTTAAATTCTCAGAAGTGTGCTTGTTTGAAGGTGCTTAAATTGAATTTCTCTCCTAGACAGGAGTGTTTCACCCTTCTTCCACCTCACAAACCATATTGTAGTAAAATGTAGTACTGTCTTGCTGGATAATACGTATTACAGTACTTTACAGCCTATGTACTTTCTGGAGAAGTTGGTTAAAAGCATCGCTCTTCACTTTGTGGAGCAGCAGTATTGGGGTGCAAAAGTGGACAAAGGCATTTTTTATAAACTAAGCGTCCACTCAGGCTTTTTTAAAAAATAAACAGGCTCTGTGAAAACCTGTAGTTCCTCCACCTACAGCACTTTTACCAGGCATCGAGTCACATGTTTTCAAGTTTCAACAAATTGCTCGTTTATGGAGCCTGAGAGGCCACTGTGCCTTATATCACACAGAAGCTTTTCTTGACTGCCATGAAATCTTGGCATGTTATATAGCCAGGACTTCAAAAGTCCAGGTGTGTAGTTATCATGGATGACTTAAATGGTTTGACAAATACAGCACAACAGGATATGGGGAAATCAGGTGCTGCCGCCTGTAAACTACTACTTCCCTTTATTAAAGTTGGGGCTTATTAAGCCACATCTGATCAGTGCAGTCATTTGGCTCTGGAACAACATGGTTATAATGGTAATGGGATGTGTGGCTGACTTTGGAGTGTCTTTAACTGCTGCAAACCTAGGCATCTCTAACATGGGAATTTTGATCTTGCCTGCAGTCTGATCAGCATGGCTGATTCTGTGAGACCACAGAGGTGTGTAAGAAAGGAGAGTGGAGTAAACTAGGAGGGCTACACAAGAATTTTATACACCTGATAGTTTTGTTGCCAAGTCTCTGATGAGGCTGTAGTGGGTTGACGCTGCAGGTGTAGCAAAGAAACGAGTGCATAGCCCCGCTGCTAATGTGGTAGTGTGGTTTGGGGTCCAACATATCCAGTTTGGGGTCCAACTTATGGTCTGTAGGCCACATTACATATCTGGAGTTTTATGCGCTTGGTGCCATAATTATGTGCTGTCCCCTCTTCCTTGCCATGGTGTTTTTCCTTCATGCTCTAAGATGGTATTTCTTGAGCGTTTCAACCCAGGACACCTTTCTGAGAATGCCAATTTATCCAGGATCCCCAGAACTGATGTCATGGGTTGGTGTAATATCAAACAGGAAATGCCATCACTGTGATGCCAGAACTCATCCAGGTCTACTCAGAAATTAGTCCCACTGTGTTCAATGAAATTTAATCCTGGGTAAGTATGGATTACAGCATGAGTGTCCCATTCCAAGATGGCGGAACCCAGTGCCAGAGTCCAAGATGGCAGTGCTCTGCTTTTTGTGACTCTGAAATAAAGTTGGAACCCTTCAAGGGGTCTCCTGACTCCAACTTTGAGAACCACTGCTCCAAAAAGTGTCTGCTATGCTGTGATGAGAGAAATCAAGCAGTTCTCTAGCTGCAAATATTTTTTTTCTCTAGGGTCAATATTCTTATGTACAAAAGTACATTTCTTTATGCAAGTGTGAGCTAGTCAAAGACCCAAATAAAGGCATTTATTATTATACAAGTGACATGGCTCAGTTCCACTGTAAGATCAAGACTGATAGCTCAAAATTTAAGGTCTGCTGTTGCAGCTAGTCTTTTAACCAAAACAAGGTACAGATAACTTAGGGCACAATCCAGAGTAACTACAGGAGCATGTAAGATACATTACGTGCACCCGTAGTTACTGCACCACCTAGTGAAAACCTATAGGAAATTCATATTGTATTCCAGAGTAACTTGTTCTTACTCCGGAGCAAGGACTCCCCATAGTTACTCTGGATTTCACCCTTGAGCATTTCTGTATCTCTTTCAGGCCTACTGCAACTTAGCAGCTGTTGAACCCTTCTGTTTGAGACGGTCCTTGATGCTGTGACAAGCTGTGTGTACTTTGCCCAAGGCAGGCTGGGGATGATTTCCAAAAACTTTCAAAGTTAATTGAAGCACAGAAGTTTTACAACTGTTTGCTTTAGAGACTTGGTCTTTTAGAAACTAAACAGATTTTGGATAGGTCTGCCAGGCAGTGACTAGAAGTCATGTTCCACAGATTTAGCCCACACACTTGACTTTTGTTGTCTGTTCAGGGCAGTGATTTTCAACCTTTTTCATCTCGTGGCACACCATCAACTTTTTACCACTGACAAGGTACACCCAAGGAAATCCCCAAGTTTTCTTATTAATGTCCCTCCCCAAATTCCCACGGCACACCTGAGGACTACCTCTGGCACATCAGTGTGCCATGGCATGACGGTTGAAAACCACTGGTTCAGGGCCAGCTCAGTCTACCCCTTATTCATGATTATTACCAAAATTTTTATTTCCCAAAGTTTAGCTCAGAATTTTAAATGTCAGGGGGCATAAATTATATCCAAGACCAACTATCCACATAACATGAAAGCTAATATTCTTGGCATAGCCTGTCTGTCTTCCTTGGCTGTATAAAGAAAAAAGAAATCCAGTGCATTGTTGCCCTTTGACCCCTTTTTCTTCCCTGTATTAAATTTACTTGGACGGTTTAGAACTTGGAAAGCAACATTAAGAACATACCACTGCTCAATACAAAATGATCTTTAATTGAAATCTGCAGTGCTATATTCATCTTGCAATGTTATTACCATACAGACATGATGTATCTTACAAGGAGGATGTTAAAACAAGTGTAGAAGATTCACAGATCCAACGTGGTAGGAAGTATGGCTTCACCTAAGGACTGAGAACTTGCCTTCCACAGGAAGAATGACAAACTGGACTGGGAGTGATCGTGTGTCCCATGCTCACTACACAGTGCAACCTGTTCGGGGGCAGGTCCTGTGCCAACTTGACTGATGAAAAGGGGACAAGTGTAGCCAGCTAGAAACTTGGAAGTGAAAGGTAAAATAGGCCCAAATCAACCCAAGCATTTAAAAGGTTAGGGATTAAAAATGGGCTTGACCACCTAGAGTGGATTTGAAGGCTTTAAATATGATCTGCAAGGTGCTGAAAGGTTGGCTGTTTAAAGAAGCACTTTGATTCCCAATTGTGTTTGGTGTGTGGGTATGTGTGTGTTATGGCTACCAATGAAAATGTATATATTGATACAAGTTACTCTTAAAACGTCAAACTTTCCTTTTGTTAACTTGTATAAAGCTGCCTTATGCTATCAGAGCTTTGGTCTGTCTAGCCTAAACTTGGCTTCTCTCATCAGTGGTAATGCTTGTTACATGTGATAAAATCATTTATGCTCCTGATGCGACATGTGGCTACAAATGTGCATCTGCAGGTGTTTCAGTAGAGGGGGGCAAGTACTTTCTTCATGCTTCAGGTCTGACAAACACCTCCAAAACAACCATTTCTCATGGACAGGATGGTTCCATTGGTACCAACAAGAGCTTCCCTCTGAAGACAAAAAAATGCTGAAAGAAATTGCACAGTGACCAAAAACGGAGGCTCAAATCATTTAGTGATGCTTTGATGCTCAGTATTTTTGGGGTGTGTGTGTGTGAGAGTTTGGCTCTAGACACCTGCCACCCTGAATTCTTCAGGTCAGTGACTTAACCTGGGACTTTGTGAATGGAAAACATGTGCTGTGCAACCACAGTTCGTGCTCATGTTTCAGAACTACATGATCGCACACATATTGCCCACATGCCAAAGCTGTTTCTCGTCATGCTCTTTGCACAATCTCAGTTGAGGATGTGCTTCTTACTAGGAGACTGAACTATTTCCAGTGTGAATTATTTGCAACACACAGAGCAAAGCAAGCTGAGGAGGACAGCTCTTGCAGGCCTCGGCAATGTGGTTTGAATTGAAATGTAGTTCTGGAACAAATCAGAGTTTGAATGGGGGCTGATTTATCTGCATTGAAAACAGTGAGATCTGAATCACAAATGTGTGACTGAATTGATTATAAAACATGGGAGGATTTGGAAAACCATTTGATTGGAAATAGCTTGTTTGATGATTCTGCCAAAAATTTCTCACTGCCTACAATTGCCTTCGCTGGGTCAGGCCATAGATTCAGAACTGCTCACATGTGGGCCAGCCAAAGGCCTCTATGATGTTCACAAGGGAGTTTGGTCCAATTCTCCTGATACTGCTTAATACTCCTACACCTAATGAATTTTTCTTTCAGCTCTTTTCCTTCTCCTTGAAAGATTGGCTTTACCCAAACTGTTTCCTTCTTGAAAGATTGGCTGAAAACACACTGATCTCTCCTGAACATAGGTAGAGTTCCTGGAGGCACCATTCTTATTGCCCCAGGCACTGTGTGGCAAGATCTCCCATCTTCTCTGACCTAAAGCTGGAGCCATTAGTATTGAATGCTAACCCTGAGGAAATTGCTAGCAACTAGATGCTGGTTTGCTAGGCATTGTGCACCTACCACAGAACTGGCAGTTTTGATGTTCTTCCTACCTGCTGTTGGCCTTAATGGTTTTTTTGGCAGAATCCCTCATATCCATCTGTTCAGACAGCCTGTAATGGGAGCCCAGGGCTACAAGACTGAATGCTTTCATTAATCCCTTTAGGTGGCGGGGAATGATTTCTGAACACTCAAGAGATCACACAGGTGCCCATCTCTCCTCCTAGCTAAATGCTCTGTATCTTCACTCCCTGATCACACCATCTGCTGGATGGGCATATAAGCATCAAACAATAGTCTAACTGACCCAGCTGGAAGTCTGCTGCCTGCATTGTTGCCTGGCCAGTTGTTTTCTGTTATTTTTTAACCTCTGATGGTGTATGTCTGTGTGTATATATTTACATAGGGTAAATAAAATGTTCTAGACATTCAAGAAAAAGCCTCCCTTACCTGTGGAACAGCTGCAATCATAATTACAGTGAAAAAATTTAGATTAGAAAACTGATGTAGAGTTTGGTAAAACTTTTTTGTTTTGTAAAAAGCATGATGCTGGTCCTCGTTGCTAAAATATGAAGAACACGTGCTCGAGTTTCCTAAAAGGTTGGAAAATTTCATGGATATATGCTGCTGTCCTTCTTTCTTTTTGTTAGCCCATTGCCTTCTACCTCTCTCTAACAATAAGAGTTATTCTTCAACAATAGCTAAGATTTTTACGATGCCGATGTTTGGGATCTGTTTCAGTATTAAATCACAAGCCCATGACTTTCTAGATCTTTGCAAACTGCAAACTCCTTCCAATATTGGCCTTGAGATTAGCGATGTGGAGGGAAGCTGGCCAGCTGAGCCTGAAGAATGGGATGTATGCAGAAATATTTCTAAAATAGGAGTAGAACTAGGGCACACAGCTATTGTGAGTAGATGATGCATTTCCTGCATCCTCACTGGCCATAGATCTCAGATCCATCTCTTTGGAGGCAATGTTTTTTTCGCTGTCTGAGATGGGGCAGATTGTGTGTGGATTCCTACCACATACAAAACACATACTCTAGCCCTACAAAGATACCTCATGACTTCTTCCCAAAGCTTCTGCGTCCCCCAATTTTAATGGGAAAGGCCAGCAGTGACCACTGAAGCATCAAAAAACATTCCACATGGATGGCAGCCTGGGCACCAAAAGAGATTCTGCTTCGATTGGGTTGAAAAAACTTAGCACCATGGAAGCTCTCATGCTCCTCTGAGCACATTTTAGCACAAGAGCCAGAGCCAACTATGGCATTGAACCTGCTGGAAGATGTGAAATTTAAATGATCAGACATGCATATGTTGTTATGTGACTGAATAACCAAAGCTTATTTGCACAGATCTGAATTCAACTCTGCAAAGCACACGAGACCAGCCTTGCTATTTTTTTTTGTGACCGATAAACATTCACAAATGGCTGTTTCTTCCTCAATGTAACCTTCTGCATGTTGGTCTGATAGGGCCTCTTACATGTTGCAGTACCACATGTTGGGTATAGCAGAGATGAATTGCATACAGATGTCGTCCTGTGACTCGTAGCCCATCAACATTCATGGAATTGTTATCTTTTACAGTACTGTTGGAGTGGCCACTTCTTGATGGTGCAAAATTAAATTAAATAAATTAATCTGTGGATGATCAAACAAAGGGAGGGGAGCACTGCACTGATCCCAAAATTTCTGGAACAGCTACTCCACAATAGTACTGAAACACTGGCCTTCCAAGTCCTTTCTATGTTCAAGCTGACTTGATCCCTCATATCCATAGGATTGAATCAAATATGAAGAAGAGACAACATTAAAAGGGGGGAAAAGAAATCTTTCTCCAAACCGAGACCTTCACCTGAGAAACCAAGAGGAACCAACGTTCCTCACACGTGTAAACTCAACGGACCTTACCGTCTCCTTATTCCTCTTAAAATTGGGGTCAACGTTGCCAAGCCCACTTCTGGTCACTTGCGCTGCTCCCTCCCCACCCTCCGAAACAGCCCCCATCAGACAGGGATACACATTAAGTGCAAATGTAAACATTCCTCATTATAAATTAAAAAATAAATAACTTAATTTTTAAAAAGTGCAGTGCATGTTGGTGCCAGCAGAGAGCAGAATGAGCTTTCTTGTTTTTCCCCCCATTCCAAGGCTGGACTGGGCCACGTTGCACACATGTGTGTTTGTATATACAACATGGGTGGGTGTGGTGGGGGGGATGTGAGGGGAAGAGACAGTTATTGGACTCAGTTTCCAATAGTTGAGGGCTTGTGTGGTGGGGGAGAGGCTGTTGCACTTAGGCTTTTGTTGTTACTTGTGGGAAGGGAGGCGATGGACCTATTTTCAAGCTGTGAGATGGAGGGTGGGGGAGTTTCCGTGCTGACTGTGGCCCAAACATGCATTGAGTCCATCTCAGTGATGGCCTGGCGCTGGGGAGAGTGATGTTCGACTGAGATGCTGAGAAGAGCCTTAATGTGGCCACATGTGTCTTCTCCGTATCTCTCCACCCCATGCGCCCGTCGGTGACTTTATCAGGCCTGCTGCGGCTGGTTGGTCTTCAGCTGAATCCCACAATGTTCAGAGGAAGCAGAACAGACGGGATCGACTCCTTCCTGAGTGTAGCCCAGGTTGGGAAGAAGCCTCTGCTGAGTGTGCAGGGCAAGGGCCAGCACTGTCAAGTCCATGCGTTCATTTGTTCAATGTCTCCAGCTGCCCCGAGTGAAAAGGATGAACCCTGATGGCAGGAAGTAACCCTTAACTCAGTGAGTCCAAGAGAATGCAGGAGCTGGGGCGGTGAAGACATGTGCCCACTCGCCCATCAGCTATTATGATATATAGATTTATATAGAGCTTTATAGATTATTTATATAAATATCTGGGGAGAAGGTGGTGGTGGTGGTGCAAGAAGGTAGAGGAAGGGCGGAGACCTGTACAACCCGATGTGGGAGGGAAGGGAAGGCCAAGTGGGCGCAGTCACAAGTTGGGCATGTCTGGCAGTCTCTGCACCTCCCCACTGCCTGAGTGGTCCAGTTCAGCACTGTCGCAGTCAGAATCCTCATAGGCTGCTGGGTCCTGGAAGGAGAAGAAGGGGGGAGTCAGCCAGAGATGGAACCTTTTACAATTATTAATGATTTAAAAAACAGCTTTTCTGACTGTTGTGGAGAGGCAATCATCAGCTAGAATTGCAACGGGCCCCCTACCTTTGCCTGGCTGAAAAATGGAATGATTGCTTGCATGACAGTCTCTCTACAACAGTTTTGAAAACAATGCTTTGCAGTGGCCATTTGTGTTGAGACAAATCCATACTTTAAAAATATCTATGTATAACAAGGTTGGTCCTGTACTTTAAAGCCAGTCTTTGCAGAGAGGTCACAATTCTGAGATTCTTGGAGGAAAGATGGCATATACATATTATTTTTATTAATAAGTGATCAGCCACCATGAGTGTAAGGGAAGGCATAAAATTTCTTTGTAAACTGCTTTGTGAACATTTTAGCTGAAAAGCAGTATATGAATACTGTAGGCAGGTAGGTAGATAGATATATAGATAAAGGCTATAGGGTGATTAAAACTCAGGTATTTAATCCTTCAACTTAATATTAATTAATAATATAAATCTTTAATATTTTGCCCAGTAGCTTTTCCAAAATCCCTGCCTTGATTATGTTCAGATCCATCATATTCAGAACCAAGGGGGCAAAACAGAGCAGAAGTCAGTGCCTGTAGGATGCACGTCCTTTGAGAGAGGGAGAAAGTGCCCTCCATACCATCCACCCTTAAAGACACCCACCTCGCCAGCATTCTGTTCAGCGCTGAGCTGGCATTTGACGAGCCGAATGGCTGCCTCCTTTTCAGACAGCCCATCTGAGTGACCCAGGATGTCATCATCGGAGCGTTCGGCATCCAGGCGCTCATCGGTATTGGTGCTGGCCACATCAGGAGTGCCACCACTATGGGAAGCTGTGGTGCCCTCGCTGGCAGTGCCCTCCTCCCCGTCTCCATCGGAGAAGTTCTCTGAGCTGAAGGTAGAGAGTGACTGTCGCTTACTCATCGCATGAGGCCACCTGAGGGAGGAGAGGTGGGTCTGTCAGCGACAAGAAGGCGAAGAAGCCCTCGTGCCATCTTACAACATGGCCACGATCTCACTAGCCCAGAGTGAGGCAGCTGGGGCAAGATAAAAAATGAAATCCAAGAAGCTTCCTGCACAGAAAGCTATTTCAGTTTTGATCAAGGTTTTGTAAAGGTAATTGTAAATACCCCTTATATGGAAAAAATTGGACAAATCTCTAGTTTTATTCACCATCTGAATAAGCATATTTTTAATGCAGCTATTACTTGTACAGATCAGATGAGTAGTTTGTGTTAACTTCTGAAAATTATTTGACAACTGCAGAAAAGGTGGTAGAAACCTAGATCATCCCAGTCATCTAATTTGTTGGGAGTTTCTTGTTAGGTTCATTCCCGATTTTAAATTGAAAGGGCATGACATTTATGGATTTATTGTTATTTAAATTGTTTGTGTGCCACTTAAATTTTGCAAAAGTTTGGTAAAACACCCTCACAGTCATGGCACTAGGTAAAGGATGATCAGTTGTTAACCTCACCACAGTATGCTCAACAAGATACAAAACTCAGCTTAAAACACTCACCTTTGCCGGAGTGGCAGCTCTACTTCGCTGTCTACCTCACCCTCTTCCTCCTCTGATGATAGCCCACGCTTCTAAGCCAAGATGGGGATGGGGAGAGGGGAAAAAAGAAGCAATATGAGTAAAATTTTGTGAGGATTGCAGAGGAAATAAAAATATATCCAAATGCATTCATTTTTTTGGCCATTTTTGGTTCTGTTGGGCTTTTTAAAAATGCATAGGGGAGTTTTCAAATATATTATTCCACACTTGCAGCCTGAAATACAGAGTTTTCTTCCAGTTGTATATTCCAACACTTTCAGGTACTGATTATGATGATCTCAAGAACCCTGGTTGCTACCATAAAGAACATGCCTTCACCCACCCACTTCCTGGCCTACCTGGCTCCGGGTGACAGCTGCCCGATACAACATGGCTGCTGGCGTGAGGTGCTGAGATTGCTGTGTGGACCCTGCACGGCAGCCCTTGCCCTGTTCTCGCTCGGCTTCTTCTGGCTGCAGCCTTGTTTTCCCCGCTGGCCCCACGGCACCCTGGCGGGATGAGGGTGACTCAGGGCTGCTGGAGCAGGGCACAGAAGCAGTGTCCTCACTGGGGGTCTCACTGCGGGGCTGCTCCGCTGGTGGAGATTCAGGTCCAGATGCCCCTTTGCGGCCCTCGGCTCCCAGCGTTGTGGAAATGAGGTCAGGGCTGGAAGACGACATCTTGCGCAGCAGCAGATCATGTTGAAGCCCCCGTAGAGCGGCACAGGGTTCTAGGCGCTTGGCTCCCCCTGGCTCTGCCAGTTCTCCGCAGCTGCCTCGGGTGCTAACCTTACGGTAGCGTGACTTGGCACGGCGACTGCGCCCAGGGGATGGGGGACCTTTCTGACACACTGGGATGGCCAGCTGGGGCAGCGTGGGGTCCATAATCACTTCAGTCTTCAGAATGTCAGGCCTGCAGGAGATCAGGAGGATGGCAACATCAACAACCTTTATACTCTGCTTTAATGTTTTGCGATCATTAACAAATGATCAGCTAATATTTTTAAATTATTGTAAGCCGTCCTGAAAAGCTGTTCAAGATTATGAATAAATAAATACTGTATTTATTCAAATCTAACACTCACCTTTTCCAGCCAAATTTAGGCTACAATCCTAAAGACGCTTTCATGGGAGTAAGTCCCATTGAACACAGTGAGGCTTACTTTTGAGTAGACATGGTTAGGACTGTGCTGTTAGGCTGCAATCCTAAGCACACTTTAATGGGAGTAAGATTCATTGAAACCAATGGGGCTTACTTCTGAATAGACATGGTTAGGATTGTGTCCTTAGTCTCAAATCGGGGTGTGCATTAGATTCAACGGTGCATTAAATTCATTTTGAGAAAATACAGTAAAGTATAGGTCAGTATTTTGTTTAACAGTTTACTATAATGTAATAAAAATGTAATATAAACCCACTGTTGTAACATAAGCCCACTTGTGTTAATAAAAATGTAACACAAACCCTATTGTCATATTGTTATTATCATATAACTCATTGTTGTCTGCAATAAAATTAAATTTTGCACCTGCTTTGCAGTTGCGCATTAGAATCGCCAGTAAAACATTTTTTTATCTGAGCAGTTCAGTCTCCCTTTCTCCGATACCCGCTAAAGATGAAAAAGATTGGAAAGAAAAAAACAGTATTCTTCTAAAGTTCTGCCCTCCCCACCCCATGAGGCAAGATGTTGTCAGAATCTCAGGTAGAACCATGTGCTTTGGCTTTTTTTCCTATTGCTTTTTCCCATTTCGAGACTGAAGGATGCCAAGGATGATGATGAAAGTCCCACACACATCTGTCTGCCCCCCACCAGAAAATCTGTATCTGTTCTCCATTTAATATTCTACCATCTGATGCTGAGCAACATAATGCCCAGGCTCTAGGGCGTAATAAGAGAGCATCTATAGTACATATGTGAGGCTGCTGGACTTATTGCACAATCCTAACCATGTCTACTCAAAAGTAAACCCCATTGTGTTCAATGGGTCCTACTTCCAGGAAAGTGTCAGCCACAATCCCAACCACACTTTCCTGGAAGTAAATACTATTGAACACCATGGGGCTTACTTCTGAGTAGACATGCTTAGGATTGCACTGTTAGTCTCACATGCATGAGACTGCTGGACTGCTGAATTTGACCCCTAGATTAGGAAGATCTGAGGGTCAAATCCTGTAGGTGCCATTGAGCCTGTTGCTATCTCTTGGCCGTATCTACCTCACAAGGTTGTTGTGAGGATAAAAGGAGCGGTCTACACTGGCCTGAACTGAGGAAGAAGGGTAGGATATAAAAGATCCCATGGCTGACACATTTTACAACACATATCTGAACCAATATGCAGAATATGCATATACAGATAATTTTGTTTATCTGTTCAATTGAGACGTCACAGGGAATGATGTTTCTTTTGGTTACTAGAAATTCTGCTTCATCTTCCTCTAAATGTTGATATTCTGTCATGAACTAGGCTTGTTTCTGTATTCTTGTTTCTGTAATCACAGAACTGTGGGTGGCGCAAGTGGTTAAGACACAGTGCCTATTAACCAGCAGGCCAGGGTTTGAGACCCGGGTCGGCCCCACAAGACAGGGTGAGCTCCTATCCTTAGCCCAGCTCTGTGACGCAGCTGGAACCATTTGTAGCGTCTCTGCCATTCCATTGGACGATTTCAGTGGCGTGGAGAGGGGGGATTCACAGACAGGCAGGCAGACAGAAAGAAGGTGAATCCTATATCCAAACCACACACCTTGTTTGTGCTCCTATAGATGATGGCAATGTACACATGGTATTGACTGACTATGGATTGTTTCACAAAACAATTCCTTATTGTAACCTGAGATGGCTATACCTAGAACCACAGAATTACAGGGTTGGAAAGAAACTTCTAGATCAGTGTTTCTGAAACTGTAGGACAGTGGCAGACAGGCATTTCAGCCTGGGAACCCCTTTCAAACTTAAAAATCTGTCTGGCACCTCCTATCAAACTACTAGGATATGACATCACTGTGATGCCAGAGCTCTTCCATGTCTTCTTCCACTTTCAATGAAACGTACTCACAGGAAAGCCCACTACCAAATTCCAAGATGGCTGAGCCCACCTTCTCATGACCACCTCCCCCCGACATGAGGTCACACAACCCCATTGGGGTCCTGTCCCCCACTTTGAATACCACTGTTGTAGGACAAAATCCATGTGGTAGGTTGTGAGCCAATTTCAAATGGGTTTCCACTCATTACAATGAATATTTTTAATGTATTATACTTGATATTAATGTGGGAAATGTTATAGATATGTACTTTGTACAGATATGTACTTTGTTACAGATATGTTACTATGTATATTCATTTAAAAACGATAGTCAATGTGGCTTACTCCTAGGTAAGTGTGGACAGACCTGCAGCCTTTGGGATGTTTGAGAATTACTTCTTAGGAGGGTTCTTTATTTTAAATAAATTTTTAAACTTATACTAGAGTCTTCATTTAATTTATTTGATTGATTTGATCTTGTTGTATGAGTGTGTTAAAAATTTCCTGCTTGATTGTGGCTCCAATCCTAACCTCACTTTCCTGGGAGTATATACTATTGAACACAATGTGATTTACTTCTGAGAAGACATGCTTAGGATTGCACTGTGTGTCACTTCCAGCCATGACATCACTTCAGTGGGTCCTGACGGACTGTTATTCTAAAAAGTGGGTCCCTGTGCTAAAATGTTGGAAAACCACTATTCTCGACTCAGCCTCTGACCAATGCTCTTCACCACCACCATCTTTACCCTCCTTTTCAATGTATATTTTCCACTCCCTCCTCACCTCTTGCTGTGTGGAGACAGCTTCTGGGGCACATTCCTCTTCTTTATGAGTTTTTCCACAGTGTTGCCATGCAAGAGACTGCGTGATGGATGATGCTTAAACAACCCGGGATATTTCTTTTCCAGAGCCTGCTCTCGCCTGAGGATGAGAAATGGGAAGAATGAATACTCGGTGCATGGATGGATAATTTTGAATGGAAAGGCAGGATAGTTCTTTGGAGTCAGGCTCAACTATCTCCAACACTCTCTGTTTAGATACCGAGCTAAATAAATGTATCGGTAAAGCGGCTACCACGTTTTCTTGACTTACAAAGAGAGTATGGCTTAATAAGAAGCTGACGGAACATACAAAGATCAGGTCTATAGAGCCTGTATCCTGAGCACACTCTTGTACTGCAATGAGTCTTGGCCCCTTCATGCGCGGCAGGAGAGAAAGCTGAACGCATTTCATATGTGCTGTCTCCGACGTATTCTTAGCATTACTTGGCATGACAAAGTTTCAAATGGTGCAGTATTAGAACATGCTGGGATCCCTAGCATGTACACGCTTCTGAAACAGCGACGTCTACACTGGCTTGGACATGTCGTGAGAATGGCCGATGGTCGGATTCCAAAAGACCTCCTGTATGGAGAACTAGCACAGGGAAAGTGCCCTAGAGGGAGACCAGAGCTGCGATACAAGGACATCTGCAAGAGGGATCTAAAGGCCATGGGAATGGACATCAACAACTGGGAAACCCTGACCTCTGATCGTTCAGCGTGGAGGCAAAAGACGCAGCATGGCCTTCTTCAATTCGAAGAGACACTCATTCAGCAGGCTGAGACAAAAAGGCAGTCCCAGAAACAGCAAAATCTGGGGGCCGGGCAGGGGACTGACTGTATCTGCCCTCGGTGTGGAAGGGATTGCCACTCTCGAATTGGCCTGTTTAGTCATAAAAGACGCTGTTATAGGACCTCTACTTCTGACCACGATACCATAGTCTTTCGAGACTGAAGGATGCCAATGATGATGAGGGATGGCTAATTTTGAATGGAAAGGAAGGATAGTTCTTTGGAGTCAGGATCCCCAATATTGTTCACCTGCCTTTCGATCCATGGCACCAGGTCTGGTCTTAAAGAAATGTAACCAAATGGAGACCTTCTCCTTGAGGGGCACCATAATTGGGTGTAAATAGTGTGCCCACCATCACAGTTGGCACCATGCTCTGCAGCTGGTACTACAGCATGGAATTTTCCATGTTGAGACATCACAAGGGGAGTGTGTTGAGTGGAGCCTTGTTGTTGGATGACCTTCATATCTGCATGTCCCTAGGTTTGGTTCACTTGCCCCTCTCTCTCAAACAGTTTGTGATGACACCACTGCCAGGTATCTCACCACTGCTGCTCATTTTGGTGAGTAAGGCCCTCCCCATGATGCCCTCCCCTGAATGTGGCATTCTGAGGTTGCCCACATCTACAGCTATCTATGCAAACACACTCGCACACACACATACGCCTCACCATGGAAAACTGAGTGTGTGTGTTTTTCACAAACTCAATGGGTGGTAACAATATCACCTCAGTACCACCTCAGGTCAAAATGCGGCCCTTCATCACAAATCCGTTGCCAACTGCAGCATCCCTAGCAAGGGACTGCTATGAGTTTTGATGCTCTCACCGGAGCAGCTCCTTCTCCTTCAGCTCCAGCTGCAACATGAGAGAGTTGAGCTCCATGTAAAGGTTGTTGGCCCGTTCCAGCTTGCGCTCGTAGTGCTCCCGGATGTCCAAAGCATGCCTAGAGACGGAGAGGTGGAGAAAGAAGGCATCAGTCATCTTATTCAGGTGGTATGGTACAATTCACTCTCCAGAGCGGAGCGTGTCAAACTCATTTCAGAAAGTGGACCTAAGAGCATTGATGATGCCTGCTGAGGACTGGACATGATGTCATTAAGAGGATCATGACCAGAAATAAGTATTTTTTTCTCACTTGGGACTTCATTAGCTGCAGATGGGCAGGAGAGAAAATACATAAATCTTGAGGATAGGTCAAGATATGGGAAAAACCAATTATGGTGTGGGTGACCAATTTAGCAGTGATACCTCAGAACAGCTCAGCAGCTAAAAGAAGTTGATGGTGATGATGGGGGAAGCACAATGGCCAGATAAAGAGCTTTTCGGAGTTTCATGGGCTTTATGTTTGACACCCCTGAAAGAGTAAAATTATCCCCAGTGTAACGTAGAAGTAGGTTAAATTGAGCTGTTTTCCAAAAATCAGAAAATGGCTTGATTTCCTCCCGCCTCATCGCCCAAAGCCCAGTTCAGACCCTGACATTCTCTGACATGCTCCATCAATGTGAGCACCAAGGTGAACACTTCATATGCCCTTCAATTCCCCCACACCCCAGTATGGGGAGGTGGGTTCTTAGGTGCCAAGACCTGTGTGCCTCAACTTCCATGAGTTCAACCAAAGAATGGAGAAGATATCCCTGTAACACAAGCATCTCTCCCTCTAGCCCTCACTCGCCTTCCTTCCATTGCCATTTTTCATAGCACAAAATAAAAACAGGACTTTGAGATGACGCTGAGATGGCAACAGTCTGTTCACGTTTCATCTTTGTTTTGCTATCTGTTCAATGCTATTTTTGTGACTTTAATGATCATTCTATTTTTAAGATTTTGCAAACCACTTCTCAGTTTCAGATGCAGCATAAAAATGTTTCAAAGACATCTGCATAAGAATTCATGCACAAAAGCACAATATAACTGTGTATTGCCCATTGTTTCTTCCTCCAAATTCTGCAATCAAGCAACTTTTCTATATAACAGCCCAATCCTACCCTACTCCTGCTAGTGCCAAAATAGGCAATGTATATAAGAACATCCCTGTGGGATCAAGCCATAGGTCCATCTAGTCCAGCTTCCTATATCTCACAGTGGCTCACTGTATGCCTCATGACACTTGCATCCTGGTGCGCTCCCTTGCATTGTCCTTATATGCATCTCTTGCAGTGCTGTATGGTATGGAGTGGAGACAGGATGTTTGGGAGGATCAAGGGAAAATATTTTCCCCTAGTACTCCCTAAGTGCTTCATTCACCTATGGGTCTTCTCATATACATATGGGTATACTAGTTATATCAATGGGACAATATACGCTTCAGTATACCTATGGGTATACTAGATATATCAATGGGCCAAGTCTATGGCATGAAAGAGGGCATGGTAGGATGATCCAGAGCTATAGCATTGCAGTGCAAGTCACTTGTGCCAGATAACCCCTTCCTCTCATGACATGTCTCTTTCCTTCCCTCCTGTTTACCTAGGAACACCCCTGTTGGGTATAAGTAACACTGGGTTGAAATTTACACATTGTGCCTTTTGCAGTGTTGCAGCTGCAGTTACACAGCAGAAAGGAATGTCCACTATAGTAACAGGCCATTAGGATGGGTCATAAATTATGCAACTTGGTACATCTACATGTGATCTATCCACTACTCCAGTTTCCACATGACTAGTTTTTATTTAAAGGAAAAAGGATATTGGAGTGGTGGGGCAAGAAAAGGGTGGAGCAATTTCAACATTTTCTCTGGGAAGGGCTGGGAAGTTGCTTGGGACGACGATGACTAAAGAGTAACATTTTCAGGACATCAGGTTATAGGGGTGTAATGTATGAAATGTATCCAACTTTGTATACCATATTAACAGCACATCAGGTATTTTCTGAAAAGTACTATTGATGATGTTTCTATATCCAACATACCTGAGTTCTTCTCGACGCCGGTGTATCAGTTCCTCCTCCAAGCGGTGCAGGCATGTTCCCTCTGATTTGATCTTTTCAAAATGCAGCTTCACCTCTTCCCGCCACTCAGCCTATGGAAGACAACACAGGACTGTCTGCTTTTCTCCTGGAGCCTAAAACTAGATGAACCCCACTGAGAACCCCACTTTAGTCTGAGCTCATCTTTTAGAGACCTCTCCATGGAGAATACAAGGAGAGGGACAGCCAATAGGTTTGAGCAGAGTAAACTGCTCTGTGGACGGTTTTTGGTGAAAACCAGCATATTTCATGACAGCATCCATCAACAGGGAAGCCCACCTGGGATTTGAAGTAGGTCTCTTGGGGCGTAGACAAGACATCAGCAGATGCAATATCAAGGTGCAGGAGGATCTGTCGAAAGGATGGACGGTTCCGGGGCTTGCTATTCCTGATGAAGGAAGAGAAACGAGGTGTATATGTAGCTATGCTGCATACTATACAGCTTGTCAGATGTTACATCTTTTCTATCCTGTTGTATGGAGTAGAGAGTTGGTCTTGAAAGAAAGTCACTTGAAGAAACTAGAAGCTTTTGAAATGTGGATTTACAGGCGACTGTTACATATAAGCTGTATAATATAAGCTGGGTGTATAAGCGACACCCAGAAAAATATGGCATATACCATTTAATCTTCCAGGGAAAGATTGAAGGCAAACAAAGTCCAGGTAGGAGGAGAACATCATGGCTTCAAAAATTTAAGGGACTGGTTTGGACAAAACTCAGCAACACTTTTTCATGCAGCTGTTGATAAGGATAGGATCGCCAACAAGATCACCAAGGTCCGGTGATGGATATGGCACAAGAAGAAGAGAATACTATACAGAACAGGTATACAGTTCTGTATAATACATGTCCAACCTGGTTATACAGGGATTTTTTTAATACATGGATTTGACTCAACATGATTGGCCATTGTAAATCATGGTTTAAAAAGCTGTTTTTCTACAGTTGTAGGCAGTCATGCAGGCAATCATTTGATACTTCAGCAGAGCCAGGCAAAAGCATGGGGTCTTTGCATTTTAATTGATGTTTGCCTTTATACAACAGTAAGAAAATCTGTTTTTATACATTCTAAAGGGATGCACTTATTATTTTTTTAAACTGTTTTATTTAATACATTTAAATTAATACATTTAAATACATTTAATACATTTAATACTTGGTATCAGCAGGGAGTCCCAGAACCAAATCCCTGCAGATATTGAGGCATGCGTTATTCCATTAGGAGCAATGGAGGAGAAAAAAACCTGGAAGTGGGTCTTTAAATCTATTTTTCCACTGGTTTTTTTTATCCAGGGGGGCTCCAGAACAGAGTCCTAGTCAATAACAAGGGACACCTGTGCACAAATAGATAGCAAGCTCCTCAGCTTGAAAATGAAGCAGAACCATATGGGTTTCCATGTGAATTTACACCATGTTGATGTTCATTACTCCAGAAGGAGTGAAATTTTAGCTGGTCTGCGTTTCCTTCTAGTATTTTCATGTAGCCTTGCTAAGCATTCACATAGCCCTGAAGACAGATGCTCCGAATGGAGAGCCAAAGTAGAATTTCAAGTTAGGCAGCAGGACCAATTTGATGTCAAATGTTCACTTGATGGCATTTTAGGAAGCATATGAGCTTAGGCTTGTTTTTTATATATATATATATATTTATATATATATTTTTACTGTTGGCCCTTAAAAATATTCCATTTTATAGCAAAATGTTCCTGTGAGGTGTGTGTGTGATTTTTCCCCCCCAATGTTATGTAACTAACATTATGGCACTTCAATGCAAGTGTGTTCTACTGAGGGACATGAAGAAGCAGGAAATGGAGAGGAAGTTCACAGGTTCTCGTAATTGAGCTACCTTGAGACAGAAGGGAATAAAGGATCAGTCCCATCCATGATCCTGTGCCAATGCATCCTCAATGAAGTCCCGAGCTGTGGGATAGCTAGGGGAGACAGGGGATGCAGTTGCATCTACAAGCTTTAGGGTGCTACAAGCTAAGTTGTAAAAGTGGTTACAATTGTGTAATACATTCATTATGAATGATAATACCATCTTGTTATATATCATTGTAAAGGTAATTTAATGCAGAATGCAATGAAATAAACAGCTTTGAAATATCTGTATTCTATCAAAAATTATGGCTCATTAATTAAAAATATGAAAACACAAAAGCCTATGGAACCAAAAGCAGATTTACTTAACTCATCTTTCCCATGATACTGATTGCTCTGAGAGCCAACGAGACGTAATTCTGATATTGTATGGAAATAATAAAGTGCTAATAAGAATCAGCTCTCAGGACATATTTCATATACAGTACATATATCATAAAACAGCTACCCATGTTAATTAGCACTTCTAAGTGGTGCTCTTCTTATATTTAGCAGGGAAAGAATAACCATTCCTCTTTGCCCAGGTTAATTTTCCTTAACTTTCCTTAACCAATAATAAGGGACACACTTTTCATTATTTTACTTAATTAAATTGGATTTTCTTGTTGGGAGGAGGGCAACAAAATCTTATTTGACTGCAGATAGAAAATAGGTGCTTTAGGTGTGCAAATAGTTGAACAAATAGTGGTGAACTGCTGAGGAGGAAGAGGTAAGTTTTTTCTTACCTCTTTTCTTTTTAAAAATTTCTTTTTATTTGTTCATTAAAAAAATTCTCTTTAAAAAAATTTGTTTATTTTTTAAATTTTTTTTTAAAAATATATCACTTCCAGTTGTTACATCACTTCTGGGGCAACATTTTGAACTTTGCAGCAGGCTACATGATCATTAGCTATGCCACTGGTCCCAAGGTAAGAGAACAAACATTCCCTTACCTTGAGGATTCCTCTGTGTTTGTACTAACACCACAAGATGCAGTGAATGCCCCATTGGCATGGCTACATTAGCAGTGGAAAGTTTAATAGGATTGGGCCCTAAGCAGCAATACAGCAGCAAAGAGCTTTGAGATAAAAACTGCAATCCTAAAGACACTTTCCTGGGAGTAAGATCCATTGAACACAATGGGGCTTTCTTTTGAGTAGACATGGTTAGGATTGTGCTCTATCCCTACAATCTAGAGTTACTACGGGAGCACGTAAGAGAGATTACGTGCACCCGTAGTTACTGCATCATCTAGTGAAAACCTATAGGAAATTCATATCGCAATCCAGAGTAAATTGTTCTTACACCAGAGCAAGGACTCCCCGTAGTTACTGTGGATTGCACCCTATGTCACAGAACATTTCCATGCACCCACTGAAAGCTTCTCTTCTGTTTCTAATGTTCACAGTGCTGCTTATCAGTGTTTCTTTGCTGCTCAAGTACATGTGTGTACAGGGGTTTCTCCTGCCTTCGATCTAGAATAGGGGTCTCCAAACCCTGGGGCCAGATGCGGCCCTCGGCAAGCGTCAAGGTTCCTCTATCCGGCCCCTGTAATCCACTCCAATACATTCTTATATGTAAATTTATTCAGCTTTGAAATGTAAATTAGATTTTTGGCCCCTGACACTGTGTCAGGAAGATGATGTGGCTCTCCTGCCAAAAAGTTTGGAGACCCCTGATCTAGAATAACAACACTCTCAGAATTGTTCAGTAATTTAACCTTAGGAAACTATCCCATCCAGACAGCTCCAAATGTGTTAGATCTTCAGGTTATGACTCAAATAGTCAAGTGAGGTGGGAATGAGGTGTCAGAGTCTTGAGGTGTTGGAATGTCCCAGTTCAAATTTCAGATGAGGGTATCACAATTTTGAATGCTTCTCTTCAGTACAAAAAAAAAAGGAAAAAAGAAAAAAATCTTCCTACATATAGAAAACCAGCATGGCTGAGAAGGGCTCGGTTAGAAACTTTCTCCCTGATGTGCTAGGCTGTACTTGCAGAGAAGTGTTTTTAAATTTTATTTTACATTTTGGACCATTCAAAAGTGTGATCTTCCACCCGCACCCTGAACTACCACGGTGCTGCCTCATTCTGCTCTCTGTGTACACAACTGACTTTGGCATGCCTTAAATCCAGCTACATCTTTCCAAATACATTTATTGAACGCCGCTTCAAGTTATCCAGTTTTTTATGGGCAAAATACAACTACAGGGATTCCTTGCTCCGGTGTAAAAACAACTTACTCTGGATTGCAATATGAATTTCCCATAGGTTTTTACTAGGTGGTGCAGTAACAACAGGTGCACATAAAGTCTCTTACGTGCTCCTGTAGTTACTTTGGATTTGGGGGTAACTCTAGTTTTATCAAGCCCTGATGTTCCCAAGGAAGATGCAAGATAAGTGATCCTATGTAAAGAGAAGGACGCTCTCATGTTCCCAGTGGCTGAGACCTGAAGTCTGCATATTACACAGAGATGTGTCTCCTTGGTAACTTAAGAGTTGAGAAAAAAAATAATGTGACATCATTATATTAGAATTTTTCTGCTCCCCCCCATATAGAAGCAGCTAATGAAATGGAGCCATTGGGGGGGGGGGGGGAATGATCATACAACGATAATGTGATCATGTTCACTTTTCAAATACACGTTACCTGGGTGATGCAGGTTGGCAGCTCCCACACGTCTTCCCTTAATATGCAGTTTGGGCATGAAATCTAGTTAAGACATTAATGCTGCAATCCTAATCTCCAGTAAGGCTATGCCCCAACTTAAGTCCTATGCTGACCTGGGGGTATCACAAAAGTGCAGAAAGACACTTCTACGCCGCTCCAATGGGAGTGATAGGGCAGTACACAGACATACAATTGCCGCCCTACATCACCACAGGAACGGGAAGACTGATGAGTTGTGCCGGCCAAGGTTAGGTTTGTACCCTAACACATTGAGGGACCAATCCTATCCAACTTTCTAGAACTGGTGCAGCTGCAATGCAGCACTGAGGTAAGGGACCACATGTTCCCATACCTTGAAGAGGCCTCAGTGATTGTCCTTGCACCCCAGGTTGCAGTGTACATGCTGTTGGCTTCACTAGCACTCAAAAATTTGAAAGGCCTGGGATCTTACGCTGTTTAAATTACTTCTATGGGGCATCCATGTGGAGGAGTGTTGTGGGGGAGATCTGATGTGCTTTTATCCCAACTCAGTTCGAGGGAATATTTATTTAGCATCTAAAGGTATATAAAGCACATAAAGGCAGAAAATGAAAAGCACATATCTTAATAAAGGGCTGCAATCCTATATGTACATTCCTTGGAGTAAAACGGGCTCCAACAAAGTCAAATTGTACTGAAGGCCAAGAGGATTGCATTCCAATAAAAGTTTCAGGTCTGCTTGACAATTTTGCTGTATGGTTCGCTGTAATAACTGCAAAAGAGGGCCATTGTCCTTGCTAGTTTTAGGATTATGGCTCCATAGCAATATACACAATTCTGAGTGTATACTAAACAAGCAATTTTAAAAAATGTGTTCACTGAAGAATAAAACAGACCACCCCTCACCTAGTAATCATACGCTCAAAGAGTGGTATTGCAGAAGCATTGAGTGCCTCTGTGTTAGCACCACAGGTCTTTGATTGCATCTGGCCACAACCCAGAAACCTTCCTTTGTGATAATGTAAGACAAGCGGATGGAGTGTTATCCAGTGGTGGGCTTCACGGGGTTCTCACAGATTCTATAGAACGCTTTGCTAATGAGTGCCTGGTTCTGAGAACCGGTTACTAATGTGACATAGAACCTGTTGTTAATTGAGGTTAATAAGACATAGAACCTGTAGTTAATTTATTTGAATCCCACCACTGGTGTTATCCTGGGACAACTGTGAAATGCTGGCATATGACAGTGAAATCCTGGCATGTGACAGTATCTTTCAGTACCTTCCATGTGAGTGAAGATCATGTCTGAATGCACCTTAAGGCCATTAATTTCCAGGGTTCTGGGTGGAAGGATTACCCAAGTCGGACTTCAACAGCAGATGACTGGAAGAGATGGACTCACCAGCATTGTCGAAGAAGGATCTTGAAGCCGTCTGGGCAGCTGGTGGGCACAGGCAGGTGAAGGCTGTTACTGCCAACACCCCAAATTATGGCAGAGGAATCCACATCCTTGTAAGGAATCTCTCCCGTCAGCAACTCCCAGAGAACAACTCCAAAGGACCTATAGGATGAATGAATGTTAGTGTGAATGGGGGAGGAAGGTGAAATGCATCAGGTACCCAAATCTTCATTTTGCTTTCCCTTTCATAGGCCTCTCCAGCCCTTTCCAATTTTTTTTTCTATCGAGGCAATGATTGTTTCTCACTGTCTCTATATTCTTCATCCCCCAGACTCCTCAGTTTTTGGATGGTAGAGTTACCAAGTGAAGTTTATCATTTTCGATGTGGTGAATCAAGCCACAGAATGCAGTGAGATGTAGCATGTTTAGCCCGGAAGCATGGGGAGGCCAGGACATGTCTGTGCACTAGTCTAACTCCCCCCCCCCCCCGCCGAGTGGCACAGAAATGCCTTACAGCACATTAGTGACACCCCCAGGCCATCATGGCACTTGTGCTGGCTGTCTTTCCAAGTATGGAGGGGATGTTACTAGGAGGATCCTGGTACCTGTGACTTGTGTTACTAGGATGTTACTAGGAGGATCTGTGTACCTGTGACTTGCATATCCCATCTAGTCCCTGTGACATGCCTACTACCCATACCCTGTCCTATTTCTACGTCTTTCCTCTTTTTGGGTCAATCTTTCACCTCCTCACCAGATGTCAACCTTTTCCGAGACAGGTTCATTGCGAATGACTTCTGGGGCCATCCAAGCTACGGTGCCAGCAAAAGACATCTTGGTGCTCTTGTCACTGAGCTCCTTGGATGTCCCAAAGTCGGAGATCTTCACCACATCGTCATAAGTGATCAGCATACTGGGGGGGGGGGTAAGGAATGAAGACATGTGAGTTGCAGAATTCTAATTCTTCCCAGTGTTTCAGAAGGGGAACAGCTACGCAAAAAGGAACGCAGTGCCCTCCGTTACCAGTAGGGAGAGCGGTATTAGGACCATATTCTGTATGGTCATGTATAACAACTTCTTTTCTCATGGTGGGAAATTGGTACAGTAGACAAAGCAGGATGTGGAAATGAAAGATAGGATGTTTATTTTCTCCAAACTCACACTGTGGTTTAACTAGGAGTAGTGATGTCTTAACCCATCCAACCTGCCAGTACAATGTCCTGCCTACATTCAGCATGATAGTATAAGGCACCAATATGCTTTTTTTGTGGCCATAAGTTTTTAAAGAGGCCTTAAATTATGAGCTGAGCCTCAATATCCAGCAGTTACTACAAACAAGTTCTGAGTACATGCAGCTGCATTTGCTGACATTGATTTTTCACAACACTTATATCTCTTGCTCTTCCCCTGCGATCCGTTTTTAAAATTATGTACTGCAGACTGTAAGATCCTTGTGGCAGGAACCTGTCAATACTTTTGCTTAAGCAGCTGCATAAAGTGCCATATGCACTGACATAACTGTATAAATAAAATAATAACAACGTTACTAGGAATTGTCCTAAACACCATACATACAAAAAAGGAGAGGGAATATAACAGAGGTGACTTGATTTTTGAGGCAACGTTCTGAGATGTTTTGTTACTGAAAAAAATGAGATACTATTGGAACTGGCTAAATAAATATAAACAAAGTGATGCAAATTACAACATTGGGATTTTGCTGGAACCGGATCTGAAGAATTTGACATTTGGGGCAAAATACCACCTTGGGATCTCAACCCTCAGCCACCCCATCTTCTCCCCGTCTCTTTCCTCTTTATAGTTTCCTGGTGTAACCTAGCTTCCCTCCTTACTTGGGTGATTTGAGGTCACGATGAATGATCTTATGTAGGTGCAGATAGTTCATGCCACCAGCGATGCCCATGGACCAGTCGACCAACAGTGAAGGGGTGACCTTGCGCCCAGCACGCAGCACTTCATACAATTGGCCCTGGGCACAGAACTCCATGATGATGCAGTAACAAGGAGCCTGGGTGCACACACCTCTGGGATGAAGGAGAGAACATGGGACATATGTTAGACATTGAGGAAAATAAATGGGTGTGCTTAGGTCTGGGGTACCAGCAAATAGTTTAGAAATGAGGCAGAAATACTGAATATTTTAAGACTGGCTATGTTCTCTGAAACTTTTCAAAGTAGTCTTGGGTAAGTGAACAGTGTTTGGTTGCTTATGTTTTCAAGCCTATACTCAAGCCTCAGGAGTAAATCCATTTATAGTCAATGGGTTTTACTCTCCGGTAAATGTGGATAGGATTGCAGTCTTGCCTATTATCTTGATGGGACATTTTTCCTTTCTGATGTTGCTATTGGGCCTGAAAGATGGTCATAAAGTGCCCTGAGTAAAGTAAGAGTTAGAAGAAGAGGAGCGAGGCAATGACACATAAGAACATTAAAAGAGCCCAGATGGATCAGGCCAAAGGCCCATCTAGTCAAGCTTCTAGTATCTCACAGTGGCCCACCAGATGCCTTAAAGAGCACACAAGACAACAGGATACCTGCATTACTTCCAGTCCTACCCCAACACTTAAGGGACTGAACCCATAATTTGCAGGCCTCCGTCAGTCTTGAAAGACGATGGTATCGTGCTCTGCGCTGCATACGCTGCATGTGAAGCACGAAAGCCTGGGTTGGATTGTTATGGAGGATAGGCTGTTACCCAAGCAGCAAATCCCCCCTCTCCAGGCCACTGAATTAGTCCAATGGAAAGGCAGAGCCAATACGATTGGATCCAGCTGGAAGCGTCACAGAGCTGGGCTAAGGACAGGAGCTCACCCTGTCTTGTGGGGCCGACCCGGGTCTTGAACCCTGGCCTGCTGGTTAACAGGCACAGTGTCTTAACCACTTGCGCCACCCACAGCCCAAACTTATGGCATGCAAAATGAGCATTCCATCAAGAGTGCTATGGAGTCTCTCCAGAGGCATCCTCTTCTCACCCTCAACTGCTGCCCATTGTGACATTCCCAGATGGCTCCACAAGGAGTCTTGCCATGCCTGCTTTAGCTTACTTGAAGGTGATGATGTTGGGATGCTTCAGCTTTCGCAGGTGTTTGATATCTGTCTCCTTGAGGTCCCGCACCTTCTTGACAGCAACTTCTTCTCCGTGGAAGCGTCCCAGGAAGACAGCGCCTTGGGCCCCACTCCCAACCCACTGCAGGTCCAGGATCTCTTCAAAGGGCACTTCCCATGGATCTGCATCAGAAGGGAAAGTTGTTTCCAACAGTCAGGAAGAAGAAGCAAAAGGCAAGCGTCACGCCAAGATGGATGCAAGTCAACCGTTCCGACAAGGGCACAAGGCATGAGAGGCAGAGATTCACAAGGTTGTGATGACTTACAATAATCATAAGCCAGTGCAGGTGACAGGGGTGCACCCAAATTCTCTGTATTGACAGTTTGACCTTCCCCCTGCCAGTCCATAGCACGCAGTGTCAGTGACGGATCATATGCTGCAGGCTAAGGCGAGCTGTGTGTGATCTGATGGTCTTCAAAAAGTAAGTGTCCTCAAGGAGGCCTCTGATACTGCCTCCTCCACTGCAGTATGGTACTACATTACTATGACTAAATGGGGGCACATTAGTTAGGACTAATACATTTTTATTAAGTATATAAACAAGTTTAATGGCTGTATGGATAATGCAATGTTCCTCTTAACCCAATGCCTCTGGGCTGATAAACTAAGGCCAGTGAGGTTAGATAGCAGGAGGAGCAGAGTTCAGCTGCCCCTTTGGCTTCCCACTGTAGCCCTCCAAGTTTCTCTTACCTCTCCATTTCCTTTTCACCAAGACAACATGGCCTGATCCTAACATGAAGCTTTGCTCCAGGTTTCTTGTTCTCACTCCATCACCCAGGGCTTCCTCGGATCTCAATTTTTCAGGCGACTGATTCCTTCATTGCATCTTGACCAGATTTTATAGCACTCATCTATCTCCCCCCTCACCCTTATCATGAAGTCCCTCTTGATTATCTGCAATTTCTTTCAGAGATCCTTCTTTCACATTCCCTCTGGTCTCATCTAGTCCATCTAATGTTTGGACAGCCCTAATCAAGCCTGATGACCATTCCTGCAGCTTCCTGCTTCTCAGTATTTTTGTGAGATCTTTTCCCAGTCCTTAGCCGACTTCCTGTCTTGGCCAAACTGACAACTTTCTTTTCCAGCAGAGACACTCAATTGCAAACAACCCAAACAACTGAATGCTTCATCCCCAAATCCACTCATCTGCTTAGGGTCAAAGGATTCCTTGCTGCAAGTTCAATAAAATACATGATCTATTACTGTGATGTTCAACAATTTTCATCTCCTGGCACACTCTCAAGGTACTAAAATTGTCAAAGTGCACCATCAGTTCTTTTGTTATTGACAAACCACACCATGCTGCAGGAAAGGGACTCAGATCCCCCAAATGATCGTCCCCAAATCCCATGGCATACCTGCAGACCATCTACGGCACACCAGTGTGCCATAGCACAGTAGTTGAAAATCACTGGCCTATTGTTCGTTTTAACATTTGGCCATTCCTGCTTCTGCGGAACCCAGGGCTCGCTGCCATTTACTCATTCACATATATAGCTGTATATGTATATATTCATGTATATAGGTGATGTGGCCTCAATTCACCGCAGCCCAAGCCTCCCTACCTCAAAAAGGAAATATAAAACCTTTTATTCTAGAAGGACTCTGTGGATTAATTTTTATCTATGGTTAGTGACAGCTTTTGTTGTGTATAATCTGTTTTGTATGCTATGTTTGCATCAATGTTGCTTTCCGAGGATGCTGCTTGTTTTGCAATTTGGATTTGTTGTTTCTAATCCATCCTACAGCAGGTTTGGGATTAGGTAAAACAGGTCTCAAATAATGCCCCACAGCCCTCAGTCCATTTGGGGTTGCTTTGCTGGAATGGGCAATGAATATGGGAAAGAATAAGCATGAGATAACTGAGAGGAAATGGAAGGGAGCAGATTCTATATGGGACTTGTGACTTGTGACTTTTCACCTGTGTTTCCCATATGGCCTCTTCTTTTTGGAACTGCACAGGAAAATAGCAGAACTTTCCACCACTTTAGGAAGGCATTAGTACCTCTATGTGACATTAGAAGCTTTTAATCTGGACTCATCCCTCACATCTTATCTATCTGCATGCCTAACAACCAACCCACAACATACTAGGAATGGGGACAAAACTGCTGTACTTAAGCCTGGAAGCCATCAAAAGGAGGCATAGAGAAATGAGCTACAAAGGTCCACCTCGCCCAGCATTCTGTTTCCCACAATGACCCACAAATTGGCCCTAAGAAGCCCACAAGCAGGAGCTGAAAGCATACCTCTCTACCACATGGCTGTATTCTTTGGGGCCCACTGAACCTGGAAATAGCCATCATGACTAGCAGCCATGGACAGACCTGTCCTCCATGAGATTACCAACCCCTTATTAAAGCTCTTTAATCAACCACCCATCATCACATCCTATAACAGTGAATGCCATAGATTACAGTAGTTATGGGCCATATGAAGATGCGCTTCCTTTTCTCTGTTCTAAATCTCTCTGCCAGTTTCATGGGATGATCCAATGTTCTAATGTTCTGAGTGAGGGAGAAATATGGCTAATAATCATGTAAGTACATAAAATTCAATCATATTCCTCCGTAGCCTCCTTCTTTCCTAACTTTAGGGTGCAGTCCTAACCTACACCAGCACAACTCATTACTCTTCCCATTCCCATGGGGATGTAGGGAGGCAACCTTAACTCCTCTCCAGGAGTAGCACAAAAGTGCCTTACAATTAAGGTTGGAAAAATTATTTTCCACAAAATCAGGACAGGAACCTCTGTCCCATTTGCCAGTATGTGAACACAATCCCTCAAAATCGGGATTGTCCCTGTTTTTCGGAACATACGGCAACCCTGCTTAGTACTTAGTCACAAAAGTACTTACAGGACACCACAGGTCACCCATCCACCCACTCCCACAATTCCTGCTGATGCAAACCATATCAGCCCACTTCATGGCTGGGCTGGCCCTCAGCTGCAAAACTAGAGTCTGATATCTTTACTGGTGCAATTGCACATATCCTGCCAATAACATGCCATAGGAGAATCTCCATAGGAACATCACCTTGGAACAGTAGCTATTCAAGGGTAACAAGAGCCATGTACTGTGCAAAAGAAGCTATAGTGACAATTTAAGCCTTCAAAGGAGTCCTTTGATCTGGGTCTGGAAACTGGCAATCAGTGCAGGTCTTTAAGGCTCGGTGTAATACGGGCCCTTTGACTCACACACCCAGTTAGGAGTCTAATTGTTGCATTGTGGACCAGTGTCATTATAAGCACTTGGCAAATGCAGCACCAGGTATACTCTAGAAATTTGTGTACCCCAATCTGTGCACTCTAGAAATTTGTACTATGGCTTTTATGTCATGATGGCTATATATATCCCTGTTCTCTCAGAACACAACCTGCATACTGTGAAGTGATCAAATTACACAGGTATAATAGTTACCATGTTCTTGTGGGTAACAATGAACTAGTAGGATCACACTGCAATTTAATAATGCTGCTGTAAAATTTTGGCCTAAACCAATACCTGTATTTTCTTCTCTGCTGCCACTTTTGATATAGCCCCAGAATCTATAATATGGGGTCTTGAGTCATGGCCTGAGGCCATGCTTGTTCTTGCTTCAACATTATCCTGTAAGCGCAACTGGCCACCATCATGACCTGGAACCACCAACTCACCTTCTTGTTGCTGTTTGTGTTCGGTGGAGTATGCTTTGCCAATCATGGTCCAAACAGGCTTGAGGCAACCAAAAAGCCCTTCCAGAAAGCCACTCCCTGTTTGGCAGTGGATCCGGACTTGGTCAGCATGATAACGGGTGGGCCGTACTTCAGGATTTCCAGCGCCAGCTCCTGCACCAGCTCCGCCTCCTCCACCACTGCCAGCTTCATTCTCATGCAGCTGCAGCACACTATTGGCGAACTGGTCATGCGTCTCCTCACTGGGTGTGGGGCTGTGTCCGCCACCCCCACCTCCCACTCCGCCCGTATCAACGGGCAGCACATCTCGCAAGACACACTGTGTCGGTGTGAGGTCCTTTTCAGGTGTACAGTCCGAGGCATCGGGATCCAACTTGCGGAAGGAGCTTTCAGTCAGGATCGTATTGAAGCTGCCAAAGGATGGGGAAGGAGTGCGGGTCTCATGGAGGCACGCCATGATTTTGTGGAGCTGTGAGTAAGGTGTGGTTAGGCACTAAAAGGAAGAAAAATAGAGAAAAAGGTTTCATGAACAGGATTATAAGCTTCATTAGATAGATTGTGGGAGTTCTAGGCCAAATTTTTTATTTACTATTAATTCTACCTTGAACCAGCACAGCAAAAAAGGAACTGGAGCAGAGATACACCTATATCACCTATACATAACACTGGGGGCACAATCCTAACCAATTTAGACAAGCACAACTCACCTTCTCTCCATTCCTGTGATGGTATGAGCAGGCTGGCACATGTTTGTGTACTGGCCTAACCCCCCAGGAGTGCTGCAGAAGTGCCTTATGGCACTTTTGCAACACCTGCAGATAGCATGGGACTTGTGCTGGCCTAACTGGGATTGTGCTGACATTTTGCTATTACAAAAGACCTATTTTGGGGGATATTTGTGATGGTGAATCCAAAAATGGTATAAGTTTTGTCCAAATGACTGTAGTTTGAGAGAATATGGCACAGTCACATATACTAATTTAAGATGCTTCCTCATAAGAAAGCTGCTTGAATTGGCTCATAAGTTGACTATGCCTCTGCTTCCCAAATTCCCCCAAGAGAGTAGGGAACATTTGTTAGTATGCGTGCAACCACCACTATTTCCTCTATGCTTCATCCCTGCATCGCCATTTGCTCATTCATTCTCATTGTGCTATTTACATATTCATTCATTCATTCATTCATTCATTCATTCATTCATTCATTCATTCATTCATTAACAGTTGTTTTTTTAAAAAAAACATTGGCCCTTTCCCCAAACCTAGTGAAGCTAATACAGTAAAAGAGCTATTGAACCAGGTAATACTGAATGCTTCAATGAATTAAAATGATTCTGCTCCAACTGGACTTGAGCCACACCGATTTAAATGTGATGTCTTGAAATATTTCTGGAAAATGCTCAGGATGGGACTTTGGCCAGTCTCCATCAGCAAACTGTTTCACTGATGGGGATAGCTAGCAAGAAAGCATAGTGGGCTTTTAGAGGGAAAGGACAAGAGTGTAGAGCAGTGGTCTTCAACGTTGTGAGAACCACGACCTAGGACCATCAGAAAAAACCTTCCCATGGCCCCTCCTATGGCCAGTTCCATTCGGAACTGCACATGCACATCAGTGTGACTTGGCTGTGCATGCGCATTTAGTCCTGGCAGTGGGGTGGGCTGTGCCTGCACAGTTTTGTATTACAAGCATGCTTCTAGAACGAATTGTTTCCGTAAACCGAGGCACCACTGTACTGGGATAGGGCGAACAGGACAGCCAAATATTTGCCCACAGGTTATCCATTCTACATGGAGACTTCCTACTCTGCTAGACATGTAGTGGCAGATGCACCTAACATGGTGGTTTGGTTTTTTCCATACTGCAACAGGCAGTTTCACGGGCACACACACTGATCCAGGCTAAAGGGTAGTGGAAAGTGGAACACAACCTAAAAATCAACAAAACTGCAGCTCCTTGTTTGCATAAGCCCTATACCTCCTCCTCATTTTCCCGCGGACTCTTCTTGGTTGTTCTACCCAAAATCAGCATCAGTCAGCAAGGACTGCTCCTCTTGCCCACTTTTAGAAAACAACCTCCCCATTCATCATGGTGTCCCAGTTTCCTCCTTTTCCAAGCTATTCTCTTCCTTTCCTGCAGTAACCAGGCTTCATCTGTAAATGACATGGTAGAACGGACTGCACCATTTCTGGCTGGGAGAAGGGGAGAGGATTCTAATTTTGAAAACTCCTCCGTGTAAATCCTGGCAAATGGTAAAGTAGCAAAGCCGAAGGGTGGAAAAGGCTACAACATGTTTTGCCTAATTGATTTAATTTTCTACTTGCAAGGAGTTTTTTGATATTAAAATATAAATGAAAATAATAGCTGCAGACTGAAGTGTGTGATCTGTTCACCCAGCTCATTCTTCTGCAAGTATATACTTCTCCACTGCCACCTGATGCTCCCTCAGGGCATAAGGCATCCCCATTACTCATTGCCTATCCTTGCCTCTCCCCTTTTCCATCTATCTAAAGTAAGATTACAAATCCTTCAGTACACAGTTGAATGCAACAGCAACAACAGCCATAACATGTACAAAGAGATGAGAATTTCAGCACAAGTCAAACACAAGTGCTAAGGAAACAACAAAAGATTTCCACTTCAGTTTTCCCAGAGTCAAAACTGCAACAAAAAAGTAGTTCTCTAAAAGACACTTAAGTATAGACAAATGAAAAGAAAGCTTACCAAGAGAGATCAGGGAGAGCGAAGCGCACTGCCTAAGGGGGGTGGCATGGAGAAAACCACAAAGACATCTATAGGCAAGCTGAACAAATGGATTGGTTGAGAAGATGGAGAGCTCCTGGACTGGAACAAATGGGAGACTTAATGGAAGGCCTGGAGAAAAGAGACACAAGAACACAAGACTTTTCAGCAAGGAGCTTCAAGGCACTGTTGCACACAGGGAACGTCGACAATGGTGGTCTTAAAACGATGAGGAGATTACAGGATCAGAGAGGAACACAAGACAAAGAAGTCGTGTGTTCCTGAATGAAGATGGACATCATAAAAAGAAAACTCAAACCCCCCTTCTCTGCCCAACTACAAGCCCCCATCTTCACAGTTTCACAGACATAACAATCGATCAAACACTGTTCTAACTCCCCTCCTTTCTCATGCCTGTTTTATTTATTTTAATAGTTATTTTAATGTTCTTTACATCTGTTTTTTTCTTATTGCAATTGGTTTTAACATACAGGGGTGTAATCTAATTATTTACGATTTACTTATATGCAATTTTGTCTCAAAGAGAATTAAGTTGGCTCTTTAAATTGAAAGTGGAGTAGCTGTTAATGGCTTAAAGGCAGGCTACTTACCATGGATAGTGGCAGGCAATTGACTTTGCTGAGAAAAGTTCATAGAGTTCAGATTTGGGGTCAAATTACAGCTGCGAGGCAGAGCGCCTTCCTTCCCCCAAACACATCCAGCTACTCCTGATAAGTAAACTAATAGGAACAATTTTAAATGTTCCATGAGTATATAGTGCTGCATTTAGTATGGACCACGGTGACCAGATGCCCAAACCTCAAAAGGAGGACAAGGTCTTGGATTCCTCTTAGCTTGGCTTTTCTGACCGACAATGGCACTTTGCCTACTCACGAGTAAAGCTGTGATACTGTGCACAGTCACTTTCCCATAGAGCTCAATGCATATTTTTGATTTTTAGTTTTTTTGGCCATAACCTTTGAAAGGAAGGAGATGTTTCAAAATTGATTTTTGCATTGGGTTCTGCTCTTCAATACAAATCCAACAACATATGACATGATGGGGTACTGCACACCATTGCAAAGTTCCTAAATGAAGCCAAAATGGAGGACAATGAAGCCCTTTTGGAGGACACCTGTACAGAAGGCTAAAAAAGAGGACAAATCCAGAAAATCCAGTCATATGGCACCCTGGTATGGACTTACACTAACCACACCTTCCAGGGAGTAATAACTATTGAACACAGTGGGACTTTCTTCTGAGTAGACATGCTTAGTATTGCACTAGTATTGCTTAGTATTGCACCCTACCAGCGGCATGCTGTGCCCTGTCAATGGTCAAAGAACTCATGGTGGGCTTTGAGAATTTAGTGCTGTGAGATGCAAAAGGTTGAATGTCACTGTCCTACTAGCAAATCATAGAACCTTTTTTGATGTTTCATCAACATTTTCATTGAAACATTTTGATATTTCAGGAACATTTTCTTTGAGAGAGAGGTACATTTTGAACTGAGTGCTATAAAGAGGCTTCCAGCTTTACATTTATGGATGTAAGGCTCATTTATGAACATTTCATCAATTCTCAGCAGAATGCAGGCAGAATGGATGCTTTAGGGCTTCGGCATAGGGCACTAATATTAAGGAACACTTTTCCTTTCTCTTTACCATTATATGTCCGTACCCACGGCTAGCTACATGACGTGTTTCAAGATTCCTTGTCACTCTGCTTGTTCCCTCAAGGCTGCTGTCTGTAACTCTTTAAATGATTGCTGCCTTCTTGCTTGATGGTTAAGAATGAAATTCATGTGTTTATTACTATGTTCAGATGCCTTTTGTAGTTGTACGCAGGTTGCAACTCAGCACATATTTGCTAATTTTGCTTAAATTATTCTATTGCTACTCGTCCTGCTCAGCTTCCCTGCTGAAATTTCCCCACACAGTCATGTTTCCACACCTTAAAAGCTAGAGACTTATTTTTTCCATAAATGAAAAAGCTGAGATACTCAGGCTGTTGAATTTTCACCCAAAACCAATATTTTTTTTCCCTACAGTCTCAGTACCTGACCAGAGAGAACCCAGTACAGCTATCTTGCTGAAACTAAGCAAATCCAGATTTGGTTACTGGGAATATCACATTAGCTGCCTTCATTTCCATGGCGGGACAGTACAATCTGTTGTATTATAAGGTGATTCATTCATTCAGGCTGCAATCCAAACACACCTTTCCTGGAAGTAAGCCCCACTGACTACAATATGTCTTACTTCTGAGTAGACATGCTTAGATGTGCAAATTTCCAGATTTGTCCTCTTTTTTAGCCTCCTGTCAGGGTGTCCTCCAAAAGGGCTTCATTATCCCCCATTTTGGCTTCATTTTGGAATTTTGCAATGGTGTGCAGTACCCCATCGTGTCATATGTCATTGGATTCGTATTGAAGAGCAGAATCCATTGCAAAAATCAGTTTTGAAATTTCTCCTTCCTATCAAACATTATGGCCAAAAAACCAAAAATCAAAAATATTGATCGAGCTCTATGGGAAAGTGAAAGTGCCCAATATTGTGGGTTTACTCATGAGTAGGCAAACATGCCATTGTTCGCCAGAAAGGCCAGGCTAAGAGGAATCCAAGACCTTGTCCTCCTTTTGAGGTTCAGACATCTGGTCACCCTGCATGCAACATGAAGGTGCATCCAGCTCATTGGAGTGGAATGTAGTATGGAGGCAGAATGTGACCTCCACTCATGGAGTAGAGGACTTTCCCCAACCCTAGCCCTGGTACCCAGGCCAGGTTTTGGAAAGCTCTGAGCAAGAACGTCATGTTCATGCTCCTAAGTTTCTCTGTTTTTCTGCTGCATGCACTAAGTTCCATTCATCACTGTGTTATAACTGAACGCGGATCATGATATATAAACAGTGTTTCCTGTTTACTGATCACATTCAATTTGCCGTATGAAACGTCACACAGTAGGATGTTCAAGAAATGCCTGTAGAAATAACCTGCAGGCAAGCACAGCATTGAGATTGAGCCCTATATGCTAAAGTGAAATTAAGCCTCTTGCTCCGGAGCAGTTAAGATTTTCCATAAAATAACACGAGAGGGTGACGTAACTGCGTGGAACCGTAACTGCTATGGATTTTGCCCATAGTAAGATTAAGGATGCAAAGCAAGAGGACAAAGACAGGTCTTAGGTGCATTTTGAAAGGGAGGAACACAGGCAGAGAGAGCTAAATGCTCGAAGAGGACTGGAGGTGGGAGACCAGAAGGTTATTTAAAACAAAACCAAAAAAGGCAGCAGATAGCACCCTTTTGACAAAAGCATCTGCGTGCCAAGACTGAATGATGAGAGCCTGTGGAGAAGGACTTTTGTTGGCTGCAAAGCCTCCTTTTGTGGGAGATCAAGACCAGTCTTCTATTGTGTGTAAAAGGATGCTCTGCATCTGTACCTGCTTTTTGATGGATCCCATAGAACAGGATTCTTCTGATGTCCCAAGACTGTTGAAGGCCATTATTTTGAAAGAGAAATCTCTCACTGTGAAAATGTCAGATAAAATCAAGATCCTGACAACTGCTTTGTCTGTTTGGCTTGGAGATAACAAAGTGTTGACCCCATCTCTATATTTAAATAGCACACATGGGGGTGCTATATACTGCACATCACAATAAAACAAATAATAATCTTCTGGGGGGTGTCATTTTCTGCTGCTTTACTGAGCAAGAGCAACCCCACCTCAGTACATGTATGCATGCACGCGTGCACACGCACACACAATTTTGGTCCATGACTAATGGTCCATCGGTCCATGAATATGGTCCATGACTTTTCCAATATTTGCCTCAATGGTTCCTAAAAGTTGGGATATTTGAATTATTTCTAGATATCTCTTAAGATATTTGAATTATTAGGATTGTGAATTCTTCTTGCAATGATTTTTTGTGTTTAAATTGTTGTTGTCTGATCATAATGTTGATGATGTCATAGTGAGATGGCTACAGTTTATTGATACCAATCTGCACTGCTTGTTGACTGAAATGTTGTTTACATGTTGCAATGTAACCTTTTGAGCTCAGCTTGCTTGAGGAGTAGCAGTCAACAAATATTCAATCAAAATGAAATCATAGCAATAATGGGCATTTATACATCATTTATTGAAACTTTTCACACAATTGTTTCAGTGATCCTTATAACAATCACTTTGGTTTATATAATGATAAACAAGATAGATTTTTTTAAAACAAACATACAGTTTGAAAAGCTTTCTGGAGGGTAAGCCAACATTATTCCATTTTTACAGAGTTGGGCCAAGGCTAAGAGCAGATGGCTTAAATTCTCCTCCTCCATGTGTACACGACTATGCCAAAAATCCTGCTCATAACTCATGCTCATAACATTAAATTAGGGCTTCAATCCTATATGTACTGACCTGGGAGTAAGTCCCCACTGAATTCAATGAGTAGTTATGGATAGTGTTGAGTTGTAGCTCACTTCAACTGATCAAACTGAAGCTGGGATGGGGCATTTAAATTAATTAATTTAATGTAATGACACATGGTATAGATTTAAAAAACCAGTGAGCATTTTATTCTATTGTTTTAATTTGATTTTGTAGGTGTCTGCTACCCATTTCAATGCTTCAGGAACAGTGGAGTTAAAATCTAAATAAAGAATCCAGGTAGTTTTATTTTTATCCTGTCTTTCCTTAAAAAGGCTAGCCCTAGTGCACGTGATCCCATCCTCTTTCATGCTCAACTCATCAAGTCAGTTAGATGGGAAAGAATGACTTGTCTAAGATTAGCACGTGGTTTACAGGGTGGAGGACAGAGTGTCTCTATCTTTATCATTGCATAGAAGAGGGAATTGAGGCAGGTGCTGCTTTTTAAACCCTTGTACGATGAGCTAAACCTGCCTCAATACCCTCTTCTATGCAATGGTTAAAGGTAGAGACACTCTGGGCCATATCCTAAAGTCAAATTAAGCCCTTTGCTCCAGAACAATTAAGGTGACTTTCCATAAAATAACAATAGAGGGTGATGTAACTGTGTAGACCTGTAACTGCTCTGGATTTTGCCCTCTGTCCTCTATTCTATATGGTCACCCTGCTACTAGCTGCAAAGGAACATGAATTGGGTTTCCCCAATCCTAGTCTTACATACTATCCATTGCACCTCATTGGGATAGCTTATTTTTCCTTTTCAAGAAGGAATATATAGTAACCTAAAGGGTGATTTTTCTGTCTCTTCATGACAGCCTATATTGAAGAAACTTCTGCAGAAAAAGCAGACATGCAGTTTTTGCAAAGCAGATAGAAATTATTACTGAGCATCGCTATTATGGACAGTTGGTTTAATCATGCAGTACACTCCATATTCAAAAGAAAAGAATCTCTACAATGAGGATAATGCAGATCCTGCAAAAACTGTAGCTCATTGCTTGCATAACTACAATTTAACATCCACAATAGGTTTAACTGAGCATCTTTTGCACATCTAGGTGCCATCTTCTTTCCCCTATGGATCTGATGACAATATTTTGAAACTGGCTGCCTGTTCAAGTTACTGGTTTGCAACAGCAAACATGCTGTTTTTGCTTCAAAGCTGAAAGTCACAGATATGTGCTAAGGATGCTATTTGACATTTCAGAAGTGAGAGTGTGTAATATGATGAGAGGCCATATTTTCAGTAATGTTTAAAAGCCCAGGGTTTAAAGGCTCTAGTATTTAATATTAAATTATTATTAAATATTATTTAATTAATAATTATTTAATTAATTATAATTATTTAGGTTTAAAGGTCCTATTATTTAAACTATTACATATAATTTATTAATTACAAGAAGGCTGCATGCTGCCTGGTCCCTGTCAAGTTGCCCTGCCAGACATGACTAGCTGCAGGTTGCCCTGCCACTTATAGGCACCTGCCATGGCTATAGGGTGCAGCACTCAATGTTGTTTCTATGGCCAACGAGCCAACACTGTCTAAAGATGCCTCCATGGTCATGGGCCAGCATGACTATATGCCAAGGTGCACAGAACGGTTACCTTCCTACCGAGGTGGTACCTACTTATCTACTTGCATTTCCATGCTTTCGAACTGTTTGGTTGGCAGGAGCTGGGCAAGGGACTACATCTTACAGTACTCAGGTCTCGAACTGCTGACCTCCAGATCTTCAGGTTTGCAAGCACAAAACCTTTAACCACTGAGCCACTGCACTCATCACAAGGAAAAAAGGGGAACTGGGATTATTTTTTCCAGGACACAAGATTTTAAAAAAGGATATTTCCTAGAAAAAGAGGACATATGATCACCAAGGTTTTACCAGTGCTTTCTGGGGTGACAATGGAGGTGCAAGAAACCTAGAAGTGGGTCTTCAAAGCTATTTTCCCACCGATTTGGTATGGAACCCATGGATAACGACGCATAACTTTTATGTCTGAGGAATAAACAGATCTGAAGCTGCTGAGTAGAAAGACTGTTGGCTTATATAGCTCAGTATTTTCTAATTGGATGTGGCTTTTTTGGCATTTCAGATTGAGTTGTTTCCAACTTGGTGAATCCAGGAATTGAACCCAGAAATCTTCTGTATGGAAAAGTACCATTGAACTACAGCCCCTATCATGAAGAAAATGGACAGACTATCAATGGACAATCAGAAACACAAAATGGACAATGGCCCCTGTTCTTTTTCAACTGGATCCCTCATTTTCAGCACAGGATTCCTAACCATTTTGTTTGGCAGTCACACAATGTGAAACTGACTTATTTAATGGGATGTGTAGGAAGACCCAGAATTTGCTGCCTTGCTCTGGCCAAGGCACTCTCCATGGTGCTGAATTCATCAGCCATCTGCTTCCTTTGTTGCCTGGGTATTCCCAGTGGGTTTGCTTATTGAGGCTGCCTCTGATACCCTTTTTCTTCCTATTCGCAACTTAAAAGAGCAAGCAAAGAATGTCCAAAGGGTATACACAAGTTTAAACACACATGTAGTTACTGCACAAAGCAGGTCATGAGCACACATGCATTCAGACCTTAACAGGCATTTGAAATACAATGAATTGTGTACATGAATTATTTTTCAGAAAACAGTTCCAAGTTCTTGCTTTTATGTGTTAAGCATCTTGGTCTTCTCAAGCACAATATCCTTTTTTTAGATAGAAAGGCAGGGTATAAATCAAATAAATAATAATAAATAATAAGGAACGAGAGCAAAGTGCGCAAAGAGCAGCTGAATTATTTAATTAATACTTATTTAATTATAATTATTTAGGTTTAAAGGTCCTAGTATTTAAACTATTACATATAATTTATTAATTATAAGAAGGCTGCATGCTGCCTGGTCCCTGTCAGCTAAGTATCACTGGCACTCGCTGGCATGAAAACTTTTGAGCAACTCCAAAGCCTGCCTAATTCTGAAATGTAGTGGTGAAAAAAGAATATAAGAGATCACATTTAGCATTTCAGAGAACATGGAGCCACTAGCTGAAACCAGTCCCCTTTCTTTTCTTCCTGCTAGGGTTTTTATTCTCCTTTTGGGCTACTCCCAGAGGTCAGTTGCCAGCTGGCAGTGGATTCAAAGGCATTATTAAATGGAAACACTCCTATTGGACAGCATCATGTCACTGGGTAACATGGAGACATCAGCATAACCTAGCCAGCCTACATATGCCTCTTGCTCTTTATTTTGATCTGCCTTATGCTAGGAACACTCCTTTCTTCCACAAACCCTATAATAGGAAGGCAGCGCATAAACAAGGCATATGTCATTAGGTCTTTGAAAAGGCTAACAAGTTGCCTTTAGTTTTGTGTATGTTTGCGCACACATACATCCATGCAAGTGAATGTGTGCATTTGTGTTGAGGTTTCTTTGACTTTACGTCTTGACTTCATTTAACCATCTATGAGTTTCAACCAATTAAATGTAGAGCCCATGTTAGAGAGAGGCATCTAGAGCTTAAGGATAAAAATAGGAAGCATAGACAAAGAATACAGGCCATGAGATGGAGACTAGGTTACCAAGGCAGGAGGTCAATCACAATTTTATCCTGCTTACCCAGCCCTTTACATGTAGCATCCTATCCACAAGAATATTCATTTTGTACTGGATTAAGTACAGTACAATTTATTTATACTATAAATAGGAAGGGAGATTGGGAGTGAGTGGATAAGATGACATAGGGCACAATCCTAACAAATGTAGGCTGGCCTAACTCACATGGCATATCTTTCTGTGGTGGACTAGGGAGATCAGCATATGCCTGTGCAGTGGCCTAACTGTCCCTGTGAGTGGGACAGAAGTCCCAAAGGCTGCAACACATTTCCATCTTATACTTATCATTGAAGACTGACCGATCAACATCCAGCCCCAGCCACTGAACCTAGAAGCATGAAATTTGGGGAGTGTATTTCTTCTGTGATGTAAGCACCCACTAAGATCCAATTTGGTGGCCAGTAGTGCCCGGTGCCTTGTGCATGAGGATGGTGCACAAGTTGGGGGGGAATGGTGTACAGGCAGGTTTGCATGGGGGGATGGTGCACAGAGGGATAGTGCACAGGGGGAAATGGTGCATTGGGTAAATGGTGCATGGAGGTGTTACAAGATCAGTGTGGTCCCTGCTGAGCAACAATGCCTGGCTGGAATGCCCAGTGCTTGCTGCTGCCCATCACTGCCACCTGATACCCTCCGATGCCTAGTAGCACCCATCGCTGCCCAGTACTGCCCATTCCTCACCAGTGCCCACTGTCTGCCACAAGGTGCCCAGCCGTGCCCAGGCCCACAAATATTTTTGAAATTTTACTTCTGCACCAGTAGCCAAATTTCACTAGTACAGTACATAACACTTTACCTCATCCTCTAGCTGGTTTGAGTGGGGAGAGAGATAATAATGTACAATAAAAGCAAAAAAGGTACATTATCTCTGCAGTCTAACACAGCCCTACAATGTAAAAAATTGGATGTAATCTGCCTAATGTTAATTCCTGTTTATTTATATGGTAAAGCATATGAATACTGTTTAACAGTACTATACGTACTTAATACTGCATGTTTTACCATTGAGCTCAATGTTATATAACTTTGACCAGATCACATCCAAAATTTTTACAGAGTAGTTTCTCTAACTCCAGGACATCCATGCACTGAGGTGTGGTGGGTGGGTAGGGGTCACAAATACAATTCTATAGAAGTGCTCAGGGTTTCTATCTCAGGACTCATTGCTTGCTTGTAATTCCCACTACAGAGTGAGATTCTTTTACTCTCTTTTTAATATGCTTATACAATTCTTCATCTCCTTAGGACTGGACTGACTCATACCTTTTAATGGATTTATCCTCACTGCCCTACTGTAATAAGAAGTGGGGCTGGGGATATTATCCTATGATGAGGAACAGAAGACCAACCAGCTTAAATGCACATAATACCTAAGATCATGTGGGAAGACAGTGGTGGAGCAAGAGAGACTACAGTCTGGCCTACATGCCCTCCATGAAAAGACTGCTAGGATAATTCAAGTGATGGCACATAACAGAGGGAGATTCAGCTCATATTTGTCTTGAGGTCCTGTGAGAATTGAAGGGACCAGTGGCAGAAAAGCTGGATCTATGTCAGTAAAAACAGAAGGTTGGATTCTTTCCCAAGTGCCTGGCTGTGCCAGCACATCAAAATAGCTATTCCTTGTAATCTCATCTCTCTGCAGTATTTGCAGAATGGACTCTCTCTCTCTCTCTCTCTCTCTCTCTCTCACACACACACACACACACACACACACACACACACACACACACAAAACAATGTGCCTGCCCTGCACTCTGCTTGAAAAGCTAGTGATTGGCTGGCAATCTGTGAATATACAAATGAAGTCTAGTGCGCATGTGGGTCCTTCCTTAAAACTGGCAATTATAGAAGCACATGGCATCGAAGGGTGTCACAGGGTAATGATAATCACAACGGATTTTGGTTTCTCCCTTTCCATCTGGCGTGAGGACAAGCAACCCACACAAAGTTCTACTTTTGACTTTTTTATCAGGGCAGTAATGGGTGGAAGAAGTAACACCTGAAAAAATTAAGTACCTTCCACTGCACCAGTGGAGCAAATTACCTTTTCTTTTAGCTTTTTCCTCATGCCAATTTGCATTAATGCTTTTTGCCAGGTACTACCCCTATCTCTATATGGGAGAGTTGAGATTCAGTTGAGAAAAGGGATCACATGCTTGACTAAAGGGGAATGGGGTGGTGGTGGATGCAACTGGTTGGACATCAGAGGATGACAGGAAGAAAAGAAAAAGACAGATATTCATAGAAGAACAGACATACTGGATGGAGTTATGAAGATTTATCAAAGAGAACTAACTGATATGGGATTTAGTGTGTAAGTGCACACATCTATGACACTCACAAATCAGTTGGACAGGAGGACAAATAGCAGACCAATACTGCCTGAAGTTCTGTTGAATGGATGGTGAGTTGAGAGGCTATCAACAGAGAGAGAGAGAGAGAGAGAGAGAGAGAGAGGGAGAGAGGGAGAGAGAGAGAGAGAGAGTCCATTCCACAAACATTGCAGAGAGATGAGATTACAAGGAGTAACTATTTTCCACTTTGTGCAATATTTGGCTAGGAAGAACAAAAGCTGGAAAGTTTAAAGGAAAGGAAAAAATATATACTATACAGGAAACTATGCAGGAAAACATCTACATCTACAGTATTTATATACCGCTTTTCAACTTAAAAGTTCACAAAGTGGTTTACAAGAAAATGAAAAAAATTAATAGCTAATTAATAGCTAATGGGTCCCTGTCCCAAAAGGGCTCACTATCTAAAGTGCAAAAAGAACACCAGCAGAAGCCACTAGAACAGACATTGCTGGGGTGTGGAGGGCCAGTTACTCTCCCCCTGCTAAATAAAAGAGAAAACTATACAGGAAACCAAACTGTACAGGAAAAAATATTCCCACATCTTGAGGAGAACTTCTTGACTAATATCTAAGTTCAGAAGCTCCTCTTAAAGCCAGAGACCCCCCCCCAAATGCTGCTTTCGTTCATCTCATTCCTCTCCAGAATGGCAGCAAAGCTTGAGGCCTCCTCTGTAACAAATGGCACCAGAGCTTCCAGTCAGGAGCTGAGCTATGGACCCCCATCCTCTTGTAGTTCAATGGAATTCAAGTCAATAGGACAAAGTTGGGACACTGAAAATGGGGTTGGGGACAGGGGAGGGATCGATGAAGGAACATTTATGCTCATCATCTCAGGGCTGTCATGGGACCGGGCATGTCTTCTGGGACTGCCATTGATTGATTGATTGATTGATTGATTGATTGATTGATTGATTGATTGATTGATATTAATTCATTACATTTTGAAACTAAACCCATTCCAAATGTAGCATCCTTGGAAAATACAGTATTTAATGATGGGATCCCATTCTCATATGGGATGATCCTTGAACATTTAAGCTATATCCCAATATTTCTGAAAGACACTCAGGCTCTGATGAATCCACTGATATTTCAGTGCTTGCTGCTTTTGTTCAACCAGGATGTCTGGAGAGTGCAGGAGATGCTCAAGTGGTCCAGCACACGCTTTGCACAAGGAAAGCCTCAGTGCAATCCTTTGTATTTCCATTTTAGAAAGATCTCAGGAATTTGGGCTAGAACAGACCTTCACTGAAGACTGAGGAGAGTCACTGCCAGTCAGACAGTACTGTATAAGATGGATCAGGTATAAAGTAAATCCCTGCACTGGCAGATAGTTTGACAAAGTAGATCAAAGTCCCACACCAACCATCCACAAATGGTCTGCAACCAACTCCCACTGTTGTTACTGTAGTTCAGGTGTATTTCATTTTTGTGTAGGGTTTTGGAGGTGGGGAGGAAGGTATCAGTCTGGAGACCAGATTTAGCCCAGAGGTTTCCACATACTAATCCCTGTTCCAGACAGTGCTCTCTTAGAAAGCATGACAGGATGCACAAGATCTTTTAGGTACATAGACCTCAAATCTCAGGGCAGACCTACTTTCAGGGTCATCTCTGATCTTTCTCTTACTTTGCATTCTTTTCTCTGCTGGGTAATATATTAAACAAATTGAGACCCCAGCAGCTTTCAGATGGTGCAAACTAGACAAAGAGCCAATTTTTTCAAATGGTTAACCTCTTATATTTTGCAAAGGGAGAGGAACTGTCCCTCTTCACCCCAGCACATCTTTTGGCTGTTTTGCTGGTGACACTCCTGCAATTTTCTTTTAGATTCTGAATCCCTTTTGGGACAGAGAGTCATTTAGGCTGCAATCCTATCCAGTCTGACTTGGAGCCACTGAGCTAGGTGGGTGAGGAAGGAGGGGTGATGAAGTGAATGAGGGATGAGGAAGGAGGGAAAGAGTACTACTTTTCTTTCTACCCATTCCCACAGTGGCATGGGGAGACCAGTGCATGTCTGAGGCTGACTTAGCACAGAGCTACTCCCAGGAGTGGTGCAGAAGTGCCTCACAGTACTTTTGCGACACATCCAGGTCACCACAGGACTTATGCCGGCCTAACCAGGGGTTAGGGTTGCACTGTCAATTTTGTTAATTTGGTTAAAAAGTGGTATACACTGTAATGAGGATGCTGATTAGATTTTAAAACACCTTGAATATGCATTAAAAGAAAATCCTCACAACCCACCAATCCAGCTACAAATTTATAACCAGAATAAGCTTCCCAAAAATGGAATTCAGATTCCCCCCCACCATTCTCCCCTCCCCCCACCAGCAATTTAAAGATCAGGCCCTCACTCTTGATGTCAAGAGACCCTTTTTGGCAATACCCCAAAGGAACTGCACTGCAAGGCCCCTGCACCCAGACCTGTGGCTAATGCTACCTTGGCAAAACAGGCGCAGAGTGCTCCACCTGTGATTTGTTCAGACCATCCAGTCCTTGTGATATCCCCAATAGTAGTCCAAAGCAGCCACCATGTGCCCTCACTTGCAGTCTCACAAATCCTTCTTGGGGGTTCACATTTTCACCACCCCTTCCCAGAGGGAGGAGGGCTCCAACTGCCCTTCACAAGCTTCCCCACAACATGTTTATTTCCTCCCCAGCAATTCCTCAAAATCCTCAGCACAGTGGAACAATTCAATCTACTTCTTCATGCCATCTGATGTGAATCACTGAAGCTGCAGTCCCAGCCATGCTTCCCTGCAAGCAAACCCTACTGAATATTGTGGGACCTTTTCTTCAAACACACATGCATCAGAGCATCAAGGTGGTCTATCTAACTTCTCCCCCCTCTGCTATGCTGTGTAGATCCATCAGCTCCCATATGCTTCTCTCTCTTAGCCCGCCACCCCCACCAGAATCAAACTATAGAGCTATTTACCTGTCAAACAGCATCCCTCCCTGGCGCGCATGTACACACCACCTGCCTTGCTTCTTCTTCTCCCCATGTGCTGTCCGTAATGCGGTCTGGACTCCACTGGCTGCCTGCCTGCCTCTTCCAATTCCTCTCTTTCCCTCCTTCCTCACCCCTCCTTCTCTTGAGTTAATCTCCTTCTCCTCCTCACACAACCAGACTCAGGCGAGCCAATGGGCTGCGTTGGTGGCTGTGTCTATTGCAGGTAGCTCAGTGGCTCGGCTGCTGATGTCATCGATGTGGAATGCAGGAGGCAAGGTGAAGTGGTGCCATGTGGGGGGCTGATGTGCCCAGGATGAAGCCTCAGGCAGGAGAAGGCTAAGGAGGATAGCACTCTTCTCCTGGTTTTGCGTTTGCTTTCTCACTTTCAGCTTCTGACAAGATGCAGGGGTGGAGGGAGCCAGAGGAAAACCTGCTGCTGGCTGGGCTAGAGCAGTTTTAATCTCAGATGGCTCCACGATTGCTGCCAAGCAGGGGGGCAGGATCAGGAAATAGATACTGTGAAGACAAGTGTCATCTATATTCACAGCTCGCAGAAGGATTCTGGAGATACCAGTGGGAGCTCAGAAATATGAACATGAATGGAATGGTATTTCAGTTTCAGTCAGTGGAAAAGGATGCATAGTGGGGCCAGAAATTAAAATTTCATACACATGCTGATGGGTTTGGAGCTTTGAAGGATCAGCTATGAGATCTTGGGGTGGTGGCAAAAAGCCTGATGAAAGTGTCGAGCCAGTGGGAGGGCATGGTATGTGACAGTGGTAAAGAAAGCCAATTCCACACTCGGGAGCATTAAAAAACAGGATTGGGAATGTAGTTGCAAATATTATAATGTGATTGTTCTAGATCTGGGGTATTATATCTAGCTCTGGTTGCTGCATTTCAAAAGGTATAAACATGGGAAACTTGGCACCCATCAGTCTTGAAAGACGATGGTATCATGCTTGACGCTGCATATGAAGCACGAAGGCCTGGGTATATTGATTTGGAGGATAGGCTGTTACCCAAGCAGCAAATCCCCCCCCCTCTCCATGCCACTGAAATATTCCAATGGAATGGCAGCGCTGATATGATTGGTTCCAGCTGTGTCGCATAGCTGGACAAAGGACAGGAGCTCATCCTGTCTTGTGGAGACCCAGGTCTCGAACCCTGGCCTTCTGGTTAATAGGTACAGTGTCTTAACCACTTGCGCCACCCACAGCCCACAAAAGATACACAGTGGAACTGGAAAAGGTGCAGAATAGAAAAGACCAAAATGATAGGAGTGGGGCACATTCGTTAAGAGAAAAGGCTACAGTGTTTAGGGATCTTTAAAGCATAAAAGAAGGACCAGGGGACAGACAGATGTGACTGAGACATAAAACAATGCATGGGATGGATAAAGTCAGTAGAGGAAAGTTCTTTTCCTTCTTGCACAACATGAGAACTTAAAATAAATGGTGGAAAAGTTGGAACAGACAAAATATTTCTTTACCAAGCAAGTAATTCACCTGTGGGACTCTTTGCTAAAAGATGGGCTGATGGCTGTCCACTCCCCTTTTAAATGTCCACTCCCCTTTTAAATCTAATTTAATTGCAGACTACAAGCCATGATGACTATAAGCATTCTCCAGACTCCAGATCAATTTGTGTTTTATATATAATTTGAAAGTTTATGAAGTGGTATGCTAAGGGCCAAATCAAACATTACAGGAGACATATGGTTGCCACAACTTCACATCTTCTGCCATAATTCCCTAGTGACACTTAATTGGAAAAGACGTCTAATGGCTTCCTTGAACTTGGTGCTTCCCAACCTCCTTCAAATGGCAGCAAATGAATCTGAGGGCAGTGGGGAATAGTAGACCATAATTAGATCTTGTCATGAGATTTTAAATTAGGTATTACTGGGAAGAAGTGGCATAAAAATGAACTGGTGGTGGTGGACAATGTACCCTGTTTCCCCTCATCCCTGTCGCAATCTAGTGGCTAAGAAAGTGGGTTAGGAAGTCCCCTTTGTCTGGGTGGCCCTAATCAAAGCAGTATATTTCAGATGGGGATCTGCTCAATCCTATGGGATCTTCATGCTGGCAGAACCAGCACCTACTGGTCTGCCACTTCTGGCTGCCTTACAGCAGACACAAAAATACCTCTGGTAGTGCATGATGTTGTGCTGGAAGGTTGGAGGCTGGAGCCTTTCCACATGCATTGATAGATAGCTGGCTGAAGAAGATAGGGTGGCAGGGGAGGCAGAGAGGGGACAGGAAGGGGTGAAACTGGGAGGGACAGGAACATAACAAGGATTGAGAAAGCTGTAAGTTAAGGTGGATCCAGCAATGATAGAGTTAAAGTGCTGGCACAGGTTCAAGGAGACCCATTGCAGAGTGAGAGGCTTACAGAAATTCTACTTTTCCCTCTGAAGCCCCCAATGTTCCCCCACTGGATAAAGTGCACCAGTTTTGAGTATGGCTGTACCACTAGAGGGAAAGGATCGGGTTAGGTCCTCAGCTTCTTTTTTGCAATATGAATATTACAAAACTGACCTGCCTTACAGGACTAAGCAGGCCTCTGTCAGTCTTGGAAGACTATAGTATCGTGCTCCGCGCTGCATACGCTGCATGCAAAGCACGAAAGCCTGGGTTAGATTGTTAAGGAGGATAGGCTGTTACCCAAGCAGCAAATCCCCCCTCTCCACGCCTGGTGTAAAAAATATTGAAACATATGAAGTGCTTTGAAACCTGAGAGGTGCTAAGAATCATTATTATTTATCTAGGGTCAATATGGCAGCAGCTTTCTTCCCCCCTATGTATCAAATTCAGAATGGCCAAGCTATGATTTATGGCAAATCAATCAATCAGTCAGTCAGTTAGTCTGTCTGTCTATCTAGCTACAGTATTTATATACAGAATTTCAACTAAAAATTCACAAAGCAGTTTATCAAAAAATGAAAAAAAATTAACGGCTAATGACAAATGAGGAAATATAATTAATATAGCATAGATGAAGAGTTTTTCCTAGCCATTCAAATCTTGCACCCACAATGCAGTATGTTGGCAAAATAAAACATATGTGCAGCACATGAATATGTGCACATCTTCAAATTCAAATCTTTTATGTGACACCTATTCTGTGGCCAACATCTGAACTACCCACTGAAATGAAATCTGGCAATTCTCAAATTAAGAAGGCATGAACTCTGTGGGAAAGTCTGTACCTCCTTGCTAAGCTATATTTTCCCAAATTAGTGGGAATTCCTATGAGCAAAAACAAAATAGTGTAAAAATTTAGTAATAAATGATAAATAATAAAGTAATAAATAAAAAACAGTGTAAAAATTATCAATTTAGATTGAGAAAATCAATCAGGGTGTCAGCAATGTGTCCATGTTCTTTTTGGAACACTGTGAGAGACCTCGGCTGTACAAAAATCCAGGAACATCATGCCCATCTTACAGTATCTATTTGAAAAAGAATGTGTGGCAAATTAGACTTTTGCAAGATGCACATTGAGACCTACACCAGCCTCAGATTCATGATCAGATTCCATCAGGCATCTAGTGCTGCGCTGAACTGCAGATGATCATTAATATACCTGCGTTGTCCTGTGTCCTGCACATACTTTGTGCATATGAACACAAGGATGTATTCATGTAGTGTGATGTTCCTGCTAAGAAAGTTTAAAGCTCAGATGATACCTACAAATACATACAAGAAATCTGATATTTCAAACTGAAAAAATAATCCTGACATTTTGTTACACATTGAGGCTGCAATCCTAAACCCCGTTTAGGCTGGCACACATCCTGTGCTGGCCTGGGTTGTTGCATTTCTGCACCAATCCTGGGAGGATTAGTTCAGTGTACAGACACTGAACTTCTCCCATCACCAGAGGAACAGGGAGAAGGATGAATTGTGCTGGCCTAAATTGGTTAGGATTGCACCCTAAAGGCTTAGTCCTATGGTTGCCCCAAATTACCAGAACTTGCATTTTGGCAGTGTGGGCACTTTCCCAGATATCATATACTTCTAGGCCTTCAAACATGAAGAAACTCAGCACACATTAGTGACTCTGAGATCCTCAAAAGATGGTGGTAAATTGGCAGCAAACATGTATACAAGATCCTAACCCCCATTTTAGGCTTGCCTCACCCCCTTTTTCTTCTTAGACATATGCCAGCAAAATATCTGGCATTGGCATGAGAAAACCTAGAGGCAATCACATGGCCATCTACACATAGGTAAGTAAAAAAATACCTATTGAAGCTTTCCTGTTTGCCTTCCCTTCCAGTATTGGATGCAGCACATGCTCCATCAGCATGGTGACCACGGTAGGGGACAATATTGGGCAGTGAGTCAATAAAGATACTGGGAATTTCTCCTTTGGGTCACTGTGAGAAACAGGAAAACACAGTAGCCCTTTTCTATGCACCAGGCAGAGTTCCAACAAAACTGAACTGAATGTTCACTATTTTCAAATGCACACTGAATATAGGAAATATATATTACTCATGAGGAAGAATGGAAGGTAGAATAATACAGTAGAATAACAGATTTGGAGGGTGGCTTCAAGGCCTTCTGAACCAGCTTTTCTCAATAAACTACTTGTGTTCACCAAATTTCATTTCCTATATGTTGAACAGCAGTATACTGCTCATGAGGACTAGAAGGACTGTCTCATCTTGCTGTGTTAAGCGCAACACTGCCTATAGTTGTGAGCCAGCTGCTACCTCTATTACTCTTCTTCCTCCCATGGTCCATATTTGAAAGGAAAGGTTGGAACAGATTTTTTGGAGTCAGGGAGGAGATGGAGTAGGACGCATCCTGCAAACCTGAGACACCCACTTCATCTTGCTTCATGAATGAACCAGCCTCACCAGGAGCCACATTCTATATGCAAAATTACAGACACTCCCCACTTTCTGACAGTTTATTTTCTGATGGTTCCATTCTTTCAACACCTTTCAATTACACCCAGAACCCATTCATTCAGCTTATGCTCCACTCTTTAAATCTCTTTCTGCTGGTCTAAAGGCTAAAACTGTCTTCCCTATTGTTGACTTGCATGTGACATGGCGATCAAACTGTTTTTGGCATTTCCCTAAAGACTTCAGTAAATAACCATCATTCAAATACATAAGATATTCATTGCCCACACATGCCTTTGTTCTTTTTAATGTAATTTGTTATGTATTTTGGCTATGTTTTAATAAATATGTGTTATTTAGGCTTTTCAAGTTATATTTCTGTCTTTTTAGTGGCCATTTGCAAGCTGAAAAGACTGGGTTCTACTTTTCCGTGGTTTTTATTTTTGGATGCTGCTCCAATCCCTAACCTGTCCAATAAGTGGGGGATGCCTGTATCTACACATGGAAATGCCACAGTGGAACAACTAAGCCGAACATGCCAATTGCCTTTTGTGACCACTACAGTGCCTTGAACAGCTAGTTATCCGGTCAGTTATCCATGGTGCCAGCAAAGAAGCCTGATGGGTTGTGCCGTGTGGTCTGTGACATTCCCACATGGCTCTCTTAGAGCTTGGCCAGTTTACAGCCAAGGGCTGGTGGGACAGCTATTCCCTCTCATGGCTGTCTGTCAGTCAGTTCCAGGAAACTCCCTATGCTGTTCCATTGGCTCCCCTTCCTTGTCACTGCTTTCAAAATGGAGCACACTACATTTAGGCCAGAGGCCTACTGGCTGCTTCCCTGAGACCAGATCCAAAGATGAGAAAGAGCTCATGAGAGCACTAGTGCTCTATTCTGAATAGCCATTTGCACCTTTCTCTCGCTCATCTGTAGAGTTACCGAGAAAGGGATCCCATGGGTCGAGGGACGCATTCAAAATAGAACAGTTTTTCCGAGGCAGCTCTCCGAGCTATGACTCATTTTTTACCTCAGGATCTTACAGCGTATGTCTGGACCTGCTGACACTGGCAGAACTATAGCTTATCAAGAACACTATTCAAACACCTTATCGGACGAGGGCCCATCACTATCATTTTTTCTGTTTATAGTTTTCCCTCCTATTTTTTTCCCTTTCAGTGCAAGCAGCTCACACTTTTCCCACATGAGGTTATGCACCTTATGTGTGTTCTTCTGTATTTAGGCATCATATCTGGACTTTGAGCAGTGCTTGTCCAACTACACCATGGTTAGAATCTAACCCAGGGGTCTCCAAACCCTGAGGCCAGATGCGGCTTTTGGCAAACCCCCATTCAGTCCTAAGGCAAGCCCTGCAATTCTCCAGAGGCGAGGGGAGCCCTGCTCTCCATACCATGGGAGGGTATTCTGAGAGCTGGGGAGGCTGCACACACCTCCACACTCTGTGTACTTATGAACTGGTTATGAATTCTGTGTATGAAAGTACTTATGAACTGGTTTGGTTTCATACACACCTCCACTCTCTGTGTATGAAAGTACTTATGAACTGGTTTGAAGATCACCCTCTCTGTGTGTCTTGAAAGTGTTTATGAACTGATTTGAATTCATTCGTTCATTCACAGGTTCCGTCAACAATATATTAATTTATATAAATTTCTTCAAATTTGAAATATAAATCAATTCTTTTTTCTTCCAGTCCGATACAGTATCTGAAAGACGATGTGGCCCTCCTGCTTTAGAGACCCCTAGTTTAGAGGGAGCTTTAGAGACCCCTAGTAGAGAGGGACTCCTAGTTTAGACTCCTAGTTTAGAGACCCCTAGACAGAGGGAGCTCACAGCCTGATGAAATCAAACCGGCTGTTTTTATTCTATTACAGGGGGTGACAGTGTCACATAGGTCCTTATGATTGACAGAAGAGGGTACTTCATGTCAAATGATAATAGAAAATGCAGTGGCAGCTGTGGTGACGATAAGTAGCCATTGGTTAACCTGCTGTGATGTCACAGAAGGAACAGGTAGTCAGAGGGAATTAGGAAATGTGTGGTAGAGAAAGAACCAAAAGGTCTTCAGTTTGTAGAGAATGGTAGGCCTCAATTGTCAGTCTGAACCCTGTGCTGCCCACAGCCAGGACCACAAGGGTCTGACACCATCACTCCCCAGTGGATGCATCCAGAGGCCTTCTGAGGCCTTCAGAAGGGCTAAAAAATTTTGGTTTTTACCAAAAAGCCATAAGTTACTTTTTAGATCTTCTGGAATCCTCAGAAAACCCACCAGCAGAGGCCTTGGAAAGAAATGGGTGGTGGAGGAAGGAGTGTGATGGCACTTTATGTGTAGTATTTGTTGTTGGAGTATTCGAGTATTCGTTCGCCTGCCCTCCACCCGAATATGCCAGTGATAGCCCTTTACCAGTTTTATGTTCGTTTTCTCATTTCACCATTGTGCCTGGATAGACATCCCATTTATCCCATCCCATTTATTTATTTGCAGGTTTCCTCCTGCAAATCTTTTGTGTGGACCAGACTTCGGAACCAGATTTCAAATTCATATTTATACCTGATTTAAAGCTCCTTGGAACAGTACGTATACATGTGTGTAAATCTGGCTTTTGGAAATGTCCGTGAGGCTTGGCAATGAACAAAGGAAATCACGTGCTGCTCTCAGCGCTGCAGCTAAAAAGAGCTGCCCCCAGAGAGATCACAGAGACCTTCACAGATGTGAAAGGTAGGAAGAAATCCCTGAAATATCTATACCTCCATAATGCTTCTAACTACTTGAATAAGTGAACTTTGCACTTTATTAAATGGAAAGCACCTTAGGCGGCAATCCTAACCACACTTTCCACACTATTGAACACAATGGGACTTACTTCTGAGTAGACATGCTAAGGATTGCACTGTTTAGTTGGAGATTTTAAAGGAGACAACACAGCTTTTTGTGTGTGTTTATGTGTGTTTTGCTAAGTACACTTAGAGCCCAATCCAATCCTTTTGCCCCTGCCCTGCTGATGCAGCCACACCAAGGAGGCTTGTGCTCTTTCCTGCATTGGCTGTGTGCATGTGTGCATGTGTGTGTCCCATGCTGTGCTGGGAATGGGAAGTAAAACAAAGACCTACTTACCCCTAATCTGCCATGCCATGGTCTGCTATGGAACCCTTTGGACCTGCACCAGTTGTTTAGCTGGCAGAGATCTAAAGAGACAAAGAGGGCAGGCCAGCTGCTATCAGAGGAGATACCATGTGGCAAAAACTGCCCATGCTGGATGCAACCCCTGCCTTTGTCATGTGGTATTCTACTCTCATGTTCCACCTTGTTTTGCCCCATCAACCTACCTGTATTAGTGGGTCTTGATCCACTGCTGCAGGTATGGCTGCTCTGGTTTCTCTGCTGATAGTCCAGAAATGCATAGCTTCAAGTGCTGCCAGAATGGTTTTTGCAACAGCTGTAAGATAGGAACTGCTGTCGGAATATTAGTTCTGGCAGCAGTGAAGCCCAATGTCATTTGGAAGTCATAGCCAACTGCGGGTTTCCAATGCAATTAGATGTATAGCATATGTAAATGGAGTTTTTAAAGTGTGGGGAAATCATGACGCATGAAACAGCTGTATGTATACAAGCATAGTTATTTCAAGCCTACTTCTCATAGCCATGGCAAATGTGTATCTGGGCTGTACCCACCTCAAACTGCTGGAAGTTGTCACACATGACTGACTGTTCTTCTATATAGGTGAGGCCACGGTACCTGCAGATTTTCCTTCTGTGTGTCCATGAAAACCACAGGCCCAACCTGAATACTCCAAATGCCATTGGAGCTGTTCCACAGTTGCCTACAAAGGGCTTTCTGAAACCCTCAGCTTCAGCAGGCTTCCGAATGGCTGTTTCAGGCAGAAAAAGTTACTTTCAGTTTCACTTGGTGGCAATTTTATGCCTTTTATTCTTCTGATGCCAAGGAAGAATGCTTTTTTCCGTCTGAAACTGCCATTTTGAAGCCCATGGAGGCCACAGGTAGATGTGTGTGGCTTCCACAAGCTTCAAAAGCCCTTATGCTTCTCCATGGTTTTTAGTATCCACAGGGGGTGGTCTGAGAACAATCTCCTGCAGATACTAAGTATAGAGACATGTATTTTAAAAAAACCTCTGTACATAGAAAAATAACATAGTAGAGAAAAGTGTTAACTTCCTAAGAGCACAATCCAGAGTAACTATGGGGAGTCCTTGCTCCGGTGTAAGAACAATTTAATCTGGATTGCAATATGAATTTCCCATAGGTTTTCACTGGGTGGTGCAGTAACTACGGATGCATGTAATGTCTCTTACATGCTCCTGTAGTTTCTCTGGATTGTAGAGTAAGTTAACTTCCTTCATGTGCCCACTTTTTATGTTGTCAACTGTCCAGTACTTACTAACTTATCTTCACCAATGCAACCATGTTAACAAGATGCCACACTGCATGTGGTGGTGGTGGTGGTGAGTGAGTCATGGAGATTTCCTCAATGAAAGGGAACTTTTTTCCTTTTGCCTAAGGGCTACATTTCAGATATATTGGTGTGGGAAATTGTTTAGGATTAGGCAGTTAGCTGCATTTTGCAAAGTCCCCAGCGCAAATCTGGAAATCACCAGATGGCTTTGCCCAAGTCAATCTCTTTCAACTCCAGGCCTCTATACACAATATGGGGATTGGCTGGCTTTACAGGATTGATGTGATAAGGACTGAGGTTCACTCACATCCTACTTTCCAGCACTTAGCTGCAATGCAGCTCCAAGGTAAAGGAACAAATGTTCCCTTACCTTGAGGAGGCCTCCATGAATGACCTCCCTATGCAAGATATAACACATACTCTACTGCAGGGTTTCTCAACACCCGATCTGGGAACCATTGGTGGTCCTTGGCAGCTGCCTGCCTGGTCCACAAGAGGACTCCTCTAAGTGCCTCTTCCCCTCCTTACAGCAGGAGGGCTCTGTCAGAGGATTGCAGCATCAGAGACCAAGGCTATGCCTGTCTACTCAGTAGTAGACTGAGTAGTAGACAATGTACAATTGTAGTCAGTGGAGCTTACTTCCAGGAATGTGTGAACAGATTGCAGCCTCAGAGCCCAATCCTATGCCTGTCTACTCAGAAATAAGTCCCATTCTAGGCAGTGCAGCTTACTCCCAGGAAAGCACAGATAAGGTTGCAGCCTCAGAGTCCTATCCAATGCCTGTCTACTCAGGAATAAATCCCATTATAGTCAATAAGGTTTACCCTACAATTCTGAGTAACGATGGAAGCACGTAAGAGACATTTACATCAACGAAGTTACTGCACCACCTAGTGAAAACCTATGGAAAATTCATACTGCAATCCAGAGTAAATTGTTCTTACACTGGAGCAAGAACTCCCTGTAGTTACTCTGGATTGCGCCTTTACACTCCAATAAGAGTGACTAGAATGGCTTTGTGCATTTTCAATGCATCCTGCACTGAAAAAGGTTGAAAATCCCTGCTCTGGGTAGACATGAATTGAGACATTGGGTTCTCACCTGCAATCCTATCCTAGCAATATCTCTATTTATTATAAAGGCATTTACAGCTGGCGGCACTTGAGGGGGGAGCCCTTCCTTCAAGTTGCTGGAGGCAGAACTCTCTCATCCCTGGAAATCTCTCACCCCACCCCTGGGTTGGTCCCTGGAAATTGTTTTCCTCCGTAGAACCGGTCCCTGGGGCCAAAAAGGTTGAGGACCACTTTGGAAAGTTGTATAAGATTGGGCCCTGAGAGCCCAAGTCTCTGCCTGTCTTCTTAGAGGTAAGCACAATTATACTTACTCTCTGGTAAGTGTGGATAGGATTGCAGCCTGAGAATGTATAAAAGTATTGAATGCTTTACATGAGCTATATAAATGTGCCTTTATATAATTATTTGAAGAACAGCGAATAGTAGTATAATCCACTGGTTCCCAAACAGTGTGTCATGGCTCCCTGGGAAACCACAGAAACCTGCCAGGAAAGCCATGGAATCCTTGCCTTCTTACCCCCCCGCCCCAAGTCCGCCCAAAACCACTGTCCTATACAATATATAGGTTTGTACCCCTAATTGGGAGCTTTGGCCAATGGCTCAGAAGAACTGCCTGTAGAAAAGGTTTGGGACAAGCTTCAAGGTGGCAACTAGGTGGCACAAGATTCGATACAATATCTCAACAAAATGTTACAAAAGCACTAATTTGAAGAACTGCATGTATTTGACATGGCTTAAGGCCAATGTAGGTCAGAGATGTGCAGTTAAACTTGGATTTCACTGATTAAATTTAGCATTTGGGTGATTTTAAAATTTGAATTTAACTCCCCAGAGTCCCGAACTGTGTAGAATGGAAAGCTTTTTGTCCTTTGATCTTCAACTTCTTTCTCCCCTATATGCAAAATCCTTCACTTGGTTGAATCTGCAATTTTGAGAAAGAGATAACAAGACTCCAAACACAGTCTTAACTTTGTACTTTAGATATTGGGTACACTTGAAAATTTGAACTGCTAACAAGGTGAACTCTGCATGATATAACTGTATACTTGTTCGACTGTACAATATGTGTAGCTGTGATGGACTCTCTGTTGGGCATTTTATTACATTTTATTAGTGTGAACTTGCCTCTGCAGTAGCTTAAATCCTACTGTAGGATTTTTGTATGCACATGGAAGCTCACTGGTTTGCATTGCATATATCGCCAACACACACACACACACACACCTGCAAATATGTCATGCAGGTTTTCTCTTGAGCTTTAGCAACAGCCGTCAACCTCATCTGGCCAATAAAGTCCCACCAAACGGAAATGAAATTAAACCGGCTGGAGCTGGCCAAGGGTAATTAATCAGGGTTCTTCTACCTTCTTGGCAGACTCTTGGTCAGGCTATTCATCACTAGAGTGCATGGAGATTGAAAGCACAGCAGCCGGAGCAAGTGATGTAAATGGACAAGCCTCCAAGCGATGTGCTTTAAAAAAACAACAAAAACCCCCACAAACCGTACTGTTAGGTGTGCAATAATTTGCAGGCATGCGTGAGGAGTTGAGGGCCATACAATTGCTAGAGGAACGACATGAGCATCTGGGGTTGTTCAGACTGCAGTCCTAAATTCCTTAGCAGTTGGAAAGTTTCCAGTAAGGGCAAATGTGGGCAAGAGTGGTGGATGATGGAGTGAGGTTTTTCTACTTTACAGCTGCCTTTGCATCCCAGATTTTCCTATGCAAAGGAGAGTTCTTGTCGCATATCTTATCCTCTGGCCCATCTTGCAGCAGACTGAGTATGGATGGAGCATTCCTTCTTTCTTCTCAGTTTGCGAAAGAATATTGACAACTGCTTTCCTCCACTGCCAACCCTATTGTGGGAGTGGAGTGGAAAAGACTTAGCTGTTTCACAAATACAGGTTGGAGGATGGAGAGATGACAGCAGGGGAAAAAGGTATAGATCCTATCGCCAAAGCAAGTTAATAGGCCTGCTGCCAGTTTAAAAATTCTAAGACTTGGAGCAGGGCCTTCTCAGTGGTGGCACTGAACTTGCAGAATGTCATCCATACTTTCACTGGCACTAAGAAAAGAAGTGGCTTTTCCAACAAGCCTTTTGAATTGGCTGATGATTCTGGACTGATGATTGAATTGGCTAGACATTCCCTGCCATTGAACCATAGAGTTGGAAAGGACCCAGTGGATCATCTACTCCAACCCCCTGCCTGCAGCAAGAAATCCTTGTCTTGTGGGGACCTGGGTCTCGAACCCTGGCCTGCTGGTTAACAGGCACAGTGTTTAACCACTTGTGTCCTTAATTTGGTTCTTCTATTTTTTTTGGGGGGGGGGGGTTGGTTATTGCTGTGAGTTTTTGCTCTCCATAAACATTTCAGTTCTAATTTTGGGTTTGTTCTTAAATAAGCCACGTTGGCTTGCATTTCTAAGAAAAGCTTTAAAAATACAACAATAGCAATACTAGTGATTTTAAAATAAAATAGTCTTAAGCTTTGTTTTAAAGTTGATTATAAATCTAATAGAGCAAGCCTATTTGGGTCAACTCAAACGTAAGTCTAATTAACTTCAGTGGCACTCACTCCTGGGTAAATATACATAAGACTGCAGCCTTACTCAAATCAGTATCTTACAGTATCTCTCAAATCAGCATAAATATGTATATAACAATAATTGTGCTTAAGAGCATATTTTCTTTATAGTGCAATCATTTGCATCAAGGTAAAATCTGAAAAGAAGCATCCTTCCTGTTTGAGAGAATCAAAATATCCTCCATTTTTAAGTAGTTAAAAATAAGGCAAAACCTCATGTGTGCACATGTTTCTGGGAATAAATCCATTTGAATATGGTGGGGCTTGGACTACCTGACTAAACATGTACAGGGCTTCACTCTATGAACTGGAGTGCAATGGGTGTGTGCACATTTGTTACATATGATTAATGCCTCACAGAATTCATGCAAAATCCAGTATGGAAGTAATGTTCATGCAGGAAATTTAGTCTTGCATGAAACAGCCTCAAGATCCACTTGCTTCCCATGACTGCTCTTTATTTTTGTGCATTCTGATGTAATAATGAAGTGATTCTGATAAAGCCATTAGGACACCAAACCCAGAGTGCTCCTTTGTGTATTGCTGGTGATGCGTACTGCTCCATGCGATGGAGTCAATACTTCAAGACCATTTGCCAGTTGATGACTTTTTACAACATGCCTAAAACCACCTGGTACTGTGGTCACCTGTATAGTCTGGCTAAGGGACAAATAAAAGGTGCACACTGAAAAAATCCCAATTCAGCCCATGGTATATCCAGCTAGGGCTGGGGAAGACTCTGCTCGACCTGAAACAGTGGAAATCTGTTTCCAATCAATGCTGATACTAGCAAGATCAACCAATGGTGTTACTAGATAGAAACAGCTTTGTACTTTTAAATTGAAAATAGGGAACACAATGCATTCTCCGTTTTCAGTATTAGAGATGATCTCTTTTGGTATTTGTCAGACTGAAGAGCTCAACCTAGGAGTTTTGTGGGTAAGGGAACATGTTCCTTCTGCTGGTCATAGGAATTACAAGCAATTCTAGCTGGGAGATTTATATTACAGCCCATAAACCTTCTAGACAGAAAAGGCAGGTGATGCTCCAGGACCAATCCTGTTGCACTGATGAGTATAAACACTGTTCTCTCCTACTCTGGGCAACTTGTTGCTAAAACAGGCTACTTGATCTTCTTCACTTTCTGACTGCCAGTTTTGTTTTTAGGATAAATTATATGGGCTGTGGGTGGCGGAAGTGGTCAAGACACTGTGCCTGTTCACCAGCAGGCCAGGGTTCGAGATCCGGGCCCCCACAAGACAGGGTGAGCCCAGCTCACCCTTAGTCCTTAGCCCAGCTCTGCAACACAGCTGGAACCAATTGTATTGGCTCTGCCGTTCCATTGGACTATTTCAGTGGCGTGGAGAGGGGGGATTTGCTGCTTGGGTAACAGCCTATCCTCCATAGTAATCTACTCAGGTTTTCAAGCTTCACATGCAGCACAATAATGCCAAGTAAGTAATAAAGGTAAAGATGTCCCGTGCAGGTTGTCCTGCTATCTGGGACCAACTCTAAGGAGTGTGAGCCAGCATTGTCTGAAGACTCTTCTGTGGCCATGTGGCCAGCATGCCTAACCCTACAATCCAGAGTAACTATGGGAAGACATAAAGAGGCACTTACTCTGAATTTCTTCTATGAATTTCCCATAGGTTTCCCATAGGTAACTATGTTGGTGTAAAAAGTCCCGTAGTTACTCTGGATTGTAGCCTAAATGTCAAAGCACACGGAATGCTGTTACCTTCCCATCAAAATCGTACCTTTTAATCTATTTTGATTGCTTTCAAACTGTTAGTTTGGCAGGAGCTGGGCAAGTAATGGAGCTCACTCTGTTGTGTGGCGCTTGGGTCCTGAACCACTGACCTGCCGATCTTCAGGAAGACATGCACAGTGTCTTTAACCACTGAGCCATTGCTGCCCAAAAGGAGAAATTATATCTCTGGCAAAAACCACAGCAAGGCTCCCACATTTTAAGCAGGCAGGTAGGTTTTAATTATTGTTTTTAATTTAAATTTTTGTACATGTGTGAATGCTTTTATCGTTTTATGTATTATATTGTTTTTATTGTTGTAGCCGCCTTGGGTCCACATCATGGAGAAAGGCAGGGTATAAATACATTAAATAAACAAATAAATTAAATTAATAAATAATGCCCTTCCATGTCTATGTCCACTTTACAAGGCTGAATTTTACTAATTTTATACTGTTAGCAAATTATTGAAATGTGTCTTCTGTCTGCTGTGAGCTGAGTTGGTAGCTGTCCTAGGTGCTGATACTTCTGTACAGTGAGACTCACTGAATGTTTGATTCACATAACTAATGCCATTTCCATAGATTTAGGTCTGCTTCAGCAACCATAACAAATCTTGTGGCATCTTAACATCTAACATATTTTCTGTAGTAAATAAGTTTTTGTGAATTACTATTCAGTTGTTTACATTTTCTTTTCTCCTAAATCCACGTATACGCCTGCCAACCTTGGAGAACATCATATATCTGATGAAGTGTACTATAATCCATGGAAGTTTATGCTGCATAAATGTGTTTATTGCATATGTTGTCACTGCCCATCTGTGCCAAGGCAGGGTTTTTGCAGTATTTTTAGTACCACAGTAATGAAAATCGGCACCATTTCAACAATTCTGCAACATGCATAAGAGGATGATTCAATGTGAAATTTCAATACAGAGTTGACTTTTTCAATAGCTTCATTGGTAGAGGGGACAAAATTCTGATATAAACCATGTGACAAAATTTGGGGATTATGTTGCAATTTGCAGTTTTGCCATTTGTCTCACACTGTTCCATTCAGACTTGCATTCTTCCAACTGAGTTTTAGACCTAAACCTGTAATGATGCCAAGATCATGCAAATCAATCCACAAAGGCCTAAATTATGGACAAAAGAGGCAAACTGAGAGAAGCTGAATAAATCACAACCTTTCACTTAGTTCATGCTCACTGTAGCTGATGCAAATAACTTGGCAATCCTCATCCACAGGTGGCAAAGCCAAAAACTAGTACATACAGTGTCCTGCTTGCAAATCTTTCCTGCTACCTTGGCATTTTAGAGGTCTTCAGGATGACACATTAAATTAATCCATATTAAATAATTTCACCATAAGGATTTCTTATCTTAAATATCCAGTGGAGTTTGCCTTGCCTGTCTCAATGTACACTGGATGTCAACTCCTTGAGAACTCCCATTGCAGCCCCTCCAGAAAAACATGCTGAGCCTCCTACTCAACATCAAGAGAAAAGAGGACCACACAAAGAAGTCATTCCTTTATATACCTTTTCTTTATCTCTTATTCTCTCTGGAAGCTACAAAGGAAACTTTATCTTAAAGAGTTTCATGCTGATTTATCTCTGGAACCACTGCAAGCAATGCCTGTTATTGCTGGTTGGAGTTCGACTTCACCAGTATGGTATTTGCATGTTAAAGTAATCATTGATTCTTTGATGTGGCAGGTGCTGCGAGGAATGGTATAACTATAAACAATCGTATTTGATGGCCCTTGAAGGTTTCAATTTATATTCCAAAGATTCTTGAGGGACATTTCTCCTCCCCAAAAGCTATGGATGTTGTATTTGTAGATGTGACAGAAGAGAATCTTCCACACACAGTCCCTGGAAGCAAATATTGAGACCCAGTTTTGAATGGCTTGAGTTCCCACCGTGCCCATAAGGAGAAATTATATTTCTGATGAAAACCACAGCAAGACTCCCACTTTTTATCAAAAGGCATCTACCAGAAATACAGACTGAAATTTGTAGGCAGTTTGGATGCAGAAATGATATTCCACTGAGGTCAAGTTGAGCAGTCTCAACTGTGTGCAAAGTTTCATCCAAGGATTCTAACAAAATGAAGGCAGGGGTAAGATTTGTTTAGTAATTTCAAGAATTGGGTGCAATCTGAGTCAAGAAAGCAGAGAAGAGTAACTATGATGATACACCTGATGGATAAGATTGTCCTATAAGTGTTGGAATTTTGGATGGATGGTCAATTTCTTACCACATAACAAGTTGTTCCTTTGAGGAAAGTGATGACACAATTGTAATATGCATACCGTATATAAAAATCAATTTGCATGTGGATGGTTTGCACCCTCAGACTAGGGAAGTCCTGCAAAAGGCTGTTCAGGACTCCCCTAAACTTCTAGATCTTACAGCAGCCCCTGAAAGTGAAAACCCACTAACTTGCCTCTGTTAGTGACATGATCCTGGGAACTGCAACATTATCTTCCCTACCTCTTAAGGAGCCAGGGGTTGAAGCTCCCCAGGTAAGGGTGTCATGACACCCCAGTTTGAGAACTGAGGCCCAATCCTATCCAACTTTCCAGTACTGATGTAATTGTGCCAACATGTATTTGCTGCATCCTGGATTGGGGGGCAATTATGAAAGTATCTCAAAATAAAATGTCTCCCTATTTGGGGAGCTGCATTGTGGCTACATTGTAATGAAAAGTTGGGTAGGCGTGCACCCTAACTCTTCCTAACTCTCTTCTGCAGTTAAACCCTTAGAGCAAACTGATTTGTGTCTACTCAGAAATAAGCCTCATTGTATTCAATGGCACTTACTCTCAAGGAAATGTTTCACCTTTACATTGGTCTACCTCACTGACCTGACACTGAGTTACAGAGCTGAAACAGCTTCTCATGTTTTCTGCCACTTAATTATGGTCCCTTCTCCTAAAGGAAGCTGGAAGAGATACCCCACTATGAACTGGAAATTACATGACCTGCAGTCAAATTGCTCATAGCATCTCTCTGTTTAGCAGGTCACAGAGGAATAAATTGTTTCCCTCTGTATTGCCCATCACCCTGGATGGGAGAGATCAAGGAAGAGAGAAAGTCCCCAAACTGTCACCTTCCTGAGATTCCAAGTCATGATGCTTCACTTTTAAGAGGACTGAAGGTCAGTTGTGTGATCACATTGAGGAGGTGACTTCATCCTTTACCCAAAAAGCCTCCATTTTCCCCAGAGAGGGTTGGGAGAGCAAAGATGATTGTTCTGCTTAAGTATCTGGGTATGATTCATCACTGTGGTGGGAGCCTTCATCCATATGTTCGTCTGTGTCTCTTCCTCCCCACAGTGCAGTGATGGCTCTCTCCTTATAGGCCTTCACAACGTGCAACCTGACCCCCCAGCACTGACCTCTTTGCTTGTAGGACTTTCCCCATTTAATTCATTTCCTGGCTGTTTCCTTTGGCTTACATTTGAAAGTGGGGGTGATGCAATGCAATGCAATCAGGTCCCCACAAATAAACCATCTTTGTTAACTACAGAATTTTCCTCCTAATTGAAAAAAGTATTGGTTCGAAAGGATCGGTGGTGCAAAAAGAGCTACAGTTTGGACCTCCACAGTGATGGAGCACTGCAAAGTTACAGAATATCACAGATTTATCTCCCAGAAGGTCACAGGTTTATCCCCTAGGATGGTTTGGTGGGGTTGGGTAAACCTCTGATCAAGAGCTCCTGTAGGCAATAGCAGTTTCAATGGACTCAGATGCATTCACTCACTTAAGCCATTTTTGCATTAATGCAACAGGGATCAAATGTGTACAAATGTGGGCTGGGTAAAGATGGGTTAAAAACAAAACAGCTCCTATTTCTGCACCTTTAACAACAGCTTGAAATATAAAATGTAAACTGATGATGCTTCCTTTGCCCATCACTGCATGTCCATGCCAGGAAAAACTTCACTTGCTGAAATGCCTGCAGGCACTGGGACAGCAGCAGTAAAAAAAAAATAATAAAAGTTTTCTAAAACAACTGATGTTATACAGTGATCTCATGCAAAGGCAGTGAGGGCTCCTAAGGCTTTTAAGAGGTGGGCAGGGACGAGAAGAGGAAATGAAGCATGAACTTGTCTCTTCCCCACCCCCACCTCTTTGCTGGAAACTACTCCTGCCACAAACGCCTCACTTTATACCAGGTTTAAAGCTAGACGGCATCTGCTAGTAACCAGCATGGCATGCAGAAGGAAGACCCAAAGTTAGAACCCTGAGTAGCCATAAGTGGACTGAGGCTACAATCCAGAGTAACTCCAGGACCTTTTACACCAACATAGTTATGGTGCCACCTAGGGGAAATGCATAGAGCAATTCAGAGAAAGTGCCTCTTGCATCTTCCCACAGTTACTCTGGATTGTAGGGTTAAAATCAGAAACCAGCCTGACCTACCTTACAGGTTTGTTGTAAAGCAGGAATACTACATTTAACTTCTGGGAGCAATAAGTTAATAAATCTGTTTCAAATAAGAAAAAAGCAAAAAAAAAAACCTTCTAAAATTCAGGAACAGTCAATTAGTGGTAATCAGTGAGGGCACCAACTCATTTGGAGCGCACATTAGGATATTTTTATCTAGGATTACCAGACACAGGCAGCAATCCTAACAACATTTTCCTGGGAGTAAGACCCATTGAACACAATAGGGCTTACTTTTGAGTAGACATGTTTAGGATTGTCCTCACAATGGATGAGCGAGTGCTTATACTTTTCACCATAGTAGAAAAGAGGGAATTTTGGCAAGTGCTGTTCAAAATGGAAGTGTTTAAAGAGATATGCCAGCCAAAATTCCCTTTTCTATAAAGGAAGGATATGCTTTATTTCCAGAAACTCGGCCCCTGTGGGGCTGTGGATGGCACAAGTGGTTAAGACACTGTGTCTGTTAACCAGCAGGCCAGGGTTCGAGACCCAGGCTAGACAGGGTGAGCTCCTGTCCTTAGCCCAGCTCTGTGACACAGCTGGAACCAATCATGCTTCGCATGCAGCGTATGCAGCGCTGAGCATGATACCAGTCTCTCAAGACTGATGGATGCCTGCTGTCCCATTTTGCATCTGGTAACTATAACCTTAACATCCTTGTTAAGGAAAATATAACCTTGCAGCTGCAATCCTAAACACACTTTCCTGGGAGTAAGCCCCACTGAATATAAAGGGACTTACTTCTGAGCAGATAGAGTTAGAATTGCACCCCGCATCTGATAACTATAACTATAACCTTAATCTGGTAACTATAACCAGTAAGCTACATCTGTACCCAGAGAGCCTTTTTTGTGGCTTGGAAAACAAATTCAACAAGCATATGCTTCTTCCAGCATATGGAGAATTTTTTTCTGGTTACTCACTGGTTAAAAGACATAGGAGCACTGTTTGAAAAAGTAGGCTACTTCCTCTTAAAATCAGCAGGTGGTAATTTTAACTGATACAAAGGAAAATCCACAAAAATAAATGGGACACTTCATCAGCTCTGCAGCCCACTTGCTCTCCAGAAAGTTTTATATAAACAGGTACGGTGAAACTGAGATAATCTCTAAGCCAACTGTTTATTTAACCCTCTCACATGAGGATGTATTCTTTCTGGCATTAAGTGACTCGGGGCTGATCCATTAAGGTCAGAGGGGTCTTACACACACATGCACATGTGCACACGGACACCCGTCATGACTTGTAACCCATGATGGTCTTGTCTTGTCTTGCCAACTGTCTGGTCTTGCATTCCTTCTTAAAGGCAATGAAGCTACATCCTGTGGCAAGGAGTCCCACAGACTCCTTGCTGGATATAGGATGTTCCCATCTATGCATATTCCAGAGCATTGTTTTGATTAGTGATAACTATGATGTTGGGGATCTTATAGAAAGAGCTGGGAAGAACATGAGACTATTGCAGACATCTCTCAGCCCCTTGTTTGCTGAAGCATGTGGCAAAGGCCTTTTAATGGGAGGATTAAAATCCTGAGCCAAAAGGCCCACCTCCGCATGGAAAATCCTAAACACTGAAGTTTCTGGATCTGGATAGTTTTCTGGATCAACCAACAGGCATGTGCAATAGATGAAGGCTGACTATCCAGAATCCTCCCTCCTGAAGTCAGTGTAAGAGATCCTGTTATTCTATGGGAAAAACAGAATAGTGATGGGGAGCAGAGCCCTGCACAATAGGAAAGGGGCTACCACGGCAATGTCAGCCACAGACTCGGATCCATCAAGGGATCTGCTGACAAAGCTGGGCAGTTGGCAAGACAAGACAAGGCTCAGCTCCACCTCATAAATCCCAGGAGGGAGGCTGATTTCCAGCCTGGCTCTTCCTGAAAACCATGTGAGTAACAAACACAAGAGGGAGGCGCAAGAAATGGAAGGCTGCGGCACTGCCATAGCAACAGATGCAAGGGAGCAGCCCTGAGCATGAAGTCAGCACTAATATTAATCGCTGACTCCACAGTGGGTGGTACACAAGGAGTGGGGGGGACAGACCAGCCGGGCTTAAGGCATAGGAGAAATAAGGTGACCACAGGCAGAAAAAAAAATAGGGCAAGTGCTCCTGCGGCTCTCAGAGCTGTGCAACAAGCTGCACCTGCCAACATTCCCTCTGTTAAAGCCCCAGGAACATGGATCTTCTGTACTGTAGCATTTGCCTCCCCTCCCCAAGTAAAATACGTAGCATTTAAGAACCCTGAATAGGGTTCCAACTTTTAATGAGCCTTGGGAGGAATAAGGCCCACAAGAATATCAGATCACTAGCAATAGGTGGGTAGGGAGGTTATTCCCCCCAGCCACTAAAACACCTTCCCTTGCAGGTGTTTGAGGTCTTCAAACAGGCATGTGCAATATTAGCAAAAATTCAACTGGAGAAGTTGTCCGTTGACATGCATCTCTATTCCGTGGAAGGTTCCCACAGTTGATCCTCCACCCATTAAATGGAGGGACACAATAGATAGATAGATATACAGTGGCGCCTCACTTAAAGAGCTTAATTCGTTCCGGAGCCATGCTCTTTAAGTGAAGCAGATTTTTCCACAGGAAATAATGGAAACTCAGATGATTGGTTCCACAACCCAAAAAATATTCATATAAAAATATTAACTGTTTATAAAAATGATTACAAAACACTGCAGTATAAAACTGTACAAAGCACTGTAATATACAGTAACACACAACACTGCAATAAAGAAAATACTGTACAGTACTGAACTGTACTGCACCTTTGAAAACCTTCATGGCTGGTGTGAGGGTTACAGAGAGGGGATGACTTTGGCTGCAATCCTAAAGACACTTTCCTGGGAGTAAGACCCATTGGACACAATGGGGCTTACATCTGAGTAGACATGTTTAGGATTGTGCTTTTTCACAATCACTAATGGAGTCACTGCTATCCATTGGCTCAGTGGAATCTATTATCTTTTTGTGCAACTTTAACATTTCCAAGCTGCTGATGGGGAGCAGCACGAGAACATTGATAAGGCACACCTTCCACGCTTCCACACACAGATCCCACATACAGACCTGACTCAGGCTGCTCCCCCTGACGTCCCATGTGTTCCCTGGCAATGGAAGACTATTCCAAACTTTGCCCGGGGCCTCATAGTAGCTCAAGCTAGTCTCCTCGTCCCACCTGTGAGTTCCCTTGCCATGGAAGCCTGTTCCAAACTTCCTCAGAAGTGCTCTTTATTCAAGACAGTGCACTTTAAGCAAATCAAAATTTCTGAGAAAATTTTGCTCTTTATACAAAACGCTCTTTATTCAAGATGCTCTTTATTCAAGGTACCACTGTACACTGATTTTTTATACACAGATTTGACACAACACGAATGGCCACAGCAAAACTGCTTCTCTACTGTTATAGAAAGGCAGTCATGCAAGCAATCATTCCATTCTTCAGCTGAGCCAGCAAAGGGCAGGAGGGTCCTTTACATTTTTAATTGCTGGCTGCCTCTCTACACCAGGAAGAAAAGCTGTTTTTAAACCATTGTAAAGGGATACGCTTTTATTTTACTGATTTTTATTTTATTTAACTGATTTAGTTAATACACATTTTGGTACCAGTAGTTCATCCCAGAATCAAATCCCTGAAGCTAGTAAAAAGCTTTACTAAAAAGCTTTACTAAAAAGCTTTACTAAAAAGCTTTATTTACTAAAAAGCTTTACTCATTCCAAAAAGAGCAATAGTGGAGAAAGAAACCTGGAAGTGAGTCTTTAAATCTATTTTTCCACTTTTTAAAAAATCCACTGACTTTTTTACCACAGGAGGTTCCAGAACGGAACCCTAGTGGATAACAAGGGGTGTCTGTATATACTAAAGTGTCTATACACCAGGATCAGGGTGATCAGACATGATGGAGGCCATGGAGTGCCTACGTTTTTAACCATTGTATAGAAGAGGAAATTTTGGCAGATGCAGCCTTTCAAACCCTTCTTCACTGAACTGCAGCTTCCAAAATTCCCTGTTAACCTCTCAGGGCACAATCCTAACCAATCCAAGCTCATCTATATCCGGTTTTCCGTGGTGGTGTGGGGGAGGTCAGCACATGTCTGTGCACTGACCTAACCTTTCCGCAGGAGTGGAAGGCACTTTTGTAACAGCCTCAGGCCAGCACAGGACTTGTGCTGGGACTTGTGCCGGCCTAACTGGGAGTTAGGATTACAGCCTCAGTGTGGTGTAAAATCATGTTAGTCTGGAATTTGGATTCCTGCCCAGACATGAAGTGTACTTTGTAGCCCTGGGTAAGTAACTGGTTTTCAAAGGACACAAATCTCATAGTTGTTGCACCGATGAAGAGAAAGCTTCGGGAATGCAGTGAGTAACCATCATTTTCATTTCCAGGAATGAAACTGTTGCATATTTGCACAACAAGAAATGTACCCTGAATATAGGACCAAATTTCCAAAAAGCAGCCATGGATGTGTGCGTGTCTCATCCTCACTCCAATTCAGCGGCTTTCAGAAAACAAGATGATAAATCAATTTCACACAATCAGGAAGGATGTGAAATTGGAAGTGAATGTGGAACAGTTAACCCAGATGAATGCAAAATAGTTTGCTTATCTCTGTTTTGAACAGAGAACATAATCGGCACATGCTGGACGGGCGCACACTAGCCAGTGTCTTTCAGACAGGAGCCATGTACAATTAGTGGTAGGATCCACAGAAATGTGTTGGCCGCCACCAGCAGACCAATTTGGAAATTCTTACTGTTGTGAAATTGTATATCTACACTTGTGGATAAGTCTTCTGAACCCATGATGTCACTTTCTGGCAAGTCAGAAATAGCCACAGAAATAATCAGGTAAGCTTCCCACATCTCTTAGTCCCTGGCATGAGGTTGGGCAGGATACAAAAAGCCCAGAATGGTGTGACTTTAGTAGGGCCTTTTTTGAGGAGAGGCTTCTATCTCTTCTAAGACCATTTTTAAAATCAATGTGTATTCTCACACAGGTAAGAAGAAATTATACAGATGTTGGTATTTGCATTTGCACTGAACCCAGAATCAACCAGCTCTATAAAACTGTAGGCTGTTTTCTTCTCAAGCCTCTCTTTTCATTCCCTGAACCCACAGTCACTTACATCCACATTTACTGTCTTCAGCTTACATTTCAACAGCACCCCCATGACATTCAGATTAAATCGGTCAGCCCAAAATGGAGAAGAGCTTGCATGAGTAACAACCTTCTCTTTAATCATCCTCAAATTCTTCCATTAACCAAATGCCCCTGTTCCCCAAACGCTACACATGACAGATAATAGCTGGTCTTTTGGTTTCCATTGGATTAGGAGTCTAAAGCTGAAATCTTAACTCCCAGTTAGGCCAGCATAGGTCCCAGCATAAATCTGTGCTAGCCTGGGGGTGTCACAAAAGTGTCATAACCCGAGTGGTTAGGTCCATGCACAGGCATGTGCCAGCCTTCCCACACCACCATGGGAAGTTATGCTAGATGAGTTATTCCAGCCTAAATTGGTTTGGATTGTGCCCTAAATATGTTCGAGGTCTTGGATTTTCTTTCTAGTGGGACCAGGAGCGGAGGATGGGATAGTGAAATGAAGGGGTGCTTATATTTGATGCATGATGGTGGCATGTAAACTGGTTGCGGTCAGACTCTGCTTTGACTCTGAAACATTGGGGTCCCAAAACTGCTCCCCCTTCCTCCAGTTTGTATCTAAGTGATTTCACTATCTCAAAGGCGATTAGCGGCTCAACACTGATCCCTCATGGGGAATTTGCAGCTAAAGAGATTATGGTGGATGGAAGAGGCATATAAGGATTCTCAAATTACATTATGTTTCACTCTAGTCCTGGCAAGGAAAATACCATCTGTGGGGGTGGGCAAATCTATAGGTCCTATGCTACTGCCAGTTCAGTTCTCCCCTGTTCTGAGCAATGTTGCCACAAACAGTTCCATAGATTCTGAACTAAATTTGTTATGGTTTGTATGCATCCCAAATATCCATTAATTATTATTTCATTTTCTCTGTAAACCACTTTGTGAACTGTTTTGTTGGAAAGTGGTATATAAATACTGTATTTACTCAAATCTAACGCTCACCTTTTTCAGCCAAATTCATTCTCCAAAATCAAGATGCACATTAGATTCGATGGTTAATTAGATTTGAGTAAATTATTTTGATTATAAGGATAGGGTGCGCATTAGAATTGATGGCACATAAGATTTGGGTAAATATGGTGCTGTTGACTGTTGATTGATTGATGTTGACATTTCCTTGCATGTCTTGAATGTCTAACCCAGATATAGACACACAGGCAGTCGCACTGCATCATGACTAGAGCTTCGTTTTTGCTGTTCTAAAGGAAACATAAATTAATTAATGAGGGAGCAATATTTTAGGCCTGGACAAAATAACAAGGTGGCTTGTCTCCAAATGGCTTGAAATATCAAAAAAATGCAGAAATTTTGCGGGTATGGGATTGTAAACCGCTAACACTGCTAAATGAATACCAGATGGGTTTAATGGTTGCAGGTTTCAATAAGTCTGCCTGAATGTTCAGAACATTGAAAGCTAACAGAATTGGATGGTGGATTCTGCCTGTTGATATATTGTTGTTCATTGTGAAGGTTTGCCTCTGTTGCCACAAGGAAAAAAATTAATCCATCAATGGCTTATATATTGTGTTTGCTAGGAAGCCTGGAGAATGAAGGATGTTTCAGCATTTCCACTTTTGTCACCCTGTTTAAGCATTTGCCAGATTTTCCTTTATTCTCAAGCTCTCAATTCAACAACTGCACCATGCCCAATGTACGCATACTGCTGCCACCTCCTCAGTCTAGAGTGCCACCTCTGCCTGCCCTTTGGAGCAGTTTTGTGGACAAGCGTGGACGCCCCACAAGGCACACCACAAGAAGGCTCAAAAACCCTTTTGAGGATTCTGGTGCAAACCCTTAGATGCCCATCTAAAAATAGCCCAATTTGCATAAATTTGCATTTCAGGACTCTGGATCCGGATGGGCATCTAAGGGTTACAAGAGAATTTCCAATTTCATCAGAAAAAGCCTCAGAAGGCTTTATGAGCACTATGGTGTAGTGATTTTCCCTCTGGTGTGCCGTGGCACACTGCTGTACCATGGCACACTGCTGTGCTACAAATAGCCCACAAGTGTGCCATGGGGGTTTGGAAAACTTATTTATTTATTAGATAATTTAATATTAATAGGGCCATTAATGGATGTGAAGTGAACCCTCCAGCAGCAGCATGGTGTGCCTTGAAAATTGTAGTACCTTGTCAGTGTGCCATGAGATGGAAAAGATTGAAAATCACTGCTGTGGAGCATCATGCAAGTTTTGTGTGCTTATCCTTTGGGGAAAGGGGTGACATAGTGTGTGTGGGAGGGGGGTGTCAGCATTTGAAGACCTGCACCCTGGGAGGTGAAGGCCCATTACTGCTGAGAGACCTACCATATTTTGGCCTGAGGACCTACCATATTTTGGTATCCTGAGCTAGCACTGGGACATATGGCAAAGTAATTTAGGAATCTGAGTACATGCAGAGTACTTTTCCCTCAGCACTGGTATCACCGTAGCCTGCCTTCCCATCTCTGGAATTGGGGAATAAAACTTCCAAGTCAGCTATCACATAAACCTGAGCTTCCCTTTGAGAGATTAACCACTAAACAAAGCTAAATGGTTTTGTCCTCTGCAGCTGGAAACAATTAGGGCCCTTGCAGAGGTCACACAGGGACAGTTCACAAATCTGTTTTCATCACCTGTTGGGTGAAGCATCTGTAACAAAATGTGTTTTATATATATATTTGTGTGTGTGTGTGTGTGTGTGTGTGTGTGTGTGTGTGTGTGTGGTTAAGACGCTATGCCTGTTAACCAGCAGGCCAGGGTTCGAGACCCGAGTTGGCCCCACAAGACAGGGTGAGCTCTTGTCCTTAGCCCAGCTCTGCGACACCAGCCGGATCCAATCGTATTGGCTCTGCCTTTCCATTGGACTAATTCAGTGGTGTGGAGAGGGGGGATTTGCTGCTTGGGCAAATCCTCCATAACAATCTAACCCAGGTTTTCATGCTTCGCATGTACCGTATGCAGCACCAAGCATAGCCATGTCACTATCTGGTTAAGTTCCACCACAGTGTCTGGGTCTTCCTATAAAGCAATTACAATGCGCCAGGATTTTTCTTTTAATTAGGCAATGTGACTTGGTAGCCATATTAAATAATTTCATTATAAGGATTTCCTGTTTTAATGGGTTGGGTTTGCCTTGCCTGCTCAGTGGAGACTGGATGTCAATTCCACTCCTTGAGAACTCCCATTACAGCCCCTCCAGAAAGCATGCTGAGCTTCCTACTCAAAGTGAAGCAGAAAAGAGGACCTCACAAAGAAGTAATTCCTTTCTATACCTTTTCCTGACCTTGTACATGGCTTAGGCTGCAATCCGAAGCATGTCTACTCAGAAGTGAGTCCCGTTGTGTTCTATGGGTCTTACTCTCAGGAAAGTGTGTTTAGGATTGCTACCTTATTCTCTCTGGAAACTACAAAGGAAACTTGTGGCTATAATTCTCCACAGGCTTCATGATGTCCTTTAAAATGAACTTTGGGATCTACAAATGGCCAAGGCATTTCCATATGAACAGTCTATGCTCCTAGCAGAGTTAGGCTGCAATCCTAAAGACGTTTTCCTGGGAGTAAGACCCACTGAACACAATGGGGCTTATCTTTGAGTAGACATGGTTAGGATTGTGCTCTCAGAGCATGTCTACTCAGAAATAAGACCCATTGTGTTCAGTGGGTCTTACTTCCAGGGAAGTGTCTTTAGGATTGCAGCCTTAGTCATCCAGATCTGGAGTTCCCCTTTTTATTTTGTTGTTTTCATTTTTTAAACTGGTACTGTACTAGTACTGGAGCTAAATAAAAACCCTTTAAATGGTTCTGTTAAAGTAAGACCTGGATGTGATGTGTGGAGGAACATACATCAGCCTAGCTCCACCTCCACTCCACCACCTGGTCTGGATCTTTCAATTTGATTCTGCTAGATGGCGTTGGGAGAGTTTCTCTCCCAGTTGAACTGGCCTTCTGAGATTTTTCTGTGAGAATCTATGATGAGCTAAGACTCATCAGGAGATGAAAAAGGAGGATAAAATAATAGTGTCACTCTCCTAGTGTCTTGTCCGGCCCAGTAATGCACAGCAGCTCAAGAGACCACCCCAGCCATCTGGGTCCCCTGCTGCGTTTGCCTCGCAACAGTCTCGAAAATCTTCCCAACAACTCACTGCTCCCTCCAATCACTATGACCATCACAGGCCTCACGTGAGCCAGGACCTGGCTAGGATGCCAAAAAGACCCCCATCTGCCAGGGCCTGGGAGGGGAGCCAGACATGCCGTCACCTTGTTAAATGGAGCAAGACGATTCCCAGAGTCAATTTGAATTTTTCATAAGTTCCACTTTATAAAATATTAACAGGGGGAAGGGGAGAGGGAAGGGCTTGGAATATCATGGAGCAAGGAAATGAGTCTAGAGGGAGGTCAGGGACACTAGTGGTTACAGAACCTCACCAAATCTTGACAAGCAAATAGATGAAAAAGACTAACCAACAGGAATCTGCTGAATTTTGAGCTAAAAACAGGATCTGGCTTATAGACTAATAGGTGCAATCCTAACCTAGGCCGGCATAACTCATTGGTCTTCCCATTCCTGTGGTGGTATAGGGAGGCAAGTGTATGTCTGTGCACTAACCTAACCCTCCCTCCAGAATAGGTGCAGAAGTATCTTACAGCAGCTTTGTGACATCTGCAGGACTTATGCTGGGGCTTAGGCCAGCCTAACTGGAGTTTAGGATTGCAGCCTAAGTGAGAAAAATGTGAAAGGTTGATCTAGTTTTGGTAGGAATGAGCAGTTACCTGTGACATTCAAGTGATTCTCCTGCCCAGGGGCATCACTAGGGTTTGCATCATCCAGTGCGAGAAGCGAGCATGTCACTCCCATACATTGGACGGAGCAACAGTATGAATGGTGGACGTGGTTATGTGCCATTGCCCCACCTCCACTGGTTTTTTAGCCACACATTTTAACAGAATAAAGATATTTCAAAGTGGTTTATTTCACTGCATTCTGCTGTAAATTACACATTCAAAGGTGTATAACATGATGGGATTATTTCTACAAACCATGATTTCACAATTTAGGTCACAAGGATTGCCATCCTTTTCTAATGTCCTAGTAATATTCCTGATCGGGACCAGTTTGGAAGTCTTATGCTCTCCTGGACTGACCTTCCACTCCAGCCAAAGCATGCTTTATTACTTGCCAGTAAACACAGCTGTGCAGTTCACATCCATTTTCAATGAATTTCAATGCAATCATCAGGGACCTTAGATTCCTCAGCCTGCTCTTTCTACTGAACCATGGCACCTATGCCTACTTGGAAATAAAACCACAATATGGGTCACTTTCACTTTCCATAAAGTTCAATGCATATTTTAGTTTTTTAGGGTTTTTTGCTTAACTGCTATTTCAAAACAGACTTTTGCATTGGATTCTGCTGTTCAATACAAATCCAACAGTATATGACATAATGGGGTTTGACACACCAACATGAAATTGCAATTTTTAGGACCCCCAAGCACATCTCCCCCCTTTGGCACGTCAATGGTGCAGACCACACCACACCTCCCTAGTGCCACCACTGCTCCTGTCCAAAAGGGTGTGTGCAGGTTTCTGGGGGATGGCAATCCAACTCATTCAGCCTACTGACGTTTCACCAGATCACAGTAAAGCTCATGTGCCTCGCTTGGGGGAAGGACTGAATACAAAATAATGACAGAGTAGCTGTGTTCTTCTGTTGCACAGGGTTGCCAACTTCTTTACTGACTTGCCCTCAGTAGCAACTTGCAAGCATGAGTACCAGTCACACTCATATCCTTGCATTACCTGCCAATTTCTGCAGATCAAATGGCTGTTCAAGGAGGCTGTTTATTCTAGAACATCTTAAACACATGCCTATATAGGATATGTATCTTAAGATGCCTGTAAAATTGCAAGATGTGTCCTCCATCTATGCTTCCTTGGAGCAGCTATTCTTCACTGTTGATTTTGTGGGATGCACGTCAGCCTCTCTCTCTCTCTCTCTCTCTCTCTCTCTCTCTCTCTCTGCTGATGCTGATCTCACCCAAGAAATCACAAACACCTTTTAATAGGCACAGCAGGTATAAAACCCCGTTTGATGGGATTTTAAGGATGGCGATGGCATGAATTTTCAAGGGCTTGAAGGACATGAGGGCAGAACTGGCTGTCAATGTTTCTCAGTGCAATCATCTCCTGCTCCAAACCACATGCATACATCAAGCATTAGACATTAAAAAGCAACATCATTAACCTATTCAATGTAATTGTGCACAGAGTTCATGGCAAATGAGCTGGTTTGAAGGAGGTGAGACGCTGTGCAGCTTCCTTTTTGAAACTACAGTCAAGCCTTGGCCATAGTCATGATATGCATAATATGCATGATGTGCATGAGAAACTGAGGAGCTTCCAGGGAATGAGCAAAAAGGAAAATACCTTGTGCATCTTCCTATCCCAAAGACATCATAGGATGCTGGGCAGTTTGGCACTAGCATCTCATTTTGTTGAGGGAAATTTTATCCTTCTCCAACTAGGTACATCCATAAATGGCCATATCCCAAACCCACCCATTTCTTCATCAAGCTGGCTATTGTTGGCAGTAACGGCTGTGGCTCTCCAAAGCCTTGGCGAAGGTATGACATTACCTCTGTAGTAGTAAAACAATTTTTTTTAAGTTTGTAAAATGGAACTAGAAATAGGTGGGAGCAGAAAATGAAATCTGGGTCACTTGCCAGGAGTGAAAAAAGCAGATGCTGTCCAATAGATCCCCACGCCAAATGCCTACTATTTAGGGAATAGGATCAGGTGAAAAAAGGTCCACAGGGGGAGTGATTCGAGGTAAGTGCAAGCATCTCCCAAGGAAGAATAATATTCCTTACTTTAGTCAGTGCTAAAGTACTTACTTTAGTCAGTGCTAAAGTACATGTAGATACTGAAGCATTTACCAAGATCAGGCAAAAAAAATTTGCAGCCTTATCGTTATGAATTTTCCATTCCTTTGCTATTCCTTCCCTAGTCTCAGTTGCTGTTAATTGCTTGCCCCACATCATCACCCACATGTACTCCCTCCCTCGCCTCTGACTTTCCTTTGCAACAAGGCAAACCTCCCCCACCACTCCACAATTTCTGAAATTACACCACTGTTCATAAATGAGAAGAGGGGGCCTCCATGGAGTCACTAAATTTGGCAGCTAGAGAACTTGAAACATCCCCTCTGAACTTGCTACTGAAATGAAAAATAATAATACTGAAACTGATTTGGAGAAGGGGCCAGAGGGTTTAAAACCTTCTCCCTCAATTAAGTGGTGCTTTGGGGGGATATTGTCCTTCTTATCCTTCAAATTTTCTGCTTCTTCCAAATTTGCATTAAGCACATTAAGGTTGCTTCCTTTTATTTCCAACAGAGGAAGGAATGAAAGAAAATGTACATGTAACTTTCCATGTATATTATTCTACTTTATATACAATTGCATGTGCTGGAAAGCTGCTGCCACTCATGATTTGCCAATAGGTGTACAAGTATCAAAATGCCTGTGCTTGTGCATTAGTTGAATATACTGCTATTAAAGGTACAGTTGTTCTCTGTTGTTTCTACATGTCCATAAGATTATGGTTTGCAACTTGAATTTGGCCATTACCTTAAAATATCCATTGCAACCCCTTCCACCTAATAATCTTATTCTCATTACAATATGCAGGATGGAGAGGATGGTTCCTGGGAAGTAACTAGATATCAGCAAATGTATTTTGTTTACAATTAGTCCATTACTGCCCTACCTTTTTGTTCCACTGACATACTCTACAATCCAGAGTAACTACAGGAGCACATAAGAGACATTTACGTCGACACAGTTACGGCAGCACCTAGTGGGAAATTCGTATTGCAATCCAGAGTAAATTGTTCTTACGTCGGAGCAAGGACTCCCCGTAGTTACTCTGGATTGTGCCCATAGTGGATTACTGGATTGACCATACATACATACACCAAATGGATTGTATGTATGTAGTGTATAGACGGTTAAGTGTAGATGGGCTGTAAGTGTAGATTTTCCAGGCATGGATATTCAATCATGGTGGAAACAGAGTGCTTATATTTTGCAGGTCACACTGCTGTTAAAGACACAGGAGCAGGGCCATTAAGAAGAAGATGGCAGCCTTACCCGAAATGGTAAAAAAGGACTCCCAGAATACGAGTTTGGTCTTCATTGGTCAATCTGCATGCAGCATACTCTTCCTTAAGCCTCTTTCCCCCAAGGACTATATGCAAAGCTTTAATACAAAGGAATATATGCGTTTTGTCACAATCCACAAAAGAAGCAGACAGAACTTGCTTCTTCTGGAGAGACAACAATTGATGTTACCTATTCCGCATAAAGATGAATTAATGTGACAAAACTGTTTCTGGACTGCCAAAGGCGCACAGGATGCTATTACCTTCCCACCGGAATGATATCTATATATCTACTTGCATTTACATGCTTTCAAACTGCTAGATGCCGGCCTTCAGGTTGACAAACAAAGCGCTTTTAACCACTGATCCACCACAGACCTTTCCAGTACAAATATGGATTATTGCATAATAAAATAAGAAAAATGCAGGGAATTGACCCAGAATCATGTGATCAATTGTGGACAGGGGTCTTCTGCCTTTAGATCTGTAAGAAGGAGGGCACTGACAAATAGTGCGCATGATGATGAGTTGAATTCACCCAGCAATGAGAACAGTATTTCCCACTTTAAACAACTGATGAATAAATAATGGATAGCACTTTCCCTAATGAAATCACACTTATCTCGTGGGGCAATTCTCTTGCTGCAGGCTAGATGCCAGAGTTAGCACATCATCAGGTGCATGTGGATGCCATACCAAAATATGGCCCAGTTAAATGTTTAAGTGCACAACACCTTTCCACCACTCCCTATTAATATGGCAATAAGGCCGTTGAGTTGCTGGATAAAGGGGAATTTTTTTTCTGATGAATGCAAATGATCATGTAACTCAAAATGTTGCCCCAGCAGTGATGTCACAACCAGAAGTGATGTCATCTCCGGGTAGTTTTAAAAAGAAAATTTAAAAAAATTAAAAGAATTTAAAAGCCGAGGCATCTAATCTTACCACAAAAAAACTGGGAAAACTTATTGACTCGAGTATAAGCCTAGGGTGGGAAATGCAGCAGGTATTGGTAATGGTCCTTTTCCTTGTAGCCTTCTTGGAACTCATAGGCTGCAATCCTAAGCACACTTTCCTGGGAGTAAGCCTCATTGAACTTAGTGGGGCTTACTTCTGAGTAGACATGCATAGGACAGGGTGACCAGATGCCAAACCCAAAATTCCTGAACCCCAAGGCCAAAATTCCTACCTGCTAAAAAAAATGCCAAAAATGTATTTTTTTATTTTTATAGTTTTTGTTTTTTGGTTTTTCGGCCATAACCTTTTATAGGAAGGACAGATCTCAAAACTGATTTTGCACTGGATTCTGCTCTTCAATACAAATCCAACAGTATATGACATGATGGGGTTTGATCCCGCCACTTTTCAGTTCACCCGAGTATAAGCCGAGGGGGCTTTTTGGGCCTATTTTTTTTGGCCCAAAAAACTCAGCTTATACTCAAGTGTATACGGTACATCTCTTTGGCTCTCAGAGCAATCAGTATCATGGGAAAATTGAGTTAAGTAAATCCGTTTTTTGTTCCATAGGCTTTTGTATATTCAATTTTTAGTTAATTAGCCATAACTTTTGATAGAATATAGATATTTCAGTGCCATTTGTTTCATTGCATTCTGAATTATATTACCTTTCCAATGATATAGAACATGATGGCATTATCATTCATACATACCCCTAAGGTTAGCCTCCCACCAGCAGGTTAAATGCCAGTCGTTTCTGATTATAGGATGCGATACTCATCCATTTACACATACCACTATTTTTCACAATTTAACCTCTAGTGTCAAGCTCAGCTTGTAGCCCCCTAAAGCCTTCACACTCTAGCTTCACTGGATTAACTTCACACTCTAGCTACGCCACTGGATTAACGTTGTATCTCCGTAAGTAACAGCTGTGAGCTGTTATGAGTACAGGATATGAGACATTCCATATACTCATGGAATATGAGACATTGTTGAGATATTAGAATGGCATTTATTTGCAGAATGGCACCAGCTAAACCACAACAAGAGTTTTCAAAAAAAAAAAATTGCATTTTGCATCTTTTTCAGATTGTGAGCCCTTTCAGGATAGCGACCCCTTCACTATTATTTCATTTTCTTTGTAAACCACTTTGTTGAAAAGCAGTATACAAAAATATATACAACAGTCTACAAAACTTGATTAATTGTAACTCAATCCCTAGCTTGATTAATTGTAACTCAATCCCTTGAATATTGGAGTAGCGCCTATCTCAGTGGCTTCCCTTAGTGCCATGAAAGTTAATGGAATTGTGAATTCACACAAGTCAGGGCCACCTTCATTCCCAAAGGAAACTGCAAAAAAGAAAAATGTTTTTTGAATGGTAGGGAATGACTGAGAAGGAGAAGCTTTTATTTTAACTCCCCCCCCACCACATTTTTTAAAAGGACTGCAGGTTCCTACCCACATATAGCTCAGCACTCATTCTTTCATGTACTACATGGATGAACTTAATCAAGTTCAAATCTGTTCCCAAATTGCTTCAGGCACCAGGTGGTGAGTGGTTGGGGAAGAAGAACGCTGCATGTCAAGAACAATATCTAACAGTCACCTGCTGACTTGTTCTCTCTCACACACTCACACACCTGTCGTACCATTGCTGGAAATGCTCCTAGGAAATCATTATGGTTTGTCAAGGGTACAAGCTGAAACTTTCACCAAATCCGACAAAAAGAGGTGTGACCTCAAATTAGGACAGGACACTGTGAGGCGGGCTAACCTGGGTGATGTGGGTGGAAGAGGGGGACTTGGAGAGAGAGAGGTCTTCCGGATAAAGAGGCCATGGAGAAGAGGATGGAATGTTGATCACTGCATCTTTATTTGCTTCCATTATTATGGAGGTCCAGTACTTAAAGTTCAATAACAGGTATAACCAGCATCAATAGATCCTTCAATGCAACAGGTAAGTATAACAGGTAAGTCTTACTGTCACCAAACACAAGATCTTTAACAGTCTTAAACACTTCAGCAAGATCTTCAACACTCTTAAACCACGCTCCTTCTTTCCCCTGCTCTCTCTTTCTTTTTATCCTCTCTCCTCCTTCCTCTTTCACTTACTCTCCTCTCTCCTTCCTTCTCTTCCCACCTTCCTCCCTCTTTTATTCTTTCCAGATGCCCTCCCCATCCTGGGCTCCCACCAATCAGGATAAGGAGGTGGGGGCAGATTCTGCCACCAAGCAGGCCCATTGTACAACTCTGGCCTTCTAAAGCTCCCTTGCCTCGGGACTTCCTTATCAGACCAAGTCCATTTAGAAGGTCTTCTCCTCCTCCTCCTAGGCTGTTCGGGGGTTTTTCCTTTGAGGCCTCCTCCACCGCCTCCTCGTCAGCCCCTGTTTCCTCTGCAGAAGGGATTGCTAGTTCTTCTTCCTGATGAGACTGGACACGCACCACACGATAGGGTCTGCATCTGCAGAGTGGTTCCTCCTCCTCCTCTTGGGCCATGTCCAGCCACATTAAGTCCTCAGCCAACTCCTCTTCCTCAGTTTGTCATGGTCTCCCACAGACCCAACCACATCATACGAACAATAGGCAGTGGTGGTTTTATGATGCCCCTCCAAGAACCTGAGAAAACCCTTCCTCTTCACATAGCCTGTGTCTGGCTACAGCCCATACTGCGTAACTCTTCCCTTTGGACTTCTGTGAACTGTTAAAGCAGACATAGCCTTAAGTCATGTCTGTGCCGAGATGCTGCCACCATTTGTCAGGATCAACTGGAGAGGAAAATAGTCAAGGCAACCATTCAAGTTGGCACTTTTCATTTATCTATGCAATCTACCTTATCTTTTGCATTCAAGTAATTTGGGAAAAAATAATTTCCCAGAATATACATTATATCGAATGGTGTATGTCTTATGGAGAAAAACATCACTGTCACTCAAATTCTGCTCCAAGAAAAGAGGCATAAATTATGTAAATTAGCATTTGCATATATTCTATTAGCACATATATTTTCTATGACTTAGCCATGTGGGAAGGCAAAGGAGAAATATAGAGTACTGAAGCTCTGCCTCTGTAGGAATGATGTCATTCCTGTATCAATCAGCAAGTTGTACTTTCACATATTTCTGAAAAATCTATTTTTTTGTTTTATCAACCTCTTGCTTTTTCTGAAAATACTGTATAAGTTTATTTATACACTTCTATGTAAGTGGCAGGAAATCAAGGCATGATGCTTTCCTCATGACTATATTTTCATGTCAAGAAAGTCTTCATCTATTAGTAATCTGCAATCCTGCAAACAAAAAGCTAGGAAAAGTTGGCACCCCTAAAACTGGGACTTTTAGCAATGCTTTGCGGGAAATACGTACTTCTAGTATAGATATACTGAGGATGTGAATGTGGGAGGAATGAGGAAGAAGAAGCTCTGCTTGACCATTACAGATGATGAAATCATGTTTCAGTGCCTTAACATTTTGAAGATTTTGACAACTGACAGGATAAACAACAGCTATAATATTTGGAAAGGGCCATGGCTCAGTCTCGGTTGTGATGGCTCAGTGGATAGAGATGCTATGCTTGTTGACCTGTCATTCAGCATGCTGGTGATTGAGACCCAAGTGCCCAATGACGGATTGAGATCCCATTATTTGCCCAGCTCCTGCCGACTTAGTAGTTTAAAATAATATCATTGAAAGTAGATAAATAGGTACCACTTTGATGGGAAGGTAACATTCCATGAACTTTGGAATTTAGTTATGCCGTCCACATTACCACGGAGGCAACTGTGGACAGCATGGTCTTTGGCCTTGTAATGGGGATGAGCACTACTCCTTAGAGTCGGTCACGACTAACAGGGCAACCCACAGAGTTGCAACCCTTACCTTTTTATTATGGCTCGTGTTGCATCGTATGAAAATGGTCTCAGGTTCAAACCCTGAACATCTTCAAGTAGGGCTTGGAAAGACCTGGATTTAGAAATTTGACTCATGGCTTCCTTCTTTATCAAACCCTCCAGCCCTGTCATCTGGAACCAAAAACCTACTCTTCCACCATGTCTGTTGCTGCTGTTGGTTTAAATGCTGTTTTCCAGTTTGGCATGAAACAGAAGCAGCAAAAAGTAAGCCAGAATACAAAAAAATTGAGTTGAACAACTCGATTATCAAGCCATGAATTGTGGCCAAAAATCAAGTGTTTGCATGACTCGAGTCGAATCAACACAAGATGAATTCCCATCCCCGCTAGCCAATACAAACAATACTGAGGTGAACAGACCAATACTCTGTCTTAATATGACTCATATGCCTTGGTGAATTATGATGCATATTATATATAACATGTCCTAAGAACTGTTAGCTGGGTGGGACAACAGTTTCAAGACACAAAAAAGTAACATACTGTCATTCTGTGTCACACACTGGAACGCCAAGGTGCCCTTCACTTTTCATGTTATGATTTGATAAAGGTTATGAAAAAACAGCTTCTCCCTCCTACAGGTCAGGAGGCCTCTTGAAAGCTCTTTATCTTGTGCACATCCTTTTGGCCTTATTATTAGGGCCAAAATAATAACCCTAATATTATTAGGGTTGTCAATCAATCAAAATGTTACCGGTCTACTCAATAAAACAACATTCTATTCAGATATCAATACAGGGCAATAAAATCCAGAGTTCCCTAAACCTTCCAATGGTCCTTTCAGACTTCACCAAAGATCTGATTCTGCTCCATAGTCAGACACAGAGAGAAAGTGTCATGTAAATCAAATAGTGATAACCTTATTCCTAATATTTTGAATTCTTATTTCAGAGGTTCTCTCTAAGCACAATCAGTAGAACAGGGATTATTGATGGACTTTTCCCATCATATTTTGTGAAGGCAGAATTTTGTGCCCAAATAAATTTCAATCAATCTTTTATTTAGTTTTAGAAATGTGTTTGCAGGAGAACAGAACCGGGCAGATAGTTCAGAACACTAAATAAGCTTAGAAAATAAAACACTGAAAAACAACACAGTAAGGGAAAGAGTTATATAGCTTTAACAGTTTATGAATTGTATGTCCCTCAAGGCAGAGACCTATCCTTTCATTCTATATAAAGAGCCATGTGAAGTGTCTCTGTCTGAAACCTCAGAGGGCTACAGACAATACAAACATTACAGAGCTAAATAGACAAATGGGCTAACTCATGAGTTAAATTATATCTATTTTGCTCCATCAATATATCAGTGAGATAGAGAACAGGTTTCCACACATTCCTACCCTTGACATAATACTGTCCACTTTGACTTGTCTGCCATGGAAGGACTGACAGCTCCAAATGTTTCAGGGCCATAATGCGGGCACTCAGTTCATGCACCTATAATGGAAGCATATATCTAAGGAGAGAATATTTTGAGGAGCGGAGATTTTGAAAAGAGGGTGATAAGAACTGGCATGTGCCATTGTTGCCAGATCCATCCCCTCTTGTCTCTTCCCCAGTCCTGTTATCCCCGTCCCCAGAAATGCCCCTGGTTTTCTCACACTCTCCAAATACAATGGTGACAAACACCAGTAAGAGGTTCAGAGCAGTTGGAAGGGCTTTCTTAAGTGCAGAAAAGCTCACAGTCTCCTATTGCTGTTTGTTGTGTCACATTCCTGGTCTCACTTCCAGGTGGCAGGTGTCCAGGAGCCCCATGAGTACCATCAGACATCATCTCAAGTACCTCTGGTGGTATCTGTACCACTGGTTGAGAAATACCAGTCTAGATCATTCTCCTTCCCTCTTATCTGACGCACTAAGAAATTCTCAAAGAAAACAGGCAATAAGGGGGGAACTGTTCTGTTCTCTAAAAGTCTAGGACTGGATTCTTACCCCAATGTAACTGGGAGCAGCGCCGACCTGCCACTTCTAATCCCTGATTGTTACAATCTATTATTTATTATTTGTAATGCTATATAATTCCCCAAGCTATATTATTAAATCTGCAGAAGTGTTCAGAGATACCTTTGAATAGGAGGCGCTCAGTAGAAATTAATTGCATTCTTATTAGGCTGACAGGTCCCCTTTATGCACATGCAAATTAGCAATGAAGAGCACCAGAGACACTTCTGGGAAGGAGGCTGCATGTTACTGGAACGCCTTCCTCTCGGGGAGAGCTAAATCGTGGGCTCCATCTAGTGATTAAGTGCTTGTTAACACTGCAAGTTTTATTCTGCTGGCGTTCTGGCTGCCATTTCTCATAAGATTTTTCCTAGACCAGTGATACTTGGGCATTTCAGCATGGGACCCCCTTACAAAAATCTGGGACTCTCCCTGTCAAATGTATCAGGATGTGACATCACTGTGATGCCACTGCCCCTACATGTCTACTCTGAAGTCCCATTGTGTTCAGTGACACTTACTCCCAGGAAATCCCAGTGCCAGATTCCAAGATGGCAGATTCCACCCTCTTGTGCCCCCCCAACAAGAAGTCACAAGTGGGTCCTGACCCCCACTTTTGAGTACCACTGGCCTAGATTCGAAAGGTCACTTTTCACAAGTGGTAAACCTGTATGTAACTTAACGTACATGAACAAATGCTCCTTCAAAGAAAAAAGGAAAATCCTTGCATCTAGAAAACAAGTGCATCAGGAAGGTTAGCCTAAAATGTCCCCTGATGTCTCAGTTTTCTACACGCAGGGAATTTTGGATCATGATTAAAGGAAGAGGGACAGGCCCACTATCCACAAAGCAATATTTTTCTGCTTGCATTACTGATCATATCTAGGCGACATTTTCTTATTTCAGACAGCGTGAAATAACTGGGCTGCCTAGGTTGCAATGCATGGGTTTTCAATCATCATTCTGCACCTTCCCTTACTAAAAAACAACAATGCACAACCTTCTAAGAATACAGTATCCAGTTACTGTCACAGTAAAACAATTTACTCGTTTCATGTATTAATTTTTCATTTATAACCTACATTTCTAGCAGAGGCATTTTTTTCCCAACAGATCTGATTTAGCATTATTGGTCAATGATATCTTTGTTAAAACTCAGCTTCTTCTAAGCACTGATCGCTACTGCGCATAGAGAAAGGAAAGGAAACACTCCTTCACTTTGCATGCCCCCTTCCTTTGAGACATGTGTCAGTCAAAGCTCTACCCTTGAAGGCTGATCTTCACAATATGGCCTTCTCGTAGAAGGCTACTTGAAAAGGCCACATATACCATGCCTTGAAAAGGCCACATATACCATATACCACATATACCATACTATACTATGTATACCATACCTATGAACCAAGGCAAGACAGTGTTAGGTAACTTCTGCAGTATTATTTGAACTACTTCACTATATACAGCTGAACTACTAATATCTGAACTACACATACAAGCACATCCCTGATCAGGATCAGGTACGACAAGCATTCTGCAGAGAGAGAGAGGGAGGGAGGGAGGGAGGAAGGAAGGAAGGAAGGAAGGAAGGAAGGAAGGAAGGAAGGAAGGAAGGAAGCAGACCCTCTCTCCCCTTCCCAGTTTCTGTGATGAACACAGAGATCTTGGAAAGGGGTGACCATCCTCTGACCATGTTCACAAGAGCGGGAGCATATATTCTCCTTTAGAGATTCATGGGTATTCATGATCCTTCTTCACTTTTAACTTCTTTGCCTGGCAAGCAAATGCAGGGTTTGTTAACCTGTCTGGAGGTGGGGGAATCAGCCTCACAGATCAAGTTTCCTGACTGGAATTGTCACAGCAATGACAACAACCATTAAATTTAGACAGTAAAACATCATGATTCAGACCACAATGGGGAAACTTCCTGGAAGTCAGGAGGGAGACTGTTAATAGAGATTAGACGCAACCGATAAACATTTCCCTATTTAGGAGAGGAAAATGACGCACCAGCTGAACACAAACCCGTCTTGGTGCATGATGCTCAGAATACAAATGACACTGGCAAAGCCTCTGCAAGGTGAATTACACCATGTGTGAAGGGGGACAGGGAGTGATGCGCTGATCAATGTGATTCCCAGCATGAGCTAATGTCAATAGATGGGCACAATCCATGGAGAGCCTCTCTGGTGCAATCAGCTCAAAGAGGATTGTGCTGGGTGAGTTCTGAACTGGAGCCCAGAGTAAATGGGGACAACTCTGAAGTTGCTTTGGATACCCTAAAGAAGTACAGCCCTTCCAATATTTCACACTTGGCATTACAGGCACTCTTGGTATACTAAACCATCTGATCATAACAGGGATCACTAGCTAACCTTCCCTTAAAATGCTATCCTACTGCAATACTGTACCTATTCAATCACACTTCTTCAGCACATTTAAAAGTGCTTTCTTCTTGGGAGTTAAAAACAAAATTGCAAATGGAGCAGTAGAGAACCTTCTTTGGACCGCCATGGTCCCAAGTTGAAATCCTGGCATCCCAAGTATATTCATGAAGACCACCAAGTTCAGGCATTCACTGCCAATTAATGTTGAAAATTTTGACCTGCCAGGTAGAACCAACAGTCTGACTCTTTTAAGCACATTTTCTGCGTTCCTAAATGCTGTTGCTCGTTCAAAATGGGCCTTCTTGGGGTCAGGGGGGAGAAAAGGGCAGTGTGTGCATTATTTCATGCCTGTGTGCATACTTACATCCATGTGCACTACTGGAAAGAATGTGCACTACTGGAAAGATCCTACCCATCCCAAATTATTTAACTTAAAAGAGGATGAAACCCAAAGGGTGACAACTCAAACAACTTAAATTAGCAACTACAAGCTGATCAACAAAAGGAATCAACAAGTAAAGGAAGTACGGGTGACTATTTCTTCCTAATCTTTATCCAAACAAGAGACATGCATGTACACTCTGTCCCACTAAACCCCCTCAGCAATTTGAGCAGTCAGAAAAAAAGTTATTGTAGCTCACAGCCAATAACATTATATCATTCTTACATACAATCAGCATAGCCAATACATATGTGAGCAAAAGTTGACTCACTATAGTCCACTTAAACCAGTGGGTTTTAAAGATCTTCCTGAACCTTCCTGAACAGCAAAATAGCATAAACGTCAGACATTCCAGGTCTTTGGGAAGAACTCGATATCTGGATAAAACAAACCAGTTGGTAACACCTGTCTGACTGCAAAAATCTCATCATCATCATCATCAACATCATCATCAGTTGATCTTCCCCAGGCCTTGTCACAGAATACATAATACATTCCTGCCAAGGAATACATAAGGGCAGTAGTTTCCAATTTGTGTGCCATGGCATCTGAGAGCTCTTTCTTGTGCCACCATCTTTATTTAATCTTGCATGGTTCAGGATGGCAACACAGAGTTGCGGCTGCCATGAAATAAGGGTGCCATGACCATGATATGGTTGGGAACCCTGCACAAGGTTGCACCTCTGCAATGTCCAATGTTTGGATTCTAGACAATGCCAGAAATAGTATCAAATGTTCTGATTAGTCTCCACTTCTTCACATTCAGTACTAAAGCTTAGGGCGCAATCCAGAGTAACTACGCGGAGTCCTTGCTTTGGTGTAAGAACAATTTACTCTGGATTGCAATATGAATTTCCCATAGGTTTTCAGTAGGTAGTGAGGTAACTACAGGTGAACGTAATGTCTCTTATGTGCTCCTGTAGTTACTCTGAATTGTAGGGTTAATGTACTTTCAAAGCATCTATTAGTGATATATTACCATCAATGCACATATTGCCTGAGAGTTTAGAAAGGTCCAGATTGACCAGAGTTGGATGACCATATCAGGTGACAGATCTGCAGCATCATTATAAAGCAACACAGATACTGCAAGTTGGGATTGCAATGGGTCAGATTGACCCATTGGGAAAAACCCAAATGCCAGTGCAGTATAAGTCCATATCTTTATTAGAATAAAAAAATGCCATCATGTAGTGGATAGCATTTTGAATTCCCCAGAACACATCATTCAAGATGGATGGCAAGGAAGCATGGACACAAAGCTGGGCTTGATGGAAAAGCCCCCAAATATTTTATCAGCCACAATCAAGGGCAGGAGGTTTGACAACAAACTTGTAATAATTTAATTTATTATATTTAGGGCTGCAACTTTTAATCAGGAATACCTAATGGAATACCTGTTTCTGCAATAAAATACCAGTGAGTATTAGTCATCCTCATCATCAGCTCTCCGTTCTGCCCTGAATACTTCCTCCATTAAGAGGTTGTGGGCAGAAAAGAGAGGACCTGCTTGGTGGTGCAGCCCAGTTGTGCAATTCTTTCCAGTGGGTTCACCCAGTGCCCATATTGGTGACTCTTTGGATCAAGAAAATCTCATTTTATTATCCCAAGACCTTTAAGTTACTCTTGAGATTACTCAAATGGCTGCTTTTCTGTACAATTATTTCACTATTTAGGATTCATCACATATTGTGAGCATTTTTGTGTACTCTGCTCTAAACACACTTTAGAAAGGAATATAGAAATCCAAATAATCCATCAGTCAAATAGACTAAAACCATTAGCTGATTAACTAATGAGAGCAGAAAGTTAAAAGAATACTTAATTTTGTTTGCAGGTTATTGAAACGCAGAATGACAAAAAAATAGAATGTGAGTTTGTGCACTTCTACTCAGAAGCAAGTCACATTGTGTTGAGTGGGGCTTACATGGGGGAAAATGTGTACAGTATTACAGTCTAAAAGCTGGGCCTTCCTTCTAACAAGGCATTATAGCTTTTCTTTCAGCTTGCTTATACTTTATTCAGTTATGTTGAAACTAGCAACAGCCCACAGCTGTCACTTGTGGAGGGACAATATGACAACATTCATCAATTTTAAAAAATCATCCCTCTTTCCAGCATCTCAATCCCCCTTTTGCCACCTCTCTCCTCAACTACCCTTTTGCCACCTCTCTCAATTGCCCCGGAGTCTGTTCTCAGTCTGGCCTGCTATCTGTCCTAGATATACTCTATTTACTCGAATCTAATACACCATAGTTTCTAATGATACTATATTTATAATCTATAAGACTTATACTTATAATCTATAAAACCAAGTGCAAAATCCAGAGCAGTTACGGGTCCACGCAGTTACACCACCACTAGTGTTATCTTATGGAAAGTCACCTTAACTGCTCCAGAGCAAAGGGCTTAATTTGACATTAGGATATGGGTCCTATACTTATAATCAAAATACCACATTTACTTAATCTAATTAACCATCAAATCAAATGCGCACCCTGATTCTGAGGAGTAAATTGGGCTGAAAGGGGTGAGCGCTAGATTTGAGTAAGTACAGTAGTTAGAAATACCAGTTGAAATGGGAATGAAATGTTGACAGTTCTTTTCCTCAGCCTTCTCTGTGCCAGAATAGAACCCTCAGCCTGCTTGATTGACATGTAAGGTTTGTTGGAAGAGTGGACACCTCAAAGACAGGTCAAAGCTTTTATGTAGATACTGTAGGGTTTTTTATAATAAAATATGCAAAAATCTGAATCAGGGTGCAAACCTAACCAATTTAGGTCACACAACTCACCCAGTTCCCTGTGCCAGCAGTGGCATGGGGAGGATGGCACATATCTGTGCACTGACCTACTCCCCCCTCGCCCCGGAGATGCGAAGAAGCATTTTGCCATACCCCTAAGCCAGGACAGGACTTGTGCCAGTACTTAAGCCGACTTAACCCATGGTTGGGATTTCACTGAAAATCTGTGAAAATCAATAGAAAGTGCTTTAATTGTTTAATAGCCAGAATGTTTGCAATGGGATCAAGAGGTTTGCAGTACCTCATATGCATCCACAGCTCTGGTATTGTTATATTTTTGCAGGGCAAGCATGGAAGTTGTTTGGTTTTTCCGCTGCCAGTACAAAAATATCTGGTTTGCATTATATACGGAGGCAGGATTTGGCTCCATTGGGTGAAGAATTCTCCTTCACTGCCACTACCCCATATTCACCCCCCCTCCCAGGAACCGCTCCTGCAGCCCCTATGAGTGCTATTGCCTTAATGCATAATAATGGATTTTTGGAGCATTGCGTGACAACTGAGAACCTCTGGTTGGTCATCCGGCACTGAGGCTTTCCCTGCAATGCCAAGATTGCTCTGCCAATTGCTTTCATGCTCTCATCCTGTCCGCCATACAGGCCTCTTTCCTAGCTCTCCCCTATCTGCGGACCAATTAGCCAAGAACAAGGGGGCATAGCAAGGACCCTGTATAACCAGCTGCCCAGAGCCAGTTCAAGTAGAGGAAGGAAAACAATTGCATTTTCCTCCATCACCTTTCCCTCTCTCCTTCAAAATACTGTTGATTGATGGATCGATTGATCTTTGATCTTTGATAGCCTGACAAGGAGGATCAAGCTAACAAAGCTACCTTGGGTTTCTTTCCTTTAGGAAACAAGACAGGATCTAAATCAAATAAATAAATAAAATTAATCATGCTAAAAATGAAGAAATCTACACTGCAGGGCTAGTCCAAGATTTTTGAACAACCTCTTCCCACTTCAGCACAGCCTCCTTGAATCCCTTGTGAAGTCACACTGTATTTTGTGACACAACCCAGTGTCCCGAGGGGACCAGCCCAAGAGCTCAGGTGCTCCTGGCTGAGTGGCAGGTACATCTGAATGGTGTTCAGGCTCCTTCATTCATAAAACCTAGGTTGGACTGTGGCAATGTGCTGGGTATGGAGCTCCCTTTGAAAACACTTTGAGAACTTCAGTTGGTCCAAAATGGATCCCACCAAGATGTTACATGGAGAACCGGTAAGCTCAATAGATTTTCTAGCTTACACTGGCTGCTGATCCATTCCCAAGCCCAATTCAAAGTGTTGGTTTTGACACAACACACATGACCACTGCAAATCATTTTTAAAACTACCTTTCTTATTGCTTATTTCTTATTTCTTATTGCTGTAGTGAGGCAGTCATGCAAGCAATCATTCCATTCTTCAGCTGAGCCAGGCCTTTGCATTTCTAATTGCTGACTGCCTCTACAACAGTAAGAAAAGCTGTTTTTAAACCATTGTAAAGGGATCCCTTTTAATTTTTTAAAATGGTTTTTATTTAACACATTTTTTGGTATCAGCAGGGAGTTCCAGAGTCAACCCCCTGCAGATATTGAGGTACAACCTTATTCCATTAGAAATCTATTTCTAATTTCCATTAGAAATCTTTTAAAATCTATTTTAAAATCTATTTTATCTACTATTTTTTAATCCCTGGGAGGGTCTGTAATAATCCCAGGGAATAACAAGGGACACCTGTACCCGTACCCTTTATTCTGTCTGTCTGTCTGTAGTATTTATATACCGCTCATCACTGGAAGCCCAGCTTTCTGTCTCTGCAATCTCAGGTTTGCCACAGGAAGAAGCAAGAAAGGACCTTCTTACAAGTTGTTAGTCAGTCCTAAGTTATGGAAAATCGTTATGGAAAATGTGGGTGGGTAGAGGACTAGCATGGTGTACTTCTGCCAATGTGCCACCTCCTCAGGACTGCTGCTTGAAACAGCTACTTCACTCAGTCTCATGGGGAAAATATAAGAACAGTGACTCTACCAAGTTGCCTTATCTGGAGCCAGATTATTGATTTATCTAACTTAATAACACCCATACTGACCAGAAGCAGCTCTCCAGGGTCTCAAGACAGCCCTAACCAGGGATACTAAAGACCTACCCTACAATCCAGAGTAACTACGGGAGCACGTAAGAGACTTTATGTGCACCCGTAGTTACTGCCCCACCTAGTGAAAACCTATGGGAAATTCATATTGCAATCCAGAGCAAATTGTTCTTACACCGGAGCAAGGACTTCCCGTAGTTACTCAGGATTGCGCCCTTAAACTGTGAATGACTGCATGCAAAGTCAGAACCTATTCCATAGACCATGATTGTCCAAACCCTGGCCTGGGGACAAGATGCAGCCTGTGGCAAGTCTCAGTGCGGTCCACAGCAACACCCCTCTCTCTGGCCCACGGGCAAGCCTTGTAACTCTCTAGATCTGTCTCTAATACATTCTTCTATGTAAATTTATTCAAATTTAAAATGTAAATCATTTTTCCTGCCTCCAACACAGTGTCAGAAAGAGGATGTGGCCCTCCTGCCAAAACGTTTGGACATCCCTGCCATAGAGTGAAGCAGAGTGCCTTGCATGAGTCAACCTTCACTGACCATTATTTAATCCTAGTGTTCGTGTGGACAGACAGACTAGTGGTTCTGGTTTTGGACTGAGACCTGGAAAACTCAGCCACAAAGATTCCTATGTGAACTAGGGCCTAACTCTCTGCCTTGTCTACTTTACAAAGTTGTTGGGAGGACAAAAAAAGGAGAAAAGGAATCTTGCAAACTGCCCTGAGCTCTTTAAAGATTCACAAATATACTGAAGCCTGAATATTTGGAGGTTAGTCCACAAACACTGTAAAATACATTTGTGAGTTTTCTTTACACTATAAAGATCAAGCACAAGATCACCAACAGAGAGACTTCAGCCTAACTTTTACCTTCCAAATATTGCAGTGCAAACTGGTTTTTCTCTCCTTTGGCTAAGATTTGGATCTGGAACTAAGATTTGGATTTTATTCAGTTACTTTGGATAATTGTATTGGCTACTGTTTCAGTATGGATGTGGGAAAGTCAATAAATATGGATCTGGGGGAGTCATACTGTTTCAGTATGGATCTTTCAGGTTGTCATGGATTGGTCTGGATGAACAGCCCTTGTCAACTCTCCATGAAAGTGTTGTAATTCCGATGAAGGTTCTTAACTGGAACATTCAATTTAAATACACTGAGGAGTATTGAGATTCCATAAAAGGATGGGAAATGGGGTAATTTTCTCACTTCAACTTAAAATACTACAGGATGATTACAAATTATTAACCTGTTTTAGCCATTTAGGGATTCTGAGTATTTTCCTAGGAAAAAGGGGGAGATTGCTGGCCATACAGTAGTGCTGAACCACCTTCCACCTAAGGTAGCCAGATGTCTACGAAAAGATATGCTATCCTTTCTTTTAAATAAGTGCACTTCTGAGTTGGATTCAAGATATGGGCTGCTACGTCTAACCATGGACATGAAGTCAGGGGAGGCAGAGCCTCACCTGTCATACTCCAATGAAAGCAGCCTCAGGCACATGTTTATTACCTGTGTTCCACACAGTTTGTAAGAGATCGAGCAATCAGAGAGGAGGCTTAGCTGGTCACTGTTGCACTTCTCTCCCAGAACAGCAGTGGTTCCTACCTGTGGTCCATGGGACACCTTTTATCACTCCGAGAGTCTCGCCAAGTGAGAGCAACCCTCACATACTGCTGATATGTCATCCATGGTTGCACGTACTCCATTCTCCATCCTCTCTGGTGCTCCAGCACTTGCAGAAGAGCAAGCTGCAGGATGACCACCTGGAAGCACGTAATAATGGTTCCCCCACAGCTGGCATTTCCAGTGTCTTACTAAGTGCTCCCCCAAGGATTACCAAATTGAATTGCATTTTTGTGTGGGGATGGAGGATGGAAGTGGTGGCATGTGTTCCACCACAACTCCAAGCAAACAATTCCAACATTTGCCTAAGTGGTCTGCGGGCTCCTAAAGAATGGGAACCCTGCACTACCAGGTTTTCATCACTGGGTGAAAACCTGGCTTTTCCCTTTGGCTTTTTCTGGGTTAGTATAAGAATGTGATAAAGTTTGTCCTTGCCTCTCATGTTTTTTTTTTTTTTTGCTTGGACAACCTTTTGATTATATTAATTGTTCCACGTTTCCACATGTAAGCTATTCTGGATGTGGGATGGGGTATAACATTTTAAAAGAAATATATATTTCTACAGAACAGTTAATCTCCACATCCTTACAAGTTACTTAGGAGGGGATGAGTTTTGTAGTTGGAAACGGTGTGGCAGCAGTGATCCAGGAAAAATTGGTATAGTTCTCACTTGATCTCACTTGAGCCATGAACCTATTAGGTAACTTTAGGGCAACTACACAGACACATTCCCACTGCAGTATGGAGACAGAAATACTCATAAGACATTGCAAGCATGACTAGAAAGCGATCAGGTATTACTCTGACTTGAAGTTATATCCTCTCCGTCATTCATGTAGGCTGATCAAACTCATAAACCAAAAAGGAATCAAAAGGTATACACACCACCTGCCTTTACATCCTGCCTTTTGTACATTGTCAGGTTGCACATACCTCCCAACCATCAGCTCCCTTCAACCAGGATGTTCATATGCCATAACTTCAAAACAAGACAAGGCCTCCAAAATGTAGGACACCCAAGAAAAATGGAAGATGTGACAATATAAAAGCTAAAAACACTCAAATACAATACATTGCTTTTGTTTGGTTCATTTAAACACTATGCTACTTATTAAATTTAAAATGATTACATACGATTTATTACATATAGCGTGCAATCCTAACCATGTCTACTCAGAAATAAGCCTCATTGTGTTCAATGGCTCTTACTCCCAAGAAAATGTGCTTATAATTGCAGCCATAATTTATGAATATTATGCTGCCTGCTCACAAGGAAACAGAGGACAATGATGACTATTTTTTTTCCAGCATAAAAGACTAAAAAAGAAGACATGTCCTGGAAAAAGAGGACAAATGGTCAGCCTGACTTAACCACTCTCCCCACTATGGGAACTCTCTGTTGTCACACATCTTGCCAGAATGATGACGGCAAATTCAGAATCTGAACTGAGACCATTATGATGTGAGAAGTGATCAGACCAATCATCCTCCTTCTTTCCTCTCTCTCATTTATATGCCATAATGCTACTGGCTGCAATGAGTCACAGTCTATGAAGAAGAGCTGCTGAGCAGGTAATATTCTTGTGGTTAGAGCCACCGTGGGGAGGGCTGGCCAAGTTTTCATCATCAAACCTCACAGATTCTGTCCATCAGTATCTGGAACATAGCCTAAAATGTAAAGATTGATTCAATGTGGTATTCAAAGAGCATCGTGCTGGCAGACGACAATAGGGGCACCACTGAATGTGGCAAAGAACTTGCTTCTGACTAAATCAAGCCTAACAATCAAGCCTGACTAAATCAAGCCTAAGAAACGTACCCCAAAATCCAGAGTAACTATGAGAGCACGTAAGCGACTTTACGTGCACCAGTACTACCTAGTGAAAACCTATGGGAAAATCATAAAGCATGGAAGCACCTGTTGCCCACATCCGACACTTGCATGCCTCATGCTCACAATACGCATACGCCATGCTGCCATTGAGTGGAAGAAGCTACACTGAGAGCAAAGACTGAACATGCGTACATATACACATGCCAAATCTTTAATTAACCCAGAAGGTATTGTTGCCAGGCAATTAAAACAAGAAGCCTGATTGTTTACATTCAACCTCTGGCATGAGGAGGAAATGCATAAGAACATAAGAAGAGTCGGTACTGGATCAGGCCACTGGCTCACCTTGTCCAGGTTCCTATATCTCACAGTGGCCCGCCAGATACACACAATAAGAGACCTGCATCTAGGAGCCCTCCTCTGCTACTGGCATTCTGAGGTTGTCTACATCTTTTTTAAAAAGTGTGTGAGTGTGCATGCATGTGTGCACGCACGCACATGCATGCATACTTATACGTTACACACACACCCATCATGGCTTGTAACATGTGATGGTCTTTTTGTTTTAAGAATTTGTCCAATCCCTTCTTAAAAACATTGAGGCCACTTGCCATCAGCACATCCTGTGGCAAGGAGTTCCACAGACTAATTACATGCTGGGTAAAGAAATATTTTCTTTATTCTGTCCTAACTCTCCCACCCCACATTTTAGTGGTTGTCTCCTAATTCTGGTCTTGTGTGAGACTGAGAGTAAAAAGCATCTCTCTGTCCACTCTATCCATACCTTGCATAATTTTTTATGTCTCAACTGCAGCTCTAGGGCACATTTATACCATCAACATAAATCAGTTTCATACCTTTTCAATTCCATGCCTCTCAGCAAATGTACTCTGGACACTGTTTTGTTTACACAATGGTTTTCAAACATTTTTGACAGGTGGCTCCCTTAATCTAGCAAGCCACTAGCCACAGCTTCCTATTAGGTACACAATCCTATACACTGTATAGGCGGCAGTTTTTTTGCTTGAATTCACTAGATTAAGAATCACTTGAGACATGTGAGGATAAAGAAACCAGTTTACTTTTATACTGCATCAAGAGCAAAGCTCATCAATTTTTTTTGGGTGGGTGGGGGGGAAACCAGCTTTTCCATTTTCTCTTTTGCAACTACTACCACCACCACCATATGGGTGGTGCACAGGGCATATGAAAACCTGGCAGCCACTATTCCCAAACTGTTGTGACTTTGTTTTGCATCCTTACTCCCAAAACTGTGCCTCTTTTGAAGGGTTAGGCGGCATACCATCCCACTATCCAGTCATCTTCCCTTCCAATAGGCCAGTGCCAGGCTGTGGTCACGAGATCATGTACAACTTGCATACTGTGATGTGGCACTCATTGTACCATTACTGCTGACTGATGACCGCTTAATTGGAAACAGTGTTTAGATGCCAGGATTTTGTTTCTAATACTATCACCTACAATAACTAGATCCCTCCTTTCTTGGAGCTCTTTGGTTCTGCAATGAAGCCAGACAGTACCCAAAATGATGGTCCAGAGAACTGTGCTGGTCCATGAGCCATCAACTGATAGTCCATGACAATCAGTTCCAAGAATAAACCAATTCCAATAATAATATTGGAATTATTGCAATAAACCATGGAATAATATGGCAGGGATACGGTACTGGGCCCTTTCATGTTGTAGGGATGGGAGAGATTGGCATATCTAACCTTATGAAAAACCTTGCTCTAGTCTAGGCCTTCTAAATTTAATAGGAAGCCAGATTTTCTATTGGACCAAGCTGGGGCTTCAGGAATATTCCCAGCAGCTAAGAGGTAGGGCTTGTTACGTCCTGCGTACCCTTTATTCCTACTCATGACTACCAGACGCAGTACTAGTGTCACACAATAAAAAGATACGAGGTGTAATCAATAAGTATCACGACTGGTGCCACACAGCACAATCCTAACCATGTCTACTCAGAAGTAAGCCCCGTTATGTTCAATGGGGCTTACTCCCAGGAAAGTGTCTTTAGGATTGCAGCCATAGTAAAGGAGCTAAAATACACAGAGTGAAGCCACTTAGCACAGATTGACCTTGACCCCAACTACGCACTTACACTAAGTTTTAACATCCTAGCTCACTTCCTCTCTTTACTGCAGTGCTTGGGAGGAACGTGTGTAGCATGTGGTGGTCACATTGACCATGACAGAGAAAGTTGAGCAGAGAATCTGAATCAAATTTTGCCAAAAGCTTGGCAATACCCGCGCCAAGTTGCAGAAAATGTATGGAGAAGAGTGTATGAGTCGCACACAAGTGTATGAGTGGTTCAGAGGTTTTCAAAATGGCTGACAAAATGTCAACAGCGACAAATGTTCTAGGAGTCCCGCAACCAGCAGAACTGAGAAAAACATTGCAGATATGTGTGCAGCTGTGAGGGGAAATTGTTGAATCACCATCCATGAGTTATCAGAGGATGTACCGATTTGTTACGTTCAGTTCAGTCCATTCTCACTGAAGATTTGGGTATGAGACGCGTGTCTGCCAAGTTTGTGCCTAAACTGCTTTTATCTGACCAAAAAGAAACTCAGGTTTCAGTTGCACAAGATCACCTTGGTTGTGTCGAGAATGATAAAAAACCCTTTGAAAACGGTCATAACAGGTGATAAATCATGGGTCTATGGCTATGACCCCGAAACCAAGGATCAGTCTTTGTAGTGGAAGACCCCAACCTCTCCGAGACCGAAGAAAGCACAAATGAGTCAAAGCAATGTGAAGACACTGTTGACCGTTTTCTTCGACTACAAGGGAATTGTTCATCATGTGTATGCTCCACATGGTCAGACAGTAAACAAGGAGTACTACTGTGATGTGTTGCGGTGTTTGCGGGATGCTATTCATTGGAAAAGGCCAGAATTGCATGTGTCCAATGAGTGGCAATTGCACCATGACAGCACACCTGCCCATTCAGCACAGCTTACGCAGCAGTTTTTGGCCAAGTACTGCATCCCCCAGATCTAAGAGCCACCATATTCCTCAGATCTCACCCTTGTGACTTTTTCCTCTTTCCAAAAATCAAATCCCACTGGAAAGGACAAAGATTTCAGGACATCGAGGAAATCCAAATGAATGCGACAAGGCAGCTGCTGATTATTCTAGAAAACGAGTTCCAGGAATGCTTCCATCAGTGGAAACACCACTGGATTAAGTGTGTGGCTTCCAAAGGGGACTACTTTGAAGGAGATTAAATGCCAAATTGTTATGTATTGTAGTTTTCTTTTTATAGCACTTGTCCTGATACCTATTGATCATACCTCATATGGGCCAATTTGCTACAATTTCATAATATGCCTACAGCCTCAAATTTTGCACCAGGACTCCATTTTGGCAATCAAACTCAGCCTTCCTTTATGCAGATTTGTGTATTTATTTGTGCAGAATACACATCTGTTCTCATATAATTCCAGTTCTCTATATTGTTAGGGGAAGGGGGGAAGGCCAGGAAAATTAAAACCAATTTAGAACAGATTAAGATTGTACCCAGGGCTGCCAAAAGCTGGTTCGGGCTCCCGTGGAGAAAAAAAATGGGTAATAAAAAGAAAAAAGTGAGACTGGATCTACTATAAATATGCAACATATTCAGTTCCCTTTCAAACCACTAAGCCTGATCATTTATACTGGTTCCCCTCTTTGGCTCACCAGCCCTGGTTGCATCTCATCAGCTTAGAAACAAGTGTCTAGCAATAGCATCATCAAAATTCAGCCCAGCCTTTTCCCAAATATGCTTCCTTGAATGCAGCTTTTGACGATTGAGGATGTGATGAAGGAGAATTTTGCTTTGATTATGGCTTTATCTAATATGTCAGAGGCCTATATCCTAAAGTGAAATTAAGCCCTTTGCTCCAGAGCAGTTAAGATGACTTTCCATAAGATACTAGAGGGTGACGTAACTGCGTGGACCCATAACTGCTATGGATTTTGCCCATAATCTTTCTACTATGTCAAACAGCGGGAGTCCAAGAATCAGTCAGCCATGAAGCTTCCAATCAATTTTTTAGCCTCACCAAACCTCACAGGGTTGTTGTGAGGATAAAAGATGGGAAGGAACTATGTATGCCACTGGATTGGAGCCATAGCTAACTTTGTTCCCTGGTGGCCAGCATAAGTCCACCTATATCAGTGCAAGACAGATGGACATGCGCCGGCCTAGCAGTGCTAGCCTAAGCAGAACAGCAGGGACATGCCAGAGACATGCCGGGCATATCCAGAACCCATTTCCAGGGCAGACATGCCCCCTCCCAGACCCTCAGGATCAGGCATAAATCTGAGGAGACAAATTGAGGCCCATTATAAGCCAGAGGGGGAAAAAAGGAAAAAGAAGTTCCAGTCCTAGGCAAGCCTAAGCTTTCTGTGGTCCTGTCTCCCATTTATCTTGGGTGCCCTCCATTTTGGGGGGCTGTTACTCTCTTCTTTTGGCAGTTCTGGCATCTGGTCCCCCAGCCAGCCATGCCCCTTCTTTCCTTCTGTGATGCTGTGACTATCTCATATGACAGTGAGGGTACAGGCACCATAGTTGTTCCTTGTTCAATGAGATTTGAGGCAGGTCTCCTCTGGAGCAAACCCTGCCCAGGTGCCACTTACTTGGTCCTCAGCATCAGTTACGCCAGTCTACAGACCTATGGATTTGGCCTGTCGGCTCTGGATATGCCTACTTTAGGCTGCATTCTCTGTAACCTGTCAGAATTGCACTATAAGTCTCACTGAACACAATAGGACTTACTTCCAAGTAGACATGGAGGAGCTCTGGCATCACAGTGATGTCACATCCCAGTAAGTTTGACAGGAGAGATTTTTAAGTTTCAAAGCGGGTCCCAGGCTGAAATCCCCAAGTACCACTGCATTAGGCTCTGATCTAGTGTTGTTTTAAACTGAGAACAGTTTTCTATCTTGAGCCTTGTTGTGTAATCAATTCTCTGACAACAATTGATTCAATCAATTCTTTGGCGGATCTGAAGTAAAATCATATAACAGGTAATATAGGTCCATAAGATATTCAAGTAACCCCATTATCTATCCAATTCCAAAACAAACAGATCTGTGACACACAACGCAATCCTAATCCCCAGTTAGGCCAGCACAAGTCCCTTGCACTGGCCTGGGAGTGCTGCAAAAGTGTGAAAAAAATAAAACACTTCTCTGCCATTCTAGGGAAGGGGTTAGGCTGGCACACTGATGTGCACCAGACTCCCCATGCCCCTATGGGAATGAGATGATGGGTGTGAGTTGCACTGTCCAAAGTTGATTAGGATTGCACCCACAGCCACTGAGACATCAGAAATCCGGCATTGTTATGGGTCTGTATGAAGCAGGGTGAGGTGGTAGAGTCCTGAACTGGTAGAACTCTAGAGAATCTTTCGCTTCAGATTGTTACGGAGAAAGAATAACACATTTTTATGTGTAGAATTCAAAATTATACTTCAAATAAGTAGAAAATCAGCATATCAGGGAGCCAACTGGACTAATTCCTTACTCCTTGATAGTAATTCCTTTACTTCTAGATAGTCAATTAGATGCAATTTTTTAAGGCATGGTATAGAAACATTCCCAACAGTATACTCTGCCATCTCAGGATTCTATCACCTATAGGTAGGAATAGGGGCAATACACCCATGACAGATTTCCATGGTCCTATTGATCAATCTCTCAAGAGGATTTGACCAGCAGAAATTTGATTGATGATACTGAAGACAGGGCCTTCTTTGTGGCAGCACCGCTACTGTGGAATTCCCTTCCCAAGAAAGTTATGCTGTCACCCTCTCTTTCTAAATTTAAAAGGATGGTTAAGTTTCTTATTTCTGATAGGATTTTAGACTGCTGGGACCTGATTTGATCCTACTGTTGTTGATGACAACAGTACTGATTTGATCCTACTGTTGTGCTGTTGCTGACAGGTTTCCATTGTAGCTGTTTTAAATTGATTGCTCTTGTTTTCCAGCCTGTACTTGTTAATTGTTTTCATCTGCACTGATGATTTTTCTACTCTAAAGTGGCTTTGTCACTTGTAAATGAAAAACAGGGGCATAAATAATCATAACATGAATAACAGTATTGGCAGCACAAATGCTGTATGAAATTCAACCAAATGATCCAGTACTGTCGATTTCTGACTGCAGAGCCTTTTCCAGGCCTGCTCCCCAATACCTTTCATACTGTACTAGGAAAAAGCTTGAGATGATACCTAAAACGTTATTCTGCGGCAGTTTTGTTCAGATTTGCTCATACCATCTACAGGTTTTTGTTTGTTATTATAAAATGATTATTGAAACTGTAAGCCACCTTGGTGACTCCTTTATTGAAGTAAAAATGTAGCCTATTTAAAAAAAAATACATTCAGTAACCCTACAATGCAGAGTAACTTCGGGAGCGCGTGAGAGACATCTACGTCAATGTAGTTACAGCACCACCTAGTGAAAACCTATAGTGAAAACCTATGGGAAATTCATATTGCAATCCAGAGTAAATTGTTCTTGCGTCGGAGCAAGGACTCTGACTGAAATGAATGTGATCTACTGAAATGAATGTGATCTACCAACTGAATAACGGACAATCACAGCCCAATCCTATGCATGTCGACTCAGTAGCCCCATAGAGTTTAAGGGTCTTAAGGGTCTTACAGGAAAATGTGTATAGGAGTGTAGCCTCACCCAGTTTGATAAAGAGAAAGTGTGGAATAACCAACAATATAGGCCTTACAGAACTGGTTTCTGTTTTTAATTAGAAAATTTAGATTTTTTGTAAGAAATAATAAATGCTGAAAAATTAACATGCTGTAAAGTTGTATGCAGTTTCCACACTTGGAACACACTGGATAAAGGTGATGGATATAAAATACATGGGCATAGCTTTTGAGTTTTTTCAAGAGGATTAGAATTTTTTTTTTAAATTGAGATCTTCCGGTTCCCGAGTTCCACACAGAAAAGCACATTTTGTGAATGTTTACCAAAACCACAGAAATATTAAATATATGCAACCTTCATCTATGGAAAGAGGGAGGAATGGCATTAACTCTGATGTGGAGATGAAAACAACTCCAGTTTCTCATTATCTGCATAGAACAGGGGTTGGACTAGATGATCTTCATCCAGTTCTACACACTGTATGATTCCAATAAAGACTTCTCAAGACACGCTTTGACGAGTCCAATAATCGGACCCAATATGGCAGAAGATATGGATGATGGTTTGGCTATGCCATGGTTCTGATCTGCTCTTGTGTTATCTCCTTCAGTCCAATATACAGTATCAGAGTTATCTGTAATTGCAATCCTATGCATACAGTAATAGGGACTTACTTCCAAGTAATCCAGGGGCTTCCTTCCAAATAGTCCAGACTTTTGTATTCTGTCAATAGAGATTTTCTGGTTACTATTATAGGTATGATGGGTATGGGCATTTATGTTTATATCCATATTTGGGGTATAATAAAGTAACTGATAATCAAAGCTTTGGGGGATAAGGACGTGCATTGCCTCTTGCTAGATGATACTATATAATGTAGATTGCCTTTATGCTTTTCCCTACTTTGGAAACAGATTTGCTTATGAAGGATCTCCAAAAAACGTTTCCATGCAACGTTCTACTAAGCTTCGCCAAACCTCCAGCTCCATGTCTCATTAGCAGAAAACATACTGGTTCCTTATCACTGCAGCAGCTGAACAGTACTTTTTCACACTGCATCTCTCTGCAAACCTATGTGCAATTAATACATTATGGAACTTCCCCCACACCCAGCCACATACCCATGTGGCAAGACTGGTATGGAGACTGGAGGCCGACAGGAGCCAAGTGACTTTCCCAAGGTCACACAGGAAGCCTGTGGCAAACGAAGAACCTGTATCTTCCACATCACAGTTTTAGGGTCCGCTGCAATCTAAGATAATGGCTTTAAAAAACCTGATGTTGTTGTGAGATGCATTCTCCCTTCCCATTCCCTCCAAACCAGGGACTATAAGGGAGAAAGCAGCCAAAAAGGTACATGATGAGATTATGAAAGAGACAGATGGATGATGGAGAAACACAACAGGGAGGGTACAGATCACTTTCCATCGCTCTGCTAAGAGGCACTCCATGGCCAAATCTCTTTCCATGCCCCTCAGAGTTCACATTGGAGAAACAGAGGAAGCTGTCCTCTTTAGCATCCTTTGAACTGTATTCTCAGATTCATTTAATGGGAATTAGTTACCCCTTGACCACCAGTTAAGAGTGTAATGGTTCCCAATTAGCAAAAGGATTCCAAGTTAACACTTTAATGGTCCCCAATGCAAGAGAGGATTTTTTATCTTTTTATGGGCCAAGTGTGGGTCTCACTCCATCTTTGCTATTTGAGTAGAGGACCATTTCTATTTCTCAAAGCCTGCTCAGCCCTAGGTTGAGCCCTACAGCCTGATTTTGACTGCAAAGCCATATTTTGAAACCAATGAGGGAGCACCTCTGGGCATGTGCAGAGTGCATTTCCGAGCACTACACATCAAATGATTTCCACATCAGAGGTAGTTGTTTTTGGGGACAGGTTTGGGCAGGCTGGCATCTCCGCTTGCAGAAACGAAGCATTGGTTAATCCAGGGCAAACAATAAATGGGTGCAAAAGTGACATTTTCTGATCCATGTGCAGTGCCAGAGAATAAAAATCCCTTCCCCCTCCATCCACCCTGTTTGGGTGGATGAAGCAGCCTGGGCCTTGGTTTTCCCCCCCCCCCTCCCCCTTGCCCAGCTGCCAGCCCTAGGGATCTCAGTCCATCTGCCTCTCCATCCTTCAGTCTTTTTTTTCTTCTATTTCCATCCAGCATCCTCCATGGGGCCTGGGGCTGCAAAGAGACACCACAGGGGTGAGGAGGACCACTTTGTGGGGTGGAAATGCACTAATACTGAAGCAGTCATGAAGGCAGACACAGTCATCTTGGCCTTGAAGGAGCCACATCCTTCCTTTCCTGCAGCATTTCTGGCTCCAAGGCAAAAAGGGGGGAGGCTGAGTGAGGAACCCATTTCAAGGATGGAGATGCACATCCATAATAAAATCATCCACACTAGCTCCTTCCCTGCCATCCCTGCAGGTACAGGAAGATGGGGGTGCTTTCTGGGATAAGGAGGAAGGTGATCTCCCTCCACTCTCCAGCCATCAGCTCCCAGATGGGGCAAAAAAAAAAAACCCAACACAGAGTCATGCCTTGATCTGAAAGGGGGGAGGGGAGAAGAAGAGGAAAACTGAGAGTTCAACCCTATCCACAATTACCTAGGAGTAAGCCCCATTGACTACCATGGGATTACTTCTGAGTAGACATGCATCAGATTGGGCTTTCAGGGTGCAATCCTACCCACCCTTACCTAGGAGTAAGCCCCATTGACTACTATGGGATATAATTCTGGGTAGACATGCATAGGATTGGTCTTTCAGGGTGCAAACCTACCCACCCTTACCTAGGAGTAAGCCCCATTGACTACAATGGGATCAAGTTCTGAGTAGAGGCTGCTTTGGCTCAGGCATAGGCTTAGGCTGCAAACCTATCCACCCTTTCCTGAGAGTAAGCCCCATTAACTATCATGGGACTTACTTCTGAATAGACATCCATAGGATTGGGCTCTGAGGCTGCAAACCTATCCACCTTTTCCTGGGAGTAAACCTCATTGACTATCATGGTATTTAGTTCTGAGCAGACATGCCTAAGATGGGGCTCTAAGCCACCAAGAGAGGTGGGGGAGATAGAGGGGTGATGCTCTCAAGCATCCCCAGCAGAGCCCTGATGCAGGTACCCAATAAAGGAGCATCCTGATGCTGGCCATCCTCCCTTCCCCCACCTGGGTGGCCTTCCTCCCAGCCCCCCATCCTCACCCTCTCCCCCCAACCCAGAGGGGTGCCCCCCATCTCCCTCCTCCATACCTCTTCCTGGAGTCCTTGTTGCAGGCTGAAGATCCAGAGGCTGCAGAGGCAACAAAAGCTCCTGATCTCTCCCCACCTTAGTCAGCCTGTGCCCATCTGGCTCATCCCCAGGCTCAGAGCATCCTCCCCGGCCAAGGATGCAGGGATGGAGGGAGAGGATGCAGCACCAGGGGGTGCCTTGGTCCCCTCTTGGCTGAGATGCTCCAGGCTCCCCGATGCTCAGCCTGCAGGATCTTGGATGGTCTGGCCCCCTCCCCAGCTGGTGTCACTCCGGGGACAGACACGCCCTGAGCCTGGGGGGCTTCCAAGGGCTCTGGGCAGAAAGAAGGGGAGGGGAGAGCCAGCCTCTTAAAGGACCAGAGCCTCTCTCCTTCCCTCCCTCCCTTCCTCCCTTCCTGTCTGATGGAGAGCATCACAGCTCCATCACAAGGACCATGGATGATGCTTCACCAGGGGGACCATCTGTCTTCTTTTTCCAGGGTATGTCCTCTTTTCTTGCCTCGTGTCCTGGAAAAAGAAATCTTCACTGTCCTCCTTTACCAGGGTGAATATATGTCCTTTTTCCCCATGACATGTCCTCTTTTTGAACCTTGTGTCCTGGAAAAAAAAATCTCAATTTTCCTCCTTTTCCTTGTGAGCAGGCAACATGCACAGGATGACCATATGTCCTCTTTTTCCAGGACACGACCAATTTTTTTGAGGGGGAAAAAATCTCAGTTTTCCTCCTTTTCCTCGTTAGCAAGCAGCATGCAGCCTTCTTGGAATTAATAAATTAGATGTTATAGTTTAAAATTTAGCAATAAGTAATATATTGTTTTAATTAATCACATGAAAGCAATATGTGTGTTTTGGCTTTGATTTTGTCATGTCCTACCTTTTCCTTGGGTGCCCTACAATTTGAGGGCCTTGTCCTCTTTTCTGATTATGACATATAGAGCACAATCCTAACCCTGTCTATGCAAAGGTAAGTCCCATTGTGTTCAATGGGTCTTACTCCGAGAAAGTGTCTTTATGATTGCAGCCATAGTCACCATGCTCCCTCCCATCACATCACAGATTCCATCACAAGGACCATGGATTATGCTTCAGCCAGGGTGACCATATGTCCTCTTTTTCCACAACATATGTCCTCTTTTTGAGCCTTGTGTCCTGCAAAAAAAATCTTCATCATCCTTTTTTTGCTTGTGAGCAGGCGGAATGTACAATTCTTGTAATTAAGTTTAAATAATTAAAATTAAAGCGTTTTAAACGGGGCAGAGGGTGGGGGGCAGTTGTTTTATTGTTTTTTACTGTTTTTAACAAATATTTTTAATCTGCTTGTTTTTATTCAATTTAATTGTATTTTAATTATATTTTAATAGTGTTTTAATCTTTATTTATGTGCTATTTTTAATGATGTTTTATTCCCTAATGTCAGCCGCCTTGGGCTCCCTCTTGCGGGGGAGGAAAGGCGGGATATAAATTGATTAAATAAATAAATAAAATAAATTAATAAATTAGATGTAATAGTTTTAAATTTAATAAGGTAAAATGTAAAGGTGTCTCCCACGTGTTGTACTGCCAGTCATGTCCAACTCTAGGGAGTGGTGCTATCCCCGTTTCTAGGCCGAAGAGCCAACATTTGTCTAAAGATGCTTCTGTGGTCATGTGCCCAGCATGACTATATGCGGAGGCATAAAGAACACTTCCCACTTAGGTGGTACCTATTTATCTACTTGCATTCACATGCTCTCAAACTGCTAGGTTGGCAGGAGGTGGGCTAAGGAGGGGAGCTTACTCTCTCTTGCAGTACTTGGGTCTCAAACCACTGACCTGCTGTAGCGATTGATCCACTGCAGCCCTTACTAGTAAGTAATGTAATGCTTAAATTAACAATATGAAAGTAATACAGTGGCGCCTTCACGTAACAAACACCTCACGTAAAGTATGTTTCACGTAACAAACAAAAATTTCTCTAGGATTCTGCTTCACATAAAGAAAATGCTTCATGTAAAGAACACATTTGTTGGCAGTTGGGGCAGACGCGCTGGCCGGCAGCCTGTTTAAAAAGCATCAGGGCTGCCTAGCACACCTGCCCATAGTGAAAGCAACACTTCCGCGCTGTTCCTCCTGTGGCTGGGCATCCGCTGCGCAGAGGGAGAGAAGAGCAGTGGAGAAGAGGGAAGCAGCTCAGGGCTAGCCAGAAGGGAGCAGGGCAGAGAGGCTCAGGATGGCGAGAAAAAGAAAGTGGGGAGACACTTACATGCAGTTAATAATTTTATATTTTATATGAATATTTTTTGGGTTCTGGAACCAATCGTCTGAGTTTCCATTATTTCCAGTGGGAAAATCTGCTTCATGTAAAGAACGTTTCATGTAACAAACAAGGCTCTGGAATGAATTAAATTTGTTACGTGAGGCGCCACTGTATATATAAGCGCATTTAGCTTTTATTATGTCATGTCCTATATTTTTCTTGGCTGTCCTACATTTGAGGGGCCTTGTCCTCTTTTTTGGTTATGCTCCTTCATGCTCCTTTCTCCCTCCCTTTCAGTGTGAGCAACAAACTTCATCACAAGCACCTCGGTCAGATGATGCTTCATTCACAACCCCATCATAAGTACCACAGATGATGCTTCACAGACCCATCAGACTATGCATGGATCACCCTGGATCAGATCCAGAGTGCTCCATTCCAAGATGGCAGCACCCAGCTTTTCATGATCCCCAAAATGAAATCACACTTTGAGAACCACTGGCATATAGGGTTTGCATCATCTGGTACAGGAGGCTGTCCCATCATCGGCAAGATGGACCTCCTCCCATGCAATGGGCAGGTCAACAACCCAGGTGATGGGCAGGATAATGCACCATTGCCCCCTCCCTGCTGGTCTTTTTGGCTATAACTTTTGACAATATTTCAGTGTGCTTTGTTGAACTGCACGAAATTACACATTGAATATAATATGATGGTATTATTCAAATATAACAAGAGTTTTTTAAAAATTGCCTATAGTGGCTGTGGGTGGCGCAAGTGGTTAAGACACTGTGCCTGTTAACCAGCAGGCCACGGTTCAAGACCCTGGTCGGCCCCACAAGACAGGGTGAGCTCCTGTCCTTAGCCCAGCTCTGCAACGCAGCTGGATCCAATCGTATCAGCTCTGCCTTTCCATTGGACTATTTCATTGGCGTGGAGAGGAGGGATTTGCTGCTTGGGTAACAGCCTATCCTCCATATCAATCTACCCAGGCCTTCGTGCTTTGCATGCAGCGTTAAGCACGATACCATCGTCTTTCAAGACTGATGGATGCCAAGTTTATTACTCCTCATCCTTGTGTGTCTGCCGGTGTGGCCTGCATACCCTTAGCTACACCACAGATACAGGCAGGAGTGAGATCTCATTATCCACTTATTTGATATCCACTGATTTGATTTGGTATTCACTTACCTTTGATTTTAACACCCTTAAATGACTTGTAACAAAAAGCACAAAAATTCAGTTTCTTGCCTTTCGATGTAAGCAACCTTTTAGATATACAGTGGTGCCTCACATAAAGAGCTTAATTCGTTCCAGAGGCATGCTCTTTAAGTGAAACGCTCTTTAAGTGAAGCAGATTTTTCCATAGGAACTAATGGAAACTCAGTCGATTGGTTCCACAACCCCAAAATATTCATATAAAAATATTAACTGGATGTAAAAATGATGACAAAACACTGGAATTGAATTCAAAACATGCATTCAGTGTGCATGATCCTATGAAGTCTACTTAGGCTGCAATCCTAGAGATACTTTCCTAGGAGTAAGCCCCATTTAACACAATAGGGCTTACTTCTGGGTAGACATGGTTAAGAGGCTGCAATCCAAGACACTTTCCTGGGAGTTAGCCCCATTTAACACAAAGGGGCTTACTTCTGAGTAGACATAGTTAGGAGACTGCAATCAAAGACACTTTCCTGGGAGGTTTACCTGGGCTGCTGCTGGAGGTTCAAGGTGGTCAGTGGGGACACTTGGGGGCAGCTGCCTCTGGCACCTCCAGGCAACTGCCTCCAAGTTGGCGGCAGTTAGAGGCAGCAGCGCTGGCCGGCAGCCCTTTTAAAGAGTCTCCATGCGGCGCACCAGGGCTGCATAGCACACGTGCCTATAGCACATTTGCTTGTTAAGTGAAGTGGAACTTGTTGTGTGAAGCAAGCTTTCGTGGAAATTTTTGCTTGTTATGTGAAACGCTAGTTAAGTGAGGCACTTATTAAGTGAGGTACCACTGTAAAGGCAACCTCAGAATGCCAGATGAAGGGAAGGGTACCTTGAGGAAGGTGTCTTGTTGTTCCCCGAGGTCATTGTGAGATACAAGAAGCGGAACTAGATGGACCTTAGGCCTGATCAAGCAGAGGCTCTTCATATGTCCTTATCTTCAGGCTGTTAATTATAATTTCATTCCATTAGATTCCATTATTAACCCCATCTAATGTCTGAATGCAGTAAAGTGTCTACACCAATACATTCTGAGGCATCAATAGAGGAGCAATAAATCTAGAAGTGAGACTTTAAAGCTATTTTTCCACTTATTTGATATCCTCTTTTTTTATCCTGCGGGAGTTCCAAGACAGAATCGCAGAGGATAATGAGGCACCACCTGTAGATCCTCATCTTTCCCACTAGCAGCTTTAGATACAGTATGTAGCTTATGTTACATTTTGATCCTATGCAAATTTACTCAGGAGCAAAACCTTCTAAGTGGTGAATTTGGTGTGTGGGGTGTCATGATGAGCTTCAAAAATTTTGAAGTGCAGGATCTTGTCATGGCATCCCACCCACCCATAACCACCCTCTCAAATTCACCCTTGAAATGAGCTTTCTTATGAGAAAAGGGGAATGCAAAAGTGGTGGGGGTGGAGGGGATTAAAAACAGATGGAGAGTGTTCCAGAATATATATAAAATGAAGAGTGGAAGAGATAAATAGAAATGTTCCTTCCTCTCACAGTATCCCCTTAAAGCTGATTGGTGACAACAGTTGAAAGATTCTTCACACATGCAATTAACAGATGGAACTAACTCCCTCTCACTTGTGGTGTCACCTCTGGTTGAAACTATTCCTGGAAATGGTTCTTTCCCAACATGACATCATGATACTTCGTCAAAGAAATCCTTTGAAATCTCCTATCCTGTTATCCTGTTGAAATCTCCAGGATATGGTAACTTTCAGGACCTACCCGGAAATGAATGTTGTTTCCTGGACATTCCAGGTCAATCCTGGTGGGGTTGGCAACCTCTTTCACAACACAAGATGTGCAGAGACGATCAAGGATTTTAAAGGTTTTAGAAAGAAATGCATAGGTAAAACATGGCCAGGTTCTCTAGGAGCATGATCCTAACCAATTTAGACCAGCACAGCTCACCCACGTCCTCGTTCCTGCAGTAGCATAGGGAGGCCTATCCACCCAGAAGTGGTACAGAAGTCCTTTGATTGGTGATAGGTCTTGTACTGGCCTAACCAGGGTTAGGATTGTGCTGCTAGTGTACTTTTGGGTTTTCTCCCTAGTAAATGTGGTTAGGATTGCAGTCTTACAAGCAATCCTATTTATGTCTACTCAGAAATAAGTTCCATTGAGTTCAGTCGGGCTTACTCCCAGGAAAGTGCTCTTAAGATTGCTGCCTAGGGACAAAATCTGGAGTAACAATGGGGAGCCCTTGCACTGTCTGACTGACTGACTGAGCAACGCCCAGCCAAAACCGCAGGACCTAGAAGTGTGAAATTTGGGGAGGCTGTTCCTTCCATGATGGAGGTACCCACTAAAAACTGGTTTTTGGAAATTCCAACCAGAAGGGGGTGAAAAGGGGCACAAACAGTGGTAAGATTCAAATAAATTAACGATTCTATGTCACTGCTGATGGTCACATCAGCTTTCTACCACCCGTGTCCTCATTCATTTCAATACTGAAGCCAGCTCCACACCTATATTCCCACATACAGATTAGAGCCACCCATAACACTGACAGGAACAGGAAACCCCACCAGTTGCAAGAACGCTCATGGATGGTGCAAGTGTGTTTGGATCAGTGCTAGCCTTTGCCTTTTTTTTTTTAATTCCTTCTGGGGAAATTAATGAGGAAATTAGTGATTTTGAATCCACCAGAAGGTCTTGCCCTTGCTCAGGAAACCAGAAAAGTAGGTACTGCAAAACAGTAGCTTGAGCTGCCACTAAAACCTAGCCTTTATACACTCAATTATTTAAAGTACTCAATAAAGAAATTAAATGCAAGACAAGGCAGCTGCCATGCAGGGGAGGAAGAAAGCACAGTACAAGAAGAAAGCCAGAAATAGCCCCTGCTGTTTCTTCAAGGTACATTTCTGCTGTTATGAGTCACCTGCATACCAGTTCTGCATTGGGCTTTGGTGATGCACCAAACATGTCTATAAATGAAACCACCTCTTTCTTAATGCAGATAAGGCAGCACCTGCACATGTGCAGGATCCCCGATTTTGTCAGCCATGTAGTAGGTAGGACAGGATTTCTTGATTGTCTGGAGTGCAAAAGCCATTTCAAGCTGATTAGAAGATGATGGCTGTTTTGTTTTTGGCTCTGCTTTTCCTGGGAAGCCCCAGTGGTACTCCCTCCCATCCCCAAAGGGCAAACAACACACAGTCATGACACCATGTTTCTTTCAAAATTAGAGTCTTCATTCAAAATTAGAGTCGGATCTCTGGCAGGACTCCGAGTGTGAATGGGCTCCAGAGAGACACAGACACAAATAAAATAAAATAAAATCCTGCCATGCTTCTGTACAAAAAACAAAGACGAAAGGCAGTCCCATGAGACAACACTGATTCCCCTCTCAAAAGTTAGGAGTGTTCGTTTATGTTTGGTGAGTCGTTGGAGTTTCCCTGATGCTACTCCTATATCATGAAGGCAGAAGAGCCTAAATCTGCTATGAGGCCAGATGTTCAATTAGGCTTCTTCCAATTTGGAAATTTCCTACACACTGCCTAAAGACTGCAAGGGTCCCTTCATCCTCTATGTGGAGGCTATGTGGATACTAGAGGGAAGAAACCTCCATTGACAAAGGAATGTGCAGCAATATATTATGGATTTCAGCCTGAGGAGGAGGAATTGCCCTGCAGATCACAAGTCATGGTAGGCCAACACTGATTCACTGGTTGGTTGGTAGGGGTGCAATATGGCAATTTGTCCAGAGTGATTGCCAAAGTATCCTATGTGCTCCTCTTTAGGACCATCTCTTCTTTCTCACCTAAATCAGCATCAAGAGACACTATCCTGCCTCTCAAGTCATCCTGTTTCACCAAGGACTGGTCTGCAGCTCCTGGCAGATCTGGCAGCTGAGAACAGCTGACAAACACAAGATCGAGGAACGGAACAGATTCTGGCACCTACTCTTTGCCCATCCTGCTGGCTACTTTGTAGGAATGCAGGATACAGGCAGCCATACGACCTACAGGCCCAGGCTATTCCTAAGCTAGAGAAGGGAACCTTGGGCAAACTGTTCTAGCTAACTTGCTAGCACTAAAGATGGCTTCACATTGTCCACAAAAACTGAGACAGCTCCAAATTCCAGATTACGGATGCTGGTCACGGCCAGTGGAAACCACAGGACAGGCTTGCACTGGTAACTGGTTATCTGAGATGGAAAGGAGGAGAAAAAAAGAGCATGAGAAAGGTTGTACTGGAAGCTTCCAATTCCATGAACAAGCATCTTATCAGCATCATCCAATCCCCCATTTCACAAATAGTTATTTACATTTGATGCTACATGTTCTGGGTAGAATAATCACACTGTATAGATGTGTGTGTACACATGATAGCAAGCATGGATGTTGGTCCTGATGCTTCACAGCACTAATCTTGAAAGGGTAAAAAACATAAATGCAGCATGCTTGTGATACATAAGACCAGAAATCCATAAGAATTGCACCAAGCTCTGGCAATTTTTCAAGAGACAGTGTTCTCTGTTAGAAGCTAAAATATGTGGCCAGAAAAGTGGCCAGTGAATCTCATTCATGCTCTTCTGGCTTGGGTCAGAATCTGAGCCACAGAAAAATGCCCTTTTTATAGCCCTCGAGGGCACATGGGTCTGCCACCAAAACCCATCATCCTCATTGTTTCTCTCCTGCTTGCAGTAGTGACCATCATTGGAAAAGCCCATCATGGGTTACAAGCCACGAAGGGTGCAACTTGTTTTTTTTAAGATGTAGGCAATCTCAAAAGCCAGATGAAGGGAGTACACTTGGTTGAAGGCGTCATGAGTGCAAGTGTCTTCTTGTCTTCTGTTGTCTTCTTGTCTTCTGTTGTCTTCTTGTGTGCTCCCTAAGGCATCTGGTGGGCCACTGTGAGATACAGGATGCTGGACTTCTTATATAATGCCCACTACAAAAGTTACCCACATCCCTATCTGTGGGTGCTTGGATTTTTCCAGGGATGTTTTTGTTCTGACTTAAATGCATTTAAGTCTTATGGTAATGTCATCCCCTCCTTATCTATCATTTTGGAAAGAGTAAAACAATCTCATTCCTTTTGATAGGGTTGGACACAACTGCTTTTCCCCCAGCCAAACTCTGATATGTGTGCAAGACATTAGGCTGCATTATTACATTATTTCCATTACCATGCATTACTGTGCTGCATTATTACATTATTTCTAACGCACCTGCTTTCACCAAGATTGTTGGGCCACCCAGAGAGGGATTTGAGAAGTAAAACTACAGTTCCCTTAGCTTGCTTCTTCCCTGCCTATGTTTCCCTTTCACCACTGTGAATAATCTGCTGCCCAAAGCTATGCAGCCACCCCAGCATCTGATCAAAATTTTCCTGTTCCCTCTGCTCTAAGTACTTTGCTGACATTGTTGCCCATTTCCCCCATTAAGGCTACAATCCTAGACACTTTCCTGGGAGTAAGACCCGTTGAACACAATGGGGGCGTACTTCTGAGTAGACATGGTTCGGATTGGGCTCTAAATTTCCTCATTTTGCAAGTTTCTCAGGTGCATCTCTGGTTCCATCAGATCCTGGCTGGAAACTGTTTTTGGTTTGCAGCTGACAGTTTTTGGATTCTTGGCCATCTGGTTTTGAGAACCCAAAAACTGAATCAGTAGATTTAGGAGACATAGAGCACAATCCTAACCAGGTCTACTCAAAAGTAAGCCCCATTGTGTTCAATAGGTCTTACTCCCAGGAAAGTGTCTTTAGGTCTTACTCCCAGGAAAGTGCCTGAGGCAGCAATCCTAAATACACTTTCCTTTTGAATACAATAGGACTTTTGAGTTACAGGTTACACAGGCTACGGATTGCACTGTTAGTCTACAACCCTAACCATGTCTACTCAAAAGTAAGCCCCATTGTATTCAATGGGTCTTACTCCCAGGAAAGTGTCTTTAGGATTGCAGCAATAATCTTACCCTACAATCCAAGTAATTACGGGAGCACGTAAAAGACATGCTCCCGTAGTTACTGCACCACCTAGTGAAAACCTATGGAAAATTCATATTGCAATCCAGAGTAAATTGTTCTTACACTGGAGCAAGGACACATTGTAGTTACTCTGGATTGTGCCCTTAGTCACTGGACCTTTTCCTGTCTTGTTTTCTTCTGTGTGGCCTGTGTGATTTGATACTACTCCACTCTCTGCTTCCCAAGTTCTTTATCTTTTATTAAACTCAGGTGGGAAATCTGCCTCTGCATTCCCTTAGGACTAGCTCCAGACCCAACAGATCTGGCAAGATGTCCCAAATAGTATAGAAGTAAGCTTGATGAGGCCTCTTCCTACAAACTTGCTAAACTGATTACAAGAGCTGAACAACTGGGTGAAAACATCTTCATCAGAAAAGTGCAATCTGACAGTTCACCTGAAAGCCTGAACTAGTCTTTTGAAAGTGAGGCCTATATAAGTGCAAAGCTAGCAATAGATGGTCTTTATATCCCAGTGAGCCTTTCTAAATTTCTCTGTATGGATTAGCTGTATTTTATTTCTCTGTATGTATTAGTATTCTTTCGCTATACTATTACGCTAGCACCTCCAAAAACACTTGTGACCCCTGCATCATTTAATAATATGGAGTTTTCTGATTACTTCAGCATCCTTCTTGCTCTTTTCAATGTCAACTTTGGGGTGAACAGCCAGCAATCCAGGGTCTCTACAATATGCACATTTCAGAACACTTATGGGGAGTACTTCCATGTGTGGTTCTGGGCAGGAGTGACCAATTTAACCAATTTAAACAAGCAGTTTAACCCACCATCACTGTACGTTCTGCACTGTGAAATTTCCCTGCCATTGTTTCATATTGTTAGCAGCCCCTGGAGGAGAAATGCTGAGCAAAGTATTATCAAGATACATGGCATGTTTCCCAAATGCTACGTCTGTGTGAGTGGCAGAGTGGATGCTATTTTCAGTGACTGTTTCTTGCTTCATCCCACCTTCAGACTCTGCTGAAAACCTCCCCGGGGAAAACAACCAAAAGATCCCTTTTGCAAAGATGGTGTATAAATATATAAATAATATACCTTTATGCAGCAACAGGCAAGTGTGCAAAAGCCTGCCCATTAACCTCCCACCTAATCTCTTTCAATGCATTCCTGAACCACAAGAACAGAGAATCCAGATCAAAACTAGTGTTTGATTCAAGGGGGAAACAGCTCTCCTTTTACATTGCCAATGTAAGGATTAGAGGGAAAATATTAACAGGAGCATTTATGTTTGTGTGATATCCTTGTTTGATAGGATTGGTGTCCTGGAAGCTGAGAAGAGTCATTAAGGGGATGCAGCCAAAAATAGTTGAGAATGACTTGAGAGAGCTCTGGTAGCAGAAGCCACGTGTGAAAAATTCTTACACAGCAGAGGGGCTGCATGCCTATCAACTCAACAACCCCTTCTCTTGCAAACCATATACAGTTATCTGTTGTCAGCACTCCTACCGGCTGCTTCTTCAGCTATGGTGTCAGTAGGGCTTCCAGCCTGAGAACTCTGCTGCCCCCACTGCTGTGAGCGGCACATCACCATCTCCTCCAGGTTGCGCAGAACAGTCACGGTGCCCTTAGGAGGTGCAGGGGGGATGCGAGCTGCCTCCAGAGCTCTGCGTAGGGAAACAAGGCATCATCATACTGAGAATTTACACATAACTTTTTGTATGCTTCATGCTCACTAGGACAACAAAGTGCTGCTTACGCTGAAGCACCCCTACAGAGTAGACCAGCATTACTGTTTCCATAATGCTGAATTGGGGATTGAGGATGAGAAATAGTGACCCGCTAAGGCCAGTTGGCTGACTTCTTGGAGTCGACATTTCCATATTACACTCATTAGTTATGACATCAATGAGAAACCATTGCTGGGGAAGGGCTGTTGATACCCTACCCATTCCAACTTTGAATGCTGTCCAAGGGCTAAGTGACATAGCAGACCTAAAAAACAACTTCCTGACTGAGAATCTCTCCCTTTGGTAAAATATATTTTTTGTTATCTGCCAACAACTACAAATAAAAATTCTTCATTGTTGGTGCTTACCTGTCTGAGGAGACTATACCTGTGTGGCTCATGGAGCGTCTCACCTGCTGGGAAAAGTGCAAAGATGGGGCAATGAAATATCATACACGAGGTAAACTCTGTTTTTCACCATGACACATGCTGGAAACTCTTATGGTCCTATTCCATTCCCCACACATACTAGTATAAATGCTGAAAAAAATCTATATAATTTCTCCTCATCCTTTAATCTCAGATTCCTCTGATTGTGTTTACAAAGATGTGTTAAGAAAGGCTGTCAAGTTGATGAAATAGATCATAGTCAAACACCAACATTTCAGTCAATTAATTGATTATATCACCACCCCATTTGCGTGGGAAAAAACAACAGTTCTAAATTTATAAAAAGCATACAGGTACTGTTTTTGCTCTTAATGATGCATGCATGTGTTATAGCAGACATTCCTTATCTGTTCCCATTTTTAAAAAGGTAAAAAAAAAAGTCTGGTTCAGATAATTTAACAAACAATAGTTGTCGCGTGAATGATTGTGTGTGTCTGTATAGTTCTTGCCATGTGAACTTGGCTAAAATCAAAGCTTTCTGGGTTGTTAAACCACTTTCCGTGCAATCCTAAACATGTTTACTCAGAAGTAAGTCCCATCGTGTTCAATAGTGCTTACTCCAAGGAAAATGTGGTTAGGATTGTAGCATTTATTCTGAGACATTTGAACCAGGCAACTGTGGTTCAAGCAATCCCTGCAAACCAGTAACAAACTTAGAGGGAGAGTGTACCAGAACATAAATCGTTCACAAGCTAGCAAACTGTTTTATTGAATAATCTGAACTGGATTAAAACTGTTTTTAAAAGGGGAAAAAAACCTGAATGAGTGAGATGTTACTACTAGCAAATTTTTAATATTAAAAAATTCATTCGATATTTTATTGTCAGTCATTTTGCATTTCGCTTCTTAAAATCAGTCTGCTTGAGCTTTTGAGTTTGGGTGGAAAGGTCAAACATTATTTGGTGAATATAATGAATAAATGAACGAAGAACTGTAACCAGACTTACCCGGTGAGAATGAGGGAGTTTGGTGCCCACAAAATCAGAAGGTTGGGGAACCACCAAAGGATGGTAAAGCTCAGGAGCCAACTGGGTGTTGGCAAATTTCATGCATTCTTCCAGGGTGGAGATGAACTGGCTGCAGGTTGCCCGCAATAAAGATGAAGCTTCATTCATCTTCTGGAAAAGCCGAAAGCAGGAGGGATGAACAAAAAAATTGTGGAAGTCTGCCAAGCCTGAACCTTCACAGTCACCATTCTGGGCAGTTTTCAATCTTAAAAATCCCTGAGTCTAAGAAATCAGCTCTCCCATGCAACTGTACGTTCTCGGTACCCACAGAGAGGAACTTCAGACTAGCGATTTTTATATGTGAAAATTAAGCTTGTATAACTCTACCGAAGAACTTTGGGAATCCCTTACAAAACCAAGACTGTGGGACCACGCACAGCAAATATCCCTCCACTCCCACACTCTGGCTTCATAGCAGTAAAGTGATATATCAGAGACACCACAAAACCAATGCTAAGCAGGTTCCTTGCTAATACAGGATTCTTAACAGGAATTGAAGGCCAGTTAAAACATTTGGATGGGGAAGGCTAGATGCAGACTTAGAGCAAAATCCTAACCATGTCGATTAGGTCAGGTGTCAGGGCTACCTAGTGCGCTTTCCCATAGCGAAAGAAACACTTCCGTGCTGTTCCTCCTGTGGCAGGGCGTCTGCTGGGCAGAGGGAGAGAACAGCAGTAGAGAAGAGGGAAGCACCTCAGGGCTGGCCAGAAGGGAGCAGGGGAGAGAGAGGCTCCGATTGAAGAGAAGGAGAAAGTGGAGAGCTTTGAAAGTGTCTGATTGCAGAAGAAAGTGTCTTTGAGTGCAGCCTCCCAACCATGTCTACCCAGAAGTAAGCCTCTTTGTGTTAAATGGGGCTTACTCCCAAGAAAGTGTCTTTAGGATTGTAGCCTAAGTAGACTTCATAGGATCATTCACATTGAATGCATGTTTTGAATTCAATTCCAGTGTTTTGTCATCATTTTTACATCCAGTTAATATTTTTATATGAATATTTTTTTGGTTGTGGAATCAATCGTCTTGAGTTTCCATTATTTCCTATGGGAAAATCTGCTTCACATAAAGAGTATTTCACATAACAAGCATTTCTCCAGAACAAATTAAACTCGTTATGGGAGGCACCACTGTATATCATAGTGGTTCTCACATTTTTTAATCTCTGGAGCTCTTTAAACTCTTGAACAGGGCCAGCCTTAGAAGCTGGGGGGCACAACTGAAAACATTTTTGCAGGGCCCCATATTCACATTTATTTATTTAGCAAATACATTGACTAGCAAATAAAATTTATGTGGCAAATACATGGACTTGTGGTAAATTAGGTGTTAATGTTCCATTGCCATGTATTTTGAGAGCCATAAATTCCACGTTGATGTCTGGCTGCCAACTGTAGCCAACTTCCAATTCTTCAGTGTAGTCTGGCTGCCAATTGTTGCTAGTTGTTTAGTTCACACTTTCATGCAATTCGGGGTGCACAACAAGATGCATCACACTCTCCCATATACACAGCCAAAGGACTACAGAATCTTAGAAATATGAAGTTGATATAGCTCTGTGGTAGAAAGAGGTAAAAATGCATTCTTAACAAGTGCATGTGAAAAGAAAAAAAGAGAAGGGGGAGTCACAGTTTTTTATTATTAGTGGAGCTGAGAAAAGGAACATGGCATGACTGAAAGCCCAATCCTATGCCTGTCTCTTCAGAAGTAAGTCCCATTATAGACAATACAGCTTACTCTCAGGTAAGTGTGGACCAGATTGCAATCTGAGATGATAGGGAACTGCCCAGCTGAACCAACCCCTGGTGCTATCAGACTCCCAGCCCTCAGCTGTCCGACAAATCAACAAACTTCAGAATCAGTGTTGCTTCCATGTGCAACATCAAATGGTCCCTTAGCTGAAGTGCTAGCTGTTGCAAAGCAGAGGCTTTGCAAAGAGAGCAGTTAGTCTATGAAACTCCCTGCCACAGGATGTGATAATGGTTTCTATCCTCAATGGCTTTAAGAAGGGATTTGACAAACTCCTAGAGGAAAGGACCATCATGGGTTACAAGCCATGAGGGGTGTGTGTAGGGATAGACAACCTCAAAAAACCAGATGCGGGGCAGGGGGCACCAGATGCAGGTGTCATATGTGCTCCCTAAAGCATGTGGTGGGCTGCTGTGTGACACAGGAAGCTGGGCTAGATGAGCCTTTGGCCTAATCCAGTGGAGGCTCTTATGTTCTTAGGCTCCCTTGTGCAAAGATGATTGCTTTCATGTTCATTGGCTGGCATTGCCAAAGCCCACAAAACATCCTTGAGGTGGCTTCTTTTTTTAGGGAAGAAACAGGAACTCTGCAGCCAGACTTTTTAGCAGAATATCCCAGAAAACCAGCCTAGCAAAGCAGGAAGTAGTGGATCCCACTGAGCCAGGGTGACCTTTTGCCTGCACCTTCAGGACTTGTCCACCCAACACTTGTGAGCAGAATCTGGCTACAATCCTATCCACACTGACCTAGGAGAAAGCACCATGACTGTAATTTGGCTTACTTCTTCGAAGATATGTATGGAATTGGGCTCTTTTTGCGCTGGGCTCAGAGGGGCATCCGGGTCTGTCTGCAAGACATTCAGGGAGAAACAAAGGCAAAAACTGAGTGGGCAACCAGAGCTTGAGCTTGCAGCATCTGGCCCCAGGCCCCCATGAGGTCACAGGCAATCCAGCCAGAGGACCTTGGAAGGAACCAGTTATAGGACTGTTCACTTCACAGGTACTCTTACCAAACTGCCTGGTCCCCTCTCCTTCCATGGCTAACCCAGTTTGGCCAGCCAGGACCCCACAGCAAAAATGAAGAGAAAAGAAGAGCAAGAGATGCAGAGAATGCTGGTCCAAAGACCAAGTGGGCATAGGAATCCTCCACACACTACCCCTTCCCGAGGCTGACACAGAGCAGCCTTCTCCCCCAAACACCTGGGACCCAGCAGGAGCTGCAGAGGGTATCATCAGGGCCTCTCTCACTGCAAAGAGGCAGGCATTTACGATGTGTCCCTGAAAGAGGTTTCAGGGAGATCAAGGGCTCCACTCAAAGGATTATGCAGTATCACTATGGAAGGAAATGGGATGAAGCATAATAAAGGATGAGTTGTGATCAGGGATCCTGTTCTTTAATTCCATTTCAACAATTATTGAAATGATCAGAAACTTTATTTGGAAGTATCTATAGATCTCTGGATAATCTGCAGTATGCTGGCAAGTATTTTTGACTTACAACTACTTTATAAATAGATTCTCCCACAGAGAAATAATTCTCTGTGGGGTTCCTTCTCCCATGTGACCATGCCATCCAGTTCCCATTCAGACCAGGCAATACCAGGTGGTTCAGGTGAATCTTTCAAGAGCTATTCCCACCTGGATGTCCAGTGGGGAGCCGTTGTCTTGAGGGTGTGTGGCCTCTTGCACAGCCATGACTTGCTGCGTCAGTACATCACAATAGAGCCGGAGTTCTGACAGCTTTCTCCCAAGGGACTCACTGCTCAAGTCCAGATCTGAGGGAGACAAACACAGGTTTATTAAAGAGAATGTAGAAAAATCAACACACCACACCTTTCCCCTGCTTAGAGCGGAACAGAGTTGCTGGTCAATAGTCAAGCACAATTAAAACTGTTGGAACAGAAAGTGGGAAGTGTCAGGACAAAAAAAGGGACAGAAAAAAATGTAGTATTGCTATATTGCCAAATGAAACTCCTTGAAGGGATAATATTAAGGCAGAGTCAGGATTGTTTCAGCCAACTCTGTAGGCAAAGAACTTTGCTTGATATAGTCTGGGACCCCCAGTGACCATTACTGGTTTTCAAGGGGAACCATGTCCAAACCAGTGGTTGAGTTAGTCTGTAGCAGCAAATATAACAGAAAACCCACTGGCATCTGGAGGACATTTCTTTAGCCCACTTAATCAGGTGTCCTATGCCTTTCATTATCCCTTTGGAATCACTTTGGAAAATGATGGGTTATAGCAATCTAAACAAATAGTTTTAACCATCCAGAAAGGTATGAAACAGTCCAGAAGGGTATGAAGTTGCTTGTGCTCAACTCTCAGAGATGGTGCAGGCAATGAGTTGTGACATCAAACAAAGCAACTGGCTTTGCTATGTGCATTTGTTAATGTAAATAGAAGCCAGACAAAGACCGCAATAAGCAAAAATTAAAACCCTGCCAGAGGCTTGATCCAAGACTGGGGGTTTCCATACTTGCTATTTATACTTTTCCAACAAACCTGATGTACAGAGTCAAACAACAGAATTTATACTATAGTTTAGTGAACTGTGCTTACAAACTTTTAGTTCCTCCCTGTCCTGCTTGTCCTCACAACAACCCTGTGAGGTAGGTGAGGCTGAGAGCAAGTGACCCGCCCAAGGTCACCTAGGAAGCTTCATGGCCCAGGAAGGATTTGAAGGAACTTCCTGGTCTCAGCCCAACTCCCTAACCACTACGCCTTCTTGGCTCTCTTAAATTGGGCCTGACCTAGACAGCTAACATTCAGCACCACGATATTGTGCTTCGTGACAGAAATATGGAGCAAGGATACATGTCTGAGCACAATGGAATATACTTTCAACCACCTCTTCCCTCATTAAAAAGTCATTAACTATATTCTCCACCATGCTGAAGGTTGCAAGTGGTTTTCAAAGGCAGATCTATGTAGCAGATGTTGCAATGGTCAAGCTAGGACATGATGGAGGTATGAAGACTGGCACCAGCCCCGCATCAAAAAGAAAAGTTTAAAGCCCTATTGCCGGTGTGAACATTAACTCTGGAGGAAATTATCTTTCCTATTCATGAAAGCATGGTCAGGGCTTCTCTCACTGGCTGTGGCAATGTGGTCAGAACATGGATAGGAAACTCAGTCAGTCCTAACTCCCAGTCAGCATAAGTCCTGGCACAAGTTCCATGAATGTCTAGAAGTGTTGCAAAAGGAACACTGTGTGGTGTAAGGAACTTCTGCACCACTCCTGGGGGGTTAGGCCAGTGTACAGGTATATACAAACCTCCCCAGGCCACCATGGGAAGATATGTCAGGTGAGTTATGCCAGCCTAAATTGGTTAGGACTGAGCCCTAAGAAGCTTTGGTATCACCTTCATCAAGGTAACACCCAATGTGAGTCACAACCCTGACACCCACCTCGTGGCACCTGGGCAGCTTTTCAGGTGGGGCTAAAACACACCCTAAGATTTCTGATCGGGTACATGATGATTCACTGAAACAATTTTATACTTGTACCTGTGCAAAAAATTCTTAGAACTATATAGGTATAATCTAATTATCAGAAGAGGTTATCATCCATATTTTTTTTCTCAACAAGGAGGACATTGGTCCATTACCTCTGCATTATTTTGCATAGCTCCAGGGGGAAGGAAGGGGTCTGCCTTCCAGGTGAAACAAGCTCTTCCAAGCCTCAGAGAAAGGGAGGTTGTGTTACTATGGTAAGCAGTCGTTTTTAAAGGGCTGCTTAATCTTTTAATCGCTTTTTAAAAAAAATCTGCATCCATGGAGGTTTCTGGAATTCCTGCAGGTGCCTAGCATCAGCCTGTACACTCTTAGGTTGGCAGGCCTGAGACAAACTAGAAGCAGTCCAGCCTTCTTCAGACATTTTCTTTCTTACCAAGTTATGTTAGATCATTGGTACTCAATGCTCCTTCACCAGGTCATGTGAAGGTCCCTGCTCCATTTAAGGGATGGGGGAAAGAGGAAAGCAGCAATGCGATCCCCAGGATCATGCCCCTGGCAAGGAAAGGGTACTGTTTTTAAACTCAACAGAGGTACTGCCACCAGAGTGTGGGGACCCCTGATGAGTCCTGTAAAGCCCTTGCTGGGTTCTCTGTGGCTTGGAATTAATTAGTTGAAAGTAGCTATCATGCCAAAACTGGAAGAAAATAAATTGATAAAGATGGACAGAGTTGCATGGGTAAGGGAAAGTAGAACTCTCCTTCCCAGCAAGCCCTTTGCAGGAATTAATAAAAGGTTGAATCTATGACATTTTATTAATTAAGCAAATAAAGCAGGCCTGGAAAACATAAAACCTCTATAGTTCAACAAGAACCAATTCGCTTCTGCAGACAACGTTTATTTGAAAGTACCCCAAGGGTTGCAAGGCCATCTAAACCCAGCCCAGCATATGTGCTGTCATATGTGGGTCCTTCTGAATTAAAAAAATTAAGGACTGTCTCAGATGTGCCCTATTGATTTTTTTGTGTCCCCCAGTCTGGAAGGGGTTGTTGTGCTTTTAGCAATGTTTTAAACTGGTTTTTAGCATAATTTTGGGTGATATATTGTTTTTAAACATCTATATATATTATTGTTATATGTCACTTATGTTGTTAGCCGCCTTGAGTCAGTCTCACTGAGAAAGGCGGGATAGAAATCACATACATTCATACATATCAGCTTTGTTGCTTATCTCTATAGATCCTAAGATATCCTGATCTGAAGTAGTTTCTGTGCCCATCCCAAATCTGATGGAACCTGCCAGCTAAACTGCCTAACTGACCAGCATCTGCAGCTCTGTTACTATTGTTAATTTGTTTGGAGTTGTGGGAGCTACTGGTGTCGAACCCAGGCAGAAGCAGAAATGAGGGAGTGAAGAACAGAAAGGAGATGGAAAAAAGTTATGGGTTGCCAAAAGAAAAGGAAGCAACATGGTATGCAGCTCTATGCTGGGAAGAAATGGAAAAAGACCAGAAAAATCTTAATTTATACCCCGCCTTTCCACTGCCTGGTGACATACAATCCAAAATAAAACAATGGGTTGCAAAAGACCTGTAGGGAAACAGAGAGAGGATAACAGATGCAGGCACAGATTTGCAGTGATATATATTGGGGATGACAATGACACAGAAAACAAATCATACTATAGGGTGATGAGACGGGGGGGGGGGTTGAGTGGGAGGAGACAGTCTCATAGCATTAAAAAGGGATTAAATAATTCTGGGTTATATCCATTCTCTAACTGTTGAACCAGTGTGCTTTTCATGAGCAAATGTGGCAAGCAAAGGCCATTTTTGTATGTTCCCCCCCCAAAAAAAGTAGATATTCCAACTAAGAATGGCTACAATCCTAAAGACACTTTCCTGGGAGTAAGACAAATTGAACACAATGGGGGTTACTTTTGAGTAGACATGGTTAGGATTGTGCTCTAAGTAAGTACTTGTGGACCTCTCAGTTCACTGCTCAGTTAACAGGACAAGCCAGTTCTTAGTAAGGATGTTTCCATATACCAGTAATTGTTTCATCTCAGCTAAAGTGTTCCTTAGTGTCTCAGATGCATATACCCCTTGCTGAGGGGGAAGCTCTACCCCAAATAGGGAAATGTGCAGTCCCATGTTTACCTGGACACAGTTCTACCCAGTTGTGGGATTCAAATAAATTAACAACAGGTTCCATGTTGTTAACAACATATAAATAAACAACAGGTTCTAATAACCTAAATTAACAACAGCTTGTATGTCCCATTAGTAACCAGTTCTCAGAACCAGGCGCTCATTAGCAAAGGGTTCTATAGAACCTGTGAGAACACCCGGAAGCCCACAACTGGTTCTACCCTTCCCCAGGCAACAAAATTCCCCTTCTTTCTAGAAAGAGATCAAGTGGTGAAGGAGACACTGTACTCAAATGAAGGGCATCCCAATTCAACTTATCATCTTCGCACTATTTCCAGGAGTCAAAAATAAATGCACAGGGGTGCACAGAGGCTTGATCACGGAACACAGACACTGCTATGAAGAGATGAAATCAATTCGTTCTAATCACTATTTAATAGAAATTCTCACTCTACACCTCCCACATTAATCTCATCCCACAATCCATGCTATTTTAAACTGAAGTCTTCTCAGTGCAAATCTATTTACAGAGAACCAACCTCTCTCTTTCTGGCTCCTGCTGTCCCCGAGACAGGCCTTGGAGCTGCCTAAGGCCACCAGCCATTTCTGTCTCTCAGCAGCACCTCCTGCCTTCAGGTAGAAGTACTGCTCACCTGGGATGACCAGCTCCATACGAGTAGGATCAGTAGCATGCACTACAGAAGGGATTAGAAAAACAAAACAGAGTGGAGGTGAAACATCAGCAATGTAGTTCACCGAGAAGCTCCCGATCTGCACAAACTGAATGAAAATCCCCTGCAATGAAAATTCCCCGTTCCCCATTTTATCACCAGTTTCACCTAAAAGGCTCTTCTTCCAGATCAGCAGACTGAAAGGGCTGTCATTTGGATAAAGTGGCAACATTTGCCCTATAATTCTTATCTGCCCTTCTCCTTCCTCAGCTAATCAGAAAACAAAGAACTTGGGGTGAGTCATATTCCTGGACCATGAAGCCCATCTGATTTCCAACAGCAACTCAGTCAAGAGGTCCAGGTGACTACAAGAATTTAATTTCACAAGTAAATCTAAGGAAATGCCTGGAAGTTGCATTTATGACCCATTTTGTTTCCATTTGTAAAATCTTTGCTCATTCCTACCATTGCCTGGTCTTTTACCCTTTATTTCTCCTTCATTGCTTGGTGAAATTTTTTGTTATATTAATAAACTCCTTTTGTCTAACTTTTTATCTGTTGTTGTTCAGATGTCCAGCTCTTTATGACCCCATGGACACCAGGCCGCACTTATCCTCTACTAGCTTCCAAAGTCTGTCGAAATTCATGATCATTGCTTCAGTGGCACTATCTAACCTCCTCATCCTCTGCCGTCCCTTCTTCTTGTGCCTTCAGTTTTTCCCTGCATCAGGCTGTATTCTAAGGAGTCCCCCCATCAAATGATGTGGCCAAAATATTTGAGCTTCAGCTTCAGTATCTGTCCTTCCAGTGAACAGTCAGGGTTGATTTCCTGGAGGATTTAGGGTGCAATCCTAAAGACACTTTCCTGGGACTAAGACCCATTGAACACAATGAGGCTTACTTTTGAGTAGACATGGTTAGGATTGTGCTCTTGTTCTCCTTGCAGTCCAAGGGACTCTCAAGAGTCTTCTCTAGCACAACAATTTGAAGACATCTACAAGTATCCTTCGGCGGTCAGCCTTCTTTACGCTCCAGCACTCACAGCCATACATTAACACAGGAAAAACCATAGCTTTATCTAGAGAGATCTTTGTTAGCAACTTGATGTCTCAACTTTTAATTAAGGTGTCTAGACCTGCCATAGCTTTCCTCCCCAGAAGCATGTGCCTTTTAATTTCTTGGCTACAGTCATTGTCTGCCCCAATTTTAGAGCCCCACGAAAATAGTCACAACTTCCATTTCTTCTCCTTCTATTTGCCATGAATTGATGGGACCAGAAACCATGATCTTGGTTTTTTAATGTTTAATTTTAAGCTACTTTTTGCACTTTCTTCTTTCACCCCGACCAAGAAGTTCCTTTGATCCTTCTCAATTTCTGCCATGAGAGTGGTATTGTCTGCATATCTGAGGTTATTGGTATTTCTCCCAACAAACTTTATTCCAGCTTGTGATTCCAGCACAGCCTTTTGCATAAAATACTCTCCATATAAATTTTAAAAAAACAAGGTGACAGGGTACAGCCTTGCCGTACTCCTTTCCCAGTTTTAAAACCACTCTGTTGTTCCATATTTGGTTCTAACTGTTGCTTCTTGACCCCCATACAGGTTTCTCAGGAGACCAATAAGATGATCTGGTACTCCATCTCTTTCAGAACTTGACACAACTTGCCACAGAACTTGCTTGTATATGGGTCAAGAAGCAACAATTAGAACCAAATATGGAACAACGGAGTGGTTTAAAATTGAGAAAGGAGAACAACAAGGATATATATTGAGGAACAACTTTTTATCTGCCTGGCCTCAATTCATCTGTGAGGGAGCTGGCTGCATATATCCCAGATATCCCAGATATTCTGCTGGTGTCCAGGGGCCTCTGGATTTTTGAGCTTTCTACTACCTTAACTGGGACATGTTTCCAAGGCAGATTCTTTTTGTTTGGAATTGAACTACTAACCAGTTTAGACTGAATCTAACTGGCAAATATAGATACTGGTTGCCAAGTTCTTGCACTCCCTTGTCCAGCCTTCCACTACACCTTCTTTTTTCATTTTGGGACTACAGTGGTGCCTCACATTTGTTTAATTTGTTCCGGAACCATGTTTGTTATGTGAAATGCTCTTTATGTGAAGCAGATTTTCCCACAGGAAATAATGGAAACTCAGACAATTGGTTCGACAACCCAAAAAACATTCATATAAAAATATTAACTGTATGTTAAAACGATGACAACACACTGTAATTGAATTCGAAACATGCATTCAATGTGCATGATCCTATGAAGTCTACTTAGGCTGCAATCCTAAAGACACTTTTCTGGGAGTAGGACCCATTTAACACAATGGGGCTTACTTCTGAGTAGACATGGTTAGGAAGCGGCATGGAGGATAGGGGGCTTACCTGTGCTGCTGCTGGAGGCTGGAGGCTGGTGGGGGAACTTAGGGACAGTTGGGGCAGTTAGAGACAGCAGCGCGCTGGCCAGAAGCCCTTTAAAACAGGCTCCACAGGGAGCATGTTTTAAACAGGGAACCCCTGCTAACCGAGCAAGAGGCACTCTTTCAAGTGGGTGTTCCTCTTTATTTAGCAGGGGGAGAGTAACTGGCCCTACACACCCCAGCAGTGTCTGTTCAAATGGCTTCTGCTGGTGTTCTTTTTTTGCATTTTAGATTGTGAGCCCTTTTGGGACAGGGACCCATTAGCTTTTAATTAGCTATTATTATTTTTCCATTTTCTTTGTAAACCGCTTTGTGAACTTGTTAGTTGAAAAGCGGTATATAAATACTGTAGATAGATAGATAGCATCAGGGCTGCCTTGCACGCCGCCCATTAGGAAGCAACACTTCCTGTTTCTCTATGAACCTGCCTTTCGCATCCCGTTCTCTAGCACAAAATATCGTGGCTGCCAACCTGAAGTAGGAGAAAGAGATTGGGATTATAAACCTCTTTCGATGACCCGGGCAGGTCATTTTCAGGTTGCCTGAGGCTTGTTAAGTGAAGTGGGCTTGTTAAGAGGAGCACACTCCCAATGAAAATTTGGGCTTGTTATGTGAATCACCTTGTTATGTGGGGCACTTGTTATGGGAGGTACCACTGTAAATGGTAAGTAGACCAAATGGCAATTCCAAGTTCTTTCTGTGGATGAAACAAGGTCTGGCATTAGAGCCAGGATAGTGGCCTTGTCCTGGCCTTGATATCACAGGCCCAGAAGACTGAAGAGACTGTCATATAGAAGGCAGCCCCAAGAAACTATGATCTTAAGAGTTTTCCTACACTAAGAGTGAAATCACTCCCTACTCAAATGCAGAGTTTCTATGATTTTTAAACTAGCTCATGTACCCTTAAGAGCAGTTGGATTTGCAGGCATTAAAAAAAAAAGCAGGCCTCCGTCAGTCTTGAAAGACTATGGTATCGTGCTCAGTGCTGCATATGCCGCATGCGAAGCAAGAAAGCCTGGGTTGGATTGTTATGGAGGATAGGCTGTTACCCAAGCAGCAAATCCCCCCTCTCCACGCCACTGAATTAGTCCAATGGAAAGGCAGAGCCGATATGATTGGATCCAGCTGGCGTTGCAGAGCTGGGCTAAGGACAGGAGCTCACCCTGTCTTGTGGGGCTGACCCGGGTCTCAAACCTTGACCTGCTGGTTCACAGGCACAGTGTCTTAACCGCTTGCACCACCCACAGCCTTTAATGCAGGCATTAGCAATTGATAAAATCTCAATGCTACAAAAAGCTTCCAGGGCATAGTCTGGGCATGCTGCAACCCTGATGAAACAAAACTGGGCTCAGTACAGTCAATGCCTGGATGGGAAACTGTCTGGGAAACAAAACAAATTGTTCTAGAACTCCCAGGGAATTAAAAAAGTAGTGGATACTATCAGGTTTAGTGGATATTAAAAGCAGTGGATACTAGAAGCAAGCCCCTTTCAGGTTTCTTGCTTCTTCATTGTTGCCCCAGAATGCATTGGTAAAAACACTATAATGTTCTGCATTCAGGTACCAGATGGGATCAATAATGGAATCTAGTTAAATAAAATTATAATTATTTAACTACAGTAGATCTGTGATGTTAGGAAATTTACTCTTGAAGCTTTTTTCTTTGTTATGAGGCATTTATGGTATTGGTTTTGCTATAAACATTCTTGGTAGTAGTGGCAAGTCAAATCAGTGGATACCAAGATCCCCCCATACACCAATATGAATTATCTAAAAAAAGCCAGGGTAAGCAGGCTAAAAAAGAAAATGGGAAAGGAAAATCAGCAAGGTGAAGCTGCTGTTGCATGTTCTTATGTTCTAGGAAAAAAAGCCCGGACACAATTGCAGATCTGTGGCTGCAGAAGTAATGTTAATTTGGGCCTATCCATGTACCCCAAATGCTACGCAACCCTCAAAAGTACAATTGGCCTTACCTTTGATCTCACACACAGCCATCTTAATGCTACCTTTGCTACCCTTTCCCACATCATCCTGTGAGTCGTAGTAAGAGAGGATCCCGTTCTCTAGCACAAAATATCGTGGCTGCCAACCTGAAGTAGGAGAAAGAGATTGGGATTATAAACCTCTTGACAGAGGAAGTAGAACAAAGAAAAAACCAAGCCACCACTAAGCCACAGTTGCAAAAAGAGGACAAGGTACCACAATATGTAGGGCTTCTAGGAAAAATGAAGGACATGACAAAAGCTTAAAAGATTCATATATTGATTTCATGTGGTTAATTCAAACACTATTTCTTATTAAAAGAGGGCTGTGGGTGGCGCAAGTGGCTAAAACACTGCCTGTCAACCAGCAGGCCAGGGTTTTTCCATTGGACTAATTCAGTGGCGTGGAGAGGGGGGATTTGCTGTGTGGGTGACAGCCTATCCTCCATAACAATCCAACCCAGGCTTTCGTGCTTTGCATGCAGCGTATGCAGCGCCAAGCACGATACCATAGTCTTTCAAGACTGACGGAGGCCTGCTTTTTTTCTTATTAAAAACTACATCATAAATACCCTACAGTCCAGAGTAACTACAGGAGCATGTAAAAGACATTTACATTGCCGTTAGTTATGGCACCACCTAGTGAAAACGTATGTGAAATTCATATTGCAATCCAAAGTAAATTGTTCTTACGTCAGAGCAAGGACTCCCCGTAGTTACTCTGGATTGTGCCCATAATTTATTTATTACAAGAAGGCTATGCTCAGGGCATTTAAGTTCTTTCCAGGACACAAGACTAAAGAAAGTGCCCTGGGAAAAGTGGATGTTTGTTTACTCTGGATTAGAGGATCTCTGCAGTGAATATATGCAATATATGAGCAGGGGTGGGCCCGGCCTGACCCAACAACCAGTTCCCCGGAAGTGGGCGGGGCCAGGCCGGGGTCAGGGGGTGGGGCTGGGGTCAGGGGCCGGAGCAAGGGGCAGGCCTCAACCCTGCCGCTCTGCGCATGCGCCAGAGTGGGCGCAAGAGCAGTGCGTCACCTGAAGCTCACTTCAGGAGACGCAGTGCACCTGCGTCAAGCTAAGCTTGATGCAGGCACAGTGTAGGGCTTCCTGGGCGTGCTGAACTGTTGCACCTGGTTTTCTGGCCCCCCCTAGCCACCGGATCAGTGGTGGAGTGTCAAAAAGAGGAAGCGGTTCGGGCGATCAGACCAAACCGCCTTCTGCCCACCACTGTATATGAGTCTTCTTTCTTTCTTTCTTCTCTATGATGTGCCAAGCTTTACGTGTGTGATCCAAGCAGCACCTATTGAACCACTACCCAGCCACAGAGTTATTTAAAGCCACAGGAATCTGTTGAAGAAACATGCAAGTCCTTGGTGACTGAAAAAGATGACAAGCCACCCCAAAATGTAGGACACCAAAGAAAAATGTAGGATGTGACAAAATAAAAGCTAAAACACTCATATATATTGCTTTCACGTGCTTAATTTAAACACTATTATTATATATTATGAAGTTGAAAATTATTACATATAATTTATTAGTTACAAAAAGCTACAAACTACTTGCTCACAAGGAAGATACTGAAGTTTATTTTCCAGGACACAAGGTTAAAAAAGGGACACATTCGGGAAAAAGAAGACATGGGGCTCAAAAAGAGGACATGAGCTAGAAAAGACAAGACAGATGATCATCCTGGAAAAGGAAAAGAGAACATGTCCTGGAAAAGGAGGACAATGAAGATTTTGTTCCAGGACACAAGGGTAAAAAGAGGACGTGTCCTGGAAAAGGGGGACAATGAAGATTTTGTTCCAGGACACAAGGGTAAAAAGAGGACCTGTCCTGGAAAAGGGGGACAATGAAGATTTTGTTCCAGGACACAAGGGTAAAAAGAGGACCTGTCCAGGAAAAGAGGACTGAAGGCTCCAGAAGAGGACATGTCCTGGAAAAGGAGGGCAAAGAGGACTTTTTCCAGGACACAAGGGTTAAGAGGAGACATGTCCTGGGAAGGGAGGACAGGGGGCACCCTGTGCAAGAGGAGGGGAGGGGGGTGCAGCTGTGCCTGTGGTGCTTGGAGGGCCCCTGAGAGCCAGGCAGGGAGCAGGTGAGGGGGTGGGAGGGAGGCCTGCAGAGGCCCTGCTCCCTCCAGGCCTGCGTTGCTAGGAGACGGTGTTGGCGTGACGTAGGTGGTGGAGACTCACCTGAGAGGTAGTTGGTCCATTTCAGCAGCGCTCCCTCCATCCCCACAGCGACTCACTGACATCTCCGGTGAGCCCAGCCTGTCCAATAAGGGCTCAGCGCCGGGGATCAGACAGCCTATCGCAAAGAGGAAGGCACCACAAAGGGGGCGGGGCCTGGAGTGGCAGGAACCAATCAGGATGGGAACTGGTCACAGGGGAAACAAAGGTGGGCGGGACAAGGTTGAGATGCGCAGCCAATCAGGTAACCGAATTCTTTCGCATGAAGGCTTATGGGTAATGTAGTTCGAACGCCCATTGGTGGTGAGGCAAAGGACAGATTTCCACCGCGCGTCCTTATGGGTGATGTAGTTCGTGCAATAGGAGCTGGGTTAGGACAGGGTGCCCATATGTCCTCTTTTTCCTGGACACGACCTCTTTTTTGCCTTCTTCATTGTCCTCCTTTTCCAGGGTGACTCTATGGTCTCTTTTTCCAAGGCATGTCCTCTTTTTCTAGGAATTGTCCTCTTTTTGAGCCCGGTGTTCTGGAAAAAAATAATCTTCATTATTCTTTTCCTTGTGAGCAGGCAGAATGAAGTCTTCTTCTAAACTGTAAATTACTAAACTGTATTAATAAATTATCTGTAATAGCCTTAAATTTAATGAATTTTCAGGTCAGCCAACCTGTAAACAGTACCTCTGTTGTCTCTATCATGAGTTTTATCAGCTCTTCAGTCTCCCATCCAAGAGTTACCCAGGTCTTTCCCTGCTTAATTTTCTTTGGCAGCTTTAATCAGCTCTTCAGTCTCCCATCCAAGACTTGTCCCAGTCTTTGCCTGCTTAGGTTTCTTTTTCCGGGCCACCTTTTCTTTTATCAGCTCTTCAGTCTCCCATCCAAGAGTTGCTCAGGTCTTAGCTTAGCTTTCTTTTTGTGGGCCAGCTTTTCTTTTATCAGCTCTTCAGTCTCCCATCCAAGACTTGTCCTAGTCTTTCCCTGCTTATCTTTCTTTTTCCAGGCCAGCTTCTCTTTTCTCAGCTTTTCGGTCTCCCATCCAAGAGTTGCCGGGGTCTTTCCCTGCTTAGCTTTCTTCAGTAGCCCTGCAGTCATCCACAGACTACACCTTCCGGCTGGCCTAATTAATAATTTGATTTCAGCTATAATAATGTGAGTCAGCTTCATAAGTGGCTCTGTCGTCTCATGACATCCTTTATCAGCTTTTCAGGTCTCCCATCCGAGAGTTGTCCGGGCTTTTCCCTGCTTAGCTTTCTTCAGCAGCCCTTCACTCAACCACCAGACCAAGCTCTGCAGCCTGCAGAATGACCTAAAACTACATCTCCCAGCATGCCTGGAGAAACAGTGTGACATTGGTTTCAGCGATAAGCCCCGCCTACACCATAAGAGAATCTTAAGTGGCTTCATGGGATATGTAGTCCTTTTCCTCTTATCGTCCGGCGGCCTACTTCACTGAATGGACTACATTACCCATGATGCACTCTGCCTTTGTTGGGAATGGCGTGGGAGGGGGCGGCCTTTCCTTTCTCCCGGCCATTGTAGTCGGGGCTGGAGGACGGCAGGCGTTGTGGCTGCAGAGGCGGCGGCTGCGGGGCAGGAGGAGGGAATGAGCGAGGAGGAGGCGGAGGAGCCTTGCGGGAGCGCGAGGAGTTGCGGCGGCTTCCCCAGGTGAATAACCGCCTCCTCAGCCTTCCAGGGTGGTTGCTGGGGAAACCACGCCCCCTCGGGATCCGTTGCTAGGCGACACAGAAGACCCGCCCCCTCGGAGTGATGGACAGTTAGAGGAGCAACAAATGCTAGCTGCTTACCTGGGAGTAAGCCCCTGGACTCCAGTGGGCCTGGCTTCTGAGGAGACCTGCAGAGGACGGGGGCCTCCATCCCAGTCAGGCTTACCTGGGAGTAAGCCCCTGGACTCCAGTGGGCCTGGCTTCTGAGGAGACCTGCAGAGGACGGGGGCCTCCATCCCAGTCAGGCTTACCTGGGAGTAAGCCCCTGGACTCCAGTGGGCCTGGCTTCTGAGGAGACCTGCAGAGGACGGGGGCCGCCATCCCGGTCAGGCTTACCTGGGAGTAAGCCCCGTGGACTCCAGTGGGCCTGGCTTCTGAGGAGACCTGCAGAGGATGGGGGCCTCCATCCCAGTCAGGCTTACCTGGGAGTAAGCCCCTGGACTCCAATGGGCCTGGCTTCTGAGGAGACCTGCAGAGGACGGGGGCCGCCATCCCGGTCAGGCTTACCTGGGAGTAAGCCCCGTGGACTCCAGTGGGCCTGGCTTCTGAGGAGACCTGCAGAGGACGGGGGCAACCTGCATGAAGGCTGCAATCCTAACCTCTGGTTAGGCCAGCCTAAGCCTTGTTGAAAGTCCTGTGCTGACCTGGGGGTGTAACAGAAGTGCTGTAAGGCACTTCTGCCCTACTTCTGGGGGAGCTAGGCCAGTGCACAGGCATACACCAACTTCCCACACCACCAAGGCAAGATAGGCCAGGGGAGTTAGGTCAGCCTAATTTGGTTAGGATTATGCCCAACGGCTGCTATCCAGAGTAACTATGGGAACTTTTACACTGATTAGTTATGGTGAAAAAAGAGGAAATTTTTCTAGGAAACGAGGCTAAAAAGAAGAGACCTGATCTAGAAAAAGCGGACAACTGGGTACCCTGGGCCTGTCCCAAGACAAAAGTATCGTGCAGGCATTCCTGATCACATGAATGAGTGCAGATGATGGGGAGAGAGGGATTTATTTTTCATTAAAACCTTGAACTTGTACATTGCTTTTCTCCGTACACAGGGATCCACAATTAGACAGGATTTAGTTAACTGCGAGTAACCTGATGGTATAGTTTTATGAATGGGTGGGCATTCTCATGCCATCCAGGACAGCTATGGAAGTCACTTACAATTATACTAATTCTGTATGTATCTCCTATACTCAGAAATTCAAATTCCTTTTAGCTATTAAGCCTAGATAGGAGTGCAGCACTATCATATACATCTTTATTCCAAAATCAAACTCTAGGACGGAGAGGTCCAATCATTTCCAACTTTCCAGAATTCATGCAGCTGTGCCAGCGGGATGCGTGTTGGATGCAGCCACCGAGGCCTCCTCGCATTATGGGAATATTTGTTGCTGGTTTCTGCTACCGATTTAATAGTGACATGTGAGTCTTGCTAATAAATAAATAGGATGTGCTGTCATTGAAGTCATGTTTATGTACTCAGAGATGCATCTCTGTTTCCTTGTCATCTTCAGTATAGAGCAAATGCTGGCGTCCAATCCCGGCAAGACCCCTATCAGCCTGCTGCAGGAGTATGGAACACGCATAGGCAAAACGCCCGTGTATGACCTACTGAAAGCCGAGGGACAAGCACATCAGCCAAACTTCACCTTTCGTGTCACTGTCGGGGACATCAGCTGTACCGGTTAGTTGTGGTAAAGAATGCATATGTGAAAGGAGCTTGTAAATGTGTACGTGTAAGGGAGAAATTTCATGCTTTATATGATCCTTCATGGCCTTTGATGGTGGTAGCAAGATTATCCTGTTGAACCGAGCCTCCTCCAACTCCTTACTGCCAATTTGTAGGGATCCTAATCACCCTCCAATCCAGAGAAACTACGGGAGCACGTAAGAGATGTTTATGTCAATGTAGTTACAGCACCACCGAGTAAAAACCTATGGGAAATTCATATTGCAATCCAGAGTAAATTGTTCTTACGTAAGAGCAAGGACTTCCCATAGTTACTCAGGATTGCGCCCTAGTATTGGCATCCATTAGTATTGAAAGACTATGGTATCATGCTCGACGCTGTATGGGAAGCACGAAGGCCTGGGTGGATTAATATGGAGGATAGGCTGTTACCCAAGCAGCAAATCCCCCCTCTCCACGTCACTGAAATAGTCCAATGGAACGGCAGAGCTGATACGATTGGTTCCAGCTGCATCGCAGGGCTGGGCTAAGGACAGGAACTCACCCCGTCTTGTGGGTGTGGGACCCAGGTCTCAAATCCTGGCCTGCTGGTTAACAGTCACAGTGTCTTAACTACTTGCACCACCCATTGCACCCTAAGACAGACTCATATTGCACTGGTCCCTTTCCTTTTAAACTGCCATTGCTGAACCAATGTAGATTAGAAAGTCTAAGATGTTGGCTTCTCACTAGGGTAGAAAAACAATACATGCCTTTTTTGAGGAGCAGTGTTCACGGTCCTATAATATGTTTTGATTTTTATCTTGCATGGAGGCTCAGAGTGAGCCAAATTGTAAAAAAAAATCAATTCTTCCTAATTATACAAATTTAGAACCATTATACAGATTTATAAAATTATACAAATTTAGAATCATTTGAACCAAGAGCTGGACACCTCCCAACCCCATCTTCTGGATTCAGTAGAGCTTTCCTCCAAAGCTAGGGCATCTGAATTGTTAGTTTGCTCTGACCACAATCCTAACCATGTCTACTCAAACATAAGCCCAGTTGTGTTCAATGGGACTTACTCCCAGGAAAGTGTCTTTAGGATTGCAGCCTCTGTTAAGGTCAGAGACTTGCAAGGCTCTTAGTCCTTCCAGGCCTGCTGGGCTAGCTTGTCCCTGCATGTCTCAGTTGTATGACAGATGAGTGACAGAGGTAGAATATGGCATGATGAGTGACAGAAGTAGACTATATCTGGCTGTGGTATGCTTAACTCCATAATTTTTTTATAGTTAAGCAGGTCTATTTTTCTTCACCCCCATCTTTGAATCAAGAATATCCCCTAAGGCTAAGCAGCTTCTCAAAAAGTACAAAACAACTCAAGGTGCCCTTTGTTCTTTGGCTTATCCAGACTTCTTTTTGGGCAGGGAAGGCTGATCATCTGTTGCTTCTTTGGCCAAAGGCAAATATTCATCTACTAGTTATCTTGAGAAAAATAGGGTTAATCTCTTGCGGCCACTTCTCTGATTCAATGGTCTTATCTAGAAGATGGTTTCCATGTGTTTTTCCAGTCTGTAAAATTCTGGGTCTGGTTAGTGCCTAGATGAGAGATTCCAAAGAATGCCCTTTATGTTCCACCTGGGAATAAAAATGGGATGTAAATGAAATAATTTCAATATTTGTAGTTAGCCAGTCTGTTGGTACAAGTTACCAGGTTAACACCGAATACTAATATTCTCTTTCTCCTAATACTAACACTAATAATCACCCTTTCTTCTTCTCAGGCCAAGGTCCTAGCAAAAAAGCAGCAAAACACAAAGCAGCGGAGGTGGCGCTCAGGTTTCTGAAGGGAGGAAACATGCTGGAGCCACCAGCATTGGAGGAAGTCAGGTGAGGTGCTACACCTAGTGGTCATCGGTGAGATTCAGCGTTAATGGGGTCAATGTCTTTTGCTCATAGCATATATCACTACAGTAGTTGTAGTGGTTTATCTGCACAGAACACACAATTTTCTTATATGCATATAAACTTTTGGATAATAAACAAGCACAGATATTTATATACCGTGATACCTTGGTTTACAACTGACCCGGATTGCGAGATTTTTGTAAGACAAAAAAACTCTGCCCTCTCTCTTCCACTTGTCTGGGGGGCAAAGTAATCCAAATTGAGTTTTCCCTGTGTTGCGGAACTAGTTATCTGAGTTCCAATATTTCTTATGGGAAAACTCATTTTGGATTACAAGTGTTTTGTCTTGCCGATCAGCTTCCAGTGTTCACAAGCAAGCAACCTTCAGATGTTATCTTTAGTCATAACTACTGCTCTACTCTCTAGACCAGACTTTTTGTTTTGCATATACTGTAACTCCTATACACTAAACAAAAGACCCTACTCTTACTGGTTCCTTTAATGCTAGCAAGTGCGCATTGGAAAGCCTTAGCTCAGTCACAGGGGTGCCAAAGGATGTCCCTAGAGACTCTCCTATCTGTACCCCTGGGTGGCCCATCCTGGATCTCGTGAAATCTCGTGAAATATGGGCACTTTCATCTTAGATTTCAAAAGATTTCATAAATTCAGGATGGTGGCACCTGACTGATGAGGCTCCATAATCCAGGTAAGTTTGAGAACCACTGTTTTTAAAAAGCTTTTTAAAACCTTGCCATTCTAGCACAACTGGCAGCACAATCTTAACCTCTGGATAGGAGGCAAATCCCATGCTGGCCTGAGGGTGTCGCAAAAATGCTATAAGACAATTTTGTGCCATTCCTGGGTGGGTTAGACTGGTGCACAGGCATGTGTTGGCCTATCCAGGGGTTAGGATTGTGATGTGATTCCCTGTGGTGCCCTCCCATTTATTATGATCTCCCATATAAAAAACCTGCTTAAAAGAAAACAGCTTTACATTTTTGAAAAGTAGGGTCACACAAGCCCCTCACTGTGTTCTCTTCCCCTTCAGAAAAAAGGAATGGAGCAAGAGGGATGGCAAATCCCTCTGAATGAGTCCCACTGGGTAGGACCACATTCTCTCCCCCCCCCCCCAGCTTCAGGAAAGCATCTGCCCAGCTTAGAGAGGGCCTCCATAAAGAACATGAGGAGGTTGCCCTCTACTGATGCCCTTTTCTAAGGCAGAGTGGTTTCAAGCAAGGTTGTCCCTCCATCCCTGTCTGGACATGCCTCAGTGGCCCACGCCATGCAGCTGGGGCAGGAATTCTTCCAGCCAGCCACTCTTCCCTGTTGCCAGTTTTGACTGCCCTCCCCAGAAGAAGCAAAAGCCTTCACCTGTCCAAGGGTGGAGGTGAAGAAGCAGCCATCAGGGTGACCTAGGAATTGAGATGGGCACTGCTACTCCTTAAAATCTGTTTTTAGTGGATGCCTACATCATGGAATACTCTCCCCCAAATTTCATGCTTCTAGATCCAGGAGTTTGGCCTGGGTGTTGATGAGTCGGGGATTCTTCAATGCTAAGTAAAGGGACAAAAACACATTGTAGTACTTTTCACCCCCTTAGGGACTGAATTTCTAAAAATCAGTTCTTATTGGGGGCTTACATCGTGGAAGGATGCTTACACACTACCCAAATTTAGCACTTCTAGGTCTAGCATTGATGAGTCAGTGACTCTTTGATTTCATTATATAGAAGTGCATTGAAAAAGGATGATATACAGAATCCCAACCTCTTCCCTTCCCCGTGCACTGCAGTTTCTCTCCACTGCTGCTAGTTGTGTGGGAATTGCAGAAACAAAGCTGAAATCTGCATGTTCCAGATCTCAAAACATTCTGAGCTTGTGCAGAATCATCACAAATACATGGATATCTTCCAAACGGTTGTGGGACAAGGATGGTCTTGCCTGCACTATTGCTGCCTGAACCATAGACTCAAAGAGTTGGAAGGGACATAGTAAGTCATCTAGTCCATCCCCCTGCCTGTAACAGGAAATCCTCCTAGAGCATCTCCGATAGGTGCTTGGGTAGCTTCTGCTTGAAGATGTCCTGTCAGGCTTTTGAGTTTGTAGCCTGGGTTTTCATTTGGCAGATGCTGGGTACAAAATATCTAACCACTGGGTAATGCGGCACACCTGCTGTATAACACATAGGTCTGATTAGGATCACCTAATGAGTGATTGTAGAATGGTGGTAATTGGAGGGCAGTAGGGAGAGCTGGGATATAAGCCAGCTGAATGTACCACTCAGTGTCTGGGTAAGAAGAAGAGAGGTAGGTAGGAGTTCTGTTGGTTTGGAAACTGAGCGAAGATCCCGCTGTGATGAAGTCTAGAAAATATGTAGGGAACCAGAATGGTCTACCTGGGAACAAGGCAGTGTCCTGTTTCCAATAACTTACTCCACGGCACAAATTTCTGCTACTGAGTGTGCTTTAATATTTGTCACCTTGTCTTTTGAAGCTCTCCTTTCTCTCTAGAGCCCCTGGCTCAGACCACTGCTGCTGCCACTGCCACCACCACCTCCATGATCACCTCATCTGTGCCCAGTTTGCCGGTTGCATCTCCCAGGTAACAGGAGCTGCAGCACATGGACTAATTTAGATGCTCTAGCTATTCATATATGCTCCTCTTTGCATGTACTTGATCACCTGAACGCTCCTTTCACTTGTTTCTCATTTCCCTGGATAACTCTGCAACAGGCAACAAAGGGCGCAATCCAGAGTAACTACGGGGAGTCTTTGCTGTGGTGTAAGAACAATTTACTCTGGATTGCAATATGAATTTCCCATTGGATTTCACTAGGTGCCGTAACTATGGGTGCACATAATGTCTCTTACGTGCTCCTGTAGTTATTCTGGATTGTAGGGAAAATTATTTATTTAGTGTATGGCAGTTGCAATTGCTGGGAGATCCTTTGTGAAGGTCCAGCAGCTGGTAAGTGTAGACTTTTTATGTCCAGGCTACTCTACGTTGTTCTACGGGCAGCTCGGAGAACTCTTTTCTTTCCAGGTGGGATCCTTCCAGCATGGTTATCATCACATCGAGTATGAGGGAATACCTTTAAGCTTTCAAAAGGCATTTTCATGTCAGCCAAGCTGTAAATGGTGACACTTTCTGGCTCTGACTCATGACAGCTTATCAGCTTGCTGTCTCCCATCCAGGAGTTGTCCAGTTCTTTCCCTGCTTAGCTTTATTCAGCAGCCCTGCACTCAACCTTACCAGACCATGCCTGCTGCGTACGCTACAAAGTAATAGGTCAGGAGTGGGGTGGCAGTAAAGAAGCTATCCAATGTTGTAGAAGTTTAAGATACAAATCAAAGATGATTTTGTTTATTTGGTGGCTTTATGGTCTTAAATGACAACACTGATCAGACAAGCCCTTTCCCATCACCCTGGCACTGATTTTCTGCTCACCCATTTTGTGGTCAGTGCCAGTGCCTTGTTATACAAATGGATGGATTTCAGCTAGTTGACTAGCTTATAGGAGACTATTTATCTTTCCCATTCCACTTGCTAGGTAGAGCTGTTTGGAACAGCAGACCCAATTGAGGGACATCCTTCATCTCATATCATTTTGTACCTAGAAGTTCCCCGCTGGACATGAAGTCCCCAGTCTCACCCCAGCAGTCAGAATGCAATCCAGTTGGAGCCCTGCAGGTAGGTAACTCTCTAGGCTATGGCTCATTATGACTCTTGGTGCTCTTGGATTTTCCAAAACCTCCTTGCCCATCACCAAAATTTATGGCAGATAGTTATGTCCTATATTATCTCAACCACCTGTAACAGGGACAGTGAAGGAGTCACTCCTTTTTTCCCCCCCTCCTCTGCCAACTACCTGCTTCATTCCTCCCCTTCCTTCTGTTAGTTCATATCCTGCTCAGTAATAACCTTAGTGTTTTGCGTTTTTCGAGGAGCTGTAACTTTTGATTGCAAGTCACATCATGTAGATCGCTAGCACATACTGAGACAGGATCCAAAGAGCAATAGTGGGAAATTCCATGATACCTATTTGAAACTGCAATTGCAAGAAGGGTTGTAACTCAATGGAGTGCATCTGCTTTGCACACAGAAAGTCCCAGACTAAATCCTGGGCATCCCCAGAAAAAAAACCTGAAACCCCACTGAGCCATTGGCCAGCCAGTGTTAATATCAAGCTAAATGGATCAATAGAATAAGGCAGCTTTCTATATTCCACACCACACACAAGACTCCATCCTAAAAGCCTTTCCAGCAGGAGCAGATTGCTGTTGATGAGAAAATCACAAGAGCTTTAGGACATGAGAAAAAACACGGCTTCTTAGATGATGGGCTTTGGACAGAAGCAACACTTCTGTATTTCTGGGTGACCACCACCTCAGAACCCCTGTATCTAAAATGTAACGAGGTTCTCGACATTTAAGGAAGGTTACCTATAGCACCAGGGGAAATTTGTCTAACTCACCACCTTCCATGAGGATCTACCAGTCTAGACTTGATACCTTCATTAGGTGGTTAATGCTGCAGTCCTAACCCGCAGTTAGGCTAGCCATAAGACATTTCTGTGACACACCTGGGGGACAGTTAGGCCAGTGCATAGACATACGCTTGCCTTTCTATATCACAAGGAAAACTGGAAGACCAATGAGTTGTGCTGGCCTAGGTTAGGATTAGACGTGCAAAGGCATTAGATACCCTTGTTTTCCTTTTCCTTCTCCCAGCTGCTCCTTGTTACAAATGCTTTCTCAGGAATAAGTCATATAAAGTTTCATAGAGTTTACTGACTGAAGACTATAGGTTTGAGAGGCATCCCCTTTGATAGCAGAGACCCCAACCACATTCTGAATCCAGGCGCAGATGTTGGTGCATTTCTAACATCTTCTCTTTCCCTCCAGGAACTGGTGGTGCAGAAGGGCTGGCGGCTTCCTGAATACACAGTCACCCAGGAGTCAGGACCAGCACACCGCAAAGAATTCACCATGACCTGCCGGGTTGAGAGGTTCATTGAAATAGGTATAACATCACAGGGCTCTGGTGGAAAATAAGAACCTGCCCAGGTTTCATCAGTTGGGTTCAGTGACTCCACTGTTTCTCATTCATTCAGTAACCAATCCCAACTTATCCTTCTACTTCTTGAGAGCCCCAAGCAACAGTACTTTGCATAAAGGAAGTGTAAATGGTGGCCCATCACCAACATATAGTAGCCCACCAGGGCTCAGTAGGTTTAACATTTGTTCTGTCTTCCTAAGATTATAAAAAAATGCAGGCCTCCGTCAGTCTTGAAAGACTATGGTATTGTGCTCAGTGCTGCATACGCTGCATGCAAAACACGAAAGCCTGGGTTGGATTGTTATGGAGGAGAGGCTGTTACCCAAGCAGCAAATCCGCCCCCCTCTCCACACCACTGAATGAGTCCAATGGAAAGGCAGAGCCAATACGATTGGATCCAGCTGGCATCGCAGAGCTGGGCTAAGAACAGGAGCTCACCCTGTCTTGTGGGGCCGACCTGGGTCTTGAACCCTGGCCTGCTGGTCAACAGATTATAAGAGCAGGAGGATTGTTGGGTATCCAGTAGGCTGCAGGGAGTGATTGGTGGGTCTCAAGTTGTACTAAAGCAATATTGTAAAGAAAGGAGAGCTGAGGAGTTGTATCAGTTACCCAAAGCCAGCAATACAGGCAAGCTTGTTTGCTTTTGCATGCCTTGGGACCAGCTGCAAGGAAGTGAGACCACATGCATCTCATCAACCATTTAAAACAATCATAGAACTTGACGTGAGACAGGAAATATAGAAAGTAGCAGGAAGAACCCTTACCATCTCCTCATTCTGTTGACATGCATCTCCTTCCAATGGTCCCCATCTCTAAACTTCATTTTCCCTCCACAGTGTAGTGGAATCAACTTCCCAAATGCCATTCCTCTTCTTTTCTCCTCCAGGAAGCGGCACCTCCAAAAAGCTGGCCAAGCGCAATGCTGCTGCAAAGATGCTGGTGCGGATCCATAATGTGCCTCTGGACCCCCGAGAGGGCAGCGAGGTTGAGATGGAAGAGGACCAGTTCTCCATTGTGAGTCTGGGTGGGGAGTGATCAGGCAGCGCTTTCAGTGAGTTACAGAGACACTCCTGCACTCTCATGGGGAGTATGAGGCTCTGGAGAGACACCCATATTGGACGTGCATAGGATTGGGCTTTGAGTAAGTTTAACCTCTCATTCGGCAATTATAACACTGAATATGAAAAAATCTTGCTATGTTGGATTATCTCACTTTCTATTAATATAATTCATTTCCAAAAGTTGTTTTGAAAAAAATGTGCACATTTCATGGCTCTCCTACCACGGGCAAAGCATTGTGTTAGCAAGCCTGGGGATGCCTTCTTGAGAATAGGTCCCACAGAAAACAGCAGTGCAGTTTTTACTTGGAGTGAAGGAGTGTTAGAACGAGCTTTCAGCAGTCTCTATGGGGGGGATGGGAAGGTATAGATCGGTTTAGCCAGTTTTCATGCTGAGGTTTGTGTCTATTCTTTGCCATTGTGCTATCATGCCAAGCACAATTGCCTAGCTGTGCTATTGCAGTGCTGTTGTATTGCAGTGTCCTTTCCAGACATGTCCTGACAAGTCAAGTCAAGCAGGACCTGGTTTGCTAGGAGCTACCTGACTGTTACCTGAAGCTGCCCTAAGACATATATTGACCTCTGCTTACTGTGAGGTGTGGATGCAGGAGAATTGAGGAGAGTCAAACTTGAGTGTGAGGGTGGGGGAGGGCAGCTACCCAGCTTTGAACACATGAGGTTTGAAGTGTCACTGAGGCTGCAATCCCAAGACCATTCCTCAGAGTAAGATCCCTTGAAGTCATCAGTGGGGCCAGCTTTTGATTGTTCCTGCATGGTGCAGGGAGTTCCACAGACTACAGCCATGGACTATTGATGCTCTGGTCTCAGGGAGTTCCACAGGCTAAAGTGAATCAGACTCAGAGACCAGAGAACACAGCTGGCCAGCATTCAGCAGCCTGGGGTGGGGGAGGGCAGCTACCCAGCTTTGAACACATGAGGTTTGAAGTGTCACTGAGGCTGCAATCCCAAGACCGGTTTCCTCAGAGTAAGACCCCTTGAAGTCATCAGTGGGGCCAGCTTTTGAGTGGACCTATCACTTCCTTATTTCCTAATGTCACACATTGCTGCCAAACAACTTTCTAAGCAGAACCACATGCTGTGCAGGGAGTCTTTGAGAGGCAACCTGATGTAGCTATAAATAACAAAAGGCAATAAATGCCAAGAGGCAGCCATGAATAACAAAAGGCTTCAGGCATTCAGAGATTCCCTCAGATGAAAAGAGATGGCTGGAACAAGTTTAGACATGCCCCAGGACAAACCAGCATGGCCACAAGGAAATTGGCAGCACACATGAGGAACATGCTAATCACATGCCTGACACATGTATAGGGAGCCAGCAGTGCCTTTAGCATACAGTAAAGCAGGACATGTTCAAGGGGGGAAAAACCCTCATTACAGGATAAAGGGAAAAAAGCCTTGCAGGAGCTGTCCAGCCTGAATGGTGCTGGCCCCTTAAAAAAGTGAGTGTTGTTTCCGTATGTACCCATTTGTGTACGGATGTTCTCAGCCAGATACCAAGGCCCTGGAGCTCAATAGCTGCAATCTGCTGCCTCAGGGTTCATCCAGAGGGCATTGCCTTATTTGGGAAAAATCCTCAGCCTTGCTGGAGCCAGATAAATTGCAGGAGGTTGGTGTGAAGGTGACTGCATGAATTTTTTTTAAAGAGGTGCCTATTTGAGCCATTCAAAATGTGTTCACAAAATAGCCAAGGCAATCCTGCCATCTGCTGGCTCTTCTCAGGAAGCACATGGGCCTTTTTAATACCAGGAACTTTAAAGTGAATGGAAATTTTGTTCCTAGCATTTTATATGAATCTTTATTTATGCATGCACAAATGTGTTTTCGTGGGCTGAGAGGGATTAAGCCTACAGGTTCAGACATCTGAGGAAATGCAGCTGTAGGAACCAAGGGGCAGAGATGCTGAGATTGGCAAATTTTGGAAATTGGAGAGAGAGGTGTCTTGCTATTGCGAAAAGAGAGTCAGGTGTGCGCTGAAAACTCTCCCTCCCTCCACTCTTCAGATTGCAGGGAACAAGCTGGAGGGGGTAAAGGGTCGGGGGTCTGGCTGCACCTGGGACTCTCTACGCAACTCAGCTGGGGAGAAGATCCTACAGTTGAAGAGCCACCCCCTGGGAATGCTGGATGCCGGGTTCTGCTGCCTCTTGGAGGAACTGTCAGAAGAGCAGAGTTTTGACATCAGCTATCTGGATATTGGTAAGGGGGAAAGATGGGGGAATCTAAATCCGGGGTGAAAAACTTCTTGTTGCACTAATGTCAACAGTTTTTTTAAAAAACCTCTGGTTGTCACAGTCTTGCGATGGGAATAATAGAATGTTTCTCTCCCTTAAAGGGAATCAAATCACTGAATGAGAGTTTGTCAGTGTTTCTTATTGATGTGTCCCAGTTTTGGATCACTTGGAAAGGCTCCCTTCCATGGGCACCTCTTGATATTAATAGACTTGTGAGAAGAACAAGAATATACATATATTCCTTTTCTCTTTGCATCTTTTATAGTTTCAGTTCAGTTTTAAAGGAGCAGGAAAACTGAATTGCATTCTTCTATGTAAAGAAGCAGCCTATCTATTTAATCTTAAAATTGTTGGTTGCTGCTCAAAGTGCAGGCTATAAATGAATGTTGTGGTGTTTTTTTCCTCCTTGGGTGACACTTTTGTTCTTTCCCATAGCGGAGAGAAGCTTGAGTGGCCTGTACCAGTGCATGGTAGAGCTCTCCACGCAGCCAACAACAGTGTGCCACGGGTCAGGCATTTCCCGTCACAGCGCCCGTACAGTTGCTGCCCGCAATGCTTTGCAATACCTCAAGATCATGGCAGGGGGCAAGTGAGCACACCTTGGCGCCATTAATGACTCTGGAAAGCTGGTGATCCTAAACAACTCGTGTGATCTTCCTGCCTGCTAATAAGGTGACCCCCTTTCCTGCCCTATGCTGAAATGGCAAGGTGTGGGGGGGGCGGCAAGATTTCCAGGCCTGTAAGAGAAACAGTCGGGCTGCACCTCTGATGGTCTGTGGGGTAGAAAAGGGTCATGAATTCAAACTGGAGTTAGGACATGGAAGGGTTTTGCTGTACCAGCAGCAGTGTGGTTTCTGAAGTTGAGCTTTGGGAACTAACACCGTCTGTACGCCAGAGTGGTCCTACCTCTCTGTGGATCACCCAATTTCCTCCTTGTTGGGGGACAAGAAGCACTGACTATTTCTGCTATACTTGGGCCTTGCAATAAATGGATTGGATTTTTTTAAAAAATTACAGTGTTTTCTTTTAAAGGGGCCAGTGTATGGATACTTGCATGCAATATTGGGCATGGGAAGGGCAGGATATAATAAAGTGACCCTGCAATGGAAGTGTGTATTAAATGGTCTGTGCCTTTTTCACAGCTGGAAGTATCAAGTGTTTTAAGTGCTTTCCCCTCTTAAAATTTCTCTGTCAGATTGGGGGAGGGGAAGGGAAAGGTTGGACAATCTTCCTGGTGTGTCAGTTTTCTGTATGCTGGGAAGTTGGGTGCCCAATGGTTTCAAAAAAATAGAACTGCTCCATGTCCAGGAGCATGCTTTTCCTTCACCAGTGTGCCATGATGAACTGGTCTAGAAAAATACTTGTCTAGAAAATTGCTGACCTGGCCTTTGAACTAATTGAAAACTGCTGGTTTAGAAGACTGAAAGTAAGACCATCAAAAATTAAGGTAGTGATTCCTTCAGAGTCAGACATTTTGGGTAGACAGAAGTACATACATTTGTAAATTATGAGGAACACTAAAGACACTTCCCACCAAAACTACTTTGATGGGGACTGAACATGCTTATGAGTGCTAACATTTGGGTTCGGGAAGAATGTGTGAGAAACAGTCCATTATCAACCTTTTGTCACTTCACTGAGAGCCAGTGACCAAACCTGGGACTTCCAACATGTTATGGAAATGGCCATGGCTCCTCTCACGCTCCTGTGACAAAGAACATAATCTCACCAGCATGCATGACAAGTGGGATTGAGGGTATTAACAACAATATATGTCTTTATTGTGAACAACCAGCTAAGCACAAACCCAAAACAGTCACCCAGATAACTGTAATGGTCAGACATAGAAGTAGGACTGGAAAGGGAATGAGGTTTTGGTCCAGTCTGGCAGGATCCAACTGGCAATAGTCTTTAGTAGATTTAGCAGCGCTTTTTCCAGCTTCATTTTTTCTTGCCAAAGCGCTGTGGAGCAGCCATGCTCAGAAACTGGGGTGCCATGGAATCCCATGCCCGTGGGTTGATTCGACCACCATTGCTGGGACTACCCCTGGCATCACGGCCAAACCTATAGAAAGAAGGAAGGCAGTACATCAGATTAGGGCCCATATTTGCGGCATGTCTGCTGTCTCAGGGTGACCAGATGTCCTCTTTTTCCAGGGCATGTCCCTCCTTTTTAGTTTTGTGTCATGGAAACTAAATGTCCTCTTCTCTCTGAATATGCACCTGCAGGATTTCTTGTAATTAAGTATACTGGTAATTAATTAACTAGTAACAGCCCACAGTTGTTGCTTGTGGAGGTACAATATAACAACACCAGTAAGAAAAAAAACCACACCTCATGCTCTTTTGCCTCCTCCCTCCTGAATGGCTCTCCTCAATTGCCCCCCAGCCTCTTCTGAGCATATTATCTTGCCCAGAGACAGGACGGTTGAAATGCGTATGGAATGTAAACAGTTCTTAACCTCAATAGAACCCTCAGCCTGCTAGATTGATATGGAATGTGCAAATACCTCTTGCACAGGTCAAGGCGATAGAGAGAGGGATGGATGGATTTATGGTTTTAAATTTAAACGCAGGTATTCTAGTGTTTAAATTCACCCCGTTTCATACATTTTTCTTGGATGTCTCACATTTTGAATTGTCTTTTCCTCTTGCGTTTATGACATTAGTCACCCTGGCCACTGTGCACCTCCTAGCCCTCAGCCAGAACTGCTATCTTTGGGACCCTTCTAGAGCCCCATCTTTGTAAGTTCTGGTTTTCCTAATACCCCTGCCAGATGAATGGAACAGAGGAAGAATAATGTTCCCCTCTTTCTCCATCCCAAGGGGAAACAACGGAGAATTACTGTGGTGGATCAAGTGTCCATCTCAAAGTCCAATGTTCTGTTTCCAACAGAAACCAACCAGATGACTCTGAGCAGTCACAAGCAGGACTCTGATAGGGATAGCCACCCACTAGTGCTTATTCCCAGTACCTGGTACTCAAAGCATGAAACTTGGATTCCTCCCCATTTTCCCCCTTCATAAGCATCTGAAATCTTGGAGTCCAATTCTCAAGTACTTGGCAGGGTTGAAAAGCAGTTTTTCAGAGGAGAGAAAGGTGGGGAACACCTGAGGGTTGTGTCCCACAAACTTCAGGGACAGAAGGGCTTGAGTCTCCTCTGGACTGTCGCTATAAAATTTCCACCTATAACTAACTTGCACGGATGAAAAGAATATGGAGGGGGTTGGTTTGAATGTCAATGGCAAAGGATAACCAGGACTCTTCCGGGAGATCTTCACTCCCAGTACTATGACCTCCAAAAGCAGATAATCTCTTATTCATTTTCACAGGAGCTCTAGAAAGATATGGAACAGCCTGTGCTTTTTTGTAATGTATCTGCCAAGCTTTTGGGTCACAGCTATATCTAACTGGCATCCTGCAGGTACAACAAAGATTAATCTGAGATTCACAAAGCCCCACACTGGTGGAGGGTATAATATTGACAGCTGTCATATCATGTACAAAACACAACCTTCTTCTTCCAAGGCAATCCACGGCCTGTGTCAAACTCACCACTGGTCTATTTTCACATTTTCCCTTCTGAAATTAGTGAAAGCATTGGGGTGGGGGAGGAAAATTAGGGTAGGAGTAAACAAGAACATTTTTTTATAAAAGATAATTTGGTAGGATTGATAGCTATGCAAAAGAAAATCATTTCCTTTGGTCTACACTGCCAGCAGATTATTGGGGCATCTCCAAAACCACCTAGGTTTGGAGGATTTGTGCTTGTCTCGCCATTGTACGTTTTACAAGTGAGACCAAGAACAAGAAAACTCTGGGTCGAATTTTCCCCCTTCTCCCCAGTTGCCAACCTAGAGATAAAACGGAAAGAAGCCTTTGCAGACAGAGTATTGAAGCACAGCCTCAATGGTTCCATATGCTCTCCCACAGGTCCTCAGCAGTTCTGAATACTCCTCCCAAAGACCATTGTTGACCAGAATTCAGCACTGCAAATGGTAAACTAGAATGCACCCATTTTCTGCATAGAGGACCATTTAGCTCCTAGCGAGGGCTGTATCTAAAGGCAAAGGTGGCCCCCACAGATTGTCCTGCTAGTCCTGACCAATTCTAGGGTGCATTGCTCATCCCTGTTTCCAAGCCAAAGAGCCAGTGTTCCTTCTGTGGACATGTGGCCAGCATGCACATGGAAGGCTGTTACCTTCCCACCATGGTGGTACCTCTTCATTTACTTGCATTGACATGCTTTTGAACTGCTAGGTTGGCAGGAGCTTGGATAAAGACAGGAACTCACTCCATCTAGCAGTTCTTGGGTCTCGAACTGCACATCTGAAGCACCTTTAACCACTACACCAACTGCAACCCTAGAGCTGCATCTACTCAGCACAATTTAAATAAATTTGATGACAAAAAATTCTGGGGCCTGCAGAAAAATATGCAAATAAAGCTTATTTTCACGATTGTTCTTGTTTTGCATTATTTTGGCCATTTTTCCTATTTCATAATCAAAGCAAGAGCAGGGATCTATGAAGGATATTGGAGCCCTGCTCCCAGCCATTGAAAATCCTTTTTTGTTACCCCCTCCGATTCTGAGCATTTAGCAAACAATGTTCATTCATTCATTCATTCATCCATTCATTCATTCCACCCTTCCTCTAGGCTCAGAATGGTTTACATTTCCTTCTTGCTGTATTTTTTCCTGCTTTTCTCTCCAAAGGGTTCGAAGGCAGTGTACATAGTCCCCCCTCTTTTTGTCCTCACAACAACCCTGTGAGCTATGTGAGGCTGAGAGATTGTGATTAGTCCAAGGTCACCCAAGTAGTTTCATGACTGAGGGAGATCTGATGTCCATCACCAGAAAAATTACATCTTCCTGTTGGTTTTCATTGGGACTTTTAAGTGTGCATGTCTGGGAAGGTTTGTAGCCCAGGTACCCCCAAGTTAATCTTGGACACCCAAATTCCCTCCATTCCTTACCGTTGCGGCTGGAATAGGAAGGACGGGCTGCGCCCAGGTCTCTGCACAGCATGGAGCAAGGAACGGAAGAGGGTGCCCAATGGATGTTCCTCAGGTATGTTCTGGACAGGGTGCTCTTCATTTTCTTGCTGCTGTGAGGAAAAAGAAAGTCAAGTGCTAGTTAGTACTTCCAGTTGGTAGAGTTAGTACCTTGGGGGGGGGGGGCTGAATCAGCATGGGGTCAGGCATCAAGAGATCTTGAGTCAGCCTTGACTGGACATTAGTTGATGTCCAAAATGTGATCATTCTGCTTGATGGCTAATCTAATTTCCTAAAGGCAAGAACTGCACTGAGTCCTATCAAAATATTAGGGCTTGTTCAGTCAGCTTACCATAAACAAGAAGTGTGCAAAGGCACTGAAATCAAATTATGTCCCAGTTTTTCTGCTTTGAAGAAATATTTTTGCTTTGTATGTGTAGGTAAAATGAATGGGATACACAGGAAGCTTGTGATGGGGGGTGGGGACGAGAGAACCTCACAGCACACCAGGACAACAGAAAAACAGATTTCGTCCTTGTGTGGGTTTCCTACAACAGTGTTCAGACCAGGGTAGAACCACCAAACGGACCAGAGTGAGACAAGTCTATCTGAAAAACACTTGCATGTAATGTATGAAAAAGTATGAGAGCACAATCCTTACCATGTCTACTCAAAAGTAAGCCCTATTGTATTCAATTGGTCTTACTTCCAGGAAAGTGTCTTTAGGATTGCAGCCTTAAACTGAACTTGCATGTAGTATATCAGAAAGTGTTAAACTGTTTTCCTTTAATGGTTTCTGCCAGACGGACCTCCAAGAGCACCATTAAATCGGAGAGAGGTGTTTGCCCCAGAGACCACCCTACTAAAACTATCTCATCCCAGGCTGCTGATACACAAGTTTCTCTAAAAGTACACAGGAGGCAGAGATCCAGTCACCTATCTCCCCATGCTGTTCCTTGCACAGACCTTTAAATAAACTGGGGAAACTGGAAGCTGTCCCAACACATCCCATACTTCTTGTTTTGTTTCACACAAACTATATGAGGAAGGATAATTATAAGGAAGTTAGGCTGGACTGCCATCATTTAAGGCTGGATTGCCATCATTTAAGCCATGTACCTGAACGCACATGGACACTTGATGATGTTGCACCACAATAATCAGCATCACACACAATGAAAAATCAAATTCATTATACAAATTAAAGTCATGTATGGATGCCTGCAGATGCTGAATATGGTGCCCTGCGCTGCCTTGCATGGTAACGTTGCCAAATACAGACCAGGAAGTTTGAAATGATAAGAATTATGAGGATATTATTACACATTATTAGGATAACAACACACATTATCTCAGACCTAACCTTAGTCCTGTCTGGTTGGCCAGTCTCACACCCCCATACACTGCAGATGGAGAAAATGAGGCTTCAGTGCTTTGACCTGATGCTACAGAGTGATCAAGATCATAGTGGAGTCAACGGTGTCTGGTCTGACCACTGGGATCAGCCACTACTTGTGGCTCTGACCATTGGAAAGCTATACACTGAGTTCTGTGTTTCTGCCGCTTTTTCATGCCTATCCAAAGATCACCCACACAAACCAGGGCATCTAAAGTTCAAACCCATCAGGTCCCTAAAAGATATAACCTCAGTCCTATTCCTCTCTACTAGTGACATTCAAATATACAAGTGCTTTTTGTTTGAGATCTTTGTGTGGGTGCAGAAATAAATGGCTTGAGGATCATGATAAAGAGAATTTCCACCTTTGCTCTCTACTACAGAGACAGGCCATGAGGATCTGTCACTGTCTCCTTGAACCAACAGTTGGTTTTTCCTTCATGATCCCCATCATCAGGTGAGCACAGTTCTTTGCCCATCTAGGTACTGAACAACCAAATCTCCTTGATCTTGGCTTCTTTTCAATTAAGAGGTTGCCTCCCTCTCCTTTCAAAATCAAGTTCCCTTATTGGTTTGTTTTCTTTCTTTTCCCCACAAGATGAGGATTTTCTGCTACAGGCAGGGGGTTGGACTTGATGATCCACTGGGTCCCTTCCAACTTTATGATTCTATGATTCTTTTTTTCTTTCACACCACACACATACACACACACACAGAGGGAGAGAGAGAGAGAGAGATACCCCATAGTGAACTTGAAAGCCCGAACCCACTTACCATCCAGTCCAGGAGTCTCTCCAGATACCCGTTGGGCTCCTCAGCTATGAGCTCCTGAGAGCTCAGTCCCTCATCAAGGCCTTGGCTTGACCTAAAGCTACCTGAGAACAAAGTCAGCACAAGCAAAAGGCGGGTGGCTTCCATGTTTGAGGCCTGCTGCTCCCCACTTCCCGGCCATGCTCCCCTTCTTGCTGGCACTGCCTTTATATCTCCACAACGGAGCTGGGGGGATGTGGGGTAGGATTGATGACAGCAGTGGCAGCCACTTGGAAGGCAGCACATTTCCGAGAGGGGCCTGCGGCACCTCCCTGTGATGAGTAGTGCGGGACCTACAGCGGTCCCTGACGGAAATGGCACCATCGCTGGCTAAGCCTATTGCGCAGTTCTTATATTGCGAGAATAAATTCACTGAAATGGCTCTTTAAGCTCTACTGGGGGTTGATGGCTAATTGCTTGTTTATTACGGTTTGTGAGGGCACCTGGGAGATCAAGGCCCGGCTTTTTGGATGCTGACCCACGACCTCTCCCAACGCTGCCTTCACTCAGCTTGGATTGATGGGTCTGAGAATCCCAGATGGGGCTCCACACCAAGCATCCGTCATGCTGCTCCAGGAACAAGTTCTTGTAAGTCTGGATCCCCGAGGCATCCAGATAGAAAAAGCAGAGCTTTTATGGCTTAATGAAACCCATTTACAAAAAACAAAAAAACAAAAAAAAGATTGGTGATGGGACAAGGAACACAAGAAACTGTTGTGTGGGGAGTTTGACAGGCAGTAACCAATTCTGAAGGCTGTAGTCCTGAACATGTGGATCTGAAGTGTGGAAGGTCCTCAGTTTCAGTTAGCTGGAGACATGGAAAATAAGCAGGGGTCTTTTTGAGGGGGTACTCATGGAGAATACGGAGAATGGCACCTCTGTGTGAGTACCGGTGAGTTTGGCGAGTACCGGCACCTCTGTGGCCCCACGTAGACATGCCTATGATTAAAAATAACATCTTCATGGTGAGTACCCCTAACCTCCATGTTGAGTGCCCGTGATGAGTTCCCCTGACTTATTTCTAGAAAAAAACATTGGAAATAAGTAATTCCTTTTTCCCCATTTACACCATACCATAGTTAGTTGCATTTTCCCCCTTAAACCCCAGGTCAGCACAGGACTCATGCTAAGGCTTAGGCCAGCCTAACCATAGGATTGGCTGAGAGAGACATGAGAGACCAGCCTATGCATGGCTACTCTGATGTAAGGCCATTTCAGACAGTGGGGCTCACTCCTATGTAAGGGGGCAATGGAAAGGAGCCTGAGAGCCCTACCCTTGCATGTCTAAAGTAAAAAAAAAGCAGGCCTCCGTCAGTCTTGAGAGACTATGGTATCATGCTCAGCGCTGCATACACTGCATGCGAAGCACGAAAGCCTGGGTTGGATTGTTATGGAGGATAGGCTGTTACCCAAGCAGCAAATCCCCCCTCTCCAAGCCACTGAATTAGTCCAATGGAAAGGCAGAGCCAATACGATTGGATCCAGCTGGTGTCGCAGGAGCTCACCCTGTCTTGTGGGGCCGACCCGGGTCTCGAACCCTGGCCTTCTGATGAACAGGCAGAGTGACTTAACCGCTTGCGCCACCCACAGCCAGTGGGGCTCACTCCTGCATAAGGGTTTGAGATAAGGGGGTAGATTGGGGGCATAAGGGGGGGCAGACTGCAGCATGAGAGACCTGCAAGGCTAAGGGTGCAATTCAGAGTAACTACGGGGAGTCCTTGCTCCGACATAACATCAATTTACTTTGGATTGCAATGTGAATTTCCCATAGGTTTTCAGTAGGTGATGCAGTAACTACGTTGACGTAAATGTCTCTTACATGCTCCCGTAGTTACTCTGGATTGTAGGGCCAGTGCAAGTTAATTTATTTTATTTTTCTTTATATTTTGTATTTTCTTTATTTTTTATTATAGTACAGTATTGTAATCATTTTTATATGAATATTTTTGAGTTATGGAATGAATTGTCTTGAGTTCCCATGATTTGTTATGAGAAAAATTGCTTTGATATTCAAGCATTTTGGATTACAAGTATTCTTCCAGAACAACTGTATATAGAATGTAGTGATCTTTCATGCCAGGGGGTAGGGTGACGGGGAGGCATGCTTCAAGATTTTGGTGCTGAGCCTCAACAACCACAATGCTGAACCCCTGATAGTTAGGGGACAAGTTCAAGAGACATTTTGGGCTCAGCTAGATCAGCCCTTCCATGATATCCCTCAAGCTAAAATAATAACATCATTTGCTGCCAGTTAAGGAATAGCCCTGCAATCTTCTCCAAATTATTCTTTGCACCCCAACGCACTTCAAAGGTAGCCAATTTCCAGCTGTGGATCCTGACAACTCCTGTGACTTTTCAGGAAAAGGGGAGAAAAGGCACCCATATCCAGTGAGGTATTGTCAGTACTCAAGTTCTTACATTTCTGTGAGCTGTTTTCAAGCGAACCTCCCCGAGGCACCCAGAAAAAGCAAGATATCAACCTGACTGCATATTCATCTGCACGCCATGTTTTCCTGGAGGCACGATCTGATCACACCTGATTAATGCTACCAATAACCATCAACCCGTTGGGCGCTGGCGTGAGGGACAGGATCCTATTTATCAGTGCAGTTGGTACAAAGCGAGGGCCCCATTCATCAGCAAGCCACGTATTTTCGAGAGTGGAAAAGTTTAATTCTGCACCAGGGCAATGAGGATGGGCTCCCCGAGCGATAACAAGCCCCATTCCTGGCTGCAGTGAGTGGCCAGACTCTCTTGTCCTTTTCCTGTTTTGAAGAAATGGGGGGAGTCCCTCAAACCTTGCTGAACTTGGACATAGAAATGCCACCTCTCTTGGTGGCAAATGTCTAAGGAAAGAAAAAGGAAGTTAAAAAGAGGGGTTAAGGTCCACTCTACTCCACTGTTACCTGATCCATACTGTCTGGCCTTCTCCCCACCCCCAGTTCTTCCAACCAAATGCTCTGATCCTCCCCCTTTCAGCCCACAATCCACCTTCATCTAATGGGGAGGGATGGGGTGGGGTGGGGACAGTCCAAGAAGGCTACTGCTACCTGCTCCATGACTTTAAAATCTGTCCAGAACTCCCTGATCTAACTTAGCAGGATGTGAATATGGTGTTATCAACCTGTTAGTGATGTCATGACCAAAAGTGACATCACACTGGAAGTGACATTACTGTGATGTCAGAGCCACCTCCATGCCTCCATCCCATTGTGTTCAATGAGACTTACTGCTAGGAAAGTCTGGATTGCAGCCTGTTCCTCCATCCTCTGTCTACCTGGAAGTAAGTCCTCTTGTGCTCATTGAGGCTTACTCCCAAGAGAGTGTGGATAGGACTGCAGCCTCAGAGCCCCATCCTAAGAAGGTCTACTTGGAAGTAAGTTCCAATGCATTCAACGAGACTTACTCCAACCTCCAGGCTGTCCTATCGGGTACACTTACTGCCCTTGTGGGAGATGCAAGGCGCTGGGGGCTGCCATCTTGGAATTTGACATTCAGGTGCCAATGTGATTTGAAGATGGTGGATCCCACCTTCTCGTGACCCCTTGACACAAAGGGGTCCCACCCCCACTTTTGACTGCTACTGCTCTACCTAAAGTGGAGACAGGTCTAGGGTTAGGGATATACATGTTGTGGCAAATGACACTGGTTAGTACAAGCTTGGTAAGTATAAGCATGCCAACTCAACCCACAACACAATTTCTTCACTCCGTGGCTCCTCAAGTCCACTGAGCATAGTCTGCGTCAAATACAGCATACTGAATACGCTGTCTTTGAATTTCAAACTTGCGTACATCTAAGTCCCTAGGAGTGAGTCATCTGAGTAGGTATAGACCACTCTGTTGCCTGTGACAAAGGGTCAACGATGTCAGTAGCTGAGTTGGTCAGGCACATGCAAATGACAGTGACAAGGGAAGACCGCCAAACTAGTCCAAATGGATTACAATCAGGACTAGACAAGATCACAGCACACAAAGGAAGTGTTTTAGTGTCTCATCCTCCAGCTACCGGTCTCTGATGTCAAATTGCTGTTTGTGTTCTTTATGGTGATTGCGCCGCAAGAGTACACATGCATTCGAGCACAGTATTAAAATTTTGACAAACAGGACAATTGAGCACAAAGTATATCGAAATGGGTCTTTACAAGAAAACTAATTCCTCAGTATTCTGGTGCACACTGGAGAGAACTTTGCAGATTATTGTTCCCAGCACTCAGTTAAGATGGAGAAGGACGGCCTTCATAAAAACTTCACTGGGACAAAGTGTGCTCTTGGAATACTGGTGGAGCGAGGCTGCCATCGTGTGTTGCATGGAAAGAAGGGCAGGTTAGGATGCGTTGCTGTAAAAAGGAAGGCATAGCGAGAACGAAGCAGGCTTCGGCCACAGGACACATCCTGCTGTTCGATAAGACTACACCAGGGTCTCATCCAGGTGAATAAATTAACAACAGGTTCTATGTCCTAATAATCTAAATTAACAACATGTTCTATGTCCCATTCGTAACTGGGTTCTCAGAACCAGGCGCTCATTAGTAAAGGGTTCTATAGAAACTGTGAGAACCCCCTGAAGTCCACCAAGGTCTCATCCCCTGCACTGAGTGGACCACGCTCTAGAAAGCCCTCGGTCCAGGGAACATTGACTCACAGCATTTTGGGGTCACAGTGAAGAATCTGTGCCTGCAAACCCTATAGATTCAGAGAGGAGCTGTCAGTCAATTAACTCACTGAATTAAGTGAATCCAGGATGTGAATGTGATGCCATCAACCTGTCAGTGATGTCATGACCAAAAGTGACCTCACACTGGAAGTGACATCACTGAGATATCTGAGCCACCTCTATGTTTCCATTCCATTGTGCTCAATGAGACTTACTCCCAGGAAGGTATGGACTGCAGCATGTTCAACCTGCCTTTTTAACTGACTGATTATTTAAATGTAATCATAATCAAAGGTGAGTGCACAAAAGGTTTTCAGACTTGCTGAAAGTTATGCACAACAACTTGTAATGTAACAGAAAGGTTATTAGTTGTTGGAACGATCAAACTTAATATCGTTTTATACACACACATTCTCCTCTATGCCCTTAAATAACAACACTATTGATGTGGGTGGCGCAAGTGGCTAAGACACTGTGCCTGTTAACCAGCAGCCCAGGGTTCGAGACTCGGGTTGGCCCACAAGACAGGGTGAGCTCCTGTCCTTAGCCCAGCTCTGCGACACCAGCTGGATCCAATCATATGGGCTCTGCCTTTCCATTGGACTAATTCAGTGGCGTGGAGAGGGAGGATTTGCTGCTTGGGTAACAGCCTATCCTCCATAACAATCCAACCCAGGCTTTTATGCTTCTCATGCAGCGTATGCCGTGCCGAGCACGATACCATAGTCTTCCAAGAGTGATGGAAGCCAGCTATGATTGAATCGCCTTCCACCAATTAACCTACTTAAGCGATACTGGGCCAGTATTGTCTGGCCCCTTGACAAAATGGTCCAGGAAAAACAGTATCTGTAAAGGTAATACTGAAGTAAAGACCAATGATTCCATAAAAGGCAGTTTCACATGTTCATATCTAATGCCTGAGAGGATACATTCATATCCTCTTCACCTGTTCTGCTTTTCAGTAGATCATTCATACATTCTGCAGAGTCAATGCATACATAGAGCAATACACAAAAGCACATGAGCATGTGCATCCACCTCAGGCTTCCATGTACCTTCTTATCACATCGGCAGTACAGGTGCTGGGATCACTGAGTTAGCTTATAAAAGTCCATGTATTGTATGCTGTACACTAAATAAATAAATGAGCAATGTCTAGTCCCTGTGTTCAGTTTCCAGACTGAGAAATATGCATTCTTTGCAAGCCTTTCATTTTATTCTTGCGGCATCTCTTTATCGCTCCTGTTGCGGCCATTCTGTGGAGCATCAGAGCAGATTCCCCTCCTCCTTCTTCCATGATAATCTCGTTCTCATTTTGTAAGGCAGTATACATAGTGGTGAGAATAGCCTTGCAGGATCAAGCCAGGCTAGAGGGATTGCTCAGAGAACAAAGCTAATAAGGAAACTATAAGTCACATCTCATTATGTATGGCGGTGTGTCATAACTGCTGCTGACGTTTTTCCACCAGTGACAGGAATTCATTTGTAAAAATGTCCCTTTAAATGTTTTTAAATCAGGTGTGTGTGGAGAGAGAGAGAGAGAGAGAGAGAGAGAGAGAGAGAGAGAAGACTGAAACTATACTAATCTGTAAAAATGAACCATAGGAAATTGCCTTAAACTGATTAGACCAGGGGTGTCCAAACTTTTTTGGCAGGAGGACCACATCGTTGCTCCGACACTGTCGGGGGCCAAAAAAAATGATTTACATTTCAAATTTGAATAAATTTACATATAATGTAATTATGGAGAATTACAAGGCTGGATTTACATATAATTACAATTATGGAGAATTATGGGCTGGATGGAGGGGCCGCTGGACGGATGGTGGGCCACATCTGATCCCCACGCCAGGGTTTGGACACCCCCGGATTAGGCCATTGATGCATTTAGCTCAGTATCGTTGGTACTGATTGGCAGCAACTCTCCAGAGTTTCAGACAGGAATTTCTCTCTGGTCTACTGGGAACCTTCTGTATGCCAAGCAAGCACTATAGATCTATGGCCCACTATCAGATATATGGCCCACTATATAGATCTATTGCACATTAGATCTATGGCTCACATAGCAGCTCAACCCCTGGCTATGGTCTGGGGTGTGGGGGGAATAACAGCCAACAAGCTAGTAGCCAACAACAATCCAAGGCCTTCAATGCTCATTAAATAGCAGTTTCCTACAGTAAACCCTCAATTTAACCGACTAAATTAAAGGGGCGTCCATTAAATGCCAAAAGTCTGTAAAATCAAAATACACTGAAGTCAATGGAGACCTACCTGTGCAAATGTACGTGACTTGTTTTTTAATGAAGCAAAAAAAAAACTCAATTGTTTTGGAGTTTGTTAAATTGCAGGTTCGCTGATCACCGAAACTGTGAGAGATGGTCATATAGGTCACAATCCTAACCATGTCTACTCAAAAGTAAGCCCCCTTGTGTTCAATGGATCTTACTCCAAGGAAAGTGCCTTTAGGATTGGAGCCTTAATGTGTCTGAAAAGGAGGTTTGTGGGACACAAGCTGCTTAACCACACCTAGCAGTCAGACACTTATTATCTTTGACTCCATTATGACAATGAGCACAATCCTCATCATGTCTACTCAGAAGTAAGCCCATTGTGTTCAATGGGTCTTACTCCCAGGAAAGTATCCTTAGGATTGCAGCCTAGAATAGTTTTTGGTTGCCTTAGTAAGGATCCCTTAGGAAGGGTCCCAAGCACATCATATACATGATGTCACAATCTTATGTCCAGGTATTTGGGTGCTAGACATGCACAGATTGTGGGATCATGACAACAGATCTGCTTTTGCCTGCCTCCCCAGCGCCCCCCTTCCCGCTGATGAAGCAGGCTGCCCTCTAAAGCTGGGAAGGATGGAGGGACCTCATGTTTTATGAGTCCAAATATCCAACTCATACCCCCCGAATCAGAGACTGAAAGATCAGAATCGAAAACATTTGGGGACAGTCTTGAAGGCTGCCAAATGGGATAAAGGAAAATATGCCATTGTGTAAAGGGGACAACACCTGCCCCAAAGCAGGATCCTCTTTTGAAAATACAGGAATACGATCTGGGCTGTAGGGTACAAGGTGAGGGGAGAAGAACGAAGACATATTCTGAAGATTATATTACATACCTTTTAGGCTCTGCATTTTGACCAGCAGGTGCCACTTCCCATGAGGAGTCCTCTCTCTCTTTTTACCGATTGCCCTGTCACGACTGCGTCCTACTCTTTATGAAGCTTCTGTCCGTCATGGAAATTAAATGTCAAATAGTCAAGGAGACATAAAATAATGCAGGCAAATACTCTTTCTGTAGGCATGTGGAGTGATCATGATATATCACTGAGGTGATTGACCTTAGGCAAACAGCTGACACTTAAAAGTGTCAGATGAGGTCTGGAGAGGACCAGGTTCAAATATGCAACGAGGCATGAATTTCATTTGGTGATCTTGATCCAGGGATAACAACAACTGGTATTTACATGCTGCCTTTCTGGTCATATGAACTGGGCCTTTATTTATTAAAGGCGGCTTTTTCTAAACCTCAAAGGAGTTTTTACAATAAATGGAGAAGTTAACACAAGAACGTAAGACGAGCCTCCACTGGATCAGGCCAAAGGCCCATCTTGTCCAGCTTCCTGTATCTCACAGCGGCGCACCAGTTGCCTCAGGAAGCACACAAGACACCTGCATCCAGGTGCCCTCTCCCACATCTGGCATTTTGAGATTCGCGACATGTACACACACACACCGCTCGGGGCTTGTAACCCATGATGGTCCTTTCCTCTAGGAATTTGTCTAAACCCTTCTTAAAGGCATTAAGGGTAGATGCCATCACCACATCCTGTGGCAGAGAGTTCCACAGACCAACTACATGCTGGGGGGAAAATATTTTATCTTGTCTACCCTAATCTTCCACACATTCAATTTTAGTGGATGTCCCCTAGTTATGGTGTTATGTGAAGGGGAAAAGAGCATCTCTCTATCCACTCTGTCCATCCCTTGCATAATTTTGTACATCCCAATCATGTCTCCCCTCAAGTGCCTCCTCTCTAGACTGAACGCTGTAGACTTTCCTCATACGGAAGGTGTTCCAGACCATCCCATCATTTTAGTCACTCTCCTCTGAACCTTCTCCATTTCCTCTATATCGTTTTTGAGATGTGGCCAGAACTGGACGCATATTGAGGACCATATTGAGGCTTGCCATGGGCCACATCTGGCCCCAGTGTTGGGGTTTGGACACCCCTGCTCTAGGACATAATTTTAAAAGCACCATCAAAGACATGCTTGGAAGCAACCCAAGTTTCCCATTCAAGCAGAGAGTGATACATTATGGACAACCCCTGAGAGGGGCCAGAGGTTGAATTTATTTCCTTTGGTTTATTTTACTGAATGAAGATGTACAGGTTCAGCCTTGTTATACACAGATTTTTAATACACAGATATGATTCAAAATGAATGGCCACTGCAAATTAGTTTTAAAAACCGCCTTTCTTACAGTCGTAGAGAGGTAGTCATGCAGGCAATCATTCCATTCTTCAGCTGAGACAGGCCAAGGCAGGGGGTTCTCTTTCCTTCTATTTGCTGATTGCCTCTCTACAACAGTAGAAAAAGCTGTTTTTAAACAACTGTAAAGGGACACACTTTTTTTTAAAAAAAACTGCTTTTATTTAACACATTTTTTGGTATCAGCAAGGAGTGCAGAATCAAATCCCTGCAAATATTGAGGCACAACCTCATAGAAGCAATGGAGGTGTAACCTGGAAGTGGGTCTTTAAATCTATTTTTCTACTGCTTTATTATCCATGGCTTTTTTTATTTATGGGAGATTCTGAAATGGAACCCTAGTGGATACTGAGGCTATATTTGGAAATGTTTCAAAAGCAGTATATATATTTGAAAAGTGGGATATAAATACTGTTAATTGATTTATGTTTCCATCAATTGGGATGGTCATCTTCTGTGACTCAAGGAAGCTGTGTGTGTTTGTGTGTGCGCGCACACACACGCATGACTGACAACAAAGAGAGGAAAGCGTCAAGCGGCAGGAGGGAGAAAGTGCAGAATTTAATAATGGCCCAGCATCAAAAGCGAGGGAGACCTGCTCGGAGAACCACACCAAGCAAAAAAAAAAAAGAAAGCAAGAAAATGCAAACAGCTTCTTCTTGTTAATATTTTAATGTTACATTTGCAGCATAAATAAAAGGCACATTATAATGTTTGGTAAGAACAGTGGCTGAAATAACAAGGTGATAAGTGCCAAGGTTTTATGTATTTACTTTTATTTTTAAAAATAGAATACAAAGATGAAACGCCACAGCTCACCCAGGCCTGTGGTAACAACACAGGGCCATGGGAACCACAGGACCGGCCAAATGCTAGCTTGTGAGGACCTGCTCACAGGAGCACTTCGGTGAGTGATTGGTTGGCTTACCAGTTAAGTAGATTCATCTCTCTCTCTCTCTCTCTGCCTTTTTCTTTTTCCCCTCCTGCCCGGCACTTTGCTATCCAAGGCAGAAGAACCTGCAGCACAATTTCTACCAAGAAAGGGAGGGGTTGGGAACCCCAAAACTGCATACATTTCAAGAAGTGAAACGTCAACAATGTCATCGCATAAGGAACTGCAGCCATCGAGGAAGAAAGAGCTGATATAGGCCTATATATTTCTATATATATTCATAGATATGTATTTCACTTTATGAGATACTATACCCCTTTTTGTGGTTAAGCATTCAGGGTTCTCTCTCCCCACCCGCCAACCCTCAATGTATTGATCGTAAAAGCTCTCCATATAATATAGCTATATTTGAAAAACAAAACAAAACCAGGCAGCTTCTTTGTGGAAAAAGAAAGTCACATGGATTCTTGAACTGCACTTTTGCAACAACCATGGAAGATTTTGGGACGTGGGCAGTGACTGAACAGGAGAGATGGCAAGATCGAGGGTTGCAAGGTGGATAAAATGAAAACGATTCTGTTTGATATACATATTAAACGTGGATAATTTCAGGATCAAGGGGAACTGGAGAGAAGATGCTTGTTTCTTGGGATGCTTCCCCTCCATGAAGACAAAAGTGCTAAGATATTTGTACATGGAGTTCTCCAACTGCTTGCTTCTCCTCCCCCCTTCTCTCTTCAAGCAATAAGAAGAAAGGCTACCTGGTTGGGGAGCTTGGCTTTGTCAAAGCAGTAAGAGAACACAACTTCTCTCTTTTCCAAGAAAATAAAGGGGCACAAGGTCAGCAGTGTAACCAGAGACATGTCAAGATGGTCTTGTTTCAGAGTAAGGCAGGCTTAATATGAACAACAATGACAAAAATCAGTAAACACTTGTTTAGTTGCACTGATTGCAGTTCAGCTAGCTGGACTCAAAACCTGAAAAATGCGGTCAAATAAGACTAAAGGAGGTGAACTGGCATCCTCCAATAAGCCCAAGAGGTACAGACTTCCACTTTCTCTTCCAGCTACACTCCATCCCAAAGAGGATCTCTGTCAATAAGGAAGAACTCCCCTTCCATCACCATTCGACAAACAAGACTGTCTACTTCAAGTATTGAAAAGTTTCCTGAGCCCTCTATTGCACTGCAGTTGTCCCTAGAAATGTGCTCAAAGGTGATCTCTTTCAAATATTTTGACTATGAGTGTCCTAGCCGTGCAGCTCTGAGCGTAGGGCTTGAGGAGTCAAGCTCTGCATCTTGACAAAACCTGAGTGCAAGTAAAGCATACAGAAACAACGGAAGTGGAGACACCACTACTCAAGGCTGACTGACTGCCCTCACTGCTGGTGCAATGCTGTTGGAAGGATTGAAGGATTGAGGATACTTCTGCAACATTGGTTCCTGACCTGTGGTCTGTGGAGACCCTGTGAAGAAGTGGTCCACGAGGTCTCTAAAAAAACTTCTTATGATCACTTGATCACTTCTTATATCTCACCATGTAAGCAATCTCACATGGACCCAAAAAGGGCAGAGAATGGACTCCCCACAGCCACACCCATTGAAATGTCACCTGTGGATGAAAGTGTTCCATTCTCCATCCTCTCTGATAGTTTGTGGAAAGCGCTCGGGAGATGGACCACCAGAGAAGGTGGAGACCAGATTCTCCACAGCCATATCTGGTCTACAATGATTCCAATTTGGGCCTCAATGGTCCACGAACTCCTAAAGGTTGGGAACCACTGTTCTAGAAGATAATCAGCACAGTGCATCTGTTTGGACCTGGATTTTTCACTGCAGAGTGCTGATGGCTTTCCGTGGGGGCAGTTGTGTACCTTGTACAACCACACTCAAAATACACAATACAGAATTGAAGAGGATAGGTCTACACTTTTAAGGAAACCCTGCGCCATATGCTTCATTCTATTATTACAATTCAAGAATCAGGTCCAGCACACACACTAAAGTCATTCTTTACAATGTGTTTCCCAAACTGTGAGCCATGGCTCATCAAGGAGCTGTAGAAACCAAGCAGGAGAGCCACAGAATCCGTGTGAAAAATCCACTGTAATAGACAGTGTACAGGATAGTAGCCCTCATAGGGAGCTGCATCCCAGGAGGTCAATGGAGCTGCCAGTCCAAAAGGTTTGTTAACTACCATCTTAGAATGATTCCCCGAGTCCTACATCAATGGCTTTTTTTTTGCCACATTGCTCTGCTCACACTTGCATAAAGATCTCTGAAGTGATAAATCCTGGAATCACTAATGAGAGGTTCATTTCAAAGCAAGTTGTGGTGACGCCAAAAGCTATATTTCTACATTGCCCCAAGAAAAGAAACACCCACCTGTAGGGTTAAAAAAAAGTCATGTCATAAACAGCAACATGGCTGTGCATCAATTGAACATGCATGCACACACACTCTCTTCAATATGAATCAAAATGCATCCTAAGAAGCATTCCATGTTAAGAATTAAAGGCGCTATAGATGATGTGTATTGTTTGCCCCTGCTGTTTGGGAGGTAGGAGATGCTGGGCACAATCCAGAATGGTTATGGCAGCTCTTGCGTCGTCACAAGAGAGATTTGTGTCGACGCAGTTACGGCATCACTTAATAGAAACCTATGGGAAATTCATAGCGCAATCCAAACTAAATGTTACATGCATCAGCACAAGAACTGCTGTAACTGCTCTGGATTGCGCCTGCTATCTTGTTCTAATCACAATAAAGAGCAGCACAAGCAAAGATGCCACTACAAATATATATCAATGGGACTGAATTGAGCATGCAATTAAACCTGTTCTGCAGATGTCACATTTTCAGTTGGGTAGTAAATGTTCAAGGAATGAGAGTTTATTCAGCTGAACTGAGATGTTGCTTTAATTCTGGTTCAGAACATAGTGAATTAAAAGCCCAATTCTTATATTGAAATCATGGCTTAGCTGTCACTTGCATGGAGGAAGATCCATAGGGCAAACTTTAGGTTCCAATGTGCTGCTCCCTTTTTATTTATGGCAGTTTTCGGCATGCCAGAGTAAATTTCCCTATGGATAGAACTGGTGTGTTGAAAATCTCCAGGAAGTAAATTATGCACAATCCCATAAATCCCAGCCATACATTACAAACCAAAGGCTAAATATTCCAGCTGATGTAATATGAAGCAACCCCAGCGAGATCAGCCTGTCTCTGGAACTACACAAAAAGAAAAAAATGGGAACTGCACATTCCCCAACTTGGCTTCACCTGGTTTTTGCATTGCTGCTGACAGGAAAGGAAAAAAGCATTGGTACTGCTGAGCTGGGGAGGAACATTCTTGAGCTAGAACATGCAGATGTTACCCATGGGGGAAAGCTTAACTATGCATCCATTTTAAATTTTGGTGTTATACACTAAAACTATTGATACAGGTCCTACCTTGTTATACATTTATTTTTTAGACATGGATCTGACTCCACACAAATGGCCACTGCAATTGAGAAAGAATGTGTCGATCCCTGGTGAAGGGGAAAAAACATCCTTTTAAAAATCAATTTATAAAACAGCTTTTCTTACTGTTGTAGATAGGCCGTCATATGGGAAATTATTCAATTCTTCAGCTGAACCAGGCAGGGGGTTCTTTACATTTCTAATTACTGACTGCTTCTCTACAACAGTAACAAAAACTGTTTCTATACAATTGTAGGGACACACTTTTTTGTATCGACAAATCTCAAAATCAAACCCTGGCAGATATTCAAGTATTACCATATCCTATCAGGAGCAATGGAGGAGCGAGAAACCTAGAAGTGGGTCTTTTAATATACTTTTTCACTAGATTTTTTACCCACAAATTTTTAAAAAAATCTGTGGGTATTCCAGAACAGAACCCCAGTAGATAACAAGGGACAACTTGTAAAGTCTAAGTTCCTCATTTAGGGACAATCCAATCATCTCCAGACTCTAGCCTATGGGCCAGATCCTTCACTAATTCCACTCTTGTGAGGGGGGTGGCTTCCAGTCAGCAACGATCACCCCCTATATTAACCGAATATGAAGGAGACAATCAGCAGAGACAATGGAAGCCTCTCCCACACAATGGTAAGCTCTGTTTGCACTGTTTGTGGTGCGCAGCAGGCTCATTTGGAGACTGCACAAGAAACCTAATTGTGGGATTCTCAAAAGGAGGGGTTCCCGAGAAACTGAGTTTTGCATCTGAAGTGCCACATATGAGTATTTCAACATCCTGCTTCTTTACATCCATCAAGCCCTCTCCAGTTTCTTCTGCTCACTGGTACACTCCTCCTTTTACTCTTTCGAGATCACACAAACCAATTCTGCCTGCTTTGAGCTGAAACATTTGTTCTATCAGTTCAGTGCCAATTTTATATCTCCAAGTATTTATTTCTTCAGAGCTGCAGCATCTGTTCATACAGATCTAGTAGGATTTAAAGTTCTTGCTTTTGCCGTTTGTTTACATGCATCATACTGAGGGGAGAACAGATGATATGATAACTAGAAGAAAAATGCCACCGCTGTATATTGGACACCCAAAAAATGGCAGGGGGCCCCATTCATAGTTTAAAGTGCTAGAGCAAATGCTACTCTCTGTGGCATTAGGATTTGCGTCTAGGATTTAATCAAAGACCCAGATGGCACCCATCCTCTTCTCCACAGCTTTGAGGTTTATTTTATTCGAATGCTACATCTGAAGGGACTAACTTTTTAACATAATTTGAGACAAAGAAAAAGGGTGCTGTGACTCTCCTTCAATAAACTGAATTTTGCTACCTTTTCAAAACTCAGTACCTATACTATCCAGCTATGGAGCTTCCCAATGAAAAAGCAAATTGTTCCTAGAAAGCAGGAAAAATTACTGACAAGAAGCCAGAACCAAATTCAGAATCTAAAGTTGAGCAAAAGATCAATGATGGAGGAGGTGGATGTTCTCATTTGCCCTTGGCTTCTAGGAAGACTGAAGCAGCCCAATAGAGACTTCACTGCTTAGACCTTATTGCTTAATGCTATTCAGTCTGCGCTACAGAAGTGTCAGCATGTGAATGCAGTACAGTGGCGCCTCACGTAACAAATTTAATTTGTTCCAGAGGCATGTTTTTTGCGTGAAACGTTCTTTACGTGAAGCGGATTTTTCCATATGAAATAATGGCAACTCACTCAATTGGTTCCACAACCCAAAAAATATTCATATAAAAATCGTAAATGGATGTAAAAATGATGACAAAACACTGGAATTGAATTCAAAACACGCATTCAATGTGCATGATCCTATGAAGTCTACTGAGGCTGCAATCCTAAAGACACTTTCCTGGGAGTAAGATCCATTTAACACAATGGGGCTTACTTCTGGGTAGGCATGGTTAGGAGGCTGCAATCAAAGACACTTTCTTCTGTAATCCAAGACACTTTCAAAGTGTCTCCCCACTTTCTTCTTCTCTTCATCTTGAGCTTCTCTCTCCCCTGCTCCCTTCTGGCTAGCCCTGAGCTTCTTCCCTCTTCTGCACTGCTGTTCTCTCCTTCTGCCCAGTGGACGCCCTGCCACAGGTGGAACAGCACGGAAGTGTTGCTTTTGCTATGGGCAGGTGCACTAGGACGCTTTTGAAAATGGCTGCCAGCCAGCGCATCTGCCTCAACTGCCAACGAGTGTGTTTGTTACGTGAAGCAGAATCCTAGAGAAATTTTTGTTACCTGAAACATACTTTACGTGAGGCAATTGTTACATGAGGCGCCACTGTATCTGGATTCTACTGCTCTGGCCAGGTTATGAACACAGCATTCTAAACCGTAATACATAATTTGCAAGGAATAGCAATTTCCCCAATGAAACTTAGATCAAGGTACTAATGCCAAAAATCACACACAGCCAAAACCTTCCAAATCCTACCAGAAAGGAAACAAGCTTGAAGAAGGAGCATAATATCCCTGTAAACTAAGAAGCAGGAGTTTCCTCCAAGATGCAGAATTCTGACGACAGCTCAATAGGAGAGCCATTCCCTTCAAACTAGGAAAAGGGATTTTGGCACAGTCAAGATGCGGGTGGTAAAGCAGAGTGGAGGAGTGGTGGGGAGACAGGACAGAAGGATTTATGGTTTAATACAATCAGGACCATATGGAGATTTCAATTTAAAGAGGACCTCCAGTGGAAAGAAAAGGTTTGCAAATGCTGTTAGAGAATCTATGAAAAAGGGAGTACATGTCTCTAGCTGGATGTTTGGAAAGGAAAATCCAAATGGGTATTACTCCCTGTTAGCAGGTTGCAGAGGGAATCTGATAATGGTGCGAATGGCAGACAAGAACACAAAGAAGAATTTCTTGTGCAATTGCAAGTAATATTTAATATGACTTTTAATACAAAATTAGAGGGCAAAAAAGCATTTGCAGAGAAGGCTTTAAAAAAGTTTAACTCACACACCTGTAGTCCAACCTAAAAACCTGATGTGCTGGCAAACCGGATTAATGTTGGTGAGTTACTCCCAACATGCTTCTTTGTTACTGTTTAAACGCACGGGTGTAACAGAGATATAATAAGGGGGAACATTTAAAGGTGGGAACTCTTGAACCTCTCTTGCCTGTTTTATTTTGCAGCCACAGGGCTGGTCAATCCCCAAACTCTGCACAGAATGCAAAACTGTACAGCAGTTACAAACTAGATGGCTAGAAAACCTGGGAATCTCAACACAAGCGTGGCAAAGTCAAGGCACTTATTTTCAGTTTCTACTGGTTTGAGAAAAGAGACAAGTGCAGTTTTAGCAGCAAGGTGATGCAAAGCCAAAGCAGTATTGGTGGTCCCTGTAACGCATTAACAGCAGGTTTGTACCCAGGTACTAGCCCACTAGGTGGACCGAGTTCAAGTATTAGAAGAGTTAGTGAAGTGGTAATCTTGTTTAAAGACAATGGATTACCTTTTATCCCCATCCTTTACCATAACAAAGAAACAACATTATTTCTGTAGTAGTGGATCAAGTTTTTGGTCGTTAACATCTCCTCTATATAACCAATTTTGCAATGGCTTCTGCAAGGTTATGCTCAACTCCCATAGAGGTTGAAACTGCAGAAGAAGGTGGATCATGCACAAAAGGGTGAGAAGGTGAGAAGTGTTCGAGGGTGAGAAGAATTTGGATGACCTTAGATGACTATCTAAAAATTGCCTAATTTGCATAAATTATAATTGCCGGTCAATGGATCTGGATGTGGTTGGTCATCTAAGGGTTATGCACACTGGAGGTAGAGTGAGATACTACAGTTCTCAATGGACTTTTAGACACTCATTATGCTTTCTCATGTTAAACAAGCATTCCTCCAAGTGTCAGCAGAGTCAGCCTAAAGCTACTTGAAACATATACAGTCTTCTACCGCTGCTGTAATATTTTGAAAGTAAATACTAAGTTTATATTAGGGACGCTATAAGCTATTTGACACCTTGCCTCTGCCTGACACAAGTTACTCTTCTACTGATCAACTGCAGTTTCTCAGAGGTAAATTCACAAATATATATACCAGGATCCAACAAACTAACATTTTTTTTCCCTTTAAACAGCAGCCCAATCCCAGTGGTATGTGGTAAACTGCTTTGAAAAAGTAGGAGTAGTTTAAAAAGCAAGATGGCAATTTATGGCAAAATGGGAGTTTAAAAAGCAATAGTTTAAAATCTGCGATATGGCAGCGAATGTGATCAGCTACTTGATGAAGGGAAAAATCAAACATTTCACTCAACCGGCTCAAGTGCTTTGTCTATAAGCCTTAAACAGTTCTTTGGATCCTAGATATAGTATTTGCATTAGGAAGGCTAGAAAAAGGCAAATGCCCACTTGTGTGGGAAAACCAAGGTTTCTACTTCACTTATTTTCAAGATTAGTTTTATTGCCAACCTAGCTGTAAAAAAAAAAACAAAAAACAAACAACCACCACCATAGGTGTACCCTATCCTGGATCTGAACTACTTAATTAGTCCTCCTCTCCATAATAAAATTTCCTGTCTATAAATCACTAAAACCTCAAGATCAAGATCACTGGTCAATGACCGAATTTCAACAGAATCCCTGATAACTCAACACCACATCTGGGCCATTATATTACTGATAATCCTGATTCTCATAATGGTGTGGCTTTACATAAACTCTGAAAAACAAGAACATCATGTGTTCACCGAACACCACACAAAGAAGAGGCGACTAACAACATGGCTTACCCCATGAAACAGTGAACATTTTTACATCCATCAAAACACAGACACTGAAAAAATGGTTTTTACCTCCTATGTTTTAATTGTTTTTAACTGAATGTTTCTATTTAATGTTTTAATTATGTTTTACTGCGGGCTGCCTTGAGTCAGGCTTATGGCCCAAGGCAGGCTGGATATAAATTTTTAAAATAAATAAAATTTTTCTAGTGCTTCAATAGGAACATGCAGGACGCGTAAGGGAAGCCCTGATGGTACTTAAAACCTCTTTTAGCACAGTATGGGGATGGAAGCATGGAAGCTACGATAGGATAAGATAAGCAGCACAAACGCAAATAGGCACTACCCTCTAGCCTATGGGGCTCTAATTCTGCATACATTTCTTTTACCCGTCATTCATTCTTTTACCCTTGATAATCATGAGAAATGCATGAGAAAACAACTCATCTTAAAGCCTATCTCCTGAGCAAGCTTTGTACTTACTACTTGTTTTCTCACAATCTCACAATCTAAAGCATCCCAAGGGCTGTGGGTGGAGCAAGTGGTTAAGACACTGTGCCTGTTAACCAGTAGGCCAGGGTTCGAGACCCAGGTCCCCACAAGACAGGATGAGCTCTTGTCCTAAGCCCAGCTCTGCAATGCAGCTGGAACCAATCATATTGGCTCTACCATTCCATTGGACTATTTCAGTGGTGTGGAGATAGGGGAATTTGCTGCTTGGATAACAGCCTAGCCTCCATATTAATCCACCTAACCCTTCATGCTTTTCATATAGCATCGAGCATGATACCATAGTCTTTCGAGACTGATGGATGCCAATGCTGAAAGCATTCCATAAGCTTTTGTGCTGCCAGCTCAGAAAATATGACAGTGTCACTCCACTGGGTTGACAATGCAAATAAGATGGGTACAAGATGATATTATCAATGACTGGCATGCTAGCAAGACTACAGATTGACAATGCAATCCTAACCCCAGTTAAAAGGTAAAGATAAAGGTGTTCCCCACAGGTTGTACTGCAGTCATGACTGACCATAGGGTGTAGTGCTCATCCTTGATTCCAAGCAAAAGAACCAGTGCTGTCTGAAGACGTCTCTGTGGTCACATGGCCAGCATGATTATATGCCAAGCATTAATACATGGAATGCTATTACCTTCCCACCAAGGTGGTACCTATTTATCTACTTGCATTCACATGCTTTCCATATGTCCTGTGCTGGTGTGGGGGTGTAGCAAAAGAGCCATTCCTAGTGGGTGGTAGTGGTTAGGCTAATTTTTAGACATGTGGCTCCCTGCACCAGCACAGGAAGGGAGATATAGGTGAGTTGTGCTGGCCTAAATTGGTTAAGATTACACTGAGTTAACAATATTATTATACAAAATTGATTTGCGACTGAAACATCTCCAACACTTCACAGGCAGCCTGTGGACCACATGAGTCTTCACTATGCCATTCCAATGGTTTTCCATAAGCCCTCTCTCCTAACATCTCTTGCCATCTTGGACACTTCCCTGACATGTGTGAAAGCTATATATGCAGTCCTATCTGCAATGCTTGCTTACAAGTCAGCACATGCATGCACACATCGTAACACCATTAAAAACACAAAAGTTGAGGACTAGTGCTCTGACAGCCACTGTAAGCAGTAGGACAGAGAATGGCTTAAAACAGGCCCATGAACAGAGGCCTGTCTAATATACGTAACACTGCTCTAGAGACGCATTTGAGTATAAATATTCTATAGGCATGTAATCAGAGTTTGATCTGATGAAGAGATGTGAATTAGGAGATTAGAATAGAAGCATACGCTTTGCACACCGAAGGTCCCAGGTTCAAACTTCTTTAAAATGGAACTCAGATAGCAAGGATGGGAAAGACTTAAGGCTGGTGCTGGCCTGAATAGACAGAAGGGATAAAGGGGCAATGCAGCAGAAGGCTATTTATATCTGCAAAAGCAAGACAGAAACAGATGGAATAGTAACAATAACAACAATATATTCTTTCTCACAAAATGGCAAAGGATGATAACCGCTAATGATCTGGTATCAGTTAGTTTTTTATTCAGTCCTATTTTGACTTCTCCTCCTGGAAGACCATATTCTCCAGTGCTTCTCTGACCCTTCAGCTATTTGTTCAACTATGAAAAGAATTCTGAAATTTTGCTTTTTAAAAATGAAAGTACACAGCATTGTTAGGCTCTGAAAGGGATTGAAAGGCAAAAAAAAAAAAGTTTTTTGCCCTCTTAACAGTAAGCTGCTTTCCTTTTTATTATCCTTAGAGGATCCTGGCTGCACCTGCTGTGTGTTATTATTGGAGCAATCACTAAGGACACAGATACCCTGTTGGTACAAGTTATATCCAAAGCACTTGCCTATGTGCATTTTCAATATATCAAATGAGCGGAGCAGCAAGTGACAGGATGTTTGAAATGCTTGCTAAAGGAAGTGCGCGGACAGTAGAGTTGCTACTTTTAAACAAAGGGAGAAGGAAAGGAAAAGGAAAAATGAAGCCATAGAAGAAAGAACTGAAGGAAAATCATGCTAAAGCAAGGAAATAGGTGAAAGAACAATGATGTTGAAGCTCTCAAAAGCCTAGAGAGAAAAGGGATAAGAAGAAGGTCAGGCTTTCTGAGAAAAGCTCCAGAAGTTTCAACATGTCCATAGCTTGCTATGAGTATTAGCAAGTCCTGAGTATATTTTACATATAAGAATGGCAGTATACGTTTTGGATGAGTAAGACAAGAAGCAGGTAAAAAGCAAGAAAAGAACTTCATGCAATTAGATATGGATACGAAGCCCTTACAGTAGGATGTTTCCAATTAAAAAAAGACAAAACTGAGGAAGAGTTGGCATTCTACAGGTCACATGACATCACAGACATCTAATCTCCCTTCTTCCCTCTTATTTCTGAGATATAATAGTTACAAAGAGAGCAAGAGGTCAAGGAAAGAGGACACACACTTCAGCAATAACCATAGGAAGCAATAATTCAAAGTTCCAAAAGTTATGTTTCGATTTTTCTCAAAAAATTCCATGAGCCCAACCAAGAGTCCAGAATTTGTTCTGAAAATGAAGAATGGGAGAAGAGGCAGCAGGTAGATCATTATATAAAAGCAAGGTGCATATGGGAGGCATTATTAAGAAAAAAAGAAGAGGGAAGTTGGATTGAAATGCTTCTCCAATTTTCTTGTCCTCAAAACAAACATTCCATGATTTAAGGCCACTATCTTGATAAAAGAAAATATACAAATCTTGACCATATTTTTAAGAGATGGAAGAGCCCAACTGTTATGTGAGCTGCCCCTTCAGCAGTGACAGCTCAACAAAACTGAACAGCTGCTGGCGGAGCTAAAAGAGTCCAAGGGCTGGAACAAAAGCTTTTATGGGCTTATGTTTGCCACTCTTGGAATACACAATTCTTTGAAATGTGCAGGATTTAAATGGGTTTCAATATATTCAAAATGGGTCTTCCAACTTTGCAGCAGAGCAAACTCTACATCATCCTCGCTCAACTTGGTATGTGTGACAGACACACATGTACACCCAGTAGCTAGGGTTAAGCACAGGTCATCCCCACCATTATGTGTGTATCTTCTGCATATTTTTCCCTTAATCCTGCACCATGCAGTTTCTAAATTAATCCTGATTCTACTAGACACAGGGAAAACAGGTCACCCCTCAAAGTGCTAAAACTGTCCCCTTCCTACCCTGGAAATACTGCTCATGCCTCCCTCCAGGGATCTGACACACTAGGCACTTTGTATCAAATTTTCATAGTTGCCATCGCAGCAATAAGGACTAAAAACTTTTATAAAAAGTAGAGCTTCTCAGATACTGACTGCTGTACCAGATAAAGGACAACAAAGGAAAATAAAATCAGCCCTGACAACATGTGCAACACAGACCAGGTGATCCAGGAAGCACACAAATGGCTTGCTATTTCTAGTGTAGCAACTGCAAACACCTGTAAATTACTGCAGCCGATCACCATATTTCTTTCTTATTTCATAAAACAGGGAATGGGGTGAGGGAGATATCAAATCCAACACATCACAGAGCTTGCTACCTTCACTGCAGGTCCTGTGGAAAAGTGCAAAATTGAAGGCCAAGTAAGAGTCTATGGACACACCAGAGAAGATTGAAAGCAGCAGAATGCTAGAATTTAAAAATGGGTAATAGCACCAGCAAAATTTCACAGCCTCTCCCACAAGCTGCTTTCCTGTGTTAGAGGGGCCAACTCCAGAAAGCACCATGAGTAGCAAAGGGAGGAGTAGTGTTAGCATTACTTAAATCCATTAAGACCACACTGAGCAAGACTGTTCATTCTGTATGACAACTGATTGTGCCTCAGTTGTTCAAACTATTCTTTAGAAATCGCTGGTCATACGACAACTGCTTTGGGCCAGGATGTGTATGGGATATAATGTTTTAGAAGCGTCACAGCTGCCCTTAACTCACTTTAACAAAAAAAAACAAAAACAAAAAAACACCCCCCCAAAAAACAAAAAACTGTATCCACCCCATATTGATAACGGGGCTTAGTTATGATCAGTCTCTCCGGCTGCAAGTTCTTATTAGTTAGTTCTATGTCACACCGTTTGTGACATCATCTGCCAGCAGACTGGGATTGCGGAGACATAATGACGTGTGACTGAATGGGAACGTTCAGTTCTGTCCTTTGGTTTGCCATCTGAGTGAGGACCGAAGTGGCAACAGCTTCAGCTGCAGAGCGAACATTCAGCCCATTGGGGGAAGCCGTCACAGAACTGTGCTGGATGACAGGAGCTGGAGAACCTGTAGGCTCGGAGCTCTCCTTCGGACTTTCTAGTATAGGAAAAAAAATAAAAAAGAAGTTATTAAAATGGTGCCCCATCACCTGCTGGTCTTCATAGAGGTCTACAGCTCTGAATGAATACCCAGGGCCCATCAATCTATCCCCTTTCAACAGTTCTCCTGCTATTTTAAATGGACTACACAGAGCACTCTCTTCCTTTTCTCCAGCTTACCTACTTCTGCATACCTAGATAGCCAACCCTTTAGAAACCACTAGAGTGGATTCTCTGTATCCACAGCTTCATCATCAGCAAGTACCACAATCTGTGGATGACACCCCATGCCTCAGAGGGCCTCAAAGACACTAGCAGAAGCCACTTCGACTTTTTATCCATGACTTCTACTCATATCCAGAAGGTATTCCAAGGTACAGGAAGTCTTCCCCAGTCTCTCTGATGGGAGCAGGCATTGTGGATGAGAACTGGAAGTGACTTCCAGTTGCACCTGGGAGGCCTTCTGAAGTGGCAGGAAGACCCAAGTAGTGGGAAGCAGTCCCTGTATTTCCAGGAGACTGTCCCCACTATGACCCCAACATCTGCAGAAGATGTTATCTTGCAGGGGTTTCCAGAATAAAACACCATGGATAAGGAGGGTCCAAAGTAAAGAGGAACTTGTTTTTCTTGGAGCTAACTTGGAATGGGAATGCTGATCAGCAACTCTCCTTGAAATATGGTGTGAGTAGCATCAGCTTCAGTGGGATACATTCCAGAAAACAAGCTAGTATGAAAGCATTCAACAACCATGGCCCAGATCAGTGGCAACACAGCCATTGGCTGTGTCTGAATCAGGTCTCTCACTCAACGACTGCATCTGTGTAACCTGAACCTCAAGATGAAAAACCCAATCTTCTGAAAGGTACATTATAGGCCTATTTTGAACCAATATGCATATGTGGTTTAGTACTATTTTCCAAATGTTCAGCAAGTTCCTGACTTAGTTTCTCAAAGCCTGCTAGGAAAAAAAGCATTTCATGTAGTAAACTGAAAAGTCAGTCTTGTTTTCTTTTTTCTCTCCTTACTGTACAAGATATTCTGATATTTTACCATGGTGGGGGGATTTAGAATAAATTACAAATAAAATATTCCTAGTGTTCATGAAGAGGCTGTAATTCCATTCCATGATTGCTGGTATTTTCATTTGAGGAGCTGCTTTATCACAAATCTCAAGAATAATAAAGTCTTATTGTGAATTTTTTAAAATTATTAAGATGGCAGACTGAATTTCCATTCATGCAGCAAACAGAAAACAAAAACCAATAATGTGAACTATAAAAACTTGACAGGGAGGAAAAAAACCCCTAACAAAACCACACTGCTCTTCTGCAATGTACACAAAGAAAATGTGAGGCAGAGTGGATGGGAGGGAGGAGGCGGCTTGATTTCATGGCCACATTTTCTCAAGCTGTGAGTCACTGCAGTGAATCAAAATATATGGTACATGCCAAGAATCCTGCAAGGCATGTATATGTGTTTACTACCATGCAAGTGGCAATTTGGAACATTCACAACTGTGGTGTCCTTATGCGGTATAAACAGTCTTTCCTTGGAAAGTCTCCCTCTTTGCTGCATCTTTACCAGCTAAGTAAAGCTATTCTGCCCAAACGACTTTGCAGAGTTATACAAAGAAGCAGCCCTGAGTCTATCCCCTCCCAGCTACTGGGGTGACACATATTCCAGATCTAACTAGTAGACATGCTACAAGAGACTGGTTTGAGAAAATGGGGGGGGGGATGAAAAGTGGAAAAGAGAAGCAGCATTGGCAAAACTGGGACCTTTTCTTCATTTTATTTTCCTGCAATCTCTCATATACACATTTGTTAGATTTACTGTATTTATTATTTATATAAAAGATTTATGGACTGCTTTTGTTGCCAACTGCAGGCAGCCTGTTCCCTGCCCTCCCTTGTCCAAAGGGGAGCATTTGCTCAGCGAGACACTAGAACTTAACAGCAATCTCTTTTTTTCCTGAGACCTGACAGACCACTTCTGAGGGTATGATGGAACACAGATTGGAAACCAGCGCTCTGTGCCAAGTTACCTAGTTAGGTCTTGTGAAACAAGACCCTCTTTAGCCCATTCTAGCTCCCTAATGCTGAAGGAGATACTTAATCCGCTTCATGTTCTCCATCCCTACCATAATAACAATGTCTCTATCCTAGTGTGGTTGTCACTACCTTTATGGTAATTTATATGCTAGTCTAGGTATGTTGAAGACTATGTGTGAAGGGCATGCCTAGTTCCTCTCTGCAACGTATTTGCCTAATATGAGCAAAGTCCAATGTACATACAGTGTCAGGACAAACCACCTGAGTGGTTCTGCAAATATCCCAAGTTGCATTGGAGAAACTATAAAGGTGGCAATAGCCATTCTGGTACAGGTACTATAAGTTAGGCAGAACAAAGTTTGCCAGTGAATCTTCCAGAACTCCTCAGACAGCTTTTATACCACTTCTGAAGTAGGAAACATATAACCCTTCCATAAGTATGTTTGTACTGAGAAAGACTGCATGAACAACAGGCTGGTGATACACTCCAGTTTATGGCACAGATGAATCCTTCTAATCATTCATGGTGATAAGTCTTCTTGGGCTTACTTCACTTCTAGACCATCACATCAAAACCAGACATATTAATGCATGCACCTGGAAGACTGTGTTCTTAAGAGAGACACATTTGCACATGGTACAAATTTACACATTCAATGTACAGATTTAAGTAGACCCAATGGGAGCCAAACTAGAGATCATGTCTGAAACTGCTTCCCAGGACCAACTATAGAAAGCTTAGCTTTCTTCAACTGTGACTCCAGTGAATATACACACGCCTAAAGAGTTTCACACCAAAATCATGAGCTACATTATGCAATTGGACAATAATGTAATTACCCTACAATAGGTTTTAGATATTTTGAACCAACATAGCTACCTACCAACACAAACACCTACAATTTTTACAGGATAACAACATTACAGCTGACATTTATAAAGTGTTTTAGAAAAAGATTTCACATACATACGTCCAATAATTCTTACAGTAGTCATATAAAATAGGAGACAATTCTTCTACACATCCTAAAGAGGGAGGGGTTGAGATAACAGCCATTTGCACCTTAGATCGTCAGGTAAGTTCATGTCCAAGAGGAAATTTTGAACTAGGGGCTTCTCATTTCACACTCTGAACTAGATTTTAAGGCAAAACTGTTTATGTATACTGATATTAATAATAGCATTAATAATAATAATAGCATTAAAATGCTATTTTTGAAGCATGAAAATCTACAGTCTACTGTACTTTAATTTACCCTGCACACCCATTCAGAATTCTTAGCTTACCAAGATAACCTTGTGTTTTCTTCTGTAATGCAGTGACTGGGCAGTCCTTGTGAGCTAACAATAGCTGTTTGAGTTGAGCAACCTCGTTCCTTAATTGTGTAACTTCATTCTGTAAGAAAGGAAGCAACATTTACCACTGCATGTATTCACATGTCCAGCCTTTAAGCCGTGGATGAAAAATTATTTGGAACTGCTCCACAACAATTATAAGTATTGAGCAAAATGGGGATTACATATGTAGCACTGGTGTTAGTTGGACTGCCTATTGCCCAGTGTGCTGTTTTTGTATACATATTATATGGTGCTGAAGCATGCAGGATGAGTATGATGGAAGCCACTTTCAAATGCCAAACTTTTGGATATTCAGAGCAAAGTCCCACACACTCCACAGCTACTGGCTTAGAAGAAAACTTTTGTTGACCACTGTATAACTGCCAAGGCTGGTCATGAACAAGCCAAGGCAAAAAAATAAAAAATGGGTGAAGTTTTTGATATAGCAAAATTAATTGTTTTTTTAGGATAGCAAAATTAGTACTGGAATAAGCTCTACCTCATGGGAGGGTGGGCTAAAATCTCTCTCTCTCTCTCTCTCTCATACATACACAGAGAAATCCTTAATTCAGCATGGTGGAAAGTTTGACTCAAAATGTTTTTCCACTACTGAAATACGGCAAAGGTTAGAAATCCATCCAAGAAACTGGAACAGACCAGAGAGACTCTATTCAAGCTACAGGGCAGAAGGAAAAACATTGCAAGGGAATGCAAAAAAAAAGTCACTGGACAGCCCTGCTACCAATTGTACAGAGTCCATCTCCTGCTTTCAACCTTAATGCATACAGCTGCACGGAATGCCATGTCTATTCTTAGGTTCTAATATCCAAGAGAAGCCTGCGGGGGTTACAGGTCACAGCCTGTTTAAATATCTGAACTGAAACCATTTGCACTTGTAACTCTGCCATTGTAGGTTTGCAAGCAGTGTTCCAAGCCAGAGCTCAAATCCTTTCACAGGATGGGAGTGTGTGTGTGTGTGTGTGTGTGCGCGCGTGCGTGATATATATATATATTAACTAAACACACACACACAATCAAACTCCTCAGTAACATTTTGCAGTTCTCGTAGCTGACTGGGCATTCAGCCTTACATTAAGTTGTGCCTCTAAGGATCAGGATGATGAGGCTAAAAAGCCTTTCTTTGGAAAGTTGGAGCTTTCTACTAATGATGCTAAGTAGTTAATGGCAAGAAGAAAATTCCCAAAAGAAACTGACCTGCAACTGCCATCACTAATCACCCACGTCGGATCAAACTAGGTCAATGCCTCATGCATGACAACAGAATGTGCAGAAAAACAACCTGCCAGTTTTGAACATGGGATTAAAAAATCCATCACCACATTACTGTATGTAATTCAACAGGGATTTGCAACACTACACAGGATCATCAGAATGCCCTTCTCCTACAAGAAGAGAAGTTCACTGGGCATAAGGACAGTCAAAGTCAGGAAAGTAAAAAAAGCAGCATGTAACCAGGAGAGAACATTTGAAACCAATCCCTAGGAATCATGGACTCTCCGAGGAGCTCTGTGTCCCACAGCAAAACTGTGCAGTGAAGATAGTGGCTACTTAAAGGAGACTTTTGGGGGAAGGTCCAAAATGTCAATGGGAAATCCTTACAGCTGTTGACATGTGGGGAGGTTTAGGACTGGAGGAATTCTCTACTGTTGCATTGTTTTTGTTTTATTACTCGTGTTCCTTGATGCTGCTTTGTCTGATCTCCCTTGGCTACTAGCCATCATTCGTTATCTTATCAGAATAAAATCAGGGCATATTTATTCTAATAAAATAAATGGGTGCCAATTTTGCAACACCTTGTAAGAGATATGGACTGAGCACTAAGCAACTTCACTGTAGATCTTTGTGGGGCTCAGTCACCAACTGAACTCCACCCTAGTAACTGTGCTAAAATACCCTCTGAAACCTGCATGTAGGTTTGTCCATTCAATCAGCCTGCGGGACAAAGTAGCAAAATCAAACACGTTACTGAAAGGATAAGCATGTAACCAGCAAGTATCTAGATCATACTTGCAACAAGAAAAACCCTGGACACAGCACAAGAGAAAGTGGGTTAAATGCTTACGCTTAGTTGGATGTTTTGTGTTGTGAGCTCCTCTGCCTTCTTCTCCAAGGATGATACCCAGAGCTTGCGTTTCTGGCGACACCGGGAGGCTGCAGCACGATTCCGCTCCAAAAACCGCTGCCGGCGTTCATCTGGATCTTCATCCATTGTGCGTCTTCTTCGACCACCTGTGCTAGGTGTGGGCTGAGCTGGGGATACCTGGAGTTGAACAGTGGAGGAACTAATGAAATTAACAGGCAGGTACAATAAGATAGTTGACACATTTCTCAGTGAAGTCCATTAAACATGCAACAACCAGTCAGCTTCAATGCCAAAGAATTTTTCCATTCTTGATCTCGTGTACTCATAAATTACTATATTTACTCAAATCTAATGGGCCACTGAATTTAATGCACACCCATGTTTCAAATGGCTTGAGATTTAAAAAAAAATTAACTGGTGATTGCAACACACAGCTTCAAAGCAGGTACAAAATTTAACTTTACTGCATATATGGTAATAATGAGTTATATGATAACAAAAAATGGCAATGGATTTCTGTTATGATTTTTAACAAACTGCACTACTTTATATTTATGTTACATTTTAATTACAATATAGTAAACTGTTAAACTAAATTCTGACCTATACTTATAATCAGAATACCTATATTTACTCGAATCTAATGTGCCATTGAATCTAATGTGCACTTTGATTTTGGAGAATAAATTCAGCTGAACAAGATGAGTATTAGACTTGAGAGTAAATAGGGCATATATTAATTAACTGACTATTTAAGCAGAATGATAAACAAGAAATGCAATAAGATGTATATTTTTGACCCAAATTCAAACAATAACTGCATTTACACTCGTTTTATTCCGTTGGGACTGGAGTTCCTTGCTGAAATCCTGTGAACCTCTATGAGCACAATCCTAACCATGTCTACTCAAAAGTAAGCCCCATTGTGTTCAATGGGTCTAACTCCCAGAACAGTGTCTTTAGGACTGCAGCCTATGGCAAATTTGCTGTGATTCCTGTTCTGTTCGTTAGACCAACAATGTTAACAAGGATTCTGACACCTTCTGTTATTTAGAGGAAACAAAGGAAATTAACTGTGAAAAGTAAAATATGCCAACAGGTTCCAACCATAGATCAGCCCCATTGAAAGGGCTATATAATTATGCAGACCAGTTTACATTTCAGAACTATTCACTGTGAGGCAACATATGGATGGTAAACTTTTGGAAGCCAGTCTAACTCACAGAGCAGGTGGTTAATTTTGATGGAAAGCTGACATTTGGTGAGCTGGTAGGAGCAAATGGGTTGTATTTTAACCCAAGTAATTAAGTGAGGTGAGAAATAGAGAAGATCTCAGAAACACTATTTCTATATTCTAGTTTGCATTTCTGAGATACCTAAATGGCAAATGTCTGTTAGCAATGAACATAAGAATCTCCACTGAATCAGACCAAAGGTCCATCCAGTATAGTTTCCTATATCACACAGCGGCCCATCAGATGCCTCAGGGGGCACAAAAGACACCTGCATCCAGGTACTCTTCCCTGCATCTGGCATTTTGAGGTTGTCCACATCTACATACACCCCTGTAAGGGCATCACCCAGGTCTAAGTGGGCTACAGTCTTATAAATTCTGATCAAGAGAATTAGAAGACTAATCATGTATTTTAGAGCTGAAAATGGTATGATACAAGATATATCATTGTCCATATTGTGCACACTCACCTAATTATTGTGTCTAGTAAACAGATTCATCAGTTTTTCATAGTGCTTAAAAACCTGCAAAGCCCATTTGACTAGGGATGTTAGATAAAAGTGAAATATGATTACATATATGTCATATCACTTTCAGATCTCTTAATGCGATCAGTAGTGCTGTTTGTTTCTGGCAGGATTACAGCCAGGCAACCCAATCCTGAGATGCCTGTGGCTTGAGGCCTGCCACGAAGCAGGCTACTGGAAGCTTCTTGTTCCCTTCTTTCTCATAAGTGTGCAGCCCAACGTTGGGGTTACTTGTGCAAGTGACTTCCATGTAAGGGTGAAAAGCCCTATTCAGGGCTTTGGATCTTGAGGAGTTCCACAGGTCCCTCCCTCCTAGGCATGCCTAATTGCCATTTTCCTGGCACCCCCTACCCCGTAATGCCTCCTCCCAGCTCCCCCATGCTTCCCCACAGCTCTCCATAATTTTAAATGGCCATAACCTTTGACAGAATATATATATTTCATTGCATTCAATATTATGTTACCTGTATAATAATAAATAATACAATGGTATTCATACATACCAAGGTTTTCACTATGAAAACGTTTTCTGGTTGATTGGTCATAATTCTTGAAAGAATACAGATATTCCAACAAGGATTGTTTCATTGCATTCAGAATTAAATTACCAGTGATATATACCATGATCATATTATTTTTTGCACATACTGTACCAATGTTTTCACCATTTCACCCCTTTAGCTACACCACTGATGAAACTTAATTCCATACTGTGCTCTGGGGTGCGACACTAACAAAACAGGATTCCAAATAACCAGCAGTACAGCCCTCTCTCTTCTCCAAATGCTGCCCCCAAACTCCTATTTTATTCAGTTTCTGCCCAATGTTACATATATACAACAGAGATCCAATGTGTACACCTGTGGAGTGGGCATATTAATAAAGTCTGGCTTTAATCAGACCTGTGGTTGAGCTGGAGAAGGTGCGTCAGGATGCTGAATGAGTATTTGACCCTGTTCAGGACGAGATGTCACCATTGTACTTGCTGATCCAACCATGCCACTGCCATTTAGTGAGGAACTAACACCTTGAGTCAGGCTAGCTTTTAGTCGCTGAAAGAAAACAACAACAAGATAAGAATCAGTAGAAGATCAATGTGCTCATTCTAAGTTTACTGACATTTTTGTCAAAATCGTCTTCACTGGGGATGCAGGCTTTTGACAGAGATGAAATTTATTTGAAATTTGAATATATCTGTGACATTTCAAGCTTAGGAAGTCTCAGAATAACAATACAGGTCCAACCTTGTTATACACAGATTTTTTTATACACTGATTTATCTCAACACGAATGGCCAATGAAAATCACAGTTTAAAAGACTGCTTTTCTACTGTTGTAGAGGTTGTCATGCGTGCACACATTTTTCAGTCCCAGAATCAAACCCCTACAGATATTGAGGCATTACCTTACTCCATTAGGTGCAATAGAGGAGCATGAAACCTGGAAGTGGGTCTTTAAACCCATTTTCCCACTTTTTTCTTCATACATGGATTTTTTAATCCACGAGAGGTCCCAAAACAGAACATTAGTAGATAACAAGAGATACCCATTTCTCTCCCCCAAACACCTGGGGCACAGCTCCAGAATATTTGTAGAACACCTTTGAGGCATGACACAGTGGATGAAAGTCACTCATACAGAAGGATGATAGAATTATGCAGTGGAAGTTTAGATGTCTTCATTTTATGTTCAATGGCACAGTAGAAATTCTCCGACAATTTTTTTTTATTTTAGTAAGCTGCACACAACTGTATCACTTTTTGTCCTGCTTCCCTTTCTCACTCTATTCTCTAAGGACTTCTAGCACGGGGATGCTGGTAACAGCAGTGGAGAATAGATGGAAAAGATTATTCCAAGAAACCCCAAATTATAATCATTTCCTTACATTACTTTGCCAAGATATTACTGTGCACAAGATTTCCTTGATATCATTAACAAGCCACCATATATCCTGTTTCCCTGAGTTATGGACATCTGACTTCTGGGTGGTTCTCACTGCTCTAATGTGTAGGAACTGTATTCCCTTTTCAGCGTTTTGCACAGGTGCATAAATGCTAGGCTGGCAAAAGCTAGCTGTGTCACACTACATACACTGCAATTTCTGGATAGTCTGGTTCATATGTTTGGGACTCAGAACATCTTTCTCACATCTTTCAAAAAAGATATTTCATGAACAAATTGTCCCCCATAGTCTTTAATGTACCCTAGAAAAAGGCAGTAGCATTCTTAACTTTGACTGTGTGATGAAATACAGGGAATCAAAAGTTCAAATACAAGGAATCAAAAGTTCGATCAAAAGAATCAAAAGTTCAACCAGCAGAGAAATGTTATTAATTATGCAACTTGTATTGATTAACTACAAATTGCAAAGTTAGCCACATGGATAACCTAAGTTAGAAATAGATAATATAGTTGATCATGTGTTTCTGGTGATAATTTTGGCATTTGTTGTAAAAAATACCAAAAACATGAACAGGAAAAAAATTATACCTTCCTTCGCTAACCCATGAGAGGGTAGGCAGCTTGGAAACTGCTTACTAAATTGAGAGTTATGTTTAGAATGCTGTGGAAATTTAAGGTACCTGTATAAGATTTACTCATGTGTAAAATACAGTGTGAAATGTAGAGGATGCTTGAGAGATATCAAGAAGATAAAAATTCCATTTTGAAGTTATGCTATGTATAATTGTTGTTAAGTATGAAAGTTGTGATTTAGTCGATTTAGAGCCCAATCGTAACCATGTCTACTAAATAAACATAAGCCCCATTGTATTCAATGGGTCTTACTCCCAGGAAAGTGTCTTTAGGATTGCAGCATAAATTGGTGAAATCATGTATTTGTCATGATTTATTCTGTATTTATTCCTCACAAAATAATTGCTGTATAACTTACCATTTTTGTTTCTGAATGTGCTGGAAGCCCTGACGGTGAAATGGAACCACTGCTGATACTTGGAGGACCGGGGATACCAGGAATGTTTGGCACCATGGTCATAGGCCTCGCCAGCTGTATGTGGGAGGGAATGGAAAGCATTTTAATGTCAGTTACCAAGTTCCTTCTATGAAAAAGAGGGAAATAAATTTGCTTAGCAATTGGTATACAGTACAGTTTCATCACTTGTGTTTGAAAAAGAAGCACCGCAGCTGCTTAATAGAGCATAGCTGTTATTAAAGACAGTTCAGAAAGAGAGGTGAAGGGAAATGAGAAAACATGGGTGGCAATCCCAACTGCTAGGATCTTCCTACATTAACGGAAGGAGCATTCTGCTCATAAACAAGAACCTTGTGTTATGGATCTCCTTCAGTATAAATTCTTTTGACACTGAGAGTTTCCTTCCTGAATCAAAGAGGTGCTGGTTGTCATGCCACTCATTAATTTCTTCTTCCCTTTCCCTAGAGGCATTTCATATGCTGCACTGTGGCAATTTCAGAAGGAAACCACAGCACAACCAGACAACTTTGGACACCCTTTAGATTCATGAAAGTACAGATAAGGTTTTAACAAGCACTCCTAAAAAGTATGGTATATGTGAAGCAAAACGTAGAAAGTTCTTATTGTTAAATTAGGTGTCACTTGTGGTGAGAAGAGATAAAACAGTCAAAAATTCTGGCTTCACAACGTTACGGCCACTAAGCTCACTTGGGAATTTTTCTATGATTTTTTGTGGGGTGCAGGTCTTTCTCTTTGCATTTTGGAAATACGTGACTTCCACAGTTGTTAAAGGGAAAGAAAAAAACACACAAAAAAGGAATATATAGAATTCATGCAGGCTTATTAAGGTATTCTGGAGGAAAGGTAGTTTCAGCTATGAAAAAAGGAACATGAGAAGATGCCTTCTGCATTTCTCTTAACATACTAGCCTTCCACATTTTTCAGTTCTGTCCCCAACAGCTAACTATGAATCCCAAAACAAGGCAGAAACTTTTTAAACACTTAAATGAAGACAAAGTGTACCCAGAAAGAAACAGATGTTGGATTTGAACAGACTGTACAGTCAGCTGCAGAAGCAATGCACGCTGCACCAGAAGGTCCTTAGGTTTGTCAATCACTGTCCTGAGAAAATTCATATGCAGAAATAAAAACTAAATAACCATTTCATGCCCTGAAGAGGCCAGGGAGGGAGTTTTTTTCGCTTGGAAAGGCCAACATGTTCTCTGCAAGCTTGAGTGATTTGAGCATACAGCTAGCTAATCAGAAAGCCTGCAGTTCCTAGTCCTGGAACCAACAGTGACAGCCATCTGCTCAGATGAGGATTCAGTTCTGAGCCTTATTGCCCTGCAATGTGGTTGGCAGGCACCGCTACCTTGCAGGCTGTGGCTCTCGGTGCCCACCTCCTCCTCCTCTCTAGCCCAGGCTCACACAGAGTAGATGAGTGTGATGTCGTTTCTGGAAATTAAAGAGCCCGCATATGCTCTGCAAAGGGAAAAGCTGTCCCTTCCTTTATCAAAATTAGCAATGAAGGAAGCTTCTATTACCGATATGACAGAAGGCATCTGAACAGGAGGGCCAGGAAGGACAGGCACAGTCTGTCCATTAACAAGGTGCATGACAAGTGGTACAGAGCTAGTTGGAGACCTGGAAGAAAAAACACATGCACACACAAAAGATGACCACAATTCAGCTTACATGTACATCGGAAATCCCTGCCCTGTACATCACAGATGCAGGCGATTGTCTTTTGACACACAAAGCCTCCCTCTTCTGGGGTCTCCATGGAGCAGAATGGGCATCTCAGCATAAGCAGAAATGTCTGTTGGAAAACATATCAAGTTTCCTAATCTAACTCCTAAATTACTAGCTAATTGGCCTCCTTGTTAAGGAACACATGGGCTGCAAAAGCACAGATGCTTCCATCAACTCAAGCTTAAACACAAACAGCTACTGTACTTTCCTCTCATCTGACAAAAGAAATGCAGTTCTGAACCTGCACCCATCATTGGGTCCTGGGATGGCAAGTAGGGAAAGATGGGCTGCAGCAATGCAAACATTCACTGACCATCTATCCAAGACGTATGTGCAACTACAAGAGGAGATGGTTGAAGTACCATGCAGATTTGCATTAAATTTCAGGGTGTGTGACTGGCATGAAAGGTTCTCAAACATTCCAAAGCATATATAACAAACTCTATGTAACAAACAATATAAGGAGTTATATTTAAAAAACAAAAACCAGCTATGGAAGGTTTAAGGCTAAGCAGAAGAATGATAAAGGAGGAAACTGCTTGCACTTTCAGCCACTTTTCTATTCAAGTGTCTTCTCAAAATTCATTTTCACCCCTTGGGATGATTTTGCACAGAAAGCTGGAGAATAAAGAATGAAGCAATGCTCTTCTTCCACCCAGCCTCCTACAGTTGTTTTTCCAGTTTTTTTTAAATCAATTGGTAGATTGTTACCTCCATATGCCATGCAATGTCTAGATATACCTCTAACAGGGCAATCCTACCTCTTGGTTAGGCTGGCACAAGTCCTGTGCTGACCTGGGAGTGTCACAAAAGTGTCATCAGGTGAGTTCACAAAACTTACAAAAGTGAGTTAGGCCAGTGCAGAGACATGTGCCAGCCTCCCTACGCCCAGCATGGGAACAGGAAGATGGATGAGTTGAGCAGGCCTAAATTGGTTAAGACTGCGTCCTCAGCCTCTAGGAAATAGCAGCGCAGCTCTCTCCATGGCATGCTTGCTCCTTCGATCCAGGCCACAGATAGTGGGAGGCTAGTCCTGGAAGACTGAAGAAGCTACAAATTTTGTAAAAATTGGGAAAAACAGGCCAGAGGGAAGATGAGAAACAGTTCAAGCAAGATCACTGCAGGTGGAGGAATTATTCATGGGAAGGGAACTGCAGCACTAACACTAGAAACCCTTGGACTTGTTTTGTTTCCCTTCTCAACTTTTTACCTGCAGATCTATCCGCTGTATAATAAATATTATATTTAATAAAATGAATAATCCAGGTTCTAGATTATATACTTCATTCCTATATACTAGATTTTTATTTTTTCCTGATAGTTGCTCTCATGCAACTTAAAAACACAACTGCTATATTCTGTAAAATTTAAAAGAATAATGCAAGAAAAATTGCTGATTGTCCAACAGTTAACTGCTAATGAACACCCAATTCCAACCCTATTAAAGTCCCTGCTCTTCCCCACCCCTGAGGCTCCAAGCTCCTTACTTACCCAATCTGTCTGTTGGAAGGTGGAGCTTGAGTGATGACAGAGGTTGGAGAAGGGAGAGTGGGATGTAAAGGATCATATCCCAAGTGTAGTGGCAGTGACCCAGGACGGACAATGGTTGGAGTAGGTGTAGAAAGAATAACAGGTTTCAAAGTGATCTCCTGAGAAAACATGCACATAATCGGAGTTAGACACAATTACTTTACATGAATAAGTATTTGTTCCTCTCACAAATCCTCACAAAGGGTTACCACAAAGTCTTGGAAAATCTTCACAATCACCATGCATAAGAAAACTGAAGCAACTGTACATACTAGAATTAGAAATCCAATATCCTATAGAACAAATAATAATCCCTCTCTGGAAACTCCGTATATCCAACAACAAAAAGCAAAGATAGGTTTTGTTGAATTGGGTAATATTTTTTCCCTCAAACTAGTACAGTCAAAAATGGTAAATGTACACATCATCTTCTAAGGTACTATTTTGTAGAAGACAATTAAAAGCAGACAAAAAGATAACTCACGAAAGCTCACCTTCTCCTTGGCCTGTGGTGACTGTGGACTTGTTGCTGGACTGTCTGGAGGGGATGAATCCACTTCAACTGGCTCTTCCTCTTTTATTTTGATATCTGGGGTAGAAGGCAGAGACATATCCAGGGGTCCAGGACACTACGGAAGAAAACAACCAATATGAAAGAATGAATTCCATCAGATTTTTTTAAAGGAATATGCACAAATAGTCTGCATACCATTGTGTAGCACAGCTTCAATAAAAAGCTGTGGTCGCCTATGACATTTGACAATCTGATTTCCTCTTAGTCATAAAAGACACATAATATTTACATGAACAATTCTTTCCAAAAGGTGGTGGGCATCAATTTTTTAAAGTGTTTCCCTGAATACATAAATAAATTACTGCAGGTCACAGAAAGCACTGTCATTCATAGAAGTACAATGGTTCTACTTTATCGGTCATTTCTGAATTATTGCTAGATTAATCAAAAGCCAACAAGAGAGTCATACGAGTTATTACAAATCTATGGCTAGCACATCGTAATAAAGCCTACCCATATGCCTGAACCTGGCAGCATGCCACCGCACCTTTTTTCAAGAGTACAGCATGGCCTTTTCCAATTTTGTTAACAACAATTTGCTGCTTCCATTGATCAATGGGGTCAAAGAAACAGCAAAAGGAAATGGTAAAACTAGAAACATAAAGTATTCGTGGCAAAGAGGGAAAGAACAACAGCCCATCAAATAGTCTTGAAGCAATTAAAAGCAAAAATCTATGGTTTGAAAGTGGAATAGTGCCTCCTCCGATTCTTGGATGGAACTCCTCTGAAGTATGCCAAGATATTAACGCCAGAGTAGAAAGAGCTGCTGGGAAGAAATTAGCAAGCCAGCGTGAGCAATTCATCCTTCCATGTATTCAAAACAGAGAATTGCTTTTAGTAAAAGCATAGAAAAACCAGAGGGGGTAGAGAACGATATTTGACAGATCATATGTAGCTTCTTATGCTTAGGGGCAGTTTTCTTCTGCTGATCATTCCCTCTGTTATCTTTTTCTGTTAGGCTAGTCTTTATCCTTAATGGACCACTCATTTTCTGCCTACAAGGACAATGGTTTCCTTTAAATCACTCCTTAAAACCCACTTTATATACTAAGCCTTTCCTGAACTATTATTGAGTTTTAGTGGAAGACTTTATGCTGCTTATGGGCCTTCTCCTTTATCTTTTTACATGCTTCTAATCTGCCTTATTAATCACACAATAGAAGATAAGTTTCTACAGAAATACTATGGTTTTCAAAAGGAATAAATTTTTTTAGTCTGCTAGAAATCATGGCCAAATATTTTGGTAGGTTCTGTACAGCATCAACCAGAATTATTGTGAGATTCTATACATGCTTGTTCAAATAAGTCCCACAATGATCAATAGGATTTACTCTAAGGTAATTGTGTATAGGATTGCAGCCTAACCCTACAGTCCAGAGTAACTACGGGAGAACGAAAGAGACATTTACATCGATGTAGTTATGGCACCACCTAGTGAAAACCTACGGGAGATTCATATTGCAATCCAGAGTAAATTGTTCTTATGTCGGAGCCAGGACTCCCCATAGTTACTCTGGATTACGCCCTAAGACTGCTAAATCAACATATTAGAATACCAACAGATAATGCATAAACTAGAAAGGAGGGAGGAACCTTGACACGTAGGCAGATTTTCTACATAGGAGACAATTGTTTACTATCTTCAAGGCAGAATCCTAACTAATTTAGGCCAGCACAACTCGCTAATCTCCCCATTTCAGTGGCGCTGTGGAGAGGCTGGTGCATGTTTGGTGCCAAAGTGCTTTACAGAACTTTTGCCGACACCCTAAGACTAGCATGGGACTTGTGCTGAGACTTATCTGGGGTTAGGATCATGCTGCCAATACTGCACTAATGGTCACAGAATTACTGAGTTCAGAAAAAACAGTCTTACACTTAACTGTGAGAGCTACTATGTACAAGACATAGGCTGCAATCCTAACTTCCAGTTAGGCTAGCCTAAGCCCCAGCATAAGTCCTCTGCTAATCTGGGGGAGTCACAAAAGTTCCATAAGACACTTCTGGGTGGACTAGGCCAATGCACAGACATTCGCCAATCTCCCCACACCACCAAGGGAAAATAGGTCAGGGGAGTTAGGCAGGCCTCAATTGGTTAGGTCTGCGCCCAAAGTTCTACATTTTAAATTTGAAAGATGAAAGTTCAGATGGATTTTCCCAAGCCAAAACACGCTCTGGTCAATATCTTTCAGAGTAACCTACTTCAAAGGTTGTAAATAAAAATAAATGGGGGAAAGAAGAGAACAAGAAGCAACAGTGCCCCTTGCTCTGAAGGAATGGCAGGGGATAAATAAAATAAATGATGGTAGTTGCTTGTCTCTACACTTTATGTTTTTGTATGTTACATCGATTGCGCTTCCTATTCTTCTATACTTGGCAATGAACGGAACATGGACTGTCCCCCTCAATGGGTAAATTATACATGGTTTTTGTGCTGACTGTGATGGCCAACTATCCACATAACAAAATCTGGAAATATTCTCCCCCCTGCTTTTAATTACCAAAAATCTGTGACAGAAATTATCCAGGACAAAAACAAAAAGAAAACCCACACAAACTAAAACTAGCACCAGCAACTGGCCTCATCTCAGCCAAATGTTCAAAGCATCTCATGAATGTGCCCAACAGAGTCTGCCAATTTTTCAAATAGTAAACCAGCTGGATCTAACAATCCAGGCAATTCTAGCAGGGGAAATTTCTTCAGCCTGCCTGAAACTGGCCCAAGTTTTCAACGGCTGCATCTCCTGTTGGAGGTCACAAATATTAGGACTGAGTCATATTTAACAAGAAATAAACTTCCTGCAACCCAAGAATCCTAGTGGTAGCTATTAAACAGTACAACAACAGGATTATGGGTGGTCTCTAGACATAAAATGTCTGGCTAGACTGCAGGTTATTGGCCATTTATAAAAACTCAAAATAAAAGTTAAGATTAAGACTCTGGATTGCAATAAAAACCAAAAAGGCACAAAACCAAGGATGGATTAGAAAGGACCACCTCACTTTGAGGGCACTACAGCAAAAGCAAAATGTATGATACTAAGGACTAGAAGGTTTGGGCAACACAGTTCTGAATTCCTCAAGACTCTGCCTTAGAAAGGCATGTGTGAGATGATTTCCAAAGCAGTTCAGAAGTGAAACTAGCTAACAGCAAGCAAAATCCTATCAGTTTACTTAACTGAATTTCAGTCTGAAATAGAAGAAAATGAAGCAGTTGTAGAAGTTATGCATGCCACCCAAGGTTTCTTCCGACAATTCTTCAAAAATAAAATATTGTACAATAACATGGACTGTTCCTTAAAGACTTTACGTGAAACCCAATTTTAACCATGCCTAGGCTACTCTAAAGCAGGGGTCTCCAAATGTTTCAGCCAGAGGGCAACTTCAGATTTACTTTATTTCTTTATATCCTGCCTTTTTCCTTGGGGAAATTTAAATAAACACATTAGAGATGAAACTTAGATGAATGAATACAATGTTCTGTTCTCCAACCTCCTGAGCACCTTCTAAGGACGGACTTCATAGAGCATAAACTAGATTTTTGGAAAACTGGTGATTTTTCCAGCCCCTATTACACCTTCCAGACATAACCAGAGCACTTCTCCAGCTGTGTTCAGTAAAGTGGGCCAGCAGCTTGCAGGTGTTCAAAGGCTTGCTGCAGGCCAAATATGGCCCCTGGGCCAGGGTTTGGAAGCACCTGCTCTAAATCTTGCAAGAACTAATTGGGCTAATACAATATTTTCCTGTTGGCCAGATCTCTCATAAAGTCTTAGATTGAATGAAATCTCTCTGCAAGCACCACAAAATTCTGCCTTTTCCAGAACTACAGATATGCAAACCACAAAGCAAGTAATTTTATTTTGACATAGATGCTAAGTCAGGCAGGATTTGTTTTTCATTTTATAGGAGTTCTTGGATTGCTATAGCAATAGCAACTTTATACCTTGTGGGATTTTCTAGGAAACAAATATTGTTTGACTGTCCATCTACAAGGGGAAAAAAACAAAATTGTGTTTTAAAATACAGTGATGTGCTTACTTCTGGTGATAGAAAAAGAATATGGAAGAACAGTGCTGAAGTTATACGAAGAGCCCAACTAGAACAGCCTAAGGGCCCATTTAATCCAGTGTCTTGTATATCACAGTGGCCCTCCAAAATGCCTCTGGGAGCACACAATTCAACAAGATAACTGCATCCTGCTGCCACTCTCTTGTGGATGGCATTCAGAGATTGGCATATGAATGGCAGGTAAAATTATGCTTATCCAAGAAGAGATTTCAGAAGTGATTTCAAGCAGGAAAGAGAGTAAAACAATTCACTTAAAAGATTTCATGATAAAACATGGCTTTGATCTCTAAAGCTGGAGTGGCAAAACAGGCCTTTGATAAATCCTCCTGCCTCTTATTTCACTGGCGAACGGAACAAAGGTAGCCTAATGTTCAGTTATGAATATTTTTAGTTAGGAACTAAATAATAATAGATGCTACATGGCTTCTTAGTGCCTTGCACTCCTTGACCAGAGCGCTGGATGCTAAGGGAAAGTTTGCTTCTTATTCAGCAACTGGGGAAATATATTGCCTGTACATAGATGAAGGGAGTTGAAAATATGAGAATGGAGCTCTGGAATATCCAGAAAGGGCTAGATGCCTGCAGAATCTTCGTGAATGTACAACTTTTGGATTTTACTGACATGGCCTCTCACAACTCTTACAAAACAAACTTTTCCCTTTATCTTGTCTTCAGCATAGCATGAATAGTGACTAGTTCCTGCATTCCAAAGGTGGCGTATGACACATGTCTGCACCAGCTTCTATATGCTCCTCTCATTATAGGAGAACAATGGAACATAACTGGGCTGCTACTCCATGTTATAGAGCTGATAATCAGCCTGCAGCAGTGGTCACTGGCATGCCTTACAAAGAGCTGCCTTCAGCTCCTTTCCTTCCTATTCTTTATTTCAGCTAAAGTGTTGTCAGTGTTTATGTACCAGTCAAGTTCCAGCACTGGGAACTGAAGAATTTCCTCTTGTGCTTCTATACCTTCATCCTGCTTCCACACCACAATTCACAAGAATAAGCAGTTACAGTGCAATGTCTTTGGATAGTAAGTTATCATATCTGCTAACCCCTGCTAACTGGGCAAGAGACACTCTTTCAAGTGGGTGTGCCTCTTTTATTTAGCAGGGGAAGAGTAACTGGCCCTACACACCCCAGCAATGTCTGCTCTAGTGGTTTCTGCTGGTGTTCTTTTTGCATTTTAGATTGTGAGCTCTTTTGGGACAGGCACCCATTAGCTATTAATTAGCTATTAATTTTTTTCGTTTTCTTGTAAACCGCTTTGTGAACTTTTCAGTTGAAAAGCGGTATATAAATACTGTAGATAGATATCTATGGACCATGAAATAGCACTGTTGATTTAAATGACAACATACATTTTATTTTTTAAAAACAATCACAACAAAAAAACCCTTTGGTGATTGTTTTCTGTACTCCCTACAACTCTACATATGGTAGCGATTTAGCTGCTCCTAGTCAAGATGCCCTCAACTGTCTGACTACTAAATGAAAGCATGAACAGATAGCAAAATAGAAATACATTACTCGCTGCTTTGCACACAGGAAACAAGGCTTACAGTGCAATCCTCTTCATGTCTACTCAGAAGTTCCACTGAGTTCAATGGAGCTTACTCCCAGGAACGTGCTCTTAGTATTGCAGCCTAAGATAGCTCTCTGCCAGAGAACCTGGGAAAGTCACATGAGGGTGGACAGCTTTAGATTAGATCAGGGGTCTCCAAACGTGGGCCCCGGCAAGATCCCTCTGGCCCTTGGGCAATCCTTGTAATTCACTCCAATACAATTTTATATGTAAATTCATTCAAATTTCAATGCTAATCAGTTTCCTGCCCCCGACACAGAGAGATGTGTGGCCCTCCCACCAAAATGTTTGGAGATCCCCGCACTAGATGGACCACTGATTTTCCTTCAGAGGTACCACACATTTTCTGATACAGTCTGATTGGTGACTACTGGTCAAGACATGAAGCTGGATGAAGCACAGGGCTGGTAATATTTGTCAGTTACATCTGAAACCTGAGCACCACAAGGATGCCACAGAACAGAGAATTCCTTGAAAATCCCAATATTTTAGCTTGATGAAAACGGAATTCTTTGTCTCTTGCCTTTTTCTCATAATCTTCTGTGGCTTTCTTGAAGTCATGCTCAAATGAGCTGGCCAACTCATTGAACAGGCCAACTTCCTCACAGTTCTTTAGAAAGCGGGTTGGTGTTGGAGTCTGATCTGTTCAGAGAGGAAGCAGAAAAACAATTAGAAATAAAGTTTAGATTGCAATATTCATCTCACAGAATAAGGAAATCAGGACTATACAATTATACTAATGTTCCTACCAATGTCATTTTCAGCTTCTTCAATTCCAAAAACATCAGATTCCTTTATTCATTAATATATGCAGCCTTTTCCCACTTCCTTAACACACCCCCTTTCCGGCAAATTCCTAAACACACACAGACACATACTTGGAAACAGCATTAGTGTTTTGTTCACCAATGTCCTTTAAATATTGATAATTAATCCTACAAGTAAATTCACACTTTAAAACAAAATAAAACATGGGCAGGTGGAATCTTTTAAGCATCTTTGAGCATAATCCTAACATAGGGTGCAATCCTGAGTAACTACAGGGAGTCCTTGCTCCGGTGTAAGAACAATTTGCTCTGGATTGCAATATGAATTTCCCATAGGTTTTCACTAGGTGGTGCAGTAACTACGGGTGCACGTAATGTCTCTTACGTGCACCCGTAATTACTCTGGATTGTAGGGCATGTCTACTCAAAAGTGAGCCCCATTGTGTTCAATGGGTATTAGTCCTAGGAAAGTGTCTTTAGGATTGCAGGCTGTGGCATATAACTTGCAAAAAAGAGAACAGAGCCAGTTTACTTCTGCCTTACAAAAGTTTTTGTGCTTGACTGGGGAAAAATCTTATTTGCCAGAGAGGTGCAAGGGAAAAACCACTTAAAAGCATAGCATTAATCTCATGTTCTGTGTATTTGCTTCAGAATGTCTGTTCTTAACTACAGCTTGTGGGAAATTTGCTCTTTTTAGAGAAAGGCAGCTTATATTCTGTGCTAATTTCAAAAAACCTATTAATAAATCATTGTACTCCCAATGTACTATGCACATTTGAATATTTATGCTTATTCTCAGTAGCTTTCTTTGCTCCTGTTAACCATGGGAAGCCCTACCCTTGGACTACTGAGAAGGCTAGAAATGCCGTTTTCATTTTAAATGAATTTACCACCCAATTGCCAAATTTCAAGCATGTATGGTGAAGCTTGAAATTTGGGCACACTGAATCTAGCTTAAATTTCAGTCCCCCAGATTTTGCAAGGTCCTTTAGTAGGTCAACTGACATTAGCAAGCTCAGAATTTCAGAGAAGCTTTCTACTCGCTCATTATATTATTTGATATAGAAAAGGAAGACTAATTTATTCATAATGATAGGGGTAAGCTGAAGGGCTGACATTCGTACAATCTGTGCAAGGACAGGAAAGGAACTCTGCTTTATGTGAATCATCAGCTTAATTGCACAGCTGCAGCCAGAGAAATAAATGATTTGCATCTTCTGAAATGGTCACGTCACTCTCCACAATTCAGCTGACAAAGGGGTGCAGAGGGATGGATTTAATGTGGAAGATAAGGAACTGCTGGTACTTTATGCCTGACAAAAAGGCATTAAAATGCAGACAGTTCTATTTTGTCCCGGTAGCAACTATTTACATCCAGCATATAAAGTACAACCTCTCCAAGGAGCTCCTTCATGGGTCAGGAAAAAAGGAGTTTCAAAACCAAGTAACATGTTTGCTACTGTTTATAACATGTTTACTCTGAGACAGAAAGTGTCACAAAAAACAGCCTATGACTCTTGATCTTGCAAGATGTAAAGTGTTTCCAAAAAGGTGAGCGAGCTATGATTTCCCAGAGAGCCATGGAAAACAGTTAGGGGCGCCTCAGAATACATGTTAAAAAGTTATACAATGTATTGGGTTGCAAGCCCTAATGGAGAGCCATACCTTACAATCCAGAGTAACTAGTTACGGCACTACCCAGTGAAAACCTATGGGAAATTCATATTGCAATCCAGAGTAAATTGTTCTTACGCTGAAGCAAGGACTCCCCATAGTTACTCTGGATTGCGCCCATAGTCATTGGCCAGATGGTCAAGGGAGAGATAGGCAGAAAATATTTGGGAACCATACATTCATAATACATAAGTTGCAATGCTTTTATAGCTTACCCTCCCATTAAGGCTGCTCTGAGGTCCATTTTGTACATTACACAATATTGCAGGGTTGCCACAGCTAGTACAATCACTAGGGAATAAATTACTATGTAGTATATAGTTATTGTAATATTTCTATATTGTTTTCCACAGGACCATATATCTTGCTTTTCTAGGGCAGGTGTTCCTCAGGCTGACCAGATATCCTCTTTTTCCAGGACATTTCCTCTTTTTGAGCCTTATGGCCTGGAAAGAAACCTTCATTGTCCTCCTTTTCTATCTATTTATCTGTAGTATTTATATACTGCTTTTCAACTGGAAATTTCACAAAGTGGTTTATAAGAAAATGAAAAAATTAATAGCTAATTAATAGCAAAATGGGTCCCTGTCCCAAAAGACAGATTTCACAATCTGAAATGCAAAAGAACACTAGCAGAAGCCACTAAAACAGACATTGCTGGGGTGTGCAAGGTCAGTTACTCTCCCCCAGAGAAATAAAGAGGAACACCCACTTGAAAGAGTGTCCCTTGTCCAGTTAATAGGAGTTTCCCTTGTGAGAAGGCAACATATAAAGTGGTGCCTCACATAAAGAGCTTAATTCGTTCCAGAGGCATGCTCTTTAAGTGAAATGCTCTTTAAGTGAAAAAGATTTTACCATAGGAAATAATGGAAGTTCAGACAATTGGTTCCACAACCCACAAAATATTCATATAAAAATATTAACTGGATGTAAAAATGATGATAAAACACTGGAATTGAATTCAAAACATCCATTCAATGTGCATGAGCCTATGAAGTCTACTTACGCTGCAGTCCTAAAGACACTTTCCTGGGAGGAAGCCCCACTTAATACAATGGGGCTTACATCTGGGTAGACATGGTTAGAAGGTTGCAATCAATGACACTTTCCTGAGTAAGCCCCATTTAATACAATAGGGCTTACTTCTGAGTAGACAAGGTTAGGGGGCTGCGATTAAAGACACTTTTCTGGGAGGTTTACCTGGGCTGCTGCTGGAGGTTCAAGATGGCCGGTGGGGGCACTTAGGGACAGCTACCCCTGGCACCCCCCAAGTTGGGGGCAGTTAGAGGCAGCAGCACTGGCTGGTAACCCTTTTAAAGAGCCTCTGCGCGGAGCATCAGGGCTGCATAGCACTCGTCTCCATAGCGTGCTTGCTTGTTAAGTGAAGCGGAATTTGTTATGTGAAGCAAGACTTCTTGGAAATTTATACTTGTTATATGAAACACTTGTGTTAGGTGCTTGTTATGAGAGGTATCACTGTAGCCTTCTTGTAATAAATAATACACAATACATTATATGTAATAGTTTTAAATTTAATAATAAGCAATATATTTAAATTAACCATTTGAATGTAATATATGTGTTTTTAGCTTATATTTTTTCATGGCTTACATTTTTCTTGGGTGTCCTACATTTTGGGTGTGACTTGTCCTATTTTTGCTTATGGCATATGGTCATCCTGGGTTGGGTATAGCAGCAAGCTTGACCGGTGTAGGGGTTGGGTGCCCAGACAGATTCCACAGTTCAAAAGGGGGTCCTGCACCCAATATCACTAACCTATATTACAGCTTCTTTTCAGCTTATTCAGGTTGCTAATGTGAATAAGACCCTTTGAAGTATGTGCTCCCTTGAACCTCACTTGGCTTATTAGATCTCCCCTGGGGAGAATAGTAAAGTAGAACAGGTGTATGCAATGAATTTATCCTCGGATTTTGCTGGCTATGGTTCAACCCATTCTAAAGAAAATCTTCCTGGAAAATATACATTGGCTTATTACCAGCCAGTTTCAAATCTCTTGTTTCTATGCAAGTTGACAGAGTGGGTGACGTGTTTGGGTGATGGTCCAGGGGTTCTGGATGAAGTACCTGGACTATTTCTAATCTGGCTTCAGACTGGGTCCTGCTGAATCAATAGCACCAGGAGGGAATGAATTCCAGTTTTGCCCATCTATGGGCAAAATCCATAGCAGTTACGTGTCCGTGCAGTTACATCACCCTCTAGAGTTATCATATGGAAAGTCATCTTAACTGCTCCGGAGCAAGGGGCTTAATTTCACTTTTGGATATAGGCCTCTGGCTACAATTCAGAGTAACTATGGGATCTTTTACACCGATGTAGTTACAGTGCCACCTATGGGAAACCTAGGTGAGTACCCAGTAGCAATAATCTACTGCTGGAATGAAATCTTATAAAGGGTTGCACTGATTGCACGTATTGAGACCCAGCTCGATTTCACAAATGCACTCCAGACAGCATCCGACATATGACTCAGATTTATTAACCGTGAGCCTAAAAGCTGGAGATAATTGACATGTGGAACAAAAAAAGGGAGAAGGGCTATTGTCAGTTTTTGTTCATCACTGTGAAAAAGATATGAAGAAATGTGAGAAGCCTTTTGTCACTAAATCTTTCACTTTAACATATAAAACCTGATCCTGCCAATATATCTTTATATGCCACACACATACCGCTTTCCTTGCATCCTCCTGATGAAATGAAGGTCACAACATGGGTGAAACTTCTATTGTTCAGTGCATCTAGTTCCCCAGTATCTATTGTACAGTTAGACTGTATTAATGTTCACATACTAAAGCTGACCTGGATGGGAACACATACCTGCTATGATGACCGAATCTGTTCTGGCAGGACCAAATTTCAATGTCATCTCATGCTTGAGTTTATGAACCGCCAGGTGGTCTTCATTTGTAAACCTCTGAAATGAAACATTTGGGAGAAAAAAATCTGAATAAATGCCTTTTATATTATACTGTATGCCCTGCACCAGGATTTGGGGTGGGATGGGAATGCCTCAAGATAGAGGCTGTAACATAACTGCCACAAAATGCCAAGCAAAAACAGAATAGGACAGATTGCAGGAGAATGGCTGTCCAAACCCAATTTTCTTTAAACAAAGGGAAAAAAGCCATAACATGCTGAGCTGCTGGCAAATACAAGGAAATCGGCTTAATAATCAAAATTTTATAAGAAAAAAAGGCAATGGTGGGCAGTTACTGCAACTAAAGTAGGAAATTTGAATTATTTTCTCTGCAGTGCTCTGTGAAATGCTTCTTTTTATTATTGACTAATGGAGAGAGAAATTATTTACTAGTGGTGACAGCAGTGGAGGGGCAGAAGAGTTAATGTCTCAAAATGTGCCAAACAAAACTGGCATGTGCAGGGCCATTTGGCCCTCCAATTTATGAAACAGGAAATACCAGGTTTGCCCAAGACCCACTGTCCAATGGCTACAAATGCAGGGAAATGCAACCGCTCAATTATCACCCCCAACAAGCCTGCACATCTCATGTGCCAAAATATGTGATGTTCCACCTGCAGCATAATTGCAGGAACCAAGTATATTCAGACTCTGGGACCCTGCTTCTGATTTTTAACTGATTAATCATTAAAATTTGAATGCCAACAGTGCCTTGATATGGATGCCTTTTTGAGATATTAAGAAAGTGAACAAATGAAAGCTGCTTCTTATTACTGGAAAGTCATTTTTAAAATGTTTTTCTTTTCGTTCTTGACAACACACAAGCCCAAAGTAGATATAAATAATTAGGAAGTATGGGTGCTCTTTATTCACGCATAATAATGTTATGTTTTGTAATGTTTATGTTTTGTTTTAATCCTATTAAAAGAGTGCACCATTTTTAAAAGAAGTCCACAAAGCAGTTTATAGAGAAAATCAAATAACGAAATTGCTCCTTATCTCAAAAAGCTCATTATCTAAAAGATGTAGAAGAAATACCAGAAAACAACACTCAAAAATATACTACTGTACAAACCAGAAGTTAAGACCCACCAACTCAGGTGTACTCAAACTGGGGGTTTGTGAACCCCAGTTCGTGTAAAGGACCCCTCTCCCTTCAAGTCTCCAGGAACATCTAAATTTAAAAGGGCCTCCAGAAGATCACACTTGCACGGTTACAAAAAGCAGCACTCCTGGGAACTTCACACGTACCCTATAATCCAGAGTAACTACGGGACCACGTAACAGACATTATGCGCACCTGTAGTTACAGCATCACCTAGTGAAAACCTATGGGAAATTCATATTGCAATCCAGAGTAAACTGATCTTACATTGGAGCAAGGACTCCCTGTAGTTACTCTGGATTGCACCCATATTGAGATATACCTTTGTGATAGTTCCTTGGATAGGAACTGAATCACAATAGAGCCAATTCCAGTCAAACACCTGGTGACTGTGAAATAGTACATAATAAACTTTATTTATACCCCACCTTTCTCCTGGAGGGACTCAAAGCGGCTTACAAAAACAATCCATAAAATATCAACAAGAAAATCCAATTTGTTAAAACAGACATCTTAAAAACAATAAAAAACATCTACATTAAAACACTGATTAAAACCATAATAAAAGAGCAGTGCAATAGAAGTAGCTAGACTACAAAAACCAGCAAACTAAAAAGCTTGAAGGCTGTTCTGAAGATAAATGTTTTTAGGCCAAGCTGAAAAGTTTTGAGGGAGGGAGCGGTTTTTAGATCACGAGGGAGGGAATTCCAGAGGGTTGGTGCCAATACTGAAAAGACCCTATTTCTTGCCTCCGCCCCACTGACCTCCCTAGGTGGCAGTACTTGAAGCAGGGCCTTCTCTGATGAGCTGAGGGAACAGCCCGGATTGTAAAGAAGTAGGCAATTCTTTAGACTCTAGACAATTCTTTAGAATCCAGTTTAGATAAGCTGGGCCCGAGCTGTTTAGGGCTTTATAAGTCAAGATTAGCATACTGAAGTGGGTCTGGAAACAAATGGGCAACCAGTGTAGTCGCTGGAGGAGCGGCCCGACAGAGTCAAATCGTCTGGCTCCAGCAACCACACGGGCCGCAGCATTTTTAACTAATTGCAGTTTCCGAACCATTTTCAAGGGCAGCCCCACATAGAGCACATTACAGTAATCCAGTCTTGATATCACTGTGGCATAGACCACCGTGGCCAGGTCTATGAGATCCAGGTACGGCCGCAACTAGCACACCAAGTGAAGCTGGGCAAAGGGACCTCTGGCCACAGCCACTACCTGTGAATCCAGGAGCAACTGTGAGTCCAGAAGAACACCCAAACTGTGAACCTTCTCCTTCAGGGGGAATGCAACCCCATTCAGAGTAAGCATATGCATTGTGGATTGAGGTGGAAAGGAGAGATAGAGCTTGGTGTCATCAACGTACCAGTGGCACCCTACTCCAAATCTCCGGATGACCTCTCCTATTGGTCTCCTATGTACAGTGGCACCTTATGTAACAAATTTAATTCGTTCCGGAGGCATGTTTGTTATGTGAAATGTTCTTTACGTGAAGCAGACTTTCCCAGAGGAAATAATGGAAACTCAGATGATTGGTTCCACAAACCCAAAAAATTCATATAAAAATATTAACTGTATGTAAAAATGATGACAAAACACTGGAATTGAATTCAAAACATGCATTCAATGTGCATGATCCTATGAAGTCTACACTTTCCTGGGAGTAAGCCCCATTTAACACAATGGGGCTTACTTCTGGGTAGACATGATTAGGAGGCTGCAATCAAAGACACTTTCTTCTGCAATACAAGACCCTTTCCCCACTTTCTCCTCTTCATGCTGAGCCTCTCTCTCCCCTGCTCCCTTCTGGCTAGCCCTGATCTGCTTCCCTCTTCTCCACTGCTGTTCTCTCCTTCTGCCCATCGGACACCTGGCCACAGGAGGAATAGCGTGGATGTGTTGCTTTCGCTATGGGCAGGTGCGCTAGGCAGCCGTAATGCTTTTTAAAAGGGCTAGCGGCCAGCACATCTGCCCCAACTTCCAACAAGTATGTTTGTTATGTGAAGCACAGTTTGTTACGTGAAGCAGAATCCTAGAGAAAATTTTGTTTGTTACATGGAACATTCTTTATGTGAGGTGTTTTTTACATGAGGTGCCACTATATATGTTAAATAGCATGGGGGACAGAATGGAACCATGTAGCATCCTACACCTCAAAGGGCAGAGTGCTGAACAGGCATCCCCAGCACTATAATCTGGGACCTATCAACCAATCAGGAGCAGAGCCACTGCAGTACAATGCCTCCAAAACCCCAACCTGGCCAACCAACCCAGAAGGACACCATCATTGATGGTGTCGAAAGCCACTGAGAGGCAGGACCAACAGGGATGCACTCCCACTGTCCAGTCCTCGGCACAGGTCATCTAGCAAGGCAACCAAAGCTGTTTCGGTCACCGACATGAAGCCTGATTGAAAAGGATCCAGATAATCTGTTTCATCCAGAACTCTCTGGAGCTGTGACACTGCCACCCACTCAATCACTTGCCCAGGAAGAGGAGTTTAGAGATTGGCCGGTAATTATCCAAAAACTTGGATCCAGGGAGGGCTTCTTCAGGAGGGGACGTACCACTGCCCGCTTCAATGCCAGCAGTAGAGCCCCCTCTGTCAGAGAAGAATTGATCAACCTCCCTGTCCACTCAGATGTACAAATGCACCTCCCCTTTAGGGAAGGGGGAAGCTATTTCTTCCATTTTATAGAAGCTTGCTGAAATCAGGAAACCCACAAGTATACACACTCCCCTGGGAATCAGGGTGTCCAAAACATTTATGCTCAACACATTCATCACAGAAAGTTGACTCATGCTTAAATTCTAAAAATGTTGGTTTTGGCACACCTGGTTTCCCACACCAGGGACCCATTTTACTTTTAAAATGTGCTTACATCCTGAACGATGGTTAATTCATGTTCTTTTATTTTTATAAACTAAATCAGAAATACAATCTTACTTTCTTGAACTACACTTATTTGGGTTTTAACCAAATCTCAATATCTGAAATGCATGCAAGTTAAGCACTACCCAACGCCTAACTCTGAACAAAGAACAAGCTACAACTACACACAGAGAGTGTGTGTAAACTTTGGTTTAAGAAGCAAGTTGGAAAAAATACCATTCATTGTTATTCCATTTTTCCCCATTCACACAAACTATATTTAAATATTTTACCTCATTTTTAAACTCTAGCCATTCTTATCAAATATTAGTGAGCAATTATTAGCCCATCCACTATAAATGGTTTTCATTTACTGCCATTAGAGCAAAATTAACATGAAACCATAGTTTGTGCTAGCACAGTCAATCCAAAAATTCTCCATGGAATCAGTTAAATCTGCGGGATGGGGGATGGCAGCATTATGCCACTGCTGAGGACAGAAGAGTTTTTTTAAATTAAAAACTCATTTTCACTAGCACTGGTCTCTGCTGTGAGTAGGGAGCCCCACAGGCACCTCTACATACCTCCCCAAGCCCCAGAACAACTTAAAAATTTTGACTGGAACTAACTTCTGGTTTTGTGATTGAAAACTGGAAGTCGTTTCCAATTGCTGTTTTTAGTCATTCTGAGGCATTGGGTTTAACTAAACAAAATAAAGTTTTACATTCTATCTCAACACAAGTGTGGTCCCACCTCACAAGGTGTAACATTAACAATATGCTTGAACCAAATTATGGTCTGTTATTCTAAATTAAACAAGGGCGGGTGAGCTGGGCAACTTTAGGGCTCCTGGACCTTTAACAATTGTGTAGGAAAGAGAATTTCTACAGGGACAGCTTGTTGTCTCACAGATCTAAAGCACAGATCACCTGTTTTAAAGCACCTGGGTTTTCTTTGTTGAGGCTCTGTACTTCCTCAATGCCTATGTTCAAAACCAAGCAATAGATTCATGCTGTGTTCTAGCATGAGTCTGTGTATAAAAGGAAATGGAGGTTTCCCTTCTATGGATGCAATCCTGTTGATCAGCACAAACAAGTTGTATTATACTTTAAAATTACTTTGAACAGATGTAACCAAGTTCAAAGCATACCAGGTAAGTGGAACTTAATCTGAAACATAGAATACCCTTCCCATTTAATACCACTGACTAGTTTCTCAGAATATGGCTTTTCTGGTTTACACAAAGGCACAATAAAACAGAATGTTTCCTAAGTAATTGAAATAGTCAAGAAGTAGGTCAAAAGAACTGCACCGCCTTCTCTCTACTCTGTGCTTTCAACCAGGACAATTGGAATGCACTCTTCCTTGTCTCTACCAGATCAAACAGGTAGCAAAAGCAAAAGGATGAAAGTAATGCTGCCTGCCTGTGGTAAAGACCTTGGACAAGTTTCATATCTTTCACATGAAAGTCTCCTATTGTGTTGAAAATGAATGCTGTGAATTCATTTTATTTCATTCTTAAATGTAGTATGTGAACGTGATTTTAAAAAACCCAATTCCTTCCAAAGAAAACAGCCTAGCAAAAGCGAGTGACTAATGATGACTCTCACCACTAACTGAAACTGAACCACAGGATTCTTGTGCAACCTTGAACAAGACAATTTCATCAGCTTATGGATTCACTATCCTCTCTACATCCTGTGTTCATTCACAAAATTTTAATCCATCATCCTGTTAAGTCAAGCAAATATGACTCAATTTCACTGATGAGTAATTGATGTTTATGGCACAGCATAAACTCAGCCCTGTACAGTCATTGCTGCTACAGTGCAGTGCTGGCCTCCGTCAGTCTTGGAAGACTATGGTATTGTGCTCGGTGCTGCATACGCTGCATGCGAAGCACAAAAGCCTGGGTTGGATTGTTATGGAGGATATGCTGTTACCCAAGCAGCAAATTCCCCCTCTCCATGCCTCTGAATTAGTCGAATGGAAAGGAAGAGCCAATATGATTGGATCCAGCTGGCGTCGCAGAGGAGGACAGGAGCTCACCCTGTCTTGTGGGGCTGACCCGGGTCTCAAGGCCTGGCCTGCTGGTTAACAAGCACAGTGTCTTAGCCACTTGCACCACCCACAGCCCTCATTGCTGCTACATCAAACTGCAATCCCTCCCCCTACCCACTGGACCAGATCTAATAATTGATCACTTGCTCACTTGAACCTCAAAGAGTACTTAAACCTAAACTCACGAAGTAGAATGTGTGTGCACCACTGCCATCCATGCACATTCACAGAGGGTGCTGGCAGTCAGAGATATTCAGTAATACCTTGGTTCATGAACACTTCTGTTCGCAAACAATTCAGATAAATCACACTAGTGCAATGGTTAAAAGGCAAAAATAGTCTTACTTTTTGCAATTTTTATCAGGGTAGTATGCTGAAATGAAAGAAAGCTGTTTGGGAGACTGGAATCTTACCTTAGCTCCTCAAGACATTTCAGGCAAATCAGCCATTCTCAGGGCCAATCTAAACGTCACTGCAGCAGCCATTACTGTGGTTCACATACCAGTCCCTTTCAGCTGGAAAATTGTAGTTTGGTCTAATTTTAACATCAAAAGGAACATAGAGGTGAGCGGAATTTGATTCTCTCTCACCTTATTTCCTGTGCCTTATTTCTCTTGCCTTATTTCCTGTGACACAGTGGTTCTCAAAATTTTCAGTCTCCAAAGCCCTTTAAACTCCTAAAGGCATCTAAGCATATGCCAGAGTATGCACAGAATCTCAGGAAGTCCCAGAATGCCAGTACATGGGCAGAGTGGTGCAGCACATGGCACTTGGAAGCCACTTGTGAAGTCCCTGAAAAGCTCTTAGGATGCATTTCTAACCTAGGCCAGCACAACACATTGATCTTCCCATTCCCATGGTGATGTAGGGAAGCAAGTACATGTCTTGTAGGGACATGGTGATGTAGGGAAGCAGTGCACTGGACTAACCCTCCCGCAGAAGTGGTGCAGAAGTGTCTTATGGCACTTTTGTGACACCCCCAGGTCAGCATAGGACTCATGCCGGGGGCTTAAGCTTGCCAAACTGAAGAGGTTAGGATTGCAGCCTTACCCCCAAATCCAGAGTAACTACAGCAGCACGTAAAAGACTTTACATGCACATGTAGCTACTGCACCACCTAGTGCAAACCTATGGGAAATTCACATTGTAATCCAGAGTAAGTTGTTCTTACACTGGAGCAAGTTACTCCCGTAGTTACTCTGGATTTTGCCGTTAGTGAGCTGCAGGACTCCTAAAGGCACACTCTGAAGAACACTTCTATAGTCCATCGCTAGCCCTGCTTACTTTTGTTACTGGTGCTGGGCAAGGGGGGAATTGGGTAGTTGATTTACAATGGGAACTGAAGGTGGGAGACTTAAGTTTCCCTCATGTAAACCCCCTTTTGATGTTAAAATTAGACCCTCAACTATGTGAAGATACAAGAGTGGCTGCTGTCATCAGATCTGGTTTGACCTTCCATCACAACTGCAATAAGCGAACAGGTGATCTTCCTCAGAAAACTGTGTCTTTTTTAGGACTCTGAATACTTTTGTCTTAGGATTTTGTGCCAGATGCTGTCTTGGGACTCCAATCAGAGCACAATACCATAGTCTTTCGAGACTGAAGGATGCCAATGATGAAGACTTCGTCTACTATTTTTGTGTTGTAGACAAGTAGCACTATATGGTGAAGTAATAAGCACACAGAGTGCCTTACATACATTATTATATACAGGAATGATTTAATCAGTCAGACATCAAATTTTTAGGCTATTTTATCCCTTAGGGGTTAAATTTCTAAAAATTGGTTCTTAGTGGAATGTAAAGAATATGCTTCCTGAATTTCATGCTTCCAGGTCCAGGGGTTGGGGCTGTGCATTGATCAGAAAGGGATCCTTCAATGCAAAGTATAGGAAGGAAAACATGTTGTGCCCCTTTTGACCTCTTTCCAGCTGGAATTTCCTAAAATTAGTTCTTAGTGGGTGCCTCCATTATGGAAGCATTACCCTCCTCAAATTTCATGCTTCTAGGTCAGGCAGTTTTGGCTGGGTGTTGGTAAGTCAATTTTTGAATCAGTCAGTGATTTTTCAGTTTTATATACTGTATAAGGATATACCCGGGTTGAATTTTCACCCCAGAGTTAACGTGAATTTTTCAAATGTGAAATTTCTACCCTGGCTATATTTGCAACGGAGTTTTAAACACACACACGCGCGCGCGCACACACTAGGTTAGGCCTCCCTAACTCACCTGGCATGCCTTCCCATGGTGGTGTGGCGATGTCAGTGTACGCCTGTACACTGGCCTAACCTTCCCCCCTTGAGAAGTGCCTTACAGCACTTATGTGACATTCCCTTGTCAACACAGGATTTAAGCTGGGAATTTATGCCACATATATGCCAGGATTTAGGCTGGCCTAACTGCAGGTTAAGATTTTAACCTAAGTGACACACACACAATCAAAGAGATGCTGAGAGATATTACATCTTGGCAGGACAGTTAACAAGAGACTGTTGGGTCTGCCTTTCTTTATGAACCATCTGCTATAATCCCTTTAGCCATATTTGCAGCAATAGCCCTGTTAGGCACAGTGGGGGCACAGATGGGGCACAGTGATCTTTAAAAAAGGGGGGAGACTGTAAGCTCTTTGGGCTATTAATATGTAGGAAAAATAAATACAGTAAGCTACATTGAAAAGCTACAGATATGAAAAGGAAATGTTTTAAATATTTTAATATTTTGAATGAATGAATGAATGAATGAATGAATGAATGAATGAATGAATGAATGAATGAATGAATGAATGAATGAATGAATGAATGAATGTTCATGCCTCAAAGGTTCTTGCAGTTACATAACCAGTGCTTTTGATTTGAGAGATGGCTAAAATCTATGCTTTTAAAAGTTAGAAAACTAGCAGCCAATTTTGCAAAACGATAAATGTGCGCAATCCTATTAAATTTAGGTTGGCTGAACACACCTGGCCTATCTTTCTCTGATAGTGTGGGGAGGTCGGCATATGCCTGTGAATTAGCATAACCCTCCTAGGAGTGGAACAGGAGTACCTTACTGCATATCTGTAACACCCCCATGTCAGCACAGGACTTAGTGAAGGTTAGACTGGCCACCAATAGTTAGGTATCTGATAAGCAAGGGAACTGTAGTATTCTTGTGCTGTGTATTCTTATAGACAGGAAAAAAATTTCTGTTTCAGAAATAACAGATGCTCTGCATAAAACTTATGAAGCCTTCACCCCCTTGAGTACCAATACTATGTATGTGAAGTTTCCTACATACATTCTGAAAAGATTCTGAGGGTCCGTCCCTAAAACCTGAGACATAATGCAGATTGAAAGATTTGGTTTTTATCAGCCCAGCATTACTGTGCCTGCATGAAAGCACCAGAGGGCATACCGTGCCAACAAAAATGCACTGTCACAGCCACATGCATTTTGGACATTCATAACTCAGACAGCCAGTCTTGTAGCTTTTCAAAAAAAAGGGCAACCTTTATTTGTTTCCATGTAAGTGGGACCCCTAATTTGTGTCAACAACAGAGGAAATTTACATTTACCTTCCATTAAAAAACTTTCCAGGGTTAAGCACTTAACCAAACCCTCAATCTTGTCTTTGAGTTTTTCTATGGAAAATGTTATTGTGGTAGAAAAGAAACTCCAAGGAGATATGTTTGTATTTTCACAGAACAGTTTAGTAAATAGGTAAGTGAACTGATGGGATAGATAATGTACAGTATCTACAAATTTATTATTTACCTAAGAAGTTGGCTAGCTCTGAAGACCTAAGGCCAAATCCTATCCAGCTTTCAGACCCTGGTATATTCATGCCATTGGGGTGTGCTGCATCCTGTGGTAGTAGTTATGGAGGCTACCACAAGATAATATTTGTTCCTTTGCCTTGGGAGTGCAGTGCAGCTGCACCGGTGCTAAAAAACTGGATAGGATTGGGCCCTTAAGCATATTCCTATGCACGTTTATTTTTAAGTTAATACAGGATTCAATGTATTTCACTTAAAAGAAAGTGTGCTTGAATTGCATCCTTCTTCTCAGTTAACAGCTTTCTTTTATCCTTTTATCCTTTCTTTTATCCTTTTAGCCAGTTATAGGACTGGCTTAAGTGCTTCACATACTCAATTTAATTTACATATGCTAGCATTAATAAAATAATCACTTTTTATTTTCACCTTATAGATAGATGTTCCATACTCTACAGTGTTATTAAATTCTAGCAATTGCAGATCTCATTGAAGCTGCCAATATTCTCAGCAATGGAATTGTTTCTTCCTTTGTTCTTCTACCATATCTGAGCTAGAGGTTTATCAGCTAATTGCCTCTATCTTTTGCTCAAGGCATTTGATGTTACTACAATCCAGAGTAACTACAGGAGCATGTAAGAGACATTACGTGGACCCGTAGCTACTGCACTACCTAGTGAAAACCTATGGGAAATTCATATTGCAAACCAGAGTAAATTGTTCTTACACTTGAGCAAGGACTCCCCATAGTTACTCTGGATTGCGCCCTGAAAAATTCAGCAGCTCTCATAATTTTTTACTTCCTTCTAGATTTCCCTGTTGGTATCATGCTGTTCTAGTCCTCTGATCTTTTGAATTAGGTCCATCTTAGCTTTTCTTCTTTCTACAGGAAAGGTTTTTTTTACACGAAGACAAGCTACTACCCTAAATAGAAGCCACATTTGCAGCTCACATCATCAGTGAAGAATTACCAGTTAATACTGAAATACTGTTCTAAAATTTGCATTTATTGCACTCTATTAGTTCTACCAAAATGACATTTTTCTTCTCAATAACTTTGGAACTTTGGTTAACAGCTGTTAAAACAAAATTTAATGGAATTTACTAGCTACAAACACTTTTACTAGGTTGCTCTCCCACACATACTTATGTTAAGCATTTGTGGTATCATAACAGCCTGAAAGAAATAAAAAAATACAACTCATCTTTTCTCAATTTAGAACAGCTTGGCCTTGGTAGACTTTTATTTTGCCACAGGCAATTTGCCACATAAGGGATAGTCTGAAAGGACATAACTGTCCTCTTACCTCTTCAAATTCTAACATTATCCACAGCATCTTACCATTTATTTAGAGATACTTGAAAAATACAAAAGTGTAAGGCTAGAACACAATTTATGCAGAACAACATAATTATGCCATGCATTTATGCAGTGCTTCATACACACCATTCAGTAAAGTATTTTATTTTAAGAAATATATACCATCTTTGTCATGCTGAAGAAAATGCCAAAGGGGATTTACAAAGCATTATAATCAAGTAAACACTGTTAAAACAAGGCATTAAGAGTGCAATCCTAACCGATTTAGGCCTGCATAACTCACCTGTCTCCCCATTCCTGTGGTGGTGTGTGGGGGGGGGGGGAAGCTTGCCCCTGCTAACTGGGCAAGAAGCACTCTTTCAAGTGGGTGTTCCTCCCTTATTTAGCAGGGGGGAGTAACTGGCCCTACACACCCCAGCAATGTCTGTTCAGGTGGCTTCTGCTGGTGTTCATTTTGCATTTTAGATTGTTAGCCCTTTTGGGACAGGGACCCATTAGCTATTATTTTTTCATTTTCTTTGTAAACCGCTTTGTGAACTATTAGTTGAAAAGCGGTATATAAATACTGATGGATGGATGGATGGATGGATGGATGTCTGAACTAGCCTAAGCCCTTCAGGAGTGGTGCAGGAGTGCCTTATAGCACTTATGTGATATCCCCAGACTAGCATGTGCCAGGATTTATGCCAGCCTAACGGGGGATTAGGATTGTAGCCTAAAACATTTTAACATTACATATTGAAACTAAGGGCGCAATCCACAGTAACTACGGGGAGTTCTTGCTCCGGTGTAAGAACAATTTGCTCTGGATTCAAACATGAATTTCCCATAGGTTTCACTAGGTGGTGCAATAACTACTGGTGCATGTAACGTCTCTTATGTGCTCCCGTAGTTACTCTGGATTGTAGGGTTAAAATAAAATCTAACAAATATCATTGGAACAATGAGGGGCAATACATCCATGGAGGCAGTCAAGTCACAACACTATGTCAGAGGGACAGAAGGCAAATGCCAGCCCAGCAACTAAATGCCAGATGAAACAGGTATGTTTTCAACCCTTTCTGAACAGCAATGAGAAAGGGAGTAGTTTTCAATTCCCCTTGGAGGGCATACCACAGTTGTGGTGCCAATACAGAAAAAGCTTGTCTCTGAGCTGCCACCCATTTCACATGGGACAAAGGCAGCACTTGTAGAACTTAGGAGGTTGGGCTGGAATGTATGGAAGAAGATGGTCCTTCAGGTACCCTGGAACCAAGTCATGGAGCGCCGAAGATTAGAAGAGGGAACTCCTAAGCTGCACACCTGTTTTTGTAAGAGGAATCATAGAATCATAGAGTTGGAAGGGACCTAGTAGATCATCTAGTCCAACCCCCTGCCTGCAGCAGGAAATCCCCCTAGAGCATCCCCGACAGGTGCTCGTCGAGCCTCTGCTTGAAGATCCCCAGTGAGGGAGAGTCCACCACCTCCCTTGGCAATCTGTTCCATTGCCGAACCGCCCTCACCATCAGAAATTTTTTCCGGATATCCAACCGGAATCTTCTTTTTTGCAGTTTGTACCCATTGGTTATAGTTCTACTTTCAGTAGCAGCTATAAACAAATGAGCCCCTTCCTTCCTATTACAGCCCTTCAGGTATCTGAAGAGGGCAATCATGTCTCCTCTCAGCCTCTTCTCCAGGCTGAACATCCTAAGTTCCCCCAACCTTTCCTCGTAGGGCTTCCTTTCCACCCCACTGATCATTCTTGTTGCTCTCCTCTGGACTTGCTCTAGTTTGGCTGCATCTTTCTTCAAGTGAGGTGCCCAGAACTGAACAAGTACTCAAGGTGAGATCTGACCAATGCTGGATAAAGAGCAACTAGAACTTCTCTCGACTTCTTTGCAGACACATCACACTGCTGACTCATGTTCAGCTTGTGATCCACGGCAACTCCAAGATCCCGCTCACATGTTGTGCTGCCAAGCCAAGTATCCCCCATTTTATACCTGTATTTTTTTGGTTTTTATTTCCTAAGTGCAGAACCTTGCACTTCTCCCTGTTGAAATTCATTCTATTTGTTACTGCCCAGTATTCTAGTTTATCCATATCCTCCTGGAGGTTTCTCCCGTCTTTTGATATGTTTGCTACTCCTCCCAGCTTGGTGTCATCTGCAAATTTGATCAGGCTCCCCCGTATCCCTTCCTCCAAGTCATTGATGAAAATGTTAAAGAGAATTGGGCCCAAGACAGATCCTTGGGGTACCCCACTTGAAACTGACCTCCAGGTTGCCACAGAACCATGCAATCCTAATCATGTCTACTCAATCCTAATCATGTCTACTCAAAAGTAAGCCCCATTGTGTCCAGTGGGTCTTACTCCCAGGAAAGTGTCTTTAGGATTGCAGCTTAAGACTCTTTGTGTGCAGTCGTTGAGCCAGTTGCAGACCCACCTAACAATTGCCTCGTCTAGCCCATATTTTTCCAACTTCCCAATTAAAATGTCATGTGGGACCTTGTCAAATGCTTTGCTGAAGTCAAGATAAATGACATCCACAGCATTGCCACTGTCCAGTAAGTTTGTAACCCAATCAAAAAAGGAGATCAGATTTCCTTTGGCAAGATTTATTCTTTGTAAATCTACACTCGGTTGTTTTGATCACCAAGTACTTGTCGAGATGTGCACAAATTGTGTGTTTTACAATTTGTTCTAATATCTTCCCCGGGATTGAAGTCAAATGAACTGGTCTATAATTTCCCAGGTCTTCTTTTTTCCCCTTCTTAAAGATTGGGACTACATTCGCCCTCTTCCAGTCCAGGGGCATGTCTCCATTCAAGGATTTCTCAAAGATGATCGACAGAGGCTCTGCAAGGACATCTGCAAGTTCCTTAAGAACTCGAGGATGCAGCTCATCTGGTCCAAATGACTTGAATTCATTTAGGCCAGTTAAGTGGTTTCAAACCAGTTCTCTGTCACTCTTAATCTGCTGTTCTGCACCATCCATGTTTTCATTACCTCTTTGGGGATGCAAGCACATCCCCGCATCAGCCAATGATCCCGCACCCCCATTTGCACAGCCCTCCTTCCAAGAACAGACTGACGCAAAGTAGGAGTTGAGCAGCTCCACCTTCTCCTGGTTTCCAGACACCTGCTGTCCATCTTTGTCCAGGAGCAGCCCCACCCCTTCGTCTCTCCTCCTGTTCCTTTGCCCATATCTAAAGAAGCTCTTTTTGTTATCCTTGACTCCCCTGGCCAGCCTCAGCTCATACAACTCCAGTGCAATCAGTGCAACTCCATTCAATGTGGATAGACGATTCAGCGCCAGCTCTGAGGATTTCTTGACCAGGAAAAGATCTGTCTTTGCAAGATGTAGTTTCAGCTTACTGGCTTTCAACCAGACCCTAATGGCACTCAGACTGTGCCCCAAGTGTCCCAACACAGCTTCACATCATAATATTTCATATTATTTGATTCATAATATTTCATATTATTTCATAATATTTCATAATATTTGAACTTCCAACATACAACAAGTACAGTGTTTAACTTGTCGCCAAAATTGATATCCAAGTGCCTTTTTATTTTTCCCCCTCATGATACTATTCTATACTTGATTATAAAAACTCTGTAAGCTGCCTTGGGCATTTGCTTTGGCATGAGAAAGGTGGAGTAAAAATAAATAAAACAACTTCACACCATACCCTCTTATCTTTGAGACTAACACTAAAGGTCCCTTCAGATATTATGAACATCCAAAGTACAGCAAAGGAAGAGTGAAAGAGGGAGGATTTAATTCACCCATGAGTGTGTTGTTATATGGCAGCCCCATCATTACTAAATTCTCACTGAAGATGCAATAATTATCAGAAGAGCCTTTCTAAATACGTAATCACTTGACAGGCTATTGTGTGTAAGTAAGAAGGATTTGTTGTATTGAAGATGACATTTAGGAGCTTTGGAGTGTTTGCGACAAGAAGTTTGCTTAATATAGTAAACAGCAGGATTTTGCTGGAAAGCCAGAAACCAGTCTTACCTTTCTATAGTGGATCTGAAAATCCTTTTGGTTTTTTCCCCACATGCCTCCTGAGTTTCAGCATATAAATGCTGTTGTCCAATGTTTCCCAACCTGGGGTACATGTACCTCCAGTGGTACTTGCCAAGACTAGAAGGGTGTTCAAAAAAGGATTGAATAATGGTGATACAAAGTAGGACTGCATTAGAATGCCTTGTGGGGCTGGCAAGGCAAGAAGCAAGGCAGCTAGCTGGCTACCAAAGTCCCACCAACTGCTAGTTTATAGTCATCAAATAGTGTATTTTCAGATATAGATTTGTAGTTGAAAACGATATAATAAATGTATAACAAATGTATATGTATAACAACAAATGTTATATTAATTAATTACATACATACATTAATTACAAACATTATGCTAATAGGAGGGATACGATTCATGGAAATAGGCTGCCAAAGGGTACGAAATAGTGGGGAACCACACTGCTCTAGTCTAATTCTTGTGATTAGATACAGACAGTGCCTCTGATAATCAGGGATTACCCCCTGCTAATCAAGTGAAAAAACAACATTTAACATGGTGGTCCTCTTATATTAAGCTTATATTAACAACTATTGCTGAAAAACTACATATAAATATTCTTTATTAATAATGACTCATATGCTGGTATGTATACAAAATGACACCTTTGAGATTCACATATTTTTCTCAAGCATGTTTTACACACAATAGCCTGACAGTGAGAGACAGAACAATTCAGCCAACATTTGCAAGATATCCAGATGGTAACAGAAATCAATTCAGCTACAGAGCTGAGCATGCATGATTTGGGAGGCTATATGGGTCTCTTAAAACATCTCTGGCATCCATCCTGGTTTTGTCAACTACCGGTATATCTAAGCAAGAAAAAGATTTGCCAACAGGTTCCTATAAAGATTGACTGGTGAAAACCATCCTGATTTTGAGATTTTGTGCCAAACAGTACATTTGATTCAAGTTAACACCTATTCCTTATGGATTTCTTATGCATGGTCTTGAAAAAATAACAGAAGGCTTTGTGGTGCATACATGTACACATCTCATAGAAGTAAACATACTCTGCTAATTTTGCCGGAAACAACCTTAGTCACAAGAGCATGGCTGGAAAATTTGGTTGTATTAATGCTGCATATGGTTATGCGAGCACAAAAAAAGCTATTATGTGTGCAGTTGCCTAGCTTCCAAGGTTACATGCATTTTGAAGTTTCTAAAGTGTTTTTATGGCCATCAAATCTATACTGTTTTTATGGCCATCAAAACTTAGCACACACACTCTATGCATTCTGACAAAGTCAAAGTTTCATTGTATCCTCTCCAATAGACCCTTTCCAGTTATAAAACTTATTTTCAAGAATGGCATGAGGGAAGAATGAACTAAAATACAGTTATAGATCATGAAGCTGAACACTTTCTTCACCACAAGAATTGATATTCCTTCATATCAAGAGCTATGGAACATGGACTATAGCATGCCTGAACAAGAATTATTTTTAGAGTCCTCAATCACTTGGTGAAATTGCGATTGCCAGCCATATGCAGGCTGAGCATGTCATTGTGAGGGCTGCTGATACTTCATGGACTCTAGTTAAGCAGAAAGGAACTTACAGCTTTTGCACACATAAAAGGATTTATCCCTTAGATGTTCTATCACAAGGTGGCTTTGGCAATTATCTCTAAGCTGTTTCCACCTATCTTCCAGAAACATTTTATAAAACACTAGCGTAATGCACCCATGTTGCGGGAGTAAAATACCCCTCCTGTGCGGCACCCCCCATGTGTCGCCACCCCATGAGCCAAACCCCCCATGCACAACACCCTCCCATGTGCACCACCCCCTTGCACAATACCCCCACAGCATCCACACAACTGTGGGCACCCCTACTGGGCAGCTGCAACATTTGGAGCTGGGTGTTGATGATTCTTCAATGGTAAGTATAGGGCAAAAATAGATTGCAATCTTTTTCAGCCCCTTAGGGGTTAAATTTCTAGAAATCTGTTCTTGGTGGGTGCTCCTGTCATGAAAGAAACATTCTCCCCAAATTTCATACTTCTAGGTCCAGGGGTTGAGAAAGAGTGTCCATCAGTGATTCTTCAATGTAAAGTATAGGGAACATGTTGTGCCCCTTTTCACCTTCTTCCAATCTGAATTTCCCAAAACCGCTTGTTAGTGGGTGCTTCCTTCAGGGAAGGAACACCCTTCCAAAATTTCACGCTTCTAAGCCCAGCGGTTTCGGCTGGCCACTGATGAGTCAGTTTTTTTTCAGTTTTATATATAGACCAGTGAAATGTACCCACATTGCTGGTCTAAAATACCTGACATATGCTGCCCACCCACTGCACAACACCTTCCCATGTGCACCAACCCACCATGTGCATCAATACTGCATAATATCCCCACATGTGCATCGTTCCCACCCCCCAGAGCATTAAGCACCAAGCACCAAATTGGCTGGATGTTGAACAGTCAGTCTTCAATGTTAAGTACAGGACAAACATGTTGTACTCCTTTTCTCCCCCTTACTGGTTAAATTTCTCAACATCAGTTCTTGGTGGGTCTTCAGGTGACATAAGGAACAACCTCCTCAAGTTTCATGCTTCTAGGTCCAGGGGTTGGGGCAGGGGATGGATCAGTCATTCATTCTTCAATGTAAAATATAGGGAGGAAAACACATCGTGTCCCTTTTCACCCTAATTCAGTTGGAATTTCTAAAAAATCATTCTTACTGGGTCTCATTCATGGAAGGAACACCCCAAATTTCACTCTTCTAGAGAAGTAATTAATATCTTCACTCAATTCACATGCTCAAAGCCATAATTAAACTGCTGTTAGGATTAACAACCAATGGAAGTATTTATGATCCATATGAAAGTTCTTATCTGACCAGCAGATGTACTCTTGCAACAGATGTACTTCTTACTACAGAAGCTGCACGCTTTAAAGGTGCTATCTAACAGCTCAGTTCTTGCTCAGCCTCTTTTATCACATTATTTAGGAAAGCCAAATCAAGATTCAGTAGTACAACTTAATGCTTTATTAGCTATTGCTATTATTTTTTCAGTTTCTTTGTAAACCGTTTTGTGAACTTTTTAGTTGAAAAGCAATATATAAATACTGTAGGTAGATTTGTGCTGCAATCCTAACCTCCACATAAGCCAGCCTAAGCCCCAGCATAAATCCTATGCTGACCTAGGAATGTCACAAAAGTGCCCTACTACACCATCTAGTGTTGTCTAGTCTATCTTCTTAAGTGACAATCCTTAGAACTTAGATAGAAAATAATTAGGACTAAAATGCAACAACAGTGTTAATACAAGCCAACAATTTCATTTTACAATTAAAGGCTGCTGTACTTCAGCTTCACACTCTGCTTTGTTTAACAAACTGGCACAATTCCTTATTTTATTTTGCAAGCTATGCTATTTTCCTATGAATTGTGAAATTAGAGTGGCTCTCCCACCCCAAAAATGGCTCCATGAGCAGAGACTTCTGTGGATAAATTCTATAAGATTCCTTTTGAACCATTTCTGATGTTGAGATAGAGATCATGCAGTATATTCTTTCTGAGAAAGAGAGCAAGATTAGCATTTTTTTTGGCATGAATGCACTGGTTGGTATAACGTCGTTGACACTTAAGCATTAAGGAAGAGGATGCATAACTATTTTAGAGTTCCTGAAAATCAGGCACTGAGGCACCTTCAGTGGCAGTGTGCACAAAACAGTTAAGTGCTTGACAGAAGCTTACATTGCCTCTATTTAGAAAAGGTAGTATATAATATAGAATGTCATAACAGTACATACAGTACATGGTAACTTCCTACTTATCCACAACTTGCCACTACATAGTGGCAAGAGTTAAGCAATCTCATCAACTTTTTAAAACACAAAAAACTGATTGCTTCACTACAAACACAGACACAACCAAGTGGTTATCTACTTCCTAGTTCTCCAAAATCCTTAATGTTTGCAGCACTTATGAGTATGATTCACAACTTGGAGGCAAGGGGAAGAAAAAATGGAGAATTAGACTGGCAAGTCCATTAGCAAACTCCCAATGCACCTATATTAACAGCATACTTAGTGGATTGATAAAGTCTTCCCCCTGCTAATTGCTTCAGAACTCCCTGATGCAATTCATCCATGCCTGGCACTTCTTTAATTCACAGTTCTAATTGCTTTTTGAAACTAGTCCTGAATAGTGGCCAAAGCTTTTAAGCATTTTACTTTCCAGCTGTAGCCTCTTAATAAAAAAAGCAGCAACAGGATCAGTACTTACAGTCACATTGTAAACAAGATTGTGTAAACCTGTCTCCACCTCATTTTGCCACTGCACCTATATTTTGATCTTCAAGTGACCTTTCTCTTCCAAGCAGTCTTATCCATCAAAGGGTGAAATGTACCAACTCCAGCAAACGAGGAAATTTTTAAAACATTCAGAATTAGAGCTCACAAACCAATAGGCGATTCATTTGATTTGAAAGGAAATAATAGGCTTACGACAACAATTCCTTAACCATAGAAATGGGTAAATTCATTTTAAGTTACATGCTGTTGTATGTAGTTTGAATGGTTGTAAATCTAAAAAACACAAAATTAGTGTGATAATCCTAATTTAGCTTTTTTGATTTTGTTTCTGAAAATTCTGCACCATAGATGACAAATGTAAGAGAGCGCTTTGGTGAACGGATGTCCTCTTGGGCTAAAAGACCATCAATTCCAAGTGCGGAATGAAGTTTACCAGGAAGTTAATACTTGAGAGGATCCTCTGTTATTTCCAAAACTCATAAAGGATCTCAGACTGATAGAGATTTCTAGGATACCAAAGGAAGAAGAAACAGGCAAGAGTCCAATGCAGCCTTACATTGGTAGCATGAAGAAAGCACAACATGCCAGGAATGTTCAACTGGCATCAAGTTTCAGTAGCTACCAGAAAATGGTTTTGAAGATGATCATTGTAAGATTTCTTGTAAAGATTTCTTGTAAAGGGTAAATTCTTTTAAGAATTGAGGTTTCTTTGACTTTGTGAAATATACCTTCAGGCTCCAACCCAGAAAAGGGTTTTGTTGTTCAAAGACAATCCCTTAGCAGCTACATCTCATGAACAAGGAGTCATAAGAGAAGGGCTGTAATTGAGCAACAGAGTCAAGCTTTTCATTAAAGTCCCTGGTTCGATCCCTAGCATCTCAAGTAGGGCTGGAAAAGGCTCCAACTCAGTGGGGAAAAAATGTGTGGATTAAAAAAAAACCAGTCGAGACCTTCCAGTTTGGTGGGCTGCTGTGTGATACAGGAAGCTGGACTAGATGGGCCTATGGCCTGATCCAGTTGAGTCTCTTCTTATGTTCTAAAGGGATGGGGAAGGAGATAAGCAGCAGCAGCACCATCATCAGGATCGTGGCCCTGCAGGGGAATGGGAACAATTTTCCACCCCTCCAGGGATCATGCCTTGCTATGCCAGGGTTTGTGGAGCTCTGCAGATCACCTGGCAGAGTTTCCCGTGGCTGGAAAGAAGAGAACATTTCTGGCATGATTCAAGCTGCCTTAGATAACCTGGCCTGGCCCTGCTAAGAGTTCCAGTGCCATCTGAAGTAATGGGTATGGTGGTGAGAAACAGGGCTTTCTGTTTTGTGGCACCATACCTGTGGTACATGCTTCCAGAGGAGCTTTGGTTAGCCTCCCTGTAGAGCACTTCTGGAGAGGCCTAAAAACATTTTTTTGGGGGAAGAGGGAAAGGAGCTTAATGTATTATATATGGATTTTGTATTTTTATGCATTTTATAATTTATGTTTTTAATGTTGTGTGTCGCCTTGGGTGCCCTTTGGAGAGAAAGGCAAAATGGAGTGTTAAATAAAAAATTGTGAGCCCTGCATACACACCAGAGCCCTCAGGAGAGCTGCTGAACAAAGCAACTCTGTTGTCTTCTCTAAAAGGTGGCACTGTGCAAGTGGGAACATGTATTCCTAACAGTAAACATAATACTGGAAGTCTGGTAGGGACATGCAGAGGACTAGGCAAGAGGGATTCGACAGAACTTGCTGTTCTGAAGGGAGCCCCAAAGGACTCTTTTGAAGGCAAATCTCTTGAGTAATGTGGCATCTTATTTGCATCTAACACAGTGTTAATGATACATACTGACAAACCACATCACCATACTTAGAGCTACCAGCTGTTTCATTTGAATAATCTTTATATGCTGGCTAAAAAGCAGAGCGTTAAAGGGGAAAAAATCATGGATCTAAGCTTCCCTTGTGAATCAACACCCACAGATTAAGAATTGTTTGTGTAAATGGAATGGGATATCAGGGAAGGAAAACACAGGAAAACAAAGCTATAAATTAACTGCTATAGAAAAAAACCTTGTTAAATCAAACTGCTTCTATAATGTGGAGCTAAGCAAGGCATGTAAATAGTTGATGCTTCTTATGATCATTGTTGTGCATGATGTGTGAACATCTGTGGCTCAGGGTTGTACATTTTGGACTGTACAAGTATGTTTGCCCAAGTCCAAGAGTAAAATAACCATGGTAATAATTGGAATATTGCAGTACACATGTGGTTTTTTCCTATGTGTATTACTGCCACATGCCCAGCTTCAGAAATTTGTTCCTATAAAGACTGGTTTATAGTCAAGTGATGGCACAATACACATTGTATCCCAGTGATTCTTAAGCTGGGGTGTTGCAACCCACCAGCATGAAAGCCATGACCACTGTGGAGACCCTCAGTAGTTCCAGTAGGTGGCAAAAATGGTATCCAAAAACTAAGTATCCAAAAGCTAACTACTTATAACTACAATAGCAATGAATACTACAATGGTAAACAGAACAAAAGCTTTAACTGTTATAACTTTTGCACATTAATAGTAGAAAAATTAGAAGTACCTAATGTGTAATTCAGAATGCCCTTCTGCTACTTAACCAAAACAGGAATTTACCACGGAAAAAGAGATTTTGCTTCTTTTAAGGAATTACTAACAGATGATTCTGCACACCCAGATGCAAACAAGAACAGTTGAGCTCCTCTTTAAAAATCTAATTTGCAGGACTACTTTCCAGGTTGCATCTGCAGAGACTAGTCTTGGAACATACGATTATCTCACTCTGGTCATCAGCTTCTTGGCACAGATTCTGGGATCAATGGCATTTTAATGTAGCAGAGATAGATAAATCCATGATGGACCTTAATCAAGATTCATGAGTTACACGGCAGATCTCCTGAACTTCTATGGCATGCAGAATTGCTCTCAGTGGTTTTGCTAAATTGGTTCTTGAAATGTTTAGCTAGCTGTTTTGCGATCTGGGAGCCAAGCATGATTAATCTGGAGTTGACTAATCTGGAGATCTCTGGAACAACAATACTGTTCTATAGCAGTGGCTGACAACCTTTACTGGATCACACTTCAGCAGTGAAAAGGGTTTTTAAAAAACATGAATGGAGGATCACTGTGGTCCTCCAGAGGATGTGCAACCATGCTTCAGAATTGTTCTCTAATGTAAGCATGATAAACTTCCAGTTTATGTCACTTCCAATTTTCTTTCTATAAAAAGACTCTCAAACTATTTCAGCCACCCTCAGAACATTCTGAAGCAGTCACGACACAAGACCAGTCTCAAGCTCTAGAAAAGATTCCAATTTTTCTTGTTTCCCTCTTTGTTCAAAGAGATTGTAATCACATTTGCAGGCTTTGATCAGGGTTTGATCAGGATCACAGAGGACGACTAATGAACACTTGAATCTCTGAGAAGTCACTGCAAAACTTTGTGATTTCAGACTCAGTCATACAGTATGTGACAGAAGCATGAGAAGAACCTAGTCTGATAGAATTCATATTAAACTTTACATGTCATGGTCAAACTTTACATGCATGTTTAGCAAAGAAAAGCCTATTGTATTTCCATTTTCTGGATAATACTAGAAAAGAGGACTTTATTCCATGAACATGAAAGGCAGTTTCATTTGGTGATTTATTTAAATCAAAGCCAGATGACTTCATGAGCTGTCATGGAGAGCTTTTGCCATAATGCCTTGGCGTGATTTTTAGTATTTTCCAGGGCATAGTACACACAAAATCTCTTGGGTGCCCTGAAATCTATTGAAGACAAAGTTTTCTTCCAATTTTTAAAAAGTCAATCAATCTGTTGTCAGCCAACCATGAACCAACATGAGGAAACACACATGTCTAAATGCTCTTGTTTAAGCAATATGATAGCTTCCAACCCCAAATCCAGTTTTCATCACCAATGAGGATACTTTGCCACCTTTTGCCTTAGGCCTAAACTCATCAGCTCCATTTAGTTGTCCTTCTAGTAGACAGATGGCAAATAGAAATGAAGTTAGAAATCACAAACGGGTAATTACTTCATCCCTTTTGCTCAGTGAGCAATACATGGCAAGTTAGGACTGACACATAATTTATATTCATAAACCAAAGACCACCTCCTGCCACATCCGGATATCTTCTACAAATACAGAGTGATAACAGACAGGATAAGTTGCCACAGGACGGGAGCCTAACAAAACAGGAGCACGAAAAAAGCTGCTTCCCACATTATCCCCAAGATAGAAGCGTTAACACATGCAATCTGTTCCTAGATCACAGGCATGATCCTAGGCAGAGGAACATCCTTTCTGAAGTTTCTCTGGGAAACATAATAATAAAGAAAGCATGGGTGGAAAAAAGACTCAGCCCTAAAATGAAATAAAGTCCCAGATTTGGGGGCGTAACAAATTCAGAATGTTCAGCACAGTTTCATTTGATGCAACAGAAAATAGAGTAGTTTATTGTTTTTTAAAGACCATCAAAAAATTGGCAGAAAGAGGAGGAATTTAACCTTTTAATCTATTAGCGACTTTGGCCTAACAAAACTCTTCTTGCAGCCCAACCAACTGCCACTGCAGGTGTGAAATGCATGCAGTGGGGTCTCTCTCATTTAGATAATTATACCCTTAGCTATGTAAACATCAAATAACCATCTTTAAAACATTCTGAGTAAAATAATACACCTATTAACCAATACGTCTTCTAAAACTTTCATCTCAGTTTATTTAGAAAACCAGTTTAGGGGAAGATAATGAGGGATGATGAGAAAGGGAGAAAACTATGAACTTACAAGGACTAAATATGCACGTGTATATCTTTCTTCCAACTGAATGTTACGTTAATATAGCATCAGAAAAACGGTATGTTAAATATTATGCTGATCCAGCATCAGAAATTTCTCACCTCTGAGCACAGGAAAAAGCAGTCAACACAAAGGTACATACTTACAAAATACAAATCTAGTAGCCTGACTATACAGAAACAAAATTTCTGCCTTGCATTAAACACACACAAAGGGGGAACACACTCCAAAATGAGAAAGGAATGTTTAAACAACTCGTACACTATATCTATAAGAAACAAAAGGCATTTCAAACCCAATCTGTACTGACCTATGTGCCAAATTCTCCTTCATCCCTGTCCAAATAAAGATCTCATTGAACTTTTCACTCATGGGGTTTTGACTTGGTATGCATGGCCAAAAATACCTCAGAGGCCCTACCATGTTGTTACACGCTTTACAGCTGTTGGCTGCATTTCAGAAGACACATACAGATGCAGTTGGTAAAATGTTTCTGAATCCTTTTAGACAAGGAGAGAGAATGAAGAGTTGCATTCTACATTTAAAATTGTTGCTTCTGTGTGTGGTTCCGTTCACCCACCTTATGTAAAAGGCAACAGCCACAAGTTTAGTAAACTTAAAAATGGAGTCACATCTTAAGACTGAAAGCATTAAGCAGGAAGTGTTAATTCAATTTTGATTTCATTTAATCCCCCAAAATCATCGCTGAGAAATCTGGATCTTTGATCATATTATTCAGCAAAGAGAAATAAGCATGACACAGATAGAATGCAGAATGTAGTGTCCTATGTGGCTGAACTGGTAGGTAAAGAAATGCTTAAACTGCTTAGGACTGATAAAATAAGTGTTAAGATAGTAAAGAATGCATAGTGAAGTATGAGAAGTACTTTTGTGACAGGACAAGAAGGGGCAGGCCTTGATTGTTCTGTCTAATATCTTGCCCCTTCCTATAACTGAGGAGGATAAGATTTACCAACATACAAGTATATGCCAATTGGCTTAACTTGTAATACACATACAAGTCACAACTATCATTTTCTTGGCACTGATAACCAAAATTGAGCTAACAGCACATAATTTTTAGATGCACAGAATACACATAGCAATGGCTATGGAAGGGAAAAAAGCAATGGAAACATATAGCAGGGGACAGTGATCCTAATCATACCAGCATAGCATCCCTCTCAGTGACTATTTACTGGTATCTTCTTCAAGCATGAACTATTTTAGGTAAGGGAATCATCAGATTCCTTTGCAACATAAGGTGTTTCGACAATAGTTGAATAGCAAATTTGCAGCTACTGTTCAATTAGTTGTTTTCAGTGTTGTTCCCCAAACTGCACAGGCCTGAATTAGTACCTGTCATTTACATACAGCACAATCCACACCAATGGCAATGCACTTGCAATTAATGAAACCAACAGCTGATTCAAAATCTTAATTACACCTTTTTAAAAAAAGCATCCAAATCTATAAACAGCTCTAGAATTCAAGATATTTTGCACCCTGCATGACTTCTTTGCACTACACATGACTACTTTCCCCCAGATATCAGTCACATTTTCTCAACCATTCACTGTTCTCTTCCATCAGTTCCTCATCTCTCTTCTCTAGCCACGACTCTGCTTTTGACAAAACGACAAAAATGTGGACTATTCAAAGTTCTACCCAATTCTTCTTAAAACACAGCACAGAATTAAGTGTGCAAATAAATAACATACAGTGTGTGGATGTATATATTTTCATCACATTTCCTGTGTTATTCCAAATTTAAAAGTTAAATATAGTATTAAAATCCAGTTACAAAATGCAAGAGGAACAGCACTACAAAAATCAACAGGAACAGCACTACAAAAATCAACAGGAACAGCACTACAAACAGCAAGAAAATGCATCCAGGTAATAGATTTTATTGATCACAACTGTAGATCTCAACACTTTTCAAGCTTCGATGGCCTCTCATCCAGAGTCCGCTAGCCAAAAATAACTTCTTACATGAGGCAAAGTGGGAGGAGAAAGCAAGCAGTCTGAGGGCATAATCCTAACCAATTTAGGCCAATGCAACTCATTCATCCTCCTGTTCCTATGGTGGTGTGGAGGCCTGTGCATATTTGTGCAGTGGCCTAACCCTAACAGCAGTAGTGCAAAAGTGCATTATGGCACATTTGCAACACCTCTAGGAAAGCACAGGACTTGTGTCATGACTTGTGCTGGCCTAAGAGTTTAGGATTGCTGTGCCTTGTGTTTCCTTATCCAAGGAAAAAAGGAGGGATAAAAATTGAATAAATAATAATGCATATGAATTATAAGTTGATTAAACAGTTTTAAAATTTAATATTTTACAAAGTTTTGTGCAGAATTTGTTTCCTTTAGCACGAAGCATGGGTTTTATTTTGTACAGTATATCTTTGTCCATCCCATGAAACAGCTGGAAATGCATTTCTTTAGGGCTAGGCATAAGCTACATCAGCAAAACACTGCCACCGTGACTGTTGCCTGTTTCTTAGGCAATGTTCAATTTTCTAAACTTCACATGGCATGGTGTACCTTTTGGATAGAGTTCCAGTTAAAGCCACAACAGTACTAGCATTTTCTCATTTATAAATGGCCATGTATAAAATCAGTGTGATGAAAAGAGTGTGATACCAATCTCTATGGACACATGCTAATCAGGCGGCTCTAAATTACCAAAGGAACTTGCAGCCAAAAATAAGTGAAAGTATCCTCTCAACAGAACAGAGAAACGAGACTGATTTAGAACAGAAGTTGACAAGAATGAATGGCCATTTTATAAAATAAAGATTGCACTTCTGCAGGAGTTGTCAGTCACCTTCACACTCTTCTCCTGGCACTGAAAAAATTCATAATAAGATTACATCCCATTTAGACATTTCTGAGGATATTCTCTGCTCCAGTGACCTAGATAGGAATCCAAACTGCTTTTCTTAAAAATAAATTAAATGTGTGTGCTATTGATCATTCATGTTGCCTCCAGAAGGTGATAGTTACAAAATTGATTCCTTGTTCAAAAATGGGCTGTTTTGATTAAGCACATTTTCTTTTCCTTTTAAGTACAGTGATGCCTCACGTAAAGAACGCCCCACGTAAAGTAAGTTTCATGAAACAAAAAAAAATTTCTCTAGGATTCTGTTTCACGTAAAGAAAGTGTTTCACGTAAAGAAAACATTCGCTGGCAGTTAGGGCAGACGCGCTGGCCAGCAACCTGTTTAAAAAGTGTCAGGGCTGCCTAGCGCACCTGCCCATAGTGAAAGCAACACTTAAGCAACAGTTAATATTTTTATATAAATATTTTTGGGGTTGTGGAACCAATCATCTGCGTTTCCATTATTTCCTATGGGAAAATCCGCTTCACGTAAAGAAAGTTTCACGTAAAGGAACTGCCTCTGGAACGAATTAATTCTGTTACGTAAGGTACCACTGTACTAACCTATTTCAAGAACGTGTCTGCAGTGGTAAGCAGCAGCTTATCGTTGGACCCAACAAGGTACTGGATCTTAACTGGGCAACTCTATAGAATGGGGCAATGTGTATTTAAGAAAGAGAATAAACTAGAAGACAGTTATATATTTATAACTGAGCACATCCTCTCTTTCTCAACATTTGTCCTCCACTGAACCATTTTACATGGTCCACCTTTCCGAAGTACCACTGGAAGTAACTTGCAATGACTGCATTACCAGTTATTTCTGGATTTCGAGGCCAGATGCAATGTAACCAACCAGTAGGAGTTTTTGAGCCTAGAAAAAAACATGCTTTGGAGTGCAGCCCACTGAGCTGATTCTTCTACTGCTATTTTAGTCTTTGTCTTGCTGTTGGGTGGCAGTGTTCAGAGGTCCTGTGAATACCACCAGACACCACCTTGAGTTCCACTGGTTGAGAAACTCTGCTCTAGAAGAGGATAAATAACTATTCTTTGCAAACAAAAATCAACAGAATACTGTAGAATAGAATGGTACTTTCAGACTATTTAAATCCATTTAATATGTCAGTCTCCAAAGTTACCAACTTTAAGACCATCAAAAAATTCACACAATATATGTGACACGTACATTTTCACAACACAATTTTATGCATTGGGACTCATAACAAAATCCTACTTGTGTATTCTGGGGCTTATTCCGATAACGGGATAGCAGCCAATTAAAAGTGAATTATTGACCACTGCTTCATATTGTGTCATATTGGTTTCTGTAACAAACCCAGATTTCACATGTATAGACATGCAGTTTAAATTTAACACAGCCCAAAGTGCTCTGATATTGGGGAGAGTGAGAAGTGCTAAGCGTTGCCATTTGATTAACACACAGCTGGCAGTACTTTGCCGGAGGAATAATGCAAATCAAGCTCACTGTTGGACCTCCTTCAATTGTACATTTGCCCCAAGCCAAAGATAATTACTTATACATAAATATTTGAATTTATGGTCTTTTGGTGGCTTCTTACTCTGGTAGTGAACAATGAATAATAGAGTTGAAATCACAGAACTGAAGATACCAGAAAGGCAATTTAGTCCAAAAAAAATTCTCATTCATCATTAGTTGCTCCCTCTTAATCCAAAATGCTTTAAAAAGCAAGTAGTAATAGTCACTGCAAGCAGGCAAGTCCAACATGCTATAGAAAAAAGACAAAACATGACACTTTAAGATCAGCTTTTGTCCTTCGTTCCATAAACAAGCAGTCCTGATCAAAGTAGACTGCTGATCCCAGCATATGTAAGCTCTATGTTGCTGACACACCATTCATAAAAATACTACTTCAGCCCAAATAAATTAACAACCGGTTCTATGCCCATCTAGCAGCCACTTTTAAATGGCTATTTTTAAACTTTATCTGTCCTATCTCTTGTTAACAACCGATTCTATAGAGTAGGTGCGAACCTGCTGGAGCCCACCACTGAGGAAGACCCACTGAACACAATGGGGCTTACTTGTGAGTAAACAGGGTTAGGATTGTGCTCTAACTTTTGACCATTATTTTGGAAGATTTTCTATGAACAATAATTTAAATTGTTTTTGGAAGTAAAGAAGGAGTGGTGGTGCTTACTTAGTTGCTTCTAATTAACCTACCAGTATGTGTATAATGCAAACTCTGAACTACCTCCAGTCCATACTGACTGGAATCATTATTGCAAGAACACTGCAGGGACCCTGAAGCAAAAGCAAACAAGAAATTTGCTTACTTTTCTCTTTCCTTTTTTAGAAAGAGTGGCAATAATAATTAAGCATTAAAACCCATTGAACAAAATTTGCTTTTAATATTATAGACTCCAAGCCCTTGCTAACTACTGAACTGGAGTCCTGAACCCCCACCCCCATCTCCGTTCTTGATCTCAATATAGCTGTCCTAAATTTATCCTGGGAATGACAATTGCATCTTTAGATAAGGAGATGCAGCTCTCCTGCTTGCTTCTTCGTTTTATTTATTTGAAAACATTTACCGTATATTCCACCTTTCCTATACCATGAAAGATATATTTATTTGGCTTGCAAATTTAAAAACAGGCAATTTTTTAAAGTGTAAAATTAAATCTAATGCTACATTATATAAAATTCCATGACAAATAATAATCAATATAAAATCCGAAGAAGAATAATGGACAACGCAAACAGAACAGAACCAAAGGAGGATAATGGATAATAAAAACATCAAGAAAGAAGGTTGGTCAAATAAAAATAGCAAAAATTCCAAAAAATATATAACAGATCCATCTAATGACAGGAATTCTAAAAGGCCAAGTCATAAAAAACAAGGTTGCCATAATCAACAACAACAACAACAGGTATATACTGCCTTTCTGGCCTTGGATTCCTCCTTTGACTTTTTTCAAGGTGGATTACATGGACAGACTTCTCAAAGCTTCAAAGAGGCTTTTACAATAGAGTTCTGTCTTTCAAGAACTGACTTCCACGTGAGGTGGATCATTCCATGGTTTGGACACACTCTCAATGTCATCCTCCTGCAAAGATAGGCTTCATAGCTGACTCCTTTTGTCTACCATCCAAAAGTTATCTGTTCAAAGTGATCAAGGTCACCACTCCGGGGTCTTCTGGTGATCTTGAACAGGTGACCTTCATATGAATTATCTTTGGGAATGCTAGCACCTTAGCCCTCTAGACCAGACCTCCTAATAAAATACCATTTTCATTTCCCATTTCTCAAGCCTTAAGTTCAGAATCTTCCATATGGGTTTTGAACATCTGGTTGAAAATTTCAAATAAAAGTAATGACTGATGCCAAGGAGGTGAGACAGTGCTTTAGACTGTTTTCTGGGGAGGATTTGTAGGACCAGTAACTTTATTACTTCAGAAAGGTAAACTCTCACCCCTTTTGGAAGGCAAGTGCTTCTGGGATATATATGGGTATACACAGGAAGACAGCCAAAGGATAATTGACTGGTGGAGAAACTGGTGTAGCATTTTCCACAGGTAACCACTAGCATTGGAATGACTATGTGGTTACAAATCCCATATGGCTTGAAACTCTTGGATGGAATTTATTTCAGAATAACTGTTTGTTGGAGGCCCAGGTCATATGATTGTAGGTTCTGGGACATGCTGGTGTGTGCTTTAAATGTGCTATCCTTTAAAGACATTTAACATTCCAAGGACATCATTGATGTAAACCATAAAAACAAAGACGCAAGAGAGGCACTAGTATGCATACTATCATTACTAGTATGCAATGATTGCACATCATCTCTGCAAAGGTTCTTTTTCTGCACAGTTCCTGTTATGATGTCTCAGATGCAAGTTTACACATTCAGGTACATTACTGACATTTCATTACCTGTAAAAATTGTCTTGAGAGTCTGCCTTCACCAATACTATTCAACATTTTCTCTTTATGCAAGCATTATTTTTACCCACTAATTATAAACACATGTTCTGATGGAAGACTAGCTATAAAAATAGATGGGAGTAAACTGCACCCCAGAATGTCAGGCAAGGACAAGGCTTACAGTATTTCTAGAACAGTGATTCTCAATTTTGTCATCTGACATACCACTTAACATTTGTAGAACCACTGGAAGTAAGTGGTAATGTTGGCACTGCTGGTTACTTCTTGGTGGGGAGGCCAAATGAGATGTGATGTGGATTGGAGGTCTTTCTGAGTACAGAAAAGCACGTTTTGGAGCTCTGCCCACCAAGTCAAGCTTACTACCGTGGTTTGCATGTTGCTGGTTTTGCTGCCAAGAGGTAGGCATCCAGGGGTCCTGCAAGTAGCACAGGGACACAACTTCAAGTACTACTGGTGGTATCCATATCACTTGTTGAAAAACACGGTTCTAGAAGGAATTAAAGACCAAATGGAGACCTGTGTAGACACGTGAGGCAGGCTTGTCCATCACGGGGCCTGGGGACCGCATGCGGCCCAGGACACCTAACGATGCGGCCCCCGAGGCCTCCTGCAAAACCCCCCTTTCTGCAGGGGGGACCCCAGATCCCCTCCAGGATTCCCTCTAGCTGTGACAGCCCTTTAAATGGTTGTGCACACACTTTAAAAAGTTGCACGTGCAATTTAAATTTTGGCACGGCTGTGCATGGGACTCTAGGGCTCCCTCCCCTCTCCCTCCCCCCCGCCAGGTCGGGCCTCTGGCAGCCACCTGCCTCTTTTCTGGCCAAGCTGGGTCGCCTCTGCAGCCTTCAGGTGAGTGTGTGTGTGTCCTTGTGGGTATGAGTGTGTGTGTGTCCTTGTGTATATGTGTGTGTGTATGAGTGCATGTGTCCGTCCTTATGTGTATGACTATGTGTGTGTGTGTGTGTGTGTGTGTGTGTGTGTGTGTGTGTGTATGTCCTTGTGCGTATGAGACAGGATTATGCATGTTGAAGTAACTTGTGTTGTGCAAATTGCTTTGAGGGTGTCTTACATGTCTAAGTCTGAATCACATATGTTGAAGTGACTTGTGCAAAGCCATGTTTACTCAGGAGTAAGCCCATTAAGTCAATGGAGCTTACTCCTGAGTAAAGCTTGACCATGCTGGCACCTAAAAAGGAGGACAGGGTCCATTTTTGAGGCAACCTATTTTCTATGGTTTTTTGGATGATCAGCTATTGTTAGTGTTTATGTGCGGCCCAAACTAACTCGTCTTCTTCCAATGCGGCCCAGGGAAGCTAAAAGGTTGGACACCCCTAACATAACGGAAAGCATCCTCTAACCATGAATAACTCGGCTGTGCTTCTACATAAGAATGAAATGATCCAATCATACTCAGTGAACAGATTTACCTGGCTCCAGCAGAGACTGACTGGAAGGAGGCAAGGCCAAAAGGGTCTATTATGCAATAAACTTTAATATAGGGAGGCAATTCCAGTGGGTGTTTGCTGTTGGTGTGGTGTGATGCACACAAACAGCAGAATTACCCAACTGCAGACACCCATCACATGCTTTGTTCGCACGCGTTCCTGCCCTCCAATGAGGAGTACAGTTTAACATTCAGAAACAGAGAACATTGGATTCTCTTGAAGGCAGATAAAAGAGCAGTATCCTCAATTTGCAGGAAAACGAGGAGTGCCTTAGCGGTAAGTGTGGAAAACACTAACCTGGAACTTCAAACATTCAAGGTACTTATACAAACATGTTGTACTTATACAACATTCAGTAATCTATACAAGATGGGCTGTATTATCATCATCCTGATATTGCAGATTGGTGGTTGAAACTGAGAATGGCAAACAGATTAGAATCAGAAGCTTCAAAGCTTAATGACCTCACAAAATCCATTGAGGATACTCCACACAAGAAACTTTATAAGAGGTGCAGTGTGCATATGTTTTCCCTTCCTTTCCAGATTATGGCCTAATCCAGAGAACTGTTATCAAATGGGATGGCTCATTTTGTAGAGAAAAGGATATAGAGAGCTGCCCAAAATAATTTAAATTTGACAGGCCAGTGCTTGTGCTGATATGGCCAGTACAGCATGTGGGGTTCAATGGGTTCTTAAGGTCTCCAATGAATTCTCACTGTAAGAATGATTAAGCTTTCAGGTTACTAGAAGTGTTGCTATTAAATAATATTTAAGCCTTTAATTATATTTTAGAGCACTGAATACATTATAGTGCTTTTGTAGTTAAAGGTCTGTCAACACTTCCGTTTTAAACCCTCATTTCTAAGGGGTTTATAATTTGGTCATAAAAATTCATTCTAGGCTGGAAGTTGGCATACAGAAGCTTAGCCCAGGAGCTTTTTCTTTATGATCCAATTTGGTTTAAATTGGTTTGGTCATTTTTAAGTTATAGGCATGTTAAAAAACAAAACGATCACTGGCTTCAAATGACTTTTTAAACTTATTATTCAAAAATTAGCTCACCATGCTCCCACTTAGAAAGCAGCCACCTTCTGAGCAAATTACAAAATGAAAATAAATGCAACAGTGGTGCATTACAAATATAAGATAATAAGCCTTAGTAATAGATGACTGAAGGTCTTAGGAGTTAAGCTAGTAAATTCTCTAAGATCAGCGTTGCAATAGGCATTCCATACAGATGGACATGCAAGTTCACTGAATCAAATACACAGGTTAGACCCACATTTGACATGAGAAAGATGCTTGACTCAGTGGTTTTATCATCAGTCCTCTATGCCTTTACGATTTCGGTTTATTTGAGATTGCTTCCACATTAGAACTCCTTAATGTTGCTGAGGCACTGCTCTCTGCAATTAGCAAGAAGTAAAAGTTTTAAATGGAAGATATGCTTTTTATAATGCTGTATTGGAATGCTGTATTATTCAGCAATGTCCTCCACCATTCCATGGCCAATTTTTTTTAAATAAAAGGTATACAGTATTCACAAGTTTCATTCCAAGACGCTTCCCAGTGACATTTGAAAACTTCCTATTTTCAAGCTCAGACCATCAAACCCTTCAGCAGCATCAGAAGACCAGAGCTGAATTAGTTAGTGTTTGTCCCCACAGGGAGTATGCGTACTCTTTCCATTACTTTTCCTCTTACTTATTTTGAAGAAATACATGCATTTTGCTGTTTTTTTTAAAAAGAAGAGGATAAGTGACTCAAAAGGAACTGGTATTGTCATTCACGCAGAACACAGAGAACAAATATTAACTTTAAAATGGCCAAATTAGCATTAATTTTCCAGCCACACACATCAGGGAAAGAATAAAACCAGCTGAACTGGCAAACAGGAAGCTTTTCAGTTAAAGCAACAGCTACTCTTAAAAACATCAATACTTGAACACACTAGATAGGCTGGTGCTGCAACTACATTTTCTTTGGTAATTTTAAAAGATTTATACCCATAATTCTCCTTACTAAAAGAAACCAGGGTGGCTTACAACATCAATAAAACATTAAAAAGTACTAATACAATTAACAATACAATACAACACAAACACACCAACAACAAAATCACCATGAGCAAAAAAACAATTAACCAGCAACAAAATTGATATTTCTTTAATTTAATTAAAATTAAATTAAATTTAATTAAAATTAAATTAAGGAGCAAATGTTTTATTATATGAAACAAAGAAATCTTAATCCTAAATAGGAAAGGGTTAGTTAATTGCTATAATTAATAGCAAAAAAATTATGATGAATCAGGCCTTAAAAGACACTGGGGAAAAAATACAGATGACACTGGAACACAATAACATTGCTTACAGATTTCCCCTGTAAAATGTGAGAGGACAATTCAAGTGAAAAAGCAGTATGAAAGCAACCTAAAGCAATATCAAAAACCAATACAAATTGTGCCTCTAGACATCACCAATATGTCAAAAGTGGATAACACCCTTTACTTATATTTCAGAATACACTAGCTGGAGCAAAACCCAGAAAAATTAAGGATTTAAAACAAAAAGGAAGAAACTTTCACAACTAACTTTTTTCTCCATCAATGCATATAAAAGAATATGGAGAATATGTTACATACATTCTCTGGATCCCAAAGTCTACATTCACTTAGGTTGTAATCCTAAAGACACTTTCTTGGGAGTAAGACCCATTGAACACAATGGAGTTTACTTTTGAGTCAACATGGTTAGGATTGTGCTCTAAGTGAGGTCTACTCCCAGGAAAATGTGTATAGGGTGGCACAACTCATGAGACTTTCTGCTCCCATGGTTATATAAGGAGGCAAGCGCACGTTTGTGCACTGGAGTGGCACAGAAGTTTTTTACAGCATTTTGATGACACCCCCAGGTCAGCACAGGACTTATGTCAGGACTAAGGCTGGTGTAACTTGAGGTTAGGATTGCAGCCTAAATTAACCTTCAATTTAATAGACTAATGCAGGTGTCCAATAATATCAGAAGCCTGTTAAATTCAAAAGGGCTGAAGTATTGGAAACACATGTGTAAACGGCTTATGACTAGTTTTTAATGAAGCAGAAAATGTACATTGTATCTCAAGATTGTTAAAGTGAGGTCCATTATTGAGTGTTTGCTGTTTGTGAACTTGCACTGAATCTTGATTGTCTTTCATGAAGATTTTCTAATTGATCTCTCAGAGTCTGAAGACTTATCGAATCAGATAACTCAATGCTCTCAAGGTAGTCTTGGTATTCTTTGTTAATTTGAATCAACAACAGTTCCTTTGAATTTTTTTAAAATGCAAAATAGATAAAACCACACTACTTTATTGATGGATGGTTGGTTCAGGAAAGTGGGCAGATAACTATAGATCCCCACATAGGGTGAAATCCAGAGTAACTACGGGGAGTCCTTGCTCCGGAGTAAGAACAAGTTACTCTGGATTGCAATATGAATTTCCCATAGGTTTTCACTAGGTGGTGCAATAATTACGGGTGCACATGCTTCCGTAGTTACTCTGGATTGTGCCCAGAGAGAGAGAGAGAGAGAGAGAGAGAGAAGTTGGGAATTAAGAAGCTGTTTTGGATACATTTAAGATCTCAGGCATGCCAATACGCTCTGGAACTCTGCAATTAAAAAAATGCTGTAAAAACAGATGTTGGAAGACCCATCAATTTTCAAAAGCAGTTTTGCCATATACCGAACACGCTATTGTCAAAGAAGCAGAGCTCCTTTGAGTGCACAGTTCTTTGAATCCCATTCATATACCGTTTACACCAAGTCAGGGTTTTTTTCCCATAAATCTTTTAGCATTGACCACAAAGCCACCAGAGAAGGGATTTCTACCACTGCGCTATGGCACACAGGTGTGCTGCAAGTGGTACACAAGTGTGCAGTGAGAATTTGGCAATCTCATTTATTAATAGTGTCGTTGAGGGATGTGAACACCCTACCAGTAAGCTTGCTGTGCCATGTAAACTGTCCAAAGGTTGAAGGTGTGCCTTGCCAATTTTAGCACCTGGTCAGTATGCCATGAGATCAAATCACTGCACTAAAGGCTTTGGCCAAGGACCAAATATTTGGCAAGTTTGTCTTCAACATGCTATACTCATTTCTCTATAACCCTCAATCCCCATTCCTGCTAATCAAGCCAACTGATTAATTAATAGCAACTCTCTGTCATCTGTTCCCAACCTTTACCAAGCAAGTACCACAATAGCAAATTTCAGGTAGACAGGAAAAGCCATTTTCTAAACAGAGAGTTTATAGGGGAAAGCAGTAGAGCACTGTAAGGAAGTATTTTCTATGATCATGTGATTTGCCACTAAAAGTCAAAGACAGCAAGGGCAGTTCGCCATTGGAATGATTCTTGAAAGGAGAGGACATCCTTTCCCCCCAATCTTTTTTAATACCAGAGCTTGTATAACAGAAATAATCTATATTGGTTTGTATTATACCAGCTATAAAACACACCTTAGCTTCAGTGCCATGTTTAACCAATCACAGAAGCCATTTGTTGGCTCGTATATTACAAAGCAATAGAGATTTAAGGGATAATGATTATAGTGGCAGAGTATACAAAGCAATAAACTACTTTTGAGGTTGGTTAAATGCCAAGTGATGCTGAGGCTTCAGTGCCATAAACATTATTTCTATTATATGACAAGATAAGAGGATACAATAAAGCACAAAGAAGGGGAGTCATTTTCTAGCATCGTGCAGGTTCTGAGCCTTTGATTTCTTGGACGTTCTACAGATGACACCCTTAGCAGTATAGGCTTAAGGGGAATAAATTGTCCAAGAGGTAGGTTTAAAAAGCAGACAATTGTTTGAGGAAATGGTTTGTATAAATGTAGTGATGCGATCAGACTCTTAAGTGGTGATTTGTGGCAAGTATTAAAAAGTGAAATGTTCAGATTTTTTTTCTCCTTTCTAGCTGTCTAAATTCTCTGCCTTGCAGGATACAGTCAGTGTTATTGCCTTACCTATAAAAAAAAATCTCTTATTACGGCTGTACTGGATAACGGGTACTAAAGGCATCTTTCCATCTTAAATACTTTGCAAACACTATCTACAAATGTTGTTTCCCTTCTGTTGCCGAGGTATTTTTGTTCAACTGAAGACTAGTATGCCAGCTGCATCCTTTACTTAGCCTGATTTTACTATACAGTAGTTGCCCACACACTAGTTGGATTACTGCAATATGCAATTCACGGGACTGCCCTTCAAGACTACCGGTGTTTGGAAACTTTTGAGTAGCGCTAAATGATGCTACTGCATGAATCTCTGCTGGAACAATGTGAGGTTGAGCACAATGAACTTCTTTATCAGCTGCATTGGTGGCCAGTCTGTTTTTTATGATCCAATTCAAAGCACTGGTTATGACCTTGTCCTAAATACATCCCCCCATATGAAACTCCTCTGCCTAGATCAACTGACACAGTTCTTTTGTCCCATCACAAGCAGTCAGAGTATGATGATGACTTGCAGGAGAACCTTCATTGGCACCCAGGTTATGAAACCCCTAGCCCCTGGATGTAAGACCAGTTCCATCACTTCCTCTGTACAACTACTGAAAACATTTCTGATGCACGAGTCCCTTGGGGCCTAATCATATTTTGCTACCTTCTGTATCTTCATAGTTGTACTGTTTTGATTTTATTTTACTGGTACCACATACACTTTAATGTGTTATTTCATTTCTTACAGTGTTTTTTTATTCGGTTGTGAGGTGCCTTGAGCGTATCCCTTTGCTAAGAAGAAAGTCAGGATACAAACATTTTAAAGAATTACATTTAGGATTTAATAATGTGGGAAGGAAATAAAGGCGCATCTTTATGAATGAGTTATTCTATTTTATAGTAGCCAAATAAAGCATGAATTGCACCAAACAAGAATTTTAAATAGCTTCAAAAAGTAGGGTTATTTCATTTTAGGATACTGTTTCACCAATTACTATATGTTTGACAGATTCTGAAACTGTGTCGAAATGTTTTCACCATAGCAGAGGAATGTTGATCCAGCCTGACATGAGTGCAACTCCAAGGGTTGTAGGCCACTTTGCCAGATTCCCAGTTCAACTGAATTTCATTTACCAATGAAATATACTTTTCATACTGAATTTCATTTACCAATGAAATATACTTTTCTGAAAGGCTTCCAAAAGTGGATTGGCAATTGTGAACTCTGAGGTGTTAGGATGAGCTTTGAACAGAGCATGTAATGCTACATAGTGGGCAATTTTAGCCTGAATTGATCCCATCTGCATCCCTGATGTGGCAGTATGTTTGCACGAATGGCCATGGTTTCTCTAACGACATTAAGTTTATGTCTCCGAGACAGCTAATACAAGAGTGTATTTCAATGAGTCTAATGAGAAGGTTGCATCATTATACATTTTTAGTCAATACCTTTCTGCTTTAACGACACCACTAAAGTTTATTACTCACATTCAGCTTCATGGAGATTGTGTTTTATTATCTCTGATAGTATTTTAAATAGCTGTAGAAGATTATTTTAAGTAGCCATTGGGGATGCCCATACCTTCACCAGCACAGCTATTTGGACCTATTTCACTTGATACTTTCAGGGAAAACAGATGCCTTACTCTTCCAAGTTTTGTTCATTCAGAGAGCTACCATAGCAGCTAAAACACATAGGTGTGTGTAATTATGAACAGCTTAATTACTGTAAATGAAACACTGACCTCATGTTTCAATCACTGAAATAAACCTAGCCTATAGCTTTTGAAAATATATTAGAAAAAGGTTTTCTCTTATCTTTTCCCAGGCATTTTTACATGGAACCGTGTGAAATTTTAAGTATCAAACATTAACTGGTCTGGTATAAAGTCCAAAGTACAATCTCTTCTCTTCTGCTCTTCCCACCTGTCCACCCCAGTCAGGATACGGACCTTTCTCATGTGGTAGGGAGGGCAGACTTTGGCTAAGCAGCCAAGGGGCTCTATAAAAGGAAACTTTATAAGTGGGATTCTAAAGCCAGAAGGAATTCTTTATTAAAATTGAATCATATCTCCTTTGACATCCAATTTCATGCAATTTCAAATAGTATCTGCATGGACAAATTGGTTGGGCAGTTCTGAAGCCTTAGATGGACTGATAATTGCTGCTCGGTGATTTCTTTGCAACTGGGAGGACTACATTTTCAATTTAAAAGATTAAAGATTGAAGAATTTGAATTATATCTGAAGAATGCAATCCAAGCAAATGTGACTCAGGACTGCATAAAGTCCTCTTACATAGGAAAGATTGGATCTTTCCTTCCACCCCACACTCCTCTTTAAGTGAACTACATTCCTGTCAAGAGCAGAGATAGGGGGGATGTGGGAAGGAATGGAAAGACTTATCACCTGTCCTCTTAGAAACGAAACCAGATAAATGACCTTCAGCAGGATCTTTTTAAAAGAAGTAGATGCATCACATTTAGAACTCAGCTGTGTTACACCAAGCTTACTGCTGGGAAGTGATCATGTACAGAATCCAAAAATAACAGCCATTAAAGACCTAGCAACCAAAAACATGTTTACAGACCCATTAAAAGCCTAGTAGTTTGGATTCTAGGTTAGAGGGGACAGCAAGTTCACCTACATCAATTTTTGCCCACCATTATCCTAATGCACTTTTTCAGACAAAAATAAAATGAACTGGGAATTAAACAAAAAACACACCCTCTCTCCTAATCACCATCATATCAAATGGCCATTTTCACATATCAGGCCTGCAGAGAAGTATTGAAAGAAATTCCAGTCAGTTTTGGTTTCTATCGTATTTCATGTTTTTATTTTTTTCCTGATTTTTAACAGAAAACTAGAAGAAAAATAGAAGCAAGTGAAAAAAGTTTGAAACTGAAAAGAACGGCTGCCAAATTTTTTTAATTTCTGCAACATATTACAAAAATGAAGAGTCCATTCAATATGGACACGTTTGGCAGAGGATGTGCATTCCATTCCCAGTTTCTTCCAGTTTACATTAAGAAGACAATGACTCACAGGAAACTGGGCTTTTCAATATTTTAGAACTGCAGACCCAGAACTCTTAGGATATCACATTATCAGGTAAAATGAAAGAAGAAAACAGTTTCTGTTTGAAGACAGTACCCTATCTTAGAGGGGAGAGTGGAGCAATGCAATCCACTGTACTTCACTGCTTTCAAGGGGTGCAGGGGCTTGCTTCCACTTACCAGAACCTGCAGCATCTTCTGTGGTGTATAGTCCTATACTAGCCTCTGCAGGACTCCCCCAGTCACAGAGACAGTCAAAATAATGGTTGCAAACCAATTTTGTGATTGGAACTGGAAGTGGATTGTGGTTATCTCCACACATTTGGGATCCCTGTAGTGGCTGTGCAGGGCTGCCCACAAACCTGAGAACCTGCTACAGCTTCTGTTTAAGCATGTGTTACATTCAAAGATGAAGCTTCATTGTTCCTTCAAGAAAAAATTCCTTCAACTGATCATTTTAAGACAATTTACTCTGAAACAATTTGTGTCTTTCATTGTTCATGGTATGAAATAAACTGATTTTCCAAAATATGGTGATCTGTTACGTGTGTAATATTTTAAAGATGGAAGCAGTCACCTCATCTCCTTTAGTATGTCTTTGCTTAGGGCAGCAGATTTCAAACTGGGGAACAACGAAGCTTCATCTTTGAATGTAACACTCAAGCGAGACAAGCATGACCATGTGTGTTTTCAGTACTCTAAACATTGTGACATTTGAAGGCAACACATGCTTAAACACAGAAGGGGACATATGAGGGGGCGTGGTACTCGTAAACCAGAATGACCACAGCTCTTCTCCAAGTAGACAACTAAATATCCCTTACACATATACATTGGCGTCAATTTGCATTTATAAGTGCATCTCTCTTAGTCAAACAAATTATGAGACACAGAAATGTTGGAAACACAACTGGCACATAGTGTGTGTAGCGGCTCTTAATTTTCTGTAATATTTTGTAACAGAGAAAAAGGTATGCCAAGAGATAGTTACTTACGGTATACAGTAATTAGTGCTTACTGCATTATAATGGTTAAGTTTCTTCAGAAGTTCAGACATGACATCTCAGACTCATGTGAGCTATCTTGGGTATCCATGAGGTATGCATGTTTTTGGTCAGGCAGACTTAACATACCGATAAATGCATTTCAGAAAACATAATGATTAAAACAACAGGAGTGCTACCAGAAACTTGTGAAGGATTTCAAAAGACACTTTAACGTAAGAAATTATCTACCTTCTTATTATCCTTATTATATTGATAACCTGGTGTGCTGTGATATTACTACGGTTGTTCTTTTTGGTGCATTGAACCACTTGTTACCATACAATGCTGGTTAGCACTTACAGGTATATACACATTTTCCAATTTGCATCTTTTTGGGGTGGAGATGTATAATTGTATACCATGACCTACATGTTGTTTGTTTTGTGAATATTCAATGCTTTATACCACACTTTGGGCTCTGTAGTTCCAAGTGCACACTAATTAAGATCTGAAAATGCTGCACTGCATTACACTGGCAAGACCCTCTTCCCACTACACCAAGGAAAGTTAGAGCAGAATACTCCAGGCAAATCAGAAAATCACATGCACTACTTTTATTTTATGGCTACGTAGTTTGCAAGATAGCAGGGTCTGTGGAGGGATGATGATGCAGATGACACAGTAAGAAGAGTTTTACTAGGGTCAAGGAGAAAGAGATAACCTTCTTTTCTGGAAAACAATTTTATCCTATGGATTTCTAAACACTGTTGCTTTATTCTTCAGATTGCTGTACTCAGACAATATACAATAAAGCCCATATGAGGATAATTATTTTAGAATGGTACCGTACAGGTTTATTGCAATCTTGTAGATTATGACCCAACCTCCTATGTGGCTATTCATACAGCATAACCTCAGTTTTGATAATTTTTTGACGCTGCATATGTTTACTCAGGTGTAACCTTCACCATTTCAATGGTATTTACGTCTAAGTAACATACTGAGGATAATAGCCTAAGGTGCCTTCAACAACGTTTTAAATGCACTGTGTGCCTGATTATGAAAACACGAATATAAGCATAATGTTTGCATAATGGTGCACACAGTGCATTTAAAATGTATGATGCATTGTTGACAGCACCTTAGGCTACTATCTTAGGTATGATGACTTAGAAGTATTGTTGAAATGTTAAATGTTACACCCAAGTAAACATAAGCAGGATCAAAGTACTTTTTCAGCAAAACTGAAAAATGATTTCTAGTTTGTGTTTGCTAGAAATGCCCTCTTGGGCCTTATGCTTGTATATCTGGTAAGATGCACCATGCATATGAAATACTATGAACCTTAGGGTACTAGATATCCAACTGGGAAAATCACTTGCAAAGAAAGCCAAGAACATTCACCACCGTAGGCACCTAAGTTTAACTTAACCAAAACCTTGGCTATAAAAGTGTGGTTGTTTCTCCATCCAAAGATCTAAACATTCACCAGAGACAACTAACAATTACAAGCAGAGAACACAGGTGGGGAAATTCCTCAATCTCCACTCATTCTCTGGAAGATTACTAACTCACATATCAGTATGGACCACCACAATTAATCAAATTAGGCTTTTCAATTGGAGTTTTGGCTTTTGTATCTTACTCTTGTTGTCGGTTTGCATATTACATTTCATTGTGTTTATTGTATATCATGCAGAGAACCTTGCTATGGAATAATACGTATCTTTAATTAATAAGTCTTTTCAAAAATAAGCTATGTTGCCAAACAAAATGATAGAAGCTCTTTAATTAAATAAATAGATAAAATTTCAAATATTAATTTCAGAAAATAGATAAAATTTCAGATATCAAACTGGAGATCTAACCCCTCCAAATATTACAAAAATATCAGCAGCATATGACTACAATACAGAAGTCAGGCAAATTTCATTACTTTGGAGCCCTTGTACTTGCTCATAACTTGGATTTATGCACTGCAAATCCTCCGATCTGATTACCTCCAGTGATCACGTAAAACACTGGCTTTAAACTTTTTGCCTTAGTGATAAAACAGCCACTTTGATTCACAACGACATACTCACAATAAAGTATACTGTAAACGTACCTGTCCACAGCCTGGGGCACTGCACACAAATGGCTTGTCGTCTCCCATATTTTTCACAGCTGAGCTACACAGGAAAAAAAGAGTGGGGATTATTAAATAAGTAAAAAAAAGATGAAGGGGGAAATAATTACCAACTGTGCAGTAGTTTCAAAAAATGCATCGATAGAGATAATATGGGTGTTTGGATGGACAATTGCTTGAGGGGGAAAAAGGCACAGAGAATACCTTTAGCCATCATCTTTATGGATTTTGGAGACAGCAGAAACATTTCTGGATTTATCTCTATCCTGCTTGTACCAAGAAGTTAAGCTCTCTCCAGCCTGAGCCATATGGTTCAATCTTAAAGCTAGCTACAGATTCTTTATTGCAGAACATGAAAAAGAGGAAAAGCTAGTGCAGGAGGGTGGCAAGAACAGGACCATGAAAGTTAACTTCTCCAAGTACCTCTGGAGAAATGTTTCCAAAATGTGCTTACAACATTGTTCTCAATGTTCTCTGTCGGTGTTTTAGCACACAAGAGTGGAAACACAAAGCTTGTAACCACAGAAGATCCCTATGCAATACCACTGGGAAACTAGCCATGGTTTCCGGTTCCAGGTTCACTTCTGGCCACCACTGGGTTGAGAAGGAGACATAAATGCAACCTGTTTGGACAAAGGTGATTAGATGTATTTCACCCATGGTCCTATTCCTTAAAATAAGCACCAGATATAGGGCAAAATTCAGAGTAACTATGGAGAGTCCTTGCTCCAGTGTAAGAACAACTTACTCGGTGTAAGAACAACTTACTATGAACTTCCCATAGGTTTTCACTAGGTGGTGCAGTAACTATGGGTGCACGTAATGTCTCTTACGTGCTCTCATAGTTACTCTGGATTGTACCCATAGTCTCTGAAGTTTCAATAACCAGTTAATCCCCTCCACACACACACAGGGGGATACAATGTTCATGGATTATAAATGTATTTTGTGGTCTGAGCAGGAATGGGGGAAAAGCCAGAACAGTCAGTTCTTGCACAGTTCAGTTCTGACTCCATGTTCTTTTGCTGGCATCAATCTCTAATGCTCATTCAAAGGAGAAGAATATTCTGCATTATTTAATGCCAATCCCTTTTTATCATCCACATGGAGAAAGTGGGCAAAACTACTAACCAGTTTCAGCTCAGCTCATCACCATAAAACCAACTTGTTCACTTCTAGAGAGATTCTGCAGACAAGCAGCCACATACATTTGAGGCACAAGGAGATAAATCTTGATCTTCTTGATGTACAAGTGGTATTTTCAGTGGGAGAGAGCTAAAACTTTCTAATTAATTAAAGGGCTGATAGAAGTAGCGTTCCATTTTACAAGGCCATAATCAAGCTCCCTAGTGAATAAACTGCAAGACTGATAGCAAGAATAGTTTATCATTGAGTATAGCCAAGGATAACAAAGCATCAGTCCTTTTATGCTATAAGTGAAGCTATTCTTACTAATAAAAAAGGGAAGAGTAAATAAAGAGAGCCCTACCACGTAAATTCTAGAAACGATAGTTCCATCCACCCACTGTTTTTTAATAGCAGGATTTAAAAAGCTGTAATAAAGCAAACATTATCTCTTCAGGGAATTTGCTGTGTGGACATATTGCAGCCATTTATGTTGTTTCCAATCACCCCTCAATTCACAATGAGAATTAGTTCTGTCTGAAGCCAAATGTTACAGCTTAAGTAGAATGCTACTGTTGTGGGAAGGACACAGAATTCAGAAACACAGGCTTTCCCAGGACTGCTTCTAGTAGGTGTAAATTCAAGGTTCAGAATGTACCCATTTGTACTCAATAACATGCCATTCCATAATCTATACACCACACACATATAGCATGCAACAATATCTGCAGGGTGACTTTTTCATGGTACACACAATGTGAAATAAAGGCATGGATTCACAAGTGCAAAGGAAATGTTCCTTTCAGCCAATATAATGTGAAAAGTAGCCCTTTATTTAGCACTGAGGAGTTATCAATTCAAAAGGCAATGCTAATGCTTATATGGGATGAATTGTTATTCTGAAGTCCTATGAGAAGACTAATTTTCAGTGAATCACCTAGTGATTGCCGGGAACTGCAAAAGAATGCATATCCAGCATCATAGCATATAGTAACTGTTTCTTTATTGTTAGGCCTGGAGTAAGGCCTCTTGTTTTGTAAATATAAAATATAAATAATATAAAATATAAATATAAAAAATATAAAATATAAAATATAAAAAATATAAAATATAATATCAGTACACCAGCCAAACTCAAGTATTAACTCCTATCCTAGAGTATACATGTATTTAGAATGATATTGACTAGAATGAATAAAATTGGATAAAAATATACACACTGATGTAGTTGGAACTGAATCATCTGGTGGTTTGTTCACATGTGGGATTTTTTTTAAAAGTCCTACATATGTGCAACTGAAATTTTTAAAGTAAAAATCTGAACTGCATCATATAAAAGCAAATGGGTGCTCAGCACCTATCTGTACATGAAATGGGGACATCTGGACAATACAGCAGACTTACATACATGAAGAGCACTGAGCATATACAGTCTATGCTTAATTTGAAAGTGTTCCTTTCCCTTTTAAAAAGTTTACAAAAAGATCTTCTGTTGATCTAAGGAGTCGCTCAAGTAAGTAGAAACTACTACCGTTTTCCATGTGTTCCTACTTTGGTGTACAAAACCCAATAGGCATTCAACCACTTGAATTCATTATTAGTACAGATTAGACCAGCAATGTTCAACCTCTATACCATGGCACTCTGGTTTGCTGCAAATGGTCCACTAGTGTGCTGTGTTTTATTAGTGGGGCAACTAGTGGAACTCGAGTCCCCTACCAGCAGCTTTGACAATGGTAAAAAAGCTGATGGTGTGTCTTGACAATTTTAGCATCTCGTCAGGGAGCTGAGATGAACAAGGTTTATAACTGCTAATTAAACAAACAGATTGTTCTGAAATGTGCTACTTAATATACCAGGGCTAGAAAAACCATACGTTTCCTCTTCCTAAGTGTGTATTCCTAAGTGTGTAAATCATTGTAGAAATATTTCATGCCTCAATACAACAGATTGAAAATCAAATTATTTTATACTAGCGAAAAAAGTATCCGCATTGTGGGAGTAACATTTCCCCATATGCCATCCCCCATGGCGCATCAACACCCCGTGCGCAACACCCCCATGCGCAACACCCTCCATGCGCATCAACCCCCATGCACAAATTCCCCCATGCGCAATTCCCCTTATGCTCATCATCCCCCATGTGCAACTTCCCACCATGTGCAATTTTTCCCCATGTGCACCAACCCCCATGCAGATCAGACCCCTATGCGCAACCTCCCCCGTGCGCAACTTTCCCCATGGGCATCATCCCCCCATGCGCAACTTCCCCCATGCCCACCTTTTCCCTGTGTGCATCATCCCCCCCATGCGCATCATCCCCTCATACGCAACCTTCCACCCATGTGCAACATCTCCCCCTGCGCATCAACCCCCATGTGCAGCATCCTCCCCAGTGCAGCCCCTCCCTCCGAACAACATCCCCCAGTGCACCTGGCATAGAGCACCAAATTGGCTGGAAGTTGGTCAGTCTCTCATGCTAAGTATAGGACAAAAACACGTTACACCCCTTTTTAGCCCCTCAAGGATTAAATTTTTCCACGTGGGTTCTTGGTGAGTGTTCAGGTGACAGAAGGAAAACCCCGCAAAATTCCATGCTTCTAGGCCCAGCAGTTGGGGCGGAATGTTGATGAGTCAGCAGTTCTCCAATGCAAAGTATAGGAATGAAAATGCATTGTGCCCCTTTTCACCCCTTCCAGTCGGAATTTCCGAAAACCGTTTCTTAGTGCACCCCTCCGTCACGGAAGGAACACCCACCCCAAATTTCACGCTTCTAGGCCCAGCGGTTTTGGCAGGGCAGTGATGAGTCAGTCAGTCAGTGACTTTTCTCTTTCATATATATAGATTAAGCAGCTCTCAAAACATGTGGCAGACCACCATACTGACCATTGCTAAGGAAGCTATCTACTAAGTATTTACCATATATACCACTTTTCAACTAAAAAGTTCACAAAGCGGTTTACAAGAAAATGAAAAAATTAATAGCTAATTAATACCTAATGGGTCCCTGTCCCAAAAAGCAGGCCTCCTTCAGTCTTGAAAGACTATGGTATCGTGCTCGGCGCTGCATACACTGCATGCGACACACGAAAGCCTGGGTTAGATTGTTATGAAGGATATGCTGTTACCCAAGCAGCAAATCCCCCCTCTCCACGCCACTGAATTAGTCCAATGGAAAGGCAGAGCCAATACGATTGGATCCAGCTGCATCGCAGAGCTGGGCTAAGGACAGGAGCTCACCCTGTCTTGTGGGGCTGACCCGGGTCTCGAACCCTGGCCTGCTGGTTAACAGGCACAGTGTCTTAGCCACTTGTGCCACCCACAGCCCTACCCCTGTCGCAAAAGGGCTCACATTCTAAAATGCAAAAAGCCTCTTGAACAGAAGCCACTTACAGCCACAAAAAACAGAAGCCACTTGAACAGACATTGCTGGGGTGTGTAGGGCCTGTTATTCTCCCTCTACTAAATACAGGAGGAGCACCCATTTGAAAGAGTGCCCAGCTTTAAGTTTCTCTCAAGTGCCTTGGTTGGACCAAGAAATACAATGCCAGTGTTTAGGATTTCAAGGCTGACATGGTTAACATGGATCTATTAATTATGGCTCTGATGTGAATCCCTGGGCATACACTAAGCCTCGTGATCATTCCACCATATTTAGTGATCATTCCACCATAGATAGATCACTTCTTGATAGGGTTCTTTCACAGAGGCAAGGGACCAAATTATATAAGACTGCCCCCAAGGCAGGTGGATCCTGTTGGTTTCCCAGGTGTTTTGGGGTATTTTCCTGCTGTCATGGCTGATGACTCAATGCCTGGAGTGAGAAAATGAGCATTCCTCCTAAGGAACAAGGAAAAAACTAGAGGAAATAACTACTGTATTAGATCAAATTGCTTCTGCATGACCTCTGTCACATTAGAGCTAAGATACTCCTTGATTTAATGTGGGTGATGAAGCAATCGTACAGGTTCTTGAGTAAAAGTGGAGGAAAACTTGTGACAAATCTGAACACGCAAACAGTCTACAGTCTATCCTGTGGCACAACAGCAGCAATTTCTCTGCCCCAACCATGTTCACAGAGTGTCATCCAACTGATCTTTTCCATGTAATCCAGGCTTATAAAGATGGCTTGTTGTTGTTTTAATGTCATTATTTATTGTTTCACATGTTGTACTGATGTGCAACTGATGTGTACTGATGTGCTTTTAATGTGGTATTCATGAACCACATTGGGTATTTTGTTTCAGCATAGGAAAGATACAGTATGTATGTATGCAGGTATAAATAAATAAAGTATGAAAATATGAAATAAAACAAGCATGAAAGTTTTATGATGCAAAACTAAGCTAGTAAATTTAAGCACAGGCGAAGATCTGAAGTTTCTAGTTGTTAAGACTGGAGAAGAACGAAGAGAAAGACATGCAAAAATATACAGGAATGGTTACCATATAAATGCTAATTTACAGAAGGGAATCCTGCTTCGTTGGAAATAACCAGACATTCCTGCTTATTATCTCCTATTAAGAACACAAATCAACCCTATCACCACCATTTTCAACCTAACCTGTATGATCATTTGGAGCTAGCACATCAAAGTAGCGCTTTCAGTGTGAAGCTGTTTATGAAAAGCCATGAGGTATACCCTTCTGGGGCTAGCCCAGGGTCAGTGTTCATAAGTCACAGGCTTTAAAAACAATGGTGGGATTTACTTGTATATAAAAATCTCTGGCTGGTTTTGCAAGCCTGGAGGGCACTCTATAGATTTTTCAAGGTCTTACAAGTCAATATACACCCAGCCAGAGAAAAATAGAGTTGCTTTGGGCATTACAAATAACTGTGGAGGTCTGTAGCCAAGGTTTTGCTCGACTACTTCAAATCAGAATATGATTTATCACCTCTTCAGTTCCAGGATGACAACAGCATTTTTACTCTCTGATCATTCTGTTTTTTCTTATAAGAAAAGCCATACTGGAAAAGGCCAAAAGCCCATCTAGTCCAGCATCCTTTTTCCCACAGGGGTCTCCATCTGCCATGATGGGAGCATCACAAGGAGCAGAGGATGACAGGCTTCTCTCCCACCCCTAGCATTCAGAAGCATAGGTAACAAAGCCCCTTGGTGGGCTACTGCCATGACTGCTGTGGTGTCATCCTGCCATTACTGGAGGGCTTCTCTAGACCTCAAAATACCTTACAAGAGCAAAAAAAGTTGCTTCTGGTTTCCATTCTGAAGTCCACAGAGGCCAGGGGGAGGGCAAGTGCACACAGTCCCAGTGGTTCTCAGAAAACCCTCCATGGGTGACTAGAGCACGGCTTGGCTTCCACCCAAATTTCCATGGTCCAGATTGGGAATGGTTAAGCTGCCTGGCGGGGCTTGCTAAATTCCTGTGCAGCTATCCTGCTAACTAATAGGTTAGGATTTTTTTTAAATGAAAGAGGCAGGGAGAAAATGTGGGACAAGCAGGGAAAAGAATTGGTCTGTTCAGATCCTAAATGGCTTGTAGTGTCTGGAAAAAGGAATGTGTGCTATAATATATGGTTTACATCTCTTTCCATGAAACGTGGATGTTTCACAGAAAAGTTCAGGAGGGCAGGATGAAACAGAAGGGGTTCCTTTTCCCTTCTTGCAGAAGTATTCCCTGTAAAGCCCAAACAGAACTACAATACTTCTGTTGGAGACTGGCTGGAGCCATGATCACTCTGGTTAAGAGCTGGGAATACACTGCCATATTTTGTTGCCAATATCAGCTTGTATTAATCTATTATGAAAGAAGTGAGGCAGCCGTTTCAGGCAGAAGTTATGGGGGGGTCAATCTGGAAACAGATCTGGGTTCAGTGCACTGCAGTGCTCTTGCACAAGCTTCACTGAAGCCAGCAGGGCTGCTCTGTTCTTTTCAGACAAGTTTTCCTGAAAAAAATTTATAGGAAGGATTGGATAAGAGTGTACCCTGTGGTCATCAAGAACAAGGTGTGCCATTAGTATCTTCTGCCCGAGGCATCAAAATATCTTAGACTGGCTCTGCTCTTGCAGGAATTGGCCTCAGAAGATACTTCAAGATACTTTGGGCGCAATCCACGGTAACTGGACTGTAACTGGATACTAAGCTTCAAGATACTTTGGGCGCAATCCACGGTAACTATGGGGAGTCCTTGCTCCGGTGTAGAACAATTTACTCTGGATTGCAATATGAATTTCCCATAGGTTTTCACTAGGTGGTGCAGTAACTATGGGTGCATGTAGAGTCTCTCACATCCTCCCAGTTACTGCGGATTGCAGGGTTCATCTAATACACAGACAATAAAAAGAACTTGAAGAATTTCATTAGCAGTGGCTATTTTGACCAAGAGGTAAACCCTGCTTCTTTGCGTGTAAGCAATATGTTGGCTGCTGGTATACAAGCTTTCACTTCTTCAGTAGTTAACTGGCTCACCCAAAATTTCAACCAGATCTCATAAATTTCACATTTCCTTTAATGTTTTCCCTGCAGGCAATTCCAGTTTAGTGAACCTGTTTTTAAGAATAACTCAAAAAAAGTGAGCCACCATGTAAGATCAATGTACAAGGTGTGATCAATAAGCTTTAGGACTGGTGCCATAGTAAAGGAGCTAAAATACTCAGAGTGAAGCCACTTGGCACAGATTGACCCCAACTATGCATGCACTAAGAGCACAATCCTAACCACGTCTACTCAAAAGTAAGCCCCATTGTTTTAAATGGGTCTTAATCCCAGGAAATTGTCTTCAGGATTGCAGCTTAATTGCAGCCTAAGTTTTAACGACCTAGCTCACTTCCTCTCTTTACAACAGTGCTTGGAAAGAACATGTATAGTCATCCACTGACCATGACAGAGAAAGTTGAGCAGAGGATCTGCATCAATTTTTGTAAAAAGCTTTCCAATACCTGTGCAGAGACCCATGTAATGTTGCAGAAAGTGTATAGAGAGGAGTGTATGAGCCATTCAAACGTTTCCAAGATGACCGACAAAATGTCAACAATGACTAACATTCTAGGAGACCCGCAACCAGCAGAACTGAGAAAAACATCGCAGATGTGCATGCAGCTGTAAAGGGAAATTGTCGAATCACCATCCGTATATAGAAATATACAGCCTCCATATTTAAGATCAATGTACACACAACCTCCGTGTTTAAAGCCAAATTTGACCACAGACAATTCTTTCTGACCACAAATTCCGATCCAGGAAATGAATATCATATTATTCCTCTTGTGTCCATCCCATCAGGGCTAGTTTACATATGCAACTGAATGAGGTAGTTCTTCATGGGAAGGAAGCACTAACCACTTCAGACTACAAAAGATGCCATTTTAAAATACTTTTCTAGGTCTGAGGAACTCCTTGCCACAGGATGTGGTGATGGCATCTAGCCTTAATGCCTTTAAGAATGGCTTGGATAAATTCCTAGGAAAAGAGCCATCATAGATTACAAGCCATGAGGGATGTGTGTAAACGTGGACAACCTCAAAATGCCAAGATGCAGGGGAGGACAACTGGATCCAGGTGCCATATGTGCTCCCTGAGGCAACTGAAGAAGCAGGAAACTAGACTAGAGGGACCTGATCTAGTAGAGACTCTGCTTATGTTCTTGTGCTCTTACTCCAGGCAGGTTACAAAAAACTAACAAAGCAGGGAGAAAAAGTACTACTTTGGTCTGCTCCTTATTTTGCTCCAGAGACATCAACTGACAATCAACCAGGCCAAACAAATCAACACAGACCATTGTCAGTGGAAATCAACTGAAAGTGATGGAAGTTATGGAATCCACCAGAATCTACAGCAGCGTACTGGATAAAAAAAACAAACTCTGCCGGCCACCAGCTCAGGGCTCAAGTAAATGAGTGAATTTAATGTAGGAGATTTTTTTAAAGTTCAGTTCTCCATTCATACCTTGAAGCATTGCAAATCATTTCATGAACTCTAGATCAGTGGGTTCTTGAGCATTTCATTCTGGACCCCATTTTGAGAGTGACAATCTCAACTTGGAAGTGATATCATGGCCAGAAGTGACCACAAACAGCAAATGACTTCAATGTGATGCCAAAGCTCCACCATGTCTACTCAGAAATAAATCCCATTATATTCAGTGAGACTTATTCCCAGGAAAGTATGGATTGCTGCCTGTGTGCCCCATCGTCCGCAAATCTACTCAAAAATCAGCCCCATTATAACCAGTAGGGCTTACTCCCATGGAAGTTTAGACGGGATTTCAGTCTCAGAGCCTGTTCCTCAGAAGGTCTCCTCAGCAGTCAGTCCCATTGTAGTCAATAAGGCTTGCTCCCAGGGACCTGTGGACAAGATTAAAGCCTGAGCCCTTTCATTAATGACATTCCCCCTCCCCTTCCTTCTAAGGGGAAGGAAGGGCAGTCTAAGAACTGCCCTTCCTTCCCCAGTACAAAAAGTACGTGCTGGCCTGCCTCACAAGAGATCACCCAAGAAGCAGCCTACTAGTTGCTTCTTCCTCCACAGATGAGCCCGGCCTCTGTTTGGGCTCAGCATCTCCACAGAGGGAGCAGCACTGCTGGCCAGAACACCAAGGAGCCTGAGTCAGCTGCCTGCCTGTTTTTCCATCAGGAGTGAGTGAGCTGTGGCCCTGCCATATGTGCACCTCTTGTTCAATACATGCTGCCTCCAAGCAATGCTGCTCCAGGAGTGGAGCAGCGCTACCCAGCAACCCTGCTGAGGAGGCCCAGCACCAGAGCTCTGTATTTTTAATGATCTGGTGCTGGGTCACCTTGTAGGCAGCATGGACAAGGCAGCACCACAGCTTGCTCTTGTGGGGCTTCTGGAGCAGTTGGCACAAAGGGTCTGCTCTGGCTACTCCAGAGAGGCAGAACAGCCTCCCTCCCCCCACAACAATGCCACAAGTGGAACGGCTGGGCTTGGAATGCTGCTGCTGGTGCATGGGATCCCTCTCTTTATTTCAGATGGGTTGTGAGAAGCTGAGCGCCAACATTAAAATGGTGTCATCTAGCTTTTTGTGAGCCCTCTGAAATGAGATTGCAACTCCCACTTTGAGAACCACTGCTCTATGTCCAGAAAACTAAAATATTGTTCTTCAGCGATCAGTATTGAACTCTGATTAAGGAAATCTGGGTTCAAATTCTCATTCAGCCATGAAGTCCTTTAAGCAAACTTGAATCCATCCCCATTTGGCTAACATAAGCCTACTTTGTAAGGTAAAGTTGAGACCCAAAGTTCTTTGGGAAAAAGAAAGTGAATAAGATAAATTAAGAGACCATTTCACATGTAGCAATCCATCTCATTTCCTTCTTTCATCCAGGAACTAGTATGCCTAACACCCACCTGTAAGAGGCAAATCAGAACCCATACTGGATCATCATTCACAAACAAGATAAAAGTAAAAGCAACTGCAGGAAGGGTCTTAGGGAACAACTTCTGAATAATTCCCTTGTTTTCCACCACTACCACCCAAAGCTGCAGCACTGCAGCAGGAGACACTGCAGCAAATCACACACTGCAGCAGGAGACAAAAGCGCTTTCATTTAAGAAATAGAACTCCACTTTTAAAAATAGGACTTTCAAACATCAAATTTTAAAGTAAGAAAGGCCAATTTTCCATTCCAACAAAAACAAATGAGAAAATAAGCAAAGCTTCCTACTTCAAAGAACTCTACACAATGGTCTCCTCAGAAACTTCAACTGCTGCCTCTAGTAAGGCTGGGATGTGAGCTAAGAAGCCGGCATGAAGTTACTCCTTCAAAGAACTGCTCTTCAGTTAGTTAACTAGGGAGGAGCACCTGGTGGGCACAGCAGAAAAGCCCACTATGAAGTTACCAGAGTACACTCCGACCTGCTTCCAGAAATGTTATTTGCCACTATCCACTCTAAATCACTGATGAAGACTGCAAACCTAAAATGTGTATGGCACAGATCAATATTCAAATGTTGGTATTAGTCTCCAGAGAGAACTGCCCATGTGGAGAAATATATACCTTGTGTTTGTTGATATCCTCATTTATGGATGTATGGTAACTGCCTTTTGAATGTATGTGGCAAGTCACCACATTATTTTTTAAATGGTGCAATTCAAAAAATATGGATACGGTCAGAAAATACTTATTGCTAGATTGTTTCAATACATTCAAGATCATATTTATAATTTTCACTTGGATTTTGGCACTTGCTTTTTTCTGGCACACAGTACTTCAGTACAAGCGAACTAATCTCTGCAGCAGCATGGGATGTGGTACTGTAAGGGCTATGGGGTGAGGTGGAAGGGAATATTCAAAAGCCTTGATGGAAATGAATGCTAAAGCTAACATGGATAATAATGCTAACATGGATTTCTACCCATCCTCTATGCTCCAAAGCAGTGATTTTCAACCAGTGTGCCATGGCACACTAGTATGCCACAGTATGGTCCTCAGGTGTGCCATGAGTTTAGGAAAAGCCATTTATTAGTAAGACAATTGGGGGATTTGAGCCCACTATCAGAAGAATGGTGTCCCTTGTCAATAGTAAAACAATTGATGATGTGCACTAACAATTTCAGTGACATGTTTAGTGTGCCATGAGCTGAAAAAGGTTGAAAATCACTGCCCCAAAGACTTCTATGCCCATCTTTCTGCAGGTCCCCACCCCCTGCATTTCATGTCACTGAGAAGAGTAGCCCAACCATTTTTAGCAGGCTCAGCAGCTTAGATAGGGATAAGGTGTTAAAGAACGCTGCTTGGATTGGTGTACACTATACCAGCACTAACACTGCGGAGGATACCTAAAGTTATTGATCAGCTCTCATGGTTTATTTTATTGTCTTGAATAATAATCTTCTTTGGAGGTTCCTAGGGAACCAAATACAGTACATAGATCAGAAATGGAACTCAAAATATGACCATCTGTGAGATCCTAGTGACACTACGTGTTTCCACAAAAACCAGTTCTCACATAATGTGCACAAGAACCCCAGGTCAATTCTTTATTTTAAAAAATTAAGACACTGACATCAAAGTTGATCTTTGACTTACAGCTTTCCACAATACTCTTCCCTAAATTACTGATTTTGTGCTTCCCCTCCACTTCTACATAATGGAGTCCTATTAGACACCTCAGAGAAACACAGACACACTATAAATAAGAAATGCTAATAACATTTTCTGAGAATTCTGTCTCCCGAAAAGCATATTTTAGGTCTTATTGTTACTATGTAATTAGATTTATTGGCTGTCTTTCTGCAGAAAATAAAAAATCGATATTCAAGGTAACTCACAAAAATATAAGAAAATATAAAAAAACTTCTGAGTTGTTACTTTGAACAGAGAGCAGAAAAAAGAATGAAAAAAGCAAAATACTGAAAGGCTTGAGAACAAAGCTAGGCTTTAGAAGAGCAGTAAGACTTTATTTGTATATCTTCCTACAGGGTATTTTATAAAGTGGATACATTCAAAAAAGGAGGTTTTTTTCTGCATTCTCCTCCTCAGTGTCAAGATTAAGGGTGCAATCCAGAGTAACCACGGGGAGTCCTTGCTCCGGTGTAAGAACAATTTGCTCTGGATTGCAATATTAATTTTCCACAGGTTTTCACTAGGTGGTGCAGTAACTACTGGTACACATAACGCCTCTTATGTGCTCCTGCAGTTACTCTGGATTGAAGGATAAGATAGGGCAATTAGTTAGTCTAGATCGCAGTGACAAAGGCTGCAATCCTAAAAACACTTTCCTGGGAGTAAGACCCACTGAACACAATGGGGCTTACTTTTGATTAGACATGGTTAAGATTGTGCTCAAAAAGGGATATCCAGGAGAGAAATATTCTTGAAAGGTATACAAGGCCAAAACTGCCTGGGGCTCCCAGCGTGCAGAGCCAAAGAAAACTTGGGTGAAACAAGTCATGGCTGACATAAAGACCCAGTGGCTGACAATCAACCAGGCTAAACAAATCGTCATGGACTACAGTCAGGGAAATAAATTGTCAGTGAGTCATGAAATCCACCAGCACCTACAGCAGTGTACCGGTGGAGGAAAAAAAACCAACTCTGCCAGCTGCCAGCTCAGGGCTCAAGTGAAGCGAAGTGCTTGGTGCTCCAAAGATCACTGTTGGCATCTTCAGCTGAGCACAAACAGAAGTCAGTCCAGCTGAGCAAGAACCCTCTTTTTGTGACCCTCCGAAGCTGTCCTCTACATAACTGCACCAACTGTAATTTCAAAGCCATCTTCAGTGACCATCTTCATCTCTCTAGAACAACAATGCCATCACAGACTTTGGAGTTCATAGGTATATAGATGCCAGAAGCCAGAACAGATCAGAAAGTAGAAGCTACAGCCCAAAATTTAAACCCCATTTTTAGAAATCTTTAAATTGATATTAAGCACATGCTTAAATCTTTCCCACAAAAAATATCACTGAAACTTATGTGTTTTACATGGTAGGGCTATGCCACATATTTTAAAATGGGCAAATTCCCCAAATCTATCTACCTAATCTTTTTGCACACCAGTTCACTTTACACCAGTGATGTAAACTCCTATACCATCATTTTTGAACACAGAACTCAGAACCAAGATACAACACCTGTTCCCCAAATAATTTGAGAAACTGGACCAAAACTAAAAGGAACATACAACATCCAGAAAAAGTACCCATGAAGATTCATCAGTCTACTACCATTAAATAGACAATCCATGTCATAATTACTACAGCATACACCAGTGCACACATTCATGGTCTCACCATCATCAGTACTGAAAAAGTGTTTCACCAGTACATATCACCAGTATTGAAAAAGTTTGCCGGGAACTTTAAAAAAGCATCCACTACAATAAGACCTCTTCCTACTATTGCTGCCAAAAATGCAAGTTCATAGTGCAGATGCAACACTAGTTTTACATAAGTAGTAAAATATCTTCTAGTAAAATGTAAGGAAGGAAATGAGTGCTTTTACATTGTTCCAAAAGAATACAACTCCTTAACAGTGCATCAGAGGAAACACAGTTTAGCAGAATGGTCAACTGAAGAAGATAGGAAAAATACCAGCTTGTAGCAACTCTTCTACAGTCAGACAAAGCTTCAAGTCCCCAGTTTCTTTATAAATTAGCTGCAGAGTTGTCCTCACCACGTCTTCCCTCTCTGCTGTAATACTAACATACAAATGTATTGTGCATTTCTTCCATACAATCCCTCTGTTACTCTTTAGGGTAATCAAGGATTCATTTTCCTAATTGCCTTGGGAATCCTACACAAGCTATAAACCATGGCAACTTGGGGAGATGCAGAACCCAGCCAGAGGAACCAGGGGGACCTCATAAAAACCTTGCCGTCATATACAATGTAAAGTGGTACCTTGTAAGATGAATGCCCTGTAAGACATATCCCCAAAGCAACTACGGGAGCACATAAGAGACATTACATGCACCAGTAGTTACTGAACCACCTAGTAAAAACTTATGGGAAATTCATACTGGAATCCAGAGTAAGTTGTTCTTACACTGGAGCAAGGATTCCCCATAGTTACTCTGGATTTTGCCCAAACTCTCTGGAATTCTGCCTTGTAAGACGAATACCCATTGGCTGGGCTCAGGTGGCTGAGGTGGGACCTGCCTGCAGTATCCGCACCCATTCAACAGAGAAACACACAGGCAGCAGCCTTGTCTGGGCCTCCCCTTCCAGCATGTGGCCTCAAGCCAGCCGAGCCCCTGCAACCACCAAAATCAGGTAGTGGTTCCTTGTTAAAGTTGCTCAAAAAGACACCAGTGAGTTTTTTTCATGAAAATTAGTTATCGTTGGCCATAAAGGTTTTTCTTTTCTGTTTTACTGTACAATATACTACCGTGTTTTATTACAGTAATTGTGTTCTGTATTATATTACAGTGTTTTGAATTTGATTACAATGTTTTGTCATCATTTTTACATACAGTTAATATTTTAGATGAATATTTTTTGCGTAGTGGAACCAATCATCTCAGTTTCCATTATTTCCTATGGGAAAATCCGCTTTGTAAGAAGAACACTTTGTAAGACAAACATGCTTCCGGAACGAATGTTTGTCTTACAAGGCACCACTGTATAGGATTGTAGCCATAATGGAGAGCTCAGCCAATGGCCATGTAGATAAAAGGAGCTGTTGGTCAAAAAAGGAACCACTGCAGTAGAGCAACTGGAAAGCTCACATTTTATTCAGCATAACGAGGAACATTTTTGAACAGTGCCTGTGCATCGTATAGCTATTTGCTGCGACCACAGGTTCTACAAATTTTCTGTTTACAAAAAAGCCAATATTTTCAGGACTCAAAACAATGGCAACACTTTTCAGATTCCCTAAGCTAATGCTGCCATGTTGACACAAAAATAAAAAAGATATATACATTCCACTTAAGAAAGGATTTGACAAGAAATTATTTCCAATTATGAGTCAACTGTCCAAATACTCAGTTCCCAAATCTTCTCATAGGGAATTATGAATCTAGCAGACAATAAAAACAAACTCAAAGGCCTGACAAGATCTGTCCTTCTGAGGGGGTTCAAGGATGCTGATCGGGGAGGTCTCCCTCAGGAGGGATTTCATCCAATAGAAATAAACACCGAGAAGAGCTACATCTTGTAGGTTACGATCTTCTGTCTATGAAGAAGAGTAATATTATTGGTTCTATTTACTTTTCATTCATTTGCTACATGCAACAGTCACAAAGGCTTCATGCGTTTTTTTGTCCATATCCTACATTCTGGTGATCTGCACCCAGAATGACTTGAGGACATTCAGAATTCTCACCCACTGCTGTGTGATTTTAACCTAATCAAAATGTTTTGCAAATGTTTCGCAAACGATACTGCTTTTATAAGCTCTTTATTTAGTAAAGAGCATATCATATCGATCTTTTATGAAAACAAAGAATTGGTGGAAAACTGAAAACTGTTCCTGAAAATTATATTTATCAATGGATTTTGCTTTTAAAAATGGCTTGGTTTCTAAAGTTTTCTTGAGCAAGCAAAATAATCCTTCCTTTCTCTCCCCCCTCCTTCCTTTCTCCTCCCCTCCTTTTGCATAAGGCAATTCCTCTCCTTTTGCATAAGGCAATAAGGCAATTCCCCTCCTTTTGCATAAGGCAATGCACGAGCCAATTTATAAATGTAATTGTGTGGGTGGGAGGTGTCACATATTCCCACAGAAAGAAGGCAGATACAAGAGAAAGCAATCACTCTATGTGGACAGCATACTCCTATGATAGCATAGGTGCATCCTCAAGATTTCTTAATGAAGATTACTACCAGTCATATAACTGCAGTGCATTAAAAGGTCATTTTTTAAACAAAATTACACAAAGAAAGCAAGGGCTCTAATTCAGTGGTGTTTGAGCATTTCAGCTTGGAACCCCTTTCTGAGAATCACAATCTGTCTGGGGCCCCCAGAAGTAACGTCATGGCTGTATGTTACATTAAAGATGTCCAGTGCAAGATTCCAAGATTGATGTACCAAGCTTTTCATGACCCCTCTAAAATGAAGTTGTGATCCCCCCAAGAAGGTCCCGACCCCCACTTTGAAGACCACTGCTCTAATTCATCCATCAGAATTAGGGTCCATCAGAACATATTCTTCATGTACTCAAGCCAGAATCTTTATCAAGCCTAACCATGGCTTAAGTCAACAATATACAGTACTTTATAAGCCTAAGAGTGTAATTCAAGGCATGACTACTCAAAAAGTAAGGCTGTAATCCTAAGAGCACTTTCCTGGGAATAAGTTCCATTGAACTCAATGGAACTTACTTCTGAATGGACAAGAATAGAATTGCATTGCAAGTCTATTCAATGTGGCTTAATCCCATAGGATTGTGGCCTACCACACAAACCATGGTTTAGAGCAGTGGTCCTCAACCAATTTGGCCCCATAGGATAGGGACTGGTTCTGTGGAAAAGAAATTTTCCAGGGACCAGCCCAGGGGTGGGGGTGGGAGTTCTGCCTCTGGCAACCTGGAGGAAGGGCTTCTTCACCGTGAGCACAGCACAGCTGCTTGCAGCTGTAAATCCCTTTATAATAAATAGAGCTATTGCTAGGTTACTGTGGATAGGATTGCAGGTGAGAGCCCAATGTCTCAATCCCTACAATCCAGAGTAACTATGGGAGCACGTAAGAGACATTATGTGCAACTGTAGTTACGGCACCACCTAGTTAAAACCTATGGGAAATTCATATTGCAATCCAGAGCAAATTGTTCTTACACTGGAGCAAGGACTCCCCGTAGTTACTCTGGATTGCGCCCAATGTATGTCTACTCAGAGCAGGAATTTTCAACCTTTTCCAATGCAGGGTGTGTTGAGAATGCACAAAACCATCCTAGTCACTCTTATTGGAGAATAAGCCGCACTGACTAGAATGGGACTTATTTCTGAGTAGACAAGATTGGGCTCTGAGACTGCAATCCTAGTCACACTTTCCTGGGAGCAAGCTCCACTGACTACAATGGGACTTATTAATGAGTAGACAGGCATAGGATTGGTGTCTGAGACTGCAATCCTCCAACAGAGGCCCCCCGCTGTGAGGAAGGGAAGAGGCACTTAGAGGAGTCCTCTCATGGACCGGTCAAGCAGTTCCCGAGGACCTTCAATAGTCCCTGGACCAGGGGTTGAAAAACCCGGGCTTAGCGGCACTTATCTGCTTTAATTTTTTTATCCAATTCAATGCTCCTAACTCTAGGTTCAGTGATACAAAATGGAACAATAGCTGAAAGACAGCTATTCATGCCAAATGACAGTTTGCATGAATTGTAAGCTCAAGTTTGAAGATTTACAAACCAATTTTAAACTATGCTTTCCAACTCTCATTTTGCCATACAGTCACAAATCGTGATACCAAGCGATAACCATGGTTTGATGTTTGTGCAACAGAGGTCAAAGACTAGGTTCTCACAGAAGTGAATGACTCATAAAACTATCTGTTGAATAGTATTAGCATATTCCAATATGCTAATATTTTTATAGTCAGTACTTTGGGACTTTTTTATAGTCAGTATGCTTTGTAACGAAAAACATTTTTTCAGTTTTCCAATTCGATATTGGCAAAAGCTATATTCCAAAATAGAAAAAAGTGTGATTCTTTCCAGTTCATAGATTTCAACATAGTATGGTAAAACATTATGTTTTGTTGAACAAGATTTCAACTGTGATGGCAATATCTGACTCAATATTTTAATTAGCCTACTGCTGTGATTACAGAGAACCATTTTAACTAATTGAGTATTCTGGTGATTGGAGAGAAATTCCATTGCAAGAGACATGGAAAGTACAAAGCAGCAACCAACACTTTAATGGTCTTGGCTTATTATTTCCATGAAGAAACATGAGATTCTTGGAATGAACTAATGCTGCAATCCTAAGCACACTTTTCTGGGAGTAAGTACTATTGAACACAGTGGGTTTTATTTCTGAGTAGACATGCTTAGGATTGCACTATAAGATTATTTTTTTCTACCACCACATGCTAGAAACTCAAGTCATTGACTGGGTCAGCACTTGACACACTTCAAGGCCATCCCAATTTTAGCAACCTTCTAATATATACAGATGTATTGGACAATGCTTTCTCATATGCCATTTGTGATTCATGAATCACAAATTTGTGGCAACTCTATAGTACAACACACATACAGCAATATTAATTGCTAACCAAGATGTTTGGAAGGGTGTATTAAAAAAAACTAATGATGAGAACACAATACAATGTTGCACAGCCAAAAAGAAAAATATGAGAGAAAATCATAAACCGTATCTGACTTTGAAAAAATATTAGTTCACTATAGGATATTTTTTAGGGGGAGTCACTGATTCTTTCCTTAACAGCTGGCAAAACATGAAATTCATTGGGTTTATGTTTCTACCTCATTGGAAATCAAAGGAACTGACCTTGCTTTACTTTTTCCTCCGAAAACACTTTTGCTGTTACTTTTTTGGCTTTGAAACTTGTTACCACATTCCACCATTCAGTCTTACTTCCTTCAGTCATCCAGGAATTAGCAATAGCTTTTCTGCTTCATTGCTGTCCTGAACCAATGCAAAAAAGTTTTAATTTACAGCTATGTGTCATTCAGTTCAGTTGTTGAAATTCAATTAATGCACTCTAAAGATTCAAGTTTAAATTTCAAAAGATTACCATTAAAATTTGTCAATGACATTTAACTGATACATATTTGATAACTATAACAGACGTGGGCTGCATTCCAAAACACACCTTCTTGAGAGTCAGACCCCATTAAACACAATGAGGCTTACTTCTGAGTAGACACGGTTAGAACTGTGAGCAGAGTTACAACTCTTGAAATTACTACACAAGTTACCATATGCAATTTTTTAAAAAAATTGTTACCATAAGTGAAACACTGTTCACCCTTTCAATACACAGGAACAAAAGAACTTAAATTAATAAAACTCTCTCGTTGTTATACTTTTATTTATTTGATCTTATTTTCTGATGCCAGGAATTTACATAATGAGGGCCAGGAATTTACTTGTTTAAGGGTGCAATCCTAACCTTGGCTGGCACAACTCATTTGTTTTCTCGTTCCCACAGATAAGTAGGGAGGCAAACGCATGTCTGTAAACTGGCCTAATGCTCCCCTCAGAAGTGGTAGTGAAGTGCCTTACAGCACTTTTGTGACACCCCCAGGCCAACAAAGGACTTGTGCTGGGGCTTATGGTGGCCTAACTGGGTATTAGGATTGCAGTCTAAATATCAAAAGGAAAGTCGAAGCTAGCAAGGTTCCCTCAAATGGAACAAGAATTTCCCAATCCTGCCTTTTAACATACCAGCTAGATTTCTTATTTTTAACTCTGTGCCATAGGAATGGGATAGTCCCATGGCACAATTTCACATTACCACAAAATAACGCTAGCAAAATATATGGTATATTCAGTGAAGGGAAAAATTCAACAGAAAAAAATCAAACAAGAAGTGCTTCAGAAAAATGCTGAGTCCCAAATTCTAACAAAACAACGCCCCTGCTTGTAGGTGATGCCTTTGCTTGTAGGTGAGGTATAAAAAAAATTATTTCACGAAAAGTTGCCCTCAGATTATCAGAAAGCTTGTGATGGAACATAAGGGCAGTTTCCAAAACTGGGAAGACTTATCAAAAGCCCAAAAGTAAGTAACATGTGATCAGAACCCACTATCATCTTGGATTTTTCCCAGCACGTTCCTGAGATTTCTGTTGGGGATTTCTTTCCAGCATTCTTCCCTACTCAGCTTGCCGACCAGGTCTTGTGTTACCAGATTATTCAGGCTAACATGAATTTCTGCAAAATTAAGTTAACATTTCAACATTAAGTTGGACTGCACATGTCCAACCAGGCATTCTGCAGAAATAGTTACTGATTTTTCACATTTCCCTTCCTCCAAGTGTTCCTCTTTAACAAAACAACTCTGTGAGATATGCAAGATTGAGTGAGAAAGAGAGTGACCCAGGTCACTCAGGTTACCAAGGTCAATGACTCAAGGTCACTCAGGAAGGATTGTGGCTAAGCAGGTATTTGAACCTGGCTCTTCCCTACAGGGCTTCCCTAAATTCTGGACGCATAGGTAATGGATAGAAATGTGAAGTTACTACATCAGGTTTATGTGAACGTTGCAAAGCACATGGAACTTTGCATCACAAATTGTGGAAATCACATTGAAGATGTAATTGATTAATATTCCAATGACATAAAATGTTATAGACAAATGTATTGAATTTTGCCTATTTGTGCAGACTATGGGAGGCCCTGTCCATCCTCTGTATTGATCTACCCAGCCACTCATGATACCATAGTCTTTCAAGACTGAAGGATGCCAATGCAAAACCATGATATCATCCTGGCTTTCTTATACAGAAATAAGCTGAATTGTCATTGGAAGCTGCTTTTACCAAGCCCCCAGCTTACTATTAGCTTACTACTCATCTCTGGTAGCAACTAGGATTTTTGCCTCTTTCCTACCAGATGCCAGGAGCTGAACTCAGAGAGGTAACTGTACCACACTTCACTATCCCTTCCCAGCTCCAGTTAGCAGGCTCTCAGCAGATTCTGTTCTGTTGTCTCAACAACTCTATTGAGATGCTATGCTGCTCCACCTATACTGCCCACAGAGCCTGCCCACACATGCATGCTGTATGGCAAGTTAGTTGAACAACATCTGTGTAGGGCAGGGCCTCACTGCTGCCAAAGACCAAGAGGCATCTCTCATGCGGGTGAGCCTGGTTCTTAATGATTGCTTCTCCCAATCTCACCTATTCAGGTGTTTACCAGTAGTACACTCCAGAGTTTCTCCAGACTTTGCTGCAAGATAGCTATCTCTTTTCCAAGCTACCATGCTAGCCAATGGCCAAAAGTCTTGTGTTCCAGTGCCAGGTGCTGTTGTTGCCTCTGCAAACTTCATCCCTTCCCTCTCCTGGGACCCGGGAGTCTTGGCATGTTGGTTCCTGGTCTCATATCATCTGTCTCTTTGCACAAGGAGAGGAAAACTCCAATCCAAGAAGTTCAGTAAATGAATCAATCAACTGATCAACTAATCAAACAAAATCTCTCTCTCCCTCCAAATAATTTCCCGTAGCAGCTATTCTAAACTCTCTGGTACTCTGCTCATCTCACAGCAACAAGCCTGCTTCCCCCTGAACATGTTGAGAGGAGAGCAACTTCCCAACTGTGAAACTGGTAGGCTCCAAGAGAGTGGCAAGGGAAACTAGAGTTGATGCAGCTTGGAGTCACATGAGCAATGGAAAAAAACACATAGGCACCCTCACCTCCTTTGCAACATCCTTTCACTTTCATTAAACTGATAATCTTTTACTAAAAGCTTCATCTTTAGTAAAATAGTAAATTAGCAAGTACTACGAGATTACAAGAGGGCAGCAGCAATATACTCTGCCAGATGCAAGGAAGGGGTGACTGGCAAGAGACACTGAGAGAGTGAGTGAGTCAGTCATGGAGGCAGACTTCGTAGCCATCAATGCCCACTCCTGTACTAGCCTACCCCAATTTACTTGGGATTTATTAAACCAACCTTTCTACTTGTCTGCTCCTGAAAGAGAAATTTCTCTTTTCCATCATCTTCCCTAGAGAAAGAGAGAAAAAACAAGAATACTGAGGCTACCCTTACATCAAAATAAGCTTGATTAACACAGTAAGAACAGAATCAAGCAACAGAATTCTGAATAAGAAACACAGAATCAAGCAACATGCTTAAAATCAATGCTTTTTCTGACAGTAATCACCTTTTTCTGGTGAGTGGTGAGCACCAGACAATGGATAGTGAGGTCCTGCCTCCTACCAGGCCGCCAACATCACCACCCTGGCCAGTGACGGGATTCAAAGAAATTAACAACCGGTTCTATGCCCATCTGGCAGCCACTTTTAAATGGCTATTTTTAAACTGTATATGCCCTATCTCTTGTTAACAACCGGTTCTATAGAGTAGGTGCGAACCTGCTGGAGCCCACCACTGACCCTGGCCCTATGCCGCCTCCAGGGGAACCATGGGATGGGCCACGACCAGCCTTACCAGATGCTACTAGGGTTTGGAGGCATCCTTGGGCAATGTTTGGCCTGCCTGCATGGAACAGGGTCAGACATTGGGGTGCTCCCGCCAGGAAGCATGAGTAACCCCTGGCAGAGGCCTTGGCCAGCAGCAGCCAGAGCCTCACAATGGCCATGTGTGGGCAGCTGCTCTGGGAAAGAGGTGCTTAGAGAGCAAGCAAAGTCTGGCTGGGGTGGAAGCCCTGCACCCTCCACCAACCAGTCAGTAAGGCCTGAGGCTGGTGAGAGCATAGGAGACTGGCACTGCTTACAGCCCCAGGTGCTGTTACTCCTCTTCCTGCGGGCCTCAGTGGAATGAGAGGTGGACTCCAATGAAGTGCCCAAGCAGCGGGGGGGGGGGGGGGTGGTGGCTGGGGATGCGACCCTAGACATGCTTGCCAAGCTGGGACTGAACCTCATGGACTGCAAAGGGATTTACTCCCAAGTAGACATGCCTAGGATTGGGAAAGCTCTTCATGGTGAGTACTGGCACCTTAAGCACAGCTTAAAAGAATGAACAGAATAGGCCTAATACAGCAGGGATGAAGATAGCAATAGAGGAATCAACAGAAGAATTCCATACAGATTTGATTATCTATGGTCTTAGCAACACCCAAGAAATATTGAAACCTAAGGCTAGTCATTAATTCAAATGGGAAGGACAGACTTCAAATTCAGTTCTAATTATTCCCTCAAGGTAGCTTCCTGAACAAAGCCTCTCTGAATAATTGCTGTTTTCAAACAGGAGTCTAAAGCCTTTGTTTACCACACTGTTATTAATCAATATGCTGAAGTATCTTCAAATCCAAGAGAGAACTCAATGGAAGTTCAAATCAGACCCACCAGGTCACACTCAAGTGTTTACTGCTTACTGGGGCATGTGTGAACATATTCTAATCAGTCACTCCTATACTAGAGGCAATATCGGTGTTTAAGATCTCAATAATGTTAGGAATTGTTAAGCAAGAGCTTTTGAACCTTTTGGGGTTTCCTTTACCCTCAAGTACCACATTTGCTAAGAACTACTTAGCTGAGTACCACTTTTGCAAGCACCATTGCTACCACCTGCGATAGTAGCTGTGCCACAAGAGGGCTGATTACCATAGCTGGGGCTATGTCTGTACCCTTCTTCCCAGACTGTTTTTACTCTTGAAGACCCAAGCAGCTGTTCAACATGCCTACTGCCCCAGCCATCTCCACTTCTAGCAGGATCGAACCAAGAAAAACAGTGCCATGTGATCATCACAGCAATAGGACCAACATGAGGACCAATTTGCACAATCCTAAGCACTCCTTGGGCTGACAGTTATATCCAACTCTACATCCTGGGTAGCCGGATGCAGCTTCTAGAGATGGTCTCTAAGTCTTATTAGACTTATTGCCCACCACCCCCATGGGGAAGGAGACAAGCCTCCCCTTCATCAGTCCTGCAGTAGCAGCCCCAAAACTTGTACTGAATATAGCGCAGGAATGCCAGCCTGCCTGTTCCAGTGTAAATTAGATTTGTGTTCCGGACATAGCATGGTTTGAAATACGTTGGTTTATACAACCATCTTAATTCATTGCCTGCCTTGTTACCATGGTAAGTTTTAAAGGATTTGAATATTTGAATTGAATTTGAAAAATTGAATTTATAAAGATAACAGGGAATGTCGGAGATACAGCTTATGTAGGGCTGAAAATTTAATTAACATAAAGGCTGTAATTATAATTTTGTTTTGCTCCTGATATACTTTTAGATATTTTTTTCTCTTTTTATACATTTTTGGTTTGTTTACTGTTTTTCTTTTAATAAAAACTTGGCATCTATCAGTCTTGAAAGACTCTGGTATTGTGCTCAACACTGCATGCGAAGCACGAAGGCCTGGGTAGATTTATATGGAGGATAGGCTGTTACCCAAGCAGCAAATCCCCTCTCTCCACACCACTGAAATTGTCCAATGGAAAGGCAGAGCCGATACAATTGGTTCCAGCTGTGTCGCAGAGCTGGGCTAAGTACAAGAGCTCACCCTGTCTTGTGGGGACCCGGGTCTCGAACCCTAGCCTGCTGGTTAACAGGCACAGTGTCTTAACCACTTCTGCCACCCACAGCCCTTTTTCTATTAGTATAAATAAAATATAAACTGGAACTGCTTTTAACACAGCCGGGAAAGGAGGTTCATTTTCCCCTGGCAGGTTGTTGATGTATATACTAAAACTAGTATATACAAGAGAGACATGATCCTATTATCCTTAACAACCACTATTTGTAAATGAAAAACAGTAAACACATTTGCGGTCTACAGAAACAAACAAAAACAACAACACCCTTCATTCAACAAAGGTTTAGCAATGCCACCTTCAACATTTACTAGATGGAAAGTCAGATGCTACGGAGGTACTGTAGAACAATTTCTAAAAGGATTGAACCGAGATAATGTGTTAATTAACAAACTCTTTCTGGCCTTATTATCACCAGTTACTGTTGCAAACTATCATCGTGCTCAGCTTGTACATGCTAAAGCTGTAACTTGGAATTGTCACAGTACCTCTTATGTTTCACAGCTATTTAACCTCTCTGTTTACATTTTTCCCCACTACAACCATATGGATGCAAGAGTGTCACCTGACTATAACAGTTCATTCAATTAAATGAATTGTACTTCATAAAAGCTTAAGATAAAAGCTTAAGACTGTGTTGTTGTTTTTTCAGAATGACCTTCCCAATGCCTCCACATACGTTCAAGAAATGAGCCCAAACAGGAGCCTTACATCTTATTAGATCCCTTTATGTCTCTCAATGCAAACACCAAAGCAGCATACCCTGCTCTGAACCTGGGATACCTGCCAGGATCAACATGTACTACTTTTCAGCCATATAGACCAATGGTCTTCAGCCATTTCAGCCCAGGTCTCCCTTTCAATCCTTAGAATTTGTCCAGGACCCCCCTGTCAAACTTGCTACCCCCCATCTGGGACACAAGGTTAAAAAAGAGGACCTGTATGGGGAAAAGAGGACATATGGTCACTTTGCCCCCATGCTCTCTCCCACCTCACTGTCCCCTACTCCACAGGTTCTCTCTTACCCCCAACTTCCCTCAAGCCCCCAGATTCTCTCCCACCCCTGTCCACAACCTCTGGTGCAAGTGGTTAAGACACTGTGCCTGTTAACCACAACATCTGTATTGGAACATACATCTAACAACATCCTTAAACAGCCCCCCAAAATCATTAAAACCCCAGAGGGACTGGGAAAGGAAATTAAGTTTGGGGGAAGGGGGAAGAGGAGTATGGACTATTTTTACAATTTAACTTTTTTAAAAAAATTCACTTTACCTGTAGAGCCAGTTTCATTGTTTTCAGTGTTGGGGGGCTGCTTCTTGGAGTACTTGTAAGCTCCAGGTGCCTGGGATCAGGGCCATGGTGAAAGATTTGCACCCCCTGGACTGACCTTTTACAACAGCCAAAGAGTTTGCTTATTCACGAGTAAACGTGGCTGTGCAGTTTCTTTTTAATGGAGCTCAATGTAAAGGGGACGTTTGGAGGCTGGAATCTTCTTTCTGACTTTGGGGGCTGCGCTTGTTAGATCAGGATCCTTCTGGTGTCCTTGGATTGCTCTCACCCTGCTCTTTCCAATGGACTATGACACGTTTGCCTACTTGTGAGTAAAGTCGCAATATAAATTACTTTCATTTTCCCATGCATTTTCTATGTATATTTTTGCTTTTTTGGCCATAACTTTTTATAAGAATGAGCTATATCAAAATAGATTGTTGCATTGAATTCAGCTCTTCAAGTCCAACGACTTATAATGTGATGGGGTAGTGTGCACCATTGTGAGTTGATTTTTGCGGGGTTTCCAAGACAAGATGGTTGTCCATCAATCTTTATGCAACCCCCCACTTTGAAGTCCACTGATATAGACGATAGGTAATCACAGACACTCCATCCATATTGTTTTCTCTATCCAGCTGGGAACCACAATGCCATAGAACAGAAGTGTCCAAACCCCAGCTTGGGGGCCAGCTGCAGCCTGCAGCAAGCCTCAATGCAGCCAGCGACAAGACCTCTCCATCTGGCCCATGGACAGGCCTTGTAATGTATCTAATACACTTTTAAAATTCAATTTATATTAATTTATTCAAATTTGACATATAACATAAATCATTTTTCTGGCCCCTGACACAGTGTCAGAAATATGATGTGGCCCACCTGCCAAAAAGTCTGGACACTCCTACCATAGATTCAAGCAGTTATGCTTCTATTTGAAGATATTCCAAACTACAGAATTTTGAAGTATTTTTTCCACCTGAGGTGTTGACAGCATCTGGAAATAAGATGAGGTACTTGGGCTTTGAACCTGGGACACACTGACCCTAGCCCCACACTCTAACCAAAATCCCATACTGTCTCAATACACAAAGATTACATCATAAATAATGGATAACAAAGGAGCCCACTGTTTTCTGCCCACTGACATCTCAGTTTCAGCATCATCATGTCCAATCTAATCCTTTGTCCTCAAACAGGCATAATTGTTGAGATTTGGAAGGCTATATAGATTTGGAAGGCTATATATTGAAATCTTACTTTTGGGGTACGGCTCTCTGCTTTAAAGAGGACTTTAAAGCTTCTTCTAGCTGAACGGAACTAGGCTGTTTCTCCTTCCTTTCTTTGCCTGCCAGTAGGCCCAGTATGAGGAGAAATGTCTTTGTCCATTGCTGCCATATTTGGGGTAGCTTGGACCATTTTGTTTCTCAATATGGCTCAAACTCTGGCAGCAGATAGAACATACTATAAATATTAAACCCCAAATGCAGAGTTTAATAGATGGAAGGCCCAACCATAGGTAGTTAGATCCAACAACCTTCCAAGCCCTCCACTTCAGGGAGACTCTGCAAACACCTCCATCCAGCCTCAGGTTTTTGCTGCATCTAGACACTTCTGGCTTGTAGTACCCAGCAGACTTTGGAAAGAAGAGGCTGGACAGGCAGAGACTAGGGCATACGAAGGTGCTTTGTGAAGGCTTCTCAACAGAATGGTAAACACCCTCTGCACTGGGGAAGCCTTTGTCAATGTGTAGTAGTCTCCACATTGCAAACTGTTGTTCTACATGAATGCTCATCTGCTGCACTGGTATCACTCAGTTTCTCATATGGACAAGTAATTAACAGAGTACAGTGTAACACAGCCTCTGGCATACAGGAGATGTATTTTAACCCTTGAAACTACAAACTAAATGCTGATGTAGCAGTGGTTAACACTGTACTTGCTGAAGGAAAGGAGAACTTATTTTGGTGCAGACATGCATAGGACTGTGTTGCAATACTGTGTGCCTGGAAATTCCCAGTTCAAATCTCACTTAAGCCACGAACTGATTTATGGTCAAGCCACATTATCTCAGCCTCGATCCCCGGTTGGCTATGTGAGGAGACTAAGAATATTGGCCTATCAGGCTACTGGTGCTGAGACGGTATGTGAAGTTAACTAACAAAAATGAACAATAAATACTAGTATTTGTATACAGAAATCCCAAGTTCAATCTCTGTCATCTCTAGTAAAAAGATCTTGGGCAACTGGGCCCTATCCAAAACTTTGGAGGACCAGTGCTCAGTAGGAGGCAGCTTTGTGTGTTCATGCTGTTATAATTCAATGTGGAACTAAAAAAATCATCCTTGGAAATGAGGCATCACAAATTAAGCTGATAAATGTACAAATGTACTGAAGAGCCCACTTTATTAGTTAGTTCTCACAACCTTAATTTGCTGTTCAAAAGGAGCAGAATTACCTGTTATTATATAATAGTATTTATTATCCAATAACACCGTTCCAGTACACTAAAACGTGGGCCTCAACACAACTACAAGCAGGTGGGCCTGGGCAGGAAAGATCCTAAGAGAAGATATGAGACAGTGGTCTCCTAATAAGTAGAAAGCAGCATTGCTGCCATGTGAGGGAAGGAAGATATGCCTATAAAAACAGAGCAGGAAGGTGCAGAAATTGCACTCAGCCATACTCATTTTTTTTTAAATAAGTGATCCAGATTTGGTCAAGATTCCACATCAGACAGACCCCAGTATTGGATCATGAAGGCATACCTACATATGTTTCCCACAAACACAGGGACTCCAGCTGAACCTTCACAATATTAACCATGATGAAAGGCTGAAATTGAGAAGTCTCTGAAAGGCTACCTGTGGGCTACTCTGGGGATAGAGCAAACCCAGGGAAGTAGCCAAGAGAGTGGTGGAGTAGGACAAGGTGAAGCAACCCCTTCTCACTGTTGAACTCTAAGATACAATTGTACCCTTCAACAAGTTGAGGGACAAACTGAGAAGTCATAATACTACAACCATCAACACATCAAAGGATATCCAGCATAGAGGATAAAGCATTATTTGTGGACGTTGCAGGTGGGCCTTTGCTATAACTCATCCCCAAGTTAAGGTTAAATTTCATACATTTTTATGGTGAAAAGGGTCCCCTGGAACCAACCCCATTTAGGCTCAGTCATAAATGATCCAATAATTCAGTTATCAACTAGATCAGTATTTCTCTGAAACTGTGGATAGGGACCCACTAGGTCTCTATATACTAGGTGGATAGTGAATAAATTTCAGGCGAGTCCCCATTCATTTCAATGTTTTTTTTAATATATTAGAGATGCTATAATGGAATGTGACTGCATTTGGGGAAATTATTACAATCCGTACTCTTCACAGCTTAATATATACTAGAATATGTTTTTTAAGAATAATACTAATTGAGACTTACGCCTGGATAACTGTAAGCTTGCAGCCTAGGATTGTTAAAAATTTTCTGCTTGATTATCTCACTTCTGGTCATAACATAAAACAAACATAAAAACATAAGAAGAGCCCCACTGGATCAGGCCAATGGCCCATTAACAGTAGATCCATGTCATAGCTGAATTACCACATTGCCTTCAAACCATGCTCTGGGCAGTTACTTTCCACAATACTGCATTACTTACCACGACATCACTTCCAGTGGGTCCTAACAGATTTTCATTCAAAAAAGTGGGTCAGAATGCTAAAGGTCTGAGAACCACTGGACCAGATATTCCAAGAACTAACCCTGTAACTAAACTGTACACTCCTTGGTGTTGAGATCTGTCCATTCAGTGGGTATAAGGCACCATCTACTCTAATGGTGTTACATAAACAACTCCTACAATAGTTTCTACAACACTTTCAAAATGTTCTGAAGTCAGGTGTATACACCAAATATGACAATAAAATACAATTAACACAATAAAGTACAATAATTTTTTAAAAAAACAACTAAACAGCAGTAAAACCAGATTAGGGATAGATTAAGACAGATTAAAATCATTATGTGCCCTCAAAAGCTTTTTTAAATACCTTATACCCCCCTTGGCTTATAGGGTGAACTGAAAAGTGACTGGATCAAATACCATTGGATTTGTATTGAAGAGCGGAATCCAATGCAAAAATCATTTCTGAGACATCTCCTTCCTATCAAACTTTATGGCCAAAAAACCAAAAAACGAAAACTTAAAAAAAATACTTTTTTGGCATTTTTTTTAAGCGGGTAGGAATTTTGGCCTTGGAGTTCAGGAATTTTGGGTTTGGCATCTGGTCACCCTGTCCTATGCATGTCTACTCTGAAGTGAGCCCCACTAAGTTCAATGAGGCTTACTCCCACGAAAGTGTGCTTAGGATTGCAACCTATGAGTTCCAAGAAGGCTACAAGGAAAAGGACCATTACTAATACCTGCTGCATTTCCCACCCTAGGCTTATTTATTTAATTTTATTTATTTATTTAACTCAATTTATACCCCGCCTTTCCTCCCCCAGAAGGGGGAGCCCAAGGCGGATAACATAGAAGAATAAAACATCATTAAAATTGCTAATAAATACAAATTAAAACATCATTAAAATACAATTAAAATACAATTAGAATAATTAGACTAGGAACAATTAAAAACAAGCTAAAAGACATTTATTAAAACAATAAAATAAAACAATAACACACTGCCCCCCACCCTCTGCCCTGTTTAAAACGCTTTTTTAAAATAAAAGGTTTTAAGGCTCCGCCTGAAGCTCTGTATTGAGGGAGCTTTCCTAAGTTCTATGGGGAGGGAGTTCCAAAGCCGGGGTGCCACCATACTCGAGTCAGTAAGTTTTCTCAGTTTTTTGTGGTAAAATTAGGTGCCTCGGCTTATACTCAGGTCGGCTTATACTCTACTATACACAGTAATAAGGTCTTTATGCCCTGCCAGAAGGCTAAAAGAGAGGAAACTGATCTTAATTCAAAAGGGAGCGAGTTTTATAATGTAATTGCCACCACAGAGAAGGCCCTGTTTCTGGCTGCCATTCCCCTGACCTCTCTCCAGGGCGGCACAACCAATAGGGCCCCCTCAGAGAACGTGCCAGATTGTACGGATTGAGACAGGTATGGCTGTAGCTAGCGCACCAGCCGAAGTTGGGCAAGGTACTCCTGGCCACAGTCAGCACCTGAGTATCCAGGAGCAACTATGAGTCCAGGATGACCCCCAAGCTACGAACCTGCTCTTTCAGGGGGAGTGCAACCCCATTCAGAGCAAGACAATTATTCAGTACATGCATCAAGGATTTTTGAACCAGGGGGACCTCTGCCTTGTCAAGATTTAATTTCAGCTTGTTTGCCCTCATCCAGATCCCAGCAGGCTCCATACAGACAACACTCCAGCCAGAGACAGCTCCCTTAGTATCGGGTGGAAAGGAGAGATAAAGCTGAGTGTCATAGTGAACTTATTTTGTTGGCTTTTTTCCAAAAGACAGAGCATGGGGAGAAGAGTCAAGTTGCTTTTATTTACAAGTAACTGCTATGTGACTGCCTGAAAAGAGCCAATGAACTTGAGATTTTATTTATCATAGAAGAGGAGAAATGGATAGGGAATAAATGAATCAGCGAAACACTCTTTAGATGTAGTCAATCTACTTGTGAAATATTTAATTCATGTCTTCCAATGCTATCTTCCTGTACAGACAGGCCACATCAATATTACAGTAAGAAACATCTGGGACTAGTGATTTCCAACCTTTGTTACGTTACAGTACATTGATACGGTTAAAATTGTCAGTTAAAATAATCAAAGCACACCATGCTCTGGTGGGGAGCTCATCTCCCCCAACGGGCCCATTAAGAAATGACCCTTCCTAAAATACCTGTGGCACATCTGCGGATCATTCACAGCACACCCATGTACCTTCAAAAATCACTTATCTACATGAAACTCATCACTCCACCACTGAAGGAAGTACCCTTAGTGAGTCAGTCTCAGAATTTGGCACTGCCAACAAGTACTTGACAAAGCCCCAGCTTCTGGAAAAGGCCCACCAGCATCAGCCCCAACCACCTGCCACTGAAGGGAAGCATTCAACACATTCCCCCCCAACTGTGTTGCTGCTGTAGCTTGTTTGCAGTTGCTGCTGCATCTACACTCAGCCTAAAAAAGAATAAGCAGGCACAAGCCAGTGGTATTTCAAATAAACTGTCCACCCACTCATGACCTTTGTGCCCAACGCTATCTAAGAAGGGTGGGTAAGCAAACAGCATGCTTTTTAAAGAGTCTAATCCTATGCAAGTCTATTCAGAAGTCCCTTCAGAAGGCCTTCTCTGTGGTGGCAATTGCATTATAAACGGAGCTCACTCCCAGGAAAGTGTGGACAGGATTGTATGCCTAATTGTGAGAAAGTGATAGTATCAAGAAGTGAGCACCTCATTACTATTTCCCTTTAGATGTGTGGCAGGAAGGATGCCTTCCCACCCCAGAGCCCAGGTAGGTAAGGATGGATTGGTAAGCAAGGATGATTACTTTTTAAACAAGCAATGGTATCAAGGAGCAACCACCCCACCCTCTGGATGCGTATAGGGTGATCTGATGTCCTCTTTTTCCAAGACAGGTCCTCTTTTTTTAGCTTCATTTTCTGGAAATGAACTTAAATCTCTTCCTTTTCCCTATCAGTGAACCTGAGCATGAAACACATACAGGTAAAGATGTCCTCTGCATGTTGTGGTACTCATGACCTACTGAAGGTGGTTCTCATTCTTGTTTACAAGGCAGAATAACCAGCACTGTCCAAATGTTTTTTGATTGTGTGGACAATACAGCTAAACCAAAGTGCACACAATTCTGTTACCTTCCCACTGAAGTGGTCCCTATTTATTTACATACTTTCAAACTGCTAGGTTGTTAGGAAGCCAGCATACAGCCCTGGCATAAGTGATAAATTATATGTAATACAGTTTTAAATTTAGTAAGTTTTAAATTTAATAAGTAATCCAGTGTATAAATTAACCACATGAAACCTATATATGAGTGTATTTAGCTTTTTCTTGGTGTCCCACATTTTGGGGGTGTCTGTTCCTCTTCGGCAGGTATGTCCTGTCCTCCATTTCTCCTGGGAGTTTTGTATTTTTGGGGTGCCTGGTCCTCTATGGCAGGGCTGTCCTGTCTTGCATTTCTCTTGGGTTTCATCCATTTTGGGGGTTCTGGGTTCTTTTTGGCAGGTACATTCTGTTCCCCATTTCTCTTGGGCATCCTCCATTTTGTGAGGGCCTGGTTCTCTTTAGCAGGTACATCCTGTCCCTCTTTTCTCCTGGATGTCCCACATTGTGGAGTGCCTGGTCTTCTTTGGAGCCATTAGTTTTTTTCATTTTCTCTAAAAACCGCTTTGTGAACTTCTTGTTAAAAAGCAGTATATACAGTGCTGCCTCACATAAAGAGCTTAATTCATTCGGGGGCATGCTCTTTAAGTGAAACGCTCTTTAAGTGAAGCAGATTTTTCCATAGGAAATAATGGAAACTCAGATGATTGGTTCCACAACCCCCAAAATATTCATATAAAAATATTAACTGTATGTAAAAATGATGACAAAACACTGGAATTGAATTCAAAACATGCATTCAGTGTTCCTGATCCTATGAAGTCTACTTAGGCTGCAATGGGGCTTACTTCTGAGTAGACATGGTTAAGAGGCTGCAATCAAAGACACTTTCCTGGGAGGAAGACCCATTTAACACAATGGGGCTTACTTCTGAGTAGACATAGTTAGGAGACTGCAATCAAAGACACTTTCCTGGGAGGATTACCTGGGCTGCTGCTGGAGATTCAAGGTGGTCAGTGGGAGCACTTGGTGGCAATTAGGGGCAGCTGCCTCTGGCCCCTCCAGGCAACTGCCCCCAAGTTGGGGGAAGTTAGAGGCAGCAGTGCTGGCCAGCAGCCCTTTTAAGGAGCCTCTGCGTGGAGCGTCAGGGCTGCATAGCATGCGTGCTGATAGCATGCTTGCTTGTTCAGTGAAGCAGAACTTGTTATGTGAAGCAAGATTTCTTGGAAATTTGTGCTTGTTATGTGAAGTGCTTGTTAAGCAAGGCGCTTGTTAAACGAGGAGCCACTGTAAATACTGTTCAATTGTTGATTAATTGATGTCTTGTCCTCCAATAAGGCTGTGGGTGGCGCAACTGGTTAAGACGCTGTGCCTGTGAACCAGAAGGCCAGGGTTCAAGACCCAGGTCCCCACAGGACAGGGTGAGCTCCTGTCCTTAGCCCAGCTCTGCGATGCCAGCTGGATCCAATCGTACTGGCTCTGCCTTTCCATTGGACTAATTCAGTGGCGTGGAGAGGGGGGATTTGCTGCTTGGGTAACAGCCTATCCTCCATAACAATCTAGCCCAGGCTTTCGTGCTTCGCATACAGCGTCAAGCATGATGCCATAGTCTTTAGACACTGATGGATGTCAATGCAATGTCTTCCATTTCTAATGGGTGTTTTACATTTTGATGAACCTGGTTTTCTTGGACATCCTTGATATTGGGGGTGACTGGTCCTCTGTGGCAAGTACGCCCCATCCTCCATTTCCCCGGGTGTCCTCCATTTTAGGGGTGCTGGTCCTCTGTGGCAGATATGACACCTGACCTCCCCAGATGTGTGGCTAGAAGGACTGCCACCCCCTAGAGCCCAGTCACTCCCACACGAAGCACAGAAGTGTGCCTATGCTTGTGAAGCAGCCCCCTTAGGGTAGCCACCTTGAGTGTCCCTCCAGGGGTATCACTGCAACGGAGAGGGTCCCCCACTTCCACAGGGGCTGGAGGCACCCCAGGTTCCCACTATAGCCCCCTGCTCTCCCTGCCCCACAGACACCCAGTGCTCTCAATGCCCCCATGTTCCCCTCAGCCCTGGACTCCTCCCCTCCCCCCTCAACGGGTCCCCCTCAACGGCCGGCCGTTGGCCCCTCCCCCTTCCAGCCTTTACAGCCACCGCCCGGGCCCCTTCTTGGAGCTTCCTCGCATCCCCCTCAAGCCCCGCCCAGCCTCGGGAGACAGGGAGCCAACCAGACGCCCTCATTGGCCGCCTCACCCGCCACTCACCTCCCACTGCCACGCTGATTGGCTCAACAGCGCTGCCCATCACGAGTAGGCGGAACCCACCACCTCGCAAGTCTTGGAGGAGTTCGGTTTTTCCCCCCTCTGGGTGGGGGAGGGGAAGAAGTAACGGCTCAACTTACCTCGGGACCGCGGGAGGGGGTGAAGCAGTGGAGCTAAGAGGCCGGTGTCGTCGTCCCCCCCTCCACGTCACCTCAGGACACGCTGTCCTTCTCCGTCTCACGCCGCCACTCTCGGGGTTCTCCCAAGTCTCAAGCCACCGCCCCCCCCTTGCCTTGTGCGCGCGCGAGACTCTCGCGAGGGTATGAGAAAGGGGGCGTGGCTTAGCTGGGGCCACAGCCAATCAGCGATGCAAGAGGCGTGGCTGTAGATAAAAGGGGCGGAGTCAGGAGTCACCCTGTGTTTGCGGATGGCGCGTGACCCTTCCTTCCCCTTCCCGCACTGTGTGGGCCGCGCGCGCCACAGAGTTCCATGGAACTCGGACGGCGAGTTCCTATTGGTTGATTGAGACACAGTTATTGTTCGGGAAGACTTCCTATTGGCTGCTTCAGTTATTCCTGCGAAGCTTTGCAGAAGCCTAAAGAGTGATCAGGTCCCAATGATTGCATTGGATACAGTGCACACTGTGACCACCTGTCCTCTTTTTCCCGGACGTGTCCTCTTTTTTAGCCTTGTGTCCTGGAAAAAATCTTCATTGTCCTACTTTTCCTTGTGAGCAGACTCAGATAGCATGTAGAAATGTATTAATAAATAATACAGGTATGTAATAATAAATAAAAATAATAATAATACAGTACATGTATTAATAAAATACATGTAAATACCTAAACTTGCCCATCGTGGGAGTAAAATTTGAAGAAAAGTTGGGGCACTGGACACCAGCAAGGATCTGCAGGCACAGTGGGCATACCAAGCATCCCTACTGGGCACCACTGGGAGCAGGCAGCCCTACTGGGCACCACAAAGCACCCACCCTGCCGGTCACCAGCCGGGCACCACTGGGCATTGCACTTCCCTACCAGGCACCATGGGCAGCCTATCACCAGCCGGGCACCACTGGGCATTGCACTTCCCTACCAGTGCCCTATCAGCTTCTGGGCACTACCAGGCACCGCACATCCCTACTGGGCACCAGGCACCACTGGGTGGCAGTGGGCAGGGCGGGCACCCTTACCAGGCACTGGGCACTAAATCTTAAAAGCAGTACATTTGAATTCATAAAATTCTTTGCTATAAAGTACACTTTCAATTCTGCTGTGAGCCTAAATACAATGATGCTAAGATCTTGTGGGTTGGCCCCACAAGACGGTGAGTTCCTGTCCTTAGCCCAGCTCTGCGATGCCAGCTGGATCCAATCATATTGGCTCTGCCTTTCCATTGGACTAATTCAGTGGTGTGGAGAGGGGTGATTTGCTGCTTGGGTAACAGCCTATCCTCCATAACAATCTAACCCAGGCTTTCGTGCTTTGCAGGCAGCATATGCAGCGCCGAGCACAATACCATAGTCTTGTGGTAATCACAATACCATGATTCTATGATTCTATGATTCTTTCAAGACTAATGGAGGCCTGCTTTTTTTTTTAGATCTCAGTATTTTAATTCTTTTTACCACAGTGTAATATTTCTTATTAACTAAAATGACTGTTGTGATTCATCTTGGCTTACTTCTTCTTAGCTATTGGGCAATTTCCTATAGCCTATCACTTAAAAAGTGAACTTGTGCTAATATAATCATGGAAGCACTGAATTCAACTAGCACAAATCATTTATATCTTGTTATGCTCTCCAGTAGTAAAAGCAGGCCTCCGTCAGTCTTGAAAGACTATGGTAATGATAGTAGTAATGATGATATAAATATATTTTGGTTTGAGATCATAATAAAGCCTGCATTGCTTTCATATTGTTTTAATATGAATGTTAGTTGTTGTAAGTTGAAATGTTCCTAAGTCCAACAGCACTGATGTCAATGCAGGGGATGTTCGAATTTATGAAAGTTTGCATCTTGAAATTTCGTAAGTCAGTGATACTTAAAAGTACTGGACTTTACCCAGGAAGACCTGCATCCCAATCAACCCTGAAACTTTGTGATTGGGCCAAGACCATCCACTCTCTCTCAACCTTGCCTGTCTTCTAGTTTGTGTGAAGATAAATTGGAAGAAGTCAAGTAAACCATCAGGAGTTTCTTGAAAAAAATAGCAAAATATAAATTAACCAGAAAGAAAGCTATCAACATTTTTCACACAGTGGCTTAAAACAAAATTGAAACCTAACTAAGGTTTCAGGCACATTTGGTCAAATGCCAAAACAGGTAACAAAAGGCTAAATTTCCTTACTGAATTGATTTTTAGCTAGTCAGGTTTCAGCTGCTGTCTTTCCCAAGCTGTTATCCGAGATTCTTTGAAAGAGAAATGGCAGGGACTTAAACATAGGTTGTAGCACCGAGCTATGGTTCCCACCTGAAGTTAGCAAGACGCCAGCCTATCAAAATTGGCACACAACTCTTTCTTCCATGCCAACAGCTGCTATTCTCAATAGAGGCAGTAACGTGTAAAATTCTTGTTTTGGATTTTAAGGTGTAGCTGGTTGTCAGAATTAACTAACAAGACCATGAACCCCTATGGATCTACTCATTGCTGTACCTGCTCCTGAGGTGGTATAACTCTGAGGAGCGGGAAGAGGGCATTTCTGCCCTGGAAACAGGCTCTGGATACAGAGTAACTGCTCTACTCTTGGCAATGCTGAACATGCCCTCAACATGCCTCTCCTGAACTGTCTAGGCTGGCATAGCTAGAGCAGCCCAGCTCCACCTGTCTTGGGGCAGCCTATGTTGCCTTAGGCCAGTCTGTTGCCAGACAGGTCATAGGAACTTTCTTGTCCTGCATTGGAATCCTGCACTACATGGTTGTTACAACTGGCATCTGGGCATAACTTCTGAGCAGCAGGAACAGTTTCAAGGCAGCCAAGTTATAAACAGTGATACCCCCTGTTTCTGTTGTCCCATGACAGCTTGATCAGCTTTCAGTCTCCCATCCAAAATTTATTCAGGCCTGTTCCTGCTCTGCATTCTTTCAGCATCCTTCTGCTCACCCACAAGACCATGCCTGATGTTCATTTAGTATTTCGTAAGAAAAAATTAGTTATTTTATTACATTTGTATTCCGGTTTTGTCTTGAGAATTTGATTCAAATATATTGTGCTGCAGAACAGAGTTGTAAAATGCTAGGAGGATTCAAGAGTTAAATCACATAGGAGGTAAGTGAAGGAGTGGCTGCTTAAGTCATTAACCAGGCCCCAGCTATATAAATGTACAACTTGTTAATAATAATGTGTTGCTGGAAGAAATAGGCTCAAAATTGACAAAGATTAAACAAACTTTTTTGCCATTTCCAATAATTAGGTTTATGAACTGTACAATTATTTAAATCAAAGTGTTCTTCCTGCTTGTGGCTGCATACCCTAGGGCCTATCCAGCTTGATGAAGGTCATTAGGAAAAAAGCCCATATGGCCCAGAAAGTGACCAGGTCCTCCTGTTTAAAAAACAAAAAGGACTACTGTTCTTGCCAAGATTATGGGAAGAGGAGATCTTAAAAAAAATGAGCAGGACTTCCCAGAAAAAGCACAGCTAGAGGTGGTGTCAAAATCTTCTATTCCTCAGTTCCAGCCTATTTTAAATTTACAGGTTCTGCATCTGTGAGGGCGGATGTAATAACAGATGGTTAGGGCAGTGACAAACAGCCAATTGTTATTAGGGTCACCCCCTTTTCCAGGAAAAGACTTTAACATGACAAGCATCATGGCCACCTGTTGAACTGCTTGGCCAGCAACTATTAAAAGCTTAAGGCTGCAATCCTAAAAACACTTTCCTGCAAGTAAGACCCACTGAGCACAAGAGGACTTACTTTTGAGTGGATGTGGTTAGGTTTGTGCTCTAAGGGCACAATCCAGAGTAACTACAGGGAGTCCTTGCTCTGGTGTAAGAACAATTTGCTCTGGATTGCAGTATGAATTTCCCATAGGTTTTCACTAGGTGATGTAGTAACTATGGGTACATGTAATGTCTCTTACATGCTCCCTTAGTTACTCTGGATTGTAGGGTAAGTCTATGGAAGCAGACCCTATCTGCAAATGGGATATCTTAACAATCACCTTACCTTGAGAAGCTTCAAAATTTTACTTGGAAAGTGAAGGTGGCTACTTGAGAGAGAACCATATTCTTGATCAAAATAATTCAGATCAGCAGTTAGGAGTTTTGAAGAAGTTAACAGTAGGTCTTCCAGTGGGTTAAACAGGGCTGTGGGTGGCGCAAGCGGTTAAGACGCTGTGCCTATTAACCAGCAGGCCAGGGTTCAAGACCCGGGTCGGCCCTACAAGACAGGGTGAGGCCCTGTCCTTAGCCCAGCTCTGCGACGCCAGCTGGATCCAATCATATTGGCTCTGCCTTTCCATTGGACTAATTCAGTGGCGTGGAGAGGGGGGATTTGCTGCTTGTGTAACAGCCTATCCTCCATAACAATCCAACCCAGGCTTTCGGGCTTCACATGCAGCGTATGCAGTGCCGAGCACAATACCATAGTCTTTCAAGACTGATGGAGGCCTGCTGCTTCCAGTGGGTTTGGGGCTACAGACAGGCAGTGAATCATGATACTCAAGAATAGCTACAGGTATCAGAACCGACAAGGGGAAAAATGTTAACCACTTGATGAGTAGAAATTAATCAGCACTTAGATTAATTAATCAGATTAATTTGAAATTGTTTTTAAAGCATGAAGATGAGCATTAGTAGCTAACGTCAGATTATGTTAAGCATTAATGAAAATGAGCAAAGTTGCAAGGGCTGATTAAAAAGTATACAACTAGAATTATAAATGAACACCTTTTTTCCTTGACATAGTGTTTCCTTAATAAACTATGTATCAAACTACAGTGGTGCCTCACATAATAAGTTTAATTTGTTCCGGAATCATGCTTGTTATGTGAAACCATCTTTATGTGAAGCAGATTTTCCTATAGGAAATAATGGAAACTCAGACGATTGGTTCCAGAACCCAAAAAATATTCATATAAAAATATTAAGTGGATGTAAAAATGATGACAAAACACTGGAATTGAATTCAATATATGCATTCAGTGTGGATGTCTATGAAGTCTACTTAGGCTGCAATCAAAGACACTTTCCTGGGAGTAAGCCCGATTTAACACAGTGGGGCTTACTTCTGGATTGATATGGTTTGGAGACATGGTTTGACATGCAATCAAAGACACTTCCTTCTGTAATCCAAGACACTTTCAAAGTGTCTCCCCACTTTCTCCTCTTCATCGTGAGCCTCTCCTCTGCTCCCTTCTGGCTGGCCCTGAGCTGCTTCCCTCTTCTCCACTGTTCTCCTCTCCCTCTGCCCAGCAGACATCCGGCCACAGGAGGAACAGCATTGAAGTGTTGCTTTCGCTATGGGCAGGCACACTAGGGAGCCCTGACGATTTTTAAAAGGGTTGCCAGCCAGCGCGTCTTCCCAAACCGCCAAGTGTGCTTGTTAAGTGAAGCAATGCTTGTTATGTGTGGCAGAATCCTACAGACATTTTTGCTTGATATGTGGATCATTTGTTAAGCGAGGGCTGGGGCAAGGCACTTGTTAAGCGTGGTGCTGCTGTACATATATAAACGCTGATGGTGGAGATAGGAAATTTCTCTTTACCTTCATTCAGTTGTGTTCTACAGAGCAGACCTCTTTCAACTACAATGTTATCCTTCATTGTGAAGCTTTTAATCTGGCAGAGCAAAGCATTGTAGTTTGATCTAGCGAAAGATTCAAGCAGGCTTATCTTAGAGTATTTTTCCCCTGGCTAGAATGAGACCAGCTTGGATCAATGCCCAAATACTTTTTACCAACTTGTGTTTGAGAAAAGGCCGTCTCTCTCTTTTTGCCAAGCAGATGGGGAAACTTCCCTTGTTCCCAGCTGCCATTTCTAAAATAGGCATTTGAATGGAAAATTCAAATCCATACACAAGTATGATGCATTCCTCTCTTCAAAATAATGATAGCTGAGAATGACGTTGAAATGCAAAAAATGAGATCTAGAAACTCTATTAAATATATCTCTGATTCCACCCACTCAGTGGTTCATCCCAGCTCCTGGAAGGCATAACTGCATACACTGCATTAGAGTCTAAGGCACTTCACTGCAATTAGATTTTTAAACAGAGAGAATCCCAACAGTTTAAACATAGCAATAGTTTAAGCATAAGGTATCAAAGCACAGGACACCAAAAGTCCTTATGCTTGTAGCAATGTGTGGTTTATATGTCCCACCCAATGAAGATGAAGATCATTTTCTGTTAAGTAACCAGCAATCAGCTCTGAAAGTGGTCTTGGTAAAGCAATTAAAAAGCAGACCTTCGTCAGTCTTGAAAGACTATGGTATCGTGCTCAGCACTGCATACGCTGCCTGCGAAGCACGAAAGCCTGGGCTAGATTGTTATGGAGGATAGGCCGTTACCCAAGCAGCAAATCGCCCCTCTCCACGCCACTGAATTAGTCCAATGGAAAGGCAGAGCCAATACGATTGGATCCAGCTGGCGTCGCAGAGCCTGGGCTAAGGACAGGACCTCACCCTGTCTTGTAGGGCCGACCCGGGTCTTGAACCCTGGCCTGCTGGTTAACAGGCACAGCGTCTTTACCGCTTGCGCCACCCACAGCCCAAGTAAAGCAACTATAGTGCTGCAATCCTAAGCATACTTTCCTGGGAGTAAGACCCATTGAATACAATGGGGCTTACTTCTGAGTAGAGATGCTTAGGATTGTGCCCTTAAGCCAAATACAAACCATACCGAATCCTATCCAACTTTCCATTGGTGATGCAGCCATGCCAACAGGGTGTGTTCTACATCCTACGATGGGAGGAGGCATTGGCATCCTCAAGGTAAGGAGATGTTTCTTCCTTTATATTGGGGCTGTACTTGTGCTGGAAAATTAGACAGGATGGGCACAAGGCATTATCTTGTGCCCATCAATATCTCCTTCTTTTGTAGTCCTTTTCAGTGACAGACACTTATGCACATAAATATATTCATAAGGGTACAAGAAAGTAATTTTCCTCTTACAGCCCATACCCATGAATAGGGGATGAGAAAGGAGATGAGAAAGGGGATGAGAAAGGCTATATTTATTTGAGAAATTTATATTCCACCTTTCCCTTGTCAAAGCATATGGTACACCAGGGTTGAAGAAACCATAGCATGGAGGCCATTTGTGGCTCTCAGTGACTTTCGCTTTGGGCTGCTAGAAGCAGTATCCAGTGGAGTCCATGCTGGCCCACAACTGCCAGCATGGTGAATCCATGATTATCCAAAGTGGAACTGTTCTAGTCTCCATGTATTTCAGACTGTCCCTTGGACTTTATTATAAACCTCCTCTCCCATTGCCTCTGAACAACTTGTGTCACCATAGGTTTCTGGCTTGGTCAGTATGTTTTTACTGTGCAAAAGGTGTGTGGCAAATATTTCATCATTCTCATGTGGTTCTACATGCCTGTATGTTTTCATGTGTATTAGAATTAAGTTTGATAAAATTCATATAAGGCCTGTCTCATTTATATAACTTTACGTAAAAATGAGAATATAGTGTCAGACAGATGTGATCCTCTTGTCAAAATGTTTGTCCACCCCTGCTGTGCACCAACATCTGAAACATCACACACCACCAATCATATACATCACGCCTCTGTGGCATTTTGCAATTTCTCTGCAATGTACACTTATAGTATATTGGGCATATAGAAATGACCCTGTTTCCATACTAATTACTCTGCAGTAAAAAGCTCCTAATTTTCCTATTAGATGGAAGGAAGCTTCTTCTCAGCATAGAAATTGCCTTCGGTTTTCTGCTTATGGGATCTACCTCCAGTTTAGGATTAGAGGGGAAAGGAGGTGTATTCTTAGATGAAGGACTGTGAGAATATAACAAGTTGCCACACATCTGGAAAGAACAGAAGAGAGGAGGGAAAAAAGATAAAAGAAGGAAGGGAAAATAAAATAAACAACAACAATGAAACAAATAAGTGCTTAGAAGGGAAAGTTGATCCCATAGTAGATGTATAAGAGGATTTGGGAAAGCGAATAAACAAATTAAAGTCAAAAGGTTTATTCACAATAAGGCCTTTGTATCTTGAAATAAATATACAGATAAGTTAAGAGGGATGAAAGGGTAAATCCCTATCAATCTATATATATATATAAGAGAAAAGTCACTGACTGACTCACTGACAGACTCACCACCACCCTGCCAAAACCGGTGGGCCTAGAAGCGTGAAATTAGGGGTGGGTGTTCCTTCCGTGACCGAGGGGTGCACTAAGAACCGGTTTTCGGAAATTCCAACCTGAATGGGGTGAAAAGGGGTGCAACGCGTTTTCCTCCCTATACTTTGCATTGAGAATTGCTGACTCATCCACATTCCGCCCCAACTGCTGGGCCTGAAGCATGGAATTCTGGGAGTTCCTTCTGTCACCTGAACTCCCACCAAGAACCATCTGAAGAAATTTAACCCTTCAGGGGCTGAAAAGGGGGCAACCTGTTTTTGTCCTATACTTAACATGGGAGACTGACCAACATCCAGCCAATTTGGTGCTCAGTGCCTAGTGGCACGGGGGGGATGTTTGGAGGGAGGGCTTGCTCTCAGGAGGATGCTGCGCATGGGGAGGTTGTGCATGACAAGGTGCGCATGGGGGATGTTGCGCATGGGGGTTGATGCGCATGGAGAGATGATGCGCAGGGGGGGTTGGTGCGCAGGGGGAACTGGTGCGCAGGGGGAACTGGTGCACGGGGGGATGTCAGACGGGGGAATTTTAGTCCCACAACACAGGTATGCTTTTCGCTAGAGATGAAATATATGTATGTATGACGTGTTTTTTTTTGTACTTTTCTGTTTTCTTTATAAGATTGATTCTTGAAGATGGATAGTATATACAGTATTAATGTGTTAGGTATGAATTAGGAGAAGAGTTTAAAATATATTGATATTATGAGTTTATATTGAAAAACTGTAATTTGATGGGTCTAAGTGAAGATATTTTGAAGAAATAGAAGTTAATAATGGATCAACAATTTTCCTAATGTGTGTACCCTATGTATCCCCTTCCCCATATAGGATAAATTTTTCCTATACCTGTATCTAAAATCTAATTTAAAAAATCCCAGATATCGCTGGAGAGAGCTGAGGGAAGACCTCTGTGAGCAGTGGTGGGCTAATTTAGGTTTTATAGAACCCTTTACTAATGACTGCCTGGTTCTGAGAACCTGTTACTAATGGGACATAGAACCTGTTGTTAATTTAGGTTATTAGAACATAGAACCTACTGTTAATTTATTTGAATCCCACCACTGCCTGTGAGTCACTTATTTCATCCCTACAGTGCATAATGCTCCACTTGTATGAAATTGTCCTCTCGTGCTCAGATATATTTGAACAGTTCCAATTAAAAACTTGTTAGCATTCCCTTGGTCATTTAACACCCCTCACTTAGCCGGTTTAATCACTGGCCAGCCTGGCTCAGAATGATATCTGCAGTCGGTTTCCAAAACACAAGCACAACTGTAACAAACACCCAACTCGGCAAGTTCCTTAGCAACACCAACAGCAGATTGCCAGGACCAGCTGTGGATCTTCCAGTAATGTTCATATATACAGATCAGTCTCCTCAGAACTGCTAAACTCTAAGTATCGGTAGTTTCCTTTCGAGCCCGTTGCTTACACATTAGTCTCATTTGGTTTTCTGGTGAGAGATGAATGATCCTAGCCCACGGGGTGGCCAATCTATGGCATGATTACCACCAGCGGCATACAGATGCTTTCTAAGGGGCACATATGAAATTGCATTTTTGGAAAATAAAAATAAAAACAATAAAGAACCACAGCTTATGGTTTTCTCAATTTCTTTGCTACTCCTTACACAGTATACCTTCAATTACCTAACACGACACAGGGCATTTGTACTGCTTGATTTGCTCTGATTTCAAATGGGGACATGGGCCAAAAGAATGACATACAGGAGAGAAAGCCAATAATATGGGTGGTAGTGAGCCGCATTCTGTTAACTGGTTTACCTGGGAAGTCCAGTATTGGAGTGCTGAAAATGTGAGGGACAGGCTGTAGAATGTGTTCTTCATTGCTAGGCAGAACAATGAGATAGCCAAATGGGAGCACAATCCTAACCATGTCTACTCAAAAGTAAGCTCCATTGTGTTCAATGGGTCTTACTCCCAGGAAAGTCTCTTTAAGATTGCAGCCTGGATCAGCAAAGCCCAGGTGACCTAATGGGGTGGCAGTACTACCTTCAGAAAAATCTGCAGAGATCCTGGTTAAGATTATCTTTGAGGATGAGGTGGGCAAGAAGAGAGGAGCTGGGTTCAGTTATGCAGAAGGGAAACAAACATATCTTATATGGACCTTGGAATGAGTCCTGTTGGGGACTAAAAGTCCTTTCGGAGCTCATCAGCAGTCAACCAGCTGTCTTTTGAAATCCCAAAATAGGCACCAGCACTTCCATAATTCTTGCTCTGCCTTCTGGTACTCTCTTGAACTTGGAGGCTCTATTTAGCCATCATAGTGGTTCTTATCAGCAACATTAAGGTGAAGTGGCACATTCTAGAATCTCCACATAAAACATAGCATATGACATGCTGGGTGTTGGCCACCCATGTCCTAGCATGTGATCATGGCCATCATAGTTTTGGAAAGGGCACAGTAAAGGACAACTAAAATGATAAATGTGTTCATTCCTAGGATATAACATGTATGGGGGCCTTTGAACAAAGTACTGCATTTCAATTATGATCTGTGTTGAAGCAATTTTTTTTTTCTCTCAGGATACCTACAGTCACTGATGCCAACTGACCACCTTTCTGGCCTCATCAGCAGTCAGCTGATGCCAACTGTAAGTTCACAATATCATAAGATGTTGTGAAGAATGCCTGCTTAGATGGAATAAGATAGGATTACATCTTTCTTCCAAGAACAACCAATATCAAATGGCCATGGTGTACATCAGAAAACCAGGATTCAAGTACAAGGAACAGAGGAAAAACATCAACTTTCATTTTCTTTGAGCTTCCCAGAGAATTTGGCTAGCTGCTCTAACTAACCATTGCTAGAATTTGGTTTCATCCCTCAACAGTTCTTAGGTCCTCTATAGCCAGTTTAACTAAGCTGCTACATTGTGCAACAATGTACGTAGTTCCTTGAAGACATCAGGAAGCAAGAAACACACCTTGCAGCTAAGTGTGAGCAGGAGTGTTATTGGATATTACCACATGACATAATGAAACAAAAGAGCATCAGTGCAACCAAGCAGTACATTGGAATATTTATTACAGTCATTTTCATGGCTCAGAAATAGAGCCAAATAGTATAGTAAGGACAAAATGAAAGAGTTAAAGCCTTAAACGTAAGATTTTATAAACTGAAAGATGAAAATGTTTGAAGATTCGACATCTCTTACAAATTTGACACAGATTAAAACGTTGGAACAAAAGACAAGAGTTTCAGTACACTCTAATATGAATTTCATCCACAAGCCCATTTTCTAAATTGATTAATTCAAAGACATTCATATGGAGCCAAATAGGAAGGTTAAGGTTGTGTGTTTTACTTACACTTATGACATTATCCAGAGTAAGGGCAGTGAGGAGTGCCCTAACTGGGCTGGCCCAAACATTCTGTATCCAGAGCAGAGTTATGCTGGATCCAGAAAGTCAGGAAGCCTGGGCTGCCCTAGCTGCTTTAGAGAATGCTAAATAGGCATCAATTAAGTGACACCTGGGAAGGGCTTGCTTCTGAGGAGACCCCCCCCCAATCAGATGAACAAGGAACAGCTGTGGTGCCAACCTTACAAGGAAGTACAGAAATTCCTGACAACGAGTAACAGCTGCAGCATGAGAATGCAATACAGCAGTACCTGTAGTGGAGGGTGGATGCTTGGAGTGGCCTGCTGTATGACCAGGTTAGTGGACTGCTGTCGTTGTTCCATATTCTGAAGTTGAGAGGCAGGGGTTGCATCTAGGCTGGCCGAGAACTCAGATTTTTTTGTCAACACTGCCATTCTTATTCTGACTTATCATGGACCCCTATGGGTCTACTCATTATTATACATGCTCCTGAAGTGGTGTAACTCTGAGGATCTGAAAGAGGGCATTTCTGCCCTAGAAACAGGCTCTGGATACATAGGAACAGCTCTACCCTAGGCAATGCTCAACATGCCTCTCCCTGAGCTGCACAGGTTGCCCCAGTTAGGGCAGTGCAGGTCTACCTGTTCTGGGGGAGGCCTATGTTGCCTTAGGCTGCCCTAAGCCTTTTCCAGAGTAACTAGGGTGGAACATCTTGCAATTGGGACAGCTCAGTGAGAGATAGGTTAACCCAAGTGCACTTCTAGAATGTATCCTTAATTTTATTTAGGAATTAGTTCTACTTCAATCAATTTGGGCAGACCTACACAGTATCTGTAAAGGGGGAGGGGGTCACGACACTCAAAACAGATGTGGTTTAATTTTTGTTTCCAAATCACTCAATAAAAATGTGTGGAGATGTGGTTTTTTAGTGGTTCAGCACCATAACAAGAAATTACTATAAGCTATTTTCAGATACCTAACTAGTTAATGCTTCCTACTAAAAAGATAAAGGATCTTAGCATGTTCAGTTTAATCATTTGACCATGATTCCACATTCCACACAGAATTAGTAAATTTATACCAGAACTGTTGGCGTAATGCAAGGATCATAAATAAAGGTGGTTTAACATATGCTTATGGAACCATCTTGCACCTCCACTGCCTGCCAAGAAATAGACTTCAAGGCCTGGTTCTGGCCCATTTTAAGTTTCATAAAACCCAGTTAAAACTTACAAATGAAAAGGAAAAAGTTGTGCACGTTACATAAATATTACTTAGTCATTTTTACACAGTACAACCTAGCCTCAGTAGAAATGGTAATTACTATACTAGGGACTGCAAAGCTAACCTTATTTAGCACTCATGTGGCAAATATTTAGAGTAAACCCAATTAAAATCAGTGGTATTTATTTTTGATAAACATACATAGGATAAATGTTCTTAGCTAAACATTTTTGTCTAGTTGCAAACTACTGTTAAGAATAGAAGTACTGTATACAACTTATGGGGTATTGTGATGGGAATAGTTCTACAAGGAGTTCTTATTTTTGCCTTTGGAAACTCTTGTCAGCCTCCATTTCAATCTTTTGCAAACAATTGAAAGTCTTCCTGCTGATCTCTAGGGATAGGAATCCATTGAAAATGAAAGCTTTCCAGTATCCAATATGTTTACTCCAGTATCTATCCTCCATGAAAAGTATAACCCTTGATACTGTGAAATTGGATGCCCCACAGAGTGGAATAGGTGTTTTAAAATATAACCATCACATTTACAGGATGGGAAAGGTATTGTATCCAGCTGCTTGTAAAGAAAAGAAAAACCAGGAGGTGTATACAATACAGTATTTATTCACTTGCCCCCTCCAAGCCAGCCAGAAACTGGTTAACAGATAGGCTTCCCTTATCTGCCACAGTACAATCAGGTCAGCATACACACTGGACTAAAGACAGGAGGAAGAGAGGGGTGCACACAACAGGCAGCATATTGGGCTCTGTTACATAGCAAAGAGAATGAGGAATGCCACCATCAAACAGAACAGCCCCATGGCCTCAGAGAGCGCAAAACCCAGGATGGCATAGGAAAAGAGTTGCTGCTTCAGGGAAGGGTTCCTGGAAGAGAAGGAAAAAAATCAGCATTAGTGAAACAGAGCAGCCAAAACCCTCTAGTATCAGGATATATGGGATATCACAGAGGAATCTGGACTACCAAGATAGCCTTTCTAGCGGAAAGATGCTTAGAGGGAAATTGATTGCACTTATAGTGCAATCTTATCTTGCCTTGTGCCAACAGGTCAAGCACTGGAGCTGTTGGAAACATGCTATGATAATGCACACTGCAGAAGCATGAAAAACTGTGACAACAATGGAAAGGCTTGTGCTGGCCTGCCAGCACCAGTTGAAGTCCTACAGCTACCAGAGAAGACAAGGTCTCCATGGGCTGGTAGAGGGAGTGCAGAATAATGGCATTCTTCCTCATCCATGTCTGATTTCCCAACATAGGTCTACTTGCTGCTAGCTATTTTGGCTTGCACAGGCCCAACTAGCCCCACTGCAGGTATTGGATAACTTCAGGGCAAGGAATGACTGCTCCCTTCTTTGGGGAAAACCTCCAGAAGCCTCCTTTCCCACACAGGATGAAATGGAGGCCATTTCAGCAACACTGCATTGCTCTGAGAAGCAGCAGAGAGAACTGGGCCACTCATCTTGCAATTGTCCATGTTTGTTAGGTTGTTTGCTCACTATGGCCTTTTTACACTGCTTTCCTGAAATAGGAAGCAGCATTAGAGCACTAATGGTGTACTAAACATACCACTATAAATCTATGGCAATATCCATTGCAATAGACAAGGTTCTTCCATAACATTTATTCAGAAGTCCTTTAAGCATAAGGTTGCTGTGATATTAATTAGTAGCTTCCTCATTGTTGTTTCTGTCCTATATTGATTCCCATGCAAAACAGCTCCAGCATTACGGATAATTAAATTCTTAATCAGTTCCTTTCCTGCAGGAGGCAGTTTTCTTCTCATTACTTCACTCTTTATCTTTGAAATACTGTACTACTATCTTAATATAAAGCAGGTGAGAGAAGCAATTAAAGCCTCTGCCAGGAACAGAAACCAAGTGGTTGAGGAAACACATCCATAATTGCACCAACTAGAAGGCAGTTAGAAGCCAAAGATGCAAGAAGGAACCTAGTAATGAAAGGGCACAATAGGCCTGGAAAACATCAAGAGCCATTAACCAAGGTATGGAACATTTTTTCTCTTACCTTGAGGTTGTACAGCAGCTGCACTGCTGCTGGAAAGTTGAATAAGATTCAACTCAGAGTTGAATAAGCTCTGAGGTTAATAATCAAAAACTCCAGGCTAAACACCTAGTGTGGAAGCAGCCTGACTTGCCTTGCCTCCCCACCACATCCCAGCTATTTTATCTGTGAAAAAGGGAGCGGGCAAGCAGGTTTTCTAAAATATGACTGCCTTAAGGCAGTGCTCATGCACTGCAGAGAGCCAGATGGCTATTTACAAGCATGCACAGGGAATCTTTTCCATTGCAACTGCTTGCAATGTACATCTTTCAAAAGAAGTCCGATGCCCCCATTCAATTCTTTTGCAATAAGTGTTGAAATACCCCTTGTTTTGAAAAATATGAAATTAAAGCCAGGGTCAGTTTATGATTTAGGCCCCTGCAATAATGAGGCCTCCTGCAATACCAAGTTTGCTGCTATAAGACGGGCATACACATGTCTACATAAGAACAACCTCCATTGGATCAGGCCAAAGGTCCATCTAGTCCAGTATCTCACAGCTAGCCTACCTGATGCCTCAGGGAGCACACAGGACCTATATCCAGGTGCCGTCCCCTGCATCTGGCATTTTGAAGTTGCCAACATCTATATCTTACCTATGCACATGCATACATGCACACCACTGTCATGGCTTGTTCCCACCACCTGTAATGGTCCTTTCCTCTAGGAATTTGTCCAATCCCTTCTTAAAGGCATTGAGGCTAGATGCCATCACCACCTCCTGATGGCAAGGAGTTCCACAGATTAATTCTACTTGTAACCCACTAACTGCTCTTGCCAAATCCATGGGCATTCATTCAGTAGCTCTTGGTAAGACAACATACCTGGCATAGCCAATGATGAGACTGCCAAATACGGTCCCAATGCCAGCACCGGAGCCGGCCACACCCACGGTGGCAGCACCAGCACCGATAAACTTGGCTGCGGTATCAATGTCTCTGGAGACAGTACTCGTTTGGAAACCCCGGCGCAAGACTGGCAAGAGTGCACTATGATCAGCTGTTATGCTGCGGGGCTAGGAGGAAGAAACAATATGGAAATGATGAGGATGATGTTTCAGCAAACACACATGACACAGCTTTGAGGTCACCAGAACTTCAGGCACAAGCGGTTAAGACACTGTGCCTGTTAACCAGCAGGCCAGAGTTTGAGACCTGAATCCCCACAAGACAAGGATTTCCTGCTACTGGCATGGGGCTGGAGTAGATGATCCACTGGGTCCCTTCCAACTCTATGATTCTATTTTTCCAGCCCAGTGAAAACATGCAACAGGGCCACCCAACACAACTATATTTCAGATTAAAATTATTTTTAAATGGTGTTATGTTGTAACTTTGGGAATCACATGGAAATTATCAGGTGTCCCTCAATCAGAAGATAAATAATGGCTAACAGATCACTAGGAGGAGACTTATTTACTGCCATCAAATGGTTTCCAAAGTGTACAGTTGCAAGTTTTTGAGCATGCTCTTAAGTAGTGTGCAGCAGTAAGTCCCCAAAGGCTTAGTCCACACTTTGCAACATGCAAAGGGTTTTCAGAAACATTTATATGAAATGTTTAGGTTCCATGAAGCAAAAAACAAAAGCAACCAGCTTAAGAAGTTTGATTGTTTGAGCAGACAGTCTTGCTTTGGACTTCAACCTCAAAGAACTTGGCTCAAGTTACAATATAATCATTAATGTTGTGGTTCTAAGAATTGTACACAGAATGTTAGGAATTCTGAACTCCTTGGAGGAGCATACAAATGTGACAGTATATATTGGATGTTCCCCATTCCAGGGCTGGCACTTTGGGTTGACAAAGATAGCCCTAAAGCAGCATGATGCCCCCTAGTGTCTTACTGTAATTATAATCTCAGTATTTGAGTACTATTGGTACATAATTCAAAAGGTCCCGCAAGGCCATCTAATCCACTTCCCTATCTCCTTTTACAAGCAGTATAGCTAGTATATAGATTCTTTCTATGTCCTGTGTTCCATGTACAGATTCTTTTCCTCTACACCTTGGGTACTTGGGCATTTCAGCCCAGGACCCCCCTTCAAACTTAAAACATCTTTCTGGGACCTCGTCAAACTTACTGGGATTTAATATCACTGTGATGCCAGAGCTCCTTCATGTCTACTCAGAAGTAAGTTCTACTGGGTTAAATGAGACTTACTCCCAGGAAAGCCAGTGTTAGCTTCCAAGATGTTGGATCCCACCCTCGTGCGACCCCCTTGATCTGAGGTTGCAACCAACCAAGAGCATTCCAACCCCCACTCTGAACACCACTGCTCTACACCATAAGCAGTCTCGCCTGTGTCTCTCCTATGTCTATACTGTAGATAAATATGGCATTCTGATATCACGCCATAAGACTTACCTCATCCGTCCTGACGTCAGGCCTGTTCAGCACAGAGGCAGAAATAGGTCTGCACAGCAGCTGGGAACTATTTCTAATCTGCAAGAGGAAAACATTCAAGGGACAGGCACTTAGTGCCCCACTGGAAATATGAACAGTTTACAAGTACATTCTAGTCAAAAAAGAACAGACAATATTGGTGAAGGCACCTGAGCATACTCTGGCTGGTCTACATAATAGGTTGTGGTGCCCTATTACACCAACTTTTCTCAAAGAAAAGGATCAAGGCTACCACTGGTAGCAAAAGGACACTACATAAAGAAACAGTAAATTGATTGTTCTCAACCTCATGCACAGAAACAGTCTAAACCAGGAACAACCAGATCATGTGTTGTGTCATATCCTATGTTTTTTCCTGGTTTTCCTCATCCCTTTTGGACAGATTGGAGAAAAAAGTAAGTTTCATGCCAAGGTAATTTGCTTAAGTTAGAGGCCACAAAACTTAAATGAATGTGCATACTTTTTTTAAAGTATGATTTCCCCTGGTTCTGAGAGGCCTGGGAAAGAGCAGACACTAATGCTCAAAATTGAAGCTTTAGGTACCAAAAATTCTCCTGATTATTATTTTTTTTTTGCGGCTCTAGAGAGTCTCTCAGACTTCAGAAATACAATTTAAAGCCAACCAGAAGCAAGAAATGGAAACTAGGCCCACAGACTTCACTGAAAACTAGCATTCTCAGGGTATTGAAGGTTTTAGCAAAGACCAAAATATTGATGGCTTCTCCAAAACTAAAGATGGAGATTTCTACACAGAGCAGCATTACAGTTCCTCATATCTTGAATGCTGTCCTCTGCTGGTTCACGCTTCACTAATAAGACACACGTTAGTAGTAGCCTTGAAGCACTGGTAGTTTTCCCAGAAAGCATCCTCCTTCTCCTATAGCATACATTAGGAAGTCACCGCCTAGAGTAGTAGTACCCAAAGTTGGCAGTGGGATTACCTGGAGAAGCATGTCCAACATAAGGCCTTTGAACTACATGCAAGTTTAAGAAGCAATTTCACAGGCACCTGTAAAATGTGGGTTCTCCCATGTCTTGAAATTATGAACAAGATTTGCACATTTTCTCTTCCAACATGTGCAGTTAATGAGTTTCTCTGTCAGAACAAAGTGCTTATTTATAGCCATCATCTATGTTTACTGAGATCACTTCCTGCTTTATGATGTAATTTCCGGCCCTCATCAGATGCCATGAATCGTATTTGGCTCACTAATGAAATGAGTTTGAAACTTTTGACCTAAGATGTGCTAAGAGGCAAGGGACATAACCATGATAACAAACAAACACCATAACAAACCATTGTTTGATAATCATCCTGGTAAATGGCACGCCAGATTTGTACCTCTGCATAGTGTTGAGATATGGTGAAAAGCACTTTGAGGTTTTAGTAAATATACTGTGTTTTGAGAAACTTGTAACCATGAGAACAATCCTAACCATGCCTGCTCAAAAGTAAGTCCCTCTGTGTTCTATGGGTCTTACTCCCAAGAAACTGCCTTTAGGATTGCAGCATTTGTGTTTGTCAACTTGCTTTGATTTTTCCACCTTAGCCACATCTATTTAATTATAAAGACAATGTAGTTTGCAATTGCTGATGTATGGATTTATTCCAGCAACAAGCCAGAAATTGCCAATATGCTGACTATGTGAAAAGACCTCTTCTAGGAAGACAATAAAAATATTCCAGATTAAAACTTGGCATCCATCAGTCTTGAAAGACTATGGTATTGTGCTTGATGCTGCATGTGAAGCACGAAGGCCTGGGTAGATTGATATGGAGGATAGACTGTTACCCAAGAAGCAATTCCCCCTCTCCATTCCACTGAAAATAGTCCAGTGGAAAGCCAGAGCCAATACGATTCGTTCTAGCTGCACTCCAGAGCAGGGCTAAGGACAGGAGCTCACCCTGTCTTGTGGGGCCCAGGGTCTCGAACCCTGGCCTTCTGGTTAACATGCACAGTGTCTTAACCACTTGCACCACCCACAGGCCAGACTGACTAAATGTTTGGAAAAGGAGCACTTGGAAAAGGCAGACAAGAACTCAAGCTGCAAGTTCACTTTGTGACAAACTTCAAAAGAGTCAATGTTGTCAAGCATTATTTGCAATGCTTCATGACAACTGATGGTTTGTGCGCATCATACAACAGTTCATTATCAATGGCCAAGTCTGGAAAGACATATACACTTGATGAAGCTCATTCTACCAGCAGATAGTGAGATTCCCAAGTCCTGTTTGTGAGAATCCCAAGTATACAAATTGGAGGCAGGAGGAAGTGGCATTTGGCATAGATGACTTGTGCCAGATGCTATCCCCTCCAGAATTAACTGACAAATCTTTGTCTCCTTGGACTTGCACCAACTAAACAGCTGGCACAGGTTTGAGGAGACCACATTAGGGGCTAAAGGGCTGAAGTGGCTAAAATGTATTCTTTCCCTTTTCAAACTTCCTCCATTCATCAATGTGAGCAGCCTATCAAGGAAGCTTCCACAGGGCTCCCTAATCCTCAGAAAATTAAAAATTAAATATCATAACACTGGAAGTGATCAAAAAAGCTACAGCAAAAGCTGCTTAAAAAAAGCTTTCAGATTTTTTTTAACGTGAGGACTAGAAAAATACAGTACTTCCTATAAGAAAAAAGAAATTGAAGTGGAAACAAAATAATCTGCTCCATTACAAGGGTTAATGTGTCAAGCAAAATTCTACAGACCAGATGATTATCTGCTCATACTGGCAAGTAGATTCAGAAGAGCAATACATGGAAATTAAGTGCACCAAAAAACCCCCACAATAAAGGTGATGCATCTTGGTTACTCACAAGGATAGGCGCCGAGACGAACTTTGCACAGGTATACATTTTTAGGGATGTGGAGGGGGGGATGACCACACTCAACAGCTGGAAAAGAACCAAACACCATGACATTAAGAGAATAAGTGCCCACAACTTCTATTGCCTTCTGCCAATAGAAACCCACCCATATTAGGAAGGTGTGTGGCAGGACTGTTATATGGAGAGCAGTACTTTCCAGAACACAATTACTGTATAATCATAAGAACAATGACCATGAAGCATTGCTTTAGGTTATCAAGATATCGCCTAAAGCCAAAGGAGAACTGTGCACCACACTGCAGAGCATGATTGTGCTGATCAGTGCAAACAGCTGGAGATGCTTGGCTGCCTGACCCACAAGGGTCCTAAAAGTTTGCCAATGGCTCCTGAAGATTTGATTCTGGTACCTAGGACTGTACTCAAAAAATACTGGGAAACAAACTTCTGAGGCTTTATTTATTGTAGATTTTATATTTTGCTTGCAGAATCAGTGCAGTTAACAAGCTTTATTAAAAGGGTTAATCTTATTACGAAAAATCCTTAGCATACACTATCCAAATCACCTTTGCTTTTTTTAGCTACCAAATGAAGAGAATAAACATAACCTTTAAAAGGTGCCAAGGTTGGGCATTTGGAGAACCCTTTATGAAGAAAGAATATAGAATAGAATACAGAACAAAGCTGTTAAGAATACCAGAACAAACTCTTGCTAGTAAAGCCTGGCAAATGGATGGTATTATTGAGAAGGTGCTCTGTTGAAGTTGACCTACATCTACCCACTGACACAGATATACAGATTTAGTAGAAACTGAATCCTGTGATCTAACTTGCAATGGGAGTTAACATGGGAGCAACCAAGGTTCTAGTTTCTACATCAGAGGGCTCTAAAGTGGAGACTGCCTGTGCAGCGGTAAAGGCCTCCCCAATGCAAACCATTTGTTCCTGGCACCCAGTCTAGACTGAGAGCCACTCTGGGCAATCACATCTAATGCCACTACCCCAGCGGTATTGTATACAGATTTCCAGGCGGCCACACAACTTCCCAGAGCATCTCTCAATCCAGATTGAGTGTCAGGAGCAGCAACAGCACAGCAGAACAGTACCATTCATGCTGCAGTAGGCTGTCTTCAAACACTGGATACAGCCCAAGAACCATAGTTCTGAGAGCTCTGCTCAACACCACAATAGCACAAGGATTAAGTATGATCAGACCTGAAAACTGCCCCAGCTACAGGCACACAATGCTTCTTAAAGTGTGGTCTGTGGACTAGTTGCCCATCCACAAGCCATCAGCTGTGGGTCCACAGTGCGTTGCCTGTTGCTTCCTTCTGACTTCTCAGAATCTCTTGAGCCCTGCCATGCAATTGGAAGCAAACTCAACAATTTGAAGCAAATAAACCAGGAGGCTCTGAGAAGACAGAAAGAGGAAGCTGGAAATACCAGGTAAGTCTATGTGCTGAAGACTATCACTCACTTCAAACGACCCTTTGAGTAGGTATAACATACACACTGAGATGATTCAATGGCCATGATGGATAGCCTATCAACCTCTAGCAAATATGACAAGGAGTCCCAGTCTTTCTTTCTAATTTGAAAACAAGAAAGGGAAGGAGATGATCCAAAGGAGACAGATAGCAAGATGCTCACTTCCACAGTTCCAAGCTGAAGAAGAAAACCAGGAATATATTTGGAGGTGAGAAATAGTGGCTAAAGAACCCCTCCTGCCAAATAAACTCTTGCCTTTCATTTAGACTTTTGGAATAGAAGACTGGAACAAGTTTGGAGGTGGGAGACGACAGTCTTCTGGACAGCATTACTCACTGTCAAATGAGTGGCATCTCCACCTTTTCCTGCATTGGAGATGAATGCTTGATATTCAGAGCCCACAGTTCAGCACAACTGCAGGGAGTCTTTGCTACAGAAAGTCTCCCTATATATGGAGACTAAAATCACTAGAATTTCTTTCTGATGTGTTAGCTTCTCACAGGGAGTCATTTAAGAGCAAGATCATGTACCTGAATTTATAAACTGAATTCCAAGACAATGCTACATTTTTTAAAAGAAACAAGACTGCAACAAAACAATTAAAAATGAATAGAAAAATCTGGCTTAGCAGTCTTATCTAACATTGCAGTAACTAGTTCCTCCCATTAGCAAGCCATATTTTGAAGAGAGAGAAAAAAACACTAGATTGCCTGGGGGCATTTGCCAGCAGTATACCATAATCAAACCAGCTGCTATTTGGACATCAACTATGTAACTTACTCTAGAAGGCCTCTAAGCATATATCAATCTGGCCTTTGGACTGTAAACTTTTTTTAAATCTACATGTCAAAGAGACAAAGTATCATCAGGTAAGGGATCACAGGGCTAACAAGACTACTCTAATCAAAAGTAAGGTTTTAGTGAAGTTCATTTGCTCTCCCTACCTGGACTTATGCTAGCAAGCATCTACAGCTCTGCAGCACAAGCCTGTTCAAGGCTTTATAAAACCATGTGAGCATATTAGTGCCCTAGTTTCACAGCCAACTCTACACAACTCGTGGCCTAGCACACTAACTCACTTATCTATCTATGATACATGCTCTTTTGGGATAAGGCAAAAAGCTACCTGCATCATATCTTCCTCCAAGGAGAACCCAGACGTGACTTCCTGACGCACTGCACTTCTCCCCAGTATAGCACCAGGGGTATGAGCTCCTCAGGATACGACTTATTTCAGCCATTTTCAGTCACTGCGCTATGGCACACTGGTGTGCCATGCATGGTCTGCAGGCGTGCTACAGGAATTTGGGAAGAGTATTTAGAGCAGTGAGGCTATGCGAGCCCCCTACTAGCAGCATGGTGTGCCTTGTCAATGGTCAAAAGACCAATGATCATTTTAGTAGATCATAGAATCTTAGAGTTGGAAGGGACCCAGTGGATCATCTAGTCCAACCCCCTGCCTGTAGCAGGAGATCCTTGTCTTGTGGGGACTCGTGTATCGAATCCTGGCCTGCTGGTTAACAGGCACAGTGTCTTAATCACTTGTGCCACCCCAGGCAACTACTTTGTCAGCAAGTCATGAGATAAGGATTTAAAATCATTGCCTTTGTTATATGTCTGCTGGAATATAAGCCCTACTGAATATGAATAGGTCTTCCAGCTGAATAATGGAAAGGAGAAGCTTTCCTGGAAAAACCTACATAGTTTCCTTGCACTTGAGGGCTGACTGATGCACCAAGATCCATGGCACATCACTGGTTAGGAAGAGCTCTTGCTTCAGTAAGATGCTCCAAGTGTTGTCACTTCCTACCCCCTTTTGACTGGAAGCTGCGCCAACTCTTCCTTCAATCAAGGAAAGCATTCCTAATTTTTATTGTGAGGCAAAAGCCTCACTTTCTTAGGACACACTGTAAAAGGTAAAGCTGTCCCTTACAGGTTGCCCCGCTAGTCATGACCAACTCAAAGCACAGAATTCATCCCTGATACTAAGTCAAAGAACCAGCATTCAGTAAGCATTCAGCATTCAGACCATAGTTGTCTCAATGGTCATGTGGCTGGCACAAATGGCACCTGTTAATCTACTTGCATTGCTTTCTAACTGCTAGGGTGGCAGGAGCTGGGCAAGTAACAGGAGCTCACTCTGTCTTGAGGACACCTGGTCACCCTGGAAAAGGAGGACAATAGATTTTTTTTTTTCCAGGACACAAGGCTTAAAATGAAAACATGTTCTGGAAAAGGAAGTCAAATGAAGTTTATCCCTGGGCACAAGGGTAAAAAAATTGGAAGACATATCCTGGGAAAAGAGGACACAAGGCTGAAAAGGAGGACATGCAGTGGAGGGAAAAGAGGACACAAGGCTGAAAAGAGGGGCATGTCCTGGAAAAAGAGGACACAAGGCTGAAAAGAACATGTAGTGGAGGAAAAAAGAGGACACAAGGCTGAAAAGGAGGACATGCAGTGGAGGAAAAAAAGAGGACACAAGGCTGAAAAGGAGGACATACAGTGGAGGGAAAAGAGGACACAAGGCTGAAAAGAGGGGCATGTCCTGGAAAAAGAGGACACAAGGCTGAAAAGAACATGTAGTGGAGGGAAAAAAGAGGACACAAGGCTGAAAAGGAGGACATACAGTGGAGGGAAAAAAGAGGACAAGGCTGAAAAGGAGGACATACAGTGGAGGGAAAAGAGGACACAAGGCTGAAAAGAGGGGCATGTCCTGGAAAAAGAGGACACAAGGCTAAAATAGGACATGTAGTGGGAAAAAGAGGACACTGAAAAAAGGGGAGTATGTTCTGGAAACAGAGGAGACAAGGAGGACATGTCCTGGAAAAGGAGGACAGGTGGTGACCCTGGGGAAGGGCCTTGGCACCAGCAGTCCCTGGGAGGCTCCTGCCCTGCCCTGCCCTCCCCTAGTGGGGCAGGAGGGCCCTGCGGGCGACCCTCCCAGGAGCCTTCCTCCTCCTTCTCCTCCGTCCCCCTGGAGGGGTGGGGGAGGCTGTAGGAGAGACCCGGCCAAGCCCCAGCCCTGCAACCCTACCTGGTGTTCAGGGGAAGGTGGCAGGAGGGTCGTGCACCACGCATGCGCAACCGGAAGCGCGAAAAACGACACATCCGCCCGCAGAAACAGGAAGAAGCCGATTTATAGAGCAGCTTCACCGCGGCGGCTAGAGCGTCCGCCACGTCAAAATAAATATTTTTCTGTGCGCCCCAGCGCCACCTGCCCTCGCAGGAGGTGGTACTGCAGGTGCACAATTGCAGAGGGGAATATATTGAGGGAAGGTTCTACCCCTTTGGGTGCCATGTCTATATGTCCACTTTTTCCAGGACATGTCCTTTTTTAATCTTTATGTCCTCTTTTTCCGTCCTCCTTTTTGTCTTATGTCCACTTTTTCCAGGACATGTCCTCTTTTTCATCTTTGCGTCCTCTTTTTCCAGGACATTTTAAGCTCTGACTTTTTTTCCAGGACATGTCCTCTTTTTTGTCTTATGTCCACTTTTTCCAGGACATGTCCTCTTTTTCATCTTTGTGTCCTCTTTTCCCAGGACATTTTCATCTTTGTGTCGTCTTTTTCCAGGACACGTCCTCCTTTTTGTCTTATGTCCACTTTTTCCAGGACATGTCCTCTTTTTCGTCTTTGTATCCTCTTTTTCCAGGACATTTAAAGCTCTGTCCTTTTTTTCCAGGACATGTCCCCTTTTTTGTCTTATGTCCACTTTTCCCAGGACATGTCCTCTTTTTCATCTTTGTGTCCACTTTTCCCAGGACATGTCCTCCTTTTTATCTTATGTCCACTTTTTCCAGGACATGTCCTCTTTTTCCATTTTTGTGTCTCCATTTTCCGGGACATGTCCTTATTTTCAGCCTCATGCCCTGGAAAACATCTTCAATGTTCTTCTTTTCCTTATGAAACTTCTTCTAAATAATAAATTATAACTGCAATCTGAAATGCACTTTACTGGGAGTAAGACCCATTGAATACAATGGGGCCTACTTTTGAGTAGACATGGTTAGGTTTGTGCTCTTTATGTAATAAACTATGGCTGCACCCCTAATCATGTCTACTCATTTAAAAAGCCCCATTGTGTTCAATGGGTTTTACTCCCAGGAAAGTGTCTTTAAGATTGCTGCCTATATGGAATGGTTTTAAAGTAAATTAGTGTTTAAATTAACCACATGAATACTTTTAGCTTTAATTTTTGTCTTGCCCTACATTTTTCTTGTGTGCCCTACATGTGGGGGCGGGGGGGGCGCTTTGTTCACTTTTGCATTAATAACATATGGTCACCCTGATCACCCTCTGTATCTACTCAGAAGGAAGTACCATTGTGTTCAGTGAGACAAAAGTTGCAATTCCAAAGACACTCTTCTTGGAGTAAGACCCATTGAACACTGTGGGACTGACTTTTGAGTAGACATGGTTAGGATTGTGCTTGTAGACTCCAATCCTAAACACACTTTCCTGGGAGTAACCAGTGGTGGGCTTCAGGGGGTTCTCACAGGATCTATAGAACCCTTTGCTAATGAGCGCCTGGTTCTGAGAACTGGTTACTAATGGGACATACAACCTGTTGTTTATTTATTTGAATCCCACCCCTGAGTAAGTCCAATTGAACACAGTGGGCCTTGATTCTGAGTGGACATGGATAGGATTGTGCTCTTACTCCTGTAAAAAAGGAGGAAAGCCCAGTGCCTGAGTCCAAGATGGCAGATCCCACCTTCTTGTGACCTGAGGGTGTCCTGACCACCCACATTGAGTACCAATATTCTAGCTTTCTGCTTCTGGAAAGTGGTCAGGGCCTGCTGAGAAGGAGGAGACTGCAGTCGGACTGCTTTAGTGCAAGTACTCCTTGTGTACTCGCCAGAGCTGTAGCTAGAGGGGAGCATAACTCTTAAGTTTTGCAGGGAACTTCACCTGCAGTATTCAAAGGCCCTCCTTCCCTCTGAGCCATTCCAGGCTCAGGATGCTCTGAGTCATTCCAGGATGCGTCTCCCTCCTGGAAAGGCTCAGAGAGGGAGGAAATCCCTTGCAGTCTGCAGCAAGGCTCACTGCAAAACTAACCCTACAATCCAGAGTAACTACAGGAAGACGTAAAAGGAACTTACTCTGGATTGCTCTATGCATTCCCCATAGGTGGCACCATATATGTCGGTATAAAAGGTCCCGTAATTACTCTGGATTGTAGTCGTAGTGTTTTGCCCCCCCCTCTAGCTACAGCCCTATTACTCGCTCCTGCAACCTTTTAAAACCTGTACACTTGTATCCATAGATTGTTCAGCCTTTCTTCTTCTCCAAGAGAAAACGAATGTGCATAAGCTGCTGTGAACTCCCCACAGTCCAGGGGAAGGGGGAGCAAGACCCCGAGGATGGTTTTGCAGCCAGCAAACGACTGAGATGACCTGCAAGTGTTTTCCAGGGCCTGTGATCATGGTAGTAAATCAGGAGTGCATTTGGGACTCTTGGTCTGACGGCTAGTATTTGCATGCTGTCTTGTCCCAGTGCTTGGTCCTTCTTCCCCTCCCCTCGTCCCAACCAAATCCTGACTTGTAATCGGCTTTGAGAGGAAGGGCCTTGTAAATCAACGTGACAACTTTAGTGTCTCTGAGGAGGGAACCAGCTCCTCTGTAAGGCAGGCACACCCAGGTGGGTGATAAAATGCTGCTGCCGGCCCGGGGAGCAATTTGCTGGGCCCCGAGCCGAGGTGCCGTCCTCCATAGCAGCACTGCAAGACCGTAATTTAGCACCAAGTCCTGCCCGGTTTAATTATCACTGCAGTGGAATTTCAATGGGGGCCGATCCATCTTGTGGCTTGCTAGAGAGCGATTTATACACCCGCGTGCTATTTCATCTCCAGGCCCCAATCTGCATTTTTATGGGCCAGCTTGGAGCTTCTTCCCTCTGCAGTCTTGAGAGGGTCGCGGGAGTGGGGAGAGAATATCCAGGCTTCATTGTGCAGCAGTGTGTCAGAAGGGACTGTTGTGTCTCTGCATAAAGAGAAGCGTGCATGCATCTTGTGTGTGTGCATGCATGTGCATGATGTACAAGGATGGTTCAAAGATGGCTTCTCTTTCCTCCCACTCTGCCTACCCAAAATATTTTTCCTCACTCTGCTAACCCATTAATTTTTTTTTTTCATTTTCTCTTTGTGAACTTTTTAGTTGAAAAGCAGTATATAAATATGATAGATGCAGTGGTTCTCACAGGTTCTATAGAAACCTTTGCTAATGAGTGCCTGGTTCTGAGAACCAGTTACTAATGGGACATAGAACCTGTTATTAATTTATTTGAATCCCACAGCCGGATAGATATTAGTGTACGAGGAAGGACAGCCATCTCTGTTAATCAAAGCCGATAGAGGACTGGACCACTGTGTGGAAGGAGTAACTTAATTAAAAGTTATTTATTTGTATGCAATTCTGTCTCAAAGTGAATGGGTTTGGCTCTTGAAATTGAAAGATAAGCATCCCTTAGTACCAGTTAATGGTTTAAAGCAGCCAGCTTAACATGGCAGGCAATTAAGCTTGCTTTAGGCTGCAATCCTAACCACCCTTTCCTGGGAGTAAGTACTGTTGAACACAATTTGACTTACTACTGAGTAGACATACTTAGATTGCTCTGTTAAAAAAGTTCACAAAGGGGTTTTCTGTTTCATTTGGGGGGGCAGATCTCCTCCCTTCCACCAAGTGATATTACCTTCTGAATTACCTCTGAGCTGAAGTTGCAGTGGTGCCTTAAGTAACAAGTTTAATTCGTTCCAGAGGCATGCTTGCTACGTGAAATGGTCTTTACATGAAGCGGATTTTCCCATAGGAAATAATAGAAACTCAGACGATTGGTTCCACAACCCCAAAAATATTCATATAAAAATATTAACTGGATGTAAAAATGAGAAAACACTGTAATATAATACAGAACACAATTACAGTAATAAACGCTGTTATTTACTGTACGTACAATAAAAGAGAAAAGAAAAGGATGACTAATTTTCACCTAAAGAGTCACAGGTGTCTTTTTTAGCAGCTTTAACAAGGAACCTGTCTTATGACACTTGCTTTTGCCTCCTTTTGAGGATTTCACTGCAATGGGAAAGCGGAGTGGTGGGGAGAGAGGGGTTATTGCAGTGGCAGGGAGAGGGTTTCCTTCACTGGGGATCCAGGAGGGGGTTTTACGCCCTCTGGCCTGGGGATCCTAGGCATGGAAGGGGTGATGGGAGAAAGTGGTATTGCAGACTTCTCCCTGAATGCAAAACTTGCATGATACTATGAGGTCTACTTAGGCTGCAATCCTAAGGACACTTTTCTGGGAGTAAGACCCATTGAACACACTGGGGCTTACTTCTGAGTAGACATGCTTAGGATTGTGCTCTCAGGAAGGGATGGAAGTTAGGAGTCCCCAGACAAGAGTTAGGAAGTTAGGAGGCTCTCCCACCCCCCCACCCCCACTCCTGCCAACCTGGCTAGCGGGACTGCCCCCTGCAGCCACAGCCCAGGTAAGTGTCTTTACGATTGCAGCCTCCAAAACCAACAAGGGTGCTCGTTACCTGAAGCATACTCGTTAGGCAAGGCAATATTCCAGAGGAATTAAGCTTGCCTTAGGCTGCAATCCTAACCACACTTCCAGAGGAATTTTGCCTTGTTACCCAGATTACTCGTTACTCAACGTACCACTGTACTTGAAAGGAAACTTGACTCATTTTGATTCATTGCCTGGGCCTTGTTACTAGTGGTAACTGATTGCCTATGTATAACATGAAAATAGGTAATCATGGAGATTCCTGGAACGAAGTGTCACTAACAGGAGGGAGATTCAATCGGTAGAATTTTAGATCCCCAGAATTTTATGTAGCCTTCCATTTGGAAGGAAGACCGGACCAGAATGATAACAACACAATTGGCAAATCCTCTGGCAGTGGCCGCCAGGCTGTTGGTGGCGTAAGTGGTTAAGACACAGTGCCTGTTAACCAGAAAGCCAGGGTTCAAGACCTCGGTCCCCACAAGACAGGGTGAGATCCTGTCCTTAGCCCAGCTCTGTGATGCAGCTGGAACCATTCGTATCAGGTCTGTCATTCCATTGGACTATTTCAGTGGCATGGAGTGGGGGGATTTGCTGCTTGGGTAACAGCCTATCCTCCATATTAATCTCCCCAGGCCTTTGTGATTCACATGCAGCAACGAGCACGATACCATAGCCTTTCAAGACTGATGGCTTCCTAGAAAGGCAATTAAAACCAATCATGGTCTCAAATAGCCCTAATTGATATTTTAATGTCTATGTATTGCTTGTTTTGCTATGGTATTTTTGCTAATGCAAATAAAGTTTGAATTTGTAATTCACTAGTAGAACCCATTTTTTAAACAGAAATTTCCAGGTTCAAGAGAGTCGCATCCAACTTGTGCTGGAGCAGGCAGCGTTGCAATCCAACTTGCACTGTATTAAGATTGCATTGCTCATCCACTACCCTAAGCTGATGCTTGGATCCTGGTTTCCCAGGTTGACCTCTATGAAAGGCTCTAAGAAGGTTAACCTTCATTCATATAAGAATGCACACCAAATCTTCCAAAGATGCTTGCAGAGTCATATGCCAGCAGTAAATTCTTCCTAAACACATGCACACGCATGCCGGCACAGGGAAGGAAAGTAAACATTCTTCTGAAGCAAGCGCGAGTGCACACACAGAGAGAGAGAGAGAGAGAGAGAGAGAGAACATAAGCACATGTACATTTCTCATAAACACTCATTCTTTTTCCAAGCACACCTCCCATTAACTTTTCACCCTCCCCTGGCTTTCTCCTTGCCGTGGCCTGGCAGTCATACTCCCGAGGGAAGAGGCTGGAAACCAGGCTCCATATCAAGTTGTCTTTGCTTAACCCAAGGTTTTGCGGGTTGTAATTTATACACCTGCTCTTAAGGCCAAGAAAAGCCGTTAACTCATCTTTATTGCTGAGGGGGAAAAAAGACGGGATGCAGCTTAAAGTATTTCATCCCTTGCGAGGTCAAGTTTCCTGGGATAATTGGTTTGTGATCAGGTGAAATGTGTGCGCACGCACACACACACACATACGTACAAGAAAAATAGCTTTTTCCCATTATGTGACTTGGGGCACAAACCAGAGTAATTACAGGAAGTCCTTGCTCCGGTGTAAGAACAATTTACTCTGGATTGCAATATGAATTTCCCATAGGTTTTTACTAGGTGGTGCAGTAACTATGGGTGCACGTAATGTCTCTTACGTGCTCCCATAGTTACTCTGGATTGTAGGGTTACCCAGTGTGCACACTGCCTGAAACATAGTCTCTTCTCTCTCTCTCTCTCAGCATTTAAGTCTGCTTCCATCACCTGTCTGCTCTGGTGGACTTCAGAAGGTCAATGCTAAAGTGAACCTCCAGACATACTGTGTGTATCTTCTCTCCTGTATACTGTACAGTACTTTGCGCCTATATGGGAAATAGAAAAAGCTTTCCCAATCACATCTTTATAATCAATTATTATTTTGAAAAGCACTTTCAGTATACAGATATACCCCACTTATTGGATGGGTTAGGAACTGGAGCACTCTCCAGTGAAAACTGTTGAAAAGTGGGCCAATAAAAAAGAGCCAGGCTCTTTCAGCTTGCAAATGCAAAACATCCAAGAAGGACATAAATATCACTTGCAAAAGCCTAAAAACCACATATTTATTAACTCACAGCCAAAATATATAACAAACTACAGTAAAATGAACAAAGGCATGTGGGTCAATGAATATCTTATGTATTTACTGATGGTGATTTACTGAAAAAAGTCGTAAGGAAATGCCAAAAACATGTCACATGCAAATCAACATTAAGGAAGACAATTTTAGCCTTTAGACCAGCAAAGAGAGGTTGAAAGACTGGAGCATAGGCTGAATGAATGAGTCCTAGGTGTAATTGAAAGGTGTTGAAAGACTGGAACCGCAGGAAAACAAACTGTCAGAAAGTGTGGGGCACCTGTACACCACACGGGATACATGCCTGCAGGCTTGGAACCTAAAAAAAAAAAAAAAGCTAAAGAAGGCAGAGCATGGAGGAAGAGGAAACACTTTGAAGAAGATGAATGAGATGAAGGCCACAATCTTGCACAGACTTCCTCGAGTATACCTTACCTCAAGGAAAGTACACTTCCTCAATCCAATATAGCACAGTGGAATGTCTGCAGCACCCATAACCCTTGGGGAGGGCTGGCAGGTGGTACATAGTTTTGGGACAGAAACAGGGAGTGGGAAGAATGGGACAGGGTTGGGAAGGGCAGGTGAGGAACTGGCCTGAGAAGGGAGTGGGATCAGTTGAGCTTCATCTGTGTGAGGTTGCACAGCCCTACAGAAGGATTCAATCCTAATCAATTTTCCAGCTGTAAGATAAGGGAACAAACATTGCCTTAAACCAAACAAGCCTCTACAACTGATACCTCCCAACTGCAAGATGCAACATATGGCTCACTGGTGCAGCTATGCCAGTGCTGAAAAGTTAGTTAGGATTGTGCCCAGTGGTGGGCTCCAGCAGGTTCGCACCTACTCTATAGAACCGGTTGTTAATGAGAGACAGGACATATAACGTTTAAAAATAGCCATTTAAAAGTGGCTGCCAGATGGGCATAGGAACCGGTTGTTAATTTTTTTCTAGCCCATCACTGATTGTGCCCTGAGTCTCAAGTCTGTGCTGGTAAAATAGTCTGACTTGTGCAGACTTGAGAAGCCCCACTGAAAGGCTTAGGGCTTTTGCTGGGCTTTTGCTGACATGTGCAGACTTGAAAAGCCCCACTGAAAGGCTTAGGGCTTTTGCTTGCTCCTCTACCGATGAGATCTCCAGCAGCCTTGGTGGTGCTGCTGGACACAGCAGTTGCTGTTTTGTTGCTGCTGCACCTGGTGGAGTCTCCAGCTTGAGATTTGGGCTGCCCACCCTACTGAATACAGTGAGATTTGCTTCTGAGTAAGCATGCATGAATGTGTCCTGCATGGCCCAAACAAGGCAGTAATGTTTTGTGTTCATGGATATGGCCTGCATGCGTGTAAAAGATGGATGGGTGACTTTTCCCTCTAAACACCAAACCCTTCTTTACTTACCAGTAATTAAGTGTTTTTTTCCATGGTCTGATTTGCTTCAATCTGGATCTTCCCAGGTATAAATCCAACTTCTGAAACACTCTACCATCCATACCATCTCTTACAAATCAGTGGTGTGTGCTATCAGTTTCTGTTTTATAAACTTATACTTTTAATTTTATTTATCAAATTTATACCTCACCTTTCTCCCACAAGCGGGAGACTCAAGGCAGCTAACCACATATTAGTACAATAAAAATTTTTATTGTACTTTATTGTACTTCTATCCCTTTTGCAACTCAACTGTAGAGAGTTAACTGGAGCGAGGAGACCAAAATAGATTCACTGATGTTACATATCTTCCAATCTAAGGCTGCAATCCTAAACACACTTTCCTGAGAATAAGTTCCATAGAACACAATGAGACTTACTTCTGAGTAGACATACATAGGATTGCACCCTAAATCTCCTTTTCTTTCTGTCTCTTTAAAGGAGACTTTTAAAGGGACCATCTCTTTTTTTTAAAAAAAGTTTAATTAGGAATGTATTTTCCTTCCATTATGAGAGAATGGGATTTTTGTATTAATTAATGTATATATTTTGCCAACCTGTCAACCATTGGGCTCCTGGACCTTTAAAAAAATGGGTAATGAGTAGACCCATAGGGGTCCATGATAAGGCAAAGTAAGAATGGCAGTGTTGACTAAAAATCTGAATTCTTGGCCAGTCTAGCTGCAACCCCTACCTCTTAAGTTCAGGATATAACACAACTACGGCAGCCCACCAACCTGGGGATTGTACAATAAAATTGTAAGCCACTCCAAGCCACTCCGCAAGCCACTCCAAGAATTGTATTCACTGTAGACTGTTTTGGCAGTCTCCTGCTGCAGCTGTTACTGGTTGTCAGAGACTCCTCATAAATTGGGCACCACAGCTGTTCCTTGTTCAGTGTGATCTGAGTGGGGTCTCCTCAGGAGCAAACCCTCCCCAGGTGTCACCGACTTGGTGCCTACTGAGCATGCTCTGGAGCAGGTAGGGCAGCCCAGGCTTCCTGACTCTCTGGATGCAGCATAACTCTCTGCTCTGGATTCAGAATAGTTGGGGCAGCCCAGCTAAGGCACTCCTCACTGCCCTAACTTTGGATTGTGCCCTAAGTGGTTTAACAAAGACCACAGAGCTTTTAACATTTTGAATACCCTGTGGTGGTCACCATTGTATATGTGATCTATTGTTGACTAAAAGGTCAAGTGGTGTACAGTGTATACAAATGCAAAGTTCTACAGAAATCCAATCATATTCATACATTTTTTAAAAAGCACCAAAGACAAAAAATATGCAATTTGTGCGTCACTTGTGGAAACTGGTTGCTCTTGGTATGCTTGTCACCTTTTCTTTAGCCACTGATCAAGCTACCTCTCCTCCACCTCCGTATCTATCTATCCATCCATCCTCCTTCAGCTAGCTGTTTATCACCTGCCACAAACCTCTCACTCATTCTCTCTCTCCTAGAGGCTTCATCATGTGCCGATTAGAGGGCACGGTGTCCCTTCTTCTTGGATGATTATAGATTTGCCCATGTCTGCTTCCCCAAGCCAAAGGGAAGCGGAGCTGTGCTTTCACAGAAAGGAGGGAGGGATGAATGGAGTACCCAGCTGCACAGAAATGCCCCCAGCGATTCATCTCCCCTCGTCGGCAGGAGAACATTATGTGTTCAGCTCCCAGGGTCTACTCCTCTTGAGTTATGAGAAGCATAATAAAAATCAGTTTGAATTAGCCTCAGCAGATAAACAGCGTCCCTTCTCCAAGAGAGAAGGATAGTTCCAGTGATGAGAGAACAAGAGAAAAGCTGAACACAGTTGAGAGAAGGGTGGGAATGAGCACTTCTGGTCAATTCTGTTTGTTCCCCATATGACCTTGGCATGTGTCTTTTTTAAATCATTTGTCCCATTTCCCCCTCCACATAATGTTCAGAATACTGGCTGTGCGGGAAGGTCAGTGATCATGTATAGGTGGTATTTATACAAAGATAAGGCTTTAATGGAGGGCTCCTTTGCTTCCTGCTCACACGCTACCTGCTCACAAGGAGATGGAGGACAATGAAGGTTTTTTTCCAAGACAAAAGGCTTACAAAGAGGACATGTGTTGGAAAAAGTGGGCACATGGTGACCCTGGCATAAATATACTGCAGGTCAAAGGAACTGAGAATGGCAAAGGAGGAATCCAGGTGATAGGGAGGGAAAAAGAGCCCCCTCCCAATGCCATACATGACATGAGCAACTTCATATCTGCCACCCACTTGGCTATCATACTTGACAGGCGTACTGCTACTCATATTCCCAGACTGCCTTTTTGGATCATGCTGATCTTCAAATATGGTGTGGTCTTCTACTAGGAGGAGGAGGTTGTGAAGAGGTTGTGAAGGCTATGTCTCTCTAGTATGTCTCTAGTTGTGTCTCTAGGTATGTCACAATGACACAATGCCTCCATTGTGGAGACACAATAACTCCATACATACTGCTCCTTATCCTGGTGCAGCCTGGACTTTGTCTCTTTTAACACTTGCCTTTTCTCCACCTGCTGAAATTCCCTTTTCTACAGAACTGCCTAACTGTATAGTGCAAACTACACATGGCACAAGAGCTGTGCAAATGCATCACTAAATCCCTTGGAAGTAGTGTTAATGCCGTTGTGGAGAGACTTGGACAGGGACCATGTTCAGAATACTGGCTGTGCAGTAAGGTCAGTGATCATGTATTGTGGGACCTAGCATGGAGGAAATAATTTTCCTCATAAGTAACCGGGACTGCAAGGACCTCAATCATCCATATTCCCCAAAGGAATTGGGTTAAGTAAGATAAGATTAGAAATATCTGGAGTTAAAGAGGAATTTTCAAAAGAATCAATCAATCAATCAATCTCCCATAAAAATAAGAGGGGGTGCTGAAGTAGAGGCTAAAGTATTCTATATTTCAACAACAGGAACAAACCAACTAAGCAGGGATAGAAGGGAATCTTTAAGATTAACAGTAGAAATCAGTATTACAAAAGAGAAGGTGAATCAGTACATACTCAAAAGCCCCACAATTAAAATGGTCTAAGAAAAACTAGTCAAGTTTTCCTAATGTCAGAAGTAATATCCAAAAAGTAAAGAAAGAGAAGCACAAACAAAATAAATTATTTTTAAGAAATAAAATTTCTTGAAATTTAAGAAACCAAAACCAGAAAGAAAGGAACTGAATTAAGATTCTAGTCCAGAACTTGCAGGAGTAAAAAGTTTATTCACCTCTGTCTCTAACACAAAGGTGGCAAATATTTCCCAAATCTTCCAGGTTTATAAAAGGAAAAGTGCGACAATGTTATAAGAACTTAAAAATAGTTGTTTTTCAAAAATAATAAAACGAAGGAAAAGTAGTGGTTGATTTAAAAGTTTGTCATCTAGGAATAAAAACTCCAAAATGTAACCAAAGCCCAATAAATATTAGAGAGGGAAAAGTAAGGGCACAATCCAAAAGTGCACTTGGGCTACCCCATTTATCACTGGACTGGCCCAGTGATGGGCTTCAAAAAATTTAAGAACTGGTTCTCTGCCCACCTGGCAGCCACTTTTAAATGGCTATTTTTAAACTTTATATGTCCTATCCAGTGGTGGGCACCAGCAGGTTCGCACCTACTCTATAGAACCAGTTCTTAACAAGAGATAGTACATATAAATTTTAAAAATAGCCATTTAAAAGTGGCTGCCAGATGGACAGAGAACCGGTTCTTAATTTCTTTGAAGCCCATCACTGGTCCTATCTCTTGTTAAGAACCGGTTCTATAGAGTAGGTATGAACCTGCTAGAGCCCACCACTGGACTGGCCTAACTGCAAGATGGGTCACCGTAGTTATTCTGGAAAATGCTTGGGACAACCTAAAGCAACATGGAGTGCCCCCAAACAGGTGGAGCTGAGCTGCTCTAGCTGGGCCAGTCTAGTTAAAGAGCAGCATGTTAAGGATATGTTTAGCATCACCTAGGATAGAGCAGTTACTTTGCATCCACAGTCTGTTTCAAGGGCAGAAGTTCCCTCTTCCAGCTCCTCAGAGTTATACCACTTCAGGAGCAGGTACAGCAATGAGTAGACCCACCGGGTCCATAAGGCAAAGTAAGAATGGCAGTGTTAACAGAAATTCTGAGTTCTTGGCCAGCCTCTCAACTTCCGGATATAGCACAACTGCAGCCGCCCACTAACCTGTGGATACAGTGGGCCACTCCAAAAAGCCCCTTGTACTCACTATAGACTGTACTGGCAGTCTCATGCTGCAGCTGTTACTGATTATCAGGGGCATCACAGCTATTTCTTGTTCAGTGTGATCTAAAGGAGGTCTCCTCGGGAGCAAGCCCTCCCCAGGTGTCACTTGGTGCCTAATTAGCATGCTCTAAAACTGCTGAGGAGGCCCAGGTTTCCTGACTCTCTGGATCCAGCATAACTCTTTGCTCTGGATTCAGAATGGTTGGGGCAGCCTAGCTGAGGCGCTCCTCACTGCCCTAACTCTAAAAAGTGTCCTAAATCAAAATAAATTTAAAGAAACAGATTTAAAAGATGTAGACCCTCAGGGTTAAGAGAAAGAGAGGGGGGAAAAAAGAATTCCTTCTCCTCTAAAAAGTTAAATTCCAAAAGCCCTTCCTCTGGCAACAAGCAGAGAAAGTGGGTCAGTCCAACTGATTAGTAGGGCTTAATATATAAAGCATTCCTGAACTGTCAAGTAAAGAACTTGAAATTCTAATTAAAATAAAATCTAAAAAATAATAAAGAAGGGGAATTATCCTTACCCAAAAAAGGCTGACGGTAAGCAAATTTGGAGTAAAAAAGGTTTAAAATTAATGCATACAAATTAAGACTGCTTAATGTATTAAAAAGGGTAAAAAGAGGAAGAAATGCATAGCCGTTCCAAAGGAAAAAAAGACAAGCTTGTAATGAAGGAGGCTATAGAAAGATTCGTCAAAGCTTGATATTGGCTGAAAACTCAAAGCAGCTTAATTCTGTCTCGGTCAGCAAAATGTTGCTATTGCCTGGACTATGCGCAAAATCCAGAGCAGTTATGGGTCCACACAGTTACATCACCCTCTAGTGTTGTCTTATGTAAAATCACCTTAACTGCTTCGGAGCAAAGGGCTTATTTTGACTTTAGGATATGGGCCTATGTCAGCTAAACAGAAACAGTCAGGTCTTCTTCATGGCCATGATCCGGTACCAAACCTAATAACTGAACAATACCTGTTTCAGTGATTTGCCACAAAGGGTTTTGCTCCCAGGCCTAAACGCAGCTCATTGTTATTAAGTATAATGATTATAAATAAGATACTACCCAATCTGGTATGGTGTGACCCAAAGAGGTAAGAACACATGTCTAACTCTGTGACAACTTTTAGCATGCTTACCTGTAAACCAATTAGAACTGTTTGTTATGATCATGTTAGTTGAAGTAGCCAGTTATGTAAAAGCTAATACAATCTGTTGTAACTGGCTTTGCTATTATAAAAGGTGAGGGCCAAGAGCCTTTAGGACTCACGTCCTTTAGGATATGAGTCCGAGGAGTTTGCCCAACACATGTTGAATAAAGATCCTGTATCTGATATCTCATGTGGTCTGCCTGTATGTGAGAACGTGCTACATTTTTGGTGCTGTGACTTGGATGCCAGCACTAGCGGGTGCTGCAGAGCACTGACATTCGGATTGCCCTTGCCTGAACAAAGCCTCTCAACTCCAGTGCCACAAGCCCATTTGGCTTGGAGAATGGCAGGATTGGTCTGTGGTGGAGGGCCAGCCGACTTCAAAAGCCTCTGGGGGATATCAGAAGGATCCAGAAGTTGTCTAAAGGGGAAAGTACTGTATACTATAGTAATGGGAGCCAAAGATCAAGCAAGTCTGCAATCCTTACCTCCAGTTAGGCCAGCCTAAGCCCTGGTATAACTTCGGTGCTGACTTGAGGGTGCTGACCTGCGCCACTCCTGAGGGAGGCTTAGGCTAGTGCACAGACATGCGCTTGCCTTCCCTACAACGCCATGGAAATGGGAAGACCAATGAGTAGCGCCAGCCTAAGTTAGGATTGCACCCCCTCTCTAGGCCAGTATTTGGCTTTCCACAGTAACCAACCAGTTACAGTTCCTTGGAAGAAGACAAAAATTAGGTATGAAGGCAAGGCTTCTTTCCCACTGTTATTCACAACTGGTTTTTGGAAAATCAGTATCTCTAAATTGGTAGTTGTGGTAGTCTGTTGCAGAAAAAAGCCCACAAACAAAGGGTGAGCTCTGTGGTACCTTAAAAAAAATTATTTCAGCATAAACTTTCAGGGACTAAAGTCCACTTTGTCAGGTGCAGAAAGTGTAAGTGGAACTCAGAGGGTCCATATCATAGCCATGATTGAATAGCTATTGACAGATTTCCACGAATATTTACTATGGGCAAAATCCAGAGTAACTATGGGGAGTCCTTGCTCCAGTGTAAGAACAACTTACTCTGGATTCCAATATGAATTTACCATAGGTTTTCACTAGGTGGTGCAGTAACTACGGGTGCACGTAAAAGACTTTACATAGTCTTTTAGTTGCTCTGGATTTGGGAGTAAGTCTTTTTAGAAGCACCCAAGTCAGTGGCCATTCCTGCATCTTGTGGCATGCTTCCCGTTGTATGAAATCCCTTCTCATGTCTCCCTGAATCTCCTGTCAATCAGCTTCTTTGGACAGATCCATATACCAACAGTATGAGAGAGGATAGAAATCTTTATCCTTTTTCTCCATAGTCAGCCAAGATGCCAACAATCCAGTGATGGAAAATAGTTTTTTATAACTAGGACATATGTATCTCCAAAGGGCTGTGGTGGCACAAGTAGTTAAGACACTGTGACTGTTAACCAGCAGGCCAGGGTTCAAGACCTGGGCCCTACAAGATGGGGTGAGCCGTCTGTTTTTTGTGACAAGTTTTCCTAAGTTTTTTTCCTTTTCTAATGAAAGCATCCCCTCTGCATGACGCTGTTTTGAGTCCTTCCCAGGTCCTGCATGTAACCAAAGAGAAGCAAAAGCTATTTCCCCTAATTTTAAAGCCCTTTTTGGTAACAATATCATTTCTTAACAAAATGGCGAACTGCACAAATGCGATAAGCCAGCAGTTTATATTCCACAGGGAGGGCCATTGTTCAGTGATGGAGCACCTGCAGAGCTTGCAGAAGGTCTTACTTTCAAGCTGATTCAAGTAGGGCTGGGAAGACCTCTAAAACTAGGATCCTGCATAACTCCTGCCAGTTGGTTCAAACAGTCCTGCTTTTGACGAACAAACTGTATTAATAAGTTTCAGATGTTGGGATAAAAATGGGCATCTGAACATTCAATGTGCTCTGTGAAATTTTAAATGGGTATAATTGCTCTTCTAGAGGAGCTCTTGTCAGGGTACCAGCAAGCATCCCTTAGGAGGAAATGTACAAAGGAGAAAATGTTTCTATCCGGATCCTCTCTCCCTCTCCCTATAATCCAGAGTAACTATGGGAAGACGTAAGAGGCACTTACTCTGGATTGCTCTATGCGTTTCCCATAGAGGGCACCGTAACTACGTCAGTGTAAAAGGTCCCGTAGTTACTCTGGATTGTAGACTTAGTCTTTCCAGTCCTGATTCTCATGGGTCTGTGCAGATCACAATGTGGAAGAATATGGGGGAGAAGGGGTAAGATTGATATTACCATGGCAAGGTGGGCTCCAGATGTAAAGGACAACAGGGGAGGCCAGGGATCTCTCTCCACATACCATCTCCTGAGCCAGCTGTTAGTGAAAAATCAAGATCTGTCCATTCCAGCTGTTCTGCTGTAGCTACAGCTGTCATCCCCTTGTGCGTGGAGTAAAGACACAGCAAACCTGGGAGCTGAGGGGTCTCCCTTCTCCAGATCTCAACAGCCTCACTGTCTCCCTTCTGCTTCTTGGTCTGTGTAGACCATGTCTGCCTTGAGCGCCCAGGAAAGGAGGGGCCCAGCTGTAAATCCAGCAGAGTGCCTAATCGCTGCCATAAATAACCATCTGAAATAGCCATTAAGAGGGTTGGAGTTCAGGTTGGCATGACAACAGCCGGCTGGTGGTGACTCAGATGCGGCAGGAACAAGGGGTGGGATGGAGAAAGGAAAGGACCTGTGCGGGTGGCAGGGAAAAACCACAACAGTGGTGCAAGGGTGTTGGGCAGGAGGTCAGGCAACTGGTTCAGCTGTCCACCAACTTGGCATTTGGGAGAGAAAGGCTACACGTTTTGCTTTCAGCACATAAAGGATTCGAAGCATCCCCCAGCGAGCAAGCCCAACAAGCCAAATCCCATTCCAGGGGGATGAACATCGCAGCCTGCCAAATAACTTGTAAAATATTAAACTTCTTTTTCAACAGACATTTCCCCAAAAGCCAGAAGGCAGATTATGTTTTCATTGTTAGATGAACATGTTTTGTTGCCATACAGCCTCAAACAATCCTCATCAGGCAGGTTGTTGTATATGAATTGGGACATCCCAATGTACAATAAAAAAAGCAGGCCTCCGTCAGTCTTGGAAGACTATGGTATCGTGCTCAGCGCTGCATGCGAAGCACGAAAGCCTGGGTTGGATTGTTATGGAGGATAGGCTGTTACCCAAGCAGCAAATCCCCCCTCTCCATGCCACTGAATTAGTCCAATGGAAAGGCAGAGCCAATATGATTGGATCCAGCTGGCGTTGCAGAGCTGGGCTAAGGACAGGAGCTCACCCTGTCTTGTGGGGCCGACCCGGGAATCGAACCCTGGCCTGCTGGTTAACAGGCACAGCGTCTTAGCCACTTGTGCCACCCACAGCCCTCAATAAGCACCTCTGATTTCACCCAGTTTTTCTACCACCATCCTCAGGGTGGGGAAGGAATTGGTAGGTGCTGTATTATCAGTGTTTTTTTTCTGGGGAAAAAAGTGCCCGTACTCACCATGAATACTAGTAGGCATATCCCGCGGTAGGATTCAAATAAATTAACAACACGTTCTATGTCCTAATAACCTAAATTAACAACGGGTTGTATGTCCCATTAGTAACCAGTTCTCAGAACAAGGCACTCATTAGCAAAGAGTTCTATAGAACCTGTGAGAACCCCCTGAAGCCCACCACTGGATCTACTCATGAGCAGTCTCGTGGGCACAAAAGGTGCTGGTAATGAGTAAGGTAAAGACAGTTGTGACCGGCTCTAGAGAGCGGTGCTCATCCCCATTTCTTAAGCCATAGAGCCAATGCTGTCTGAAAATGCCTCTGTGGACATGTAGCCCCATGTGCACAGAACATGGTTACATGGTTACCTTCCCACCAAGGTGGTACCTATTTATCTACTTGCATTTACATGTTTTTGAGTTGCTAGGTTGGCAAGAGCTGGGCAAGGGACACGAGCTCACTCCATTTTGCGGTACTTGGGTCTTGAACCACTGACCTGCTGATTGTTGACAGTCATAGTGCTTTTAACCACTAAGCCACTGCAGCCCTAGCAACTGGTGAGCATCCCCAGATAAAAGCCCTGCATATTAAGCATATGATATATGTATGTACTGCCCCATTCACACATCAATAATTATGCAAAGTGGTTGTTGCACATAAGCCCCATTGTGCGCAGCAAACTGCTGTATTTCCAGGCTGCAGAGCAAGTGGGTCATGGCAATGGAGCATACACAAATGCAGTTGTACACACACACACACACACACACACACACACACACACACACACACAGAGAGAGAGAGAGAGAGAGAGAGAGAGAGAGAGAGAGAGAGAGAGAGAGAGACTGCGTGGATTTAAGTAGATAAACGCATGCATGTAGCTCTATGGTCCTACCATTTTATGGCATTTTACATTATTTTTATTCTCTCCCTCCCCGTTTTATCTTCACAACAGCCCTAGGAGGGAGGTTAGGCTGAGCCTATCAAGTGACTGCCTGAGTGCTCCTTGGTGGTCTCTGGATGAGTGAGGACTGTGTTCCCATCTGACAGTCTAAATACTGTCCCATGTTTGTTCCTTATTTAAATACGCAGCTGTGTGTAAAAAGATCATAAAATGTTTGTCACTCTGGACTTAAGCGAGGATGCTTAGGCTGCAGTCCTAATCTCCAGTTAGGCCAAGGCCAGCCTAAGCCCTGGCATAAGTCCTGTGCTGACGTGGGGGTGTCACAAAAGTGCTGTAAAGCACTTCTTTACCTCTCTGAGTTAGGCCAGACATGCACTTGCCTCCCTACATCACCAGCAGGCATCCATCAGTCTTGAAAGACTATGGTATTGTGCTTGGCGCTGCATAAAAAAAAGCAGGCCTCCGTCAGTCTTGAAAGACTATGGTATCGTGCTCAGCGCTGCATACGCTGCATGCAAAGCATGAAAGCCTGGGTTAGATTGTTATGGAGGATAGGCCGTTACCCAAGCAGCAAATCCCCCCTCTCGATGCCACTGAATTAGTCCAATGGAAAGGCAGAGCCAATATGATTGGATCCAGCTGGCGTTGCAGAGCTGGGCTAAGGACAGGAGCTCACCCTGTCTTGTGGGGCTGACCTAGGAATCGAACCCTGGCCTGCTGGTTAACAGGCACAGTGTCTTAGCCACTTGCGCCACCCACAGCGCTGCATACATTGCATGCAAAGCACAAAGGCCTGGGTTATATTGATATGGAGGATAGGCTGTTACCCAAGCAGCAAATTCCCCCCTCTCCATGCCACTGAAATAGTCCAATGGAAAGGCAGAGCCAATACAACCAATGAGTAGTGCTGGCCTCGATTAGGATCGCACCCTTAGAAAGGAGCGGACAGTGTCTTCTAGTTTGCCAGGCCATGGTTATAACTAAAGGTGTTATACTCTCACTCCCCCTAGTGGGTGGCACATATGTGTGGGCTGGCATTTTGTCTCTCCAAAGGTCTCATATGCATTTCCACTGGGACCAGTGACCGACAAGGGGGAACCATTCCTAAGCAACCAAGCTGAGCAAGCTCTTGACTAAGAGATGGGAATAGCTTCCCCTGCTGTTTAATCGCTGCAGCCTGTGGCGCCTTTCCCTACCTTCAGAGACTCAGGCGTTGCCTTTATAGTCCTGAACAAAGCATGTGTAAAAAGTGTAATTGAATCAAAGACAGCAGGGGGCCTGGCTAAGTTGGGAAGACGCAGCGGGGACCCTCATCTCTGCCCAGTGGAGGATGCCATCGCATATCCCCTCCCACGGAGCACAGCCACAGCATTTACTGGAGATATTGGCCTCATCAGGTCTGGAGCAAAGATTACAGGCCCACTGGGGTGGGATGTTGGACAACAATAGCTTTGAAGGATCCTTCCCCACATTTCCCCCTTATTCTAGGTATACTTAATATATACTGTTGTCAAAACTGTTCTCAAAACAGCACCATACCTTGAGATAACATAACCTGTATATTTCTGTAGCATACACTCCAATGATCCAGCACCGCACTGTGAAAAAAATCTGGGAAAATGTACACAACATTTAAAGAAATATGAAACAAGAATTGCTCCTGCAGTGATTGCCTGTGGGGAGTAACCACAGGGCCAAGTTTAGAAAAAAACTGAGCCATTAAGACATCACTAATAAAATCCCAAGCTCTCCTCCTTTAGTTAGCCTTCTTGTGGTTGTCTGAAACAAATCATTACCAAAGCTGTTGTAGAAAGAACCTGTGGCTAGAGCTTTACTGTAGTTCTAGGGCAGGAATAGGGTCACATCATATATCATGATGATAGCACTTGATCTCACTTTGGGAAGCGACAGGAGCAAGCCCCTGTGCTTACACCTACTGTGAAAGCACATGACCAGTTGCTGAGAGAATGCATGGGTGACCAGATGCCAAATCCAAAATTCCTGAACCCACAAGGCCAGAATTCCTAATCCCAGGCCAAAATTCCTACCCGTTGAAAAAATTGCCAAAAAATGTATTATTTTTGTTTTTCGGTTTTTTGACCATAATTTTAGATAGGAAGGAGATAGCTCAAAACTGATTTTTGCACTGGATTCTGCTCTTCAGTACGAATCTAACGACATATGGCATGTGCACTATCACGAACTTTCAAAATGAAGCCAAAATGTAGGGCAATGATGCCAAAATGTAGGACACCCGGACAGGAGTCTAAAAATCCAGACAAATCTGGGTTTTACCGGTCATCTGGTCACCCTGAATTGTGCACAAATCATTTCCCTCATCAGAAACCATTGGTGCACATGAATACTCTCAATAACCAGTTGAGCAATTTTTTGAGATGTGTGTGTTACAATAAGTTGTCACCTGGTGAAACAATTGGAGTACACATTCTGACACCCACTTCCAGTGATGCCAGGGCCCTTTTTTGCCCCAGAGCAAATGTGCCGCAGGATGTGTGCTGGGATTTGTGCCAGCCTATCCAGGGTTTCTGGCTGTAGTGGCTCAGTGGTTAGGATGCCGTGCCTGTTAACCAGGAGGCCGGGGTTTGAGACGCTCGTTGCTACAAGACAGAGTGAGCTCACATCCACTGCCCAGCTCCTGCCAACCTATTAGTTAATCTCACTGTTAGGCTGGTGGTCTGAAATATGTTTGCAGGGATAAGCTTATAGATAGAACTGCTTAACAAAAGCAGGATGGAGTGGAGTGAATTTGCAGCAGAATAGTGGTGGCTCAAAGGTGTCACTCCCCATGTGCAGCATCCTCCCCAGTGCAACCCCTCCCTCCAAACAACATCCCCCCCCCACTGCACCAGGCACTGAGCACCAAATTGGCTGGATGTTGGTCAGTCAGTCTTCCATGTTAAGTATAGGACAAAAACACATTGCCCCCTTTTTCAGCCCCTTAAGGGTTAAATTTCTCCACATGGGTTCTTGGTGGGTGTTGGTGTCACAGAAGGAACAACCTCCCTGAATTTCATGCTTCTAGGTCTGGGGGTTAGGGCAGAGCATCCCTCAGTCACCGATTCTTCAATGCAAAGTATAGGAAAGAAAACACGTTGCACCCCATTTCACCCACTTCTGATTGGAATTTCAAAAAACCGGTCCTTAGTGCACCCCTCGGTCATGGAAGGAACAACACCCCACATTTCATGCTTCTAGGCCCAGTGGTTTTGGGTGGGCATTGATGAGTGAGTGAGTCAGTCAGTGAGTCTCTCTATTATATAGATAATTATACTTACGGTAATAACAATGAGCTGCCTTTAGGTGTGGGAGCAAATCTCTTTGTGGCAAACAACTGAAATGGCTATTGGTTACTTATCAGGTTTGGCACCAGATCACGGCCATGAAGAAGACCGGACTGTTTAGCTTTTTGCTGACACAGTCCAGGCTATCATTAGCAACATTTTATGGACAGAGACAGAATTAAGCTGCTTTGTGTTTTCTGTCATAGGATTAGGCATAAGATCCACAAGTTATATTATTGATTAATAATATCAAGCTATTATAGCCTTCTACAGGTATCAATGATTGTTTCCCATATTACCTTTATCTTTTCATAGGACAAGTCAATACAGAAGAATTTTGAAATGCATCCTTCCCATTTAAAAGCAGATGTGGCATCAGGGTGACCAAATGCCCAGACCTCAAAGGGAGGACAAGGTCTTGGATTCCTCTCAGCCTGGCATTTCCGGTAGACAATGGCCCATTTGCCTACTCATGAGTAAAGCCGTGATATTGGGCACTTTCACTTTCCCATAGAGCTCAATGCATATTTTTTATTTTTAGTTTTTTGGCCATTACTTTTGTTAGGAAGGAGATATTTCATAACTGCTTTTTGCATTGCATTCTGCTCTTCAATACAAATCCAACGACATATGACATGATGGGTACTGAACACCATTGCAAAATTCCAAAATGAAGCCAAAATGGAGGACAATGAAGCCCTTTTGGAGGACACCTGGACGGGAGACTAAAAAAGAGGACAAATCCAGAAATTTCCAGTCATTTGGTCACCCTGTGTGGCATCCTTCCTCTGTGCCCCATGACCTTGCCTATTTTCTTGGTGACAGCCTCCATTTTAAAGGTTAAATCACAGCCCATAGAAGTAGCTGCTGCACTCCTATTAGCTATACCTATTAGCTATACTGTACTGTGGTGCTTTCTTCTAACACTAAGAATGGAAGAGCCCAGCATATTGGAATGCTGCCTCCCCCTCCCCTGCTGCTCCAACTATCTGTCTCCGATAATCTCTTGATGTCCTTTCAAAACCAATTACTAGATTAATTGACTCGGGAAAGGATGTGGTTGAGAGCTGGGGCCGCCCAGATTTATTTCCTAATAGGCCGCAGCGGACATGGCTTGTGCCAGGGGAGATTTACCGTCTCCCTAATTCAGCGACAGTTCAAATCTGTGATTAATAAGGTTTTTCTACCAGGCTCGTAATTTACCTCCATTTTTTTTTAATCAGCGGAATCAGCAACCAGCCCCTCATCATCTTCAATTACAAAAATATTAAAGTTGCACGTGCGGTTGAGTGGTTGCTGCTCAGCTGGGGAATGTTTTCTTTAAATCACAGCCAAATTAACATAACAATAATGTGATATTTGCATGTGAATGGAAGCAGCTGAGCATGGTTTGGGAATATTGTGATGCATGGACGGTCTGGTTTGGCTTATTCACACAGTTGCCTCCAGCGCAGCAAATGGTGGGAGATGCATGGAAGGAGCTAGGTGGAACCAGATATTTTTTTCTTCCTAGAATGAAAGCCCTGCTGATTGCTTAGCAGTGAGGGCACTACTGGCAAAATTCAGTGATGACTAACTTCGGAGACTGTATGTTCTGCAGCCATTACTGCAGCAGTGTAACAGCAGCAAGCCCCAGATGTAATGCCACTGCAGTGCCTACATGGCAGCTATTCAGCCCCTCAGCTGAAAGAAAGTACTGCACAGAACACAAAGCTAAGTAGTGAATGGTGTAGAAGTAGTTCTGGAGCAATAAGGTCCAAGTTCTCATTTGGCTATGAAGCTTCCTAGGTGAGGTTGGGCCAGTCTCAGCCTCCACCAAAGAGAAATTATGTACTTAGAATCATAAATCATAGAATCCTAGAGTTGGAAGGGACCTAGAAGGTCATCTAGTCCAGCCCCTTGCCTGCAGCAGGAAATCCTCCTAGAGCATCTCCGACAGGTGCTCGTCGAGCCTCTGCTTGAAGGAAGGATAATATAAAAATGTGAAAAAATAAATTTACAGTCACAAGATGATGATGTTATACCACTCATCAATAGAAAAGTCAGAGTGGTGAAGATGTGATAGCCACTCTCTTGGAGAGCTTTAGAAAGGAATTAGACAAATCCGTGGAGGATGAGACTCTCCATGGTTCCTCCTCTATGTAGACTCTGTATTGCCTATGTAGACACTCTCTCTATGTAGATGCTGAATAAAAGGCCAGAAACAGGGCCTTCTCGGTGCTGACACCAACTCTGTGGAACTCCCTCCCCACTGAGTTAAGGAAAGCCCCTCATTGCTATCCTTCTGGCGAGGCTTGTAAACTCTTTTACTTAGACAGGTTTATGATGGCTTTTAAATGCTTAATGTTATTGTATAGTTGCCTGCCTGTTTTTTAACCTGGGTTTTATTGCTTTTTACTGTCTTTGTATAGTTTAACTGTATTTTAATTGTATTGTTATCCAGTTTTAATTGTATTTTATTTTTGTTTTAAATGTTGTTAGCCGCCTTGGGTTTCCTTTTGTTAAGGAAGAAAGGCGGATAAAAATCTAATACATAAATTGCAAGTGTTTAAAACACTGTGCCTGTTAACCAGCAGGCCAGGGTTTGAGACCCAGGTCCCCACAAGACGAGGATTTCCTTCTACAGGCAATGGGTTGGACTAGATGATCCACTGGGTCCCTTCCACCTCTATGATTCTATTCTATGAAATTAATTAATTAATTAATGGCTGGTAAATGAGGCCTGACTATGGTCAACCAACTGATTAGATGGTCCTTTTGTCTGATCCAACAAGGTCCTGCATGGAGAATACCTTCTTCAGGCAAAGAAGGCAAATTCCATTTTAGGTTACATTAAGAGGACTGTAGCTTCCAAGTCACGAGAAGGTCTAGTTCCTCTTTATTCTGCATTGGTGAGACCTCACCTTGAGTACTGTGTTCAGTTCTGGGCACCTCACTTTAAGAAAGATGCAGCCAAACTGGAGCAAGTCCAGAGGAGAGGAACAAGAATGATCAGTGGGATGGAAGGGAAGCCCTACGAGGAAAGGTTGGGGGAACTTGGGATGTTCAGCCTGGAGAAGAGGAGGCTGAGAGGAGACATGATTGCCCTCTTCAGATACCTGAAGGGCTGTCATAGGGAGGAAGGGGCCAATTTGTTCATAGCTGCTTCTGAAAGCAGAACTAGAACCAATGGGTACAAACTGCAAGAGAGGAGATTCCGGCTGGAAATCCGGAAAAAATTCCTGACGGTGAGGGCGGTTCGGCAGTGGAACAGATTGCCAAGGGAGATGGTGGACTCTCCCTCACTGGGGATCTTCAAGCAGAGGCTCGATGAGCACCTGTTGGAGATGCTCTAGGGGGAATTCCTGCTGCAGGCAGGGGGTTGGACTAGATGACCTACTAGGTCCCTTCCAACTCTATGATTCTATGATTCTATGATTCTATGTGGCCCTCAGCAAGCTTTAATTCAGCCCGCAGCAAGATCCCTCTGTCTGGCCCTTGGGCAAGTCTTGTAATCCTCTCCGGTATGTTCTTTTATGTAAATTTATTCAAATTTAAAATGTAAATTAGTCTTCCATCCCCTGACACAATGTCTGAGAGTTGATGTGGCCCTCCTGCCAAAATCTTTGGACACCCCTGTACTATGGGCATCAGCACAGACAAGCCCAAAGGGCCATGATATCTCAGCCTCCCATAAATTGGGTTTTACAAGCCGCGGTTATGTTCCTGAATGTCTTCTCTACAGACACTGCAGCTCTTGTATGTCTATAATTAGTATTGACTCTCTGTAAAATAATGCAAATAAATTCTTGCTGTAAATTCTTTAGGACTGTGGGAAGGGGGTGAATGACCACAAGAAAGAAAAAGCTTCCTCAATTCTTCATACTGTCAAAGCAGGATGCTCTGCTTTGCATCCTGTCCATTTGGGATGTTAAAGCCAGAGCCAAACTAGATGTGAGGACCCTTCCAAGGACTTTTTCTTTCTCAGGGAGTTGGGCGGGTGGGGTGAGAATTTGGAATGAAGCTCTGGCATGGGGGAAACAAGGGTCTGACAGTTTTCTCCCTTGTGCTATAGTCCTGATACAAATCCCCCTGGACATGGGTATTAACCAAACACTGACAAAATGGTTCCTGTAAATGTCCAACTCCTATGGCTAATTGGCCATGGGCGTCCCATAAGAGGGGGCTCCAGAGGATAGATTGCTGGGTCCAAGTTCAAAAAGGAGGCCCGAACATTTCTTAAGGCCACAGAAAATGTTTCCATATATTGTGTGAAGTCTAGCATCCTCATTTTGTACAAGCCAATATAATTGTATATAATGGAATTAATAGAAATTATGAAATTTGTATGAAATATGATCCAATGGAGACGGAAAGGGCCACCAAAGAAATAATGTCCCCTGATAACCTTCCTCTTGCTTCCCGCACAGTTTCAGGGAATCAATTTAAGTTGGGGAACCAACACTGGGCCAAAAGGTGAAACCTCTCCCCCACCCAACAGCTGCTTTCAAAAAGAGAAAATACTGCTGCAATCCTAAACACACTTTTCTGGGAGTAAGGGCGCAATCCAGAGTAACTACGAGGAGTCCTTGCTCCGGTGTAAGAACAATTTGCTCTGGATTGCAATATGAATTTCCCATAGGTTTTCACTAGGTGGTGCAGTAATTACGGGTACACGTAATGTCTCTTACATGCTCCCGTAGTTACTCTGGATTGTAGGGTTAGACTCATTTACTTTTGAGTAGACATGGTTAGGATTATGCTCTACATGTAGCATTACCAAATATGCCCCCTCACATCATGTCCAGTTTGGCCCTGAGATAAGATCTTTTCTAGTGTGATATCCACAATCCGATAATGGCCTACCAAATTATTTCATTCCTTGCCTTCTTGCAGAGAATATCAACTTTCTGTTTCTCAGGACTGTTTAAAAACAAAATTTGTGCTGCTACTGTTTTCATTGTATGTTTTATTCTTTTGTCTTGTGCCGCTTTAATGGTTTTATGCTTTTTATTGTTGTTTTAACTCTTTTCTATGCTGCCTGGAGCAATTAAAATGGAAAAGGCAGGAGATAAGCATCATAAATAAAAAAGAAGTAAAATAAAGCATAGGAATGAATCAGGTGATGTCCTTGTGTCTGTGTATGCAGCCTAATGCATATTTATTTGGAAGTGAGTCCTACAATGTTCAGTGGGGTTTACACCCCTGTAACTCGGTGTAGGATTACGGTCTCATTTCTTTAAGGTATGATCCTCTTTATTCTTTACCTTTTTTGTTGCAAAGACCATATTTTGTTGCAAAGGTCTGAAGTTTAGGGGGCATTATTTAGGGCACAGCATCCATTACAGGTTTCCATACTGTGGGTTGGGACCTGATTTTAGTGGATTGTGAACCTGACCAGCTGATAGCTGAAAAGGAAAAGGCGTTGAGCCCTATGGAAATTGAAAGAGAGCTCAATCCTATACATGTCTGTTCAGAAGTAAGACTCATTATGGTCAATGGAGCTTACTCCCAGGAACGTGTGGATAGGATTGCGGATGTGTGGATAGGATATGTATGAGCCATACATGTGTGTTTACTTGTGTGTAGGTAAATATGCCTCCGTTCTTATTAAGGACTAGATGGAGAGGGATGCATGGCCACCAGAATGGTTTTGATCTGATGAACTCTGATCAAATATCCTCAAATCAAAGATCATCAAATATCCTGTTGGAGTGCCCCTTTTGGGGCAAATGCAAAGTTAGTGACTTTAAAGAAAATCTTACCTGCTGAACATGTCCTGCTCTTTGCAAGTATTGAGCTACTATGGCAAGGTTTGCAGTTTTGTGCCACACTGTCATAGTTGTGTCATTCAACTTGTTTGGACTCTAATTGCTTTGGTACCATTGTTGACGGCAGAGATACGTGCTGATTTTGCCCAGGATTGTTGGTGAACTTCTAGTGTCTGCTATCTTGCAACTATAGGTCCAGTCTTGTTAGACACATATTTTTTATATGAGGATTTAATTCAACACGAATGGCTGCTGCAAATGGCTTTTTTATTGCTGCAGAAAGGCAGTCATGCAAGCAATCATTTCTTCTTCAGCCGAGGCAGGCAAAGGCAGTGCTCCTCTGCATTTCTAATTGCTGACTGCTTCTCTACAACAGGAAGGAAAGCTGTTTTTAACAATTGTAAAGGGACACTATGTTTGTAAATTGCTTTTATTCAACACATTTGCTGTGGGTGGCGCAAGCGGCTAAGACACTGTGCCTGTTAACCAGCAGGCCAGGGTTCGAGACCCAGGTCGGCCCCACAAGACAGGGTGAGCTCCTGTCCTTAGCACAGCTCTGTGATGCCAGCTGGATCCAATCGTATTGGCTCTGCCTTTCCATTGGACTAATTCAGTGGCATCGAGAGGGGGGATTTGCTGCTCGGGTAACAGCCTATCCTCCATAACAATCTAACCCAGGCTTTCAGGCTTCGCATGCAGCGTATGCAGTGCCGAGCACGATACCATGGTCTTTCAAGACTGACGGAGGCCTGCTTTTTAATTGCTTTACCCAGACCACTTTCAGAGCTGATTGCTGGTTACTTAACAGAAAATGATGTTCATCTTCTTTGGGCTGGACATAGCATTTGGGGATGTTTCTGTGTAATGTGGGAATGATTGTTGTAGCTTGGAGAGTATGCAACATGAAAATATTTTCAATATCTCTTGCTATTATCGATATTTTGATATCTCTCACAATCATAAAAAATAAAACATGCAGTGTATAATTATAGTCTATAATTATGGTGGGGCTGTGGATGGTGCAAGTGGCTAAGACATTGTGCCTGTTAACCAGCAGGCCAGGGTTCGATTCCCTGGTCGGCACCACAAGACAGGGTGAGCTCCTGTCCTTAGCCCAGCTCTGCAACGCCAGCTGGATCCAATCGTATTGGTTTTGCCTTTCCATTGGACTAATTCAGTGGCGTGAAGAGCGGGGATTTGCTGCGTGGGTAGTCTTCCAAGACTGATGGAGGTCTGCTTGTTGGTATCACCAGGGAATCCAAGAATCAACCCCCTGCAGATATTGAAGCACAACTTTATTCCATTAGGAGTAATGGAGGAGTAAGAAACCTGGAAGTGGCTGATATTTTTAAACCACAGGAGCAGTGATGGGATTCAAAGAAATTAACAACCGGTTCTCTGTCCATCTGGCAGCCATTTTTAAATGGCTATTTTTAAACTTTATATGTCCTATATCTCGTTAACAACCGGTTCTATAGAGTAGGTGCGAACCTGCTGGAGCCCACCACTGCACAGGAGGGAACAGAACAGAATGGATTACTATGGACACCTGTACTATAGTTTTTTTCTAGGGGGCTGACTTATGAAGAGTGTGGAGGGCAGTTGAGCCAATATTTTTTATTTAAAAAATAGTGTCCTTTTACGATGGTTAAAAACAGCTTTCCTTCCTGTTGTAGAGAGGCAGTCAGCAATTATCAAATCTGTTTAGGAGGCATTTCACCTCAGCATGAACACCTCAGCACGAAAAGTCAGAACACCCAGAATACCTCAGCATGAAAAGTCAATCAGAGAGACATGGAGGAAATGATTTTACTTTTCATTAGAAAGCTGTGTGAGTTGTGGCGCATGTAGAATTGCCTCAAGGTCACAAACCAGGTGGACTAGAAACTAGAGGCAGTCTGTGGATAAATTATGCTTTCCCCCTTCCCTGCTAATCTGAGCTTTTTATGCATTGGCCTTTTCCAGTGAATTATAAGTAATATGTTTTATTTATTTAATTAAACTATTTGTGCTCCACTTATGGGGCATGCTGAAAGCTGAATCCTGCCCTCAAAAGTGGATTGATAGGTTTCGTTCTCTCTGGGCTAGGAATAGATGTAAACCAGCTCCTGCCAACCTAACAGTTCGAAAGCATGCAAATGCAAGTAGATAAATAGGTACCACTTCAGTGGGAAATGGCAACATCCTGGCAACAGGACTCTGCAACAGGCCAGCAGGTTTCCCCAAGTCGCAGTCATCATGGATTGGATGACTTTAATCCACATAAAGCGGACCCCGTCACTGCATGGGACAAAACTTGAAGAAGCTGCCAAAGCATTTGTGGCCTATACTTCAGCCAAGAAGACAACAAGAGTGGCTTACATGAAACCACACCATTGGAAATCATTATGGTAGACAAAGGTGGCAGGAAGTGGGTGAATCAGGAAAGTTCATTTCTGGCTTACCCTCTTCCTTCTCTTCACAGGACAGTTGATTAGAATTGTCACCTTTGACTGAAGCACATATTTTCCCCCTGAAACCTAATAAAAATAGAAGTCCTACTAAAATCTCCAGAATTGTTTTCAGAAAAAAAACTTGGAGATTGATGCTGATTCATGTAGACTCTCTAAGCCCATCTTAGGGGGTTAATAAACCCTACAGTGGATGGCTTTGAGTAGGAAGGTCTTAGCTTAAAGAGGGCACCAGCATATGAACATGGGGATTTTTAAAAAACTTGCTGCCATTTCTTTCTTCCCTCTCTCACAGGGAAGTTGGTATTTTAACATCTTCAAACATATCTGGTTGAATGCTTCAGTACTGGGAGTTGCAAGAGCACATTTTTGTTCATTTTAAAAAGGAAGTTCTCCAAATGTTGTTGGCAATGGGGCATGAAGACAAAGCCGCTGTATCATTCATCACTGACGACATCACAAGGAATAGTGGCACACTCTGTGGGTCATTTTTCCCAAGCACAAGACAACCCCAAATCAAGTTATTAACAGAGTACCAAGTTCAGTGGTTATTGCTGTTATTGCATATCACACAACTCCAGCCTTCACGCGTCAGGACTTGTTCTGATATCTTTCTGCCAAAAAAATGTAAGACTCATCACCTCCCTGCCCCGAATTCTTGATTGCTTGGGGAAGGTGAATCACACTAGGACACAAAGATTCAAATTGGGAGAGCAATCTGTGTCCATACAACTGCCAGGGAAATGGCGCTCAAAGCATTCCCAGAGACTCCTACAGCTGGTGGAGTGGAGCGAACGTCAACGGAGGGCCGCTCTGCATGGTTCAGTTCACTGACTCCCCATACAGCCCTTCATCGGAGAGCAAAGTTGGCATTTATTGGCCAATAAAAATCTGCTGGAATATGTCCAGCTCCACTCACCCAGAAACATCTTCAGAAAAGATGGCTGGGAGCCAGGCCTGGGATTCTTCGCCTCCTTTCAGCAGCAGATACTAACAACATCTCTTTCTCTGTCTGTCTGCCTTCTTGCATGGTCCATTTTTGCACTGTTGTTGCTTATTCATTGTGTGAAATTCATACGTTGTTCCTTAAGTTTGGAAATATTTGGTCCCCAATGAAAATCTTCCCAAGATAGTGCCACAATGACAATCAGAAATATGAATATATGCCAGCACAATCCTAACCTCTGGTTGGCCAGCACAAGTCCCCGCACAAGTTCCATGTTGACCTGGGGGAGTTACAGCACATAAGGCACTTCTGCGTCACTCCTGAGAGGGTTATGCCAGTGCACAGGCATGTGCTGGCCTCCCCACCCTTTCATGGGAATGGGGAGATGGGTGATTTGCACTGGCCTACATTGGTTAGGATTGCACCCTCTGTGTCACTATTCATTGTGATGTTCTTCATTAGTGATAAAAGATGCAGTGGTTTTGTCTTCATGGCTCATTACTGGCAAAATTTGGTGAATTTCCTTTTTAAAATGTACAACAGTTGCGTGTTCATCGATGCAACCCCTGTGTTATAGCAGCACTTGCATTTGTTTTGCTTGTGAAATATTTGCATAGGTGCACAAGTCTAAACGTGAAATTCATTTATGCTTCATATACACTTTATAGCCTAAAGTTAATTTTATACAGTTTAAATTTTTTCTTAAAATAATTTGTGCATGAAACAAAGCTTCTGTGCATTTAACCGTCAGAAAAACAAAGGTGTTACTGTCTCTGCCACCCATTTTATATTTTTGGTTTAGAGATGCTGAGTTTGTATATATTTTGAAGAACTAGCAAAATGTGGTAAAGCAACCCCTTCCTTCAATTTCACTACCCCACTGTTAGGATTTTATTAAAAAGGGATAACACATTTTGCTGTCTTAAAAGTTAAACCTATTCCAGGATATATTTGTGATGGATTCTAAAAATTCATATTTGAACTATTTACTAACGAGTTATGCTGTATCTCTGAAATTAGACGTGATAGGGCAAAGTGATTTCTTTTTTTGAATCAGCATTCCAAATTAATATAAAGCCACCATAAATTTTGAAATTTTTTTCTAACCCTCAATTTTGTCATTCTGTGTAATATGCTCTCTCTGTCTCCCACACTCAACCAGACAACACCAGTCATGATTTTATAAGTTCAGTTTAAATACATCTAATCTGAACACAATGCTTATGAGATATGCTGAAAGCTAAATCTTGCCCTCAAAAGTGGATTGATAGGATTAGTTCTCTGTGGGCATCTAGCATGTATCAGATGGCTATGTGATGTGTAATCATTTTCTGGGATAATTTGAGCAACAAGCCCAAAATAAAATATGAATGCTGCCAAACTTTAATCAGCCAAACATTTATGAATTAAGCAAGGACACATTTTCAGTGGTGGAGCTGAAAATGAAGGATGCCACTGTTTATTCTTTGAGCCTATTTGGGTTTTGGACACATTTCTGTAATAGGATATAAAAAGTAAAAGATTGCCTCTCCTTCTAACGTTGAATGGTTAGTTATATTGATGAAGTTGTAAGGCCTTACATTTCCTTTAATATCTCTGAAAGCTAACAATATGAAAATACTATAAACTCCAAACGGATTTGGAGATACATTTATCTTATTAATCCAAGAGCAAATGATGATTAATTGACCCAAATGATAAAAACCCCTAAATTTTTTCATGGGATCTTTGCATATGATGGTGCAAAGGGTCTTACATGCGCTTGTCATTTTCAAATGCCTGTCATTGCTTGTTATTTTCAGATGCCTTAATCTCAATGTGGGCTGTGGGTGGTGCAAGCGGTTAAGTCGCTGTGCCTGTTAACCAGCAAGCCTGGGTTCGAGACCCGGGTTGGCCCCACAAGACAGGGAGAGCTCCTGTCCTTAGCCCAGCTCTGTGATGCCAGCTGGATCCAATCGTATTGGCTCTGCTTTTCCATTGGACTAATTCAGTGGCGTGGAGAGGGGGGATGTGCTGCTTGGGTAACAGCCTATCCTCCATAACAATCCAACCCAGGCTTTCGTGCTTCGCATGCAGTGTATGCAGCACTGAGCACGATACCATAGTCTTCCAAGACTGACGGAGGCCTGTTTTTCTAAATCTCAATGGATTTTTGCTGCTTATTCTACTCGGGAACAAATAACCCAAGGCCATCTACGTGATTATTGAACCTGTGAGCCAGGAATATTGAATTGTGAGCATTGATTTAATGACATCCAAATGTTTATGGAACAAACTTTTATTATCCAGTTGGCTTATGAGTCAAGCACTCATGGATGGGCAGGTTTGTGGAAGAAATTTCTGCTGATCAGGACTTAGATCTCATGAAGGTAGGCTATGAGTTTTGGAATGCTGTAGATGTAGTGGTTCTTCAACAACTTAGGCTGCAATCCTAAAGACACTTTCCTGGGAATAAGACCCACTGAACACAATGGAGTTTACTTTTGAGTAGACATGGTTAGGATTATGCTCTTATAGAAATAGGGGAAGAAACAGAGTTACACTGAGCCTCAACAAGCCACTGATTCAAGTAGAAGAGTACTAGACTCAAATATACCAAGGTATGGTCTGGGCTGCTCATCCTCCTCCCATTCTCTTTTTATTTACTTATTTACTTATTTACTCACTCACTCACTCATACCCTGCCTAAAGGGTATAAAGACCCATGGCAGCTAGGAGAATGCATAACAAGCAGCAACTCTGGATCCCTGAGTCAAGGCCAAGAGGCAATTCCTGGCCATACGAAATGCAGAGCATTTGCCCCATTTTGTAAGTTTCCACTTGTTTGCCAAACCTAACTGTTGTCTGCAGGTGACCAGATAAGAATTTTGTTTTTGAAAAGGTGACTTCACTTCTTCATTTTATGCCGTCAAATATTTCAGCCAAAGAGCTGCATCAAATATCAGTGTTGAGGACCAGGAAAAAGTTAAATAAATACATTAGAGATGAAAATTAGGTGAATGTATAAATGGGCTCAAATTTCCAAGATTTCTGCAAGCACAGAAATAAAGCATACACTTAAATGCAACCCCAATCCCTTACCCCACCATCAAAGATCCATTTGTGCTTTGTCAACTGGGTTAGAGGATCAAAGAGGACCAGAGGTTTGCCATAGACTGGTTGGAGGCTAGTTGCATGCCACATCTGGCCCCCTAACTGAGGATTGGAGATCCCTGTTTTAACTCATGCAGGATCAACACAGATATGTGGAGTTGGACAGACAGACTAGTAAGCAGCGTGACTATCCCTACAATCCAGAGTAACTATGGGAGCACATAAGAGACATTAGTGCACCCATAGTTACAGCACCATTTAGTGCAAACTTGTGGGAAATTCATATTGCAATCCAGAGTAAGTTGTTCTTACACCGGAGCAAGGCCTCCCCATAGTTACTCTGGATTGCACCCTAAGGCTGCAATGCTACGGACACATACCTGGGAGCAAATCCCACAGAACACAGTAGGATTTGTTTCTGATATCATAGGATTGCTCTTTAACAGGGACAGCAGAGGTTTATGAAATGCCAGTGTGAAGAGCATGGATAAGTAAAATTCTCTCTCTCTCTAAGGTCACCCAATGAAACAGACCAGCACTAGATAAGAAAGGGCTACTTTACAAAATGGAGTTTGCTGTTCTTAGAGGTAGCACTGGCCGTTGGCTTGAATGCCTTTTAAGGAAATTTATTGAGGACATATTGGTTTGGGGGCTTTTTAGTCAAAATTGTGATATGAAGTTTCAGGACTCTGAATTCCAGCTGCTGATGGAAGAGCCACAGTTGGGAGACAGGGCTACAGCCGTCAAGACTGCTTGTCAATTTTCTGGAGATATCCAGCTGGCCCCTAAGGACACATAAGTCTGGATCAATTGATCTACTTCAGAGGGCTCTTTCCATTTTTTTGTATGTTCACTCTTTGCATGTTCAAATGGTACGTGACATGTGTGAACTTCTTTCCAAGCCTGTTGTATTAGTCCTAGCAGCCTTTTGTGCACTTGTTTTTTGGGAATATTCCATCCCACTGATTCTATCCCATACTGCTCTGAGTTTGACTAACCAGTTTAAATGCCATTAACAAAAGCTGGTTGGAAAAGAGGCCCATGGATGATGAGAAGGAAGGATATTGGTGGTTCTCCAAGTTTTAGCAAGATGATGGAGCATTCATTCCAATATTCCCAAAGCCTCCAGCTGCAAATGTGGACTCCTTCTGGCAACTGACATTTTCAGAAGCCTGTCAAGGATGGACCTTTGCATCTCATCCCACTTGGATGCTCCAACCCCCCACTCCTGCCTGGTGGACCCCTCCCCACAACCTTTGCTGCAGCCAGACTTGCCTGTGAAAACTATCCAGACTTAAAGCCAATCAATTTCCAACGAGTAGCAGAGTTTGACGGGAAATTCATTCCAACTGGGGGCCTTGATTTATCTTTCAAATATACGGACAAGCGTGCGCATGATGGAGCCCATTAAAATGTTGGAAGATTGTTTTTATGATTGAAGTCTGTATTACACTCGCCATAAAGAAAGGCAGCGCGGAGTCATTAGCATTTCCATGATGTTATATTTCTGCCTGTCGTAGGCCAATAACTCATCTTTACGGCTTGTCCCACCGCTAGCTCTTTGATACAATGAGTATAGAGTTAAGCAAAACTACAACAGGAAAGGAGAATCCGGCGAGCCGCCTGCCCTTCACGCCGCTTTCGCCTCCTCTGCTAGAGACATTTTTCAGAGAGCTGAAAGAGCACATATGCAGAGAGTCACTCTTCCCCCGTTGCTATTCTTCATCTCTCGCTCTCTCTTTCTCTCTTTCTGCCAGACACCCCTCCTTACCGCTGCTCACCCATCCGGCTAAATGAAACTTATCTTGCCATTTTGCCCCCTCCTTATCCTCCACCTGCTGCCATCACCACTTCCTCCTCCTTTCAGGCTCCCTACGTTGTTATCACTGAACCAAAGAGAAAAAGTGGATTTTTTTAAAAGGAATGACCTTCTTTTCTCTACCTCCCTTTCACTTTTTAATGAAGGGGGGGATCAGTCAAAGATAGATTGTTACAATAACTGGCCACTAATCCTCCCAGTTTTCTGAGGACAGGACACCTTTCTTTGGCTCAACTTGGTCTGGAGATAATGACAATTCATGAGAGCGGTCAGCAGAGAGCCTTGCTCAGAAGACACAATCAAGCCCATCATCAATATGGGCAATGAACTTAGATTGGGTGCATTATGTGACTCCGTATTAACACTCCCTGATGTTTCCGCTATAAATGTTTGTGGCTCCATAAGCAAACATGGAGTGGATTTTGTTTCCCTGCAAGTGCTGACATATTTTTATGAACTCTCATCGAGTGTCCTTTTGTGACCTGTCCACAGCATTTGGGGATGTTTCTATGTAACGTGGGAATGATTGTTGTAGCTTGGAGAGTATGCAACATGCAAATATTTTCAATATCTCTTGCTATTATCGATATTTTGATATCTCTCACAATCATAAAAAATAAAACATGCAGTGTATAATTATAGTGTATAATTATGGTGGGGCTGTGGATGGCGCAAGTGGCTAAGACATTGTGCCTGTTAACCAGCAGGCCAGGGTTCGATTCCCTGGTCGGCACCACAAGACAGGGTGAGCTCCTGTCCTTAGCCCAGCTCTACGACGCCAGCTGGATCCAATCGTATTGGCTCTGCCTTTCCATTGGACTAATTCAGTGGTGTGGAGAGGGGGGATTTGCTGCTTGGGTAACAGCAAATCCTCCATAACAATCCAACCCAGGCTTTCGTGCTTCGCATGCAGCGTATGCAGCGCAGAGCACGATACCATAGTCTTCCAAGACTGACAGAGGCCTGCTTATATATGTATAATTATAAAACTAGTATTAGCCTGATCCTATGAATGAATAACAAGTATAAAAAAGTATTAGCCTGATCCTATGAATGAAGTACAGGTGGGGCCTCTGTTCTCAGATCCCCTGTTGATGACAAATTTTGCAGATAAGCCAATCTGCAATCTGACCCTTTAACTCCTCCAAAGGGGACCAAAGCACTGCTCTGGTCACTTCTAAAGGGCATTCCAAAGCCTACAGAGACAGCACATTATCACCTGCTGCCACTGTTGGCTTCAGAATGGCCATTTCTGGCCAAAAATTGCTACATCCAGTTTCCCTTGGTTGACCCTTTAAAGCCATTTATAAGGCTTTATATAAGCCATATACAAGGCATCCTGCGGCTCAGCTTGGGAAAGACCCTGGAGGTCTCAGGAAGCATATGCAACTACCACTGAATGCTCAACAGGAAGTTAACTAGCTGGTAGTTTGCCTGTGGAGCCACAGGATCCCTTTTTCTAGTCCTTCGACCATCACCTGCCAACTTCCATCTGGTGTCTTGAGTGGACATACTGGAGAGAAGGGCAAGATTGCTGTCTAAATAGTCCAATAACCCTTTTATTGTTTCTTTTAGCTTTATCACCACCAGGCAGGCAGTACCACCTTACATACACTGATCTGTCTAGTAGGGTAATATGCAAAGGGGTCCATGTAGCCTTATCCTCCAATATCACCCTTACACCAAAGGCATATCTTCCTCAAGGGAGTTTGAAACTCTTTCTTCCTTAATAAGTCTATGCCTGTTTTGTACTCTGGAACCTGTGAATTTTAAACATTGGCTACAAAGGGTGCAGACTTCCCTATGGCCAACCTCCCCCGTGTTTCACTTGTTACCTCCAACAATAGACACAAATACTTCTCATAGGCTTTGCATGCTTCTTTGGGTTGTCATGTAATAGGATCACTTTGACACCAAAACCATCAGTTCAAGGATTATCTGTATATTTTCCTTTGCCCAATATATGGTTAAAAGGATATGGGGAGTTGGGCTCCAAGGATAGCTGTCTTTATTGGCCTAAACCACTGGAGTCTGCCCACCAACCTATTCTTAGGGTAGAGGTACATCCTAGTCTAATATAGAGAGATCCTCATTAGAGAGAGCTAAATATGTCACTCTTACTGCACAGATCTGCAAGGGGGTCTGTGGGTATTTTTTGCCTTACTTCGGAGGATCTCTTTTCCTTTACCCGTTTTTATTCCCAGAACTTGTATAGCTGTGGTATGCACAGGACTTCAGCTGCTCTAAATGAGTTTTGTCATTTACTTTTCTTGTTTTATGGGCATTTTCAGCAAATTCCTGCAGGGTCCTCATAGTTTGCATCAGAGTGCCTACAAATCCCTTTAATTTCTTGGTGATGAGTGAATATGTTTTCAACACAGACCATGCCACTCCATCATCCTTCTCCTTGCATAAGCCTACATCTGCTGCTAATTCCACCGAAAAGATGTCCCTGGCTGAAAAAGGTTCAAGAGGGCCCTCTCTGCTAATTAGTCCTTAAACACATTAGCCCTTAAACCCTAGCAGCATATAAAGCTTCCACTGAACCCTAGCATCAGTGGGAAGGTAACTAGCTGGTAGCTTGCCTGTGAGTGACCTTGTTCCCAGTGAGGACTTCTTCCCAGTCCTTCAAGTGGTGGCTCTTCTATGGTATAGCAGCTGTACATTAGTGAGTTAGTTTAGTCCTCCCTCCTTCTTTCTTCCAACCTTTACTCCTACCCACACGCTGTTCCTGAAGACCTTGTTGCCTCTAGATGCTTCAGCTGCCTTTAATCTATATTTCCTAGGCAGAAGCATGCCCTATTTGGGTAAGGATAACTGTTGACCCCATATCCAACTACTTGAAGGAACTTGCCCCTTTCCATCACAGCTGTAAGTGTGTAGACAGTGTCATTTTATGTGTTTACGTGCTAGATTACATCACAAGCCATTGGAATGGAAAGGCCATTCCACTCTATCAGTCTGATCACATAGACTACTAAACATAAACATATCTGAGTATAAAGATAGTTGTTGCAGCATTTCAACATTTCATGAGTGTGTGTTGTACAATGTACCCAGGAAATTGTATGGATACAATAACTGTTCAGTGGATTGTACTACACAAAGCCAAAAGCATGTCACGCAAGGATGCAGGTTTTTTTTTGCTGAATACATTCATTCACAAAAATACATTTTTGCTGAATTTTTTGCTGAATTCATCAGATTCAGGCCTTTTCCTGCTTCTGTTGTAATGTTACAATTAGAGAAATGTGAATATCAAGCACTGAAGCCAAATGATTTCAGAGCATGGGTGACAATGCTATAGTTTACATTTACCTACCAATGTGTCAATGTGTTCAGGGTCAATGAATGGGAATGGAAACATGCGAATTGGAAACATTGATCAAAGGTCTATACCACAAACATTAGGCCATCACAGATAGTGCTGGTGCTAGATTGTTGGATATTCTTGGGCAAAGCCATGTATTTATCCTGCCCACAGTGGTTCCCCCCAGCACACTGGTCATAAGAAAATAAAAAGAGCCCCACCAGTTCAGGCCAAAGGCCCATTTAGTCCAGCTTCCTGGATTTGACAGTGGCCCACCAAATGCCTGAGGAGTTACACAAGGCAACAAGATTCCTGTATCCTATTGCCACTCCTTTGCATCTTGCAAGGACACTACCATTGCCACTAATACTGAGAATTCAGTGGTTGATCTAGCTGACCCTTGATCACAGACCCCTGCATGCCAACTAAGAAAATAATGCAGACCATCTTTTCTTCACTGTTGGTACCCATAAAAATGTGAAAGAAAGCATGTAAGGTAGTTGCCATATACTTGAACATACCGTACTTTTGTACACTATTACTGAGGGGATCTGTACATTTAAATTTATATCCCGCCTTTCTTCTGATATGGAGTTCAAGTCATCCTAAATGTCTAAATGTCTAAAGGTAGACATCCTAAATGTCTAAAGGTGGACTTCCAGAAAGGTGCTAGTCAGAACTACACCTACACCCACAATGTGGCCATGTACAGTTAGTATAAAACCTGGACGCCTAGTATTAGCACTGAGTCTCACCATATTGTGGACATTATCCACCCTAAAGAAGACACCTCCTATACGTGTTCACCATTATTAACTTCTTTGCATTACCTGCCCACTGCAAATGCACAACTAACAGTGCAATCCTAACCTTGGCCAGCCAGTGGCATATCTAGGTCATTTGGCACCTGAGGCCCAGAATTTTTTGTCACCACATATGTCAAAATTTTTTAATTACAGTATTAATTAATACAATTACGGTAATTATAAGAATTAATATTTTCTTATTTTAAAAAACACCTTATTAATTAAACCTCTATTTTATTTTTTGGAGAGAGGGGGTGAGGTTGCCTTCTGGAGCACTTGTTGAGCTCTACTGGTTAGGGACCATTCTGGTGGCCGTGCATTCCTCTGTGCCTGACCTGAACATGAGCCAAGGAACCTTTGCTTACTCATGAGTAAATGTTTCTGTATTGCTCAGTTCCTCTTTCCATAGGGCTCAGTGCAGTTATCAGGGACTTCTTTCTGGGTTGATTTGAGGGGGCTGCGTTCACTGACCATTCTGGAATTGTTGAATTCCTCTCAGTCTGTCCTTTCCAATGGACTAAATTTGTCTACTCACAAGTAAAGGTGTGATATGGCTCAGTTTCACTTTTCATAGTGCTCCATGAATTTTTTTAGTTTTTTGGCCATAACATTTGATAGGAAGGAGATATTTCAAAGCTGTTTTTACATTGGATTCAGCTGGAAAATATGCATCCAATGATATATAACATGATGGAGTTATTCCCAACTATCTTTGTATTTTAGTGATTTTTGTCATTTTGGTCACTCCCCAGTTTGACCAAAAGTGTGACACCCCCCAGTGTGACCCCTTTGGGTGGTACTCAGGGCCCACCAGCCCCTCCTAGGAATGCCACTGAGGCCAGTACAACTCATTGGTCTTCCTATTCCCATGGTGATGTGGGGAGGCACGCACATAACCTTTCCCCAGGAGTGGTTCTGAACTGTCTTATGGCACCTTTGTGAATCCCCCAGGTCAGCACAGGACTTAATGCTGGTTTTTAGGCTGACCTAACTGGAGATTAGGATTGCCGCCTCAGTCCTGTTTAAATCAATTGGGTATACATGAGTACTCAGAAACAACTCCTTGATAAGGACAGGACACTTAATTGTTATCACAGACCTGCTACCACTGTCATTGTACTCAAAATAAAACAAAAAATATATATTTTTATTTTTATTAATTAAGCTGTTCTTTTCCCAAACCATGAAGTAGAACAAGGTCTTACTCTTCCTGTTTTGGGAAGACAACCATGTGATGATGGAGGAAGGAAAGGAAAGCTGGGCTTTCAAGTGGCTCATATCTGTGGTGAACTGGAAGGAAATAGCAGTGACAGGCTTGGGATAGGCATCCCAAATCTGCTGGTTCTCCCCCACAATCCACCTAGATGTGAGCCACTGCTGTGTCATTGTATGTTTCATGGCTGGACTGGTCATGTATCCTACTGAAGTCAGTGGGACTTCTTCAGTCAGTGGTCAGTGGGTGACAGGTGGTGATGATGTGAAGTGCTTCACTATTCCTGTTTGTGGTGACAGGAACTTTCTGTTCATAAAGTAAAGATTCATAAAGTAAAGATTCATAAAGATTCCTAGGATTGTTCATAAAGTAAAGATTCCTAGGATTGCAATCCTGTTGTCCGTCTACTGTTTTCAGTAGTCCTGATACCTTCTTCTAACTGTGTCCATTGTGTTTTGGATTTTGACTCATTGCTACACTTAAAGACTCAGGACTGGGAACAGTATTTAAAAACCAAGGAACCACCACAACATAATAATAAAAATAAACCTCAATAGGCATTGAAACCTATTATTTCAAAGAGCCATTAGTTACAGGATTTCATTTTTTTCTGTTAACCGCTTTGTGAACTTTTAGTTGAAAAGCAGTATCTAAATACTGTTAATTGATTGATTGATTGATTGATTGACCTCATATAGGTAAAATCACTCCACTGTTAAATGAGATTTTTCTCTACAGTCATATGTTGTTGGCATAAGCATGTATGTGTGTGTGTGTGTGTGTGTGTGTGGGTGTGTGTGTGTGAAAAAGAGAGAGGGGAGAGAGAGAGAGAGGAGAGGGCATGCTGATTAATGAGCTGTCCAGGAAGGCTACATCAGTGTGCTGCATGCATCCATTCAGTTCTCGTATGTGTGCATCGGCATGTGAGGCTATGTGCTCCATCACTCCATCACTGCCTCGTTCCGACTTGCCTTTGCAGGGCCTTAAACCTGCCAATGACTCGCGGATGTGCTGTGAAATTTGAGTGGGCCCAGCCTGCTCATTCCTGGTGTGCGCTGCTGGAATGCTAAGCAGCCCCAGGGAGACAGGCCTCACTTAGTGCCTGACATTGGTTGCTCTTTCTCTCACTCTCGCTCTCCCTCTGTGCTCGTTGTGGCTTGGTGGGAGGGGGGAACATGACATGAACTTTCAGCAGCCACATGCATTTTTTTTACCACATACATTTCTGTCTATATACAATGATTATTTTCCCATAGATGTGATATTCTTTACCTTCAGTTGTTTTTCTTTCCTGTTTTTCAAGCTATGTCTTGATTTATGGGCTCCATTCTAAGCATGTGCTACTTTGTTTGACACTGCTTTCCCTCAGAGGTGACAAGGCACAGGTTGTTTAGACAGACACAGCTGATAAAATCACAATCTGCTGCTTTCATGCACAGAAACGGCAAGCAGGGTCTGCCTTCTATGTGTAGTGAAGATGCCATTTTGGGGGAAGTTATGAATTGGGGAGGAGAGAGAACTAGGGAGGGGAGAAGCATTGAAGGTTTTATTAGCCCCCACTGGGAAAAGTTCAGTGCAAGTGGCTAAAACACATCGGTTGCAGTGTGCGCTCATTCGTTTTCCACAGAAATTAGACACCGTATTAGATAAACTGGCTGCAGCTGTGGGGAACAGGAAGGTCAGAGAGAGGGTTGAAGGATGCTTGGCTGGAAAGTGCAGTTTGAAGGGAAAAGCAGGTGTTCAAGAAACAAAGGACAGGTTGTTGAGATTAAACCCAGGTAGAGAGAGGGAAAAGGAGAAAGAGATATATAATCAGTGGTGGGATTCAAATAAATTAACAACAGGTTCTATGTCCTAATAACCTAAATTAACAACAGGTTCTATGTCCTAATAACTTAAATTAACAACAGGGTCTATGTCCCTGTGAGAACCCCCTGAAGCCCACCACTGGCAATGCTATGGAAAGCTGAAAGCTAAGCCCAATCTGCACCTCCAAAGCCTTTAAAAAACCAGGGGGGATTGATGGTAGTGCAGGAAGGTGGAGTATTCTTTCTTAAGTATGGGTTTTTCAACAGCATCGCTGTTGAGAGACAAGAGAATCATGAGTCTGGAGGTTGGAACCCCAAACACTTCAGATATGCACAGCTAGAGACCATTGATTTCTCCAGCATTGGTAGCAGGGAGAATTGATGCCTTTTTGGTATTTGCAGCTCTTTCACGGATCACCCCCTTCAGTTCACATCATTTTGCACAAAAGACAAGGGCAGCCAACAGTCCTTAAGAAGCCTGAAAGCCAAGTGTCCAAGTTAAGTGAGAGTAAAAGCCTACACAGGAGTGCAGCTCTTCCATTCCCACTTTTGGTGAACATGTTACAAGTTATTAACACCTGGTTAGGATACCCTCTATATGTGCTTCTATTTCATATATAACTTCTACGTATGCTTCCCCTATGGATCCTCTATCTATGCTTCTACTATGGATGAAAGAGCAGATGGAGAACTTGCTCACATGTACATCTTTCCTTCCATCACTAAAAAACTCACATTTGAAATTTAAAACATGGTGACTTACAACTGATGATGTGAAGTGCATCACTGTTCCTGTTTGTGGTGACAGGAACTTTCTGTTCATGGTGTTTTGCTGTGAGAGTTGTTCCATGATAATGAAATAAAGCACATACATATGTGATGCTCTGAACACACACTTTCTTGGCAGTATGTTCTCTCAGAGTCATTGGGATTTAGAGCATGTATGTTCCCCACTTGTTGACTGGTAGCATCAAGTGATCACTTGTTATGTCAGCGCAAAACAAAAAAGTCTTTTGATCCTTCAAGATTGACTGATTTATTGTAGCACAGGTTTCCTAATGCTTAGTTTCCTAAAGTCGGGACCACTTTATGAGATACATAAAAGGTTAACCTCAGCAAGAAGTGCAGTCTGGAGGTTGAGCTGTTGCTTTTCCTAAGCTAAGCAGGATCAGCAGTCTTAGATGGGAGACCAAAAGCTGAAGATGAAGCCACTGATGGATCTTTGCAGAAGAGTGTGAGGAATCCAGAAGAATCAGCTGGTAAGATAAAACTTAAGGCTTGATCTGCAGCTGCTTGTCAAAATTTGAAGTGCAAAGGGCTGGGAAACCAGAATGGTGACTGCATTATGAAGGGAAACATCTAGAAAAATGGTGGGTTCTGTAAGATTTCTCAAGAAAAAATCTTTGTAAAAACCCCATTGAAAAATGTGGATTTTGATCAGCTTGCCTAGGTAACCACCTTGAACCTATGAGAATTTCAGTATATAAATATGTAAATAAGTAATAATACGTAAATAAGTAATAATTGTTACTGATAATTATATAAACTGTTAATAGCTGTGAAAGTGAGATGATCTTTTCTTTAATAACTAAACAACTCAAAGATGATCAATGAATTTTGATGACTCATCTATATCAAACCAGGTAGCACCTAGATACACCTACCAGTCAAGGTATCACCCACTGACTATGACCTGTTTTCCACCTGAGTGTGTTGGGTAGACAAAAAAGTGAGAGCTGACGCATGAAAAGAACTGATTCTACTGCATATTTGGTCTAACTGATTGACTGATGGTCTGGGTATTTTACTGCTTTCCCCCATAATAACTGTATATAAACAGATATTCTCCCCCACCCCCAAAGAATACAAAACCATTAGTTTCTGGCACTTGCTTCTCACAAGAAGAAGTTCCTGCAAAGCTGCCCCCTGAAGCTTACTATACGATTCTGGCAAATGAGGAAGAATGAAACAATATTATCATTTAATCTAATAAAATAAAAATGTCCCTGTGGATCAAGGCTGGAGAAGCCTAGCCACTGTGATGCAATAACTAGGAAAGTTTGAGCATCGGAGAAAAGAAGCTGAGTGAGGAGCTGGTGTACCAGCCAGATAGGGTTTCAGCTGGGCCCCTTGTCCATCTTGGTTTGGATGTGTGACAGCAGTGATGTTTATGACTCAGAAAAATCAATGGGGGAGGGGGAAAAATAAACATTCTCCTTTCCCCCAACTCCATCCCATCTTGGCTGTTTCCCAAGTGAAATCACAGCTTTGGAGAGCATCGTGTGGTTGGGCCTGTGCCAGACATTCCTCTATTTCTGCCACAGGAATCTTTCTAATGACTTTTTCTGGTTGTTCTCTGGAGTCAAGAGCTGCTTATTCAGACCATAAAATAAGCCAGTCTCCCTCTTTGCTATTGGGATGGGTGATGACAAAAAAGGGAGATTTATGGATCAAGAGACAGGAATATTGGATTATTGTGTTCTCATTCTGTGCCTGTGTGCTGGACCAGGCAGAATGTACAGCTCAGAAGGTGTATCTTTTGGTGGAAAATAATTACCCTCCCATCACTATGTGGGAGTGAGCCAGCCAAATGCCATTTCTTTAGGGCCCAGTGCAAAGATGTTTTGCTGCATGAACTGAAAAATAGATTCTCCCCACAGTCCAGAAAGCAGATTTTGACATTTAAATGTCATGCATTTGCGTGACAATAAACATGGGCTAGACACCCTAAGGTGTGTGCAGAGACCTGGGAAGAAGGTACATGAAATGCAGAAGATACCAGTGGCTGAAGCTAAATGGGATTCTGTTTTGCAGTTATAATTCTGTATGAACTCTTTGTAGCAACAGCAGGCAGTGCTTACTTCCACTGTGACATGTGATATTCCCACATTCCTTTGACATGATAGTAGATACATACTGTAGTATATTTTTGGTGGTGCAGTAGGCTGACCCTGTCAATGGTAACTTTTCTTGTTGGTCTGTCAAATCTTCACACGTATCTTTCTTGCTATCTCTTTCCCATCCTCCCTCTCTCTCCCTTCTTCTTCTTGTATATATTTATTATTATTATATAAAAATATATAATATTATTTTTTATTAATATATTTTTTCTAATGTCAAAAGAAAAACAACAAACATCATTAAAACAAAAATACCTAAGACTATATAAAAATAATAAAGAAAAAACAAACAAACAACTACATAATTTCTAACAGTGTTGGTAGAATAAAGCCATAACATTTTAATTACTTATCTCTTATTTTAATAATCTAAATTTTCACCCCTACATAAACTATATCTCCGACAATCCCTCTTATCTTTATAAATTCCATTTCACATTATTGTTCTGAACTCAAAGTGTGTGCACACATTTTGGAAGGAGGGCCACATTATCTCTCTGACACTGTGTCTGGGGCTGGAGAAAAATAATTTACATTTCAAATTTCAATAAATATATGTATATATTAGAGATGGAACTTAAATGAATGGATGAATTTAAACCAGTTAATTAATAAACACTTTCTAACATAGTGAGGGACTAAGCTTCAAACCAGTTCATAAGCACTTTTAAAAAAACTGAGGGGGAGGGATGAAAAGATCCTATGTTCAATACAAGCCACTCTCCTGCAGCTGGTGCCCATGGAGGCTTTATCTGCAGCTGGTTCTGCTAGCCAGCATTTGCAGCCTTTCTATAGGGAATCAGGGGAGCTCCATAGGCTGTTCTGAGGGTCAGGGAGATGTGCGCTGCCTTCCCAGTCCACAGCATGCCTTCTAAACTCTCTGGAAAGTCCTCTCTGACCCTTCAAAGGCTGTTTGATACCTTACAACAGCACTTTTGGTTTTTCCAAAAACTGGATGTGACTGTACGGTGTCCCAGAGGCCTTAGAAGGCATTCTGAGATCTAGGAAAGATGTGCACATATGAACTATAAGAAAGGTATGCCTAGGGCATGGAAGTCTGATGAGTAAGGAAAAGATAAAGGTGTGCTCCTCAGGTTGCCCTGTTAGTTGTGACTGCCTGTGGGAGAGAACATACTGCCAAGAGTGTGTGTGTTCAGAGCATCACACATGTATGTAATCCCATTCTAAACACCTTGCCTGGAAGTATTGTTTAGGTGATTGATTTTCAACCAGTGTGCTGCGGTCTGGAAAAGTCCTGTGTATGGATAACTGCTGCATGTCTTGAGCAAACAGTACTAGGTTGGATGGACCAAGTTTCTAACTCAGGATAAGGCTGCCTCCTACTCTTGTTTATTATCTGTTGGCAGTTTATGTGTTGAAATTTCTTATTTCATTGAGAAGAGTCTCCAGGATTATTTGCTACGTGAATTGAGGTACCCCCCCCCCCCAAAAAAAAGACAGAAGGCTACATTTTTGCAGCTGGCCAGCAAAAAACAGACTTCAGATGCTGCAGCAATTATTACCGGGGAGGGGGGTGGGGGAGAGAGAGGGATGTGACTGCTGCTGTTTCAAGACCAGTGCTGCTGTTTCCTTTTGCATATATTTTTTTAAAAATTATTTTAATTTAAAAATAATCAAAGGAGGACGTTCTAATGACAGTTCTAAAATAATGTATGGGGTAACTCAAAATGTCCTGCTAGGATAGGGGGGAGGGATGGGAAGTGTGAAACTTTATATATGGAGTAGTTGGCACTTGGCATGGGCTGGACAGTATTTTGGAGTTTTCCAACTCCTTAACTGGGATCGTTATGGCCACCAGGAGTTTTGAAAGGAAGTGGCTATTGTCTTGAGTGCTTCCAGGTCAATAAAGCAGATCTAGCTTATTTCTGCGTAAAGGCAAGTTTGGGCATCATTCAACCTAAGGGCATGTGCATTCGCGAAGCAGCATGTGCAATGTCACTAAAAATGCTCCTGCTGGGGTGGCCCTTAGAAGTGAATCAAAGAAAGAAAGAGGCAGCTATCTCCTTCCCTAATTCCCAATCATGGCGGCAGCTGCCTTTATGATTTATGAGGAGTTAGCCCTCCTAAGAGGTTTTGCGTAAAGACCAATTGCCCTTTCATTCTCAGCTCATTCCTCCTGCCTCCTCTGTTTGAAATCAGCTGGACAGTATTAGTTGAGATGGGGTTACTTTTGTTATGATTCTGGGCAGCAGGCACTTGTTTTCTGAAAGGGTCACTCAATCAGTGGTGGGCCCAGCCTGTCCCAACAACCGGTTCTCCAGAAGTGGGCGGGGCCAGGCTGGGTCAGGGGGTGGGGCGGCGGAGGGCACGCCACCTTAATCATTAGTTTACCAAAAAATGGTATCACTTGTGACTGCATCAATCAGTATTAAGCCCCTGAGTTCAGTGTAATTTAACCCAAGTTTGGGCTGGTATAAGTCCCAGCACAAGTCCTGTGCTGGCATGGGGGTGTAACAAAAATGCTTTACGGTGCTTCTGTACCCCTCCTGGGCAGGAGGTCACACCAGTGCACAGACTCATGCCAGCCTCCCCACACCACCACTGGAACAGGGAGACAGGTGAATTATGCCAGGATAAATTGGTTAGGATTTCACCCTATTCTGAGAGCCAGTGAGATATTATTATGATACAGTATGGAACCAATAATGTTTTATTATATTTTATTATTAGTATGGAACCAATTATGTTTTATTATGAATTTACTTTCATTTTCACGTTACCCGAGATAACTGGGTGAAGAGGTACTTATTCAAGTTCTGCTAGTTTTATTTTTAGTTGGGGGAGCCCAAGTGTGACATCATAATTATTCTGCATTGGTGAGACCTCACCTTGAGTACTGTGTTCAGTTCCGGGCACCTCAGTTTAAAAAAGATGCAGCCAAACTGGAGCAAGTCCAGAGGAGAGCGACAAGAATGATCAGTGGGATGGAAGGGAAGCCCTACGAGGAAAGGTTGGAGAAAAGGATGTTCAGCCTGGAGAAGAGGAGGCTGAGAGGAGACAGGATTGCTCTCTTCAGATACCTGAAGGGCTGTCATATGGAGGAAGGGGCTCATTTATTCTTAGCTGCCTCTGAAGGCAGAACTAGAACCAATGGGTACAAACTGCAAGAAAGGAGATTCCAGTTGGATATCTGGAAAAAATTCCTGACTGTGAGGGCGGTTGGGCAGTGGAACAGATTGCCAAGGGAGGTGGTGGACTCTCCCTCACTGGGGATCTTCAAGCAGAGGCTTGACGAGCACCTGTCGGGGATGCGCTAGGAGAATTTCCTGCTACAGGCAGGGGGATGGACTAGATGACCTACTAGGTCCCTTCCAACTCTGATTCTATGATCACTTCTGGTTGTGACATCTAGGGCATTGTTTTGAGTTTAATACCAGGCTACACAATCATTAGCTATGCCATTGGTAGAAATGTTTACATGATGTTGCTCATGCTATGAACAGTACCATTCATCTAATCCCCCTTTCACATTTTTATGCAAAGGGATTTATGCTTTTGCCATGTGGACATAATATGTAGGACCATTTAATGGTCTATAACAGCCACTCAATGTGTAGAATGTGTGACTTGACCAGAATGACAGGTGTGCTTGAGGAACAATTATATGGGTTCTGAAACATGGGGGGCAGAGTGACTTCATCCTTCCATGGCACTTCTGCCGGGATGTTGCAGTGAGCACTGGTTCTCATCTACCTTGAGCTGCCTCACTCCCCAGTTCTGTCTCTGATTTACGGCAAGCTTAGGTCCCTAGTGCTATAAAATGAAATGATTCTTCTCACCACTAATTTCTGTGTAATTAGATCACTGCTGGTGTGGAAAATGGGAAACACTGGAATGACCCGCACAGCCAGACTTCCCAGGACACTGATATGTGTGAAAGGGAGTCAGAAATATTCTGACACCTGCACAGATTAGGGAATGGATAGTAGGTCTCATATAGATCTATGGCCACAGATAAATCTGTGTCCAGACATAAATGTTTTACAAAAATGAATTATGCTGACATTTTGCAAGATGTTCTCACTGATCTTCCATCCAAGGAACAGATCTGATCCACATGTTGTTCAAACTTCAGTAATTCTACAGCCTCAGATGTTCTTGAGTCATTCACATAAGAACAGCTCCCGCTGGATCGGACCCAAACTCTAGCTAGTTCAGCGTCTTGGTAGCTCCATATACTGGCCTATTGTATGCCTCCGGAGAACCCACAAACAGGGTATGCAGCAATCTCCCCCCCCCCCCCTCCATGTTGCTCACCATCAAGACCAGGCATAAACACATACACATCCTTCTAAAAATGCATTTTAAAAGTGACTGGGTTTTTATAAAAATCAACCATTTCATAAATATAAAAAAAAATCCCTCAGGAGCACTTCAAGTGAGGAATCACTGACCTTTCCCAACACAGAGCTACTTACACATTGCTTTTTGCTCGCTCGCTCGCTCTGTCTTTCTTTCTTTCTTTCTTTCTTTCTTTCTTTCTTTCTTTCTTTCTTTCTTTCTTTCTTTCTTTCTTTCTTTCTTTCTTTCTTTCTTTCTTTCTTTCTTTCTTTCTTTCTATGAGTCCAGTGGTATCGTTGAAATATCTGTTATCCAGGATCAAAAAATATTTTATAACCCCCGTCCACAACAAAATAAATTTTAGAGTGCAGTCCTGACTTTGCCCTTCATACAACTGATGGGATGGTGAGTGTGTGAAATGTAGTCTGCTTGCCCATTTTTTGGTACATAGTACTTTCCTGTGAGCCCTATGCTTTGTTTGTGTACTACCTTGAGTATAAGAGATTTTTTATCTCTTCTCTCTGTGTTGGTGAAGTTTTTGGGGGTCAGAAAAGATTTTCTCTGAGGGCAGGGTTCAAATGTCTAAATTTAAAAATCTGTACAATGATATGAATAAAACTAAGGATCTTGCTTTTTAAAGCAGAATTTTGCCCCTCTCCCCTCACAAAGAAATGCCAACTGCCCTACGAACAGGAAGAGAAATGGGGAAAACTGGCAAAGCAAGAATCACAATTACTGCTTCCACCTGCAAGTGCTTTGTGAATTGAGTGAACTGTGTTTTTCATTGAATGCAAGTTGTTGGAAGATGGAATGGCAGCATAGAAATGCTCAGACAGACAGACATTATTAATAACAACCAGCATTGATTATAGCACTGATCCACAGCACTTCATGTTCAAAATACTTCACATGACTTAGCTTGCAAGGTAGGTCAGTATTCCTAATCTCATTTTATAAATGGCACATTGAAGGTGAATGGAGTGATGTTTAGATATAGCAGCCTACTGAAGGCTGATCAGTCAGTGTGTGGCTGAGCTGAGGTTTAAATCAAAGACTTTTCCAGCTCATAATCTCATGCCCTTACCCATCATGATACATCAGCTCAAGTGTAATCAACTATTAATTTTCCTACGCATATATAAACACAGGCCACAATCTAATGTGCCGTTATGTTTTGTTATGTTCCACTGAAGTCAATGGGGCCTATCTGCACCTACGAACCACATACTGCTTTAGCGGCTGCCTGCAGTCTCCTGTTGACAAAAGATTATCAGGGGAAACTGAGGAATAATACTGGTTCTGGTTCTAAGAGGTCCTTTCCTTTGTTCAGTCTTGCCTTCTCTCCCTTCCCTCCCTCTAACCTGGATTTAACAGGCTGCAAAGCAAAAACCATATAGGACCTTCTAGTACTTTTACAACCTTGATAATAAAAAAGGCCATCAACTCAAACTAAGTAAATATACATATACCGTACATATGCATAAAAAAGTAGATAGAAATTATGCAGCTGCCAAGGGTTTATGCGTGGAGGGGAGTGAACTTCTCCAGGTAGGTAATTGGTTGGAGCAGAAGTAATGCTGGAGAATTCATCTCCATAAACTTTTCTCAGCTAATTTATCGGGAGAGGCCAGGCACACTCCTTGAACTACACAGCACCATCCCTGCAAGGCACTCATGTCCAAGGCTGGCAAATGCCTGGGATAGACAGGCAAGCTATGGTGGATTAGCAGAGAAGTGAAAGGCAGGCAGGAATGTCAATTTGCTTGGGAAATCACTTGCTGAAGGACTCCAGCAACATTGCTCAGACTGATCCAGGAGGTAATGGGCATTTTCCACAAAATACGCATACATTGGGAAGCAATACTCACATAGTTTCCTTCTCTAATGGAATAAAATACCCAAGTATCTCTTTCCTGCTTGTCCCTCTCTTAAAGTATTAGTTTCCAGCCTTCCAGTTAGTTTTCTTTAAATGTATAGTTGCAAAACCCAAGTCATTCTTGATACCTACAAGTTTGGTAGGGGATACTGCATCTTGGGGACACTTTCTTTACATCAGCTTCTATAATCATTGATTTTGACTTTTAAAGGCAGTCAGCTCCTCCCACTGACTTGTGGCAAGAGAGGGAGAGAGATGCACATAAAAGTGGATCTCGCTTGAATTGTGGATCTGAGAATGTTAACTTCTGCCACTGGTCTGAAAATATAGATTTTTCTTGATATGGAGGGAAGCAGTTTTCAAGGCACTCAGGGCACTTCTCAAGGCATTGGGATACTTTCTTCCCATCCAAAGGGGTATGAGGACCAAGGAGGACTTGAGAACCTTTACTGACATTTAGTGGGTGTATGAAGGGCTTTGTGGGCTTTGTGAAATTTTTGGTGGAAAAGCGGTATATAAATACAGTACTGTTGTTTTTGTTGTATGCTGTATTGTGTGGCTGGGAATTTCCACTGGTTCAGAAGGTCTTGGTGGTTTGGTCAAGGGTTTTGGGACGATATCTTTGTGATATATAAGCTCTTGTGGCACTTGTAGATCTTTGCTCCCCCATCTCCCACATATGTTTAACCTTGAAAAGTGAAAGGTACTGTACATCTGTACTGAATGCACTAGGGGCACTGCTCTGGTTCTGATGCTCTACCGTGGTCATGCCTGCCTATTCAACATTTTGTTGTTTGTACTGCTATTCTTCACGTATTGATAGTCATTATGAATCTAGGTAGTGCATTTTGGCTCTGTTCTTTTCTTCCCACAAATTGCACTTAGTAGCAAGAAGTTTCAGTTCTCCCGTTATTTCACCTGAAGCCACTGCTCCCTCCCTGGTGACTCTGGGAACCAATGTCTGCAGATGTGGCTTAAGCTCCTTCTCTGCAGGTGGGATCTTTCCTGGGGTTCTGATTATCTTTGAGGAGAAATTGTAACATAAAGGCACAAAAGGCTCAATACACCAGCTGGTAAGAACTCAGATGCCCCACAACTGAGCACAGTCCGTCATTGAGAAAGGTGACAAATAACCAGAGAAGAACAACTGGTGGACCAGGCCCCTACTGGGTAGAGTCCAGATGGAATGATTTCTCCATATCTGATCACATCTGCAGCCCATAATCTCTGGAATGGAGACTTTGAGTAGGAAATCTGTCTTAACCCAGTTAAGACTTTCCTACTGGGCCGTTAGATGAAATTACAGCAATTTACTAAATAATCCACAGGGCTGTTATTTCACTAGAGATTTGGGGGTGTACTTTTCTAACCTCTCCTTTTTTTGGTAGTTGCCCTTCAGTTCTCAAATCAGTGTTCAAATCCCAAAGCAATCAAAAATAAGGATAGTTGCTTCCTTCTCACACCCAAGAGGTGAGCTAGAAACTCCTCTCCCATTTTTGAAGATGAAAGAAAAAGAGAGGGCAGTATCACTGCATATACTTTGTTATTTTATTTTTTAATAAAGCCAGTTTCTAATCTTAAGTGTTTGCTACCTGTTCAGCATTGTGGAGAAAGCATATTGTGCAAACAGGGAACATATTTTCTGATTTTATTATGACAGTTATATTAAAAAATACAGACAAGTTTAAAAAATTGGTGTGATTTCCAAATTTTGTAAATTTGGAAGAAAGCAGAAAGAAGGATTACTCTGAATTTCAAGAATGTCAGGAGGAAAATTCAGCACATATTTTTAATATCTTTCAATGAAATGAATTTCAAAATGCTAAAGTTTGAGTGGATTTTAATGATCAGCATACAATATATGGAAACCCAAGAATAGTTAGACATTTTTTCCTACTATTGCATATATGCAACTATGACAGGTTGGCTGGGCAGAATGGATTAATCGAGTTCTTCTTTCACAACAGCCTTTGGAAACATCTGAAAAGAAGTAAAAGTTAGAGAAAATGCACATCATCATTATCATCAATGCATAAAGCTTTCATTTCTACATCCTTGCCACATCACCAGGAAAATACTGACAGTCCAGACACAAAGGAGTCTGAGATGTCAGCAAGCGCTGTTAACTATGGAGAGAATAAACATGGGAATGGAGAATAACATGGGAATGACTGAGATTTTCTTCCTGTGGACCTCTGTTCCTGCAATTGCTTTTGTAGGACATGCACTGTGTTGTCAGAATATTTGGCAATACATTACAGATTTCAAAAGGTAAGAGATCTGCTCATCCCAGCAACAGATATGTACTATTTTTTAATATGGAGACTCCACTGAGCTGTCAAGGATAAACATTCATAAATATGAACATGTCTATGACCCTTTTCAAAATTATCTCTAGTATGGAAAGGGATTGCCAGCTTAATCCTATCCCCCACCACTGGCAAAGATGCAGCTGTGCCAACAGGGCACATGCTGGATCCAGTGCGGGTGGGTGTGATCTGGAGGTCTGTGAGAAGTCAGGAAAAATGTTTTTCCCTTACCTTCCTGTAGGTCATAAGAACATAAGAAGAGCCTTCAATGGATCAGCCTCAAGGCCCATCTCGTCCAGCTTTCTGTATCACACAGCTGCCCACCAGGTGCCTCAGGGAGCACACAAGACACCTGCATCGAGGTGCCTCCCCTGCATCTGGAGGTTGTCCATGTCTACACACATCCCTCATGGCTTTTAACCTGTGATGGTCCTTTCCTCTATGAATTTGTTCAGTCCCTTCTTAAAGCCATTAAGATGTGTTGCTTCAGACTGGGCTTTTAGCTGGCATACATCCAAGGATCAAAAATGAGAGGGTGGCTTTTAAAAGAGAAAATAAGATCCTAGTATACATTTGTCTAAATCCTTTCTCTTCCAAACAAGAATGTGACTTCTCTGCAATCTATTATAGGCAGGGAGATCCTAGTCCTGGCTTCTAGGACAACTGCTTCTTGTCACTACTTCTTACAGTGGTGGGCTTCAGGGGGTTCCCACAGGTTCTATAGAACCCTTTGCTAATGAGCGCCTGGTTCTGAGAACCGGTTACTAATGGGACATAGAACCTGTTGTTCTCTGGACATAGAACCTGTTGTTACTTTAGGTTATTAGGACATAGAACCTGTTGTTACTTTAAGTTATTAGGACATAGAACCTGTTGTTAATTTGTTTGAATCCCACCACTTGTTCTTGAGCATTTCAGCCCAGGCCTCCCTTCTGCGAATGACAATCTGTCCAGCACCCCCATTATCAGCCTCGTAATGATGTTACAATGAAAAGTGACATCAAACAGGAAGTGACATTATTGTGATGCCAGAGCTCCTCCATGTCTACTCAGAAGTAAATCTCTTTGTGTTCAATGAGATTTACTCCCAGGAAAGTATGAATTGCAGCCTAAATGCCCCATTTCAAGATGTCAGTGCTTAGTGCCAGATTCCAAGATGTTGGTGCCCAAAATTTCACAACTCCATTGAAATGAAGTCATAATGCCCCACAGGGGTCCTGTTCCCCACTTTGAGAATGACTGTTCTATGTTTCTGGCTATACCATACGGCAAAAATGAGGAAGTGGAATATTCCTTGCATTCTGACTTAAAATCAGTAGGGGATATACTCAGTGGTGGGCTCCAGCAGGTTCGCACCTACTCTACAGAACCGGTTGTTAATGAGAGATAGTACATATAAAGTTTAAAAATAGCCATTTAAAAGTGGCTGCCAGATGGGCATAGAACCGGTTGTTAATTTCTTTGGAGCCCATCACTGGATATACGGTATGAGGATCTATGCAAAATTAATCACTCTGGCATTAACTGATTTAAATTGACACTTTGGGATTATTCTAGGGAGGATGTCAGGGGTCGGCTTGGTTGGGCCCTTCCTGTGGACCAGACCTTAAACCCATCAGGGAAGGTGGGGGCACCACGAGCAGCCCAAGGCCCCTTGATGTCAACAGTGCCTATGGATTATGATTGGACGAGATTATGTTCTAACTCAGTGATCCCAGCTAGAAAGAAAACAGACCAAAAAAATGAGAGACTAAGCTTGGCCTGTTTGCTTTCTGGACATCTAGTTTGAACATGTTGTTCCTCAAGACTTTCCTCAAACATCCAGGCTTTTATTCTTCAGACATCCTCAAAATATGGTCTGAGATTGCACAACATTTCTGCAGAAGAAGACTAAGCAGGTGGGTTGATGTTTAATAGGAGTGATGAATTCCTGCAGGTGCTGGGTGGTCTCACCAGACCAGTCACGGTAAAGGTGAAAATTAATTCCTGATGTGGAAGATTATCAGGCAGGCTCTCCTAATGAAACTCCAGTCTAATCCAGGAGGCCCCAGAATACAGAGAATGGTGGGTGGGTGGGTGGGTGAGCCAGAGAGGTCTATCAGCCTTAATGGGCCACCATCTGTGCATACGTATAGGGAGCAAAACAAAAATGTAGACTATGAGTAGAATGGCCTTTTGGTCTGAACCAGCAGGGTTTTTCCTATATGTGACGTCTTTCTTAATTCTTCCTTTCTACAAAAATCATGAGACTTAGACAAAGGAGCTGTACAATGTCTGTTAAAAATGATCAAAACATGTATTTACACCACATTTATGGCTTTCTTGAATGTAAGCCAACAGCATACATGTCAATAGAAATGCTAATGGAAGGTTTTTCCTAACGAAAATACTGTATTTACTCAAATATAACACTAACATTTTCCAGCCAAATTCAGTCTCCAAAATCAGGGTGCACATTAAATTTGATGATAATTAGAACTGAGTAAATACAGTATTTTGATTCTAAGTGTAGGGTGCGCATTATATTCGATGGCGCATTATATTCGAGAAAATTCGGTACTACTGGGATGAGATAGGATAGGACAAGTCCTAACACCCTCCATCCACCCACAATTTTACCTGTTTTGTTCCTCCCAATTCTATTTATTAAAAAATTAAGGGTTCTGTGTCACATCTGACTCAGGCAACGCAATCCTAAACTGTGCTGTAGCAGGGAGGCTTGCATGCCTCTGCTGGACACAGTGCTTCGTTGGAGCTGCTGTCGTGCTACTGCAGGACAAGGAAAACATTTCCCCTTTCCTGGGTAAGGCTGCAGCATCCCCAGTAGGTCCACTCAGTTCTGAGCCACCTCTAGAGGTTGCTCTGCACCACTTGGGTAAGGAGGCTGGCTTTTGGCTTCCATGCACCAGCGCAGTATACTCTGAGAAAGGTACAAGTATGCTGTAAAGCACATTTACAGGACAATTTTTACAGCACATTTGTGACCTGCCTGGGCCAGTGCAAGGGTCTTTTCCAGCACAAGTTTAGGATTGCACTCTAATTTAGGCTGGCATAACATTTAGACCTGCTTTCCATTTCTGTGGTGGTGTGGGAAAGCTGGCACATGTCTGTGCACAGGCCTAACTCTGCTAAGAGTGGCGCAGAAGTGTCTTATTTGGGAAGGGGGGTTGCCTTCTGGAGCACTTGCTGAGCTCCACTTTCAGTGAATTGGGACCATTCTGGTGGCCTTGTATGCATCTGTGCCTGACCTGAACATGAGCCAAGGCATCATTGCTTACTCACAAGTAAATGTGGCAGTGTAGCTCAGTTCCACTTTCCAAAGGGCTCAATGCAATTATCAGGGACTTCCTTCTGGTTTGATTTGTTGGGGCTGCATTCATTGGCTCAGGACCATTCTGGGGTCATTGTAGGCCTGTCAGTTTACCCTTTTCAGTGGACTAAGACACATTTGCCTATTCATGATTAAAGGCGTGATATAGCTCAGTTTCATTTCCCATAGGGTTCCATGCATTTTTTTGTTTTTTTACCGTTATTTGGCTATAACATTTGATAGAAAGGAGATATTTCAAAGCTGTTTTTGCATTACATTCAGCTGGAAAATATGGATCCAATGGTATATAACTTGACTGGGTTACTGGAAAGGATTCTAGCAGTTTTAGTGATTTTTGTAATTTGATCACCCGCATTGTGTCATCTCCCTGAGGTGGTACCCCAGGGTGCCCTAGCCTCCCTAGAAATACCACTCACTCACTTCCTCTGTGAATGTGTTTTCTAAGATTTTTTAAAAATCTTCTGGCTTGAGAGGAGACTCCCCTTGCCTGGAAGCTGCAAGCATATAATGGGATTGTTCACGAGCAAGTGATTAGCAGTTAACTGACCATGTTATTTTAAAAACGAGCTGTGCAAATTGCACTTCTGGCATGAATTTGTAATTGGGTTATGAATTTCAAAAAAATATATTTCCAAAACATGCAAATTAAGGCCACATTCATTGAGAGCTGCCTGTACATGTGTCAACCCAATTGAGATCCAGGCTGAGTGGCAAATATATTGTTTATGGGTCCCCTCACTGTCTGTTTAGTATGTGATGAAGGGAATGAAAATATGAGTCCAGCTGGGAGAATGGGGAAACAGACAGTTGCTCTACTTTTAAATAGGGCGGAAGAACAACCATAATCTTGTACACACACATCAACATGTGGTCCTGGGTCTCTTTTGCTCAGCAGCTGTACTGCTCCTCATCCTCACCATTTTTATGGCCCATAACCAAGCCACTGCGGCCCCTCTGTTTGTTTCATTAATTTCCCATTTTAAGAGTCTTCTTTAGCCTGGTGGTTTATTGCTCTTTTATGATGTTTTACAAGATGTTATGTTGAAACCTCCCTCTGTGCCTTTGCTGAAACATGCAAATGTATATATGAACATTGATATATGAGTATTCATGCATGTGGGCATGATTATTGTCATACGAGTGGCATTTTGTGCACATGGTTGTAGCATTGGCCTATGTCCAAAGATACTGCAGGGTGAAATGGGGGAACAGAGGTGGATACAGACAGGCACATCTCTTCCAATCTTCTTATTTGTCCTTGTGAGTACTGCGTGATTCTCAGCTGTTGTCCTGCTATTCTTTGGGAAATCATATCTTACGAACAGGCTGCAATCATCATGGATATATGACATAACTATTTTGAAAAATAAGTTGGATTACTTCTGGGGAACGCAAAAGGCTTCAGATGAAAATGACAAATTTCTGGGTTTCCAGTAGGAAAGTTGTGTTCTGTTTTCAGAAATCTGGCCCAGTGTGGAAGATCCAGTATGGGAATTTTGTGGGAATTTTGATGGTCCTTTACCAAAAACCATATTTACTACAAAATTAATATAGACCCTCAATGTAGCTTTGCTCACAGTTTGTTTGTTTGTTTATTTATTTAAAAAAGTTGTATCCTGTCTTTCTCAGGTCGTGGACTGATTCAAGGTGGCCCACAATAAAACAGTTGCACTTCAATGTAAATTTTGTAGAGAAAGTTTCTAAAATATATTTGATCGTGGTCACACTGTAACCTAGAATCTGTGGTCTTAAATACAAACATGAATTCTTGTTCATGATTTTGCAAAAATACAGAATGTTAACTAATAACACAAGGAACATTTCATGTTCCAGGGACAATGAAATTCTTGAGCTTTGGGAGGCCTGGGTTTTCTGTGGCTAAGTTGTCTCTGGACAATCCAGAGTAACTACGGGAGCAAGTAAGAGACATTATGTGCACCCGTAGTTACTGCACCACCTAGTGAAAACCTATGGGAATTTCATATCGCAGTCTAGAGTAACTTGTTCTTACTCCGGAGCAAGGACTCCCTGTAGTTACTCTGGATTTCACCCTAAGCCACTTAGTGGAGGGTTGTATCCCTCTGCTAGATGACATTGCTCCCTCTTCCTAATACTTTGGCTTGGGAGAGTCCAACCCACTCTATACTCTTACTCAAGAAGTTTATTGAGAGGAGCACTTAAACAAGAAATTTATCGAGAGGAGAATGAATAAGCCAAGTTCAGAAATCGTTGTACTGTACATGGCTGTTTCCATGCAGACAGGGCATTGGAAAAAGGGGAGGTTGTCTCAGAGAGGATGGAGAGTCACCTGAAAAGAGGATAGTCAACCAAAGTGAAAGCAGCAAATGCATGACACACCCTCTTGTGGGATCTAAAGTGCCTCCAAACCATCTCAAAGGAGATCTCAATTGCCCAAACCAGAAAGGACAGCATATTTAAAGCTGCCTTATATTGAAAAAATCAGAAAATTGGTAAATCAGGGTCAGCGTTATTTAGATTGACTGGGAGCAGTTCTCCATGGTTTCAGGCCAGTGGTCTTTCCCAATGCCACTGACTTCAGAACTGGAACCTGGGACCTTGTTTATATAAAGTGTGTGCTTTACCACTGACTTCCGCAAAGCCAAACCTCCTTCTGCCATTTACAAGCCAGGCCTGTTGTTCTGTTCCCCATCTTCATATTTGTGAGGTGCATTCACAAGCCAGCTGTAACAGTCTCAGCTTTTGTCTAATGGACATTACATAATCACAGTTCTCGTCATTCACCTTACAAACCAGAGAACTATGGGAAGATGTTAAGAGGCACTTACTCTGGATTGCTCTATGCATTTCCCATATGTTTCCCATAGGTGGCACCATAACTACGTCAGTGTAAAGGGTCCCATAGTTACTCTGGATTGTAGCCATTGTCTTTCCCTTCTTCACACTTCCTTCTGTGATTTAAAACAAAAGCTGGTTTTTTATTTGTTTGTTTTTTGTGGGGGAGAATTAGGCAACAACCTCCTACACTCTGAGAAATTTTGAGAACAATACAATACATGGCTTTCTGTGTTGTTATCTTCTTTACAAACAGTATATAGAATGAACATCCTGGAACAATTGTCTTCACTATTACACATGGATAGTACAGTTCATGGTGTGATACATGCATTCCTTGCAAATACTTGCTTGACGCAATATCTTGCTGTTCTTGTAGTCTTTATTAATGCAATTATTGCCAAATAAGTTTAAATTTTTTTTAAAAAGATTTAAAGGAAAAACGTCTTCCCCATTCCTCAGAAAGGACATGTTAGCTACTCACACTATCCAAGGATACTCCACACTATCCAAGGATACTCCACACTATCAGAGGATAAGGATAAAAAAAATTAAAAACCACAGTTGGATGGTAGATATGAAAGCAGAGGATGGGGCTGAAATAAAACTAGGCAAAAATTCCACCTGAATGCAAACTAAATAAAATGATATTTTCCTTTTACTTTTGATATAGTACAATCAATGTACATGGTGCTTTAGAGTACTATAAATAACAGTAAGATTTCTGCTCAGAAGGAACTTACAATCTAACTGTGCACTGGGGGTAGAAGAGCTAACAGAGGGAGAAAAGGGGAGGGGAACTGTATGATCAAATCATTGGCATCCTTCAGTCATGAAAGACTTTGGTATCGAAAGACTATGGTATGATCAAATATAGTTATATCTATCTATTTATCTATCTTTCTCTCTCTCTCTCTATCTATGATTTGATATTTGATATTTATCTGATTTGATATTTGGTCTGTCTGTCTGTCTAACACACTTGGCCAATTTGTTTAAGATTAAAAGAAAAGCCAAAAGTTAACATGTGCTTTGAATGTACAGGGAAAATACAGATGTACAAGCTTGGACATTTTGGCGAATCTGGGGGAAAATAAAAAAGGAAAAGAACATTGACAGTCTCAGGACTCTGGGACATGAGAAACAAAGATTGCTATTAAGCATGCACAGAGTGCTCTTCCCTTGTCAATATATCAGGGTGACCAGATTATTCCTGAACCCCAGGGCCAAAATTCCTGAGCCCCAGTGCCAAAATTCCTAATCCCAGGCCAAAATTCCTACCTGCTTTAAAAAACTGCAAAAAAAATATGTGTTTTTCCGTTTTTGTTTTTTTATTTTTTGACCATAACGTTTGATAGGAAGGAGATATCTCCAAACTGATTCTTGCATTGGATTCTGCTCTTCAATACGAATCCAACGACAAATGGCATGATGGGGTACTATGCACTATTGTGAAGTTTCAAAATGAAGACAAAATGTAGGACAGTGAAGCCAAAATGTAGGACACCTGGACAGGAGGCTAAAAATCCGGACAAATCCGGGTTTTTCTGTTCATATGGTCACCCTGCAATATATGCAATCAGCCCCCATATATCTGTTAGGAGAAAGAGTTTTTGGTCAAAAGATGAAACTTACCAGGCACCAAGCTGAAGACCCAGCACATCTCTCTCTAAAACCAACCGTTTTGTTATCTCCCTCCCCATGTCTCTCTGTGGCAACCAAAGAGCATGGAGTGATTCCACACCCACAGCAGAGTGGATTGACACCACCAGATATAATGCATTTTGCAAAGGAACATTTCCTTCAGCACAACACCGTTTTGGATAACCACCTATAGCCATCTAATAAAGCCGCCTCCACATGGATCAAATTTTCTATCGATCCTTGCAGCAATCACCTCAATGGCAGAGCCACAGACTGAGCGCAACCATCCATTCCACTTTGGTTCCATGCTAGGTCATTTGAAATAGGAGCGTTACTTGCGACTCCAAGCAGCAGGTCTGAGGCTTTGACAATCTCAAGAAATATCGACAGAAACGAGAGGATTCTGCAGGGAGAACTGCATGATTTTAGATATAAATGCATTTCAATATAAATGTATTTTGGTGGATACTGTTAAGTCAGGGAGTGCAGATACATTGACGGATGCAACCCCACCAAACAAAGCCCATCCACAGGTCCAGATTCTTTGCAGGAGGCTGTGCTCTTGCCTTTCAAGCTGGATGCAAAAGACAGGTTGGGGTGGGGGAGGTTCTGCGCCTTGTTTCTGAGCAGTGGCCAGCAGGGGTCTCTAGCACATCAAGAATTGTGGCAAAAACAGCCCAGGGAGACAAAGATGAAAAATCCACTTATTTTTCTCGCTTCGTAGGCTGGTGTCTAAGCTACCTGACCTTGACTGAGAGATGTTTGTAGCTACGCAGCTCCCTTTATACTCTTCAGAGCTGTCTCAGCCACATCAAAAATGCCTTTTTATAATAATAGTAACAACAACAACAACCACGATCATTTACGAAGTGCTTCAAGTCAGCATGCACTGTACACAGAAAAACCCCAAATGTCATCATCTTAGAAGATCACCTGCAGCTTATTATTTAAAAGACAAACAGGAGAGAGAAGAAAAAAAGAGGCAATGGAAGACCCTTCCAGAGAGGAATTAAATGCCACAAGAACCCCAGAGGTGCTGCCATCACTGTGTATCTCTCTTCTTTGTCACGTCTAGTCCAGATTGGGAGAAATCATGCCATACAATGAGGCAGGAATAAGGAATCCTCCTTATTTTCCTCCTCCTCTGCAGATGAAAACTCCTCCATAACATCTTGCTGTTGTTCACAATGCAGATCCATCAACTCGTTCATTCACAATGAATTTTCGTTATAAAACTGTCTTACAAGGCACTGTTTGTCTTACAAGGCAGAATTCCTAAGAAATTTTAGATTGTCTTACAATGCTTTTGTCTTACAAGTTATGTGTACCAGTGTTATTTGTTTCACTGTTCCCTGACTAGTACTTATTCTAACGTCTGCTTGAAGGTCTTATCACATCTCTGATCCTCAGGAGGGAGGTGATATCTGAAGGAACCAAACCAAGACATACTCAATCACCTTTGTACTTGACATGACAAAACGTGAGGCTGAGGATGTCACCTACCCATCTGATAGGATAGTTCACATTTGCCTGAGCATTCCACCTGAATAGGTTAGGTGGGTCAGGATGTCCAACCAAGTGATGCATACCACACCATGCAGGTGTATCTGACTAGCTGATATTGCTTTTCATGGACCTGGACAAGGAAGATGGAAGCTGCACAAAAGGACCTATAATGGCTGGCTAAAGGACTGCTCTGCATTGCTGCTGATTTCATAGTGTCTTCAAAAAGTCACCTTCCAATTGAACCAGATATGGAGGCTTTATTTAAGAAAATGGGTGTGGTGTGGTGAGAAAGAGCCTGCTTGTGCTGCATCTGAGACCAAACATAAAAGAAGAAAGTCTAACTTTGACCCTTGCTGCAGCCTTAATCTGGATTACGCCCAGTGATGGGATTCAAAGAAATTAACAACTGGTTCTATGCCCATCTGGCAGCCACTTTTAAATGGCTATTTTTAAACTTTATATGCCCTCTCGTTAACAACTGGTTCTATAGAGCAGGTGCGAACCTGCTGGAGCCCACCACTGATTACGCCCTCCCATGAAGGCTATTTATCCCAGGAGGAAGCTCTTATCAGTACTAATTTAGCATCCTCTGGAATAAAAAGCATATTGTGGGGCATATTTGGAACAGAACTATGTAGGCCAAGCACCTTAATAACCTCCACTGTAGACCTGATCCTTAGTGCTCTGAAAGTACTAATACCTGCTTTTAGTTTGAGTCTATTTGCAAAGCAACACTCCCCTAAGCTTACTCTTTGCGTTTATTCCTACCATCTCCTTGACCTCCTTCTGAGCACAGGTGGGCTGAGACCAGATCGCCCTGGATCGCCGGAACTGGTTGTTCCAATTTCCCAGCTGGTGGCGATTCGGTAGCTGCGGGGAGGGGGTGATAACTGGGAACCGGTTCGTTCAGCAGCTGGAGTCAGTTAAAGAGGCTGGCCAGGCACTTTCAAATTTGCCGCTCTAAGCAGCAGCCTGGCAAGCCCCAGCAGCAAGGGAAAGGACGGTGGCTGCTGCTGCTGCAAACCTATCCACACTTTCCTAGGTGTAAGCCCCACTGGCTATAATATGGCTTACTTTTGAGTAAACCTGCACAGGTCTGGGCTATAAGGATGCTGAAACCCTATCCACACTTTCCTGGGGGGTAAGCCCCATTGGCTATAATAGGGCTTACTTCTGAGTGGACCTGCACAGGTCTGGGCTATGAGGATGCTGAAACCCTATTCACACTTTCCTAGGGCTAAGCCCCATTGGCTATAATAGGGCTTACTTCTGAGTGGACCTGCACAGGTCTGGGCTATGAGGATGCTGAAACCCTATTCACACTTTCCTAGGGCTAAGCCCCATTGGTTATAATAGGGGTTATTTCTGAGAAGACCTGCACAGGACTGGGCTCTGAGGATGCTGCATCCCTATCCCAGGAAAGTGGCTGGCACAGCAGCCTGAGAGCCCAACCTGACTACTCAGAAGTAAGTCCCATGATAGTCAATGGGACTTACTCCCAGGAAAATGGCTGGAACTGCAGCCTGAGAGCCCAACCTGACTACTCAGAAGTAAGTCCCATGATAGTCAATGGGACTTACTCCCAGGAAAGTGGCTGGCACAGCAGCCTGAGAGCCCAACCTGACTGCTCAGAGGTAAGTCCCATGATAGTCAGTGGGACTTACTCCCAGAAAAGTGGCTGGAACTGCAGCCTGAGAGCCCAACCTTACTACTCAGAGGTAAGTCCCATGATAGTCAGTGGGACTTACTCCCAGGAAAGTGGCTGGAACTGCAGCCTAAGAGCCCAACCTGACTACTCAGAGGTAAGTCCCATGACAGTCAATTTTAATTTTTTAAAATTTTTAAATTTTTAAAATTTTTTTAAATTTAATTTTTCCCTGCCCCTGCCCCCTGACCGCCCCTGACCCTGGCCCCTCCCCCTGACCTGGCCTGGCCCCGCCCACTTCTGGGGAACCGGTTGTTGGGCCAGGCTGGGCCCATCACTGCATCCGAGTCATACAAAACCTGCTCTGATAAGCTTGGAGAGGGAGATGGGAGTGGCAACCACTCAAAATTCAAAGTAAGCAACTCGGCAGCCCCCGTTTCTTTTGAGTGAGTTTCCGGGAACCTTCAAAACTGATACTCATGTCAGCATTATGCTATATTGTGGCTCACCCTGGAGGCAGGTTTACAAGCCCTTGCCAAAACATGCCTTTGTCCTTTTCCAGTATTGGAGGAAACAGTTTGAAAGATGCAAGGAATCTGCAAAATTCAGATTTAGGGATTCTACAGTTGATGCTATTAACTAAAAAAGAAAGGTCAGGGGGAATTTTGAATACATAGAGCAAAGGAGAAAAACAACAAAGGTCTGCAAGTTAGGAGACTTTTGCGTATTACAAGAAAAGCAAATTTCTACTCTCTCACACCAGATGAGGCCAATATACCCAAAACTGAAGCCCAAGATGCGGTTTAGATTTTACCGTTAGGGACAACCAATTTTCCAGGTTTGGGATTAAGGGCAACGCAACTCTGAGGTGAGATAACAAACATTGCCTTCCCGTAAGGAGGCATCTGTGATGGATGCAGCATATGATATAGGATACTCCTCCACAAAAACTTACTTAGAGATTAAAGATCCCTCAAAGTTTGAGAACTGTCCTGAAAATCTAAACAACTCATCAGTCATACAAACTTCTTCACTCAAGTCAGTCTGTCCACCCACACCTGATCTGAGTTTTTTTTATAACCAAAACTAGCCATAGTTCCTAGCCAAGGCATGATAGTATCTAAAAGTGGGGCTAACCAGGCAGTGCTACCTATTTTGCTCATTGTTGTGGGACTGAAGAACTGGTTTGAGAGCTGTAGTCTTGATACAAAGTATGCATGTTTACTCAGGTGTAAGTCCTACTGTGTTAAATGGGGCTTAGGCTTACTCCCAGGGAATAATTACAGTGGTGCAGGTGGCCACAGTCTGGCTAGTCTCCCTGCTCAACAGGATGTTTGGCAAAATAGTTAATCCAGCCCTAGTAACTAGAGTTGTTTTGCCTTGAACACCTCGTCCGCTTCTGAGTAAGTTATCTTCTCTCAACTCAGAACCCCTCCATAAAGAATTAAAATAACCTGCTTCATAGGACTGTTGCCAGCAGAGCAGCCATAAAGCTCTTTACACATTAAAAGTGGCATTAACAATCATTTTCGGAGACCAAAACTGTGTACGCTCAAAGCTTCGTTTTAGTTTTAAATGTCCCAGAAGTTCCACAATTCTGATTTACTGGAGGTTTATCCTTACCCAGAACAGGTACCAAAGAGAGCTTCTATACCTGAAAAATGGATATAGCAGCCACATCTGTCCTAAGAGCTCCGCAGAACTTAACTCCCTGAAATTTTCCATCAAAAACTATTTCCAGTTGGTGGGATTCAAACACCAAAGCAAGGGTAATCATATAGAATGGAGAACAGAGTTCCTCTACCTTTAAGCATTGCATAGAAGAGGGAATTTAGGCAAGTTTAGCTCAGCATAAAGGTAAAGGTAAAAGTGTCCCTGTAGGTTGTATGCTAGTCATGACCGAATGTAGGGTGTGGTGTTCATCCCCGTTCCTAAGCCAAAGAGCAAGTGCCGGTCAAAGACATCTCCATGGTCATGCGGCCAATATGACTGTATGCCAAGGCACGCATAACGCTGTTACTGTCCCAACAAGGTGGAACTTATTGATCTAATTGCTTTTGCATGCTTTCAGACTGCTATGTTGGCAGGAGCAGGGCAATTGACAGGCGCTTACTCCATCTTGCAGTACTCGGATCTCAAACCCTTGACCTGCTGATCTTCATATCGACAGGCACTGCACCTTTAACCACTAAGCCACTGCATCTCAAGTTGGAGGGGTTTAAACAGCAGCACCTGCCTAAATTCCCACTTCTAAGCAATGCTTAAAAGTGGAGGTACTCTGTCATCCATTCCATATGATCACACTGACCAAAGCAGAAATGCCTTGAATAGCATCTTTAATCTTATTCATCTTACCTCAACTTACATACTTCACTTACAACTTATAGCTTACAACTAACATATTTTAACATACCTTACAATCTTCACCTTTCTTATCTTCTCTTGACCATTTCTTCATGCCCCAACTCTGGCCCTCACCTGACTGACCTCACACCACCTGTAGCCATAGTGTGCTAAAACAGGAGTCACCAAGAGAATCTCTCCCTTTTCATGAAAGATGCCATCCAAATCAGTTATTAGGGATGTCATAATAACCTAAATTAACAATAGGTTCTATATCCCATTAATAACTGGTTCTCAGAACCAGGCGCTCATTAGCAAAGTGTTCTATAGAACCTGTGAGAACCCCCTGAAGCACACCACTGATCCAGTTGGAGGATGGAACATATGTTACCTTTGACAGATCTTTCCATTTGAAGCAAGAGTAGGCTTCATCCATGTGCAAAATTCCTGTTCGCATCAATCCAGAATTCCTATTCACATCCTTGCCTTGTCATGTTTACCAAATCAGAAAGGACATCCTCAGAGGAGGAGTTGAGGACCTTGCACCCTCCTGGTGGGGACTCAGACATATATGCTTCCCTGAAAAGATTCTCAGGATAAATTAATTTTAAAAATCTATTTTAAAAAATTTTCTTCTAGGACTCTGCATTCTGACTGTTCCAGCCTTTCTACGGTCACCCCAACCTCCGGGGCAAACACAGCAAAGAGTGAAAGCCAGACTAGAAGATGCTGTTCAAAGCTGTCAGTGTGATGTCTTTAATCTCTGAGCCCTACTAAGGAGGAAGAGTCATCAACTTTTGTAGCTTACTAATACTCCAGGAAGGGGGTAAAGCAAAAAAAAGACTAGTCTTGCTTTATTTACCTGGCTGGACAACTATTCTGCTATCTCAAAAACCTGAAATTCTGCATCTTGTCCTACCAGACAGATTCTCTACCTCATTGGAAAAAGAAGCCACAACCCAATCCTATCCCCCACAATTCCAGAATATGCAGCTACGCCACTGAGGGAGGAGGGAGACGAGACAGCCATGAAAGGCAAGTTAAAAATATTTTTACCTGCTTCTTTATAGGTCACCCAGTCAGCAAAGGGTCTCCTCAGAGACATGCCAACTATGTAGAGGAGAAGAAGATGGCATGTTGGGCAGCAAAAGAGAGATAGCATCTTGTAATTTGGTGGTTCTGCAGGGTGTATCTGCAGGATTCTGCAGGATTGTACTCCTGCAGGGAATTTAGGCTATTTTTCAACTTAAGAGAGGTGCTGCCAGGGACTGGGGTGTGTGTGGACCCCTGCAGAGTGCTTGTAGGGTTCCCTGTGGCTTGAAACTAGTGAAAGTGTGATCAAAGTTGGACTTCTGGTTAGTTGAGGGTGTAAAGTGAAAACTGTTGAAAAGTGGAAACCAGTCTTTTTCAGCTTGAAAATGCAAAATGGCCTCCAAAAACACAGAAATATCACTTGCAAAAGTCTAAATAACACATATTTATTCATAGCAAAATATATAACAAATTACAATAAAATGAACAAAGGGCAACAAATATCTTATGCATTTGAATTATGGTTATTTACAGAAGAAAGTCATAAGGAAAGGCCAAAAACAGTTGGATCACCATGTCACATGCAAATCAACATCAGGGAAGACAATTTTAGCCTTTAGACCAACGAGATAGGTTGAAAGAGTGAAGCATGTGTTGAATGAATGAGTCTGGGTATAACTGAAAGGTGTTGAAAGAGCAGTGGCATCAGAAAACGAACCATTAAAAAGTGTGGGATGCTTGTAGTGGATGCAGCCCAATTCATCTGGAAGCTCTGTTCTACAACTCAAGCCAAAATTACTGAAATTAATGAGAGTATCTGCTCTGTAGTGCTCTTCTACACCTCCCATTAATTTTAATGGGACAGGAGCACTTCCCAGTGGATTCTGCCCAGGTACTGCTGGAGCGTGTCCTCCAGCAGTTGGAGAGGCTTTTAGGAGGGTTTCTTTGGTAATGGATTTTGTACTAAATGACTTAGGCCTGTTATTTGGCTTAAAAAAATTGCCAGTGTTGATCTTTCTCTGCTAAACCTGGCTCACAAATATATTTCAAATTAATAAAATGTTTTAATAACTAACTACGGGAGCATGTAAGATATATTACGTGCACCCACAGTTACTATACCATCTAGTGGTAACCTATGGGAAATTCATATTACAATTCAGAGTAACTACGGGAGCATGTAAGATACATTACATGCACCCGCAGTTACTACACCATCTAGTGGAAACCTATGGGAAATTCATATTACAATTCAGAGTAACCCTACAATCCAAAGTAACTACGGAAGCACATAAGAGACATTACATGCATCTGTAGTTACTGCACCAACTAGTGAAAACCAATGGGAAATTCATATTGCAATCCAGAGCAAATTCTTACACCGGAGCAAGGACTCCCCATAGTTACTCTGGATTGCGCCCATTGTAAAATATTAATATTGAACATTAACACATCAGAGTGTTAGTCTACAAGTGCCACAAGACTCTGTCATTTAGTAAGTGGTGTGAGTTTGATTCTTTTCTGGGCATGTAAGGTAATGTTTCAACCAGCCATTTTTTCACCACTGTAGTAACGCTGATTATTTTTCAGTATTGTGCATAAACAACTTCAAGTTGTCTTTTTTGGTTAGCTGCATTTTTTGTTATTTTAAAGTATCTTTAAGATTCACTACTTCACTCTATCCTCCATGAACATTAAGAGTATACTGGGGATGCCCTCAGCACTACTTGTCCAACTTCTCAAAAGACCAGTAGAAAGTTCAATCTTCTCCCTAACTTACTGCAGCTCATCAAAACCATTAGTGGGCCTGATATCCAGTAGTGGAATTCAAATAAATTGGCAAGAGGTTCTATGTCCTAATAACCTAAATAACTATTCTATGTCCCATTAGTAACTGGTTCTCAAAACCTGGCGCTCATTAGTAAAGGGTTCTATAGAACCTGTGAGAACCCCCCTGATGCCCACCACTGCTGGTATCTAATGTTCAAACACCACACCTTTGCAGATATTTATTTATTTATTTATTAAATTTGTATCCCTTAACAAAATGAAGTTACCAGTTTCAGCTTGGGGTCTATTTCTACTGAATGTACCTCAGATTACCCTTTTGGTGCACCCTGCAGAAGATCCATTGTAGTGGATATAGTGGTTGGCATCTGAAGACCTCGATAATTATGTGGCGCCAGTGAATTGTTAGGATTCGTCCTGCGTCGGCTCCGTGAGATTTAGGTGAACTTCACTATTTGGATCATCTTTAGAAAGGCTTTTTTAAGTGTATGGATGCTGTTTTCCTATAAGAATGGAGCTGTTTCTAGCGGAAGTTGTTCCATGGTTTGGATAAGGCAAGTCCCAGAGGGGGCAGGCATGTCTGTGTGAGAAGACACTAATTTTCTCATGCTTCTAGAAGCTTTTCAAAGAGTAGGTGTATTTCCTGCCCAAATATCCCTTTTGGATTAGGGGAGAGGCAGAGAGGAAACTATGTAACTCCTAGAATTTGACAGATCAGAGTACATCTGCTGCTGTTGAGGAATCCCTAGTAAATGGAAGGAATATTTTTGTATGTTTTTGTCTGCCCAGTTCCTATTCCATAAATACGTTTTTGCCTTTTCTTCTACTTGAACTTTCTATACATATATAAGCTTTCTGTTGCTTCTATATAGCGATAAATCTTATTCTTTCTAACTTACAGTCTGGTTGGCTTTCCTTGACTATCCCCCTCAAACCTGAATAAAGCAGAGTCAGGCTGAACCAGCTTCATAATTTTAAGTCAGCAGGCAAGATATTATTCAAAGAAAAGAGGAACACTGAGTGAACTTTCAAGGAATTGTACATCTCAAAACATTTGGGGACATTGGTCCATATCCTAAAGTTAAATTAAGCCCTTTGCTCTGGAGCAGTAAAGGTGACTTTCATAAGATAACACTAGAGGGTAATATAACTGCGTGGACCCGTAATTGCTCTGGATTTTGCCCCTAACCATCTTCAGTGACTACTGAAGCATTTCAACAGTGGCAGATGTAATTTCTATGGAACCTGTTATTACAATTCGGAGAAAAACTCCCCCCTCAAAGCACTCTGTGTTGCATACGGACTCTAAATTTCAGATGGATGCTTTTTCTTCACAAGCGGTGCCTTTATGTTGCTCACACCAGTAAAATTGAATGAAAAAGGCTCAACTGACTCAAATGTACATTTTGATTTAAAAATGACTCCCTTTCTACTTTCTCTACTGTGTTAACAACATCCAGAAGTGACATATTGAAGAATAAAAGTGCTTTCCGACAAGCAAACGAGGTTATTCAGGATACTTCATCATCTTCAAGGGTATCGTTGGCTTCCATCCCATTTCAGATCCCACATGCAGGTCTCACCAAGTTCATAAACTATACAGGTTGCAAGAATCACCCTCCTGCAACCTCATCTCTCAAAGGCCACATGATTTGTAGCCTTTCATGTGACGGATGCTGATTTCCAAAGACCCATACAAAGTTGCCATTTTGTACACACGGAATCCTTCCTGTACATCACTGCTTACAACTGTGCCTCCTTCCAGGACATCAGTTCTTATCCAAGGTTTCAGATCCTGAAGTACATACATATTTGGGATAGAACAAATATGGAAACAGAGCAATTTCACATAGAGTCAGTAAATATGCATACATGCTGAGCTGTATGTCTTGGATTGTAGATTTTTTCCTTTGACTGAACCAAAACGCTTGCATTCCTTGATCAGGTAGAATTCCTGAAAAGATTTTGTCTTCCTAACCTCTTCTGATTAAACCTTATCTTTCATAGGTATAAGAACATAAGAAGAACCTCTACTGGATCATGCCAAAGGCCCATCTAGTCCAGCTTCCATTATCACACAGTGGCCCACCAGATGCCTCAGGGAATACATGACACCTGCATCCAGATGCCCTCCCCTGCATCTGGCATTTTGAGGTTATCCACCTCAAAACACAACCTTCATGGTTTGTAACCCATGATGAGATACAAGTGGGTAATGTCTTAGGCTTTGTACCAGTTTATTGGTAATATTGGTATACCAGTACAGTAGTAGGCAAAATATACCCATAAACTCCTTGTACCATACAGCAGTGGTATTCAAAGTAGGGGTTGCGAGAGGATTAGAATTCCACCATTAGGATTCCACCATCTTGAAAACTGACATTGGGATTTCCTGGGATTAAGTCTCAGGAACACTATGGGACTTTCAAGTCGACATGGAGGAGCTCAGGCATTACAGTGATAGCACATCCCAGTAAGTTTGATAGGAGGTACTGGGCTGAAATGCTCAAGTACCACTGCTATATAATATCCAGTGACACAGGATCATTCTCAGCTCTTCTACTCAGGGCCCCATTCTTCATTTTAATAACTGGGAAAAATATTCTCTCCCAATTCTCCATGTCTAGATCCTATGTCCTGGTCTTATTTAATATTAACTTGCATAACAAAACAATTAATCAAAGGATATCACATATTTTGTGATCATTGGCTGCTTCATAAAAAATCATAGAACAATAACAATTTTACCCACAGTGCTCAAACAATTGTCCTTTCAAAAAAGCAAAGGGATTTGTGTCTTTGGCTGGCATTTTTAGTATATGAGGCCCATATAAAATGTGTATTGCAACAGTCTTTCTGTAGAGCAAGTGAGATAGCCAGAGATAAAAACACAGATGACAAAAAATGATAAGGATGTAAAGCTAGAATAAGGGGTGGTGTCGGAGAGGGAATTCTCCCACTGCCTTCCTTAACTGGCACCTGGCTTGCGACAGAATGGACAGCCAGCTACTAAAAGGAGTGACTTAACTTTCCAACCCACTCACCAGATACGTCCAACCTTCCCTTAGTTTTTTGATGAACATGTATGCACAAAAATGAATATTCCCATTCGTCTCTGTTTCTATTGAAAACCTTTGAAAATGGCAATGTGTAGACGGACTGTTTTCTTCACTTTGAAATTATTTACTAGATTATGTACATTATTACAAATTAAGTATTACTGATATTTGAACTTGCTTTTGGGAGGTCAATGTGAGCTTTCAAAATTTCTCCTCCCATTTTTATCTATATTTATAAAAGAGAAAAGTCACTGACTGACTCACTCACTGACTCACTCGCTCACTCATCAACGACCAGCCAAAACTGCCAGGCCTAGAAGCATGAAATTTGGGGTGGGTGTTCCTTCTGTGACCGAGAGGTGCACTAAGAACCGGTTTTTGGAAATTGCAACCGGAAGGGGGTGAAAAGGTGCGCAACGCATTTTCCTCCCTATACTTTGCAGCATGAAATTTGAAGCGTGAAATTTGGGGAGGGTGTTCCTTCTGTCAGATGAACACCCACCAAGAACTGATGTGGAAAAATTTAACCCTTAAAGGGCTGAAAAGGGATGCAATGTGTTTTTGTCCTATACTTAACATGGAAGACTGACCAACATCCAGCCAATTTGGTGCTCTGTGCCTAAAGCACTGGTGGGATGTTGTTTGGAGGAAGAAGTTGCACTGGGGAGGATGCTGCACTTGGAGGGTTGCACATGGGAAGATGCACATGGGGAGATGATGAACATGGAAGATGAGCACATTGGGGTTTGATGCACATGGGGAGTAGGTGCGCATGGGGAGATGTTGCACATGGGAAGATGTTGTGCATGGGGAGATGTTATGGGGTGTTGATGCGCATGGATTGTTGATGTGCATGGGGAGATCAGTGATGGGATTCAAAGAAATTAACAACCAGTTCTATGCCCATCTGGCAGCCACTTTTAAATGGCTATTTTTAAACTTTATATGTACTATCTCTCATTAACAACTGGTTCTATAGAGTAGGTGCGAACCTGCTGGAGCCCACCACTGGCCGGGAGATGTTGTGCATGGGGGATGTTGCTCATGAGGGTTGATGCGCATGGGGGTTTGATGTGCATAGGGGGGCTGATGCGCATGTGGTGGATGAACATGGGGGATGTTGCACATGGAGGTGGACGCGCATGGGGGATTGATGTGCGTGGAGGATTGATGCACAGTGGGCAGATGCCATACGGAGGAATTTTAGTCCTGCAATGCAGGTATGTTTTTTGCTAGTTGTCACAACAATAGTGGCAGGCTAGTGTCTGTCAGGCTGAAAGATAGTGATTGGCACAAGATCATCCTTAAAATGAAATAAAGTCCAGGAGGGGACGAGGAGCCAAGAAAATTTGGCAACCAGCAGTGTTGTTGATACCAAAGAACAACACTGACCTAGGGTGAAATCCAGAGTAACAACGGGGAGTCCTTGCTCTGGAGTAAGAACAAGTTACTCTGGTTTGCAATATGAATTTCCCATAGGTTTTCACTAGGTGGTGCAGTAACTACAGGTGCACCTATTGTCTCTTACGTGCTCCCGTAGTTACTCTGGATTGTGCCCCTAGAAGCTTTCCTAGGGGATAAATCTCTGGCCTGGTGTTACAAAGAGGCTTCTTTGTCAGTCTGGTGGATTTCCCTATTGCCTTGGCCAGATCTTGGTGGTGGAACTCAAGCTGCAATCCATGTGGAAACTGACAGGTTTAGGCTACTCTTGCTTTGTTTTGCTCATTGGGACTTACAGATCAGTGTACAGAGGATTGCAGCCATAGCCACTCTGAGCTTATGGAGGATATAAAGGTATGACAGTGGTCACAGAGTACAAGTCCACTGGCCTTATTTGCCAATCAGCCTTGGCAGGTATACTAGCTCCATCTAGCTACCAGGAGAGAGCCATGATGGTGTAGTGGTTAGAAAGTTGGACTAAGACCTGGAAGATGAGACTCCCCTCAACTATGAAGCTTCTTGAGTAATGTTGGGTGAGTCATTCAATCTCAGCCTTGCCTACCTCACAGAATTGTTGTGAGAACCAAAGGAGTAAAGCTTTGTAAGCTGCTTTGGGCATTTGATTTAGCCAAATCAAGGCAAGGTATAAATTTCCTAAAAAATAATAAATAAATACAGGCATTCCCCATTTATTGGATGGGTTCAGGACCAGCACACCGTCCATAAGTGAAAACTGTTGAAAAATGGAACCCAATCTTTTTTAATTCATAAAAGGTTGTTGCTTCCAACCCCTTTTGCGAGCAAATTGCAAATGCCCCTTCTATATTGCAAATTCCTGCTGCCATACAAAGATTTCTTCAAATGGATTCTGATTTAACACCCATCTGGGAGTTTGGACCGAACTGGTGGGTCCACAGAGGCTGACTGGATAAGGGTGCCCAGGGCAGGTGGGCAGTGGCAGGCACAGTGGCAGCCTCCAATCTCCACCAGCAGCAGCCCAAGTCCTGGTCTGGGATGCGCTGCAGCCAGAGACAAAGTGGAGGTGCACATACAGGGAGGGAGGTTCCGGAGCAGATGCTCTGCCCATGCCTGGCACGCGCCTGCTTCTGACAGAGAAGTGCATGTGCAGGATCTTACATTTTAAAATGGCTGCTGGCCAGCCGGCTGAAAGTCCCACTGCACTGGCCAAGTAGCCCCAAATTGTACCAAGCACCCTCCCACCCCCAGTTGCCCAGACAATTCCTTACTGGACTGGATGGTCTGGTCCAATAAGGAAAAGTCAGACATGTCCGGCCAATTCCGGCTTTATGGGAACCCTGAATCCTAACCAGTTTTCCAGCGCTGAGGTCAGGAAAAACATTGCTTTACCTTAAGGAGGCCTCCATGACTGCCCTTCCCCAACTGCAGGAAGCAGCTCATGCTCCCTATGCCAGTGCTGAAAAGTTGATTAGGAATTTGCACCCTGAGCTCAGTATCCTGGATAGGGTATTAACACTGGGGAGATTACATTTTCTTGTGGGTCTCACATTTACGTGTGTGCATATGGTTTGCAAAATCTTTAAAGGCACATTTTTCAAATAAGAATCCAGGTTTGGTGGGATTTGCTCCAGAAGGTTTAGCTAATGACATATTTTTTTTTAAAGCCAAGCAGTCTTTACTTCCCATGCATATGATCTTTTTCCAAGCAGGTAGGATGCCTTTTACACACATGCACATATACTCTGGCCTCTTTGCTGGCTATCCCAGATGCCATTAGATATAACTCAACAGACGATTTCATAAACCTACTTAAGAATGTAAAAGTTTGATAATAATTCCCGTATTATTAACCCTCCCACCCTTGTAAATTTTATGGGCTGGGAGCTACCGGGGGGACAGAGGCGCGGCCATTGGACAGGACTCCACAGCTGTGATTCATTCTGCTGTCAGTCTGGGTCATATTTATTAATAGTCCTAATGCGGGAAGCAATAAAGGAAGAGAGAAATTCTATTAATTAAATCATTGTTATAATTAACTTTCATTAAAGGAAAATCAATAAAGAGGAGCCGCGATTGAAATAGTGCCCATCCATTATGGCCGATTTTACTGGAATGCATTCAGGGCTTGCTATATATTATAGTGTTGGCGGGGGTGGGGGTGCCGAGAGGTAGCAGGTCTGTGAAGAGAGGGTTGTGTCACAGCCAACTGATTTAAAGAGACCTGCTACATTTCTGTGTGTATGTATGCCTGTGTTCATGTGTTTGGATCTGAGGAAGGTATATATCAGAAGCATGTCTTTCTGTAACATAGACAGGTATATATTTTAACGTGGGTATTTTAGGAGGAACATTGAAGCAGATTAGTGGTGGAACAGATGTGTTTGATGGAACTGGGTATTTGAGTGAGGGAGACAGAACACTATACCTATTAAGGAGGGAAATTTTATGTGCTCTACAATGTATATTCGCACAGAGCTGTAAACGTGTGGCATGTGTGCCAGTGATGTTCTCTAGGGAGGCCTGGGGGACCCCGAGCTCTGGGTACCACCTTCAAGGGGGTGACACTCTGCGGGATGACCAAAATTGCTAAAATCGAATAAATCGCTAAAATCTTTAGGAATAACCCCATCATGTCATATACCATTGGATGCATATTTTCCAGCATAATTCAGTGCAAAACACAGCTTTGAAATATCTCCTTCCTAACAAAAGTTAAACTAAAAAACAAAAATGCATGCAGCTCTATGGAATGTGAAACTGAGCCATGTTGCCCCTTTACTCACGAGTAGGAAAGTGTGCCTTAGAGCTAACTAGGTCTACTGAAATGTAAACCCCATTGTGTGCAATGGGTCTTACTCCCAGGAAAATGTCTTTAGGATTGCAGTCTTAGTCTGTTAGAAAAGGAATACTGAGAGGAATCCAACACCCCCAGAATGGTTCTGATCCAATGAATGCAGTCCCCACAAACCCAGAAAGAAGTCCCTGATATTTGCATTGTGACCTATGGAAAGTTAAACTGAGCTCCACAGCTGTGTTTACTTGTGAGGAAGCAAAGGTGCCTTGGCTTATGTTTAGTTCTGGCAGAGAGGAATGCAAGGCCACCAGAATGGTTCCAATCCAGTAAAAGTGGAGCTCAACAAGTGCTCTGGAAGGCAGCCTCCCAACCTCTCAAAAAGAATAAAACTGAGGCTTAAATAGTTAGGTGATTTTTATATGTGAAAATATGATTAACATCTAATTAATTGCATTAATTAATACTGCTAATAATTAAGTAAATAATTGTGGTTATGGGGGTGTCAAAAAAATTTGTGGGCCCCAGATGCCAAATGAACTAGGTACACTACTGGTTTGTGCTCATGCAGTCCTGGTCAGACTGTGAATCTATAAGAGAATATCATACAAAGGGAATATCATCCAATAGGAACATAAAAAGGGAATATCATTCAATAGGAACAATTTATCAATAGAACAATTGATGGGCAGCTTGACATAAAATATTGAAAGATCTGGAACAACTTCCGAGAAAAGCAGAAGTACAGAACTTTAAGCTCTTAAATCCCCAAAGTAGGCTGGTAGAACCTCTCAAGCAAAATTACAGGGAATTGCAGAGCTTGCAGTTATGCGCTGTGATGAGGAAATTGTGAGGTGGTTTAGGATTTGGTATGTAATCCTCCACCTCAGACAGATGCTTTATGAAGAGTTCCCCCTTGGAATCAAGGCCCAGAATGATCCAGAGACCTGCTAACAGTGGGGCTTTATAGACCAGTTTACCACACAAATGCACGTACACCAGTGGTAGGATTCAAATGAATTAATAACAGGTTCTATGTCCTAATAACCTAAATTAACAACAGGTTCTATGTCCCATTAGTAACTGGTTCTCAGAACCAGGCACTCATTAGTAAAGGACTCTATAGAACCAGTGAGGACCCCCTGAAGCCCACTACTGATGTACATGCACACACACACTCATGGGAGGGATGTGGGGGACATTGTTGATGCAGATATTGTTGGGGCAAATATCGGGCACAAATTAATGGCTGGAACATAAAGTAGCTCTCATTCTCAGCTGGGGGATTCAGGACTATCTAGGTTGGATTGAGATAATGGATACTTCCACTTGCCAAACATCTGTTGAACTTCTAGCTCCCATAATGATACAAGCAAGACATGAGCCAAACTCTATGCAATTAACAGTTGGGAAACACAGCGCTCTATTTCGTACATGTTAAATTGGGAACAAGAAGTCTCAAGTTTGAAGCCTGACCCAGACCATATGTCATTGCTCCTGGGGTCCTGGAAGTCAATTTCTGGGAGCTTGAGCTGGAACATGAAGTTTGCGTCAGTATTGGGCTCTGGGCAGGCACCGAATGAAAGCCAGGAAAAGATGAGCCATCCAGAAATGGGCCATCGTGAAGACATTGCCAAGTCATGTCAATCTGGAAGGATTTCTAGTCCTTCTGAGTCAAGTGAACCAAATGGTTACCTGGCTTATACTCTAGCACCTTCTAATCTGGGTGAACAGAGTCACTCCAGAGTACAGGAATATGAAACAACTGAGATGTAGCTATGATGATTCACCAGAAATAGCAGTACTGCACACACCCATAAGCAGTTCAGAAGGCAGGGAGAAAGGGTTTATATCAGTTCCAGCAAATCCAAAACTTGATAGCAGGATCCAGTATCCCACACCTCTTCGATCCTCTCTGTACATGAAGTCTCAGTAGCCTCCCCTCATAAGTCTCAGTAGGAAACTCAGGTGATGAGGCTCCTGATTCAAGCCCAGGAGTCCCTGACAAACATTCATAGAATCATAGAATCATAGAGTTGGAAGGGACCTAGTAGGTCATCTAGTCCAACCCCCTGCCTGCAGCAGGAATTCCCCCTAGAGCATCTCCAACAGGTGCTCATCGAGCCTCTGCTTGAAGATCCCCAGTGAGGGAGAGTCCACCACCTCCTTTGGCAATCTGTTCCACTGCCGAACCGCCCTCACCGTCAGGAATTTTTTCCGGATTTCCAGCCGGAATCTCCTCTCTTGCAGTTTCTACCCATTGGTTCTAGTTCTGCTTTCAGAAGCAGCTATGAACAAATTGGCCCCTTCCTCCCTATGACAGCCCTTCAGGTATCTGAAGAGGGCAATCATGTCTCCCCTCAGCCTCCTCTTCTCCAGGCTGAACATCCCAAGTTCCCCCAACCTTTCCTCATAGGGCTTCCCTTCCATCCCACTGATCATTCTTGTCGCTCTTCTCTGGACTTGCTCCAGTTTGGCTGCATCTTTCTTCAAGTGAGGTGCCCAGAACTGAACACAGTTCTCAAGGTGAGGTCTGACCAATGCAGAATAAAGAGGAACTAGAACTTCTCGTGACTTGGAAGCTACAGTCCTCTTAATGCAACCTAAAATGGAATTTGCCTTCTTTGCAGACACATCACACTGCTGACTCATGTTCAGCTTGTGATCCACGGCGACTCCAAGATCCCGCTCACATGTTGTGCTGCCAAGCCAAGTATCCCCCATTTTATACCTATATTTTTGGTTTTCATTGCCTAAGTGCAGAACCTTGCACTTCTCCCTGTTGAAATTCATTCTGTTTGTTACAGCCCAGGATTCCAGTTTATCCAGATCCTCCTGGAGGTTTCTCCTGTCTTCTGATGTGTTTGCTACTCCTCCCAGTTTGGTGTCATCTGCAAATTTGATCAGGCTCCCCCGTATCCCTTCCTCCAAGTCATTGATGAAAATGTTAAAGAGAACCGGTCCCAAGACAGAGCCTTGGGGGACCCCACTAGAAACTGACCTCCAGGTTGACACAGATCCATTTACTAAAACCCTTTGAGTGCGGCCATTGAGCCAGTTGCAGATCCACCTAACAATTGCCCTGTCTAGCCCATATTTTTCCAACTTCCTAATTAAAATGTCATGTGGGACTTTGTCAAATGCTTTGCTGAAGTCAAGATAAATGACATCCACAGCATTGCCATGTCCAGTAAGCTCGTAACCTGATCAAAAAAGGAGATCAGATTTGTCTGGCAAGATTTATTCTTGGTAAATCCATGCTGGGTTGTTTTGATCACTGAGTACTTGTCTAGATGTGCACAAATCGTGTGTTTTATGATTTGCTCTAATATCTTGCCCGGGATTGAAGTCAAACTGACTGGTCTATAATTTCCCGGGTCTTCTTTTTTCCCCTTCTTAAAAATTGGGACTACATTTGCCCTCTTCCAGTCCAGTGGCACTTCTCCACTCCTCAAGGACTTCTCAAAGATGATCGACAGAGGCTCTGCAAGGACATCTGCCAGTTCCTTAAGAACTCAAGGATGCAGCTCATCTGGTCCAAATGACTTGAATTCATTTAGGCCAGTTAAATGGTTTCAAACCAGTTCTCTGTCAATCTTAATCTGCTGTTCTGCACCATCCATGTTTTCATTACCTCTTAGGGGATGTAAACACATCCCCGAATCAGTCAATGATCCCGCACCCCCATTTGCACAGCCCTCCTTCTGTGAATAGACGGATGCAAAGTAGGAGTTGAGCAGCTCTGCCTTCTCCTGGTTTCCAGACACCTGCTGTCCATCTTTGTCCAGGAGCAGCCCCAGCCCCTCGTCTCTCCTCCTGTTCCTTTGGGCATATCTAAAGAAGCTCTTTTTGTTATCTTTGACTCTCCTGGCCAGCCTCAGCTCATACTGAGCTTTAGCATCCCTGATAGCTTTAGCATCTAGCATTCTAGCATCTAGCATTCAAGACAGTAGAGGGAGGTCAGCTTGAGAGTGACCCTCTTCCTACCCCATCCAAATGGTTTCTCTATGGAATCCGCAAGAAAGTAGAATGGGTCTTTTTGTGGATCCTCATATGCATATATGTACTAATAATAAAACATACATAATAGGAAAAAGAGGAATGATATATCTCTTAAAGGGGCTTTGCACACAAGTGAACCTGAAAGGCTGCTCCTCGAAGGCTCATCAGAACCAGCTCTAGCATTATCAGTTTTGGCTTTTCCCTCCTTCTTTGGTGTCAGGAATTCTTGCTAGCTCTTTTCTTACCAACTTGTTGTTACAACCATATAGATGCCTTTAAGACTGGATAAGGCCACAGCCACATTTCAATGGGTGTATGGGCCACATGTCTATCCCTTACTAAGAACACACATTCTAATTTGCCTCCATTATACATATCATGATTCTTCCCATCCCATTGATGATCTTCAATTTAGATCAATATTTTTTTTCAATATTTTTTTTCAATATTAGATCAATATTTTTAACCAGTTCAGTCTACTTGGATCTCCATGGCCCAATGGTGTACCCTTTTCTATCATGGCAAGAGTTATGTGGCAAGAGTGGAGAGTTTTAGATAAGCATTTTGGCAGGCTGTTCATCCCCTTGCTTGATTTCATGTTGGACAGGAAAGATCCTAGGGATATACCCCTATCGCCTCTGTGAATCTTGTTGATTGTTTGCAAGAGACAGCTTATTTTATAATAGTTAATAACAGGGGGAACTATTTCATATTAGTTAATATTATTTTATTATTATTAACTATTAACTATTTTATAATATTACTAGCAAAAAACATACCCGCGTTGCAGGAGTAACATTTCCCTATACGCCATCCCCCAGGGCGCATAAATACCCCATGCGCATAAACACCACATGTGCCACTTCCCTCATGTGCATCATCCCCCATGCGCATCATCCCCCATGCCCATCATCCCTCCATGTGTATCATCCCCCCATGCGCAACTTACCCTATGCGCCACTCTCCCCTATGCGCAACTCTCCCCCTTGTGCAACCTCCCCCTATGTGCAACCTCCCCCATCATCCCCCCATGTGCAACCTTTCCCCATGCGCATCATCCCCCCCATGCGCATCATCCCTCCATGTGCAACTCTCCCCCATGTGCAACTCTCCCTCATGCGCAACCTCCCCCATGCGCAACCTCCCCCACATGCGCAACTTCCCCCCATGCGCATCATCCCCCATGCGCACCATCCCCATGCGCATCATCCCCCCACGTGCAACTTCCCCCATGCGCAACTTTTACCCATGCGCAACTTTTACCCTCGCGCAATTTTTTCCCATGCGCAACTTCTCCGCATGCACAACTTCTCCCCATGCACAACTTCCCCCATGCACAACTTTTCCCCATGCGCAATTTTTCCTCATGCGCAACTTCTCCCCATGCGCAACTTCCCCCATGCTCAACCTTTCCCCATTCGCAACTTTTACCCATGCGCAACATCCCCCATGTGCAACCTCCCTCACGCGCATTATCCCCCATGTGCAACCTTTCCCCCATGCGCATCATTCCCCCATGTGCATCATCCCCCCATGTGCAACTCTCCCCCATGCGCAACTCTCCCCCATGCGCAACTTTTCCCCATGCGTAACTTTTCCCCCATGCGCAACTTCCCCACCATGCGCAACTTCCCCCATGCGCAACTTTTTCCCCATGCGCAACTTCCCCACCATGCGCAACTTCCCCCCTGCGCAACTTTTCCCCATATGCAACTTTTCCCCATGCGCAATTTTTCCCCATGCGCAACTTCGCCCAGGCGCATCAATCCCCATGCGCATCATTCCCACATGGACAACTTTCCCCCATACACAACTTTCCCCCATGCGCAACCTTCCCCATGCGCAACTTCCCCCCATGTGCAAGTTCCCCCCATGTGCAGCATCCTCACCAGTGCAACCTCTTCGTCTGAACAACATCCCCCCAGTGCACCAGGCACCAAGCAGCAAATTGGCTGGATGTTGCTCAGTTTCCCATGTTAAGTATAGGACAGAAACACGTTGCCCCCTTTTCAGCCCCTGAAGGGTTAATTTCTCCAGATGGTTCTTGGTGGGAGTTCAGGTGACAGAAGGAACTCCCAGAATTCCATGCTTCAGGCCCAGCAGTTGGGGAGGAATGTTGCTGAGTCAGCAATTCTCAATGCAAAGTATAGGGAGGAAAAGGCGTTGCGCCCCTTTTCACCCCCTTCTGGTTGGAATTTTGGAAAACCGGTTCTTAGTGTACCCCTCCGTCATGGAAGGAACACCCACCCCAAATTTCACGCTTTTGGGGCCAGCGGTTTTGGCAGGGCAGTGATGAGTCATTCAGTGAGTCAGTGGGTCAGTCAGTGAGTGACTTTTCTCTTTTATATATATAGACTATTATAATATTACTTTTATTATATTACTATTTTATAGTAGTTAATAACAGAGGAAAGATAAAGGCTACAATCCCAAAGACACTTTCCTTGGAGTAAGATCCACTGAACACAATGGGGCTTACTTTTGAGTAGACATGGTTAGGATTACACCCATAACCATTCGTTGTGTATTTGGGAAGACTTTGGCTTGAACAGAAAGGTCCTCCTCTATTCTTTTTAAACAATTCTTCCTTGTTCAATGGTCTAAAATCCCAGCAAAGTGCCTTGTTTGATCAACCCACCACCCCCAGTACCCACCACCATGAAGCCTGCTGCCTTTCAGCACCAGATAGGGTGATGCTTCCTTGTACAATGTGGTGTGACTTTTCTGGATGTAATTTTTTTTTATATTTCACATTGCTATAAGAATCCATTATTAATGTAGCTTGGTGGCATTCTACGATACCCAGCGTGCTCAGAAACCTTGGCACGTGGCTGAGATTGAACAGGCCCAGCGGGGCTGTTGGGAAGGGATTGGCACAGCCGTTAGAAATGGTCTCAGGTGTCAAATGTGTCTTGTACCCCTTGGCAAAATGGCGGCTGGGGGAATTGCGCCTGGTACCAGGACCAGAGGAAGGTGATTGTAAAGCTGCTGTAATTCATCCCAATGGCCCCCTGCTGCATACAGATAAATTTGGAGAGCTACTGTATATCACCTGAGCCCTGTCAGACTCTGACAGGCGCCTTTCCCCCTCTCATCGCTGCCTGCCAAGGTGCCTGTGCCCCGGTCAATGTATTTGGCTAGCCTTTGTGCTGCAGTGCCTCCCTGTTGATCCCCACAGTCTGAGATGTCATAGGGCAGGCATAATGAACCAGTGTGATGTAATGGCTGAGTGTGGGACTACAATGGGGACAGGTGGGCTTCAAAAAAAAAAAAACAAAACCAACCCTCAGTCATGTACTTTGGCAACCTTGATCTGATTGTAAACTCTCAGCCGGACAGAAGGGAGGGTGAACCTACTACCCTGGGCTAGTTGGGCAACTGTGGGATGAAAATGTGCTGGTAAAAAGAGGGGTGCCACATTTCAGAATTGCATGCAACACTTTTGTCTCTGGCTGGAAATACCAGCCCTATCGAGCTTGCTTAGCATTTGTTTTGTCCAAACAGAGTCTGGACAACAGCTGGTCTTTGGAATGGCAGGAGTTGATACTGCAATCTCTCTGCAAGACTAGAGATAGAAGGTATGTTTTCATTCTCTTCAGAGAACAGGAAATGCTGTGAGTAGGCCATCATTAATGTGGGGTATACAGCAGGCTGACCATCTAGAATGGAGGAAAGAGTGCCTGTACCTTTAATTAGAAGAAGGAATTGAGGTAGGTGCTGCTTTTTAAACCCTTCTCTGTTGTGACAAACCTGCCTCAATTCCCTCTTCTATGCAATGGTTAGTACAGGTCCTGTCCTCCATTCTAGATGGTCACCCTGGGTATATAAATAACTTTTTTTGATCCTGGTATCATGGTCAAAGAGGTACAGTATTGAAAGTTTACGTACTGCTTCTAAAACCTACAACACATACTTGACTGGAGATGATAGTGGGGTAAAAAAAATAAGTATGACAGTGTACTTCCTTTTATCACTCAGATGGCACAATCCTAGTACTGGCACCAGGGTGACCATATAGAATGGAGGACAGAATGCATGTACCTTTAACCATTGCATAGAAGAAGGAATTGAGGCAGGTTTAGCTCATCATAGAAGGGTTTAAAAAGCAGCACCTGCCTCAATTCCCTCTTCTATGCAATGGTTAAAGGTACAGGCACTCTGTCCTCTATTCTATAAGGTCACCCTGACTGGCACAGTAGTCGCTGAGCTGGCATGTTTGAGAACCCTGTCAGTAGCACCAGCAATAAGACCTTATCATCCTCCTAGTCCCAGATCTGCAGCAGTGTCCATAGAACCAGGTGGGAGCTGTGCAGGGGTGGTGTTGAAACATGGGAAGGGAGATGGTATAAGAAAGTGGGCAGTGGGGAGGACATAAAGGGGGCAGATCAGGCCCCAAAGGAGGCATAGGATCAGCAAAGTTGGCTTACAGTGCATCTTATTCTCCCTTCCAAGCCTTCTAAAGGGCTTCTCTGACTTGCACTAGTGATTTCATTGGCGGCGCAGATCTGAGTAGCCCTAGGCATGCAGGGACTTAACAACGGGGTAAGGGAACTGATGTTCCCTTACCTGAGGACCTCCATCTACTCCTAACCAGCTCTGGATACAGCTTTGGCCATGCTGGCCTGCTGTGCCAGCCCTGGATAGGCTGGGGCTATCAGGCTACAATAATCCACGTCCCAGATGGTTCATTAAACATACAGGGCAGATTAGGCTATGTGCATCAAGGGTTAAACAAGTTGCTGCTTCATGTGCCTACTGCCCAATCACTATAATAGTCACATGTGTGTCACTGTTTATAAATCAGGCAGCACTTTGAGAACCCATGAATACATTTTCCTGGGAAATAAACTCCATTGATCACAATGAAAAGCCAGTACAGTGTATTGGTTTTAGTATCAAAACAGGCACACATCAGTTATAATTTTTTAAGGTTTACTAATCAGTGGTTCTTGAAGTGAGGGCTGCCATCTTGGAATCTGGCACTCAGGTTGCAATCCATACTTTCCTGGGAGTAAATCTCACTAAACATAATTATATTTTCTTCCAAGTAGACATGGAGGAGTTCTGGTATCACAATGATGTCACTGCCCATTTGATGTAACTTTTGGCTATGAAATAACTTCCAAGGAGTTGCGGGGTGTCCCAAGGAGAGAGGGGTGTCCCAAACAGATTGCCATCTCAGAAAGGGGTCTTGGGCTGAAATGTTAGAGAACCACTGAACTAAATGATCAACATTAATAATTATATTATTCCTGGTGTACTGCACATGCTCAGAGGTACTTTTATTGTTGATTTTATACATTCAAGGGCAAATATAGAAAAGAGGTTCTGGAGCTGGGACCTTCAGAGTCCTGGCACCATTTGAGCCCTACAGAAAACTATTTATGTTCTATGTGTGGCTGTCCAGCACAAAGCATGGAGGTGTCCTTGACTCTCTGAAATGGGCACTTAATTAACTTGAATTGTGCCCATAAATCAGAGTGTTCCACCCGAGTAATGCTGAATTCCCACAGAAAGATTGTGGACCTGTGAAAGAACTGCCCTGGCCATAACAATATTTATACACAAAACAAAAGGATGTTGTCAGTCATGATTAAGCCTTGGATATCCTTCACTGAGATACTGCAATAGAAAGGCAATCCATTAAAACAAAACTGGCCCATCAGAACAACTGGAGTTCCCCAATAATCTTGAGCTCAGAGAAAATGCATATTCTTCCCCTCTGAAGGCTATCTCAGAAGAGAGCCGTGTGTCTATATCACCATTACTCACACACTCCACAAATGCAGCACATAACTGGATGAGGTTTCCAGGGTTCAGAGAGGGTTTAATTGCCCTCCATAGAACCTTTCTCTGCTCCTTCCTGTGACTTAGCAAAAAGTAGAATAAATACATTCTGCAAATAAGAGAGCACTGGCAAATTGACACATATAGTTTCTATAGGTCTTTAGATTCAGGTTTCCTTGGTGCTGAATCTGGCGTATTTAATATATTTTTTGACACATTTATTGAAACTATACAGCCCTGCCTTAGAATCAAAGTACTGGTAAAACTTTTGATTCACTTTTACAAAGGTACACATTCATATCTGCTTTGGGCGCTCTGTTGGGAGAAAAGCAGAATACAAATCAAATCAAATCAAAAAGCAAACTAATAAATAAATAAATAAATAAATTAAATAAATAAATAAATAAATAAATAAATTTGCAAGGAAATCTGCTGTCATTGCCTGGCTATTCACCCATGCTAGCCAATGGCAGCAAGGTATATACGAAGTGGCTTGTATCGCAGACGATCGTTTGTTTGTTAGTTCGTTTTTTCGTTCGTTCATGTACGGTATCTATGAAAATGAAAAGTCACTGACTGACTGAGTGACTGACTGAGTGACTGACTGACACTCACTCATCAATGGCCAACCAAAACTGCCGGACCTAAAACCATGAAATTTGTGGAGGGTGTTCCTTCCATGACGGAGGCACCCACCAAGAACCGGTTTTTGGAAATTACAACCGGAAGGGGGTGAAAAGGGATGCAACGTGTTTTCCTCCCTATACTTTCCATTGAAGAATCCCTGACTGAGGGATGTTCTGCCTCAACCCCTGGACTTAGAAGCATGAAACTTGGGGAGAATGTTCCTTCTGTGACATCAACATCCACCAAGAACCAATGTTGAGAAATTTTACCCTTAAGGGGCTGAAAAGGGATGCAACGTGTTTTTGTCCTATATGTAACATTGAAGATGGACTAACATCCAGCAATTTGGTGCCTGGTGCCTGGTGCGCTGGGGGGATGGTGTGCATGGAGGATGGGGGTTCATGCGTATGGGAGGTGTTGCGCATGTGGGGTTGATGAGCATGAAAGATGTTGCGCATGGGAAAATGTTCTGCATGATGGGTTGATGCGCATTGGAGGATTGATGCGCATGGGGGATGTTGCACATGAGAGGATGTTGCGCATGGGGGATTGATGTGCACGGGGATGATGAGCATGTGGGATGTTGTGCATGGGGGGATGTTATGCATGGTGTGTTGATGCGCATTGGGGGTTGATGCACATGGAAGGGTGTTGTGCATGGGAGGGTGTTGCGCAATGGGGGTATGGCGTACAGAGGGTATTGTTCTCCTGCAATGTGGGTACATTTTGCTAATAGAATAATAAGTTTTGGAAAATTGAAATGCCAGGAAATATTTTAAAAAAGGAATATATGTGCTACAAAATGATGCCCTAAGTTAGGAAGAAGCCAGATTTTTGTAATGATGTTATAGGAGAGTTGTATGCAGATACTCGCAGTTACCACCAGTGTTTCTCTACAACAGTATTACAATCCCTTTTCCAGTGCATCACTAGTGTTTGTATTACCCATTATAGAGTTCCTTCTGTGCAGTGGATGGGGCAGTATCCAAGACAGTGGGTATGGTGATGCACCACTGCCCTGCATCCTCTGGTTTTTTTGCTTTAACGTTTGATATAATCATCTATCCATTTCTCCATCTACAATATTTATATAGCTACAGTATTTATATATACACAAAGCAGTTAACAAAAAAATTAAAAAATTTATGGCTAATATCGACATGGCATGCAGAAAATTACACATTGAATGTTATATAACATGATGACATGAATATTATATCATATGAATATTATATATATATTATAAAAAGATTTATTTTTTTGGCTAGTAGTTGTGTCACCCTCATGGACATCACCTGAAGCAATCTGCATCCCTACCCTGTAGCAACATCATTGCCCCTTTCTAAAGGGGATCCCCAACATCATTGCCCCTTTCTAAAGGGGATCCCCAATAAAGGATCCCCAGTATTTGCCTTAGCTGGGGCAAGGTGTTCCTGGGAATTGGAATACCTTGGTGAGAATTGTATTTGGTTTGTAATTCCCTATCCTCCCTCTTAAAGCCACAGTTCCCAGTACAGTATTCACTGGTGAGCAGACAAGGCTGTTAGACAAAACTACATCTGTAGTGCAGATACAGTTTTCAGCCGCTGTGGTAATAGGTAGGATTGCTGGTAAAGAGCCATTTCTTCCAAATGAAAGTTTTTGCCTTGGCAGGTCTAGTAACAATCGCATTGCTCTCCTGGGAGAAGCAAGAGGGTCGGAAAAACCTTTTCATTGTTGCTTCAAATGGAAGTACTGTGTCAAACTACTAGTGGAAATTCAGAGGCCACTATGAAGCCAAACCATGGAGGGGGGAATGATCCACACCCCCAGTCAATTTTCATACAATTGGTCCTGCAAAACATCACAAAGCTGCTTGTGTAGCCTAAACCTAATATATCTTCCCTTGAATTGTGCTCCACCTCTTCCTTCCTTCCTTTCTTAGCATGAAAATTAGTGCCTAATAAAATCTCTATTAACTTTACTATGATAGCGACTGATCTCTGGATAAAAAGCACTGCAGTGTTTTTCATCCTGCATACCTTCCCCTACTCTCAGTGAGACGTTAACCTTTTAAAAATGATTATTATTAAAAAATGCCAATCCAGTTTATGGCTCTGGTACAACATATGCTTCTGATCTTGCTTTAACAGTCCTACAGAATCAGAGCATTCGCTGGCCTGTGTGCACATCTATCAATTACTCTTTCAACCCAGAGATTGCTTTGCAATTTTCATCTTCCATTTTCTGGACTCCCTTTTGATTGATTGTATTTATGAGTCATCCCTCTGCCTGTAGACACCTGAGGCGATGTACAACATTAAAACACAACACAAATCCATTTTAAATTAAAATACGAAAGTCCACATAAAAAAACTAATAACATAATCAATAAGCAACAGGGCACCTCTTTTGCATTACAAAAGTGTCTGTTAAAAGAGTCCCTCCTCCTCCTCCTCCTCACGTCTTTGCATTGTGCAACCTGCAGTTTGTCCTTGTGGCCACACATCTGGCTGAGTGCAAGAAAAGGGCAATGAACTGCACCATGAAAATAAAAAGCAACAAATGCAGAGAGAAACTCTGCAGAAGAAGGAACAGCCCTCATTTCAACAGCTATTCAGGTGTTGTGAGGGTCCCAACCCTGGGAGCAGTTCCTCTCTTTTGCAAAGGGGGCTAATTATCGGTTTATAGGATTAGAGGATTGCACTGTGTTTTTGTATGTTCCATTTAGCAAAGGTTCTGTGTAGGACAGATTGAATGTTTCCTGTTTACTGATACAGCCCATTTAATTGCTTCCATGTTCATTGGAACTTGGGGTTCTGTGCTCACCAAGTTGTTCCTTGTTAACACCCTGTCCTAACAATTTACACATAAATGTCCTGGTCTAATGCAGGACATTGGTGGGGGGGGGGGGGGGGCAGTTCATGGCAGAGAGAGGGAGTAAGATGCATGTGAAGGTGAAACTGGGGCATATCAAAGGAAGGAGGAAGTGGAGTTCGTGGAAGTCACACATATATCTTATCATATATCATATCCCCTCTTTGGAAAAACCTCCTGCCTCTTTCTTTGGAGATATGTCACCAAACTGGCTTTCACCGAAAGGTTGCAAAGTCCCGATCGAGATGGAGATCTAGATGGAGATCTAAATTAAATGGGCTAGATCTACCTACAGTATTTATATACTGCTTTTCAACTGAAAAGTTCACAAAGTGGTTTAAAAGAAAATGAAAATATTAATAGCTAATGGATCCCTGTCCCAAAAGGGCTCACAATCTAAAATACAAAAAGAACACCAGCAGAAGCCACCAGAACAGACATTGCTGGGGTGTGGAGGGCCAGTTATTCTCCCCTGCTAAATAAAAGAGGAGCACCTACCTGAAAGAATGCCCAGTTAGTAGGGGTATTTCCATCTCAACCAGGACTTTGCAGCCTTTTTCCATTTTGTAAATACTTTTCTGAATGTTCTAAATGTTGAAAATATTTTTCTGAATGTTCTGAAAGTTTACTTTTCACCACTTTTTTTGAATGCCATCTTTGTATGTACTCTTGTATGTACATACAAGTACATCTTTGTATGTATTAATACTTGTATGTATTAGCTTGAAGTCTGCTGGTCAAACCACTATCCCACATTGGCCCATGAACTGCATCTGTGAAGTTCATTTCTGTGAATTTTTTTTTGAAGTTCTAGGCAAATAGATGCCCAGTCTAGACTGTGATGATGGTGTGGGATGGGAGGCAAAAATATCTTTGGTGACTTTGTACATATTTGTAACTATTAAGGCAAAGAGATGTTTTGGTATGGTATTAGGAAAATGGGGTGAGTGGGAATCTTCCATACCTCTCATACCTCCCAGTTTGAATTGGGCCTCCACAGCTGTTATTGGCCTGAGGACTCAGTCCTAACCAACCTTCCAACACTGACATAGCTGGGCCAATAGGACAAGTGCTACATAGTGCAGTCATGGATGCCTCCCTTAGAGCTGCATTGCCCTTATTTTGCTGCTGGAAAGTTGGTTAGGCTTGCATCCCGAGTTTAGAAGAGACAGAAGTGCATTCATTCATCTCCATCGTGATGTTGTTTTTGCTCACATTCATCCTTTGTCACTTTTGTCAGTATAAATCCTCCTCCTCCTAGATGTTCATTGTTGTAGAATCTCACTTCCACTGTGTTGCTTCTTATTTTGCTGAAATTTAGATTGAAAGCACTTCAGGACAGAAACCAAAATTTTTCTACTCATGCTGCTCTGTAAAGCACCAAATGTGTTGATGGTGCTGCACAGCATTCAGATCTATCGCCCGCTACCATGAGCTCACCAAGTAGCATTAAGTCATGGTGTCCATATAGAATGGAGGACAGAGTGCCTGTTCCTTTAACTGTTGCATTGAAGAGGGAATTTAGGCAGGTTTAACTCAACACAGAAGCGTTCAAAAAGCAGCACCATTATGTTGACTGTGAACATACCCTATATACTCGAGTTTAAGCCGACCTGAGTATAAGCAGAGGCACCTAATTTTACCATAGAAATCAACTTCTTTGCCCATCTTATGACAAGTATAAGCTGACCCGAGTTTAAGCCGAGGGGGGGCTTTTTCAGCATAAAAATGTGCTGAAAAACTTATACATGAGTATATACAGTAATATTTTGCATTTTGCTAAAGATCAGAACTACTAGGGAAAGGGGCAAAGCTGATTAGATCCACCAGGGCCGACTTTAGGTGTTGTGAAGCTCAATTTGAATTTTTTTGTGTGTGGGGTCTCAAGGACAGGTGTCCCCCTCCCCACTGGATGCCCTGGTGGCCCCAGGCTGATAGTGCTTGGTGTAAAGCCCAGCACCCAGAAATCAGTTGGTGGCTTCAACCCATCTTTGGATTGCTGATTTATTGTGGCATTTTATTTTTGCCAAACTGGATCATGATGGTCATGATGATGTTATGAGAGACTGAGCAGCGCACCCACTTAACCATAAGCAAGCTCTCCAACTTGCCAAACAAACTGTAACAACCTTTAAATATAAGCTGAAAGGAGTGAAAGCTATAGCAGTCATAACTCTGAGAAGGTTCATAAGAAACATGTGTCCAAAGAGTGACCTCGGGTCCTAGAACAAAGGGGGACAGTAAGAATCCTCTAAGGCAGTGATTTTCAACCTTTTTCATCTCATGGCACACTTAACAAGGCACTGAAATTGTCAAGACGCACCATCAGTTGTTTTTACCGTTGACAAGGCACACCAGACTGTTCGAATCCCCCAAATTTCCTATTAATAAATCTCAATCTCCAAATTCCCACAGCACACCTGAGGACTATCCATGGCACACCAGAAAAATCACTGCTCTAAGGAGTGGAAAAGTACGTAGAGGTTATTGAGCATGCTTACCTGTAAACCAATTAGAATTGTTTGTAATGATTATGTTAGTGTGAAGTAGCCAATTCAGTAAAAATAATGCTTTTTTGCTTTCGGTAACCGGCTTTGCTGCTATAGAAGATGCCAGGAGCCATCTGGGCCGCTCCTTGATTCGAACACATGTCTGGGGAGTTTGCCCGACACACATGTTGTATACAAGATCTTGAATCTGATACCTCAGGTTGTCTGCTTGTTTGTGAGAACATGCTACAGTTAAGTTACCACCAATTGCTTCCAGAGTGCCTGATTTGGAGCGAATTGAACCTTGAGGCAGACAGAAGAGTCCTTGAGCAGTGTGTATCATCTCACCAATGCCAGCCGTACCATACCTCTGCATGGAGGCATCCCTGTGAAGTGCCATCTACAGGCATCTAGTGTGGGACCAAATTAGGCTCAATTGCCATAAATCCAGCTTTGGGGTTCACAAAAGTGGAGAAAGTGTTTTGTATTTTTCCTTTCTCCTATCCTTATTGATACCCCCACCCCACCATATCTGCTGTTTATGTGTTAACCCTCCTTTCTAGTGTCTCAGCTTAATCAGATTCATCCTCCACCCCTGATGACCTTTTAACATAAGCCAGGGATCCTGTTTATGAATTTCCCTCCTCAGATCCAGTTTGTAAACAAAAACAAACAAACAAACAAACAAATGTCACTCGTGGTGCTGCTAACAGTAGCTTGACCTGCAACCACTATTTTATTGCCATGGAAAGGGTTGGCTGCTGGTTATTGCCTGTTAGGATGCTGGTAAAGGCTCAAGACCACTTGAGGCTCACTTATTTTCGCTATCAGTTGGCAACCTTCCTCTAAAACACTATAGGGATCTCCCACTTATTGGACGGGTTAGGACCGGAGCACCGTCCAAAAGTGAAAACTGTTGAAAAGTGAAACTCAGCTTTTTTCAGCTTGCAAATGCAAAATGGCCATCAAAAAAAGACATAAATACAACTTGCAGAAAGCCTAATTAACACATATTTATTAACACATAGCGAAAAAATAACAAATTATGGTAAAATGAACAAAGGCGTGAATGTCATGTATTTGAATGATGCTTATTTACTGAGGAAAGTCATAAGGAAATGGCAAAAACAGTCTGATTACAATGTCACATGCAAATCAACATTAGGGAAAACAATTTTAGCCTTTAAACTATTGTAGAAAGGTTGAAAGAATGAAGCATGTGTTGAATGAATGAGTCCTGGGTACAATTGAAATATGTACCATTGAAAGATGTACCAGTGAAGCATGTGTTGAATGAATGAGTCCTGGGTACAATTGAAATATGTACCATTGAAAGATGTACCAGTGAAGCATGTGTTGAATGAATGAGTCCTGGGTACAACTGAAATATGTACCATTGAAAAATGTACCAGTGAAGCATGTGTTGAATGAATGAGTCCTGGGTACAATTGGAAGATGTACCACAGAACCATCAGAAAGTGTGTCAGAACATGAACCATCAGAAAGTGTGGGAAGCCTGTATTTTCATGCTGAGTAGGACTGCAGTGTGGATAAAGACATGCATTTCAGATTATGTGTAAATGGTTAATGTCAGAGGTGACACAGGGCAGTTTATGTCAGGTTGGGGCTTGTGTCAGTGGTGTCTTGACTCAGCAAAATGCTAGCAGTGGAGCAACTGGGAGGACCCAGGCTTGGCTGGTGACCAAACTGGTAAGACTGCGGCGGCTGTGCTTCTTCTTCTCCTTAGCCTTTTCTCTTCTCTCTCCCCCCACCTTGGCAGGCAGGCAGGAGCTGCACTGCATTGCCACGCGGGTCATAACTCTTGGCAATATTGTGTGTCTTTTGTGGAGGGGGGCTGACAAATTGTGAAGAAATATTTAATTGATTTGTTTATAAATTTATTTTGTATCTTGTGAGAAATCCCAGGCTGTGAATAAATGGTCAGGGAAGGAATAAACAAAATTTATAAGGTAATAGAAAAGCACCATCAAACAGTGAATCATGTAATTCAATCTAACAAGGAGGACTCCGCCAGGCCTGTAATAAAAAGGACTCACCACCAGCCTATAAGACGGAAGACAAATGGGATCTGGAGAGACCAAAGGGAAGGGGAAAAGGGGAAGGGAGCTGAGGCAAGGCAGCCGCGTTGACTCTCAAAATGGGGGCTGGGATGGGGATGAGGATGGGAAAGGCACCCAAAGTTCATGATGCAGATGCAGTTTTGTGAGCCTCGAGTTGGGGATGCATTTTGGTTTCGAAGCAAAATTTCACCATGCTTGATGAGTGGCTTGTTCTGCAGGGTGGGAAATAAAACCTTTGCTTAGAAAGGGAAAAAACCCCTCGGGTTACTTCTGGCTAAAAGAAAAAAAATTAAAAAACAGGAGGGAGCGACTGCCACAGCCTTATTACTGCTGCTGAGTTCCTCATAAAAGTCACCGCTGTAACTACCGGATGCTCCATCTCGGGAACAAATAAAGTCTCCCTCATTAAAAGGGGCTTGTTTGTGCCGCACCTCCCTCGGTCTCTATATATTCTTGGCGTGATGAATGTGCCGAGGGGCAGCATGGCCTGGAATTCCCCTCCTCCCATATGTGTATATAACTATAACTGTGTGTGTGTGGTGTGTATGAATATATATATTTTATTTATTGTGCCTATGAATGCCCCATACGAAGGGGTGATTTCGGGGCAGGGGGGAGATTCACAGCAAGATTCCATGGGCTGCTTTTGAATGTAGTTAAGATTAAAGCCTCTCAACACACCTATACAAGGCCCTATTGATTTTGGTGGGGTTTATGTCTGTGTAAATACATGGAGAGGCACAGCCAATGATGTTTGCAGCAAATTGTGGTTTTGGTTAGCAAGATTTTAACTATGGCAACATGCACAGGGTTGAATTGTTAATGGGACCCCAGCTGTTTGCATTTTATGACACCTACCTGTTGGCTTAAATTTGGCTCCCAATGATGGAAGCCATAATGTGTGTAGTTTGTCCCTCAGATTACATAGCAAGAACACACAGTGGGTTTTTTCAATTTTGGGGGGATATTTCGTAACCAGAGGTTTGGGATCATGTTTTGAATCACAATGAAGTGTGTGTACGTGCCTCCCTCCCCTTCCAGCTCTTCCTGGACCATACCTCTGCTCAATGTATCTGCATGTCCAGCTTGACGCACATACGCATGAATGATTGGCTGTTTCATTATATTTTTGATCGATGAGTCCAACTACTGGGCACTAGACTCCCTGGTGAATCTGTTCTCATAAAATGCTGAATATCTTTTTTTTTTCTTTTATACTGTTAACCTGTTACAAATAAGAAGGGAATGATTTTGATTTGAAGTCTCTGTGTATGAGATCTTTGTATGTTCACTCACACACATATTCTTTCACCTCATTTATTTATCTGAGGGTGGTAGGTGCTATACTGAATAGAAAACTGTGCTGTCGTCATCATCATCATCATCACCAACACCAACACCACCTTCAATAGTAATTAAGCCCAGTAACAAACATAGTAATAGTAATTAAACTGGAACATAGTTACAAATATTTAATTGTGCATTTTCCATGGGCCTTAATATCTATACCCTGGGTCCCCCAAGTGAAAATAAGAGCCCTTTTACTCCACCTATATCCAGTAAGACATATAGTTTTGGGACAGCCAAAACTGCACATAATGTTTGCAGCAAATTGTGGTTTTGGTTAGCAAGATATTGACAGGACAAACAAAACATATAGTTTAGGAATGTAGTATTCTCATATGTAAGACCACAACCCCATAACAATACTGGTTCTCTATACCAGTTTAAATTATCAAGGAGTTCTGGGAATTGTAGTTATTCCCCTTTATGGAGTCAGACTGTTCATCCAGCCCAGAATTGTCTACACCAGTTCTGGTTTCAAGGGTATGGAAGGCTCCTTAAACCCAGAACTGATAAGTACTTGTCAACACAGCTGAGATTTTTTCCAGCCCAACTGGTGATGACATGAATTGAACCTGTACAGTGATGGAATTCAAATAAATCAACAACTGGTTCTCTGCCCATCTGGCAGCCAATTTTAAATGGCTATTTTTAAACTTTATATGTCCTATCTCTCGTTAACAACCGGTTCTATAGAGTCGGTGTAAACCTGCAGAGCCCACCACTGAACCCGTAGCCTTCTGTATGAAAAGCAAGTGCTCTCCCACAGAGCTTCAGTTACAACCCTTAGTTGGGTGAGATTGGTGAGAAAGTTTATAAACAATCCCCAAAGTGCAATCCTATGTATGTCTGCTCAAGTGAGAGTATATAGGATTGCAGCCCTAATTTTTATGCCCCCCAGTATTCTCAGGATTCCCTGGGGCCAGGGAATGATGGTTAAACCTGTTTAAATCTGTAGCAGAAACAGGTACAGAATAGCAAACATGCTATTTTTCCTGGAAAAAGGGTGCCAGTACTCACCTGCTGGTACTCACCTGTGTGCATGTGTGTGCGTGCGTGCATGCGCCGGTATTCACCCACAGAGGTGAGTGTACCCCCTCTAATAGACCCTGCTTGGCAAACACACCTTCCCTTTGAGCATGTTGAAGATGTGTAAATGCTCTGATGACGTCTGTCAGGGTCAGAGTAGCACATGACATCCTGAGCCTGCGAGGTATCTGCTGACTTTTGTTGTGACTTCTACATGGTAGCCATCAACCATGGAAGATGTGGTGAAGAGTTACTCCAAAGAGGATGATCTAAATTGTGTCCTGTCCCTGAGTCTTACAAGTTCCTCACTGAAAGAGGCATTTTGCTCACTATTTTCTCTTCCAAAGCATTGGGTAACAAGTGACTAGCCACATGCTAGCCAAAAAGCCCCATGGCACCTTTCTACACTGAGCTTTCGAACAGTTAATGTGGATTTTAACCTTTTTTCTTTATAAGACCATAAAGCTTAGGATCAAGAGTGCTATAAAGCTTAGGACCATGAGTGGATAAGGAGGGGGGAGTGCATCTGCCCCTGCACTCTCTTTTCCTTCATTTTGCTTCTCCTGGAGCTTCTCTCAGATCTCGCCAACCTTTGCACCACTCCTGAAGCAACATTCAAACAGGAGTGGCACAGAGGTTGGCAGTTGGGGGGGGATCAAGAGAAGCTTGAGATAAGGGAAGTGCAACAAAAGGGAGGAGTGCATAGGTGGGCAGGATCTAGATTCCTCAATCTACCTGATTGTGCATTTGAAGAAACCAAGTGTGGGAAGAGGTGATCTGGGGTCACAATAGTCCTTGTCTCCCTGGCTTCACCAGCAGCCCAGGTGGGAGGAGGGAGATGTCACCAGGGATCTTTTTGAGGGGGTACGCACCCGTATGACGTACTGGCATCTTTGTGTGAGTCACAGCACCTCTGTGGCCCCCAAGTAGACATGCCTATGTTTACAAATGACATCTTCATGGTGAGTACCCCCACCTTCATTTCTAGAAAGAAAGCACTGGATGTCACTGTCCTCATCCAACTTGCTCTCACCAAGCTGGAAGGAGATCAGAGGCAGGGTAGAGAGGACAGCATTCATCCAGAGGAGCTCATCAGTTCGCCAGCCCTACAACTTTGCCACTTGATGCTTTCATGTCGCTTCATAGAGAGGCCAGCCCACATATTTAACAAAATATTGGAACACTGACTTTTTCTAGCTTAGGGATTGTCTAGACTTGTCAGTGGTGGGCTGCAGCAGGTTTGCACCTACTCTATAGAATCGGTTGTTAACAAGAGATAGGACATATAAAGTTTAAAAATAGCCATTTAAAAGTGGATGCCAGACAGGCATAGAATCAGTTGTTAATTTCTTTGAATCACATCACTGGTTAAAATGTTTTCAAGCTTGACTTTGGAGGCAGAAGAACTCCCTTAAGATAAGGACCAGAAAAGGCCTGTTCATTTTTAACTGCAAGTTTTGGATGTGGATACCCGACTCTCAACACATTTTGCATTACTATGGGGTCAGTGCGTGAAATATACACAGCTATAACTCCATCCCTATCTTGCTTTGCACAGTTCTGGTGGAAAAGCCCAATTCCACTGAAGGAAGGTTCAGATCCTTGCTACATGGCCTTGTGAAGCCTCTCAGGACTGCAGAGCCTGGAGATGCCTTTCCCACTCCTGATTTACAAGCCTGTTTGTTGAAAGTAAAGCGCAGGCGCTCTGCCTAATGGAGGCAGCAGCAGCAGTAGCAGCATCTGCAGCCCCATCAATCTCTCTGCACGCTTCTACACCCAAAGATCTGACAGAATAGGACTCTCTCTCTAGCCACCTTTCAGGGATGCCTTACAGCACCAAATCCTTTCCAGCCCCTAGTCCCTTTCCCCACCCCTTCCCCATTCTGCAGCTTCCCACATCAGGAGTTAGTCAGGAATGGACACGCTGGCTTCTAACAACCCCTGATGGATGGTGTAGTGGGAGCGATATTGATCAACCCTCATTAGAAAAGCTTTTTCATCACCCAGGCAAAGTGTTTCTCTGCTCCCCTGACAAATAGGGGTGTCACAGGGCACTGACGACATCATATATCCTTTCCCTTTGCAGCCGTTCCCTCCCACCTTAGGCATGAAGCCTGGGGAAGAAAATAACACAAAAAAGTGTGTGTGTTGGCGGGGGTGGGGGCAGTTTGGTGCATTTGGGTGTATGAGGAAAGGTGAAGGCTGGGGAAGGAGAGCACAAGCACACAATAAGCAGGGATTCTGCAGGATCGAAGGTGGGGCTATAGCACTGCGGGAGGAATTGCAGGCCAGGCCTTGTTTGCTTTGCAGTTCAATCCCAAGGAAAAGAAAGGTGAGATTTTCCCAGGTTGCACTTGAGGTGGATGTGCTGAACAAATTGGTCAGTTGGGTACCACTGATTAAAGAGACGCATTGGCACTGCAGATCTTGTGGGAACAGACTGGAGATGTAAAGCACAGGGGATGCAATCCTAATCCCCATTTAGGATGGCACGTGTCTTGGCACAAATCCTGTGCTGGCCTGGAGGGGGGTGCAGTGATGGGATTCAAAGAAATTAACAACCGGTTCTATGCCCATCTGGCAGCCACCTTTAAATGGCTATTTTTAAACTTTATATGTCTTGTTAACAACTGGTTCTATGGAGTAGGTGCGAACCTGCTGGAGCCCACCACTGGGGGGTGGTGGTATTGCAAAACACCATATGGTAGAAATCTTGGAGGAGGGCTAGGGCAATGCACAGAAATGTGCCAGATTCCCCACACCAGCATGGGAATGGAGAGTATGAGTGTGTTGTGTTGTCCTAAATTGGTTAGGATTGCACTCTGATTTATTTTGCAATTAAAAGTTTTCCAACTGTACTTATAGGGCAGAAAACACAGATTTCCCAGCTCTCCATAGTTATAAATGTGACCCTATGGTGGAAAGCATGAGATCTACTTTTTTCCTGGGCTTTCTCAGAGACAACTGATCTATTTGGGTTAACCATTTATGAATCCACACTAACCGGATTGTAGTGCAGCACAATCAAAGAGCAAGTGTGTGGCCACCAAATTTTTCAAGAAAGTGAGCCAAATCTGCTCACTGCTACGTTTCATGAGAATCCTTATTTTCCTGAATGCTCACAGCCATTCTGTTCTTTATTTCAGTAATGCTTACAATCAGTCCTGTAAACCAGTATTAGTATCTCTCCATATTACAGAGGGAGACAGGGATGGCTGTATTGCCCTGCAGCTTGCAGGTAGAGGAGGCCAGATTTGCCCCTTAGATTTCTCAATTCCCAGCTCACACTCTTAGCCACTGCAATGGCTCTCTTATTTGAAAGGGGACAATAAACAAACAGAGCACCAATGACTTACACTTTGCGCTATTGAATTTCATTCCCTTTCTATTACTCCAGTTCACAAGGTCTTCCAATTCATTCAGTATGAGGTCAGCCATCAGGGCATCAGCCATAAGGTTGGTGCTTAACTCACGGATATGAGGATGTGACCGTTGCTCTGTTTGTACCAATCGTCTATGTGAATGTATGGCCACAATCCACCACAGAATTAAGAGAGCTTAAACCTGTTAGCCCATTCAAGTCAAATGGCTTAACGACACTTTAAAGTACCGTTAAGCTAATTTATTTCAATAGGCTTAAGTGGGCTAAGTTCTGTGTTAGATTGTAGCTGCAGTGCTTTTGATTTTCCTTGTAAGTGATGTTTCTGATACTAGTTTAATTCTGGGTGGAAGTTGCTGTCGATAGATTTTATATCAGAAATCAAATCACAGCTGGGAGTCATGTGGATCTAGAATCAGATTTTTCTACATGGAAATATGCAATGTCCTCTCTGTGTGAGTACCGGCACCTCTGTGGGTGAGTTCCTATGAATACCGGCAGGTGAGTTCTGGTACCTATTTTCCAGAAAAATAGCATTGGTGCCACCACTTTTTTGGGTCTGTTTGTGCTGTGTTGGGACTAAACCCTGCAACTGGGAATATGCAGGTTAAAGTCTAAATATACATATAACAACAGAATTAAAATGCTGTGTATTTCCAGCACTTTTTTTAGGGCTTGTAGCCCTTTAACGGTGTATTTTCCCACCAAGGGCTCTGCCTAGCTTTCTGGGGCCAAAGTGCACAGCAAAACCTTGTGTCCCTTCAAAAGGAAACATGAGAGCATCTGCTTGAAGAGGAAGAAGCCTTAGTAGAGAAGGCTGCTGCGATTTTGCATCACAATATTGCCGATTGTTTGCTATGGCATCCCATGTTTATTTCTGAAACACTCAATTGTGGGTAGCATTTTGGGGAGGGAAGAGATTTAAAGTTCATTTATTGGCTTCTGTGAAGGAAGGGGCCAGAATCAGATTAATGCTGAATGACGCTGGCCAGCAATGCATCTGGCACATTATGGGTAGAGCTGGCGAGGAGATAAAGGCAGCAATCCTATCTACACTTTCCTGGGAGTAATCCCAATTGATGATAATGGGACTTATTTCTGAGTAGACATGCCTAGGATTGTGCTCTATTACTTGCTTTTCTGTTTTTGCCTGGTTTACCAGGCTGCCAGACTTACCTGGAAGGACACAATATAATTAGGGTTGCCATATGTGCCAGAAAACTGGGACAGTCCTGGTTTTGGGGGATTATGATCACATCCTGGCAAGTGTGATGGCATCTTGTCCCAGTTTTATGGAAGAGAATTATGGTAACCCTAAATAAAATATATGCTTGCAACCAGGTTGACCATATAACCGGAAATTTCCAGATTTGTCCTCTTTTTGGCCTCCTGTCTGGATGTCCTCCAAATGGGCTTCATTTTGGAACTTTGGAATGGGGTGCAGTACCCCATCATGTCATATGTCACTGGATTCATATTGAAGAGCAGAATCCAATGCAAAAATTGGTTTTGAAATATCCCCATCCTATAAAAAGGTGTGGTCAAAAAACTAAAAATAAAAATATGCATTGAGCACTATGGTAAAGTGAAGGTGCCCAATATCACAGCTTTACTCATGAGTAGGCAAATGTGCCATTGTTCTCTGGAAAGGCCACGCTGAGAGGAGACCAAGACCTTGTCCTCCTTTTGAGGTTTGAGCGTCTGGTCACCCTGCTTGCTACCTATTGCTCAAGTGCAGGGCTCAGCAGGATGAACTGATGTGTTCCCCTGTGAAAGGCATGGTCTTGCAGGGAGATCTGATACACTTTGTGGGGGGATCTGATACCCCCAATTTGTTCAGCATCCTTTGCTCCTTCCCTTCTCTCTTTCTCCCTGAATCCCTCCCAGCAGTGAGCCAACCCCATCCCCCTCTTAGACAACTCTGCATGGCTCAGCTGCTAGCCTCTCTTAAGCCGACTGTCCCTCCCCCTCTGCCGCTGCATTTCCATCTTATTCACCCCGGATAATTGCAGCAGCCGTGAGTCAGGTTGTATTAATGATCTATAGATCCCAGGTCACCCATTGCGCTTAAGACTTGGATTGCAACACTCCATTACTATTGGCTATACAAGGGCAAAGCCTCCATCCATATGGCCGTAAATCCGACCTCGTTGGGCCATCACTCAGAACCACTTCGCCTGTCCATCTTCACCTGCCTGCGGCTCTTTTGTATTTTACATTTCTAATTAAATAAAATTACACACACAGACACCCGAGACATACACACAGTGGGAGAGAAGAGGGGGGCATAATGAATTCCTCAATGATTTGCTGTTATATTTTAAAAGGTCCATAAAAGCCAAGGGTGATAAAAATTGATTTTGTCGTTATCTGCTCTAGTGCTAGAACAGGGAAAGCTGCTCCCTCTTTCCCAGGGATGCTGGTTTCCTTGCTTGGATTTGGGGTTCGTGAAGAGGTTTGCAGTTAATTGGGGGAAGAAATAAACCAGTATTACTGTGATCCTCTTGGAAAGGGCCACTGTCAGTGTAGGCTTCTTGCATGACAGTGGAACTCATTGCCACAACATCATTCTGAAGCTGATGGAAAAGCAAAACTGAACAGAAATGCCAATGTAAATGCTACTGCCTTTTTCTAGTGAGGCTTCTAAGCTTTAAAGCTTACAGTCAAACTGATGTGTGCCCTTAATTTCTTGAGAGGTGTGCCAACAAGTGGAAGTACCTCTTGAATCAGAAGCAGCTGTGAGGGTCTCATCCCCCTTGTCCCCTGGGGTTTCCTCCAAGGGAGCAGGTCCACATCAGAGGGTCAGATGAGTGTCATTAGAAAAGCAGGGAAATCCCTAAAACACAATGGATTTCCAGGGTATTGATAATCAATTTTCTATATTTGACAAGTCTTGTGCCACCAAGTAACACACTGACAGTGCAGACTTAAGCATGTCTACTTAGAAGTAAGTTCCATTGTGTTCAATAGTACTTACTCCCAGGGATTGCAGCCTAACTCCATTCACTGTGCTATCCTTTTCCTTCAGTGAGCCAGGCTGTGTTAGCAATTTTCCCTTTCCAAACAGGTAGGCCAGTGTTGTTTCCAATCAATGTTTTTCTCTGGCTGTGTCTTCTGCCTCCTTGTTTTTGTTCCTGCCTTCTTTCCTAAATCTTCCCAAGGGCTGTTCTTGCTGCTTGTCTAGGGTTGCCATATGTCCCAAAAAACAGGGACAATTCTGATTTGGGGGGATTTGCCAGTATTCACATACTGGCAAATGGGTCAAAGGGTCCTGTCCCAGTTTTGTGGAAGATAATTATAGCAATGCAACGCTGTCCCCTATCCTGCAGAATGCAGCACATGCCCCGCTATGCCAGTTCTGGAAAGTTGGTTACAATTGCATCCTTAAGTCTTTCAGGGCAGTTTCCAGAGGATATGTGGGGTCATCGACACACCCAACACTCAAATGAACTCTGGATTCCTGCCTTGTTTTCCTCCACTAGTCCAGCTGGCAGAATAGGAAATGGATCAGGCTCAGCTTTGGTTTGGGCACATGGGGCTTGATGTGCAATTTCTTGCCCAGTTTTGCACCCCTATCCAATGCTGCTTGTGTGTTTCTGGCTTAGCACTCACTCATGCCACCAAGAAAGCAAGAACTTGCAGTGGTGCAAGCCTGGTGCTCCCATCAGCTGTGTGCTTCAGAGACTGATTTACTCAGATGTCTTCTCAATGGTATCCCATAAAAATGGAATGAGCTTCCTCGGAAGTATACAAATACATCATCATATTGTGAGAATGTGCAGGGGCTACTTTTATGATTAGGGTTTATCTTCATGGCTAGATATGTAAATATAGTCATAAAGCTTCATCCTTGTGTTTTCTCCTCTGTTGTTGTTGTTAATATGCGGGTGAGAATTTTCTTGTCTTCTACCTGGTGGGTCACCAAAGAGATGGAGCTCCAACAATCCCAGTTTCAGTCATTTGCTGTCATTTTATTCCAAACTGGTGTAGTATTCATGGTCAAAGGATAGTCCAAACCTTCTCATCCATGTGAATCTGGAGTGTTGTTGGGGAGCACCTGTAGACAGGGCTACTCTCAAGGTGCTGAGGGTTTTTGACTCTCTCTGAAGAGAATGCAGAACTCAGCTAGAATTAGAACTAGCGGTGTTTTGTCTCTGCATCTTATTTCTCTATTTGAGTCCTGACTACCTAGTCCTTACATACCCACTAGGACACTTTGCCAGAAAGCATAGAAATTTGCATTATAACAGCTAGTGCAGCTGTGCCAGTGAGGCACATGCTGCATTTTGTGGTAGGCGAGCAATCACAGAGGGAACACTTGTTTCCTTATCAGAGCTGCAATGTGGCTTGCTTTGGCATTGGAAAATAGGATAGGATTGAGCCCCAAGTTTCAAGGGGCCTAAGTTGCAGGCAGTGACACACTCTTTTTGTACATCCTAACTAGAATCATAGAATATTATAGGTTGGAAGGGTCCCTAGAGATCTTGTAGTCCAACCTTACACTTAGTGGAGGTTGCACAGTTCCTTACAAATGGGTATCCAGCTTTTGCTTAAAAATTCCAGTGTGGGAGATCATACTATTTCAAGTGACGTTGTTCCAGTGCCTCTTGCTGTTTTCTTACTATTTAGCTTAACTCCTCTGCAGAAACCAGAAACTTTCTGTATTGCTTCACAGGAAGGACTGGGCCAGCACTGCTTGGAATTAGTAGCAATGGGGCTGTGGGTTAAGAAAGTGAAGTCTGGCAAACTCAACAGGCAGGTGACTGGCATTCTAGGATGATCAAGCCATGATCAAGCCGGGTAAGGCAGATGACAGAAAGTGGGACAAAGTGTAAAAGGTAAGGCCATTGCAGATGAACAGTCGTCAGCAGTCAGTCAGACAGGTTGTTGCTGAGAAACCGGATTTTATTAGAATAGCTGTGACATGTCATATAAATATAAATATATATAAATATATATGTACATCCTATACATAGACTTGGGGGCATGTCAAGAGCAGGAGGTTATTGCTTTGAGCTTTTGCCACTGACTACAGTATCCAGTAACAAAAAACAAACTGATTTGAGGTGGGAGGGAGGAGAAAAAAGTGGGCTGGGGAAAAGAAATAAAGAAGATGCTCAGAAGCAGTGGAGGAGAACTCACACCACAAATGCAGCCTGTGATGAAAAGGTTCCCTCTCCAAAAAGGCACAATCAATAGAGATCATCTCTTTGTCTCTTGCTAGGAGTCTTGCGTTCTCAAGGCCCAGGAACGATACCAAAAGTCAGAATAAAGAAAGCTAATTTGCAACCAAAAAACTGGAAAGTGCAAAGCTAAGGACAGGGGAGGATAAACATGGGGAAACGGAGATATGTACAAGGGGAACTCAAATGGAGATAAATGCAATAAAGCAACACTATGAGAAGAACCTCGAGTGGGGTACAAGGCAGTGAAAAGGAGGTACATGCAGCAGAAGCAACTAGGCAGCAAGCTGAGCAGGAGGCAGCAGATGCAGGAGAGCATTAAGAAAAGACATTTTAAAAAACCCATATCAGGGGAAAAACCAAGTCTACTTAAGGAACTATGGCTGGTTTAGAGTTACCTTCTCATTTGCCCCCTCTCATCTTGCAGATCTCACCAAAGAAGGGGTGAATCTGCTCTTGTCAGTCACTGTCTCCTTCTTTCGGAGAATTGGGGCCAATCAACCCATGCAATAGGATCACATCCACCAATGAATTGCACCACAACAAATGCTCGGTGAAGATCTGTGCATTTGAGCGCTCCCACCTCAACAAAGCAACTACATCCCCTGCATATAGAAGTTAACACATCAGCTTGACTTGATATGCTAGGTCATGTGCAGGAAATTATATTCATGGGGTGGGGGAAGTGTTCCCAAACATGTGATGCTCTAATCTGCTGCCTGAATGGGACAGTTCAGCTGTGACATGTGATCCTGAAGCATGAGTAGATCAGCTGAATTACCAAACAATGGGAGCCAGGCTAGGAGGGGATAGCATAATTGTGGGTATCCTACTACACCTTATCAAATGCTATCAGCAAGTGACATGAAAATGCACCCTTAAGGTTTGCACCTGCAGCTACAGTATATGCCCTTCATCTCAGGCATGAGGAACTAACCATTTGATATAAAAGATGTGCCGGGGACTTGGGCTGCAATCCTATCCACACTTACCAGGGAGTAAGTCCCCTGATTATAAAGGACTGGGCATGAATAGGACTGGGCTCTAACTTCCCACACTGACCTGACTCAGTAGGCATACAGCAGGCAGCTACCAATATCCTTAACCATGACTGTAGTACAGGTTAATATTTGGGATGTGTGTGTGCATGAGGGAGCAGATATTATCCCACATGTCCTGTGTACATCAGATATCTATATAGTTTTATATTTGTGGCATTTGCTATACCTTCCTTGTCGCTTGATTTTAGTCTCTATGCCCTTCTCTGCTACTCCCACTTTCCAAAAGATCAACTGGTTTAATTGCCATGACGCTCGACTACGAAAGGTTCACACTACAATCAAGTAGCCAGTTATTAAGATACCACAAATTTCTCTCTTTTACTATACCAATAGCACAATCTTATACACGCCTTAGAAATAAGTCACATTGTATTTGGTGATTCCCAGGAAATTGTGCATAAGATTGCAACGCTAGTCTAGCCGCTCTTCTGAGATCAGTACAATTTGCTATATTTTTAGAATTAGAATTATGTATGCAAATTTACATAATTTGCCTAAAACAATATAGTAATATAATGTATTTTGGGATGGAGGAGATAGAACACTACACAAACGTGATCAAGTGCAACTTGATTCATCTCTAATTTAAACATATGCCTTCTGACTTTGCATTCTACGTTTAATCTTCGCTATGACAGAAATGGCATATCCCATATTACTCCAATCCTGATTTTCCAAATTAGGAAAATATTCTCCAAAATATTTTTCCAAAAAGTATTTGGAATATTCTGAAGGCAAATTACTAATGCATAAATGATGTTGGCTTTTAGGTATTCACATGAAGGGAGTAGATGTTATTTTTTGGGGGGAGGAACCTTTGAATTTTTATTATTTTGTTCCCTGGTTTCATCAATACATGTAAAAGGATATTTCACTGGAAGTGGTTCTCTGTTTTATTCTAATTTAAGTGTATGCTAACCTGGTTGCTTTATTAGTTATTAAAAGGGAAAAAAACCACAAATCAAACCACACATTCATTTATAAATGTCCACAATAAAATATTTTAGGTTTTGCTGGATTCATTTGCATCCCATCTATTAGCTTTCTGTTGACATACTCAAAAGTTTGATGAGCAGAAGCACCACTCTGTGTCAATGGCAAGGCTATGCCATTTCAAAGTGCCAGCAGGTACATATAGGCTGTGAATGCTCCTAGAAGATAAAATACTCCCTAGCCAAACAAATCTAGCAGCTCAAGGAAAATAGGAACATATAATAATCTTCCCAGTATGTTCGTTTTATAGGTGTAGGGAGTCTTTTATGTGAACTCAAACATTCAGTCTCCCACCTTCAGTCTTTAATGATACAATTCATCCTGAGACATGGGCTAGGTACAATCCCCCTCCATCTTTCCCCCTTATCAGGGACCACCTCTAAACTGCATTGCAAAACAGTACATCTGCCTACAGTACATCGTCCTGTACTGTACAAGGGAATATAGTGTGGATTCTGGAAAGGGAGTAGAGTCTTTACTCAAAGAGTAAAGAGGATAATTTCATATCCCTTTTAGTAAAAACTATTTCAGCATCCTTTTGGGCTCAGGCTATGTTGTACCCATATACAATCTATGTACAGTGCATCCATATCATTTATCTGTATACAGTTACACATTATACAAAGAATGTGTGCAGAGGGAATACTCAGTACTCTGCATGAGTTGGGCTCATTTCAAAAGGAACTCATGCAATAACACAAAAACATATACAGATACTTGTATGTACACACCAGACAATGTGATTAGCCTTACTTTGGGATTAAAAAACAAATGTTCATCCCTTTCTAATTTAGGAAATGGATTCTGACCTATGTGATTTGGGAGAATGAAATCACAGGGTGATAAGTCAGGCTTATTACTATAAAAAATAAAAGGTGTGACCTTGTCTATGTGCCTTGTAAACCCTCTACCACCACACACTGTGCAACATAGAAGGGGTGAGGACATTTTCAACACAGGTTATTATACTTCATTATATAAACTCTGATTTGTGGGACAGAACCTGTCTCTGGGTTAGTGAGAAACCCCCCCCCCCCCCACCCTTGGAAGAAGCTGCTTTGAGGACTGATTCTTCCCCAATGGGTAGAATCCCAAACATCAGGAATGATGTCCTTTCCTCAACCGAGAACAAATGTTCCCTTACCTTGAGGAGGCATCCATCACTGCTCCTCCTCCACCCAACACCCCATTGGTATGACTGCACCAGGGCTGGAAACTTGACTAGGACCTCAGCCAAGGTATTCTGTTAACATGATCGCTTGACATCAGATTACATTTTGAGACAGAGTTTATGGGGTTTCCTGATAGGCAAAGATGGAGAGGAAAAATCCATGTAAACTGACTGGGTTGCACCATTTAAGAGAGACTGATGGCCCAATCAAATCCAATTTTCCAGCAGAGATGCAGTTACAACACAGGCCTGTGGTAAGGGAAAAAATGTATCTCCAACACAGAAAGCAGTGCACACCCAGCTGGCATGGCTGCATCCGCACTGGAAAGTTGGATAGGATTGGGCCCTGAATATTTATGGACAGTGCTCTCTCATCTGGCCAGAAACTGCTGATTCTTTCTCATATATATTTGACACCACAAGAGAACCAATTTGGTGAACAACGCCTCAAAGCATGCCAAAATGTAAAGGGAGTCATAGATTTTATTGCTGAGCTGTCCATCTAACTGCCTCTGCTTGGTTGTGGTACAATGTGTGTGTTTATATTTCTGTGGGTTTTTTGTGTTTATATCTGTAAATGTGTCTCTGTGTGTGAGTGAATGACTGAAAAGGAAACTGATTTTGTTCCTTCCAATACAAGTTAGCTAACTGCACTGGGGAGGAGGGTTCCAGGGAAAGGAACCTCTTACATGCCACTTTCTGGGGCCATTCATCTCAGCAAACACTCTGTGGAAGGGAAGATACCCAGCCTGGATCCCACTGAAGAGGTGAAGTTGAGGGGGCATGGTGGAAGTTGGGGACGAGAGGTCACTCAAACACGAAAGGATCATGAGTGCTGAAAAAGAAGTGCCCATCAACATGGGTATCCATGGTCTCCTTGTCACTCTCAGGAGGAAAGCGCTCGTGGCAGATTGGGCACTCCTTCCAAAGTGTTGGTGAAGGCAGATCCAAGGGAGATGCGCCCATCCCACAAGACCCTGGTTCTGACATCTGCCGTCCTGTCAGGCCACTGTATGGGAAGGAGGAAAAGAGAAAGAACAGCATCAAAGAGGTTTCTCTATCCCAGATCTTGAACTTGGAATTGAGACACAATGTGTGGTTGTGATGGTTGCTTCAGCATTTGCTTCCTTTAATTAAGCCAAAACAGTCCATGTATGCCCCCAAAATAGATGCTCAGATAATTTAAATCTTTTAGATAAATAAGGGACAAGGCATCTCATTCTCTTGTGATGTGTACAAGATGTAAAGACATTTACTTTTTCAGAATCAGCAAGTTTTAGACAAGCCAAAGGAAGGTCTTCTTCACAAAGTAAATATTCATAGTCAGTAGTAAGAAGAGCATAAAAAGGAAAATGCTTTAATTGAAAGTACGGTGGCTACTGATAGCCACACCAGAGGCAGTATTCCTTAGGATTACCAGATGCAAGTGTCAAACATGGGCTGGATATCCCCATCATGGCTTGCTTGTGATCTTTCCAATGGCACCTAGCTGGTGCTTGTTGGGAAACTGGACATTGGGCTAGAATGGTCAGTGAATTGCTACAGGCTGACTTCAGGCCACAAGGGAAGTCATAAGCTGTGAAGCCAGTGGGCTTTGGAAGAGGGGCTTAAAAGGAGGAGGTATCCAAAAGAATGAAAGGGAGAGATCTAAGAAGACTCCTGTCATTACCATAGAAGCAGAAGTCATCCCATGTGACATGAGGACAGAGAGACAGAGGACAGAGAAAAGTGGCACTTCACCCAGTACACACAGGGCGAAATCCAGAGCAGTTATGGGTCCGTGCAGTTATGTCACCCTCTAGTGTTATCTTATGGAAAGTCACCTTAACCTCTCTGGAGCAAAGGGCTTAATTTGACTTTAGGATATGGGTCACAATGTTTGTGGAATTTATTGCACAAGATGCAGTGATGATCACTTGCTTGGATTGTTGGATTATCCACATTCAAGGAGAACAGGTCTATTAATGGTGACTCGTTGGATGGCTTTGCTGCTAGCTTCAGGTTCAGGGCTGAATGCCTCTAATACCAGTTGGGAAGGAGCAATGGCAAGCAGGCCTTCCTTGCTTGCTCGTGGGATTCCCCCAAAGGCTGTAGGACTTGATGTAGGCCTACATCAAAGGCCTTCCCCCAAAGGCTGTAGGCCTTTAACCTACCTTACATTAAAAAAACCCTGGGAAAGAGACTGGCCAGAGAGAAGATGTGCTTTTCAGGCACCCTTGGTTTACGGGTGTCCAAACTAATTATGCAGTGCTAAAAAGAAAGCTCCATAAAAAATTCTGCACCAGGAGAACATTGCAACATGGGGATCAGGCTAGAGCACATGTGAGCACATGATTTACTCATGCTCAGGTTCCATCTCTGGCATCTCTGTTAGATAAAGCTGCAAAAGACCTCTGAATCTGAAACTCTGGAGAGCCATGGCCTGTTAGTGCAGGAGACATCTATGGATGAGATGGATCACAAAAACTGGTTATTTCCCACCGCCCCCCTTGCCCAGTTAAAGCTGAGATCCTTAGGATGGCAAATTCTGTCACAACAGTCTTTATTGCTGAACTGATTTAAAGTCTATACAGTCCTTCAAATGTTGGGCATGGTGAGCGAAACAGTAATCAAAATGGAATCTGCTACATCCTAGCTCCCCTCACCTGGCCACCTCGTAGAAGCCGCTGCCCAACTCTGGGAGGAGGAGGTTTGTTTCTTCACCACCACTCTGTGCAGCTGCCATCAGCACGGCCTTCTCATCCTCTGCCTCCTTAAGCACAGAAAGAGAGAAAGAGCTTGTATGTCAGTCATAAACTGCTTGGTTCCAGCTCTAATTATGAGGATGCCTCAAAAATTGTTTTCAATCACACCAGGACAAGGAAACTATGATGAATCAGTGCTAAACTTCACAGTGTTATGGAAGATATGAATGTATGTGATTAATCCAGCATTGACAAAGGTTGCAATCCTCACCTCCAGTCAGGCATGCCTAAGCCCCGGCATAAGTCTTGTGCTGATCTGGGGGTGTCAGAAAAGTACCATAAAACACTTCTGCCCCACTTTTGGGGGAGGGTTAGGCCAGTGGACAGACGTGCTTGCCTCCCTATATCACCACAGGAACTGAAAGACCGATGAGTTGTGCCAGCCTAGTTTAGGACTGCACCCTTAGGCTTTGATTACCAGATGGAGATATGACACATTGGTTCTTTCTCAGTGTGCAAGTACGTAATGTAGTTTCCAAGACTGATACGAGGATTCGTTTACAAAGTGCACTGCCACAGGATAATTTTAGGACTATAACTTAGGTGGGTTTTTTTAAAAAAAGAGACAGATAAAATCATGCTTGGTAGGACCATCAATGGCTATCAGCCTTGATGGCTAGGTGTAGCCTCCACGGTCAGAGGCACTATACCTCTGAAGACACAAAATAATTGGTGACATCTACCATGTTTGGGCTATGCTACCATGATTGTATCCTATTGGAAATAAAATGCTGAACTTGAGAGGGCTTGGATCTGATCATCCAGTGAGATGTTTCTTATTTTTTGTCAGCCCAATGGGGTTAGGGTTATCACAAGTACCAGATAGTTGTGAAATCTGTCAGTGGCGATTAAATCTGGATTCTACAACATGCCCTGCTTGTGAATGACTCGGATAGAAAGGAAGGAGACGTTGTTGGAAGCACTGGAGTAGATGCACTTGCAATCTCATTCTACAAGACAAGTCTTTAGTTCTTAAGTTTAGAAAGGTTTGGCAAAACCTGTAATCTACCCTTCTGGTACTAGACAGCTCTTAGTTTCTGACTCCAGCCACCCAACTCACTGAATCAGAGCTGGACTCCTCTGAAGTTTGTTTGATCTGACTAGCGATGGGTGCAGGCTGGCTGATCACCACAGTGTGAGCAGGTCCACGGGCACAGGGTGGTGTGGTGGTAGCAGCCCGGTCACATAAACTGTAGGAGCCAAGCTGGGCAGGCAGGCGCATATCCTCAGGGCACTCATCCTCAGAATCAGACAGTGGTGAGTCCAAGGAGCCTATGGCAACATGCAGGGAAGAGGAGGAAAGAAGAAGAGAACATGGTCAGTTGAGTGAAAAATACCAAGGGATCAAAAAGATATTTCCAGGGATCAAAAGGGCAAATGCTCTGAACTCCAGAAGCAAATGGCACCATCTCACAGAATGAGATAGGCTTTGCCTTCTGCAGACACAGTGGTTTCCGCAGGCATTAAAAATGTCAATTTTTTTTAAACCTCCATCCAGGTCCTCCTTGCACCATGTGTATTTTATTTAATTGAAAGGAGAGTTGAGAACTGGGAGTACTGACTTGATTCCATGTTACACAATCTTAAATCTATAAAAATGATCCTCACATTTTTCTCTATGTCACAGATGCTGGGAGGGAGTTTGCAAGTGTAACTGGATAATGATATTAAATAGGTGGCTGGAAGACACTGACCATGAACATCTAGTGTTGTCTCCTCTTCATCCTCCAGGACAGATTCGCTCCATTTCTCATCTGCTACCTTCTCCAAACGCTCTTCAAGGCGTCGTATGTACACCAGCAGCTCCTGAAGGGAGGGTACAGGTTAAAGATCAGCATGAGCCCCCGAGATAGGAAGTGGGCAGCACATACCACCCCAGATTCCATGCTGTATTTGATGAAACAATCTCTCCTACTTCATATCAAACCCCACCGCACCTCCCTGTCCCCACAAAAAAGCCATTTCAGGCCAAGTTTTGCCCACAGATACCATGGTCTTCCCTCCTTTCCAAACTCAAACTTGCTGTCTGCTGATGCTTGTGGATGCTGGATACTACCACTCACCTGTTTTTCAGTCTGCAGTTGTTCCTTCTCCTTCTGTGCCACCTGCAACGCAGCTCTTATCTCACGCAATTCCCGGCGATTCTCAGAGACCTGCACCTGGTGGGACAAGATGGGAGGTGGCACACTCCAGAACGTAAGGCCAAAGTTGTGGCTACAGAGACTGTTGTGAATCTGATATTCCTGTCCCACATACTAATTCAGAAAATGGAAGTACCTTTGCTATTTTGGCTATTTCAGCCATCCTAGAGGGTTGCCTGATGTCATGGTCCGCCCTGAAGCTGAAGGGTTAACAGGCAATTCTAGTTGTAGGAATAAAATCTTAAGGGGGAAGGAACAGGATCATGTACACAAAGGCTATTATGTGCTTAGTCTGAGAGCTGCTTTTATTTGCCATCTGAACAAGTCACACTGCTCCATTCCGCCCTCCCTGTCCCTTAAGGAAGCAAAGGTCAGGGCCCTCAGGCTGGGGTGTCACAATGCCCCAGTTTGAGAATCAGTGCCTGAAGGCTTTTTAATTGGGGCATTTGAATCTGCTCAGCATTCAACCACATACTGTGGTTCTCCGCCATGAACTGAGTCAATTGATTTCAAAACTCTGTTCTGGTGACCATCACCATGGGTTAATTAAGGTTGTGTTGCAACCCATGGTAGGCAAAGAAGCCAAATACTCGAACGGTGGTTTGGCAATGTGGATAACAAGCATGCCAGTGATCTTCTATGGGCGGGAATGGGTACACTGACCAGCTACTTAAGGCAATAGGATCTGTTCTCTCAAAGTTTACCATACTGGAGTCACGTTCTTGGGCCAACTCCACACGCAGCACTTGGCGCTGTGCCCGCTCTTCCTGCAGGCTCTTCTCTAGGCGCAGCACCTCAGCACTCAGCTTCAGAATCTTGTCCTTCTCTACCTGCGAAACACCACAGAGGATATTTGACAAAATATTACTCTTTAAGCGTTGTGGTGGCTGTGGTGGTTGGTGGGTGGAGGAGAAGGTGGACATTAACACAAGAGAATGCTACATTTTTTCAGAGCCATTTTCTTTTTACTTGTTATAAAAAAACAAGCATTTGCACATAGACAACTAGAGCTGACATCAATCGTCCCAATGAGAAAGCCAATCTTATTGCACGCAAAACTGATTAAAATTTTTCCCCTGCTTTATTGTAATTTCTACCCAAGGAATCAACAGGAGTGGAAGCTGTCCTTCAGCCAGTGAAGCAAATAAGTCAATATCAACTCAGTATTGGGTGTGGTGGGAAGTATCCAGGAAGAAGTCTCACAAACCTCCATATTCTGCAACAGTGTGGACTTCTCTTTCCACCATTGGCCTTTGCCTTCTTTCCACTTGAGGGTCATGTCAGCAAGCTTGATGTTGACTTCAGCTGCCTCAAGGCGGCTCTTATGCAGATCGGATATGGTGCAGTCACGGATGCAGGCCACACTGGCCAACTCTTCCCCCAGCAGGGCTACTTTTTGCTGGCTGGCAGCCAGGTTGTCTTGTGTGGAGCGTAGTTGCTCACACAGGGCCTCCATCTGGGCCTGGGAAGAGAGAGGAATGTGGGTGATAATAGCCATACAATAAAATGTTGGGGGGGGGGAGATGGGAACCCTTTGCCTTCTAGGCAGAATGCTGATCAGCTAAGCCTGCAAGGTGGAGCTTGGGCCATCTGCTGTCAGCCACTTACAGTGCGGCGATTTGCAACAGCCAACTTCTGCTGCAGTTTGTTAACGTCCTCCTGCAGGACCAAAGTCTGTGATAGCTTCTCGCCATGAAGGGTCTTGGCTTCCATCAGGTCAGAGGCAAGGCTGCGGCTTTCCTCCTCAGAGGCCTGCAGCTTTACCTGGCAAGGAGAGGAGAGGACAGGGGACAGTCACCATGTTCCAGCCACTTGACTACATCTACTTACTGGAAAGTTCTGTTCCCAACAGCTCCATCTTCCCAGGTGACCCAGTCAGTCCATCCTCACCTGGTATTGCTCTTTCTCTGCATTCTCCTCTTTGAGCTGATTGTGAATCTGCTCCTGCTCCCTCAGCAGAGTTTTGACAGTATCTTTCACCCTAGGGCCAAAGCAAATAATAAAACATGAGAATCTGTAGTCTGAGACATCCACTTCCTTTCCAGTTCAGAGTAAGTTTGAGCACCAATAGAGTTTCGCAGTAGGTGGAGAGACATTATTGAAATTGGTGTGAAGAACCCTTTTAATAACTGAAATTGAGACCTTGCTTCAGTTCAATGCACTGTACTCCATCCCTAGTAAAAGAGGTCACCCAACTGGAAGCTCCCTGGGCCTCAAGAAGATACTTCAGTAGTGTTTCATTGGACCCAAATGCTGTTCCCTTCAAGCAGTGCAGCCATGCAACTTAAAGCCTTGGCACAGCTCAGTATTTCCGGATTTGGTTTGAGGGATTCCTTCTCCTTATTCTCCTTCTCCTCTGCAGATGAGATCTCCTCCAGAACCTCTTGCTGTTGCTCAAGATGTAGATCCATCAATTCATTCATTTTTGAACTGTGCCTATTAACCAGCAGGCCAGGGTTCGAGACCCGGGTCGGCCCCACAAGACAGGGTGAACTCCTGTCCTTAGCCCAGCTCTGTGACGCCAGCTGGATCCAATCGTATCGGCTCTGCCTTTCCACTGGACTAATTCAGTGGCGTGGAGAGGGGGGATCTGCTTCTTGGGTAACAGCCTATCCTCCATAACAATCTAACACAGGCTTTCGTGCTTTGCATGCAGCGTATGCAGCACCGAGCATGATACCATAGTCTTTCAAGACTGACGGAGGCCTGCTTTTTACCTTGTACAACTATTTGCCAATCTCTGCCAAAACTGTTTGTCTTACAAGGCACTGTTTGTCGTGCAAAGCAGAATTCCTTAGAAATTTCAGTTTGTCTTACAAAGCATTTGTCTTACAAGGTACCAATGTAATTTATTAATTACAAGAAGGATCCATGCTGCCTGTTCACAAGGAAAGGAGGACAATGAAGATTTTTTTTCCATTGCACAAGGTTAAAATTCAGGACATGTCCTGGCAAAGCAGGACATAGGGTTGCCTTGGGTAAAATAACTTCACAGCTAAATGCTAGCTAAGTACATAGTATGCCTATATAGCCATGTGGCCGCTTTTTGGCTACTCCTCCATGGGGCCCTTCCAGCCATGCTCCTCACCTGTCTAGTTCAGTCTCCTTCTGTATCATCTTCTCCCCCATGGCTTGGATATCGCTCTCCAGTTCCCGGATTCGAGCCAGCCGTTCAGCATCTTGAAGGCTCAGGGTTTCTCTCTGCTTGGATACTTCTGCATAAGAATCTGACAGTTCCTGGTGTGGGAAGGCAGAAACGAATGAACAAGGTCCACGGCATCAAGATGAAGCTTCAACTTCCACTGCAAATACTGCTCACATATGTATGTTGTTTAAAAATCTCTGGGAGAAAACTGGGTCTAGTAGACCAGCTTATATCCAAGTACAAAGAAAATGCTCCTCAAAACACTGAACTTTAATAATCTGGAGGCCTTTTGCTATTTAACTGTTCAGGGAGGAGAAACATCTTGTAGGAATGGAGGTCTCTGCAGCAAATCTAACGTGTGCATTGCCAATATAAAAAATTGACCAGAGACCAGATGCTACCGCAGGATCACCTGTAAGCAGTGGTGAGTTTCAGGGTGTTCTCACAGATTCTATAGAACCCTTTGCTAATGAGCGCCTGGTTCTGAGAACCGGTTACTAAAGGGACATAGAACCTGTTGATAATTTAGGTTATTAGGACATAGAACCTATTGTTAATTTATTTGAATTCCACTACTGCCTATAAGGATATATGGCCAGCTCAGCCCAGATAAGAGAAGAAAAGAGGATTAGGGATAGTTCTCCTCTGGAAAAGACGGGAACTTTACTAGCTGTTCTGAGGTCCCTGCTGTCTTCCTTGCCTTGTATTGTGCAGCCAGCTTGGTGTGCTCATCACGCAGGGAACCAAGGGCTGCTTCCAGCTCGGCCACACGACTTCTCATTTCTTGAATCTCGTTCTTCAGTCGGGAGGACTCCCGCTTCAGGGCTACTTGCTCCTGCCGGCTCTCCTCCAACTGAGTCTGCACAAGGAAAGATACCAAAGTCCAAGAATACAAGCTAGGGAATGTTTTCAACAAAAGTGCTTCAGAATTTGCACTGAAGTTCATATCCTTGCTATCAGAGGGTTGAGATTGATTCAGAAGAACCAACATAAGGTACAACTCTTCCAGGACTTTATTACTTCAAACTTTAGCTGGAAGGATCACATATCTGAATGTTCCCTCATGTTAAAAAGAAAAAATATATATTTCTATATGATGAGCTGGTATGTCAAGGAGAAAAAGTTGAGCATTGTTTCTTCCATGTCTAGGAATGTCACTTGCATGGGCCAGAATTCAAACACATTTTCCCTACCTGGAGTTTTAAGTGGAACAGCTCAGGAAGGACTCGAGCATATTTTTTCTCAAAAGAGATTAAATATGAAAAAGTCAGGAACTAACTTCATGGAAACCCTGTGCAAGGAAGCAGTGAGCATTTATTTCTTGCTTTTCCCCCAAAAGTGAATCTTATCCTTCCTCCAAGGAGTTTAGGACAGCAAACATGGAAGTTTTCCAAATGTTACCCTTAGTACAACCCTGTGATGTAGGCAAGGCTTATGGATAAGAGAGGGCTTTGTGACTGAGTGTGGACATAATCTTATCTCTTCCTGCCCTGAGTTCAAATACTGTACCCACAACTACATAATCACTCTTAGGGTCCAATCCAAATTAACTACTGGGAGTCCTTGCTCCAGTGTAAGAACAACTTGCTCTGGACTGTAATATGAATTTCCCATAGGTTTTCACTGGGTGGTGCAGTAACTATGGGTGCACGTATTGTCTCTTACTTGCTCCCATAGTTACTCTGGATTGTAGGGTATGTAGGAGTCAGGTCATGGCACAAAGAGTGAAAACTGAAGGAGGGGACAAAGGGGAGCAGCAGTAACTAAAGTAGAATATAATAAAGGGAGATAAGTGAGATAGCTTGTCTGTTGCTACAGATTGGAGAAACTGTTATATAGTTGACTTATCCTCTTCCCTCTATCAGAAAACCTCTCCCCACTTAAAATTGCAAGCCTGCAAGGAAGGCCAAAAGAGAAAATACTGGTGGTAAAGGCTCCGGAAGTATTAGTGGTTTGAGATGGGACTGGCTGCTGTTTTGAGAACGTTACCTCTAGTAGGGCGGCCTTGGGAACCACCACTAGCATGTCGGTGCCCCCACCATCATCACTAGCTTCCTCCACAGTGACGAGTTCATCCATGGGCCGTGGCTCGCTGAACTGGAAAGAGGAGCTCTGACCACGCACATCCCCACGGCGATCCACATAGCGGAACTGGTATTGTTGGGATCCTGGCTTAGGCAAGTAGCTGGCTATAAACAGAACCAAATTGCATCTTTATTGTTTCAATTAATTACGAGGCAATAAATTATGGCTCAGTGAAACCAAAATGCTTGATGATATAGCATAAAAGAAAATAAAAACAAACACTGAAATCATTTTTGGTTAAAAATCTTATTTCCCAGTGACCAGAATGACCATGAACATTCTTTGATATCATAGTTCAGCCAGTGGCTGTGAGGAGAAATGTTTGCAATCAGGCAAAACCACATTTTAGCCTATTGTGTGTATACCACAAACCATGTATATATATGTGTGTGTGTGTGCACCCACATGCATGCATGCATGGGTGCATGTGCACATTTTAACAGGCCAAGCCAGTTGTATTGCTCAAATGAACCGGTAAAATCTAGCAGTCACCATCTGTCTCCTTTCTTCCACTTTATTCTCCTTTTCTTCAAGTAATTTTTCCAGTTTCCTCAAAAAACCTTAATTCTAATGTGACTTGGACTGTTAATCTTCTCTTAATCTTCTGATAAGCTTATTGTGGACCTTGTATCTCACATACAAACCTTGAAACTGGACACTGCAGTGAAGAGGGGCTCCTACAGAAGTTCCTCCATCAGGCACTGTGCACCATACAAAGGTATAATAGTCACGGACAGAAGATGCTTCTGCCTGGAAGATGGAATGAGAAGAGAGCATCAGAATAGCCCATGTCTCCAGTGCTCACCTGCCATGACTTCATCATTTTTCCCCTTCTTCAGGCATAGTGGGGAGAGGAGATCTACAGCAAAGGACAGACCCATTTTATTCTCTGTTGCAAAATTTGGACTGCTCCTGGTCTTTCAAACACTCCACATACAGCAACATGAACTTATAGAATCCTGAGGTATCATGTGGATGTTACCTTTTAGGCTGTAAATGGTGAGTGTGGGTGGCTATTCCCTCAGATAAAAATCATCCTGCAGCTCAAAAACAAGTACATCCAGGAGAAAGGTTATAGTTCAGCCCAATCTCTCTATGTGCTAATTTTCTAATTAATTGCTAATTTTCTAATTAATTCATTTAATGCAAGGAGATTTCTATTTGAGTACCACATTTCCTTCTTACATCAGTCACAGGGCTAAAGATCAATTATTAGCAAGCTCTAGGATAAATGAGGCATCTCTCAAATGCTGGGGTTTCAAAAATCCAAAATTTTGCAGAATTTGCTGTGGTGTTTGAAATACCGTATTCACTTGAATCTTTCGCACACCTTTTTCAGCCAAATTTAGTCTCCAAAATTGGGGTGCACATTAGATTCAGTGGTGCATTTGAGTGGTATTTCCCATACCCTGTTGAAGGGAAAAAGTGGATCCCAGAGCCTACCATTTGATTTCCAGGAACTGTTGTGTTGAGAGGGAAATGTCTAGCTCACTCCTGAATAAATAGTTCTTCACTTCTTCTGTGGATGCAGGAGCTTTTGTGCATTTCACAGAAAGTTCTTAACTTTCCCCATAAGTGCTCCCCATAAGCAGTCTGGATGGATCGTGGGATCCGTTTTACATATGCTATAGACTGGGGTTGTAGCTTATTAAAATTCTACCCATTCCATACCACTTCAAGTTGAGGCTATAGGAACATCATTTTGGATGCTCTCTCTCTCTCTTTCATATGCTTCCTACAAGTGAAAAACAGCAAGGAGAAAGCTGACTGCTAGAACCTTCCTGCAATGCTAGCTTTCTCCTTGGGGTGGTGGGATGGATTCTGCAGAAGAACTTTAAGAATGTGACTCCTGAAATAAAGAACAGTTGTGGAAAGTGAAGAAATTTTGTACAACGTGAGCCCTGCCACCCAGACTGAAATGCCAGTTCTGCAACCTTCCCTGAAAGGGTTCCCCTGCTCCCCAGATACAATACCTTGAAGATCCCAATCCAATCTCTGGCTGATGGTTTCATGCCAACGGGCAGATTGTAGTAACACTCCACTTTTGTGTGGGGGACATAGCTTGAGGCCACATTCAGGAAAGTCACGCCAGTGGGAGCCTGTACCTCTTCCATCCTGGCAACCTGGAGCCTGTGAGGGAAATACAGGTGGTCAGTGTGGCAAGGAAAGGTTGTGGTGATGTCTCTTGGACAGCCAGGTGTCTCTTGGACAGAATCAGGACAATGGCCCAGAGGTGAGGAATGCCACTTGTCTTAAGTACAGTTGGGAGCCAAGGTCGTGGTACTTTTACATACAGAAAATCCTGGGTTCAAACCTTGGCAGCTCCAGTTTAGAGAATCTCATGTCACAAGGTATCTACCTGAGACCTCGGAGAGCCACTGCGAGACAATATTTAGCTAGAGAGACCAACAGTCTGGCTATTGAGACAGCTTCATATGAACATCTGGGAGGATCAACATCTGGGGTTGGACGCATGTACTCTGAGATACAAGCTGCACTGAGAAAAACTGAAGGGCTTCATGATCAATTCAAATCATTCCGAACTGCATCCCTTTCTGTTAGGCATTAAGAAAGCATTATGGATGGTGCTTAATTCCCATCCCAGTACTGGAAATCCCAGTACTGGAAATGCTTCTCTTCCCATCTACCCAGCTGCAAATTTCATACATACATAAACCTTGCTGTGGGTGGCGCAAGCGGTTAAGATGCTGTGCATGTTAACCAGCAGGCCAGGGCTTGAGACCCGAGTCGGCCCCACAAGACAGGGTGAGCTCCTGTCCTTAGCCCAGCTTTGCGACGCCAGCTGGATCCAATTGCATTGGCTCTGCCTTTCTATTGGACTAATTCAGTGGTGTGGAGAGAGGGGATTTGCTGCTTGGGTAACAGCCTATCCTCCATAACAATCTAACCCAGGCTTTCGTGCTTCGCATGCAGCGTATGCAGCACTGAGCATGATACCATAGTCTTTCAAGACTGATGGAGGCCTGTTTTTTATTGGCATAGGTAGTTCAAAAGCATAAATCATGTATATCACACAGCATAAAACATGAAGTATAAACATAAGATATAAAACCAGCACTGCAGAATAAGGATGTGCCACCACCAATTTCACAAGGTACTGCCCACCACCTTAGAAACCTCTCTTCTCCTAACGATAGATCAAGATACTAGATTTTGCTGAAATACATAAACTTACAATTTAGTAAGACAGGAAAAGTCAGTAAAAACTTTTATGGACAATTGGAAGCCATTCATGGACTTTCTGCAAGATGAGTCAAATGAATTATGGATTTGATGAGTACATAATTGTTACATAATTTTAATTTCCTTTTTCCTCTTTTTTGTTGGAATTTTTAAATAAGATTTTAGATTGTTTTGGATTTTTAATTTGTGAGGTTTGCGACCGAAGAAGGGTTTAGAGTCATGCACTTGCCCTATAATTTTTCAATTATATCCTTTTTATGTATGTTTTTTCTATCATTTTTTCTTTCTTAATATTTTTGCTTTTGATAAAATTAATAAAAATGATTTGTAAGCCTCTCTTGTCTAACTGAAGCACAGCCAAAATATGGGTACTACACATTTGGCCCACACAATATGTGAAGGTAATATTATCCTCAGCGAAAACAGAGGATAGTCAAAACTTTCTTAAATCCCACAAATACATACTAGCTGTTTAAAAACACAGGGAGCTGAAACAAAGTGACTCCATTACTCTTCCTGCAGTAGGTTGGTGGTTAAAGACACTGTGGTTGTCAATCTGAAGGCTGGCAGGTTGGTGGTTCAAGACCAGAGTACTGCACGACAGCTCCGTCCAACATAGCAGTTCAAAAGCATGCAAATGGAAGTAATTACATAGGTACTACTCTAGTGGAAAGGGAATTACATGGCAAACAGGCCTCTGAGACAGGTGGCCGGTTTCCTCAATGTACTGTCAAACATGGATCAAATGGCTCTGAATCAGAATAGTGGACCACACGGGACAAACACTGAAGAAGTTGCCTGGGGGGTGGTGCATATACTTGAATTTCTGTGCGTCTAACATGTAAGATGCAGGCTGACTATACAGATTTATAAGCCTGCAGTGCTAATGAAAAAAGCTACTGAAGGTCTGTTCTTCATTTTGTCTCCATCAGAGACAAGGGGAAGTGGGAGGAAGGCAGCCTTCATATTGTTGGGACCAGTGGTGGGATTCAAATAAATTAACAACAGGTTCTATGTCCTAATAACCTAAATTAACAGCAAGTTCTATGTCCCATTAGTAACCAGTTCTCAGAACCAGTTCTGAAGAACCTCTGAGAACCCCCTGAAGCCCACAACTGGTTGGGACCGTGGTAATGGCTCCTGAGAAAGTCTTGTCTGGCAACTTGTGCTTGATCCTACCTCATTCCCAGGCAGCTCAAAGCATCTCTTTTGGTGGCACTTTTATATTTTTGAGGGGAATTTTGATATTGCCCTTAATGGAACATTGAGGATCTAAGCTGGACACCAATGCAGAGATACCTTATATACAAAGATGAAACTGAGAGAAAGATAATTTGAATAAAATATTATGATTTATTTCAGAAGACAAAGGGAAAATTTAACAGACAAGGAGAAATAATGGAGGAAGATTTCTTGGCTTCCTTAACAATAGGATAAAGCAGTGATTCTCAAAGTGGGGGTTGGGAATCCTTTGAGGAGGTTGCGACTGCATTATTATTATTATTATTATTATTATTATTATTATTATTAGTAGTAGTAGTAGTAGTAGTAGTAGTATTTCAAGGGGATCGTGAAAAGCTAAGCACCACTTTCTTGGAATCTGGTACTGCGTGCTGCCATATTAGAATGGTATACTCAGGCTGCAATCTATATTTCCTGACACTGTCTCATTGAACACAATGGAACTTACTTCTGAGTAGACATGGAGTAGCTCTGGCACCACAGTGATGTCACTTCCTGTTTGGTGTCACTTCAGACTATGACATCACTTCTAGATTGATGACATCACTATCTGGGGGTCCTAGATAGATCAATATTCTCAGAAGGGTGTCCTTGATTATTGATTGATTATTCCAGAAGTTATGGGTGTGGGGGGGATGTAAAGCAACAAGCAAGCAAATTCTTGAAAGTAGGCTTGCATATCCTGTGGGATTTTGGGAAAACAGTGTGGTTTACATCCTTGTACATTATATTAAAATAGCCATAGAAAGGAAAAATAAACATAAAGTCAAAAGGGGGATTTTCTCATAACAGCACAGACCTGAAAACCCCACTGTGGCTGCTGTGGATCTAATCTACATAAGGAGAAAAAATTCCCTTTACCAGGCTGACTGTATGATCATAAATTTCTGGATTTGTCCTCTTTTTTAGCCTCCTGTATGGGTGTCCTCCAAAAGGGCTTCATTGTCTTCCATTTTGGCTTCATTTAATGGTCATATGTCATTGGATTCGTATCAAAGATCAGAATCCAATGCAAAAATCAATTTTGAAATATCAAAACATCCTTTCTATCAAAAGTTATGGCCAAAAAAACCTAAAAATAAAAAAAAATATGCATTGAGCTCTAGGGGAAAGTGAGAATGCCCAACATCAAGGCTTTACTTATGAGTAGTCAAACATGCCATTGTCCACTGGAAAGACCAGGCTGAGAGGAATTATTTGGTTTGTATTAGTCTTATACTGCAATCTTAACCTGCAGTTAGGCTGGCCTAAGGCATGGCATGTCCTGTGCTGGTCTGGGGGTGTCACCAAAGTGCCATAAGACACTTCTGCGCCACTCTTGGGGGAGGATAAGGCAAATGCACTGACTTCCACTTGCCTCCCTACATCACCTTGGGGATAGGACGACCGATGGGTTGTGCCAGCCTAGGTTAGAACAGCACCCTTAGTTTTTTAAACGGTTGTTTATTGATATATTTAGACTAAAATCCTATACACCTTTCTAAGAAGGTCCCTTCCTCAGAACTGATCACAATGCAGAATGATGGTACATGAGGGGAGAAAAAGAATGGCCACGCACACACATCCACACAGACAGGTTTGCCAACAGGTCTATTTTTCAGTCTGCACTGTTGTTATTTGTACCACCTTTCATGTGCAGAGTGCTTTAGCATTGCTTACAACAGCACTGTGTGGCTTGGAAGGCTGAAAAAGGCATTTGCCATGTAAGCACTGTAGCCAAACAAGTAGGATTCACTCAGATATTTCCACTGAATCACACTGGGTTGCTACAGTTCACCACTAGGCTTATAGATGTAGGATGTTAGGTTTTTCCAGCACTCCAATAACTGGCACTCTATGATTAGTGAGAAATATGGTTGAAATGTTTTGTTAGTACATTCTATCATGGTTTTCCAGTCTTATAACATCCCTGCCCATTTTTACCCTGGGGCTGTGGTCTTGATGACCAGCACTACCAGGTATGAGATCAGATGGCTGCGGAAGCAAACAGGTACAACTAGAATTGCCCATGAGAGTTGCATGTACAGCCTCAGTGTATATGAAACAGTGTACTGTATGTTGAATGTCGAACATTGAAATGCAGACATTTTATTTATAGCTGTAACTGTACTTTACGTTCTGCTTTTCAATCATACTGACTTCCAAGATAGATTACAATCACAACTAAATGTACTGTTAAGGATGGATCCCCCTTGGATCCCACCTCGTCTCTTCTCCTGTTCTTGGGCAACAAGGGAGGAAAGTTCTCTGTAGCTACTCTAGTCTTTGGTTAGTTCTTGTGGTAGAAGTAGTGGCTAATGTCCCATAGAAAGAGCTTGCTGCCATAGGCTGACAGATCCAAATTAAGGCACATGCCCGTCTTGTGAAGGGTTGCCATAATTCTCTTCCACAAAACCAGGACAGGGCTCCCTGTCAAACTTACCAGTATGGGGACACAATCCCTCAAAACTGGGACTGTGACAGTTTTCCGGAACATGTGGTGACCTTATGCTTGTGTAATACACAGTCAGAACCAACTGGCCTAAATGGTGCTCCATATAACCTGAATGGGGACTCTAGACCATGTTCCAAAATCTTTTACAATCCTTAATGGTTTGGTGGCAGATATGAAGCTTTCTTGGCCAACTAGTCAACAGTAGAACATTCAAAACTGGCTCATTTACTTTATGAATAGTGAAACCGTACCCATGTTGCAGGAGTAAAACACCCCCTGTAAGCCCCCACTACGCAACAACCCCCATGTGCATCATCCCTTCATATGCAAACCCCCACAAACAAAATCCCCCCATGTACACCACCACTTCATGTGCACCACTCCCAAGCACACCATCCCCCATGTGCAACCATCTCCCATATGCACCATCCCTCCATGCACACCATCCCCCCATGCACATCAAACCCCCATACGCATCAAACTCCCATGCACAACATCCCCTCATGCACATCAACACCCATCCACATCAATATCACATAAACACCCCAATGCACAAGATTCCCCCCCATGCAACCCCCCATGCACATCAACTCTCATGCGCAACATCCCCCTATGTGCATCAACACCCATGCACATCAATATCCCATGCACAACATCTCTCATGTGCAACACCCTCCAATGCACATCATCCCCCATGCACTTCAATCTGCCAGGTGCATCATCCCCCTTGTGCAACATCCTTCCCCAGTGCACCCTTCTTCCCAGTGCATCAGGCACCAGGCATCAAACTGCTGAATGTTAATCTTCAATGTTAAGTACAGGACAAAAACACATTGCAGCCCATTTCAGCCCCTCAAGGATTAAATTTCACAACATCTGTTCTTGGTGGGTATTGATGTCACAGAAGGTACACCCTCCCCAAATTTCTTGCTTCTCAGACCAGAGGTTGGATCAGAGAGTCCTTCAGTCAGGGATTCTTCAATGGAAAGTATAGAGAGGAAAACACATTCTACCCCTTTTAACCCCCTTCCTGTTGGAATTTCCGAAAACCGGTTCTTAGTGGGTGTCTCCATCACAGAAGGAACCCCCATCCTAAATTTTCATGCTTCTAGGTCTAGCGGTTTTGGCTGGCCGTAGATGAATCAGTGAGTGAGTCAGTGTATATATATATCCCACCCCTGATGGAAGCTTAAGGCAGACACTTAGGGTTCTGAAATAGACCCCAATCAAATACAAGACAGACCCAGATCCTGCTTTGCTTCATCAAGATGTTGCTTCCATCCTGTTATGAAAGCTTGCGCTGTGGGGCTTGCTTAGAAAGGCTAAGCTTGGTTTGTAGCTAAGGAAATAAACAAGTTGAAGGTTTCTTTTCCTGTGTGGGTTCTTGACAGAAAGTGTCCTAAAGTGCTGATTTGAGATCACAGCATGGTAAGAGCAGAATTCATTAGCTGAACTGAAATCCAGATTTATTGTACTTTTCTAATATTAGAAGGGTGAGAAGATGAAAATACTTTGAAGTCATTGAGGTTCGGCACTGGAATGCAACCAGGATGTGCTTTCCATCCTGGCTTTTATGTGAGGAACACAGGATATGGATCAACAGTTAACAACATTGGCCTTGGGATTCCAAAATAAAGCAATTCCCAACAATAGTGTATATCTGACACTTCTGCTCCTCCCCAATAATCCTGGAAGATAACTCAGGCTAACAACAAATGGGCCTTGCTTTGTGCAGTCCTAGGCATTGTGCAGTTCTAGGCATGTCTTCTCAGAAGTAAGTCCCATTGGATTCAGTGAGACTGACTCCCAATGAAGTGTGTATTGGATTGCAACAATATAGCTGCATAGTTTTCAAAATGTGGTTAGCAGAAATATCCAGCAAGGCAAGGCTGGAGCTCTGAAAAGTTGCCAACTATGGCAACTTGTAGACTTTCAGCAATCCTTAATCCACAACCTTTCCAACTGTGCTCTTCTACTAAATTAACTTGTGGAATTCACAACCACAATAATATAATCAGCGGCATTTGTATGGCATATATAAGCATTTCACATGTATTCACTTGAGTGGCTCTTGCACATTCCTGAAAAGCAAGTGAGCATTATTCCCATTCTGCAGATGGAAGTTGAAAGAGTTGTTCACTTAGAGCCCACAAATGACTTTATGGGACAGACACTATGCTGAGAAAGTTCACATTCATAGCTCAGTCTCTTAGCCATGCTATACCAGCTCACAAGATGTGGTTCTAGCCACTCTTCGAAAACGGCTTTAAGCATGAATGATGCTTAAGCATGGTCCATGATGGCTTTACGCATCTCTGGTGATGGCTTTTAGACACGCTTATGATGGCTGTTCTTACATAGTGTAATCCTATTCGTGTCTACTCAGAAACAAGTTCCACTGAGTTCAATTGGGCTTACTCCGAGGAAAATGCTTAGGATTGCAGTCTTAGATATTTTACTCCTGTCTGATTTTAATATGCTCTTGTAACTTGGGTTTTTATTGATTTTATATAGTTTTTTGTGGCTGTGGGTGGTGCAAGTGGTTAAGACACTGTGCCTGTTAACCAGAAGGCCAGGGTTTGAGACCTGGGTCCCACAAGACAGGTGAGTTCCGGTCCTTAGCCCAGCTCTGCGACGCAGCTGGATCCAATCATATTGGCTCTGCTGTTCCATTGGACTATTTCAGTGGCATGGAGAGTGGGGATTTGCTGCTTGGGTAACAGCCTAGCCTCCATATTAATCTACCCAGGCCTTTGTGCTTCGCATACAGCGTTGAGCACAATACAATAGTCTTTTGAGACTGATGGACAGCAATACAATATTTAGTTTTTAATGGTTTTTATTCTTGTTTTTACTGCTTTAACCAGTTTTTAAAATTGTTAAGATGCCTTGAATTTCCTCTTGGGGAGAAAGGTGGGATACAATTAAATAAATAGCAACTTCTTCAGCATTTGTAGCATGTTAGGCGGTGTCCGCTTGGGAATACCTGGCCGACCTGTCGCAGCGGCCTGTCAGCAGGATGTTGCCTTTCCCACTGAAGTGGTTTCCCACTATTTATCTATTTGCATTTGCATGCTTTTGAACTGCTAGGTTGGCAGGAGCTGGGCTGAGGATGGGAGCTCACCCCATCAGGCAGCGCTCAGGTCTTGAACTGCTGGCCTGTTTAGCAGAATTCCAGTCAAGCAGCATTCTAACTCCAGTGTTTTAACCACTAAGCCACCGCAGCCCTCTGATATAAATAAATAAATAAATAAATAAATAAATAAATAAATAAATAAATAAATAAGGCAGATCTATCAAGAGCCATCAGAGTAAAAAGGAAAATTCATGCATAGAGTTGTTCTCATTTCTGAAATACTGGGGTTGAACTGCAAAGTATGGCCACCATATTTATGCCTCATTTGGGTGCTTTCACAAGCATCTGGCTGACCATCTGGCTGAATATTGGAAAGAGAATGCTGACTGGTTTAGACCTTATTCTTATATGGTTAGAGTAAAGAGCATTACTTATTTCATTTTGTCTGTAAACCGCTTTGTGAACTTTTTGTTGAAAAACGGTATATAAATGCTGTTGATTGATTGACTGATGAACCTGACTGATAAAATATTGCTTGGGTGAATAGTGGGTATATTGACAGTTTGGTACTACACGTCCCCTGCCTGTGAGCCCATAAGCACAAAATGCCAGTATAAGTTCTTCTGCTATACTTATAGCCTATTATGAAAGTGAATGGAGAGTGGATCCTGAACTGGATTGCTTCCAATCTACCAATAAATAAAGCAACAGGCTTATCCCAAAATGCCCCATGACCCAGGCAGATTCCCAGCTAAGTAACATGGTAAACGAAACCTTGGCGGCTCTCAGCACTGCAGGCCAAATTCCTGTCTCCAGGAGCATCAGGAGGGCCTGGACTATGTTTCTCCAAGTGGCCTACCAATCAGAAGCTGTTAAAAAGCCTAGACATGCCTGTGCTGGAAAAAAACAAAACAAACCAGCAATCAAATCTGTTCTTCTACGAGGCAGAGGCGTGGGAAGCATTAAAGCAAATTCTGGGCACCTTGTTGGCTTGGTGTGAGAATTATGCAAGGAGCCCATCATTCCAGTTTTTGAAGGGGGTGGTGAAATTGCACAAGGTTTTGAAGAGCAAGGCAGATCTTAATCTGCACCTTGTTTTGGGAAAAGCTCTTTTGCTTATCTGTAAAAGCATCTTCCTATCTGCGTCAGGTTTTGAGTTCAGCCATGCAGCATCAAAACAAAAGGAAACTCATTTCAAGAAAACCCAAAGTTTGTGAACCGCATCCGAAATAAACCTCGATGGCCGAGACCTTACTGCTTATTTGTAATAATTTTGACATTGCTATTGCCAGAGTCACAAATTGCATCCAGGATAGCAGAGTGGAAAGGGCAGGTTGAGATTATCCTAGGCCTATATAGATGGAAGAGAAAAGGGCTTGTAGTGACTCAAAAGTGATCGGCTTACTTCATTTAAAAGTTTTGTTTGTGTAAAAGGATCACAAGACTCTTATCTAGTTGGGATGGCAGTGCCAAGACTGCTGTCTGTTTTTCCCAATCCCTTCTTTATTCTGCTGCCAGCTCAGAGGTCTGCTGGAGCCTTTTGTAAGCACAGGTTTTCTTTCCCCCCCCCCCCCCATCCCATTTCTTTTTAAAGCAAGGAAAGAACTGAATTCAATGAAAACAATGCAAACTTGCATTGATTTCAGTGCAAATAATGAAATCAATGAGAGTAATGATAATGCTGGGGAGGAAAAAAATTACCTCTCCCCCCTTTATTCACATAGAGCTGGAAATGGGGGAAGGAAATGCCTTAGATTGGAAGAGAGAGGAAAGGGGAGGAAATGCCTTAGAATGCCTAAGAGAGGAAAGGAGGAGGAACTGCCTTAGAATGTCTAAGAAAGGGGATTCCCTCCCCCAGGGGTATTCCTTCCACCCCCCTTTTCCAGGGCAGGAAAGAAAGGAGGAGCACCCCTCCCCCTCCCTTCCCTGATACAGAAAATGTCTCTTACCCAGAGAGCAACCAGCTGTTCCACTAACCTTTTAGCAACAACAATAACAAGCCTTCCAAGCCAGCTGAGAGAGGCAGGATAGGAGGTGCTACAAGTGCCTGCTGGGGATTGTAGTTCTTTTCCCCCTGCCTGTAATTCAGGTTGCTCTGCAGAGAGACACCAACTCCCAAAGAGCCAAAGGAGGCCGCTAGGGATTGTGGGTTTGGTAGTTTCAAGGGAGGACAGCTCAAGGGGGAAATGGTTGCCTGTGAGGCTTCAAAGTTCCAGAGGCAGGAGGAGGGTAGATATGGAAGAAGTTTAGTGGCTGTAAATAAAGAGAGGCTCAAGTTGTCAGTGTGTGGAATATGAGGTCACTTTAGCTAACAGACAAACAGACAGACAGACAAACAAAGGGACATGTTTATTTGTTTTTCTTTTTATTTGAATAGGATATTCTACACCAGTGATACTCAAACACTTCAACCTGGGACCACCTTCTCAGAATAACCAACAGTCTGGGACTTCCTCCACCTTGATGTGATGTCATCAACTTGGAAGTGATGTCATGGCCATAAGTGACATCACACAGGAACTGTCATCCCTATGATGTCAGAGCTCCTCTGTGTCTATTCAGAAGTCCAGTGGTGGGCTTCTCACATGTTCTATAGAACCCTTTGCTAATGAGCGCCTGGTTCTGAGAACCGGTTATTAATGGGACACAGAACCTGTTGTTATTTTAGGTTATTAGGACATAGAACCTGTTGTTAACTTATTTGAAACCCACAGCTGAGTAAGTCCCATTGTGTTCAATGAGATTTACTCGCAGGAAAGCATGGATTACAGCCTGAGTGCCCCATGAAGTTTCCTGGGTGACCTTGGGCCAGTCACTCAATCTCACCTACATCACAGGGTTGTTGTGAGGAGTAAGGATAAAAGCTTTGTAAGCCACCTTGAGTGTTTGCATTAGCATTGGAAAGATGGGGAATCAATAAAAAAAATCAATCAAATTTTAAGATGGTGACAGAGCCAGATTCCAAACTTTTGGTGATCCCCTGAAATGAAGTTGGGAACCCCCCCCCCCCGGGTCCTGACCATCACTTTGAGAACCACTGTTCTACTCACAACCCATGCAGCCCCTACAGCAGCCATTTTCAAACATTGTGCGGGGGCACATTGATGCACTGCAAGTGGTCTACGGATGCGCCACAGGAATTTGGGAGAAAGTAATTTGCAACGGAGAATGTGAACCCCCCCCCCCACTGGCAGCATAGTGTGCCCTATTAATTGTCAAAAACCTGGTGGTGTGGCTTGACAATTTTAGTGCCTTGTCAGTGCGCTGTGAGTTGTGACTCAACCAGTATAAAAAATCATGGAAGAACACAAAGGAAAAAAGCACACCCATAGAAGAAAACAAATGCAGCCAAGGAATATACACTAAAACGAACTGTGTGGCATACAGAAATGTATAGAAACACACACAATAGAGAATTTGTACAAAATACAATGGGCTGCTGACTTAACACAAAAACAACCACAAAGATGCATCAGAAATCAAGAAACACATGCACAAAGGCACACAAGAGTGTACAGAGGGAGAAAAGATAATCTCGGGGCCATTCATGATGTATCTTTACAAACAGCCACACAGGCCTCCTGCAAGTGTAAATACTATGAAAGGGCATTCTGTTTGCAAAGCAAAATTCTTTTGTGTAAAGCAGAAATATAGTAGTATGAAATCCATACAAAGCTTAAAGGCTTCTTGGTCCCTGTTATTTCCCTCCCCACTTTCATCTCTCTCTCTCTCTCTCTCCTGTTTCTTGAATACTTTCCTTTTCATCCAAGGGGAAGGGTTTCATCAGGTACCTTCTCCTCCTTTGCCTCAACATCTTACAGTTTTCACTAATAAGCAAAATTTATCTGACTTAAATTGCAAAACATTCAAGCTTTTGCCAAGGACTTTTGTTTGATGCCGGAGATCAGGTTTTGGTACACTTATTTTAATTCAATTGCAGAGAAATTGGACTCTTGCACAGTATTGCTTGAATTCCCTATGCCTCTCCATGTCAGAAATATAATTAAAGATGAAACTGATCACAATAAGTTAAAAAGAGGCAATAGAATATCAAAGTGGAAGATCAGACTCTTTCTGTGGATTTAATATATGAATTGTGACCTGAATTTTGCATGCCTTACACTTTGAATTTGAATGTCACACTGGCATTGGTTAAATGCACATTTGATCTTAAAAAGTAGTTCTATTTTTTTAACATTTTCATATGTGAGTAATATATGGGCAAAATCCAGAGTAACTATGGGGAGTCCTTGCTCCGGTGTCAGAATAACTTACTCTGGATTCCAATATGAATTTCCCGTAGGTTTTCACTAGGCGGTGCAGTAACTACGGGTGCACGTAAAGTCTCTTACGTGCTCCCATAGTTACTCTCGATTTGGGTATGTTTTAACTAAAAGGAGAAAAACTCAAAGAACCTTTATGGAGGCGTATGTGAAGACATCCTAAAACACAGGAAACTGAAAGATATGCAGGCTTAACATTCATAAAGGTGCAGGACAGTTCTGGAATTGCTTCTGACACAGGATTCATGAGAGTTGTCTCTGCTTGGGTATTCCAAATGGCATTCTTTGTTAAGAGTCATATTTATCATAGCATATTTGCTATGATAAATTTGTTTAGCTTGGGAGTTCTGGGGGTAGACGTTGCACCAGGTAGCAAGCTTTAGGGAACAACAAGCTGAGCTTGGCACTATCGGATAAAATGGAAAAAAACAGGGTGTGTATGAATACCATCATGTTATATTGTTTGAAAGGTACGGTAATCTAATGCAGAATGTAATGAAACAAACTGCACTGGAATATTTGTAATCCATCAAGAATTATGTCTATTTAACCAGAAAATGAAAACACAAAAGCCCATGGAACAAAAACTGGATTTTCTTTACTCAAAACTTTCCCATGAGACTGGTTGCTTGAGAGCCAATGAGATGTAATTATATACTGTATGGAACTAATAAGGTGTTAATATGAGTGAGCCAGTGATGGGCACCAAAGAAATTAACAACCGGTTTTCTGCCCATCTGGCAGCCACTTTTAAATGGCTATTTTTAACTTTATATGTCCTATCTCTCATTAACAACCGGTTCTGTAGAGTAGGTGCGAACCTGCTGGAGCCCACCACTGGAGTGAGCTTTCATTTTCATATACTCTATCATAATTCAGTTACCTCTGCTAACTGGGTAATTCTTAGGTACTCATGTATTTCTAAGTGGTGCTCCTTTTATATTTAGCAGGGAGAGATTAACTATCCCTTTTTGCCCCAGCAGTTTCTTTAACCAATAACGGGTACACTTTTCATTTATTTACTTTATTAAAATTGATTTTGTTGTTGAGGGGGGAGTGCTACCAAATCCTATATGACTCTAGTTAGCAGATAGGTGTCTTAGGCTGCAATCCTAAACACACTTTCCTGGGAGTAACTACTATTGATCACAATGGGACTTACTTCTGAGTAGGCATGCTTAGGATTGCTTTGTTAGCTATGCCACTAGCTGGGGGGGGGGGGAAGCAGTAGAGCAAATGGGTGGTGAGCTGTTGTAGAGGAGGTGGCAGATTTTCCCCCAATTTTCTTTAAAAAATAATAGTCCACGATGACATTACTTCTGGATGTGACATCACTTCTGAGGCAACAATTTGAGTTTTGCATTAGGCTACATGATCATTAGTTATCCCACTGCTGTTTGTTTTTTATAGCTGATTAGCAGCCGGGAACGGGGCAGTTAGGATAGTAAGCAGCATGCAGGGAGGGAGTATATACTGTAATCCTTTTCTGATGCAGTCACAAAATTGCACCCCCAAAGTTGTCATTAAACCCAGAAGGGGAGCTTCCATTGGTGCGCTTGTGTGCTGAGAAATCTCCGTCAGAGATAATTTCTTGACCTTTTGATTTGCCTGTCTACCTGTCTGATGAGATACTTTGTGAGTTATAGCTAACTGCCTACCAGTGATTGATACATTGCGTTAGAAGATGAAAAACCATATTAGCTGAAGCCCATCCTTACTGTCTGTTGGTGTGGGTGAGCTGACACTGCAGCCAACAACATCTCTGGTGGTGTGAAGAGAATGGAAGATACCCCCAGTTAGGCCAGCCAGCCTAAGCCCTGGCACGAGTCCTGTTCTTACCAGGGGGTGACACAAAAGTGCCACAAGATACTTCTGCTCCACTTCTGAGGGAGGGTTAGGCCAGTGCACAGACATGTGTTTGCCTCCCTACATCATAATGGGAATGGGAAGACCAATGACTTGTGCTGGCCTAGGTTAGGAATAGGATTGCACCCTAAAGTCTTGTACCCTGAATATTAGTCTCACAACCCAAGCCTATTGAAGATTGGCTCTCCTGCTGTTGCAAAATGGCTCCTGAATTAGTGTGCAGTGCTCCATTGGAGGCGATTTTCAGAGTGCTGCTGTATGAGGTGGCAGTGCTCCAGGACTATTGCTGGACCACTGAGAAGTAAAAGCAGGTAAGACAGAAGTGGGGCAGGAAGGGAAAATGGTGAGAGGAGGGGGCGGAATGGGGCAAACAAGTTGTGATAGGGCATAAATCCAGTGTTGGAGGTGAGCATTGGATCCTATCCAGTGGTGGGATTCAAATAAATTAACAACAGGTTCTATGTCCTAATAACCCAAATTAACAACAGGTTCTATGTCCCCTTAGAAACCAGTTCTCAGAACCAGGCGCTCATTAGCAAAGGGTTATATAGAACCTGTGAGACCCCCCTGAAGCCCACCACTGATCCTATCCCCTCCAGGAGCAGCCTCCCTGCCCCCTTTCTCTCCTTGGATCTATACTAGCAAAATCACTAGTGCAGTTCTTAGGAAACCAATTATGGTTTGAAAGGCTTATGCCTGGTTAAGAGGATTTAAATCCCCTTTTCCTGTTGAAGCCTCCCAATCCTTCCCCCACTGGATACAGGACACTTGTTTTTGGTACAGCTATAGCAGGGTGGAGGAAGGGAGGATAGGATTAGGTTTTCAGACATAGAAATGAAGCAGGTGAAATATTCCTGTCTTCTTATCTCCATAGTTTCACCTGCTAAATTTCAAGGTGTGAGATTGACACACAAGGCATCAGAGTAAATAAAAACTGGCAACACTCTTGGTGATAGCAAGAGAATAGGTTATAATTGTTTTCTTGTTCATGTGCACAGAACACAGTGGTTTGCATCATAGATAATTTTTTAAAAGGCAACTTCTGCTTTTGTCCTGTGTCATGGCAGAGTCCACTTGTTCTGGAGTGGAATCATGCTAACCATGATCGACACAACATGGGGAAACCTGGCTGTTCAGAAGGCTGTTCAAACCTTTGGGTGTTCTCTAAGGGTGCAATCTTAACCTATTCAGAGTGGCACAACTCACCTGCCCCTCATTTCCTAGGTGGTGTGGGGAGCAATATCTGTGCAATGGCCTAACCCTGTATGGCACTTTTGTGACAACCCCAGGCCAGCACAGGACTTGTGCTGGGACTTGCGCCAGCTTAACCGGGTATTAGGATTGCATCCTAAGAATTTAAACTTTCATTTTTGAAAGAGGAAATTTCTAGTTGCAGAGATGTGCTTGGAAGTCCCCATACAATATTTGGTGAAATTGCAAGAGTTAAATGTTGGCTTATGTTGGGTAGTAAGGGAGCTCTTCATGAAATCCATAAGCTAAGAAATTCCAACTCCTCCCAGTTTTAGCCAAATCATGGCTAAAATCATTTAGCTGTAGACATTTAAAAACAGTAGTTAACCAGTATCTTTTGGTCTCCCTGATCATTCAAGATTTCTAGTCATTCAAAACTTTCTGGCTAGCTCAGCTTGCTCTTTGGCCACCCCCCTTGACTAATAAAAGCAGAATATATTATACGTAATCAGAGTTGGCCCAAGACTTCTTGGTGCCTGATGGGTACGCAAAAACTTTATTCAGCAGTGTGACAGTTCCTGATCCTGCTGGTTTACCCCTTGTTCCATGTATTTCCAAAGAACGACTTTTCCTTCTCTGTACAATTTCCATCTCCCTTTTTGAAAACAGGGAGTAGGAGGGAGGGAGTGGTAAAGGTAGGCACTCCACCAACCCGCAATCTTAGGCAACCATCTCAGTTGACCTCACAGACAGCCTAGCCCTGTACATGAATGTACAGATTGGCTTATGCAGAACAAAAGGTAGCATGCACATTTGTTTAATTTGAATCATGTATACTGGTTGCAGTGTTTGGCTTTTCCTCTTGACGACTCACAACAGTAACAGTAAATAATCTGGATAATATTAGTGCCAGAATTTTGAAACTTTTTAACCCAAGTGCAGACTGGTGTCTGGATTGAGGGGTGCAAAGGTAAATAGATTGGCAGATGCAAGGGAGTGACAGCAAGATGCAAATATCTTGTGGTCTTGTGTGCTGCCTGAAGCATCAGCTGGGCTGCTGTGATATACTAGAAGATGGCCTGATCCATCAAGGATCTTATGTGCTTGATGCTCAGCCCTGAAAGCCATGGCTTAGAGGGCTTGAAGTGGAACCATCCTGGTCTTTGTTAGCCATATGTTTTGCAAAGGATCCACATGGTCAAAGGCACATTTGAACATTTGATCCATAGGGAATGACAGTCCTACCTGAAAGCTTCTGTTCTCCGTAATAAGAACAGCCTGTGATTTTGTAGCATGAGAGTGCTGGGAGGCTAAATCCTTTTGACTTGTTTAACCTTATTCCCAGAGGACATAACCTTGGTCATGTGCTCTGTCATAGTTCTTCTGAAGTGCATGGAAATGGTTTGCTCATTTATTTGAGAAGAATGGCAAGAAACATCAGCCACTGCTGCTCCTACAGCTACCAGCCTTTGCTTTTACAACTATTTGGGGCTTCATGCTATAAAATGCAACAAGAGTCTTGTTGGGTTTTAAGCAGGAATTGAAGTACCTTGAGAGAGTGCTTTAAGATCCCGCAGAGCCCCATGTCAGCAGCTTTCTTACTAGCACGGAGCACATGTATGTGTGATGAGAGCGCACAAATGTGTGGGTTTACGTGCCTGTGGGCAGGTCGGGGCTTAGAGCATTGTTGCTGGGACATAAAAATGTTTGTGCCCCAACACGCCGCAGATTGGGCTGCTGCTTGGAGGATGGTGACACTGCAGAGTGCTAAAAAGCAGAGACCACTGCTTGATAGGGACCTAATTAAGTCTTCGATCCGGCTGGCTCATCTGCCTCTCATTATTGCCTCAGATGCCAGGTCTGGCACTAAAATGAACAGAAGGGGCTGTTGGCTCAGCATTCTCTGACCAGTCCCACACCGCTTGCCAGCCCGCCTCGTTGCGCCAGGCTGCTCTCTTTCTCCCCTAGCCTGCCAATCACCAGGTTTAAAGAGAATCAGCTCATCAGAAGAACATTTGGCCATGAAGCTTTGAGAGAGAGAGAGAGAGAGAGAGAGAGAGAGAGATGAATATTTGCTTCCTTCCATTTGCTACCGAGTCAAAATTATTTGCAGCTATCTTTCAGTTCAGAAGGAATGTTCAAGTGGTTTTGCTCTCTGTAGAAGAGCTGCTGCCAGAATAAGACGGCAATCCTAAACTCCTGGTAGGCCGGCATAAGTCCCAGCTAAGTCCTATGCTGACTTTGGGGTGTCACAAAAGTGCTGAATGTAGTGGTGGGCTCCAGCAGGTTCGCACCTACTCTATAGAACCAGTTGTTAATGAGTGATGGGACGTATAAAGTTTAAAAATAGCCATTTAAAAGTGGCTGCCAGATAGGCATAGAACCGACTGATAATTTCTTTGAATCCCATCACTGGTTAAGGCACTTCTGCCCTATTCCTGGGAGGTCTAGACCACTGCACAGGCATACACTGACCTCCACACACCACCATGGAAAGATATGACAGGTGAGTTATGCTGCCCTAAATCAGTTAGGATTGCACCCTTAATTATTTTCAAATATTCGGGGTTAGATCTTACTTCCAATTCATGGCCTATGTCCTTTGCATCTCTCTTTTTTCTCTGTTGTGGTCTGCAAAAAATTGGCATGTAAACTTTGTGGGGTAGGAGCCTGCCTGCCACAATCTTATACATGTATTCATCCTATGTATGTGTATTATGTTCTGTAGTAATACACATCTATGTTCTGTGCATCTATCTATGTTCTGTACATCTATCTATGTGTATGTTCTGTCACATACACATCTACTCAGTGGTAATCCCCATGTGTTCAATGGGTCTTACTCCCAGGACAGTGTGTTTAGGACTGCAGCCTTACTTCCTGCTAAGTATGTATAGAATTGCAACCTTTTATGTATAGAATTGCAGTCTGTAAAATATTGTATGACATTATTAAAAATAATCCCAGAAGGAAAGGCATTGTATATTGAAGAATAGACTAAACAGACCACATTACCAAACCTGGTGGCCACATTCATGGGATGCATGGTGCAAGACTGTTGCAGAGAAGCACATTATCTTGCCCCATTTCATATTCTTGGCTCTTGGAGCTGGGAAAATGTAGAGGTGCAATAAGGTTATGTGACAGGTTTAGCTGGCCCTTCGGGCACATGGCGGCTGTGAATATTACACATTATGTTCAATTAAAACAGGGACCTCCAAATGTTTTGGCTAGAGGGCCACATGAAATACCTGGCACAGTACTGAGGGCCAAAAGAAAAAAATTAAAATTCAGTAAAATGAAGTGAATGAATGGGCTCAAATTGCCAGGATTTCTCCATGCACCAGCATAAGCCATAGAAGAAACAGCACATTGTCAAATGGACTCCCTATTGCTCATCTCCCAATCACCTTCTGAGGGCACAGAAAATTACTTCTGGTTTTGGGGAAAACCAGGAAGAGATTTTTTTAGGCCATCATAATACCTTCCATACATGATGAAAGCGCACATCTCTGGTTGTGTTCAGTCAAGCAAGCAGGAAGCTTCCAGGGGACCAGGATGGCTGCAGGGCAGACAGAGTCTTGCTGCAGACTGCATCTGACCCCCCAGGCTAGGGTTTGGAGACCCCTGAACTAGAAAGATGGTAGCATGGGGAACAGGGAAATGAAAACCACCAGCAGCAACCCTATCTGGGGTTTTTTTTTTGTAAGATCTTTTCTCCCAAAAGATTGGTTGGCAGCCAAAGAATAATATCTGCATCACTACATACCTTTTACTTGATTTTCTTCTTCCCCATCTCTGCTTTACCTCCTTTGACAATGAAACTGTTGTCACCAGCAGACATATGCGGCAAAAGTCACACAGTGGTGTGATAAGGTGTAAGCCAGAAGTGTGGAAAGCATATTCATTGTCACATCAGAAAGGTGAGAATGCAAGATTTTCTCACACTCTGGTGCTTAGAGATCTGTTGGCTATTATATGGACAGGCAGCCATGGTGATGTCATAATGGCTTGAGCTAGTCCCATATGGAGGGGTTGTTGGGTCGAGTGCACTCAGTCATGAAGTTTGCTGGGTGGCCGTAAGTCAATCACTACATCTCAGCCTGGTCCGTTTCAGGATAAAATGATTGGTATATAATCTATAATGCTCTATGATGTCACCTGGAGGAAGGTTGAGGCATAGACAGAAAAATAAGCTGCACTGTTCTGACCAGCACCAGGTGCTGGAGAAAGAGCTTTCTCTGAACCTTCTGCTCTCGTCACCTTATTGCATATCCCTGGATGATGCATTAGACAAGTGATTCTCAAAGTGGGGGTTGGGACTCCCTTGGAGGGTCACAACATCATTGTGAAAAGCTGTGTGCTGCCATGTTGGAATCTGGCACTGGGCTCTTTCATCTTGGAAGGGGGCACTCAGGCTGCTTTCCTGGGAGTAAGTCTCATTGAACACAATGGGACTTATTTTTGAGTAGACTTGAAGAAGCTCTGGCATTACAGTGATGGCGTTTCCTGTTTGATGTCACTTCCAGCCATTGCAAATCACTTCTGTTGAGTTCCAGAGATTATCATTCTCAGACAAGGCTCCTAGACAGAAATGCTTGAGAACCACTGCATTAAACCATACCAGTGCCACCCGTACTGAGGGTTCAGTTGTCAGTCTGAACAGGAGGGCCGTTGACCAGTGCCCAGCGTGGTTGACACAACCTCTGCTTTGGGCCAGTGCCTGATTTTTCAACTGTAGTTCTTAGATGATAGTCAAGATTGCAGTATTTTCACTTATTAGGCTAGCCCTTCAATCCAGAGTAACTATGGGAGCATGTAAGAGACATTATGTGTACCCGTAGTTACTGCACCACCTAGGGAAAACCTAGGGAAAATAAATATTGTAATCCAGAGCATATTGTTCTTACATCAGAGCAAGGACTCCCCGTAGTTACTCTGGATTGCGCCCTTATAGTCATTCCTGTTTCAGTCATTCAGCCATTCACGGAAAAATGCTTCCACTGGTCAGGATTCTTCTTTGCATTAAAAATGTTCCTGTTTAATATGAACACAATCAGATAAGTGATAGGACTCGCTTACTATCCTAGCTGTACATGTTGATACTCCAGTTTGTGTGATGGAGGAGCAGCTCCAGCCCTTCATCCCATGTGAAATGGATACTCTGAGCCCATATGTGTGATGGTGTGATTTGCAGCCTATTCCCCTCTTGACATTACATGTGTGGTGGAGCATATAATTCCACCATGCTAATCAGGACATTTGCTATGAAGTGAGCCGCTGTTAACAGCGGTGATGACGGACTACAAAACAACCACCAACAGCTTTACTGCATGCTCCTCTTAACAATGATCTTTAGCATGTGTATAATGCTTACTGAATGTCTAAACTGCTGGAAATGTACTACTGTGATATTGTGTTTGCAATGAATTTATTATGTAAGTAAGTATCAATTTCCATACTACAGATGAGAAGCAGAATTGGAGAGGGGGTGGCTGCTGAAGGTTACTTTAAGAATTTATTGAAGTAACATCTGAACCAGGGAAGTTTGATTTGCAGCTCAGGCTGCAGTCCAAATTGTGTATTGGGCCAGGACAAGTTCCCTAGCCCAGGAGTGTTACAAAAGTGCTGTAAAGTTTCCCGTTTCTTTTGTATGACCCGAAATGTGCCCTGGATGCAATGCAGGCATTTCAGCCTCCCTCTTCCAGTGCAAGTAAAGGATTGCTCTGCCTCTCTCTTAGCTACTCTGCTATATAACATTTCTATTGCTGCCTGACAGCACAATCCTAACCAATTTAGGCCAGAGCAAATCACCTTTTGCTCCCTTCCTGCAATGGTGTGGTGAGGTTGGTGCATGGACATGCACTGGCCTAACCCACCAGGAAAGGTGCAGAAGTGCCTATTGCACTTTTGTGACACCCTATGTGGATGCAAGGGCGTTGTTCCAGACAAACTGAGGGTTAGGATTGCACTTTGGGAGACTAAGCTGAACCACACAGACCAACTGACCCCCAAGACACTCATTGCCCACTTCTATCCTTAGCTGGATTTGAATCACTGGAGATATTTGTGCACAAAATCCCAAAGGCTTCATCCTATTGCCACATGGTTGGCACATCTCTGTTTGGGCCAGGTGGTCTGAACAGACGGCACTGCTGTATCCCATTTTGACTAGGCTGTAAAGCCAGATGGGACCCATTCCCTGTGTTGTTAGTGATGGCTGTGGAGTGCAATGACAACGTACATGCACACCCACTCTTTTTGCATCCTTGTATCTCAAATCACAGATTCCATCAAACAAGAAGCCAAATCATGTGACCAAACAAAAGCACCAGTACTTGGGACTTAGTGCATCAAGACCACATGTGGTTGTTTGAGTTTCTCACAGACTCAAGCTTGGTGGTATGACTTGATGGTATGGGGATGTTTGATCTCTGTTTCTTCAACAGAACCAAATGGCCTGGCAACAGGTGGGACAATTAGTGAAGATGGTACTGAAAAGGCAATGGGGACTGAGATTTATTGAACAGGGAAAAATAAGAGCTCATGCTTTCTCCAGCAAAGGCCTGAACTTCTTCAGAGTTGCCACCTCAAACAATTGAGGAGAACCAAGGGTGTGAATTCCCATTTAGAAACCTGATAAACAACATATGGTGGGCACTCAAGAAAAAGCAAGATGTCCTTTGCCCAATCTGAGCTGCACAATTAAAGGGAACTCTGAAGGAGAGAGAAACCTTTCTGTAAGTTTATTAACTAAAGATAAATGTGCATTTACATAGACTAATAACAAGAGAGACAAAAGATTATTTCCATATGAGAGAGAGTCATGCTGTTTTTGAGATCAACATGTTTTCTCTTGTTACCCCCTACTTTGTTTGTCCATTGCTGTCATTTATTTTTATTATGATCCCTGGAGAGATGGGACATATGTACAGTTCAGAACAGCTGGGAGCTGACTTAAGTGGATATAAATCAAAATAAACAAAGCACTTAATTAAAAAATGACAACATGAGTGTGTTTTGTTTTCATTTTTAACTGTATGGTCTGGTTGAACCAAATATTTGGCATAGATGTGCTTTAGGCATGGCTTGCATTGTTATGAGAAATGCTGTCTTACTACATTATATTTGTTGTTAATTTAATGTTATGAATGTGTTGGGCAAAGTCCCTCATTTCCCTTCTCGCTCTCACTTCTCCAAACAACTTTTGTGGCCTAAAACCAACTCTTCTTGCATTCCATTCTCCTATGTTAACTACTCTGTCTTCTGGCATAACTACATCCTGCCATTTATATGCTAATTAGCAAAAAACGTACCATGTTGCGGGAGTAAAGTTCCCCCATATGCCATCCCCCCATATGCATTAACACTTCCCCCCATGCACAACTTCCCCCCATGCGCATCAACCCCCCATGCGCAACTTCCCCCATGCGCATCAACCTCCCATGTGCAACTTCCCCATGTGCAACTTCCCCCATGCACATCAACCCCCCATGCGCAACTTCCCCCATCCGTAACTTTCCCCATGCACATCAACCCCCATGCACAACTTCCCCCATGCGCATCAACCCCCCATGCACAACTTCCCCCATATGCATCAATCAACCCCCATGCACAACTTCCCCCCATGTGCAACTTCCCCCATGCACAACTTTTCCCCATGCACAACTTCCCTCCATGCGCATCAACCCCCATGCGCATCAACCCCCATGTGCAACTTCCCCCATGCGCAACTTCCCCCATGCGCATCAGCCCCCCTGCACAACTTCCTCCATGCACATCAACCCCCATGCGAAACTTCCCCCATGCGCATCAACACCCCATGCGCAACTTCCTCCTTGCGCATCAACCCCCATTCACAACATCCCCATGTGCAACTTCCCCCATGCGCATCAACACCCTGTGCGCAACTTCCCCCATGTGCATCAACTCCCCATGTGCAACTTCCCCCCATGCACATCAATGCCCCATGCGCATCAACCCCCATGCACAACTTCCCCATGTGCAACTTCCCCATGCGCATCAATCCCCATGCGCAACTTCCTCCATGCACATCAACCCCCATGCGCAACTTCCCCCCATGCGCACCAACCCCTCATGCGCTCCAACCCCTCATGTGCAGCATCCTCCACAGTGCAACCTCTTCCTCCTGACAACATCCCCCAGTGCACCAGGGTCTGACCACCAAATTGGCTGGATGTTGTTCAGTCTCCCATGTTAAGTTTAGGACAGAAACACGTTGCCCCCTTTTCAGCCCCTGAAGGGTTAATTTCTCCAGATGGTTCTTGGTGGGAGTTCAGGTGACAGAAGGAACTCCCAGAATTCCATGCTTCAGGCCCAGCAGTTGGGGCGGAATGTCACTGAGTCAGCAGTTCTCAATGCAAAGTATAGGGAGGAAAACGTGTTGCGCCCCTTTTCACCCCCTTCCGGTTCTTAGTGCACCCCTCCGTCACGGAAGGAACACCCACCCCAAACTTCACATTTCTAGGCCCAGCGGTTTTGGCAGGGCGGTGATGAGTCGGTGAGTGACTGTTCTCTTTTATATATATAGATGTGGAAGTCAGTCTGAAGAGTGGTCATCCCCTCCATTGCTAATCCTATCCAAGTAGCCACCAGCCATATGGTCTCAACAGCTTCTGTCTGTCCCTCTTTGACCTTGGTACACTATGCAAGGAACATGTACACCTCATTCTCATGGTATTGAATGTATGTAATGTTACTTTATGCTTTATGACAATAAAGTCTGTTTCTTTGTGACAAGTTTTCCTCAGTGGATCTCTTTCTAATAAGGGTATCTTCTTTGCATGATGCTGTTTTGAGTCCTTGCCTAGGTCCTTACATGTAACCAACAGAGGGCACTTGCTAAATTCCCCTAAGTTTAAAGCCCTCTTTGGTAACAGCATGAAGGAAGCCAGCAGAATGACATGAAGGCAGATCTGCTGCTGAAGCTATGCAAGTCCGGCTTTCTGAAGCTGCAATCCTATGCACACTTACCTGGGAGTAAACTCCACTGAAAACAAGGGGACTTGCTTCTGAGGAGGCATGCATAGGTTTGCATTCTATGCTACCTGGATAGAAGAACAGCAGCCCAATCCTAAACTTTAGAACAATAGAACAAAGATTAACAAAGCAAGCTATAGTTGGGGGGTGGAGAGGTGGTGGGTGGAAAAGGGCAAGGAGTGTTAGAAACAGGGGAGTGTCTGGGCAGAGTATGGGCAGGTGAAAGCAGAGCAGGGAAGAGAAGGAGCGGATCTTGGAGACACCAGCATGCACCAGGATCCTTTCCTCATTTCCTCTCCTCCTCCCTTACTCTTCTCAGTTTTGCTCCAGCTAAATGATAGGCATAGACCTGAAGAGATCCATTTGGGCAGTGGAGGCTTACTTACGTTGTGGGAACATGTGGAGACATCTTTGACTCCTTAAGAGGGACACAATGTTGGTCAAACCTCTAGTCAGCAATCTTTGGCTGACTCCAGAGAGGGCCATCTTGCACTCTCACTGATGATAGTTTTTGCCGCTAACTGGTAAGAACACAAAACAACTGGATCTGGAACTGGCCAGATAGCTGATTAGAGGCAGACTGGAAACCTTTCACATTTAAAGCTGATAGCCTAAGAAGGGTAGAGGAGTGACAGGATTATATAATCATACTACCCCCTGAACTTTTAGGAATTCCTACTATGCACCATGCTGGGTGGCACCCACACCAGGAATACCTCTACCTCTGTCTTGTCCAGCCAAGAATTGCATTGGTAGCCCCAAAGGTGCCAACAGACATCAGTTAGAGCCTGAGACTTCCAGGCTTTAAGGAGACTTTTCCTTCCTGTGATAGGAGATGGATAGTGCAGAAAATGACATGACAGAAAGAGGGATACAAGAGAAGGAACTGGGCACTTATTGTCGTGCAGCAGTATGAACAATAAGGTAGAGGAGTAGGTTATGCAAAAGGTTGGCTTGGAAGTGAAAAGCTATGTTGAAAATAAAACAAAATCTTAATATGTCTGTCTGTCTGTCTGTCTGTCGCATTATACAGTCAATGAGCTGGCTTAACACTTTGTTCCCAATCAGTTGGGAAAGAAGAAAGTAAACCCTAAACCACAACAACAAGTAGACCAAGTTGTGCCTGAATTTCTCCACAGCCCCTTCAAGAGGCTGATGGGTCACTGGAGACTCTTTTGGTCCAGGAAAGTAAAAACATTGGTAGACAAGAGTGGGAAATTCAGCATTATCACCACACTACAGCACCTTATGAAATATCTTTGCTACACTGCATTTGGGAGTATGTGTTCTGTCCCCATAAGGAGCCACATTTCGGGAACCACAGAGTCCTTCTGTGCCCCGATACTTACTGTGCTGTTTGGGCAGCCGGTGATTAAGCAGGCCACTGACTGGATAATTGCAGATTTGTGTGTGGTGGCTTCTGTCACCGGGACTTGTGTGTTATTGCAGAATCGCTGTGGCGGGTAATGAGTATCACTGCAGCTGAACGAACACACTAATTACCTGGAGACAGAAAGCTCCTCAGCATCTCCTGGAAGGATAGGGTGGGTGCGGACATCCAGCCTGTCTCTGAAGTCTCCCTGACTGATTTTTCCAAAAGGCACCGAGGGCACAATCCTAACTAATTTAGACCAGCCTAACTCAGCCAGCATACTGTCCTGTGGTAGTGTGGGGAGGTCTGTTTATGCCTGTGCACTGACCTAACACCTGGAGGAGTGGGGCAGAAGTGCCTTTGTGATAACCCCAGCTCAAGGAAGATGCAGGCCTAACTGGAAGTTTGGATTGCAGTCTGAGCCTTTTCAGCTGCTTGCCTATGCCTATTGATATGGCCAATTTGCCTATTGCTTGCCTTTGTCTATTGGATAGAACAGGGAGAGCAAATGTCCCTCTTTAACTTACCATGGTATATTTTCCTCCTGCTGGGAAACTCTTTTTTTGATGGTGAGGGCGGTTCGGCAGTGGAACAGATTGCCAAGGGAGGTGGTGGACTCTCCCTCATTGGGGATCTTAAGGCAGAGGCTGGACGACCACCGGTCAGAGATGCTGTAGGAGAATTTCCTGCTACATGCAGGTGTTTGGACTAGATGACTTACTAGGTCCCTTCCAACTCTATGATTCTTATTAATCCTACAATCCTGAGTAACTACGGGAGCAAATAAGAGACATTACATGTACCCATAGTTACTGCACCACCTATTGAAAACCTATGGGAAATTCATATTGCAATCTAGAGTAAATTGTTTTTACACTGGAGCAAGGACTCCCTGAAGTTACTCTGGATTGTGCCCTTAGTCTGTGGGCCATCTTAGGATAGGGAACAATTGAAAGATTGACTGATTTTGCTTTGTAAACCACTTTGTGAACTACTTTTAGTTGAAAAGTCATATACAAATATTAATAATTGCCTTTTGTATGTTCCAAATGTTAAGGTTTTCATGCACCTAGAATTAACACACCCAACTCCATTTATGAGAGCAGAAAACAGACTACATTCCTAGACAGAAGATCTGGCAGCTGGGCTTCTCCATGGCGAAAGTGGCAACCAAGGGAAAATAGCAACTTGGGAATTAGAAAACAGGGCAATAGAAATACATGTTTTGATTAGAAAATTTGCATTAAATTATTATTTTGCATTCAAAGTTAAGAACAGCTACTTTTCCAGAGTTAGGGCAGTGAGAAGGGCCCTAGCTGGGCTGCCCTAAGTACGCTGCATCCACAGCAGAAAGTTATGCTGAATCCAGAGAGTCAGGAAGCCTGAGCTGCCGTAGCTGCTCCAGAGCATGCTCAGTAGGCATAAAGTGACACTTGGGGAGGGCTTGCTCCTGAGAAGACCCCCCTCAGATCACACTGAACAAAGAACAGCTGTGGTGCCTGCATTATAAGGAGTCCCTGACACCAGTATCCTCTTTTACAGTTTACACAGTTTACAGCACAGTTTACAGTGGATTCAAGGGGCTTGTTGGAGTGGCCTGCTGTATCCATAGGTTAGTGGGTTGCCGTAGTTGTGCCATATCCTGAGGTTGAGAGGCAGGGGTTGCAGCTAGGCTGGACAAGAACTCAGATTTTTTTCCCAACACTGCCATTCTTTTCTGTGCCTTGTCATAGTCCCCTATGGATCTACTCAGATTTATACCTGCTCCTGAGGTGGTATAACTTTGAGGAGCTGGCAGAGGGGATTTCTGCTCTTGAAACAGGCTATGGATGCATCCTAACTGCTCTGTTCTAGGCAATGCTGAACATGCCCTCAACATGCCTCTCCTGAACTGCCTAGGCTGGCACAGATAGGGCAGCCCAAGTCCATCTGTGTTGGGGCAGCCTATGTTGCCTTAGGCTGCCCCAAGCCTTTTCTGGCATAACTGGGCTGCCCCATCTTGTAATTGGGCTACCCCAGTGATAGATAGAGCAGCCCAAGTGCATTTCTGGAGTGCAGCCTAAGAATCTACATATATACATACTTGTCAAAAAATCCAGTCAAAAACAATACAATCGAAAACAATACAAAACTAATAAAAAGTACAAAAAATGCAGTGAAACACAACTGTTCACAGCAGAACAACAGTACAACTGCAGTCCATCACATCCATCATATTCACATTTGAAAAAATATATATGCAATGAAGACAGGCCATGCCTGCATTTTTGGAAAAGGCATTTATAATTTTGATAAAATACGTAGGCTATATTGAAGGAAAACTTGGCAATATCAGTCCTTTTGGCTGATGGTGGGGCAGGAATTGGAAACCTTTAAAAAACCAGAGTTGGGAGCAAGAAGTACCGGCAGGTACTGATTTTAAAAGCCTACTTTAGTAGCTGCCTACTGTAGAAAGGAACTGTTGTGCTGCCCCTGTTATTTCTGACATTGTGACAACATGCTGGTCTAAAGAAGAATACATATCCTGGCGTGGTGTCACTGAATAGCTACAGAACACTCTTCCTGACTACTTTGGGTCATTCCTGAGCTTGGGTATTCAACCTGTGTCATATATGTCACCTCCAGCCTGACTCTTCAGCTGGGAACTATTGCCTGCTCCTCAACAGAAATGTTTGTGTGTCTTAGGGCACAATCCAGAGTAACTACGGGGAGTCCTTGCTCCGGTGTAAGAACAATTTGCTGTGGATTGCAGTATGAATTTCCCATAGGTTTTCATTAGATGGTGCAGTAACTACGGGTACACGTAATGTCTCTTAAGTGCTCCCGTAGTTACTCTGGATTGTAGGGCTAGAGATATGTATTCATACTGCAATGCACACTAAAATGTCTCCTTGTCAAGGAATCTTGGTCCTATTTCAGGAAAATGATTTTTTTTTCTGGATTCTGCCATGTGCTAAAGAATTCCTATTATACCAGTCTCCGAAAGGCTCCTTCCATCTGTCAGAAGAAGGCAAAGGGCAAAGTACCAGCTCTTGGCAGCTCAGATCAAGGGGCAGCTGGAAGAGGAAGAACCTTGCCCCAAGAACCATAAATCTGAGGAAAGGTTGCCGGCCTTGCCCAGCTGGCATCTCTCTGCCATCTGGAGAAATGAAATCTTGGTGCTTTCTCGGGGTTAATGGTTTTTAGATTCTGGCAAGTAACGTGCCAGTCTTGGAAAAGTCTGTCCCATCTGTCAATGGAAGTCAAGGGGCAAAGTGCCAAATCTTGGCAGCCCTGATTGGGTAGGTCTTGCTCCGGCTCAGGCCAGAGAAGAAAGGTTCTTGGCCCTGCCCATCTGGCACCTCTTTGCCAGCTGGCGAAATTAAATCTATGCCGTAGAGACCAGAGGGCATGGCTCCGAGTAGAGTCTGAGCCATCATCCTGCAATTGTTTTCCTGGAACTGGCTCCATCAATCTGCAACTGTGCAAAGTTCTTCCATCAATCTCCTACCATGTAAAGGAGAACCAGAAGTTTATCTGGGTGAGAGTTACTTGAGAACCGGAGAGTTGTAATTTGCAAGGGACTGGCCTGTTCCACTGATCACAGTGCACAGAAAGGGCCACTCACAGATTAGCATTTTGATCTGCACAATTTAATATAAATGTTGAGGGAAAGTCCATTGCTGAAGAGGCACCTAAAGAAATGTCTCCAAGCATCTTCCAGTGTCTAAAGAAAGTCAGCAAAGCCCATTGTAGAAGTGGGATTTAGCAGAACCCGTGTAGTGTGATTGGCCAACGTTGCCTCTCTGCCCCTGCCCTACAAATACCAGTACCTATCAGTGGTGGGCTTCAGGGGGTTCTCACAGGTTCTATAGAACCCTTTGCTAATGAGCGCCTGGTTCTGAGAACTAGTTACTAATGGGACATAGAACCTGTTGTTAATTTATTTGAATCCCACCACTACAAACCACCTCAAAGAAGATGCCTCTTTTCATGTTCCTCACATAGATTTTACAAACCTGGAGCAATTTGGTGCTTCCACTTTTATTTTACGGGATTGTGAAAATGCAAGAGCTCTTGTGTTTGCATGGTCCCTGTAAGGAAATGAGAAGGCCTGCACATCTGAGTTTTAGGAAGGCAGGCAGGTGATGAGTGTTCAGGATGGGACATCAAAACACTTTGCTTCTGTGGTAGTCTGGGGGAAGGTGGCAAGACAGTAGCAAGCTTGATGAAAGACACCCAAATGTTCTACCCTCTTGTCCCCCTGAACTTTGTTGCTGATGTAAACCTTGTCTCACGGACCACCTTGCCATCTTTAGCATCTTGTCAAAACATCTTGCCCAGGGCAGTGGCGTATTTAATGCTCATATAGTTTGGTGCAAAGCTCAAAATGTTGTCACGGAAGTGATGTCAAAACAGGTAGTGATGTCATCCCTGGGTATTTTTGAAAAGAAAATTAGGGAAACCTGCCTCCTCCTCCTCAGCAGCTCACTACCCATTTGCTCTGCTAGCGACATAGCTTAAGCACCTATTTCCTATCTGGAGATGAAAAAGATTTTGTTGCCCCCCCCCCAACAAAATCAAATTTAATTAAATAAAAAACTGAAAATTTTGCCCCTTGTTGGCTAGGGAAACTGTGTTGGGGCAAAGAGGAATGCTTATTCTTTCCCTGCTAAATATAAGAGGAACACCACTTAGAATTATCTGTATACCTGGTTAGTAGGGGTAACTGTATAATGAAGCTGTATATGGAAATGAGACTTGATCCTTTTTGTTCCACACAGTATCAGAATTACATCTCATTGGCTTTCAGAGCAATCTCATGGGAAAGTTTGAGTTAAGAAAATCCACTTTTTATGCCATAGGTTTTTGTGTTTTCTTTTTCTGGTTAATTGGCCATAACTTTTGATAGAATATTGATGCAGTTTGTTTCATTGTACTCTGCATTAAATTACTTTTCCAGTGATATATAACATGATGGTATTATTCATTTTTCACAATTTTAGCCATTAGTGTCAATCTCAGCTTGTAGCCTCTCTACAGATTTTAGCCCAGTGCAACTGCACCTGCTGTACACCCCTAGCTATGCCAATAGCCCAGAGGTTTCCAAAGTTTTTGGCAAGAGGGCCATATCATCTTTCTGACATTGATTGGGGCCTGGAAAAAAGAACTGTACCAGTGGAAGTTCTTGAGGGACACTTGGACACAATGTGATATTTTGTTGAGAAGCACCACAGTCACACTGCGGGGTAGATACAAGACCCCACCTGTCCTGGCAGGCACTGTATTGGTTATGGATTCTGTTCAGAGCTCATCAGTGTTGAAAAGGTAGGTCAAAACGTGGCACCTTTTGTGTAGTCATCTATGTAGCTGCATGCATCTGGGAGTTCAGCAGCCCATATAGCTTTCCATTGTTGATAGACAGCTGTTACGCGTGTGCCAGAGAAAGCTTCCTGGATTTAAGCCTGCCAGTTGATAGATGAGGAAAATCAGTGTGCACAGGCAGGAGTGGGTTGCTCATAATTTTGTCATATTCTTTCACTAAAGGCATCTTGCCTTTGTAGAGCTAAAAAGTAAAAGGAATAAAAGTATTGAGAGTAATAAAACAATAGCAAGAATAGCATGACTAATTATCATTGCTGGATTCTTCTTTTTGGAAGAAAAGTGGATATGCATTTTCAAAATAAATTCCAGAAATCCTTGATTTGTCGGCCTGGAGATCACTGCCAGGAAGGTCTTTTTAGTAATCCCTCAATAAGACGAGGCTGCCTTTAATTATTCAGCATTGAGGTTTATGAATTCTGCACCTACATATGTATCCTCATGTAAGATCATTACATCACATATTTCAGGGCTGGTGTTTGACATCAGAACTTTACCTTGTTAAAGATTATCTCAAATTAAAAACTAGAGCTGTTGCTGGCCTTATCACCTGCCTTGAGCATCTTATTCATCCAAATTTAACTCCTTCAGCCTTAGTTCATTTGACTGAACTGAAAACTACAACTGGAAGAGTAGCAAGTACTTATGTGCACTTCAAGGCATTGATTTAGGGACACATGTTTCCTATCCCCAATGGGTGGATCATAGCTTTATGTTCTATGATCTATTTCTATTTGAATTTCCAGCAACTCTTATTAATAGTCAGAAGCCGTAGTACAACCATTACTTCTTTTAAATTGTACATATGCTTCTGTTGATCATTCCATTAAAGCAGCTGCCATCATTGCTAAAAAGCTCTCATGTATGTTGATGTTATGAAAGTGACATTTCTGGGTGACCTTGCCATGTCTGGGTTTTGCATCTCTCATTGTGAAGTTTATGGGGAAAAAATTCTGTCCCTCTCATAACTGTACAGATCAACATCTGGCTTTCCAGAGGGAGATGTTGGGAAAGGAGAAAATACTTACGACAACACTTCATTTCCTATTCGACCCTGGCCTTCCTGGACCAGCTTATCATGGAAGGATATTATGAGACCTGATTTAGATGACATCTAAGAAACTGGTGAGCAGGCTTCCTGTGTGTCTTTGTGGTTTTGCCATGTTTGATGAAACATATCTATTGAAGGGTGTTATAAATTTGATCAGTGGGGTGAAGGGTCACCAGGGGTTATACTTTACCCTTCCCCTGACTGCTTTTTCAAGTAAAATAGCTTTCCACTCTTTCCTACTGATTCCTATTCTTAAGCTTTCCTGCTATTAAAGGGAAAACTATCGGGTCAGTATATCATTTTTCCATGTGGAGAGAAAAGCAACTTCTGTGGATTGGAAAAAAAATGGGTTGCACATGTGGGGAAACAGCTAAGAGTTCCCTTTCTCTGCAGCTTCTTCAATGAAATCTTCTACCCTCCATAACTGCATTTTGATTGCAAAATAGCTGGGGAACTACTCTTTTGTCTCCTACATCTCATGTAGTTTGGTTCTGAGTCTTGGACAGCAACATACTGGAAATAAGTGACTTACCCTACAATCCAGAGTAACTATGGGAGCACGTAAGAGACATTATGTGTACCTGTAGTTACTGCACCAGCTAATGAAAACCTATGGAAAGTTTATATTGCAATCCAGAGCAAATTGTTCTTACACCGGAGCAAGGACTTCCCGTAGTTACTCTGGATTGTGCCCTTTAGTCCCAATACTATCCAACATCCTAATGCTAATGCAATGCAGCCTTCATGTAAGGGAATAAAATGTTTCCTTGACTTGAAGAAACCTCTATAACTGTCCTCCACACATAGGATGAAACCCTTGGTACAGTTGCATCATGGCTGGAAAACTGGATAGGATTGGGCTGTAAATTTGCAATCCTGTACTTACTTAGTTGGTCATTAATCCCACTGAAGTAAGTGGGGCTTAATTCTAAGAAGACGTGCAGAAAATGGAGCTATAAACACCCAACAAAACCACAGTGATCTGTTCTTTTTACAAGCAGGGCTCATTGGCTTCCTTCAGTCTTGGGAAGACTATAGTATCGTGCTCTGAACTGAGGTCCTAAAAGCAGGGCATCATTACTATAATTCCAAAGAGAAAGGAGCCAAAGGCTGCAGCTGGATTTTGGTTCAATAAACTTCCTGGAAAACCTTTTAAAAAACATGGTGGAGTTCCCCAAGAAATGTCATTATTAGTTATTCTCTAGCTGAAACTTTGCTTCCACTTGCAATTCCTTGGGAGAAACATCTGAGAAGGAAAATCCGTGTTCAGCTCAGAATGTTATTGTATGCAAAATGTGGTAATCATTCTTGTAGACCCAAGTGCCATTAACTTTGCTGACAGCACAAAGAACTGATGTCTCAGTCCTGTACCCCTCTCAGAACATCCAGTGCTGGTTTGAAGCTTATAACACCCACATAACTTTGACTTAGGGTGCAATCCAGAGTAACTACAGGGAGTCCTTGCTCCAGTGTAAGAACAATTTGCTCTGGATTGCAATATGAATTTCCCATAGGTTTTCACTAGGTGGTGCAGTAACTACGGGCACACGTAATGTCTCATATGTGCTCCCCTAGTTAGGGCGCAATCCAGAGTAACTATGTGGAGTCCTTGCTCCAGTGTAAGAACAATTTGCTCTGGATTGCAATATGAATTTCCCATAGGTTTTCACTACGTAGTGCAGCAACTATGGGTACACATAAAGTCTCTTACATGCTCCCGTAGTTACTCTGGATTGCAGGATTACTCTGGATTGTAGGACTAATATCCTGCAGTAACATTTTCTTTTGCATTGAGCAGAGATGTATAAAAACCCACTGAGAAAAGTGATCAATCTTGTCAAAATATTTTTCCCACACCTTGAACTGCCTTAGGTGTTTCACCCAAGCAAGAACTATAAACTAAAGATTGTGATTCATGGTCTTGGCATGTCTTAGAGAGGAAGGATTTGAGGAAGGACCATAGCTTCTTATAAAGCATATGTGTAGGTCCCAGGTTCAATCTCTGGTGTCTCCAGGTAGGGCTGGGAAAGAATGTTGGAGAACCAGTCAGCATTAACAGTCAGATGGACCAATGGCCTGACTGAGCATGAAGAAGCTTCATATATTTTTACTTTGGATATCTGGACCCATCTCCCCTGCATAAACAGTGGCGCCTCAAGTAAAGAACACCTCACATAAAGTATGTTTCATGTAACAAACAAAAATTTCTCTAGGATTCTGCTTCACGTAACAAACTGTGCTTCATGTAAAGAACACATTCGTTGGCAGTTGGGGCACACGCACTGGCCGGCAGCCTGTTTAAAAAGCGTCAGGGCTGCCTAGCGCACCTGCCCATAGTGAAAGCAACACTTCCATGCTGTTCCTCCTGTGGCCGGATGTCCGCTGGGCAGAGGGAGAGAAGAGCAGTGGAGAAGAGGGAAGTAACTCAGGACTAGCCAGAAGGGAGCAGGGGAGAGAGAGGCTCAGGATGGAGAGAAGGAGAAAGTGGGGAGACACTTTGAAGGTGTCTTGGACTGCAGCCTCCTAATCATGTCTACCCAGAAGTAAGCCCCATTGTGTTAAATGGGTCTACTCCCAGGAAGGTGTCTTTAGGACTGCAGCCTAAGTAGACTTCATAAGATCATGCACATTGAATACATGTTTTGAATTCAATCCCAGTGTTCTGTCATCATTTTTACATGCAGTTAATATTTTTATATGAATATTTTTGTATTCATATAAATCTAAGGCCTTTGAGAGGAATTTTATCAGGGAATACATATATTTCTTTTGAGCCCCTTAGCAAGGAGGGAAAGAGTAGAGGAAGGTAGTGACCACTGACAAGGATGGGCAAAAGAGGGATAGGTAGGCAGGGGTGGGTGGGAAAGGGAGGCTAGACTCAGATCAGGCAGTGACGTCTGATCCAAGCCTCTGTCCCTGGGCAACTGGGAGCAGTCTTAGCCGTTGGTAGCATATATGGCCATTGGTAGCAGCAATAACTATGCATCCAGTGTGCCACATAAGCAGCCAGTATAAGATCCCAGGAAATTTCTGGGCCCCCTTCTTTGGCTCCTGAGCCCCCTTAGGTCCTGATTAAATTCATGGAGGGACCCTACTGGTAAAACTGGAATTGCCTCTCTGAAGAGCTCAGGAAGCCTTCTTAGGTCAAGTGCAAATTCTGTGTACCTCAGAGCACCTCCAGGACATCATCAGAAGACACTTCATATCATGTCTGGGAGGTCCTAGCCCCCCAGATACAGACTCACAGCACTCACATTAGGTGGGTGCCAAATACACAGATAAGGAGGGCCCACTGATCTTCTTAACACAGGCAGACATCAGGAGCAGAACTTCTAACAAAATGGACTTTGTATTGACAGGGCTCTCTCTCTCCTTCTGAATTTCTAGCTGTGTTGGCAGAGACACAACAAGTTCACAGGCAGCTATATTAGTGCCCTCTTGGGTCTCCCCCTCGGTCTTCTTTGCTGTAACTAAATGGACCATCCTCCTTCCAATTATGAAGGAACCAGGCTGTTAAAGGCAGCAGCCAAATGCCCTCTACAGCAACAATTGTGGGGACCCTGCGGGCTCATTTCATGAGTGACCTTACCCAGGATTTGAACCCAGCCTCTCTTGAGGCAAATAGCTGAGTGCATTAGCGCACAGTGCCACCAGAGCCCAATAAGACAGCAACGACAATTTGTAATGGGCACAACATTTTCACGAAAGCTTTATGCCTGGCAATTATTTTTTACGATTACACCTTTAACATGACTTATCCTTAAGGACAAATTGAAAAAAAATCCTTGTTACTAAATGCCCCTTCCGCCCACCCAGATAAACAAGGATTCCCCTGGTACTTCCAGGAAGAGGGTGATGTGATGGAGGCTCCTTCAGTCAACCCTATGACTGATAAAAAAGGGGAAAGGAAAGCCACAGGAATGGCTTAAAATAAGAAAGGCAAAGCAAAAAAGGTGAGACAATTAGGAATAATAAAATTCTACATCAAGTCGAGATCTACATGTTCTAACACCCGGTAATTGCTAAATTGCCGAACCATCTGCTGACTTGCTTTACGTAAATTACCAGCTATATATAAGTGTCGGTGCATAGCAGCCTTTCGGCGGCAGAGACCCAATGACTTTGAATGGAGCTTGGGGACCCATCAAACCTCTTTAACGAAATTTTAATTGTTTTCTTTCTTATGTGAGGAAAAGGGGGGGATTCAGGTGAAGGTTTTTCTATGCTTTCCTTTAAGATAAAAGGAGAAATAGAACCTTTTGGTTTGTTTCATTGGAAGGAGGGGAGATTGAAAAATAAAATTTATTTTGCAAAATCTTATCCCCTCCCCACCTTGAGAATGTGTCATCACAGTACTATATTATTTCATTATCAGTGAGCAGGTATCCTGCTAATTCTAAGCAAGAGAGTAGGAGTCGTCTTCACCAGGTTCCAACACACATTCCTTGAATGAGTGTCTGCTGACCCATCTCCCCCAGATTTGACTTGAAAACATGAATTCACGGAGGCACATGTGTTTACCTGCCCTCATTTCATTTCGTTGACCACCATGTGCATGGGTGAGGCAGGGGAACACTGAGAGTAATGACATCAATCTTCTGTAATAAATTGTTACCAGGGAAATGCAAGAAGAGATGTGGGTCACCAAAAGTCACACAAAGTCCTGGTAGCATCATGTGGACCTGGGTTTTGGTGAAACTGGAATAGAAATTAAGAATATAAAGATTTAAAAGGAGGAAAAGGTTGGTGATATTAAAACTATGTACTCTTTTCAACAGGTGTACCCTGCTGTACCAAGACAGTTATATGTAACAGAAGTGGGCCTAATATTGAGCTATCAGTCCAGCAGAAGGTAAGTGGATAGCTGAACACAACTTTGTTGGTACTACTCCATGTGATGAAGAGTGACACGGTTTCCTTCTAACACAAAATACAGACATCTTTTCCTTCTGATGAATACATGGAACTTGAGATTTAGTGAAGAAAGCTCAGTTCTGTATCCCTGATTTTGAAAAAAAGAATGATTTGCATGACTCCTGCATGGCTACACTTCTCCACCCAAATCTCATTGTGCACACAATTTGAGATGTGGCAAATGAGTCTGAAATCCTTCATGGAAAAGCCAATAATTTAGAATCCTAAGATCACAATCCCTGCCTATTGACAGAAACTGCCAGACCTCTTAATGGAGAGATCTATCTACCTATCTACAGTATTTATATACCGCTTTTCAACTGAAAAGTTCACAAAGCGGTTTATAAGAAAATGAAAAAAATTAATAGCTAATTAATAGCTAATGGGTGCCTGTCCCAAAAGGGCTCACAATCTAAAATGCAAAAAGAACACCAGCAGAAGCCACTAGAACAGACATTGCTGGGGTGGGGAGGGCCAGTTACTCTGCCCCTGCTAAATAAAAGAGGAACACCCACTTGAAAGAGTGTCTCTTGCCCAGTTAGCAGGGGTGATACCAGAGATATACTGGTAAAGTAGTTGGTATTTTTAACAAATGATTGGTAGCCATTTAATTCTGGGGGAATGAAGGAATCTTATTTCCTCATGCACAAATTAAATGAGTAGGATAAATTTTAGATGGTTGGGGACAAAGTTTCAAATTTCTCGAATGCCCCTGAGAAAAGTTATTTATTTTACCTTCTTGCTCCAGATCCTGCTAGACCTATAACCCCGAAGATGGAACATTTCTGGGGACACACATAGGAGGCCGTCTAGGAAATTGTGAGAGCTGAGCTGAAGGAGGCTGGTGGTAGGAAAATTTAATCAAAATCTTAGCACCTCTGCCAAACTACTTTGCTGGATTCCTCATGGTGGCAATTATATAAAGAACCATGACAAATAAAGGGGCATAAAGCTGATGTAAAATTCTCAAACAGACACTCTGAACAGGCATTTCTTCAACAGACCGATCCTTAGTATATGTCACAATTGTTTGTTCCTTCCAGAAAATGATTCCTGCCTTTCAGAATCTGCTCTTTTTACTCCCTGTTTGTCAGTGGGCAAAAATATCAACCCCAGATTAGTTCCTATTGTGAACAAAGTTAAGTGATGTCAATCCTTGATCAAGGCAACATTATGTGTGTATATGTATGTGTGAGGGGGGATTAAGGATCAGGCATGGAAACAAGGGATATAACCTGGACACAGACATGATCAAGATAATCCTCTGCACCTGCTATTTTCCTTATTGGTATGATGTTTGGATATTCCTAACCATCACCAGAGAAGATTTGAGAGTAGGGTGGGGATCGTGGTTGCCCTCCCTGCTCCTCTTCACTGCATGATCCAGTGTTCAGTTTCAGCTTTCCAACTTCTTCTTCCACCTCTGAAGAAGTCTATCTTTGGCCCAGGGTGCTGCGATCCCACATTTGTGTTCTTCCCCCCATATAAGAGGCTGAAATCCTCCTTCCCTTCCTAGCCAACAAGACCTACCAACTTGCCAGTTAGTCAGCATTTGAACCCTGAGGGAGGAGAAAGAAATCTCTTGTAGGGAAAAGCATCACAAAATTTGGAGAGGGTGAAGAGAGAAACGTGACTCCTTCTGATCAGCATCCCAGACCCAAGAGTTATTACCTGGCCTGTTTTCAACTGGCCTGGCAGGTTTGTTTTTGTTTCTTACCACCTGTTTCTTTCGTTTTTTTGGATCTTCACCGTGCAGTTTTTCTCTTGGTCTGCATAGCAAACAAATCATGGCTGTTTGGTCCCTATGGAAGGGGGAGCAAGCCTGATACCTCTCTGGGAAGAAACGAGGTGTGCATAGGTGTCCTGCCCCTGGTGTGCCCGCCAACTGCCCTGCTCTGCCCTCCCCCACTTTGGCGGCGAGGCACGTGCTCGGCCATTTTCCTGTCTGGCAGTAAAGCAGGCAGTAATGTAGGCTCTCCAGAGCAGTCATTTAGTATTCATAGAATAGCAGAAAAGCAGGCACATCTGCTTAGCACAGCAAGTCCTGTCATATAACTGTCTCCCTCACTATCTGTCCATAAAGAATGTCCCGGAATTGGTGTAATTCAGAGAAATTAATGATAGCTTTATGTGGGAGTGCACCCCCGAGGCAGCTTAACACTTCATAGTCCATCTGATCAGTTACACGCACGGCACCATAGCAACAATTTGGACCCCAGCCAGCTGCATTAAAGGTTATTACTGAAAACATGACCTGAAAACCGGATCCGCATTACGGTGCCCAGAGAAGGGAAGGGGGCGTGAAGAGCTAAAGGGGGAGACCAAAGGGGGGAGGAGAGGAACAAACTGGGGGAAAAGTTTCAGCAGAGACAGCCCTCCTGCATGATGGAAGGAATGCATCAGGCATGGGTGGATAGGTGGGTGAGTGAGTGAGTGGAAAGAAGGGGGTGTAAAGTACCCCAGGGTGCAAATTGCTCAGAATGTGGGGAGAAAGGCTAAGGAGAGGAACAAAACACGTGTCTGGATAACACAGTGAAATGCCACAAAAGAGATCTGGGTCTGCCAGACCTCCCCTCTTTGGGTTCTCTCAGCTCATTATCTCCTCAGCATATTTTAGATACATTAACCCCAGCACATTGCAAAACGTCTCCTTACCTAGCTTTGAGGCTATGGTTTGGAAATAAATTTAAAAGAAGACAAGGTTGAACACAAGAATGCTTGTCAAAATGGCATTCCAGACAAAGAAGCTTAGGCTGCAATCCTAATGCCCAATTAGGCTCGCAGAAGTCCCAGCACAAGTCCTGTGCTGGCCTTGTAGTGTCACAAAAGTGTCCTAAGACACTTTTGTGCCACTCCTGGTGGAGGGTTATGCCAGTGCACAGACATGTGTGTGCCTCCCTACGTCACCACAGGAAGGTGTGCCAGCCTAAGTTAGGACTGCACCCATAGTCAGTCTGTAGAGATCAGGAATCTTCACTCTGGCATTGGCTCTCCTGGCTTTAACAGGCAAAGGTCTTTCTTATCACTTGATATCTGATCCTTTTCAATAGCTATGCTTAAGATTGAATTTATACTTTTGTTTTTTGAATGCATGCAATACATGTGCTATGACTAAGCTATAACTCCTCCCCAACATGTATGAGAAGGTGAGGTGCACAGGGAGGTGACCAGGCTGCAGCCTGGACAACTGTCTCATCTCTTTAACAACTTGATTTTATTCTGCTCCTTCCTCTCCCTCTTAAACATTGTGGGATAACATGAGAATCCTCAGGAGCGCATGAAAGCAGGGGTGGGCAGTGAGTCAGCAAGGGAACATTTTCTTGCTTGAACCTCTTCACTTTGCCATGACATAGTGGCTGAAAAGTTGCATTTTGGTCCCATTGATTGTCATAAGGAAGTCCCAGTACTTGAACCACAATTCTGGATCCAGAAAACTATGATGCAATCCTAACCAGTTTAGGCCAATGAAACTCACTTGTCTCTCCTTTCTGTGGTAGTGGTGCAGTGTGATCGGCACATGTCTATACACTGGCCTATCCTCCTCTCCAAGAGTGTCGCATAAGTGCCTCATGGCCAGGCCAGCATGGGACTTATGCCGATCTAATTAGAGGTTAGGATTGCAGCCACAGATAATCTTCCCAGAATAATACTCTTTGCTATAAAGAATGTGATTGTGTGCTGCTGTTAGGCATCAACTGGATATATTCTGTGACATTTATTCTTAAAATAATAATGTATTTAGTATTTGCTCATCCATCTACCCACTAGAAACACTTCTCTGACTCTTATCTAAATAAATGAAGACAGCGCTACCTCTTTGGCCCTCAAATGGAAGAGGACATTCAATAGACGTTGCTCAAAAGAAAAGCTGTTCTTTATCTTCACTTCATTACACGGGGTATTAATTAAGATGATTTTACAAGACCAACTGGAATAAAAGGGTTTCAGTGTACATTTAAAAACAGATGAGGAGGAAGAGAAATGAGACTCTCTGGAGGAATTCCCACAACATGAGAACTGATACCTGCCCATAGATCTCACTCCAAGATGAGCCTTGCAGCAGTGACTGAAGGGGCCTACATTGTGTCCCTGACAGTTTCATATAAAAGCTCTTTCTGAAGTCAAGCTGCAGGATCAACTGTGGTTGTAATAGAAGCTTGAGTATTGAATATGTATCATTGGAGGCATTCTAAAGTCAGCTTTATTTTAGGGTGGTGATCCTCATGAATTTGCACGTTGTCCTGGCATAACACGCCTAATTTTCTAACTCAGCAGAAAGACTCCCCAGGGGTCTAGGGCAGGAGTGTCCAAACTCTGGCCCGGGGACCAGATATAGCCAAAGGCAAGCCTCAGTGTGGCCCACAGCAAGACCCCTCTATATGGCCCTTGAGAAAGCCTTGTAATCCTCTGGATATGTCTCTAATACACTCTCATATATAAATTTATGTAAATTTATTTAAATTTGAAATGTGAGTCATTTTTTGGCCCTGACATAGAGTTAAATCCTAATAGTGTCTACTCAGAAGTACGTTTCATTGAATTCAATGGGAATTACATTCAGGAAAGTCAGGGTGACCAGATGCCAAACCCAAAATTCCTGAACCCCAAGGCCAAAATTCCTAATCCCAGGCCAAAATTCCTACCTGCTGAAAACAAAAAATGTATTTTTTTGTTTTTTTTTTTGTTTTTTGACCATAACTTTTGATAGGAAGGAGATATCTCCAAACTGTTTTTTGCATTGGATTCTGCTCTTCAATATGAATCCAACAACATATGGCATGATGGGGTACTGTGCACTATCACGAAGTTTCAAAATGAAGCCAAAATGTAGGACAATGAGGCCAAAATGTAGGACACCCGGACAGGAGGCTAAAAATCCGGACAAATTGGGTTTTTCCGGTCATCTGGTCACCCTGAGAAAGTGCTTTTAGGATTGCAGTGGCAGAGATTATGTGGCCCTGACTTACCTAAGCATTTAGACATCCATGGTCTAGAGCAGAGATTTTCAACCAGTGTGCCGTGGCACTTTGGTAAGCCGTAGATAGTCCTCAGGTGTGCCTCAGGATTTAAGGAAAAGTCATTTATTAATATGAAAATTAGGGGATTTGAACAGCTTGGTGTGCCATGTAAATGGTACAAACTACTGTTGGTGTGCCTTGACAATGCCTTGACAATTTCAGTGCCTTGTTAATGTGTCACGAGATGAAAAAGGTTGAAAATATCTGGTCTAGAGAGATCACATATCTCAACTGCCATACAGCTGATCCTGGTCAGGAATAAGGGTAACATGTGTTTGCCATGGAGGCTGTTGGATCTTTTCAAATTGTCCACCACCACATTACCAGGTACAGGGCATGGAGTCTCTCTGACCATTGGTAGAATAGCCACACACTGAGTTAATGGCATATCTATATACCTTTTAGGTAGGAAGGTGGGTATAAATATAAATATAAATATAAATATAAATATAAATATAAATATAAATATAAATATAATAATAATAATAATAATAATAATAATAATAATAATAATAATAATAATAATCCCTTTGTCGTAATAATAATGATCCCTTTATCAGTGATCCTACAGAAAGCAAATCTGGGCTACCAAACTGCCAAAAATTCACAGAAAATTTCACACCTATTGTACATGGATGATTTGAAGCACTACGGAAAGTCAGAAGCAGAAATCCAGTCACTCACCAATACAGTCTGAGTCTTTAGTACCGACATCAACATGGAGTTTGGCCTGGACAAATGTGCCACAGTGGCATTAAAGAAAGGGAAGATCACGGAAAGTGATGGCATTGAAATGCCAAATGGTCAAACCATTAAATGCCACCAGCTGAAGCCTACAAATACCTGGGCATACTGCAGCTGGACAATATCAAGCATGGGCATGTAAAAACTGTGGTCAGCAAAGAATACATACAAAGGGTTAGAAAAATTTTGAAGAGCAAATTGAATGGCGGCAACATTATAAAGGCTATAAATACCTGGGCCATACCTGTAGTTAGGTATACTGCTGGCATTGTGAATTGGACACAAAAGGAACCAGATGACTTAGACAGGAAAACAAGGAAATTAATGACCATTCACTATGCTTTACATCCACGTAGTGATGTTGACAGGCTGTACCTGCCTAGAAGATCAGGGGGCAGAGGACTTTCGGAAGTGAAGCAGTCGGTGGAAGAAGAAAAACATGCCCTAGTAGATTATGTGTGAGAGAGCCAGGAATCTGCTCTGATTGAAGTCAGCAAGAGAAAGTTGTTGAAAGTCCAGCAGACCAACTATGAATATCGCAATAGTGCAATTCAGGCTTGGACTGCCAGTTGGCAGAATAAAGTATTGCATGACCAATTCCTTGCCAAGATCGAAGGAAAAGTGGATCAGGATAAGACCTGGTTGTGGCTGACAAGTGGAACACTGAAGAAGGAGAAGGAAGGCCTGATACTTGCTGCCCAAGAACAGGCAATCAGGACAAATGCCATCAAGGTCAGAATTGAAAAATCAGCCGATGACCCCAAATGCCGGCTCTGCAAAGAAGTGGATGAAACCATCGACCACATTCTAAGTGGCTGCAAGAAGATCGCGCAGACTGACTACAAACTGAGGCACAATCTGTTGCCCAGATGATCCACTGGAATCTATGCCAAAAGTATCATCTGCCAGTGGCAAAAAACTGGTGGGACCACAAGCCTGAAAAAGTGGTTGCAAATGAGCAGGTCAAGCTTCTGTGGGACTTCAGGATATAGACGGACAAGGTCTTGGAACACAATACTCCAGATATCACCATCATAGAAAGCATTAAGGTGTGGCTTGTGGACATCGCCATACCAGGTGACAGCAGAATTGAGGAGAAACAACTGGAAAAGATCTCCTGCTACCAAGACCTAAGAATCGAATTACAGCGTGTCTGGTGTAAGCCAGTGCAGGTGGTTCCAGTGGTAATTGGCACACTGGGTGCAGTGCCCAAAGACCTTGGCAGGCACCTGAAAACTATTGGCGTTGACAAAATATCACTCTGCCAACTGCAGAAAGCCGCTCTTCTGGGATCAGCACAAATTATATGCCGCTACATCACACAGTCCTAGACTCTTGGGAAGGGTCCGACTAGTGATGTGAATGAAACCAGCACAAAATTGCTGGTATTTATGGATAATAATAATAATAATAATAATAATAATAATAATAATAATAATAATAATAAATCCTGGGGGCATCATGTTGCACTTGCAGGAGAGGAGTTCTTAACTTTTCAACTGAGACAAAAAGTCACAATTCCTGCAAAAGTCTCACATCAGTCATGAGTTCTTTCCGTAATGGATGGATACTTTAGAGCAGTGGCATTCAGGAATTTCAGCCTAGGACTCCCTTTCAAACTTAAAAAATCAGCCAAGGACCCCCTGTCAAACTTACCTGGATGCTCCTCCAAGTCTACTTGGAAGTCTGTCCCATTGGTTCAATGAGACTTACTCCCAGGAAAGCCCAGTGTCAGATTCCAAGATGGTGCAACCCAAGGTCATGACTCTTGCAACCCAAGGTCATGACCCCTCAAGAGGGTCCCAACCCCTACATTGAATACTGCTTCTTTAGAGGTTGGTTGTTTAATGGGAAGTGCTGTCTTTGGACACTGGAGACAACTGGGAAGAAAACCAATGTGCAACAATTTCTATTTATAAAAATGTGGTTGGTGGATGGCTGGTAGTCATCTGTCATATAACTTTCCTTTTCTCTTGGGAAAGGCTGTGACTCAGTGATAGACCCCATATTTTGCTCACAAAGACAGATTCAGTCCCTGACACCTGCAGTATAAGAATCAAGGAGAGATTATAGGAAAGACCTATAGAGGCCCAAGTCCCTCGAGAACCATTCAGTTTGAGCAGACAATATTTTTATTTTTTATTGAGGCAGATTATCTCTGTTGAAAGCAGCATAATATGTTTGATATGGTTCTAAGATCTTTCAATAGAAGCAAGGCAGGAATCTTTTTTTAAAGTAAAATGGGATCTGACTCACAGGCAAAACATTTGAATATCTACCAACTCCAGAGTTATTTCTGTCTCAGTGAAGTGCATACTCTCTTGATATATTTTATGTCATGTTGTAGCCAGTTTTAAGAACCTGTGGAACTTTTTAATGCATCTGCTCCTATCTCTCCCAAACATGGGCAGATGCACTCCAAGACAACAGTAATTGCTTTACTCATTATTGCATGAGCTTAGACTAGGGTTGCCATAATTCTCTTACACAAAATAGGGACAGGTCCCTCTGTCACACTTGCCAATATGGGAACACAATCACCAAAAACTGGAACTCTCTCTGTTTTTCAGGATATCTGGTAACCAGTGGTGGGCACTTACCAGTACGGGCCTATGCACCCGTACCGGTTCTTCCCGTTTCCCTGCCGCTAGCGTACCACAAGCGACAGGGAAATGAAAAACATGGCGGACCGATACGGTCCGCCATGTTTTCCACCCACCGCCGCCTGCCTAGAAGCAGGTGTCGGCGCTCGCCCAGAGCCTGCTTGGAAGCCCGCCTGCCCGGCCAGCTTCCAGGCAGGCACTGTGCAGGCGCCAACCTCGCCCCGCCCCTCGCCCCTCCCCAGTCCCACCCCTTGCCCCGCCCACACCCCCTGACCCCGGCTGGCCCCTCCCACTTCCGGCGTACCGGATCTTGGGATGGGGCCAGCCCATCACTGCTGGTAACCTATCTAAGTTTCTTCTGGAATTTGTTGAGCTGGAGAACGTGTGCACAGGTTCTGAGAAATACTGTCCCCATTTTCTAAGTAAGTACTGAGGCCGGACATGCATCCTCTTTCCTGAACTGACTCTTGTCTCTACCACTGCCTTTTCTCTGACACATCCCTCTCTCTCTCTTTCTCTCAATCCCTCTTGCTGCTTCCCCTGATAGCTCACACAGGCTAGTCTTCAAACAACTCCAGGGTTAGGCTTGAGCCATGAACGACTGTAAAATCAAGATTTGGAATGTGTGTTTTTCAACCCAGGGTCACGCTGAGCGGGTCACGCTGAGCCATCAGATGGGAGCGAGTGTTAATTAGATCTATTTACTTTCCTAGTTCAGTTATTTTGAGTTTGAGTAGTAATTAACTGACTAAATCTTGGCTTATTGTAATACGAAAGCGATTTTTATGTATCTTATGTTCTAGGTTTTTATTTGCTTTTGCTGGTCTTTGACTGTTAGTAAAGAATGGTAAGTAGTCTGTAGGTGCCACACTCCATGGTGTAAGCAGCCCCTTCCACTCACTGTTGAGCAGCAACGGCAATCGATTCCAAGCAGCAATAGCAACATGCAGGTACTTACCAAACTAAATGGTGTGTTGCTGTCACTGCCTGGAATGGCTCATATGGCAAGTGGAGGGGCTTTTACACGGTGTATTGCAGTGCCTGCAGTATTTACCATTTTGTGCACCCTTTGCTACACTATGAAGAAGTCCAGGCTCCTAATGATCACACCACATCCTGCCAATCTAGTGGGTGGTCCCTATTCCAGTTCTGTGCATATAGAATACTCTGCAGCCCAGAGTATTAGGTTGTTTCGTAAGCTCTGGTGCCTACTTCCAAGGAGGATCTTCCTTCTACCTTCAGTGCCCATGGCAAAAACTGAGGTTTCTGCACAGCAGCATCCATCCCTAGATTTGTGAATGTCCCAGCAACCCGTTGCTTTGTATAGTCTTCCCTGTCGTGTGCCATCTGGCTCCTCATAAGCACAGTGTGGAGAAAGCAGTCCAGACGCTATATCAGTATGGCCTCTGGACAGCATTTAGTTTCTCCAACCTGGAGGATCTGCTTCTCATTGACAAACAGAACAGAGGGACAAAGGAAAATCATCCTGAAGCCATTTGGTTACAATGAATACCTCAGAAGGTCATGCCATATGAATCTTCCCTGGGCATCTCTAATTATCTTCACTTTTGAAATATTAAGGGAATGGTAGTAAAGAATGGTTGTAATGACTCGTTGGCCTATCCGTTAAAATGTGTCTTCAGGTCCCCAAACTGTAAAATTGCAATTTTTGCCATTTGTATTTTGCCTGGCAAAGTCTTACTTCACCACCAAAGCGAGCAGGTTGTCAGCCGCATAGCATATAAATACAGAAATAACAAATTACAAAGAGTGAGTTCACAAACTGTAAATCAACTGATTATTTGATGTCTGTTGAAGTCTGTGGAGGTTCTCAAAGGTTCCCAGATTCAAAATGTGGGCATTCATCAAAGGAAATGAATTCTCAAATTTGATTCATGAATATAAAAAGCCTCATGCGTTTCAGTTCTACTCAGCAGTTTGATTGCCGTCTTCCTCTGGGAAGTGCTCTGCCTTGGAACCAAAGTTTTGAAAAGGATATCGGAAGGTCAGTGAGATCGGGGTCTCACAAGACATATTGTGACTGCCTCTCTTTCTAAGGGCACTTGTGATGACTGCTTCTTACAGCAAACAGGAAAGAAGGTGAAGAAAAATGATGACTTTTTAGAGGAGTGGGACTGTCTTGAAAGCACCCTCACTATGTACAGCACTAAATTATCTTTTCTCCTCACAGTGTGAGCTCTGAACCTGGTGGCACAATCCAGAGTAACGACGGGAGCGCATAAGAGACATTATGTGCACCCGCAGTTACTGCACCACCTAGTGAAAACCTATGGGAAATTCATATTCCAATCCAGAGTAAATTGTTCTTACACCGGAGCAAGGATTCACCGTAGTTACTCTGGATTGTGCCCTTGGATGCACTTTTCCATGTGGTGCTTGTCACCACATATTTATCAAGGGAACAGCAACTGTCCTTTTCCCCCAGTGCAGTGTCTTTTCTAATGGCTGTTTCCTGATGTTTCTTACGTATCTTTAAAAATTGTTAGTTAGCCCCTTTGGGGATAGGGAATCATTTTATTAGTCCATTTTTCCTCTGTAAATTGCTTTGTGAACTTGTTTTGTTAAAAAGAAGTATATAATAATTTTTTTAAGTTTGCTGCATGATCTGCTGATTATACAGACAACAATCTGACTGTGAAGAATGGCAAGTACCTGTGCCATCAGGAACACCCACCTACCCCCAAAAACTTGGAGCTGTTTTGCAGCAACTGCAACCATATGTAGCATTGCATTTTGCTACCAAAAAAAAGATGGCAGATTATTTTATTAAATAAGATGATGGATCAAAGTATAAATGAATTAATATTTGGGTCACTTTACAATATTTACAAAGGTGCACTGTATGCTTGAATAACGGGCACAGGCTAAGACTGATGGCTGACCAGATTTTTATGATTGACTTGTTGGTACGTCAGGGTTCAGTCCTAACCAATTTTCCAGCTCCGGGGTAAGGGCAATGCAACGATGAGGTAAGGGAGCAAACATTGTCTTACCTTGAGGAAGTGTTGGTGACTGCCCCCCAACAGCAGCCTATGCCCCACTCACACCACTATGCCAGTGCTGGAAATTTGGCTAGGATTGTGACTTCAGTGTCTTTGGATTATGCTGTGTGTGATTCACAGAGTCTGCTCTTTTAAATCATTACCCTTTCCCATAAGTGGTACTACCAGGATCAGGGGAGAGTGTTTCTTCCCTCCTTAGCAATCAGGAAGCTTCTGTTATCTTGGCGTCTACTCTGGCTTTTTTGTGTGTGCGCCTTTATATTAGGTTTCACTTCCATGCTACAAACCGCCCATGTCTCAGTGAGCTGCAATTGCTACAAAAATTAGTATATAATGTAGGCATATTCATATTTCTGTCACACCTGGCTAAATCTGGTAGTATGTCCTCCGTCATTGGTAATGGGCAATGACTCTTTTGGAATGGCCTATTAAGTGACTTTGGATCGAGGCAGATAATAGGTTGACCAGATGGTTTTCTTTAATTGTTGCTACCAATTTACCATGCAGGCTCTGCTGGCCGGGAACAGAAGGCCTTGCTTGTTACTCAAACACATTCTTCAATAAGATAAGGCTGCACAGTGTTATTACAACTGAAGAAAGATTGCTCTCGTTTTCCACTGCTTTCTCTTTCAAACCATCCTGCAATTCCTCCCTGCTTCTTCCATGTAATGGTAAAAACTTATAAAGCACATTTCACACATCCAAACATTTTACATACATGATTTCACTAATTGCCATTCAGTCTGGTAAACTAGCGTAGTTGGGTGCATGTGGCATGGGAACATCTTCATGTTATTTTAAAACTTTTCTGTTGTGAATTGTGTTTAAATAATAATCTTTGTGTTTAAATAATCACTGAGTTTAAACAAACACTGCGTGATCAATAATCACTGTGTTTAAGTAATAATCTTTCCTGGCTATACCTCTTCAGCCTCTTACCCTATAGCTTTCTGACTTTACCCCATAGCTTTCTGAGGGCACAATCCTAACCATGTCTACTCAAAAATAAGCCCCATTGTGTTCAATGGGTCTTACTCCCAGGAAAGTGTCTTTAGGATTACAGCCTGACTTTCTCACTTTTTCTCTGTGTGGATTTACCATAAATGCCAAATGAGAATGATACTATTGGCCACTTCAAACCTTAGTTGAAGTGTATTAGTCTTTAAGCTGCTTTAGGATTGTTTTATCATTATTTTAAGGCTATACAAAAAACAAACAGTGTTTCTTTGGGATTGGAGGTGTTTCTACCAAGCTCATCATATTCTTGGCTAGTTTGGCAAGAACACATTTGACAGTCTAGGCCTACCTAACTTAACAGTATGGTGCAGCAACCATTGGTGGGATTCAAATAAATTAACAACAGGTTCAATGTCCTAATAACCTAAATTAACAACAGGTTGTATGTCCCATTAGTAACTGGTTCTCAGAACCAGGTGCTCATTAGCAAAGGGTTCTACAGAACCTGTGAGAACCTCCTGAAGCCCACCACTGGTGTCACCGTGGGAGAAAGATATAGAGATATATCGAGGTGGGAGAAAGATATAGAGGTGGGATATAGAGGTGGAGAAAGAAGAGAGTGACTAAAATGATTGATGGTCTGGGACACCTTCCTTATGAGGAAAGGCTGCAGTATTTGGGGCTCTTTGGTCTAGAAAAGAGAGACTGAAAGGGAGACATGATTGAGACATAAAAATTACCCAAGGGATGGACAGAGTGATTAGGGAGATGATCTTTTCCCTTTCACATAACACCAGAATTAGGGGACATCCACTCAAATTGAATGTTGGGAGGCTTTGGAAGGAAAAGAGAAAATATTTCTTTACCCAGCTTGTAGTGGGTCTGTGGAACATTCTGCCACAGGATATGGTGATTGCATCTAGCCTCAATGCTTTTAAGAAGGGTTTTGATAAATTCCTAGAATAATTCCAAATTCCATCGTGGGTTACAAGCCGTGAGGGGTGTGTGTAGAGGTAGACAGCCTCAAAATGCCAAAATTGGGGTGGAGGATGGACCTGCATAGAGGTGGCTTGTGTACTTCCTGAGGCATCTGGTGGGCTGCTGTGAGATCCAGGAAACTGGACTTGGTGGGTCTTTGGCCTGATGCAGTGGAAGCTCTTCTTATGTTCTTATTAGAATGCTGAACTTGGGTTGGGGAAATCTTGGTTCAAAACCTACTTGAGTAACTGTAGAAGCCGGTTTTCTTTTCATAATCTCACCCCATGTTCATCAACCCGAGCTCCTTGGAGAAAGGGCAGAATTCACATTTTTGGCAGGTAATTTTGTAGAGAGGGGATTTCTGAGTTGCATCTTCTTTACTCCTGTACAACAAGCTATGTCTGAAAATATACCCTTTTCTACATGACAGTAAAGAGCTCTGTGCTCTTTATCGGCCTAGATAAACACACCAGCTTAGCTAAACCAGATGCATGAATGTATGTACACATACAAAATGTCATCCTGTTCTAGGGATGTACATTGCCGACTCAAATGAACATCTGCTCTCTTTTTTTAAAACCTATTTTTGACTGCATTCTTTATGACACAAAAACCCTTATTGAATATTCAGTATTGTCCTGGTGTTCCAAAGTCAGAGATCCAAATTTCAGAAACCAATGAAACTCCTATATAAAAGTAGGTTTTGTTTTGCTTTTCACCTGTCTGGCATTCCCAAAGTACAGCTTACTGAGGTGACTTTGAAAAGGGGCATGTTTGTGTACTTTTTCTTGCTCCCGTGAGGGACATCAAGCCTGGTGGGAGGTTTGCAGAGCCAAATGCAAAAGAATGTACATAAATTAGGAAACACGTTGAATACTATTTCATAGACAAATGATGATTGCGGACTTTAATACATGGTATATTATTTTCCCTGGGTTAGTTTATACTGAACAGTATTTTGTAACAGCCATTTCAAATGCTTTTGACCTTCTTGCTGTTGATTCACAGAGATGTGGTATATTTGTGCATGGATCAGGTTTTTAGAATGACTGAGGAATGGATTATAACAGCATGTCAACCATTCTGGATTTTTTGGTCAGTTGTAAAAAAGTATTCTGTTCAAAATTTTAAGTCTTAAAATCAGCATTTATTCCACAAGGTCTTCCATACTTGTTGTAATAAGTCACACGACACGCAGAGTGGAGTGGATAGAAAAATCTCTCTCTGGCACCTTTTAGGCCAGGTCTTTTATTGGTTACATACAAGCACACAGTGATATCTTAACTGTTAATCATTAGGTGGTACAAAGAGATAGGTGGTCGTGATATAATCTTGGAGGAGATTTCTAATCAGGGGCTACAACAATGGTCATTCTTAGGTGTTGATCAAACATCCTGAGCAAACATCCTGAGTGTCTACACATAGCAAGCATATACAGGTCATGTCATGTTTTAATTTTATTTACAGGTCATGTCATGTTTATTTTAATTGTATTTTAATTGTATTTTAATTATGTTTTAACCTGTATTTATTAGCAATTTTAATGGTGTTTTATTCTACTCCAGTGTTAGCTGCCTTGGGCTCCCTCTTGTAGGGGAGGAAAGGTGGGGTATAAATTAGGAAAATAATAATAATAATAATGTTGATTCCAACGGAGTCCAGTTGTACCCTGAGGTCAAAGTACAAAGGTGTCTGGCTAAGCTTATCTTGCAGGCTTGTCCTCCGGGAATACCTCGCTAAGGAGAATCCTGGGAGAAGGCTTTGCCAGTGAACCAGAGTGTACAAGAGTGAATCAAAGTGTCTTGGCCAGTCTTGTCTCTCGCAGGCTCGTGAGACTTTGGTATGCCATAAGGCGGGATCCTGGAGAGCAGACGAGCCAAGGTGTATAGCAAATACTATAATAAATAAAACAATAGCTTTTTATTCTCAGATTTTCACAAAACCAGTGGTGTAGCTATTGTTAATTTAGCCTGGTGCCAAGCTCAAAATGATGGCCCAGAAGCATCACAACAAAAATCAACTTCACACGTAGGCATTTTTAAAAGTGAGAATTGGGAGAAAACCCACATCCTGACACATGAGAACTGACTCATATTAGCACCTTATTGGTTGAGTCCATGCTGTATCATTACAGCTCATTGGCTCTCAGAATATAGGTCAGTTTTAAGTTGGGAAAATCCACATTTTGTTCCATAAGGCAGTTGTGTTTTCATTTTCTGGTTAATTGGTCATAACGTTTGATAGAATACAGATATTCCAATGTGGCTTGTTTAATTGCATTCTGCAGTAAATTACCTTTCCAATGAAAGGTCACATTGTATTTTTCATACATACCCTGTTTTTCACAATTTTGGATGGTGTTAAAGCTCAGCTTGACTAACAAAGCTCAAGTTTGTTGTCCAGTGGAATTGCTACTCCTAGTACCCCTTTCGCTATCCCACTGAACATAACTGAGAATTTGGGGTTATAATGGGGAAGAGGGAGGACTGAAGAGGGAGGACTTTATTTGCTTCAGTGAAGGGTGGGAATTGGTTTGGAGTGGTAGCAGCTGCATCATTATGCCATTATTTACCCTCACCATTTTCCATTAAAACAATGAGCTACAGAGGAAGTTTTCATGACCAAAATGTGGCCCTTCAAGTGATCTTTAATAGAGAATTCTCTACACCCTTAGAAACCAGTCCCAGGATCATTTAGGATGAAGCATGATAAACTGGTACCATCCCAATAAAGGTATTTGAATTTGATGATAAACTGGTGGTAAAACCAATATACATTTGTCTAAATCTATAAACCTTTAATTCTCTGTTATTAAAAACAATCCTAAGGATGCCTACTCAGAAGTAGGTCCCACTGTGTTTATGGGGCTTACTGCTAGGACCAGTGGTGTAAAGGTCATTTGGGACTTTGTGCCCATAAATTTTTTGCACCCTCACCATACCTTGCACCCTCACAATACATTGCACCCTCACAATAGCCACAATATGAAATGAATAATAATGACCACAGAAGAAATACAATGAATGTTCATTTTATTGAAATCTATATATAAAATTGAAGAGTCACCGACTGATTTACTGTAATCCCAGTGTAATCCACTTTTTGATAACAATGTACACCTTTTGTTACAGGATTTTCAGTGTTTTTCACTTTTTGTTACATAAGGCACTTGTGTTTTTCATTTCTGGTTTCCTGGCTATAAACATTTGATAGAATAGAGACAGAATAGAGATATTTCAAGATATTTCTTTAATTGCACTGTGCATGAAATTGCACTGAGTGATATACTGTGCAAAAATATCAAGATTTTTAACACAGGGAGGTGACCTCTGTCATCCCACTGCAGCTTGACACCCAGTCTCAGTGCCCCCAACCCCATTTGTATGCTACTGCCCATGACAATGAATATAGGATGTTAGACTTAGCGCCTATCCTAGCCATGTCTATACAGAAGTAAGCCCCCTTGTGTTCAATGGGGTTTACTTCCATGAAAATGTGTTTAGGATTCCAGCCTTAATTCTCCTAATTTCTCAGTGAAAAATAAAGGATAAACACAGCCCATAAAGAGGAGATGGGGAGGAGAAGCTCCAGCTGTAGTCTGCTCCTTCACCCCTTCTTTTTCTCTCATAGCAGCCCCATAAACCACAATAAAATGACAGTCCTTGACGGCAGCTTCCCCGCTCTGAGATGTCATCCTCTTTAGGCAGCAGAGACCTCTGGCACGCCTGCTGCTTCTCACATCTAGCTTTAAAGGGTGCAGTAGGCTTGTTACCAAAAGAACAGATTTATGATTTTGAGGGGGGCTTTTGCTCTTAATGGAAAAGCAAAATTTTTGCTGGATAAACAGAATAACGTCCCACAGAGATACCTTTCTAGAAAAAATGAGGCTGAAAGTATATTTCTAGAAGGGATTTATTAAGAAGGACAACAATAAAATGCACAAAGTAACAGCAATTCCTAGCTATTATATGTCTAGCATGATGATCACAGAGAGAAATCAGCAAGAGGGAAAGGGGAGTTGCAGGGGAAGGATAGGAAAAGAGGGATCCCTACACATGAACTTTTAAGATACAGAAAAGGGGAAGGTAAGAAAGTGTGGGGAGGAGTGCAAGCTTATTAACATTCTTGGTGCATGAGTCTGATTCTGAGGAGGAGGGTAGGGAAGCCAAGCCTTCTTGGGGAGAAAGTGATATAAATCAGCCCTACTGGGGAGAAGGAAGCTCAAAGAATCTGGGGCCAGGACCCTCAATTTTAAGGATATTGGAGCTGGTGTGAATGTGTGCTGGAGGTGGCCAATTATTTAGTTAAACAATTACTGGGTGTTAGATTATGAGAGGAACCCCTAATCTTTGTGATAAGCTCATCACATTTGCTAGAGAGAAATTATCTTTTGGAATGCAGGATGGAGGCAGATTGACCACTACTGAAAGGTTACAGAGTTCAGTTGCTTGAACAGGTAAGCTTAGCATTATGGGAACGTATTCTTGCTTGTACACTATATACATTCATCTATATATATATATATAAAAGAGAAAAGTCACTGACTGACTGATTGACTCACTCACTCATCAATGCACAGCCAAAATCGCTGGGCCTAGAAGTGTGAAATTTGGAGAGGGTGTTCCTTCTGTGACATAAACACCCACCAAGAACCGATGTTGAGAATTTTAAACCTTAAGGGGCTGAAAATGGATGCAATGTGTTTTTGCCCTATTCCTAACATTGAAGACTGACTGATCAACATCCAGCCAATTTGGTGCTGGGTGCCTGATGCACTGGGAGGGAGGGTACGCGTGGGGGAATGATGCACATGGGGGGGACTGTTGCACATGGGGGACGATGCATATGGGGTTTTGATGCGCATGGGCAGATGTTGCACATGGGGAGTTGATGTACATGGGGGATTGATGCACATGGGGGATGTTACACATGGGGACGTTACACATGGGGGAGGTTACGCATGGGATGTTGATGCTCATGGGGGAATGTTGCGTGTGGGGGGTTGTTGTGTATGGGGGAAAATGAGAATGGGGGGATAATGCGCATGGGGACAGATGTTACACATGTTACACATGGGGGACGGATGTTACACATAGGTGGATATTACACATGGGATGTTGATGTGCATGGGGGATGTTGCATATGGGGGGATGGCACATGGGGGGCATTTTACTCCCACAATGCGGGTACTTTTCACTAGTATGAAATAATAAAAGATTGACCTTGTAACAGGGTTGACCCTTTTTTTTTGTCCTGCCAGCTACTTTGCATTTTCAGTCTATGTTTCATGTGGCATTGCTCATGAAATGCTATCTACAGTGTACTGAGAACTGAACAGGATGGAAATACATGCTACCTTTTTAATACTGGGAACTGGAGGTTAGGATTACAACCTCAAATAGATAAGAAAAAAGTATAGTTTTGAAGATTCTATGTATTAGAGAGTCAATAAGAAGAGGAGTGTCTCTTTTATGAGACACTGGGTGTCTTTTATGGTACACTGGGTGAGAAATGTTGCGCATGAAATATCAATGAATCAAAGGGAGAAAGTAGCAGGCATGGTCTCGTTGTTGAGTAAAGGACTGCTGAAGAAAGCTAAGCAGGAAAATACCTGAATTATATTTTCAGATGGGAAACTGAAAGCTAATAAAGCTGCAATGAGACAACAGAGCCAGAGGCGTTGCTGTTTACAGTTTGACCAACCTAAAAACTACTTCTGGAAACTTGGATGCCAGATGTGATGACCATGACGTGAAGGATTCCAGCTGGAAGAGAATAATTCTACAAGCCATCTGTCTATTTTATATACCGCTTTTCAACTAAAAAGTTCACAAAGCAGTTTACAAAGAAAATGAAAAATTAATAGCTAATTAATAGCTAATGGATCCTGGTCCCAAAAGGGCTCACAATCTAAAATGCAAAAAGAACCTACCTCACAGGGTTGTTGTGGGGGCAAAAAAGGATAAAAATATATGTAAGCCACCTTGGGTTTGTGTTAGCATGGGAGAGGCAGTATATAAACAAAACAAACAAACAAACAAACAAATAAGGCTGCAATCCTAAACTGCAATTAGGCCAGCGTAAGCAATTATGAAGTGTCACAAAAGTGCTGTAAGGTACTTCTGCACCACTCCTGGAGGAGGTTTAGGCTAGTGGATAGACAGATGCTTGCCTCCTTACAACACCATGTAAACAAGAAGACTGATGAGTTGTGCCAGCTTAAGTTGTAATTGCACTCTTATGCTGCAATCGTAACCTCCACCTAGGCTGGCATAAGCCTTGTGCAGACCTATAATTATATCATTTTTATTACAACATCTAATCTTTAGAAATGCCTGCCAGGAGATGTGGTGATGATGACATATTTAGATGCCTTCAAAAGCGATTTGGAAACATTTATGGAAGGGTGTGGATGCAATCCTAAAGACACTTTCCTGGGAGTAAGACCATTGAACACAGTAGTGCTTACTTTTGAGAAGACATGGTTAGGATTGCGCTCCAAGTCTATTAATCGCTATTATTATGCTTTCACAGAGCATAGGTTTAGAGGCTGAAAATTACTTGTGGTGGAATGATTTGAACTGACTTGGCTGTGGGTGTCCTTCCTGACCGCTCCCTCACTCTGCAAAAAGGATGGGATAATCTCCCTGGGGAAAAGCCTGGATGTGATCGGCTTTGGATCCAGTGGCAGAAAAGAAGACTGTTAATTTTGCCTTGGCCGTCTCCCCTCTGCCCACAAAAACTAAAAAACAAAAACTTGGCATCCATTAGTCTTGAAAGACTATGGTATTGTGCTCGATGCTGCATGTGAAGCACAAAGGCCTGGGAGGATTGATATGGAGGATAGGCTGTTACTCAAGCAGCAAATCCCCCCTTTCCACGCCACTGAAATAGTCCAATGGAACGGCAGAGCCAATACAATTGGTTCCAGCTGCGTTGCAGAGCTGGGCTAAGGACAGGAGCTCACCCTGTCTTGTGGGGACCCGAGTCTCAAACTCCGGCCTGGTGGTTAAGAGGCACAGTGTCTTAACCACTTGTGTCACCCACAGCCCCATGGCGACCACAAAACACAAGTTAGATTATTAGATTGGCTTTGCAATGGGTGCTTATGATGGAATCTTGACCTTTAAAAAAAAGCACTGGGTTCTTTTCCTAAAAATGGTCCTGCTCTAAGACTCCAAACCCAGAACCTGTTCAGGTATCAAATTTTTCAGTTTTAGATATTGGCAATCATAGTTGAGTCTGAACATTAAGGAAGCAATTCCCTGCATGCAACAAACTAGCACATTAGGAAGAATAGTTGAATGTCACCCTCTCCGTAATTTTATCCCATTTTTAAAACATTGGGGGAGAGCATTTCTTACCTGTAGAATCTTACCACTTCATTGTATTTCAGTGTACCTGTGTTCTGATGGTTTCTTCTTTTTCTTGTTTTGTTTGACATTTTTAGGTTAATCATATACTATGGGTTGAGAAAATGCCTTGTATATAATTGTATATATAGTTCACAAATTTAGGGAAAAGGGACCCATTCTATCCCTAATGCAATTTCCGTTAATCATGTGGTGAGTTATTGAAATCACAAACAACAAGAAGTAAATGAATAAGAATAAAGAAATTTTGGTATGGGAATTGCTACAACTCCCAGCCTCTCCCCGCTATCAGTTTGCATTAAATTCATCATTGCAATATTAGTTGCTTGCGTTTTCTTATGAGTAGCAGTTGAATGGGACTGTATCTTGAATCAGACCACAGTATGATAGTAAGTGGTGTTTAATCTTTAAACCTTTTATTTCTTGCCCAAAATAACTATCCTCAAAGTAACCCTGGATTTCACACTGGAAGAAACACGATGTGCTGCTTATGGCCATGGATCCCTGTCTTGGCTGGCATGGATGTGAGAGGTGAATTTGCATGTGCCACTTTGGAAGTGTCCATGTGCCGCTAGTGGCATGTGTTCTGTGGGTTGCCCACCCCTGGTCTAGGGCATGCCTTCTTGGAATCATAGCCAGCCCAGCTAACTGGACAGAAACAATCTGAAGGAAGGAGATTGTTGGAAAACACCCATATTTGCCTACATTCCTACTATACTTTGTTCCATGGTTTCCTTCATTTTCTCATTGTGTACTTTGGGCTGTAATTCTGTCCAGTGTACATAGCTGTGAATATGGAAGCAGAGATGCTAGTAATTTTACGACCAAACAAACTGACATATTTTTCAAGAACCTATTATAAGAATCAAACTGATAAGGTTTTTTTTCCTTTGTGTAAAAAAGGTTATTCTTTATTACATTTTAAAATGACAAATCTCATGTTAACACGATATATTTCAATGATTTAGTATTAATGCGCTAATAGTGTTCTATGTTATCTTTTGTCACATGATATGGTTCTGTACTGTATATCTTATTGCAGTGATCAATTTAAAAATGTTATCTGCAGTTTTATACTGAAAGCCTACAGCTGCAGGGTGTGAGATGGCAGGGCTTGGACTGCAACGGAGGAGCATGTTCCTGTATGTGCACAAGACACTTTCTTGATCCTTTCTTGATCCATGCAGAGGTATTAACTTCTAAAGAGCTGGAAGGAGGACTGACATCTCAAGAATGGCAACCCTCACAATTCCCAGTCACAACCTTTTAGGAAGGTATCCTAAAATAAATTTCATGTGCCAGAAAGGCAAAGAGACTCTAAACAATAACATTGATTGACCAGGGCTGGTATCAGAAGATGTACCAGGAAAACAGAAATACTGTCTCAAATGTATTTGTGTTGCATTTTGATTGGCACAATTTTTTTAACTTACTATTTATTCATTACATTTTTATAACGCCCTTCTTCTAAATTTCTCATGGTGGTGTACATGGTTTCTCCTTTCCTTTGGAGGAGAATCCTCTCCAACCCTGTGAAGTAGGTGAGACTACAGAACAGCCCAAGGTCACAAAGGAAGCTTCATGGCTGAACTTGGTTTGAACCTGAATTTTCCATGTCTAAATCCAGCTCCAGAACCACTACACCACCCTGGCTGTCCAGACATGATGATATGCCTGTCCTTATGATAGCCTGACATAGGGCTAACCAATTTTCCTGCAACTGCAGAAGGATCATGCAACCAACTGCAAGGTAAGGGATCAAACACTGCCTTTACTTGAGGAGGCGTCTGTGACTGCCTGTCTGTGCAATCCAAAGCTCATCTACTCAGAAGTAAGTTCCATTGTGTTCAATAATACTTACTCCAAGGAAGGTGTGGTTAGGACTGCAGCCTATGTCCCATTGGTGCAGCTCTACCAGTGCTGGAAAATTGCTAGGATTGCATCCATGCTGATGTACACATAGATTTGGACTGATGGATGCATACTGACATTGATAGAAACCAGGTTTGGAAGAGAGACTCTTCTCCTTTCCACTTTTCTCACTCTGAGCCCCCTCTGTCTGGTTCCTTTGCCTTCCTATCGCAATCCCCTCTAATTCTCTCATTCCACTACTACTCCTTTTATAACTTTCTATACCTATACATTTATTCTTCACTCCCTTCTCCTTCTATAATCTGTTTTCTGCCATTGCTAGCAACCTTCCTTACACTAGCTCTGCCTTTCATTTCCACCTGGACCAGGTATGGTCCAGGTTCAGAAACAGGTTACTGGTGAGATATGGCAGGCTGGACCCTTCCTCTTATGCAAGAGAAGTTCTCAGAAATGGGGAAAGTGGTAGCTGTGCAGGCATTATTATTTTATTTATTCAATTTATATCCCGCCTTTCTTCCTAGAAAATATACCCAAGGCATATTGATCTCTCCTCATGCCTGGACTTTGCATGTTGAGCCCAAGGCATGTTGATCTCTCCTTATGCCTGGACTTGTGGCTGTGCAATATGCCTGACAAGCCCACAGAACAGCTGATGGGCCATGTGCATATTTCTGAATTGATTTAGGAGCATGCGGGAGGAAGCAGACAGCGTGTTACAGCAGCGTGTAAAAACACGGCAACACTCATCTCAGCAAGCGATGATACAGGCAATCTAGGCCAATTAAGGACAGCGTTTCTTATCAGCCAGGCCATATATCATGGCTTATCGGCATGCCATGGCCTCTCTGTAACCCTGCCTCTGGGTACTGTATGCTTCTAGAATAATTGTAGTACTCAGAGCTGGGAAAGGGGGCCTGGCCGGCTTCCTGCAGAAGGGTGAGCATCTACAGAAGCACTTGATGCACCTTCAGACCCCAATCAGGATTGCTATCAACTGTGCCACATTAACTGACCAGGGGATGACTTCCATGCAGCTGATGCAGAAAGAGGACCCCTCATTTCCAGAGATCCCCACACCACCATAGTAACTGAATTGATCCTCCATGTGCAGTGACAGTATACTTGTAAAGTGCTGGAGGTCTCAAGCTGAAGGCTGCCAGCAATCAGAGATTGGCACCTTGTTTCCATCATGCATCACAAAATTTCAGTTTTCCACCTTCTCTGCAAATTGGTGTGTGTGTGGGGGGGTAAGGGGTTCGGTGTGCAGGTGTATAGATGACTGGTTCAGAGGACTAATCTCACCCCTGGTTAACGTCCTCTTATGGAAGCATTCCAAGTAATAAGTGGTGGGGTCAAAACTCAGAGTAACTCAGGTTCCAGGTTCAGTCATCCCAATATCTCCAGTTAAAAGGATAAGATTGCAGGTGATGGGAAACATTTCTGCCTGAGACCTTGCAGAGCTACTGCCATACATAGTAGGCTCTACTGGGCCTGACTGAGTAATGTTGGGTTGCCATAATTATTTTCTACAACAGAGAATGAGAATTTTCTTCCTCAAAAGAGGGACAGGACCCTCTTTTGTATTTGCTAGTATGTGAAGACAATCCCCCCTTGAAGACAACCAGGACTGACAAATCGGGACTGTCCCTGTTTTTTGGGGACATATGGCAACCCTAGAGTAGTGGTCAGTTTCAGAAGTAGATGTACATAGGTAGAAGCATTAAGGCTAGGGTTGCTAGGGGTCCTGGAAAATTGGAATTATCCTGGTTTTCGGAGATTGCATTCAGGGGATCCTGTCCTAATTTTTGTGAAAGAGAACTATGGCAATCATAATTAAGGAAGAGTTATATATAGGTGGCACACCAGCACTGGCTGTCTCACATTCTCCAGTGTACGTTTCCTAAATTCCAGTTTTTTTAATGAAAAAAAATAGAAAATGTGTTTGTATCTCCATGAACGTGGTGAGATAATCCCAGAGAGCTTAAAAAGAAATGTACATTGAGATGTGAGCCTATAGGGAGAAATGCCAAAGTGAGAGATGAATGCAAGCCCCACCCTGCTAGCAGCAAGACCAAAATAATGCTACTAGTGGCTTTTAAATCAACATTTCTGAGATGACAAAAATGGCACCACCTGCTGCCACCTTGTGGTCTCTTTTATGAATTGAACCATTGAAAAATATCAAATACTGTACATTTTGAGGTCTCCGGGTTTGTACTGAGCTGATGGGTGATTGCTTAAGAATGACACCTGTTAAGGAGAAATCATTTTGACAAGTGATTTCTTTTAAAGGAAGGGTGTGTAGCTCATAGGAGAGCCAGATTGTTGAACGATGGACAGGGGAGGCTAACAGGGAAACATAGTCCGGCCACTGGAGAACCTGGGGACACACCTGGAGATGCAGCCTACCTTTCAGGGCCATAAAACGTATAGCATAGCAAAGCAAAAGAAAAAAGAAGGGTGCATACCACGGGAAGTGAAGCCCCTCTCACACTATCTACAATCCTAAAGAAACATTTCTGGGAGTAACACCCATTGAAAACCATTGGGTTTACTTCTGATTAGACATGGTTAGGATTGTGCTCTTTGTCTTAAGAATAATTTCCTGTCTCCAGTCTCTTACAGGCATAGAAATCTTCTTTGCAAAGAGCTGAAGAAATCAGCAGACCTCTCCTTGGTGCTCACCAAAGTTAGGTTTGAACTGAAACAAACACAGAGTATGAAACAAACCATGTAGGCCATTTGCTTCTTCAGTTCTGAGAAATTTACAACTTGGTAGAAGCTCCAAGCAGAAAAGTTCTGGATCACTTTAAGTGCTAGGATCTGACATACAGGTTTTTTTTTTAATCCATTCAAATTATTATAATCCATGGGAAATACAATGCAATACAATGCATGGGAAATACAATGCAATACAGTACATGGGAGAAATACCCACTATGGCAGTGCCAGCTCCTCCGGGAGGTAAGATGTTTGGTCTATGACACAAGCTGGCCAGGACAGCTGAAAAGCCAAATGACATCTGTGATGTCATCACAGATGACATCACAGATGTGTGATGTCCCAACCAAGGCAACATTATTTTTCATGGCAAGCATGGCTCAGTAGTAATGTTTGGATCAGCACTAAGGGGAACCCCTTCAGAGGTCCTGACTGAGTAGGAACTAACCTTCTTCTTGAGGTCCTATTTGGCAGACACATGGACAGGCAAACCCCAGAGCCAGTATGATGCTGGTGCCTATTCTATACTGGGCACTTCATTGCTTGATGGGGAACCCTTATGTCCAGGCTCCTCTGGTCTCCGCTACCTTTATCTTCTTCCTCTTGCCACTGTGTAGGTAATGCTTTTTTTGTGGGCCCCAATCCTGGAAGAAGCCTCCTTTCCATTCTTGGTTGCCCTAACGGGTCTGCCAGTAGGTCAATGAAGTTGTGGCGACATTGCTGCACTGTCGGCTGGTTATTTGGAGGCAGTGGGAGGACCATCTGTAATCCATGTACCTCATGGCCAACTTGGAGCTGGCTGAAAGCAGGACCTGGCAACTAGCAGGAGCTGCATTTTTTGCGGAAGTCTCTGTGACTGGACAGCTCAACAGTGGTCCTAGTTTGGCCACAAACTGTTGGGGATTGTTCAAGATAGTCCCCAGGGGGTTGAAGGTTTGAACCAACCCAGACAGTAAGCTTGCAGTGGGCAGAATGTGGTGGAGTGGGCAAAAGAATGGGCTGGGGGGTGGGTGGGTTGGCAGGAGGTGAAATGGATGAATGCAATCCTAAACATGCCTACTCAGAAGTAAGTTCGATTACATAAGAACATAAGGGCCTCCACTGGATCAGGCCATATGCCCAACTGGTCCACCTTCCTGTATCACACAGTGGTCCACCAGATGCCTCAGGAAGCACATATAACACCTGCATCCAGGTACCACCCCATTGTGTTCTATGGGACTTATGCTCAGGAAAGTGTGTATAGGAATGCAGCCTAAGTCAGTATAACCCAATTCCCACTCCCCTTCCCTCTTCTTTATTCTCCTTGTTCTTGTGCCAGCAAAACAGTTGCTGCAGATTCAAGAAGACACAAGGGGTAGCAGAGACATGCCCAAGCCCCAGGGTAAGAAAATGATGATTCCCTTACCTCCAAGGAGACCTCTGGACTCCCCCTCCCCAGTAAACAGTGCATGCTTCATTGGCATGGTTGCTTCAGCAGGACTCTGGTCTTCTTCCTGACTAGCTGTATTTTTATGGGCAAGAAGGGTGTTTCGGAGAATTTTTAATAGGGCTGCATTAAATCATGTATCTCCCCACCACTGTACTAGCAAGTAGTATACTGCAGGGAAAAAAACTTTCTAGTTGATTCTATGGGTAGTAAAAAGGCATCCTTTCTCTCTGTTCAGAGCTAGAGTTGGCAGCAGATGTCACAAAACATGACGTTTGAAAGTGAGTTTGGAGGTTCACACTTCAAATTTCAAGGCAACAAGAAAAGTTTTTAATCAGGTTAGTTTAGCATAAAGATTTTTATAAGTCCTTATTCAGGACACACAAACCTGCATCCCTAATCTGAAAGTGAAACCCAATATTGTAATTATGTTTTTAATTTTGGGTGTGTGAAAATAATGCTTTTTGTTGGGGCAAGGAGGGGATTTCTCTCCTGTAACCCACCTTGTTTGCTGCCTCTCTACTTCTTCAGGGGAATAATTTGCAATTTTGGGAGTACCATAATCAAAATTGAAGCTCCTGTGATGACCCTTAGAGGATCATCCGGATCCATTGACTGGCAATTATAATTTATGCAAAATAGGCTATTTTTAGATGGTCATCTAAGGACAATGGCATCCCAATGTAACTTCTATCAGTTTGGCTTATCTATGTGATGACTTTACTGAGGTCAAACGAAACCAGCTGAGAATAAGAGCAACAATTAATGGCATCGCTTCAACTCTGAATGGGCGAGCACTTCCAAAAGTTTTCATAAAAGTGCCCTGGCTATCGTTACCTACCGTTGGGAATCTCTTTCCGAGAGACTGCGCTGAAGATTGCCAGGAGCAACTAACAACCTCTCTCATTTATATACAATTCAGCAGGGCTTGAAATCTCTCCCATGAAATTGACTAGGAACCAAACTGAAACTGACAAGTCGATTGTCAAAGCAAAACACCATGTCTGAAGGGGAAAGTTTTTAAACTCCCTTCTGTTTTAATCATCCTCAGGTGCATAGATCTTCCACCGTGTCTATTCGCAGGCATTTATAAAGTGCTTATTACTGTAGCATCTTAACGCTGATTAGGTTCCAGCCCGGACAGGGCATTTATTTTGTTTTCAATATGATTGTTAAACTGTCAACATGGCTATAATAGCTCCTGGTGGAGGCAGAGAGCCAGGTCTGTGCTCCTGAGTTATGTTGGTGCTGATTCAGACACACTTCATTGATTTTGGTGAAGACACTCCAGACTGATAATGATAATGGAAGAACGCAGAATCTGGCCTGGACTTCAAAAGAACGTGATGTTTTCTACAAACGTTACAGGCTCAGGATTTTAATGTCCGTTTGATTTTTTCCCGAGTGAAATATCGAGGGGTGGGGAGGGGAATCGACATGGCTATCTGACTCACACAACCGACATGGCTATCTGGCTCACACGGTCCTGTTACAATAGGATTCACAGACACACAATCAAACTAAATTATATACGATAAACCAGCAGTTGCCCCCTGTTTGTTGTTGTACTCTGTTGGAGTCATAGAGATGGTTGTGAACTCTGGGTGGTGGAGAATTTTGTTTTTGTGGGAAGAGGTGGGCAGAAAGATAGGATAGGGGAGAGAATGGAACAGGAGGGGTGTGGGTCTGACAGAACTCTGCATTGCCGTATCCTACGCCCCACATCAGGCTTTCCATGAGGGCTCTCAAGCCTGTGCTAGCAAAATAGCTACGACTGTGCTAGTTCTCTGAGGAGACACTGGTAGCTGTTTGATGCACACAGAATGCAGTGGCAGCCATTTTGGGGGTACTGCACTTCAGGATGCTGAACGATTGCAATATCCCTGGCAGGTGGCATCCAGTCTTGTATGATGACCTTCAAGGAAAGAGAGCTCTCTACTGCATGTTCCATTGCTAGGACACTTACCTACATCTACTTCCCTATCACCTATTGGCTCTAGCCCAGCCCTCAGGAACCTCACAGGGGTTCCCTTCAGTGTGACAGCCCTTCATACACTCTTTCCCTTCTTCAGTATGACAGCCCTTCAGACACTCAACTACCATAACTCTCCTTATTCTTCTCCAGCTGTATCATGCCAAGCCCCTTAATCATTCCATATAGGTTTTCTAGACTCATCATCTGTGTTGTCTTCATCTGAACCTGTTTTAGTGTCCTTCATCAAATGTGGTTGCAAGATTCTGGATGAGGGCTACAATCCAGAGTAACTACGGGACCTTTTACACTGATGTAGTTACAGTGCCACCTATGGGAAACCTATGGGAAATGCATAGAGCAATCCAGAGTAAGTGCCTCTTACATCTTCCCATAATTACTCTGGATTGTAGGGGAGGTCTGCTTAGTAGAGTTAAGTGGAACTGTTCCTTTTTGTGTTTTGGAATCTAGACCTCTCTAATGCTGCCCAGCATTGCAGTCACCTTTTTGTAGTTGTGTATGCCGTGTTCACTGCCATATATTGACTATTATTGCAAAACATCAAACACTGATTGTTAGATGTATCAAATAATAATGGAACATATGATTTTGGAAAATGTTTACAGAATACAAGTTGAACCTTGCCACCTGCAAAATTTGGTTCCAGTTCCCTCCATGGGGACCTATTTTTGTGTTATACAAAAGCAATTGTTTACCATGGTAATGAGGTAGGCAATGCCTCAATATGAATCAGTTTCCCTTTTAAGGGAATTAAAACAGAGGCAGAAGCTTATAAAGCAATTCAGAAGTGATTATTACTTTGTCTTCATGTGATGATCACATTGGGGAAAAGAGGGGTCGACCTCTCAGCTGAAGCCTGAAACCAAAGCTGAACCCTCCTCAACCTTTCTAAGGCTGCAATCCTAAAGACACTTTCCTGGGAGTAAGACCCATTGATCACAAAAGGCTTACTTTTGTCAAGATTATTCTGTGATTCAAGCTTGATGACCTGCCACGCTGCCAGGCTGATTTTAAACCATTAATTACTACTTAAGGGAGTAAGCATTTTTAATTTAAAGAGCCAACCTCATTCACGTTGATACAAAATAGCTGATGCATAAAATACAGTGGTGCCTCATGTAACAAGTTTAATTTGTTCCAGAGGCATGCTCGTTACGTGAAATGCTCTTTACGTGAAGTGAATTTTCCCATAGGAAATAATGGAAACTCAGACAATTGGTTCCACAACCCAAAAAATATTTATATAAAAATATTAACTGTTTATAAAAATGATGACAAAACACTGTGGTATAACACAGTACAAAACACTGTAATATACAGTAACACAACACTACAATAAAGAAAATACTGTACAGTACTGAACTGTACTGTACCTTTGAAAACCTTCATGGGCTGGTGTGAGGGTTACAGAGAGGGGGATGACTTTGGCTGCAATCCTAAAGACACTTTTCTGGGATTAAGACCCATTGGAAATAATGGGGCATATGTCTGAGTAGACATGGTTAGGATTGTGCTCTTTCACAATCACTAATGGAGTCACTGCTATCCATTGGCTCAGTGGAATCTTTGTCTTTATGTGCAACTAACATTCCCAAGCTGCTGATGGGGAGCAGCACTAGAACATTGATAAGGCACACTTTCCACGCTGCCACACACAGATCCCACATACACATCTAGCTCAGGCTGCTCCCCCCAGACCCTCCATGAGTTCCCTGGCCATGGAAGCCTATTCCAAACTTTCTCAGAAGTGCTCTTTACTCAAGAAAGTGCTCTTTATGCAAGTCAAAATTTCTGAGAAAATTTTGCTCTTTACCCAAAATGCTCTTTATTCAAGTCACTCTTTACTCAAGGTACCACTCAAGGTACTGATAATTAGGTTACACATACCCATTTTACTCCAAAAAAATTCATACAGTGGCTCTCAAAAAAGTCTGCAGAACAAATTCAAGTTGACTCTTTCTGATGATTGGCTTGAGACCAATACTTTTATTCTGGAAAACTGTCACTACTGGCACCAAACAGTGTTTGGCCAACAAAGAACTCAGCATGTTCCCATCCTCCTCTGATGGGTTAATTCATACCTATGAATGGTTACCTACCTATATATATGAAACCTATGAATGATTGAAGTTTTTGAAACAAAGCATACAGGCTAAGATAAAATTTGTCATAAAAATGCCTTCTTCCTGTGTTATGTATATAAGTGATTGGGGCATTTTGAGTTTGGGAAAGTCATCAGAGAAAGTCTTGCCTTCCATAAAGAGCCAAATCCAAGTATATGCCCTTCAATGCCTTCCAATGATCTTCAGCTGACTCTGAACATCCATATAAGTTGTAATCATGAAACCATTTGCCAGCTCATAAATCCCATCGAAGGCAGGTGGTCGCAGGACTATGAGTGGAACTGAACAATCCATAGACCATTGAAACTGGAACACTTGCACTTAACCAAAGGTGTCACTTGGAAAGTCAGTTGCACAAAGTGATGGCCAGGTCATGGAGAGAGACGAGATTACACACAAGCATGCTGCATTGCCAGGGACATCACAAGTGAATGAATAGCAAGTAAAACAACAGCCCAAAGTCAGTTAACATATGAAAGAAATGAGGAATATTTGCAAGGGAGCTGTGCACATTTAGAACATGCTGGCAATGTGAATACCAAGACTTCTGGTCTTGAAGCTCAGTTTCAGGGAGTGCTGTGGATCATATCTTCAGAAGTCTGCCAACAAGCCTCCAGGACCCTAGCAACTCAGGTGGATATCTTGCATGAGTGAACTGGGCCCCCGAGTACCCCTCTTAGGGCTTATTTTAAAAAAAGCAGGCCTCCGTCAGTCTTGAAAGACTATGGTATCATGCTCAGCGCTGCATACGCTGCATGCAAAGCACGAAAGCCTGGGTTGGATTGTTATGGAGGATAGGCTGTTACCCAAGCAGCAAATCCCCCCTCTCCACGTCACTGAATTAGTCCAATGGAAAGGCAGAGCCAATACGATTGGATCCAGCTGGTGTCGCAGAGCTGGGCTAAGGACAGGAGCTCACCCTGTCTTGTGGGGCTGACCCGGGTCTCGACCCCTGGCCTGCTGGTTAACAGGCACAGCGTCTTAACCGCTTGCACCACCCACAGCCCTTATTAAGGGCTTATTAAGACAGCAATAATGACAGGAAAATATGCCACACAGTGATGAAGAAGGTCATCCCATGCTACATATAAGAGAAAATCATTTGAAAAGGTTCCTCTTTGCCCAGTTAGCAGGGGACGTGAAATACTAGGAAGGCAGAGCCCTTCCTTCAAATGATAATGTCAGAACTACATGTCCTAGTTGAGATAAATCTCACTAAAGACTTTTGTGTTTAGAGGAGTTGCTTTGGCCAGGTGACCAGATGGTATGGAGGACAGAGTGCCTCTACCTTTAAAAATGGCCTAAAATATGGAACTGAGGCAGGTGCTGCTTTTGAAACCCTTCCATGATGAACTAAACCTGCCTCAGTTCCCTCTTCTATACAGTAGTTAAAGGTAGAGGCACTCTGTCCTCCATTCCATCTGGTTACCCTGGCCTTTGGCCCATCTTCAGTGTTTCCATCTCCCACCCGCCTTCTTTTCCCTGTCATGGCTCTCCAGCTGCCTGCTTAGCTCTTCCTTGTTTGTCTTTTGCCTTTCAAAATGGAGTGCTTGTGGTTGTCGTGCCTTTCTCATCCCTTTACTGAGTTGACTTGGAAGGAAAGAAGGGATGGAATAAGGCTGTAGCAGCACAAGCAAAAGAAAAAGAGGATGAAGAGGAGGTACAGAAACTATGAGAGTGTCACCACTTGCTCTGGTGTACTCCCTCTCTCTTATACAAGGCTCTTGAGGGTAGGTTGTGGGTTTCATGTTGCAGAAAAGGTTTTGAGCTGGGTCTCAGCTCTTGACAAGCTGAAAAAATTCACTCAATCATAGAAACTTTTTTTAATGTAATGGTCACATTAAATGTTACATTAAACAATTCAGCTGTCCACAATTGGATTCCAGTGTCCAGATGAGGATTCCAGTTGGATACTAATGTTTCACTATGAGAAATGTGTGACTATCACCAGTCGACAGTTCCCAGCAATGTTTAAGTCATTTCTGTCCAACATTGCATACATACGTAACCGAGACGAAAAGTGCAAAACTAATCTAGGCTGTTCTCGTGATGATGCAGGGAGACAAGCGCATGTCTGTGCATTAGCCTAACCCTCCCCCGGGAGTGGTGCAGAAGTATCTTATGGCACTTTGATGACACCCCCAGGTCAGTAGCCCAAATGTGTCCACCTGTGGGCAAGGCAAAAATGGGTTAAGTGAAACAGTGATGTGAAATCATTATATTTAGATCTACTGTGGTTCTGTCAATGAAGCAGAATCTATGTGAGGAAACTGAGTGCAGTTATTTCATTTTTTCATACACACTGAACCTACCTACATGAGGGTTCTTAACTGGTCCTTCATCCAAGCATTCAGTCCTTGCCCCAAGTTGCTGGAAGACCCTGGAAAAAGTCCTGTGCTGAGCTCACCACCACCACCATTAAGCATACCAGCAGTGGCTGATGGTCAGTGGGTCACAGCTCCTTCTACCCTCCCCACTGGTGAACAGGGGCAAAGTATAACAGCTGACTGGTATTGAGGACTTTAAAGAGTTGGGCTGGCATGGGGGATGTCTTCTGATGGGCCCATGCTAGTGCTGCAATTGGTAGACCCCTAATGCTGCCCAGACCCTGACCCATTTAGCTTCAGCATCCTATGCCTTTTGCCCTCAGCCCTTGTGTCTCATTTCTTCATATCCTTGGCTAAACAACAGGGAGAAGTTGCTCAACGGCAGCCACGTCTTCCGAGTTGTTTGTGTCTGTTTGGCCTCTATGACATGGACTGTGATTCTGAACCTGCAAGTAGCTCTTACAGCAGTATCTAGAGAATATCATGGCAACTCGTGACAGTGTCAGCCCTTTCCTTCTCCAAACTTGCTTTTGCTATTTTATTCCAACTGAGTCTGTCTCTCCCTCCCCAATTCTTTTTGTTCCCCTCCCTTTTTGTAATTTAAATCTCTGCTCCATTTGCTGCCACTGACCTTAACGGCTTAAATTAAAAAGCAATGTTCTGTGTATGTCTTGAAATCACGGCATTCAGCACCCTATGAAGCTTGACTGGGTGGGGGGAGAGCAGGTACAATTACTAGCCTCCTCCATCTCCCGCTCTACATCTTTCTATGTTCATTTCTCTCTCCTGCAAGCTTGCCTTCCAATTTTTTTCCTCTTCGCTGTGCAACATTTATGTTTTTAATAACACCCTTAATGGTTTTGACCTTGTGAATTTACATTGGAATCTGCAAAGAAGATGCAGCATAGGAGCACTTGGTTTGTCATTTGTCTAAATCTTCTTCCCAGGAACGGAAGGGAGGGGAGGAGAACTCTCTCTCTGTCATACAGCTTGTCGGGGCACTGAGACTCCGTGTCAACTTAATTTGTGTGTCTGTCTGTGTGAAAGAGGGAAAGAGACAGAGGGGAAAAAGTGTCAGTGGCCATGGAGTGGGGACACAGAATGACAAGACGACCGAGGCAAAGATCAAGGATGTATTCACACAAACACAGTGGCCCCAACCTGTATATAGTTATGACTTGGTCTCGGGTTGCCATAATTCTCTTCCACAAAATCGGGACAGGACCCTCTGTCCCATTTGCCAGTATGTGAACACAATCCCCCAAAATCGGGGTTGTCCCTGTTTTTTGGGGACATATGACAACCCTAACCTGGTCTCAAAGAAGAACGTTAACCACAGTCACCAACTTAGACTGGATTGGTGCCAGTAAGCTTATTAATATGACTGCTTAGCATTAATAGAGCATTCTGCGTATGCAAAACACATCGTGTGAATTATCTGGAGATCATCCTTACAACAACCCTGTAAAGTAAGTAAATCTTATCCACCCATATTGCAGCTAGTGCTGAGAGGGAGTGACTTGCCCTGGTCACCACGTGAATTATGGCCTCATGAATTAGGCTTTGTGAATTATAGCAGATCGAAACAAGGAATGTCCTGATTCACAGCTCAGTTTCGTAGCCCTATTAAAGTGTTCAGTTTTATCATTTATAGCATTCATACCCAATCCATCCAACAAGAAATTCAGGATGGGCTACAGGGATGGCACATTTCTTCCTCACGCCTGAAGTGAACCCCTCCCCAAGTTGCCTCCCTTACTCTGTGGTGTACTAACCTTTGCTCCTCAATGTCTCAGCACTCTGCTCTCCTCCACAGTTCCTCTTTGTTTCCCTCTTCTATTCCAGGCAGTGGAAGGAAGTAGTGGAGCTGTGGAGGCAAGCAGGAGGACGGAGATTATTATACTCCATTGCTTTGAGGCCTGAGGGCACTGCTTCAGCTGGCCTTAGGGATGGGATCTGGGAAGCTGGTTCTTGGGGAAGGGGGCTACATGATTTATAGTCCCCATTCATCTTACCCTCTCAATAACCCAGAGAAATATTGACTAGATCAAGCCCATGACTAGATCAAGTTCTTGGGAGTTTCATGACCAAGTAGGGGCTCCTTGGTCTTAGCTGGGCTCTCTTGTCATAAGTCTAGCTCTTGCAGCCTTTCTACCAAGATGCATAAGAGAACACAGCTGGAGTCCTAGTTCTTTATTATTACTGAAATGTGGTCACAGTTGTTAACACCTTCCCAGAAAGTTCCATCCCTAGGATCACCCCTGTACTACCCACCAGCTTCATCCGCCACATTTTGGGGGGAGATGGGGAATAATTTAAATAAATCAGTCCTTTGTTGGTACTCTTCATAAATGTTCAAATTATTGGCAAAAGCATCCATTCTTAAACAAATTGCCAAGAGAAATAATGTAATGAATCTTCAGTTCACTGTGCAAAGCATCTGTCAGATACTTTTGCTTAGTACGCACTAGAGAGTTATTTTTTAAAATCAGTGTCTCAGATGCAATATTAAAAAACAATGTACTTCTGAGAGTGTACAGAGTTCCTTTCTTTAGTGATGACAAATCATATTAGACCAAAGAAAGCATTGCTGCTTTTTGTATTCAGGAACCAGTTACCAAACATATCTTATAAATGATGTAATTTGTAAATGGAACAAATACTGTATGTATAAAATATGGTCTTGGCTTCCAAAATATATGTATGCAACCACTTGGAAAGCTTTTGTGCCTCTAGCCATATTTTTTCTAACATCCCCAAGTGGACTTAAGAGATCTTTTCTGCTTAGGCTGTACATCCTTCCTTGGACTAAAAACAAAAACACAGATTCTGTAGAGGAAAAAAACACACCTTCCCTTGTAAATGTGTAATGTGTTTGTGCCTCAGTATGTGCGCATGCATACACTCATCATAAATTATACTATGCATGTGCATTTTATAGGCCACATCAGTTCTTAAGTGCAAAGTGAGCAGCCCCTTGGTGAATCATCTTGTATTTCTTCTTCATGCTATCTATCATGTTCCAAAACCGGTGACTGCTTCTTGGTGTCTTTACTGGACGGCTTTTTTCATGTATTTTTGCTGATTTTTAAGAAGTCAAATGACAGTGACAATGAAAAGGTACAGTTTTGTATGGTACAGCTGCCCATAGAACAATAATCTACCTCACAGAGTTGTTGTGAAGACAGAAAGGATCAAAAGCTATGTAAACCTCCTTGGGCATTTTCGTTAGCATGGAAAAGACAGGGTATCAACAAAACAAACAAATGAACAAATAAACAAATAATAAAAAATAAATAAATGCAGACAGTTGAGTCATGATGGAAATGTTTTCCCATATACTATAAGTGAACTATCAGAGTCCTTTTTACTGGGTGTGTAGCATTGTGTTCTTACAAAGCTCTCTAGAGAACAATGCTGATAGGTTTAGGGTGGAATCCAAATTAGGGCAGCAAGAATGGACCAGCTGGGCTGCCCCAAGTAGGCTGTATCCAGAGAAGAAAGTTGTTCCAAATCCAGAGTAAGGAAGCCTAGGCTTGCCTTCGCTGCTCCAGAGCATGCTCAGTAGGCACCAAGTAAGTGACACCTGGGGAGGGCTTGCTCCTCAGGAGACCCCCCTCAGAACACACTGAACAAGGAACAGCTGTGGTGCCTGCCTTAGAAGGAAGCCCAGGAGTCCCTGACCACCAGTCACAGCTGCAGCATGAGACTGCACTACAGCAGTACCTGTAATGGAGCGTGGATGCAAGGGGTTTGCTTGGAGTTGTCCTGTATCCAGAGGTTAGTGGGCTGTTGTAGTTGTGCTGTATCCCGAAGATGAGAGGAAGGGGTTGCAGATATGCTGGCCAAGAACTCAGATTTTTTTGTCAACATTACCATTCTTACTCTGCCTTATCACAGACCCCTATGGGTCTACTCAGATTTATACTTGTTCCTGAGGTGGTATAACTCTTGAGGAGCTGTGAGGGGGCATGTCTACCCTGGAACCAGGCTCTGGGTATAGTGTAACTGCACTGTTCTAGGCAATGCTAAACATGCCCTCAGCATGCCTCTACTGAACTGCCTGCAGGGCAACCCAGGTCCATCTGTCTTGAGGCAGCCTATGTTTACTTTTGCTGCCCAAACCTTTCTGGTATAATGGGGTGGCCCATCTTGGAATTGGGCCAACCCAGTGATAGATAGGGTAGCCCAAGTGCACTTCTGGACTGCAGCCTTAGGGTTCCACAAGACCCATGCCAACTTCTCTGGAAGGAAATCTTGTTCGATAATTCTTATTGTGCAGGGTCACGGTGAAGTTCATCAGTGGGGTGGGAGTACATACTCTGAAGATGTTTTCTTTATTATCTCGTTTCTTTTTTTTTTTAGGGTTGCCATAATTCTCTTTCACAAAATTGGGGTTGGACCCTCTGTCCCATTTGCCAATATGTGAACACCATCCTCCCAAATCCCCCAAAATGTCCTTATTTTGGGGGCCATATGGTAACCCTATGTTTCTTTAAAGAAGGGGCAAGGTAAAAGTGGTGCACAGCAGTAAAATAACCAGATTTACTTCTGCTCTAACATTTTTGTGTGTGTGGAAAATGTTCCATGTTAAGCAATGTCTTTTGTCATAACAATTAATTAGCAACAGAATGAATGGGTACAATACAGGCAAACTAGGTTGTTTCAAAGCTGTAATTAATTTTTTTTATTTTATCCTTATAAAGCATGCATGCATATATAATAAAATGCATAGCTGTAAGGATATGGTAGAATTAGCACATTAATGGTTTTCTGTGGCTTCATATTTTTGCCCTAAAATTTAAACAACCAATGACAAAGGTAAGCTACCGCACTGCCTTGTTTTAAAACATTTATAAGAATTCCACTAAAAATAATTTCCAAGTAAGACTTTGAATGTCTTTGAATTTAAACCACATTAAGGGTCAAACTAGACATTCACCTAATCCCATTGTTAAGATTCATGCCTGTGGCTGGAAGCACTTCTTTGTCACAAAAAAGAGCTCTAAGGAGGGGGAATCCATGGTGCAGGGTGAAGGAGAGGCTATCCCTTCTCCCTCCTGCACATTTTTCCTGCTGGAAATCACTCCCTTCATATGTCAGTGGTGTAACCAAGGTTTGCGTCACCCAATATAGGAGGCCAGTGGGTCACCTCTATGATGAACTTCCTTCCATGTAGTGGGCAAAGCAACAACGTGGGCAGAAGGTGTGGTGATGTATATTGCTCTCCCTCTGCTGGTTTTTGGCCATAATTTTCGATAGAGATATTTCAGTGTAGATATATTTGTTTCATTGCATCCTGCATGAAATTATGCATTAATTGATATATGACATGATGGTATTCAAAAATACCAAGATTTAAAAAATTTTGGCAAGTGGTGTCACCCCTTCCTGTACACATCACACTGTGCAGCCTTCATCCCCCTAGCAATGCCACTGCTAAAGGTCCCATTATTCACTGCAAATGTTTTCAAATGGTCTACTTTGATTAGTGCCAGCTGTTTATCTACTCATAAGTATGAATAGATCCTGGTTGGAGAACTGAAAGAGAAAGGAGATAGGAGCTGCTGCTACTAATGCCATTCCCTTTTCAGCCTCAACACCTCTCTTACCACACCAGTCTCCATCCTATTGCCACCTGGTCCTTCTCTGTTCTACCCACTCCAGCCCCTGGGTTGACTTCCTGGTGCTGGGTCTTTTCTGGTGGGTTTTTTGCAATCTTTCTGTTATGGTGTGTGTCTTGATGGTAGTAAACTATAGTATTTAATGTGAAATATGTATATTAATAGAAATATATATTATTACCATACCAATATTACTACCTCACCCTTCATAAAGTCAGAGAGTATAGAAATAGGATTCCAGGTACTGGTCAGATCAAGACCTATTTAGCTTAGGCAAGGTGACTGCATAAGTGGATTCAAGCCACAGCACAGCCCTGGGGTCGATTGCAGTCTTTGATCATTAGCTATAATACTGAATTCAGCATATGTTTTGCAAAAGATGTCAGAGGACTTTCTCATTTGAGAGTTCAAGGTGAAAGATCACAAGCACAACTCCCTTCCCTATACCAAGGGTTGCCATAAGTCCCCCAAAACAGGGACAATCTCGATTTTTTGGGATTGTGTTCACCTATAGGCAAATGGGACAAAGGGTCCTATACTGATTTTGTGAAAGAGAATTATGGCAAAAAACTATTATCATTCATATGACCATAAGAAAGATAGCAAAAATTGCTATCTGGTCCTACTAGTGGCCAGCTAATATCAGACTGGCCTCAGGGTGAGCAGGTGGGGTTGCCACCTGGAGCAAAACTAACCTATATTGGCAGCACATGAGGAGTTCTGCTTCCACCTCCCTTGGTTGTGACAGGCAATCAGTGGCCAAATCCCCATTCGTTGGCTGGGGAGGGCAATTTGTCTCAAACTAGCGAATGTTCTGTGTTTACATGCTCTGTGTTTACAAGATCTGAAAGGTAGAAGTACTCTAGTACTTCCCCCCTCCAAAAAAAACCAATTAGTTGGTTATGTGTTTATTATAAAGATATAAAATTTAGATTGTTCAAATACTGCTGCTGATGGCTTACAAAGATTAGAATATGATATAGTCAGCCTATAAAAGAAAAAGAAAAACCAGAAATCAGCAATGAAAACAATAAACCAAACAGCAGGTTGGCAGCAAAGAGAAAAATAACCTAAAACACATTTTGTGCATCTATTATGAATGTGAATGCAGGTGACCAAATGTCATAACCCCAAAATTGGACAAGGTCCTCCACAAAATGTAGGGATCCCAATAAAAATGTAAGACATGTCAAAAATAAAAGCTAAAAACACACAAGGCTAACAAAGAAGACAGGAAAAAAGAGGGCATACCAACATCCGTTGTGGGTGAATTCTGTCCGAGGATGACTGTCCTCCACCAATAATATTAGCTTCTCTTAGCAAAGCTAAGCTTTTCTTAGCTTCTCTAGCAAAGCTAAGAGAAAACTAGAAGGGGAGTGATGGTGTCTATGCAGATCACAGACACTTTCTGGGAAGTAGTGAGTGTGATGTACACTATAGTAGAACATGTTTTAGCAGCCTGTCTTGCAGTTTATTTGGATCCAGGGTGACCATATATCATAACCACAAATAACCACCCCCCATGACACCCAAGAAAAAAGTAGGACATGACAAACTAAAAGCCAAAAACACTCATATGGTTAATTTAAACATATTACTTACTAATTTAAAACTATTGCACATAATTTATTAATTACACGAAGACTACATTCTTGAGTGATGGACATGTTTGACAATACCATATGGACATGTTTGAGGAGACCTGGCAACCATTTTTCTGTCTTATATAACTTCATAATTGTTTCTTTCTCATGTGTCTTCTGTTTGTTATGGTTTGGTGTATATATGAAAAATTCAATAAATATTTAAAAAGACTACATGCTGCCTGTCCACAAGGAAAAGGACAATGAAGATTTTTTTCCCCAAGGCCAAAATCCAGGACATCTCTTGGAAGAAGAGGACTGATGGTCACCCTTCCTAGACCACCACTGAAATGGGTAAAGGAGTAGATCTTGGTGCTCATTCACTGGCTCTGTTGAAAGGCAAAAGTGGGGACACGATGTAGTGCATGCTTTTTGTGAAGTCCTGATTTGCAGCATGTTTACTACACTGGCTGAATGGAGTTTGACTTGACACCCTCTCTCATTAGCTTTGTATTGGTATCCACCAGATGTGTAGGGACTTTCCTCCCCAATCAAGTCTGGGTGTTTGGTCATGGTAGCAAGAATAGCCACACACACACTGAGACATCAGGAGCCCTATCCAGGTCCTCTCCTGATCCCTATTCATGTCAGTCCCTCTTGGAAGAAATCTCAGGTACATTAATGTTTACTAGATGGAAGCAGATGAAGGTAATGTGATTTCGTGGGCTGGTTGTGGTTGTAATAAAATTCCCTACAACCAAGTCTGAACTCCTGCCTGGAAGGCTTCCATATAACCCACTCCCAGGTTTCCTATGCCTGCCCCCTCCATCCCCATCACTGGCTACTGTTCTTAGGCACTTTGCAGTCTTGCCATGTCTCCTCTTCTGTTTAAAAATAAAATCCGTCGGCATCGATCAGAGGGAGAAGCGAATAAATGAAGCAGGTAACTGAGCCATGGAGAATTGCCTGAGACTTTATGGCTAACCCTCCTCTCCAGGACTATTAAATGAATTCCCTCTCTCATCTCTGGTAGCCCCTGCTTCTGCTTCTCAGCTCCTGGAAGATATTCTGCACCTTCAATTCTTCCTGTGTTGTGTGCAAATTAACCCCTAACCTCAAGGCTACATTTCTAAATAAATATTTTTTGAGGGGTGTGGGGGTGTCGATCTGCCTGTAAATCACATGTGTCAGTTGGAGACTGAAATCCCTGGGAGCTTCTAGGGCAATGATTTTCAACCAGTGCCCCATGGCCCACTTGTGTGCTGCTGATAGTCCTCAGGTGTTGTTGTGGGAATTTGGGGATTGACATTCATTAATAGGAAAATTGGGGGATTTGAACAGTCTGGTGTGCCTTGTCAATGGTAAAAACAACTGATGGTGTGCCTTGACAATTTCAGTGCCTGGTTAAGTGTGTTGTGAGATGAAAAAGGTTGAAAATCACTGTTCTAGGGCAAGCATCAGTGGAGGTGAACCAGAATGGGACTGTGAGAAGGTAAAACCCACAATGGATCTGATCTATTCTGGAGCCTGGCTTATCCACGTTTTTAAAAAAGTGTGTAAACACATGGTTTTGGCCAGTTCATCATCAGCGTAATGATGTTTTCAACTTCCTTGGCAGAGAAGTTAATTGTCAACTCCAGCAGGAGGCCAGTCAGCAATGCTCTCCCAGAAGGTGGGGTTCTGGGACACCTGTTTCTTTGATAGGGGGCAATTTGGGGGACACGAAGCACATTTCCATAAAAAGTGCTGCCAGACACTTTTTTCCCCAACTTGAAAACAAATTGGCAGGCGGTCACTCGCATTTATTAACATCTAAAAAAATCTAAATACAGTGGTACCTTGGTTTATGAGCATAATTCGTTCCAGAAGCATGCTTGTAATCCAAAATGCTCATATTTGCAGATTTTCCTATAAGAACTAGTGGAAACACTAGTTCCACAACCCAAAAAATATTAATATAAAAATGATTACAATACTGTCATACAATACAAAATAATAAAAAATACAGAATATAAAAGAAAAATATAACAAATTAACCTGCACTTAATCTTTCGGGTTTCTCAGGGTGCAGTTTGCTTACACAGGAGAGACCCACTGATTATAACAGGACTTTAGAGTAGACATGCAATGCTAGCTCTCTCAGGCTCCTTTCTATTGCCCCGCTTACATTGGAGGGAGCCCCATTGATTGTAATAAGCTTCCTTCAGAGTAGACATGCATAGGATGGTATCTAGGAGAGGCTGAGCAGGTGCTGGCAGAGCGCTGAAACTGGTTGGCACTTTTTTGCTTGTTTTACAAGACACCGCTTGTATTTCAAGTCAAAATTTATTAGAAATGTCTGCTTGTCTTGCAAAATGCTCTCAATCCAAGTTACTCTCAATCCAAGGTTTCACTGTATTGTAATATGATTAAGGGCCCAATCCTATCCCCTGTGCCACCTGTTGATGCAGTGGCATCAAAATGGTGACTGCTGCATCCATCGTGGTGGGGACAGTCTAGGGGGTCTCTTCTAGGCAAGGGAATAATTGTTCCCTTACCCAGCAAAGCATGGGTGTGTCAACTTGGATCTGTGACAACTATTTTCCAATCATAGATCTTCCTTAACTAACACCACAGGATGAGACCCAGGAAGGGGATTAGGATGTCAACTGGACTAGTCTTCCTCTGTTCCCACTCTCATATTCCAACACATCCCACTCTGTGACCGCCACTCATTCAGCTCCATCACCGTAAGCCATCTAGAAGTCTCCTGTTCCTTTGTACTGCCTTGCTTTTCCTCCCTGCCTGCCTCTTCCACAATGCTATTCCACAATCTCTTGGCCAGACCCAAACCAAATTTGTATTCAAAGTGATAGCCAATTTGATCATGTTTGTATGTTGACCTTGTATGTTTTGGTTTGTATTGCACATCCCTCATCACTGCTGCCACATACTCCTCCTCTGCCTTGCCACTTAAACACCTCTTCTAATCCACCATCTAAAGCAGCTGCTTCACCTGTCCTCATGAGTGGGGTGGATCCACTTCAAATTTGTGATGCCTTCTAATTTCTCTTCAGAATTCACCATTTCCATTAATTTTTCTGCCTAGCCACTTACACTGCCACCATAGCCCCAGTTAGGTTGGCCTAAATCCTATGTAGACCTCGGGGTCTCAAAATTGCCATAAGACACTTCTGTGCCGCTCCTCGGGAGGGTTAGGCCAGTGCACATACATGCCTCCCTACATCACCAAAGGAATGGGAAGACTTATGAGTTGTGCCTGCCTTAGTCTTAAATCCAAGACTTAGGATTGCACCCTTAATCCTCTTATAATACTCTAACTAAGCTTAAGGATGTGTATGGGATAAATAATAGCATTTTATTTCCTAGTCTTGCCCTGCATCTTCTTCTATCCCTTTCCTCTGCTGTCTCCATTGTTTCTCTTTTAGATTTTGCTGGGAACTTTGTTGTCTCTCTATGAAAAGTTCCTTGCATAAGAAATATTGTTATATAAATAGCAAAAATATTTACAACAAGCAATGGAAGAAAAATGGCCCAATCTTATGGCCCAATCTGATGGGCCTTTTACACCAGTGGGATCAGAAAAGTCTTGCAGTGAAGATCATGCCACTTCTGGGTCATTTGAAGCCACTATTGAAAGGCAGCTGCAGTTATACAGTCCCATTAACCCTAACCCTAGCAGCTCCTGGATGGTGCCAGGCAGTGGTGGGTTTCAAATAAATTAACAACAGGTTGTATGTCCTATTAGTAACCAGTTATCAGAACCAGGTGCTCATTATCAAAGGGTTCTATAGAACTTGTGAGAACCCCCTGAAGCCCACCATTGGTGCCAGGGCAGACACATTGGTGCAGGGAGTGTTTTGTGGGTGGGGAAGGGAAGGACAGAGGGACAGAAAGGGAATCAGGAGCTTGTCAAGGGCAGGAGAGGTGGATCCAGCGGCAACAATTTTTACCGCATCCTTTCCCCTGTTTTCCTTGGACCTTCACCAGCATAACAACTGGCAAATTTCTGAAGAGACCCATAGGCAATTGGGCAGCCCACTGTAGATAAGTAAAACATATTCTATAAACCTTCTGCAGGCTGTCAAATCAAATCAACCTCTGTGATCTCCCCAGGATGCAGCATGTGCTCTGTTGATGTGCTGTAATATGGTGTCAGATAAGATTGGACTAACAGTAGTTATGCTTATCAGAAAAGGAACTGGGTATTAATGGTACCTGATGAAGACTTCTGTGTAACTCACAGGTATGCAAGTTTTTACCCAAAAACAACTTGTTCCACTAAAATTGATCTTTAAAAAAAGACAATTTTCAAAAAGCTATAAAAGCAGGCCTCCATCAGTCTTGAAAGACCATGGTATCGTGCTCGGCGTTGCACATGCTGCATGCAAAGCACAAAAGCCTGGGTTGGATTGTTATGGAGGATAGGCTGTTACCCAAGCAGCAAATCCCCCCTCTCCACACCACTGAATTAGTCCAATGGAAAGGCAGAGCCAATACGATTGGATCCAGCTGGCGTCACAGAGCTGGGCTAAGGACAGGAGCTCACCCTGTCTTGTGGGGCTGACCCAGGTCTCGAACCCTGACCTGCTGGTTAACAGGCACAGTGTCTTAACCACTTGCGCCACCCACAGCCCCAAAAAGCTATAGCAGTTTCATGAATGAACAAAAGTGATAGATGTGCTTTTAAAAAAAATAGGATTCAGAACCAGTCATATAACTGCAAATCAGTCGTGGGTTTAAGACACATTCCTGTAATTTTGGAATGGAATAGATGGCTGTTTACCATTGAATTGGCTGTTTTCATTCAATTGTTGGCTGTTTTCATTCCTTTCTCTCAGGTGGATGCTTGTATTTTTTTCCCTCTCACCTCTCCCTTCTTCTGTATTCCTGCAGCTTCTTATAATTCTGCCTCCTTTCCTTTCATGGCAAATAAAGCCAACCAGAGCTGAACTCTCACTTGCCTGAGATGAGAACAGCGGGTGTCTACAATGCTCACGGCATACTGAACAATGGGTCCCTCGTCAGGGATGTGTTTCCAGCCACTTCACCCCTCAAACCCCACCAGCTCTGTCCTCTGAGTCGCAAAATCATTGCGGCCATAAATCTGCAGCTGCCACATTAACTGCAACCTGCCACCACTGTGGAAATCGGGGCTCATCCCAAATGCCTCCCTGGACTGAGCTGCCTTTTGCGCCTGCAGATGGAAAAGGAAAGCACATGGAAAATAACTGCCTTGAATCTGAGCAGGTTAGACCCCAAGGATATCGAGCAACAAATCCTAAAGGCAAGTGATCAGCAGCAGATTATTGTCATTAATGCAGAAGGCCTTGTTCTCATTCCATTTGCCCTTCTCCAAAATCCACCCAGGAATGTCATAATTCCTACCACTTGTGTGTTACCGTAATTCCTATAGGAGGCGAACCAGCCTTAAGCGCTATTGTAATTCCTCTAGTTACACCACCCGTTGCTACCTTAATTCTTGGTCGCTTGGGGTTGGGCTGTAATTCATTGCGTGCAAGTGAAAGCGATTGCTTTCCTGCTGGCCTTTGGCTGGCTTCACTGCATGGGAATGTCTGCCAATTCCTCCCACGACATAATCAAAGGCAGCCCAAAGGGAGGCTGGAGTTAATTTTTTGTCTATTTATGATGGGCTTAATTCAGTGCCATTTCCCTTACCCACTTCATCAATGGGTGGGTAGGAGAGTGAGAGAGAGATTATTGACTCCGAGGCCTTAACAGGGAAAGCATAATCTGGGTCACCTTGCAACACCAGGGCTGTCATTTTATGCTCTCTGTTGGTTTCTTTAGTGCTTTTCCATTCCTTCCATGTCAACCAGACTTAGAGCACAATCCTAACCATGTTTACTTAAAAGTAAGCCCCATTGTCTTCAATGGGTCTTACTCCCAGGAAAGTGTCTTTAGAATTGCAGCCTTACTTTATTTTCGTTCCAAACCCCTTCACTGAATATGTGAGAGGGGAACCCACACTGCACCAGCTAGTAATGCCCTTGAGTGCCTGCTGGCCAGCTTGCAAGGACAGGGTTGCCAGATGACAGGAAATTCCCTGACAGAACTGGAAATGAGGCCCTGGAACTGGAAGTGTGGTTAAAAGCGTCTTTGTCAGGAAATTGGGGGCATTTCCAGCTGCAGGACCCACTGAGAAGCTGAGGCTACTGGTTAAAGGAGGGGGATGGAGGAAGGAAGGAAGGAAGGAAGGAAGGAGGGAGCTCAGCTGAGGCTGCTGGAGGAGAGGAGAGTAGGAGGAGGAGGGAGCATTGCAAGCGGAGCTGCTGCTGCTCTGAAACTTTGCAGTGAGTTTGGCTTGGAAGGAAAGAAGCGGAAGAATTAATTTTTTTAAAGCAGGGTTGCCAACTGACCAGAGAAACCTCAGCCTCCCCTGCTCCTATGCCTATGTAGATGGATCCACCAATATATACTTTGCACAAAAAAGGGCTTGATTTGCTCAGGTTGGGGGGCCTTTCATCCAACTTTTGTCAAAGCAGAGGAGCAGGGGCTGAGTGTAAAGTTGGCAACCTTCTCAGGGTAGGTATGCTGGGGATAACTCCTGGCTTCTTAAGTTTAAAGCCTCCAAGCCCAGTTGTGTCCACTTGAAAGCATTTTAGTCAATGGAGCTTATATTGTGTAAGGGGGGAAAGGAAAGGAGGCTGAAAGACCAAGCCTGTGCATACCTGCCTGAGAAAGGCTGGCTGCTTGGATCACTTAAACATCTGCCTTTTGGGCTGGTGTCTGGTCTATTGCAATGAGATTTGTGCAAATATTAAATACAAGAATGCAATACGAGTGTTTTTAGCTTTATTTTAACATGTCCTACATTTGTCCTACTTTTTTGGGGGGGGGGTACCCTACAATATTTTTAACGGGGTAGGAATTTTGGCTTGGAGGACAGGAATTTTGGTGAATTTGTGGGGATAATTTTGGGTAGGACATCTGGTCACCCTGTGCAAGGAGCAACCAAGTACATGTGCTACTTTTTTTGTACAGAGGGCCCTTAGCTGAAAAGCATCAAAGTTGTAGCTGCCTGGTGATGGCCGGTAGGCATCTTGTTATCATACTGTGTAGCTCCCAGAAAGAGCATGTGTGTGTGTGTGTGTTTATAGATTATTTATTGGATAATAAATGACATACAGGTACCTTCCGTGAATCAAACTGATGTACAGGTGTTTAAAAAAAACCTAAATAATCAAGGGAGAAATGTCCTTGAAGAGAAGTAGACTAGGTTCATCGAAGCAGGTCTTTTTTGAGAGGATTGATGGGCTGCAGCAAGGCACACAGAATGGTGTGCGTGTTTGTGTTTTTCTGAACAAGGCTTTTGAAAAAGTGAGGGTATTCCTATTTTAACAGTGACCTCTTTTTTCAGCTTCCTAATGATCCTAATTACAGAAGTTATCCTAATTGCAGAAGTTCTTAAAGGTTTTACTGCATCAAAGGCCATGATGGACATGTTGCATCCCTGAGTGCCTTGCATCTCCCATGTTGTGCAAGGCAATCTGGGGCATAACATGACCAATCAAGTGGGTCTTGTGCTGGCACTACCAAGAAGCTAGATGTGATGTAGTGTCAACCCCACAACCCAGCAAAAATCAGGTTGTAATGCACAGTTTGAGAAGCAGTGCCTGATTGCCATAGTTGCTGCTGTTGGTGATGGTCTTCTTGGCCAAGGTGTACCATAAACCATGGCTGTCAGGTTTTCTTTTACAGCAGCCATTGCTGTGTATGCACATGATTGAAACATAGCAACTCAAGATGCTGGATGGCTGCTGAGTGCATTTCAACATCAATGGTGGCCTCCAACAAGGAGCAAGTATCTGAACAATTGGAGTGGAGAAAGGAAGAAGGAAGTGTAGAAGAAAAGACATCTCTTTCATGTTCTTCACCCTATTGCTATGCTTCACCTCTCTTCCTTTTCAAATCCATGTTAGTGCTGAGAGATAGGCACATTGTGAGATTGTTGGGGAAGAGGGTAGCACATGTGCAAGAAAAGGCCAGAACAGTGATTTACATTTCAAATTTAAATACATTAACATAAATTTTCATATAAGAGTGTATTAGAGACAGATCTAGAGGGTTACAAGGCTTGCCTGCAAGGTGGGAGGTGTCTTGCCGCAGGCCACATTGAGTCTTGCATCTGGCCCTTGGCATGGTATTTGGACATCCCTGCTTTCATGGATTTGAGAACCAGAATTAAACAAGAATGCAATGGAATATGTTGTGTACTACCTGGGTTAGTTCTGGGACACATTTAATTAATTCTGGGACACAAGTTTCTTTACCTTGCTTTGCCAAATTAAATCTCCACATTTTCTGCCCATGAGACCCTGGAATAGCTTGTTCTGCAGTAAGATATTCCTTCACAGAAAAGTTGGGAGCTTGTGTAACCTTTCATAGTTCAACCTTTCATAGTTCAAGGATTTGCATCATTCCCACACATGGATGCCCAGAGGGCTCAAGTCCATGTTGCAGTTTAGAGAAGGAAATACAGCTATACAAGGGCTGTGGGTGGTGCAAGTGGTTAAGTCGCCGTGCCTGTTAACCAGCAGGCCAGGGTTCGAGACCCGGGTTGGCCCCACAAGACAGGGTGAGCTCCTGTCCTTAGCCCAGCTCTGCGATGCCAGCTGGATCCAATCGTATTGGCTCTGCCTTTCCATTGCAGTAATTCAGTGGCGTGGAGAGGGGGGATTTGCTGCTTGGGTAACAGCCAATCCTCCATAACAATCCAACCCAGGCTTCCGTGCTTTGCATGCAGCGTATGCAGCACTGAGCACGATACCATAGTCTTTCAAGACTGACGGAGGCCTGCTTTTTTTTTAGAGCTATACACTCCAGAAGGAAAAACCTCTGGAGTCTGGGCTCCTGGACATGTGCTGCGTTGTCTTCTTAACCCTGTAAAACGGGGACCCTTAGAGATCCGACAGATAAATCTACTTCTGGAAGGGAGGTGTTGCAACTTCTTTCCCATGACTTGTACCTTTGAAGTTGCTGCCTTTAGGCTTCAGCTGAGTCAGATCTTTGGTCCATCAACTCCAGAATTACTTACAAAGACTGGCAGCAACTCCTTAGTGTTCCAAATTCAGGGATCCCGAATCTACTAGTTGATACCCAGGCTGAATGGGACCTTCTGCATGGTTTGACCTCTAGTGATGGCCTCACTCACAATTGTAACGAGTTAGACCATTGGTTCCCAAGCATTTCAGCCAGGAACCCCTTCTGAGAATGATTGTCTGGGACGCCCCACTCCCTGGAAGTGATGTCATGGACAGAAGTGACATCAAAGGGGAAGATACATTTCTGTGATATCAGAGCTACTCAGAAGTAAGTCCCATTGTGTTCAGTGAGACTTACTCCTTGGAAAGCAGCCTGAGTGCCCTCATTTCAAGATGGCAGGGCTCAGTGCCAGATGCCAAGATGGCTGAGCTCAGCTTTTTGTGACTCTCCTGGAATGAAGGCACGATCAAGGTGATCTTGATCTCCACTTCGAGAACCACCGAGTTAGTCTCATTCTACCTTTTCAATGCCATGAGCCTGGCATGGCTGTCCTTCCTTTTCCTTGGCCCTCCCTCCTCTTCAGTGCCCTTCATACCACTGCTCTCCCATTGCCTGCAGGGGAGTCCTTGCAGCCAAGTCATTGCCTGGCTCCTGACTTTTTCTTTTAGTACTCTGCTTTCCAAGCGGCTGGTTGCACAACCCTGTCTTGCCAATCTGAGTGCCTCATACACCTTGTCTCTCTCTCTCTTCCTCCCCCTTTCACTGCAGCCTCCGGGTCTGGTACACAGCTCCATGGTTTTTAATGTCTCACGCAAGGTGGTTTCAGTGATGCTGGAAGGCAGCTCGTCCCATTGGGGAGTCATTCCAGAAGATTCAGCCTCTATTTCCCCTTGCTTGATTCCAGCTGATTGCCTCTGCCCCCAGGATCCAGCATCGTACCTTGCTGCTGCAGCAAAAGGGCAGAGGAAGAATTCATTGCTCCCAAGGGATAAACTGTCTTTGGTGTTGTGTTGTAGGAACACGATGGCCTAGGAAAAGCCATTCAGCCCCAAAGCCATTCTGACCCACACCTGTCAATGCAACCCACATTTTGTGTGCCTTGTAGGGTGTATGATTTACCTGAATATAAGATGCTAAAAAGGAAAATGCATGAATAACTCATTATTGGCTATGATGCTGGAAAAGAAACAGGTAAGTTCTCGCAAAGGGGATGTTTTGTCATATTATGCAATTGCCTTAGGGTTAGAGCAATTTGGCCAAAGGAGCCAAATTGGGTCCCACATATGTAGGGGCCCTGCACTGCGGAGGTGAGCACAGGGGGATCGCGTGGCAAGTGAGGAGCTTGCAAGCCAGGTGGAGAATGTCATACACCCCCCCAATCCTTAACAGCATGTTCAAAGTGTGAAGAGGGGAGGGGGAAGAAAAAAGAAAGAATGAGATAGGTCCCCATCCTAATGGGGGGAGTAAAAAGAAAGAGATCAGACACCTAACCTAGGCTGGGGGATGAAGAGAAAGAGGGAATGAGAGAGGTCTCCATGATAATTGGGAGGGGGGGAGTAATAAGAGAGAGAATGATCAGACCCCCCTACCTATGCTGGGGGGGAGGGGTGAAGAGAAAGGGAATGAGAGAGGTCCCCATCCTAATGGGGGGGGGGAGTAAAAAGAAAGGATGGCATTCTGGTTTCACTACTCGCGTCAAGGAGGTTGCACCTGAATGTGAGTCCACACACTGTGTCATCCACAGAGAAATGATGGCTAGCAAAAAAATGTCACCTGAACTAAACAACATTTTGCAAGATGTGATTAAAGTTATTAACCACATTAAAGCACATGCTTTTAATTCACATCTATTTGCATAGCTCTGTGAGGAAATGGACTCAGAGCACACACATCTTCTCTTATACATAGAAGTGAGATGGTTTTCTAAAGGTTGATCACCGGCCAGAGTTTTTGAGTTACGAGAGCCACTCTTTCTGAAAAACAATCACCACTGGCAGCACATTTTAGTGACATTGAATGGATCACAAAACTTGCTTACTTGCATGACATTTTCAACCTGCTCAATGAACTCAATCTGTCACTCCAGGGGAGAATGACAACTGTGTTCAGGTCCGCAAATAAAGCGGCTACATTCAAACTGGAAGTATGGAGGAGACGTGTGAACTTTAGGATTTTGGATATGTTTCAAACACTAACAGAGATTTTGAAAGGGTCTGAGCCAGGGTCTTCTTTCTCACAGCTGGTGCACGATCCCAACTTTCAAAAGAATTTGAGCATTACTTCCTAACCACAAAAGGTCCTCGAACTGGTAAAGAATGGATCCGCAACCTCTTTGTGAATAAGCCAGGAGAATCAACTTTGTCTGTGCTGGAAGAAGATCAACTGCTTGAGATTATACATGATGATGGCCTTAAAAGTATGTTTGAGATGACATCAAATCTCAATACAATTTGGATTAAAGTCAAGGCGGAATATCCTGAGATTGCTACAAAAGCACTGAAAAGCCTGCTTCCATTTCCAACACCCTATATTTCTGAAGCAGGGTTTTCTGCAGTGACAGCAACCAAAACAAGGTTAAGGAGTAGACTGGACATAAGCAAAACACTTCAGGTATCACTGTTTCCCATCACCCTCAGATGGGACCATTTAGTGTCAGGAAAACAAGCTCAGGGCTCCCACTCATTCTCTGTTATGATGAGTTGTATAATTATTTCATTATATAATGCAATATAATAAAAATTAAGTGCACAATAAATGTAATGTGCTTGAATCATCCCAACCACCTTGCCACTCCTTGGAAAAAAACCAGTCCATGAAACCAGTCCTGGGTGCTAAAAAGTAGAGCTTTGCTGGTGGATGGCCTTTCCTCCTGCCTTTCCACCTGTGTCTGGTTGTCTTGAAATCATCTGCCCAAGAAGCAGTTGGGGTTGATGCTGGGTGCCTTATTGCTGCTATTCATCCTGGTGAGTAGGGGGGACCTATGTGGGAATGGGTTCCTTCAAAAAATTTCATATTGGGTCCTGCAGCTCCGAAGGCCAGACATGGTGCCACAATGTGCAGGGTTGCTCCAGTAAATACCAATGTGGCTACATCAGGATCAGTGTGATTAAACTGACACTTTCACTGTCCTTTTAAGCTCAGTCTGTGAGTTTGAAGGTTATTGGGTTTGGATGAGGCAGATCTACAATAGGAGATATCCAGCAGAGAATATTGATAGCAAGGTCAGCCCTCTGCAGGACCGGGGGAGTTTCAGGAAAATTCTGATGATCCGAAAAAAATCCAGGACTCAAAGCAGGACTTGTTCATAAGCAGGATCTAATGCTTGTCCTCAAGCTAAGGTCCTGTCCATTCAGGGCCAGATTTAGATTTGATGAGGCCCTAAGCTATTGAAGGTAATGGGGCCCTTTATATGATCAAACCAGTGATATTTTAGGGAGCAGGCTAGCAGGCATACTCTGCAGTATTTGGGGCAGGAGTTTTTCCTGGAGAGGCTGCAGGTTCAGGGTGATCATATATCCTCTTTCTCCAGGTCACGTCCTCTTTTTTAGCCTTGTGTCCTGGAAAAAATCTTCATTGTCCTCCTTTTCCTAGTGATCAGGCAGCATGTAGCCTTCTTAAATTATATGTAATGAACTAGTGAAATGTACCCCCATTGCGGGAGTAAAATACCGTCCTTATGATATCCGTGCATTGCACAACACCCCCATTGCTCAACACACTATTACACATCTTCCCCATGTGCAACCCCCATGCATATCAAACCCCCCTTCATGCACATCAAACCCCCATGCGCATCAACCTCCCCATACGCAACACTCCCCTTGCGCATCAACCTCCATGTGCAACCATGTGCATCAACCCCCCATGCACAACACCCCCTCATGCACCATACCCCCTCCATGCACATTCCCCATGTGCATCAACCCTCCCCAGTGCACCCTGCCTCCCAGTGCAGCAGGTGGGTATTGATGTCACAGAAGAGACACCCTTCCCAAATTTCATGGGCAGGGTTTGGATCTGTCAGGGATTCTTCAATGTAAAGTACAAGGAGGGAAAATTTGCACCCCTTTTCATCCCCTTCTGGTTGGAATTTCTGAAAACCAGTTCTTGGTGGGTGCTTCCATCACCAAACGAACACCCTCCCCAAATTTCACGCTTCTAGGCCTAGCGGTATTGGCTGTGCATTAGTCATTCAGTCATTCAGTGAATGAGTCAGTCAGTGACTTTTCAGTTTTACATATATATAGATTCCATGCAATAGTTTTAAAAGTAATAAGCAATAATTGTATTTAGATTAACCACTTGAAAGCAATATGTATGAGTCAGTGATGGGATTCAAAGAAATTAACAACCAGTTCTATGCCCATCTGGCAGCCACTTTTAAATGGCTATTTTTAAACTTTATATGTCCTATCTCTCATTAACAACCAGTTCTGTAGAGTACGTGCGAACCTGCTGGAGCCCACCACTAGTATGAGTGTTATTGGCTTTTGTATTGTCATGTCCTATGTTTTTCTTGGATTTCCTACATTTTGGAAATCCAAAATGTCCTCTTTTTTTAAAATTGGTTATGACATATGGTCACCAACTGCGGGTTGGACCTATAATTATCAGCATGTAAAGCACTTGCCCTATTACTGAGCTATGGTCCCATCCCAAGTCTTTTGAGAATTCAGAAGACTTAGACGTTGGGTCTCACCCTTAGCTGTTGAGTCTCCTGTAATCAGGGGCTGTGAGGTTTTCTGGCAGATGATTCTGCTTTAAGGTCATAGAAGGCTGACACAAAATGGATCAGAGGGAAGACTGGAAGGAGTCTAATCAAGATCAGTGATGATTTACTCATGCACCTTCTGAAAGGCTTTTCAGCCACACTGGAGCCACCTCTATCTGCTTGCCCGACATTGAAGCAAACCATTGCAGTTTTGCATTGCACTGATGTCTTCTTTTCAAGCAACACTTCTTGTGGATGCTTTCCAAGCATAGGTGGAACCATCCATCCTGTACAGGCTTGCTTTCAGAAAAGTAGGACGCCAATGTATATCCCAACACTGATTCAGAAATAGCCAAGAAGAAGTAAGTAGTGGACCTTGCCGGCTGCAATGAATCACTTTCCATTTCTGGCAATTGTATTAGTTCTTGCAAAGCTTTAGTTTCATATAGAAAATTATGGGGAACTCCACCAGAATTTATATGTGGAACCACCAGAGGCTAAAGAAAGTCTCACCAATGAACAGATGCCATGCCATAGATCTTAGAAACAGAACCTACATATGCAAGGTCCATGTCTCTGTGGTTGCAATGAAGTCCATTAGCTTTAGCAATGGTCCATTTGCAGTGAAGTTCATTAGTGAAGTCCAGCTTTCCAGGGGCATTATATACATTTATCCTCTGCTTTCCGACAGTTTGTTTTCTGACGATCCACACTTTCAACACCTTTCAATTACACCAAGAACTCATTCATTCAGTGCTGCCAAAGTTATTTGCTCTAAATTTTTAGAATCTATTGTAGTGACTGTAATGGTGATTTTTGACCAGAGGGAGGTGGTTTGGGGTTTGTGGTTTTGTTTTATATGTTTAACCACTGAATACCTACTCTGTTACTCTGTTCTAATTGGCTAATGTATTATTATTTTATAATAGATTGTGATGACTTTTATCCAATACAAATAAACTTGACTTGACTTGACATTCATTCAGTGCATGTTCTGCTCTTTCAACCACTCTCTGCTGTTCTAAAGGCTAAAATTTCCCTCCCCCACATTGTAGCTCCTGGTCTAATTCCAGAAGTTAATGAGAATCCATTTGCAGAAATCTTTGTGTGGCAGTGGGAATTTGCAAGATAAAAGGGGCATTTGCTATCTAAAAAAGCAACGTTTATAAATTTAAAAAGATTGGGTCCCACTATTCAATGGTTTTCACTTTTGGACTGTGCTCTGGTCCCTAACCTGTCAAATAAGTGTAGGATGCCTGTACAGCTCCTTGGATGACAGATCTTTCTGTAGCTATTGGTTGTGATGGGTGAATGACTGTGATTGCATGAAATTCCCATGCAAGCGATGCAGCAGTATCAGTGCAGCTACTGCTGTATCTCACGGGGGGATTTTTGGCTGCCGGAGGTCTCCTCATTTGTCCCCTTGTCCCAGATTAAGCCCTTAGCAGCCACTAATGATCAATGTAGATAAAGCTGGCACAAGTCTGCACTAATGCAGGAAGGCAAATCTGGCCTATGAAGGGGGTCAGAATTTGGCATGTCTCCATCCCCAGTCACTGCCCTAATCACTATGCACCCCTTACCCATTTCTCTCATCTTGCTCCACTCAAACCTATTTCCATCCACCCCCCTATGTGGGTTTACCAGGAGGTCTGCATGAATCTACTCAAGGAGGTCTGTATTTTCTACTGACATTCAGGAGGCTAGTAGAAGGCTTGTGCTGGCAAATCAACATCCTTCAGCACAACACTAGTTTTGGCTTGGACTGTAAATCAGTGGTCTTCTGTTTGTCACGACTTGGGACCCACCTTGATCCCTATCCTGCAACATGGAATCAACCCCCAAGTTCCCAGCAGGTGAGAGGATGGGTGAGTGAGTAATTGAAGATAGTGGAAGTCCACTGAAAATTGGGGGTTTACTAAAGTCATTCCTCCAAGGTGTCTGGAGGGTTAGGGAACTTGACCAGTTCCCAACCTTGACAGCCCTCTCGCACTATGAATGATTGAGCTGAAAAGCAGTGAGAATTTGCCAAGTACTTGAAACAAAAAAATGGACAATATGCAGAGTACTTGATTGGGCCCTCCCAGTACTTGAATGGATGAGGGTGGGGGACTGGGAGTAGGCCTGACCCCCTTGCCTGTTGGGCTGGTCCTGTTACCTCTTGTATTTAGAAAGTTACAGGGGAACAATATTTGACTCCAACGGGAGGGAGTTGGTGTAGGTTTTGGATTTCATAAAGGTTGGGTTTAGAAAGTTACAGGGGAACAAAATTTGACTCCAAATGGAGGGAGTTGGTGGAGGTTTTTGGATTTCATATCATCTCCCATAATTCAAGTACAGATCTTTGGACTCCACAGGCAGTGAGTTCCAGACATGCTTCCTAAAGTACCGGCCAATCACTGCCTTTCCACTGTAAGGCACAAATGCAATTGCAGTATTCCTTACAACTCCATGGAAATATGTTTTGAGAACACAGTGAACACTCCTTTGTGTGCTCTTTCTGTATCTATTGTGGTCAGAATCGTAGCATACCCCCCTCTCCCTCTCTCTCAAAAAAGGAGAAGATTAAAAGCACGAGTGGCTGTCAACCGCTCCAGTCATTGTGCTGCTATTCTCATTACCAGCGGCTGTTCCCAGTCTGAGCACAGGAAAAAGAGAACTGGACAATGGAGAGATGAGAATCACATTGGACACAGTATGATAATTCCAGACTAAATATTCCATCTAATTGTGCCCCATGTTGGGGTTCGCAGGGAAGGCCTGGAGGCAGAGAGGGGAAGTAGGAGGAAGGGAAAGCAGAGGGATAAAGGTGAAGCCATTTTTATTTTGCTTCCTTTTGTTGTGAAAAAAGCAAGTAAAAAACTTGTCTCGAGAACCATCTATAACAATCCTTGCTTCTCCCCATCCCTGTTAAACCAGAAGCTTCCCAGTTTACCTCTGTGGCCCTTTTCTCACCCCCCTTCCTCCTCTTTGTGCTCTACCTCCTCACCCTCCATTTTTCCTACAAGTCAACACCTGCGGCGGCACCCGGAGAACATTAGCAGTCGGTTTGGATCGCCGGCAATAAAGCGGTTAAGGGGGGTGGTAAATCTGGGCCTGTAAAACCGGGGAAGTGTCAGACGAGTCATCTCCCATCAATCTGGGTGTCATCTGATAGAGGAGAAATGGGTGATAAAAAGAAGCATTTTCGGAAATTATGTAGAATATTCCATTTGTGGAGTGCTGCAGTCGGGGCCGGCGCAGAATTTTAATCAGGAGGACTGCAGTGATGGACTGCAGTGTGTCTGCCGTTATAGTGTCAGCATCAATCATCCCAGCACAAAGGCGTGCGCTACACACACATACATACGCGCACTCACTCCCAGCTGCTTGGGCTGCCAGAAGCTGCAAATGGACCATTTGAGGAAGGAGAGAGAGAGAGAGAGAAAACCAGGGGGATGTACCTCTTGTAACCTCATGTTTGGACCTGCCTTGGCAAGTGGCCAGAAGCAATCCAGGAATCCTATGCCATTAACAGTTGTGTATATGAGGGAATGTTGGCAAGTACTGCTTGCCACAGTGCTTTAGGAGGGAGACAACTGGTGCCAGCCCAAATTTCTGTGCAACCCTTAAAGGTGCAACAGTCCTGCTTTATATCGCAAGAATAGCCATCATGTGTGTTTCCCACCCCCACCCTGGGGAGCGAACACCATTCTATTCACCAGACAGCAGTAAATAAGCTAGACGTGTACATTATGATGCAGTCCAACTTTTTGATAGCTGGTTTGGATTACAAACCACCAAGCTGTAAAGGCTACAAGTTGTGGAGCACATGCCCTTCGAACAGAGGAGGTTGCTTTATGCAGCATCCCTTGAACTCTATGGCGACAGGCAGCAGTACAGAATTTCAGGAATCGGGGATCAAACCTGGGATAGATATAAGCTCTTCCGCCAAGGCAGAACTTCATTCCTGAAAGACCATTTCTCTCATTCCTGAGAGAATTTCAGCCCAGGACCCCCTTCTGAGAGAATTCTCTGCTATAGATCCCTACCCATCACCAATCCCTGAATTACAATTCCCTGCAGAGGGTTGACTATTAATCAGTTTAACCAAATCCTGGCCACACTTTCTCCAGGAGATTTGAATCCTGGTAGAGAGGAGCGGTGAAAACTTCCAGTGAAACAGATTCTGAAGCTAGTCTAGTGGTGCTTTTAACCTGGACATTTTTTATTTCAATGTACATTTTTCAATGACATTTTTTTTTATTTCAGTGTAATCTACATTCAATGTAAATACTGGTTAATGCTCTTGGTTTCTTTGACAGATGGTATGAACACTCATTTAAAAAAAAATATAGGAAATTCTTGTATTGATCATTCCATAAAAGTAAACATATGAATTTGACTTCATCCAATCGGAGAATAAATGCAGGATAATTGCATAATTACAATTTTATTGAATGAAACATTAATGGTGACTGTGGGATACTGTCCCAACATTTGATTTGATGAATCAGTGGGCATTCTCACAGGATGGCAACAAAAGACTTTTTATACTTCACAGACATTACCCATATGATAGGCTATGATGCTCTGTAGCTGGTAATTCATCATGCTTGTACAGTACTTTCTTTTTTGGGAGGGGGGTGAGACTGCCTTCTGGATCACTTGTTGAGCTTCACTTTCAGTGGATTGGACCATTCTGGTGGCCATGGATTCCTTTGTGACTGACTTGAACATGAGCCAAGACATGATTGTTTACTCATGAATAAATGCAGCTGTATAGCTCAGTTCCACTTTCCATATGTCTCAAAGCAATTATCAGGGACTTCCTTCTGTGTTGATTTGTGGGGCACACGTTCAATGGAACAGGACCATTCTGGGAGTGCTGGATTCTTCTCAGTCTACCCTTTCCAATGGACTAAGGGTGAAATCCAGAGTAACTATGGGGAGTCCTTGCTCCGGAGTAAGAACAAGTTTACTCTGGACTGCAATATGAATTTCCCATAGGTTTTCACTAGGTGGTGCAGTAACTATGGGTGCACATAATGTCTCTTACGTGCTCCTGTAGTTACTCCGGATTGTGCCCTAAGGTATGTTGGCTTACTTGTGAGTAAAGGTGTGATACAGCTCCATAGGGCTCACTTTCACTTTCCATAGGGCTATTTTTTTGACTTTAACTTGATAGGAAGGAGATATTTCAAAGCTGTTTTTGCATTGGTGACACAGAGAGGACTTTTCTTAAGCAGTACCTCCTGCCATTGTTTGTGAGGTTTGAGGAACTCTGTGGAGGGCTTTGCATATTCAGGCTGGAAGTAGGTTGTGATAGGATTTTGAACAGTTTCTGAGCTTTGGGTGCCCTGTACGACTAAGGCACAATCCAGAGTAACTACGGGTAGTCCTTGCTCCAGTGTAAGAACAATTTGCTCTGGATTGCAATATGAATTTCCCATAGGTTTTCACTATGTGGTGTAGTAACTACGGGCGCACGTAATGTCTCTTGCGTGCTCCTGTAATTACTCTGGATTGTAGGGTAAAAGCAAACAGAAGGAAGGTCACCTGCTTCTTACCTTGCTCCTGATATGATTTCTTCAGACACTGAAGTCTGGGACTTCCACAAGGATGGTGTGAATGGATTTGTATGGTCTGCTGAAATCAAACAGGTTGTCCTGCTCTTCCAGATTTGAAGAAATTCAAATTGCACCCGGAGCAATATAAAGGGCCTTTAGCAATGGTGGTCCTGATGCAGCACTGGGCAGTGTTTTGGGTTTCATCACAATTGGTGAGCCCCTGTTGGAATCAGTGGGGCTTTAAAGGAATTATGAGGGAACTACCGAGATACAGCACATTTGCAACACCCAGTGCTGGAGGTCTGAGGGAGGATACAGTTAGGCCCTGAGTTCCACTGAACTCAGTGTGTCATACTTCTGAGTTGACGTGTCTAGGATTGCATTGCCAGGCTTGCTTAGTTTCAGCAGACTGTATGCACAGTGCACTCTCAAACTATGTATGGATGTGTTTGAATTCAGACTGAGTTACTGGGTACAATGAAAGTGGGTTAGCACTATTTTGCTCAATGGACTCTCCTTTGAACCCTCCTGAAACTGTGTAAGTTTGCAGAAGGAGAGGGTCAAGAAGTGTCTGGATTCCTTCCTTTCCTTGTGTCCAGATTTACTAAACTTTGAACCTTCCTCCAGGATTGGATACTCTTCCATCTGCCAGAGTCACCTGCCCATATTCTTAATCCTCTCTCATGGTATGGCCATGGTAGAGTGAGGGTTGTTCCCCGTCCTCCACCTTTTGGCTTAGGATTTAGAGCAACATAAATGAAAGTCGAATAATGCTGGATCTACCAGTTTCAGCCTGTTGGACAGGAATGTGCAAACTATCGCAGGCAAAACATCTTAGGAAACTGAAAACACGCAAATGGACAACCAACAATTTCTTTGTGGAGTTCTACACATTCCAAGCTGGATCCAAAGTAAATTTTAGAGACACCTCTTCATTATGTGGAGATAATACATCTTACAAATTTCACAGAAAATCTTCTCCTCTTCCTCTATTTTGACAAAGTTAAGAATTTTCTTTGGATGGAAAAAAATGACAGCGAGTTCCTTTCCAATCATTCCAAAAGGGGACCAGCGAGAATTGCAGCATAAGGTAGAGCATAACTGTTCTCTCAAGTTTTTTGGATGGACGTTATGTGTGCATCCCGCTGCACCCATGGATGGAAGGCTGCTCTCAGCCATAATGGTTTTCAAACATTATGGCTGCATGATGATCAAATCTGAGCTTCTGAGGAAATTAGCCACAGGCATTGGCTCTCCTCTTGGATAAAGGCAGAGCGAGACCCACGTCTCTGGTGCCAATGCAGCATGCAATTGATGAGCCTACCCATCCCTTCTAATGCTGTTCCTCTGCTGATGCTTTGATTGCATGTCCACCCAAACAAGCAGCTTTCCCTGAAGCCGATTCCATCTCCCTAGCGCCATATGCTGCTTCCATATGGACCTGCTGAGGGAAGGGGTAGGCATGTGGTTGGATGGCAAGGAGCTGCATCTCCTTCTCTCTCCCTCTCTCTCCCCTCTCTCACTCTCACATGGCCAAACCTGTCTTGATTTTTTAAAATCTGCATTGGAAAAAAATTCCCACCCACCTCCAAAAGCTGCAGTTATGACTTCAATTATCATAAAATGGATTGCAGTGTATTTATGGCAGCAGCACGGCAGGCAGCCTCCCGATTGCTCCGGGAGGTAATTCTGATCCAAGTATCTAATGCTTATCTTGTATAATTGCTGTTTCATTCTTCCTTTTCTATTCCACTCCCCCCCCCCCCCCCGCCTAAACTCCCCCCGACCCGTCCGCTTGTGCCGAGCCGTTTTATTAAAATTGCTCCGAGTTGGCGGTGAATTCATTAGCTGGGAATAAGATGTAAAAGGCAGGATAGTGTAACATTTTAATTAGGCCTGAACAATAAACAAGCTAAATGAGGAGAGCACAGCTCCCTGGTGGACGGCCACCCGCCTTGAGGTTGTGAAGAATCATTACATCTTCAGCCAATTTCATGCTGTCTCCACGGAGAAGCCTCATTATTAAGAGGCAAGGGAGGGAAAAAATAAAGAATCCCCTGCTAGACATTTCCTCTCCCCATATTTCTCAGCCTACTTATGGCATTGGCGGGACTACGGGGCCTGGCAGGCTGCGCTGTGAGAGACAGTGGCACATCACCTTCTAAAGAAAGGAGACAGTATGCCCCCAGAGAAAACCACTTTGCAAGACTTGGTGCCATGTCTATGGAGCCAAGTGTGATTGGAGCCAAGGCACCTTAGAACAGAGCCTGGATACTGTTCACAAAGTCCTTTGGGCCTCTACAATATGTGTAATGCTAATTGCATAACCAACCATATTTTTGAACCATTGGCCATTTAGAAAGTCTCACTGATTTTCACCAATGGGTGACCATGGCCCAGCCAGTAGTACAAAACACAAACAACAACAGTATTTATATACTGCTTATGCTAAACATTCACAAAGCAGTTTATAGAGAAAATGAAATAACTAATAGCTCCAATTTATTTGTATGGGAAGGGTGAAACAAACACAGATGGAACAAAGTGGTCTACAGAGGTAGCCTAAGTCTGAGTAGACCTATTGGAGCTGCTATAACCCTACTGCAGGGAAGGTAATGAGCCTCCCCTCCCCTGTAGTAGCACAATAGGAGTCCCAAAACTTGCACTGGATACAGGGCAGGCATGCCAGCCTACTTGTTCCAGAGCAAGTTCAGATTGTGCTGCCCTTAGATTCCCATCTAATAATATCCTAATTTGCATAAATTAAAAATGGGGGGGTGTCAAATCAACCCGCCTGGGAATCTAAGGGTTATCTAAGGGAGGGAAAAACAACCCAAAACCTTGTGGCACCTTAAAGTCTAATAGATCTTTGTGGCACCTTAAAGTCTAATAGATCTTTGGTAGTCTCTGCCTTTCCGCCAGTGGGGGCCTCCCATCTCCGAAACGCTAATAGAAAAAAGAGGCCTTATGGCCTATTTATAGCCAAGAGGATGCACTTAAAATGGTTATCAATGAGATATTGATACTGTATTGGTGAAAAAGGAGGCCTACAAGAAAGAACAAGCAGCTTAAGCCACTGCCAGAACAAGTCATTACTGGAAAAATAAACATCACCAAGATGTGGCAGGGGTTAAGAAAGCAACTTGAAGATAGAAACAGAAGTTCTAATAATGCCTGCACAAGAACAGACATTAAGGATAAATGCAATGAAAATAAAAAACAGGAAAAAATAACAATAGCAAGTGCCATCTCTGCAAATAAGCAGATGAAACAGTGGACCACCTAATTCATTGCTGTAAAAAGATCGCATAGACTGTAAATGCATGACTTGATAGCAACCATGATATACTGGAACATCTATAAAAAACAGAAGTTAACTGCAGCCAGAAGCTGGTGGGACCACAAAATTGAACAAGAAGTGATGGAGAATGTAGATGCCAAAAATTATGGGATTTCTGTCAAAAGATATAGTGGTACTTCGCTTAACGAATGCCCCTTATAAAGAGGGATTTGCACAGCGAGGTACAGTTTCCCCCAATTGTGCCTCCCATAATGTGGTCTGCTTCTCTTAACGAGCCCCAGGCAATTGTCCCTAAGTCGGGAGCAATTGCCTGGGGCTTATTAAGAGAAGTTGGGGGCAGTTATAGGCAGCCGCGCTGGCTGGCAGCCCTTTAAAATAGGCTCTGTGTGGAGCATCAGGCTGCCTATTAGGAAGAAATGCTTCCTCTTCCCCCTGTGAGCCTATCTTTCACATCCTCAGATGACCCAGCCAGAGTGAAAGTGACCTTTTAAAGGGCTGCCGGCCAGCGTGGCTGCCTGTAACTGCCCCCAATTTGGGGGCAGTTCCCTAGGGGCACCAGATGCAGCTGCCTCCAAGTGCCTCCACCAAGCTCCTTTCCTCCATGCAGCCTTCTAACCATGTCTGCTCAAAAGTAAGCCCCACTGTGTTAAGTGGGTCCTACTCCCAGGAAAGTGTCCTTAGGATTTCAGCCTAAGTAGACTTCATAGGATCATGCACATTGAATGCATGTTTTGAATTCAGTTACAATGTTTTGTCATCATTTTTACATCCAGTTAATATTTTTATATGAATATTGTTGGGGTTCTGGAACCAATCGTCTGAGTTTCCATTATTTCCTATGGAAAAATCTGCTTCACTTAAAGAGTGTTTCACATAACAAGCATGCTTCTGGAATGAATTAAACTTTTTATGTGAGGCACCACTGTATCAGTCACACGAAATACCAGATATAATTAGTTGAGAAGAAAGAAAAAAGTCAAAATCATTGTTATTGCAATCCCAGGTGACAGAAGAATAGAAGAGAAAGGTAAAAATTCCAAAGAAAAAGATTTGCAAATAGAAATTGAAAGGCTGTGGCAAAGAAGACCAAAGTAATTCCATAATGGCAACTTCAGGGCTATTTCAAAACATCTTGAGCAGCACCTGAACAGCATTGGGGCCACAGAAATTATATTTCTCCAGCTACAAAAATCAGATTTCCTGTGAACATCTTACAACTTGTGACAATAAGACATCAAAATAGGATAAAAATCAGGTATCCCAGGTCCTTTGGAAGGACTCAATGTAGGGATAAAACAAGCCTATCAATAACATCTACCAGATCTACCATCTCTAAAAGACGATGATGATGCCTATGTTTACTTTTAACTTTGTAAGCTGCACTGAGAGATCTTTAGTTGAAGAGTGAGATGGATAGATATGAATGAATAATGAGTAAAAATCGGGTGGCCAAATCTGATTGCCCATGTAGTGTCATGGCATCATCTTATTCATTGGATGGTCCCCATTTGATTTGGATGATCACCCAGGAAGGGAAAAGTACCAGCTTTAGTTAGTGCCAGGTTAGTGGTGGGTGGGAAAAGTGCCTAAACAGCAATAGTTTCCAAGAAGGGAAACAATGGCACTAAAGAGAGTAGAAGTGAAGATTTGCATAATCAAAGTGTTTTACAGGAAATATTTTTCCCCCCAGAGAAGTTGTAACTTTGACCTCAAATTGAAAGTGTAGGATATTTGGCTTTACAACATAAATGTCAATAAAAATTAGCTCTGAGGAAATTTAGCACATTGCACAAACTGTTCCAAGTTCTAAGGTAGTCATTCTAGAGCACTTCAGCTCAGTAACCTCCTTCTGAGAATGACAATGTGTCTAAGACCCCTTGAAGTGGTGTCATCAACCTGAATGTAATGTCATGGCTGGAAATGACATCAAACAGAAAGTGACATCATTGTGATGCCAGAGTTCCTTCATGTCTACTCAGAAGAAAGTCCCATTGTGTGAAATGAAACCAAAGGCACAATCTGGAGTAATTAGGGTCCTCTTACGTCAACATAGTTACAGCGCCACCTATGGGAAATGCATAGAGCAATCCAGAGTAAATGCCTCTTATGTTGATGTAAGAGGTCCTGTAGTTACTCTGGATTGTGCATTTAGGCTGCAATCCTAAAGACACTTTGCTAGGGGTAAGACAAGTGGTGGGCTTTAGGGGGTTCTCACAGGTTCTAGAACCCTTTGCTAATGAGCGCCTGGTTCTGAGATCCTGTTACTAATGGGACATAGAACCTGTTATTAATTTAAGTTATTAGGACATAGAACCTGTTGTTAATTTATTTAATCCCACCACTGAGTAAGATCCATTGAACACAATGGGGCTTACTTTTGAGTAGATGTGGAGGATTGTGCTCTTAGTTTCAAAAAAAGTATGGATTGTAGTCTGAGTGCACATTTGAAGATGGTGGCACCCTGTTTTTTGCAACCTCCCCAAGGTGTCCTGACCACCACTTTGAGAACCACTGTTGTACTTCTTGTGGTGTTGACATACAGTACACAGAGTTAGCGCAGATGATCCTCCCCTGAAAAGCTCAGTGCAAACATGCTCTGTTGCAGTCTGTTTAGCTTCTGGAAATGAATGCTACCAGGTGCCATGTTTGTCTTTCAGAAGTATCACTATGGGAGTAAGCATTAAGTACTAAAAGACTTTTAATCAAGCAGATGGAGGATGAGCAAGAATCAGGAACAGGCTGTTAAATCTAGACTAATTCAAATGAGAAGCAAAGCACAAATATTTCGAACAAGTGATTAGACACCGGCGTGGCTGCCAAGAAGAGAAGGTATCGTTCTTATTCGGTTCATTCATTCGATCAAGATTTTATGGCCAGTACTCAGCTGATTTAACACTTAAAAATAAAAGCAATGCACCAAAATAATCCAGATGCTCTGCCAAGAAAGTGCTCTGCATTTTGCAACCTGTATACATTTACTCTAATTATTACCTTTGCATATTTGCTTATATTCACTGTAATAGAATTAGATAATAGCTACCAGCTGGACCAAAGCTTTTGTCAAACAGATTGTTGGCTGGCAGCCCCAAAATTTTTCTGAATAAGCCATCAACAATTATGAAGTATCCAAGGTGGACTATCAAAAGCTAGGCAAACTGCATATTTCCGCCTTAGGCAGCAGGTTGAGAGGAGAGTAAAGTAACTCATTTCCCCCCTCCAAGGTGGTCTGTGTAACAAAAGAAGCTGTTTCTTTAGTACAGTGGTACTCAAAGTGGGAGCCAGGACCCCCTTGGAAGGTTGTGACCTCAGGTCTGACATTCGTGAGAGGTGGGATCCCCCATCTTAGAATCTGGCACTGGGCTTTCCTGGGAGTAGGTATCATTGGGCACACTGGGACTGACTTCTCAGTAGATATGGAGGTGCTCTAGCATCATAGTGATGTCACATCCTGGTTAGTATGATGGGGGACCTGGAAAGATTTTTAGGTTTGGAAGGGGTCTGAAATGCCCGAGTACCACTTTTCTAGTATCTTCTGAAGAGACAGAGATTTGAGAGTGATAGAAGATATTCTGGATCAATGGTGTTGCTGGTGCAGGGGTTACCTGGCTCTGGGTATCAAGCCTTGAGGGATGTCAAAAAACACTCCACTGCACTCTGTTGTGGTGGCACAGTTGAAGCAGCTGATGGTCTGTGAGGGGGTGAGGAGTTGAAAAGAGGGGTGCAGGATAAGGCATTGCAGAGGTGAAGAGGTCTCCATACCGCTGCCCTACCTTTTCCTGCACCCATCTCCACTCAGAGCAGTTGTGAACCACTCTGAGCAGCCAATAGTTTGGCTTCTTACCCTGTGAAAAAAGCCATCAGTTGCTTTGAGTGACAAGCACATTACAACCCAGATGTAACTGGTAGTGATGACATCATCATCATCATCATCATCATCATCATGTCACTGCCATTACTTTTGGGTCAGGCACTTCTGATTGACATTTCCCGAAAACCTGATGTAATCTTTTGTGCCCTCTGAAATCCTTAGAAGTCTTTCGGAGGGTCAGGGAGACCTCCCCACCCCTCTCAATACTCTCCAGATGTGATGTGCTGGTTCTGAGCTATTTACTACTGTACATAGTTCAGCTGCTTTTGGGGTGAGTGAATAGGACTCCATTTTAAATGTGTGCTTACTTTTGTGTAAATACTTGAAGAAATCCTAGACATTTGAGTCTTTTCACTCGAGTTCCATCTCTGATATATTTACTTATATTTTGTATTTAATTTTTTTTTTTTTGCTCTTGACAACATGCCAGATATTTGAAACAATATGTGATTTCCACCTTGGGCCAAAAAGCTTGGAGCCGCCTGCTCTAGACTCCAGAGGATGGGTGTAAACTGTTGTTGCCTGTAAGGAGTGCTCTCCTATTATTGTACTTCAGTTCAGTGCTCAGCCTAAATGCCTGTAAATGCAGCAAATATCATAAAGGCGCTGTCAACTCTCAGTGAACTCTCCTCCAGGGCAAGCAAAATTTGGTATTCTGTTCTATTTGGAATTTCTTGGGGTGGTAAGAATTGTGCATAACTTGATTTTGTTTTGTGAAGTCTTGAGAAGGAGTTACAGAGGACATTGAAGTCTCATTACCCACATCTGGACAGACTTCAAATCTGTGAAATCCACTTTGACTTTTACTTGGAACTCAAGGTTAACCAGTGGGAACCAGATACAAAACAGTGGCTCATGGGGCAGATGTTTGCTTAGAGTTAAGGAGCATGGGCCTTTTGAGCACATGTTCAGCTCAGGGATTTGTTTTACACATAAAGCTAATTCTGATTCCTCAGTGTTTTTTTTAATTTCACTAGCTTAGGAAGTTTTGGGTGGGTAGGTGTGTGGGTGGGAAGCATTTTGTTGTTGCTAAGATTAGACAACAGAGAGACAGAAATTCTTTCTGATCTACTGCAGTGTAGCTGGACATCTGTAACAGATCCCAATATATCTTCTGTCCACCCCTGTCCTAAATAATGGGAATCAAATTCACAGCTGCTTTCACCCCCACATCTTATGAACGTACTTGAAAGTTCACCGGGCATTGTTCACACCTGGAAAATACGATGCAATCTTGTATTGAATCACACCCAACCAGCCACATTATCTATTCTGATTGCTAGAGGCTCTTTTGGGTCTCGCAAAGAAAAGCCTTGTCCCAACCTTGTTCCCCAAGATGCGTTAACAAGAAACAGTAAGAAGGGAACATGCGGTCTTCCACATATAAAACATTTCTCTACCTCTGAGATATGGCCCCCTTCAAGCCTCATTGAAAAGCTCGAAATCTGCTTTAAAAAAAAACATGAAAGCTAAGATCCTCAAGATACTAAATCCTGTGCCCTATGCAAATTTTGTACTTGCACTGTGCAATTGCAGGATGATGGACTACAGACTGCCCAAATTATATTTCATTTCTTCCCGTGTCTCCTATGCCTGACTGCAGTGATTGCCATTGCTGCGCTACTCGATCATCAGTGACCTGGCTCCACAGTGGAAAGTGATGTGTTTCATTGTGTTACTGCTACTGTGCAACCATGAAAATGTCTCCTTTTGAAAACTATTACAGGGAGCCGGCCTTGGACTCTCCCTCCCCACTGCAATATTTAAATGTAATACAATTTAGTGGTGACAAAAATAGCCTGTCTCACTTTAAGAAACCACCAACAAATCTGCATTTGTATCCTGCTTTAATCACACTCTGGAGTCCTGGGAATAACAGTAATAATAAGTAACATTTATTTACTGTAATTAAGCTAGGTTCTATACAATTACAGTTACCATACACATAAATATTGAATGTATTCTCTCTAAGCATATAAATTAATCATTTTATGTGTATACTCTAAACTCTATAGCCCAGGATAAATGTATTTTGAAGCATAAAGCAGGCGAGTTTCATGATGCCAGCAGGAAGCGGGCAATGAAATGGCAGATGCAATTCATTGTTGAGAAGGGCAAAATGAAGCAGAGGGAGGGGCAGTAATATCCTCAACTAGATTCCCATATTTTTGGGGCCCTAAATTATTTGTTGCCAGTCATGAGATGTCTTGGAACCATTGGAGGCTGCCCAACAGAAACATGAAAATAAAGAGAAAATAATAAAGACAACATCAGGCTGCCATTACATAATTTAGGGCCTGAGCTAGTGCTCTGGACCAGCATGAGGTTCAGGAGTGCCACTAGGCCAGCACCACTTTCTCGGGATATAGGGTGATGTAGATAATCAGTGATGTAGCTAGGAGGGGTGAAGGGGGTCGCAGTCACACTGGGCAGCAAGCTTTAGAAACTTCACACTAGTGGCCAAAATTATGAAAAGCAGAGATGTATGAAGAATAATACCATGATGTTATATATTGTTGATGTTATAGATTGTTGGAAAGGAAATTAAAGGCAGAAGTCAATGGAACAAATTACATTGTAATATCTGTATTCTATCAAAGGTTATGACTATTTAACCAGAAAATGAAAACACAAAAACTTATGGAATAAAAAATGGATTTTTTTAAACTCAAAACTTTCCCATGAGATTGTTCTGAGACCCAGTGAGATATAATTACTATAGAATATGAAACTAATAAGACGTTAATATGAGGAATCAGCTCTTATTTCCACATATCATAGTATAGTTATCCATGCTAACTGGATAAAGAGGCACTTCCAAGTGGTGCACCTTCTGTATTTAGCAGCGAGAGAATAACTATCCCTCTTTGCCCTTGCACAGTTTCTCTAACCAATAAGGGAAACACTTTTTATTTATTTACTTAATTAAAATTGATTTTGGTTTTTTGAATCTTCTTCACTCCAGATAGCAGATAGGTGCCATAGAGCACAATCCTAGCCATGTCTACTCAAAGGTAAGCTGTGTTCAATGGGTCTTACTCCCAGGAAAGTGTCTTTAGGATTGCAGCCTTAGCTATGCCACTAACTGGGGATGGCGGGGGGCAGCAGAGCAAATGCTGCTGCTGGAGAGGAGGCAGGTTTTTCTACAATTTTTTTTAAAAGCAAAACCTGGGTTGACATCATTTCAAGGCAACAGTTTGTGCTTTGCACCAGGCTATATGATCATTACCTATGCCAAAGTTCTGCCAGCTTCCCTGCATCAACGCAGGCCCTGGAGATGGGGTAAGTTGCGTTGGCTGTGCTTGGGAGCACAGGGATGGAGGAGGCATGGGGAGGACGGGGAGAAGTCATTCTTTGGCAGGGTGACCAGATGACCAGATGTCATAACCACAGAAGAGGACAAAGCACCCCAAAATATAGGGCTCCTAAGAAAAATTGTAGGATACAACAAAAGATAAAAACTCTCATATACATTCCTTACATACTATTTAAACACCATACTGGCATCATATCCCCCACATATTGGATGGTTAAGGAATGGAGCACTGTCTAAAATTTAAAACAGTTGAAAAGTGGAACCCAGTCTTTTTTAGCTTGCAGATGCAAAATGGCTACCAAAACGACATAAATATCACTTATAAAAGCCTGATTAATAAACTCTTTAAAAAATTAATAAAATTTAATTAAAAATTAATAATATTTATTAACTTATAACCCCAAACCCTGGACCTAGAAGCATGAAATTTGTACCTAGAAGCATGAAATTTGGGGAGGATATTCCTTCAATGATGTGAAATATGACATGAGTGCCCACTAAGAACTGTTTTTTAGACATTTAACCCCTAAGGGATGAAAAGAAGTGCAACATGTCTTGGCCCCTATACTTAACATTGAAGACTGACTGATCAATGCCCTGCCCAAAACCTTGGACCTAGAAGCATGAAATTTGGGTAGCATATTCCTACTGTGATGTAAGGACACACTGATTTGGAGCCCAGTGGTGCTAGTGCCCAGTTGTATTTGCTGCCCAGTGTTGTTCATTGGTGCTGAGTGCCTGGTGATGTTCGATGCCTGGTGCCCAGCAAGGATTTCTGCTGCTCTGTAGAGGTGCAGGTTGTGTGCACTGGTGCCCGGTGGTGTCCACTGCCTGCGGCTGTCTGCTATTGCCTAGTAGGGATGCCTAATGTTTGAAAGGGATGCCGAGTGCCTGCTGGTGCCCACTGCTCACTGAGTGGGTGTTGCCCAATGCCCAGTGGTGCCCGATAAGGATCCCCGGTGCTCAGGAAGGATGCCAAGTTGCCCACTACCCTGTGAAGCTCACTGGTGCCCAGTGGTGACATATCCAGGGTGGGAGAAAGCAGATGGTGGGTAGGACTGTGGACAGGTGGGGAGTGGGAGGCAGGGTCAGGACCCAGCACTTGTACTGGATTTCCATTTCATTCCTGAAAGCACTGGATATTCCAGGACTGCTCAGATTTCTACCACAAATTTCAGTGGTGCCAATGCGAATAGCCCTCTTGGGGATGCTGCAGTGTTACTGTAAGGATTTTCCTTTCTTTGGGTTGGCACAGTAGCAGCTCCTAACTTGCGTTGGGTACAGTACAGGTATGCCAGCCTGCCTGTTCCAGTGCAAGATAGGATAGTGTTCAATAGTGTGTCCATAGCCTGATAAGTGAATATAGAATACTGTCCCACAGCCTAGTTGAGAAGAAAACATCTTTCATTTAAGTCAGTTTGGAAAATGTACTTTGATAGGAGTGTGGCAAATATAGACAATTGGCAGAAGAGGTTTTTTTTACCACAAGATCTATTCTAAATACAGTGCCATATCCCATGTGGGTGGTGCAAGTGGTTAAGACACTGTGCCTGTTAACCAGCAGGCCAGGGTTTGAGACCCGGGTGCCCACAAGGCAGGGTGAGCTCCTGTCCTTAACCCAGCTCTGCGACACAGTTGGAACCAATCGTATTGGCTCTGCCTTTCCCTTAGACTATTTCAGTGGCATGGAGAGGGGGGATTTGCTGTTTGGGTAACAGCCTATCCTCCATATCAATCTAACCCAGGCCTTCGTGCTTTGTATGCAGCGTATGCCGCGCCAAGCACAATACCATAGTTTCTCAAGACTGACAGATGCCTGGTTATCCCACGTATGTATGCCACCCCTACACTATGCACTACCATTTTCGTGTCATATTCTTCTCACACATAACACTTGAACTCCCCATTGACCTAACAGTTAATCTCTACTCTACTGCCATAACAGAACCTCCTTTTCCTTCCTTACCTTGGTTTCTCCCTTAAGTAAAACCTCAAAGCTGGGATCTGCCATGTACCCTGATGGCACTAATTAACTGTCAAACTAGACATGATGTTAATAATGTCATTTATGACCCAATCCTATTGCTGGGCAGCACCAGTTTCTTGCATACTGCCCTGGCAATAGCTGTTGCAAATGTGCCATAAGGGATGTTGTGGAGCCCAGGAGAAGGACAGTGCTGATGGGTAGACCATCAACAGTCATTGCTGGGTTTCCATACTAGCGGGATGACCAATGGAAGCCACTCTTATGGTGAGTATCCTGCTGAGGAGACATTCCGGGGGGGGGGGGAGGGAAGGGGTATAACTAGGTTGGTGTAGGGCATTTTTTTGGGGGGGCGTGGGGGTGGTGAGGGAGGGAGGTGTGGACGGCAGCAGAGGGTGCTGTCAAATCCTATTCCCAGACACTGAATTATAATAAAAGTGTGGGGGAAAGTTCCCCATTTGCCAGTCAGTAATATACAAATGTGCCATGTATTTGTGAGGGATTTGATCCAGGGACCCTCCTGTGGATTTAGAAAGCACGAATATGGGGGACACCTGTACTGATAGCTTTCAAGCTTATAGCATGAACCTGGACCGGCTGACAGCAGACTGAATGCTTGAACGGGATAGATTGAAGGTTAACAGGATGTGGAAATGAACTGTTACGTCTTCTCCAGTTACTTTTGGTGGTACTCAGTGGTGGGCTTCAGGGGGTTCTCACAGGTTCTATAGAACCCTTTGCTAATGAGCGCCTGGTTCTGAGAACCGGTTATTAATGGGACACAGAACCTGTTGTTATTTTAGGTTATTAGGACATGTTGTTAATTTATTTGAATCCCACCACTGGTGATGGGAGTTTGGAAACATGATGCTCACAATGTCTAGTCAGTTGAACTTAGTTTCTGTCACTTCAGTGTGCTGTATGGAACATTTCTGATTCTGAAGTTCAGCTTCCAGGATCTGGACCCACCTGCTGTTCTTTCCCTCAACCTGTTTCATAAACTGCGCATTAAGGCTTATTGGATATTAAATGGGAAACAGAGACCCCCGCCATTCTCCCCTGTTGCCATGGCAACCAACATCCCTGCTCGTACTCTGGGACTGGAGTCCAGGTTGAGGGGAGGCAATGCGTGAACTGAATTTGCAATGTCCTGAGGGGCAGTAGTGGGTGGGGAGTGTGTCCGTGTGTGTGTACGGGGGGTGGCGTTCAGTTTACTTTGCAGGCTTATGAAGGTATGAGAACCCCTTTAACTAGAATCTAGGTCCTTCTGTTTCTATTCCCATTAGACTATAGGCAACCTGACACTGAAAAGCGAGAACAGTGAAATACACAGTGAAATACACGGTGAAATCACATGTAAGAATGTGCTCAAATTGACGGAAATGTGGAGTTACTGCATCGGGTTCAGGTTCAGGTGAATCTTGCAAAGCACATGGACCTTTGCATCACTGTTGAAAAATGTATTGAAATTTATTAAAAACACGAGGAATAAACCCACTGTCATGGGAGTGGAATTTCAAGAATATTTGTGGGCCCCAGGCATGGCCAGACACAGGTGGGCACTGGGAAGTGGCACCAGATGGTGGGCACTGGTGGGCAGTGGCAACACTGGGCAATGACAGGCACCGGAGTAATGCTGGGCATCACTGGGCATTGGAGGTAACAGGGGCAGTGGTAGGAAGCAGCACCAATGGGTATCTCTACTGAGAACCAGGCATCCCTACCAGACACCATAAGGCATCACCATGAAGCAGGCAGTGGGCACTACTGGGTCTCACCAGGCAGCAGGCAACAGTATGCAGCAGGCACTACCCCACACTGGGCAATCCTACCGGACACCACCAGGTACCACTTGGCTATGGGCGCCACTGGGCACTCCCAGGCACCACTGCACTCCAGTGGGCAGCAGGCACCAGTGGGCAGTGGACACCAGCATCGCTACAGGCACACTGGGCACCGCTGCACAGTGGGAACCACCTGGCACTGGACTTCCCTACTAGACACCCCTCCAAGGCACCAGGTATCAGGCACCATCAGGCAGTGGGCACCACCAGATGCCAGGCATGGGGCACTAGACTCCTGGCTTCATCGGGCACTGTGCTTCCCTACTGGGCACCTGGCACCACTGGGCAGCAGCACAGGGCACCAGGCATTGGGTATCACCAGGCATCACATCCCTACCAGGCATCACATCCCTACCAGGCAGCAGCTGCTACTGGGCACCAGCAGGTGGTAGTGTGTAGCAGACAGCATGAGGAACCACCGGGCATCCTTACAGGGAACAAGGCACTGGGCACCAGCAAGCAACACCAGGCAGATCAGGCCCTTCCAGGCACCAAATCAGTTCTTAATGGGTGCTTACATCACAGAAGGAATACACTGCCCAAAATTCTTGCTTCTATTTGCAGGGCTTAGGGCTGGGTGTTCATCAGTCAGTCTTCAGTATTAAGATAGGGGCAAAACACTCTGCACCCCTTTTCACCCCCTTAGGGGTTAAATATCTAAAGATAGGTTCTTGGTGGGTGCTCATGTTGTGAAAGGAATACCCTCCCCAAATTTCACGCTTATATATCCAGGGGTTGGGTTAGGACATTGATCAGTCAGCAATTCTTCAATATTAAGTATAGGGACGAAAATTTGATGTGCCCCTTTTCACCCCCTACGGTCTGAATTTTACAAAATTAGTTCATTTCTCCCTTATCCCTGGATCATGGAAAGAACACTCTCCCCAAATTTCACACTTCTAGATATGGTGGTTTTGGCTGGGAGTTGATGAGTGAGTGAGTCAGTGAATGAGTCAATGAGTGAGTCAGTTAGTGACTTTTTAGTTTTATATATATACATGTGCATTTTGCCTAATTGTCCAGACTTTAAGGATACTCTGGATCTGGATAGACTGTATCTATTCAAAAGTAAATTCAGCTGAGTATGATGGGCAATTACAAGGTAAATGTATTTAGGATTGAACCTCAGGCTGCAGATTCATGCAGGAGGAGGTCCCACTAAATCAGTGGGGAGGGGTGGTCACAATTTTATTTTAAGGGGGTGGAGGGTCATGAAAAGTTGGGTGCTACTATCTTGGAATCTGGCTCTGGGCACTGCCATCTTGGAAAGTGACAGCCAAACTACAATCCATACTTTACTAGGAGTAAGTTTCACTGAACACAGTGGGATTTACATCCAAGTAGAAAGTGAGGAGTTCTGACATCACAGTTTTGTTACTTTTTGTTTGATGACACATCAGGCCATGACATCTGGGGTGGGTGGATGTGTGTGATCCCAGACAACCTGTCATTCTCTGAAAGCAGTTAATGCTTGAGAACCACTGCGCTAAATACAGTAAGAAATATTTCTGAGTAAGCATGTATACTCATAGGTGTGCAGTTATGCTGCTAAGATATATTATGTGACTGAAAAATTCTGGGACTGATATGTTCCTAGCTGTATGGGCCACATATATACCAGTATATTCTGGGACTGCTGCTTTGGAGGGACCCTTTGTGTTGTGACCCAGGGGATTGCATCTCTCCATTGCTATCACTTACAACAGGGCTAAAGCTCCCTGAGAGTTTGAGAAATGTTACCCTATGGTTTTTTTTCAGTTTTCCTCAGAGAGATAAGAGTGGCGGCTTTTCCTGGCTTATAAAAATGCCCAATTGACATATGTTGGGATGTTGTTAAAGCACAGTAACAAGAAATGGAAAAAGGTGACGATCCTTCCCTCCTCTGTGTAATTCCTATCTGGAAACACATATAGTGAGATGGTTGGGAGGGGACAAACAGCAGTATAACTTCCCCCTTGGCAAGACTTTGCAGCATGTGTGTTTTTCTCCTCCTTCTCTATGATATGCAGATGGGACCTTGGGTTATGGTGCATTACTTTTACGGTAAGTAAAATAACTGTGGGAGTACGCCCAATGGCTAGCCTGTTTTCCATGCACAAAAGGTCCTACTTGATTTTATGGTAACAGGAACAAGCCTTAGGAAAGAGCCTATTTTATCAGGTGCAGCGTACTGAAGATAGCACAGAAATAATTTCTATAATTCTACATTTTTACATGCTCAGTGCTTTATAGACAAAGTTGCCAATTCTTTTTACTGGTGCTGCTCCTGTGCCTCTAATGACAGCTGTAGACACCCATGCTCATTTTTGTATCGCCATGTCTATAAAAACCTGCACCATTTAATTTCTGTATGTTGTTGGAAACCTATGTTATGATCTGGCTATCATTCAGGCTGCAATGCCCACTTAGACTGGCATAAATCCCCGTACAAGTCCTGTGCTGGTTTGAGAGTGTTGCAAAAGTATCATAAGTCACTTTTGAGCCACTCCCGGTGGAGTTAGGCCAGTGTACAGGGACATGCCAGCCTCCCCACACCACCACAGGAATGGGGAGACAGGTGGATAGCTGGTGAAGTTGGCTGAGATTAAAGCTGCAGTGCTATATATACTTGCTTGGGAGTAAAAAAAAAAGAAACCCATTGGTGTCCTCTCCACGAGCTGACTTTCACATAGAGCATAACTGTGCAACACTCTGCAATGACTGGCTTTGATCACATACTGCTGCAAGCATCATTGGTGTCCTCATAGGCAGGGCCATCTCAAGAGCTGGGATGTTTTGTAGGGGGGATATTGCTCCTGTAAATAGGTTAGGACAAAAGTATCCCTATCCATGCTGAACATGTGGATTGGGGTTTCTCGTGACAGGGCAGAAGATTTGGGGCAGGGCCACCACCTTGTACATGACATTGCATATAGTTTTTTTTAAACCTCTAGATGCAGCAGAAGTCAAGGCAGTTGCAACTCATCCTGCTGGCTCCAAAAACTCACTACACTTTTGTGCAACCCATTTCATAACCAGACAGGTTTTGGGTCTTGCAGCTGAATTGGAGACTACTAGATAAATCCATGTATGCATATGCTTCTTCCATTATAGAAGAAATGCAGGATGGAAATTCTAATACATTCATTCATTCATTCATTCATTCATTCATTCATTCATTCAGTCATTCATTCATTCATTCATTCAATTTGTATGCTGCCCTAAAAGGGAACTCAAGGTGGCTGTAGCTGCAATCTTATGCATGTCTACTCCAAAGTAAATAATGGGGATTACTCTGAGAAAAGTGTTCTTAGGAATGCAGCCTAAATGATATAAGCAGGGTAGCTCCATATCTTTCTTACACCACTCTTCCTGTCTGTCCACATCCCCCAGTTTCTGTGGTGATGGTCCCTCCATCGTAGGAAGTAGTGATCAGATTTTCAGGTGTAGGAAGGAGCAGATGGGAGGAGAAACAGCCTTGTCTGCCTCTGAATCGTCAGATCTTTCAGCTTGTGTGTAATGTCAGGAATGTATTGCAGTGAACATTTGATTCTGGACTGTGTTCTCCATTTGTACGGAACAAACATTGTGCAAAAATGAAAGTAAGAACCCACACTTTCTTTGTGTTAGGCACCTTTTGAATTGCTCTATGCCAAACATCTGCCTTTGTTGTATTATTTCAGAATATCTATAGACCATATTTAAACAAAAGGTGAGCCAGGATAGTGTAACGGTAAGGGAGTTGGACTGAGACCTGGAAGATCCAGCTTTAAATCCCTCCTTAGCCATGAGGCTTCCTGGGTGACCTTGGGCGAGTCACTCACTCTCAACCTCATCTACTTCCTAGAATTGTGATGAGGACAGTAACAGGGGAGGAACCAAAGCTTTGTAAGCTGCTGTGGGCTTTTGCTTTGGTATGGAGAGGTGGGGTGTTAATCCTTTGCAGAAAGATGTGTCAGATAACAACAATCTAACATTCTGGAGCAAAAATTACATCTATCTATCTACAGTATATATATACTGCTTTTCAACTAACAAGTTCACAAAGCGGTTTACAAAGAAAATGGAGAAATAATAATAGCTAATTAAAAGCTAATGGGTCCCTGTCCCAAAAGGGCTCACAATCTAAATTGCAAAAAAGAACTCCAGCAGAAGCCACTTGAACAGACACTGCTGGGGTGTGTAGGGCCAGTTACTCTCCCCCTGCTAAATAAAAGAGCACTTGAAAGAGTGCCTCTTGCTCGGTTAGGTGGGGTTTGCGTGCTATGCGTGCATATACTCTCTCTCTCTCTCTCTCTCTGTGTGTGTGTGTGTGTGTGTGTGTGTGTATTTTCACAGTACAGCATTTAGGCACCTCTCAGATTTCTGAATGTCTGCTCAGCAGTAAACCTGAGGGGCAAAAGGTGGCAATCAAGGCCAAATGTTCACTTGACAATACTATTCCTAAACCCTGCTCCTTTCCTTTTAACGGCAGCTTGATTTTCAGAGAGAGAGAGAATCATCATCATCATCATCATCATCATATGTCCATGGGGTCAAAAACTTGTCCCCTGCCAATTTCTTCAGATCAGCCTGGTGGCACATGTGGCTTGAGAGAAAAGGTCCACAAAGCCTCTTAAATTCAGTGAAGTGACACTGATTGATGCTCACTTTTCCTGTTTCGTCGCTGGAATTAGGGACAAGCTCTGCAAATGCAATTGCTTTTTGCAGTTTATCTCTCATCCTTTTTCCAATGTTGCTCTTGCTTGCTTTGAAAAACTTCTTCTCTTCTTCATCAGCACCCCCATCTTTTTAAGCTTTTGCACATCTGGTTGCTGTGGCAACCCTCCACAAATCCCATAAAGAAGAGAAAACCTCACCAGTTTCCATAATGGTGCGCCTGGTTAACTTGCAGTCGGCACCTCCCAGTGGAAGACGGTGGTAATTTTTTGTTTTCAGCCTGCGGAGGAAAAGCCGAGATGAGTAAATGAACAGGAATTGGCAGTTTTGTAGGCTGCAGGTGCAAAGTAGCATGTTTGAAAAGAAGGCCAACCAACCGCAAAAGCCTCCATGGAGGCCTTGCTCATCTTAATTGGAAAAAAATGTTCTGTACAAAATACAGAAGAAATGGATTTTTTTTTTAAGTTTCTCTCTGTGCAACTTCCCCCATCTAAAATACGGGGAAAAGGAGATAAATGATACTTCGATAGCCTGAAGTTAGGATTCAGTGATGAATATAGTTTGCTTGGCATATTTTTAAAAGTCATGTGCAGAGAAGAGCAATAGGATGTGGAATCAGGATTCAAGAGATGCTAGGCTATTCTAACCCCCCCAAACAAACAAACAAACAAACAAACAAACCACAAACAAACAAAAAAGTATACTCAGCTACAGGAAATGGTGGGCTTCAGGGGGTTCTCACAGGTTCCATAGAAACCTTTGCTAATGAGTGCTTGGTTCTGAGAACCGGTTACTAATGGGACACAGAACCTGCTGTTAATTTAGGTTATTAGGACATAGAACCTGTTGTTAATTTATTTGAATCCCACCACTGGCTACAGTCCTTCCTTTATTCCTAGATCAGAGCTGCATCCTTTCTTGTTTGTGGTCTGAGCATCTGGATCACTCAAATGCAGTTCTGACAGATCTTACCATTCCCCTTGAGTAATTAATACATGTAGCCTTCCATGATTGGAGAACAGAGATCCTATGGGCAGCTGTGTCTATGGGCATCATGGGCCTTCTGGGATGTGAGATAGCAAATGCAACTGCCCAGAGCACCCCTGTTCCCCAGTCATGAAGGACTTTGCACAGAGGCTGAGTGGAATGGGAAAGATGTGGTCCAAGCAGGGGCCACCTTTCCACTTTGCATTGGCTACTGCTGTTTAGAGATACATCCACTCTTATATGTATCCTTAAAATCAGTACTCAACCAAACAAGCTGCTGTTAAAGAAACAGAAGAAATTGCTTGTAAAAAAGTTAGGAAATTTGGAGGACTTTGCTACAAGCATATTTGTTCAAACTCATTTATTGGGGTATAGATGTGCATTGGCATCCATCAGTCTTGAAAGACTATGGTATTGTGATTAATGCTGCATGCAAAGCACAAAGGCCTGGGTAGACTGATAATGGAGGATAGCCTGTTACCCAAGCAGCAAATCCCCCCTTTCCATGCCACTGAAATAGTCCAATGGAACGGCAGAGCTGCTACAATTGGTTCCAACTGTGTCGCAGAGCTGGGCTATGGACAGGAGCTCACCCTACCTTGTGGGGACCCGGGTCTTGAACCCTGGCCTGCTGGGTTAACAAGCACAGGTGTCTTAACCACTTGCGACATCCACAGCCCTGGGTATAGATATATTGATTTGGATTCTTTCTTTAATTTTTGCATGTCATATTTTCCAGCACAGAACCATAGTATATTTTCTTTAAAAGTTAGGGACACAAAAAGTTGAAGTCGATGTTCTAATTTCATCTGATTCCATCTGTTGATGCACATGAAGATGTGGAAAGGATTCCTCTAACCACAACAGCTTATGCGCTAACATTTCATGGATACGATCAGGGACATTATTAGGTACATATGAACTCCCCTATTCTCACTTTAGCTTCCTAAAACATACACATGGAAGGGGCGGGCGGAGAAGAGGTTGCGATTGAGAGAGGGAGAGAGAGAGAGATTGCTGAACATTCTTCTCTGTATATTGCATTCATTTACTTTGCAATGGCCTGTCCTGTAACTCATTACCATTTTCTTTAACATTAATTACCAGGTATAATGACGTCATGGATCTGTCTGAATTTTCTGTAGAATAGCTGCAACTCAAAACACAGGCAGCAACAGTATTTTAAAAACCTAAAACAAACATAAGAAAAGTCCTGCTAGCAGTCCAAGGCCATCTAGTCCAGGATCATTTTTCTTACAGTAAGCCCAGAAGCAGAAGAAAAAGACTCTTTCCCACCACTTCTCCCTTCAGCTGATATTCAGAAATATACTGAATACCATCCAATCTAGCTCCCATTACCATGTCCTGTGGCAGTGAATTTTACAGACTAATTATATAGCTTTCAAAGAAGAATCTCCTTTTGAGCACAATCCTAACCATGTCTACTCAAAAGTAAGCCCCATTGTTTTCAATGGGTCTTACTCCCAGGAAAGGATTGCACCCACAGTCATTTAAAAATCTCTTACCATTCTGTTTTAATGAATAACTTACTCTAGAGCAATACCTTTACTGGAATTATTTGAATAATACAACTTTAATCGACTGCAGATGTACAAATGCAGATGATTAAACTCCCAACTCTGATCTTTTTTAAGCATGTGGCAATTACAATTGCTAGGAAATCCTTTGTGAGCAAGTGTACACTGTTTACTCCTGAGATGCAGGTTAGTCCACGTTGTTCTACAGGTAGCTTGTAGAACTTGTCTTTTTCCAGGTGGGATCCTTCATAGTGTAGTTATCATCACATCTGGTATCAAAGGATGCCTTCAAGCTTCCAGCAGGAGTTTTCAGGTCAGCCAAGCTATAAATGGTAACACCTTCTGGCTCTGATGATTCATGACTGCTTCAGCTTGTTCTCCCATGCAGCAGCTGTCCTGATCCTTCTCTGCTTAGCTTTCTTCAGTAGTCCTGCACTCAACCACAAAGCCTGCTGCCCCAACTCTGATAAATAACAATCAATAATCAATCCGTCATATCATGCTGGACAATCCCTCTACATCTTTGTAAAATTAAATGAAGTGTACTGCAATTTGACTTATATAAGCCATGTTCTTCCCCAATAAAAGATGAAGCATCAATTTAGATTCTGACCCACAAGAAGAGGGGAGGTGTGGGTTAAGAAGCTGATTGCATAGGTCATCATCATGCTTGCATTTTAGTATCATATGGGGAAGTGACCCTATGTCTGATGAGTCACACCCACATACCCTTGCTTGTACATCCAGGCCCCATGTGCATCTGCCCCATGTGAAATTGGATAGAAAAATATTACACACTGCCATGAAGTGTGCTTTGTTCCTTTGGGATAACCAAAGTATGTAAATAATCAGGCTGTTCATTTAACAGCCCATTGGCGTGCCCATTGGCATGGTGAGCAAGTTGTACAGCTGCAAACAGTTCTTGTCTTTCTATGGCTGCAATCCTAAACACATTTTCCTGGAAGAAAGCACCATTTAATACAAATGGACTTACTTCTGAGAAGACATGCTTAGGATTGTGCTAGCCTGGTAATGAATAACCTCTTGGGGAGAGATACTTTTCTCTATCCCAGTGATTTTCAACCTTTTTTGTCTCACGAACACTTAAGGCTGCAATCCTAAAGATACTTTCCTGAGAGTAAGACCCATTGAACATAATGGGGATTAACTTCTGAGTAGACATGGTTCGGATTGTGCTCTAACAAGTACTAAAATTGGTTTTTTTGTGGGTTTTTTGAACAACTGACAAGGCATATCTTGCTGATGGTGGAGGGCTCACATCCCCCTGTGGTCCTACTAATACTGGTCCAACCTAGTTATACATGGATTTTTTTATACAGAGATTTGACTCAACACAAACGGGCCGCTTCAAATCACAGTTTAAAAACTGTGATTCAGTCAGTTGTTGTAGAGAGGTAGTCATGCAAGCAATCACTTCATTTTTCAGTCCCAGAATCAAACCCCTGCAGCTACTGAGGCACTACCTTATTCAATTAGGTGCAATACTATTGACTAGTGTAGACAAATTATAATATGAGAAGTTCTGTTCTCAACACCTCTTTTTATGATTCCAACCATGTACAATGGTCCTCTAGAGTTTCAGACCAGGGCTTTTCCCAACCCTGTCTAGAGATGTAAAGGACTCATCCTCAGGTCTTTTGCATGTAAAACAGCATCTGATCTACTATTGCTCTACTACATTCCCTGTCCTAAAATCAAACTATATCTATTTACATATTTAATTTCTAGGACACTGAAAAAGTGAGAGAAACCTGGATTTATTTATTTTTATTAATCTGTTATTAAGGTTCCCAGCAGGCAAACCTGGGAAAAGAAGGACATTGATTTATTGGGGCAAGAACCATTTGGGATTACTTTGGACCTATTCAGTGGTGGGCTCCAGCAGGTTCGCACCTACTCTATAGAACTAGCTGTTAATGAGAGATAGGACATATAGTGGTACCTCACTTAACAAGCGCCTCGCTTAACAAGCTTTTCACATAACAAGCAAAATTTTCCAAGAAGTCTTGCTTCACATAACAAGTTCCGCTTCACTTAACAAGCAATTGCGCTATGGGCATGCATGCTATGCAGCCCTGACACTCAGCATGGAGGCTCTGTAAAAGGGCTGCCAGCCAGCGCTGTTGCCTCTAACTGCCCCCAACTTGGGGGCAGTTGCCTGGAGGTGCCAGAGGCAGCTGCCCCTAACTGCCCCTAAGTGCCACCACTGACCACCTTGAACCTCCAGCAGCAGCCCAGGTAAGCCTCCCAGGAAAGTGTCTTTGATTGCAGTCTCCTAACTATGTCTACTCAGAAGTAAGCCCCATTGTGTTAAATGGGGCTTACTCCCAGGAAAGTGTCTTTTGATTGCAGCTTCTTAACCATGTCTACTCAGAAGCAAGCCCCATTGTGTTCAGTGGGGCTTACTCCCAGGAAAGTGTCTTTAGGATTGCAGCCTAAGTATTTATAGGATCATAGACACTGAATGCATGTTTTACATCCAGTTAATATTTTTATATGAATATTTTGGGGGTTGTGGAACCAATCATCTGAGTTTCCATTATTTCCTATGGGAAAATCTGCTTCACTTAAAGAGCAGGCCTCTGGAACGAATTAATCTCTTTATGTGAGGCACCACTGTATAAAGTTTAAAAATAGCCATTTATAAATGGCTGCCAGATGGGCATAGAACCGGTTGTTAATTTCTTTTGAGTCCCATCACTGGACCTGTCCAACTGTTACTCCCTTAATCTGTCTGCCTTGCTTGTTCAGGCCACTGCCAGAGTGCACAGTCAGGCAGAGGTGTTTGTGTCTGGCTCTCTCCAGCTGCAGCATATGAATTACTCCCTCCCAGATGCTGCAGATCGGCTGCCTTTGTTGAGACATTAGTGAAGCAGCTGGAAGAGAGGGAGGGATTGACTAGCTCTTTCTGGTTCCTCAGTGTCTCTTTATTCCTGCTTTAGGCTGGGCATTTGTAGGAACCATTTTCCCTGGTGTCGGGATTCAGAAAGGTTCATCACAAGTAGGGTTGGCACCTGGTAGGTTTTAAATAGGGCCTTCCTTCCTTAATTTGTTCTGTGCAATTGTCTGCATGTGTACTCAGAGTTCCTTGGGATTTACTGTACTACTATGATTATGCATCACCACCATCAACAGATGAGGCTTCGAACAAGGGTGATCATATGACCGGAAATTTCCAGATTTGTTTTCTTGTCCAGGTGTCCTCTGAAAGGACATTTTGGAGCTTCGCAATGGTGCGCATCGAGTCATATCTCACTGGATTTGTATGGAAGAGCAGAATCCAATGCAAAAAAATCAATTTTGAAATATCTCATTCCTATCAAAAGTTATAGCTAAAAAACTAAAACTAAAAATATGCACTGAGCTCTATGGGAAAGTGAAAGTGCCCAATATCACGGCTTTACTCGATAGGCAAACATGCCATTGTCTGCCGGAAAGGCCAGGCTGAAGAGGAATCCAAGACCTTGTCTTCCTTTTGAGGTTTGGGCATCTGATCACCCTGCTTTGACTGAAACATGGACTTTGAATGAAGTAATTATGTCAATCATTCAAAGTTCAGATACTTTCTGAACTTACTTTTATCATGTGACCACAATAAGTTGTTGCTTTGATGACCTTTTAAATTTTGGTCCTCTTTTGTACTAAGTGTGGCTGTACAGTGTATAATTTACCAGAGGGAGCAACCCTGTTTATACCAGATGTGTTTGTTGCCTCCACACCAAATCCTTTGTAAGTGATGAAAACATTCAGATTGAGTTGGGGATTGCACAGATGGGTGGTCCAATATTGTAATGCATAATTGGTTTCAATGGCCTTTTAGCTCTTTGCATCATTCTGAGTTAATTTCTGCCTGTCGGTGGTGGTGATTGTTAAAGCAAAGCTAATAAAAAGGTTGGTTATCTTAACCCCCAAATCCAGAGTAACTACGGGAGCACATAAGAGACTTTAAGAGACTTTACTGCACCACCTAGTGAAAATCTATGGGAAATTCACATTGGAATCCAGAGTAAATTGTTCTTACACCAGAGCAAGGACTCTGCGTAGTTACTCTGGATTTTGCCCATAGTCGAAGCTAATAATCTCTTGTTTGCTGTGAGAAGGACCTTCTGAACCACAACTGCTTGTGCTCTAAAGATAATCAGAATGTTCCCATTTTCTAGTACATGTTCTGTAGGTATTTGAGGACTCCAGGCATAGCATGTACTTTTCTCCAATTGCTGGACATCAGGAAAGGCTTTATTCTTTGTAAACATGTGCTTTGAATCATTTAGGGGGCTATGTAGGTGGGCATGATTTGGAACAGAAAAGGTGAGCTGGGAAATTATAAAGACTACTTCCTTTTTTAAAAAAAAAAGTCTCCCAAATTGTTTTTTTTTTCCTTTTTAAAAAATGAGATGGGGCTTCATTGCACATTTGTGCATGATATGGAGCTAGAGCACAATCCTAACCATGTTTACTCAAAAGTAAGCCCCATTGTGTTCAATGGATCTTACTCCCAGGAAAGTGTCTTTTGGATTGCACCCTTTGTCCCCAACTGCTGTAGTTCTATGCCATCTTCCCTTCACCTCAGAGTCTCCCCCACTTCAATTTTCTTCCCTCTTGTTTTATTCCCCCATTCTCAGTGCCTTTCCCCCCACAGGCTATAAAATGCTAAACAGATTATACTCTGATTGCAATGAAATATGAAATGGCAAAATCCAGGTTTCTGGGCTTAGGTGATTGTGGAAGTGGAGGTGACATTTATAAATTCTTTATTAAGAATTACATGATTAATTGAGATTGCGCTTTTCTTAATAGACTGGGCTACAACGAGGAATCATTATGGAAATGTCTGTTGCAAAGAAAGAAGCATTGATTCACCAACTATAACCCAGACCCCTGTGCTGTGATGCTCAGGGTGAGTGAAGCTGAAGATACCAGGGACTGGTGTCTAATTTCTTCATGTTCTCTCCATCACTGAGAGCAGAATCTGTCTTCAGAGACAAGCAGCCACATTTGACTTAATTCCCTGTGCAGCAGTGCAGTGGCATCAACACACTGATTCCCACAGAGGAGTTGTGGCCTTGAGAGGTCTTCTCCCAAAGGAACATTTGTTCCTTCCCCCAGGGTAAGACCCTGTCGATCGAATAGCTCAACTCTACAGTATATTGCTTGTGCAAGACTGCGTTGATCATGAAGGCAGATCCAGTGATGGGATTCAAAGAAATTAACAACCGGTTCTATGCCCATTGGGCAGCCACTTTTAAATGGCTATTTTAAAATTTTATATGTCCTATCTCTCGTTAACAACCAGTTCTATAGAGTAGGTGCGACCCTGCTGGAGCCCATCACTGGGCAGATCAGTTCTGAAGTTTTGGCAGGGTGTGCTGCTGGTGCTGCTGAACCTGCCCCCTTTGCTGCCTGCCAAATCCTAACCCCCTACACAAATCCAAACTATTCTATTCCCCACCCCATCTCCCACATTCTGCCCACCCCAACCCCATTCCACCTCTGCCTGCATGGTCTTGCCTGACGTGGCATGTGTCCACAATCCATTGTTATGGCCATTACTGCTTTGGATGAGGCTGCACTCTTTGGCATAGTTGGCAGCATCATACGTGTTTAGGATTGTGCCCCCCAGTTAGATTTTCTCACTGTGTTAACTCATTTTTGGCTTTCCACATGCCTGCAATTCTTTCAAGCACTCGTTCTCAGAATGGATGTTCTCCTATTAGGGTGTTGCAATTTCATTTCAGGGGAGGTAGTGGAAAGATGGGTGCTACCATCTTGGAATCGTGCACTCAGGCCACAATCCCTATTTTCCTGGGAGTAAGGCTGCAATCCTAACCTCCAGTTAGACTGGTGTAAATTCAAGTATAAGTCCTGTGCTGAACTGAGGACTATCCACGGCACACCAATGTCTTGGTGACCATATGACCAGAAAAACCTGGATTTGACAGTATTTTTAGCCTCCTGTCCGGGTGTCTTACATTTTGGCTTCATTGTCCTATATTTTGGCTTCATTTTGAAACTTTGCGCTAGTACACAGTACCCCATCACGCCATATGTTGTTGGATTCGTATTGAAGAGCAGAATCCAATGCAAAAATCTCCTTCCTATCAAAAGTTTGAAGATATCTCCTTCCTATCAAAAGTTATGGTCAAAAAACAAAAAACAAAAACAATACATTTTTGGAAATTCTTTTAAGCGGGTAGGAATTTTGGCTTGGGATTAGGAATTTTGGCCCTGGTGTTCAGGAATAATCTGGTCACGCGGACCACTGGCTTGGAGACTAACGTGCACACACCTGTTAACCTCCCCTCCCCCCGGAAGGTAGTAAGTGCTGCTGTGTGGAGTGAGCCTTTCTTCCAAATACTGTAAGTCTTCAGGAAATGTTCAGCATTGGTGTCAGTGAACACCATACTGGTGTCAGTATGATGGAGGAGCAGATAAAGCATGAAGGATCTTGACTTGATTCTTAGCATGATCTAACAAAGGTTTTAGCATGATCTAATCTCATGCTTGAATACCTGCATTCACTTGCAAACAAAATGGCATTAAGCCATTTTGTATACCTTGGGGATCTGTGTATGGTAAAATCATGGAGAGGTGTTGAATGAAAAAGCCAGGATTAATGAATTTAAAATATATTAGTTTGCAGAAGTCACATGCTTGGAAGCATAGGGCTCCCGTTTGATACTATCTCCACTGGTTACAAGTCTGTTTCTGAACTCAAGTGTGGATTACACAACTCTCGAAGGTTGTGGGGATCTGCCTGTCAACTCTGTTCATCCAAGGCCCTGCTTCATGCTTCCCTTTCCTTTGAAGTTAATTTATGAGTAACAGCAAGTGACAGCGCCTTCTCAAGTGCCATCCTCGGGCTACAGCTCATCCTCTTGAGTCTTTTCTTGCTTGTCCCTCTCATTAGTTTTCTGTGATCTAGTCAAGGCTTTTAAAAAATTTCCCTCCCCATAGGCTCAATTCTCTCATTTGTTTGGGGTTAATTGTTGTTCAAAGGTTATTTCTTGGTTATAGTCCTGTTTTTACTTATTTAATTGATTTATCACATTTTTGTGATGGCATGATCTGTACAGCTTGGAGGCAGAAAAGCAGGACAGAGATTTGCAAATTAATCAGTCCATCGATTGATAATTATTTGTGTCAATGCAGACTGCAATCACCTACTCACCGCTGAATTTCAGGGTGCAGCCCCTGAATCATATGACAATGGTAATATTAAATGATAATATGATAATGAAAATGATAATCTATATATATATAATTGAAAAGTCACTGACTGATTCACTCACTGACTCACTCACAGACTCACCAACACCCCACCAAAACCACTGGGCCTAGAGGTGGGAAATTTGGGGAGGGTGTTCCTTCTGTGATGGAGGCACCAACTAAGAACTGGTTTTTGGAAATTCCAACAGGAAGGGGGTGAAAGGAAGTGCAACACGTTTTTCTCCCTATACTTTCCATTGAAGTACTTTGACTGATCTAAGCCCTGCCCCAACCCCTGGTGCCAGAAGCATGAAATTTGGGGAGGGTGTTTCTTATGTGACATCATCACCCATTAAGAACCAATGTTGATAAATTTAACCCTTAAGGGGCTGAAAAGTGCAACATGTTTCTGTCCTTTATTTAACATTGAAGACTGATCAACATCCAGCCAATTTGATCCAGTCACTATCTGATGCACTGGAAGGGAAGGTGTGCATGGGTGGATGTTGTGCATGGGGGGGTTGATGCTCATGGGGGTTGATGTGCATGGGGGTATGATGTTCATGGAGGGATGTTGCATATGGGGGAATGTTGCTCATGGGACGTTGATGCACATGAGGGGTGATGCACATGGGGGTATGATGCGCATGGTGAGACCTTGCGCATGGGCGATGATACGCATGCAGGATGTTACACATGGGAAGTTGATGTGCATGGGGATGATGTGCACGGGGGGGTGATGCGCATGGGGGATGATGTGCACGGGGGATGATGCACAATGAGGGGGTGGCACATGGGGGGCGGCATATTTTACTCCCGCAATGCGGACACATTTTGCTAGTATGAAAATATTTGACAAATGATAATATTTGGCAGCATATATACTGTATAATAGAGTCATGATATTTAGGGGATCTCAAACACCCCCTGAATGGAAAGATTCAATAGTCTTTATTGTTGCATCAAAATCTGTGAAACAATATTTGTACCCTTACTTTGTATTTTTCTGCCAATCCTGTGCAGCTAAAGGTGACTCTCCTTTTTTATTCCAGTATAAGGCTGTGGATGCAGAAAGCAACTTCTGATCCAAACCAATAGAGGGCAGCCCTGATATCACACTGCAGCCCATATAGGAACTTAAGCAGTGGTTGGCCAGAAATGGGGAGAGGGAAAATATTGCAAATGTTTAAGATCCCAGGAAGATATTTCAGCTGTATCCAATTTTTACTGTCCCTGTTGGGATAACAGAAGCATTTTAAAAATTGCACCGTTTATTATGCAGTAATTTTAGCCATTGGCCTTAAGGCCTTGTCCTCCTGGTGTCTGGGAGGTTAGAGGAGAGGGACCATTAATATTGCCAGTGTTTATTGAGACACTTGTCCTGGACTGTCAGCATTTTCAATGAAGGGTCAAAGACTTTACCTGCCGGGCAGGATGCCCAGGAGGGAATCCCTGGCTGCCTTTACAAGCTGATTTCTGGCCTCACAGCAGCTCTTCAGCAGACAGCAGGAGAGTGAATAGCTGGTGGGGGGAAAAAAGAAGAGATTAATTAGCAATTAATGGACTCGAAGGCAGAGCTTTCAGTGCATTCATTTGCATAAAGAGAAGGGTAATGAACAGCTCTCACCCATTACGCAGAACTGAGACTTTTATTTTATTTGGATGAGAAGGATGTGGAAGCAGCAAGGAGAAGAAATGGAGCTTGCATTTGGAATGGTAGAAAGCGCCTAGGATCAGGAAAAATGTGTTGAGCACAATCCACCAGGTATAGATCTTTTGCAAGGTCCTCTGTGGTAGGCAGTGGTCTTTTTTTAGATATCCATATAGATTCGAGGGTTTAGTGAAGGTAATGTGGGGCACCATATCCTATTTAGGAGACTGGACAAAAGAAATGCAGGCTGTAATTTGTTGGATGGAGGAGCAGAGGTGCTGTGAATAGCTGATTTCCTGCTCCTGTTGCAAAATAGAAACAGAATGTGTATGCTTTGTTGCAGATGTGCCTCAAGCAGACAGCAGGTCTGAGAGTATTAATTAGCCCAATTAATTAGCCTATTAATTAAGAAGACTAAAAGAAATGTGATGCATGGTGATGAGGTGCATTTGAGCCAATTGTGCATGCAATGGGCAACAATGACTTAGTTCTGCCTTATTGTGCTATTGGAGAAATCCAGGTTTTTGATTAAGGAACATTATACTGGTGGTGCAAGTGGTTAAGACACTGAGCCTGTTAACCTGTAGGCCAGGCTTTGAGACCCAGGTCCCCACAAGATGAGGATTTCTTGCTACAGGCAGGCGGTTGGACTAGATGATCCATTGGGTCCAGTGATGGGATTCAAAGAAATTAACAACCGGTTCTATGTCCATCTGGCAGCCACTTTTAAATGGCTGTTTTTAAACTTTATATGTCCTATCTCTCGTTAACAACAGGTTCTATAGAGTAGGTGTGAACCTGCTGGAGCCCACCACTGACTGGGTCCCTTCCAACTCTATGATTCAGTTTAAGCCTACTGGTGTTCATAATATGCACAAAACACCCAACAATAATTTGGATCTGCAATGTGCAAATAAAGCCCATATAAGATGTGTAGGTATTCTGTCAGACATTATATCTGCATACACCAGGGATGGGCAAATCCAGTGTGGGTTGACTCAATTTGAATCACAATCTTTGCCATCTGCAACTCGACTCAAAAATAAGTTCTAACAGGCACACTGGGCTATGCCTGATGGCTATGAATTGCTTCCCTTCACTTCCCCACTTCCTTTTCCCCCCTCCAGCCACTCCTGAGACAAGAAACCGCTTGGGCTCCTCCTTCTGCCATACCTCATCCATAAGGGGGGAATTAGACCTACCACCTTTTGTTCACTGATGTTCAGTTCCTTCAGAGATGAACAAAAGAGTCCGCTCCTGCCTTGTCCCCTCCAGCTTGATGCAAAAGCAAAGCATTAACCCTTCTTTGCCACTTGGTGAGAACTTCTCTTCTGCTCACCTGGTCTGAAACATGGTCCCACAAGGTCTTTCGTTCTACAAAAGAAGTAAGCAAGTATACCCAGACACAAACAGACTCAGTACTTCATGCGTGGAGTCTGAGTGCTAAGTCAGTGGCCTCAGATTTGAGTCAGTTTCAAAATCATCAGCACTGGGGATTCCAGTCACTCGTTTTTGTAACTTGGGTCACCCAACTCAAGTTCCCAGCTCTAGCAAGTACCTCTGTGAGTTTCAGTGTATGTGGAATTTACAACCACACATTCACTTTAATTGGGAATGAGATCCCTGATAGCCAAATATCTGTTTACTTAACAGTTGCCAAATTGCTGTTTACTTAACTGCACATCCACTTAGCCCAGAACAGAGCAAATGTAGATGCTCAGTGAGTAGAATAAGGACAGTTCATGTGGCAATCATCCTTTCTGCTCTTAAAAATTACCCTCTCTGCATCTTCTGCATTGATGTCTCCAAGGATGCAGAAACCTCCCTCTTCTTTTTGGGCAACGACGGTATATTTTGCTGATAAAATGATCAGCCCAAGGCCCCTCAATTTGAGTAAATCAGTGATTTTCAACCTGTTTCATCTCACAGCACACTAACAAGGCACTGAAATTGTCAAGGCACACTATCAGTTTTGCACCATTGACAAGGCACACCAGCTGTTCAAAAAAAAACCCCAGTTTTCTTATTCATTAATGACTTTCCCCAAATTCCCACAGCATGTCTGAGGACTTTCAGTTGAAAATCACCAGAGTAAATGATGATGATCTTTAACAGGGGATGAGATTTGGGGCCCAATCCTATCCAACTTTTCAGCAGTTGCAATGTAATCAACTCGTAATCAGTTGCAATTAACTGTAATCAACTTGTAATCAACTGCAGGCAACAGTTAAGGGGAAAAGCATCCTTCTACCTTGATGAAGCCTCCTTGACTCCCTGCTCCACCTCACAGAAGGATATGTGGCATGGCTGCATCATTGGCCCAGCTGGCATGGCTATATCACTACTTGGATATAGTGGTCTTGGATAGTTGGATAGGAAAGTTGGATAAGATTGGGGGAGTCCAAGCAATTGAGAAATACCGGTAAGCCCAGAACACAGCAACTCACATTCAGTGTGCAAATCTGAAAGTCCCCATTTGAAATTTGAGTGGTAAGCTTGGACATTTTGTCTTATGTCAGATATTTGTTTCAGCTGTTGCCAAAATGAAAAAGTGACAACAAATGCTGGGATCTTTGATGTGTTTATTTGCCAAATTTATATATCACAAGGTTGGGCATTTTCCAGGTCTGCTTCTATAAACAGGAGCTGATCCATTGCCTGGGTCATGTCTGGCATGATATGCGTGTCTCTGTCTGGCATGATAGGGAGTTGGAATGAAATACCGGTATATTATTCCTCCTTTCTGGTAAAAGGATCATTTTCTCACAGTTATAGCAGTTGTCACCAGAGGGTGCCGTTGTACATATTCTTGCTATTTCTCAGCCTCCCCCCCATTTTATTCCAGCTAAAACCACCACATTTTGCCTCCAGGAAAGTGTGGAGGTGAATGTGGAGGTTCTTCTCCAGCAAAATTGAATTGAGATCTATGCTCTCCCTGCTGGCCTTCTGGCGGGAGTTAAAAACTTGTTTATTTGGGTGAGCTTTCCCAACTTTGTTTCTGTTGGTTGCTTTTGTTTGGCTAGTTAATCTGCTCTGCTGCCTTTTGTGGGTTTTAATGTTTTATTTATTGTACTTTTTAATGCTGATCGCTGTTTTTATTGTGATTTGCTTTTTATGACATTTTAATTTATGGCTGTAAACCACCCTGGATGCCCAAGGTTGGGGGAAGGAAAGCTTGGGAAATAAATCTTTTAAATAAATAAATACAATATCTGAAGAAATTTCAAGGGAAGCTAAAGTAGTTTTTGATTTACAAAACTGCCCCAGGATTTTTTGCACATATCAAATTTTGTCTAGGGTGAAATGTGAAGTGAATGTGAAAGATCCTGGAGAGGTGGGGCTGCAGATCAGCACTAAATCGGCTGCCTTGCATGTAAAAGGTCCCAGGTTAAATCAATGACATTGCCGGATAAGGATGAGAGAAGGGACTCTTGCCTGTAATAGCTGTCAATCACTATAAACAGTACTGAGATAGAGGGCCAGAATCAGGTGTAAGGAAGCTTTCTGGGGACTGTGTGATATGCTCAGGTTGTACATGGGACCAGATGGAAAATCCATCTTATGGACAGCAAAGAATCTCAAAACTGTGCAGGGGAATCAATTTCATGTATGTACCCAAAAGTCCCTTGTTGCTAGTTCAAGCTGCCCAACATCAGAATTGGTGGCTCCATTAAGCCAACACAGACAGAATTTGGTTGAAAGTCCACATTCCTTGATGGACTTCCTCACATGAGAATTTGATTCAGCCACTCTCTTAACTGGAGCAATCCTAACCATGTGTACTGGATTTGCTGTGATGGTAAAGAATAAACCTGCCCTGAGCTAAATAAATAAGAGCAGTGGCGTATCTACAGGGATGTAAGGGTGCAGTTGTTTTGGGTTACAGGATCTAGCTGAGCTTGACACTAATGACTAAAATTGTAAAAAAAGGGTGTGTGTGGATAAAAATACAGTACTATCATGTTATATATTGTTGGAAAGGTAATTTAATGCAGAATGTAATAAACAATCTGCTTTGGAATATATATATTCTATCAAAAGTTATGGCCACTTAACCAGTAAATGTAAACACAAAAGTCTATGGTAGAAAAAGTGGATTTCATAACTCAAACCTTTCTCATGAGACTGATTATTGTGAGAGCCAATGAGATGTAATTCTCATACTGTATAGAACTGATAAGGTGTTAATATGAATCTGCTCTCATTTCCATACACATGTATGGAATACACATGTATAACATACAGTTACCTCTGCTAACTGGGTATATAGGCACCTCTAAGCTCCTCTTCAATTTAGTGGGGAAAGAATAACCATTCCTCTGTGACCCAGCACAGTTTCCTTACCCAACAAGGGACACAATTTTCATTTTTTACTTAATTAAATTAGATTTTGTTGTTGTAACGGGGGGTGGGGGACAACAAATACCTGGGGATGACATCAGTTCCGGTTGTGATATCACTTCTGGGGCAACATTTTGAGCTTTGCACTGGGCTACATTAGCGATGCCACTATGTAAGAGTGAATAACAGTGCAATCCTTGGGTTTAACCACTGGGTCGGCTGGCACAAGTCCTGTTCTGGCCTGGGGTGTCCCAAAAGAGCTGTAAGGAACTTCTACAACACTCCTGGGGGAAGGTGTTAGGCTAATGCATAGACATGTGTTAGGCTAACGCACAGAGAGGAGGTGCTCTTCAAACCACACAGAGAGGGGGTGATCGTCAGACAAGTTCATAACCATTTTCATACACAGAGGAGATGTGTGCAGCCTCCCAAGTCCTCAGAATACCCTCTGGAGGTGCAGGAAGCAGAGCTTCCCTTGCCTTTGGAGGATTACAGGCTTGCCTGCATGGTCTTGCCAAGGGCCACATGAAGTCTGCTTGGGGCCACTTCTGGTCCAAGGGTCAGGATGTGGACACAACCTGTTATAGGTTGACACGAGTCTGTGATCTTAGGGCTGGGCTACACATGCATGTGGCTTGGTCTCGCTCTCTCTTTTAATAATAGTGTTGGGGTGAAATCTAATAAAAAATAGTTCAGTCACTGACCATCCCCACATCCTTCACTACTCATACACATACATACAGTAATTTGAGCAATAAAATGGCTTTCCTCTCTATATTCCTAAAAGTAACTGCTGCTGAAGGACACACTGCTCGGGATTCATGTTTTTATTACTGTACGTAAGTTGGCCTCCAATTGTTCTTTCACCTCCTCCAATTGCCATTTAGCTATAGGTTTGGAAGAAGGAGATATAGTGAGATATTCCATTGCTTTGGCTCTCTCTAAGCTGCAAATAGTGTATTGGCTTGATGTATAGTTGAGTCTAATATTCATCTTCCCCATTTTAGACCAGCCTGTGTGGTCTGGGGCCTTTGATGCAGCATCTGCTGAGTCCTGCAGGCTGGCTAGATACTAGACTGGTCAAGAAAGGGAATTTTTTTTTTACAAATTTTACTTACCTCCTCAGCTATTGCCAGGCCCTCTATGTGACTCTCCAAGCTCCACCTGCTCTTTTGTTGGCATAGCCTTGAGATGTCTTCTGGGACATGGTCTGGCTGGTTTAGGGGGGATCCTTTATGTGTGATATATAAGTGCTGTTAAGATCTGCCCCCACCCAGCCTGCCCTCTTTGTTAGGAAAAAAGCAACATCAGTGGCCGATCTATGAAGTCATAGATCTATGAGGTCCCTGGCCTCATAGATCTATGAAGTCCCTGGCCTCGTACCAGGAACAGAGCTCCACTGCAATCATGTGCTCTATCCATTGAATCATAGAATCCTAGAGTTGGAAGGGACCTAGTAGGTCATCTAGTCCAACCCCCAGCCTGTAGCAGGAAATCCTCCTAGCACATCCCCGACAGGTGCTGGTCGAGCTTGAAGATCCCCAGTGAGGGAGAGTCCACCACCTCCCTTGGCAATCTGTTCCACTGCCAAACCGCCCTCACCATCAGGAATTTTTTCCGGATATCCAGCCGGAATCTCCTCTCTTGCAGTTTGCACCCATTGGTTCTAGTTCTGCTTTCAGAGGCTGCTGAGAACAAATGAGCCCCTTCCTCCATATGAAAAATGAGCCCCTTCCTCTGTCTTTATACAGAGCTCTCACCTTAATATACTGTATAAACCCTGTCTTTTTATTTTCATTTAGAAAATAGCAACTTGGATGAGAAACCTATTGCTTGAGAAATGTGTGGTAGTGCAAATAATGAAATTGTTCAGTTCTTTTAAGTGCTACATTGCATGGGAGAACCAGCCACTTGGGGATCACATAGTGAACATGACAATATCCCAACAATGAGTAAAAAGTCACATTTTGGTCAGTGAGGATCACTTAAGTCAGTTTGAAGAAAAGTTGGCTAGGCAGTGTAAAAGAACAGGCAAATAGCTGACATGAAAAATATTTTATGCCCTGGTTCCTTCCATATTAGGATCTTTTAGCCAAGACTGGCCTTTGGAGTTGTGGGGCTGAACACTAAAAAATTTTGTGGGGGCCTGTCTGCCTCTGTGGTCCATCATTGCCACTGTTATAAATGAGTGCATGGCAATCAAACCCTTGTAAGAAATGGCACCTAAAAGTAGGTGATGGTAACATGATGGCTTCCCAGTCAAAGGGAGCCCATTTTGAGATGCTACCACTACCACTTGCAGGGGTGCCATTATGAGATGGCTCCTATTTGTTTGAAGGTGGGAAACCTTGATTCCTTCCTTACTGTTCTTCAGAGCAGTGATTGCCATCAACTGTGCCATGGCACATTAGTGTACCGTAAATTATCTGCAGGTGCCACTGGAGTTTATTAGTTGAGGCATCATGGGAGTTGGGGGGGGAGAAACCAATGTTATTCTTCGCTTGGCTTTTGCGCACTAATAGGATCAGATGCCCAGTTCCTTATAAAGAGCTAATGCATTTTGTTTGTTGTTCTTATATCATATTCATAAAATTCAATTTTCTAAAGGATAAAATATAGTACAGTGGCGCCTCACGTAAAGAACGCCTCACGTAAAGTATGTTTCACGTAACAAACAAAAATTTCTCTAGGATTTTGCTTTATGTAACCAACTGTGCTTCATGTCAAGAAAACATTCATTGGCAGTTTGGGCAGACGCGCTGGCTGGCAGCCTGTTTAAAAAGTGTCAGGGCTGCCTAGCGCCCCTGCCCATAGTGAAAGCAACACTTCCATGCTGTTCCTCCTGTGGCCGGGTGTCTGCTGGGCAGAGGGAGAGAAGAGCAGTGGAGAAGAGGGAAGCAGCCCAGGGCTACCCAGAAGGGAGCAGGGGAGAGAGAGGCTCAGGATGGGGAGAAGGAGAAAGTGGGGAGACACTTTGAAGGTGTCTTGGATTGCAGCCTCCTAACCATGTCTACCCAGAAGTAAGCCCCATTGTGTTAAATGGGGCTTACTCCCAGGAAAGTGTCTTTAGGACCTCAGCCTAAGTAGACTTCATAAGAACATGCACATTGAATGCATGTTTTGAATTCAATCCCAGTGTTCTTTCATCATTTTCACATCCAGTTAATATTTTTATATGAATATTTTTGGGGTTGTGAAACCAATTGTCTGAGTTTCCATTATTTCCGATGGGAAAATCTGCTTCATGTAAAGAATGTTTAACGTAACAAACCTGCCTCCAGAACGAATTAAATTTGTTACGTGAGGCATCACTGTATATCCTTAAAAATCTAATGGCATGCCTTGACAATTTCAGCACCTTATACTGTGAGATTGAAAATCACTGCCTTGGTGCCTGGAGAGGGATGAAGTAAGTGGTAGTTGAAACTTCTTCTGTCTGATTGCTGGCAGGAACGTCAACGGCTGCTAGTCCTTCTGAGCTGCTCCAATGTTTGAAGTGTGATCTGCCACTCATGACCATCCCTGCTGCAATGTTTATGAAAAGTTGAGTTATTATAATTCAACAATTGAAATCAATTTTTCCAGACTACAGTTGTAATTAAAGTCTGGAAAAGGTTGTTGGAAAAGCATCCTAACATTTCCCTGATCTTGGTTCCCCTTCATGCAACCTGAGTTCTTAGTAACCCCTCAGATTTAACATAGAAGCACCTGTTTTGAATGCAGAAGCTCATGTTCAATTCTGGGCATCTTCAGTTGATGTAAAGAAACATTTCTTCTTGAAACCATGAAAAACCATCTTCCACAATACCATGCTGAATGAACCAATGGTTTATCATGGTATCGAGCAGCTTCTTATGTTCTTAATGACAATTAAACTAGACTTATGTTGGCAGCGTGGATACATCCTGTGATTTTTAACCAGTCTGAATTCTATCTGGGTCAGAAAGGGACAATCTGAGCTTGTGTAGTTTATCCTTTGTCTTTCCCAGTTCCTTGACTTCTTTCTCTTCGTCTCTCAAAGGTTATATTGTCTTGCAATCCATATATTCCAAGCCAGAGCACCCTGCTAGATTTACCACTTTGATTTCCTTTCTGTGGTCACATTAACAGTTAATGAGAAATTAGGCATTTAACACACCTGTGAATTATTTAGCACAAAGAGGAGTGGAAATAGGTCTTGAATCTTAAAGGAGCCTCCTTCAGAATTAAAGCAGGCTGGTTGGAATTGGGAGTTAAATCTTGCCTCATGGCTCTATACAGGTTTATTGTTTAGAGAGAGCAGCTTCAGATTCTTTGTTCAATGCAAGTGTTCAGGGATCTTTTTGGGGGAAGAACTGAGAACAGTGGAAAGATGAAGGACAGATGAGATGAATGGAAAGATGAGAAAGAGATGCTGTCCTGTGACAACTGCTACATGAAAGACTAATTCAGCTTTCCCCCCCCCCAAAAAAAAATTGGATTCAGTGAAATTACAAGAATGAAAAATAATCTTTTAGCATTTTTCCGATATGGTGGTGGAGTCCATAATCCAGTTACAATTTCCATTGACCTGGTGATTCATTATGAGCCAGTGGAGTATATAATGAAATCAGTTGTAAGAACTTCTTCCTAAGGAATAGAATTTCTTTAAAGTCATTTGTGATGGTTCAGTGCCATAGGACTTTTAGGACCTGATCTAATTCTTCCCCCACCTGCTGGTGCAGCCTCACCAAAAAGAGTGCGCAGCATGTGGTGGCGATTTTGGAGGTTTCAGAAGGGATAGTGGAGTTATTACTCCTCCATGAACCTTCTGTTCTGCAATGGCCTAGTAGATGTTGCAAGTCTGAGGATAAAAAGGGGTGGGGAGGCAGCAAAATAGGATCAAGCATGCACCATCGCCACATATCCACCCCCTCTCGCAGCCTCCCCACCATCATCTCTCCCAATTCGCATCCTGTTTTGTCCCCCTTCAGTCCTCTGCTGCTGCCTTAGATGCTCTGGTAGTTGAAGAGAAGTTTGGTGACAGAGCCACTGCCATCTCTTGTGACAGCATTCCCAAAATGGGCACCGATGGAGTGCTTTGCCCACTGTCAGTGAACAGTGATCTCTGTTCCACTGTGTGGAGGTCCCCCGCCAGACAGAGGAGGAGGAGTTGGCGGAGGACCTCATATGGCTGGAGATGTCACGCGAGGAGGAAGAAGGAGAGCCGCTGTGCCATTGCCGGCCCTATAGAGTGCCTCGAGTGATGACAGTCTTTTCCGGAGGAAAGAAGAAGGAGGGATGAGGAGTTAGAGAAGATACAGCCGGGAGATTGGAGTGGGATTGAGGTGGAGGCAGAGGAAGAGAGCAAGCCGGAGGAGCAACGGGGAGCGACTGGACCAAGAAGGGGGAAATATAAGTCTCCCAGATGGACATGGCCAGAAAGAGAGGTTCCTCCACAAGGGAGCATTTGGAGGCCTGACCTGTTTGAGGGACCAGCTGGGTGGTGGAACCTACTGCCCCCACCAAAACCTGATTGGTGGGAACCAGGCATGGAGCGGGGTATATGGAGAGATAAACGGGAGGAAAGAGGCGGGAAAAATCAGGCGGGAGAAAGGAGAGTAGAAGAGATGAGAGTAAGAGAGGGAGAGAGATGTTAATACTTGGTGACTAATACTTACCAGACTTACCTATTGAATTGTTGTGAGTATTGGCCTGTTGGCCCACGTTGAATGTTATCGGCAACTAAGGAACATACCTCCATATCAAAGATGGAAGCAAATAAAGACACTGTGATAAACATCCCTCCGGTCTCTCCATGGCCTGTTTTCAGCTGACCTCTCCATAGGAATGTTCCCACCAGTTACCCAGTCTTCCCCTTCCACCCACATCACGCAGGACAGCCCGCGTCACACACTGTTGCAAAGTGCTATGGCCAGCAGACCAAGCTGGGCTAGGATTAGTCTAAAGCCAAATTGAACTCAGCCTGGCAGGGCTAATAATGCTTTACAGGTCACCTCCAGTTTGACCCTTAGATACTAGTAACTAGAACATTGTTACAATTCTCCCTTTTAACCAATGTTACAGGCTGGTCACACATTACACTATACCAAGGTACATCTCTATAACCATTGTTAGTTTGTACCTAGATGCAGTTATTCACACATTCTTTTGAATGTAAATAAAAAATTTGTCTATAGGGTAAAGCAGTCACCAGCAAGAAAGCAAACCTCCAAGAAGAAGGAACAGTGATCTATGGGATTAGATCTAATGTGTGTGTGCACCCCTTCCTGTTTCCCATTTTTCCTTTACTGGAGATGAAAATCCACTATCCTAGCTACAGAGACCAGGCAAATGAGGGCTTTCTGAGCATTAGATTGAAGGGGTTTCTATTAAAAGTCAATTCCACAGTAGATTCTGCAAGGCACAGAGACATCAGAATCCACCCATGAATGTGGACCAGGCAGAGAAGGGATCAAAATGGAACAAGTTTATTAAAAATCTAAACAAAGTGATTAAACAACATGGGACAAAGCAAAAGTTCTTGCAAAATATATTCCAGAAACTGAATGCCAGTTCAGAAGAAGCTCTAGGGCAGCGTTTCTCAAAGTGGGGGTCGGGACCCCTTTGGGGGTTGCCTGGAGCTTTCCTGGGGGTCGCCTAAAGACTCCTGGTGCAGGGGGCCAGCCTCCTCCTCCCCCCTCCCCACAGATCCTCAGTGCGCCTGTGAGCTGAGAGTGAAGCACGCTGAGGTGTGAGCGTGGTGTGAGCATGGCACCAGAGCTCTGGTGGGCGCCCTGCTTGTGCACCAACTGTTGTGCCCTGCTCCTTGTGCTCTACTCAAAAGTAAGCCCCCTCAATGTTGTTGTTGTTCATGATAAGTGAATGGGACTTACTTCCAGGAAAGTGCTAGGATTGCAGCCTTAGAGTCCAGTTCTATGCATGTCTACTCAGACGTCAGTCCCATGATAGTGAATGGGGCTACTCCCAGGAAACAGTGGCTGGCTCTGCTGCCTGAGATCCGAATCCTATGGAGGTCTCCTCAGACCAACTGTTGTGCCCTGCTCCTTGTGCTCTACTCAAAAGTAAGCCCCCTCAATGTTGTTGTTGTTCATGATAAGTGAATGGGACTTACTCCCAGGAAAGTGCTAGGATTGCAGCCTTCGAGCCCAATTCTATGCATGTGTACTCAGAAGTCATTCCCATTGAGTTCAGTGAGGTTTATCCCAGGAAAGTGTGTGTAGCACTGCAGCAGTAGCAACAAAAATAATTTTATGGTTGGGGGTCCCCACAACATGAGGAACTTATAAAGGGGTCATGGCATTAGGAAGATTGAGAACCACTGCTCTAGGGGAAGAAGCTCTAGGGGAAGTCCAGTGGTGGGCTTCAGGGGGTTCTCACAGGTTCTATAGAACCCTTTGCTAATGAGCGCCTGGTTCTGAGAACTGGTTACTAATGGGGCATAGAACCCGTTGTTAATTTAGGTTATTAGGACACAGAACCTGTTGTTAATTTATCTATCTATCTACAGTATTTATATACCGCTTTTCAACTGAAAAGTTCACAAAGCGGTTTACAAGAAAATGAAAAAATTAATAGCTAATTAATAGCTAATGGATTTATTTAAATCCCACCACTGAATAAAACCTTTCTAAAGTTTTTTAACATAGAAACACAGAAATGTGTACCGAGGTACTCAGCTATGGACATCTGGGTACAGCACAGCATATGTACCCAATTATCTAAGTACAGCACAGCATATGAACAGTCTTATATTGGATCTAGGAGAGAATATGGATGCATTGGCTTGTTGAATCAAGATTGAGAGAGGAGGTATTACTTAGATAGAAAGGAGCACATCTACCAATTTTTTTTTAGTCAACTACCCGAGTACAGGCTATTCTTGGGAATTTCCCTTGCCTGTGTATTATTTCTTCTCAGCCTGGAAACACTGGGCATTTAATGTGCTGCTCCTTTCAACAAGTTCTCATTTAAAAGTTTTTCTCTGATTTTTTTTTTTGCATATCTCATATTCTTTCTGTTGCTGGTCAGGAGGGGACTTTCTTCCTCCTAAAATAAAATATAACCAGATTTATGACTGTTTTTCTTGCTTCAAGGACCCAAATGTTCTTCCGCCCACCCCCCAGCAACCCAGGACTTATGTTGAGCCTGAAGCACAAGGGAGTTTTCTGTCTTTACTGGATTTCATATAAGAGCCTCTACTAGGAAAACACCAAAGACAGGGAGATGGTGTGTTTGCACTGACAACTCCTTTTTGTAATCTGGGTTTTGGGCAGTGGTGGGATTCAAATAAATTAACAACAGGTTCTATGTCCTAATAACCTAAATTAACAACAGGTTGTATGTCCCATTAGTAAATGGTTCTCAGAATCAGGCACTCATTAGCAAAGGGTCCTATAGAACCTGTGAGAACCCCCTGAAGCCCACCATTGGGTCACTCTGGGATGCTTAGGAAGCAACGAGAAGACCAAATATCTATCTAAATTAAATAGATATGTAGCCTGGTATTTAGCCTTAGCCTGTGTGATAGTGTGTGTGTGTCAACACCTCTGGCGTCAAGGGTCAAGGACTCTCTGCTTTTTCCAACTGCCATTTCCAAATGCCAGGTGAGGAGAGGCAAGAGTTTCTGCCTTTTCCACCTGGTGCTTTCAAGTACCATTTCCAGCTGCCAGGCTGAGGGGAGGTAAGAGGTGGTTGTGAAACGGTGATGCAGTCTCTGCCTTTTCCACCTGTTATTTCCTATTTCCAGACTGAAGGGAGGCAAGAGGTGGTCAGGAAAGAGTCAAACAGCCATTTGCCGTTTTCACTGCCATTTCTAGCAGCCTCTGGCACAGAGACCAGGCTGAAGGGATGCAAGAGGCTAAGCTAGAGGCTGGGTAGCGTTGGTCAAAGAAAAATATTTTTGTGTCTTCCTCATAAAGGAAAAGTGCTATGGGGCAGCACATGCAGAGAGGTTTCTGTGTTTCCCTCTTGGTAATTCTAACTAATTAAATCAGATCTGCCCATTTCATGGAAAAAGATTTTTTTACTAATGGAAGCTGCTATGTTATACCTCTCCAAGTGGCAGATGTGGGCTTTTACTAGTTTATGTATATGATGCACTTTTCGTAAGTGTTCCATGTGCTTAATATTCATGGCCACAGTAAGACATAAGACAAGGATAAGTAACTGATAAAACTGTGGCTTTCCCTGAGCTGAGCTGAATTGAGACTTCGTTTTTCCTTTTTCGTTTTTTCCCTTCCCATACTGACAAAATAGCAAAAGCTGAATGAGATTTGGAAATACTGTAGGTGCATTTATATTTTCAATCTCTTTTTTTGTGTGTGTCTGAAACACAGGGGTTGCCTGAGTGGCCTGCATGCAACTTTTTGTTCTATTAATGTTTTTAATTATGTTTTAATGGCAGCCGCCTTGAGTTGGGCTAATTTGCCCGAGAAAGGCGGGATATAAATTTTTAGAATAAAATAAATAACAATAAGCGGTGCCAGCAACCAGCCTCTTCCTGCTTCCTCATAATCTGCTTGTTCAATTTTGTAAAGAGCTGCCCCTTTGACTTGCCGTGCAAGGTTCGCTGGCTGCTTCTTGCTTCTCCCTCACTCAGCTGCTGCCTCTGACCCTGCGGCACACTTCAGATGGCTTAGTGGCACATAGATTGAACATCTTTGCTGTACAGTATTCAATGGACTGTCTTTTCCCCATAGGAATTTTTGGTGGTGACTCCCAAAGGAAGAGCCTTCTCTTTAATGATGCCCAAATTGTAAATTGTGATTATGTGGCACTGTCTTTGGTAGAGACACAGTTTAGTGGTAGTGGCTTTGCTTTATCAGGGTCCCAACTTCCATCCCTGATTTTACCGAAAGGCCTCAGTCAGGAAATGTGGAGGAGATGCTATGATAAACTGATGTAGATAGCAGTTAGGTAGATGGATGGAAGGTATGACTCCAATGAAATTAGCTCCATACATTTTTATCCTTTAGGTGCCAGCCAGCAGCATCTGTCCTGTTCTTTTGTACATTTAATGGTATTTAAGATCCTTTGATTTTTTTAACTGATGTTTTTATCCGCAGTGTCTGGTGATTTTATTTTGTGTTTTTAACTGATGTTTAATCTTAACACTATATTTTATTGGGCCTTTTTTGAATGATGTGCCACATTTAGGATGCTCATGTCAAAAGAGAGGATATAAATCTTATAAACAAACTAATAATCAAGACACAAGTTTATTACCTTTATTTGTGAGAACAAGCTATAGTTGATGTGTTTAATAGACTGGCAGGTGCAGAGTTCCAGTTAGTAGATAGCAATTGTAAGAGATTCACAGCCCAGTCGTGCATAGCAGTGCATTGATGTGGCAGTTTCCTGCATAGCAGTGCTCTGATGTGGCTGTGATTTCCACTGCATCCAGTGAGGGATTTTTTTTAGCTGTTTGAGGTCTTCCATGGTTAAGGAGACATTTGCCCCCTTGGACTCGGCCTAGAAGGGGGTGGAGCCAGTATCTGACAGTTCTTCTGGATCCTAACCTCCTGGGTGCCTTGGCCGGATGCTCAGATCTGTGCGCTCACCATTTTTGGATGGTGGAGATCCGAGTAGCCCCAAAGGGACAGCTGCCATGCAACATGGGGTAAGGGGAATGCAACCCACCTAAGCCCTGTTCTGGATGCAGTGTGGACCAGCTGGCCTTCCTTCTCCAGGGCATTTTAGGACTGAGAGCTGCTGGGAAGAGGATGCTTTCTTGCTTGCTTCACCTGTGACTCTGCATAGCCATAGAAGAAGTGCAATTAGGGGAAGATATGGGCAGAGTTTTAGGGGTTCATTTGGTGCCTCCTCAGCAATTCAGGGCAAAGTGTATTGCCTTGGCAATTCCTCCACTAACTCTTTGAATGAATGTCATATTTCCAACACCAGGTTCATCTTATGACCACTGAAAGTGGCAATGTCTCCTTGGCGAGTCATTTGCAGGCTCTGCAGACAGCCGCACAGAGCCATAAACTTGGCAAGCAGACTGCACAGCCTGTTTTTCAATCCTTTGTTCTCGAGTCTGTTAGCAAATTACATGTGCTCCACAGTACAAAAATCCTTGGCAGCTAAGTGTATGCTGAGAGAGAGAGAGAGAGAGAGGATGCCACATCTATGGCTCCAAACAGCCAGCGGTGGGTGTGCACAGCTGCAGTGCAAGTTTTCCATTGGTAACTGTGCACAGCTGGAGCGCTGAGGTGTTGTCAGTTCTTGTGCGTGGCTGGAATGCAGGATGCCTGACAGCACAGCTGTATTGCAGGGTATCCGGGTTTGTGCGCACACATGTAGAGCTAGAGGACAAAGAACCTCTACATCTGCAGCTTGATTGCAGCATCCATAGTGCATTGTCCATATACAGCTGGGATGCAAGCATTTGCTACATATGAGTATTGCTGGCACACACTTTTTATGCAGACCTCAGATTCTTTCTTCTGGATAAGTAGAAAGTAACTGTTGTAAGGCGACGTCCTTTGTTTTCAGAGCAGCATAGCCAGGCGATTAAAAAATTGTACTAAACCCATCACTACAATTTTAAATCAGTTCTTGGACTAATAATAGGTATTTGTTAATAACATGCATGGGAAAGAATTTTTTTCTAAATAATAATAGGTATAGTTTCCATCCATCCAGCCTTGGTATCCTTCCTTAGCAAAAAAGACGGGATAATACATACATACATACATACATACATACATACATACATACATACATACATACATACATTTCATATTCTGCTGTCTGGATGAACATGCAGCTGTACAGATTGCAGAAGATTGACAGAACCTGTATATATTTACAGGATCACACCTTTACACTTAAAAAAATCCAGAACTGAAGTATATTAGGCGTTTTACTTTCCTAGTACTTCCTCAGTCATAGACACCACTGTAGAAGGAAAATCCCTTCTTAATATGTCCTTAAAATCCTATAATGAATGACATATTCATGGAGGGAGATATAGTATACTGAACTCTATTCACTATGCAAGCTCTGTGGAACATCCCTTTGCCAAGGCAGCAGTTCTCTGAAAACTGGGGGCAAGATGGCTGTTTTCATCCTGCTCTACTTGGAAGCACCCAGAGGCATCTGCTTGGCATTTCCAGAAAGACATCTGTACTAGATGGATCCTGATGTTATATCAAAGCAATGATGTTTCCTTGATGGAAATAAGAATCTCTTTCACCACAACCACTTGGGCTTGTTAATACAACTTCAATATCCCGGAGTCCAGTCCTACACTTGCGGGTCAGTCATTAGGGCCTATGCCAAGGACTCTGGGCCAGACGATTCTGAATTCTCAGTTCCAAGGGTGGTGCCCAATATGCCAGCAGAAAATGAGAAGGGGACAATATATGGGTAGGGGCTTTTTGAGCAACTGGGCATTGGTACCATTCCTCTGATGTCAGTGGCTGATGACTGGTGAAGAACTACTAAGATTAATGATGTACTTCCTTTTCACATAGAAGCCTCTCATGACCCTGGTCTCATCAAGTCCCATTCCATTTTGATTTGCTTGACCTTGAACAGAAGCCCACAATGTTAATTGCCAGGACTGGTGGACTTCCAAACTTGGCTCAAAAGCACTGAATGGGAATGGGAAGTTAATTGGACTAGCAGAATTAACTGCCACTGCAGGAATAAAAACTCCCCATGTACTATCTCTCCCTCATGCACCCTCTCTTTGCCGGTGCACCATCCCCTCCTGCACAATCCCCAACCAGGGACCACTGGACACCAAATTGACTCTTGGGTGCTTACATCACAGAAGGAATACGTTCCCCAATTTTCATGCTAATAGGTCCAGGGGTTTGGGCTGGATGTTGATCAGTCAGTCTTCAATGTTTAGTATATGACGAAAACACGTTGTTCCCCTATTCACCCCCTTAGGGGTTAAATTTCTAAAAATTAGTTCTTAATAGGTGCTCCCATCACAGAAGGAATACCCTCCCCATATTTCATGCTTCTAGGTACAGATGTTGGGGCAAGGCATTGATCAATTAGCAATTCTAATTCTAGGGAAGAGAACATGTTGTGCCCCTTTTCACCCCTTCTGGTTTGAATTTCCAAAAACTGATTCTTACTGGGTGCCTCCAACATGAAAGGAAGACTCTCACCAAATTTCACACTTCTAGGTCTGGCGGTTTTGGCTGGGTATAAGTTGGGTCGGTGGGTGGGTCAGTGAGTGAGTCAGTGACCTTTCAATTTTATATATACAAGTAAGGTAATCACCCACTTAACAACACCTCACTGGTGCCAGGCTCCTGGCCAAATGTGATAGACTGCCTGGAACCTGGGCTGGAGACTTGCTTCCTGGGCCAACTTTCATCTCCTCAGAGTGCGAGCCATAACCATTATGAGCCATTATGAGCTATAACCATGAGGCAGGACAAGGTAAACTGAGTTCATATCAATCCCTATTATTTCATTGCATCCAACCCCCAGTTTTAACATCAGGAAGGAAATACAACCTGGAGGAACCTGAAGCACTGACTTCTGCTATTGCTATGACCAATTCTACCTTGGCCATGCACTACCAGAACATGTACTTTGGCCACAGAGGCCCTTGTGATGGCACACAAGTCAGGATGTCATCATGTGCTTCAGGGCTGTTTCCACAAATGGCTAGAGTGGAGCATGTGTGCCAGTAGCTCTGGCAGGTGCTGGTGGTATTATTAAGTTTGTGGTAGAGCAGGTTGGAAGGAGTTGATTTCAGCAGCAAAAGAACATTCCTGATCCTGTCTCCCATTTTTCAGTCTGCCCTATCTCCTTTCTCTCCTTGGACATATGCCAGCTACCTAACCAGTGTGGGTTCAAAGAGATGCATAGGTGGCAGGAAGTTTACCCAGAGGTAAATTAAAAAAGAAATAATTACCTCTCATTGGCCTTCTTTTTATCCCACCATCATTGGCTATAGTGCATGCTTAATCAGTGTGATTGTGTTGACAATGTTAGGGAGCAGCATATATTTTATTGATTTACAGATTTATATATCAATCTACAGTATTTATATACCGCTTTTCAACTAAAAAGTTCACAAACCCTACAATCCAGAGTAACTACGGGAGCATGTAAGAGACATTACGTGTATCTGTAGTTACTGCACCACCTAATGAAAACCTATGGAAAATTCATGTTGCAATCCAGAGCAAATTGTTCTTACACCTGAGCAAGGTCTCCCTATAGTTGCTCTGGACTGCATCCAAAGTGGTTTACAAAGAAAATGAAAGAATTATATCTTGCTTTTTTCCTTGGTGGGCATTTAAATCAGTATTGGGCTGTTAGAGTAGTAGTACCATTTATAACTCTTCTGTCTACCTAGTTTCTTCTCCTTTCTCTTGCTTTCTAGTATTTCTTTAATGGATTTTTCCTCATTACTTTGTCTCAGTAGTAGGGTATTCATGGGAGCTTACGAGTACAGTAGCATGATGTGTGACCTCCATTTCATGCTCCTCATGTGCAAGCCAAAACAGCCTTGGTGGTGCTTTGTGGTGACATCCCTTCCAAATGCCAGCTGGCCACCCCCATTCCCCCAATCAATCAATCAATCAATCAATCAATCAATCAATCAATTTATAAACTGCTTTTCAATGAAAAGTTCACAAAAGATACAGAGAAAATGAAACAACAGGACTTGGGTGGATAAACCAGTGAGGCTTTTGGTGATGAGGAGTTGGATGGCTGGTTGATAAAGGGAGTGCAGGGGAAACAAGTGGCTGGAAAGAGAGAGGAAGACAAGATCATACAGAGAGGAAGAGAACAAGAAAATGAGAGATGCAGAGAGAGACTCTAAAGGAAAAGGAGTTAGAGGGACAAAACGCGTATTCCACTCTTTGCCTGTCTAAAGGCCAAATTTGTCTTCCCTAATATTGATTTGGATGTGAGATGATGATCAAACTGATCATCATCAGTTTTGGCATTTCCTTATCACTTTCTTGCAGTAAGCATCCATCATTCAAACATATAAGATATTCATTGTGCACACATGACTTTTTCATTTGGCTGTAAATTGTTTTGGATAGGGCAAGGATACGGCAACGTTAGGCCTACCTCCTTAGATTCCATGTATGGCATCTCCTTTTTCCGGTGTGCCAAACTGGTATGCCAGGTTTTCTGGCCACCGCGGGGTGTTTTCTGGTAGCAGCGGGGTGTCGGGAACAACTGGTTCGGCGATCTGGCCCGAACCGGCTTGGGCCCACCAGTGATCTTTGGTCTGGAGAAGTGGGCTTTTCTTACAATGGAATGAACTTAGTTTAAGTGAGTCTGGACTGCAGAACAGTGGTAATCAGAAAGTAAGCCTTTGAACTGTGCCACCATTCAGGAGATGGCAGCAAACAACAGGGCCTTCTTAGTGGTAGCACTAATGGTGGGCTTCAGGGGGGTTCTCAGAGGTTCTATAGAACCCTTTGCTAATGAGTGCCTGGTTCTGAGAACCGGTTACTAATGGGACATAGAACCTGTTGTTAATTTAGGTTATTGGGACATAGAACCTGTCGTTAATTTATTTCCACCCCAATGGTGGAATTCCCGCTATAGAATTAAGAATAGCTCTGTCCTTGGAGTTCTTTTAGTGGGGCCATAAGACCATTCAGGATGGCGTTCAACAGCCGACATGACGGACTGGTGTTTTAATTCAATTTAATTTTAATGGTTTTCATGTAGTCTATATGGGTTTGTCTTGTTTCTACTGCTTTAAATGTTTTATGATTTATGTTTTTATGTTTTCTACTGTTATGTTATAAATGTGTAAACCACCTTTCTGCGAGAAAATTGGGATGTAAATTATTTAACTAAATAAAAAACCTGAGGCTAAAAACTTGTAGTAATATTAACAACAATATAATATAATTAATAAAATGAATGAGCTCCACTTTAGAAGATTTTAATTGTCTTAACTGTTCAGTACATGGGTGTCTTGGTAAAGAACTTGGGCTGGATACAGGGAAGGGGGATGGTGGAGATTCTCAGCCCTGGGAAAGAGTGTTGTTTCGGAGAAGGAACGTAGAGGGCACTGGTGCTTCAATTATGTTTTCTCTCCAGAATGTTGCTGCTGCTCCTTCAGGAAAGTTGGGCATTGAATCAGATGGCAAGCTTGAGATGGCTAGGAGACATAGTAAGTGTGCACATACAGGAAGCAACAGTGTGATGGATTTCCCGGCACAGAGTACTATATGTTCCTTTCTGGGAGCTTCCTAATGTTTGGGGGGGGGGGAGGAGGAGGCATGGTCTCCAGCTGTCTGGTGAAAAAAATCTGTAAGATGGGATTGTCAGTGTCTGGTTGCAGCTGCAGGTCAGGAACAAAATGCATAGTTGTGGAGGAGGATTCCTCTAGGGTTGCCTCGGAAATTCATGCTAATTATTGATATTTAGTTATGATCCAGAGCAGGAGCGACCAAACAGTATTGCAGGAGCAACATGTGGCTTTTTGAGGTCAAGCCTATGTATGTCTTAGAAGTATAAGTACCATTATAGCCAGTACGATTGCAGCCACAGACTTTTAATATATGGCTTGCGGAAATAGTTTGGCTGAGCTCCTTTTGGCATCACTATTAATTTAAAAGTTAAATAAGAATGTTTCAAGCTTTAATATTATTTTCTGGGTACAAACAGAGAGCCCAACATATTAAAATTTAAGTTTAAATAAATATATTTGAGGATTTAAATGCATCTTAAATATTGCAGAACTCAAACATCTGAAGATTACTGTATGTGGCTCATGTGTTAAGCAGGTTTGGCCACTCCTGAACTGGCCAGTATATGGTTAAAGGGCCAGTATATGGGCCAGTATATGGTTAAAATTGCTCTGAATTTTCTTTCCAGGGCACTGAGTTCTCGAAATGATCAGTTTTAATTAATTAGGATGATTAGCAATAATTTGTGTTCCTGCTGTACTAGTTGAAATTATCAAAATAACTTGCAAGGCTACTTTTGCATCCTTAAAGGTTTTGCTCCCAAATTGGGACATGTATGTAGAAATGCTTCTTTCTGAAACTAAGGGTGCAATCCAGTGTAACTATGGGGAGTCCTTGCTCCAGTGTAAGAACAATTTACTCTGGATTGCAATATGAATTTCCCAACTGTTTTCACTAGGTGGTGCAGTAACTGTGGGTGCACATAATGTCTGTTACGTGTTCCTGTAGTTACTCTGGATTGTAGGGTGAGGCTACAATCCAGAGTAACTACGGGACTTTTTACACTGACATGGTTACGGTGCCACCTGTGGAAAATGCATAGAGCAATCCAGAGTAAGTTCCTCTTACATCTTCCTGTAGTTACCCTGGATTGTAGGGTTATTCACTTTTGCTACTAAAGTTTCATTCATTTTGGGACCATTTGTGTCCTGCACTGGTAATTTCAGGACTCATCAGAGGGCCCTGCTTCATTTCATCATTATCTTTCCTTTAAACTGCATTTTAATTTTTTCCACTCTAAAAAATATTTTCTATTCTTGTTTGTTGGGGCAGATGGCAGCCTGAGAGACTAACCCCCAAATCCAGAGCAACTACGGGAGCATGTAAGAGACTTTATGTGCACCCATAGTTACTGCACCACCTAGTGAAAACCTATGGGAAATTCATATTGGAATCCAGAGTAAGTTTTTCTTACACCGAAGCAAGGTCTCCCTGTAGTTACTCTGGATTTTGCCCTAAGGCTACAATACAGAGTAACTACAGGACCTTTTACACCAACGTAGTTATGGTGCCACCTATGGGAAATCTATGGGAAATGCATAGAGCAATGCAGAGTAAGTGCCTCTTCCCATAATTCCTCTGGATTGTAGGGTATCAGTGCAATCCTATTTGTGTCTACTCAGAAGTTCCATTGGGTTCAATTGGACTTACTCCCAGGAAAATGCTCTTAGAATTGTAGCCTAAGTGAAGGTTAATTTGTTTTTTTCTTTATATTTTGTATTTTCTTTATTATTTTGTATTATATTATAGTATTGTAATCAGATTTTTGAGTTGTGGTATGAATTATCTGAGTTTCCATTATTTCTTATGGGAAAATTTGCTTTGATATACAAGATTTTTAGATTACAAGCATGCTTTGGAAGACAATTCTGCTCGTAAACCAAGGTATCACTGTATACACAGCACTCTCCTCGTTCTTGGGGAGGAACTACAGGTGAAAAGCAGGTGCTGCTAAAATAGCAGGTCTCCCAGAACTGAATGCCCTACATAGAGTTGCACCAACAATAATGTTGACTCAGGTCTCGGAAGCCCTCTTGAGCCATGATGGAGAATTACTTGGGGTAAGAGTAAGATATCTTTACTCCAAAGAGATCTCCAGCCTGCTCCCAATCAGCATTGGACACAGTGGAGGCCATGCAGCCCTACTGTACCAGTACTGTTTAAGAATGGGATACCAGTTACTTAAGAAGCTGTCTACTGAGTCCAATCACAGATCCATTTAGCTTAATAGTATCAAAACTGGCTACACAGTTCTCTAGGACAGAGTTTCCTCAAACTCTCCGAGAACCACTTGTATTTGTGAGGTCTGGGGGTGTCCCAATGGTGTCTCAGCTACTGCAGTGCTGTGGGCACCCAAGAGCAATTAGGCATACCGGGGTGGGGTGGGGGACTGTGCAGCTTCCCAAAGTGTCCTTGAGACTTTCAGCCCCCTCCGCAAGCTTCTCCTCCACTGCACTGGGCTCTGATCTGTAGTTGGAGCCCAATTCCAGTTTGTAATTGGGAGTTCAACTGCATCGCTGGTGTAAATCTGGACTTCAATTTCTGGGTCACTTCCCTTAAGAGGAAAGTGATCCTTTAATGTACTTATGGTGGGAGTTCCACTGCTCTAGGAAAAACTGAATCAGGGATATTCTACAAGTGAAGTAGTTTTCTACTACTGAGCTACGGCCCCTCTCCAAGTGAAGTGGAGCAGAGGTGGGAAAACTCAGAGCATGGCATGTGTGGCATGCATAGCATCATTCCATCCCAAGTCTGTAAGGAAAGTGGAATATATTTGACCTGAACAAGGCTGGTTGTCTTAACATTTCAGGCTCAATTTTGGGAAATGGTACAAAATGTTTCTGCTGCTGAGCAGTTACCACTCCATTTGTTAACATGACACAGCTGGGTAATTGTGATATTTGTCGTGCTCTTCTTTGGCACGTTCAGGGTTAACGTCACTGAGAAGGAGACACATAGGTCTGCAAGATGCCATCAAGTCTCAAAAACATAGGGTGGGCAACAATGAAGCATCTATTATAATACCAGTGTTTTCCATCAGTGGGGAGCTGCTCTTATGCCATGGTGCCAGTCTGTCTGCCCCTCTCAGAGGGATAGACATGTTCTCCCTCCCCACCCCTTGCTTTTCCTGGCTTTCCAGTGTTGTGTCATTGTTAGATGAACTTATTAACCTCTTGGTCAAGAGGAGCCAGCTCAGAAATGGACAAACATTAGTGAAGGATTTGTGGCTCATCTGTATCCTTCACATAAGGATGAACAGCCAGACTCCTGTTCAGTGTTCAGTTGCTTGGAAATCACAGCAACCCAGTTCACGTCCCAACTATATTTGGTTTAATTTTTTTCCTAGCCTATGCTTCCATCTTCAGCCCAATCCCTAGCCCAAACCCAATGGGACAAATGTGCTGTGTGTGATGCTGACATTGGGTGAATAGATGTCAGTACTGCAAAAGAAGATAAGACATCCCAAAATGTAGGACATTAAAAAAGTAGGATGCAGCAAAATGAAAGCTAAAAGTGATTTTGGATTTTAGATTTTATGTGGTTAATATAAATACTATGGGTGCAAAAGTGCTGTGGGTGGCACAAGTGGCTAAGATGCTGTGCCTGTTAACCAGCAGGCCATGGTTCGAGACCCGGGTCGGCCCCACAAGACAGGGTGAGCTCCTGTCCTTAGCCCAGCTCTGCGACACCAGCTGGATCCAATCGTATTGGCTCTGCTTTTCCATTGGACTAATTCAGTGGTGTGGAGAGGGGGGATTTGCTGCTTGGGTAACAGCCTATCCTCCATAACAATCCAACCCAGGTTTTCGTGTTTCGCATGCAGCGTATGCAGCACCAAGCATGATACCATAGTCTTTCAAGACTGATGGAGGCCTGCTTTTTTTTATGGGTGCAGTCCAGAGTAACTATGGGGAGTCCTTGCTCAGGTGTAAGAACAATTTACTCTGGATTGCAATATGAATTTCCCATATGTTTTCACTCTGTGGTGTAGTAACTATGGGTACATGTAATGTCTCTTACATGCTCCCATAGTTACTCCGGATTGTAGGGTATATTACTTATGATTAAAGTCGGTTCCGGCTGCATCGCAGAGCTGGGCTAAGGACAGGAGCTCACCCTGTCTTGTGGGGACCCGGGTCTCAAACCTTGGCCTGCTGGTTAACAGGCACAGTGTCTTAACCACTTGTGAACCCACAGTCCAAATATATGGTGTATGTCAGTCAGTATGTGATAGTAAGTATGTGGCCATGGCCTAGCAGTAAAGGTGTAGAGTCCACTGGTGTTTAACATTGTTGCCTGTCCACTTGAAGGAGGAAAGAAAGAATAAAAAAACCTGAAGAAATACAGTCATTGTGGGGAAATCTATCTACTGTCTGTCTGTCTGTCTGTCTGTCTGTCTATCAAGAAGTTCACACATAGCTTTTTATGATGCAGAACAATATTATTTTCATGGAATCCTTACAAATTTGCCTCCCTTTTATAACCCCTTTCTCTACCAAGCCATGTACTGGTCAGTATTGATCTTAATAATGGTGAAATTGAATGTAAGGTGGAATAACAGTGGGTGGCATCCTGAAAATTTTGGGTCTTCTATGATTGACGTGTCAATTTTGTGCAAGGACCCAGCAAATCAGACTGACTCATATCCACCTGTTTTGCTTGCTTCTTGGTGGTAGATGTAGCTCCTTCAGCTTTTCCTTGGCTAGTGTTTCATGGTGGCAACCACAAGAACCATCTGCCATGACTTGGCCGTGATTTCATAAAGTCCCCACTTCTCTCTTCTTAGGAACAAACTCTTCCAAAAGTTTACTCCAAAAGCAATCCCATCCACATGGCAGGGCACTTTGCTGGCTGGTGACACATAAATTGAGAAGCTTTGGGGTACCTCAGGCAGGTTTCTCTTGCCAATGTCTGACTTTGCCTTGTCTTTTTCGCTTTCTTTGTGTGTCACTTTAATGAAAGCAGGAGGAGAGAACATTACCACATTTTTAATGGCATGACTCCACAGGCCTCTAAGATCTAATGACGGCCTCTTAGAGGGTCTCTCTAGCTTTTAACGAGGCACTGACATTTTTTAATTTTTGCCTCAGCCACTGGAGACTCCTTATAAGAGGTCAGAGCCGGTTGATTTATGCCTGTCCTGCCGTCTCTCGCTTATGCAACCATCTTGCCATTGTGCGAGGCCTGGTGACTCACAAAGCCCAGAGCTTTTGATTTCTGCATGGCTGGAGCTCTTTATGTGGGAAGGGTTTCCCAGTCAATGCTCAAGCTGCTGGATTCTCAAAGGACAAACACTCCCTGACCACTGTTTATAGGTTCCGCATAATGTAAAGCTTCCAGGCAGCCCTCTCAAATGCCAAATGCAGACTCGGTTTGACTTTCAGTGGCTTTATAACAGGGTTGGAGAACTTCAGGGTCACAGAACAAATCCAGTCCCCTGGATGTATATTTTCAGGACCCCTGAAATGTTCACTAGTAGTTTAGCTGGGGAAGTGTGGAATGGTTAGTACTGCAGGTATTGCACCGCACCATATAAACAGCCCTTCCCAACTGCTATAGGAACCATTCCGGGTTACAATCACCACCAAACGTGCAGGAGATGCTGTTTGATTCGGTAAATGTCTCCATACTGTTGTCATTGCATGAAATGGCTCTGATTCTGAGGCCAATTACATGGAGTACAGTATTTACCGTTTTGCTCGCCTCAAGATATACTACTGACTCACCTGACTATGGGCTGGTTGGGAAGATATTTTAGTTCCTTTACTGGTCCTGTACATGAACACCCTGGACCCTTTACTCTCTTTCAGTTTGTTCTGCCAAATACATTTGATGTATTTGCATAAATACAAATATATCTCTAATATAATATTTTATATTTATATTATTTGTATAAATACAAATACAAATGATGTCATCGCCAGTTACTTCCTGATTGGGAGGCCAGACATGAAGCAGTGAATACCTTTTAGTAGCTCAGAGCAGATGAGAGAGTGTTTTTGAATATCCAGATAGCAGTGGTTTTCAAACTTTAAGGGAGCTTTACTTCCTAAGTAAGCTTTTGCAGAGGAGTGGCTGTGGCAGTGATGTGATTCCTAGGATTGTGCCCCTGTGGAAAAATAGGGGGTATTTTCAATCTTAAGGGGGGGCTGCCAGAGTGTAGGGAGACCCACAGAGTGCTTAAAGGATTCGCAGCACTTGAAACTAATGAATGTGCAATCCCATTAAAGAAGTCTGACTTTCAGTTTAAATGCAACACGATCGCTACTTTCACTAGTTTCAAGCTATGGGGAACTCTGCAAGCACACTGTGGGGCTCCTCAAGGATTTATTTACAAGTAGACTTGGAGGAGTTCTGACTTCACGGTGATATCCCTTTCTGTTTGATGGCACTTCAGGCCATGGCATCATTTCCCTATTGATGGGACCACTTCTGGGTAGAGTTTCCCAAATAGATTATCATTGTCAGAAGTGGGTCCTGGGGTGAAGTGCTCAAAAACTACTGCTCTAGACCCTGGCATCACCTCTCCTAAGTTTGAAAATATCTCCTTTTCTCCACAAGAGTGCAATTCTGATATCACATTTCTGCTTTCCCCTTCCCCTGCCCCTTATAGGAGTGGGGACCTTCAAACAACCTAGGGACTGTGACTCCCCAGTTTGAGTCACACTGAAAAAAACACAGGATGAAGCTCTGCCTACTTGCAGAGCCTCCTACCACTTGTTGTTTTGCTGGTCTTGCAGCAAGGTGGCAGGGGTCTGGCAGTCCCATGAATACCATTGGACACCACTTAAATCTCTCTGGTGGTAGGAGTAGCATTGGTTGAGAAACACTGCCACTGAATACAAAATCAGGCAAGTCTGCACTAAAAATGTACTGTTTTTCAAACATTTTGCTTTGATTTGCCCTTCAGTGTCCCAAGGTGTCTCCGCATACCATTTTTATGAGAATCCATGACTTGACAGTCAGTAAACACAGAACTGGTCTCCCTCGAGACCAGGTGAAGTAATGAGTGGGAGTAGTGGGAGTAGATGAGGAGTGCCCTACATTTGCCAACCACTTCCACCAGCTAACTGGCAGCTTGGCCGCTTTGCTCAGACACCACCCTGATCCTGTTCTTCCTCATTCTCCTTCCCTCAAAAGCAAGAGAATGAGCCAGAAGAGGCTGGGGCGGTGGCAGCTCATCTTACAGTGCTGCACCAGCAAATAAATAATTGCAAATGCAATCCTAACCAATTGAGGCTGGCATAACTAACCAATTCATGTTCCTGTGGTGATGTGGCAAGGCTGGCGCATGTCTGTGCACTGGCTTAGCCCTCGCCTAACCGCCATCCATTCAGGAGTGGCACAGAAGGAGAGTGGGGAAGCAGGAGAGCGTGGAATATTGGGATTTCTCTGTGGGAGTTCAAGGACTGAAGGAAAATCATAGAGTGAGTCACAGGAATGAATGTGTCTTAAGGCTAATTCTCTGCTTCTTTCATTGCTAGGAATGCCAGAGGAAGGACCAGAGGCAATTCAAGTAAGAAAACTAAAAACACAAATCAACCTGTCCTGGGAAAGAGAATCTCCTGGTAGCCAAAGTACCAGGGATGTGCTGGAGCCAGAGTGCCAAGACTCAAGTCAAATCATGAGTCTCTATTCCACAAGACTCCAGTTGTCTACAAGTCATAACGTCAGTTGTCACAACTTGTCCAAATCAGTTTTTCAAGTCGTTTTGATTTGATTCCAAGTCTTTTTGAAAAAATGTCAATAAAAACCAAGTCTAGCAAGACAAGAACAGCAAGTCTAGCAATCTAAATCTTTTAATTGTTCGGGTAAAACCTCCAAGTCCTGAGTCAGTGCCCAAGTTTTTGACATGTGTGACTCGAGTACATTTGAGTCATGCATATTTTCGCAACTCGAGATGCCCCTGCTAACTGGGCAAGAGGCACTCTTTCATGTGGGTGTTCCCCTTTTATTTAGCAGGGGAAGAATAACTGGCCCACCTCAGCCCAGCAATGTCCCTTATAGAGCACAATTCTAACCATGTCTACTAAAAAGTTAGTTCCATTGTATTCAATGGGTCTTACTCCCAGGAAAGTGTCTTTAGGATTGCAGCCAAAGTGGTTTCTACTGGTGTTCTTTTTCATTTTAGATTGTGAGTCCTATTGGAACAGAGACCCATTAGCAGTGGTGGAATTCAAATAAATTAACAATAGGTTCTATGTCCATAGAAAAACAGGTTCTATGTCCCATCAGTAACCATTCTCAGAACCAGGCGCTCATTAGCAAAGGGTTCTATAGAACCTGTGAGGACCCCCTGAAGCCCACCAGTGCATTAGCCATTAATTTTTTTCATTTCCTTTGTAAATTGCTTTGTGAACTTTTTAGCTGAAAAGCAGTATATAAATATTAGATAGAGTAATCTGAATCTCAGTCCAATACTAGATGATTTTGCTCCATTCTTGCAGTCCCTATCCCAAACCTTGCTCATTTTAAAGCTATTTTTTCTCCCAGCAGGGGTAGGTTATTTGCAGCAACCAGAGTTGAGAGTAAAATAACACAATAAAGAGCAAGGGGTTGTTAAAAACCAGTTTTCTTCTTCCAGCTTCCCTATGATGTGCTTTAAATTGGCCCATGCATGCCCACTGGCTTCAGTTCTGCCACTTCTGGTTGCATCCTCAGTGCATGCATACATCAGTGCTTCCAGACTGCCTGCCGGCTGGTTGCCCCCATGTGTGTCAGGTTCTAAGCTGTGGGAGAACTGACCGTGTTACCACTTGGAACAGGTTGCCAGAAAGCACACTGTAAGTGATAGCACCTTCCAAGTTATAATAATCTTACGTGGCCATGATTGTAAATCTTGCACTGTAGAGTCCTCACCTACACCTACTCCTCCGTCACACGATGAGTCAATCTGTGAAGAACACACTGTTTCGAAAAGGCATCTAAAATCTGGTTTAATTTTGCTGACTTTTTCAAAGAACACTTCGAACTGTGCTTTGACTGGTTTCAAAGAAGATTAGACAAGGAACTGTGATGAACTTGCATAAAAAATGCAAATTTACCATATTTTTGATGGAATGAACTAGCTGAATTGTTAGAACATATCTCGCTTGGTAGTCTGAGCCGATGTCAACAAATGATGATAAAAGATCACTTGCTTTTTCTCTTTGGCATAAATCTGCACATTGATTTTACAGTGATAAAATGTGGTAGGCAGATGTTGCACAAAATTACAATATATTCTGTGTTGGTTGGACAACTGATGCATGTTAATGCACAGGTAAAAGGTGTGGCTACATGATTATTTTAAGGGCAATAAAGGTACAGGTGTGCCCCTATATCTGTGGAGAACCTCCCACAAATATGTGAATCTATGGATAAGAGGCAAGCTTCCCACCACCCTTCTGAAGTGAGGGTATCTGTGCTCCCATCTCCTCTTGAGGGTATTCTGAGCCCAGCAGAGGTCACACACATGCACTTGTCACCTTTGCCATACTAAGAATGACCGTGTCTAGTGAAAAACGGTGATTTCATTTTTGTCAGAAACACTGGAAGTGACATTTTTACGTATTTTAAATTTCAAAACACACTCCAAACTGCATATGTATATGTGTACAAGGGCTTCTGGAGATGAATACTTCATGCTCTTTGAAATTATACAAGAGGTACACATTATGCACATTAACATGTTTTCCTTTCTACATATCTTGGGATCTACTGAGTCTAATGAGGGTGGTATGTTAGTCTAAATCACAGTAATCTGACTAGCTGCTTGTTCATAAAGTGGGATGACTTTCATTTGACTCACAAGATATAGCTACATATGACCAGTTTCATAATGAGTCCTTTGGGATGTTTTGAAAGGACTTCATGAGAGATCAGCTAGAAATGTTTGTTCCATTTGAACAATTCTAGAACGGAGAGGAAATGTCTTCCAGCATTTAAGGAGGAAGACAAGAACTCATAGAATAAAAAAGATCATCCACGTCCATCAATGTTTGCTGTGAATACTAAGCAATGTTGAGATGACTGCAGAAATGCAACAAGCCTATACAGTAAGTAATTCTTCAAATGACCCAAACAGATAAACCATAAGGCATCAGGAGAAGCCAGAAACCTCCAGGGTCGCTATCTGAATAAAGTTATTCCTGAACTCCATATAGGACAACTACAACCTATTCATATGATATTTTGAACTTATAATGCACCTGCATTGTACAAATGTATACATCAGAGGACTGAGATTGGCAGCATATTCATGTTATGTGAATTATTGATAGTCACCTGGATAGTTACTACATAATGTGCCAAAACCCCTGAGGCATGGGGTGCTGAAGACAGATTCATCTTGCTCTTTTCCCCCACTTCATCAGTATGCAATAAATGAAATGATAATGCCAATGAACATTGAGTTGGCAGCATGCATGTGGCCAGGAATAACACTATCTTCTGATATGGTAAGCAGCTGTGGGCTAGTCTGCCCTAGAGGTAATTCAAGTAGTAGTTCTATGTGCTTCTTAAAACATGAAAGAACTGCTCAATAGTTACAAGGTCAGCTCAAGATAATCTTGTTGTCTGCATGCTGTTTAATTATTACTAATTAGTAGGAATCAATGACATCTTATGACAATGAATTACCGGGGTCTTAATTACAGGCTGGGCAGATATCTTCACTTCACTTCCCTTTGCACTTCCATTCATCAGTCCTGATTTTACTGTCGTACAATAGCTTCTTTTAAAAAAATCCTGAAAAATAATCTTAACATGACAAAATTAACATGAAACAGTGGCATTTTTCCAGATAGTAAAAAGCTTTTGGGTATTAGAACTTCTGAATGATTTGAGCAAAAAACAATGAAGAAAAAAAATTCATATAACCCAATGGCAAGTTGAGACATGTGACAGTCAGTGGTGGGCTCCAGCAGGTTCGCACCTACCCTATAGAACCGGTTGTTAACGAGAGATAGGACATATAAAGTTTAAAAATAGCCATTTAAAAGTGGCTGCCAGATGGGCAGAGAACCGGTTGTTAATTTATTTGAAGCCCATCACTGGTGACAGTGAACACGCACTGCACTGCTTCCATCTCACCCATTTAAATTTTTTTCAAATGATTGTTTTGGAACATGCAGGCTATCAGCAGCAGCGGTGGTGGCAGCAGCAGGTCACAGATTTGGCTGGAGAGTGAAACAAAAGGGTTAATTTTTTGTTAGTGCACAAAGAAGTGGCAGGGTTTCATAATGCTGCATGTACATAGGACTCTGCAAAGTATATTTTAGCTTTGTTTTGTACACAACCCATACAGTGAGACATCTCCACTGGTCTTCGTTGCATTCAATCGCCATAGGATGCTTACCCGCTGAATTAACTGTCTGAAGGGCGCATCTTGGGGCGACAGATGTGGTGAGGGGCATAGAGCAAGTTTTTTCCACATTAGATCAAGTGGGCTTTGCATTGCTTTTTCAAACTGCACCCCATTTAGGTTCCTTCTGCTAAGCCATGGTGGGCTTTTACTTGCTTAGCTGGCACTGCTCTGCGCAGTCCTACCTGACCAAGCTAGAATTCACCTTCACCTTGCCATGCTCATGGAGTGAAGGGGTGTTTTCTTTTTCCTTCATCTTGCCTGGGGTGGGATCATGAAGGGGAAGGGAAGGAAAGTTTTGGTGAGTTCTCCTCTGCTGCTGGATATTGGGGTGGATGTGGATGGTGGGGAGAGTTGAAAGGGAGACTCCAAGCATTTGCACTGCCTGGCAGCAGGCCTCTGTGTGGAACTGCAGGACAGGATTTTTTGGGGGAAGAGGACTTAACTTGAGTCTTATCAAGTTGCAAAGGGGTGACTCGGTGACAGGGCTTCATTGTCCTCATTTTCCTTCATTGTCCTGTCACCGATGGGGCGACATTGGCTTCATTTTGGAGCTTTGCAATGGTGTGCAGTAGCCCATCATGTTATGTGTCACTGGATTCATACTGAAGAGCAGAATCCAATGCAATGGAACAAGTGGCGTACCTAGGTCATTTGGCACCTGGGGCCCACAGATTTATTGACACCCCCGTACTTCAAAATTATTGAATTATCAGTATGAATTTATACAATTAAATAGTATTAATATTTTCATGTTTTTAAAATCTTACAAATTAAGCCTCTTATTGATTTGGGAGGGGCATGAGGCTGTCTTCTGGAACACTTGTTGAGCTCCACATTTACTGGACTGGGACATTCTGGTGCCTTGCATTCCTCTGTGCATGATCTGAACATAAGCCAAGGCTTACTCAACATAGCTTTTGCTTACTCGAGAGTAAATATTGCGTTGTAGCTCAGTTCCACTTTTCCATTGGATTAAATGCTATTATGAAGGACTTTGTTCTGGGTTGATTTGCATTCATTGGATCAGGACCATTCTGGGGGCATTGGATTCCTCTGCACTTTACAATGGACTAACCCCCAAATCCAGAGAAACTACGGGAGCACTTAAGAGATATTATGTGCACCTGTAGTAACTGCACCTCCTAGTGAAAACCTATGGGAAATTCATATTACAGTCCAGAGTAAATTGTTCTTACACCGGAGCAAGGACTCCTTGTAGTTACTCTGGATTTTGCCCTTAGGCACATTTGCCTGTTCACGAGTAAAGGTGCAATATGGCTCAGTTTCATTTTCCCTAGCACTCCATGCATTTTTGTTTTTTAGTTTTTTGACCATAACCTTTGAAGGAGATATTTCAAAGCTGTCTTTTACATTGGATTATGCTGGAAAATAGATATCTAAGGGTTTATGACTTGATGGGGCCATTAGAAAAGATTTTATCAATTGTAGAGATTTTTGTGATTTTGGTCACCTCCAGTTTGTTACCCCCCTGATTGTGGTACCCAGCACCCAGGATGCCCCCCATTCCCGTAGGGGTGCCATTGGCTGGGACTGACTTGAGTCAATCCCCACATGACTCTTCCCATCACTATTTGTTAGTTGATGTTGCAACATAATAAAAATGTTCCCTCTTATTCTATACTTCTTTAACTCTGACGAGATCATACAGTATTTTGAAAAAAAAAATTATAAAAGGCAGTTAGCCTGTCACTCCCTTCAGATTATTTACTGTTTTTGGAAACCTCTAGCTCCTCATGCACTCTGTCTTGAGAGAGGCGCTCTCAGTAGCATGGCCTCAAGGGACGGCATATTTCAAGAGGAGCATGTCACTTCTCTAGCAAGGTGGCAGTGGGAAATTTGGCTAATGGTGAGCCTACTGCAGGCAGCAGTTTGAGTGCACAGCCACAAGGCTTGTCTACACTGTCTTTGCCCCAAAGTCTATGTTAATTTAAGGGTGAGGAATGGCATCAGTTTGAACGGTTGACGGAAGATGTTTGAGCACATTTTTGCAGCATTCCAAGGGTAGGAATGGATTTTTTTTTTTCAAAATACCTTCCACAATTTTTGGAATGCATTTGCCACATTTGGTATGCCTGTCTTTCAGCACTTTAAATCTGTTTTCACTGTAATTTGCAAAATCATTCAGATCAGAACTGAGCCAGGTCTTTGGCTACTGTTCGGCTACCGTTTGGGTTCCTGAAACTGCCCACACTTTCCCCAGATATGAGCGTACCACTCCTATTACTATCTCCATGTCCCTTTCTGATTACAAGGCAACATTATCATATCACTTAGAAAGGAGGTGAAAACTGAGGCTGCAATTCTAATCCGCAGTTACTTCAGTATATGTCCTGGCACAAGTCCCATAAGGCACATATGTGCCACTTATGTCAGGGTGAAGCCAGTGCACAGACATGTGCTGGCCTTCCCACACCACCACGGGAATGGGGAATGACTGAATTGTGCCAGACTAAATTGTTTAGGATTTCAAACTTATCCATTTTATGGGACAACCCTCAAACTTATCCATTTTATTTGACTCTAGATATAACCAGGCAAGAATGGAAATTAGTCCATCTCACCCTCACCATACAAAACTTTCATGCAGGAATGGGACAGCCTTTTCCCTAATGCTGTGGTTTCCAATGTTTTTCATCTCCTGGAACATGGAGAAGGCACTAAAATTGTCAAGGCACACCATCAGCTTTTTGCTATTGACAAGGGACACCATGCTGCTTTTGACTGTCCCCAAAGTCCCATGGCACACCGGTGTACCAAGGGCACAGTGGTTGAAAATTATCATGGGGTTCTAGTCCCAGGATTTGTATTTATGTGTATACAGGATTGTTCAAATGAAAAGTTTTTCTCCGTCAGAAAGTTGGAGAGGGTCACTTATTTCTGTCCACCTGTTTGCCTTCACCACATCTCCTTCTACTCTGAACTGGAAGAAGAAGAAGAAGTGGCTAGTAAGAGGAGCAAAGGCTGGCACATCATCTGGTAAACAAGGGACATTTGCATGCGAGCCCAACTCAGGCATTAGGAGGTTTTTGGTTGACCTTGAATTGATGGTTAAACCTTGGCTAGTGTTGCTCACCTTTGTTGGTGTTGATTGTAGGTCTAACAATCTTTTAAAGTCTGGTAGCGCCTTAAGGACTAGTCCGTATGTTTCTGAGTAAGCTTTCATGGATCAGATGCATGATAGGAGAATGCTAAGCTAGTATTACATCTCTGATAACGGAGATAAGCATTTGGCATGCTTCCCTAGTAATCAGGGGGTCTTGGGCAGGCTCTATGTGTATGTTAGAGTTGCACTCTTGCACTCATGCTTTGGAAGACTGTCTTTGACCAGCCTTGTGAATAATCCACTCTCCAGTTACTAACCATCTCCATGACATTGGTTATTCAGTCATTAGGCAACCTAGGGAACTATAAAGGGAAAGTCTATTAATATCTTTAACTGATATTAAAAATATTAATAAATATCTTAAAATATTAATAAATAGATATTGATGAAATATTTCTTAAATATGAGATGAAGGTAATAATAAATTGATATTAATAAATAGGTAAATATATTAATAAATTAGAAATGAAGATAAGGATTGGTTTAGTAGAAAGAATGGGAAACCAAATTGCTAAGAAACATGGAAATTTTCATGTATAAATTACACTTTGATGGTAGATAGACTATTGAAAAATGGGGATATATTAATGTGTTATATCCTGACAACCATTTTAAGTCTAAGGTGGTAGCCATTTGGGAGACGAAAGGGTACATCCTGTTCTATATTCTATTATGTTCTATTATGTCCTTATTCTATACATGACATAGATTGCAATCCTAACCTAGGCCGGCCTAACTCATTGTTCTTCTCATTCTTATGGTGATGTAAGGAGGCAAGCACATGTCTGTGCACTGACCTAACCCTCTCATAGAAATGGTGCAGAAGTGTCTTATGGCACTTTAGTGCTGAACATGGTGACACCATCAACATCATGTCAGCACAGGACTTATGCCGGGGCTTAGGCCAGCCTAATTAGAGGTTAGGATTGCAGCCTTATATGCTATTTTAAAAAGAACAATAACCATTGTAATAGGCATTGGAGATAAAGTAGGGGCGCAATCCAGAGGGAGTCCTTGCTCCAGAGTAAGAACAAGTTACTCTGGATTGCAATATGAATTTCCCATAGGATTTCACTAGGTGGTGCAGTAACTACGGGGGGGGGGGGTCGTAATGTCTCTTACGTGCTCCCATAGTTACTCTGGATTGTAGCCTAGGTAAATCATTTTTTAAAAAATTATTTATCGTTTTAAAAAAATTATTTATCATTTTTGAAATGGAAGTCCAATATAGAGACTTCCCCAGTATGTAACATCTTATGTGACAGCCTTCAGCCACCTCTTGTGTCTGATTTCCCCGCCGAAGCTCTGCGTCAGTCTTCTGAGAACAATGAGACAGTAGTCTTTCGGGTAGCTGCTATGAGGAATGTGCTCACTCTAAGGATTCCTCATTGCTCAATTGGTGTTCCATGTTATGGATAATTCATGACTCTTCTTTACTTACCCCCGACAGCAAGGAGTCAGTGACGCCGGTGTAGCTGAGTCAGAGAAAGAATGTGGGGTTGAATGGGGGCAACCAGACAGAGTCATCAAGATGTCTCCTGAGTCCCTTGTGCAATTAACATAGTAGATTGCTCACAGACTAAATTCTTGAAGAACTATTTGACTATTTTTTTTCCATGTGGTGAAGGCAACATTATTAAACTCCATATGAAGAATTTAAGATATAAATAGACTCACAGTCTAATCCTATGTATATCCACTCAGACATAAGTTCCATTGGGTCCACTGGGCCTTATTCCTAGGAAAGTGGGCATATGAATTCAGACTCAGGTTCTGAAACCTTTGAGCTCTGATACTGTTAATGCAGGAATTCTGATTACAGATTATATAATCTCTATGTCATTCTTGAATCCAGTTTCTGGTCTGGCATTAGCAGTTTTTCAGGGTTTTGGATGGAAAGTAAAATACACTCTTGTATTTTAGTTGTATTTTTGCCATACAAAAATACCTTTCATAGGCCTCCTCCCCAAATTAAATATTTTAAAATTAAAGATTGGCCCTATAATTGGAGCCTGAGCCTTTGATGCTTGAATTATTGTGTAATCACTCACACCCAAGTGGGGTGAAAACACACCTAGGCATAAAATATTGCACAATAAATCCATGCCCTGTTGTGTCTTATTGCTTAATTAGTCCATGTAATGACATGATTCGGGTTAACCAAAATGGAATTGCATCATGTGTATCATTAAAGCAAAGGCGAATTAGTGGCTGCTAAGCGAACTGCGAAGAGAACGCTATTTTGCCATCTTGTTTCATCGTCCAATAATGGTCAAGAGATCTGATGGGAGAAAGTGGAAAACTCCCAGAGTCAGCAAAGCTGAAACTAGGAAAATTGCATGCTGTATCCTATAATTTGCTTTTATTTGGTGTCTTGTCCTAACCTAGTTTGAGACTTGACTACCAAATGGAAATACAGGATGAATGTAGTGTTTCAAAATGCCTGGGAATGGAGCTTGGCTTGGAGTTATATTTTGGCAGAGAATATGTAAGTCTTGATGCCTGAGTGAGAGACTTTGGGCACAATCCAGAGTAACTACGGGGAGTTCTTGCTCCGGTGTTAGAACAATTTACTCTGGATTGCAATATGAATTTCCCATAGGTTTTCACTAGGTGGTGCAGTAATTACGGGTGCATGTAATGTCTTTTACGTTCTCCCGTAGTTACTCTGGATTGTAGGGTTTGAAAACAGCAGATGGGTGGGGGAGACATAGAGGTTAATGATGGCGGTGAAGCTGCATAGTACATAGTCATTCAAAAGAAGAACTGACCTTTTCCTAGGTTTTTGTTTAGTAAAAAGTATTGCAAATGGTTAACACAGTGCCTGTTAACCATTAGGCCAGGGTTCGAGACCTGGGTCCCCACAAGACAGGGTGAGTTCCTATCCTTAGCCCAGCTTTGCGACGCAGCTGGAACCAATTGTATCAGCTCTGCCATTCCATTGGACTATTTCAGTGGCGTGGAGAAAGGGGATTTGCTGCTTGGGTAACAGCCTATCCGCTATATCAATCTACCCAGGCTTTTGTGCTTCGCATACAGCATCGAGCACGATGCCATTATCTTTCAAGACTGATGGATGCCAAGTTTTTAAGTATATCTTTAATGGATATTGATGATTAGGAGATGCGTATTTAAATGAGTACTGATAGCTTATGATGGCTGTTGGCTACTAGCTAAGAAGGCACACCATCAACTGCGGAAAACAGTTCAAAGCATTTCATTAAGGATGCAGTCCTATCCACACTTTCTTGAGAGCTTAGTTTTAAGGCTGCAATCCTAAAGACACTTTCCTGGGAGTAAGACTCATTGAACACAATAATAATAATAAAATAAAAACTAGGCTTTTGTGGACATTATATAATGTCCCGCTTTTAATATACATAATATACCGCTTTTCTGGACATTTTGGATTGCTCCTCAGTCTTTAATCAAAGCAGTTTACATAGGCAGGCAAATTCTAAGTCCCTGAAGGGATTTTTACAAACACAGATTGTCTCTGTCTTTCAAGAGACACTACATTCAAGATGTTACATTCAAAGTCTGGTTACAACACTGGCCCCGATGTCTGAAATGCTGGCTGACCAAGTTCTCCTTTCGTTCTCACCAAGGGCAGTTGAGAAAGGTCCTTCACTCCCACTGAAAAGCAGATGGAAAATCTCAGCTACAGCAGCTGCTTTTCAAGGTCTTGCTTTGGATCTGACTTCCGGTTATCTCGCTCCGGCAACCTTCAGCTCTTATCTTCAGGCAAACGGAGGCTCTACCCTCTAGACCAGACCTCCTGCCTTCTTACTCTTACCAGACCTCCTGCCCTCAATGGGGCTTACTTTTGAGAAGGCATGGTTAGGATTGTGCTGTATCTGGCCGCATATCCTTGGATCTTCTTTTGCAATGGCACTTGCTATAAAGCAGTAGTGCCTGTTGCAAAAGGCATTCAGACAGTGTGTGACTTAGGACAAAATACAGAGTAACTACAGGGAGTCCTTGCTCTGGTGTAAGAACAACTTACTCTGGATTCCAATATGAATTTCCTATAGGTTTTCACTAGGTGGTGCAGTAACTACGGGTGCACGTAACGTCTCTTACGTGCTCCCATAGTTACTCTGGATTTGGGGTTAGCATACTACAGCAGGAAAACCTATGCCTGCCTACCTTCCTTTCCTTCCTTCCTTCCTTCCTCATCATCCAATTCCCCCAAATTCTCCTAATGAGAGTCCAAGTGCCAATTTTACCTGGGAATCACAGTGTCTATTAATAAACCCAAAGTTCATTACATAGCTGTATAATGACTCCCCCTTATTAACGTTTATCATTATACAAAGGTATTATTGATTTGTGTGCATGGAATAACTCTGCCAAATGGGAAAGCCGACTCAATTCCTGCCAAGAGCGTTGGCTTCTGGAATAAATAGTACTTGGAACTGTTTTTCATGCTTCAAAAGAGATTGCATAAATCAAGTACACAATAGTGTACATGTACAGTAGATGGCAACAGTATACATGCATGCTGTGGATCAGTGAAGAGCAATCTGCAGTCCATCAGGGTTTTATGTGTGGCTGCAAGACAATTCGCTTACCTTTGCCCATGTATAGGGTTGGCAGATTGCTGCATTATATACAGACAGTGAGTGCACAATCAATGTACTTTCCATATCCAAGTTAAAGGATGACTATACAGTGAATGCAGACCACTCAATAGCTTAGGATGCCCATTACTGTTGCAGCTTGTTCTTGCAAATACACTTCACTGTGGATTTTTAAATACTCATAGGCTGCAATCCTAAAAGCTCTTTCCTGGGAGTAAGTACTATTGAACACAATGGGACTTACTTCTGAGTAGACATGCTTAGGATTGCACTGATAACGTAGTTGATTGTATATGAATAGTCTTGTTTTATTTGTCATATCTTTTTGTAAATTTCACTGATACATAGTTCTGTTTCCAAAACAGCGTTTTCTATTTGGGTGCTTGCCTTCTCTCTCATGCTTAACTGATAGTTTCTTAAATAAACAGTGTTCACAAGCAAACAATATGAAGACTTCCCTGCTTCAGCCTACCACTCCGGGAGTATTAAATAGTTTGATCTCCCAATGTGGCCTTAGGGCAATAATGACTCAAATGATCCTTGCATGGGGCTACCAGAGGAAAGCTGAGTAGGTGGAAGGGCAAGATAATGAGGCGCTTATGAAAGTGACAGGGCACCATTCAGGCAACTGACATCACTTTATTCTGTCTCATTTAGACTCTAGGATTTACAGAGGATCAAACACTCCCCAAAAAGCAGTATTTTTTCCCAACACACATTTTTGTCCTAGTGGTTAGAGTGCTTTGTCTAAGAAAGCTGTGTTTCAAGCACATTCAGCTGTAAATATTACAGAATAAGCTCAGGTCAATCAATGTCTCTCAGCCTAATCTTCTGATGAATAACATCACAATGTTGATATTGATCACACTATTGATATTATGAATAATGGGTATGTGTGCCTATGCATGTATACTGCCCTGGTCAATCTAAAGCAGGGGTGTCCAAACCTTTTGGCAGGAGAGCCACATCATTTCTCTGACACTGGAAAATGGTTGACAGGAAAAATGATTGACATTACAAATTTGAATAAATTTACATATATTTACATATAATGATGTATTAGGGACAGATGTGGAGGATTACAATGCTTGCTCAGGGGCCTTATTCTAAATCTTACCCCAGGCTGCATTAAGTCTTGCTGTGTGTTGCATCTGTTCCCCGGGCCTGGGTTTGGACACCTCTGATCTGGAGGTAGGGCAAGATAGACAGACACATATCCAATTAAATGGTTATTAGTTGACCCCTTCCACTGCAATTTTGTACTGTGCTTTTTTAGTGTCAGAAAGTAAGCAGTCCGTGTATCACATCTGTTCTCATGCAGATTGTACACTCTGTAACATTTGCTGAAAAAGAGTACTATAGAAATAATGTTTTGTGTGCGCATACAGTACATGCATGCTATGGGAATCAGGTACATAGCAAGTCATGTGGTCGTGTCTTGTATATGGGATGGCAATACACATTCACTATTAGATTTCTCCCCAGTTTCCAGTATCCTGGGATGAAACCACTCATTATTGTTGACAGGATTGGGCTTGTCCTCAAAATAACACTTGAGAAATTCTTTACATTCTTGTGCCATCTGTCTGTCTGTCTGTCTGTCTGCTTATCTACTGTATTTATATACCACTTTTCAACTGAAAAGTTCACAAAGTGGTTTACAAGAAAGTGAAAAAAATTAATAGCTCATTAATAGCTAATGGAATAGTAGTACTCTTTCTCTTAAACCTGGCTTGCCCAACACGCGGCCCAAGGGCTGTATGCGGCCCAGGATGCAAATTAATATGGCCCTCCTGCAAAAGTGGCTGCCACTGGAAAAAGCAGCTTTGTGGTTGCTTCCAAATTCAAATTTCGTGTGCTGCTGTGTGCGCTGCTTTTTTCCTGGGTCTGGGCCTGGGCGGGACAAGAGTGAGGCAGGAGAGAAGGAAGTTCCTCCCTCTCCCTGCTTCATGGCCACTCCAAGTGCTCCCAGGCAGCTTAGAAGCAACAGCCTTCAGGAGTATACTCCTCATGGGTTGCCTGAGCTGTGGACCTCGCAGCCTGTGGACCTCGCAGCGCCAGCTGCCTGCCTGCTGCAGGTTCCACAGGCTGCCTGTCATCTGCAGCCACCCACCCACAGCCCCCTTGAACTTCTCCTCCACTGACCTCCAGATAAAGAGGAGCAGGAAGAGAAGAAAAACTAAGGAAACTAGACTGAGAGCCAAATCCTATGCATGGCTACTCAGAAGAAAACCCCATTATAATCAATGAGACTTACTCCAAGGTTAAGCTTGGAGAGGATCACAGCCCATCCTATGCAGCATGCCTACTCAGAAGTAAGCCCTGTTAAAGTCAGTGGGGCTTACTCAAAAGTAAAAGTGGCTATGGTTGCAGTCTGAGAGGCCAATCCTATGCAAGCCTATTTTTCTATGGTTTTTTTGGATGATCAGCTATCGCTATTTGCAGCCCATCACATATCATATGTGCTGCCCAAACCAACTCGTCTTCTGCCAATGCGGCTCATGGAAGCTAAAAGGTTGGACACCCTAACTTAAATCCTATCTCATCCTTCTCACTGGTGCAGCTATACTGAGGCTGTGGGACGGAAAGATTTAAATCCCCTTGCCCTCCATATCCTACCCACTTCAAAATGGGTCTCTTTGGACCTGCATGAAGCCCATGATGAAGCCCCTGATGAGGCCCATGTTTCAGCAAAGTGCAAAGTCTGGGAGCTCCCAAGTCTCTGCTACGTCATCTGTCTGTCCAACTGTCTGTCTATCCTTGGTCACTTATCAGTGGGGTTTCACTGGAGAGAAAGAGAGTGGGGAGGCTGCCCATGGAGAGGATAGGATCCAGTATGCACCAGAACCATTCGATCCACCCACAAAAATCTCAGGGTCTTTGGTTCATCTGACCTGGCAGCCCTCATTGCACCATATTGAATCTCTCTTTCAGGTGCTGGTGGTGGAGCAGGTTTTCCTCCATATCCCAGTTGCTGAACCAGTAATCTAATCTTGCAAAGCACAGGTAGTGTAAACCAGCAGAACTCTGCAAAGAGTTTCAGAGCCTATCTGGAGCTCACAGCACGTCCACTGTAAATCATGTTAGAATCCTTATTCTAAATCCCTTCCAAACAGTGAATGCTCCATAACTTTGCTTTATGATTCTAACAGGAAGGGTGAATTACCACTGGAACAAGGTGCCAAGAGAAAGGGGTAGATTATTCATCATTTCCTCCCTGCAAGTCCAGAGCAGTCCTCTTGGAAGAGAAAAAAAGTGAATGCATTCTTCGGATTTCTGTTTTCATTCCGAATCATTTAATGCACAGTACAGGATAGGTAAAATGAAATGATTTTAAATATTAAGGTGCCAACACTGATCGGATGACTATATAGTGTTGAGTAGATTAATATAGTGCATGGCGAATCTATCTGTAGTGATTGCTTCCCTACATATCCTGCTTAAAATTCACTGTACATTTTCTGTGTCCCAACTAACCCATTTGTGGTAACTTTATGGTGATTCATTAAATGGGATTTGAATCATTAGTAGAGGTAGAAGGAAAACTGTTTTATCTTTTTCGTAGATTTTGTATGTATGTATGTATGTATGTATGTATGTATGTATGTATGTATGTATGTATGTATGTATGTATGTATGTATGTATGTATTTCCCGCCTTTTTCTATACTCAAGACATCTCACAAAAACAAAACAGACATAGAATCAATTAGAAACATCATAGAAAAACAGTTAAAACACTATAAAAACAGTTATAAAATATATAGTATAAAAATACCCACAATAGAAACAATAAAAAGCAGTAGCATCTTAAAATAAACCTAATCTTTAAAAGCCAAAATATTAGCAATTTTTCAAAGGTGGAAATACAGAAATTGGATTACCGTTTGTTTTTTAATTCAAAATTTTCCTCATAATAATGAATTATAATTGTTTTTAAAGTGTGCTGTTTAGGTGATGTAGGTACACCAGAGTTGGTAGGTGATGCCACAGTCATTACCAATGCATCCCCATTAATCTGTGTATATATATAAAACTGAAAAGTCACTGACTGACTGTCTCACTGACTGACTCATCAATGCCCAGCCAAAACCACTGGGCCCCAAAGAGAGAAATTTCGGAAGGGTGTTCCTTCTGTGATGGGAACACCCACCAAGAACTGATTTCTAGAAATTTATACCCCTAGGGATCTGAAAAGGGGTACAATGCATTTTTGGCCTATATTTAACATTGAAAACTGAAAAACACCCAGCCCCTGCACTGGCCGGAAAGGGGTGCAACATCCAGCTTGGATGGGAGGGTGCACAGAGGGGGTGCACAGGGGGTGGTGCACAGGGGGGTTGATGCGCAGTTGGGAATTGCTGCGTAAAGGGGAAATTTTACTCCTGCAAAGTGGATACGTTTTTGCTAATTAAGGAATAAAAATCACATAAAACAATTTTAATTTTTGCAGATTTTCATTTTTGTTTTTTTTTTCCTAAAAATGAGAAGTACAGAAAGCATGCGGGATTATGAAAGCAACCCAGTAGTTTCCCTATATACTGAGTGCAGCCAAAAGCAAACCAAACTTCATTTTTGCTGCACTAATGTGGTCTAACTTTGACCTGTAGGTTGATCATTGGCATTGCCTCTATGTGTGCGAATGAATTCAGCCCCCTGTGAAACCCATGTTTCAGCAAAGCGCAAAGTCTGGTTGCTCCCAAGTCTTCTACTACTTTATCTGTCCATCTGTCTGTCTGCCCTTGGACACTATCAGTGAGGAAAGTATTTGCACTGGATACATATACAGTACAAATGGAATTAAACCCATTTCCTATTCATCCTTTATTCTAGTCCTGCATGGCTAGAAACTAATTCAAACATATGCTATAAATAGAGAAACTTACTTTCTGCCTTGCTTTTTCAATCCAGAGCAATTCCCAAGATAGCTTACATAAAACAATAAAATACTATTAAACTGTCCAAACCATTAAACTACTCCACTGAAATATGTAATTAAACAACGATCTATATATTTAGTTGGAAAGGAAGTTAGTATGATTCTCCAATATATTAACGATTACCAGGTCTGTACATTGCAATGTTTTTTGTTTGAAATTTATATCCTGCTAACCATCTGAAAAGAGGACTGGGGTGGTGGCCAACAACACTTTAAATTGAATATCAGATTCAATTACAAAACACAAAAAGACAATGACATTAAAATGAGACACTCTCTCTCTCTCTCTCTCTCTCTCTCTCTCTCTCTCTCTCTCTCTCTCTCTCTCTCGCACACAGTAAAATTCATTAGAACATAGGGCAAAATCCAGAGTAACTATGGGGAGTCCTTGCTCCGGTGTAAGAACAACTTACTCTGGATTCCAATATGAATTTCCCATAGGTTTTCACTAGGTGGTGCAGTAACTATGGGTGCACGTAAAGTCTCTTACGTGCTCCCGTAGTTACTCTGGATTGTGCCCATAAGCAATGAAGGCGAGTAGGGTAGCATGCCACTTAAACCCAGTATAAAAACAGTCACAAATCCTATTTTAAACTAAGAGCGTTCTGACATACAAAAATTACTCTATGTATAGTTCAGCTAAAATGAATATGTGCTCAAAACAGAAATTGATAAAATTTCCCAGTTTTGCCATACAAATTTCAAATGAGAAATCTGAATTCACATTTTCCATAAACTTTTCCATAAAATTCCATAAAAGATTCCATAAAATTTGATCAAGGCTTTAGGCTTGTCAGCCTCTTCAGTTAGTGTTGATTTTGATAGCCTTCTGACATGAAGATTCAGAAGCTGTTCATCGTCAAACACTACTTACAATTGCCTGGTTAAGATCAGAAGGGGCAGAAGAAGTAGAGGTGGGGGTGGCTGTGGAGGAGGAGATGAGAAAGGAGACTTAACACAGGTGGTTAACCGTAGGTCTCCACCTGGAACTGAGGTCCCAATGCTTGACAATACTGAAAACACCAGACATACCAGCACTTTTGGTCACGTTCAGGAAGACAACCCAGCATAAAAGCCATCTATACACATGTACAGTGTTACAGGATGGCTGGGAATGGGGAATGGGCTTGTCCTTCCTTTCTTGGGTATTAATTTCAAAACAAAACCAAACCACCAGGACATTCCCTCTTTCCCCCTGCTTAGCCCTGTGCTGGTAACCATCTTTACTAGTTAGGTAAGTCCACCATTAATATCACTTTGCTTCCTCTATTTTTCAGCAGCTGTGGAGGAGAAGACATCATGGGCTGAATTGTGTGGTTGAAGGCTACAGATGTCCATCTCCTTATGTGGTTAGTAGTGCCATGTGATATGCTTTCAGGTGGCTACTACACAGCTCACAGTGGTCTGAATCCACTTTTAGAGTGGTCCAGAGGTAAATGAGTAAGAATTCAGGTTTCCAAAACAAGGAACATACAGTTGTTGCCCCCCTTTACTTTGACTACAACAGTCCATGGGGAATTGCTGTATGTTGAAACGGTGTGCTCCTATCTGTGGTTTATATAAGCTCATAGAAAACATATGTGGAAATCAACTGGTTAGTCTTTGAGGTGCTACAAGACTCTATTTTTTCCCGGTTGTGGTGTCAATAAAATATATTTGGGAAGGAAGAAACTTTTTTTTTTCCAAATTCTTCCTGGAATATTCTACTACCTGAGTCTAGGCGCCTGTATTTATTTGCATTCATCTTGTAATCAGGACTTTCAAGGCCTCTGTGTGGCTTCTTTTCAGCAAGTTTATAGTGAAGAAGTTGAAAGAGCATTTTTCATCCAGGATTAATCTACCACTGCTTGGGTGAGGCTTGCAGAAGACAATGAGATGTTTAACACAAGCAGTTCAAAACACCCACCTTCCTGAGCCATCCTGAGCCGTCCTCTTCAGCAGATTATGTGGATGGATGTAAAGAAGTGCACTGGGTATCTTCTGAATGAATTCCCTTCTGGCGAGTCACAACGTCAGAGATATGAAGCTGTTCCCAAGCACAGAGTTATCTTCAAACATGCACTAAGTCCAAATCCATACACTTCTATCCTGTTGCAGGTTAATTAGTTGCAATAAACTTCCGTAACATGGCATTTTGCCATAAACATGGGTGTTCAAATTGAAGCTATTGAGCTGAACGTTTGCGTCCACATTTGTGTGTATGTGCAAGAGAATGCATATAATGTATAAATATCATGTATAAATATAATGGCCACCCAAGAGACATTTTTGGACTTAGGAAGGACCCTAATTATGGCCTTCCCAGTGTATTTTCCACACTCAATCTTCACTGTTCGTATTTGTAGAAGAGAAGAGTTTTATCTTCTTATTTGTCTCTTTCTCTTCCATCTCCCATCCAGATTTCCTTGGTTCCAGCAAGAAGACGACACTGTGTGCCTTCAGAACATAGCCTAGTTTTGTGTTTTTTTCTTGGTTGGTCTACAGGTTAAGACATAGGCTGCAATCTAAAGACACTTTCCTGGGAGTAAGACCCGTTGAACACAATGGGGCTTACCTTTGAGTAGACATGGTTAGGATTCAATCTATAGATGCTTTTCAAAGGCTGCCACTGAGATCCATTGGATAACACACATTGGTCTCCATCTGAGACACAGCGGATGCAATACCTCCTTTTTCCAAATGCTGGGTTGATTAGCGCTATAATCCTCTGTGTGTTTACCTGGTATTATGTCCATTGAACATAGTAGGACTTATGAGTAAACATGCATAGCAGTATTGTCATACTGGAATGTGTCCAGATGCAGGTGCTATTTTGCTGTCACAGAAGATCCGACACAGAATTCAAGGTCTGGTGAAGTAGAGCAAGCCTGAATCTGAACGGGACATGACTGGATCAACTGTTGGCAGAAGCACCCTCGCTACAACCAGTGCTATTTCCAGCCACAGTGCAGTAGCAAGGACATATCCTCAGGTCGAGGATTGTGTCAAATATGGGGGCTGAATGCACTGCATGGCTATGTACCATCTTGGGAGAAAACCAATACCTTCCTATGCATTCCAAAAATATTTGGAGCATTTGTTTGTGCATCCAGTGTGCACGTATGTTTGGTGGATGTGGGTGCAATTTATGTGCTTTTAAAGCTCTGTAATAGTCTTGAAGGATTAGCTGGGAACGCTGTCTCTTTATGTTGTTTGCAAGGCTATAAACTACATTTATGACTTGGTTAAAATAACAAAGCAGAGTACCTTCTCTCTCTCTCTCTCTCTCTCTCTCTCTCTCTCTCTCTCTCTCTCTCTCTCTCTCTCTCTCTCATGTATTTCAGTTTCTTGGTCCTACTTTTTCTTGCACTTTCATATTCTTTCCCCCCTTCCCCTCTGTTCTGCTCCCCCCATGCACTCAGAAGACCCATAACCAGATCTCATCTCAGACCTCAGATCTTCCTTAAAAGCTGTCATGTTCAATTGCTTTATTAGATGATAATATATCACTTTCGCCTCCCTTTGCCAGGACTGCTTTCAAGAGCTTGTATCATAAAAAAGCACAAATAAAATATTATTGCTGTCTCTTTATGCGTGAGCTGGTATTTTCCAGGGATAATTGGGGAGCGTTCCAGGCCTTACATGAACCTAGAAGCAAGAAGCTGGGCCACCAGTCAAACAGCTGAACATCAGGGAGGGCATGCAAGTGTCGAGCAGCTTTGCAGATCCCCAGTCTTGTTACTAAAGCATCTCTGGCAGGCTGCCACTGGCTTCAAACTGCTAGACAAGGGGTGATATGGGGAGGGAAGAATGGACATCTGTTGGAGCCTTGTTGCCTCCAGCCTTTCCACATTCCTCTAGCTATAGAATATTGCCTTCGGTGGGACAGCTGCAGGAAGGGATGTGCCAAGCTGTTCCGCCGGCTTGGACATGTGGGAGATTCACTGCTGTGTTGCTTTTACTCTGGGAGCCTGCCTTCCAAGCTGGCTGAAGTTTTTGTAGACATAAACCACTTCTGTGTCTACAGAGTATGGGTATCTATGTATCTGCACATGCTTGGGCTGAGTTGAACATTCTCAGAAAAGAATGTTTAGCCAGCAATTTGGGGTGATGGGCTTCTTCTGCCTCCTATGCAGGGGCATTCCAAGGGTGCACTGCGCTCCATGGCATATACGATGTCATGACACTGTATGACGTCATGACATCATCATGCGCACATGCGTCCTTCTGAGCCGGCTGGAGAAGTTCTCTCTGGCTGGCTCAGAAGGGTGCTGGGGTAGTTGGGGTAGTGTGTGGGTGAGTGAGCCTGCGCCCACCATCACGTATTTGCCCATGGCATAAGACACCTTGTGCTGTATACGTGGTACACCACTGCTCCAAAGCTAAGTAGTGTTGCCTGCTCTTCTATGTCACCTGTCATGTGGCACAGCTGCAGACCGGCATACCTACAATAGGCAGGAGGAGGAGCAGCAGCACGAGGGTGGGTGACAGAATTGGAAGCAGAACAGAAAAGGGTGGTAAGTCTACCTTCTGATGCACTGTGAGATTTTGCACTGCACACCTATTGTCTGAGGTAACAGGTGGCAAGTCTAACAAGTTTCTCTAAAATACAGGTGTTTCTTATTTTTAAGCTTGAGCATGCAATCCTAACGAATTTAGTCCGCCCAACTCACCCATCAACCTGTTCCTTCCGTGGCATGGGGAGGCTGGTGCACGTCTGTGCATTGGCCTAACCCCCCAATAATGACACAAAAGTTACATCCTTAGACCAGCTCAGGACCTTTGCTGGCCTAACCAGGGGATACGACTGTGCTGTGAGTGTGACTAAGTGGACATTTTCCTGCTGGAGCAAAATGTTCTGCTGGGTAAGTCTGAAGATCCACAAATTCCAACATCTTCTTCATTGCAGTGTTTACCTCCTTTGAATCCCTGCTATGTGGACATCACTGATTCTGGATCATGGATCATCATGTTCTGGATGTGGCCCTGCTTTGATATACTCATAGTGTGCCTTGGCTTTGCGGGATGGTGGGAAACCATCATCTTCCCCTGTTGCATTCCATCCACCTTTCTTTTGCTGATCTCAGAGGAACTGTGCTGAGTTTCTGTGAACTCAGAAGGACCTCCAGTCTCCATATGCAATTATTTGCAAGATATCCCTTGATTCCCCTTGCCCCAGATGTGACATTTTTGGGCTGAGTGCAGAAGCCACATTCCTACTGCTCAGCCAATGGAAGTTGCTCTGAGCATGCCTTGGCTGTATCCAAAGTCTCTCTAGGCAAGGTGCAAAGGTTGTCCTGACCTGCTGTCGATGCTGGAAAAAGCCAAGAGAAACCATGAGTGCTGCAGAATGGGAAGTCACTCTCCCCAGAGCAGTCTGTCAGAGGTCAGCCTGACCATACATGCGTTTTGCAACAACTTCCTGTTGATGAGCCGGGAATGGGCAAGGAACTGCACCAAGATATATGGCTGCTTATTTTTTTCCTGGCCAGTCTGTCCTAGGAGCAGACTGCATGGTGATGCTGATTAAAAACGTCTTTAATGGGCATGCCATCTGCTTCCAAGAAGAACTGATGTCTCTGCATTGTAGGTTTGCCAGATATCCTGGAGTAGATTTAAAACAAACAAAAAACAGCAAATATCCACCACTTATTTGCATTTTAAGCACATTTTCATTATCTATATGTTCCCCCCCCCCCATATACAACCAGAAAATATTTTTTTCTGTTGCAAAGAAGATGGAAACATTTGAAAAAAGTCACTCATCTGCAAAATGAGCAACTGAAGCTGTATGAGAAGTTACAGAAAAGCAACCTAAGAAATGTTAATGCCAGGCCAGGTCTCCCAAGCACAGACCTTATGGTCGTTGTTAGTTATACACATCTCTAGATATCTCCATGCCTATAGAACAGTGATTTTCAACCTTTTTCATCTCATGGCACACTTAACAAGGCACTGAAATTGTCAAGGCTCACACCATCAGTTGGTGACTGAGACCTGAACTGTCCTCACTACACCCTTTCCATCTCTTCCTGCCTCTTCACAACCACACTGTGCAGCACCAAGCAGTGAAAAAGGCTGTACATGATTATACCAAAAACTCAGATAAGGCAATACCATTACTGGATTGGGTCCAAGCCTTCTCTTGCACAGGCTTGGAAAGGTTGCTGCCTTTCCAAGGTTTATGACTTCATGGGATCAGGACCTACAGGTAGAAAAACACTGCTTTATATCTTGTGGCAATCTTGTGTAACCTCTTGTGATAATGAGTTCAGTAAACTAATTATGTACTGTGTGATATATCTCTTGTCATAAATCTTCCATTGCTCAGGGCGAAATCCAGAGTAACTACAGGGAGTCCTTGCTCCGGTGTAAGAACAATTTACTCTGGATTGCAATATGAATTTCCCATAGGTTTTCACTAGGCGGTGCAGTAACTATGGGTGAACGCAATGTCTCTTATGTGCTCACATAGTTACTCTGGATTGTAGGGTCAGTTCCATTGAAAGAACCCTGTTTCTATTATTGCGAGAGTGTTAAGAGTAAGCAATGTATTCTGAATTCTTCCCTAAATGACACTATGCACACTGAAGTGCATCTAGGCAATAGTAGGGTGGCAAGCATGGTGCAGGGAGGTGGTGCAGGTCTGAGGGATGTGTTCTGGGGTAAGACGTGTGCCATATGAGTGGAGATTTCAAAACCCCCAGGTTTGGAACTACTGTAAATTTCAGCCCCAGAACCACTTTAGCAGTGGCATGGTGACATTTAACACATCACTGCTAAAACATGTCTTAATGTCATGTGTTGCTTCAGGTGACTAAGGTGGTGTCATGCAGCACTGGAGGTTACACCCACTCCAGGTAGTACCCATGTTGGCAATGCCACTGCATCTAAGAATCAGCCTGTTGCATCTTTCTGTGCGGATCTCACGTGTACCCTTTTCTGTGATTCATGGTCACAAATTAGAAATGGGTTGCAAGTGCAACTTTTGCTCCTTCCGCATCTTGGGGGGCTCTGTGGAGGCTGGCAACAGGCTCCCTATGGCATTAGGAGGCTGCGGCAGGCTGGGTGATTCCAGGTTTGCCCCTCCATAGCAATGCAATCCAGGCAATAGTTTCCCTTCCTTCCCACTAACAGCAGCACAAACTCTTGAGAGTTTGAAAACCTCTGCTCTAAGATTTCTTTCCCGATTTGTTGTCAGCAGCTCAGAACCCAACAGTGGAAATCTTAAGGTGGGATATTTTTTTTTGCCCCATTGTGTGCAATGTTGCACTTACTGACATTGATGTGTGTGTGCGCGCGCACGTTAGAGAGAGTACCTGATTGTGAATAATCTTTTAGCAAGAACAAACTTTCAACAAAGAATAGCCAAAATACAAATCTGCTCTTTGCTGTTCCTGCCAAACTCCAGCGAGGTCAGACTCACACCCTGGCTTGTCCCCAAAGGAACAGAAATGCTGCAATAATCACTTCTTCCAGCTGTCAACAGAGACTTTCCTTACTTGTGCTACAACAAGCATTGCTTTCTGATTCTGCTGTTCATCTCTCACACTTCAAAATTCCTAGTTATAGAGTCACGTTTTGAAGAAAGACAGCTCTCCATGATATTCAGTATAGAGTGCAACTTGGTGCAACTGAACTTAGATGTTCACCTGCAGACATCCAATACTTCTAGCTATTTTGGGGAGGGGGGATCAACACTGCCACCTGTTCCTAACTGACTGGTTCCACAGGAAAGTCACAAGTTGCATTTCTTAGTTTATTTGTCTGTTTGTGTGTTTTTTTGGACTGGATTTGTAGAATAAATTGGGATGAGATGAGAATAAATTGGTACAAATCAGATTGCAGGTGTGGAATTGCTCTCCAGAATTTTGATTCCCCTCTCATAAAACTACAGACTCCAGGGAAGTTTTGCTGGTCTTCTTCAATATATGTGTAATGCATATTATACAACGCACACAGTACACACACTCACTCTCCCACACATTGCACCTATACTATACATCATTTACCCAAAGGCGATAAGCAGATAGCTTATGTGGAATCTATGTGGAGTCCTTGCTCCCCATAACAATTTATTCTGGATTGCACTATATGTTAGAACAATTTATTCTGGATTGCAATATAAATTTCCCATAGGTTTTCACTAGGTGGTTCAGTAACTACGAGTGCACGTAATGTCTCTTACGTGCTCATGTAGTTCCTCGGGATTGTAGGGTTAATCTATACAAGCCAATTACGCCTCCTGGAAGTCCAGTTTCTTGGGAGAATTTGCTCCCCTTCTGTCCTCTGACCTGGCACTACTTTCAGTTCACACCTGACATAACTGACTGCAATGGTTATAGAAATTTTTAAAAATTTATGGTAAATCAGCATTTGAAGGGGGAAACCAAGCACTGCACAGAAATGGAATGGTTTGGGATTACCTGAGCCCACCTTCTTGGAACAAATGAACAAGAAAATGAGATCAATTCTAGAGAAAACAGTGGTAGTAAGGCATACGCGCAGCATTTTCTGAAGCATTTTGGTGTTCCTTAGGGGGTCTCCTTTTGAGTAACTCCCTGACCTGCTGATGCATAGCTCATGATAATGAACACAATCCTGACAGGCAAATTGGAATCACAGCAATAAAGAGTAATAGTCATCTGTCACATTCTGAGGGAGGCAGTTTAGATTTATGCATCTACCTTCCCTTCACCTTTACATAATGTGTATTGCTTTACACATATTCCAGGAAATCCTCTTGCATAATGCTTGTACATTCGTGACTTCCTAACACGTCTTTAAAAAAAATGCATACACAACCAGAAAAATTGAAGCCTGTCAATTCTTGCCTTATTGACAGCGGGTCATCATGAGTCACTCGTACAAGGGTTAAATGGTGTGTCACTGACAAATAAGATTTGATCAAAAAGAATTCATATGGCTTATATAGGGGACTGACAATGATGAATCCAATCCTCATTCAGTTTTTTGGAAAAGCTCTTTGTTATCAGCCTGAACATCCAAGATGAGACAAACCTTGAAACAGATTTTAGTAAATAGACACAAAAATACCTGCGGATCCTCTCATACCCACAGCTGAACTCTGATTTTGGTAAAAAGAGGTGGCCTGTAAATATGGGAAGCTTTTGTTATAACATAAGCTTTTATGTTATACATACATACATACATACATACATACATACATATATATATATATACACACACAGTGGTGCCTCACATAAAGAGCTTAATTCCTTCCGGAGGCATGCTCTTTAAGTGAAACACTTTTTAAATGAAGCAGATTTTCCCATAGGAAGTAATGGGAAAATGATGATTGGTTACACAACCCCCCAAATATTCATATAAAAATATTAACTATATGTAAAAATGATGACAAAACACTGGAATTGAATTCAAAACATACATTAAATGTGGATGATCCTATAGGATCCTTAGGCTGCAATCCTGAAGACACTTTCCTGGGAGTAAGCCCCATTGAACACAATGGGGCTTGCTTCTGGGTAGACATGGTTGGGAGGCTGCAATCAAAGATACTTTCCTGGGAGTAAGCCCCATTGAACACAATGGGGCTTACTTCTGAGTAGACATGGTTAGGAGGCTGCAATCAAAGACACTTTCCTGGGAGGCTTACCTCGGCAGTTAGAGGCAGCAGTGCTGGTGGCAGCCCTTTGAAACAGTATCTGTGCATATAGCACGCTTGCTTGTTAAGTGAAGCGGAACTTGTTATGTGAAGCAAGATTTCTTGGAAATTTATACTTGTTATGTGAACCTCTTGTTATGTGAGACTCTTGTTATGAGAGATATCACTGTATACACACACACACAAACAATGGTCTTTCTTACTGGTCTTACTTCCTTACTGTAAGTGGTCTATTTCCTCTCTTTCCTGCCATGCCATAACACATATTCATTCCTTTCAATAAGTGACAGAGACCAGCTGATGTGACAATCTGTTATGGGAAAATCTTCATCCTTGGGCACAGACCCGTTAATGGAACCATAACAGAAAAAAAACAAACTACAATCCAAACCAGTGAAAATTCCTTTCCTATCCTCTGTCGAACCACCACTCTTGCCAAGCCAGTATACTTCTGATCCATATTTGGATTGATTCAGAAATAAACTATTTCCTGATTTGTTGGGAAAGAGTTTAACATTTTCCAGCCAATCCAGTTTGAGCCAAGGGATGCTTGTCACTTCATAATTGCTCATATATGGATATGTCGAGTGTATATCTTGTTTAAGATGTTATCCCCAAAGCAGAGCCCTATGATTTGAAGCATGTTGGGTTTAATACCTCGTACATTCTTTTGAGGGCATGTTCTCAGGGAAGGAGGCAGCCAAGGATGTTCCATTTAACCTATACATATAATAAGAAGTAAATGTTCTAACATTACTATAATGAATTAAATGGATATGTGTGAGTGGCATCAGTAGTCCACCCCCCCCCCCCCCAAAATCAGAGCAAACAAATTTAACACAACTAAGACATGAGGTTTTGAAGATGCTTCTTTAATTAACATCCAAGGGATAACTGTGATAAAGAACTGGATAACTTAATGAAACCCTAACAAGCAAATAAAGATGCCTTCAAAGAGGAGGAATAAACAACACATCTTTGTTCTGCAACAACCCTTAGAATGATAGAGGACTCAGCTTCAATCAAAGTGACCTGAGTGGTGCCACTTGCTATTGCCATATCTGTCCATATTGCTATATGGTGATCTGTTCTGTCATCATCTATTCTAGATAGTCTTCATAATGCAATAATTCTGTGAAATTAGCCAATATCTCAGTGTTTCCTTTATAGTTGTAAGTTCATCTGTCATGGTTTATAAATTTAAATTATAAATCTTAGTATCTGGAAATCTAACTATCCCTACAATCCAGAGTAACTACTGGAGCACGTAAGAGATATTACGTGTATCCGTAGTTTCAGCACCAGCTAGTGAAAACCTACGGGAAATTCATATTGGAATCCAGAGTAAGTGGTTCTTACACCGGAGCAAGGACTCCCCGTAGTTACTCTGGATTTCACCCTATATTAGAAATCTAGAAAGACAAGAGTAGAAAATTCAACACTGTTCAGAGCCAGCTGGTACCTCAGTGGTCCAGTTGCTCATCATTGAAATAAACAAGGCATGTAAGTGACTGAAAGTCAGGGTGACCAGATGCCCAAATCAAAAAAGGAGGACAGGGACTTGGATTCCTCTCAGCCTCGCCTTTCAAGCAGACAATGGCACGTTTGCCTACTCACAAGTAAAGCCGCAATATTGGGCACTTTCACTTTCCCATAGAGCTCAAAGCATATTTTTGATTTTTAGTTTTTTGGCCATAACTTTTGATAGGAAGGAGAAATTTCAAAATTTTTGCATTGGATTCTGTTCTTTAATATGAATCCAATGACATATGACATGATGGGCTACTGCACGCCATGCAAAGTTACAAAATGAAGCCAAAATGGAGGTCTATGAAGCCTTTTGGAGGACACCCAGACAGGAAGCTAAAAAAAGAGGACAAATCCAGAAATTTCTGGTCATAGTCACCCTGCAGTGATGCAGAGATGTCAGTAGTCAGCAAGGCAGCCAATATATGTTCCAGCCCAGGATTAAAATGAGGGAGAGAAAAGAAAGGATGGGAAGTTTGAAGAGACATTTTTACTATCAGAATATCTGGGCCTGACCTTCCAAGGAGCTTCTCCACTTGTCTTGGAGATCTATACCCCCTTTTCCCTTGGATTTCTTGCCTTTGCTGTTGAATTGATGTTATTGACTAAAGTAATTCCATCCCAGTGTCATCTGAAAAAAGCTTTGCAAAAGGTCCCCTAATGCATTATGTTGTGTAGTTCTGGTCAGACTTTGCAAATTTGGCACAAGGGCAGTTAGGAAACATGATCTAAGATCAATAGTTCTCAAACTGTGGGCCAGGTGACACCTGTGGGTCACGATCAGATATGGGTTGCCAAACTGACAACTATGTTAGCTGACAAGGAAAAGGTATCGAGCCCAGTATGTGTACATTTACTCACAAGTAGGCAACCATGCCGCAGTCTACTCTGAAGGGAAAGCAAGGCCTCTAGAATGGTCCCAATCTGATGAATGTGGAACTCAACAAATACTCCAGAAGGTGCCCCCCACATAGTAAAAAGGAAAAACAGAAGCTTGAATGATTGATAAAGTGAAACTTTTTTTAAAAAGTCTCATAAAGCCAATTGGGTCTCAGAAGAGTGTCATTCCTTGCTAAATCCTGGTGCTAAATCCTGGTGCTAAAAAATTTGGAAACATCTGGCTCAGCCTATTTTAGCATAACTTCATAGGAGTGGCCAAGATGCTATTATTGCTGTGTGGAAATTGGCAAAAAGAAGTTCCCACTTGCTGACATCTCAATGTAGTAATGGTATATATTTGGTATATATTGGGTGACAACACGCTGATTTGTGCTTGTGATTGTTGTTATGGGCTATAAGCTTTTTAAGAATGCAATTTTACAAGGCTTTTAAATTGCATTTTACTTGATCAGTGAAACTTTTATCTGTTCTTCAACTGTTGCTTTGAGAATGCTTTATTGTATTGTGCATTTTAGGCAGCTGGAGATATAGATAGCATTGTGTGTTGAATTTGGATGACATTGTTTATTACTGCTTTTGACTGTTTTAAACTGCTCCTTGCCTGCTTGGAAGAATTGGGATATCACTAAAATATCGCTAAAACATGACACTGGTTATAAGGTGTGGAATGTTCATGTCTTTACAACCAGCATGAGGTGTGTTATACCTTCCATCCATCACAGCTTACAGGCCATGATGTGTGTGTGTGTGTGTGTGTAAAATATATATGTGTACGTGTGTGTGTGTGCGCGCGCGCGGACATATATATATACTGAAACCAGTGATTATCAGTCTTTTTATCTCATGGCATACTGACAAGACACTAAAACTGTCATGGTACACCGTCAGTTTTTAAACCATTGACAATGCACACCATGCTGCTGGTAGGGGGCTCAAAATCCCCAAATGCTCTATTAATTATAACCGTCACCAAGCTCTCATTGCACATGTTGAAAATTGTTATACTAAATGGGCAGACTAATGACAGAGATACTACACAAATGTAGAATTGAAAGGGAATATGAAATTGGAAAGTAGAATCTCTCTCTCTCTCTCTCTCTCTCTCTCTCTCTCTCTCTCTCACACACACACACACACACACACACACACACACAGAGAAGTTTTATGGAGTGAATTGGATAATTTAATGACTGTGTACAGTGATACATAGCTGTTTAATGACAGACATTATGAAAACAAGGATCGATTTGGATGATATTTTAATGATCTATCATGTTTTTTTCTTTCTTCTGTGTTGGAATGGTAATTTGTTTTTGTATATTCTTCTTTGTTTTGAAGTTGTAAAATGTTTTCGTAAATGGTTAATGCTTCCAGCAAATCCCTAGCTGAGGATCTGCTTCAGGCTGAAGTCAGACACAAGCTGACCTTTGTTTAGGCCTCCCTGTACAGTGGTGCCTCATGTAACAAATTTAATTCGTTCCGGAGGCTTGTTTGTTATGTGAAACGGATTTTCCCATAGGAAACTCAGATGATTGGTTCCAAAACCCAAAAATATTCATATAAAAATATTAACTGGATATAAAAAAGATGACAAAACACTGGAATTGAATTCAAACCATGCATTCAATGTGCATGATCCTATGAAGTCTACTTAGGCTGCAGTCCTAAAGACACTTTCCTGGGAGTAAGTCCCATTTAACACAATGGGGCTTACTTCTGGGTAGACATGGTTAGGAGGGTGCAAAGACACTTTCCTGGGAGTAAGTCCCATTGAACAAAATGGGGCTTACTTCTGGGTAGACATGGTTAGGAGGCTGCAATCAAAGACACTTCCTTCTGCAATCCAAGACACCTTCAAAGTGTCTCCCCACTTTCTCCCTCTCTTCATCCTGAGGCTCTCTCTCCCCTGCTCCCTTCTGGCTAGCCCTGAGCTGCTTCCCTCTTCTCCACTGCTCTTCTGTCCCTCTGCCCACTGGACACCCAGCCACAGTAGGAACAGCGTGGAAGTGTTGCTTTCGCTATGGGCAGGCACGCCAGGCAGCCCTGATGCTTTTTAAAAGGGCTGCCGGCCAGCATGTCTCCCCCAATTTTTGTTTGTTACATGAAACATACTTTATGTGAGGCGTTTGTTACGTGAGGCGCCACTGTACTCTCTTTCCGAACACAGGCTTAGGTCTTAGAAAATTTACTACTCCCCCCCTGCACATTCCCCTGAATAAAATAATATTCACATTTTGAACTTATGAAGCTACCATACTGAGGGAACAATTCTAATCAATGTAGGTCACCACAACTCACCTATAACACCCAGTACATGTCTGTGCACTGGCCTTACATCCCCACCCCAAAGAATGGTGCAACATATGTCACTTTTGTGACACCCGCGGGCCAGCATGGGACTTGTGTCTTGACTTGTACTAGCCTAACAAGGGGTTAGGATGCACTATGAGTCAAATCACTGGATGTACAGTTCTGTACTAACTGGGAGTTGCACTCTAGGGATTTAGATAGGAGTCTTTTTAGGAAAGGGAAAAGCCAGGAGAATGAAATTGAGTCCTCTCTCCATAGACAGGGGAAAACTGTGGAAGAAATGGAATTGTTTTAATACATCTGTATAGCCTGATTTACAAACGACAGTAACCAGCATTTCTGGCAAGCTCACAGCCAGACTATTTTACTCAGCAGAAGCAAGATGCAGATGTTTAGAGAGAAAGTAACATGTTAGCATAAATAATATGAAAAACAATAACTTTTTATAATATGAATAAATATAAATAACATAAATATTTTGGCAGACAAGGTGGGCAGATGTGGGGTGGGCCCAGTGGAAGCCCTCAGGTAAGCCAGGGGAGGCAAGGCATGCAACCCCATTGGATTCAGCAGCACAGGAAGCAGGTTCCTTCAAGGAAGGCTGGAGAGGGACAGAGGGACATGCTACTCACACACACAGAAAACTGACACTTTCCAGGCATGTTTCTATGTCTGTACACATGTATCCACTCAGGTGTCTCTAAACTACAGCAGTTCTCCAGCCTCAGCTCTGACCTGCCTGGCCAGCAAGTGTTGCTCCATGGTGACACACCTCTGGTCTGAACATAATGGTCCATAAACCTGTAGTGTGGACTAGAGGAGGGCAAAAGCCAATGTCCCAATAGCTGCCCTGTGACATGCCTCTGATCTTCTAAAAAAAAGACAGGCTTTCCTATACCATGGACCAGATGTGTCTGAGGGTTGCTTCACCCTGCCCCATCCCGCAATCAGCAGCAGCACATCATTTGCTTCCTTGCCTGTCATGTTTCTCCCCATCTCCCACAGCCCTTCCTTCTGCTTTCAAAACCCATGTTTCCATCCTGTCCCCCTCCAGCTCCCCTCCTTCTCCTGAAGAGTCATCCACTCCATCCAATGGTTTTTCAGGTGAGACAGAGGCAGCACATCCCATGTCCATTGGTGTGTGCTTCAATTCATCTAACTTACATAAAGGTTAGGGGGATGTTGACTTGAGCATTTTTCCCAGGTCTACCAAGTGTGTGACTTATGAGTCAACAAGTCTGTGAAAAATGAGCATTTTCACAACTCAAGTCTGAGTCGTCTGATTTCAGTTTTCATCCCTGGGTCTTTTATCTGGGACTTCTACGTGAAAAGCAGATGCTCCACAACCACCCACTTTACAGGTATGCACATTTATCATACTGATTATGAAGCCGAAAGGAATGCAGGTTCATACAGTGAACCCATTGTGATTAATCTTTTTCTAAATCATACTTGTCTTCCCCTGAACATTCATAATATGTGTCTCAGTTCACAGTTATTATTGTACCAAATGAATATCCCTTCTCTTGCATTAAGGACACAAATCTGCCCTATAGTAGGTTCTCAAGATTTTTCTTATGTGGACATTTTAGCCTTGACCTGAAAAGTTAAAGGTTGCAGTTAATCGATATATCCCTATATCTGTCCATCTGTTGACTTTAGCCACTATAACGCTGACTTGCACACGGGATCCAAGCTCTTAATTTCAGAGTCGTTGCTGCTGGTCCATGATGATGATATATAGCTGAATGCTTTTATATTTCCAGAAGAGGACAGTATTATCTGCCTTCCCATGGAGCCGAGCCCTTTCCTCCCATGTACCAAACACACCTCCTGGCTCAGCAAAGGTGACCCCAGTCTCATGACCTTGTGGCATTGTCTCTTGACAATGTCTGGGCCTGCCATTCTACACATTATAGATGATGTGGGTTTGAGGTTGATTTAAAAAGTCATATTTCCTTTCTCAGTCAATGATCATTATAGTAATAACAGGAAGAGGGACAGGCTGGAAGACCAAAAATACCTCAGCTCTTTCCCACTTACAAATCTCTGGAGTCAGCCTGCCTTATGCTTGCTGAAACATCCGCTGCTGAGCTTGGAAGTGGTTTTGTTTCTGTCACCAGAAATCAGATTTAAATGATTTGTACATCTGCAAGAGAATGAGGATGTTGCTTGTCAAGTTACAGAAAAGAGGAACATGGCTCTTGGGGTGTTCTTCTTCATCTTTGGTTGCTCCAGATTACATTGGCTTTTCCTAACATTAGGATTTTTCAGGGCAGGCTCCAATTCTCTTGCAATAACAAGAGATAATAATAACAATAAATAATAAATAATAAAATAATAATAATAAAAACCAAAGAAGCTGGTTTTCATAATCAGGGTTGAGATGCAATTTTTTTCCTTATTTAGATAGAATTAGAGAGGCACAAAACCCCACACAAAACCAGGAGACAAGACAGCTGTAATCTGAACCCCATCACAGACTAACTACAATTAAATCCCCCCTCTGTGTGTGTGTGGGGGGGGGGGGGAATGATAAAACCAAAGTTGAGGAGGCCTGAATGCAAAACTAATGTAATACAATCAATCCTCATTAACCATGGGGGTTACACTACAGGAAAACCCTGCCATTAACCGATTCTGTGGTGAATAAATGCTCTCGGGACATAAGCAGACCCGAGAAGTTTGCTAAAACAGTAGCCTTCAAAGTGGGGGTCGGGACTCCCTTGGGGGGTTGTGACATTCTTAGGGGTCAAGAAAAGCTAGATGCAACCATCATGGAATCTGGCATTGGGCACCTTTAATGTCACTTCCAACCATGACATTCCTTCCAGGGGGTCCCGGACATTCTAAGAAGGGGGTTCTGGGCTGAAATACTCAAATGCTAAAAGATGACTGACAGATCCAGAAAAGAGATTAGTGTAGCTTTTACAAAGGAACCCCAAATTCCAGCTAAAGTGTGGTTGCAAGTTCCACATGGGTTGACACAGGATGGACATTCATGGGCACATTTTCACATGGAATCAACACATGTTTAGAGTGAGCCTTGAAGCCCATTCCTAATTAACTGTCCAGTTGTGAGGCACTCATGCCAATGGGGTATACATTGCATTTTGTGGCATTCACTGAGGCCTCCTCAAAGTAAGGAAATGCATATTTCCTTACCTGGGGGCTACATTGCAACTTCATTGGCACTGGAAAGTTGGTTAGGCTCAAACTGTACATTATATCTTTGGTAATTCCAAGGGGAAATGGGGGTGGAAAGATGGCTGCTAGCTTCTGAAAGGAGTTCAGCTCCACCAATATAACCCTCCTTTTACTTTGACTAATACTAAAATACCATCCCTCCCCTGGAAGGGGAAGCATTTCAGCTCAGCCTAAAACTTCAGCCTGTCCCAGGGAAACCAATATTATTTATTTCTTCTTTTGAAATTTTTTATCCCTCCCAAGGCTGCTAAACTATCCTATTATTATCTGGGCTGCTGAAGTTCTCTTATTTTGTAGGAAGTGAAACTTCTAACTAAAGAAGATTTCTGTATCATTCACTGGCAACCCAATGTGGACACCTTGTGAGTGCCCCTGACTGGCTCCATGCCTGGTACACTGAGCATCACAACCCTCCAGGTCTCTGTCTAGATGGAAGGAGACTGGGAAATGACTGGTCTCTGTCTAGATGGAAGGAGATTGGGAAATGAAGCTGGTCTCTCTTGCCCGGTGGCAGAACCCCCTCTATTTCTCAGCAATGAGCTCAGCAACTGTGCAAGGAACACGGATTGTGTTACAATCCCTGTCTCTCCCCTCCCAATTCCCCCCCCCCCATGTATATCCACCTCCTTTCGCCACCATTCGGAGAATAAAGGATTTGAGTCATCTCCCTGAAGTGCTTCCAGTAAAAGGACCATCCATGACTCATGCTGCTTGTTCCCCAGACCTTGTCAGCACTAAAGAGCATTTCAATAAACACAAACATCTCCCCTTGCTACAACAGCAGCATCTATAGGAAGTGTCTGTCTCTGCTGCATGAGTGACTTCCCCCATAGCCTGCTGGCGAAGGTGTCTGTCTCCACAGGAGGGCGGATGATGAGTTGCCAGGAATGCATGACAGTACCACAGAGAATCGGGGAGATACGCCTGCATGTAGATCGGTGATGCTGGCCAAAGACACGTCTGCCAAGCTCATCCTCCAACCTGTTGCTCCATATTGAGTTTTTGATATAAAATGTTGCCTGAGCAAATAAATGAATATACTGTATCTTTTTTTGTCTTTGCGATCATCCCACATAGGAACAGGATCCAGTTGTTTTCATGCCTTTGTCTTCTTGGCCCAATTAAAGGCATCTTCAGGAGTGACATTAACACACTGCTTGTCCTCAATCCCTCTGTCTCTCCATTGTCTCTTTGGCCAGCTTTGTGATTGTCGACAGTCCAGGTTGAGATACAAGGCCATGGAATTTTCAGTGCTTCTAAGCATATAGCCTTACCTATAAAATTGTTGTCTGATAAATAAATAAATAAATAAATAAATAAATAAATAAATAAATAAATAAATAAGGCAGTAATAAGCCAAATACTGTAAATAAATTTATTCTCAGGTTGGTGATAATTTTATTACAAAGTTGACATTTTTGGTTCCTTTTTGGTTGCCTCCTCATAAAGCAAAAATGCCCAAAGCCCCCTGCCACAAGAAATGTAACTAAAAAGTTTAATACAGTCTGAAGTGGATATCATATTCATTGTATTGTTCTTAAACATTTGAATTTAACAGAAAAGTTACAACTTTTGGAGGGGGGGTTAGTCATGGGATATGATCATTTTAATATGGTGGTACCAAGATGTTCCATCAGACTTAAATCTTAATTTTTAAGTGCTTTGTTAAAACCCTGTGAATCCCTCAGGCATTTGGCAAATGGGAAGTCATCCTTTACTCATCTAATGCTTGTCTATGTTGTTCCTGGTAGTTCTGTTACTCCTTTGCCTAATGGCCTGATCCTATCCCCCTAGCACCAATGAAGTGAGGGGAGGCAGGATGCGGCAGCAATTAGACAATGAAAGGTCAGTAAGAAACTTTCCTCCCAGCAGGCTGACTGTTCCCTTAATGGTCTCCTCAGGACCATGCCAGGTATTTTGCAGGTGTAAATCAAAAGAGAGAAAGATAGTGGGAAGGGTTGGGAAATCAAAGAAAGGATCTGATGTGCACTTTTGCTGTTCAGACCCATGCTCTTTACCCTGGTCTCTACCCCTTGTCCTCCCTTTCTGAACTTACCCATGATTTACCTCCTCTACCTTCAGTGACCTTTCCTGGGTCACTGAAGAATCTGGGCATGCTGGCTGTTTCCATCAGCAGCTTCACCATATGGAACAGGGATGTGATGTTTGGACCACTGAGAGAGCATTTATGACAATGATTTGTAAACAGGTCTGCTGTTGGAAATATCCCATAGGATTGATCCATTAGTCCTATAGCTTTAATCCTAAAGGGGCTGTGATAACTTGCAAGTTTGTGATTCTACAACTTTGCCATTTTAAGATATATGACATTAAATTATATTCAGAAACTATTTACCATTTAGGCTGCAATCCTAAGCCCCAGTTAGGCCAGCACAAGTCCTAACATAAGTCCTGTAATGGCCTGAGGATGTCACAAAAGTGCATTAAGCATTTTTACACCACTAAAGGGTGGGTTTAGGTCACAGACATGTGCTGGCCTCCCCACAACCCACAGGTGAGTTATGTCAGCCTAAATTAATTAGGATTGTGCCCTTATTTTCTGTGAATAAAAATACATTTGTGGGTAGAAAATAAATGCATTCTCATTGTGAGCAAAGTTTGCACAATTTTTTTTTCTATGACATCAGTTAGAATTAAAAATATCTATTTCCCTCCAAAACATTTGTGTTAATAAAGAGCAGGAAGGACATGTTTGTTTAAAATTTCTTTCAAAAAGGTGTAACTTAAAAAGGGAAAAGTTAAATATCCATAAAGGGTATATAAAAGGCAGTTCATAGCTGTTTTGTTTGGGGAGCTGGAGATGTCAGAGAAAAGCCCACAGAACAAAATATCTTCAATCCTTATCTGTATTACAAGTTGTTATTGTGGCTGGATCACATTATTGATCTCATTAGTAGGAATTTGGCTACCAAGTTGTAAATAAACCCAGTTTCAACTGAAGCGTTGTGTTGATTCTGCTCCATTCCTGCCTTCATTATTGCCAGAGTTATTGAAAAGTAGTGTCATAACCTAGTACCAATGGCACCCATATTGCTTCCATTGCACTCCCTTGGCTGCTTGACACCATGAGTAGACCTAACTTACATTTGAATTTCTCCATAGAAATGGCCAGTCAGATTTATCTAGCTGGCATCTGGACAGGCATTCTGGCATCTCCTTATGGCATGCAGCCAAGTTGAACCACCACTTTACTCCTAGTATACTCCAAGGGCACAATCCAGAGTAAAGGCAGTGAGGAGAGCCCTAGGTGGGCTGCCCCAACTATTCTGTATCCAGAGCAGAGAGTTATGCTGGATCCAGAGAGTCAGGAAAGCTGGGCTGCCTGTAACTGCTCCAGAACATGCTAAGTAGACATCCAGTGACACCTGGGGAGGGCTTGCTCCTGAGGAGACCCCCCCCCCACCGCAGAACACACTGAACAAGGATCAGCTGTGGTGCCTGCCTTATAAGGAAGCCCAGAATTTCCTGAGAACCAGTAACAGCTGCAGCATGAGAATGCTATACAGCAGTACCTGTAGTGGAGGGTGGATGCTTGGAGTGGCCTGCTGTATCCCCAGGTTAATGGGCTGGTGTAGTTATTCCATATCCTGAGGTTGAGAGGCAGAGGTTGCAGAAAGGCTGGCCAAGAACTTGGATTTTTTTTGTCAACACTGCCATTCTTACTCTGACTTATCAAGGACCCCTATGGATTTACTCATTACTATACCTGCTCCTGAGGAGGTATAACTCTGAGGAGCTGGAAGAGGGCATTTCTTCCCTGGAAACAGGCTCTGGATCCAGAGTAACTGTTCTGCCCTAGGCAATGCTAAACATAACCTCAACATGCCTCTCCTGAACAGACTAGGTTGGCCCAGTTAGGGCAGCCCAGTTCCTCCTGTCTTGGAGCAGACAATGTTGCTTTGCTCTGCCCCAAGCCTTTTGCAGAGTTACTAGGATGGAGCATCTTGCAGTTAGGTTAGCCCTGTGAGAGGTAAGGGTACCCAAGTGCACCCTTAGTATACTATTGGACTCACAGGCTGAGAATCCAGAAGGTAAGTGTTCCTTCTGCTCAAAGCCTTGCAGAAAGTGGCTTCCTAGTAAGCTAGGGACTGGCAAAATTGGAAGAAAAACCAGACGAGTTGGTGAACCTATAAAAGCAGTACTGAATGCCCTGGAAGGGTCTTATACTATACAGTGGCAATAAGAGGTTCAAGGGAGCAGATAGCAGTTGCTGTTTGTGTCCCCGAGGAAAGAAAACTGAAAACAAAGAAGAAATTATGATGCCTGTTTGCTGTGACCATTTCACCTCATTGCTGAAATGTGATGGACACCTGTAGATGCCTACAACTAATCTTTTTCTGAAATGTTGAAAAGTTCTGATTAAGTTAGATAAGATTATGGAGAAATACTTTTTTATGTCGATAAGTACATTGCTTGTTAAACACTGTGTTCTTTCAAATGCTTGATCGTTAAATACTGTTAAAGCATTGATGTAAGGGAACAAATTCTATTTGGGGTGCAGGTTAGCATGTTGTCTAATAGATACAGGGTATGGGTGGCATTTTTTCTTTATGCTTTTGAGCACAATCCTAACCATGTCTACTCAAAAGTAAGCCCCATTGTGTTCAATGGGTTTTATCAGTGGTGGTCTTCAGGGGGTTCTCACAGGTTCAATAGATCCCTTTGCTAATGAGCACCAGGTTCTGAGAACCGGTTACTAATGGGACATAGAACCTGTTTTAATTTAGGTTATTAGGACAAAGAACCTGTAGTTAATTTATTTGAATCCCACCACTGGTTTTACTCCCAGGAAAGTGTCTTTAGGAGAGGGGGGATTTGCTGCTCGGGTAATAGCCTATCCTCCATAAAAAATCCAACCCAGGGTTTCGTGCTTCGCATGCAGTGTATGCAGTGCCGGACACGATACCATAGTCTTTCAAGACAGATGGAGGCCTGCATAGGACATCATGTTAACTATTTGGATGAACTCCTTACGAGAACAGTAGTTCCCATACAGTTCCCCAGGAGCCATACAAGCCAGCCAGGGGATCTGAAGAATCCTTGAAAAAAAATCTGCTGCCCTAAAAATATATATAGGATTGTAGCCCTAATGGGCAACTGTAGCCAATGGCCGAGTAGATACGGGGAGCTTCTCATAAAAAAAGTTTGGGTACCACTGCCTTGTAACCATAGGGTAAGGATCTTGTATATGCAAATAAAGGTTTTGGAGAATGAATTAAAAAGGGTAAGGATTTTTGCAAGGAAATGTCTCAGTCCCTGGCAGAGCACACATTTTGCATATAGAGGGTTCATTGTAGACAACTCCAGTCAAACTTGGTGGTGGAAGCAGGGGGGATGATGACACTGAAGCCGTGAAGAACAGTTTTGGTTCTATTTGTTTCCTCGCTGATGGTCAATCACTAGGTCTTTAGGTCAGTCACTCCTCTGAGTTTGAGTAGGTTTTCTTTGGTGTTGTCTGTCAAACCCTCCAGCAGGCAGGTTGCCCTTGCCAGAAGAACTTATGTGGTAGCCAACTGGTGTTCATTCTGCAGATGTGACCAAAGAATCATTTTAGAATGGTGAATCCTGTGTAAAACTGATCAAGTTATAAATAATAATACATATAAAATGCACAATAAAATAATAATATAAAAAGCATGTTGTTTTCTACATTGCAACATTTGCATATTGTATTACTGGATTGTTGGCAAACAAATGTGTGATGCGAACATGTGGGGAAGTAAAGCAATATTTATTCACTTACCTCAGAATTGGATTGCCCTTATGCCATTATTGGAAAGTAGGTTAGGATTGCTTTCCGAGGGAATTACTTCCCCAGGGTAATCAATGTCCCCTTCCTGTGGGTTCACTATGGGCGAGCCAGTGAATAGGTCCTAAGACATTGAGTGATGACATTGAGTGATGCACATGTATTTGACTCTGAATAAACATTTTTGTAAGCATGTGTCTGCAAGTGTGTAACAACATCTAGACCTCTTTTCCACAAAAATCCACAGTGTGCACAGTTACCAACAATCAATAATAGAAACACTTGTAAGAATTAAAGTGCACAAGTGGACACACATACACACACACACACACACACACACACACACACACACACACACACACACACATTCATGCAGCAAGACAAATATTAAAATTTCATAGCCTTCTCATAAATCCACCAACAGCCATATAAATGGTCATATAAAACAATGAAAGACAAGTCAGTAGAAACTAGCAGCCAAGCACCTAAGCTCCAAAAGCTTGTTGAAACAATGATGTTTTCATATGCCACATAAAATGTATATAGAGATGCAGCCTGGTGGGCTTCCAGAGGAGACAACAATGTCCATGACTGTAGCAGCATCACCGCATTTTTAAAAATAAAAACGTATTTTGTTCATTTATATTTGTGATATTTAAACTGTTTTATGAACTGTTTTGGTTGAAAAGTGATATGTAAATATTCTTCATAAGAATAATAATTACTGAAGGATGTCTGTTCAGCAAGGCCTCTTGAGGGAGGAATGACATGTTACATGTTAACACTATAGTTAACCTCTGATTGCTATTTTTACTAAGGTTATTGGGACAACATATTGGGGAGTTCTAGAATGGGGAAATAATACATTCGGTGCCAAGCTGGTCCACAGCCCAAAGATGGAGTCCAAAGGCCACATGAGATGTCAGAACTACAAGGTCAATTGAATCTAGAAAACTATAGCTGTAGCTCAGTCATGGATGGCCTCCTTTTGTATTCCTGGTGTAGGGCTGGAAAAGACCCCTCTCTGAAACCCTCAATCAATAGCTACTGCCAATCAGTGTAGACTCAACAGAAGGCACTTCCAGATGTTAAGATAAATCCAAGACTCAGACCAGCGAGATGGACTCACAACCAAGACAAGGCAGAGTCTGGGTTACTGGATTACACCCAGATTTGTTAGCCTTTCCTGTTGAGGAGTAGCTAGGATTGGTGGGTCAAATCATTATAGTACCCTTTACTGCTTGGAGAAATGGTGTATCCCACCAGTCTCAAACTTTTTACCTTTATGACTAATTTCGCTGGCTGTGGTGGTCACATCATGCCTTGTGCAGATTATTGCACATTAGGTTACAAGGAACATTAGGCACAGATTGCACATTACAAGGCACAGATTGCACATTTATCCTACAAGGCATTCTGGAGCATGATCTGGCCAATGAAGTAGGTCATGTCCCAGTGTTGTCCAGAAGCTACAAGGCATTCTGAGGCACAATGTAGTTCAAGTTGCCTTGTGGCTTTTGGGTCATGCTCTCCCTGCAACCTACCAAAAATCAGATTGCTATCACTTGTGGGTCACAACCAGCAGATTAAGAACTGCTGCTGGTGTTGTCTGTTCATGCTCTTTGTGTCTTGTTGCTGTGGCTGTTCAGAGCTGTCTTCCCAGTTCTAGCCTTGATGGCTCCTGCCCTGGCTCAGGGAAAGAATTACACATCAGCTTCTCCACCACAAATCACAAAACTCCAAACTTGCTTTTTCCATTTCAGGGTTTGTTATGCATACGTATATACTTGTCACCAAGCCCCAACCTGAATTTCCCCTGTCCTCTCAAGAGGTCCATAATCCTTCCCTTTGGCTTTGGGTCTTGAGGACAAATGACTCTTATCTGGCAAACCGCTTCAGCTGTTTTAATACAAAGTGGGCTGCTTGGCAAACTGACTTATTGCTTGAGCGTGCCAAGGACTTCATGCCTGAGTGTGCCAAGGTCTTCTTACGAAAGGCCTGTGTGCAAATCGATGATGCTAGGGGGAGCTATGCTGCCGAGAGTGGAGATTTGGTTGCATTTGGGAACAGCTCTTTTCTGGGAAGTGGCAGCTCTGGAAACCATGTGTGATGGATAGAGGTGCCTGGGGTTTAAATGAAGCCTGATGCCTGATGCAAAGCCTGAAGCCATTGCAGCTACTAAATATGTTAAAGAATGTAATTGGTGAGACTAATTTAGAGTGGATCAAAAGGTGGTAAATCAAACATGCTTGAAGTTGAAAAGGAGACAGCAGAAACTTCCGTCGGTGTTTGGTCTCTGGTAACAGCCCAGCCCATGTTGGGGCCAACATCTGCTCACTTGTTGCTTCTCTGTCCTGGTGTTGGAGTGGTTCCATTGACTAAGAAGCAGCTACTCTGTAATTCAAGGCAGCTGTCTGACTACAGCCTCTTCCAGAAGAATTGGTTCATCATCATCATCCTGGAAAAGAAAATGGAGGGTGACCAGCATTGCAGAAAAACTGGAGGCCAGATTTTCACAGCAGTATTTACCCAACCCATGCTGAACCCATTGCAAGGAAAGTGTCGCACCCTTTTCCTTTATTTGATCAGGGCACCCGAACATTTAACAATGGTGTGTCAAGCATAGGATTGCCATAGTCCTGAAAATTAGGGACAATCCCAGTTTTCGGGATTGTGTTAACATACTGGCAATGGGACGGTGGGTTCTTTCCCAACTTTGTGAAAGAGAATTATGGCAATGCTAGTCAGACAGGAATTCAACCAATGCTCCTTTGTTCTGGAGATGAAACAACATCTCTTGGAGATGTATTGATGACAGAAAGCTTCTCAAGTTTCATTTTAATTTTGGGCTGTGCTGTATCTGTTAAAGTCACAAAGCCCTGAAAAATATTAGTTGTTTGAAAGACTGTGAATAAAATCCCTAATTTCTACCTCTCACTTTTGCTCCTCTTAGCTTTGCCGTCTTGGATAAGAGGAACAACTATGATGTTGGATGAGCTCATTGGTCTCATCAAACAGTTCAGCACAGGCAGCAGCCTTCATTAGTGGATAAAGGGCAAGAATACCCTTTATGGACAAATGCAATATAATAGGACTGTTGGGGGGAGGCTCTCTTCTATTCTTAGAAGCTACCACTGTTGTAAGCAAGTGATATTAGCCATGGCCAAGCCAGCTCTATTACTAAACATTGGAAAGGTCATCATAATTAAGCATAATTTTTATTTATAAAGCACCAGCCGACTCCCATCTTCCTTGCCAAGCCGCTGGAGGCCCAGCACAGGTAGTTTAAAGGGACCATTAAAAGAAAGTCATGATAGCATAGTTCACACTGTCACCTTTTCCAGCATATATTCTGCGTTATTAATTAATCATATCATCAGAGGGATGATAATCATAGGAATGTCACCCTCTTGATTGATGTGGGCAAGGGCAGCACCAGCATAGCCAATGAAGATGAAATCTTGTCACAGAAGGGGACAACTCCATGGGCAGTCTGGGTTCATTCATTGAGGATGGCATGGATTTCTTCCTGGACACACAAATGTATTTACAGTTTTCTCAACATTTTCTGCAAACTCATATGTGTCTACTCAGATATAACCTCCCTTGAATTAAGGAGAACTTACTCCCAGGTAAATGGGTATGCATTATAGTATCAGTGGCAGTTGCAAATCATTAAACATCCTGCCAAGTTGCTCTGCGGCAAAGTCCCAAAGTATGATCTGAAGGCACATGAAGTTAACTTGAAGTTAACTTAAGCCTATCAGTTGTTGGGAAACTTTGAGCCTTAAGGACAAAGGCATGACATATAGGTAATAAATATATGTATGCCACCAAACATTTGTTTGGGATTTTAAACCAAGATGTTAAATCTTTCTGTATTGTTGGATTTAAGAATATTCACATCCTAATTAATCATAACTATTAATTAGAAAGAATTCACTGGGGGAAAGCCTAGTGCATTATAGAGCACAATCCTAACAATGTCTACTTAAAAGTAAGCCCCTTTGTTTCAATGGGTCTTACTTCCAGGAAAGTGTCTTTAGGATTGCAGCCATATTTAGATTCGCGGGGAATAAGCACTGCTTATTTGTGGACTGTCTCAAGTTTCTGGTCAGAGGACAGTTTGGGTTCCTTGGAGGCTAATACAGGTTCAGCCATTTATACAAGCTTCTGCTGCAAGACTGATTCAATTTCTGCAGTTCTCTCATATGGCGTTCTCATCCTAAGGCTCCATCTTAAGAGATGGAGTATTCTTCTATTTCACCTGAATCTGCTTCCCATTTCTTCCTCTGCTCACATACAACCTTCTCATGGAGGGGTTGGAATGGGTAAACAAATAAGCAAGCACACATCCATCCCTTCTTTGGACTAATGTGGTCTGTGCAGCCTTCTTGTTCCACATCCCCTCTATTTAAAATGAATGGGTGCAGCGGATTCTGGAACCCAGTAAGGAACAGACAACCCAGCCCTAACCAAATCCCCAGCACTAATGCAGCTGTGACAATGGGACATGGGCTGCATTCTGCATTTGGGGGAGCAGTCATGAAGGGCTCACCATGGTCATGGAACATTTAAAGCCTTTGTTGTAGATGCATTGGTCATGGAAAATTGGTTACCATTTGTCCGTGAGTTATTCTATGATTTTCCAGTCTGAACTGGAATTCAGTGGACCAGTCAGTAGTTCACCTCAATACTGCACGACACAATGTTCCCAATGTTACCCAGGCTCCTGTCAACCTAATAGTGTGAAAGCATTGTAAATGCAGGTAGATAGATACCAGTCTTGTGGGAAGGTAACCACCAGGCACAGGATGGCCAGTTTCCTCAATGTTGCATCAAAACATGGATCAGATGACTCCAATTCAGAATAGAGAATACCGCTAGTCAGGGTGACCATGGCATAACTGAAAAAGAGAACAAAGCCCACCAAAATGTCAGGCACCCAAGAAAAATATAGAACATGACAAAATAAAAGCTAAGAACATTCATATATATTGCCTTAATGCGGTTAATTTAAACACCATATTACAGTACTTATGATTAAATTTAAAACTATTGCAAATAATTACATATGTGTTACATATAATATAACCATTACATATAATTATATCCTATAATTGCAGGAAAGATACATGCTGCCAGATCACAAGGAAAAGGAGGACAATGATGAATTTCTTCCAGGATACAAGGATAAAAAAGAGGATTTGACCTGGATTAATAGGTCATATGATCACTCTGCTGCTACCTCATGGGACAAATGCAGAAGCTGCCTTTTTTCTTGGAATTCAGTGGACCACATATATCCTATGTGTGCATTTTGACAGCAGTCTTTCCAGTATTGGAATTGCAGAATAGTATGGGATATGCTGTGCTTACAAATGCAGAAGCAACAAATTGTTATGGCTGAAACACATTCAGTAATGTATGGAGCTTTGAGAATATCATGGGTCTTATAGTCAATGAGATTACAGCAGATGATTGGATGGAAAGCATTGCAAGAATGCAGATACGACAATGATTAGGAATTCTTTATAGTATAAAACTTGTGGACATAATGGAAGAAGGCATGATGAACTGGCTAAAAAGCACAACCAACATCCTCAAGTCAATGCTCTGAATTTGCATAGCAAGAATATTCAACCCCAAATCCTGGCCATCTGCATTTCATGCTTATCTGTATGAAGATTTTTTTCTTTTTTTCCATCTTTTCTCTCCTTACATTTAAGCCTCTTATGGGCTGTGGGTGGCGCATGTGGTTAAGTTACTGTGCCTGTTAACCAGCAGGCCAGGGTTTGAGACCCAGGTTGGCTCCTGTCCTTAGCCCAGCTCTACAATGCCAGCTGGATCCAATCGTATTGGCTCTGCCTTTCCACTGGACTAATTCAGTGGCATGGAGAGGGGGGATTTGCTGCTTGGGTAACAGCCTATCCTCCATAACAATCCAACCCAGGCTTTCATGCTTCGCATGCAGCGTATGCAGCGCTGAGCATGATACCATAGTCTATCAAGACTGACGGAGGCCTGCTTTTTTATGGTTTTGTTATTGTATTGTATTATCGTGTTATGTTTTTTCTCTAGTAAAGAATGTTTTTTTTAATGAATGTTTTTGCTAAAGGCCTTATTGGAGTGCAAGAAAGGCATGCTCACATAAATGTACCATAATCATTTTTCCAGGTGAACTGAGAGATAATTTGCTTAGCCGTAGGGAGGCTGTGCTGTCATTCAATAATATTTTGGCATCTTTCCCTTTCTCACTCTCCATTTTCCATTGTGCATTTGTTAAAACTTGTTGTTAAGATCAATGCATTATTAGTACCTTGTTTTTTTTTTACTTTTTAAACCTTGTACAGCATTTAATTAAAAAAAACTTTGTTAGCTACCTTTGCAAAACTTTGTAAGCTTTGGCATGGGAAAGGTGAGGTATAAATCCCTTAGGCTGCAATCCTAACCTCCAGTTTGTCTGGCCTAAGCCCGGCATACATCCTGTGCTGATCTAGGGGTGTCATAAAAGTGCCATAAGACACTTCTGAGCCATTCCTGGGGGGAGGTTAGGCCAGTGCATAGACATGTGCTTTCTTCCCTACATTACCACAAGAAGACCCCATCACCAATGGAAAGACCAATGAGTGCTCACCTATGTTCAATGGTGGGCTTCAGGGGGTTCTCACAAGTTCTATAGTACCCTTTGCTAATGAGCGCCTGGTTCTGAGAACTGGTTACTAATGGGACATAGAACCTGTTGTTAATTTAGGTTATTAAGACATAGAACCTGTTGTTAATTTGTTTGAATCCCACCACTTCCTACGTTAGTATTGCATCCTTAAGGAATGAATTAACAGAGTGTATTAAAGTCATCAGTGGGGATGTGCAAGAGTGCCCCAGAAACTCCATGCAGTGTCCTGTTTTCCCCTTCTCAAGTCTTAAAAGGAACAATAACTCATTTCTAACCTTGCTGGTTGATGGACACAATGAAAGAACCCTTTGCTCTGCACAGCAGGTACCAATAAGATATCTGTTGAACATGACTCAACAGTAAAACTGCAGGGGAGGTTATCTGACCTTTAATGACACTGCACAGCCACCCTCATATTTCAGAGGTGCCTAATGCAATCTGTGTCTCTGGGGCTTTAATTTTGAGAGACGGGGCCTGTCATGGGATGGTTCAGCCCTGCTCCCTATGCGCAGAGCAGTGCTCATGCCTTTTAGTGGAGCCTCAAATAGTCAGCTACTTATCGTCAGCTACTAAGTCAGTGTCATGGGTGGTGACCAGTGGTGGGATTCAAATAAATTAACAACAGGTTCTATGTCCTAATAACCTAAATTAACAACAGGTTCTATGTCCCATGAGTAACCGGTTCTCAGAACCAAGATGCTCATTAGCAAAGGGTTCTAGAGAACCTGTGAGAACACCCTGAAGCCCACCACTGGTGGTGACCCATGGCAAATAATGCAGCTACAGAGGCTGGTTGCACATATTCTGCAAGAAGCAGATGCCTGGCTTTCTGCTAGGACAGCCACTGCCATAGCTTGGTTGTGAAGATGATTGTCTAGGAGCATCATAAACCAGTAACAGACTTTGTGTTGTATGCTTCCATTCCGCATGCCAGCGGTGTGCCAGGAGGCACTAAAACAGCTGAAGCATTTTCCTTCTGCTACACTTTGTGAGCCCTGTAATGGGCAGGGACCAGAACGGGATGTAAGTCAGGTTTACGCATCCGTAAAGGAATTAAACCATGAATGTTGTGGCCCCCGTATAATATCATCAGGCATCAAATCACTTTATGTATCTTGGGTGGTAAACCGGACACCGAGAGGCGGGCAGGTGAAGCGAGGCGCTGATACGGAAGAGAAAAAGAACGAATTTGGCACTAAAACTATGGGTAATGGATGCCATGGTTACAGTTGTCTGGGCAACCATTGCACGCATACATTTCTCTGCGCAAGAGCTGGAAGTGAATGACAATTTGGAAAGCAGGAGCCCAGAAGAATCGAGGAGGCCTTAAAGAAGATTGATAGGAAAATCAATGCCTTATAAAAGCCAGGTGACTGATCCACTTTGAAGGAGGGTGTTTATTTGCCCGGCAAAGCCAGACGGTTTAGCAAACAGGCGATACATTCATTGCAGCCTGGACTTCTTCCGCTCCCCTCTCCATTTTTGCACCCTTCTCTGGTGCACACCCGTTGAGATGTTGCTCCCCATCCTTCGCCCCCCAAACCTTGTCATATGTATGGGGTGGGGGCTTGCTGTAAAATTTTACTGCCATTGGTTCTCTGTTCAGGAAATAACAGGTTCGTAAATGGCCCAGACAGTACATGGCAGTCAACTTAAATTCCGGGCAGGCCCTCTTCTCTCTCTCTCTCTCTCTTTCTGCAACAGCTAAGGAGGCATTTCCGAGAAACAGCCAGACTCACGATCCAGTTGCTTCTTCCTTGCAGGTTGTCTCCCCCAGTTGGTGTTTACGAGGGGAGCTGTTTCTCGTAATATGGGTGTTTTGGAAGGGACTGCTGATTAAAGAACTGCTGATCACATTGCCTGGCATGCACCAGGAGAAGAGGAGAGAGGCTGCTGCTATTTTGCTCTTCTCCTGGAATCTCACATGCTGGACAAGCAGTTGGAAATTCAGGAAAAAAACATGTGGAGGAAAAACAGGAGGGGGGATTTGGCATCTTGCTTCCTCGCTCGCTTTCTGAACTGCACCAATCTACTATTGAAGATTCAACGTGAGCAGCACAGAATATGTGGCTATAAATTGCCAGCGTGCAGGGACCTGGGGAAGGCTTATGAAAGTTGGGCTACAGTGAGAGCCATTCCTCCATGTCTGTGTTTGAGGAATAGGCTCTGGCTTTATCAGATCATCTGCTATGCTTAGGGTTGCCATATGCCCAGAAAAATAAGGAGAGTCCCGATTGGGGAGGATTGTGTTGGCATACTGGCAAATGGGACAGAGGGTCCTGTCCCAGTTTTGTGGAAGAGAATTATGGCAACCCTAGTTATGCTATCCATGGGGCAGAATACAGGGTCATCAATTTTTTCCCTGCAGCCTAACAGTGGGGTTGCAACTGGGGTGAATGAAGTCCTCAAGGCAAAAACAGATGAGACAGAAAAATAGCTGGGCAGAAATGGAGGTGCCTGGCCTCTTCCTGGTATTCTAAGAGCAAAGCAGGGGAGCCACTAACGTTGACATCAGCCTCTAGGCTGAAGGGTGGGTTTCTAAAGTGATAGATGAAGCTATTTATCAAATTGGTGATTATCCCTCAAGACGATGAAATGTTCTTGATAGCTCACATTGGTAAACTGATGCCTGATTTATTTGCCATTTTAACTTTTTAACTGTTGTTAATTTTATTATCTGGTTTTTATGGTTATTTTTTTCTTCATCAAAGTGAGTTGTCCTGAGAATATTTCTAGTGAAAGACATCATCGTCATCATCATTCATCATTGTAATCATCCTCATCATTGTCAACTGGCAATTCCTTATAAGCAGATCTGAAAGAGTGCAATTTAAATCATAAACAATGAAGTGTTTAGGTTCTTATTTTCTTCCATCTTTAGGATATTTATTTAGAGAGACTATGGGTACAATCCTAACCAATTTAGGCCAGCATAACTCACCTGGCATATCTTCCCCTAGTGGTGTGGGAAGCTCAGTGTATCCCTGTGCACTAGCCTAATCCCCAAGGAGTGGTGCAGAAGTGCCTTGCAACACTTTTGTGACATACCCAGATCAGAAAAGGAGTTATGTCAGGGCTTAGGCCGGCATAACCAGAGGCTGACCTAAGCTCTGGCAAAAGTCCTGCACTGAGAAGGGAGTGTTACAAAAGTGCCATAAGATACTTCTGTGTCACTCTTGAGAAAATGTTAGGCCAGTGTACAGACATGCACATGCCTCCCTACGTCACCATGCAACTGGAATACTGATGAGTTGTGCCAGCCTAGGTTAGGATTACCCTATATCAAGCAGATAAGCCACTGTGAGACAAGCAGTATGTTGCTGAGAGCCATGAAGAGAGCCATGCAGGGAGCCATGAAAATCAAGCCGGGGCATTGTGGAATCCTAGCAAAAGAACTGCCACCCTGTATAATATAAAACATAGGATTATAGTCCTAATGGAGATCCATGGCCAATGGCTTTGTAGATCAGAGAGCCACAAGTCAAGCAATTTGGGAACCACTGCCATAGGCTGGGGAGCACACAAGACAACAAGATAACCCACTCTTTTTGGGGGGGATACCATCAGCTAGTATGCTAGAAAATGAGGTTTGTTTTGTTTCCTTTTTTGTGCTAGAAAGTGGGATTAATTTTTTCTGCCAAAACAAAAAAGAGGAAAATTTGTTCCATGTTCCTTTCAAAATGAAAATCTGAAAGAGGAGGAAATCCATTAAAATAATTTGATTTTTATTTCCCTTGTGGGCCATTAAATAAGCATCCAGTCAACTTTTGAAGCATTATTAGAGCAACTAAGCCTTTTCTCCAGAGAAAAGTGACTCCCACAAACAACAATATTGTCAGATGAATTTTGTGCCAAATGAAGAGTGATTTGGAACTTCACAGGCCACTAAATAAAGGTGCAACAATTGTCGTAATCTAGTCTTATTATAATACAAGTGTCTGTCCTTGCACTTCAGGTTTATAGGGCCCAATCCTATCCAAGTTTTCAGCACCAATGCAGAGCAAATATAACCTTGAAGAACCCCCACTTCCCCTGCATGGCTTCATCAGCACAGGAAACTTGGATCAGATTGATCACAAAATATCTTTTTATCAAGTCACCTGTTAACAGTTGTCCGTTTCAACATGTTCACATCTCCATCTTTTTAGATTATAAGGTCTTTTGGGACAAGGATCCATTTATTTGTTTATTTTGGTATGTAAACTTTTTTTGTTGAAAAGTAGTATATACCGTACTTCCTGGGCCATGAGATGCACCGGACTATGAGATGCACCAAAATTTAGAGGAGAAAAACAAAAAAAAAAAATCCTGAACCAAATGGTGTACTAATATATTTAATAAAATGTAGCAGAATTAATATTTCAACCATGTAAAGTCAACAGTCGTATTAAGAACCTTCTTTAACATTCTTTAATAATAATACATTCAACGATGTAAACATTCAACCATAGAAATACAATTAACCATGTACCATAAATGTACCATGTACTGTATTTAGAGCCATCATCACTGTCATGAACTCCAGGATTGAAGCATAGGGTTGAAAAAAGAATAGATTCCCTGGTGGCTTCTCTGAATTAAATACCACTTACTTCTGAGTAGACCTGGAAAGGATTGTGCCCAAAGGCTGAAAAAGAGCACATGTCCTGGAAAAGGGGGACAGATGGACACTGTGCAGGCCAAGTCAGTCCTGGATTGGCTTAAGCCTGGGTGCTTGCCAATCTAGATTTTATGAGATACACACATACACACAAAAATTGTATATAATAAATATATAATACATATAAAAATACACACTCACACTCACATATATGTGTGTGTGAGTGTGTGTATTATATATATTTCATATTATATATGTATATATTTTCATTGTCTTGGAGAAGGGGGAGTGTGTGCATGTGGGGGTGGCTGCTGGGGGTTATTGGAGGGAGGGGAAACTAGTAAGTGGAGGGTTTCTGGGGGGAGCATTTAGGGGTGACTGGTGGGGGTGGCTGGGACGAGTGGGTGCAGTGGGTGGCTGGGAAGGGGAGACACATTAAAATAAAGGAAAAATACTCATTGTTTTCCTGTACTTAATTTCTACACTTTAAAGGGCTTTAAAGGTTGTTCAGAGCCAGAGAAACCTGAACTGAGAGGGTTAAAATTCTGAACTAATAGGGTTAAAAGGCTATGCAGGCAGGGATTAACTTCTATGGCAACCAGGCAAACTTTTGTTTGCAAACTGCAGGCATCCTGCAGAGTGGATAATTGAGTGTTAAAAGGACCATCACTTTAAGAGACGCACCAACATTTCTCCCCATTGTTTGGGGGGAAAAAAGTGCGTCTCTCCAAGCGGGAATTATGGTAAATATTCTTCCTCCTCATCCTCTTCCATCACCATCTTCATCATCAACAGGATTGCTTTCCATTATGTACTTGGAGATCTATAGCATGCTCAGGAGGATGTCTTTGCAATGAAAAGACAGTGTCATTACAGTGTCCGTATTTTCTGATAAAAGGGAAAACTGTATAGAGTCAGTATTTATGTATACTGGAGTAATATTATAGTTGGCAATTGATTTAAATATTTATGCTGATTAATTATTTGCCTGTAAATGGACGAATCTGTTTTTAACTACATTTGCAAATTGTCAAAAACTCAATATATCTGCTTTCTTGTCATACAGAAGGAAGCACAAGACACATTGTATCTTAAATGTAAAAGTGACTCCAGATCTGACCTTGGTATCCATGGAGGTATCGATGGGGGTTTTGTTCCTGGTTCCCCCACAGATATTGGGAGCCATATTAGGATATTACCATACCTGTGGATTTTGAGTTCTGTGAGAGACTCTCAAAGAAACTTTTGATGCAACCAGAAGTGCCTTCCAGTCATATTTGGAACAGTGATGGGATTCAAAGAAATTAACAACTGGTTCTAAGCCCATCTGGCTTTTAAATGGCTATTTTTAAACTTTATACGTCATATCTCTTGTTAACAACTGGTTCTATAGTGTAGGTGCAAACCTGCTGGAGCCCACCACTGATCTGGAAGCGTTGTGAGGAGGTTTGCTTCTAGTTTTCATCGAATTGTAGGTGTCTGTCAGAAGCCTTCCACAGTCTTTCTGAGGCATGAGGAGGTCGCTCCTTTCTGTGTCTCAGAGTATCCTGGACATGACAGGAAAACACTTTTGGTAGTACTTTTGACCTCCTGAAGCCCTCAAAATGTGTGTTGGGAGTCACAGTGAGTCAAATCTGCAGATGCCAAAACAGTGGATAAGGAGGGCCATCCTATACCTGCAATTATTCAAAAGCACAACCATCTTTTCATTCCTTTTTCATTCTGTGTTACACTAGCACAATGATTTTCAACCTTTTTCATCTCATGGCATACTTAACAAGGCACTGAAATTGTCAAGGCACACCATCAGTTGTTTTTACCGTTGACAAGGCACACCGGACTGATGTGCCATGGATAGTCCTCAGGATATGGATAGCCATGGCACACAATCGCTGCACTAACAGATCACAGTCAAAATAGCCTCAAAAAATAAGCTTGTGCATTTCACTTTTTGTGCTTTTAATTAAAATTTGCTCTCACCAGTTAATGATGCTTCAGTTGGTAATTTTTTAATCTACTAATTAAGATGATTAAAGGTTGGAGCCCTAATTTATTTGTCTCATATCAGAGGGGAAAGGCTTTCTATCTGGTCAGAGAGAAAGAGTCCTTGGGGTGTTTTTTATGGATACCTTTTTCAAGAGAAAATTATTTTGCACATGCTCAGAGGCACTTGGCCTGAAGTGCAAGAATTTTTGAAAACAATAGTTGACAACGCAAATAAGCCTCTAAATGGAGCACTTGGAGACGTAGCTCAGTGGCAGTCGCAAACAACATGGAAATGTGTTCGGGAGATGTGCTTCCAACTGTGAGTGCTTCCTTGATTTTCTTCCAAGTGGTTGCACAAGATGGCAACCTTTGTCAGAACCAGAACTTTTGAGGAAGGGGGTTTAATTCTTTTCCTGTGCATTTTTTTTAAATCCTGAAAATTGTCCAGTGAGTAGATTATTTGCTTCTGCCCAGTTACTGAGCTTCAGTGTCAAATCACTGTTTCAGCAAGGTGATTTTTTTCCTGGAGAAAACAGTGTTGCATGAAATGGCTGGTGGTCGTAGTGGAAATGAACCTTGTGGGCTCCGGTTTTGAGTTGGGAACTAAAAAAGCATTGGTTGGGAACTAAAAAAGTGATAAAAAACGAAAAGTGATACTTCTGATTGGAGGCATACCTCCAGAGAGGGAATTTTCATGCTCACTAGATTAGCTTGTATACTTTAGGGTGCTTCCTGCCTCTTTGTATTCATATAGAATTTCTCTCTCTCTCTCTCTCTCTCCTTGAAATCTTGGCTTGACTAAAGATTGGAAGCCATTATGGAGCATTTCAGTCACTGCATCTCAGAAGCAGCTTGGTTTGTCATTGCATGATGCACACCAAACAGGGCAATGTAGTCTTAGCTCTTTTGCGAATGTACCCAATCACCTTTCCAAACCTTTCCAAATGTAGAGAGGAAAGGAGTCCCTAAATCTGCACAAGTCAATCTTCAGATGACTAATTTGAATATATATATATATATATATATATATATATATATATATATATATATATATATATATATATATATATATATATATATATATATATATATATATGTCTACACACACACACACACACACACACACGTAAAATATATTGAAGCAGGTAATATGAAGAAGAGGAGCTGAAGCAGTTCTTTTCATCATTTTAATAAAATGTCATGTGTATGAATAAATGCTGTTTTTGCATAAATATAACCTGATACTGCGGAAAAGAAGAATGGATGAAGCAAAACAGTTGGTTAAATTAACTTTTATTTGTATTGGGGAAGCAGAGAAAGAGAACCGAGAAACAGCCTCGGTAGTAAATTGATTGAAAACAGAGACTCATAGGGTCATATAACTGGAATGTAATCTGTTCCAGCCTCCTAAGTGAAACAGGATTATCTGCACATATGAATAAAGACTACCTTAATGATGCATTTGGATTTGAAGGATTGAGTCTAAAAAGAATAATTTAATCTCTTGTATGTTAATAATGGCAGCTGGGATACAGTCTTGTAGGCAAAACTAAGAGAAAGGCAACCTACTCAGTAGTATCTGTGGGGAAGGTTGTGGTATCCTTGTTTGACTTAGTTTTGCTCCAGATTCTGTTCAGCTCAGTAGAATGTGCATATTTTGCACACTTGTAAAGCTACCAGCTCATAGGTAACCTCTCAGTTATGATTCCAGAAGCTAGACCAGAAGCATCGCTCTGCTGTCCCAAAGCAAGGTCCAGTAATGTCACAAAGGGCCCAATCCTATCCAACTTTACAATGACTTTACAAATTTACAAAGCCACATCTCCATGACTGCTTCCTCTGCCACATGTTGCAGTGAATCAGGAATGTAACCAGGAACAGATGTAACTTTTATGATGGCAAAATGTGTGTTAGCGTATGGAAAGTGTTACAATACCAGGAGGCACTGTATTCTCCACGAGGCAGATTTCTCCTGTCCCACACTTATAAGGGGGATTATTCCGCCCCTTTCTCTCTCCCCTGATCCTCCAGTCATGCAGACCTCTCTCCAACCAAGGTCTTCTAATGTATGCTTGATTTAGATCTCTTTTCCAACAATGTCACACAGTTACCATATATTGATTGACTCTCCAAAAAAAAAAAACACCTGCTGCCTCCTTTTAGGTTGATTGGAGGAAGTGGACTGATAAGGTTTCAGTAGATACCCATGGCTTTTGATAAAAACTTTTCTTTTCCTTCCTTCCTTCCTTCCTTCCTTCCTTCCTATCTATCTATCTATCTATCTATCTATCTATCTATCTATCTATCTATCTATCTATCTATCTATCTGTCTGTCTGTCTGTCTGTCTGTCTGTCTGTCTGCCTGCCTGCCTGCCTGCCTGTCGTCCGTCCGTCCGTCCGTCCGTCCGTCCGTCCGTCGTCCGTCCGTCGTCCATCCGTCCGTCCGTCCGTCTGTCTGTCTATCTATCTATCTATCTGTCTGTCTGTCTGTCTGTCTGTCTGTCTGTGTCTGTCTGTCTGTCTGTCATCCATCCGTCTGTCTGTCTGTCTGTCTGTCTGTGACAAGGACCTAGGAAATCTTCTCTGTGAGATCTGCTGGTGTGCGACAAAACCCACACTTCTGCTAGGGGCAACGATTCTCCCTCTTTCCTCCACATACACACTTTCTGGTTTGGATTTCGGAGACCGGACGTGCCTTTTGCATACAAATTTCAGCCTTTCCTCTGAAATGGAGGAAATGCAGATTTCTGCTGTTGCCATAGGAACTGACGTTTGCTACTTTCTAACTTTGCTGCCTAACGACCCATCCAAGATACGAGGCAGGATCAGTTATTGATCGGCGAGACGCTCTCGGTTGTCTCGAAAAAGCATCACGCAGGGCAGATCTAAGGGTCAAACAAGACAAGGCTTAAAGTCTATCCCTATAATCCAAAGTAACTACGGGAGCACGTAACAGACATTACGTGCACCCGTAGTTACTGCACCACCTAGTGAAAACCTATGGGAAATTCATATTGCAATCCAGAGCAAATTGTTCTTACACCGGAGCAAGGACTCCCCGTAGTTACTCTGGATTGCACCCCAAGACTGCTCCAGCACATCGTTTTGTCGTGAAAAGGAGGCAGTACGCTTTTTCCGCTTGCCCCATCCCAGTCTGGATCAGTGACTGCTCTTTGCCATCTTCCACCCAAACCAATGCCTTCTTGATGATGGCTTACATTTCAGAGCTTGAATTTTTCCATTAGATGGGTAATGGAAAGCTTTGGATAAGGCTTTGGGATTATTTCTAGTGCAGATGGCACTACGAGATGGTAGCACTGCAGTGGCTGCCAGAACGCCAATGGCTTAATTAGAAGCGGCCATGCCTGCCTTTATCCTTCCTAAGGATGCGAGAGGAGTGGTGTTGCTGTCAAATTAGGTTCTGGTTTAGAGGCTTATTGAATGGATGGTGCCTCCAGTCAAGATAAGGATATCCTATCTTTTTTTTGTCCTGACGTTTTGCATGGCTGCCTTTGACCTTCCGGAGGAGCAATGCAACCTCTGTTCATACATCATTTATCTTACATCCCTGTTACGTGACCAAAAAGCCACAGCTGTCCAAAGACACCTCTGTGGTCATGTGGCCTGCATGACTAAACACCAAAGCTCATAGAACGCAGTTGCCTTTCCACCAAAGTGGTACCTATTTATTTACTTACAATTCCATGCTTTTCAATTTCTAGGTTGGTAGGAGCTGGGCAAGTAACAGGAGCTCACTCCATCTTGCAGTACTCCTGTCTCAAACTCCAACCTACCAACTTTCAGATCCACAAGTACAGCATCATTAACCATTGAGTTGTTGCATATCTACTCAGAGAAATATATTACTTAAGTATCCAATTTATATTACTTAAGTATTCAATCCTAACCAATATTTCAATGCTGATGCAGTCACAATGCAGCCTCAAGGGAACATAACAAATGTTCTCTTACTTTGAGGAGGCCTCTGTGACCCCAAACCATGGCAGGGTGGAGCACACACCCCATTGACAAAGCTGTATCAGTGCAGGAAAGAATGATGAATAGGATTGGGTCCTAAATCAACTATCCATCTGCAATTTGCTATTGCTCAGACAGAGATCTATCTGGCCCTGTATGTTCTTGTGCTTGAGAAGCAGCTTCCATTCAGGTGCTTGTTAATGAAGCACATTCCAATGGATTCTCTCGTCACCTGCCTCCCTTGTACAGCCACTCCTGAAGAAGCAGCACCAGTGATTTACTAAGTGCTGATTGCTACACAGACATCTGTCTCTTGTCAGGTCTTTGTTGTTGTCGATGCACACAGTGGTGCCTTTGTCCTATTCATTCCTCCCCCCTGGCATTTGATTATAGAGTAAGGGCTTTCTCATCTCTTGTTTTGCTGTTTAGAATTGTAAACCACACTGTATTATCCTTGGAATGAAGGCAAAAACAGGTGGTCTGATATTACAGAAAGAGGAATGGGATGTTCCTTATCTCTCCATCTTTGTGTGTGTACGTATGTGTGTGTGCATGTGAGAGAAAGAGAAAGATAGACAGACAACTACTGCATCAGAACCACCATCTCCATCCTGTGTTGGCATCAGGATCCTAACTCTCCTAAGGGCACAATCCAGAGTAACTACGGGGAGCCTTTGCTCCGACGTAAGAACAATTTACTCTGGATTGCAATATGAATTTCCCATAGGTTTTCACTAGGTGGTGCAGTAATGTCAACATAAATGTCTCTTACATGCGTCCGTAGTGACTCTGGATTGTAGGGTAATATTCCTAACTCTCCTCCTGCCTTCTGATCATATTCTATACCAGGATACCTACAGTGCCCCTTTTCTTGCAAAAATCTTTACCAAAAAGGTGTGGATTTTTTTAAAAATAAACTCCAAAGCAACTCATATGTTACAGATGGATGCCTTTCTTCCTTGTGTGATTTATTGTCCAGAATGCCTCCAAGGAGACATGAAAGGGAAGTTTGAATTCAATGGGTTATGATGTTACGAACATTAAACATAACTACTCTACAACTAGTATTTAGTTTCCTCACACTCCCCTTCCATTTAATCCAGGCTCCTACCTTGGAGGAAAACATCAGCAATTGTTTCTTCTCCACCTTAAGGGCTGACAACAACCCCAGTTTATCCACATGGACCCTTTTAAGGATGTAAGGACTTTTGCACTGCATCACTCTCTCCCCAGTCTTGATGCCTTTGAGAAGACTTGAGAGTTGTTGCTCAAAAAGGTTTTAGCCAGCACACCTAAGCCAAGAAACCTCTGGAGATAATTCGAAGCCCCTTGGATGACCAATCCAAGGTTGCACACCATTTCTATTCTTAATGCCAGTCTCTACCACCAAGCTGTGAACAATTAACTAATTTTTAACTATTAGTTATTAACTAACTAACTAATAACACTGCCCAATAAGCGTTTTGGTGCCAACGTTTTTTGAGCTGATTCTATGTATTTTTGGTGTGCTGATTTCAAATATAACAGTAATTTTCACTTATCAGCTCTAGTTTTTGAGATATAAACATCATGGCACCCTATGGCAAATTAGACTTTTGATTGACAGACGCATAGACACTCATTAGCGCTGTATCTCAAAAAGTATAGCTGTTAAAGAAAAACTGTTTATTTATTTGGAATTAGCATGCCCAATATACCCAAAATCAGTTCTAACATTCCAGGCACCAAACAAAAAAAATTTTTTTTGGGTTGGCCTGTGAATTAATTAACAACTGGAATAGGGTAAGAGGGAATCCACTAAAATTCCAATCACAGGAACACAGCCAAGAATTTTAACCTAGTTTTGGAAAAGGAAGGTGGCTAATCCTGGGCTATTTGTAGATGGGTGGGAAGAAATGACATGCAAGGGGAAGAATGTAAATGACATGCAAGGGGAAGAAAAACACTCACACCTACAAGGCTCCTCCCCTTTTACTGTCTCCATAAGGTGAGGCTTACATAAGGTCTTCTACCTTATTAAATGGGGGAGGGAATAGGAGAAATCAGTCCATCCTAGTTCAGGTTGACCATATGTACTCTTTCTCCCAGGACATGTCCCCTTTTTAAATTTTGTGTCCTGGAATAAAAAATTAATTGTCCCCCTTTTCCTTGAGGGCAGCATGTAGCCCTCTTGTAATTACCACATTATATGAAATAAACTTTATGTAGTTGTTTTAAATTGAATTAAATATTATTTAATTCAATCTATATGAATGTTTTTAGCTTTTATTTTGTCATATTCTACATTTTAATTGATGTCCTACATTTTGGGTGACCTTGTCCTCTTTTTTGGTTATGGTCACCTTGTAGTGACATCCTGTAGTGATATGCTCAGGAGGGAGTTTTCAGAATCCAGAATCCAGTAATTCCAGAGAATTGTGTGATCTCTCTGTGATCCTCTGCAACAGTCCAATCCTCTGAAACAGTCCAATCCTCTACAACATTCCAGCGCTGATGAAGCTGTGAAGGATATATGCTTCATCCTATAGTGGGTCCTCCTCAAAATAAGGGCATCCCCCCCCCCTTAATTCAGGGCTGCATTGTGGCTGTATCCACACCAGACATTTGGTTAGAATTGGGCAGAAAGAACTATAATGCACTGGATAAATGGAACCTCTGTATTTCTGACTCTGCCTCTTTCTACAAGTTACATTTCTTTGCTGAAAACAAAGATTTTTATGAGCAAACCCCCAAAGTAATTACCCAAATCTTTAACTTTATTGAATTATTTTCAATCTTCTCTTGAAATAACCTTCTAAGAATAAGAAACCATGAAAAGTCTCCCCCATTTTTCTCATGGCTTCTATTACCACAGTGCCTTCAAGGTTGTTTGTCAATTCTGGCAATCCACACTGAAAACTAATTTTGTCATTCCATTTGTGGGGAGCAGAACTTTTCTGAAATTACTTCTGAAAAGATTTTTTTAAAAATAATGAACATGGTTGCCTTTCTTTAAAAAAGTCAAGGCTGTTCAAAAGGTGGACCTATCTCCAAGTTTCCAACCTTGTTACTGCTATACTTCTGTCTCTCAATTTGATAGCTTTTTTGGGGGAGGGGTATATATAGATTGCATATGCTTAAAGCTGTTTCTGGTCCTTATCCTTGATAAAACATTGCAGTCAGTTCTTGTTAACCATTAGGGTTAGGTCCCTGGAAAACCTAGTGGATAAGAAATTAATGTACACTGAATCATTGAGCCTGTGGGGGAAATGGGGTTAGGTTCCAGGGGACTCTCTTCACTCTATGAATGTTATGAACCTGAATTTTTTTCAAAACATGCACCATGTTGGTACAAATCTGAATTTGATCAGGTAGGTGGATTGAAGCTTTGAAGGTGGATTGAAGTGGGTCCCTTCCTGGTTCTTCTTCCATGCCACATTCTGCCCACCACATTCTTCCACATCAGTGCACCAATGCTGGACTTATTGCAGTGGCCATTATCACCTGGCCATTCACTGTCTACTCTGGTACCAGGCTGGGTTCTCTAGCACATTGGCTGCAATCCTTAACACACTTTTCTGAAAGTAAGCCTCACTGAATATAATGGGACTTACTTCTGAGTAGATAGGGTTAGGATTGCACCCATTGCCTTTTGTAACAGCTGTAAAACATGGTGTGCTGCCCCAATATGTGTTTAGGTGACGCACAAGCAAGATAGACATGGGCTGTTATGCTACAATCTTCTACACCATAGGTTTCCAAAGTGTGTGTTGCAGTGCGCTGGGGTGCCATGGCCTTCTAATTGCTCTCCATAATCTTGGATTGCAAGAGATCGTGAGAGATTTGGATTATCAACTTGGATTGTGCATGATTTTGAAAAAAACTTTGTAGGCATGGGGATGACTTCAGTAAGTTTGGGAATCATGACTATCTATATTTTTCTTGAAGCAATCCTCACTAATTTAATTGTATCATATATTGATTTATTTAACTTTATGAACCAGCTTGTGAACTACCCTTATTGAAAAGCATTTAATCCTCATCCTCATAATAACCTTTGTGTTTTGCTATTTTTTCCAGTTCTTCTTTCTTACGTGACATTTCTTCACTTACAAAAGAACTTACAAAAGAAGCAGTTGATGCAGTGGACCACCTAATTATTTGATGTGAAAAATAACAAAAACAAACTACAAACAAAGGCATGACAATGTAGGAACAATGAAATACTGGAACAAATACATTTGTTACAATACAAATACATACTGGAACAATACAATACAAACGTATTTGTAACAAATACAGGCTACTTGTAGCCAGAAAATGGTGGTTGAGAATGAAGATGCCAAAACATTATGGGATCGCTGACAGCAGATCAATATCTTTTGCAAAATACACCCAATATAACTATAGTTGAGAAGAAGAAAACCAGCATGTCAAAATCATTGATATAGGTGATAAGAATGGAAGAAAATGTACTGGAAAACATCACAAAAACAAAGATTTTCAAATAGAAATGGAAAAGCTGTGGCAAAAGAAGACCAATGAGATTTCAGTAGTGATTGGTGCTTTTGGTGCTGTTCCAAAACACTTTGAGGAGCATCTGAACAGCCACTTAAATCATCTACAAAAAGCAGCTTTACTGGGAACAGCTCACATTTGGGAAGATTTTTATAACTGCAAAATAGGATAAAAAAACCAGGCATCCCAGGACTTTGGGAAGGACTCAATGTTTGGATAAAACAACAACATCTACCTGACTGTGCAATAATAATAATAATAATAATAATAATAATAATAATAATAATAATAATAATAATAATAATAATAATAATAAAAATAAAAATAATAATAAAATATATCTGGGCATACTGTAGCTGGACAATATCAAGCACGGGCATGTAAAAACTGGTCAGCAAAGAATAAATACAACGGGTTAGAAAAATTTTGAAGAGCAAACTGAATGGCGGCAACATTATAAAGGCTATAAATACCTGGGCCATACCTGTAGTTAGGTATACTGCTGGCATTGTGAACTAGACACACTGGATGACTTGAACTGGATGACTTGGACAGGAAAACAAGGAAATTAATGACCATTCACTATGCTTTACATCCACGTAGTGATGTTGACAGGCTGTACCTGCCTAGAAGATCAGGGGTCAGAGGACTTTTGCAAGTGAAGCAGTCGGTGGAAGAAGAAAAACATGCCCTAGCAGATGATGTGCGAGAGAGCCAGGAATCTGCTCTGATTGAAGTCAGCAAGAGAAAGTTGTAGAAAGTGCAGCAGACCAACTATGAATATCGCAATAGTGCAATTCAGGCTCGGACTGCCAGTTGGCAGAATAAAGTACTGCGTGGCCAATTCCTTGCCAAGATCGAAGGAAAAGTGGATCAGGATAAGACCTGGTTGTGGCTCACGAGTGGAACACTGAAGAAGGAGACGGAAGGCTTGATACTTGCTGCCCAAGAACAGGCAATCAGGACAAATGCCATCAAGGTCAGAATTGAAAAATCAGCCCATGACCCAAAATGCCGGTTCTGCAAAGAAGTGGATGAAACCATCAACCACATTCTAAATGGCTGCAAGAAGATTTCACAGACTGACTACAAACTGAGGCACGACTCTGTTGCCCAGATGATCCACTGGAATCTATGCCAAAAGTATCATCTGCCAGTGGCAAAAAACTGGTGGGACCACAAGCCTGAAAAAGTGGTTGCAAATGAGCAGGTCAAGCTTCTGTGGGACTTCAGGATACAGACGGACAAGGTCTTGGAACACAATACTCCAGATATCACCATCACAGAAAGCAGTAAGGTGTGGCTTGTTGACATTGCCATACCAGGTGACAGCAGAATTGAGGAGAAACAACTGGAAAACATCTCCCACTACCAAGACCTAAGAATAGAATCACAACATATCTGGTGTAAGCCAGTGCAGGTGGTTCCAGTGGTAATTGGCACACTGGGTGCAGTGCCCAAAGACCTTGGCAGGCACCTGAAAACTATTGGCACTGACAAAATATCACTCTGCCAACTGCAGAAAGCCGCTCTTCTGGGATCAGCACGAATTATATGCTGCTACATCACACAGTCCTAAACTCTTGGGAAGGGTCCGACTGGTGAAGTGAATGAAACCAGCACGAAATTGTTTGCTGTGTATTTATGATAACAACAACAAACAAACAAACAAATAATACTTATGAGTAGACTTTCATAGGATTATGCTGAAAGGGTCAAATCAGATATATTGAATGTGCGTTTGCTTCCCTCTCCCAATCCTGCAAGACTCTTCTGCAATCAGTTAAATTAACATTTAACCTCAGAAGCTGTTAAATTACAATATAGTGGTGCTCAGGAATGCCATGTTCTTGGTGGAGAAAAGACGCGATTTATTCAGTCAAATAGCAAGGGACACAGAAGGAGTTAAATCACACACGAGAAAACAGAAGAGTCAGGGACTATGTAACATGAGAACCAGTTATTCACTCAAGCAGAACCCTGTAAATAATTCACGACTCATGTCATAGATGCTTTGACCCTAAGATTCCTCTGCTAGCAGATCACAAAGATATGTCAGCATTGGAGACTCTACATCAGCATATCACCAAAGTTACAGTACATCAGTGTAACATTATGACCTCATAACTATGAAGTTGGCAGAAGGCCATTGGGATGGGATATCAGGAGTAGACTAGGACTTAGGAGACTCAGCTCCCTCAGACCCCAGTAGCGTTGGCAAAAGTGATGGTGTAATAACATGCTCCCATCCAATTCAACAATGGGCAAAAACACCATTGCCTCTTACATAGGACCTCCAAGAGGAATTTTATCAGGGGGTTACGAAGTTTCTTTTCCATCCTCTTCCAGGGGAGGAAAGGAGTAAAACAGAATCAGGGTGGATGGTGACAAGGATTGACAGGGAGGGTCTAAAGAGGGCAGGGGATGACAGCCAGGTGACAGCAAGCCAACCTCTTTGGAGCCCAGGTCACCTAGCTTCACCCATGCAGCTAGATATGTTAACACAGGAAACGAAACACATTCTTAAGTCTCTCTAAATTTTAAATATAGAAAATCAATGTGGTAATTTAGCATCATTGTATTTAGGGTTGCACAAGAATGAAAAGTGCATACTGGCCTGCCACATTTTGCTTGTGGATCACTTACCAGGAAGGAGTATGTAGTATGTGTAAGTGGATCACAAACACAAGTGCTACTGCAACAGGCTAGTTTTGTCCCAGACCTATCACTGCGTTACCCCCTTTATTGCCCTCTCATGGTCTCTTTTCTCACCTCTTTTGCCTCCACAGCCACAGTTGATTACACAGTACTACAAATACTGTGTAATGTGGCTATTGTTACATGCTGTTGGCTGATATCTAGAGGACAGGACCATCACAGATTACCAGACTTGAGGGGTGTGTGTAGATGTGGACAACCTCAAAATGCCAGATGCAAGTGTCATATGTGCTCCTTGAGGCATCTGGTGGGCCACTGTGGGATACAGGAAGCTGGAGTAGATGGGCCTTTAGCCTGATCCAGTGAAGGCTCTTCTTATGTTCTTAAGTGATCTACCCTTGAGGAATAGGTGTCTACATCTTACATCTGGTATATGTACATGCAGATGTAAAAACCCTCAGTATTACTCTATGTACCATTCCACATGCTGGCAAGATGAATGTTCAACTGTTAAATTATGGCAACATATTACAGGACAATTGCTTTCCTAGGGTAGTACCCTTTTTCATTTTAAAAAATATGACAATATCCAGGCAGTGGTTAAGTTAAATCTTTCTTGGTCGTCAAAATGGCAAGCCACGGCTACCCACATGTTCCCTCCAGGTAACCATACTTCAAGATAAGTATTGCAGAATATGTTTGAATTATGACAATTTTACAGGGATGGTAGCATCATAACTTTATTAGGACCAATTAAGACTTAATCGTGAAGAAGGGGGGAAGGGGAAGAGGAAAGAAAAAAATGTTCCTTCAATTTATTACAAAAGGAGATCTAGCAGTTGTTGCATTCCTGTCTTGGGATCGATTGATTGCTCCAATCAGAACTGAAGACTGGAGAACCCTCAACCCCAATTGGAAGAGGCACGGCATAAAGTGGTAGTGGAATGGTAGTAGTCACCTGCATAAGAGAACACATAACAGGCGCCATTTGTTGTTTCTTTTATTTTTTGCTCATAACTTGTAAGTGCATCCTGGAATGCAGTTTTGGAGTGATTAGCCTTGCAGCAGTCAGCACTTCACTTACCTTTTTCTGCCTTCTCTTCTGCACGATGTGGTCTTTGATCTTGTGATCCACTTTTGTTTCATCTGCAGTCTCTGGAGAAGTGATTGCTTCCAGCTTCAGTAGATCTCTCTGCACTGCCAGAAATGTTGATGAAAGAACCTTCAGGGAAGGTCTCCACCTTTGCATCTTCACCTAAGAGTTTTCCTGGATCCTGCTTTGTAACTTTCCTGTCTTCTTTCAGCACAACTTGGCAAACGGGTTACATTCCCTTCAACAAGGGGATATTTCTTTATGGGTGTTACCTTCCACTCTGTTCCCTTCAAGAGACAGAATTCATCATTCTTGGAAGATGTTGTTCCTGGTGAGTCAGGCTCTGAAGATGTCAGAAATGATAGTCTTTACAAAAACTTGTTCAACTTAAATAGCCCAGAGCCACAAAGCTGGGTCGTTAAAGAGGGTCTGAATTCTCTTCTTGTCTCATGTAACCTCCTTGTTACTCAAAAATCCCAAGAACCAGGAGTGACACTTCTTTCGTGTATTTTATGTGACCAGAGGCGTATCTAAGCTGAAGCCTTAGGGGCATCTGCCCTGGGAACTGTGCCAAGGGGAGCAAATAAATGCCCTTTAGGCTTCACTCTAGTTAATTTAGGTGGCACTGGCCAATTTCCATCCCTGTTCCTTCTCCTTCAAATGGAAGCCTTCACACAAGAAGGAATGAGGGGTGTGGAGCTGTCACAGTTAGTGCTCCCTCCTGCCAGAATTGGCATCACAGCTTCATATGATGTCATGATGACACTTTCTCAGGTGTTTATGACAGCTTTCTATATGACACTATTCTTGAGGATGGAGAACTAAAGAAGAGCAGAGGACTAAGGGCTAGAGTGTTGTGTGTATATCTCTATACTGTGGTAAGCAGACAGGATATACAACTTTAGAAAAACAAACACGCTTCATCAGAAGTAATTCGTATTTTCCAGATTGGAGAAGGTGAATTTGTACCCCTGCGCCAAATTTGAATTTGTGCAAAATTCAAACTGGTATTAAGTAAAGCTGAAATGGGAAACACAACACTCTGTGGGAAGCCCTCTTTGGACGTCAGATACCCAAATCACAGATTGGCATCCATCAGTCTTGAAAGACAATGGTATCATGTGCGTCACTGTCTGCGAAGCACGAAGGCCTGGAAATTTATTGATATGGAAGATAAGTTGTTAAACAAGCAGCAAATGCCCCCTCTCCACACCACTGAAACAGTCCAAAGGAATGGCAGAATCGATATGATTGGTTCCAGCTGCATCACAGAGCTGGGCTAAGGACAAGAGCTCACCCTGTCTTGTGGGGACCTGGGTCTTGAACGCTGGCTTGCTGGTTAACAGGCACAGTGTCTTAACCACTTAGATTAGCAGAACTTGAACTAGGAACTGTGTCTGTCTGTCTGTCTGTCTGTCTGTATGTATGTATGTATGTATTTTCACATTTTAAGGAACATAATCACAGCACAGAGCATCTTGGAGGAAGCTTCTGAGGTCACAGTCCACTTTTTCTTTCTGGTGCATGCTTACATCTGAAGAAGATTCCTCCAAATGAGAGGTACTGTCTGGAATATAATGAAAGTTTACGATCGTGGCCTGAACAGCCACGAAAGCATGAGGGCAGCAATTGTGCTTCCCAATTGCATGTGCTCACCTCACTTTCTGGTCTCAGTGTGAATCAGAAGATCACATCCTCCAAAGCCAGACACATTCCTTGATTCTTCCTTAGTCCTGCTCAGATGGAATGGAAGGAATATATCCAAATATATCACAGCTGGGAAGCAGCTTCGCTGTTGTGGTATACAATGTGGTTACACACATTTCATTTTTTGGGAAAGGTGCCCAGATCCAGCCTTATGCATCTCTTGGGGAAAATGAACAAATCTGTGGATTAAGAACAAAGGAACCTCAACCCTTTTCCACATGCGGAACATTAGGCAAGAGATTCACCTTCCCCTAGTGTGTGGGAATAAATTCACCTGCTGCATCTGATGAAAGTGATTTATTTCTGTTTAGGTTGAACAGTGAAAAATGATAGTAATCTCCTACAAATGAGAAACAACATGGGGCAATTGCCTGGGGCCTCTCCCAGGCAGATAACCCTGCCTTTGAGAAAGCTGGATTAGGTAAGTGAGAATAAACAGTCTTTAATCAGACATTTATATGTGCTACAAGAGTTAACCCTTTGCATGGAGGAGCACAGTAGATCGCTTTCAGAGCAGAGAAGCCGATTCAAGTGTCGTCATTTTGGTGGTAGTGGAGGGAAGAGATTTCAGTTAATTCCTGCTGGCATATATTTCAAGATGCTGAATATATTAATTGGAAATATAAATATTTCGCATATCGTAGGCACCCATGGCACAAATCACCTCGTGCTATATGAATGGTATGCCACTGTCCAAACCTCAAATCCCAGCAGCGTGGATCAGCTGCCCTGTCCCCTGAGACATAAGCTACCTCTGGAGGAGACCTATTGGGGCTGCTGCAGCCCTCCACCAGGGAAGGGGAAAGCATTTTTCCCCCTGTGGTAGCACAGCAATAGTTCCAACACCTGTGCAGAATATAGTGCAAGCTAGATAGAGTCACCGAGGCAATGAACATGAATTTGGATTATACTTCAGAAGCTAGTAAAGGATAGGGTGGCCTGGTGTGCTGCAGATCATGGAGTCACAAAGAGTTGGACATGGCTTAACAACAACAACAACAGCAACAGCAACAGCAACAGCAACAGCAACAGCAACAGCAACAGCAACAGCAACAACAACAACAACAACAACAACAACAACAACAGGGCAGTCTGCATGTAAAGGATAGGGTGGCCTGGTGTGCTGTAGTTCATGGAATCACAAAGAGTTGGACACGGCTTAACAAGAACAAGAACAAGAACAAGAACAACAACAACAACAACAACAACAACAACAACAACAACAACAACAGGGCAGTCTGCATGTTCCAGTGCAAGTTAGGATTGTGCTGTGTCTGATCAAATGTCCGCTGTATTCTTTTAAGCAAGAGGATTTCGGACGCACACCTAGTCCTTTGGTTCACTCCTTTGGTTTACTCTGTGTTTTATAATTATAGCTGTTCAATATTTCTCAGCCTGAAGTTATTTCATCTGAAAATTTTCAGCTCTAGTTAACCTTTTCTTTTTCACCACTGCCTGTGTTTGTCATAATTCCTGGATACTTCTGGGAGAAACAAAATGGCAACCACTAGACCATGATTGCTAGGAGCAGTATTACAACTGATGAATTGTAGCCTATCTACAACTTCCTCCAAATGAGAGGTACAGTCTGGAATGTAATAAAAGTTTATCACCTTGGCCTGAACAGCTCAGAAAACACAAGTGCAACAATTGGGCTTCCCAACTGCATGCGCTCCTCTCACATACTGATCACATCATATTATATACCAATAGATTCGCAATTTATAGCAGAAAGCACTGAAAGAAACAGGTGTGAAATATATTCTATCGAAATCTGTAGCCAAAACAATGATGGTACATCTCCATGCCCAACACCCAGGTTGTTGCCCTGCTCACTACATAGGAGGCAGTCCATCATGGTGTGATGCGCTGGACTTCCACATGAGTGATACAATCCTTGGTGACACCGCAGTCCGTGTGGATTTGAAATGTCAAGAAAGCTTATTCAGCAGATTTGACACCCATAAAAGCACTAAAATTCCTGTAGAAAACAGATATCCAAGTGCCAATATAGCAGGGTGACCATACAGAATGGAGGACAGGGTGTCTCTACCTTTAACAGTTGCATAGAAGAGGGAATTTAGGCAGGATTAGATAATCATAGAAGGGTTTAAAAAGTTGCACCTGCCTAAATTCCCCCTTCTTTGCAATGGATAAAGTTAGAAGCATTCTGTTCTCTATTTTATATGGTCACTCTGATAGAGATGTGTTTTGTGGTCCCCCCCATACCTCTTCCAAGATATAGCCAATACAAAGTTTATTTGCTTAGAAACCAAGGTATAGATATATAGATATCCAAGATATGGATATATCATACAGTTAAACTGGTTCAGTAGTCATTCCCCAGGGAATCCTGGACATAGTGCTTCTGTGACAAGGGAGTAAAAATTTTTCAGCATCCTGCCTAAATGACTATTCCTAGGATTCCTTGGAGGAAGTTACAACAATTAAACTGAGATAAAAACCAGTAAGTTTGTACTCTAGATGTGCCCAAGGAGACATATAAATTAAAGACTAACATTTATTGGGACATAAACTTTCTGAGCACAAGTGCTTATTTCAGATTCATGAAAACAAACATACAGATGCACACAAGCACACGCATACACATTAAAATATGTGCACACCTATAGGTGTGTGACTGGGCAAGACTGTTATGCAAAGGGAGATCCCATGATAAAGGGACACTATCCTGAAAGTATAAACATCATTCATGAATTTGTCAATTTGATCAGTAGCTGGTAGTGGGCAGCTGTGATTTAGACTTTGAGTTTCAGAAGTTTTTTATCTTTGAGCAATAGCTCCCCATGGGATCCTATCTTTGGACCATGATTTCAGTACAGTAAGATCTTCTTGTTTATGATGTTCCAAAAAGTCTTAATATGGAAGCTCAAATTATAAAATGGAAAAAGAAGGAGAGGAGCCTGGAGCAATGGGGTATCTCAGGTAAGGCAAGGTAGGATACGTGCCCTGGGCACCACTGGGCAGTTTCTATTAAAGTCCAGCAGGAGTCTCTTGTTAAGCCTCAAAAGGAGAAGAAAGAGGGTAGTGCCAGACTGCACACCCCTTGAAACATGAGAAGGTGATCCAGAGAAGGGCAGATGGATTGAAAAGCTACATGAAAAGTTAATTCTTGGGAGAGGAGGATCAAGAAGCAATGTCCCTATATTCGCAAAATATATGTACTCTGCTGATGAACTGTATGCCCCTGGGTTGTCTTGGGGCTGGTACTGGTTGGCACAGCAAGACAGTTCCCATCAATTTTGCAACAGACCAAAATGAACACAATTGTGCTTACTTTTGAGTAGACATGGTTAGGATTGTGCTCTTTGTCATAGTGGCAACCATTTCTTGATCTGTTCAGCCACACAGTATTGTATCCCAGGTCTGGGGGGATGGCGCAAGGCATCCATTAGTCAGGAACTCTTCAATGTAAAGTATAGGGCTGTGTTGTGCCCCTTTTCACCCCCTCTTGGTTGGAATTTCCAAAAACCGGTTCCAAAAACCTCCATCACAGAAGGAACATCATACCCAAATTTCACGTGTCTAGGCCCAACGATTTTGACTGGGCATTGACGAGTGAGTGAGTGGGTGACTTTTCAGTCTATATATATAAGACCAGTTTTCAGAAATTCCTACTGAAAGGGGTGAAAAGGAAACAACCTCCTCCAAGATGTTGCACATGGGCCAGATGGTGCGCATGGGGGGGGGTTGATAGGGGGATGATGTGCATGGAGAGATGATGCGCATGGGGAGATGTTGCGCATGGGGGAGTTGCGCATTTGGGGATGGTGCACATAAGGGGATGGTGCACATGGGGGTTGATGAGCGTGGGGATGTTGTGCATGAGGACTGATGCACATGTGGGGATGATGCACATGGGGGATGATGTGTATGGCAGTTTATGCTCATGGGGGTGTTGTGCATGGCGATTTATGCACATGGGGGATGTTGCGCATGGGGTTTATGTGCATGGGGGGATGTTGTGCATGGTGGTTTATGCTCATGGAGGTTGATGCGCATGGGGGATATTGCACATGGGGCATTGATGCACATGGGGGGTTGGTGTCCCTGTGGAGTTGATGCACATGGGGGAAAGTTGCACATGGCAGTTTATTCGCATGGGGATGAAGTGCATGGGGGATGATGCACATGGGAGATGTTATGTATGGGGGACTATGCTGCGAATGAGGGTGATACGCATGGGAGTGATGAGCAATTGGGAGTATTGCACAATGGGGGGATGGCATATGGAGGTATTTTACTCCCGCAATGCAGGTAAATTTCACTAGTATATATATTAAAAATAGAGTTAATTATTTGCTTGGGTCAAGTAACATGCCCCCAAATCCAGAGGAACTACGGGAGCATGTAAGAAACATTATGTGCACCCGTAGTTACTGCACCTCCTAGCGAAAACCTATGGGAAATTCATATTGGTAATCCAGAATAAATTGTTCTTACACTGAAGCAAGGATTCCCCATAGTTACTCTGGATTTTGCCCAAAAACTGGACACTGATCCTGGTAACTATGGACAGATGGAAAATATAAGTTCATGGGATTGAGGGTCAGGAGACACACATATGGCCATTTTTCTCAGAAGGGACTGATGATATAACCACATCACTTCCCCAGCTGACCCTCTTCCTCTTTCAGTCACCCAATAACCGTTTTGCTTTAGATTTAACATTTTAACCACAAACCTTTTAAAAAGATTTAACATTGTTTCAATGAAATGCCTTCTGTGAATCTCTAAAGATGTAAGGAGACTCTATCCCTTTTAGAGCAGATGCTGAGGTGGGGAGGGGGAGTCTCCCTCCATTGCTTCTGTACAATGATGACTTTGTTTAATTGATGGGTGAAGGAAATCCTGTAAACTGTATGCCATTTATTAGGTGTTTTAAACTGTCTACTAAAATGGAGCCCTGCATGGTAGTTACTGCAGATGGTATCATAGCTATAGTAATCCTCAATAATTTTAGCAGCTAATAAACCAAGACCTCAGTCTGGATTTACTTCCATGGGCAGCAGGCACTAGTGATACTTTTGTGGTTTAACAATCTTCACCTTCAAGGAATCCCGGGTTGAAGCAAAATGTGCCTTGTCATTTGTCTGTTGCAATAGACAGCCACAGCCAAAAGTATTTAGGGATGGATTTAGAACTATTCTCAACTGGGTATTGCTGTCTTTAAACTTGGGTATGTATGGTGTCTTTAAATTTTTAATTACAGTGGTACCTTGCTTAACAAGTGCCTCACTTAACAAGTGATCCACATAACAAGCAAAAATTCCTCTAGGATTCTTCTTCACAACAAACTGTGCTTCATGTAACAAACACACTCATTGGCAGTTGGGGCAGATGTGCTGGCTGGCAGCCCTTTTAAAAAGTGTCAGGGCTGTCTAGCGCACCTGCCCATAGCAAAAGCAACACTTCTGCACTGCTCCTCCTGTGGCCGGGCGTCCGCTGGGCAGAGAGAGAGAACAGCAGTGGAGAAGAGGGAAGCAGCTCAGGGCTAGACAGAAGGGAGCAGGGGTGAGAGAGGCTCAGGATGAAGAGGAGATGAAGTGGGGAGACGCTTTGAAAGTGTCTTTGACTGTAGCCTCCTAACCATGTCTACCCAGAAGTAAGCCCCATTGTGTTAAATGGGTCTTACTCCCAGAAAGTGTCTTTAGGATTGCAGCCTTCATAGACTTCATAGACTTCATAGGATCATGCACATTGATGCATGTTTTGAATTCAATTCCAGTCTTTTGTCATCATTTTTACATCCAATTAATATTTTTATATGAATATTTTGGGGGTTGTGGAACCAATTGTCTGAGTTTCCATTATTTCCTATGGGAAAATCCACTTCATATAAAGAGCATTTCACATAACAAGCACGCTTCCGGAATGAATTAAACTTGTTATGTGAGGCCCCATTGTACTGTCTTTAAACTGGGGTGTGTTTGGTATCATTCAGTGTACATACATACTTCTGTATTTACCGGTACCTACATAGTGTTGAGGGTGATGAGCATTGCAGAAGCATGCATTCATACTGGAGTTTTTTGTTTGATTCTGATTGCTGTGGTAACATACAAACATCAGGTTGCATATAAACACCATATCTTGGATCATGATGTTCCACTGGTGCTGTAAACAGAATCAACCTTCTTGCGTATGTTTGTTATTGACGTCAATGCTGGTTTTTTAGGATTACATGGCTGCCTCTAGTTGCATTATTTTCCCTTAATAAAGTATTTGAATTGGTTTCATCCACCTCAGAACGTCTCCCTTCTTGCACACCGTCTGTTTATCTTTCGAATTATTTCATCCCCAAATTGCACCTCTCATTTGAACCTATGTATTTCTGCATAGGACTGCTCTGATGTTCTTGATCGCCTCTGATGTTTCAGGCTGATTCTGTACTCTTGAGGTCATAGTGTTCTTGTAAGCTGAACAAAAGGGGAACTATGAATGATACTGCAAATGTTCCCATTCAGTGCAATGTTTTTCCAAACCACAAGAAAACTTCCTGGCTGCAGATCTGTCATTCATGGCCTGGCAGAGCTCATTAGTGTTGATTCAGTCTCGAGATAAACTAAATGAAGCACCTCTTGCATAATCAGAACGTGTTTGTTTGTTCTTCAAATGTAAACTACACCAACAATTTGCCTGGTGATCTAAATTACTTTCTGAACCTACTCTTTAGTCCTATAGTGGAAAACAAAGAGTATACAAGCATGCCTTAGTATCCATGGTAGTTTTCTTCCTACGTCATTCGAAACTCTGTCACTCCCCATGAGCTCGAAATGAGCCTATCTGGCCACTTTTAGAAAAGTGTTCCAACTATTGTTTGCACCTATTCTAACACTCTTAAAGTGATCAGTGACGTTCATTAGGAAATCTGATTCAAAAATCTCATTTAGTAACTTTAAGCAAATAAACAAAAAAAATACTGAAATTTGTCTGACAACCCCCATGCGCATCATTCCCCCATGCACAACATGCCCCTGTGCGCACCCCCCATGTGCAGCATCCTCCCCAGTGCAACCCCTCCCTCCAAACAACATCCCCCCCTGTGCACCAGGCACTGAGCACCAAATTGGCTGGATGTTGGTCAGTCTTCCATGTTAAGAAAAGGACAAAAAGACGTTGCACCCCTTTTCAGCACCTTAAGGGTTAAATTTCTCCACATCAGTTCTTGGTGGGTGTTCATGTCACAGAAGGGGTTGGGGCAGAGCATCCCTCAGTCACTGATTCTTCAATGCAATGTATAGGGAGGAAAACGTATTGCGCCCTTTTCACCCCCTTCTGGTTAGAATTTTCGAAATCCGGTTCTTAGTGCACCCCTCCGTCACGGAAGGAACACGCTTTCCAAATTTTACACTTCTAGGCCCAGCGGTTTTGGCAGGGCGTTGATGAATCAGTCAGTAAGTCAGTGACTTTCCTCTTTTATATATATATATCCTAGTGAAAAGTGTACCCACATTGCGGGTGTAAAATTCCCCCGTATTACATCCCCCTCTGCGCATCAATTCTGTACACACATCAACCCCCCCATGCACATCCACCCTATGTTCATCCACTCCATGTGCATCATTCCCCCAATTTACACCAACCACCCATGCTCATCAACCCCCATCTGCAAATCCCCCATGCACAACAACACCCATGCACAACATTCCCCATGTTCAACCCCCATGCGCATCAACCCCCCATACACCCCCATGTGCTTCAACCCCCATGCGCTTCAACCCCCATGTGCATCAACCCCCCATGCGCATCATCCCCCATGTGCAACATCCCCAGGCGCATCAGTTCCCCCATGCACATCAGTTCCCCCATGCACATCAGTTCCTCCATGCACATCAACCCCCATGTGCCACATCCCCCATGAGCTACATCCCCATGTGCCACATCCCCCATGTGCATCAACAAACCATGCACAACTTCCCCATGCTCATCAATCCCCCATGCGTAACATCCCTCCATGCGCATCAATCCCCCCATGCGCAACATCACCCATGTGCATCGAACCACCATGTGCAACATCTCCTCATGTGCATCAACCCCCCATGCACATCAACTCCCCATGTGCAGCATCTTCCCCAGTGTAATCTCTTCCTCCAAACAACATCCCCCCCAGTGCACCAGGCACTGACCACCCAACTGGCTGGAGGTTGGTCAGTCTTCCATGTTAAGTATAGGACAAAAACACTTTGCCCCCTTTTCAGCCCCTTAAGGGTTAAATTTCTCCACATGGGATCTTGGTGGGTGTTCAGGTGACAGAAGGAACTCCCAGAATTCCATGCTTCAGGCCCAGCAGTTGGGGCCGAATGTTGATAAGTCAGCAATTCTCAATGCAAAGTATAGAGAGGAAAACGCGTTGCGCCCCTTTTCACCCCCTTCCGGTTGGAATTTCTGAAAACCAGTTTTTAGTGCACCCCTCCCTCACGGAAGGAACACCCACCCCTAATTTCACGCTTCTAGGCCAGGCGGTTATGAGTCAGTCAGTGACTTTTCTTTTTTATATATATAGAAGAAGATATAGATTTGGCAACGCTAGACATGGAGGAGCTCTGACATCACATCCCAGTAAGTTTGACAGGATGTCCCTCATGGATTTTTAAGTTTGAAAGACAGTCCTGGGTTGAAATGCCCAAGTACAACTATAGAGAGTGCCTCCTCTCATTAATAGTTAACTGAAACTGCAGATAACTGATAAGGGATTCAAGGACACAGGACTCCATATCTTTATGTTTGTATATTTTCCATTGTGGAACAAATAAAGATCAAGGGAATGGCAGGAGGGAAAAGGATACAATGAATCCTTCCGGGTATTGCTGCTCCATTAATTTGGACCTCTCCATGGCTGCTATTAGTTAAGACTGAAAACCAAGAATCTCTTACAACTTGTCAATTTTGGCCTCAGGAAATCTGAGTAACCCCATATTCACAACTTTGATTTCTAGAATGAAGGAATACATATATTCAGTATGGGTTTGCTGATTAACTTTTTCCGAAAACCACAACCAAGGTCATCACCCTCTTAATTCTAGAAATGCCATTATAATGGTCTGAAATGTGAATTACTTTTAAAGGTCATCTGTTAATCCTTCTAGTTACTATAGACAATTAGAATTAAGACTCTGAGTGAGTTTCATTCACTGAGCCTACTTGTAGACTCTTTCGATAACAAGAACACAATTAAGTGAAGTGAAACAATGATACTGCAAATCAGGAAAATGTTGGATACTGGCTGCTTACTATAAAAACCTTTTTTTCAAAGGCATGTTTGGATCATCCCTTCTGTCAGAACCAGGCTGGGTCCATCAATGACCCTATCAAAATCTAGGTCTGGAGGTACTCCAGCTCAGAGATTAATCTTGAGCTGGAATTCAGCTGACAGAAGATACTACAGCATTATGATGACTACCTCTAATTTATGTGGCAGTGTTCTTCTGAATGCCAGTTGCATGGGTACAACGTGGGCAAGGTAGTATACCTTCATTTCCTGCTTGTGAGCTATCCAAAAGAAAATGGTGGGTCACTTTCCTTTGGATAGGCAAATAGAATGGCAAATAGAATGGTGGATTAGGTTCATCTTTAGACTCGTCCAGCAGGATTCTTCTATTATTCTTACACAGTTTGTTATATGATAGAATACATCTAATATTGTCATAATCTAATCATAATAAAACATGATAATAAACATCTGGATTTCCTGCTACAGGCAGGGGGTTGGACGGGATGACCTATTAGGTCCCTTCCAACTCTATGATTCTATGATTCTATGTTATAATAAACGTGATGTTGGCAGCATTCTTGGCTTTGAAAAGGTTAGTTTTTCTTTAGTCAACAGCATTGAATATGTGACCCTTGTGAATTGGGGTTGCAGCAAGGAGAAGGGTTGTACCCAGAGGTGGGCTTCAGGGGGTTCTCACAGCTTCCATAGAACCCTTTGCTAATGATTGCCTGGTTCTGAGAACTGGTTACTAATGGGACATAGAACCTGTTGTTCTATGCTCATAGAACCTATTGTTAATTTAGGTTACTAGGACATAGAACCTATTGTTAATTTATTTGAATCCCATCACTAGTTGTAGCTCCTTCCCCCTCTTCCAATCTGGCAGTCTTGATCCAAGAAAACCAAACTCATCAGGCAAATGTTTGAAATTTTAGATAACATATGGCCCACCTCGGTGATATGATTTTTACCCCAGCAGTACCATCTTATTTACAAGTGTCCTTTACTTATGCTTGATGTTTGCAAGACACTCTCTTCCTTCTCCATGGACCATTGTCTTCCCTCCTTCTCCACTGACTAATCAATGAAACAGTACATTTATTCTAGAACTTCAACTGCCTGCCAATGGCAGGTGCTGATGTTACACATCCTTATTTCCTTGTTTGCCGTAGTAACTCAGACCTGAGATTCCTAGATCAGGTCCAGGAACCCTGATCCTATGTAAGTTCCATTCCTTGATATAAAGGTGGTAAAGGTTTGCAGGTTACCTGCTAGTCGTGACCGACTACGGTGTGGAGCTCATCCCCAGTTCTAGAGCCGCAGAGTCGGTGTTGTCTGAAGATGCCTCTGTGGACATGTGGCCTACATGCACACAGAATGCTGCTACCATCCCACCGAGATGGTACATATTTATCTTTACTTGCATTTTCATGCTTACAAACAGCTAGGTTGGCAGGAACTGGTCTACGTACGGGAGCTCACCCTGTCTTGCAGTACTGAGGTCTTGATCTGCTGACCTGCCGATCTTTAGAGGGCAGGCACAGTGCCTTTAACCAGTAAACCAAATGCAGCCCTTTCCTTGATATTGTGGTTCCTAAATGTGAGTTGAGGAGCCTCACAAACCAGTCAAAGGAGCCTTGGAACCCTTGTGAAAAACTTGCCACCCTATGAAATGTGTAGGATTGTAACCCTAATGGCGCTAAGATTGCAGCCTAATATTATTGCATAATATTTTGTAGAACCAAATTTGATTCTGTATGCCAGCAGATTCCTCCATTTTTTCTTGTGATCATTGATTTCTTTCTTTAATTTTTTTTCTTTTGGCATATTAAGAGGTACAAAGACAACTTGATGTCTGTTTCTTAATAATGGAGGATGGCATTTAAAATGTCTTTAGGACTCTCCAGATGGCTCCCGCAGTTTCTTGCCACTTTTTCATGCTTTTACAACAACCAATACCAATTTAAACTTTTTTTTCTTTCCCTAGCGATTGTGTGAAAAAGCCAAAACAACAAGAAAATTCAATCAAATGCCTTGAGGAGAGTGGGGGAAACAGCAAAAAATTAACAATAATCCACTGCTGCTGTCAAGTCAAAATAACCTATTTCTTTTTCTATGGCCTCTTTTAGGCCATGGCACCCAAAGTATTTCTTGTTACAAACATTTTCAAGTCAGGAGAATGATTTTTAAGTTGGCAGTGTCCCTTTAATATTTCATGTTTTATTTCCTGTTGTAAATGACAAATTGTTCTGTGTTTTATATCATATCCCTCAATGGTCATGAGATGTACTTTTTGCTCTTTTTTTCTTTTGGTTTTTCTTGGAGGAAAGCAATAAAACAAAATAAAAAACCTTAAATTTCTCCAATAGATACTATTGTAATGAGCACCTTTGAGATGACAATAAATACTGTAGAAGAGAAAAAAAGAATCCAGAGTTGTGTATTTAATTAGTGCTTTTTTAAGAAAAGTGCTCAAAATTCTGTGATAATGAAAACTAAATTCTGGCTAATTCTGCTAAATTGTGAGGCTTCCGCCTTTTAAAGTGGAACCTTTGGGCATGATTCCCTAACTTTAAATTGTGAGCCCTTTGGGGACAGGAAAAAAATTATTGCCTTATTTTACTATGTAAGCACACTTGTTGAAAAGTGATGTAAGCTTAACAATAACAACAACTTCTTTATTTTTTGCAATTAAATTTAAATATATGTATGTACATTTGGGCAGGGTTTGAGGATTGGGTGTGTTAATATGAGTGGAGCAGGGCAATGGAGGACAGAATGCCTGTACCTTTAAGCATTACATAAAAGAGGGAATTTTGGCAGTTTCAGCTCAACATGTATGGGTTTAAAAAGCATCATCACTTGTCAGAATTCCCTCTTCTATACAATGCTTATAGGTAGAGGCATTCTGTCCTCCATTGGATATGGTCTCCCGGGGCAGAGGTAATCTGTCAGGTTTGAGGCTCTAAAATTTAGAACGCTCACTTTGAACTGATTCCAAAAACAAATTAGTGGTCAATGCTAATGACTTACAATCATAGTTATACATTCTAATTAGTCTAGTGCAGACAGAGAACAATGCTATCAATGTCTACCCAGTTGCAAGCCATATTATGTTCTACGGGTCTTACTGTCATGAAAGTGGTCTTGGGATGGGAGCCTCAGTTGACGGCAGCCTCTCATAATTTTTCCTATATGCTATAAGCAGCATCCTCAGACTGTGGATCAGAACCCACACAGTCGGTCATGAGCCAATTTCAGTTGTATCCTATTAATTTCAATGTATATTTTATCTACATATATCTGCTATCTATATATAAAAAACTGAAGTCATTCACTGACTGACTCATCAACGCCCAGCCAAAACTGCTGGGCCTAGAAGTGTGAAATTTGGGGAGGGTGTTTCTTCCATGATAGAGGCACCCACTAAGAACTGGTTTTCAGAAATTCCAACCAGAAGGGGGTGAAAAGGGGTGCAATGCGTTTTTCGCCCTATACATTGAAGAATCCCTGTTTGAGGGATTCTTGGACCTAGAAGCAAGAAATTCGGGGAGTGTATTTCTTCTGTGAGGGGAGCACCAACCAAGAACCAATTTCTAGAAATTTAACCCCTAATGGTCTGAAAAGGGGTGGAACGCATTTTCTGCCTATATTTAACATTTAAGATTGATCAACACCCAGCCCCAAATCTTGCACTGGCCGGGAAAGGGGTGCAACATCCAGCTTATGCACTGGGAGGAAGATTGCACAGAGGATGATGGTGTGCATGGGGGTGCACAAAAGTGGGTCTTGTACATGGGGGGTCTTGCACATGGGGGACTTGCGTTAGGACACAGCTCAATCCTAATGAGCATGGGGGGATAGTGCACATGGGAGGTTATTGCACGTGGGGGGTTGATGATCATGGGGGAAGATACACAGCGGTGGATGTTGGTGCACATGCGAGCGTGGTGCACATGGGGGATGGTGCGTATGATAATGTGATGCGCATGGGAGGGTATTACACATGGGGTGTTGGTGCGCATGGGGTGTAGGTGTGCGTGGAGGGATGGTGCACATGGGAGGGTATTGCACATGGGGGGTTGATGTGCGTGGGAAGGTAATGTGCATGGGAGGGTTGATGCACATGGGAGTTGATGCGAGGGTAGATGTACATGGGAGTTGATGCACATGAGAAGGTATTGTGCATGGGTGGTTGATGTGCATGGGGGGTTGATACACGTTGGGGAGTGTTGATGCACATTGGGACTTAATGCACACTGGGAAGATGGCTTATGGGGGGAATTTTACTCCTGCAACACAATTACATTTTTTGCTAGTATATATATAAAATTGAAGAGTCATTCACTGACTCACTGACTTACTCCTCCATGCCCAGCCAAAACCACCAGAGCTAGAAGTGTGAATTTGGGAAGGGTATTCCTTCCATGGCCCACATCAGGCCAGTGAAATCTTCCTCTCCTGCTGGCTTCTGCCAGCATTGTTAGGCTGACACAGCTTAGGATTTGCTTTGATTCAAGCATGTTTTGTATGCTGTGTGTGTGTCGTTCTCCTTCTCCATTGTTGGGCATAGAACATGGACAAGTCTGTAACTAATTTATAACTCATAACTTGAATGTCTCCCTTCTTTACGGTTGCCATATGTCCCCCAAAACAGGGACAGTCCCGATTTTTGGTGATTGAGTTCACATACTGGTAAGTATGACAGAGGATCCCGTCCCAATTTTGTGGAAGAAAATTATGGCAACCCTACCTTCCTTGGTACCCATAAAAGAAATGTTGTTTGGAGAATGAGATCATGATGCACGTCTCAAGCATCTTTTCCCAAGCATTCATGGCTGACTTCAGCTCTGCTGAAGGCATGCCAAGGAATCCACCCTATCTTCAATTTAATAACAGTAAAAAACCTCGTACTTTTTTTTAACATAAACAAAACACAGTTGAGTGTCTTTGCCAGCAACAAGGGGCCAGTGACAGCTAATTGCCTGCCAACTAGATTCAGAAGTGTGCTATATATATTGGTGAATTATTGAACATGTTATTAAGAATATTTATGTACCTCTTCTCGACAAGAAAGTTCACAAAGCAGTTTACAGAGAAAATCAAATATCTAAGTGGTTCCCCATCCCAAGTGCTCACAAACTAGAAGATTTGCTACGTTTACCAGATACACAGCCCAATCCTAACAAACATTTATAGTATCAGAATCGAGCAGTTTTTTGCTGTAAATGTTCATATGGGAGTGCTCTGAGTTGGGAGCGTAAAAGGAACAGTAGAAGATGGGTGGATCCCAGTGACAGATCCTATACCTATCCTTTCCTCTCTGTCTTCTCACGTATCCTTCTTGGACTTATGCCAGCATAATAGCTGATGTAGACCTGAGGAAGCTTGGGAAGCCGAGGCATATCCTGGGTAAGGGAACAAAAGTTGCTTTACTTTGAGGAGACCTCTGAGACTACCCCTTTCACTGCAGGATGCAACATGGGTCCTGCTGACATGGCTGTGTCAGCACTGGTTGGGAGTAATTTAGAGTTAGACCCACAATCAATTTACTGACTACTCCTTTTCTTTCTAGGAAGCAGAAAGTAGTGCAGCAATTGCTTGTCATACGTTCCTATCAGAGGTGGGCAGATGCCTGTTTGGGCCTACTCGCCCGAACCGGATCTTCCCCCTCGGCGGACGCTGGCGAGCCGGTCAGAGCCGCGGCTGCAAGAGCTGCGGGGACCGGTTCGCTAGCGGCCACCACGTCTCCTGGAGCTCAGCACCAGGAGGCTTATTGCGCCTGCATCTAGCTGGACGCAGGCGCACTAAGCGTCCTGATGCCGAGCCCCAAGAGGCTTTGTGCGCCTGCGTCCAGCTGGACGCACGCGCACTGAGTCTCTTGAGGCTGAGCCCCAGGAGACTTAGTGCACATGCGTCCAGCTGGACACATGCGCACTGACTCTCCTGAAGCCGAGCTCGGCTTCAGGAGACTCAGCGCGCATGCGCCTAGCCTGGCGCATGCGCACTAAGTCTCCTGGAGCTCGGCTTCAGGGGACGCACTGCGCATGAGCCAAGCCTGGCACATGTGCAGTGCGGCGTGGTTAAGGCCCGCCCCCCACCCCACTCCCTGACCCCAGCCCCGCCTCCTGACCCCGGCCCAGCCCCCGAACTTCCGGTGAACTGGATCTTCGGGGAGGCTGGGCCCATCACTGGTTCCTATGCAACCCTAAAGACTAGCTCCTGCAATGGGGGGGGGTCTTTTCATTTACTTCATTTCTGAACACAATTCAAAATGCTGATATTGAGCTTTTGCTCTCCATACCCTGAGGCTTTTGTATGACGGAGATCTAATCTCTGTGTAGGATTCCTGCATCCAGCCCCAACCCAAGCAGAGGCTGCATTCAAATTCCCAGCCCTGAAGGAAATTAGATGTTGAACTAGTTTGCAGTGGAACAGGCAATGAGTTCAGGATGATTGTCCCAGGGTTGCAAAATGTATTTTCTCCTGCCAACATATATCATGCACCTTATTTCTGAATGTGATAGTTGATCAAGGTGATCATTTTGAAATACTGTAGATTCCCCCCCCCCCAAATGCTGTTGAAAACCCTGGGCTTTGGTCATTAAAATTGGTTATCTTTGGATATTCTAATTCTATGACTGTTTCAGCGCATCGTAGCTTCATTTCTATTTCTGTTATGGATTCCTGAAAAGTGTTCATGACTATCACACTGATACTTTGACTTTATTTTGATCTCGGAGTAGGAGTAGTCAGTCCATCAATCAATAAAACACATTTGTATTTATGGTCTCCAACACCACAATCCCAACACATGGTAACCATGCATCAGAAACCATCCAAAAGGTGAAATCAGGAATTTCGATAATAATGAGATGCAAAATTATTACAACCAGGAATGGGTTTGGTAATTTTAATTTAAATCAAACATGTTAGACTGAGACCTGGAAGATCCTGGTACTAATCCCATGAAGCCTCTTGGGTAATCTCCTTTTCAGCCCCACCTACCACACAGTGTTGTTGTGAGGACAAAAAGAGAGGAGAAATTAATGCTCTAAGTGACCTTGGGCATTTGCATTGGCATGGGAATGATGAGGTATAAATACTTTAAATAAATAAAAACAAATACTGTATTTACTCAAATCTAATGCACCATCGAACCTACATCGAACCTACTTATAATCAAAATACAGTATTTACTCAGTTGTAATTAACATCAAATGTAATGCACATCCTGATTTTGGAGACTGAATTTGGCTGGAAAAGGTGAGCATTATATTTGAGTCAATACAGTATTACATTTACGGATACTTCCCACCACAAAATTCTTTAGAAATAATTCTGTACTGAGTGAGTTTTATTTTTAGTTTGTGCTTTTGTTGTATGGTTTTGGCAAGAACATGACTGTCTTACCTGAAGACTTAATAAATATGGGCTGCAATCCTATACACACTTTCATAGGAGTAAGCCCTATAGAACACAATGGTACTTGCTTCTGAGTAGGATTGTGCTCTATACATATTTTTAATGGTAATAATTAGCATACAGCATGTATACCCTATTCCTAAATATGCTTTATTACATATAACTCTAATAGTTAGTGTTCTTTGGATGTTTCCATTCATTGGGATCAAGCCAAACAGGTGCTATTCAATTGGGACCAAATAAAAAATGTATTATTTAATAAAATGGTGGTGCTACACCAGAGTTTCAGTACAGTACTGACCGGAAGCAGTGGTGTAGCTAATGATCACGTAGCCTGGTGCAAAGGTGAAAATGTAATCCCGGAAGTGATGTCACAATCAGAAGTGATGTCATCCCTGGGTATTTTTTAAAAGAAAATTGGGGAAAACCTGCCTCCTCCTCCTTAGCAGTTCACCACCATTTGCTCTGCTAGTGTCATAGTTAAAGCACCTATTTGCCATCTGGAGTTGAAGAAGATTTTGTTTCCCCCACCCAGCCCCGTAGCAACAAAATCAAATTTAATTACCGTATATACTTGAGTATAAGCCGACCCGAGTATAACCCGAGGCACCTAATTTTACCATAAAAACTGGGAAAACTTATTGACTCGAGTATAAGCCTAGGGGGGGAAATGCAGCAGGTACTGGTAATGGTCCTTTTCCTTGTAGCCTTTTTGAAACTCATAGGCTGCAATCCTAAGCACACTTTCCTGGGAGTAAGCCTCATTGAACTTAGTGGGGCTTACTTCAGAGTAGACAAGCATATGACAGGGTGACCAGATGCCAAACCCAAAATTCTTGAACCCCAAAGCCAAAATTACTACCCTCAGGCCAAAATTCCTACCTGCTTAAAAAATTGCCAAAAATGTATTTTTTATTTTTATAGTTTTTTGCGGTTTGGGCCATAACTTTTGATAGGAAGGCGATATCTCAAAACTGATTTTTGCATTGGACTCTGCTCTTCAATACGACTCCAACGGTGTATGACATGATGGGGTTTGATCCCGCCACTTTTCAGTTCACCCGAGTATAAGCCAAGGGGGCTTTTTGGGCCCATTTTTTGGGGCCAAAAAAACTCGGCTTATACTCGAGTATATTCAGTAAGTTTTTAAAAAGAAAAAAGAAAATTGTGTCACTTATTGGTTAGGAAAACTATGCTGGGACAAAGAGGAATGGTTATTCTTTCCCTGCTAAATAAAAGAGGAGCACCACTTAGAAGTGCCTGTATACCCAGTTAGCATGGGGTAACGGCTATATTATGATATATGTACTGTCTTTGATATACTGAGAGCTGATTCATATTAACACATTATTAGTTCCATACAGTATAAGAATTGCATCTCATTGGCTGTCAGAGCCATCAGTAACATGGGAAAGTTTGAGTTAAGAAAATCCAGTTTTGTTCCATAGGCTTTTGTGTTTTCATTTTCTGGTTAATTGGCCATAACCTTTGATAGAATATAGATATTCCTATGCAGTTTGTTTCATTGCATTCTGCTTAAAATTACCTTTCCAACGATATATGACAGGGGCTGTGCCCGAGCATTTTTCCTCACATATACATGAGTATACATGTATATTATGCCGAAGGCAACACAGCTACCAGGAAGATGATTTGGGGAATAGTCATAATTTTTGTTGGTGCTCATAAATTGAATGAACCTAAAGGACATCACTTCTATATGCATGTCACTCTACACAATACGATACTTGGCTTCTCATTTATGTTTCCTCACTATTTTAAAGTTCAGCCCAGAATGTCTTCTTTCCCAGTTTCGTGCACCAATTTTGTATAACAGAATGTGTACAGACAACTTTTTTAAAAGGATCTCTTTTCCCCTGAAGATTCACCAGTCATGACATGAAAATGTTCAGGAGATGATAGAAGGACATCTGTTTTGGTTTGCCTTTAATAGCAAGCTTTACATAGGATATCCGGTAATTTTGATTCAGTATCAAACTTTTTACAGTAGGCCCTCCTTATCCACAGCTTGGCAACCACATATTTCAGATCCTTTCATTCTGCAGACCTGACCTGCTTACCACAAGGGTTACAGAGCACAGCTTTTTGGGTTAGAGCTCTGGCAGCTCCTAGTCAAATGGGATTTATAGGCTCTTATTTATTTAAGACCCTATAGAATAATTGGGGAATAAATAATAAAACAAAGAAAGAGCTGCAGTGGCTTAGTGGTTAAAGGTGCTGTGCTTGCCGATCTGAAGATGGGCAGGTCTGCAGTCTGAGACCCATGTACTACAAGAGCTCCTGACTTTAGCTGAGCCAACCTAGCAGTCTGAAAGCATGTAAATACAAGTAGATAAATACCGTAAGTATCTTGGTGGGAAGATAACAGCATTCTGTGTACTTCGATGTATAGTCATGCCAGCCACATAACCCAGAAGCGTCTTAGGACAACACTGGCTCTTCAGTTTAAAAATGGGGATGAACACCGCACCCTAGAGTTGGACGCAACTAGCAGGACAACCTATGGGGGGCACTTTTATCTTTTAATAAAACCAAACTGAAGTTTTATTTATGGTAAAGTCAGGTAAAGTGAGGATTATCATATGGTGCCATGTTAAACTATTGGATCATTTATCACAAATATTATTGACATCAGGAGAACAACTGGATTCTGTCTATTTCCCCCTTTCTACTAGAAAAAGGTACAAAGGTTACCAATTCAATGAAGCAAATATAAATCCAAGACTCCACAGAAGTGAGAATAAAGCACACAGTTCCATCCAGTACTGACATTTATTGTTCCAACGGGTGATAAATAAAGATCTGTTTCCAACAAAATTGTCCTGCTGTCATCCTTGTTTTGATCTTCTGTAATACGTCAAGTTTAGTTAAAACAGCAATTGTCCACATCCATTTATACCTGTCCATTATTGATGGTAAGCCTGGCAAACTTCACTTAAAAGCAATATTGATTTTAGCTGCAGTCAGAAGACAGGTAATCGGTTTAAGGTTTTCTCCTAGAGCAATGTTTTTTTTTAGGTATCCCAAAAGTACTATTTTGAGATTATGGAAAACATCCATAGCCTGTCATTTTGTTGACCTTTCCCAAAATTTGATGCCAATTTTTTTTATACGTACCAAGAGATTTCTACATAAGCTTCACTCACCCATCTGCTAAGTTTATGCAGTGACAACCACAAGGGTTCCTTGAAGATAATGTGTGGAAGAAATTTCTCATCCACTATTTCCAGTATGGAATCATACTTCCAGTCACTACACTTAAGCAATGTGTTAAAAGCTAGCTTAGCATGTATTTTTCTCCCATTAATTGGGATGCTGTGGGGCAGAGGCAAAGCTTTGAGCAGACCTGTCCAGCCTGGCACTTTGGGTAGAATACCGACAGGCAGCACAATTCAGAGCAACTAATCTGTCCACATAAGAGCCCTTGGGTTGCCCTGTCTATCACTAGGGTGGAGCAACTGCAAGATGCTCCAGCCCAGTTACTCTGGAAGAGGCTTAGGGCAGAGCAAGGCAACATAGGGTGCCCTAAGAGACTGGGGCAGCCTAAGCAGCTCAGGAGAGGCAAGTTGAGGGCAAGTTTAGCATTGCCTACGGCAGAGCAGTTACTCTGTATCCAAAGCCTGTTTCAAGGCAGAAATGCACTCTTCCAGTTCCTCAGAGATATACAACCTCAGGAGCAGGTACAGTAATGAGTAGACCCATAGGGGTCCATGATAAGGCCTGAGTAAGAATGGTAGTGTTGACCAAAAATCTGAGTTCTTGGCCAGCCTGGCTGCAATCCCTGCCTCTCAACCTCAGGATATGGCACAACTATGGCAGCCCACTAAACTCAGGACACAGCAGGCCACTCCAAGCATCCATCTTGCACTAGAAAAACTGCAGCTGTAATTTGTTGTCAGGAACTGCTGGGCTTCCTTATAATGTAGGCACCACAGCTGTTCCTTCTTCAGTGTGATCTGAGGGGGGTCTACTCAGGAGCAAGCCCTCCCCAGCTGTCACTGACTTAGCATGCTCTGGAGCAGTTAGGGCAGACCAGGCTTCCTGAGTCTCTGGATGCAGCATAACTTTCTGCTCTGGATTCAGAATAGTTAGGAGAGAGCAGTTAGGGCAGAGCAGGCTGAACTTGCTCTGGATTGCGCCTCTAGTCTCCTGCTTTCCACGTCACTGGAACAAGTGAATTGGCAATAGAGTTCTAAGTTGAGGTTGAAATAATGCTAGGAGAGGAAGATGACAAAACCTGCTGATCCCAAATTGTGCAGGTGCCCAGAATAATCTCTGATGTGACCAACAACATAGACACTAGTAACCAACAGAGACCAACAACAACACTTGTAATCCAAAGCAGATTTTCCCATAGGAAACAATGGAAACTCAGACAATTAGTTCCACAACCCTATATATATAGGTATGTATATATGTATATGTATGTATACACACACACACACACACACACACACACACAGTGGTATCTCTCATAACAAGCGCCTCACATAACAAGCGTTTCACATAACAAGTATAAATTTCCAAGAAATCTTGCTTCACATAACAAGTTCTGCTTCACTTAACAAGCAAGCGCGCTATGGGCAACCGTGCTGTGCAGCCCTGACACTCTGCATGGAGGCTCTTTAAAAGGGCTGCTGGCCAGTGCTGCTGCCTCTAACTGCCCCAAAGTGCCCCCACCGGCCACCTTGAACCTCCAGCAGCAGCCCAGGTAAGCCTCCCAGGAAAGTGTCTATAGATTGCAGCCTCCTCACCATGTCTACTCAGAATTAAGTCCCATTGTGTTAAATGGCGCTTAATCCCAGGAAAGTGTCTTTGATTGCAGCCTCCTAACCATGTCTACCCAGAAGTAAGCCCCATTGTGTTAAATGGGGCTTACTCCCAGGAAAGTGTCTTTAGGATTGCAGCCTAAGTAGACTTCATAGGATCATGCACATTGAATGCATTTTTTGAATTCAATTCCAGTGTTTTGTCATCATTTTTACATCCAGTTAATATTTTTACATGAATATTTTTTGGGTTGTGGAACCAATCGTCTGAGTTTCCATTATTTTCTATGAGAAAATCACTTCACTTAAAGAGCGTTTCACTTAAAGATCATGCCTCCGGAATGAATTAAGCTCTTTATGTGAGACACCACTGTATATAAGGCTGAAAAGTTACTGACTCATCAACATCCAGCCTAAACCATTGGACCTAGAAGTGTGAAATTTGTGGAGGGTGTTCCTTCTGTGATGAAGGCATCCACCAAGAACTGGTTTTGGGAAAATCAAACCGGCAGGGGGTGAAAAGATGCACAATGCGTTTTCCTCCTTGTACTTTACATTGAAGAATCCCTGACTGATCAACACCCTGCTTCAACCATTTGACCTGGAATCATGAAATTTGGGGAGGGTGTTCCCTATGTGACGTGAGCACCCACCAAGAAAGTTTTGAGACAATTTACCCCTAAGGGGGTGAAAAGGGGTGCAATGTCTTTTCATCCTATGCTTAACACTGAAGACTGACTGATCAACATCACTCATAAACCAAGGTACTGATGTATCTGCTCATGACCTGAGTTCAAAATGCCTCCTGCCTAGCCCAATCCCTGCCCTATTCATCCATAAACTACCCCTCTTTCACCTTAGCTGCACTGGTGGAACATCTGAGTCTTTCTGCCATATAGATCTGCTGCATGCCAACACGCATACACCGGTAGTTTACGCCAGTGATATACAGTAGCAGCCAGTGGTATAGAAGTCAATCATGAGCAAGCCTAGAGCTTGCAGTGTTGAAGGTTACAGAACAACCTTGTCAATCTTACCACCTCTTCTTTAAAAAGTTGTAAGTGCTGAAATCCACAAAATTACTTTCATTGGGAAAAAAGAAAAATCTCAGTTGCCTCTTATCAGTCTTTGTATAATGGAGATTTTTTTTCATTGAGAGTTAGCAAATTCTCTGTAACATTTATTATAGATAGAAATCAGGGAAGTAAGATTTGATCACAATTTTTTGATCTAAGGGTGAAAGTTTTACAAAATTTCTGGAAAATCATATGAAAAGTGCAGATGGAGTTGCATATTGTATTCTCTGATATTTAGATAAGATAGTAGGGATTTTGTAGTGAATTATGATATGCTCTGTCTTGTTGACATTTATAGGTTTTTTATGTATTTTATGTAGGTAAATGTTGTGGTTTTCTTTGTTTTCTAGTTATTGAATATATGTTTAATTCATTCATTTGTAATTTTCTGATTAAATGTTTTTAACTAATTAAAAAAGAAAGAAAATGCCTGGGAAAACATTGTTAAATTGTACTAAGATGGGGTGGGATGCTTGAGTCCTTGAAGCACTCGCCTCCTATGTAAAGCAGGAGTTCTGTTCCAACTATAATTTGCCAGTCAATTTAATATGTATGTAAAGCATGGCTATGCAACAATTATAGAAAGCTGGTAAAAGAAACATAAAACAGTCACTATAAATAATCTTCAGGAGGTCTAAACTGCTCCACAAGAGGAAAAATACTGTCAAAATGTCAAATATTTATGAACAGAATATATAGTACTTTAATCATACAGGTAGAGCAATCCTAACTTGCATTTGAACAGGCAGGCTAGTAGGCCTTAACGGTAACCAGCACAAGTTTGGTGTTGTCTATGTCTAAGCCTGGGGTAATGGGAAATAATTCCCTTTACCTGAGAGAAATGCAGCAGGCTCAATGATCAGCCTCAATGATCTGATCTACTATGATCTGTGCCTCTTGAGGCAGCACAAATCTAAGCAGCTTAGAGCTGCCTCTGGCTGCCTAGGAACGGGAATAGGATCTGGCATATGTGCCAGATCCAGGCTTTGATTCCTGCTCACCACCCACATACTAACCTGTCCATGGGCCAACCCGTCAGTAATATTAGCAACAGTTTTTAACATGGACATTCCAAAGCAATCAACAAAGTGGTCACAAAAATACTCATCAACATTTAGAATCATAGAATCCTAGAGTTGTAAGGGACTTAATAGGTCATCTAGTCCAAACCCCTGCCTATAGCAGGAACTTCTCCCAGAGCATCTCCAAAAGGTGCTCATCAAACCTCCACTTGAAGATCCCCAGTGAGGGAGAGTCCACCACCTCCCTTGGCAATCTGTTCCACTGCCGAACCGCCCTCATGTCAAACATTTGAAATACATTGGCCCTCAGTACCCACAAGGGATTTGTTCCATGACCCCTTGGATACCAAATTCTGTGGATTATGAATTCCACAGCTGGAGGGCTTCAGAACATCTCTGGACATTGTCTATGGCTTCTATAAAAGTTCTATAACTTTCCTCTATGCTCTACGCTCTAACTATCCAGTCAGCCCATTTGTTTTTCTTGACTGAGGAGGGTTGTAAACATGTCCAATCCTACCCTAGGTAGGATCAATTCAACCTCAAGTGTCAATTCAACTTCAAGGTGAGGGAACAAATGTTTCCTTTCCTGGAAGAGGCCTCTGTGTCTGAGGCCTCCTCAATGCATGCCGTATTGGCATGGCTGCATCAGCACTGGATAGTTGCATAGGACTGGGTCCGTTGTGTTTTCCAGAATAATGGCATTGAACTTGTTTGTCCATGCCTCTCTGCCTTCAGGCCCTGGTGCCATGGTCTCCATACCTTCTACTTTCCTGAATGCTTTGCCACCAACAGTTCAGTTTTCCTGCAGTCTCTGTAAATTATTGGTGGCATTGAGTCTTTCCATCAAAACATCTTTATTGTTCATTTTAATTTGTGAGAAGGAATCAAATCAGTGATTTGATTGTGTCCAAATCAGATTTTAGACACAATGGAGATCCTCTCCCCACCCTCCATCCCCTGCTTCATATAGATGCTAGAGAACAATTGTGCTATCCCATGGGATGGGCTAGATAAAATCTATATCCATGTTTATCTACAGTGATTCCTTAGTAACTCTTTTAAAAAAAATCTGTAGTTATATAGTTCTGTCAGAAACACTTGAATAAATGAGTGTCTGAGAGGCATGTTCTCAAGTGCCGGAGAGTCATTAACAGCACTGCAACACCCTCATGAGAATTTTCCAGCTCAAAATCTCCTTGTTCACCCTTAGCATAATGATGATGATGTAAAAAAACTAATTATATTTTATTTGCTCATCAAAAGAAAATATGAGTTGCCCTGGGCAAGCAAGCGAGCAAAGCCTTGGAAGGCTTCTTTGAAGCAGACTGGTGCAGCGTGTGAAGCTTTGCATAAACCATGTTTTATCTCTTCAGGGTTCATTTTCGAGCAAAAATCTCTCATCTCAACCAGTTAAAAAAAAGTACTGATTAGTAGATGCAGGTAAGAAACAGTCAGGAGTTGTACGTATTGGTGGGTTTAGGATTTGTGGGGTTGCTTAATGTTCTCGGTGCCCCAGAAGTTGTTTTAGAAAGTGGTCTGTTCGCAGGTTTTGTCCTTTCTTTCAGGCTACACAAAGACTACACTGCATCTTGATAGACTGGCACGACCAAAAAATGAAAACAGTCCTTTGAATGTATTAAAATTGTTCTTATAGATAATCTCTGATATATAGGACCAATATAGCCCAAAGTTGTGGGGCATGGGACCTATGGATCACCTATGCAATAACCCATTGCAACTGCTGAAATTCTCTCCTCTACACAATTGTTAAAGGTCTAAGCACTCTAAAGTTTAAAGGTTGAAGAACCTTCAGTTAATGCTTCTCTCCTGAGCCATTCTGCATCAAACTTTGTCCCAAAGGGATAATTTATCAGGAAAAAAGCTGCTTGCAGTAAATGGCTGCTTTGTGGCGCAAGCGGTTAAGGCACTGTGCCTGTTAACCAGCAGGCCGGGGTTCGAGACCTGGGTCGGCCCCACAAGACCGGGTGAGCTCCTCCTGTCCTTAGCCCAGCTCTGCGACGCCAGCTGGATCCAATCGTATTGGCTCTGCCTTTCCATTGGACTAATTCAGTGGTGTGGAAAGGGGGGATTTGCTGCTTGGGTAACAGGCTACCTACCCTCTATAACAATCCAACCCAGGCTTTTGTGCTTCGCATGCCGCATATGCAGCGCCAAGCACGATACCATAGTCTTTCAAGACTGACGGAAGCCTGCTTTATGAATATGTGGAGGGAGAACATTTTCATGTAAAAATGATGCAGGAGGTAAGTGTTAACCAACCACCCAGCACTGCAGCATGCTCTGAATGACCATATGTTCTCTTTTTCCAGGACAGGTCAACTTTTAAAGTCTTGTATCCTGAAAAGAAAATCTTCACTGTCCTCCTTTTCCCTGTGAGCTGGCAGCATGTAGCCTTCTTATAATTAATACATTATGGTTGCAATCCTGAACTCCAGTTAGGCCGGCATAAGCCCCAGCATAATTTTTGTGCTGACCTGGGGGTGTCACAAAAGTGTCATAAGACACTTCTATAGACACTTCATAAGACACTGCTATATCACTTGGCGGGGGGCTTAGGCCAGCACACAGGCATGTGCCAACATCCCCTCACCACCACAGAGAGATAGGCCAGCTGACTTATGCCGGCCTAATCTGGTTAGAATTGCCCCCTATATGTAGTAAAATAATGTAATAGTTTTAAATGTAATAGGTAATATAGTGTTGAAATTAACCACATGAAGGCAATATACAGTGGTACCTTGCTTAACAAGTGCCTCGCTTAACAAGCATTTCATGTAACTTCCAAGAAAACTTGCTTCACATAACAAGTTCCACTTCACTTAACAAGCAAGCGCGCTATGTGCACATGTGCTATGCAGCCCTGACGCTCCGCATGGAGTCTCTTTAAAAGGGCTGATGTCCAGCGCTGCTGCCTCTAACTGCCCCAACTTGGGGGCAATTGCCTGGGGGTGCCAGAGGTAGCTGCCCCTAACTGCCCCCAGGTTCCTCCACTGGCCACTTTGAACCTCCAGCAGCAGCCCAGGTAAGCCTCCCAGGGAAGTGTCTTTGATTGCAGCCTCTTAACCATGTCCACACAGAAGTAAGCCCAATTGCGTTCAATGGGGCTTACTCCCAGGAAAGTGTCTTTAGGTTTGCAGCCTAAGGGTGCAATCCTAACAATGTCTACTCCAAAGTAAGCCCCATTGTGTTCAGTGGGTCTTACTCCTAGGAAAGTGTTTTTAGGATTGCAGCCTAAGTAGACTTCATAGGATCATGCATACTAAATGCATGTTTTGAATTCAATTCTAGTGTTTTTCATCATTTTTACATCCAGTTAATATTTTTATAAGGATATTTTGGGGGTTGTGGAACCAATCATCTGAGTTTCCATTATTTCCTATGGAAACATCTGCTTCACTTAAAGAGCGTTTCACTTAAAGATCATGCCTCCGGAATGAATTAAGCGATTTATGTGAGGCACCACTGTATGTGAATGTTTTGGGGCACAGTCCTAACCTATTTAGGCCAGCACAACTCACCCTTCTCCCCCGTTCCTGTGATGGTGTGGAAAGGCCAGTGTACACCTGTGCACTGACCTAATACCCCCTCCTCAGGAGTGGCACAGAAGTACCTTACAACACTTTTGCGACACCCCAGCCGACACAGGTCTTATGCCGAGACTTATTCCAGAAGTCCTACATTTTTCTTGAGTGTCCTACATTTTGAGGGGCTTTGGCCTCTTTTTGGGGTTATGATATATGTTTACCCTGTGCATGCCACATTTGTGGATTAAATCAAGGGAGCACTTGGGAAAAGAACTGCAGCAGCAGCAGAGATGAGATGCAAGAAGTAAGTCCATTATCTTCCTCTCTATTACTCTCTATAATGAGGCAGCAATCAGGTGGAGTGACCAAGCAAGTAGCTGGTGTAGTAGGCAGAGATTCTATGGTCACCCATCTATCCATGGGTAGATGGGATCCATGCAGAAAGATTGCCGATGATGGATGCTACAATGATGGCATGATGGCTGCGCGCATCCTTAGAACTGATTTCGGATGCGAGCATATCAGTGTATCTTCAGCTGCTTGAAAAATAATGTAAGATTTTTCTTTGCAAAACCTACACACACATACACATACCCTTTCTGTGATTTAATAGTAATTCCATACAGGTTTTTTTAATATAAATTAAGCTGATGAAAATTGTTCCATAAATAGCATTGAACCATGATGTAAAGACACATTATGGCTCCTGTTTTCTTATTATTCTTTCCTTGTTTTATGAAGGAAGATTAAGTTGCTTTAACATAAGTTGTTAATAGCAAAATCAATCAAATATATTGCTGGAGGGCCTGCTCCGTGTCCACTGGCATCTGTGGAATTGTGGGTGGATCTGTGTAAGGACTTCTTGGTAATGCTGCACACTGTGGAACTTCCACCCATGATTACCCTTTCCTGACTCCCTTCATTGCTGGAATTCAGACAAATTAAAATGCTGTGATGTCAGAGAGAAGTTGGAGTTATAATTAATTAGCTTTTGCCTTTGATAATTCTTTTTATATATTTATTCAAAAAGCTTTAAAAATTGCTTTCCCAAAGCTTTCCTTGATGCTTCTATCATGGATTTAGGTTTGTTTTAATATTTGCATCATTATGGGTGCAGTCCAGAGTAACTATGGGGAGTCCTTGCTCCGGTGTAAGAACAATTTGTTCTGGATTGCAATATGAATTTCCCCTAAGTTTTCACTAGGTGGTGCAGTAACTACAGGTATACGTGCTGTCTCTTATGTGCTCCCATAGTTACTCTGGATCGTAGGGTATGTTTCAATGGTTACTTTGATATTGCTGTAAATCTGCTACATATATCTCTGTTTTTGTGTTTGTTTGTGTCTGTGTGTCTTTGTTTGTTTGTCTGTGTGTGTGTGTGTGTGTGTGTGTGTGTGTGTGTGAGAGAGAGAGAGAGAGAGAGAGAGAGAGAGAGAGAGAGAGAGAGAGCATTTTGAATAAATATATAAAGTTTTCTAACTGCTAACCCAGCTATTCAGTCTCTGGCAAATAACACCCTCTCAGCAATTCAATAGGGAAGATTTTGTAAACTGAGAATTGGCTCTGTTTTTTCTTTCTATCCAGGCCATTGCTGTATCAGTAATGATGAATAACATATTATGTATGAACAGTCAGAGTTATAAACATTTTTGTGGGCTAGTAACTTTTCATAGAGCTATTGGCTGCCAATAGAAGCTTTTTCCCTTTGTTTGTGGTTGGGTGTGATGAGACGGGGTTGTGGGAAGAATTATGTTCTTAAGCCCCCCTATTTCATTGTGATTTTCAGCATTTGCAGCTGGGTCAGGAGGGGAATAAGGATATGGGACATTCATCATATTCACTCTACTGGCCTACTTCGAAGGAATTCCCGCAGTGTTTAATTCAACTTACTGTGTGTTTTAGGGCTGCAGTCCTAGTTGTGAGTAACTTTAGCAAGATTGTACTAAATATAGTACTTTATTTAAATATAGTAGCATCTTTCAAAATGCAATGGCAAAGATTTTAACTGGTAACAGTTTTCAGGAACATATGAATCCCCTTTTGAAAGAACTGCTCTGGTTCCTAGGTCTGTTTCTGTGCCATGTTTAAGAATTTGGCATTGACCTTAAAAGTCTTATATACCTTTGATCCTGTGTGTCTACAGTACTGCTGCCATCACCCTGGTGTGAGTCTTCCCATCCACTAAGGTCTGCTGGTGACGTCCTCCTGTGTCTCTGAAGTATGGCCAACTGGAACACAAGACAGAGTTTTCTCAGTTGGTATGCCCAACCTGTGAAATGCATTGCCCTTTGATGTTTTTCCAACATGTGAAGAAAAACCTCCAGCATTTGGCTTTCAAAATGTTAAATTTTCTTTAAGTTCCTGGACTTGGAGGAATCTGCTGGACTGCTGGAGGTATCTTTAATGCTGGCCTTCTTTTTTTGCTTTTCTTCACATTTTTGTACTTGTTGTATCCATTGTTTCACATTTGACTGCATACAAACAAAATTGCATACATTAATGCATACATTAACTGGAAAGGCAGTTTACAAATAGTATAGTCCATCAATATATTTTGGAAACAAAAAAAAAACCCCTGGCATGATATGCTAGAATTTGGAATTTAGTATTATACCATGATGAACTATTGTGGCATAAAAGTGCTATATTTTGTGAAAAATGGGAATGATGCAGAATCTAGGGAATGTTAAAAAGGACATGGTAAGGAAAAACCTGAAATACCTAGTATGACTATGCAATTTTCTTAAATGTTCTTCCAAGATTCAGGGTTTCCTCCACCTAATAGTTTATTTCAATTTCTGATTAAAATTATTTCTGATAGAAATATAAACTATGGGCGCAATCCAGAGTAACTACGGGGAGTCCTTGCTCCAGTGCAAGAATAATTTACTCTGGATTGCAATATGAATTTCCCATAGGTTTTCACTAAGTGGTGTAATAACTATGGGTGCATGTAATGTCTCTTACATGCTCCCATAGTTACTCTGGATTGTAGTTTATTTCTTCACTAGGCTCTTTTGCTTTTCACTCTCTTGCTCTTCACTAGGTTATCTCCCTTTTCTTTACTGTTGAAAATTCCTTTTCAATTAATGAGCATTAGTTCAGTTCAGTTAACGTGGATCCCTGTCAACCATTTAATCACCAATAAGTAAGGCTGTCCAGGGAATTAATGATCAGCCAGTAAAAGGACAATAGATACAAGTTAGATTTAGTAGATACTAGAACTCTGGGTCCCTGTTCCTCCAAATTAAGGCAAACCTTGCCAGCCTCACTCATATCCAAACTGTCAGTCACTTTATGGACTGGAAATAGGTTTTGCATTATAATATAATGTTACTACTGGTTTACCAAAAAATGCTACAGTGCTGCCCCCTGAGAATTTTGAGCTGGAAACTGCAGATGTGTAGAATGCACAAAGAATTCAGAGACATGAAACAGTCTGACAATAATCAAACATCCTTACATGTGAGAGTGTTTTGTAATGTGTAATCACTGGACATGTGACTCTGCAAAGCAATGTCCATAACAGTCTGTATGAGGTCTTCAGTGCCCTGAAAAGCCTACCAGCAGTGGCATCACTAGAGTTTGATCACCTACTGAAGGTCAGAGCGTAACCCAAGATGGACCTGTTTAAGACCACACAGAATAAATAATAATATCACAGGGAACAGCCTATATGCACACTCTGCTGCTTCTGAACAGGAGAGGGCAGGCTGTGGGCAGGCAAGTGAAGAGCAAGAGCTGGGACTGTGACTTTGCCCTTCTGCTGGATCTAAGCCTCATCCCCAGGCAGTCGAGAGGAGCTACAAGCTCATCTGTTCTGCTCAGATCTGTGCCACTGATTTTGGTGGTGTAGATCCAAGTAAACCCATTGGGTTGCTGCTTCTTTACCTTGCAGTGGATACAGTGCAGACCTGTTGGCCTGCCTGTTCCAATGTACGTTAGCATTGTGCTGTGACAGTCTAGTACAGTGGTCTTTGGCCATTCAGCCCAGAACCCCCTTTCAAGCTTTGGAATCTGCCCAGGACCCCTCTGTCAAACTTGCTACCCACAATCCGGGACACAAGGCTGTCCTGGATAAAGAGGACATATGGTTGTTACAGGAATCAGGACCCTTACCAATCAATACCAGGACAACTCAGATGCAAAGAGAGAGAAAAATTTATTTGGGCGCCAGCCTCCAAGTCAGGTTCGGCTGCAGGCACGAACCTAGTCTTAGTAGACCAACAAAAGGACAAATGGAGGCCCCGATAGTGGGCACCTCCTCTTTTATACTCTAACATCCAAGAGACATAGAATTCACAGCAGTTTTGCAGCAGTTACTGAGCACGTCACATTACATCATATTATACATTCTGACTTTCTATTTGTTCATCCCATCAATAATTTAAGTCTGTTGTTTATGGATATCTCACACCCTCTGTATACAGTCTTCCATTGTTTTTTGGGCTCGCTAACACCAGTTCTGGGCTTGGTATCTCATTTGTTTCAGATGCAAGGCCACCAGAGCCACTTAGTCTTTCTGTCCTAGGAATTAACCAGCGATTTACACTTTATACAATTGTATCCACACAAAATGCTTTTGTACTTTCCCAGGGATGTACGATTTAATTTCTAGGCCTTTGGGGCCTCTGAGAGTGTCAGAAGGACTACATCTTAGATTCGTGGCCTAGCTGAAGTTTGGTTCTGCAGTTTAGTGTAGCCAATCAAATATTACTAAGCCAATGAATAAATTCATCTATATCATGGTCACTTTTCCCCCAAGCCCCAAGACTCTCTCCCATCCCATTGCCCCCAACCTCCACATATGTTATCAAACACATACTCTCTCTCTCTCTCTCTCTCTCTCTCACACACACACACACACACACACCTTTCATCCCATGCACTCATTCACACACCCACAACACACATACACACATACCCACCCCATGCACTCACACATGAATACACACGCAACCCATGCACTCACATACACATGCATACAGATACACACACACAACCCATGCACTCACACACATATACACCCCATGCTCCTGGGAGAAGGCAGACTTGTATGTCACCTGTCAGGGCTGAGGCAGTGAAAACGTACCCACATTGCGGGATTAAAATTCCCCCTGTATGCCATCCCCCCATTGTGCAACAACCCCCCACTGCGCAACAACCACCCACTGCAAAACAACCCCCCAGGAACTTTATACCTCCCCCATGAACTTTATTCCTCCCATAAACTTTATGCGCATCAACCCTCATGCGCATCAATCCCCCACTGCACATCAACCCTCATGTGCAACATCCCCCATCAAGCCCCCACTGTGCATCAACCCCCACTGCACATCAACCAGCAATGCTCATCAACCCCCATGCGCAACATCTTTCCATGATTATCAACACCCCATGCGCATCAACACCCCATGGGCAAAACCTTCCTATTTGTAATACCCTCCCATGCGCAATACCCTCCTATGCACATCATCCCCCATGTGCACCATCCCTCCCTGGTGCATAATCCCCCCCATGTGCACCCCCATGCGCCACCTCACCTTCTGTGCAACCTCCCTCCCAGTGCATCATCTGGATGTTGATCAGTCAGTTTTCAATGTTAAGTACAGGCCAAAAATGGACAAAAAACATTGTACTCCTTTTCAGCCCCTTAGGGGTTAAATTTTTCAACATTAGTTCTTGGTGGGTGTTGATGTCACAGAAGGAACACCCTCCTCCCCTATTTCATGCTTCTAGGGCTGGGGTTGGGGCAGAGCTTCCCTCAGTCACCGATTCTTCAATGGAAAGTATAGGGAGGAAAACGCGTTGCGCCCCTTTTCACCCTCTTCTGGTTGGAATTTCCAAAAACCTGTTCCTAGTGCACCCTCAGTCACAGAAGGAACACCCTCTTCAAATTTCATGCTTCTACATCCAGCAATTTTGGCTGGGCGTTGATGAGTGAGTGAGCGAGTTTTCAGTTTTATATATATAGATAATTTATTAATTCCAAGCAAGCTATACGCTACCTTCTCACAAGGAAAAGGAGGACAATGATTTTTTTTCCAGGATACATGTATAAAAAGAGGATGTGTCCACGAGAAAGAGGACATTTGATTTAAATAAATAAATAAATAAATAAATAAATAAATAAATAAATAACAGCCTTAAACACCCACCCACTCCCAAAAGCATTAAAACCCCAGAGGACAGGAAATTAGGTTTGGGGGAGGGGGAAGAGGGGTTTGGACTATTTTTACAAATAATTTTTTTTAAAAAATCACATTACCTGTAGAGCCAGTTTTTATTATTTTCAGTGGGGATGGGGCTGCTTGTAAGCTGTAAGTACCCGTAAGCTCCAGATGCTTTGGGTCAGGGCCATGCTGGAAGCCTTGCACCGTCTGGACTGACCTTCCACATCAGCCAAAGTGTTTGTTTACACTCAAGTAAACATGGCTGTGCAGTGAGGAGAGTGATTTGGGGGGCTGCATTCATTGGATCAGGACCTTCCTTGGATTGCTTTCAGCCTGCCCTTTCCATTGGACTATAGCATGTTTGCCTACTTGCAAGTATAGCCATAATATAAATTACTTTCATTTTCCCATGCATTTTCTATCCATATTTTTGCTTTTCAGTTTTTAATTTTGCTGGCCTGATTAAATTTTTATCCTTTGGATCAGTTGCTGTATTCATGCAAGTTTTGGAAGTTTTGGGTTGGCCTGAGGTAAGGGTTTCTCTTTAACCTGGAAAACGACACCCAGTCCCAATGGGGCTACTTCAGTGGTGGGCCCAGGCTGGTTCTGTCTGTTTCTGCAGAACCGGATGTTCCTATTCCCCCACTGCTGGCGATCCGGTAGCGGCGGGGGGTGCGATAACCGGGCGGACCGGTTCACACTCTGGCTGGAGTGCAGTTTCAGAGGGCACCCCAGCCGGCACTTTTAATTTTGCTACTCCAAGTGGCAGCCCACTGAGGCGCCCCACAAGCCCCAGTGCTGGAGCGTCCTTTCCTTGGTCGCTGGGGCTTGTGGGGCACTTCGGCGGGCTGCCGCTTGGAGTGGCAAATTTAAAAGTGCCAGCCAGAGTGCCCTCTGAAACTGCGCTCCAGCAGCCAGCCAGCCCAGCTGCAGCCTGAGAGCCCAACCTGACTACTCAGAAGGAAGTCCCATGATAGTCAATGGGACAGTCAATGGGACTTACTTCCAGGAAAGTGTGGCTGGCACTGCAGCCTGAGAGCCCAATCTGACTACTCAGAGGTAAGTCCCATGACATTTTTAATTTTAAATTTTTTTTAATTTTTTAATTTAATTTTTTCCGGTCCCACCCCCCTCACCCGTACCCCGGCCTGGCCCCACCCACTTCCAGGGAATCGGTGGTTGGTCCAGGCTGGGTCCATCACTAGGCTACTTGAATCGGCACCACCTGACAAGGTGGAGCAAATCCAAGCAGTTTGGGGCTGGCCCAAGAACTGGGTCAGAATGTGGCAAAAGAGCCAGATCCTAGCCAGATTGGGCCCTCTTCCTAAATCCATTGGTGTAATAGATGTATACCTAGAATGAATGATAATAGAAGAATGACAATGTGGTTGTCCAATGTACTTGTACCGGCCAATCTGCCTCTGAAGTGTGTCACTAGTTCTTTAAAAGTAGCAATTACCAAAAGGGTTCAGTCATACTTACTTGCCTGATCAATGGGCAAGTTGTATCTCCTTAAGCTTCCACATTTCTGAGCTTTAAAATGATTTGTTATCCTAAAAGAGTGCTGACACACCACTGTGTCACTTAAAACAGCAAGGAAAAAACCAAAATAAAGCGCTAAGCTATCTGACTCTAATTGCTCACACCACAACCTCAGTGTTCCTCATTTGTAAACCAGTGTATTCATTAAACTTCTTTGATCATTTGTGTATATTGGAGCTGTCTGTCCGAATTTTGGTCTAGCCATTTTGATGCAGACAGTGGCATGTCTAAGATACGGCAAGTAGAGCATGAGCCTGGTTTCCATATGAAGGGGTGCCACTGAGTCACATATTCCTGGTCAAGTCTTGGCTTTCACTGACCTGCTGCAACCTCCACTGTACTTGGGGGCCAGCAGTGGTTTGGTAGATGCTGGAAGACAGATGGGAAGTTGCTAAAGAAGGAACAGGAGAGGAGGGCAAAAGCTGCCTCTGCCATTCTCTGAACCTGAAAGTGATATCACAGCATCATCTGACATCGGGATACCAAGACATAACTAACACTGCCATCACTGCCCATGGATATAAACCTGAAAGCAGAGTTGTACTCGTTGTATACTGGATACAACATACTGGAGCCATACTGGAATGTGGTGAATAGTTGACTCACAATTTTGCATTTAGCCCCATGTCCTGTCCACCCACCATTTAACAACTGGCTCTGGGCTGTAGAACACGAAAATCTGGTTTTAAAAATGGAAATTTTGCTATTTTAGGACACTGGAACAATTACATCAAATCAGTCGGCTTGAGCATTGCCATAAAGAGCCTGTTCAAGAGAACTACCCTTTCACCAGAACAGAGAAAGTAAGCCTTCATGGTGGTTTCTTTTGTACCATAAGAATATAAGAAGTGTTCCACTGGAACATGCTAAAGGTGCATTAATTCAGTTTCTTGTATCTCCCAGCGGCCCGCCAGTTGCCTGTTGCCATCCTATTGGCAACCTGTTACCACTTCCTTGCACCTGGCATTCTAAGGTAGTCTAATTCTAACCTTGGCCTGATCATTTGTTTGAGACTAGCAGAAAGGGATTCATTATAATGTCCAGAAGATTACCAACCCTGCAAATAAGGAATCTTGGACAGAAATCAAAGCAAGCACAAGCGTAGCAATGAAAATGAATGGCAGCTTTTTTCCCAAGTTAAAAAGTGCACTGGGGGAAGGGTTGCCAGTATCAAAATCATAATGGGTACGTGTTAATGGTTCCCTTTCTCTTACCACAGAAAAAGAAGAAAAAACAGAAAAAAACCAGAAAAGGAAGAAGAAACAGGCCAGCACATGCATTCAGTGTAACAGGTGTGCTTCCATATCTAAGGTCGTCACTGCCTTCCTTACATGAATACATCAAGCATTGCCTTTTTTGCATCAGTTTTTTCAGCCTCAATTGGTTCCATCCTTCTTCTGAACTGGGTACTGTAAATGCTGCTATGAGGAGCTGCAGTATTGATGCCTGTGTTTTTTTCTTCCATTGATAACTAGATTTTTGCTACAACACAGTTCATCACATTCATTCCAGCAGGGAATCCTGCAAAAAGCCTGCACCTCCAGCTGCAATGGTACAAAAGCATCCTTTGAAACGTTCTGAGATTCCCATGCCCTTTTAATGAATAGTTTATCTCTCTGACAGCTGATCCCGGGAAGAAAGAGTGATAAAGGGTATGGAGATGTGTGAGGCCTTTTGGATGGAATATCAAGCCTGAAAAGGTTTGCTAACTACTGGTAACCTACCACTGCAACTAACCATAATGTATTTTAAGAAGTGTTCATCACAGTGGAATTTCCCCTGGACTGGGAGTGGCTCTTGAGTTTGTATGTCTTTTGATTTAAAAGACATATATTTAAATATTTAAAATCATGAATCTAGAGACACTGAGCATGTTGTGAAAAATGGGTGCCAAGAATCTACATGATCTCTTCTTGCCATTCTGGAGCTAGAACCAATTAAATAGCAAGAACATTCAGGATTTCTGCTTTCCAACTAAGTTCAGTGAAGTACTGGAAGTGTATGTGTGGTAACAACTCATCTTTCTTCATTTTTGTCTGGTCCCATCTTTTTCTGAACATGCTCTGTGTAGATCAGACTCCATTGTCTTGTAATGGAGTGCAGTGGTATAGTACCGAGCAGGAGTTTTCATGGATAGCTGTGTGTAAGTTGCAGTGCCTTTCATGTTCCCAAGAAGTGTGGATAACTTCTCGTTGGGAGCTCATTGGTGCCGTCCAACAGTACAAGTAAAGATTCCAAAGTCCTTTGTTCAGATTGTTACAGTTTGTGTTTTAGAAGATGGCACTGAGGGTTTCTGGATTGCCCATGCACCATTACTGGGCGAGGAGGTTCCTACTTAGCAGCAATCAGAACAAATAAACACAAAACAAACCCTCTGACTACTTATCCTTCCTACCTTTTAAAAGTCAAACCCTCTCATAGTTAACCAAAGGTGCAATCCTAACCTAGGCCAGCACAACTCATTGGTCTTCCAGTTCTCGTGGTGATGTTTGGAGACAAGCACACGTCTGTGCCTAACCCTCCCCAGGAGTGGCACAGAAGTGTATTACGGCACTTTTGTGACACCCCAGGCCAGCACAGGACTTAGGCTGGTCTAACTGGAGATTAGGATTGCAGCCAAAGGGCTTAGGCTGGTCTAACTTGAGGTTAGGACTGCAGCCAAAGTCATAACTCTCATAAACGCTTAGTTGCACTAGGCACAGGTAACTAATGCTTATGTTTCTCCAGGGTTATGATGCATGCTAACCATATGTGTTAGTAGCTGTATGCCTTACATAAACAGGGCATTTTTTGGGAACTGTGCTCCAGGACACATAAGTCTCTGCTCTCAGGCCTTGCTCCCAAGTCCACCATTATTTTATTTCAAAAGCTGGTAATTCTGACTCCTGTAAATTGCCCTCGGATTAAGGAATAACACAGAACTATTCATTAACCTCATCCTTTAGAGATGGACACAGCATGAATATACTGAGAAAAGTCTGGGACTCCTGCCAGGCTCTCAGCCTGACCTAGCTGAACTGGGACTGAGAAGGCCAATCAGCCTGACTCGAACCCAGAGATTCTGTACAGCAGGCCTCAGAAAATGTAGGCATCTTTGTTTCCCCAGCTGACAGCAGGGCTCCAAGAAGGCAGGCGGCTGGATCATGGATTTATTATAAACAGCCTTTGTTGGGCTGTTCTCAAAGGCCATTCACCATCCCTTAGGAACAATTTGTTCATTTCCACTGTGCGCCCTGTTGTGCTCTGGTATGCCAGCTCACTGAGCAGTCATCTTGCAGAAACCCAGAACTACCGCTTGTGTTCTGCTTCTTTAAGGGATCAGTGTAGATGTCCTCAAGGGAACATAACCAGGAGTAGAGCAGGAGGAACAGCATGGATGTGGCTGGAAAAGCTTGTGCAAATAAGGGGAGGTGATCCTCTCAGGAACCTGAACAAAGCTTGTGATCCTCTCAGGAACCTGAACAATTCTAGGCTCAGGTACCTCCAAATCCAGAGTAACTACGGGACCACGTGATAGACTTTACATGCACCTGTAATTACTGCACCACCTAGTGAAAACCTATGGGATTCATATTGCAATCCAAAGTAAGTTGTTCTTACACCAGAGCAAAGACTCCCTGTAGTTACTCTGGATTTTGCCCGTAATTAGACTAGTAATTGGAGACAGTCTGAATAATAGTTATTTGGCTTTTTTAAATATTTGCCAATCTAATTCTAATCTAATATTTGCTTTTCCTGTGAATTCTTATCAATAAATGGTTTAGTTATTAGAAGAGATTTTCTGTCCTCTGCTCTTCTGGTTTATTCAATATCATCCACCCTCCGGGCTTGGACTGATAGCAAGCTGTGAACCTGGGACCTGAGCGATTGCTTGCTTTACTGAAGAGTTAAAAATTAATGATGCGAAACAAAAGAATCACCCATACCAACATTGAATATGAAATTAATGAGATTGCAATAATAACACAGTGATGTAATCTGATTATTTGAACCTATAATTAGATATGTGTTGTAATTCAAACATGGAACCATTCCATGAGAAGAATGGTAATGCTTGGCTCCTAGCAAACTCTTTGTTCACTAATTGTTATTGAGAAAATTAATAAAAATTCAATTACTGACTCTTTTGCCTTTCTTTTGCCTCCCAAGCAATTCTGACATGTTTTGGAAGAGCTTTCTTGAAAGATTGTGCGGCATATTGGGCTACGCTTGTACCGAACTTTCCAACGATTGCTTTGATTACCAAAGCATGTCAGCAACTTTCACAGGAACAGAGGGAATACACAGTGATTTCATCAGCTAGACACAGACTTCTGCCAACACATCTGCCATTCTGATTTTGATCTTTTTCTTCTTATGACCATTTTGTTCAGAGAATGCAGGAAGGATCAGCTATTAAGGATCATATTGTCCATGTACAGTGCCTGCTGGGAGCCATATATAGGGTTCCTTTGATCTCTCTGGTAGAAAACCTGGTATATTTAACAATGACTAACAGGATTAATTGTTAATCCTAAGCCTGTCTCATTTTTGAGTAACTTATTATAAGTAACTTATTATACAGTAACTTATTATACAATCCAGAGTAACTACGAGAGCACATAAGAGACATTAAGTGCACCCGTAATTACTGCATCAGCTAGTGAAAACCTATAGGAAATTCATATTGCAATCCAGAGCAAATTGTTCTTACACCAGAGCAAGGACTCCCCATAATTACTCTGGATTGCACCCTTTAGTCTGATTAAAGTCAATGGCACTTACTCCCAGGTAACAGTGGATAGGACTGCAGCCGTAGGGCCCATACCCTTTCCAACATTCCAGCACTGGTGTAGCTGTGCCAATGGGGCATGCATGACAGCCTGTGATGGGCAGTCATGGAAGCCTCATCAAGGTAAGGGAATGTTTTACCTTAGGGCTGCATTGCAGCTGCATCAACGCTGAAAAGTTGGATAGGATTGGGCCCTTAAATACACACTGTGTCCTATTTTTCTGGAAGAAATCGGCTGCTTCTGTTGTTCATTATCAGTACCATCTGGAGCTAAGAAAAAAATTCCAGGTCTTGAACTAGTGATAGTACAGAATTCCCGTTTAAATAGTTAGTGACGTTGTATCAGGTTTCTAATTAAAGCCACTTGACGTTGCTTCTAAATTCATTTGTGTCTGATTTGGTTGGCCTCGTTTTCTAACCGAATGGGAAGCCGCACCACCCAGTGATTGGTTGATCCTGGCTGTCAATCAGTGTGCTTGAGCTTGTGGTTCAGTTGGATTTGATTGTTCAGTTACTCAATGTATCGCAAACAGCTACTTCTCTTCATTTGGTAAATGGCTTGGAGAAATTCCGTCTCAGAAATCATTCTGTCTTGATGGAGTGAAGCAACAAGAGACCAAGTGACATTATGGATTAAGTTTCACGTGTGAAGTCAACCCAAGCTGACATCACCTTTTAATGAACCAGCCATGTCATCATTTTCACCCAACTCCACATCACAACTTACCACATCCTTGATAAGGTTCCAAATGTGACTTATGAATTATGATCTGCAGATGTGATGAAATCCAAAGAGTCACATGAATGATTTATTGTGTCAGTTTGAACTCACTCCAGCGTGTCAAAAATGAGCTGCAAGTGTATACCGTTGGGAGATTTTGATGGATATATTTTGTGCTGGAAATATTCAATCTTGTAAATAAATAAATAAATGCCACTCAGGGTTGCACATTCATCTACTGGTTCAGCGAGGGGTCTCCAAGCCCTGGCCTGGAGGCCAGATGTGGCCTGCAGTGAGCCTTTAACCGGTCCATGTCAACCTCTGATCACAATCCAGTTGACCAAAAACGACTGGATGGAGGGGTGGAGAAATGGGGGTCTATTTAAGTGTTTGCTTTATTTCTGTGCTATGTGTTAGTGCTTGCAGAAATCCTGGAAATTTGAGCTCATTTATTCTTTAATCTAAGTTTCATCTCTAATGTATTTATTTCAATTTTATTTTGAAAATTTTTTTCAGCCCTCAACACTGCCAGATATTTGATGCAGTCTGGGGAAGGGTGAAACCTCTAGGCAGGTTGAGGAAAATGGGGGGCAGGTGGAGAGACTGTAGGAGGGGTGGCAATGGCACATTCCAGATCCGATCCTATCCCCTCTGTCCCCTTTCTCTCACTGGACGAACGTAAGCTGTGGAGTGAGAGGCTTACACAAAGTAAGGGTGATTTAAACATCCTCAGCTGCTCAGCTTAGGGAAGAGAGGATAGGATTGGACTATCAACATATATTTTTATTCTGGTGGTACCTACTGTAACTTCACAAAGGTTGTACATAATATGTCAGACTGATGTGTTTGCTGAAAATGTGCATGTCAGAGCATAGATGTATGTCATATCTGGTGATCTTCTTGCCCCACCAGCTGCTGGGTCCCAAGCAGTGGTGGGATTCAAATAAATTAACAACAGGTTCTATGTCCATAGAAGAATGGGTCATTAGCAAAGGGTTCTATAGAACCTGTGAGAACCCCCTGAAGCCCACCACTTGTTCCAAGAAATCCAGACAAGTGTAGGATCATGAGACTGCCTTGATAGTGCATTGTGACTTCTCACAAGCAGGGGACAGAGACTTGGCTCATGGAAGACTGGTTTCAATGTTTTAAGAGTTTTAAGAGTTTATGGCAGTGTTTTTCAACATTTTCATCTCACGGCGCACTAACAAAGCAGTGAAATTTTCAAGGCACAACCATCAATGGTTTTTACTATTGACAAGGCACACCAGGCTGTTCAACTCCCCCAACTTTTCTATTAATTAATATCAATCTCCAGATTTCCACAGCAACTTACAGTTAACCTATGGTTTTTCTTATGTATTTGTGTATTTGGGAGTTTCCTCATAGTTGTTTATTAATTTAGTTAATTTTTAGTACTAATTATACCATTTGACTCTAGGCTTAGTTTTGGATGAGGGCTTTTGTAAGTCCACTGCCCTCTCTGTTATAGTGTTCCCACAAGGACCTTTGGACTAATTTTCTTTAGTCAAAAAGTATTTTGATCTATGGCATGTCTGTATAGCTTCTTTGTAACTGTGTTTTGACTGCCTTTATATTTCTCATTTTTATGCCTAATGAAGATATAGGGCAAAATCCATGAAGTTACGTCATCCTCTAGTGTTATCTTATGGAAAGTCTCAACTGCTCCGGAGCAAGGGGCTTAATTTCACTTTAGGATATAGACCATAGTATGGTAAACCAGACAATAATTAGAATATTGAATGAACTCTGACAATATTTTTCCTCTACTCTGCACGTTAGTTTGTGAGTCTGTTTATTGGGGTGGGGAGTCTGAAAATCCCCTGCCCATTCTCTGCTATTACTGTTGTTGTTATACTTCTTCGCAGCCTGTGCAGGACTCGTTACAGTCTGCAATTCAGGATATAGCCAAGATCCTGGGAATCTTTTTAGGATTTTTGCTGTTCATTTGCTTTCTGGAAATAAGCTGGTGTAATTTGCTCCAGGCCAAGAATGTCGAGGTGTTTCTTCAGACTTCTAGGCACTGCTCCAAGGTTTCCAGCGACAATTGGCACCATATTGACCTTGTTCTCCCAGAAACGCCCAAGTTCTACTTCCAGATGATGGTATCTTGTAATCTTCTCATGTTCTTTAGCTTCAGTGCTACTTGCATCTATCAATGCAATATCAATGATGCAAACTTGATTTTTTTGTTTTGTCAGTTAGGGCACAATGCAGAGTAACTACAGGGAGTCCTTGCTCTGACATAAGAACAATTTACTCTGGATTGCAATATGAATTTCCCATAGGTTTTCACTAGGTGGTGCTGTAACTACATTGATGTAAATGTCTCTTACGTGCGCCCATAGTTACTCTGGATTGTAGGGTTAGTGTTTTATCTGGCATAGGGCACAATCCTAACCATGTCTACTCAGAAGTAAGCCCCACTGTCTTCAATGGGTCTTACTCCCAGGAAAGTGTCTTTAGGATTGCAGCCATAGTGTGTTTTAGAAGTTTGTCTGTTCTATGTCCTTTGCTTTGTTGTTCTCAGTGATTTTATAATGTCAATGATCCCAAGAATTTTGGTATGATGGTAAATTGTATTTCTGGAAAGATCCCAGTGAACCATAGCTGCCCTTTTAACCTTTCAGTTTTATGTCTGTTTCTAATAGGTAGAACTTATCTCTTAACTGTGCTAACTGAGCTTAAAACATTTATTTTTAAAATATCCTATATCTTTGGGACAGCGATTCTCTGCTTCCCTGAAAGATCTAGGAAAATTCTATGCTGGGCAAGACTTTTTGCTTGGATTAGCTAGTCCAGAAAATAGGAAAAGATGGTCTACTTCTTCCTCTTCTTTAGGTGACTCATAAGTAATGGTTGTGTGTGTGATAATGTAATAAAAACATATAACAGTGGTTTTAGCAGTACTCATGGATATAAAAAATAAAAAGGAACTGCAAATCTGCAATCAATCAAAACAATCAAATTGGAAAATCAACAAAAAATCAACAACTGGAAGGAGAGGTCTGTCAACATCATGTCACTTCCTATGCACACTTTTAATCTTATTATAATATAAAATTATAATTTATAAAAGAACTAGCAAAAATGTACCCCCCGCATTTGCATCAACCCCCATGTGCAACATCCCCTCCTGCACACCAGCATTCCATGTGCATCATATGCATCATTTCCCCATGTGCATCATCCCCCCATGCACAACAACCCTGTACAACATCCCTTCATGCGCACCCTCCCCCATGCACAGCCTCTCCCCATGCACATCATTCCCCCATGTGCACCCTCTCCCCATGCACATCATTCCCCCATGTGCACCATCCCCCAAGCACACCATCACTCCCTGTGCACCCTCCCTCCAGTGCATCAGCTGGATGTTGATCAGTGTTCAGTGTTAATTATTGGATAAAAACACATTGCACTTCTTTTCAACCCCTTAAGGGTTAAATTTCTCAACATCGGTTCTTAGTGTGTGTTGATGTCACAGAAGGAACACCCTCCCCAAATTTCATGCTTCCACACCCAGGGGTTGGTGCAGGGCTAGGATCAGTCAGGGATTCTTTAATGCAAAGTATGAGAGGAAAACACGTTGTGCCCCTTTTCACCCCCTTCTGGTTGGAATTTCTGAAAACCGATTCTTAGTGGGTGCCTCCATCACAGAAGGAACACTCTCCCCAAATTTCATGCTTCTAGGTCCACCGATTTTGTGTGGGTGTTGAGTGAGTGAGTGATTAAGTCAGTCAGTCAGTAACTTTTCAGTTTTATATAAATAGATTATGATTTATCAAATGTGACAAAAATACAAAGTGTTTTCTACACTTTCCTCCTTTGGGGGAAAATGAAATCTGTGAAAAAATAAAAAATGTTCAAGAATAGCTCTCTTCATAAGAAGTGAAAGAATAGTTTTGTTTGACCTTTATCCCCTCTTGGACCCAATGGCATCACCTATGCATCACAGGGACTTTTATTAAGGTCTTCAAACTATGCCTGTGCCAGAGATTCTACATCAGAATATGACCCAAATGATGGGCTTCCAGAAAGACACTGGCTGCAATCCTAACCTCCAATTAGGATGGCATAAGCCCAATTTAAGTCTGATGCTGACCTGGGGGTGTCACAAAAGTGCCGTGAGGCACTTCTGCCCCACTCACAGGTATACGCTAATCTCCCCACACCACCTCAATGCTGGCTGAGTTAGACCAGCCTAAATTGCTTAGGAATATGCCCACACATTTGTATTACAGTTGTCCACATTTCAGTCAAAAGCTGGCTTGTGCCAGAGGGAGGTCACATCATATCCCCTCTTTTTAAAACCTCTCCAACTCTTTTCTCTCCTCATAAAGATGGCTTTCCCTGGAGCCATCTTTGAGTACAAATTTTCTGCCCTCCTGTTTGCCTTTGGATCACCCTCAGCATAGGCTGTGGAAGGGGATAAGATTGGGGTCGGAATCACTTTGTTAGGCTTGGGAAAAATCTGAAGCAAGTGAGATTCACATGGTTTTTCACTATCTCTAGAGCCTGGCAGAAAGAGAGGGATTCGCTGGTATTGGGAGGTGATACCCACTTCTCATTGGTGCCTGGTAGGGATGTTCGGGGCCCCATGATGCTCACTGCTCAGTAGTGCCTGATGGTGCCTAGTGGTCCCCGATGATGCCCACTGGTGCACACTGCTCTATGCCTACTGCCCGCTGCCTGCTACCCACTGCTGCCAATTACCCGCCACTGCCTCCTGTGCCTGCTCATGCCCACAGATATTCCTTAAATTTTACTCCTCCAAAGAAAAAAGATGGGTGAATTCCACTAGTAAGTAATATAGTTTTCAGATAAACGAAAGCAATATATATGAGTATTTTTATTTTGTCATGTCCTATGTTTTTCTTAGGTACCCTAAATTTTGGGAGGCCTTGTCCAATTTTTTCAGTTATGACTTCTGGTTCTGCTGGGTCAGTCTCTTGCACCAAATGTAAAGTTGGAAACTTCCCTCTTAAAAATCCTTTTTGAATCAAGACCTCAAAGATCTCAGAATTTCAGCGTCTGCCTTTCTCTGCAGGGGGAGGTGGGGACGGGGAGGGATAGTGTAATCTTTCAGTGGATTTGTGATAATTGGCAGTTGGGTGCTATTACTGACCATGTTCAAGAGGGTGACACCCAATCGTGGGCCCCAATCCTATAGTTTTCAAGCTAAAGCCTGCCTCAGTTTACCTTCCATTTTTGCCTCTATACACTTCTTGTCTTCCCCCGACCATGTTTTCTGTGTGCAGAAATGCTGTTTTTTCGTAAGTGCATATAGACATGCAGCCCATCACTTCTCATGTACAACCTGAAATGGCCTGGTTCAGATAAAGCTTTCAAACTGATTTATTTTGCAGATTGTATAAATTGGCCCGTATCATCTAGTTGCACTACTGACGAGGTGTGTCTGTTTCCTTTGCAGTTTGTGCCTTGGTGTCCTGCTATGCATGTTCCGATCACTAGATGGAGAGAGAACAGCTTCATAAGAATGGCGGTGCAAATCTCAGACAACCTTCAGTCCTTTGTGTCTCTCCTCGCTGGCTAGCATTTCCTGCCTGCTTTCTTACTCTTGCCATATTTCTCCACTGAAAATGAACTACTGTTCCCATTCAATCCCTTCTGACAAGCGAAGATTCACATTCGAAACCCAAGGCTGTTCTGATTCCTCCGCCTTTTCAATAATGTCCATTCTCTTTGCTTTATTGTCGTATGTTTGGCCTCATAAAGATCCCTTAGCAATTGCAGTTCTTCCCAATGCAGAAGGTTAGAGAGTGAGGATGAAAACCAGGGCTGATGCCTCAGGAGGCATGCCAAATGCTGTTTCCCTGTATCCCTGATGCACTAGCTTCTAGCCTACTGATGCGTAGGACTCTGCACCATATGTAGTGAGTAGGGAGAAGGTGTAGAAAAAAGAAAATCAAGACCTGCCTTCTGTTTCATGGCAGCACAGAGTCTACCCAGTTGGGTAGACCCCTTGAGCTTCTTGGTACCAGTGGCAGCAGATGTGCAAGTTGACCAGCAAAGGTCTCATGCTGTGATGGTAGCTGGGACTGCATATACAAAAGGAAACATTCAACAGAGGTCTGTTGTCATTATGAAATATCAAGGAGATGCTCCCTGTGACTGGTGGGGTTGGAGAAACTGCCATCTGCCAACATTTGGTAAGCTGATAGAGCAGTGCAGAGTGTGGCCAGGATCTTCACTGGCCTAATGTGTTTTTGGTCTAGGATGTCCTAGAAATGTGATAGCTTTGGAGCTGAGTGATTGCACTTCCCTCTCCCAATGAGGGCAAAGGACAGATGCTAGCAACCTTTAGGGCTTCCACCATAAGTTAATGATAATTAGAAAATTGATTCAAATACAGCCATTCCCAGGTACTGTATAATGAGCTTTACCTGAATTTTGCAGCTTAAATAGGTTAGCTTAGTGAGAGTATCCATGACCCCCTTAGTGAGAGTATCCATGACCCCCTTTTATACCTAACCAGGACTTGGAAGATCTGGGATTTAAGATGGAAGCCCACTTTTGCTGTTCAATTATCAACACTCCAATGGGATGCTGCCTTCGGTGGGCCTTACTTCCTAGATGCCTTGAAGATTGCAGCCTTAACCAAGCAAATGTAATGCTCAAAGTATGTTTCAAATGTTCATAGGAAGTATATGGGCACAATCCAGAGTAACTACGGGGAGTCCTTGCTCCGGTGTAAGAACAATTTGCTGTGGATTGCAGTATGAATTTCCCATAGGTTTTCATTAGATGGTGCAGTAACTACGGGAGCACGTAATGTCTCTTACGTGCTCCCGTAGTTACTCTGGATTGTAGGGCCAGTCTCTTGTGCAGGAAAGAATTTCAGTTGCTGTGATTCAAAACACACATGACACTGAATGCATGTTTGCTTTTTATCTCTTTTTTTAACTGCACAACTATTTTTTTCTTTCTCAGACTCCATGTGTTCCAGCTGTGCTGCATTTGGGTCGTCTACAGACTTTTCTGTCACAGCTCAGAGATCAGTTAAATTAAAATTTAATCAAAGATACTAGTAAAATTAATTCAGGAATAAGGCACCCAAGAATGTAACAGTCTTGGCAGAGGCAAGGTGTGCTTTGGCAAGGGACATAGGAAGAGTCAGGTCATGCACCCAAAGGAGAAGCACAAGAGAGAACCAAATGTTTTTTCTTAATTCTCATTGGAGGGATCACCATAAATAAGGATGCAACAAATGTTATGTCTCTTTTGATCCTGAGTTTGGAAGAAGCTGGTTTAAGGGGTCCTCTGGTGGTGCAAGTGGATAAGACACTGTGGCTGTTAACCATCAAACCAGGGTTCAAGACCCAGGACCCCACACGACGAAGATCTCCTGCTATAGGCAGGGGTTTGAACTAGATGATCCACTGGGTCCCTTCCAACTCTTTGATTCTATGAGGGGTGTGCTTTCTGCAGGAACTTAGAGCAAGGAACTTCTTCCTTCTGTCATTTGTCTTCAGGCTGGGAAGACACTAATCTAGGGTTGCCATAATCCTCTTCCACAAAACTGGGACAGGACCCCTTGTCAAAATTGCCAGTATATGAACGCAATCCCTGAAAACTGGGACTGTCCTGGTTTTCAGGGACATATGGCAACTCTACATTAATCCAAACTGAGAGAGAAATGCCAAGCCTCTGCCAAAATTGGGTAGGGTTGGGGAGGAATGAGCCTCTCTTCTAAATCAAAGCAAGGGTGCTTTCAGGTGCAGGATAAATAGAAGATTGGTATAAACAAGTCACCGCCTGGTGTTATTTGCAATGACACTTCAAAATAGTTGCCATATGAAACTATGGAAAACTTGGGCATGCAAAAATACATGTAATTTTTATCCATGAGAGGTTGCCACATTACATAACCTAAGCACTTTAGTCTCCCTGCACCACTATGATGGCAGTGACCGACTATTTTAGAAAGAGGGAGTTTAAGGTAAAGGCCACCAGGCAATTTGATCTACCACACCCTTCATATTCAGAGAAGCTTGTACAGAAATCAGCCTCCTTCCCAGCCAGGGGTGTCGCCTGGCCTATTTTAAAAGTGGTCTAGGGATGCATGCTGTTATTATTCCTTTGATTATTTATTATTCCTGTTACAAATCTGGTATGGCAATGTACCTTGGAAATGAAGATTGTCACAGCTCAATGGAATCAACTTGTTCACATCCCTCTGTAATAAAATTTAAAACTTACCTCTTTCCCTTCTGACAAATGTAAAATGGGAATGACTTAACTGCTGTTTGAAACCAGATTTTGGGTCAGTGGACTGGAGAAAAAATAATACCTGTTATTGTACTATTTTTGAAGCATTATAATACTCAGATTGCAATCCTATGCATACACCTTGGAGTAAGCACCACTGACTAAAATGGGACTTCTGAGTAGACGTGCATAGGATTGGGCTGCAAACCTGTCAGTAAATGAAAATTTCCTTTTATAAACATGCACAAATCTATCTATCTATCTATCTATCTATCTATCTATCTATCTATCTATCTATCTATCTATCTATCTGTCTGTCTGTCTGTCGGTCTGTCTGTCTGTCGGTCTGTCTGTGACCCTTCCTCCAAGGAGCTCAAGGTGGTTGACAAAGCATCTTCCCTCTGTTCCTGTTCTCCCAACAACCCTGTGAGGTAGGTTCCACGGAGAGATAGGGCGCAATCCAGAGTAACTACGGGGAGTCCTTGCTCGGTGTAAGAACAATTTGCTCTGGACTCCAATATGAATTTCCTATAGGTTTTCACTAGGTGATGCAGTAACTACAGGTGCACATAAAGTCTCATACGTGCACCTGTAGTTATTCTGGATTGTAGGGATAGTAAAACATTAGCAATATTGCTCAAAGTAAGGCTGTGCAATTGGCCATTTTTGGGCCACTTTATTCCCATTCACAACTGGGCTCCTAAAGGAGGGGAGCAGATGGTAAAGGGGAGCAGACGGTAGTAAACAGTTCACTATTCTTTATATATGCTGAAGCTTAGTAACAATTCCCAAATGTTCCAGCTCTGACATAGCAGCAGAGGACAAAACATCTGGGAACTGGAAAGTGACTGGGAATTAGGAAGACTGTCCACTGTTGCTGCTGCTACACCACAGCCAAGCAATAAGCCTATCTGCAATCCTAGCTGAAAAATGGGGTGGAGGGAACATTGGCAGCAAGAGATCGTTGCTGCCTCAGGGGTTGGCCAGGCCTGAGAAATAGATCTTGATGTGGGCATGGCTTCAGCACATGCCTTGCAAGGCACCCAATGGATCCACCTCTAATCAAGGAGGCAGCTGATGGGAGTTTTGCAGTGTGCTTTTGTCAACACTGCCAGCCTCCCAGGTATTGTGCCAGCCCAAAATAGAGCTGAGAGTTTCATGTTTGATGCTTCAGGCAGGACAGTGAGCTGCTTATGGACCTATTTGGCACCCTATATTAGCAAGTTGAGGGTGCTTGGTGGGATGCAGTAGGGGCAAAACATAGGATGCCATCTGATGCTGCCTTGGGACCACCATTGCCACCTCTGCACAATTTAAAAAAACAACCTGAAAATTAAAAAATGGGTGGACCACCATGGTAGGATGTCAGCACACATATTCTACACATGTCCAAGTATTCTACAGCATACTTGGACCAGTTTCGACAAACAGGCAAGGAAGGATTAATTCCACTAATGTAGTGTCACCCTGCACATGCACAGGAATGCTTCAGACCTTTTCCTTCTTGGAAAACATATTTCATTTTGGGCCAAGGAACTCTGTACTATTTGAGATGCCTGAATATTGGTAAAACAATAGGTGGCCACCCTAATGGTGTCTGGAGAAGAAAATATTATATGTGACATTAAAGAGGAAATAACAAGCCTTTGAAAAGTGTCTGAACCCTTGATGTGTTTACTCTGTCATAGGAATACAAGAACAAAGGGCCACATAGTGGAATCAATGGTGAGCAGTAAACATAGCAAATTGGCTAAAAGGGAGCACTGAGTCATTCAGTGGAACTCAAGGCAGTTATATACACTCACCCCATCTCTCTCTCTCTCTCTCTCTCTCTCTCTCTCTCTCTCTCTCTAACAAAGGAGTTGGAAAATTTTATGACCAATAATAGTATCTGTAGTTATGCATATTAAGATAACGATATCCAAATTGCAGCTGCCTGGGTAGAAGCCAGCTGCCCGGAGGGCTGAGAAAATGATGTTTCTTTGTGAAGAGTGGTGAACAATTGGCTTGGGCCATATCTCTGTACATTATTGATATGTTGCTCTCTGTCTCTTTTCCTCTGGCATGAGTTACAATGAGCAATAAAAAAAGAAAATCAGTACACACCGCAGAGTTATCAATGCCCGTCAACCTGACTCACACAAGAATCCCACCTATTACCAGCTTTTTTTAAGGGAGAGAGAGAGAGAGAGAGAGAGAGAGAGAGAGAGAGAGGAGCTTCCTTTCATTAGAATTTGCCTCAAAGCCCCAGCAAATGCCCAGAAGAAGTAAATCTTGTTTCCACAATTGTGGAGAAGTATGGTGTAGTAGTTAGACCAGCATAGCACTGATACATTTCCCTCATTCTTCTCCTAGATTGTGACAGCAAACTTTGCAGAGTGCTTCAGAACAAATGTTGAATGAATGCATTTTCCTTTCTGGGAAAGGAAAGTCACTGTGGTGTGAAAGTCACATGTTTGTACACCATGGGTTTGTGCATTATCTGCATATGTGTACCACATCCACACGCTGACATGTGGCTTTCACACTGTTTCTGACATAAAATATGATGAGCATTTATTGTTCAAGCCATAACAAACAAGACACAAAAATATATGAGGGATACAAATTAAGAGAGCAAACAGACAGCATGAATACAAATACATTCACAAGTAGGGTTTCATACGATGTCTTGAAGCCATAAAAAGCATGACGGATTCCCAGACAGTGTAACACATTATTTTTTCCAAATGTTGAATGGTTTTTATCCCCAGAAGCAAGCTACTGTACAAGCAAACAAATGTGGCCCATTTAACTAAAACTATTGACCATTTCAACTGGTAAATCGTCAATAAGTAGTGGAGAGTAGCTTAACTTGTCCTTTCTAAAATCAACGACAATCTCTTTGGTCTTTTCAACATTTAAAACCAGACTGTTATTTTTATACCAATTCATTAGTCCCATTATCTCCTCTCGATAGGCACCCTCATTATGATGTAAAGAAAGGGAGGGGGACAGGGAACGGGGTTAAAATCTGGCATGCCCTGGTGTCGCAGAGATCTGCCCCTTCCTCTCAATTCTGCATGCCCTTCCCTGCTTAAAAACTTCCCTGTTCCTCCTCCATCTCAGCATTGAGAATCTGATGGTAATCTCTAGTGGTCAGGGACAGGGACAGGACAGAATTGATGCGTGTATTTTACTCACTTTTAGCAAGACAGGGTTACAAGAACACAGACTTAATAATATGAGGAGCCATAAGAGCAATGCTTGCCTCAGCAGCTCACATCCTGTTGTTCTGATGTGGGCTCTGAATAAACAGCAATTAGAATCGCCAGCTTCTAATTGGAAAACATCTATTGGTACGGTATCACCATGGCAGGTGATGCCAGATTTTGGCATGACTGAATGGACCAAAGTGCATCAGATTGTGGGTCCAAAAGTAAAATATTTTTAACCTCCTTCTCCAGTGCAAAATATCTGGTGTATTGCCAGATATAAAAATGCCAAACCAAAAATTCAGCTAACTGGGCAGATAAAATACCAGAAGTTTTGGGTCAATTCACACATGCATATTCATCTCTTCATAATCTACAAGCATGGTCAGTTCAAGACCTTCCTGCGTGTAAATGCTGTATTCTGTATTCGTTGGTGATATACCAATCTCTGATCCTCCTGTTATCAGGACAAGAAAAGGAAGAGAGGATTGAAGTGTAGGGGAGAGTGGTGGGTTTGAGAATCACCATCACTCCCCTCTTCTGCTCTATTCCCCTCTTCCTTTTCCAGTGCAGGGAGGGGGGAGGATCAGTGGAAATGAATGGACAAACAGAAATAGGTGCACCTTTATAATCTGGCCTAACGTTAGCATCATGGGTGGGTTCATCCCTGTTTACAAGCGTGTCCAAAGGTATACATGGCTATGTGTTTAGATTCCATGTGGGCCACCAGTGTCTGAGGGCCTTTGCCCATCAAAGGTGTACCCATCCAGAAAAACCTGTGAATCCTCAGTATTGGTGACAGTAGAAGCACTCAATGGACCATCAACAGGTGACTGACAGATGGCACCATGGGGGGAGTGCAAAACTCTCTTCTAAGGTCCTCAGCCATCTGAGGCCAACACTATTTCTTGCAAACTGGCCATATCAATGGACCCTATGAGCCATCATTGAGGGTCAACGTCTATCAGTAACATCTATCAGTACTGGCTCCATGCTTTTCAGCAGTGTATTTTCAGCCACCCATTTCATTTTGCCTGTGTGACTGGAAGAGCAGTGGGTTTAGACATGTTTGGGAATTTCTGTAGGGCTGCCAGTCTTCCAGGAGAGCCTTAGTGAATGACGGAATTGGCCTCCATCCCTCAGTAACTACTAAAAGCAATCCTGGAGATTTTAATAGGGCTTTGTTGGCTTAATAATAACTCTTGAGGGGGATAATGTTGAGGGGGATATCAAGGAATAGCTTCAAATCAGAGTTGGCAACACTCATCATTTCAGAGCTGGAATTCTTGGGCTTCTCTGGACAACGTTCTCTACAATACTCAGGGCATAGTATCCAGCATGTAGTAAGAACTTCTTATCGGCCTCCAAAGGACACAACTGTTTACCTAAAACTCATCTCTTTTCCACTGAAGCTTTCATAGCTTGTATTTGCTGCTCTATCCATTAATCTCAATAGGATTCTCCTCTTGCCCCCACCCCTCTTTGACAAGCTGAACTGGAAAGGTCTTCACCTTTTTATAGCACAATAAAACACATACAATGAATAGAATTACTGAAGATTGGCCAGACGTAAAGCCTGAAGAAGGCCTGTTGCTTCCAGAGTTGCGGCTGAACTATCTGGCAGCAGTGGAGATGAGACAGGGAGAAAAATTGGCTTCTCTTTTCCCATGAGGCTGCATGCTCTAAAACCATAATGCAACTCGGCAACCCAAGTTTGCAGACACTGGGTGTGGATTTCCACATGCATATTCCAATATGAACATTCAAGAATTATTTTCCTTACATATGTGTGTGTGTGTTCCCTTATATACATGTGAGTCCATCTATGCACAACAATCCAGTGATTACTATTTCTGTTTCTACTGTGACTATCAGAACCTAATTACATGTACTGTCCGATCCTATCCCCCATCAGTCCAGAGCATGCAGCACGATAATTGGATCCTCTGGAACAGAAGGAGATCAGATGGCCCAGAAGAGGTAAAAAAACATGGTATACAGTTGGTCTCCTCAGACTTATGCCAGCTCTTTAGCTGGAAGTTCTCTGAGGGGTGTCCAGGATGGGGGAGATAGGATGCAATCAGCATTACTGCCCTCAAGATCCTGCCCCCCATTTGCCTGCCTTCTCTTAGCCTGACCCACTCCCTCCCCTGAACTCCTCTCACCCTCCCCAATTTGCCTCTGTGGCTACTAAACCCACTGGTGAAAGTCTTCTGGGACTAAAGTCCTTTGGCCCAGGCCTTGCAGTGGTAGATTGCAAGATCCACCATCCTAAAGCACATGTATACTTGGGTCCTGTAAATATTAATATTCTTGTGTTCCCCACCAGGAGGAATTGCTGAGAGCATGGCACATAAATATATCCTCTGGACAAAATCTGATGCAAAAGTATCAACTGGTCATTTATATCCAGTTATTAAAACCAATATATATGGTAGCCCTCCAAATTCTGCCTTATTTTTGACCAAAGGTATTGAACTCAGATGTGGAAAGCTCAAATAAACTGCTGGAAAAATTGATTGGTGTCATAATGGATATTTCATTATAAAATCATGAACGGAAACATAATGGCCACAATTTGGCATCACTAGCCAGCATACTGGACTTCTGCACCCAGATCCACTGTAGCAGGGTTGCAACAGTGTGGGGTCATTAACATCATCATTTGACCCTTTTAAGTTCACTTTTCAGTTGGTGACACATTGGAAGGTCAGATTGGATGACATGTTGATACACTGGGTGACACATTGGGAGGTCATTGGAAGACTGAGGTAGGGAGGTAATGCCACTGTTGTGAGAATTGTGAGATAAATCCTATGGTAGCTTGGCAGAGACAATATGGTAGCTTGCCTGGGGGTGTCACAAAAGTGTCGTAAGGCACTTCTTTGCCACTCCTGGGAGGGTTAGGCCAGTGCACAGACATGTACCAGTCTTCCCCACTACCATGGGAATGGGGAGTGAGTGAGTTGTGTTGTTCTAGGGGTATTCAAGGCAAGGAAATGTTTGTTCCCTTATCTCAGAGCTCCATTGTCCTTACCCTAGAGCTGGAAAATTGGTTAGGATTGCACTTTTTGTTTGTAAACAGCTTCTATTGATAAGCTGTATATAGTCTGTAATTAATAATCTATATATATAAAAGAGAAAAGTCACTGACTGACTGACTCACTGACTCATCACCCCCCTGCCAAAACCGGTGGGCCTAGAAGCATGAAATTTGGGGTCGGTGTTCCTTCCGTGACTGAGGGGTGCACTAAGAACCGGTTTTCGGAAATTCCAACGGGAAGGGGGTGAAAAGGGGCACAATGCGTTTTCCTCCCTATACTTTGCATTGAGAATTGCTGACTCATCAACATTCCTCCCCAACTGCTGGGCCTGAAGCATGGAATTCTGGGAGTTCCTTCTGTCACCTGAACTCCCACCAAGAACCATCTGGAGATATTTAACCCTTCAGGGGCTGAAAAGGGGGCAACGTGTTTCTGTCCTATACTTTACATGGGACACTGAACAACATCCAGCCAATTTGGTGCTCAGACATCCAGCCAATTTGGTGCTCCCCCTTGTGCACTGGGGGATGTTGTTTGGAGGAAGAGGTTGCGCCAGCGAGGATGCTGCGCATGGGGAAAGTTGCACATGGGGAAAGTTGCACATGGGAGGAAAGTTGTGCATGGGGAAAGTTGCACATGGGGGAAGTTGCGCATGGGGAAAGTTGCGCATGGGGAAAGTTGCGCACTGGGGAATGTTGCGCATGGGAGGAAGTTGCGCATGGGAGGAAGTTGCGCATATGGAAAGTTGCGCATGGGAGGAAGTTGCACATATGGAAAGTTGCGCATGGGGGAAGTTGCGCATGGGGAAGTTGCACATGGGGGATGATGCACATGGAGGAATGTTGCGCATGGGAAAAGTTGCGCATGGGGGAAGTTGCGCATGGGGAAGTTGCACATGGGGGATGATGCACATGGAGGAATGTTGTGCATGGGGGAAAGTTGCGCATGGGAGGAAAGTTGTGCATGGGGGAAAGTTGCGCATGGGGAAGTTTTGCATGGGGGAAGTTGCGCATGGGGGAAGTTGCGCATGGGGAAGTTGCGCATGGGGAACTTGCGCATGGGGGAAGTTGTGCAGGGGGGGAAGTTGTACATGGGGAGAAGTTGCACATGGGGGAAGTTGCGCATGAGGGGGAAGTTGCGCATGGGGAAAGTTGCGCATGGGGAAAGTTCTGCATGGGGTTTGATGTATATGGGGGAAGTTGCGCATGGGGGTTTGATGCGCATGGGGGAAGTTGTGCATGGGGGGGTTGATGTGCATGGGGGGAAGTTGTGCATGGGGGGAAGTTGCGGATGGGGTAACTTGTACATGCGGGGTTGATCCGCATGGGTGAAGTTGCGCATGGGGGGTTGATGTGTATGGGGGAAGTTGCGCATGGGGGGGTTGTTATGCCTGGGGGAAAGTTATCCATGGGGGGTTGATGCATATGGGGGGATGGCATACGGGGGAATTTTACTCCCGCAACGCGGGTACGCCTTTTGCTAGTTAATAATAATTGGATTGCCACAGATTAAAAAGCCTTGAAGGTAAAGGAAAAGGGAAACGCCACCAGGAAGAACAGTATCTAACCAACTTTTATGTTTCGGCAAGTGTTGAAAATCAGCAAAACCATGAGGCACTTTTTGACACTCATGAGAATACATGAAAGGTTGTGAGTTGTTTCAAGGAATGAGTCGAGTTATGAAAATAATTTCTGGACTGCTATGAAGCCACATTGTAAACTTTTGAGGAACAGCAAAACTTTCTCACATCTTACACATCTGCTCTCAGCCAGTGCAGCGCTTAGAAATAAACCTGCTTCTCTCTCCTGGAAAGCAAAGAAAGACGCTATTGCTGAGTCCCCTTCCCAACATGCTTTCCCCCTGGCAAAGACATAAGGGAACTACAATTTCAGGCTTGAAACTTTGGCTTCTGTTGATATCTTTTTTGCTTCTGTATTTTTACAAGTTACGTATGTGATCTTTTCAGAAAATATCAAGGATTTGTTCAAAAAGGTAATTGAGGACTCAAAAATTGGTTCAAAAAGGTCACTGAGGACCCAATCCTAATTAAATTCCACCTTGCTGATGCAGCCTTGCCAAGAGAGCACATGCTGTATCAGGGGAAGAGGTGCTGCAATGGTCTCCCGGAAGTAGGAAAACTTTCATTCCTTTACCCCAGGGCAAGCCTCTGGTGACCCAATGGGTCTCCAGAAGCAGTAGCAGACCCAGAATGGTCGCTGGTGACACACACAGCATTTTACCATATAGCCATATGCCACGTCTTAGTTGTAGGGTAATTTAAATTGTATAGGGCAATCTAAATTTTGTCAGGATTGGGCTGCTTTGGTGGTTATCTTCATTAGGGAAAGGTTTGCTAAACCTGGAGACACTGACCACTTAAAAATGATGGTGATGCCAAAGAGATTTGCCAAAGGCCACAGCAGGGTGACACATTAAGAGCCAAACCATATGAAACATGTGTTTTCTTCTTTTAAAAAAAAGTAGCATGGGGAAAGGGCTTCAATTAATCAGCTGCTGCTGGGAAAAGGTGTTTTTTGGGATTTACCTGGGGGAGCTGCAAACCCCTCAGAAACCTCTCCACACCTTGAAAGTCATGTAAAATGATTTTTAAAAACCTACTTCCCTCATGATGCTGCTTCCCTCGAAATTCTGCCTTAACCCATAACCCCTTCTACTCTCATGTACTTGTCCATAAGGACCCTGAAGGAAATTCCCATTCCATTTGGCTCTTGAAATGTCTTAACACTCATTTGTCTACTCCAGGCAACTGGCTAAGCAATGCCTTGGGGTCTGGTTCTAAGGCTGTGCTTATTCATAGGATCCAGTTATGAACGAATGACGCTACCCATCACTTCTTGCTAGACTGTGGTTATGAAATAATTTGCAAAAATGATGCAGTTAGGAGAAGCTCACCTTTTGCATTGGAAACAGTAAATAATGAAGAATTCATGTGTTCTTCGATAAGGTGCTCTGCACCTCTAGCCAGATGAACACTATCTTACCTTTGTAGGCCTTCATGTCACTGTGGCACGTCTTATTTTCCAAGGGCCATTTTAATAGCATATGCTGGTACTATACCTTTTATGTACATATTAATGTGGATAGATGGATTGAGAAATAAAAGAAAGAAGCTTTAAATCTTTGCAAGGCCCAGAGCTGAGGCACCTCATTCAACTGTTGTAACAACTGTATTCGTTCTTCATAATTTGTAATTACTTTTTTTACAGTGACAGCCATAACAATGTCGATCATGTTCATAATAACATATACAGCAGTCCTTTGCTCCTGGTGGGAATGAAATGTGAAAACAAATGGTTTATCTTCTGGATATTAGAATGTAGTTAAAGCATCTATTTAATATCCATTCCATTCACCTGGCTAATTCATCTTTCCTTATCTATATAACACATTCAGAGCCCAATCCTGAGGGCTCACCTTGGTGGCTGGGTGTTGCAAACATGCCATAAAACATGTTTGCTAGCCCCACTGATAGGCCAGCTGCGGAGCTAGCCCAGTGCCGTTGGGTGCTGCGCTGATGTCAGACAAGTGCCAATTCTTTGCAGGTTGGTGGTCCACTCAGATTGCCTAGCGTTGGAGAGCTGATAGGGCATGGGAGAAGCCAAGGAGAAGGTATTCTGGGCAGTGATGGGATTCAAAGAAATTAACAACTGGTTCTATGCCCATCTGGCAGCCATTTTTAAATGGCTATTTTTAAACTTTATATGTCCTATCTCTCGTTAACAACCAGTTCTATAGAGTAGGTGTGAACCTGCTGGAGCCCACCACTGATTCTGGGGCATGGGATGTGGGGAGAAGGCAGAGAGGAGGCATAGCAAGTATCAACAGAGGGAGGAACTGGCGGAGATGAGCTCTGCTGGATCCATAGCCTCAGGGAGAGCTTTCCATCCTTACGTGGAGACTCTTTATTCTGTACTAGTTCCAGAATTGATGCAGAAACAAGAACCCCATTGTGGGGGTACTCCTATTATTTGGGGAAAAGAGATGACTTAAGATGACTTCATGACTTAAGAGACCTGAAATTTGGTACTTATGTAACACCATATGCCCTGATTTCTAGAAAAATCTAAAACAAGGGCTATTAAATACACTGCTCATTGTTATAGCTGCTTTCAGACTAGACAGATATTTGCCATTTGGATGTTGCTCAGAGATAGAAACTTAAAAAGGGGACATTCAAACCTGGGGATATAATGTTCTCTTCACAATATAGGCTGGCCAACCACCAGCATAAAACAACTCAGTCCACACTTGAGACACAATCCTAACGAATTTAAGATAGCATAATTCACCTGGCATATCTTCCCATAGTGGTGCGAGAGACTGGCATATGCCTGTGCACTGACCTAACCCCCACAGGAGTGGGGCAGAAGTGCCTTGCGACACTTTTGTGACACTTCCAGGTCAGCATAGGACTTACGCCAGGGATTTGCTGACCCAACTGGAGATAGGATTGCAGCCTTGGAGAAGAACATTCATGCGAGTTTTGTTACCCATTGACATATTTGTATTGTAGAGGAGGGATTTTTTCAGTGGCAGGTAGGAAAGTAAGACATAAAATTGCACAAGGCTATAGGAATTTTCCCCTTTATTTGTTTTGGCAATCCTTGATTTTAGGGACAGGAGATTTTTAGCAGCAACTAATAATCTGTGGTTGAAGAATGCAAGGTCTATGTATCCAGTACACATGTTCTAGCAGTCCAATGTTATCTAGAGCTTACGGTATATCTTGTTTTCTGCCATTGTAGGCCCTGGATGACTGAAAGTTGTACTGGTGTCATGCATGCAAACAGCTGGAGGCCATGAACACATAACAGTGGTTTCCAGATACCCATGTTAGATAGGCTGGCAGAGGGGATATTGGGAGGATCTTTGACAGTTTAGAGGGGGGAGCAGGCTGTGCAAGGGCCATTTCTAGGCTGGACAGGGAAGGTCTTGACAAGAGTAGTACATACTGTGACCCTTTCCCTGGCCTCACCAGCCTCTAAACAGATTTATACCAGCAAAATAGCTGCTATAGGCCCATGGAGACCGATAGGAGGCCAAGTGGCCTATATTTATTTATTTGCCCTGCCTTACTCATAAAGACACAAGGTGGGATAAAATCACACTGGGATAAAATCAATATAAGGAGATAAATAAGAAAAGGTTTTCTTTACCTCTATTGCAGTGATTTTCAACCAGTGTGCCTCAGATAGTCCTCAAGTGTGCCATGGGAATTAGGGGATTGACATTCATTAATAGGAAAGTTGTGGGATTTTAACAGTCTGGCGTGCCTTGTCAATAGTAAAAACAACTGATGGTGTGTCTTGTTAAGTGAGCCGTGAGACGAAAAAGGTTGAAAATCACTGCTCTATTGGGTAGTCCAGTAACCCTCTCCCTCCATAGCATGCATTATGCACTCAGTCAGTGTCACTGCATATTATGGGCTGGTGGTGTGTAGGGTTGAACCCTAAGTATTGCAAGCAAAATCCAAATATTAGGAGAGTTAACTACAAACATGTGATCTCTACTGGTTATATCCTTGTGATGTAATTCTAGAGATATGTGACTGCACCATTACAGATTGTGTTAAGTAGTAACTTGGGAGAAGTCCAAAGGGAGTGAAGACTAAAACCTTTCTGGAGTCCTAATCTCAAATAAGGAAATGGTGGGTGTATGGCTTCTCTTTCAGATTGCGAGGATTTCAATCCATAAATGGTTGAAAGGGGAACTGAGATGGGAGACCCCGCAGTGACTTGTAAAAGCAAACTTTTTAAAGGGATTTTGTAATGTGCTGTTCTCTTGGCCTAGGCAAATGGAAGACAATTTTGTCTCTTGGCTGCGAAGTTGAAGAACCAAGTTGAAATATTTGTTTTTCATTTTTCACTCTTTGAAAGACATGTCAGAGAAGAAGAGGGAGAGCACAGCCCCCTAGAGAGGAGGCCAAAGAACAGAACTCCTTGTAAAATGAATATTTTGGGAATGCTTTCTCGGTCAATGGTGTTGGAATGCACCTTTGTTTTTCCAGACAAGGAGAAGGAATTAAACCAAATAAAGATTTTCTTATATCCTCCAAAACTGCAAATTATGCTCCACCAGGTGACACATAAAGCTCTAGGCTGAGGAGGAATTTTCTGCTATGACTTCTATAGCCATTACACTCAATTTCACTAAATACACTTCCCTGGTTATCCCAAAGTTGGGTATGTGGTCAAAACAATTATAAAACTTTTCTATGATATTCCAAACATTGTGGCACTCAATGAGACACAATGGGGCATACTTTTGAGCAGACATGGTTAGGACTGTGCTCTTGGTTTACATAGCTCTATGGAACTGTGCATTGCTGCTCCTTATTCCTGTGTAGAACTATAGAGCAACTTACAGCCCAAGGACCTGTCAAAGTTGTTAACAGAACAGCTCAAATGGTTTGTCTTGTCCAATGCCCTGCTGCCCAGATATCTCAGGAATAAGCAGGACTTGAAAGCAGTATCTCGGGAATAAGCAGGTCTTGGAGTTCATATGATGATGCCATACAGAGTGTGTAATTTGAGACGGGATACAGAATTCAATATCCTGAATATATGCTCTTTTTCAGTTAATTTATTAAATTAATTCTCTGCCTCCCAAAACAAACAAAAAAAAACATGATACCTGGAGCAACACTGAAACAATAAAACCTATAAAACGTTGGAAACAAAACACAATAATAATAATAATACAAAACAGTCTGCACATTAAACAGAAGTCATAAAATCAACACCCACATGATTCAACAACATCGTAAATTAAAAGCATTATCAAAACCGCAAATGAGTTCAAGGAAAAAAATAGCTCAGGTAGAAGCTTGGAAAGGCTTTCCTCTAAACAAAACAAAACAGAGCCTTCACCTGATGATGAAATGAAGTCAGTGATATAACCTCCTTTCATCTGAAAGGTTTCTGTTTGTTTCCTCCTGGCAGGGCTCGATTAAGACTCAAAATATCCTCGGGAATGTTGTGAGAAATTTGGGGCCTCTGATTCCATCCACCATGGCATTCTTCTCTGTTCGAATTCCTGTCTAGAAGAGAAATAAGCAGTGGAGTGAATGATGATGTAGCCCAGTGCAAAGCTGAAAATGTAGCCCCAGAACTGATGTCACAAACTGGAAGTAACTGGTATTTTTAAAAAGAAAATTGGGGAAAAACCTTCCTCCTCCTCAGCAGTTCACTAACATTTGCCCTGCTAGTGGCACAGCTAAAGCACCTATGATATTTGCTACCTGAAGAAGATTTTGTTCCCCACCCCCCGCCCTGTGACAAAAAAACAAATTTAATTAAGTTAAAAAAAAATGAAAATTGTGTCCTTTATTGATTAGGGAAACTGTGCTCGGGCAAAGAGGAATGGTTACTCTTTCCCTGCTAAACAGATGAGGAGCACCACTTAAAAGTGCCTGTATACCCAGTTAGCATGGGGGTAACTGTTTTATGATTTCTATATATTCTTTAAAGTCCTAAAGAATATATATATATTACTGAGAGCTGGTTCATATTAACATCTTATTAGTTCCATACAGTACCAGAATTACATTTCATTGGCTCTCAGAGCTGTCAGTAACTTAGGAAAGATTGAGTTAAGGAAATCCACTTTTGTTCCATATGCTTTTGTGTTTTCATTTTCTGATTAATTTGCCATAACATTTTATAGAATACAGATATTCCAATGAAGTTTGTTTCATTACATTCTGCATAAAGTTACCTTTCCAACGATACATAACATGATTGTATTATCTTTCATATATAACCCATTTTTCACAATTTTAGTCACTAGTGTCAAGCTCAGCTTGTATCCCCCCTAAAGCTTGTAGTCTGGTGCAACTGAACCTCCCTAGCTATACCACTGGACATAAGAAATTATGCAAAACAAGGAAATACATGCGAGTTGGTGCCGGTAGACAGTCCGTTTCAAATATTGACTATAGCAGGCGTAGACCCACCATAAGGCATGTCTGTGCTATCTGAATAGCCAGCCTGACAGTGCCAGATCCCATCCCTGTGCTGGCTTTGTGGATTTGCATCAGAAGGCAATGGAGTGGGGGAAAAATGGCAGGAAGATATTCTGGGAGTGGGGAGGAGATGTTTCTGGGTGAGGAAATGCATAAAAGGGAGAAGATTGGGCCGAGGAAGGGATAGGATTAGTGGCAGCAGTGAATGCTGTATCTCAGGCCCCTCTCCCAGGCCTGAGAACCCTACATGGGCTGCTCAGATTTACATCAGAAAATATCTGGTGTACATCTGAGTAGCTCCAGAGAGGAGACTGGAGTATTAAATGGGAGAAAGTATTACCTCAACCTGGAGGATAAGTGTTTCCGAACCTGCTTGGGATAAAGCACCATACATGCATCCTGGCTTAATCTGTGCAGATTAGGATTGTGCTCTCATTCTGATAATTTGTGCAATATCACTTTTTCTGTGTTTAGAATTTGCTTAGCCAAGATTCAATTTATTTTCTTTTCTGTGCAGTGTTTCATTTATTGATTTAAATTTTGGTTAATTTATTTCCCACTTTTTCAACTGCACGGCAGTGAAGATCAGCTCGTATGAGGATAAAAAATTCAACTGATAAATTTCAAACAAACTAAAAAGAAGAAAAGAAAATGAATGCCTTATAACCAGCAAAAATCAATCTATAGCCAGCAGAAAAAAGGTTTAAAAGAGTCACTCAAAGAGAAAGTAATAGAAAATACTGTACTGTATTTATTGTTTATTGGCAAAGACTGACTCATGTTTTAGTCAATATTCCTGGGGAAGGGTGAAGAAATTTAGAGCTCCCTCATTTTGTCTTCAAAAATGTCATTATTTGTCTCATTCATTTTATTTCAAAAATGTTAATCTGTATATTTACATTGCCCTTTCTTCCTCTCTTGCTTTCAGCTTAATTTGCTCTCAGTGATATCACAATATGGTCAGATCAGTTTGGCTATTATTTAGTATGATGACACAATCCCATTGTTTTGCCAGGATCACCTATATGACTGATAGGTGCCGATGGGCCACATTACCAAGTCCGATGGGCCACATAGCATACAGTCACCATCCCATTCATTTTGTTATCCCAGGTCATGTTGTAAGCAAGGCAGATGGATGAAGCAGCAAGCTGAAGGAAAATGGAACTCAACTGCTAAATGGGAAAAAAGGCATCAAACCAGATTTAAAGGTGAATATTTTGATAAAGAAATAGTATTTCAGGTAGTATTTCACATCTACACATGGAAATCATTTTTAGGCCTGAAAATCCAAATAAAGCATTATTATTGCAAAGAAAGATTTTAGAAATGGTTTTGAAAATGAAACAATGGCAAGGTATTTCAAAATTCACCATAAAGAAGCCAGAGGAACACTTTTATTTTTTCCCTAAAGAGCAACAAGAAACTGTGTGTGGGTAGGTTATAGCAGTGTAGGGTGGGGATGACTACACAACGACAATCAGCTTGAATCCTCAAGAGAGCAGCTGGGCAGCAGTTGCTTACAAGAGTAACGGAAAAATCTTCAGGGGAAGGACTTTAAAGAAAAGTATGGATTATGTTTTGTTTTTCTAGAATGGTTTAGGTTTGGTGTAGGAAGTTAAACCTGATGACCCTCATCGCCACTCCCAGCCTTCTGCTGCTATATTTGTGGCTAGTCTGAGACATCAGCTCTTTCCACGCCCATCCTGCAGTAGCCACCAAGTCTGGTGATGTGAGAGTGGAACATTCCATCCGATTAGATCACTTCAGTGCATTTTGCTCTCAGAGGTTAATATGACCCCTCATAATTACTAGGTGAGATGAACACCTCATGAGCCAGGCTGGATAGAAAAACTGGGGGAACTATGCAGAACCCTATTTCAGGAACCCAGTAATGTTTGGTTCTATAAGCCATGCCATTATTTGTAGCCAGCATTCAAATATTGGAGAGTGTATTGGCAATAAAAGTGAATACAATATAATGACACCATTGATGGATGGATGGATGGATGGATGGATGGATGGATGGATGGATGGATGGATGGATGGATTCCTTCCTTCCTTCCTTCCTTCCTTCCTTCCTTCCTTCCTTCCTTCCTTCCTTCCTTCCTTCCTTCGTCTGTTTCATCCATTCTTGTGCCCTAAAAAGTGACCATGTAACCAGCAAGATAATTTTGTACATGCTCAATAAGCTCCTAGTATTCTCAAAGGTTATTTGTAACATGAGGCCTGTTTGGAAACCATCAGCTGTGCAAGCGTCTGACAAAAGGAGGGCAGATTCAACACATCATTAGGACAACACTGATCCAGAATTCTAGATGGCCCCCTAGAGTCAGAGGGGGAAATCTTGTTGCCAGGTAAATGCCAGGTACAATGGGGATAAAGGAATGGGAAAGGATAGAGAGCATTTGTGGGAGGGGAAGATCATGGCTTCCCCGATCTTCAGCGGAAACAGGAGGAAGTGACACTTCTAGCATGCCTACAGCATCATCATACCCATGTTTGATTTTTTTTAAGTAGGCCACTCAATTTAAAAAATAACAAAATTGAATATTATAATTAATATTATAGGTAAAGGTATCTCCGCAGATTAACTGCTAGTCGTGTCCGACTTTAGGGTGCGGTGCTCATCCCCGTTTCTAAGCCTTTAGAGCCAGCGTTGTCCAAAGACACTTCCGTGGTCATGGTGCAGGCTTGACTATACACCGAGACACACTGTTACCTTTCCCACCAAGGTAGAACCTATTTATCCACTTGCATTTACATGCTTTCGAACTGCTAGGTTGGCAGGGGCTGAGCTAAGGACAAGAGCTCACCCTGTCATGTGGGACCCAGCTATAATATTACAATTATAATTATTGAAATCAAGTGCCTAGGGACCACCGTATTGTTTCCATAATGTATGCAGGATGCCTTGTTCCTGATAATAGAAATCAACTGCTTGATGGCCATCTTTAACAGCATCAAGTTTGGAGTTTCAAATTGCTAGTGTGGCAAGCCTGCTAGATTGTGAAAAAAAGAATGAGCATGCTGGATCTCTCTAGCATTCCCAGCACTGGGAACTGGGGAAAAAAATGCTTCCCATGTACAGGGTCACCTAGCCTACTCAAGTTTTCTTATTTTTCCTTGTAAGCAGTCCATTAGACTTTAGGATTGTTTATGTACTCCTAAGGAAAGCTTGCCAAAAGGGAACAGAAATCAACGGGAGCCGAGAGCACTTCAGCCATCACTGCCAAAGAATGGAGAGATCTGTCTGTTCAGTTGCGAAGCAGGTAATTAGTTCTGAAACCAAAATGACTTGCTAGAACCCCTTACTATTCCTAGATGATCTGTCCACCCAGTTGTTGCGCAGGTTTCCATAGCTTCAGTCAGTGAAGCATGGAGATTACGTCTTGTTGGAGACCACGCAGGCTTGGGCAGAGGATGAGACAAGTGAACTATAAAAGCTGGATGTTGCTCTGGTGTAAAATCTTGAAAGATTTTGTTGTATTTGAAAAAGATGTTTCAAGGATGGGAGTGATAGAGAGACAGATAAATGATTATGAAAAATACAGCAACAGGGGAACCAATGTGAGACATCTGAATTGTGTTAGGGACATGTGGAGCCCTTCAAACAAGTCATGCGCTTCAGAAGGCTGCTAAATTCACCCTTTTCCAAAGTGTGTAAACATCCCTCCACATGCAGGCGACAGCTTGGCTCTATTAAAAGCAATAGTCATTCTAAGTAGCAGTTGAAAGGATTTGGATGGGAATCCACCTTACTTAACATGGCTTGATATAGATCGGGGTTTGGCAATTTGTTTTGATGAGAAACAAGCCGGTCTCCAAACTGATAGTGTAATGATTACTGCAAAATGATACTATAATTAAACTATCCTGTTTTGGCATAGGAAGGAACTTAAATACTATTGGATTCTGACTTTAGCATTTCAGGGGGGAAAAATAAGTACAGATAAATGTTCAAAAAGCTAGAGGCAAATACTGATGTATGAAATGTCATTCCTGCACGCTGCAGTTTGATCTACCTAATTTTTAATCTTAGAAGAAGCAGTAGCATTTACCTCGGGATTCCCCAAAAAAGAATTCCCCCCAAAAGAATAGGCATTTAAATTACTTTTTAAGGATGAAGAGAGATGGAAAAATGATGTTGCTTTAGTGGGCTCTCATGACAAAACAACTTTTTGCATGTTACGTTTGGGTCTGTACAGTGGTGGGATTCAAATAAATTAATAACAGGTTCTATGTACTAATAACCTAACTAATAATAGGTCCCATTAGTAAGCAGTTCTTGGAACCTGGCGCTCATTAGCAATAGGGTTCTATTGAACCTGTGAGAACCCCTTGAAGCCCACCACTGGATCTCTATCTTGGTGGTGTTTTGAATATGAATATTTCCTAGTCCCTGGGGTCTCTGGGTAGGGTTATGGAATATGTTTCTCTGAAACCCTGGGAATCCGCTGCCAAACTGTGAAGACAATACTCCGTCAATATTCTGATTCAGGATAAGGTAGCCCCTATCTATCTATTCTTGCATGGTACCATTTTAGGCTCAGTTTGCAAATTATGTGATTGAATATTCCCCATGCAATGAAAACAACCATAAAGCTATACATGGAAAAATAGACATTCCCTACAATCCAGAGTAACTACGGGAGCACGTAAGAGACATTACGTGTACCCATAGTTACTGCACCACCTAGTGAAAATAAATGGGAAATTCATATTGCAATCCAGAGCAAATTGTTCTTACACTGGAGCAAGGACTTCCCATAGTTACTCTGGATTGCACCCATTAGGTAAAGTAGATTTTTGTCCAATCCAGTGTTTCTTAAACTGTAGGTTGCAAACAAATTTCAGGTGGGCCTCCATTTCAATATTTTCCTTTTATTGCATTAGACTCGATGCTATCATGGTATGTAACTGCATTGAAGGAAATGTTTCAGATCGGTACTTTAAACAGATAAGTTTTTTTAAAACAATGATAGTAAGGCCTATATCCTAAAGTGAGATTAAGGCTGCAATCCAGAGCAAATTCAGCCTGCTCTGACCTAACTGCACTCTCCTAACTATTCTGTATCCAGAGCAGAAAGTTATGCTGAATCCAGAGAGTCAGGAAGCCTGGGCTGCCCTAACTGCTCCAGAGCATGCTAAGTAATTGACACAAGGGGAAGACTTGCTCCTGAGGAGACACCCCTCAGATCACACTGAACAAGGAACAGCTGTGGTGCTTACAGTGGTGACATGACTCTGCACATCACCTGGTGCGGAAGTCTGTGCGTCATCCCTGGGATGCGCCCCCCCCCACCTGGACTGCACAGTCACCAAAGTTGGCGCCTGCGGAGTTGTTTCTGAAGCCAACTGGCTTCAGAAAGAGTACTGCGCAGGCACCATCTCTGACACCTGCACAGTACTTTTCTGAAGCCTTTTGGCTTCGGGGGAGACTGTGCAGGCGTCAGAGTTGGTGCCTGTGCAGTACTCTTTCTGAAGCCATTCAGCTGCCGCTCCGCCTCCTGAGTGAGGCCGAATGGCTGTGCAGAGGCGCGGACTTTCTCTGCTGTAAGGAAGTCTCCTCTGAAGCTGTTCGGCCTGCTCAGTGTGTTTCTGCGCAGTGCATCTCAGATGGCCGTTCAGGCCAGCTCCTCAGACAAGTGTCAGCTTCTGGCTGATTCTCCGCCTTGGAGCAGGCCTGAATGGGTGTGCTGACGCCCGGGGCCTGCCAAAGGACAGTCAAACTCCTCCGGCACATCACCCCATACGGAGCGCATCCCCAATGCAGCCCACACCAGCCACACTAGTCTGGTGATGCCACTGGGTGCCTGCCTTATAAGGAGTCCCTGATGAGATGCCAGTACATTCTACAGTGAATACAAGGGGCTTCTTGGAGTGGCCTGCTGTATCCTGAGCTTTGTGGGCAGCCATAGTTGTTCCATATCCTGAGGTTGAGAGGCAGGGGTTGCACCTAGGATGGCCAAGAACTCAGATTTTTGGTCAATACTGCCATTCTTACTCGGGCCTTATCATGGACCCCTATGGGTCTACTCATTACTATACGTGCTCCTGAGGTGGTATAACTCTGAGGGCTGGAAGAGGGCATTTCTGCCTTGGAAACAGGCTCTGGATGCAGAGTAACTGCTCTGCCCTAGGCAATGCTAAACATGCCCTCAACTTGCCTCTCCTGAGCTGCTTAGGCTGCCCCAGTTAGGGCAGAGCAGGTCCACCTCTCTTAGGGCACCCTATCTTGCCTTGCTCTGCCCTAAGCCTCCTTCAGAGTAACTGGGCTGGAGCATCTTGCAGTTGCTCCACCCTAGTGTTAGATAGGGCAACCTAAGGGCTCTTATGTGGACAGATTAGTTGCTCTGGATTGGGCTGTTAGTCCCTTGCTCTGGAGCAGTTAAGATGACTTTTCATAAGATAACACTAGAGGGTGATGTAACTGTGTGGACCCGTAACTGCTATGGATTTTGCCCTAAGTGGGATTTACTCCTGGGTAAGTGTGGGTAGGACTGCAGCCTAGTGTCATGCCTCCCATTATCTCTGGGTTGTCTCGCCCCGTCTCCCCTCCCAGGGATCCCATGGGGAAAGGAGATCTCAGTATCTCTATCATCATCTTCAAAATCACTCATCATGAATGCCCCAAAAGGAAGATGTCTGCTCAGGTAAGTCTAGCAACGAGTTCTCTTTACTGCAAATTTGCGGTGCAAAGCGTACTGCTTTCTTAAGGCATTTCTTGGTTACAGGTTTGTTTCAACTCGGGTGCGCAGACCCTTCTCTCAACCTTTCTCACAACAACAACTTGCAAACAGGTAAGTAAACTGGTACTTAAAGTCTTTCTTTCCTTGACCCCCTGCGGTTAGGGATTAACAGGTATCTTAACTTGTATTTTCTTCTCTTTCAGAGTCCTCTACGGCCAACGACAGCTTCCACTCTCAAGACTTCGTCTTCCTCCGCTGACTCTCTACCTGCGTCCTCTCTCTTCCAAGGCAGGGTCTCTAACTGCTCCTCCAGCCTCTCTCTCTCTCTCTCTCTCTCTCTCTCTCTCTCTCTCTCTCTCTCTCTCTTGTTCAAATCTCCCGCCTCATCTGCCCTCCCCCAAAAACTGGGCACGGAGCGTGGGAGGAATTTTACTCCTCCTCTCGCATACCAGCCAGGAAAAGGACCCACAGTGATTCCCCTCCTTTGCCTGCTTCCACCCTTCCCCCGGTTCTGTAGTTCCACAAAATCCTTTATGGACCACACTTCCACTGCATCAGGAAACAAATCAATGTCCAAGGGAGGGTAGTGGGGACGCCTATGCACACAGAGGCTCTTGCCCATATACACTCCCATAGGTTCCATATTATATCGTTCGTAGTCTTCCCAGGCTATCTCACCATACCTAGAATTGTTAAAAAATTTTCCGCTTGTTGATGTCACTTCAGGTCACGACATCACTTCAGGTCATGACAACAGATTCTCATTCTAAAAAGTGGGTCCTGGTGCTAAAAGTATGAGAACCACTGGACTGTTTCCTAATCTTACCGGTTTTCCTTGTATGTGTTGAAGAGTTTTGTCATTGGGAAGCATTCCAGCATACAAGTTCCCACTGTCATAAATGGTCCAGGGCAGCAATGACTGAGGTTTTACAGCGCTTTGGGTTGTTTGTCTAGAAATCTGTTGAATTCTTTTGAAAGAATTCTTAGCACAGTAAGGCTAAAAACAGTTCAGCAGGATGATAGACTCAACAACATCCCCAGTTTGATGATTAGCACATGATTTTCAGCCATGTGGAACAGATTCAGTCCATCTGAACCTTCATTAGATCTGAATATGCATTCTTAAATCTCTGAGTGGCAACAAACTACTGGGACATGTTCCCAGGCGAATGTAGGGGCACATCCATATGAACCGACGTGCAGATATGGTACACAGTGGCTCCATTGCCGGTCACTAAATGTGATCTTTGCCCTAAAAGGCAAGACACAGACCTCTCCAAATTCCAAAATGTCAGCAAAAGCAGCTAAGTAGCAGCTGATTGTGGGGAACAGGACAAACCCCCAAATCCGGAGTACCTATGGGAGCATGTAAGAGACTTTATGTCACCTAAGGTCATCTGAGGGGGCCCTACTGACTGTGCTGTCACTAAGAGATGTGAGAGGTGTGGTGGCTATAGATAGGGCCTTCTCGGTGGTGGCACCCCGGCTTTGGAACTCCCTCCCCATAGAACTGAGGAAAGCTCCCTCAATACAGAGCTTCAGGCAGAGCCTTAAAACCTTTTATTTTAAAAAAGCTTTTTAATGGGGGCAGAGGTGGGGGGGTTTGTTTTTATAGTTTTTAGTCTATATGTTTTTAGCTTGTTAATCTAATTATATTTTAACTGTATTTTAATTGTGTTTTAATCTGTATGTATTATCTAACTAGCGAAAGGCATACCCGCGTTGCGGGAGTAAAATTCCCCCGTATGCCATTCCCCCATAATCATCAACCCCCCATGGATAACTTTCCCCCAGGCGTAACAACCCCCATGCGCAACTTCACCCATACACATCAACCCCCCCAAGCGCAACTTCACCCATGCACATCAACCCCCCATGCACAACTTCCCCCATGCGCATTAACCCCCCATGCACAACTTCCCACATATGAATCAAACCCCATGCGCAACTTTCCCCATGCGCAACTTTCCCCATGTGCAACTTTTCCCCATGCGCAACTTTTCCCCATGCGCAACTTCTCCCCATGTGCAACTTTCCCCATGCGCAACTTCTCCCCATGTGCAACTTCTCCCCATGCGCAACTTTCCTCCCATGCGCAACTTTCCTCCCATGCGCTACTTCCACCCATGCGCAACTTCCCCCATGCGCAACTTCCCCCCTGCGCAACTTCCCCCCTGCGCAACTTCCCCCGTGCGCAACTTCCCCCATGCGCAACTTTCCCCCTGCGCAACTTTCCTCCCATGCGCAACTTCCCCCATGCGCAACTTCCTCCGTGCGCAACTTCCTCCGTGCGCAACTTCCTCCGTGTGCAACTTTCCTCCGTGTGCATCATCCCCCCGTGTGCATCATCCCCCCATGCGCATCATCCCCCCATGCGCAACTTCCCCATGTGCAACTTCTCCCATGCGCAACTTCCCCATACGCAACTTTCCTCTCATGTGCAATTTTCCCCATGCACAACTTCCCCCATGCGCAACTTCCCATATGTGCAACTTCCCATATGCGCAACTTTCCTCCCGTGCGCAACTTTCCTCCCATGTGCAACTTTCCCCCCATGCGCAACTTTCCCCCCATGCACAATTTTCCCCCATGCGCAATTTTCCCCCAGGCGCAACTTCCCCCCAGGCGCAACTTTCCCCAGGCGCAACTTTCCCCAGGCGCAACTTTCCCCAGGTGCAACTTCCCCCCATGCGCAACTTCCCCCCGTGCACAACTTCCCCCCGTGCGCAACTTTCCTCCATGTGCATCATCTCCATGCGCAACTTCCCCCACGCGCAACTTCCCATATGCGCAACTTTCCTCCCATGCGCAACTTCCCCATGCGCAACTTCCTCTGTGCGCAACTTCCTCCGTGTGCATCATCCCCCCATGCGCAACTTTCCTCCGTGTGCATCATCCCCCCATGCGCAACTTCCCCCATGCGCAACTTTCCTCTCATGTGCAATTTTCCCCATGCGCAACTTCCCCCATGCACAACTTCCCATATGCGCAACTTTCCTCCCGTGCGCAACTTTCCCCCATGCGCAACTTCCCCCATGCGCAACTTCCTCCCATGCTCAACTTCCTCCCATGCGCAACTTTCCTCCATGCGCAACTTCCTCCCATGTGCAATTTTCCTCCCATGTGCAACTTCCCCTCTGCGCAACTTTCCTCCCATGCGCAACTTTCCTCCCATGCGCAACTTCCCCCCATGCGCAACTTCCCATATGCGCAACTTCCCATATGCGCAACTTTCCTCCCGTGCGCAACTTTCCTCCCATGTGCAACTTTCCCCCCATGCGCAACTTTCCCCCCATGCACAATTTTCCCCCATGCGCAATTTTCCCCCAGGCGCAACTTCCCCCCAGGCGCAACTTTCCCCAGGCGCAACTTTCCCCAGGTGCAACTTCCCCCCATGCGCAACTTCCCCCCGTGCGCAACTTCCCCCTGTGCGCAACTTTCCTCCATGTGCATCATCTCCATACGCAACTTCCCCCACGCGCAACTTCCCATATGCGCAACTTTCCTCCCATGCGCAACTTCCCCATGCGCAACTTCCTCTGTGCGCAACTTCCTCCGTGTGCATCATCCCCCATGCGCAACTTTCCTCCGTGTGCATCATCCCCCCATGCGAAACTTCCCCCATGCGCAACTTTCCTCTCATGTGCAATTTTCCCCATGCGCAACTTCCCCCATGCACAACTTCCCATATGCGCAACTTTCCTCCCGTGCGCAACTTTCCCCCCATGCGCAACTTTCCCCCCATGCGCAACTTCCCCCATGCGCAACTTCCTCCCATGCTCAACTTCCTCCCATGCGCAACTTTCCTCCATGCGCAACTTCCTCCCATGTGCAATTTTCCTCCCATGTGCAACTTCCCCTCTGCGCAACTTTCCTACATGCGCAACTTCCCCCATGCACAATTTCCCCTCATGCGCAATTTCCCCTCAGGTGCAGCATCCTCGCCAGCGCAACCTCTTCCTCCGAACAACATCCCCCAGTGCACCAGGGTCTGAGCACCAAATTGGCTGTATGTTGGTCAGTCTCCCATGTTAAGTATAGGACAGAAACACGTTGACCCCTTTTCAGCCCCTGAAGGGTTAAATGTCTCCAGATGGTTCTTGGTGGGAGTTCAGGTGACAGAAGGAACTCCCAGAATTCCATGCTTCAGGCCCAGCAGTTGGGGAGGAATGTTGATGAGTCAGCAATTCTCAATGCAAAGTATAGGGAGGAAAACACGTTGCGCCTCTTTTCACCCCCTTCTGGTTGGAATTTCCAAAAACCGGTTCTTAGTGCACCCCTCAGTCATGGAAGGAACACCCACCCCAAATTTCTTCCAAATTTCTTCTTCAAATTTCTTCACGCTTCTAGGCCCACCGGTTTTGGCAGGGCGGTGATGAGTGAGTGAGTGAGTGAGTCAGTCAGTGAGTGAGTGAGTCAGTCAGTGACTTTTCTCTTTTATATATATATAGATTTTAATGGTGTTTTATTGTTCTTTTAATTGCTGTCAGCCGCCTTGAGTTCCCTTCGTTAGGGAAGAAAGGCGGGATATTAAATAAATAAATAAATAAATAAATAAATAAATAAATATTTGCTCTGGATTTTGTCCAAACTCAAACATCATGCATGTGTGAATGTGCAGCAAGATTACTGTGCTGTATTTATTTTATGCATTTGCAGATTTACAAAGATTGATGTGATTGTGAAACATTGTAATTCGCTAGTTACAAGAAAGGCTGTTTCTGTTTGTGCTCCAGTGCTGCTGGATCTTTAATACTTAATAATCATATTTATTACTTATTTATTTAAACAATTTATATATTGTTTCCATTCCCGATGGCTTACATTAAGATAATAATAAGTTTCTTAAGCTACAATTAAAACAATATAGTTAAATAATAAAAACAGCAGGGCATTAGACAATTTACATTTTAGTAAAGATTATAACTGAAAAAGAGCAGTTAACGAGTGAAAATGTATTTATACAGCACATTACAAGCATTCAAAATGTATCACACAGTCTAACTCAGTAATATTTACAATAACCCAGCTCTCTCCAACCTGGAAAGATTGGGCTGTTTCTGGGTCAGATCTAAAGCATGGGTCAGATCTAATCCATGGGTCAGATCTTACCTAGGGATCTCCAAGAGTTAGCCACCAGCTCGAAATATGTTTCTAAAATTCATAGGCCTAAAAGAGAACAGTATCTTACCCTACAATCCAGAGTAACTATGGGAGCACGCAAGAGACATTACGTGCACTCGTAGTTACTGCACCACCTAGTGAAAACCTATGGGAAATTCATTTTGCAATCCAGAGTAAATTGTTCTTACACCAGAGCAAGGACTCCCCATAGTTACTCTGGATTGCACCCATCGGCTGCAATCCTAAAGACACTTTCCTGGGCGTAAAATCCATTGAATACAGTGTGGCTTACTTCTGAGTAAGGATTGTGCTATCAATCCAATTTATTGGCTTTATTTATCTAGAGCATTTACTCTAGTAAGATATTTGCTGTATATTTTATTATTGTTGTGGAGGACGATGAGGGTGGTGGCGGCACTTTGCTTACTCATCTTCCTCAGCAGCTGCAAAAGGGAAAGGATAGTGCATCATTTCTGCGACAGCATTAAAGACATGCTGTTGTTTTAGCACTTCCAGTCAATTCTGGGTCCGTGAAGCAAAGAATGATTCATCACAGGTACAGTACTTGAAAACAATGATGATGACTCAGGGAAATCTGTGTCTGGGCACAGCTTCCAGTTTCCAAACCAGTTTAACCATAATGGAATATCTCACAAGAAACTTCAGGGCTTCTAGATCTGTGTGGGTGCAGAGATTTTCTTAAGTGCCACTTAAAGTGCTTTTGAGTCTCTCCCACTGTTACTGAGCATGGATTAAACAACTGCAGAATTAAATGTACTTGCCTCATTTTTAAAAAAATCCATTGGTGGCTATACTGTACAGGAATTTGGATTTCTAGTCTCATTTCTGCCTTATTTTATGTTTTTGCATGTCACCTATAAACAGATCTGTTCAATCTGACATGAAATTTTAGACTCCATTCTCCATTTTTGTACATATCTGGAAGATATTTTTTAGATTTTAACCACTACTCCCTGCCCCCAAGTGCCTGTTTGGTCATGGCTAGCTAACATGATATGGCTTTCTTGATAAATTCAGCCATCTTTTCCATCCTTTCCCCAAACCCATTGGTTTAAAATTGCGTCCTCCTTCTGGACCACTCAATGCCATAGGTAGAAATAGCCTAGAAAGAATAGGTAGAAAGAATGTGGGCCACTCAATGCCATAGGTAGAAATAGCCTCTGAATCCCTAGAAGAGGACAGAGCAACCAGTTTCTCAGTGGCATGTTTGAGTCCCCCAACCCCAGCCATATTTATATTTGATATAAAGGGACCAAACTCTGTACCACAGTGAAACTAAGGAAGTCAAGAAAAAAGTCTTGTCAATTCCATGATTGCCTCCCAGGACTTTTTAAAATTAAAGTACTATAATACAATGTCCCTCAGTGTTGACATGCACAAACATGTCCTTCTGAAGGGCTTGCTCATGGCTTTGGTTTGGCTTTTCTCTTACCATATCATTTTCATCAGTCTTCAGAGAAGATGATGTGAAATTGACAACAATTTTCTTTCTCAAATGACACCCTAAATGAGAATAAAATGGAACTCAAAAGCATGCTATTTTAAAAAAAAAGAAACTGGGCCAAAATATGTATTAAAAAGATGTGTTTTTGTCCTCAGAGATCATCATTTTTGCAGTCATCCCAAAGACACAAAAATACCTATATGTGCTGCATTAGAGCCTATCAAGTGAACTGCCATGAATGACTGTGCATATCATATGGCACAAACATTAAAATTTTTTTCCCGAAATCAGATGAATCCAATGATTTTGAGAAATTCTGTAATTTTTCTTATTTTGCACAATTTAATACAATTTTGTATTTTTTATACTGTGAATAAATATTCCTGTTTTTATTACCTGGAGGGGGGAGGAATATGGAACTATGAGGAGTACTACAGATCTTCTCTCCTTTTCTCTTTTGACCTCTTAGATTTCACCAGACATTCAGGCTTATATGTTCTCTGGCATATTTTCATAACCATGAAGAAACTTGCTTTTAAAAAAGAAAATTGAAATTCTCCACTGAATTCAATAATTTGTGCTATATTTCTGTTCTCTTTGTGAATTCTTGACAGCTCTGCTGGGGGAAAAAATAAAGAGTTGGTTTGAAAATCCAGTTTTTGGGGGTCAGTCACAACTTTTCCTTCCTAAAGGTTGCAATCCTAACCAATTTAGGCTGGCCTAACTCACCTGGCATATCTACCTGTGGTGGTGTGGGGATGTTGGTGTATGCTTATGCACTGTTCTGCTACTACCACCACTACGACCCCAAGGAATGGGGCATTTTGTGATACCCCCAGTTAAGTGCAGGATTTACGCTGAGGCTTATGCCAACCTAACTGGAGATTAGGATTACAGCCCAAGAATTGTAAACCTTATTCCCACCAATTTGCATTTTTCTTCAGTTTCTGAATCTTCCCTCCCTCATTAAGTTTAATCCTAAATTTTGTAGGGAATCATTCTCAGTTTCAAAGGCTGAGATGCTTGTGGAAACTGTGTGCACCTACACAACCAGTCATACAGGCAATCCTATTGGCATTTTCCCCTCCAGTGACAGAATCTGAGATGAGAGGCCGGTTGCATGGAGCCTTAAGGTGCCTCTGAGAAAAGGAGAGCCCACATTACTTTCTGGGTGTATTGGGTTTATGGCACTAAACTGGAATGGTTTGATTCTCTCCAGCAGATGTCAGAACTGCACAGGCTCAAAACAGCTGTCATCTCAGCATTATTAGCGAGGAGACCTGGGATCTTTTTCCCCCTCTGGCAAGTATCTTTGCAAGAAGTTTTAGCATGGCTGGCAGTCTCCTTTCCACCCTGGTGATCTCTGAGACTAGCTTCACATTTATAGTGCATAGCCGTGCCCTCAAGGAGACCGTATATAACTTTTTATTTATGGCCGATTATTTGCAAAGACCAGTTCTGTGTATTGAAGAAAAATGATATTGTGGTACTTTCACATGCTGGTTAAAAGTGCATCTGGTCGCTTATTATGAGTTTGCATGTTTATAATGCTACTTGGTGTTATTTTAAGGAGCCCCTTTCTGCTCATAAATGTGTGGTTGGATGAGTCTTGAGCAAAGAAAACCCTTGGCGGTGTATATTTTTGTGATTCCCCTACAGGTCTGGTGTCAAGAGAGCAGATTCTTGCTTTCCCATGCATGGAGGCAATTGATGGCAGGCGTCTACGCTATTGTGCTCGCTCTGGCTGTTCTCTGCCAAACCTCTCTCTGCTATGCATATGGGAGGGAAAAAATGATCTGAAAATGCTGGGATGATAAAGTAAGCTGTCAAAATATATCTCTTTTAAACTAGAGTCAAAAGACGTTGCTGCTCTCCTAGTGGGAGTGCATGTCACATGCATAAGCGTAGTGCTGTGAAAAAAGATCCCCTAAAGACCCTGATAAAGTGGATTCTATTTTCATTTACTACCAAATTTTGTGGACAGTGAGTACAGTGTGACCGTATGTTACAACCGCAAAAGAGGACAAGGTACCCAAAAATGTAGGTCACACAAGAAAAGCTAAAAACACGTATTCAGGTCAAGCCTATTTATCCATGGGGATTCGTTCCGGAGAGGGGCATTGAAAAAAAATATTGCGCTATTGCAAAACAGCCCCCAAATGCACTTTTATTTTTTTCAGGTAGAGAGGAAGGCATGTATGTGCACATCTGGGGTACAGGTTATTTACCCTTCAAACTCACTGGGAGGAACTCAACCTTTGTAAACCACCTTGGGTATTTGCATGGGAAAGACAGGGTATAAAACCTTGAAATAAATAGATAAAGAATTCCCTCCAAGCGGAAAATTTAAATGACTTTCTGAGACGGAGATGCTGTCCCTGTGATCATCTTCTGATGTACGGATTGCTCTGTCCCCACAGCCTGACTTGATGTGGTCCATGAGACCTTCTCAGGATTTTACTAATTGTAGAAGAATTGTAGAATGAGGATGAAGAGCTGAAGATAGACCATCAGGGAGCAGCGACTGGAGAAATCTATTACTGCAGGAGTGACTGTGTGGTGAGCACCCATCCTTAGAAGCAGGGGTATCTATAAAAATTGTGCTCATGAAAAAATGTAGGAGAAAGCAGTGGTGCTTTAAAGCCAAGGGTAGCTCTCCTTCACTTGCAACCACATACCAAGTGAAAGTAAGTCTACTCTGCAGCAGCCTTCATCTCAAACATTTCAAAACCACAAGCCAAGCCTGCCTCCCAAAATATGTGGATGTTTTCAAAAATTATATTTGGGAGATTGATCTTTTTTTAATGTGGCTTTTGGTTGAAATTTCACTGCAGGCATGTTTTCAAACTGTTCTCAGACACCATGAAATGTGTTTTTTTTTAAAAAAAATGGAAAGGAACCAACTTCAAATTTCCCTAAACGAGGCTTTACGGAATAATTGACAATATGATTTTGCTACCCTTGTTGCTTCTGCTAGTGGTGGCCAATTCATGGCAAACTTTCCAGGGCCAGCTTCCTTCAGAAGAAAGAGTTCTGCTTTTCTTTGCATTATAACAAACTAAGAGGGAATTGATAGGACACTGAAGTACTAACTCCGAGGCCAAATTGGCTCACCAGAAGCCCAGCAGATGTGAAGCAACAGACTTTCTTTGCTGGACGCAGGTAATACTTTTTGGAAAGAGTGATCCAGTAGCTACTTTGGTGATGGGCCTGCTACACTGGGAGTATACTTTCATCCCATTTTACTGTTGAAAACTTAGCAGATCTCTTTAAACACTGGCAAAACTGAGGTACAAAAGTGGGACTCTGTGCATGTGTGAATGACTTCCACAAGTGAAAAAACATTGAATTTCCTTAGAGTATAAGATCCACTTTGAAAGGGATGGAGGCACTTGCATGGATTTGTAACTGGGGTGCATTTACAATAAACTTTTTCACTTTCAGGTTTCAATGTGTTGGAACCTAAATGAGGAAAATCCATCAGTAGAAAGTATCTGTCATCCGGTACCTGTGATATCATGAACTTGCCACATTTCCCAGAGCAATTTCCACAGTTCTTTGTAAAATACTTCCATAACTTTCTGTTTAATATAAGATGAAGATTAAACAAATATTCAAAATAAATATACTGTATAGCTTATCATGATGAGAGGCATCCTTTATGAGCCTTTTGGGTAGGGTAAGATAGATTGCTGAAAGAAAGTTCAATTTTTTATATATATATTCATGGCCCAAACCTATCTCAATTCCCTGCTGGCATAAAGAGCATTGCTTTACTGTCTTTGCTGATGAGTGCAGAAAGCCAGCTGGAGGAGAGGCTATGGAGGCCTCCCATGTCCTGGTGGGCTATTGGGCCCCACCAGAGCAGGTAAGTCCTTGGAAGAAGACTGGGAGGAGATTGAACAGGACTGGGCTGAATGGAATGAGAGAGGGGATGGGTAGAACAGGGCAATTACAAGAGAGGAAAGAGGGAAAATCCCAGAATGGTGGGTTCAGCAGCAGTAGTTCATGACGAATCCCAAGACCTTTCCCAGGACTAGTGCATCTGTATGGAGCAAAGCAGTCTGGGACCAACAATTGAGCTGGTACAGGTCCAAGTTGTCCCACAGCAATTTCTTGGGCTTATCCTAGGACAAGGGGACAAATGTCCATGTATCCCAATGAGACCTCCAGCTACAGGATGCAGTGCAAGTTGTGCTGAATAAAGCACACAATCCTGAAGTGCACTTAGGCCAGCATATCTGGCTTTGAGCCAGCCTAATGCAGATAGGCCAGCCTAGCTGCACCAGATAAGTCAACTTAGGCTGGCCCAAGACAGATGGACCTGCATCGGCCTAGCAGTGCTAGCCTATGCAGCTCAGCAGGGGTATGTTGAGGGTATGTGGGGCATGGCTAGAACAGTGCAGTTAGGGCATATTCAGACACTTCCAGGGCAGACATGGCTCATCACAGTCCCTCTAACTTAGGTCACCTCAGGAGCAGGCAGAAATCTGAATAGACCCATAGGGATTCATAATAAGGCAAAGTAAAAATGGAAGAGAAAGAGAAAGTTCCAAGTCCTAGGCTGGCCTAAGCAACACCCCTGCCTCTCACCCTCAGGATATGGCACAACTACAACACCACACCTCAGGATATGGCACAATTCCTACAGCCCGCTCCAGCAGCCAGCCCCCTTACACCCCACTCTACATTACAGGGACTGCTGTACTGAAATATCATGATGCAGCTGTTACTGATTGCCAGGGTCTCTTGGACTTCTTTATATGGCAGGCACCACAGCTGTTCCTTCTTCAGTGTGATCTGAGGCAGGTCTCATTGAGAGTACGCCCTCCCCAGCTGTCACTTACTTGGTTCTCAGCAACAGTTAGGCCAACCTAGAGTCCTCCTTCCCCTGTGGATTTGGTCTAAGTATCAGCTCAGGACATGACCTACTTTAGGCCAGCTTAGCTGGACCATTCTTTCTGGGCAAAGACAGCGTTGAACCTTTTGACTGTGAAGTCAAGAGGAACTTTGCCACGCACACATGAATCTTATGGTGGCTTTTGTTTATATTAGGGCACAATCCAGAGTAACTATGGGAGCATGTAAGAGACATTACGTGCACTCATAGTTACTGCATAGTGAAAACCTATGGGAAATTCATATTGCAATCCAGAGTAACTTGTTCTTACTCCAGAGCAAGAACTCCCTGAGCAATTTCACCCTTAGTCTACCTTTACTTTTACCTTGATAAGTGTCTGTCTCCAGTTTTAGAACCTTTTAGAACATGTTGCACTCCCATGTACAGGTCAGGAAAGAGTATAATAAATGAATTCACCCCCTAAATTCTAACCATTGTAATAATCAAATTGCAATTCAAGAAAACGAGCAGAATACAAGCTTGGGAATACATAAAAATGAGTATGTAATTATGACAAATATTTGCAATAAGTGTATAACCAATAAGCAAAAGAAAAAACAATAAAACACTCATGAATTAGAGATGTAATCCAATAATGACGGAGGAGAAAGAGCTCAAGTAAGAAAGACTAAACAGGAGTCTCAAACATAATACAAAATTATCAATTCTTTCAAAGTCCACCTGGAGACCAGTCTAAGGACCTGTTCCCAAGAGCATTTGTTCTATACCTGAGGCTGTGGGTCAGGCCCTAAACAGTATCTAGATGGGAAGCAGCTTCAACAATATGTACAAGCTGCTTTGTTCTTGTTGAAGAACGATCAGTCTACAAATGTAAGAAAATTGAAAATTTCTGAAAATGCATCTAGCCAGGTTTGTCAGCCTAGCCTGTCATAATGGATATTATTATTTATAGGATATTTTTATTATTTATGGGATAGGAAAAAAAACACAAAACATTTCCAGCTTGTCAACCTCTGTCAGGAGGAGAGAGCAAACCTTGGACTACAAACCTATACATAAATACCTGGGAGAAAGTCCCATTGAATTCAGTGGAGTTTATTTTTAAGTTGAGAGTTGCATAGGATTGCATTGTTGGAAAATAAGATCACTCTGATTTCGTAAATCTAGAAACTGAAGTGGAATAAAATATGCCTTTATCAAATCTGTTATTGTTGGTTGGGACAGTGAGGAAAATGGGACTCAAGGAGTACATAAAATTCCAAATGTGCTGAGCTGTTATTTTTTTTAAAGAAGCATCATGAAATAATCTGGTTTTGAAAGTATCATTGGAACAAAGGAATGTGTTATTAAAATAATTGTCTGATGCTAATTATAAGGATTAGTATGATAACCATCATATTGTCATACCAGGCAAGAGTATTACATCATTCGTAAATGCCAGTGGCAAGCAAGGACTTCAACATCCGCTGACTGAATGGAAGGATGTGGGTTTTCTGGTTTGCATAAGAGGTCTAGAGTTGGGAGAAGGCCTACTTTCACTGGCAAGGGTCAGGGATCGTTATTATAGAAGAGCACCTAAAGATTACATAAAGCTACATTTACCATACATACATTGTTGCGCCATCATGTCCAGCTCTTCCTAACTGCAGCATGCCAGGCCCCCTATATTTCACTAGCTCCCAAAGTTTGTCCAGATTCATGTTCATTGCTTTGGTGACTCTATCTAACCAATCTGTATATAAAACTGAAAAGTCACTAACTGACTGATTGACTGATCAACGCCCAGCCAAAACCGCTGGGCCTAGAAGTGTGAAATTTGGGGTGGGTGTTCCTTCTGTGATGGAGGCACCCACTAAGAACCAGTTTTCAGAAATTCCAACTGGAAGGGGGTGAAAAGGGGTGCAACACCTTTTCCTCCCTGTTTTTTACGTACATTGAAGAGTCTCTGACTGAGGGATGCGCTGTGCAATGGGGCATGCGGTGTGTTGGGGGGGGGGGTTTACTCCTACAACATGAGTACATTTCACTAGTATATACATATACAACCCGTTCCTAGCATGTGACTGCTTTGTAAAGTGACCAAGAAATAAATCACAGGATGGGAATATGCAAATAGGAGTCTCATTTGATCATGAGGCTCAGCCTCAACTAATGTTGCATCTAAATTTATCCTTTTATTTTCTTCCATATACGTGAATAAGTAGCGTTCATTCTGAAACAGCAAAATAATGCTTGGGAACACTCTTGTAGTGAAGGCGAAGCCTGTCTCACATTTTTGGTACAGTGTAGACTGTAATGGTAGATCAGGAGATGATCAGGCAGTTGATGTGCTGGCAGCGATTCCCATGTTTTTGATAGCTATTTGAGAACTCAAGGGGGTAGGGTTAATAGCGAGGACATCAGAGTCGCAGAGGCTGCAGTCCACAGCTGTATTTAATTAAGGCTAATGGAGACTTTGTGGGACATGGACTGAAAGGTGTGCCTCACATCTAAACCTTATTTAGATTGATGGGACTCCGCAAAACTGCAAAAATGAGTAGGTGTAGCTTATAGCTGTACCTCATTAGGTTAATGGGTGCTTGTAGGAATAAAGGCAGCCCTGGAAAGATACACAAAAAATAACACCCCTGACCCCCATGCTACAGGGAATGCCATAATTCTGCTTGGATGAAGCATTGGATGAAGGATGAATGTAGGATGCTCCCAGTTTTCTGCTGACCTACCAGATTGCTGTTAGACTGGACTGAGAAGATCCTGTTAAACTGCACTTTGGAGTTGTTGTAGACTCTCCCTGCATGCTGTGGACTACCACTTTGTAAGTTTGGGGTGGGAGGAAATGCCTCTGGACAAGTGGAAGTGCCAGGGAGTGTTTGTAGAGTAATAAATCCTGATAATGCTTCTAAAACTGATAAGGCAGCTCTGTAGCAGTTTCTATCCAACTGCTCTTTCTGAAGAAGGGAGGGAGGTGTTAATTAGCCAAAAAGTGAACATTGGGAGGGAGAAGGACTTTTTGGATGGGACGCAAACTGGAAAGAGCAATGAGGTTTTGACGCCTAAGGCAATTACATAATATCAGAAGGCACAGCTGTATGCACAGAATTTAATTCCCTTTGGATGCAGGACATGATGAACTCATGACAGAGAGTGTGCACCAGTGGATCTTGAAAGACAGTGCAAATGTACTAACTCTCTGCATGTACTTCATTAGTCTTGCAATATACAAACCCTCCGTACACATACAGGTGGAAATGATGCACAGATCCTAGCCTAGCAGCAACCAGAACAGCATACTGGCTGAGAGGACAACCTGATTCCCAAGTGTCAGCTAAGGACTGATCAAGAAGAGGAGAAGGAGAAGGAGGAGGAGGAGGAAGACACACACATGCAGGTCCAATCCTCATGATGGGTTATTTCTTAAAGTTAAGAGAATACTGTATCTCCTTATAGGGCAAATTGTGGGTAATGTCAGAACACGTCCTTGCCATATCAGCTTGTCAAATGAAGGTATCCAGGTACCTTGAAGATACCAAAACTGCATTTCTATTCACATTTGCTTTTGAAACCAGCTTATGGTCAAATCACTAATCAACTGGTTCTTGATTTTGGCAGTGGCTTAATAGGGTCTGGGTAAATGACTTTCTTATCGTCAGTTTTTGAGACCCTTTCAAACTGGAGATGCCAAGGCATGAATGTAGGACTTTTTAAGGGATAGCAGATGTTCTGCCACAGAGCTACTGAACTCAGCAGGACTCTGATGAGTAAGCATGTGCTGGAGTTTGTGATGATTAATGGACTAATTAAGTGGTGGTCAGTTAGCCTGCAGAAGTGAGATGCAATGCTCTTGCAATAAGTTTGACTGTAGCTCAGCTCTTACATTGTTTATATTTCTTCTCCTGACTGCCGGAGAACATTGATGAGGAAATCCTGTTGCAGCAGTAAATCCTTGTGCAAAAGTTTCAATGAAAAATGATCAGAGCAGAGTCAAAACATTAAGAAGGAGGGAAGTAGATTGAACCTTCACAATAGTAGCCTGTGGCAAGATTGTTTAATTGCACATTCCTACAACAATTTCAAATCCTTGAGTGGAGAAAGGTAGATTTTCCCTACAATCCAGAGTAACTACGGGAGCACGTAAGTGACATTACATGCACCTGTAGTTATTGCACCACCTAGTGAAAACCTATGGGAAATCATACTGCAATCCAGAGTAAATTGTTCTTATAATGGAGCAAGGGCTCCCTGTAGTTAATCTGGATTGCACCCTTTGTTTCCTTGCATTGGTAAGAATGGGGAAATATGGAATGTACAGTATTTAATAATAGAGAGACCCAGCCATTTCCTCATTTCTGTTAATCCCCCTCAACATACTGAGACTGCAAATGGAGAAGATTTTACATTTGCATAATGAAATATCATGTGCCAGTTGACAGACTTTTCCCTCTGGTCTCATAAATGTAATGGAAGAGAGCAGACTTTTTACTTGGAAACTCAGTACTGTACAAACAATGGCAGTCACCACCTTTCCACGACTACCCCATTAACAGAGTATGCCTTTGTTGTGAGACTGCTATAACTGGGCCCATTTTTAATTGCCTTAATCCTACTGCATGAAGAATAAAGGCAGGGTGATCATATGTCCTCTTTTTCCAAGACATGTCCTCTTTTTTTAGCCTTGTGGGAAAAAAGTTAGCTTTGTGGGGGGAAAAATCCTGGAAAGAATTTCAGTGTCCTCCTTCTCCTTGTGAGCAGGCAGCATGTAACTTTTTTTACAGTTATTAAATTATATGTGATAAATTATGTGAATAGTTTTAAATTCAATAGTCGGTTATATGATGTTTAAATTAAGCACATTAAAGCATTGTATATGGGTGTTTTTAGCTTTCATTTTGTCATTTCCATTATTTTTGAGGGGCTTTGACCTACATTTTGGTTCCTTGTTTTCCTTTTGTAGTTATCACATCTTGTCACCTTGGATAAATGGGATAGCTCAGAATTAGCAGTTACTAATCTAAGCAGAATTAGCAGTTACTATCATGCTGGTTTGTTTTCTAAAATGTCCTCTTCAAATGCACGTTATGTATATGTTTGATATGCAAGTGTGGAACATATTTTAATCGAGTGTGATTCAAAAAAATCAGATGGTTTCGCTCCAAACCTATCATGAGTGACCCCATCACTATGGAAAAGGACTTGCAATTCTGCAGAAGTGTCAGCAAGGCAATAGGCTGCCTTCACCATGTGTTCAGTATGTCAGTACTGTGCAAGGTACTTTACTGGTTCACATAGGAGAACGACAATTGAAGACCACTGGCCTTCCATGGAAGATGTCCCAGGTTCAATCACTGGCATCCCACACAGAGCCTGGAAAGCCCACTGTCTAAAAGCCTGCCTGGGAAGTGCTTTGTTGGTAATACATAAAAAATATTCATATAAAAATTATTACAATATGTAATGTAATAAAATCAGAATTCGAAATGCAAGGCTTGGTCTCTGAGGCGCCTTGCCATTGCCCCCTTACACAGAATTCTAGACAGAATTCTACACAGAAGCCCCTCTGAAGGGGCTTACTTCAGAGTAGTAAGTTTGTAAGTTTGAAGGGCTTACTTCAGTGTAGACATCCAAGGCTCTGAGGCTGCAATCTCTGACCCCTTTGCTCAAGTGGCAGCCACAGGACCTTAGAGCACTGGTTGACTGCCTATGTGGGCACCTCTGCATCCTCCAGGAAGGTGCTGCTGGGGAAAGGTCCCCTCCAATCAGACTGGCTGGGACCTCATCTGAGCATGGGAGACAATTACCCATAGTCCTGCAACAAGAGAAAGAAAGAAGAACCATTGGCTCAGTTGTTATGATGTGACGTTTGGCATCACATACTTGTATTGCAAGACATCACTTGTTTATCAAGTCAAAATTTATTAGATGTTTGCTTGTTTTGCAAAACACTCTCAGTCCAAGTTACTCTAAGGTTTTACTGTATATTTATTATATTACTTAGCAATAAGCCCTATTGTGCTCGGTGGAAAATGTATAAGATTTCAGGCTGAATCTTTTATTTAGAAATATACAAATTGAATGCAGGAGGGTGGCAAGAACTGAGGAGAATGCTTAGAATGCTAAATTTTCTCAAGTTTTTGGAAAACCTATAACCTTTTGGACAACCCGTAACCTATAGTGAAGGCAACCTATTGCCTTGCTGACACTTCTGCAGAATTGCAAGTCCTTTTCCATACTGATGGGGTCACTCATGATTACTGAGTTTGTAGAAGGCTCACAGCTTTCCAAGATAAATACAGTTTTAATGTTAGAAACATGCTTGGAATTAAGACTCGGTTAACTTTGCCAACATATGCAAATACCTTCACCAACAGTCAGCCTGGGGATCAGTGGAAATGTTCAAGAATAGTAAATGTTTTTTCTAGAATCATTCTCCACCCCAACCCCAAAATCTGAGACAAACATCCCGCACAAAATCCCACCCTATCTGTAAAATACTTTCTCCAATGTCTTACGCAGTTTGTTTTTAATGACTTTCCAGGAGACATTTCCAAGCCAGGAAAAAATGAGGCTCTAAATTGGGGATATCATTTAAAAAGGGCATATGTGAAGAATAAATGTAATTACTCTTAAAGAGTGCCTAAAATTCAGTTGGTTGTGAATCCCAACAAATAACAAATCCCAACAAATCCCAACAAATGCTCCAAAAATGTGTTTTTTGCAATTTCATTTTGATTACATCCAAACAGAAACCTTTGAATCTTGCTGTGGTTCTTGCTGTGAATTTAGCAGTCTCCCTGCTGTGGGCACTAAGGAACAATCAGATTGGAGGAACAAAGATTTATAGAGAAGGTTTGTTAATTTCCATCCGGATAGGGAGCCCAAAAAGATTGGAAAAGTGAAAAATTATGAAAAATACTTGGATGTTATAAAGGACGTGCAGCGTTCCCCAATGTTCACCATGTTTATAGCTGGGCACATTTGCAGAGGGGAAAAGTGGCAAACTGGAGAAGATGAACCCTAGCCTGTCAACTGCAAATGCCCTCATCAAACCATGTTGCCCTACATCGTTTCCTTTCATAGATCTTCAGTGAAAGTGGCAAGACCAATTTCACCATGAGCAGGAAGCATTACTAATGAAGCTCACAGTTCACAGTCTTCTAATACCAACTTTCACTGCTTGTCATACATGGTGTGCTGGGCATCCGTATCTTGAAACTCTGCAGCTACAGTCCCTTAAGGGAATAGGAAGAATATTTCTATGTTAGTAGTCAGCTTCAAACACCTGTGTGTGTTTACAAAGAACAATTTTTATTTTATTACACACACAGAGAGAGACAGACACACAGACGCACAGACACAGACACACATACCAGAAAGAAAAACCTTCCAGAGTGCCAACAGGATTGATTGCTCCTGGAGCCTTCCCACATGCATACGTGACTCTGTGGAAACCAGTAGCTGAGCTATGGGGATGCAGGGGGAGCAGATGCACCAGGCTACAAGCTTTAGGAGGGCTACAAGCTGAGCTTGACAGCAGTGACCAATAATGTGAAAAACTGGATATGTATGAATGATAATACCATCAAGTTATATATTGTTGGAAAAGTATTTTTATGTAGAATATAATTAAACAAACGGCACTGAAATATCTATATTCTATCAAATGTTATGGCCAATTAACCTGAAAAAGAAAATACAAAAGCATATGGAACAAAAGTGGATTTCCTTAACTCAAATGTTACTCAAAAGTGGATTTCCTTAACTCAAATGTTACTCAAAAGTGGATTTCCTTAACTCCATGTTACTGATGGCTCTAAGAGCCGATGAGACGTAATTCTGCTATTGTATGGAACTAATATGATGTTAATATGAATCAGCTTTCAGTACATATATATATAGTACATATATAAAACAGTTACTGCATGTTAACTGGGTGTACAGGTATTTCTAAGTTGTGCTCATGTTCTTTTTAGCAGGGAAAGAACAAAATTTCTCCCTGCCCCACCACAGTTTTCCTAACCAATACAGGATACAAGTTTCATTTTTTTACTTACTGTAATCAAATTTGATTTTGTTCTTGGGGGGGAGGGGGAAGAAGGGGCAACAAAATCTTCTTTGACTCCAGATTGCAAATAGGTGAGTTAGCTGTGCCACTAGCAGAGCAAATGTTAGTGAACTGCTGAGGAGAAGGAGGAAGGTTTTTCCCCAATTTTCTTTTTAATACCAGTCACTTCCAGTTTGTGACATCACTTCTAGGACTACATTTTCAATTTTGCACTGGGCTACATGATCATTCACTCTGCTGCTTATTTGTATTCTAGACAGGAATTCCAACAGAGAGGAATGTCATGGTTTTGGAATCAGAGACCCCAAATTTCTCACAAAATTCCTGAGTATATTGAGTCTTAATCGAGCCCTGCCAAGAGGAATAAACAGAAACCTTTCAGATGAAAGGAGGTTACATCACTGACTTCATTTCATCATCAGGTGAAGGCTCTGGTTTTTTTGTTTTTTGTTTTGTTTAGAGGAAAGCCTTTCCAAGCTTCTACTTCGAAATTGTACTTCTGCTTGGAGCAAATGGTAGTGAACTGCTACGGAGGAGGCAGGAGGCAGGTTTTTGTGGGCAGGGAGTGCAAATCAGACCTAGGATGGGATGAAATCAGCAGTGGTGGTACACAATAAATCCGAAGCCCCTTCTTGGGTCTGATCTGGTTCTTGGGTCAACAGGGAGATGTGCCAGTGATTGAGCGGGTACAGGACCAAGTTCACTCATAGCAGCTATTGGGGCTTACCCCTTGGGCAAAGGGACAAATGTCCTCCTGCTTCAAGGAGATAGCAGCTACAGCACACTGTGCAGCAAAAGCTGTACTGGCACTGCTCACTGTGGGCACAGCCTAGATTAACTATGGGGAGTCCTTGCTCCGATGTAAGAACAATTTACTCTGGATTGCAATATGAATTTCCCATAGGTTTTCACTAGGTGCTGCTGCAACTATGTTGACGTAAATGTCTCTTACATGCTCCCGTAGTTACTCTGGTTTGTAGGGTGTGTGTGGAGTTGGATAGAATTGAGTGATTAGTGTCAGTGATGGGCTTCAAATAAATTAACAACTGGTTCTCTGCCCATCTGGCAGCCACTTTTAAATGGATATTTTTAAACTTTATATGTCCTATCTCTCGTTAACAACCGGTTCTATAGAGTAGGTGCGAACCTGCTGGAGCCCACCACTGATTAGTGTCTCAAATAGAGATAGTTTGGATTATTCACATGATCAAAGTTAGACTGGCCATGAGAAAAACCATGAGAAAACACCATGAGAAAAACTTGACTATGTCACCAGTCACATTTTGTTTTTTATTTGCTCAAAAAGGCATAAATTGTAATACTTTAATTTACAAAAACTGAATGAATGAAACAGCCATGTTTTAAGCCCACAATTAGGGAAAAGAGGAACAGCAGCAGGTAAAGATATTGTGCTGTATCTGTCTGATATCAGCTCAAAGTGACCAAAGTTGCACTTTTTACTAGGGAAAGAGGTTAGAGTGTGAAACCAAGTTTTTTTTTTTGCCAAATGTGTACATCTCTGTGGAAAAAAATGGTGGGTGGAGAATGAAAAATGTGCTTCAGATAGAAAACATCTGTTCAAAGATGACACAAAAATGCAGAAGAGTTGAAGTACAATTGTAAATCTACCTTCCTATATGGCTTCGATTCAATATTTTAAAAAATTGAATGCAAACTCATTTAAATCGGCATGTTTTTGGTTTTTGTCTTTTGCCCATGCATGCCACTAACAGTGAGAGAAAGGCAGAAAGGCACGTTAAATGGCACCAATGAAATCGGCCCAAGTCTTTGTCACCTCCCTATGGACAAATGAAAATCAGCTGAAAACAGTTGCTAGCACTTAATTTTACCCCACTTGCTCGTTTCTTGCCCTCCCAGCATATCCATTTCCGTAAAAAATTAGAACATGGATGTAAGAAAATGCAGTTAGACATTTCTGGTTATTTCTTGTTCTTGCCTCTCCCTTTCCTCCACTGGTGGCTGCCCTTTTCTCTACGTGTTGACAGATGTACTTCTGGTGACTGGAGAAGACAGAATGGGGATGGGAAGTATGGAGATGGGCAAACAGCAAGGAGAAAAATGTGGTGATAGATGTTATTAGAGACCAGATCTATTGGGCTTCCTGATGTTTACTTGCCTGCATGGCATCAGCAGCTAGATAATATGGAAAACCAAATTATTTCCTATACAAATTACCTCTCATAGACCCTGTGCGATGTAAGAACACTGCCTGAGTTCCTACTACTTCTGCTTATTGCTTTGGATTCTGACCTCTGCATACTTTTCTACATACTTTCCAAAATACTGGCCTTTCCAATCCCTGCTAGCTGATCTGGAACTTGACACTGGTCTGTTTTGGACCCTGCACCTCTTTCTAGCCATATCTGATAGGCAGCCAACTGCCCCAGGTCCTAGAATCCAACCATCTGGAACTAGAGACCTGACACGTCTTGGCCATTTTGTTTAATGAGTCCATTCCCACCTACAGCTCTTTTGCTTGCACAAAAATTCAAAAGACACAGCTTTGAACCCCCACCCGCAGGTGCAATGCCTTAAATAAATGTTTTTCCATTTGCGATTCACAATGTAGTGTTGGTGTCCAATCAATCAATCTTGATTTTATTGGATTAGTGGAACAAAAATATTTGCATTGTGCAATTTGCATAATTTATTATGCTTGCAGCAAATTTGCTGAATGTAGTCAGTTAATTAAGATTAGCTGCTCTGGTCCTATGTCAAAATTTCAAGGAGGATCGCAACACAGAAAGGGGGTAGATTAGGGGTATGCTGCTGGAGGGGGGAATGGAAAGTCAATTTGAAAAGGGAAACACCTAAGAACATAAGAGTCCTGCTGGATCAAGCCTAGGGCTTATCAAGTCTAGATTCCTGGATCTCACAGCAGCCCACCAGATGCCTCAGTGAATGAACAAATCAACAAGATACTTGCATCTCTTTGCCACGCCCCTGTACTTAGCATTCACCCCAAAGACGACACCACAGAGACCAATTTTTCATGCATGAAACCTACTACCTCCTCACCAGTCTGAGGTAAGCAAAAACAAAAACAAAAACTGCCATCTATGGCCAATTTGGATTCAGAAGAAAATTCCTCTCCTGCCTGATCAGTGATCATTTAATCTAGTGTTTTTTGACCTTTTCTCTCCTTGATCACAGACAAAATTATCAAAGAACACCATCAAATTTTTGAACAGTGACAAAATACACTGTGGCTGGTAAGAAGTTCAAATCCCCCAATTGCCGAACTAGGGGACATCCACTAAAATTAAATGTTGAGAGAGTTAGGACAGACAAAAGGAAATATTTCTTTACCCAGCATGTTGTGCTGGCATCTAGGCTCAATGCCTTTAACAAGGGATTGGACAAATTCCTAGAGGAAAGGACCATCACGGGCTACAAGCCAAGATGGGTGTGTTTAGATGGATGGTTGGATGGAGGCAACCTCAAAATGCCAGAGGCAGGGGAGGGTACCTGGATGCAGGTGTCATGTTGTTTTGTATGCTCCCTGGGGCCTTTGGTGGGCTACTGTGAGATACAGAAAACTGGACTAAAGGGGCCTTTGGTCTGATCCAAAGGCCCCTTTTTTTGTTCTTATGACCCTCCCCAAAATCCGATGGCACACTTGCAGACTATCTGCAGCACACCAGTGTGCCACAGCATAGTGGTTGAAAATAATCTCAAATTAAATGTATATACTGTACTGTAGCATCAAATGTGTACAGTCATCCCCCACTTATTGGGGGAAGTGTACATCAAATGTGTACAGTCATCCCCCACAAATCAACCTCAGCGAAGACAATTTTATCTTTTAAACCAGCAAAAAGAGTTTGAAAGAGTGAAACGTGTTGAATGCGTGAGTTCTGGGTATATCTGAAAGGTGTTGAAAGTGCGGAAACCTCAGAAAAACGAACCATTAGGAACTGGGGGGCACCTGTATATGACTTCTGACATGAAAGAAAAGCTGTGGTGTCTGCTGCCTGGATTGACACTATTTTAGACCCACTTCTGCTTTTGTTTAAGAGAATATAAAGATTGCTGATAGTGTTCTACCCACTTGTTCAGTAAGATGTTCACTTGTTTCCAACCTTCAGGATTCTGGCTGGTTTTTTCCATAGGCTTGGTGTGTTTTGAAAGCACAGGCCAGAACCCAGGAGGCTGGAAACAAGTGAACATCTTACTGAACAACTGGGTAGAACACCATCTGCAATCTTTATATTCCCTTAAACAAAAGCAGGAAAGTGGTCTGAAATAGTGTCAGCCAGGCAGCAAGCACCAGAGCCTTCTGCTTAAAAGGGGGTTTCTACCAATTCCTGCTTATTAGAAGGCTTGATTAATGACTGTCTCATCAACCCACCACAACATTACCTAGATAGACCTCATGCCCCTAGATGCACTTAACACCACCACCATTCCGTCATTCTTTCCTTCTGGCAACTTCATATCCTTCTGGCTATTGGTGATATAATTCAATGCACATGACATGACATCATAGCCGGCTGCTTTTCCTGTCGTTGCTGCCGACAGTCAGTTTTAAAAGTTATCCTTCCTTGCCCTGTCTTTGGTTCTTGTATCTTACAGCCCTGGCCACAAGCTCTGCTTCATCAACTCTCCCACTCTAAATAGATCAAAAGTCTATTTTTCAGAAACGGACAACCTTACTTAAAGTGATATAAACGGAAAACTTGAAGAATTGGAACCCAATATTGCATGAATTTTGCATAGCGTATACTACATAAAATTACAAAAAGTATATAAAGTATTAATGAAGTGTGGCTTTCAAGATTGTAAGGGTTAAAGAAGATTATTTTGGAATAACTATCTATATGGGCTGTTGGAGATGTAAGATGAATATATGGAAATTTATATTTTTAAGATATGAAGCTGTAATTAGAATATTTGACTTCCCATGTGACTTACCTGTACTTTTAATGTATTTTCTAAGATTGTTTTTCTTTTGTTTTTCTTTCTTATTGTGTTTTATTCTCTTTCTTTTATTATCTAAAAAGTATATCTAAAAATTATCTATTCGGAATATAAAACTGAAAAGTCACTCACTGATTCACTCTTTCACAGATTAAATGCCCAGCTAAAACCGCCAGACCTAGAAGCATGAAATTTGGGAAGGGTGTTCCTTCCATGATGGAGGCACTCACTAAGAACTGGTTTTTGGAAATTCCAGTCAGAAGGAGGCGAAGAGGGGCACAACACATTTTCCTCCCTATACTTTCCATTGAAGAATGGGGGGACGGTGCACATGTATTCCTACTGCACATGTATTCCATTGAAGAATGGGGAGATATTGTACATGGGGGATGTTGCACATGGGGATTTATGCATATGCAGGGATGATGCGCATGGGGGATGGTGTGCATAGGGGGACACTGCACATGTGGAGTTGATGCGCATGGGGGATGTTGTGCATGGGGGTTGATGCACATGCGGGGATGATGTGCATAGGGGGATGGTGCACATTGGGATATCTTACGGGGGTATTACACATGGGGGTGTTGCACATGGGGAACGGTGCGCATGGAGAACCATGGTTAATAATAACAATAATAATAATAAGTTGGGGTTCAGAAAAATCAAATGACTTCACATATAGCCTTGTGCCATATTACACAGTATCAGACAGGCCAAAACTTGGAATGATGGCATATACATTTTTTGGTAATGACTGGTTCAGCCCTTAGAAAACATGGTTTCATTCTCAGTATCCCACATTCCTGGTATGTTTCACAAAAACAAATCTTTGTTATGCATGCCTGGACCCGTGTTTTCCCAGCTTATATGCAAATACATTTGCTTGTTCTATGGGCTGTGCTTGGCTTTTCACCAAATATCTCTGTTCAGAGAGATGCAATCTTTTGAAAAAGAGTAGTTATAGGTCACCAATCCAACTTGTGTTTTCTTCAAGCTGTGTTTTCTGCAAGCTGTGCTTTTACTTGTTTTGATGTTTGTTCTAATTAAAAAAATTATCAAATCATAAATACATAGCACCAACATAAATCCCCAGTTTGTATCACAGTTGTTTAAATACTTGCAAGTTATTATTACCAGACCAGTACTTGATTACTGTACCAGATTACAGTGGTACCTCGCTTAACAAGTGGTTCACATAACAAACAAAAATTTCCAAGAAATCTTGCTTCAAATAACAAGTTCCGCTTCACTTAGCAAGCAAGCACGCTATGGGCACGCGTGCTATGCAGCCCTGACGCTCCGCTTGGAGGCTCTTTAAAAGGGCTGCTGGCCAGTGCTGCTGCCTCTAACTGCGCCCAACTTGGGGATAGTTGCCTGGACGTGCCAGAGGCAGCTGCCCCTAACTGCCCCCACCGACCACCTTGCACCTCCAGCAGCAGCCCAGGTAAGCCTCCCAGGAAAGCGTCTTTGACTACAGCCTCTTAACCATGTCTACACAGAAGTAAGCACCATTGTGTTAAATGAGGCTTACTCCCAGGAAAGTGTCTTTAGGACTGCAGCCTAAGTTGACTTCATAGGATCAGGCACATTGAATGCATGTTTTGAATTCAATTCCAGTGTTTTGTCATAATTTTTACATCCAGTTAATATTTTTATATGAATATTTTGGGGGTTGTGGAACCAATCGTTTGAATTTTGATTATTTCCTATGGGAAAATCTGCTTCACTTAAAGAGCGTTTCACTTAAAGAGCATGCCTCCGGAATGAATTAAGCTCTTTATGTGAGGCACCACTGTATTACCAGACCAAATCTTGCATTTTAAAATACATTTAACTATCTCTCTTTATGTTCTTAAGTCATCAAGATTGTTCTTATGACATCAAGGTAACATGAGCAGCCTAATCTTACAATGTCCTTACACTGGAGAAACTTGTGTTCTGAGGGGAGGTATAAGATGCTGTATGGTGATTGCAGAGCTGCCATATCCCCAGCAAGGGTAACCCTACAATCCAGAGTAACTACGGGTGCATGTAAGAGACATCACGTGTACCCGTAGTTATTGCACCCCCTAATGAAAACCTATAGGAAATTCATGTTGCAATCCAGAGCAAATTGTTCTTGCACCGGAGCAAGGACTTCCCATAGTTACTCTGGATTGCACCCTAAGTCAGTGTAGCAATTCTCCTATCCCCTTCTGGGCCTCTATCTACCTTTCTGAGTCCACATGGATTTGCACCAAGGATGATACCCACCCTGTGGGTAAATCTAAGGCTTACCCACAGGTAAGGGAATAATATTCCTTTATCCAGAGGAGACCTTCAGATCTGACCACCTCCCCAGAAAATATGTTTCATGCACAGCTGCATCAGAGGTGGAAAAAGATAGGATTGGGGTATAAATGTATCATACTAAGAGATTGTATGTTGGAAATATGCCATAGTATATGAACTTTTTTCTCCCAATCATAGCAGTTTTCTTTTCCAGAAATAGTCACAGACTTTGGATACAATCTGTCTGGTGATTAGTATGATCCTTAATTTGGATTTCTGCCTAATTTTGTTCAATTGCTTGAACAGGATATATTCAGCTTCTGTTAGATCACTCATCCTGAGCATACTTGGAGCTGCTAGAATTACTCTAGCAGGACACTAGGAACTAGCAACTATTTTTCTTATAAAGGAATGCTAAAATAAAGTTCTGGAAGTCAGTGAATTGGATAAATTAACAGATGTTATCCAAAGAAGGAACAGGCTCCTTTTGTAATATATTGGCAGACACGTTGTAATTTTCAATTATTTGTTGGGATTTAAAAATTACCAGGATATTAATATACATGTTAATTTAATGTTACAAATAATTCTATTAATAAGTGGGATAATATTATACTGATCCAATTTAGATACTCCAATTTAGAAAAGCTGTGCTTTTCAGAACAGACCTGGACACAACTGTCACAAATGGAAAAAATGCCTTAAATTTGATCCAGTTTCCCAACATTAAGGATTGTAGTTTCTGGTCTTTTTATGAAGTCTTTGAGGAGTAATTTAGCATCTGGTAATTAACTGAATGCAATTCCCCCTTAGATTAGTGAGCATTGAGACATGATTGTTTCATTCCTGCATGTATTTCTGTTTACCCCAGACAGATGCAAATAAAGAGCCGGACAAAAGTGCTGGATTAAGGGCCACTTTAGTAACTATTTAACATTAAAATAAACAGGGACTGCTCTAACAATAGCCGTGTGGTCTAAGGGGATGCGGCTCTCCGCATAGTTCCCCATGCAGATGTTAAAGTTGGTAAAGGGCGTTCCCAGCCTGGCTCGGGGCATTCCTTGAACAGAGTTCAAGGATGCCCGTCTTTGCCAACCCAAAGGTCAAGGTAGCCGGACGCGCAGCCGCCGGCTGTCCGGTCAGACATTGCGCCTAGGTTTCCCATCCAGGTAAGGGGGCTCGTCAGACCCTCCCCCTGGAGCCGGATCAGCATCACAGGGAGCTTCCTCACCCCCAAACCCTTGCTATCTAAGGCTGCACACCAATGGCCTATCCTGCCTATTCCGCAAGACTCCTGCCAAAGTGACTGGGTTTAAAAAACCAATTGGATTTAACTCTCTCCTCTTGCGCAGCTCAGGATAGGCGAAAAAGAATGCCACCAGTGGCCAATCAGGTAGCATCCAAAAAATTCCTACCCCTAGCTGGAGCGACCAGCTAATCCTAAGCTGCACTACAGGGAGGAAGGGTGGGGGACGCTTGCTGGAGCCCGACTGAGCTTCTCCAGGCAGAACAAGCCCGGTAACAGTCAGGCTCTGCCCCCAGGCCCTTCAGCAGCCAATGGCTGCAATGCATTTTGCCCGGCCTCTGCTGCAGTCTGCAGAATGGTAAAGTGAGCCGTTGCGGCAATATGCACCATCTCCATTGTCAAAGTAACTCTCTCTCTTGACCTTATTTGATCACCTAGCCTTTGATTTTTTTTTTGTTCTTCTAAACTTAACATTGTTTTGATTTTATATGCCACACTTTTTTATTTCTAGTTTTCTCAGTAAGATGTCAATTCACATGATGAAAATTTTGGCTTTTTTGTTTATCCATGGAGGGCCTGAAATGTTTCGTGATCAGGCCATCCATTTGGGGAAATACTTCCACATATGCAGGGTGGTGTGAATGATTTAAGTTTCTTTAGTGAGAACTGCTGAAATGCATTTGTTCCCTGTAATTTTAATGTTATTCCAAAATTCAAATGGATTCCAAATGCAGGACGTTTCATGGCTGTATCTACTGGCTCCTATCCCCAAAATCCAGAGTAACTACAGGAGCACGTAAGAGACTTTACGTGCACCTGTAGTTACTGCATCACCTAGTGAAAACCTATGGGAAATTCACATTGGAATCCAGAGTAAGTTGTTCTTGCACCAGAGAAAGGACTCCCCACAGTTAGTCTGGATTTTGCCCTAAGTCATGACTCCTAACCCTCGGAAAAGAAAACTCCAGCAGGCCTCACCAACCTCAGGATTGGAGTCCAATCCAGTAGGCTTGTTGACAAGTAAATGGCCCTCCAAATTAGCCACTGAACTTTCAACTGGCAGAACCCAGCAGGGTTCAACCAATAAAGGAGGACCTGTTGGTTAGTTCTGCCTCCCTAGGATCCCATAGATTTCTATGGGGTAAAAATCCATAAACTATAACTTTGATTTTTGCTATTTTTTCCTTATGTACTACCATGCCTTGCTGTTGGGTTGTGTAACATCAACCCTCAGGTGCTGCATTATAGTCATCCGCAGTCCAACTTCCATTGAAGGACCATGCCAGTTGGCACCCAGAATCACTAACACCGCACTTCCTCCTTTCGTTTCCAATCATTTTCTCTCCCCAAGCACAAATGATGCTGTTGTGTCAGCTGTTATGGGCCACTTTGCAATGTATCCCTTCCCATCAGAGGAATAATACACTACCACAGAGCCTGGGGCATTGACACACAATGCCATGTGTTATTGCCTCACAGAGGAGGGCTGCAAAGCCTCCATTGATTCCTCCATAACTTGGACAGACTCTGAGGAACAGTCATGTGGGCCCCATTGGCATTGCCCGTGGGGCAGAACGTAGTGGGAGCCAACAGGTTTGCACCTATTCTATAGAACTGGTTGTTAACAAGAGATAGGACATATAAAGTTTTAAAATAGCCATTTAAAAGTGGCTGCCAGATGGGCATAGAATCAGTTGTTAATTTCTTTGAATCCCTTCAGTGGGCAGGTGGCCCTCATTTCAATTATAGCTCTATTTCCCCTCACATTATCTACTACAACGAGGAACTGATCAATAATAGGAATGGGACCTTCACTGGCATGTCTCTAAAACCCCATTCCATGCCATCCAGTCTGTTTTACTTAATAATCTAAGGAGTTTTACCAAGTGTACATCTTTGTGAAAGCCCCCCGGAGCTTTTTTTTAACACGAAGGCAACACAGGTTGATGTATTTTTAAATGGCTTGATTTTATCACCCTGCTTAATGATTTGTCACATTATTTATTAGATGGTAGGATATCCAGAGGGATCCATCGCATTAACGTATAAATAATGTGGCAAATAGTTCAATAGGGCCATAAAAAAGTGATTTCAAAATAAATTGACCTGTGTTCGCTACATGTAAACTAAGGCAGTGAATGATAATGCATGCCATGTCCTTACATTTGAAAGACAGGGTCCAGACAGGAACGCAGCTGAAAAGTTCACTAGACTAGAAAGGCCTTGAGCAACTGATCTTCAGTTCTCCCTCTTTCAGTCTGGGGAATGCTAATATTGGCTATGCTTACTGGGTATAGATAAAATATTGGCTATAAAATATTGGCTATGCTTACTGGGTATAGACTGGCTATGCTTACTGTGGTATAGATAAAAACACAGGAAGAAACTTGCTAGTCTAGAATAAGATCCTGTCTTAGTCCAGCATACTGTTTCTAACAGTGGCTGTCAAATGTTCAGCAGGGCGGTTCGGCAGTGGAACAGATTGCCAAGGGAGGTGGTGGACTCTCCCTCACTGGGGATCTTCAAGCAGAGGCTCGATGAGCACCTGTTGGAGATGCTCTAGGGGGAATTCCTGCTGCAGGCAGGGGGTTGGACTAGATGACCTACTAGGTGCCTTCCAACTCTATGATTCTATGATTCTATGAAATGCATCAGGGAAGAACACAATAGCCCTCCCCTTGCTGATCTTCCCAGGAAATGGTGCTTAGAAAAATCATGTATGGAAAGCAGTTGGAAATCATAAACTGCTATATAAACTGTAAACGTTGTTTATCACTCATCTCTCAAACTCTTAACATGTCCATGACACTCCTGACAGTCTTTTCATGACATTCCCACGATTGCAGTCTGGTGGCATCATTAGGATGATGAGGGGGTGCAGGTACACGTGGTCTCTTACAGGTTCGGGCCGGATCGCCCAAACCGGTTGTTGCCATTCCCCCGCCGCTAGCGAACCGGTAGCTGCGGGGGATGGCAAGAACAGGGCGAACCGGTTTGGGGGAATTTTGAAATTCCCGCCGAGCCGGCCGCCATTTTAAAATTGCGCTTACTGCGCAAGCGCCAACATTGATGCAGGTGCGGTGCCTGTCTTGAAGCTGGCCAGCCAGCTTCAGGGCAGGCACCGCGCAAGCGCCAACATCGACGCAGGCACCACGCAAGCGCCAATGTTGACACAGGCGCGGTGCCTGTCTTGAAGCTGGCCGGCCAGCTTTGGGGCAGGCACTGCGCAGGTGCCAATGTTGGCACTTGCGCAGTGTGCCTGAGTTGGGGCCGGCCCCTCGCTCCGCTCCTCACCCCACCCACCCGCATCCAGATTGCTGGGGTGGGTGGTGTGCCCTCCCCACCCACGCCCCGCCCCTGGCCCTGCCCCTGACCCCCGCCCCCAACTTACCAGTTGTTAGGGGAACCAGTTTTTAGGGGAGCTGGGGCCCACTACTGGGTGCAGGCTACACTGGGTTATGCACACTGGGGTGGCATCCCTATAGGCCAGCTGATGTGGGGCAATGGTGCATTACCACACCCAACACCTAGGAAGTTTCCCTTACCAAAAGCATGAGAGTGACACACTGGCCTCCCATATGGGGTGACCTAAACCCTAGTGATGCCACTGCTGCAATCTTTAATACTCCCATTTTACAAATCATGCAAAAAAAGTCTCAGTGGGATTGTGTGTGCAGCTGTATTGAGAAAATATCTGGGTATTAAATAGGTTGGGAAGAGTCTGGCTGTGTGAAGAATCAGCAGGCCATGCCTGTACTTTTCTCAGTAGGCACAACTTTGGAAAAGGCAGAAAAGGAGAATTTCTGTATTTTAATTCTTGCCACTGTTGAATTTCTTTAAGTGTGCATTTTCTCAATGTTGTTTACCTAACTCAGAACAAGAGATTACAAATGCAACTGGTTCAGTGTTATCTGCATTCATAGTCATAAAAATGGTTTGCTAATAAACATGTCTGGAATCTGCATAACATAAATACAATTGAGCAGTGCTTAATGATACCTGGAAAGTTCAGCCCATTAAGAGAGACAAATTCCTCTTACGAAAGGCTGTAATAAAAGCCAACATTGAGCATTTATATTATCCAGGATGAATTTTCCCCCAATCACAGGCAAATAAACACCAATCGTTTCTAAATGTTTATAAAGTATTAGTTCTCCCGACACATCCATGCATAATAGCTGACAATGGATTTTTGATGATTTTGCAACCACTCTCTCAGGAAAGGTGTTGTGAATTACCAGGTTTTTGCAACTCGCATTCCTGCAACTAAGTTCATATTGGTCGCTGAGAACTGCTGATCTTCAACAACAATGTGCCCAGTGTCATTTACTCAGAGCATAACCCTGCACTGCTGGAACATGCATTCTTTGTGCTGTGAATGCCAGGCTACTGTGCATGCTGCAAATGGCAAGAGGTGAGGAGCACATGGAAGGGCTCTAAGACACTCTACAGGCACTAGTACATTGGTGGTAGGTGTGGGGCGGGGGAGTTTGGGGTACTTTGAGGAAGTGGGAGGAGGGCCGGGTGTGTGGCATGGACTGGCCATGAAAGATTTTGGTGGCAAATGCACACACCAGATCCCACCTGCCATTTTTTGGCTGAACCCATCCCTTTTCTCTCCTTGGTCTTTTGCTGGCTGTATAGCTTGTATGTGTTCAGGCAGCCTATGAAAACAAACGTTTTAAAAAACTAACTTGTGGCAAGCCATCCAACCACTGAAGGCAGTTCATTTTCCACTGGCGCATCTGCACTAGAGTCAATGATGGGAGACAGGATTGGCCAGTAGTACTAGTTTACAGCTAAACTAGTATTACCCCAATACTTCTCAAAAGGTTTTCCCTCGCCGTTTTTTGTTATTGTAATCCTTTGTTCAACATACACGTGCACACATACATAGAGACATGTGCACACACAGAGAGAGACACAAACACTTTGTTGTTCACATCCAAAGTGCTTTCACAAGATAAAAGCCTAAAGGGTTCAATAACACTGACCGTTTATGAGAAGAACATACAGAGGAAGATTGAGAAAGGGAAAGTCTAAAGAGGCTTGACTGAAAATCCTCTAGGCACAGCTATGGAGACCAGCCCATCCTATGTTTCTTTCTTCTCCTTCTCCCCCCTCCGCCCCGCCATGTCCTTTGCTAGACAGACATTTGATTTTAAGCCTTGCCAAATGATTTTATCTTCCAGCTGTATCACTTTTTTATTTTTACAATGTGCTACAGCTTAATTATTTAACACCACTGGGTTATGCAAGTCAATGGTATGCTTCCAAGGGACAGAGTGGGAGTGAGTGATGGATTGGCTGAATGTCAGATGGAAATAAACTGCAGAAATGGGTGGGGTGGGGAGCGAAAGAGGATGCTCAGTTTTTATTGCAAGTGTCAAAGGGACAAAGCAGAGAGGAAAAGTTAAAAACCGGCTGCGGGAGTCTCAGAGCACTCTTGGGCGCTCATGCCAATCCACTCACTCCTTCCGCTCACTTGTCACTGGCTCGGAAATCATTCTGCTCTGAAAATGATCTTACAAAGCCATGTGACTGTTGAAGGAACAGGAACACATTGCCAAAATTTCTGTCTCTGTGTGCATACATGCACGCTCACACACACACGCACACAAACACATCCATTTAAATATACAGGCATGATCCTGTGATCTCTTCTGCTTGAGGTTGAACTCAGGTCACCTGTTAGAGGAGATGTTGTAGCTAGAATTGGTGGAATATTTTCCCAAACAGAGAAATTGCTATCCTTGGGAAGGTGTTTTTGGCTATAATTTTAAGAATTATACAGTGGATAAATATCTGGCTCGGATAAATAAAGAATATTTATATAATATTCTCGGATAAATAAAGAATTATAAAGGGGATAAATAACAATCTGGAGTTGTTTTTAAGATGAATTAATCTTGCCTGACTGCAAAGGATGAACTCTGGCACTGCCTGCTATTTCTACAGGTTGATAATCATGGGTTGATGATAATGGTCACTTGCCCAACTTGAACCTAGACATGGTAGAAACAAAGATAGCACTGGATGCAGTGGCATCACTAGGGTTTCTTCACTTGGTGCAGAAAGCCAGATAGGCCTCCTCCCAGGAAATGGCAGTGGGGCTGGGTAGTGGACCATCCCCACCTCACTGATGTTTTTTCTATAACTTTGAATAGAAAGCATAAAGTGCTGGTTTTAATGTGTCTCAGGGACTGTCAGCTATGATATCAATGTGTCCACATCTTTGGGATGATTTGGCATGAAGGCAAAGCCTTTCTCCACTTACTCTCCCCACAAACCATCCTATTATAGGATGCGTTCCTGAAGCAGAGACACACCTGGCACTTCCTATCCCATGAAATTTGGGCACAAGGTAAAAATGGTTGTTTTATCCTTGTATTTCAACTCTATTGTCTTTTGATATATCTGGATTTTATATGTATTGTTGTGAGGTTCCAATATATGTCTTTTTTTAATGGTTTTATATTATTTTCACTGGATACCAGTTATCTCTGAACACCAGATACTAGATCGGATCAAAAAAAAGGAAAGACAACACCTTTCTACTTGCTCAAGGCATCTGGAAAGAAGATGCTGGGTTAAAGAATCATGGAGTTGGAAGGAACCCTCAAGATAATCTGATCCAGTGATATTCGAGCATTTCAGCCTGGGACCCCCTTCTGTGAATGACAATCTGTCCAGGATTCCCTGGAAGTGAAGTCATGTCTGGAAGTGTCATTAAAGGTGCCCAGTGCCAGATTCCAAGATGGCTGCATCCAGCTTTATGCAACCCCCCTGAAATGAAATTGTGAACCCCCCAAGAGGGTCCTGACTCCCCCTTTGAAGATCACTGATCTAATCCTTTTCTGATCAACCCCATGTCTGTAGCGGTAAATCTTTTTTGAATGTCTCCAGCAGGTACCTGTCAAGCCTTTTTCTTAAAGATCTCGTTAGGGAGAATCCACTGCTTCGCATGGCATACTGTTCCTACTGTCAAACTGCCTTGCCTTTTAGGGCATTCTTCCTGATGTCTTATCTAGAATCTCCTCTCCAGCAGTTTGTACCCATTAGATCAAATTCTAGGGTTAGATCAATCCCTGGTCTGATCTAGCATCCAGGATTTTTCTTATGGAATATACGTACATTTACTAGAAACAGCCCGCAGCTGTCATTTGTGGAAGCATAATATAGCCAGTGGCAGACCTAATGACTGTGTAGCCCAGTGCAAAACTCAAAATAGAGGCCTCCTAGTCCTGTGGATTAGGCCAGCTTAGCTGGACCATTTTCTCGGGCCTAAAGTCAGGCTACACCCTTACTCATTATATGCATTTTGCATGGGATGGGAGAATGTGTTGCCTTAAAATCTTAGCTTCTCATCTGTCTGATGGACTCTTATAGCATTACATAGTTAGAAGAATGAGGGTGGAATCCTAATTAATTTACAGCCACACAGCTCACCTGACTTCCTGTTCCTGCAATGGCATGGAAAGGCCAGCACATGACTGTGCATTAGCCTAATCCCCCCACTAGTAGAACAGAAATGCCTTATGACACTTTTAGGACACCCTAAGGCCAGCATGGGAGTGGTGCTGGGACTTGTGACAGCCTAGCTAGGGATTCAGATTGTGCTGTCAAAGTCTTAGGTACCTGTGTGGACTGAGATTTTGAGTTGCTCCTGGTGCCCTGCTGATGATGCCACACAGTTGTTGCAAGTCCATAGAGGCATCAATTTTGTGACTTTGTTTTGCCGCTGCCCTTCATGATTTGACACTTTGCCTGTCGGTTTAGTTTGGTCTTATTTAGCATGCCCTGCAAAATCATTTTTCCAGCCTGAAAGTTCTTTCTGTGCCTGTTGGTTTTTAATTTTCCCCCAGTGGGTGCAAGAACCAAAACATGCGTGAGGCTGGCGGCTGCTGTGCTGGTGAGTGAATGAAGGTCCCGCAGCTTCCCACACAAGTGACATTCTCTCTGCTCTTCTTTTTTTTTCAGGAGCCAATTTGATTCACTTTTCAAGGAACAGGTTTTCATGCTTTGTGCATTTATTTCCTAATTTTATTATGCCATTTAATTAGATCATGCACATTGGTTTTATTGTTAAAACATGTCCTTGTTTTCTTTATAACTGGATTTCATAGCACTACAGGGACGTTTAGGAAAATATCACATGAGCTGCATTCCAGCATCCACTCTAAAAGATGGGACTGAGTCGGAGAGAGGCTGCTGGGCCATAAATCTAGTCACAGATGGAAAAAGCAGAATATTATTTGTAGCATGCAGAGCGCTGGCAGTTCCAGCAAGGGACTCAGACCCCTTGGAGCACTTAAATTACAATTCTGGGAGGAACGGTGCTGCGCAGTAACCCGTCTTGGAAGGACACCGAAAAGTTGTTTGCAAGATTCCGTTTTACGGGCTGACAACATTTAGGAGTAGTCCCCAGAGATGCTATATTTCACATTGCCTACAATGCTGCAGAGTTTGTGCTTTCCCCGTTTCCGATCTTCTTAAACTGCAGGTCAAGGGAATCTTTGCGACCTAGTGGGGGTTTGGCACAAATGTGTCCCATTTCCACTCCAGCCAGCAGAGTTTTCCTTGAAACTTCAGTTCTGAGATCCTCTCCTGTAGGGGAGCCATTCCCCCTACATCCTGTACATGACCAGGGTCATACAGGATGATCCGATTAACAGGAGCTTTTCAGGGCACGTTTTGAGACTGAACAAAGCAGAAGTCTGGAAGGACGCAGCCACTGAGGAGGGGATGATTGGAAGAGAGATGGGCTTTGTGAGATCCCAGGAGAATGTTATATGCAGATGTTGGGGTGGAGTGGGGAACCACAAATACTTGGACAGCTGTGATGTCAGGGTATGTGGGGTTAGCTATAGGGATTAGCTCTGTTTTTCACAGGTATTGGATTCTAGCAGGAATCTGCAAAGTTTGGTACCACATCAATTAGTGATGGATGAAGATCAAATGGTACTGGCTTCTACAGAAGGGACTTAGGGAGGGCATGAAACTAAAGCTGAGAACTTTTTCTTTTGGTGTTATCTGTGATTATGCCATAAAGGATATGGGAATCCCTGCCACAGTAGGGTTTCTTAAAGCCCCAGAAATCCAAGCTCCTAATGGGAGCTTTTCTTGAAATGTGTACTCAATGGGTGTCACATTCTTGGGAAGAACTTCTGTTTTTACCAGATGAATGAAATTTAATCCATTGAGTTGGTGGTTACCAGCTAGAGTAGAGATTAATTCAGGAGTTATCAACTTCTGTTGATAGAAACATAGAAACCTTTCTGTTGTCCAGACACGAGTTTGAATTTGGGTTCCTGATGGTCATGTTCTGTATTATTGTTGGCATTACCTAATCCATTATTTATTTAATTTTCTCTGAAAGTTTTGTCAAAAAATGATATATGAACACTTATGATAATGATTGTCTGGTTTCACAATTTTTTTTAAATGCACTTAGGATGAAATAATCAATTGTGGAAGGGGATTCGTGGACCAAGGAACTATCTCAAGATCTTTCCTCAGGTGGCAGATTGACAGTGCATGATAACATTCATGAATAATTATTCAATTGAAATAATTGAAATGATTGAATAATTGACACAAATGTTCACATATGACTGTTACGATTGTTACAATACAAATAATTATTTGTATGGCATACATACAGAGACTCAATGGTTCTCTGAAATTGTGCACAAAAAATGTTTGTTTTGGCTGTATTTTAATAGGGTTCCTGGGATCCAGCTAGACATGAAAGAGCCAGAAGAAAAAGAAGAACAAGACTACTAGTTAGTTGACTCCAGGGGTTTTTCTAGGGGAACTCACGGGTACTTTTTCCACCTGCCCCCTAGCAGATAATTAATAATTAGTCATATGGGGATGACCTGTGATGAGTACTGGCACCTTTTTTTCCCCAAAACAAACACTGTCTCTGTTTTTAAGTAGAAATTGAACGTAGGGTTGCCATGTGTCCCCAAAAACCAGGAACAGTCCTGATTTTTCATGATTGTGTTCACATACAGGAAAGTGTAAAAGAGGGTCCTGTCCTGATTTTACGGAAAATAATTATGGCAACCCTAACTGAATGGTACTGTGGGCCAGTCGTCAGTCTCAGCCTAATCTGCCTCACAGGGTTTTTGTGAGCTTGAAACGGATGAGGTATATACATTTCGTCATTTTTGAGCTCTTTGGGAGCATGGAAGGATAAAAATCAAAGAAACAGAAATTATTTGTATGACAAGATATCCATGGTTTAATGGTCCCAGTTTGATGGTTTAGATTAGAGGGAGTAATTCAGCTATAATTCACTATAATTCAGCTTTGGGGATGGAAAGTCTGGAGGATGCTACTTTTTTGAATTATAGACAACACAATATCCATCGTTTGGCACAGTGACAAAGACTAGTGGGATATGAACAGGGTCAAAGCCCAATCTAGGAGTATCAGGGCATTAAGAAATAAGCAAATAGTAACGAAATTGATGATAGAAAGGACTCACATAAGAAGCAAGGCAGGCTAAGAAGGTTGCTTTGAGCGATTTGGAAAAAAATGGCTAAGAAATGCTATGAGAAAATAAGATGAGGGAGAAACAATGAGAGATCTGTACATGAAATAACAACAAAATGAGAACTGTAGTTCAGTTGTGGCGCACCTGTTTTGTATACAGATAGCGACAGGTACTATTCCTAGCTTCTCCAGGACGGCCACTGTCTGTAAACGTTGACAATATGGAGATTTTTAACATTTCCACATATGGCACACTGAAAAAGCACTAAAATTGTCAAGGCATACCATCACCTTTTTGACCATTCACAAGGCACACCATGCTACTGGTAGGGGCTCGAATTCCCCAAGTGCTCTCCCCAAAGTGCTGTGGCATACCTAAAGGCCATTTGTGGCACACCAGTGTGCCACAGGACACTGTTTGAAAATCACAAAGCTAGACAGATGAGTGTGGGCTGCGGGGGCGCAAGTGGCTAAGACACTGTGCCTGTTAACCAGCAGGCCAGGGTTCGAGACCCGGGTCGGCCCCACAAGACAGGGTGAGCTCCTGTCCTTAGCCCAGCTCTGCGACACCAGCTGGATCCAATCGTATGGGCCCTGCCTTTCCATTGGACTAGTTCAGTGGTGTGGAGAGGGGAGATTTGCTGCTTGGGTAACAGCCTCTCCTCCATAACAAGATGCAGCATATGCAGCGCCGAACACGATACCATAGTCTTTCAAGACTGACGGAGGCCTGCTTTTTTTAGTCAGATGAGTTGGTTTGACTGATATACTACAGCACATCATCCAGGAAACTCTTCAGAGGCACTGATGAGCTTGCTTGCCTCCATGTGAACTCTTAATATCAAGCAAGTGCAGGATATTATCTGACCCTAAACTGAATTTCCATTCTTAAAAAAAAATCTAAGAAATTATATTTTCATGGCAGGAGCCTTACTTAGAGAATTTTTTTCTTTGAAAATGATTTGCTTATGATTTGGGAAATTGGAAGATAGAAACAGCAGCTTATAGATCAACAGTACATGTTCATTCCCATGCTGAGTGCTGATAATATTGTCTCAGGATACTTCCAACTCTGTATGGTTTCTGAATATCATATTCCCCAGACTGTGCATGGAGAAAGTGGTGACGTTGATCCACAGCAGCTTGCCTACACTATATGTGGCTGAGATTGGAACTGGGGGCTTTGCAGATGGTGCTCTGAGCATTGCTATGACATAATAATCACAGGTCCTGATCATAGAGAACCCAGTAAGGCCTAGCACTATTATTTTTATGGTTTCCATAATTGCACAAAGGCATCATGCTCCACTAGAGGGCTCACAAGTCACTTACATTTGACACCAATCATGGCTTTCAAATCAAGCATATTCTGATCTGAATTGAATTTTGGGGTGGGGTGGGGGAACTAATATGACTAGGAAAACCCAGGAAAAATAGGCCTGTGTAAGGCAGAGTCAGTGTCATTTGGCAACCACAGTGCTATTTTTATTTTAAGCCACTTTAATCCCCAGCCTTGCTATTTGAGGCCATGAAATAGACGCACCTTCCACCACCAGCTGAGGATTTCAGACAAATGAATCAGAAAAAACTGATGACAACACATCTCCCTAATTCTAAAAAAACAGTGTGAGTTATCTCTGAGGTCAAATGGATAAAACTGTATAGCAAACAATACAACAATTAGTAAGATCAATTTTCTTTGAAGAGTTTTAACTCTTTCTCCTACTTTGGTCCAAATTTGGGTCCCATCCTCCATCCATCACAGCAATTTGGCCTAGAAAAAGGGCTCCATTGGTACCAAAAGGCAAACAGCAACCATGAGGCCCAATCCAGACGAGGATCATAAGGAAATGATCCCCTCATCTCATGATCCCAATCTAAGTCATATCCCTACACATTTGTTCTCTGTACTAAGACAGAACAACAGGCCATGTCATATTCTCAAGGTCTAGTTTGACCTTTGTTAATATATCTGATGTGCTTCACAACATCCACTTCAAAGGTACAACAGGGAGATGGTCCAGATCCTGAACGGAGCAAGGAGAAGGATGTGTGAGATTTGGGTGGTTCTCACTGTAACCAGGAAGGGAAGGGAGCTGCAGGGGAAGATATGGTGAATGTGGCCAGCATGCCTGGCTCCTGAATACAAAGAAGCTGAGTTGTACCAATAAGTTCAGGACAAGCAAGATACCATTTTACAAGATGTTGATGCACTCTGCTGCTGCTTGGTGGCATTGCTAAAGGGGGGCAGAGCAGTCAGTCTTGGAGGGAGCCTCACTGAAGCATGCCAGGGGCCTTTCTGAACCATTCCTGGTTGGGGGGAGTAAAATGGAGCTTTTTTGTTTTGCTCCCCATGGCTGGAATGGCTCCGAATGGCCCATTTTAAAGGTCACCACATGTCCTTTTTCCAGGACATGTTCTCTTTTTAAGCCTTGTGTCCTGGAAAAAAATAATAATTGTCCTCCTTTTCCTTGTGAACAGGCAGTATACAGCCTTCTTGTAATTGATAAATTATAGGAAATAGTTTTAAATCGAATAATAAGTAATATAAGTTAATAACATTAGAGCAATGTATACGAGTGTTTTTAGTTTTTATTTGGTCATGTCCTATATTTTGGGGCTTATCCTCTTTTTCAGTTCTGACATATGGTCACCCTGCCTTTTCATGCCATGAAGAGGCTCCTTCCAAGACTGATTCTCTAGATATGCCTCATATTGGACATGGATGGAGTAGATGTGTTGTACTCAGTGTCCTCCCCATGGAAATCTGTAAGGCTCAATTTATACATACAGCAAAATCACTTGGAGAATTCTGTGGCGGAAGAATGGACTGTACCAATTCACATTGCAGGTGGCAGACTAATAGTTTTCAGTACTGTCCTCTGTGAACAAACAGCCTGCAAGTATGAAACTACCTGGAGCAGAGTGGAACAGACTAGCTTTCCTCCTATACATGTTAACATCCTGTTTGCAGAAAGTTTTTCATGGTGAAACATTTAAAAATGGGAATCCCTACACCACAATCTGTAATGATGCAGTCTGTTCTACCAACACATTATGCTTACATATGTAGACTAGGTCTAAGCTGACTCAGCAGGTAAAACCTGAAATACCATTAGTAATGCAGAACAACTGGTTTGTGGACTGGGCTGTTATTTATGTGACAAAAAAGCTATGGCAACATCCTTTTGGGAGAGGGGGAATTACAGAGATCTCCCCTTAGCCTCTGCAGCAGAGGGGTTGGGTCCAGTGGTGGGCTTCAGGGGGTTCTCACAGGTTCTATAGAACCTTTTGCTAATGAACGCCTGGTTCTGAGAACATGTTACTAATGGGACATAGAGGCTGTTCTTAATTTATATTATTAGGACATAGAACCTGTTAATTTATTTGAATCCCACCACTGGTTGGGTCTACTCAGACCTGCACGAGCAAAATCACTGCTGTCACTGAAGCTACCTACTGAACCCATCTGTTTAGAAACCAGCATGAACCAACAATTGAAACATGCAATGAATATTACCTCGACTGCAGAATAAGTTCATCTGCACTCAACTCATGGGGTGACACACAGCTTCTCATCTAAACTGTACAAATATGCAATAGACTTCACTTCTACAGAAGCTTGTTCAAGTGCAAACATTTAACCCAACCTGTTCAAAATTCCTCTGTAATTTCAAAATTCCTCTGTTCAAAAAGCAATTTCCCAAGAAGTGTACCCCAGGGGAGATTTATAACTCCTTGTTACCTCCAATAGCAGAGGCCATCTCAAAGAACCAGAGGTGCATTCTCAATTCGACCAGCTGTTGTGCTATATGTGGGCATGCTTGCATCCAAATTATTAAACAGCCAATTATTTCCATCTTCCTAATTACAGAGTGTGCCTTGAATAGAAATGCAGATTATGCCTTTGTGTCTTAAAACAGAAGCCAGAGATGTGCGTTTCCTTTACTGATTCAAGGAGATGTACTGTGATCATCAAGTGATTCTTGATGATGATAGTAGAACACATGGAATCAGCTTTCCACTCATGCAAATCAGGGTGCGGGGATCTTTCCCCAGGCATAGGATTGATTTTAGGATCTTCTGCATGCCAATCATGTGTTCCAAGACCATGCTGTAGCTCCCTCTTATCTATTTGCATTACATTGGTCAGGTGGGCCCATTGAACTGAGTGATCTTTTTATAGGTCACCAGTTTATGAGCACCTAGTTGCTTGTACCTAGAACTAGATAAAGACTTAAAAGCTTTTACGGACAGAAAAGCACTTACTCCTCTTCCCCTGAGAAGATGTTGGGAGCTGTTGGCTGTCATGAGTCAGGCTGCTCAATGTCCATAGGATGCAGTGGCAGCTATTTCTGAACAGCTGCAGCTTTCAGTGGCATGTAGCATAGGATTGGGCTGCCCAGTATCCAAACAGAAAACATTGCATTTTGATGTTTAAGATATTTTCCAAAAAAATTAAAATAGATTACTTTTGCAGTTTAAAAAAAATGCTGTGGCTGTATCTGCTGACACTAGATCAACTATATCACCTTAATGCACTTTTAAAGTGTTTAAAATTAACAAAAATGAGAATTTAGAATAAAAACACTTAACAACACTTTCTGCCATTTTCATTTTTTCAGATCATGAAATCTGTGAAAGATTTTCAAAGAAATACCTCTACTATTTTCAAACATCTCTAATTATTGTTAATTATACTGTTCCATTTTTTTAAGAGATGCATGCCAGATATGACAAACCATAAGAGAAAGAGAAAAAGGAGGGATAATCAATCAGTATATGGAACTTCAAAAACAATAAATATCTGTTGCCCTATGAAGGATCACTTCAGTTCTGCATTCAGCTACATACAGAACAGCACTGACAGCACAATCCAGAGATTGTGCCAGTCAAGTCCCTTGTGCCAGCTGATGATAGTCACAAAAGTGCCATAAAGCACTTTTGCACCATTCTAATTGGAAGCCCTGCTAGTGTATGGAGGAGCACCTGCTCATGGAGGCTTCTGTGGTGGCACAACTTAGGACCTCCATGCTAGCTGAGCTCAGCCAACGGTGTCTTCTTGGTTTTGTAACACCTCCAAAGGCAGTATAGAATCAAGTAAGCCCACCAGGGCTGCTGCAGCCTTACGCGGGAGAAGGGATAAATTTTCCCCTTGCCATGCAGTAACATGGCAGCAACCCAAACCTTGCACTGGATTCACTGCAGGCATGTCAGCAGGCCTGCTCCAGTATTTCTCAGAATTGCTTTGTAAGTGTATTACAGAGATCCTATCTGAAAGTGCCCACAGGCTGGTTTATTATGAACTAGAAAATACCATTAGAGACCAGTTTTCAAGAACTCTCAAAAGCGAAATACCATGACATGTCATCTGTCAAATACTGTCTAATGCTAAAGGTCAAATATCAAATACTCAGCTCAAATATATTGGATGTCAAATGCCAATACCAAATATTTGACATTTAAATATTCAGAGAATATCCATTAAATATTTGACATTAACATTCTCAGGAGATAATTTCGCAGGTGGTGTAGCTGTAGGTTTCACCCAATTTTCATCTTGCAGACAAATCATAAATCATAGGCTAGCCAGGGAATATAGTGGAGAGGGCCATGGCTCAGTGTTCCAACACATTAATTGCCTGCACACAGGCCTCAGGATTATTCTCTGTCCTCGGTTGGTGGACGGGGAACACTTCTGCTTAAGGCCTTAGAATCACAGCCATTCAAAGTGGTACTACTGGCTGAAATATTTGTCTGTGGCAACTGGTCTGTGTTTGTTTGTCTCTTTTTTACCAGCTGCATCTCTTTAATTCCTACCTGAAGGCATCACTGCCCTCTGTGGCATCTCAAGTGGTTCATCCCAAATTCAATGCTCCCCAGATTCAGTGCTGTCTTCACAACAACCCTGTTCCATCATTCTTTTGGTGCCGGTGACAAATGTCTTTCTTGGAACAGATTGCCAAGCGAGGTGTTGGACTCTCCCTCACAGGGGATCTTCAAGCAGAGGCTTGATGGGCACCTGTCAAGAGATGCTCTAGGAGAATTTCCTACCACAGGCAGGGGGTTGGACTAGATGACCTACTAGATACCTTCCAACTCTAGGTTTCTTTGATTCTATGATTGTCTTTTGTGACAGAGCATCTTTTGTGATGCTGGATGAATTTCATAAAGATTTACCCGGTATTACCAAACTTACCAAACACCTCTCTTTCTCTGTTCTCTCCTTCTGTGTTGCATGAAGAAAGACCTCACAAATGCTATACCACAATGGCCATGTTTCATAGTTTAGGAAACAAGACAGTTGATGTTTTGTTTGTTTCTTTTGCTTCTTTTGTTTCTTTTGTTTGTTTGCTTTCCTTTCCTTCTTCCTTTCTTCCTTTCTTCCTTCCTTCCTTCCTTCCTTCCTTCCTTCCTTCCCTTTCCTTTCCTTTCCTTTCCTTTCCTTCCTTCCTTCCTTCCTTCCTTCCTTCCTTCCCTTCCCTTCCCTTCCCTTCCCTTCCCTTCCCTTTCCTTCCTTCCTTCCTTCCTTCCTTCCTTCCTTCCCTTTCCTTTCCTTTCCTTTCCTTTCCTTTCCTTTCCTTCCTTCCCTTCCCTTCCCTTTCCTTCCTTCCTTCCTTCCTTCCTTCCTTTCTTTCTTTCTTTCTTTCTTTCTTTCTTTCTTTCTTTCTTTCTTTCTTTCTTTCTTGCCAGCTGCATCTCTTTAATCTCCTACCTGAAGGCATCACAGCACTCTGTGGCATCTTAAGAGGTTGCCTTGGAAACCATGATACCACAAAACAAGGATTATAACTGGGACTGGGAAGGGGGAACAGCAGGAAATAGCAAAAATCCCAAGCAATAAAAGACGTGTCTGCATGCATAAACACACAATACTATGGAAAGTGGTGAATAGAAAACAGCAGCAGAAGGAGTGCTTTCAAAAGAAAAAGTCTTGATCAGCTGCCGCTCATACCCCTGATACACTAAAACAAAAATAAAAATAAAAATAAAAATTTTCTGCATGAATCTATCAGTGATACTGTGCAAGTTGCCTTTTTTTTGTCCAGCACTTCTGGAGTTAAGTACATTTCAGGCAAATGCGAGGGGATTAATTAGAACACCAGATGCGTGCTGTGTTCATATTGACTTAGAAGTGCAATTAAAGAGGAGGCATCTCTGCGCTTTTCCAACAACAGAGGCGATATCTTGCTTTGCATCATGCCAGGAAGATTAGGGTGCAAGAGAGCTCTTCTGTCATGTTGTGATTCAAGACTCACCCTACAATCCAGAGTAACTATGGGAGCAGGTAAGAGACATTACGTGCACCCATAGTTATGGCACCACCTAGTGAAAACCTATGGGAAATTCATATTGCAATCCAGAGTAAATTGTTCTTACATCGGAGCAAAGATTTCCCATAGTTACTCTGGATTGCGCCCTAAAGCTGACACACAGAGGAGATCAACTATAATCGCATGTAATCACATCTACAGTTGCATCTAACTGTGTGCCTGGCACAGTTCAGAATGTATAATTTGCATCCACATCAGGCTGCATGTTCATCTTGGACATAAGCATACAAACCAAAAGTGTTGTTATCATCAAAGTTGGTTCAAAAAAGTGGAGAATGACCTGATCTCTGAATGAGCTCTCTCTGCCCTTCAGTATGAGGGGCCCTCCAGCTTGTCTGATGTGTTGGTTAAATATGAGCTGGGCTGTTTGTATGCAGTAATGCATGGAAAAAAATCAATTTCCTAAGCATCTTTTTGTTTGTTCTTTTCAAAGTGCATCTTTCTAGTCCCCGTGATTTGAAACCTGATTCCTGAAAGTAATGTACTGGTGTTGTTGTAGGGCAGTGGTATTTGAGCATTTCAGCCCAGGACCCACTTCTAAGAATAACAATCTGTTGGGGACCCTCCCCCCCCCCCCACCACCACCGAAATGATGTCTAGTCTGGAAGTGTAATTAAAAGTGCCCGATGCCAGATTCCAAGATAGCTGCATCCAGCTTTTCGCAACCTCCCTAAAATGAAGTCGTGTCCCCCAAGGGAGTCCTGACCCCCTCTTTGAGGACCACTGTTGTAGAGGGTGCATACTGGGAACACCACTATGAAGTCATCCAGATAGTTAAGTCTGAAGCCATTTCAGATGATGGTTGTAAGTTAGTGCTAGGTGACATGTAGCTGGGGAGCTCCTGGAACAGAATCCTCCACTAGGCATCTCCTGGCATTCCCCGCACTACCACTGCTGTTGGTATTGAGAGTCCATAGGTCTGCCTGGCCAGGAGGTCTTCTGATGGGGATGAGCCCTCCATGTCAAGTCTAACCATCTTGGAATGCTGGTACCCTAGATCAGGTCACTGATCCATCTAGACCTGGATTGCCTAATCTGGGATATAAGAACATGGTTTTTCTACAAGGGAAAGTATTTAGTATCTTTCAACAGGAATATCTACCACCATGCTATTGATCCTGGAAATTCTGCAGAATCTTTGCATGTACTGTAATGTGTTGAGGCTGAAAATGAAATATATACAATCTGCCTTGAGTGACTCATATTGCGGAAGAGAAGCAGGTTAAAAGTCCTTTAGAAAAATAATGAAAGGCATTAATATTGAACGGGGAAAGATCATGCACAATTCTGCTTTGGCTCTAACAGCTGAGGGCTTGCAAAGCTCATCTAGCTTTTGTTCGTAGTCACTTCAAAAGAGAAAATCATTGTAGAAAAACACAGACATGAGACTGACAGAAAGGAATGTGAATGGCCAAAAGGCATGAAGATGATGCAAAAAAAGAGAGGGAGGTGGAGGCCCTCTGAATGGTAGGTATTCTGTGAGTTGGCAGGTCTGAGTACAGGCTTTCAACCCTTCTGGAATGTATGGATGGGACATGCTATGAACTAAGGTGAGCTATGAGATCACTTGCCCTCTGTTGAATGAAAACTATATTCACCGTGCAGTTCTGGAGGTCCCACCCTTCCCCTCCTTTTTATATGAAGCTAGTTTAGATGGGAGTTGGACCACGTAGCTCAGCATTGCTGATTCTGAGTAGTAGCACTTCAGAATTTCAGGTAGGGATCTTGCTTATTTCCACCTGGAAATGTAGAACACTCAACATGGGACATCTGTGAGGTAAACATGGGACATCTGTGAGCCCTGCCACTGATCTACAACCCATCCCTTGAAGGCTATGTGTGGTGAAATTGGTGTGTGAAGGAGAAACCCTTCCCTGCACAGCTCAACATGGGAACATCCTCTCCCGCCATGAAAAAGAGACCGTGCTTTACTTAAGTCATGGTTCTCCAAACCCCTGCTCATAGCTTCCTTCCCCTTCCATTAGTCACAAGATGATTGTTCTATGTCTAGTGGATTTGGAACGTATCCTGAGGCCATTGTTGAGTTTTCCAAATTTGCTGTCAAATTGAGGGGTCATGAACCCCAATAATATACATATGTGTGAATGGATGATGATGAGTGAATGGTGCTATTGAAGAAGGCTGAAGAATACACAGGGAGGTACAGAGCAGACCAAACTACAAAGAGATGGCACAGAAAACCCCAGATTAAAACTGGAGGTGTACTATTATGGTGAACTCATAGTGAACCCTTCCTTTACATTATTCACATATGGAATGCCAAATAAACAGGAGGCATACATGATCTTCAAAAGGGACTGAATCAACCATAACTATCTTGACAGCAGGAGCACTCTTTACCCACAAAACCAAAGGGTACTTGCCAGACAAGAACAGAACAGAATGTATGGACTGAACATACCTGTCAAAAGACACAGAGCTAACCTGACGAATGTATAGAACAAGTGAAACATCAAACACAGTTTGCACTTGTCCCAGAGGATATCACCCCGAGAGCACTGGGTGGACAAAAGGATAAAAAGCAGGTTTGGGCCTGATTATGAGTGAGTGAGGAGCAGAAGAGTGAGAAAGGAGCAGGAGAAAGAGTGAAAAAGAAGATGGTGATGATGCCTCTTCGAGCAAAGAACACCTTGGTGTTACCCCTTCTGCAGCCTCCACTCTGTACTTGGACTGGAAGAATAGCATATTGGACAGAATTACCGGGTATAGTATGTGTGTATGTGTTTATTTGTCTGTGTGTGTGAGAGAGAGTTGGTGTACAATAAACTGATAAAATCCAGCTAGTTTGTGTCTGAAAGTTTATTTGTAGACTTCCCATTCCTTGGGACTTTGCAAGAAGTGTGTATTCTTGGTATAAAAGAACAGGCAGTTGTTGGCTGAGATCAAGAAAGAAGGAGGGGAACTGAACTTTTCTCCCCTATTTTCCCCTTGGTTGTTACAGAGGCCGCAATCCTAACCTGCCTATAGGCTGACCTAAGCCCTGGCACAAGTCCTATGCTGACTTCTGATCCACTTCTGGGGGAGGGGTTAGGCCAGTGCACAGGCACGCGCTTGCTTCCCTACATCACTAAGAGAACCAAAGACCAATGAGTTGTGCTGGCAAATGTTAGGACTGCACACTGAATGTATTACTTTGATGGAATCATCTTTAAGATTTTAAGGAGCTCGTTTTTAGTAGCTCAACAGGAACACTGTCATCACTAGCTTTGTTCAATTACTAGTCTCAAGTTCAGTCATCATACCATCATGTTTATGAAGGTCTTTCATAGAGAATTTCTCTGTTTATTATTGCCACCTCTTCTTAATCTTGTCTGGTTCTGTTAGGGTTCTTGGCAGGGTGACCGGAAGACAGAGTGCCTCTAACCATTGCATAGAAGAGGGTATTGACTCAGGTTTAGCTCATCATAGAAGGGTTTAAAAAGCAGCACCAGCCTGAATTCCCTCTTCTGTGCAATGGTTAAAGGTACAGGCACTCTGTCCTCCATTCTAGATGGTCGCCTTGCCAAGAGGGGGATAAGGTTTGTGTATATGGTCACTCTGCCACTTGGGCATGGTTGGCTCTAGGTCTTTCCAAGGCTGTTGAGAATAAATGTGTCCCTTCTTCCATATGACAGCCCTTCAGGTATATGAAGAGTGCAATAATATCCCCTCTCACCCTTCTTTAGGCTGAACAGATCAAGTTCTCTCAACCTTTCCTCATAGAGCTTGTATTCTAGATGTCTGATCATCCTTGTTGCTCTCCTCTGAACTTGCTCTAGTTTGGATGCACCATTCTTAAAATGAAGTGTCTAGAACTGGGCACAATACTCCGGATGAGTGTAACTTTTTCTGGGGGGGATGCCAGTATTCTCCACAGGTCATCTCCATATGACTAATTATTAATGAACTGCTAGGGGGCAGGTAGAAAAAAGGTACCAGTACTGAGTACCAGTGAATATCCCCAGAAAAAAGCCTTGTGTCTAACCAATGCAGAATAAAGAGGAAGTACTGTATAACTTCTCACAGCTTGGAAGCTATGATTCTCTTAATGCAGGCTTTGGGAATCTTATGGCACTAGATCAAAAAAAGCAGGTCTCCGTCAGTCTTGGAAGACTATGGTATCGTGCTCAGCGCTGCATACGCTGCATGCGAAGCACGAAAGCCTGGGTTAGATTGTTATGGAGGATAGGCTGTTACCCAAGCAGCAAATCCCCCCTCTCCACGCCACTGAATTAGTCCAATGGAAAGGCAGAGCTGATACAATTGGATCCAGCTGCATCGCAGAGCTAGGCTAAGGACAGGAGCTCACTCTGTCTTGTGGGGCCAACCTTGGTCTCGAACCCTGGCTTGCTGGTTAACAGGCATAGTGTCTTAGCCACTTGCGCCACCCACAGCCCACATAGATCATAAGTATTGTATATTGTATATACTAATTGTATATACATTGTGTGTGTGTATATATATATGCAGCCGAATGTATAAGTGCAGCCGAATGATCGTAAAGAGAGGAAAAGTGGTTAAGACCAGTGGGGTAGAACTACCAACAGGGTACATAACAGATGTAGAGATCAACTATAAGTACCTAGGTATCCCACAATCCCACGGAAATCATGAAGAGGAGGCAAGGAAGACAGCAATATCCAAGTACCATCAAAGAATACGACAGATCCTGAAAAGCCAGCTCAGTGGGAAAAATAAGATACATGCCATCAATACATATGCACTGCCAGTCATCAGATACCCTGCTGGCATAGTAAGCTGGCCACAGAAAGAAATGGAGGCGGCCGATGTGAAGACCCGAAAGCTCCTCACAATGCATGGGGGTTTCCACCCCAAGTCTAACATCCAGAGACTATACACTAGTCGGAAAGAGGGCGGCCGGGGTCTGATGAGCGTCAAAACTACTATCCTGGATGAAACCCAGAATATCCAGGAATACATCAGTGAGATGGCACCCAAAGATGAGCTGATGAGAGAATGTCTCCAGCAACAACAGCAACAGCAAATACGGAAGGAAGATCAAACTGAGGAAGTGTCCTGGCAAGAGAAGACCCTGCATGGGATGTACCATCGCCAGATAACCGAAGTCGCTGATATTGGGAAATCCTATCAGTGGCTGGAAAGAGCCGGCTTCAAAGATAGCACTGAAGCCCTCATCATGGCAGCACAAGAACAGGCACTAAGTACCAGATCCATAGAAGCGGGGATTTACCATACAAGAGAAGACCCAAAGTGCAGGCTGTGCAGAGAAACGTCAGAAACAATCCAACACATCGTGGCAGGGTGTAAGATGCAGGCAGGAACAGCATACATTGAACGGCACAACCAAGTAGCCGGCATCGTGTATAGGAACATCTGCTCAGCCTATGGACTAACCCCTCCCAATACCAGATGGGAGACCCCTCTGAAGGTTGTGGAGAATGACAGGGCTAAGCTCCTGTGTGACTTCCATATCCAGACAGACATTGTGGTGGTAGATAAGGCCCAGAAGACAGCCCTGGTGATAGACGTAGCGATACCAGACGACAGCAACATCAGGAAAAAAGAGCATGAAAAGGTGGAAAAGTATCAGGGTTTGAAGGAGGAATTAGAAAGACTGTGGCAAGTGAAGGTGAATGTGATCCCAATAGTGGTTGGAGCACTAGGGCTGTGACACCCAAGCTTGAAGAATGGCTCCGACAGATTCCAGGGAGTACATCAAAACACTCAGTCCAGAAAAGCGCATTGCTGGGAACAGCTAAGATACTGCACAGAACCCTCAAACTCCCAGGCCTCTGGTAGAGGACCCAAGATTGAGGATAATATACATACATACACCACCCGTGGAGAGTGAGAAAACAATTTGTTTTCAACATTTTTTTGACTCATAGCACACTAGCAAGATACTAAAATTAACATGACACACCATCAGTTTTTTATAATTGTCAAGGCACACCAAGCTGTTGTTTGATGGGGGGTGGGGATGCAATGGCACAGTGGTAGTAATGTCTGCCATTGGGCTTGCTGATCCAAATAAAGAGACTGGTAGTACAGAGTTCCATATTGCAGATCACCATCATTGATAGAATGGGTGCTACTTAATACTGTGTCCATCACACGCATGACAGAGATCAATGCTTTGGCTGAGATGTGCAGGCAGATGCAGGGAGTGGCACTATAACAAAATATTACTGTTGGATTCCTGGGAAAATGTCTCTGTCAGAAAAGAATCTAGGATATCTGATGACAACTGGATAGAAGCTGTGACATTAAAATGTGAGAAACACTCCTGGAAAGCTCAAAGAACAGGCAGAATGAAGAGATCCATCTGATTATTGGAACTGGAAGCAGAGTATACAACTGATTGGCACTGAACTGTCTGATGCATGTCACATGCATGTGGCTTGAGCTCTTCTTTGCCCTGCTCCAATCCACAGGCTGCAATCCTAACCCCAGTTAGGCTAGCATAAGTCCTGACACAAGTCCAGTGCTGGCCTGGGGATGTCACAAAGTGCTGTAAAGCACTAGGAGACAGATGAGTTATACCAGCCTAAATTGGTTAGAATGAGTTGCTTTGCCTTTCCCTACCAATCACCAGAATATCTGGCAAACCTCGTTTAGCACTTACTGTGGCAAGTAAAGGCATGAGCGGCAATTGTATGAGCATGCTGGGATTCCTCCTGGGGCATGTCATTGGGCTACATTTAATAAATAGGAATAACAAGGAGCATCAGTCATAGCATTCAGTGAATCAGAGATGAAGCTGAGATGGAGGAATTGTGGAAACTATGAAAGAGGGGAGGCAGAGTCAGTTTCTCCTGTACATCAAACGAACAAACTGGACTCGTGGTTAAGCCCATGAAAGTCTCTTGCATGAACTTGGAGAGAATATCACTTGCTTGTTAGAACTTCTGCCAGCTTTAGCAGCACTTGCACATCAAGTGTACATTCCATCAAATGTATATTATGTTTAACATATCAAGTGTAATGTTCTCTGCTACCCCTGCTAACTGAGTAGGAGGCACTTTTTTCAAGTGGGTGTTCCACTTTTATTTATCAGGGAGAAAGTAACTGGCCCTCTTCACTCCAGCTGGTGTACTTTTGCAGATTTTTTGACTGTGAGCCCATTTGGGACCAGAAGCCATAAATTATTTGATCCTTCTGTAATCAGTATATAAATACTGTTGTTGTTGTTGTTGTTGTTGTTGTTGTTGTTGTTGTTGTTGTTGTTGTTGTTAATGTATGGTTCTGCCTACTGAATCCACTTTCATTGTAGAAAAGATACTGTTTATTATCCCTTCTGGTATTTAAAAATATCATTGTAAAAGAGAGCAAGATTAAAATTATATCAGAATTGCTTATTTCCTCATCTGACACTGTTCTAGATGTTGCAACATTAATTTAATTGCTACACTTGATGAAAAGTCTGTCTGTCTGTTTCACTCACTCACGCACTCACTCACTAATCAGCGCTCAGCCAAACTGCTGATTTTAGAAATGTGAAATTTGGGGAGGTTGTTCCTTTCATGATGGAGGCATCCTTAAGAAGATGAAAAGGGGTGCTACACATTTCCATCCGATACTTAACTTTGAAGATTGATAAAACCCAGCCCCAAATGCTGCACCTGTCTCGTAGGGGTGCCCACAGTTGTGGAGGGATGGTGCATGGTTGTACGGGGATGTTACACATGGGGGATTGTGCAAGTGGGAGGATAGCAGATGAGGGGATGTTGCACATAGAGGGATGGAGCATGTGGAGATGATGCATGGGGAGATGTTGCATGGGCGGATGGGAATGTGGGGGATGGGGCACGGGAGATGTTGCACATAGGGGATGGTACACGGGGAGAGATATAACACAGGGAGAGATTGTGCATGGGAGATTGTGCATGGGAGATGGGGCATCCCCACATCATGAAAGGGGGATGGGGCACATGGGGAATATTGCATGGAGGGGATGGTCCATGGGGAGAGATATTACACAGGGAGAGATGGTGCACCGTGGGGAAACGTACTGCAATGCAGGTACATCTTGCTAGTAATAAAATAAGAGCAACTTAAGTGTCTTGGAATGTCTCTATTTCATAAGAATTAGAAACAGTCAATGCAATTTGGCATCACAAGTCTGTTCATCTCTGAAGTTTAAGGCAAGAACACAATGTTAGAGAAACACAACTGTTTTAGAGCAATGGGACCAATTTTGAGGTGCCTTTACCTACTCTTTGTTCAAGCTGACTATAGTGAGTCTATTCTGGGCAGCTGATTTCCCCATCAAGCAGATCATGCTTCTTTTCTCAAGGTTTTGGATAGGGATGATGTCGCTCAAGAAGTGGACAATGCCACTGCCACCAAATCTGCCCCCACTTGGGCTGGATCTTCCCACCCTGCCATCAACATGTTCCTGTAAATCAGCTTGCAAATCCTGCCCTTTTCTTACTTCTGTGCTGCTCTGAGAAGTGTGGTGGGTCCTGCACTTATGCCAGTGGGATGGCACAGGACTGCAGTGCTTCCTGAATGGTATATTTGTGCCAGCACAGTGCTCAGCAGAGGCAAATTAGATTGTGTCCCATATTTTCTGCACTACAATATACAGTACCATGTTACTGAGTGGTGGAGGGTAATTATAGATTATATTATATATAATACTACAGCAATATAATTATATATTATAATACAGTGGCATTGTTCATTTGAGCAATTACATGTTCTAGTTAAACATTGGAAAGTATTATTCTGCACAATTGCATAATGTATATATCATTTATATGTTTAATTGTTCAGATTAAATGTAAGATATTTTACCACTTAATCTAACAGTTAAGCAACTTATTAGGCTTATGACCATGAAGTGCAATTGAACATGCTTATATCTCAGTTTGCTTTTAAAATAGAATTTACTATACATTCTAACCTGACATTGGTCAACAGGGTAAGAGGCAGCCCTTTCTTATACCTTAGAAACACTGTGCTGTGTGTTTATGTATGTAAGGGAATATACTGTTCTGAGAATATAATGTATGTAAGGAGTAATCAAACATTATTAGGCCCCTGGGCTGAATGTGGTTCCAGGAAGCAATTTATCTGGTCCATGTTAAAACTGGGCTCCTAAAACTGGGCTTGATAATTGGGCAACCCCTTATCTTGAAATTATGAACAAGATTTGCATATTTTCTCTTCTATCACTGGCAACTAATAATTTTCTATTTGAAAGCAATGTGGTTAATGCAGTGGTGGGCTTCACGAGGTTCTCACAGTTTCTATAGAAGCGCCTGCTAATGAGCGCCTGGTTCTGAGAACTGGTTACTAATGGGACATAGAACCTGTTGTTCTCTGGAGATAGAAACTGTTGTTAATTTAGGTTATTAGGACATTGAACCTGTTGTTAATTTATCTGAATCCCACCACTGGGTTAATGTGGTCATCATCCTGGGCATGTCCATCATGTGGAATTGCTCTACCTCTTTTCACTGTAATGGTGTACATATTTCACATGAAGGTTATAATCTGTTGACAGTGGACTTGTAGCAGTTTGCACAATATTTTCCTTGATGAGGAGAGGAAGGATGAGCAGTAGGCTGTTACTGTATGATGCATGCAAGGTAGGGTTGATAAGGCAACTTGATATCCATTTAGGGCAGGGGTCTTCAAACTTTTTGGCAGGAGGGCCACATCATCTCTATGACATGGTGATGGGGCAGGAAAACTAATTTACATTTCAAATTTGAATAAATTTACATACAAGAATATATTGGAGTGGATTACAAGGATTATATTGTCACATTACTTGAATGCTGGTATGTTTTAACATAATGTTTTATATGATCAATAAATGGGCAAGTTTGATGAAGTTTGTTGCACATTGTTGAAGTTGAAGTTTGTTGCACATTAATTAGCCTCATTTTTAATTTCAAAATAATTTTGCAATTCTTAGGGGCCCCAAATGGGTTTTGTACCACCTTAAAATATTTCTCTTGCAGACCCTGCCCTTCAGGTGTGATACCCCTGACTTTGACAAGCAGTGGCCTGAATCAGTTGGTTACCCTTGAGCCCTGGGGGAATTAAATGGCTAGGTGTGTTTCCCCAAATTTTAGGTCCTCACATGTTGGAATGGCTAGCACCTTTTTCTCCTTCTAGTCCTGCTGCATTTTTTCTTGTTTATTTAAAGAAAGGCCCTAGTTCAATCTAAACCTCAACCCAAAGTGGGGATGGAGCTTGTGCAGACAAATTTTGTCTTCATTTGGGGAGCACAAGGGGGAAGTATTACTCTGGCAGTATCATTCCAGAGACAACCTGACTTGCTATTGGAGATTATCCACTGTGATTCTGAATAGAAACCCAGATCCAGGCAACTGATTGTACAGCAGTGAAAAGCCTCAAGGCACAACTTAACAACAGTTACAATTATGTAACATGTAACTTGAGCCTTTGAATAGAATTTCAATAAGATTAATGATAAATTCTTACTGGAATGTCCAATTTCAAATGCATTTTGTCGGTTGGATCTAGTGCTGGAGGATTGGTAGCAAAACTCTTGGAAGTCATGCATACTTCAGCAAACTTGTTTCCATTGTACTGATGTTCATTTTTAAGCATGCAAGCACTGAAAATGTGCAATCCCTCAGCACTTGAAGAGATTGGTCACCTTAGTTCAGGGTAATCATATGTCATAACCAGAAAAGGTAGTCAGGGTAATCATATGTCACAAGCCAAGCCTGTCCCCCTCCCCCCAAAAATGTAGGATACCCAAGAAAAATGTAAGACAGGAGAAAATAAAAGCTATATATTGCTTTGAGGTGGTTAATTTAAACACTATGTTACTTATTAAATTTAAGACTATTCTATAATTCATTACACCGTTTATTAATTAGAAAAAGTGGCTACATGCCACTCACAAGAAAAAAGAAGGCAATGAACATTTTTCCTAGGACACAAGGCTAAAAAAGAGGACATGTCTTGGAAAAAGCTGACATATGGTCACCCTGAGTTATCCCTATAGATGGCTATGGGGAACTATGATTTCATTACAACTGGAGAACCAGGAGGTGAGGCTTGTGTGTTTCACTAAAGCTCCCCTATCATTTCCTCCATAACATGAGAACTGATTTCATTTTGTAATATGAGCACGAACGACTATATAACATGTAAATGCTGTACAACTGAATCAGTTGCAGAACCTACATGAAGGATTTTACAAGTGCCACTACTCAGCAGTTCTCCTTAATGGTCCTGCAATCCTATCCATATTTATCCGTGAGCAAGCTCCCTTGAATATAATGGGGCTTACTATTGAATAGGCATGCCTAGGATTGGGCTGCACCTGGCATCTCCCCCTCTTCCCTTGGACAGACTTACAGTTCTGGAAGTAGCAGATAGTATGGCTTTTCATACTCAGCCACTCTTTCAGCTCCCAGCACAGGAGTGGGTGGAATGAAAGTTGATGGGTATAACCACAGTGTCCTAATGAGATCTTCCAGAAGGATAACCCTGTTAGTCTTGAAGCAGCAAAAACAACAAAGAGTCTTGTGACACCTGGAAGACTTAACTCGTTTATTGCAGTGCAAGCTTTTCTTGGGACGTTTATGCGACAAAAAGTGGGTTGATCTTAAAGGTGCCCCAAGACACTCTGTCGCCCAGGAGAACTAGGCTCTTGGACAGAAGGATATGCCACCCAGAGCAACATCATGGGTTGGAGAAGGTGCAATCAGATCCTGTGTAATTGCAGTTTGCTTTGAAGTTAAATGACCGCAGGGATTTTTTGGATTAAAAGCGAGGATGGAAATCAAACCAACCAATAAGGCATCACTGCCCCAAAACCCCCCGTAAGACCCAAGACAATGTGGGTGGAATGTAAATGGGCCTCTGTTGAAAGCATTAATATACAGCAAAAGGCATAACTCACTCTTCACTCACACTTCACTCTAACTTTCCACTCCTCATTTAGTGCAAGCATCTACATTGGGGAAGACATCTAAAGGCTACTGTTGCAAGTTCTCTCTTTTATAACAGGTACAATCACTTGGGATCCAAGTTGTGGAGTAACTTGTGTCAATCCCAACATATCTCATCTGATCCATTTTGCGCAGGCAGCTCTAAGATGCATTGTCCAGTCAAGCCAAACAGTTTTTGAGGATGAATTTGTGCCCATTGCTCACTGGGGTCTCAACCAGAATCTCTAAGCTGAACAGCCTTGGTTCCCCCCAGGGGTGCCACTAGAGTTCATGTCACCCGGTGCAGGAGGCCAGCACATCACCCCCATACATTTGGCGGGACAATAATGTGAATAGTGGGCATGGTTATGTACCATTGCCCCACCTCCACTGGTTTTTTTAGCCATACATTTTAACAGAATAAAGATATTTCAAAGTGGTTTGTTTCACCGTATTCTGCAGTAAATTATGCATTCAAAGGTGTATAACATGATGGGATTATTTCTACAAACCATGATTTTAGCCATTTAGGTCACAAGGGGTGCCTTCAAGGGTGCCCCCTTTCTAATGCCCTAGTAATGTCCCTGATTGGGACCATTTTGGAAGTCTTGTACTCTCCTGGACTGACCTTCCACTCCAGCCAAAGCATGCTTGCTTATTTGCCAGTAAACACAGCTGTGCAGTTCACATCCATTTTCAGTGAATTTCAATGCAATATCAGGGACCTCCTTCTGGGGTATTTGTGGGGGCTGTGTTCATTGGATCAGGACAATGCTGGTGTCCTTAGATTCCTCGCAGCCTCCCTAGATTCCTGCCCTTTCCAATGAACTACGGCATGTTTGCCTACTCATGAGTAAAGCCTTGATCTGGGTCACTTTCACTTTCCATAGATTTCAACGCATATTTTAGTTTTTTTAATTTTTTGGCCATAACTTTCAATAGGAAATTGCTATTTTAAAATGGATTTTTGCATTGGATTCTGCTCTTCAATAAAATTCCAAAGGTATATGATATGATGGGATTTGATGCACCATCACAAAGTTGCACTTTTTAGGTCTCCCTTGGGCGCGTCACCCAGTGCGGACCACACCACCTGCACCAACCTAGAGACACTCCTGGTTCCCCCCTAGAGTCTTTCCCCTAGAATTTATGTCAGGATGCATGTCTAACACTCATTCTTAACCCCCTTTTCCTATATTAAACCTGCCAACTGTGACCAAAATAATTCTTGCATCGTCTGGAATATGCAAAAATGTCAACAGAAGGCCAATCAGGTAAGGAGCAAAAAGTCCCTATTTAATGACAAAGTCACCATGTTCTGCGAGGGAGTGGATCTTGCTGCTGTACCAATGAATTTGTACTCATGTGAGTGACTCAGCCCTAATGGCTGCCTCAGCACCTCCTATCTGCATGTGAACTAGTCCATGGGCCCTATTTTCTTCCCTTGCCATGGTGATGTGTTGTGGAGATTCCCTGGGAGATGAATTACATAGTAGCTTTAGTGTCTTTTCTGTCCAGTGGGAGAACCAACCATCTACTTTATAGTATTGTTGTAGAGGGAAACACAGTAGTGTTGAGAGTTTGGCAGAAAGTCTACCTAAATCACTGTGGTGTGTGTATGCATAGAACTACAGCTGATGTTCACACCCTACATTAAATTCATCATGTTTCCAATTTATCTTTGTCACTGGGAGATATATATATATATTCATACACACACGCACATATGCACGTACACCGGTTCCTATGTTTCTCAGAACTCAAGGCTTTTCAAATTTCTCTTTGAATTTAAAAAGAAAAAGAAAAACCAAGAAAAAAGAAAAACCATTAGGATTATACAACTGCATTAAGTGTCTCCTGATGAACAAGAAAGGACATGAAACCAACCTCACATCGTTCCTGTCTCCACATAAATCTTGACAAAGTTCTTTTGTGCCTGACTGCGTTGAGACACCTTAATGTCTCCCAGCTAGTCGGCTCTGAGGCTTTTTATTTTATTTTTTATTTTTTGTTCACAATATATTTCCCTTGACAGTGTGCACAGATAGTTAAGGCACCATGTAATTATCGTCACAGCTAAAAGGCAAGAGATGATTTATTTTTGACAAGCATCATCTTTTCAAGACAACGCCATTAACACTTACGCTGCTTGTATAACTCTTTTCTTCAGGGGCAGGGAAAGAAGAATAATTACCCTGATAAACCTCTCTCTTCATGCAAAGAAATGGTGCTGAGAAACTCACATGTACCAGCCTTTGGAAACTGAAGGGCACCATCTTGTTCTTCCAATCTCACTTGTGTTTTTAACATCTTTTCCAACTTTCCTTGGTTTTTGTCTTCTGGAGTGAAAAGAATGCGTGCACTTATCTCAGCACATAGTTGATGCCCAGCTATACACACCCTGAGATGTCTGATTATAGCTTTGGGAGCCAGTGTGATGTATCATCACAGGCAAACAGATGTGCCAAACAGACTTACTGGGGCAAGAAAACAAAAGCGACTTCTTGCAGAAGAGTCGGGCACTATGGGTTGTTGTTGAATTCTCTATTCCTTCTTCCTTTCTCCTTCCCCCTGTCTCTGTGAAGAAGCTTTCATGATTGCTCCAACATCGCTAGTAGCAAGGGAAGGGCTGCCGTGCAACGTTCAATGTTCAATCAACGTTCCAAGACTTTGCCAGCAATTTTTGTCTTCGGGGGGAATTGGTCCCTCCAAATTAGCACTGCTAATTCTGACTGCTGGTTTTGTGGTATTTTCTTGTGTTGAATAGTGTTTTTTGGGGTCCCTTAGTTTTTCTCCATTTTTCTAACTTGACTATGCAGTTGACTAGCATAGAAACTCTCTTATGGCTTTCTTTTCTGCTACTATTTTGCAGTTTTTCTCCTTTATTCTGTCTTTCCTTGCTCACAGACACTGGCATTCCTAAGGGGGTCATGAGGGGCAAATGCCTGGGGACACCATGTCCTAGGGTGGTGCTACAACCCTTTTCTTCGGCTGCCATTATTTTCTTTACTTATCAGGCTCATTTATAGATCCATTTTTTAGGCTTTAAAAGGCCTTTAAACAGGATGACCAGATGCCCAAACCTCAAAAGGAGGACAAGGTTTTGGATTCCTCTAGCCTGCCTTTCTGGCAGACAATGGCATGTAAAGCTGTGATATTGTAGTAAAGCTGTGATATTGGGCACTTTCACTTTCCCATAGAGCTCAATGCTTATTTTTATTTTTAGATTTTTAGCCATATCTTTTGATAGGAAGGAGATATTTCAACACCAATTTTTGCATTGGATTCTGCTCTTCAATACAACATATGTTGTAGTGGCATACTTGAGTGCAGTGGCAATGGGGACAAATACCCTGGATACCAAGCTTGGAGTAGTTGTTCTGCACCACTATTTTCTCTCCCCCACACCCTTCCCATGGCACTCAGTTGTCTGCTGATAGTATCAGCGTAGGTTTGCCATAATTGGGGCCCTCTGAACACAATCCCCCAAATTGTCCCATATTCCCCCTAAATCAGAATTTGGGGGACATATGGCAACCCTATATCAGCGCACCAATCTGAAAACCATCTTCAGAGACTCCCATCCCCCTCATAAAGCATTCTGAGGGCTGAAAACGGTCACTCCTGGTTTGGGGCTAAAAACTGGAAATGACCATTTTTGGCTCTCAGAATGCTTGAGGGGAGAAAAGGGGTATGTGAGGAGGAGTGTGCAAGTGTGGATGTGGGAGAACTTTGGCAGGAGAGCAGAATTCAAGTATCCTTGATGGGACTAAAGCGCAGCCAACACAAACGCTTACTACAGTGTATTTTTGCTTGTATTTAATTTGTTTTTAATTGCATTACAAACCACAATGAGTTGAAGAGCACAAAAAACAAGATTAAATGAGTAAATAAAAAACTGCATACTTATTTAAGTATGTGCTCTATTCCCCCCCCCCCCCAAATTTAAAAAAATCTGAGAGGAAAGAGACTGGGTTATCCTTTCTTTTTCTGCCAACTGGCCTGAAAGCAAACAAAAATTGCAAGGCTGCTTTTTACTGATTGCTTAGTAACTCTACTTTAAATTCCTCTGTGTTATTTATGCTACTTTATTTCCTATAGAGCCAGAACTTCATCTGATAGATCTCAGTGGTGGGCTTCAGGGGGTTCTCACAGGTTCTATAGAACCCTTTGCTAATAAGTGCCTGGTTTTGAGAACTGGTTACTAATGGGACATAGAACCTGTTGTTAATTTAGGTTATTAGGACTGTTGTTAATTTATTTGAATCCCACCACTGTTACTATCTCTTTGAAATCTCTGAAATCCCAAACCTCCAGAAAATTAAATTTCTTCATTTGTTTCTCTGTATCCTAGGAGGAATGTGGGGGAGTCCATGGGCCAGAAATGCAGTCTGTCAAACTGACCCCCTTTTATGTTGTCCATTATAAAGTTGGCCTATTTATCCATAACCAGCTTCCTGGTAATGAAGCATATGCAGTGAGCTTTGCAAGATTCAGAAGCAAAAGAGATCATGTGCAAAAACAAATACAAAAAATATTTTCAAAATAATTTATCAGCATTAAAGGCTGAAACATCTCGGCTTTGTACAACTCGGAAACCTCTTTACTTTCTTCATGAGTGACAATACATTTTCCCAAACTTTGTTGAAAATTTGTTGAAAATTTACACTGGACAGGTGGGTAGGCAGGTGCGAAGTGGGATCAGGTCCTGACACTTATGCCGGATCCTAGCCCAGATGCAGCCACATACCATGGTAGCATTAAGTCAGCAAGACACTAAGAATTAAAATACACATTTAAATGATTAGGGAACCATCTGGACTTGGCTTGTGACCCATTTTGTCCCAACCCATAGTTTGTGAAACACTGATCTAGCCAATTTTCATGCATATGACAGTAGCTGCAGCCAGATATAACATTCAGAGTAAGATCTGGGAAACTTCCTTTGGGAAAAAATGTTTTCTTACGGTCAGATTGTACCGTGACACATTCTATTGTGCCTTTCTTAGTAACATATGGCCTGGCTCATTTACTTGAGCCACCCAGAATGGTAAAACCTACAATCTAGTTTTGGCAGAACTGCCGTTGTTGTAATATAGTGATGCCAAAATGGGCTCCCACAAAGGCCGGAAGGTATCCAGAGATCTCCTCAAGGTAAGGACTACCTTCATTGTGTACAGCCTTGACTACCTTTTCCCATACCAGGTAGGCTATGATACCCTGATAGCCTGGTTAATATCTATAAATCATATCACGTGTTACTTTTCACAACAGCCATAAAACATGTTGCACCACCACATTTGGATTGGGCCCTTCATCTGGACTTTTTCATCTAGTCACATGTAACATTCTTTTTAGAATAGCTTTGAATGTTTTGGTTGTCATGCTGTTGTGGTGAATTTCATTAATTGCCTCCATCTTTGGCAAAGTGTATATGCATTCCTTTTTAATACTACTAAGCAGGCCTCCGTCAGTCTTGAAAGACTATGGTATCATGCTCGGCACTGCATACACTGCATGTGAAGCACAAAAGCCTGGGTTAGATTGTTATGGAGGATAGGCTGTTCCCCAAGCAGCAAATCCCCCCTCTCCACGCCACTGAATTAGTGCAATGGAAAGGCAGAGCCAATACGATTGGATCCAGCGGGCGTCGCAGAGCTGGGCTAAGGACAGGAGCTCACCCTGTCTTGTGGGGCCGACCCGGGTCTTGAACCCTGGCCTGCTGGTTAACAGGCACAGCGTCTTAACCGCTTGCACCACCCAATACAGGACATGAATTTAGCTGTGACACCTTTTGTACATTCAAAATCATGTGAGAAAATATGCGCTTTTAAGGTGATTTTGATTATCCACTGAATAAAATGGTTTGGCCCAAAGAGGCTGATGTGTGTTTCTACTTAGAGTGTCACAAGGATTTGCCAGAAAGTGTATAGTCTGAATAGCTACCACCTGGTGGAGCCCCACACCTTTTTTGTCTAGAGATCAATTACCTTGGTCATTATCTTTCCCATAAGACCATGGGGCAGCCAACATTACAGGCAGTCTTCATTTATGGAACATACTTCATGGAGACAGTGGTACCTTCAAATGCAACCCCATTGTTCTGGCTCAGAATTATAGGACTCCTTCCCTGATGGATTATAAATCTAAACATCCCTGTTAGCCTTCCAGCATGGACTGAAAATATTTTCCTTTCACCCTGCTTTTATGTCCTCTTGTTTTGTACTGTTTGTATATTGCAGCTTTTAAATATTTTTTTATTATTTTTGAGATTTTAAAAAAATGTTATTGCTAGCCACCTTGGGCCACCGATTGTAAAGAGGTAAAAATGTTTTTAAATGAATAAATACCATGCTGCTGGTGGAAGTCCACAAATGTAACTGCTGGTTTGTTGGATTTCTTTGTGTACTTCCAGTCTCCGATGGAATTGGCTCCATGATGCACAAATACCTCTAAATGGCCTGTTTCAGTATTGATCATTCACATGGAGGGGAATATGAAAATGTAGAGTGGGGAATATTCAAAAGAAAATATTGATTGTTAGGTTGGAGTGACTTATTATGGGATTAGAATATCATCAGTCCTAATTGCAGTGCTTTTGATTTACACAATTTCACTAAGGGCGCAATCCAGAGTAACTACGGGGAGTCCTTGCTCCGGTGTAAGAACAATTTGCTCTGGATTGCAATATGAATTTCCCATAGGTTTACACTTGGTGCTGCAGTAACTACAGGTAAACGTAATATCTCTTATGTGCTCCCGTAGTTACTCTGGATTGTAGGGTAAATTTGTCAAAATTAGCCCCATGAAAAGAAATGGCATTGTCTAAAACTTTGTCACTACCTTCAACTCTTTGCCTGATTTTTACGTTAAATCCCCTTGTACCTCTATAAGCTTCCTATTGTACAAGGGTCTCCTTGGATTTGCTCTTGTGATTTTGCTAGTGCATGTCCAAAGTGGACTGAGAGGCTGCTGCCAGAGGAGATAGAATAAAGCACATGCTATCAATTTGTGCAGTCCCCCCGCCCCACAGTTACCTCTCCCTCATTCTTCCTCCCTCTCTCCCTCCCTCCAACCCTGGTTTAGCCTCCCACAGCTACCTCAACTGAACCTCCTGGGTCTAATGATATAGGCAGGAAGGCTCCACCCTTGCCACTGGTGCTCAGGCAGCACACCAGTCATCATGCTACTAGAGTGTGCTTTACTGTTGCTTTTCAGTAGACTGCCAGCTTAGCCCAGTAGACTGGACTGCTATTTTTAGAAATGTTTTGATTTGTATTGTATTGCCTTGAGTAATATGAAGAGATGTGAGTAGACATTATGGCTGTAATCCTAAGAGCACTTTCTTAGGAGTAAGCTCCATTGAACTCAATGGAACTTATTTCTGAGTGGACACAATAACACACACACTGCAAGATTCAGAACCATACTGCATTTAAAAATCATTTATTTTATGCACATTTGGAATAATTTTCTTCTTTATGACTCAAAAACACAGTGATGATTTCACCAACTCTGGCACATAGACTCCTTTAAGGCCCAGTACTAACCAACTTTCCAACACTGCAGCAGGCCTCCGTCAGTCTTGGAAGACTATGGTATCGTGCTCGGCACTGCATACACTGCATGCGAAGCATGAAAGCCTGGGTTGGATTGTTATGGAGGATAGGCTGTTACCCAAGCAGCAAATCCCTCCTCTCCACGTCTCTGAATTAGTCCAATAGAAAGGCAGAATCAATATGATTGGATCCAGCTGGCATCGCAGAGCTGGGCTAAGGACAGGAGCTCACCCTGTCTTGTGAGGCCGACCCAGGAATCAAACCCTGGCCTGCTGGTTAACAGGCACAGCGTCTTTACCACTTGTGCCACCCACACTGATGCATGCCATAATGCAGCTCCAAGATAAGAGAACAAATGGTCCCTTATGTAAATGGAGCCACTGTGACTCTCCCCATCACCACAAGAATCAGCATAATCCCCACTGGCCCAGCTGCCTTAGTGCTGCTAAGTTAGATACAACTGGTCTGCAATCCTAATCACATTTTCTTGGGAGTAAAAGTACTATTGAACACAATGGGACTTGCTTCTGGGTAGACATGCTTAGGATTGAACTGTCGGGCTCTTAAAGGTTTGTTAAAGTCACTGAATATGTAGGACCAGTAAGCTGGCTAGAGACAAAAGAGCTTCAAAGGAATAAAATGGGAAGATACAACTGCTCTTTCCACTACCAGCCCTGGCAGGGATTTGTAGATGATGGAACGATGAAGATTGCTATTTACACTTGATCTATGATGCACATGACATATTTCCTTAAGAATTTATTTTGATAAATGGATATCTACGCACAGTTTTGATCTTTATATTAAGAAACATGTTTATGAGTATTCATGAAGAACAAAATGCATGTCATACCGAGTGTATTTCACAAAGTGAATGAGTGTTTTGGCCTGTGAACATGATTTGGGGTCAACATACTGAATTCAGTCATGCCCAAGCATCATAAGGAACCGCTCGCTTATATTGAAGAATTAAACAATATGCCAACGAACTACACAGAGTAAACACAAAAGAACTGAAAGACAAATGCTGTTTGGAGGGAGGAATTGCATTATATGGGAGCAAAAATTAATGCTCCCAACTGGAACCGAATGCTTGAATATTGCTAATTTGACTATTCAAACACTGAATGTAGGAGTTTGAACTTAGAAATTAAATTTTGCTGTGACAAAACTGTCACAAGGTCATTTTTATGGCAATAAGGAGGGATGCTAAAAATGTCTAAATCTAGACATACTGTACATATATTGCAAATATAAATATATAGACATACTGTACATATACCGCAAATATTTAAAATGAATCAATATAAAACACCATGATTTATAGATATAAACACTATGATTACTATTATTGGTAGATAGGGATATGATTGATAGATAGTTTGACAGATATTTCCAACAAAAATATTTAAACCAACAAAATGGTTTAAAACAAATTAAGGCTGCAATACTATAGGCCTGCTGTTCCCAAACACTTCTAGAGATTGCGAGCAGCATCAATTATTGCAGGAGAGAATGACTCGATTCCTAGGATAGCACAGCTGCTGAGGTGCAAGAGGCTTCCTTTTATTTGCTGGAAAGAGCATGGGAAGTCCCATGGAAACCTCCGTAGTGCTCCCCAATCTGTAGATAATCTAAAAATAATGATCATAATCCACTTCCAGGTTTACGATTCCAAAACTGCAAGTGGGTTGTGATAATTATTATTAGATTATTTTTGATTTGAGACTTTGATAGTGCTCTCTGAAGCCCTTGAAAGCTTCTGCTCCTTCCAGTATGTAAAACAAAGCCCAATGCACCCATTGCAATCAGGATCACATTGGTGCATTTCCCCCTTGATCCCTAAAAAGGCAGCAGCAAGGGTGCAATGTGCTGGGTAGTTGTCATGCCCCTATTTGAAAATTTCTGCTATACACAGTTACCTGTCAGTCCCAATTAACTAACTGAACTCAATGAAGCTTAATTCTGAGTAGACATGTATAGGATTGTTCTGTAAATGTTCCAAAGGGATTACAATGCAGAAAAAAATGAAAGCAAGAGACACCACCAAAAGGTGACTAGAAAAAATATGTTTAGTTACTCTCCCTCTGCTAAATATAAGAGAACCAAATGTTGTCAAATATTAATGACCATTATATGCCAACTATCAAAATATAAATATAGTTATCAAATACTGGGTGACTGAATATTCAAAATACATATATCTGGTGAATATTCAACATCAGCATTGACATTCTGAATTGCAGTTGAGGAGAGCAAACCTGTTCCAAAGGATTGCAGACAGCACTACAATTAACTGAGTGCATATTGCCTTCCGCCATATGATAAGTGGACATTACATCATGAGCTGTGGCTTATATAAACTCAAGGTTTAGAGCCAGCTGAAACAGCAGCACAGTTGTTATCTCAAACCATTTGATGAGTTTGATGTAGGTTGGCAACTTTAAAAAAAAAACACAGAAGTCACTTGCTGTTTTGAATGGTACAGATGCAGAAATTTATAATTTGCCCAGTACTGTTTTTATTAAAAGATTGCAAACAGTTATAATGAAATCATTGTGTAAAACATTGTGTAAAACAAAAATCAGTCAATGCATAAGACAAAAACATATTTGCTAAAAAGAAATTTAAGACTTTTCAGTTAATAATATCTTTTCCCTGAAATTTAAAATGCAATTCTGTGTATACACTTACCTAGGAGTAAATTCCACTAAATTTATGGGACTTCTGAGTAAACATGTCAAGGATTTATATTTTCATTTTCACTGGAGATTTAATATTTCTTTCGATTCCTAGATAAAAGATTTATTAGTGACCGTTATTTAAAATCTATCACATAAAAATATTAACAGATTGGGTACTTGAGTGACATCCATTAAAGATCATGTAGAATATTGTAGTACCGTAATTTGTTAATGGGGCCCTTGGCTTCCCTCCCGATCTTTCTGAAGTCAATAGCAAAAAGCCCTGTTGGGTTTAAATTGATTGGGCTTGTATTTATTTTAAGTGTAGATCTGGCTGTTTTTAATCTGGCTGTTTTAAGGAGGATGCAGTGATTCTGGGGTTTGGAAGGCTGAGGTCTGGATTATGAACCATGATCATATCCTTCAAATGTGTCTTTTGCATGGGTGCATAAAATAGGATTCATATATATCACTTAATTGTTGAGAGCTGATTTGCACGTGAGATCTCACAGATATAAAACTACAGGATCCTGTTCATATCAGCTGATATCACTTTAAATGCAATGCCTAGTAAATAACAGACGTGTCTTGCACACTGCCAGCAATCATGAATTGTTGAGTGATATGAAGCAATATGATATGCATGTGTGGGTGAACCAGCCCTATTCCTACCATCTCTTATGCTGCAATCCTAAAGACACTTTCCTAGGAGTAAGACCCATTGAACCCAGTGGAGCTTACTGTTGAGTAGACATGGTTAGGATTGTGTGGTTAGACACTGTAAAACTGCAGAGTTTTGCATTCTTGGAGTTTTCCTACCTAATGTAAGTATTGGCAAACAAAACGTTGTTTAAGTTGAATTGGATTACACATCTTTGTTAATTTCTTATTATTTCTCAAAATTCTGTTACGTTTTAGATTTGCAGGAGTATAAATATGTGCAGTAAAAGTGGACAACTCCATGTCATCTAATGTCATTGATCATGACTAGTATTGAAAGGTCCTTTCTGTGTCTGTATATATTCTTTTAAGTTTTCAAAGAGCACAATCCTAACCAGGTCTACTCAAAGTAAGCCCCATTGTGTTCAGTGGATCTTTCTCCCAGAAAAGTGTCTTTAGGATTGCAGCCTTAAGCTGTAATCCTAAACATACCCCCAAATCCAGAGTAACTACAGGAGCACGTAAGAGACTTTACGTGCACCCGTAGTTACTGCACCACCTAGTGAAAACCTATGGGAAATTCTTATTGAATCCAGAATAAGTTGTTCTTACACCAGAGCAAGGACTCCCTGTAGTTACTCTGGATTTTGCCCATATTTACCTGGGACTAAACATATGCAGAACTGTTTGCAAACACACACACAGTGTGTTGTAAAAACGTACTGTGTGTTTACAACACCTTATACAGTATATGCTTACTCCCAAGTTAGTAAACCTGCAGCCATTACTAAATCTTGTGGCAGTGAGTTCATGTGAGAGGATAGTCCCTTTTGTCTGTCTTGAACCTTACTGTCAGAATATTGACTCATAGATGTGTCCTGTGACTGCTTATGTGCCTCAGTAGTGAAGACATACACAGCGGAGTAGATTAACTATTTACTGTATTTACACTTCAGAGTAGTCTAACACAGTCTGGGTCATACAAGTTTATATCAGGTCCATCAGTCTAAATCACCTCAGACCTAATCAGTTATACAGGGCTTCACAGCTCCTTTCTGCTCTGGTGAACAGCTGAGCTCCGAATGCCAAATAGTTCTCCAACTGTCACCAACCAACTGGCAGATGTTCACAGCTAAACATTCTGTTCAGCTTAGTTTATCTGAACCAACTGTTAGATTCATAATTCTAACATTTACCTTGAACTCAGGTAATGGAAATCTGAAAAGTATTTATTTATTAAAATATTATGCAGTAAGACTGCACAATACTTTCCAGCCATATAATATCCCCCCAAAGCAGCTAACAACAATAAATTTAGAAGTATCTTGTATCAGATGGATAGTTTAATTGGTCTAATCCAATAGTGTCCTTAAAGGTGATGAAACTGTGGGTGTGATTCATGTTCTCTTTAAACCTGACTTGTTCTGATTTACCTACACTTTAATTTCTTACAACTTTACACTGGGCTGTAATTTGCAGTAACAGTTCACATTTTACTTGCTTCTCAGCTATAGTAATTAATTATCTTCAGAGGTCTTTAATCTAGCAGAGGAAAGCAAAACAAGGACTAATTGTCAGAAGTGAAAGCCAGAAAAAAATTTGAAACAAAACACCAAGCTCCATCTTTGAGAGAACAATTAAGAACAAGTAGCATTGCAACATTTTGCTGAATGATTGGTTTGTTTAATTGACTCAAAAATGTTGATCAACTTACACATGCTCCTGATGTCAATTTTTTTCTAAAAATTTTCTAAAAAGTTTTTTCTAAAAATCATTTTATACAAGAACTTATTAAAAAAATAGAGGGTAGATGTCATCTGAATGAGAAGAACTCCTCCTCCCATGTCCTTCCTTGGCAACACCATTCAAAATGTGCCATAAGGCAAGTTGCCATAACGGGGATCGGAATGGCACCACCAGAAGTAAGTTCTTTGCCATGCTGCAGTGAGGCATTCTAGGATGTGGGGAAGAAGGGCAAGAGTGGATAGTTCTGGAGGGAAGAAGGATGGCCTGGGATGCAGTTCAGAAAGGGAAGGGATGAGGACAGCAGAAGAGACTGCTACTGCACTGTATCACTCTTCCTGCCTTCAATGAATCTGTTTGGTTCTGTGCCAGATACATAGCCAGCATGGATCTGAGAAGCCCCATAGGCAGGGGCAGATCTACTATGAAACTTATGAAGCTTATGCTTCAGGGACCGTACTTGCAGAGTGGCCCCAGAAATATCTTTAATCAGCATTGGTTAAGAAATTTGGGTCTACTACAGTATATGATAAGGGTTTATTATAATTATCATCATCATCATTAATTATGATTAATCATAATATAGTGCAAGAAAACCTTCCCCATCTTAACCACAGCTTACCATTTTGCCATGGCGCCACATTTTTGAAACAGACTAGATCACAGGGGCACACAGGGCAGTTGCATCTGTTGCTCAGCATCCCAGAAGGTTGTGACACATAATATTTGGAGAGACATAATTGCCCGCAGCATTCCTGTGATCTGTTCTGTTTTAAAAACAAAGGGGACCAGGGCAAAATTGTAAGCTCCACTCATTTTTTATTTTTTGTGGAGGGTGGGGTGACACTGTATCCAGGATCAGGCCTGCAGGTTGTGGTTTGAAGAGCCTTGATGTAGGGTAATAGACGCACAGCTTTAAACTAATTGATTTTTAAAAAATGGGTGCCCCCTGCTTATCTGATGGTTAGGAATCAGAGCTGTGATGGAAACCTGAACCCAGGGGTTTTTTTTTTTGGTTTACAAATGTTGCTTCTGCTAATTTTTTAGCTAGCAAATTACAAATGTCCTTTTTATCTTGTAAATGACTGATGCCACACAAAGATTTCTGCAAATGGATTCTCATTAAATCCTTCAAGAATGGAATAGACCAGGAGTTAAAGTAAAGAATTCCTATAGCCAAATGCCTCAACAGAGAAACTCCTTTCTCTGGTCACCAACCACAACCTCAACAGACAGGGAACCTGGTGCCAGGAAGCCTCATTTGGGAAGTCGTTTATTGAAGTTTATTTCCATGTGTGAATCAGCCATCACTCAGTCACCACTGAGTTTAAATATAAATGTCATGTCATGTACTCAGTACAGTGTTTTACAACTAATATGTAGAATGGAGCAGCTCAGTGAAAGATTATACCTGTTCCAGTCAGGTCTTGATATTCAGGCCTGGCCTCTCCACACTGCTGATACTGTAAAGACCCACTACATAGTTTAGTGGAGATAGTAGAAGTCTAAATGGACCAATATTTGACTCATAAAGTGGAATCATTTATTTAACTAGAGGCCTGAAGACAATGAATGGGCTGGGTATTTAAAATATTTCACCATATTTCTTCTCTCAGTTATCTCCTCCAGTTTCCTTATCAGATGCTATAATGGAAATGTGCAAGATCCCTCCTGTAGGCTGCTGCTTTCCCCATTCCCCCTCCCCTTAAAGAAAGAGGGGGAACTATATGCAAACTGTGTATAGTGATTGTGACCCCAGTTTGAGTACCATTGCAGAAGCTGACTTGCAGACTGCTTAATGAACTGAAGGACTGGCTTTCAGATAACTCAGGCTACTCAGTGACCAACAGTTGGATGGATGGACTTCTGAGAATTGTTAGAATGGAGACTGCTGGAACAGAGACTGTTGGAGACAGGTGTGTAGCTGCTAAGGACCAAAGTGTTGCTCTGCTGGTTAGAGAAGCACCTAGCATGAAGAAGCCACGTGGACCTTTGCAGGTTGAACAGGCAGGCTACTTTGGTTGTGGGTACCTGCAGTGCTACATGCAGAACTAGTGCCTTTATTGGGGAAAGAAGGGGAAGTAGGCCAAGTCTGGAAGGGGTATTGCTAAACAGATGCCTCCCTCAAGCTTTCACTTCTTTCTTTCCTTCCTTTGGATGTCTCCCTCCCATCCTTTTCCAAGATGATGTCTCTTCAGCCTGGCCTGACTCTCCTTTTGGATTTGAGTGTCACAAACATTGACCTCCAGAGGCTCTTCTACATGCCCTCCCCGCCTGTGACATTAGGCTGGCTGAACCCATCAGCGCCAATCAACTTCATCGCTACCACCACAAAATCCCTATTGCAATAGAAATTCAGACAATGGCATCTATTTGGCTAAGAATCACCAGAAGTATAGTGGACAAGTGATGATGAGAAATCATGTGATATGCACATATGAAGCAGACCCTTGGACAACACTCATCTCCCTTGTTAGGGCAATAACAAGGCATGACTAGGCTCAACTGAAAGAGAAGATTAATGGGAGGATGCATAGTAATGGACGTCCTTCCATGCTAAAAGGCCTTTATTGATCTGAATAGCAACCACAGCAGGAGCACAAGGATCCTCCTGAAACAATGGGACACATGTGCTCCATACACATGGCATCTCCCACCGCTCCTTGCACAATGGCTCCTTTATCAGCAGTGCTGAAACCAAGGGGAAAGACCTTGGGTGGTAAAGCCACATATTTATAGCCTTTAAGTCTTGCTGGAATGTCAGCTGCTGCTGCATTTTCTTGCTCACCCCCCAGATCTGGAAGAACTTAACACAGCCCAGGAACTGAAATATTTAGCATAGGACCCACTGAAGACAGGCTGCTTGTCCGATTTGCCTCTGCCTTGTTATCTAGTGTGTTTGTGCTGGGCACATCTCCGGGCCTTCCTCCCACAGATAAACAGACACAGTGCCAGAGAAAATATAGCTGTTTTGTGGGCTGCTGAAGGCCGCAAGCAGTTGGAATGCAGATCCTCCAGGGCCACAATAAGACTGATTCATGGAACTGATTATTCCCCCCTGTTTCCTTATTAATGATGATGGCAATTAACCAAAAGTCTGTGAACTCTACCAAGGTACTAAATCTCAGGCATTAAAGCGATGAATGTGAGGCTGTGGTCTTCTTCATCCATGCGACTCCCCTTTGCCTACTCAGCCTGCCCCCTCAAGCAAAGGTTTGTTTGATGTGGGTGGTTTCCTGCAAAAATTTAAAAAGCAATCCAGGTGAAATAGGAGAATGTATTTAGCCTTAAAGATTTGCTAGGTATACTTCAAGCACATCCCTATGTGTGCATACTAAGAAGTAAGCCTCACTGAGCAATGGATCTTATTCCAGGTCTGTGTATATTCAGCCACTCATATTCATGCAGATGGATCCAAGCCAGAGAGGAATATTCCAAATCTGTTCCCTAAATGATATAGGGTGCAATCCTATCTTAGGGTGGCACAACTCATTGGTCTTCCTGTTCCCATGGTGCAAAAGAGGCAAATGCATGTCTGCGCACAGGCCTAACCATTCAACAGAAGTGGCACAGTCAAGGGCTTCAAAAAGGTTCGTGTAAAACAACAAAAATATTTACCAGTCTTGAAGCAAGGTCCTGGGGAAAAAGCAAGACAAGACATCTGGGCTATGACACTTATTTTTAAAGATATTCAAGTTTGTGTGTACGGGTGCTGGTGCTAGTTAATTAGAACAGTTACAGGGTGCTAGGCAGGTGTGTGAATGGGAAGAACATCTGACCAGCCCAAGTAGAGAGTTAATCAGATTTGCCAGAAAGGGATTAAGGCAGCAATCCTAACCACACTTTCCTGTGAGTAAGTACACAATGGGACTTAACTTCTGAGTAAACATGCTTAGGATTGCACTATAACAATCTAATGGAATCCAGGATGTAGTTAGACTGATTATTATTAGAAGGTATGGGTGTATGGGGGGATGTAAACACACAGCCATAGAGTCCAAGGCCTGACCAAAGTGGAATCAAAGCTGCTTATACTGCGGGATTCTAGGAAGTTAGATTTATGTAGATGTACATTACTCTATATGAAATCATAACAAAGCAAAAAGGGAGATTTTCAATTAATAATACAATCTCTACCTGGCAGGCTGTGCTCAGGTATTTGCTGATGTGGAATTCATTCTCCAACTTTGTCAACTGCTTGGTGATGAAATTCATTTGAGAAGAGCTTGATGCTGTTATCATCTCTCCTACAGTCTGGTGTGATATCACTAAGGATGAAAAAAGCAGAGAGCATTATTTAAAGTGTGATTGGAATGTGGTGGTAAGATCACCTCACCCTGCCTTTTGCTTTTCACTGTGTTTCAACCCATAACTGGTTCCAAAAATGAACTCCATTTTTATATCTTTGTAATCAGCCTGGGTATATATCATAGGATCTAATTTAAGACTGTTTTTAAGCTGAACACCTGTTTACCTGTTGAGGCAAACTGCAGTGCAAAAAGTTTACAACATTTTCAGTTTATGAATTGGGGCACCTTGTCCTTTGGGCATGTCTGTGCTGGTTGCAACTGAAGCACCAAAGTGGAGGTGTTCCTACCAGCAGCAGAGAAAGTAGAGTTTCTCCCAGATATCCTGCCTCCACTCATGACCCCCAAATCCCAGATTTGACTATCACCTATACTGGCCTAGCCTAATGTCACTGTGTTCCTGAAAATAAAATTGATTAACTTCATACTCATAACTTGAGGCATTCAGTGATTATTTTTATATGCGAAAGAGCCACCACACCACAGATCAAAAGTTAACATACAACTGCAACATGTTTCATCTGAGTCAATTCATACAATCCCCGCTGGGACACTGGTAATGAGTAGAACTGGGCAATGAGAAATCAAGTGGTGAACACACTTGTTTGAACCAGTTATCATCAGGAGCCATAAGTAAGCCGTAGGTAAAAGAGGATGCTGATTTCTGTGTATCTCTCTCCCATTACACATGTTTCCAACTCATAAAAATGGATCATTGGAGGGAGAGATTTGCAACAGCAGAAGATATTCCTGCTGGTCCAGATAAAGCAGCAGTGAGGGGATGAAACTGAATGGGTATGGGGGGAGGAAAGGGGATGTGCAGGTGGACAGTGCAAATCACATTTTTTAATACAGCTTTTTATTGTTGTAGAGAGGCAAGCAATCTGAGCCAGGCAAAGGCTGGGAGTTCTTTGCATTTTTAATTGCTGACTGCCTTTCTACAATAGTAAGAAAAGCTGTTTTAAATAGTTGTAAAGGGGTATACTTTTATTTTTTAAAACATACTTTATTTAATAAATTTTTAATATCGGCAGAGTCCTAGAATCAAACCCCTGCCACTATTGATGTATAACCTTATTCCAGTCATAGCAGTGGAGATGCAAGAAACCTGGAAATGGGTCTATAAATCTATTTTTCCTCTGTTTTTGGTCCACTTATTTTTTTATCCATGGGAGGCTCCAGAACAGAACCCTTCTGGATAATGAGGGAAACCTGTATTTCTTAAATTATTTTCCATTTGAAGTGAAACAAAACCTACCCATCTCAAATGCACTTTCATTAATTATAGGGGTAGATGCAAAAATGTTCTTTCTCTATGTCCATATCTATGGGCCACAAAGTGCAACTTGCCATCATTCAAACCCATCTACAGTGTAACACACTGTGTGTTCATCGTGAGATATTCTGTCAAGTTGTGTCCAGCTCCCAGATCAGTGCATCCAGGGCTAGAATTGCTATGTCATTCTTCAGTCTTTACTGTCTGCTAAGTGCTGGAATGACATAGCTGATTAATGACTAGACTTGGAAACAAAACTGTGCAGCAGGGAAAAATTCTGCTGAGGAACTATATATCAGCAGAAATGTACAGTGATGGGTGTAGCTTCCCCCCCGGTAGACTTATTCTCCCCCCTGCCACATAACTGTTTGATATTACAGACACAGGAGTCCTGCCATCATCTGCTTAGCAACATAGAGTGAAGATCTTCAAACCCAGGCAAGCCTCTGATGAAACGTGGCCAACCTCTGATTCCCTAAGCACCTCTAACCCAGTTGACTGAACACAGCTGAAGCTGTGATGGTGGGGAGGGGATGCCAGGGTTTATCACACATGTGTTCTGCCTGCTTGCTCTGTGGACTCCATCACTGTGTATTTCACTTGGAGTTCCCAGATGTCAGATGTGATGACCATGCCAAGAAGGATTCCATCTAGAAGAGTTGCTGTCCATAGAACAATCACCTACTTCACAGGGTTGTTATGAGGATAAAAAGAATAAAAAGCTACGTAAGCTTCCTTGGGCCTTAGCCTAGGAAAGGCTGGGAATAAATAAATAAATAAATAAATAAATAAATAAATAAATAAAGAAAGAAAGAAAGAAAGAAAGAAAGAAAGAAAGAAAGAAAGAAAGAAAGAAAGAACATTTTCTTCCATGACCTGAGGATGCCTCAGTAGTCAGTGTGATCTGCCACTGTGCCCTCATGGATGAGATCTCTGGCACAGAGCCAAATTCCACAGCTCCTTGGGCTTACACATATCACCCCACCACCCACATTTGTCACCTATTTTTAGGTTGGTGTCTGGGGAAAAGAATGTCAATGCAGACTAAATGGGAAGGTGATAGACAAAAGGGCTGCACCCACTTTAACGAGCTCCTCTTCTTCCTCCTGCCCTTGCATCCCTCCTACCGGATTCCCACATTGCCTGTAACTGCTTTGTCCCTGGAACTGGTCTGCAATCAAATGTGAATAAAGTGTCAGATATTAGGCCTTGTGGGATGGGGGAGTCTCTCTGTGACTCACCTTCAAGCTGACTCAGCCTGAACAGTTCCAGCTCTCAAGATCAGAGGAAGCTTATTTCCAGCCCTGGTGTTTATGAACTGTTGACACAGGAGCAGAGTGACCATATGTCATAATCAGAAAAGATGACAAGACCCCCTGAAATGGAGGACACCCAAGAAAAATGTCTATCACAACAAAATAAAAGCTAAAAAAAACACTCATATACATGTGTCTCTTGTTATCCACTAAGGTTCCATTCTAGAACCTCTCATGGATTAAAAAAAATCTGTGATTAAAGACCCATTTCCAGGTTTCTTGTTCCTAATGGAATACTGTTGTGCCTTAATATCTGCAGGGGTTTGTTTCTGGGACTCCTTGCTGACTGTAAAAAAATGTGTTAAATAAAAGCAGTTTAAAAAATAAAAAGTTAATCCTTTTACAATTGTTTAAAATTGCATTGCATTATTGACTCTACCTCCCCTTCACATGTTACATTAGGAAAACAGAACATTTTCCATCCTTGCAGAGGGGATGGGCCAGCCAGACCTGCACCCTCAAAGATCCAGTGACTTTAATGGGATAATTAAGTGCATGCTTAAGATTGACAGCCTGACATTCACCTGGCAGAGTCTCATTAAACTCTATATGGGACTACAAATGGCCACTGTAAATAACAGTTTTAAAAAACTGCTTTTCTTACTGTTGTAGAGAGGCAGTTATCAATTAGAGATGGAAAGGACCCCTTGCTTTTGCCTGGCTCAGCTGAAGAATGAAATAATTGCTTGCATGACTACCACTCTACAACTGTAGAAAAGCAGTTTTTAAAAAAATGTTATTTGCAGTGGCTATTTGTTTTGAGTAAAATCTGTATTTATAAAAATCCATGTCTAACAAAGCGGGACCTGTTATTTTCCCTCTGGGTGGTTAATATAAACAATATATTATGATTAAACTTAAAACCATTACATAAAATTTATTATTTACATGCAGGCTATAGGCTGCCTGTTCATAAGGAAATGAAGGACAAGGAAGATTTTTCTCCAGGACAAATGGCATCTCCTTTATAAAGCATGTCCTATGTATTTCTGCTCAGAAACAGAGTCCCATATAGAGTTTAATGAGACACTGCCAGCCAGGTGTGTACAAGCTCTCAATCTTAAGCATGCACTTAATTTTCCCATTAAAATCAATGGATCTTGGAGGGTGCAGGTCAAGCTGGCCGGTGTCCTCTGCAAGGATGGAAAATATCCTGTTTTCCTGATGTACTGTAACATATGAAGGGAAGCTAGAATCAATAATGCACTGGAAATGGATCTGTGGCTCACCTAGAACTCAAATACATGCTCTCCTGGAACTGCCTTGGAGTATCATTGCTTATTTCAATGGAACAGAAAGGAGTTGAATGTCGGAAGAAAATGCTGTAATGAGATGCAGCCAAGTTCTCCAAATGGGTGCAGCCCTGTCCTACCTCCTTTCATAGTGTTTTTCATTGGGTTTTTCACCTGATCCACATATACCCCTCATGTACTACACTTATACCTGGAAATGTGTCTTCCCATCATAAACTCTTAAAAAACCTTATGCATATCTACTCAGAAGTAAGTCCAAGTAAGTCAATGGATTTTACTCCCAGGAATAAATAGTATCCACAAAGCATTTGAACAGTATCAGTGTATTCAAACAGTATCAACGAAGATGTGGATAGGATTGTACCTTTAGACCCCTGTAGCAGAATATGGCTGCAATCCTAAAGACACTTTCCTGGGAGTAAGACCCACTGAACAAAATGGGGCTTTCTTCTGAGGAGGCATGGATAGAATTGTGCCCCAAGTCATTGACTTGATTTGATTTGGAGTGTAACTTACAGCACCATCTTAACCATCTCTACTCAAAAGTAAGCCCCATTGCGTCCAATGGGTCTTACTCCCAGGAAAGTGTCTTTAGGATTGCAGCCATCGAGTCTAACTTATGTGCAGAATACAGGTGAGTTAGAATGGGCCCTATTGTATGTTTCCTTTCTTGGGAAGGAGGGTGATCTACCTTGTAGGGTTGGTGTGAGGATTCCTGAGAAACCCAGGGTAAGGTGCTGAGAAACCCAAGGTAAGTAAATTCCTGAGGATTTCTGAGAAACCCAGGGTAAGTAAATATACTTACTATAGCTGCAATCCTTAACATACTTTCCTGGGAGTAAGCTCCACTGAATATAATGGGACTTACTTCTGAGTAGACAGGTATTGGATTGCACCCTATTTTACCCCTGTAACATTCACTACTAGAAAGCACTAGATAATTATTTTAAACTCCAGCATTTATGTAGATACTATAGTTGAAGGCAATGATGATGATGATGATGTCTTAGAGTGAAACTCTAGTTCTAACTACAGCTATTTATAAGGGGCAACTGTTTCAACAGGATTAATTTCCAAAGGGGGGTGATAGAGAAACTGGAGAGTCCCTCTGTACTCCTCAGAGACTCCTTACCTTTCAGCAGAAAGTATTTTGAGCGTCTGGTTCTGCGGGAAAGGCAGGCAACAGAGAAGAAGAAATTCCCGGAATGAGCTTCGTGTCCCTGATTTTCTGTCTAGACCAGGCGAGGCAAGAAAGAACCGCTGAGCTCACCTAACAATCAATAAACCGGATGAGCTTTGGGAAAATATATACTTTTGAGGACACTGCGGCGTGGGGGGATTTACAAGTCACTTCTTGTCTCGACTAAGTATTTTTTTTAAAATGTTGGGTTCCATTTTTTTAATGCAAAAGAGAAAAAAGTTTTCCTTTAAGTATTTTTTTTAAATGTTGGGTTCAATTTTTTTAATGCAAAAGAGAAAAAAAGTTTTCCTTTAACTATTTTTGAAAAATGTTGGGTTCCATTTTTTTAATAAAAAAGAGAAAAAAGTTTTCCTTTACAATTATTTTTTTAAATGTTGGGTTCCATTTTTTTTAAATGCAAAAGAGAAAAAAAGTTTTCCTTTAAAGTGCACATGAAAAATGTTGGGTTCCATTTTTTTAATGCAAAAGAGAAAAAAAATGTTTTCCTTTAAATATTTTTGAAAAATGTTGGGTTCCATTTTTTATGCAAAAGAGAAAAAAGTTTTTCCTTTAATTGTATTTGTAAAATGTTGGGTTCCATTTTTGTAATGCAAAAGGAAAAGGTTTTCATTGAAAACTTTTTGCGAGGAGAAGTAGGTGAGGATACCAAAGAATCGGGACCCTCCGTTACTCTTACTATGGCTTCCCTACAAACCCAAAGTACTGTAGGTCTCTCTTGGGAAGCAAGAGGACCCTCTGAATAGAACAGGAGTAGGTAGAACTGAACTAATTCAAGCTGCAGTCCTATTCCCCCTTACCTAGGAGTAAACCCCACACAGGGGACCTGAGTAGGCATGCATAAGATTGGGCTCTAATCTTATCATCATCAGTGACCGCAGGTGTACTGATGCTGTTTTTCAGTCTTGCAAATTAATGGCTTGGTGCTGAAGGGAGGGAGGGAGGGGGGAAGCGCTATATAAATGCATTAAATAAAGAAATACACATAAGCAAGGCTAAAATTCTGTACTCTGTATTATGTTCGCATCGTAATTGAGAGCACAATTGGTATACTGACTCCGGAGTAAGAGAGGCTGGTTTCACAAAATTCCATATCTGTTACTCCTGAGTAAGTATGTGTAAAATTATTCTTTTTCATCTTGGTTCTACTTATATTATGGGACATCAAGTTTTGCCTCCTGATAAGGAGCAATGAATACATGAATAGACTCAAAAAAAGGAGATAGTTCTCAAAGGTGCAGTTGGCACAGGTATGGTTCTATGGAAAGTTAATAGCAAAAGGACAATATCTTCCTAAATCAACATACCCCATTCTGACTGAGCTTGAAAAGAACACAGCAAGAGCACGCGCGCACACACACACACACACACACACAGAGAGAGAGAGAGAGAGAGAGAGAGAGAATCCCTATCCACCAAATTATTTTGAAGATATATGGATTAGACAGACAGACAGACAGACAGACAGACAGACAGATAGATAGATAGATAGATAGATAGATAGATAGATAGATAGATAGATAGATAGATAGATAGATAGATAGATAGATAGATAGATAGATAGATATTAGGCATAAGAGTGCAGACACAGGATCCTTCGCATCTTTACTCTGGAGGAAATGTCTGATATCAGTTGACTTTCTGTTACTATTGGTATTTGCTATTACTGAATGCAAGTATATTGCAGCCATAGCATTAGTACGAAACCTAAAAAGTCAGAAGTGCACTCAAAGCCCACTCAGTAGGGCGAGCTCAACTATCCCCTTGATTTTATCAAGGATTCGGACATGGCTTTCTGTCAATTATGTTCAATAATAAGATCTTGATATGAAGAAGGAAGAAAAAGGCACAGCATAAGAAGTATACTATAATGCACCCCTTTTTGCCTAGCTCACTAGAAGTTGAATAATGCCCCCTTTTTCTTTAGTGCAGGGCATTCTTGGATTATTGTATAGGTATTCCTAGAGTATAAAGAATTCCTATAATGCCCTCTTTTTTCTTTAGTCCAGAAGTTACTTTTTACCAGTTTTTTTTTAGAAACATAGGTTGATTCAGATAGACGGAAAAGCATAGATTTCATAAGGGGAAATCTAAAGGCACATTTAAAAGGAATAGGTTTCCAAGAATTTGCTTCCCTATAGTTCCTAAGAATTTAAAACAGAAGTTGAACGGAAAAGTAAAAACAGAAAAAGAGCAAAAATAAAATACTTCTGATATGAAATCACTTTTATAAGGATATGTTGTCTCATTTGCTGAACGAGGTAGGAGGAAGCTTCATTTTCAGACAATAATTAGAAGAAGGGATTTTATTATTATTATTGATTTTCGCACAGTCAGGTAGATGTTGTTGACTGGCTTGTTTTATCCAGACATGTCGCAAGATGTAAGCTATTGCCATGAAAACTGCATTTTATTATTGCGGGGGCTGTAATAATGTCTTTGGTCCTGATGCCTCGGATACTTTTCAGGTGCTCTTCCAGGTGTTCTGGAATAGCACATATCACCACTGGGATCACTCTGGTCTTCTTCTGCCACAGCCTTTCAATTACTATCTGTAAACCTTCATATCTTGTTTTTTTCCAAGTTCTTTTTCTTATGCTCTGCAATTGCTACTTTCTTTCACCTGGGATTCTTCTACCTTTCTTCTATTTTCTTCTACCTAGGATTGCTATACCAATTATTTTTACTTTTCTTTCTTTCTTTCTTTCTTTCTTTCTTTCTTTCTTTCTTTCTTTCTTTCTTATTCTTATTATTATTAAGTCAAAAAATAAATTCACATCCTGGCTTTCATCTTCGTAGAGAGACAGTAGAGGTGGTTTACTGCCTATTTGAGAAATATCAGTCGAAACCACCTAGCAAAACCAACTAACACAACAGAAGACACATATCCCGAGGCAACAGAACATAAATCAATCTCTGCATCCCTCCACGTGGGCTTGAATTAAAACTTTGGAAAAACTTCCCTGCAAAATTGATTCTTGAGTATGCTCACTACAAATCAGTAGGAGACTCCTTTTTGCTTGTGGACCACCCCCAGACACGACTGGGTTCTTCTCAGCCACAAGGGATCCGGATGTGCAAGAATTTTAACTTTTAGGTTTCTTTAAGAATTAACTTCCCAGTGATTCATTCATTAATCTTACACTTTGCTGCTCCAAGTACTGAGTAAAACAACCAAACCCACAGGATGACCATATTCCACAACCAAAAAAGATCCCTAAAATGTACAACACCCAAGAAAACGTAGGATAGGACCAAAAAAAGTTAAAACATATATATATAGCTCTCCATATATATAGCTTTGTTAAGCTTAAACACTATATTACTTATTATTAAATTTAAAATTATTACATAGAATTTATTACATAGAATGTATTAATTACAAGAAGAAATTTATTAATTTCATGCTGCCTGCTTACAAGGAAAAGGGGGATATTGAAGTTTTTCTTCCAGGACACAAGAACACAGGGCATCCAGGACATGCCCTGCCCCCACAAATCCACCCACGCTAGCTCTGTGAAAATGGTGGGGAGGAGAGAGAGAAAGCAGAAAAATCAAAACAAGCCCATGATAATAGGAGCTGTTCTTTTGAAAAAAGAAAAGAAATTGATATGGACATGATCCCACCAGAGCTGAAACTCTTGGAGTCCATTAGGAGTCCATAAGATCCCACCACCTTGAAAGTCATGGAGTCCATTAGGAGAGTTCAGCTCTAAAGGTATATTGAAATTAGAGAGAGAGCAGGGTGACCACATAGCCTCTTTTCCAGGACATGTCCTCCTTTTCAGCTGTTTCCTGGGGGGAAAAATCCTCATTGTCCTCCTCTTCCTTATGAAGAGGCAGCATGTAACCGTTTTGTAATTAAAAAATTACATGTAAGACATAAAGGCTGCTATCCTAAACACACTTTCCTGGGAGTAAGAATAATTAAACACAATGGGACTTACTTCTGAATAGACATAGTTAGGATTGTGCTCTAAATGAAATAGTTTTATGCTGAATAATAATATAGTTTTTTAAATTAACCACATGAAAGAAATATATGTTTTTAATTTTAATTTTGAAATGCCCTACATTATATACATTTATAGTAAGTAGACAGACACACAAGTTATGGAGTTCCTTTAGAAGTTTTTTTTTACAATTTTGAGGCAGATTAGTGACAGAAACATAGAGGCAGCTTAATCTGAAATATGATTTCTCAAAAGTATATCCTACAGATTCAAATGGAATTTCTTGCATCTACCAGATTAGGATTAGAAATTATGATTCAAATCGGTTTAAAGACAGTTGTGAAAGTTATTCTAAATGAAGGTGAAAGTTGGTTCATCACTATCAACTTAGATCCTATGATTAGGAAGCTATGATTCCCCACCCCCTTAATGCATACACTCTACACTCTTCTACATCAATTTACACTCTTTTACATCAATTTACACTCTTTTACAATGAGCAGCATTTTCTTTTTGCATACCCATTCACCAAGATGGAGAGGAATTTTTAGAGCCCTTCACAGTCTACTTTGGTTTTTACTATTTGAAATTGTTTGGCATCACCTGCAAAATATGGCCACCTCATCATTCTCCCCTTGCTCTGGATAAGGCACTGTGCCATCCATGATAGAAACCCTCTTCTTCCTTCTGCTATGAAATTTGCCCATTTATTTCTAATGTTTGCTTCCTGTTCTTTAACCAATCCATAAACAGACCTTTCCTTTTATTCTATAACTGCTATATTCAAAAGACATTCAGTACAATCCTAAGCAGATCTACTCAGAAGTAAGTCCCATAGTGTTCAGTAGGACTTACTCCCAGGAAAGAGTGTTTAGGATTGCAGCCATTGTCAAAAGCCATTTGAAAGTTCAAGTAAACAGTATGGATTGCCTCAATCATGTGATGCTCTCCAAAAATACCCAGAGGTAAGTTAATTTGGCAGGACTTGATTCAGAGACCACATTGATTTTTCTTCACCAAGGTTCACTCTGGGCAAATCTAACTGGGCAAAAAAGCCATTTTTTTTCAAGTTGTGTCCTTCTTATATTTAGTAGTGGGTAACATAACCTTACCGTTTCGTCCTAGTATTATATCTCTTCTAGTGGCTCTTTGCTGGTCTTCTGCATCTTTTTTAGATTGTGAGCCCTTTTGGGATAGGGAACTATTTAATTATCTGATTTTTTTATGTAAACCACTTTGTATACTGTTTAAATAATATATATGTATAAATGAAAATATATGTATAAATGTATACATGAAATAAAGTATTTTTATCTTTAATTATGCTTTCCACCAACTTTCCTACAGCTGACCAGCCTGGAATTTCTTGGATACTTTTAAAAATAGAATATCAGTGCAACTCTGGCTGCCTTGCAGCCTTCTGGAACAGAGGGTTTTAAAAGTTACAGATTTTTGTTAGATTAGTACTTTCACATTTTATTTCCTTAAAAACTCCAAGTAGATGCCACTTAGTGATTTGTTAGTCTTTAATTTGTGTATTTATAAATGTTTTCTCAAGTCATATTCTGACCATGAATTTACCCAGTTTATGTGAGGGCAACTGAAGTCACATTTTCTCTTTTTCATGCCTCTTTGATTTTTTTTCCAAGTCAAGATCAACCAACTACATCATTTGTGCAGGTGATTGACAACTTGTTCCCAATACTAAATTTGTTATCTGAGTCTGCTATTTCCATGCACAGTGATTCTATAAAGGAGCCTCCCCTCACTTTTGAGTTTTTTGAAGAATATTCTATATGACATATATCCATCTTTGATGCTGGAATTCCAGGCAACATGTGGGGGTTTCCAGGCAGTCTCCCACTTTTATGTATGTTTTGTGTTCATTTCTCTTTTTTAATAGCCCAATCTCTTACCCAAACAACTGACTATGTACAGAAATACAAGAAATAATAAAGTAAACTATGTCACATATTTCAATACTTACTGATTTAAGTTGTTCCATCCTGCCCCTACACATTTTTATATCTGTATCACATGTTTTCTATTCTCTTTAAACAGCCTAGTCAGTTTGTTAAGACTAAATAAATGAGTGTTCACTAGCAAAACTATTCAAAAACTGAAGGAAAAGAATGAATCTGTATAATAGTACTTCTGAACCACATAGAGCAGTGATTCTCAAACTTCTTAGCCCTAGGATCTGTTTTAGAAAGGCAATCTGAAATCATTAACCTGGAAGTGATGTCATGATTGGAAGTGATATAATCAAGCAAGAAAATTTTAAAACCCCCATACAACAAAATCAAAGTTTGATTTTAAAAGTTTACAATAATATAATTTTAAAATAAAGAAGCATCTTTCTGATCTTGAAACTCTCCCATGCTGTTGCTGATCTGCTTAGGAAAAAAATTACCCAAAAGCTGCCATCCAGTGCAAATGATCCCCACTGACTATCATTGTTCAAAGTATAGTATTATAGCCTATTAAAAGAAGAGGTCTGTAACATTTCCTCAAATGTAAACACATACCATGATAGATATATTACAGTTAAAACACATATTGAAATGAATGGGGAACCACCTGAAATATGTGGGAAATCACAACCCTTCTAGTGGATCCAGACCCACACTTTGAGAAATGCTGACAGAGAGCATGTTCCAGCCAAAACAAAACATTTTAAAGCTGAGTTGATTTAACTTGAGAAGACTGAGATGGCATTCATGTTTTCATTGCTGTGTCTTTTTTAGTATCATCACAGATATTGTTAAAAATAATTTTTAAAAAGTGTTAGGCATAAACAGTGGTGCCTTGTAAGATGAACTTAATTCGTTTCGGAAGCATGTTTGTCTTACAAAACGTTCTGTATACAAAGCGGATTTTCCCATAGGAAATAATGGAAACTCAGACTACTGGTTCCATAACCCAAAAATATTCATATAAAAATATTAACTGTATGTAAAAATAATGACAAAACACTGCAGTCAGATTCAAAACTGTAACAGAATACTGTAATATTGATTTAAAAATTATTGTAATATTAATTAAAAATCACTGAAATATACTGTAATCTTTTATGGCCAAAGATGACTAATTTTCACTAAAAGAGTCACTGGTGTCTTTTTGAACAACTTTAACAAGGAACCTCTCTGATGACACTTGCTTTTAACTCTTTTTGAGGATTCACGGAAATGTGACATTGCATTGTCATGAAACATTCATCGCTTGCACTGCTACAGCCTTATTTGGGTGGTGCTTTTCTACAAAATTTTGCACAATTTCCCAATGTTTAAAAATGCCCTTAATCTCATCTAATGTGAGGGATTCCTCCTGTTTATTCTCCTCCTCCTCTGCAGATGAGATCTCCTCCATAACCTCTTGCTGTTGCTCAGAACACAGATCCATCAATTCATTTGTTTACAACGAATTTTTGTTGTAAAACTGTCTCACAAGGCACTGTTTGTCTTACAAGCAGTGATGGGATTCAAATAAATTAACAACAGGTTCTATTTCCCAATAACCTAAGTTAACAACAGGTTCTATGTCCCATTAGTAACTGGTTCTCAGAACCAGGCGCTCCTTAGCAAAAGGTTCTATAGAACGTGTGAGAACCTCCTGAAGCCCACCACTGCTTACAAGGCAGAATTCCTTAGAAATTTTAGTTTGTCTTACAAAGCATTTGTCTTATAAGGTACCACTGTATATACCTGACTCTGTCATCAATGGGAAAAGTGCTTCACTGAGCTGGAACATACTATTCTTGTTTGCCCTTGAAGGTCTATAGAAAAATTAAATTTGAGATAGAATTAACCTTTTTCTTTTGGAAATGCAGATATTCTATTTTAATCTATACTTTTTGTAATATCCCATTATCATACAATGCTGGGGAATTGAAGATTTTTTAAAAAACTTTATCTAGCTGATGGGTAGAGGAAAGTGATAAAAGGAGGGGGGAGAATTAAACTTAAAAACAAAACAAGATAGTAATTGCTACCCTTGAGCTCTTACAACCATCAAAACAATAACATACGTTTTTCACAAGTTGAAATTAAAAGCATAAAACACTGAATCTTGGAAAAAAATTGTTTAAAATCCATACTAAGGACCCAAACACAGTAATTAATTCCCCTCCCAGGATCAGCAAAGCACACTACTGCTTGAGGGGCTCAGAAGCAAGAGAGCTTACCTGTTGAGCGTAGCAAAGGGTTAGGATCCTGGGGCACATTTTGGAAGAGCTGCAGTAGGAGGAGGGGGGATGAACACTAAATCCTTCCAGGAGGGACTTACAGTCCCCATAGCAGGAAGGATGCTTCATGTTTACACCTTCCATTTTTATTTTAGTACACATTTAAAAGGTCTTCTGGGTGGCTGGCCAGACCTGTGGCTTGCTTGTTAATTTCACAAAGCTCTGGCAGGAAAGAAATCCCTTTCAGCTGACTCATTCTAGCTCTTTTCAATTTTTCTCCACATAGAGGTTTATATTAAGAGCCCAATCCTATCCACACTTTCCTTGAAGTAAGCTCAGGGTGACCACCTGTCCTCTTTTCCAGGACATGTCTAAATTTTAGCCTTGTGTCCTGGGGAAAAAATCTTCCTTCTCCTCCTTTCTCTTATGATCAGGCAGCATGTAGCCTTCATGTAATTAATAAGTTATATGTAATAGTTTTAAATTTTAATAATAAGTAAAATACAGTAGTGTTTATTTTAACAACATGAAAGTTGTATGAATGTTTTTGGCTTTTATTTTGTGATGCCCTACAATTTGAGTGCCTTAAATTTTGGGGAGGAGGGTTCTTGTCCTCTTTTGCAGTTATGACATCTGGAGCACACTCCTGACCATATCTACTCAAAAGTAAGCCCCACTGTGTTCAATGGGTCTTACTCCCAGGAAAGTGTCTTTAGGATTGCAGCCTATGGGCGCAATCCAGAGTAACTATGGGGAGTCCTTGCTCCGGTGTAAGAACAACTTACTCGGGATTGCAATATGAATTTCCCATAGGTTTTCACTAGGTGGTGCAGTAACTATGGGTGCACATAATGTCTCTTACGTGCTCCCGTAGTTACTCTGGACTGTAGGGTTAGCCACCCTGAGAAACCTCTATTGACTGTGATGGGACTTACTTCTGAGTAGGCAAGCATAGGATTGGGCCCTAAATTCCTCTTTGAAGAACTCCCGTCCCCATTTTTCTTCTCAACACTCCAAGCTTTGCAATCTTCACATGAGGTTGAATCATTAGGAAGGGAACTAATAGGTTGTGTAGTCCAATACCATGAAGAATCCTATGGAATCCAATACATTAAGGCTAAAATCCTATGCATATGTACTTTCCTGAAAGTAAGCCCCATTGAGTTCATTCAGTGAATGTATTCTGAGTAGATATGCATGAGATTGGGCTTTAAGGCAGCAGTCCTGTCCATTTTTCCAGTGCCTGAACAGCTGTGCCAATGGAGCATGCACTCCATCCTGGAGTGGGGAGGCAATCACAAAGGCCTCCTCAAGGTATGGAAACATTTGTTCCCTTACCTCAGGACTGAATTGTGATCGCACCAATGCTATAAAGTTTGATGGGATTTGACCCTAACAGCGCAATCCTAACCATGTCTACTCAATAGTAAGCCCCATTGTATTCAATGAGTCTTACTCCCAGGAAAGAGTCTTTAGGATTGCAGCCTAAGGCGGCAATTCTGTGTACTTTCCTTAGTTAACCCTAAGGAACACAGTGGAATTTATTTCTGTGTAGACATACAGATGATTGCACTGAAACACTTATACACACATGCAGTTTACCCATCACAAGTCCCCAATCTACATACTTCTCTTTCATAGCTGTTGTATCATTAATTCCCAACATACAAATAAAATAAAAAGTAATTCCCCTCAAGACCCACCACCATAGTACAGTATTTCTTTGGAGAAATTACTTTATTTTATGAGGATTTATTGGGAAATAAGGAGACATCCTACCTCACAGAACCAATTACCACTGTTTTTATAACACTTCTGTTGGTGAAGTCCAACACCATGTCTGTCCTGGTGGCTGTTAACTTGTGTCCTGCTTTTCCCCTTACTCCCATTTAAGATTGTAAGCCCTATTGGAATAGGGCCATTTAGTTATTTGGTTTTCTCTGTAAACTACTTTGTGAATTGTTTTTAAAGAAGGACATTAATAACAATTATTGCTGTTTTTGTACCTATTCCTATGCCGTCTTACGGTCTGTGCCAAAAGTTAACAGCGCAAACCTATGCATGTCTCTACACAGAAACATAGAATGTGTTCAGTGAGGATTACTCCTGGGAAAGAGATTACAAAATTACATCCTATTTTGCTTTTACTTTACTCTTATGGAAAACTATAAGCTTTGTGTAAAGTTTACCCTGGCTAATTGGGCAGTGTTTCAAGTCAGTGTTCTTCTATTTAGCAGGGGAAGAGTAACTGGCCCTTCTCATCCCATCAATATTTGTTATAGTATCTTCTGCTGGTGTTCATTTTTGCATTTTAGATTGTAAGTCCTTTTGGAACAGGGACCCAGTAGCAATTAATTTTTAAATTTTGTTTGTAAACTGCTTTGTGAACTTTTTAGCTGAAAATTGGTATATAAATAATATAGATCGATAGATCGATAGATAGTAAGCTGGACTCTCACAAATTATATTAGTTCCAATTTGGATTGGGAAGGATACATTTGAACCTGTATCTGGGAAACTTCAGTTGAAGTTCATCATGAATTGATTTAAATAGCATGGTTAAGTCTCTCTCTCTCTCTCTCTCTCTCTCTCTCTCTCTCTCTCTCTCTGTTTGTGTGTGTGTGTGTGTGTGAGTGTGTGTGTGTGCGAGTGTGAGTGTGTGTGAGCCTTATATTTCCCCCAATAATAACATAACGGAGGACTTGACAGGATTGTTGGAAGGTTAAAAGCATGTTTCGCATAAAAAGCACTTTGAAAATGTTTATTTCTTCAGAGATGTAAGGAAATATATAGAAAAATATGTGAGAAAAATTATTTATATATATAATTTAGAGAGAGATGGAAATATATAATTTCCCACCTGTTCTCCTTGCATTTTGAAATTATTTACTTTGTTATATAACTTTTGCTGTTCCCTAGGCCTATAATTCCTACCTATAAATGTAAGTGCCAGGTTTATTATTTTTTGCTTTGTTTATTCCTTGTATCACGACGACGTTGACAACGATATCTTACTAGAAAATTCTTGAATATATTTTATTAATAAAAAGTAAAAAAATATTCACTACAGTTGGGGTCCCTATCCAACTTTCCAATGCCGGTGCAGCCACAATGCAACCTCAAGGAAAGAGAACGAGCATTTCCTTACCTGGAGGAGCCTTCATGACTGGCCCCCCACACAATTCAGGATACAACACATTTCATTGGAATAGCTGCCCCAGTGCTGGAAAACTGAGTAGGATTTTGTCTCTAATTATCCCTGCATCAATAGTGTATGGCAATAACAAAAACACAAATTTATAACAGCATCTGCAGATATGAGGCCAGTCTCCATTCCCCAGTGTTTCTTCTTTTTCTCCCCTCACACCTTCCAAAAGGGGAAAATTGAGCTAAGGGGCTTCTCTGAATAGGATTAAATGCCAATCAGGTAAGTAAAAGCATTTCTGCACATGTATACACTGAAGTAAGACTCAGTTCAAGGGAACTTACTCCCAGGAAAGAGTGAATTTACTTACCTTTTGCAACAACAGAATGCACGTCTGCTGTCACAAAATGGCTGTCAACACAGCACATATCATTCCAACAGTGGCCATTTTAGGAATGCGACGTGTGTGTGAGGCAACAGCACACCAAAACTGTTGCTGAAGCTGCCTACACTCACCAGAGTAGGTAAGGCAGTGGAAGGGGTGGAGAGGAGGCAAAATGGTGGAAAGTGGTGAATCAGAAAGGTGGAAGGAGATATTTCTGGTGCCAAATGCATGCACCAGACGCTATCCCCTCCATCAGCAACCTCCCTCAGGAACCTCAGTCTTGCACTCATGAAATCACTATTTCAGGTCCAAATAGACCCGCTGTGGCTTGGAAGGGCTTCACAAGGGTAAAAGGTCTCTTAACCTGCTCCCGCTCTATACAGTGGGCCCGTTTTGGCTTGGTGGGGCAGAAGAACAGGACTGGGTTCTTAGTCAGATTGCAACAGCAACTGCCAAAGTAGTTCAAAGGAATTCCCAACGGAGAGCTTTCTGTTTTTCTATTTTTTAACTATAGTCTCTTCTTCACAGTCTGAACCAGCTGAAGGCTGTTCTTATCCCAACATGCTTAATTGGTACCTTGAATCCAAGGTGTCATTAAACCTCTTGGATTATAGTTGCCGGTACAGTCCTAGATGGACTACAGGAAAGCTGATTAATGTTTCTGAAATCCAGCGGAGTGATGGGGGAAGCATAACTGGGGATTTTGGGACCTGATCCAACTTGAACTTCTGTATTTTTCCTGCAAAGACACTGGTATGGATTTGGTTGGGCATCTTCGCTTTGATGTTCCTGAGTCTCCTTCCTCTTGCTCTCCCACTTCAGCATGCCCAGAAGTTGGCGACACCCACACGCTTGTTGCATGAACAAGGGCCAACCTATATTTGAATTGGGTTTGTTTTATTAGCATCAAACACACATAAGTCTTGTAAGTACATGTGTTCTACTGACGTGGGAGAACCTTTGATGGTGATTTATTGGGGGAGAGAGACATCCAGTCTGTAATTGACTTTTTTAAGTGCTTAGACTTTCTACACATCCAAGCTACCCATAATATGGCAACATTTTGTGCTTTATATGGAAGAACTGGATGGCTCTAGACCCTCGGAATGAAAGACCCTTGAAACTCTTGTTCTGAGACATTGACCGATTGAGTTCTTGAAAAAATGCATGTCTTAAAGGATACTAAAAATATTTCCAACAGGATTTGGTTTCTGTGCAAGTGGGTTGAGGACTGAAGCCTGTATGGATAGAAATTTCAACTAAAAAAAGACATTTCCTTCTTGTCTTGCAAACAGCACTGTTAACAAGATGAATTCCTGGAAGTGACTTATGAAAGTAAAGCCTTTAAATCTTTTCAGTCAGGGACCTTTATTTGACCAGGGACCAGAAATCTGGGAGGCATTAGAATCTCTCAACCATCTTTTTTCCCTTTTACAAAATCTAGAAAAAACTAAAATAGAAAAATGGTGCCACAGTGTAACCTCATTGAAGTCGCGGGACAACCATAGAGGAGTCACTACCAATGACTTGAAGACCAACATCCTGTCCAGTGGCATCACCAAGGTGGTGTGGCTGGTGAGGGCTGCACCAAGTGATGTGCCACTGCAGGGTGATGTGCCAGCGGAGTTCAACACTCCTCCAGTGTGTCCACACCTCAGCGCGCCCATTTGCGCCTGCTCCAAGATGGAGCAGTGGACAGGAGCTGCTGCTCTGCCTTGGAGCAGGCTCGAATGGCCGGCTGAGGCGCCTTGTGCATGCTGCTGCTCTGCCTCTGGAGCAAGGCCAAATGGCAGCGCAGAGGGAACATGCACAGTTATGGCCTCTACCCAGCCATTCGAGCCTGCTCTGGCCACTGCTCTGCCTCGGAGCAGACCTGAATGGCCAGGCAGAGGCGAAGCCAGGCAGAGGCATTCCTCCCCTCTAAGGAGGAGCAGCTTATTCCTCCTTAGAGCGGAGGAAGTCTTCTCTGAAGCCAACTGGCTTCAGAAGAGTACTGCACAGGTGCCAACTTTGGCACCTGCATGGTCCCGGGAGGGGTGTGCATATTCCAGGGGTGACATGCTCCCACTGCACCGGGTGACACGCACTGTCACGTTGCCCCTGATCCTGTCAATAATTTTGTATATGTACCTAATTATATACACTTCAGCACCCGTCCCCTTAAGTCATGCGTTTATAAGGTCAGTTGAAGATGCCCTCTTGACCATTCAATGTATGGTTCCATGTTCTCAAAACAAGAGCTGATAGTCTGGATGACTGCCCATTGTTAATTATGGCTGAATTCATGGTAATATCTAGCATAAATGGAGCACTCATTGAGTCTTCCGAGCACTGTGCACACATTATGTCAGTTATCTTTATAACAACCTTGTAAACTAGGCCAGAGCAGGCCTAAGGCTGCCTTGTGAGCTCATGTCTGAGGCAAGATTTGGAACAAAGTTTTTTATTTTTTTACACAACTTGCACTGCTAGAAACTCAAATTTACTGGGACTTCCCCAACCTTGCCAGATGTTTGGGATGTCCGAGTGTTTTCCTGGAGCTTTGTTAGGACCAAATGCAAAAGAGGAATATTTGTTTCCTTTTTTGGAAACTTTGTTCGGGCCAAATGCAAAAGAGGAATAACTAATATTATATATTAGTTATGTAATAAAAAGTATAGTTTTTTCTCTTATCTCTTAACACTATCTCATGAGTGTTAAAAAAAAAGCAAAGCACTGATCTCAAGCTGACATTGCATAGAAATGTGGGTTGGATTGCAGCCTCAGATTGCTAAAAATTTTCCTCCTTGATGATGGCACCCAGTCATGACATCACTTTCAGAGGGTCCTGACAAATCTTCATTCCAAAAAGATGGGTCCTGGTGTTAAAAGTTTGAGAACCAATGATTTAAAATACACTGGTATTTAGAATGGAGAAGAAGGGATTAAACTGCACTTGTGTGAAGGCACTGTTTGTTTTATGGTATATATTTTTAGAAAGTGCTGTGTGTGTTTCTGATAGTGGTGGTTTTTGGTGCATTTTGTTTTTTAAATATGGCCCAAGGAAGAAGAGAAAAAAAATCTAAGTAAGTGATTAAAAGCTTTCAGTATAACATTTTTATAAAATGGAAAAAATTGTAGTTGGCAAGCTCTATCTTGGTGGACTTTTGTCCCAATATGCAAAAAGTTCCATTAAGTTTATTTTTAAAAGCCTCCAGTTCCGTTGAAAGATGTCTCAAATACACGATTTATCAATCTGTATTATATCAAATCAATAATACCAACTTTGTTGTCTTTGCCAAGAGCCATAACTATCAATCATCCAACTCCAGAGCTATAAACAATACATAGGAGTAATAAAATCTTGCAGTTACATACCAGGGTAAGTGTAAAGTTCATGACATTGGTTTAATAAACTTTTCCTTAAGTTGTTTACCTTATTTGTTGTAAAATAGGCAACTGTAAAGCTTTGAAGTCACCTTCCTTCTTGTGCATTTGGACTTCTGCATCCAGTACTAAAATGAAGACAAAGCACACTTTGACATAATTTGTTTGCGTCTCCCTTGCTTCTCTCTTGACTTCTTCTACTGCATCTTTGTAAGGTGATCTACTACTTAATAGCCTTATAGCTTGTCTACTCAGAAGGAAATCCCAAAGTCTTCATTGAACTTAGGAATGTGTACATAGAATTGTAGCCTAATAGTACTTTATAATGTGCCATGATTCTAGTACCTCATTATTGTCATCATCATGTATTCTTCTATGTAGAAAAAAAAACATCAGGAGAAGCAAATCAGGAGTAAATCCATCAAATATTCTGGATCAGATGAGAGACAAAGCATCTTTCCTGACAAATTTATATAGCTGTAGTAATAGAATTAGCAGTGGGCCCAATGGATCCAGTACATGGACCCCTGCCATAGAGTCATGGTTTTCTTCCATATCTACTAAGGTATGGTGACAGTGCTCACCTCAGGTATGCAGCATGAAATGAGCTGGTGGCCCCCAACTTCCCTTTTCTCCAAATGGAGTCATTTTCTGAGCTCCATTTAGACCAGTACAACTCAGTTGTCTCCCTATTCCTGTGGTGGTGTAGGGACCACCATGTCTGTGCAGGCCGGTCCCACCATAGGAATGCTGCAGAATTACTTACAGCACTTTTGTGACACTGCCAGGCCAGCACAGGACTTATATCTGGACTTGTGCTGACCCAACCGGGGGTTAGGATTGTAGTGTATTATTGTGTTTTTTGTCCTGCATAGTTTTGTTTTTGCAGTGCTAAAACTGCTTTGCAAACAAGTACACTGTAGAATCTCCATGGGCTTTTAAAATCCAAAAATATTCTCTATGTGTCAGGGGTAAGGCACTCTCCATAAAGCATGGCATGCTTCATGAGGAAGAGGGAGCAGCAAAGCTGTGCCAAATGAGGGAAAGTTTATTGGTTCAAAAGGGGCAAAGTGTTGCATGAGGAGAAGGATTTTATTATTATTTAAGAGAACAAAATGTAGCATACTTTATGGATGGTCCCTAGGGTGGTTATGGCTCTCTATTTTATTCCCACATTGGTCCAGATTTTGTTAAAAGGAACTCATGCGAAACATGGTTGCAATGCTATATGCATTTGGTGTACCTGGAAATTGGAAGGCTTTAAGCCAGTTGGACCAATTGCTTCCAATTGGTTCCTGCCTGTAAGTGGGCTCCAAACTAATCTACTCTAATCTTGTCAAATACACACAACAGCACACTATAACAGACAATTTGGATTTTTCTTCTAAATAAAAAATAATTACAGTATTTTAAATAATATTTTTTAAAATAATTCTTAAATAATTAAAAAAATTATTTTATAGGGTGCACTCTTAATCCAGCACTTTTGTGACATCCCTAGGCCAGCACTGAACTTGTTCTGGGGCTTAGGCTCACCTAGGTGGGAGTTAGGTTTGGAACCTGTTGTTCTGCAATCCCTAAAACACATGGCTTTCTATTTAATTTTCAAGGATAATCTACTCATTTTGTTTTTTACTTGTAGGCTTACATGCTGTCCTAAGTACTATACTGCACGATGAAGTGAGCTCCCATTACTTGCCCAGCAGCTGCCAACCCAGAAGTTTGAAAGCATGTACTGTAAATGCAAGTAGACAAATAGGTGCAACTTCAGTGGGAAGGTAATAGCATTCTATGCACTTTTTGTGTTTGATCATGCCAGCCACGTGACCACAGACATGTCTTTGATCAATGATGTCTCTTTGGACTTCCAACAGGGATGAGCAACACTGTTAGAGTCGGTCACAACTAACAGGGCAACCTGCTGGGGACACCTTTACCTTTTTAGTCTTACATGTGTGCAGTTTTCATAGCATTATCATTGGTGCACATCCAAATAGACCTGGGATGGAAGTTTGAGGCCAGGAAGGAAGTTGGGTTTTGATATGCATCATTGCCACCAAAACTGCCTGCTGCCCTGTTTTGATCCACCTTGATCCACCCTGCCTCTGTTACCCACTTCCTTCCCATCTCCTGTGCATATTCACCAGAACTGGTGAACATCCACTGTCCACTGGTCTGTGGAACCAGCTGCTTGCATAGTCTCCAGGTGCTGGTGGTGGATAGCACTCTGGTGTGTATCCTTTTGCAACCGCTGGAAATCACCAAATGCTGCCAGTACCCTCATCCTGGCAGTATTAAGCTATTATTGCCATATGACCCATAAGACTGGGACCGTCCCAATTATTGGGTATTGGGTATTGTGTCAAACTTGGCAAGTTTGACAGGGGGTCCTGTTCCAGTTTTGTGGAAGAGAATGATGGCAATTCTAATTTAGCACAAATTGGAATAAGTCCTAATTAGCCTTTTCTAAGGAATTCCAGAAACCTTTGGTTAAATTACTTTTAGTAGTAATTTTTAATTTTTAAACTACTAGGTTTAAAAAAATGAAAAAGTGGCAAAACAATTTGGGGAAAACAAGGGAATTTAATGAATCGCTTTCTGTTTGAAATCAAGTAGAGTATCTGCTTTTTGTTGAATGACCAGACTTTTGGATGGGCGCTCAAGAATCAAGCAGATTTGTAGAGGCTGTGCAATTTATACATTAGAATTTGCATTGCACCTGTTTTATTTTATGAGTTATCGGATCATTCTATAAGTGTTACATTAGAACAATAAATCTTGTGTGTAAATGAAGTTTAAAGTTCTCTGGGTTAAGTTCTTGTTGATCTTGTATGTCATCAAATAGGAGGAAGAGGGAAAGAAGAAGGATACCAAAACAGTAATGGCTCAGACTGCTTGTAAATTATTGTCATTTAGGCTGGTGGGGAAATGGGACATAAATGGTAAAATGCAAAGACCAAAAATAATAGCAGATACATGCTCTTCAAAGAAGTTGCATTTTAAGTAAATGCCACATTTCCAAACTAAAAAGCAGATATGTTGTTCATTTCTAGGGCAGAGAAGATCAAACCCTGCAAATGTTATATATCTTTTATTAGTCTGTTCTGTTTTACCCAATTTATGAGTGTTCTTTATTGCTAATATTTAAATTGGTTTACTGTGTTTAAATTTAAATTGGTATTTAAATTGTTTCTATTAGTTTTAACCACTCTGGAAATTTTTGGGAGACAAATGAAAGCTTTTAAATAAATGACATTCATCTTGTAGCACCAAACCTATGTACACTTATGGGGCCTTCTCTGCAGCAGCCCCCAGGTTATGGAACTCCTTGCCCCTGGATGTACAACATGCAATCCTAACCAGTTTAGGCCAGCACAATTCACCAATCTACCCATTCCCACAATGGCATGGAAGTCCAGTACATATAGTCTTGCACTGACCGACACCGCCCCCCACCCACAACAGCACTTTTGCAATACTCCCAGTCAAGCGTGGGACTTATGCCAAGACTTGTGCTGGCCTAAAATTGCACTGCCAATCACTCTTAAGGAGAGTGATGAATTTAGTTGATGAAGTTTGTTCCTCATCAGCTAAGTGTAAGTTTTAACTGTAAGATCAGAATCCTCTTTTTTAAAAAAAAACAAATAAAAACAACAACAATTTCAGAACAATTGACGTAGGGATTCAAGTCCAAAGCAGGCATGCATAGCTTTATAGGAACTGCTGGAAAATTCCATCTTGGCAAAATGTCATTTGGGAAAGTAGCCAAGACACTTGATGCAACCCCTCATACTTCTTATTGCAAGATATTTAACAGGTGCTGACCGTAGGGCAACAAGATCACTTGCACTTTGGAGTACATCCGTTGTTTTTGTTGGCAGCATTTCTGTGTGTGAGAACAGAAACCTGGTATATAGAGGCCCCATGAAAATACAGAGCTAGTTATGATTGTGGGTAGAATCCTGCTCTACAGCATGTGCTGTTATAAATTCTCAGGCCCACACATTTTAACGAGGACAGTGTGAACTTGTGCTCTACATCCAGGTAATCAAAATGCTAAGTCTTGAAATTATGCAAATTTTCCTAACGTGCATAATTTATGCAACAATAATTTAACATAGAAGAAATTTGCATGGTTTCTTTTATTTTGAACTGGTTATTGTGCAACTTTTACTATTTTGCCTAATTATATGCAGTTTTGCAAGTCCCCATGGGAGATAAAGATATACTAAAGAGGGCACTGAACCACCACCCTGCAAACACTGGAAGTCTAGCATCTCTCTGACATCAGGGATTTTCAGCAGGCATTGCCCATACAGTTTGTCTTCACCACAACATGAAACTTGCTTTACAAAACCTTATGATTCTTAGGAAGCTGACTTCTTGGGATAATGGCACATTCTGCTGCTACAGAACCACATTAGAACTATCAATAGACTTGAACATTAAAACATTCTGGGTTGACCTGACTGTGTGGGGAACACCCTCTAATGCAACATTTTCAGTGTTGCTCAATTTTCAGCAACACTTTCAGTGTTGCTCAAAGCTATGTGGATGATTGACAATGAAAATTCTGAGCTGACACTGAATCTTCACAATCAGTCCTGGAAACATGTATGAAATGTATTGCCTTCCTTTGGCAGCTATGGAAACATCTCTCTCCACTGTGAGGTATGGCTCATTTTCTCAAATAGATGGGACATGTTAGGATCCAGGGAGGATCTTAAATATAAGAAAAGCACCCATTAGCTGTGCCTCTTTACCCAGTTAGCCTGGGTAACCATATTATGAGACAGCATATTGAAATGGGAGCTGACGTATTAACATTTTATTAGTTCCATACAGTATCTTACCCCCAAATCCAGAGTAACTACGGGAACATGTAAGAGACTTTACATTCACCTGTAGTTACTGCACCACCTAGTGAAAACCTATTGGAAATTCATTTTGGAATCCAGAGAAAGGGTGCAATCCAGAGTAATTACGGGGAGTCCTTGCTCCAGAGTAAGAACAATTTACTCTGGACTGCATTATGAATTTCCCATAGGTTTTCACTAGGTGGTGCAGTAGCTACGGGTGCACGTAATGTCTCTTATGTGTTCCCACAGTTACTCTGGATTGTAGCCTAAGTTTTTCTTACACCGGAGCAAGCACTCCCTGTAGTTACTCTGGATTTTGCCCTTAATTATATCTTATTGGTTTTCTGAGCAATCAGTCTCATGCGTCAGTTTTGAGTTAAGAAAATCCACTTTTTCTTCCATAGGCAGTTGGTGTTATTATTTTCTGGTTAGCCATAACTTTTGATAGAATACATATATTCCAATGCAATTTGTTTCATTGTAATCTCCATTAAATTTCCAACAGTATGTAACATCATTGTATTATTATTCATACATACAATTTTGATCACTGGTGTCACGTTCATCTTGTTGCCCTCTAAAGCTTGTGGCCTGGTGCAACTGCTAATCCCGGTAACTAGGTATGCTTATTGCCTTCCCAAAGGAATTTGCCTGACCACTGATAGAAGCACACTAGAGTAGATGGATTTTGGGGTCTGACCCAGCAAGTCTGATAGTATTTCTCGAGAATGGCTTGTTCAGCAAATGTAGACTGATGTGAAATTAAATTTGGAGGAACAGTGAATAGGGAAATAACAAGCTGGACTTGCCTCCTTGCCCTTCATGCAGGATGCTCCACATATTTTGAAGATGACAAAAGGTTCAGCTATACACAATCAGGGCAATTCTACTTGCTTTCCTCTCTTCCCCACCAGTCTGCTCCACACCTTACAAATTGCTTCTCCAAGAATTCGACCTGCATTTTATGTAACAGTGATGACACCCGATGTCTCTTTGTGTATAATTGAAGGTAAGGAGGCCTTCGTTGCAGACACAGCAGCTTTTAGAAATGGCTCGTCTCAGTTATGCAACAGTTGAGATGTTTTTCTCTAGACTGGGCTCCAAAAGTCATTCCAGACAGTGAAGACAATCCTTTAAAGCCCATTTCACATTGGACTTAATTTTATATTATTTTTATATAAAGGACTCTAAAGATTTAATTAAAAAAGGAAAATACTTACCGCAATCCCAGAAGGTATACTTATACAAGGGAATATGTGGCAAAATTGTTACTTGAAAATTCTCTTGTTACTTTCCAAGTATATTACTTCCCAATATATGAACATAGGGTCTTTTATTTTTGTCATTTTATAGCATGCACAATACTGTAAAAAAAATATCTCTGCACCACTGGAGTTGATAGTTGAGATTAGATTCCTGGTGGGATTACAGAGCAGACCAAGGGCAAAATCCAGAGTAACTATGTGGTGTGCTTGCTCTGGTGTAATAACAACTTACCAGTACTCTGGATTCCAATGTGAATTTCCCAGGTTTTCACTAGGTGGTGCAGTAACTACAGGTGCACGTAAATCTCATATGTGCACCCGTAGTTACTCTGGATTTGGGGGTATTTCACTTAAGTAAATTGCTAAAACATATGCCAATTTTACAATCCAATTCTAGAACAAACATGGGAAACTCCTAAGTAGGTTTCTAATGCACAATGTATGGAGGTTCCCTTCACTACAGTTATGAATCTGAAACTCATGCAAAACTCTGTATCTATGAAGCTTGAGGTTTTAGAAGGCTAAGGAGAACATGATTTGGCTAACATTGGGGGAATCAGGGTTTGGGTGACATGGATTACTTTTAGGACCTCTCCTCTCTCCAAAATTTGCCCATTCATAAAGCCAATGGAAGCAGTCAAACCAGGCAGCAGATTTGCAGGGGGCACCCACCTCCATCTTGTCTCCATGTCTTTTCTCCTTCTACTCCCTGGATTGGAAAATGAAAAGGGGAACAGAGTGGAAGAGGAAGAGAGAAAAGTGATAGGCTAGAATAACATTTCACGAACAGTGATTGCAACCAATTAGTAGGTCAAGATCCATTGAGCTGTGTGTTTGCTGTGTTTGCTGTTATGCAAGGGGGCATTACTGGGTTCCAATGGAGGCTTCTTACATGCTCCACTCCATTGGATTCCATTATGTGGACTATATTGTGGAAGTTACCAGAAGTGACTTTTGTTTTTAGCCCACAATTTCTGGTTTGCTTCCATGGCTTCTTATTTGCTTCCACAAGGCATTCTGGAGCCCACAGAGACCAATGGAGTGGGTTGCTGGAAGCAGCTCCCAGTAATGCTATGCAATGTGAGAGTGAGTATCAGGTTGTGACCCAGAACTGCAGATGAGGTGGGTCATTGTGGCACAAAGTTTGCTAACTGCCAGCCTAGAATCCCACTGTATCCCACCATTCACCTCCATGGTTTCTGTTGTGCTCCCGATCCCTTTTCCTTTTCCAATGGAAGGATGGGCACATCACAAAGCAAGGGAGGCAGCATTTGGCATGCCACATCAGGCACCAGGAAGGTTTGAACCAGCCTAGCCGTCTGTAATTTAGGCACTGTTTAAAGCCTTACTGACCATGTGCATTCCTCAGAAAATGCCTCATCTTTCTACTTTTTCTTTAAATTGGCTTTTCATTTTTTTAAGTCATGGTTTTCTTGGAATTGTCTTCTCCAATATTCCACATCCATTCTGATCTAAAGGTTGCGGGTTCCTCTGGGTTCTCTTTTCACATTGATGAGGATGCAAGTCAGGATTTAACATCGCTGCACCTCCACCCACTTGGGACACCCTGTACACCAAACAGGACCCCACCAAATATGACTCCATTGAGCCCTCAGGGAAGCTAAGCATATAAAGTAATAATACAAATATAAAACCAACCATGATTTAAGCTGCACACATAAATAACAGTATCATAAAAATAATAAATAATCATCTTCAAAGTAGAACAGGAAAACCTGTATGGCAGATTTCCTCCTCCTGTCAGTAAATGAAGTCACATACATACTTTAGCAAAAACTCTGATATTGAAGCTGTTGTTAGTTTTCAACTTTACATTATCTGGTTAAATGATTAGTATAATATTTTCGATGTTTTGAAAGAAAACTTTTGTGTTCATTATTTTAATTTTCACTTATTTTTTCAAGTCATTTGACTGCTTCTTATGCATAAAAGCTATTATAATTTTTCCATTTTCTTTGTAAACCGCTTGTGAACTTGTCAGTTGAAAAGCGGTATATAAATACTGTAGATAGATAGATAAAAGGGGGGTGGGAAAACATTTCGGAAGGAGGGTGACCTCATCTGTCTGACACTGTGTTGGGAGCTGGGACAAAAGAATTAATTTACATTTCAAATTTGAATAATTTTACAAAAATGAATATAGAGAGACTATAAAGACAGACAACTTATAAAAAAGTATGAATTTCACTGAGCTTATTTATAATGCACATATTTATAATGCACATGAGAACATAATCCTGGTATGTAGAACAATATGAGAATTATGAACTGTCTGCTACACTCTCCTCTAGCAAGGTGAACACTTGCAGACCAAGCCAGAAACACTGGCCCTACAATCCAGAGTAACTACGGGAGCACGTAAGAGACATTATGTGCACCTGTAGTTACTTCATCATCTAATGAAAACCTATGGGAAATTCATACTGCAATCCATAGCAAATTGTTCTTACACCGGAGCAAGGACACCCCGTAGTTACTCTGGATTGTGCCCATAGAGTCAGAAGATGTTCAAAAGCAATGGCGGGGGGCGGGGTGGAAGTTTAAAATAATGCCCAGGAAAAAGCAGAAAACATCGTAGAAGAAAAAACTGATGCTGTTGGGACCATCAGGGATGTGGGTTTGCCAGACATGCAAAACAAGCCAGAAAAGTGAAGGAGAGGTGAGCACACATCTCCAACTAGAAGCACAAACCGAGATATAATCAGAGGCAAGGAAAATATATTATGTCTCCAGTGGGCCAGAGAAGCCCATTGAACATGGGGTGGGAGCTGAGGTCTGGATGGGGAAATTAACAAGGGCCAAAAATGGTCTGCAGTAAAGAAACAAATGATTTTATTTGTTTATTTGCAATACCACAGCAAATCATTCTATAGAATCTGGTACACATGATTGAAGCTCATCTGTTTGCTCTTATGACCTTCTGCGTTCTGCATCAGCTTGGATATTATGGCAGGCCAGCATTCTGAGAGTACATCAAAAGCTAACATACAGCATCCCTGTCTCTCATTTTGGAGCAATTGATCTAAAGAATATTGGGTATGTGCATATACAGTATCATGTGCATGTGTGCACAAAACATTCACAACATACAAAATTCCCTTATACTGAGTCCAACCATTCTAACCCAATATGTGTAATTGCCAGCAGCTCTGATCAGACTGAGGTATTCCTAGCTCTCCTATGTGAAGATCTATCTATGCATGATGTTTGCACATCCAAGTCTGCCTTATTAACTAACTTTTTTGTCTTTTTATCATAATTTGTGATATTAGGTGTAAATATAGGATTGCTGCATGCTGAACCTTTTGAGGGGAACCTAACACTTTTTGAGTGAACTGTATATGACAAATTACCTCCTTTCCTTGGACTTCATCAGATGCTCCATTGCAGCAGTCATACTGACACACATGCGCATGCGCACACAGGCATGCACACATGAGAACTAGTGATATGATTGGATACTGATTTTCCCTCAAAAACATCAATCCCATGTTGTGTTCTCTCCCCCCACCCATCCTATGTAACAGGTAGGCTTATCCATGTCACTGGTGTCATGATTGCGATAGCCACAGACTCAATATACTGGCAGAACACAATTCTTCAGCATAACAAGCCCATAGGATTGGGCCAGAAAAATAGTGGAATTCTCACTGCATAGGAAGAAAATATCAGGAAGCCAAGACCTGGAATGAAATTGCAAAGGGTTGTGCTGGACTCCCCATCACTGTAATCAGTCAGCTTTAACAATGAATCATTTACATAAATATCAATCAGGAAATTTACAGGTATAACTGACCAACTTTATAGAAAAGGAAATTCACAAAAACCTACAATCTACAGTTCTAGGACTTTTTGAAGGTCATAGATGGTGTCTAATTGCATTTCCTTGGCAATGGATGCAATTAACAAATGTTTCAAAAGCAACATTTACATACATTTGAGTTATGAAGGTGCATATGTTATCTACAGGGGAAGGTGAAGTTACTCAGTTCATTTCTCTTGTCACCAGCACATCAGGAATTCAGTTGCCACTCCCAACATTACTGAAAGGTACAAAGGTTGGATGACCAACCTACTGCTTTTACTTCTCCAGCCCCCAGCTATTCAAACAAGTGGTTTGTTGAAGAGCTGGAACGTTGGAGCAGAGTCCTTCCCTAAATGTACCAGTACTGAGGCCGATCTGTCACAGAGGCAGTTTCATTATGGACCAACTCTCAGCAGAACCCTTGGAGATAAATTAATCACAGTGACATGGTTGCTGCAATGCAAATAAGGGGTGGGGTTTGGAAAAAGATTCAGAATTGGAAGGGACCCTAATAGGTCATCTAGTCCAACCCCTTGCCGGTAGCAGCTAATCCTCCTAGACCATCTCTGATGGGTGCACATTGAGACTCTGCTTGAAGATCCTCAGTGAGGGAATTGATTGGGAGTGGGAAGATGGAAACCAGCAAAATAATCTCTCCTTATACAACTGCCTTCTAATCATGGAAGAGTTATTTAATTAAGATCCAGTACCCAGAGTTTAAGATCCAGTACCAGAGCATGTAAATCAGTACTTCTGATTTACAGACTGCAAGGATCTCTAGACAAATAGCTCATAACATGATTGAAAATGTTTCTGAATTGCATCACTTCGGACCACATATGGATAATTCTATAAGCGAATGTTGTCATTGTCATACCCCATGTTAAAACTTCCAGCATTAAATTTCCATTTAAGAACTAGATGTCAAAGAGAAACTAATCTCACTATCCCCTGATGATTCCTCTTTTCCACACACTCAAGTGTAAGTTATTTTTCATAGGGGACGTATTTGGACATGATACCTTCCACCTACACTCTGAAGCTGTATTGCCTAGGAATATTTCTGCTGTGTGATGAATTATTTGTCTAGAACAACATTGAGACGCCAGTAAATAATGGAATTGGAGGGGAAGAGAAATATGACAATGATAAATTCAAAGTTAACATTTTTTAGAGCAGTCACGTTCAGCTTCCCCTCTTAACCAACACCAATGTTCATTGATCTTTCCTGCTTGGGTGCATTCTTTCACTGTATTAGTAGATAATTTACAGTACTACAGGTCTACAAAGTGTAGTTTAGAAACACTTGGTGAGTGAGAAACTTTTTTAAAAAATAAGCCTGTTACCAAGTTGCTGTTAAAAGCATCTTTTTCTGACTTTCTTGTTTTGGTCTGCAGAAAGGGGAGGGAATTCCAGTTATGTCTAGAGAAGAACATCATTTGCACCTGAATTAAATTGCTGCCACATTGCAGGGCTTCACTTGGATTTGCAAAAGCTCATCGCAGTCATGCTTGCCCACAGATAGCTGTTACAGACTGACTGGAAACCATTTAAAACAGCTGCATATTAAAGGGATCAGATTTATGGCTTCTAGGTTTGCAATGCATTATCAAGAGAACAGTTAAAAGGGGGGCACCCAAACTCCTGCATATTTTCTTACAACTCTTAATGTCGTCCCCCTCCCGACACTTAGATGAACATCATCATGTAAGAAACATCTGCCTTTTGTGCACAGTGATTGGCTGGAACTACCTAAAGGGAAAACAATAGCCACAGCCCAGTGGGTGAAAATCAGTGAACCAGGGTTTAGGATTGTGCTATCAGTCATTTAACCCTGGAACCACATTCCCAAATGTAACATAGGCCAAGTTCACACAACAGCTCAATCAAGTGGAAGTTCATGTGACTGAATGGTATTTTCATTGTGTCTGAATAAACAGACACTTCTCTGCACTAAAACTAGTTGTCACAGGTAGAAATAGAGAAACTCAGCAAAACTTGGTGTTCGTTCAGTATCGTAGCACTTTCTCAGCAAGTGTTTTTCTTGTAATTTTCAAGCATGTTTTCCCTGTTGTAATGCTGTCACAAATATCATGATGGTGTCATGTATGGCTGTCATATATCATTTTGCAACCTTTTGCTTTTCCAGGGTTGCTAAACGCTGGAATTGGCTTGGGACAAGATGCCAGCTTGTCACAACCTAATTCAGCGGCATGTGCAAATCTGGCTTGAATGTTTTCGAAAAAGGAGTCTCCTTGAGAACTGTTGGAAATCTTTAGACAGATGCAGAACAGAATGTGGCAGTCTGCTTCCTCATAAGGATATTATGTGCAGCAGCTGTAGTCGGTTTCAGGGCACAATTCAAAGTGTGGGATTTTAATGGCTATAGCCATATATGTATGGTCAGGGTGTGTTTGTGTGTGTTACAATTAAGGAAATGCTTTTCTTCATTTAATAAATCATTTCAACTGATGAACTCTGAAGAAGAAATATTGTTATGAGACCATCTTAGGGTGCAATCCAGAGTAACTACAGGGAGTCCTTACTCTGGTGTAAGAACAATTTACTCTGGATTGCATTATGAATTTCCCATAGGTTTTCACTAGGTGGTGCAGTAGCTACAGGTGCACGTAATGTCTCTTACATACTCTTGTAGTTACTCTGGATTGTAGGGTAAGTGTGATATCTCTGGAAAATAAGCTTCAGAACTGTTCCTCTCATGGTCCTAATACGATGCCACTTTCTATCAAAGGATCCCTGCCAGTCCAAGTTTGAAAACACTACAAAGTACCTTTTTTACTCCGGCATTTTATTGATGCCTAATTGATGTTATGAATAGTGTTGACAGTTAGATTTATAGGTTTTTATACTGTATTGCTTTCTATTTTTGTACTGATTGTTAGCTCTGTATTAAACTTACGGAAACCCATCTATAATAAGTAGTCATTATAATATTCATAGCTGTAGTAATATCAGGCCCCACATCTGTCATAAGCAAACTTATCTCTGCTTATAATTGGCATATTGTGGGCTATTTCTCCATATGCCAGACAATCTTTGATTTCTCCTTTCCTCCTGCTAACAATACACAATTAGCCTAGACTAGACATCCTGGCTTTGTTAATATTGCGCAGTAGTTGGATTTATGGGTGTGCAAAAAAGGCACATAACTGCAGGTGGAAGATGCATATTTAATGCTCTCCTAACATAAAAGCAACCCTTAAAGGGTTGTTGTGTGGACAAAAGAGAATGAACAATGTATAGCACCTGAACTTCTTGGAAGAAGGACACAACTGTGAAAAATAAATAAGTAATGGTGATGGAAGGTGGTAGCAGGTAGTCCCATTTGATGATGCAGGGATCACATCATAGCAATCATTTCTGGAATTCAGAAGCCATTGTGGGATTCACAACAACTTCTGAGGTGAGATCTTTGGAGGAGATCGAGATTGCAACCAATGTTGCTGTTTCTGTACTGGATGACTGGGTTTTCCAAACCACACATTTGTGGTTTCTTTGAGAAGACATTAAACGCCATACCAATGGTGGAACATTTAAGTACATTATGGGAATCCTTTTCATTGTAACTGTGAAGAGTATTAGTGGAGTACATATATGAAACGCCCTGCTAGCTCTTTTTAACATCTGTCCTTGTACCCTGTTACCATTTTATTAGGAAGGTGCTTTTAAATCACGAGGCCTCTTCTTATGTTTAATCCTTTTGGAGGGGGGCTCTCTTTCTGACGTGTATTTTGTCTATGAAACACAGTCTTTTCAATCATCAGCCCCTTGCAGTTGTGGGCTACAGTCTTGGAAAAGGATTGATTTATGAATTCCTAAAGTGATTTATGTTCTTTGCAAGAAAGGCCTAGTGATTCACCAAGCACACACATGCACACCATTCCTGTCTGCAGAAACTATATGCACCACAGCTTCAGAAAACCTGACCCACCAAGCTCTGACTGCAAACAGTGCAGCTGTAATTATCCAACCTGTAATCAAGGCACTGAACATTAGGAAATAATGAGAGCTCTTCATGCCTGGGATAATCTCTTAGGCCTCTGACGTGCAAGGTTGGGTGAGACGTATAGCAAATATTTGACCACATCATCATATTCCTGGAGGCACTATATAATTTTCTCTCATAGATTCCAGTCATTATGGCTGGGGGAAGAAACAGATCTCTGACATCCTAGCTTCTCTATGAAGAAAGAGTGTTTGATTTTTCTACCAAAAATATAGAACAACATAATATTAACTGAACTCCAATGATTAATTGAAAACATAAAGATTTTTTTAGACAAAGCCAGACCATGTAGGGTTGGCTTCTGTCTATCAATTCAATTTCAACAACCTTTATTGGCATAAAATAATAATTAAAAACAGACAATTATGATACAAATACAAACACAGAAGAAGAACCACAGGTAAATTCCCACCTATATACCAATCAGATCTACCGGTATTTCGAACTGGAGGGAATAAGAGCCTTTACTAAAACTCGGTAACTAGGGTCGTTGTTTCTTGTGAAAAGTCATTCAACAGGAACCCTACAAGAAGTGGGGAGGACCAGAGTAGCTAGAAAGAATAGGGCCCAAAATATGACAGTGATTCTTACTGAGCGCGGGACAGATACAAAGGATGTGAGCGACAGAGTTGGGCTCAATACCACAGTGATTGCAGATCCTTCAATCAAATGGTATCCAAGCATATCGACCTTTCAGCACTTCAGAGGGAAAAATATTCAATCTAGCTAACATAAAAGCCCTTCTCGCTACAGGATTTACCGGGGATTGAAAATAAGAGTGGTCATTGCCAAAAGAGGAGAAAATTCCAACATAACTAGGGGAACATATCCTGTTCAGATTAGAAACTAGCCCGAGAGATTCAAACTCACAGAGTCTCTCATTTATGAGAGATAACTCCTGGTTAAAAGTACTATTAAAAAGAGAATCTAAAGAAATGCCAATAGAGGCTAATTTGGTTTCACAATGTGCAGACCATGAAAACTGAAAAGGATCTTGAGGAAGTAAGAAGGGAGTCTGGGCCAGCTTTGAAAAACAGACGTAACCAAAAATTAAATGTGAGTTTCCAAGCCACTGTTGAAGGGAGATGTGTGCCCAGCTCAAGGGACAAAGTAGAAAGCTTGATATAATTAGGGACCCCTCGAATCCATCTATAAAAGGAGGCAACCAACTGGTCAATTTTATTAGAAATAGCATTAATCCATATTGGGACTCCATAAAGCAAATTAGTTTAGCTTTAAAAATGTGTAACGCAGCTGGGACATACTGGTTACCGGTGGTATGATGGAATTTGGTTATCGCACCAATGAGATGCGAAGAGGAGGCTATCGTGGAGTTCATGTGGGCAGACCACTTAAGTTGGAAATGAAATAAAATGCCAAGGTATTTAAAGGTTTTAACTTGCTCAATGCAATGGTTGTTAATCGACCAGTGAAGAGGCCTCCATGCTTTAGTGAAAACCAAAATTTTTGTTTTCTCCTCATTTATAGACAGCTTATTCAATGAACAATAAGTTTGGAATAGGGCAAGAAGATGTTTAAGACCTGAGTTAGATACTGAAAGAAGGGCTGCATCATCTGCATATAATAAAATAGGTACAGGCAGGAAAAAGGAGCTGCCTTCTGAGCTGGTGTCAGATGGGAATGAAGATCAGCTAAAAAAAGATTGAATAGAAATGGGGCTAGAATGAAGCCATGCGTAACAACTTTAGTGACTGGTATCTTCTCAGACAGTGAACCATTACTATCATAACCAGTGGTGGGCTCCAGCAGGTTCGCACCTACTCTATAGAACCCGTTGTTAATGAGAGATAGGACATATAAAGTTTAAAAATAGCCATTTAAAAGTGGCTGCCAGATGGGCATAGAACCGGTTGTTAATTTCTTTGAATCCCATGACCTGACAAATATTAGCAGAGGGTAGTTTGTGCATTAGGAAAAGTAAGCGGGGAGGAATATCCCAAGAGGCTAGTTTTTCCCACAGAATGTGTCTGCAAACTGAGTCAAATGCGGCTCTTAGATCTAAAAATGCTACATACAAATTTCCCTTAAAATGAAGAGAATATTTCTCTGCTAGGAAAGAAAGAGTAAGTACATGATCCAATGTGGTAGAGCCAGGGCAAAAACCAATTTGCTAATATCCTGGAAGGTTCTTGGAGGAGGTCCAGCTAACCAGACGCTTCTGTCTATAACTTCTCTTAAACATCCTTCTTTGGATCCCTTAATTTAGAGTAGCACCCTTGATTTCATATGCTTACATGCCTTTGGACCCCATGTGTGGTTAAAATGTTCAAAGGAATATAGAGAAGCAGAGCTGAAACAAATTAAGAAGAAATCTCAAGCAAATTTCTCACTTTAAGTTTATTTAGAAAAAGTTGAGTTTCTATTATTCTCATTGAAATTATTTAATGTATACAGTTCAGAATGATATTGTGAGCCATTTTAGGCATAATCTTTATGCATGCAAAATTTCCACAGATTCAGGTTGCAATCCTAACCACTTTAGGCCAGCATAAGTCTCCCATTTCCTGGTTCCTGTGAAGTGGCCACCACATACTTTACAGCACTTTTGTGACTGACACCCCCAGGCAGGGGGATCACATGACCGAAAATTTCTGGATTTGTCCTCTATTTTAGCCTCCTGTCCAGGTGTCCTCCAAAAGGGCTTCATTGTTTTCCATTTTGGCTTCATTTTGGAACTTTGCAATGGGTGTGCTGGAGCCCACCACTGCTCCTAACCATGTCTCCCCAGAAGTAAGCCCCACTGTGTTCAATGGGGCTTACTCCCTGGAAAGTGTCTATAGGATTGTAGCCTAAGTAGACTTCATAGGATCATGCACATTGAATGCATGTTTTGAATTCAATTCCAATGTTTTGTCATCATTTTTACATTCAGTTTATTTTATACGAATATTTTTTGGGTTGTGGAACCAATCGTCTGAGTTTCCATTATTTCCTATGGAAAAATCTGCTTCAATTAAAAAGCATTACACTTAAAGAGCATGCCTCCGGAACAAATTAAGCTCTTTATGTGAGGCACCACTGTAAATAAAAAATATGCAGTGAGCTCTATTGGAAAGTGAAAGTGCCCAGTATTGCGGCTATACTCCTGTGTAGGCAAACATGCCATTGTCTGCCAGAAAGGCTAGGCTGAGAGGAATCCAAGACCTTATCCTCCTTTTGAGGTTTGGGCATCTCTTCACCCTGTCCCCAGACCAGTGGTGAGCTCCAGCAGGTTCGCACCTACTCTATAGAACCCGTTGTTAACGAGAGATAGGACATATAAAGTTTAAAAATAGCCATTTAAAAGTGGGAACCGGTTGTTAATTTATTTGAAGCCCATCACTGCCCCAGACCATCATGGGATTTGTGCTGGGACTTTTGCTGGCCTAACCGGGGGTTAGAATTGCACTGTCAATAACAATTGATTTATAGCCTCTCCCTGCCTACATGTGTACTGGGGCCTTTAGGGGATCCTTGTGGGGTTAGCCTCTGCATATATCCCTCAATCCCATCCAATCCTCACCCTAA